>OX596044.1:0-4800000 GCA_951394065.1 Venusia cambrica | reverse complement strand
ATTGTAAAACCGCACAGTTTTTGAGAAAATAACTCATACATTTAATAATATGCAGGCAGATAAAAATTTATTGATAGATTAGCTGCTGTTTACCAAAAAATATGTAGCCAAATATTAGAAACCGGTAGAACAATAGAAATGCATATGTTCTATCTCTATACTCTATGTTAGATATAAAACCAATCCCTAATCAGAGTATCGTGTAGCCGAGACCCTTGGGTGGTAATCAAATTGCGGAGTTCACACCTCAATGTTATGTACAACCAACCGATTAGACCCGTTCCCAGCTTTCAACCAACAATTAGAATCATACTCAACTGTTGCGATAATAATCGTGGTTTTGGCTCGGCGCGGCGTTTATTTTTAGGGTTCCTTACCCAAAGCCAACGGGACTCTATTACGAAGCCTCCGCTGTCCGTTCGTCTGTCTGTCAGCGGCCTGTATCTAATGAATCGTTCTAGAAAAATATTGATTTTTTTTTTAGAGTGTGTAACTATTGCCTTTATAACAATGAAGTGTATTACTATTGCATCTCATTAGACTTGATAGGAAAATGATTGAGTTTTTTACAGGGTGTATTACTATTTTGCCGTTATAACATTGAAGGGGCCTGCATTTCATGAAACGTAATAGGAAAATGACTGATTATTTACAGAGTGTATTACTATTGCCGTTATAACATTTAAGGGGCCTGCATTTCATGAAACGTAATAGGAAAATGATTGAGTTTTTACAGGGTGTATTACTTTTGCCGTTATAACATTGAAGGGGCCTGCATTTCATGAAACGTAATAGGAAAATGACTAATTATCTACAGAGTGTATTACTATTGCCGTTATAACATTGAAGGGGCCTGCATCTCATGAAACGTAATAGGAAAATGACTGATTATTTACAGAGTGTATTACTATTGCCGTTATAACAATGAAGTGGCCTGCATCTCATAAAACGTTTTATGATTATTATTATTTTTACAGAGTGTATTAACATTGCCGTTATAACAATGAAAATGGCTGCATCTCATGAAACGTAATAGGAAAATGATTACATTTTTCACAAAGTGTAATACTATTGCCGTTATACCAATGAAAGAGGCTGCATCTCATAAAACGTAATATGAACATGATTGAATGTTTCACCGACTATGTATTTATATTTATATTACCGTTATGACAATGACGTTATAACAAAAGCTGACTAAGGGATCTCACCAGAAGAAGGGCAGCATCTTCCTTCTGTGTATTATCTACACTTTTACTGCGATCACCAATCCGCCTGTCAAGCGTGGTGATTATGGCAAAACCCTCCCGTTTTGGAGGAGGCTCCGTCCAGCAGAGCATGCCTTAGTGTCCAACTATTGGGCTGTTGATGTGTGATGATGTATAACAATGGAGGGGATACAAGGATCGTGATTTTTGCGTTGGTAATGTTGGTTAGAACCCTCGGTATGAGTGTACTCACTTACCCTGTTTAATTAAACACGAGATTACAACGATAGTTAAGTATTTATGGAAAGCTTCATTATGCGCTTTGTAGGCTACATGGTATTCAGTTTTGTCTTTATGACGATTGAGATTGTTAATTTGTTATTCGTAATGTTATGTTTGCCTTTTGTGCTGTATGCCTTCTTCTAGTTTTTTTTTATTAACTTTTCTTGATGTGTGTCCAATAAATTATTCATTTACTATTATCTTCTACATCCTCAAAAGGTACCGATAGATTTGGACCATATAATATTAGTTTGTTGTTTTTGAACTGAAAAAGAATAGAAGATGATGAATTCGTATCATCTTTTTTTTAGCCGTAACTACTAATACAAGGCAGCGATTCCATTTTCCAGGGTAGACCAAACGTAGGTAGATCACAACTACCCCTTTAGTATTATCTCACAACTACCTCTTTATTACTGTCTCAGAAATAATAAAATGATCAAAAAGCTATTTGTGACTCGGCAACCAAACAGTTTAGCAAAGACAGTACCTATTAAGAGAGGTTGAAGTTTGGTTGCTTAACCCAAACCAAGCATAGCTTGTGATCAAAGTATCGAGTAGCTTAGTGGCCTTTAAGGTGTAATCAAATAGCGGAGTTGTCGATAAGTACAGGGAAGTACTTATCGTTATTAACCTTACCTGTTCCGACCGCAAAGCAGCATTTCTGTGTTCCGGTTTGAAGGGTAGTGTTTGAATTCCAGTGAAATTACCAGGCAGACGACGCTTAACATCTTTATGCCTCATGTTGACGGGCGCAGTGTATGTATTTTAAATAACTTGTAGTTCGCACCGATCTGATATCTCAAGATGTCTGATTTGTGACGGAGATTATTTCTCAAACATAACGTAATTAACAAACGATAAAAGTGTGCTTTCATTACACCTTTCTCACCTTACTTAAGCTCTTTTTTCTCGAACTCTCTTTATTCACCGGAGTGTTCGAGTCTCTCTCTTGTTGCCAATGTAATGTATCCTCAGTAACATGAAACAAAAGGTTGATGTTGTTTTGAAAAGTGCTCTCAAAACTGTTGCTTAAGTAATTGTGGCTTAAAAATCTACCCCTCCAGCCCACGGATGTTGTAAAGTCAACCAAAAAGACAGCAGCCTTTTTTTTTGTGTAAACAAAACTTTAACTGTGCGAGCACCAATTTGCCTACTTAGCGTGGTGATATTGGCTGTACCGTACCGTATTGAGAGAATAACAATAGATAAAAAATACTAGTTTGAATGAAATTTCGAATACCCTCTCTTATCTTACAAGACCTGATGATCATCCTTTGCCCCCTTCAACTTATAAACCACCACTAAAAAGGGCAAAGTAAACATATTTTGAAATCAGTCTCAACTCCTATTACATATGATATTGTTTTAACCCATTTTCAAGACTTCAATCTTATTCACCCCTTTTGCAACCCTTAATGTAAATACAGGAAAGGTTTCATCAAAACAAAAAAAAGTTAATTGTGAAGTCAACCCCCTTTAACAGTCTTTCCTACAATACAAATTTCAAATGACACCCGACAAGCCAAAAATCTTCTTGTCTCACTTAACACCCCTATTTCTCAAAAACTACCCTGTTATCAAAAAAACCTTGTACCCATTGTTGAGCATTATTATAATCTCTGCATGTTTAAAATTTTGAATGGATCGGACAAGCCTTTCAAAAGATATGGGCGAATATCTATTGGGGTGAAAATATATGATTTTTTTCTCAAAAACTACCCCACATCAACTAAATCCCCCGCGACAATCAAATTATATTTATGTTATCTTTATTCTGTTGAAATTTCATGAAAATCATATAATCCGTTCGAGAGTTATGCCGTCCAAGCATTGCCACATACATACATACAGTGCCGGATTTCCCAACTTAACTCAGAGATATAAAATATATCAGGACACTGATTTCATACAGCGCCATCCAGCGCAAAACTAATTAAAGCTATATGGGAACTAGATTACGGATCGAGAACTTTTAATTTCGTATAAAAACAGAAAAATGTTGAGTAACAAATGGCGTGGAAGCGAAACAAGTGGCAATTTGCTATAAAAATTGAAACTTTTGAAGATATGTTGCTGTTGGGTATTTGTAGGTTGTTATAAGATTATTGTTCTACCGTCTATAATGATAATTAAACAGCGAGATCCGAACCGTAGCCGTGTATCATTTATATAATCTGACTGTTGCAAGATAATTCCAAGCTATAATAAGTGATTTTTTTTTTCTGATCTCTCTCTTGTTCTTAGGTGTCTTAACATGGTTTATAATAAGTGGGAACCATTTATGATACCTCCTTTTATGGTGCCTACTTTTATAAACCAATGGTACATATATTTTGTAATAAATATAGTATAGGAATTTTCTGGAGTAGGTACATACCTACCTTATGCTCGAAGTCGTCCAAAACTTTGTTTTGTATAATTTCAGATACTTTTTGTGGAAATTTTTAATTAGCTTTCAGTATTTATTTGTTTACCTAGTCTATAAGTTAGCTGTTAATTTCCTGAATAAAAAGATAAAGATAAATAAAATATGCTTATTTTGGGGCTAGATTACTCTGTGTAGAATTAATGTCCTGTAATATTTATTATTATTAATTATTCTGTTTTATACTGAAACGAATATCGGCAAAGTGCCGTATGAATCAGTTAGAGGTCTGTAAATACTTACAAACCAATCATATTAGACAATATCCAAATACAAAACAAACATCCACATTTATAACACAAATGTTGATTCCGGTTTGAAATCAACCCACAACCTTCAGCGCAGAAC
Organism: Venusia cambrica; assembly: GCA_951394065.1. Taxonomy (NCBI): domain Eukaryota; kingdom Metazoa; phylum Arthropoda; class Insecta; order Lepidoptera; family Geometridae; genus Venusia; species Venusia cambrica. The sequence goes on along the minus strand of OX596044.1, from coordinate 4,795,734 downwards.
TTATACCAACTCGTATTAGCTGTAAGGCGTGATAGTTCTCACTTCAATGTTATATTCTACAAAACCAAGTTTACAGCTTCCAACCGACAATTAGAATCATGCTCAGCGATAATAACCGTGTTATGGGCTTTGCGTAGATTCGCTTTTTCTCTATCACCATTTACAAACAGACTTTTGTTTCCTGTAAATTGTGCCAACGGGACTCTTTAACTATGACTTCGGCGTCCTATGTACCTTTTTTTAACGTAAGTAGCCAGTTTACCGTGGGGGTTGAAGCTTATAAAATGACCCCTCCAATTCAGCCCATGGACATCGTAGAAGGGCAGCAGCTTCTTTCTGTGTATTATCAACACATTTACTGCGGTCACCAACCTTCTGCCAAGCATGGTGATTATGTCATTACCCTCCAGCTTTGGAGAAGGCTCTCTCCAGCAATGGACACTTATGCTGTTGATGATGACTACCAACTGAGTAGTGAGGCCATGTAATCGTTCCCTGAAGGTAGTGCTACCTTGTTCCATGCTCCATAATCTGATAACGCTCTGGATGTTGTTATGGTTACGTAGCATGTAGCACATGCTACTCCCTGGGGCGAGGAACAGCTGAACTAATTATGGATCTCTATGGGACGCTAATTAGAACGCTCAGCTCATTACAATAAAGGAACCTTTCTGTATGTACGTTGTGTTTAAGTTCCCATATTACAAGCTTCGCTTAGTTTGGAGCTAGATGACGTGTGAAATTGTAGTCTGAAATATTTATCAATTTATTTTATTTACGTATTTACAAAAATAAGTCTGTAGCCATAACAACAATTCTAAATAGCTGTGGATGACCAGTATCTCAGACTGTTGAGGATTCCGGGTAAAGTTAGCTTCCATATTTGGCGTTATCATAACTTAAAACCAGGTATGATAAAGGCAAAGCATTTCCCCGTCGAACAGTAAAAAGCCTCGCGCATTTCGTAATAAATCAAAAATAGCAATAAAAATAGGTTGGTGGTAGGATTTTGTTTAAGTCAGCCTGGCTAGCTACCACCATCTTACCTAATTCTGTCGCCATAATAACAATTCTTAAAAAAATTGTTGTGTTCCGGCATTCAAAGGTTAAGATAGCCAGTTCCTCAGTTTATTAAGGATTCCGGGTGAAGTGCGCCTCCACCTTCGGCCTTATCTCAACTTGTTACCAGGTGAGATGAAGGCCAAGCGCTTCCTCGTCGTACAATAAAAAAAAATGCACTTAATATATTTTTAACAGGGGCATAGGGGAACAAATCTTGCCTATCCTGCCTATAGCGAGATAAGGTTACGCAGATGATTCTCCTGCGTTATTTTACTTCTAGTCATAAAATGCATTCAATGCCTACCAAGCGTAGGAATCACGTTCATATACCCAATGTTCAAGTTGTGATGATGTGAAAAATATAATATATATAATAAAATATCCACACTCGGTGGAGTACAAGTGGAGAGCCCGAAAGCAGATGTCTATTATAACAAGCCTTATAATATCAGTTGGTAGTAGCTCTGCCTTCTGCGTCGTAGGTTGTGGATTCAATTTTCACCCCGGACAAACATTTGTGTGATGAATATTGATGTTTATTCTGTGTTTCGGTGTTATTGTATGATAAGTACGTATTTAACAAAAATACATGTATATAGATATCTACTGGTTGCCATATTACAAGCTTTGCTTAATTTGGGACTAAATGGCACTGTGTGAAATCAATGTCCTGTAATATTTGTTTTAATTTATATTCAATAAATGTACAATTAAACTATGTACAAAGGAATCAGTCAGATTACTAAATATTTTATTATTTATTTTATTATTGTTCATTATTATCAAGTTAAAAAAGCTCTGAGCTTTGATTTCAAGGGATCTGATACAAAAAACAGTTGCTACGTTGTTACCATCCAATTTATAAAACCTTCTGGCAGCTCCACAACCAAGTTAAGTTCCAATTACGCCAGTTACACAGGCGCAACGACGGAGCAGTGCATTCTATTTTAGGAAGGAAGTTAAGATTTAATGAGTCAAGTTTACTATACGTGCTTAAAATGACTTTAGTTTCGTGGGAGCTTCATTAGAATTAACGTTTAACTAAATATGTTGTGAAAATGATATTCATATTTTTGGTTTATTTTGCGGTAAGTACAGTAAAATGGAGCGTTTTGTTAACTAAAAATGATAAATGAACTGAAATGGGTACGATGCGAGTTTACTCAAAGGGAACAAGTCATTGAGGAAAGCAAACTGCTTATTTCTGGTTTTCTGCCAGAGGATGTTAGATAGCCAGGCGGGATTCTTTTTTAATTGTGCGACGGGAAAGCGCTTGGCTTTCATCTCACCTGGTTACAGGTTGAGATAAGGCCGAAGCTGGAGGCGCATTTCACCCGGAATTCTCAACCTACTGAGGCACTCTGATGGCTATCTGACCTTTAAATGCCGGAAAACAACAATTTTAGAATTGTTGTTGTGACGACAGAATCAAGTAAGATGGTGGTAGCCCACTATGAGACAAGTAAATGATTTAATCACACCTACCCCGAATTTAAATATACAAATTTGACCTGAGCGTATTTAGCCTTAATCTAATGTAAATTTTAATTTACATTTTATGCAGTAATGGGCAATGAATTATGATGACTTATCGAAGACATAATTAACATAGAAATGATTTGCTATTTGCAAACCGTTGGACATGTACCAAACGTTAGATTGTACGTGCTTCTGACTGCACCTGCACCACATAATCTACGCTCTGAGTATTAATCAGAGGTAAATCCATGAAGGGAAAATCGTTAGTCTTTTTTATTATAGAAAGTATTTATCTTGATGAATTCTTCCATTACTTTGTTTTAAGCTTTACGAAATCTGCGACTTTTAAAATAAATCTTTGATGGCAAGATGCCTTTTATATGTAAAATTACTCTTGCTCATACAGCAACCATGTTAGTTAAGATATTAACATTAGTGTCTATCTCAAAACCTGGGCAGACATTGACACTTATTTACTCACGAAAATAGAAACAAACGAAAGATGAAAGAAAGTATAGCTACATCAGCAAATGGCAGAACGATCACTTTGCCTGAGCGTAGCATATTATTTCAAGCGTGTCTACGGCGTAGCGGCTACAAGTGCTACGTTGTACACTTCATGCTACGCCCTCGCGTAGCAGCTTGTGAATTCATCATTTCGAGAGATTCTACTCATGTCTTTTTTGGGTTACCTCTGATCACTACTCAGAGCGTGGATATTATGAGGATCACCTACTAGGGAGTAGTCACAGGCACGGTCAAACAAAATTACAAGTTTTGAACCCATCACCGCTTAGCGAAGTAAATGATTGTTTATATTTAATGATTTTCTTTTTTTCTTCCTTTTTCTTTCTTTTAAATACCTACTGATTTGTTACCCCACGCAGTGGCAAAAGGTGAAACATGCCATTCGAATCTTTGGTCCTAGATAAATGCTGGTTTCCTCAAATAAGTAATAAACTTAATAGTCCATTGGTTTTACGGGTATCTATATCATTATCTTTTGATCGTTTTTCGAACTACATCGTAGCATTTAATGGAACAAAATCACTGAGCCGTACAATGCGATGTATTTTAAAGAAAACTATTTTGTTATCAAGTGGTCTTGGTCATAACATTTTTAAATTTTATGATGACACAAGTTTGCAAATCGGATCGGGACCTTACTTGCTTAATTAAGATACTAACTGCTTAGTGTGTTTCTGACTTGAGAAAAATATGCAGGTTCGAGTTCCGTCACGGGTTGCTCATTAGTTCTGTTTGTTACGATTTAATTATACAAAAAAATAATCGTAAAATGGCACACTGATCCTATGCAACCTAACCCTAGGTAGTATAAATAGAGTAGGTATAATAATATATACTATTATACCTACCTGATAACCATATCCAAAACCATATTGAAACAAATCCCAACATAATATATTTAGGAGGTGGCCCATTTCATGCAGTAGACGTTTTTTGTGGCCATGACTATAATCGTAATTGATTTAAAATTATTATTTGCTCTGGTTTTATAAGTACATAGGTTCATTTTCATTTTTAAGGAAAACGTATCTGCCATCCGTTGTGTAGTTTGGAGAGCGTGCCTTAATGTCTTCAAGAAGACCGTTAAACTGCATCTGCACACAAGTAGGTAACAAAACTATTACATTATTCATTCAGTGAACATCACAAGTTTTATAAGGAATTCATAGGAACTTTAACTTTCATACAATCCTTGCCCCAGTTTTCAAAGATTGATCTTTGCTATTTTTCTGCAAGACTACAATTTGTCATTGCGGTTATATCCAAAGATATTTCCCTGTTATAAGAAGAAATAAAATACATTTAGTGGTATAATAATTATAATAACATTTTAAATCAGGCAACGTACGGATAGTACAGAATGTTTAAATACCAATTCTAAGACCCATATGAATGAATACCTTCAAACTAAAATAGATACAAAATAGAACTTAACCTAAGGCACACGTGATGTTGCCGATGTGTTGCGGTGAGAGGGATCTCGCGACAGGCGACCCTTGTATCGCCGGAATGCATAGTACTGTTACGCCAATCAGAAACGTCTAGAATATTCGCGAGCCTTCGCATACTTCCGAGAAAATAAGACAATAACAACTTGTTTATCATTAACACAAAATGATGATTTATGACCGCCGTGCCAGATTACGCAACAGTTAGCGGCGCGACCATTCCCGCGCTTACTAGAGTTTTCGATAAAGTTGGATATAAATTGACGCGCGATTCGGAAGCAAGTCAGTATTCGATTACGATACAGAGAGTTAACATCAAGTGATATTTGAGTGCGATAACAGTGTTTAGTGATTCGGTAGTATAACTAAGTAGTGTTGTACTGTGTTTGAGAGTAATTAGTTTGGTGCTGAATAAACGTGTCTTATTTTGAGTAATAACCGGTTGCTTTTAATTCTTACGAACCCCAGCTCGTAACAGTACCTATACACACATAATATGTATATATATATAGTTAAAGCTTAGAGATAACAGAGGACCAACCATAGGGTAGATACTCATCAAAAGCTCATTAGTGTCCACTACTGGACAGAGCCTCCTCTAATACTTTCGTGGTTCGCCCATCTTTGTCAGATCCATAGGTTCCAGGCTCGTTCACGAGGGGGAGTTCGGTATGCTTGGTTTGGTTGGTAGTAGCACTTTGTTTAAGTAAGCCTGGCAAACCACCACTATCTTGCATAATTCTGTCGCCTCAACATCAATTATAGACATTTTTTGTTCCGGCATTCAGAGGTAAGATAGCCAGTTCCTCAGATTATTGAGGATTTCAGGTGAAGTATGCTTCCACTTTCGGCCTTATCTTAACTTGAAAACCAGGGGAGTTGACGGCCAAAAATACATCTTATTTTTAATTGCTTGTGAAAAAATATAAATTATCCAATATTCAATATTGTGTATGCTTAGTTGGGGGAACTAGTTATAAAAATACCTTCCAAAGATAATTGTATAATAAGAGATATGGTATTCACCGTTTGCGTTACTGAAATACTTAATTATTATAAAATACTGAACAAATATTTAAGGCACAGTTGCCTTTAACAATATGAACACGCTTGATCATTTTCCATACAAAACCATTTCAAAAATGATCAAGTAATGATCTAGTAAGTATATAAAATTATCAAGAATACACAAGTGGTTGCGTCTTGTGTGTTCTGGTATATCTAGTATTCAAGTATATAGTGGTTTCGACAGAGCTTACCTATTTGAGCCTTTTGGGGTGGAGACCTTGGGTCCGTGGGGAACCGGTGCCCTCCGGGTTTTCAAAAATATTGCGGGGCTTTTGATTGAGGCGACACGTGACCCAAGGGCTGGCTCTTATTTAGGCCTGCGAATTAGCATAGCTATTCAGCGTGGCAATGCAGCCAGTGTCTTGGGCACGCTTCCGTCTGGTACTGGTCTGGAACAGTTGAGTTACCTATAGGCCGTTTGTAACGGTCCTTAGGTAATCTGACTGATTCCTTTGTACATAGTTAGTTTAATTGTACTTTTCATTGAATAATAGTATGATGTAATATGTTATCAGGCCTTAAAACAAAAGTTATTACAGAGTTTACCAGACGTGAATATTCAAGTAATGGCTTCATTTTTAAATTAATTGTTTTACATTACATTACATACATATAAGAGAGAGCAGTGTGGTGTGAAAAAGAATATCGTAACAAATTTTGAGAAAGAAATATTAACAATTATTTTGTATAGGTTAGTAATATTATTTATAATTTTAAATTTACATTTTTTTAACTTAATATTATTTTTTTACTAAAAAACTACAAACTCTTTATTTTCCAAACAAATACAGTTTGATACATAAAGCAAAGAGAAAAAAGAGAGATGTTCACTATCGTATTGATTATAATATAAATGGACATATACGGAGGATGAATGAAAGCAGGTTGTCTAAGCTAGTATATATGGTAAATGATACAAATGGGAGGGGAAGACCTCAACAAATGTATTCTAACTTACTCGGAGTTCTCGAGAAAGGCCAGGTCTAAAGTACCCAAAGTCAAACCCTATTTTTATACCTAACTTTTTTATACTTTATACATTTTCTTGGAGACGGAACAAGCAAGCAGCCTACCTGCTCATAAATGTAACACTTGCCAAAACAAAGCCTTACTAAGTAGGTCATCTACAAAGATCATGACCTACGCGGCACTGCATTGCGTGCGTCCCCAGACAAGCCCTTTCTCAAGGAGCTCTACTACTCTTTAATACTACTCTCTTTTATACGCAGAACGTGATTAGTGTCAATAAGGTGACACAACAGAGGTGGCAACAATATCGACTCATTCTTTGAATTTATTAACGAAGTTAAACATAAATTTATTAGTTAAAGTTATTATACAATTGACGAAGCGTTTTCCAACATATGTATACAAGTTGTATATAATTTGCGACGGTAAAGCTTAAAATACCTATTATGTAAGTTTTTTTTATCATTTATGTGCTTGTACTATTGGTAGGTATCTATTCATTGTTTTTATTCATGCTGTTTCTAGCCTATTTTTTGACGTATCTAAGTGCATTTAATATGATTATATTCTGACTGACTTTTCTATGACAATCTATTCATACAATCTGTTTGTATACAATCATACATTGTATGAATATAATCAATCATCTTTCTCCTTCTTATCTCCGTGAGCGATTTGATTCTCTTGTCGCTAAGTATCATCTTCTTAGTACTCCCCATTACTCTTCTAGTTGCTATGGTGGCTCATTTACAGTGAACTCAGGCAGGTTGTGGAACTCTCTACCCATAATATCCGCGATAATCCCTCTCTATATCTTCTAGAGCAGAGTCAAAAAGCACTATCTCTCTTTATACATTTAGTACATATATATATATATATATATATGTATGTATTGTATGTGTAGGTATAGGTATTTGTAATAGGTATGTATTATAATATATGTTATGTATTTTAAGATAAGATAAGATTAAACGTTTACTTGCAACGACATTTAAGGTATTTACTTACTTACAACTAAGTTCAAAATGTTGGTAACTAGTAAAATAGTATGTAACAGCCTGTGCTAGTTTAAAATGCCATTCAAAATATTGTTTCTCTCTATCTTGGTTTGCTGGAAGAAAAGTCTTTTCTCGCCTTCGCCATAAATTTAAATTTCAAAGTATCTTGTATCTAGTATTATTTCTGTGTGTGTGCAATAAATCATAAACAAACAATATTTTATACTAATAATGCAATATCCAGCCCAGTGGAATCCAACGCCAGGTGCAAGCGTCCGGACATCCCTGACTTACGTCGTTAGTCATGTCTGGACACAATACACCGCTGGGTTTGTTCACTTTATCTATGCTAGAGTTTCCTATGAACCGTTAACGTTTAATGTTCTTTTGAATCGTTTCACAATGAGAAACTTTGTGATAGAAAATGCATGTGCAAAGGTAAAAAAGATCTACACCGTTACCTAAGCACAAAAGATGTTAATAATTGGTCTTTATCCAATATCTGGCCGGAATCATACGCTTACTTTTATTTTTATTTTTATAGTATGACGGCGAGGTGCTTGATCTTATTGAATCTTCAAGTTATGATAAGGCCGAAGAAGCGCACTTCACCCGGAATCCTCAACAAACTGAGAATCTAATTTTTTTTTTTAATTAGATACCTTTTATGATACATTAACACTAAAGATTGTATCACCTTACATAGGTATTAAAATTAATGAAGATCTTTCGAAAATGTTCATTTGAGTAATGTTTGAGCTGTAATGGTGTCAAGTAAATGAGGCTGAAAGTGGAAGCGAACTTCTCCCGGAATCCTCAAAAGACTGAAGACTATCTGACGTACTAGCACGTACACGTGACGGCGGAAGTCCGGAAACAGACACGGTTCCGGTCTGTGATTACGTTGAGACGCTTACACTTTGAAAACGTGAGCACACGAGCGGGTCTATTGTCGTGAGTTGTTCAAGAAAGTCAGGTGTCACCTTATTTTAGCGCCTTATCTGAACAAAAATATATTTTTAGAAAATTGAGAACACAGCAGGGGCACATTTCGATCAATAATTTATTACATTCAATTCAATTACTTCTATTATAATATAATTACATTTAATTCAATTAATAGGCAACAATGTTACATTAAATAACAATTATATATACATAATATATTAATATACAAACAAAAACAAGAACAAGAAACAAGACATGTACACAGAAAAAAAATCCGTCAGAATTGAGAGCATCCTCATTTGGGAAGTTGGTAAAATATCATGGCATTGTGTGTTTCGCCAGTATTGACGCAAATGTCTCTGTGACATATTAATATTAATGGCATAGCTCTAAGCCACAGCACCAATAAATAAATAAATATTACAGGCCAGTAATTTCACACAGCGTGCAAACTAGCCTCAACTAATCAATGCTTGTAATATTGGATCTAGATTATGGATAGAATACTTTATACATTTTCGTAAATATATACTTAACATTAAATACCTACATAAAACGAGATAGCAATAAACTATAACAATAAAAGTCGGTACCATTTTCAAAGGTACCGACTTTTATAGGTACAAATTTTTCGATGTAAAACCTTCGTAGGTTTTACATCGAAAGTCGTGGTGTCGTCACCGCGACGTCTCCGACACCCTATTTCTCCTGAATAGAAATTTCGTATAAGGGTGCAATAATACGTGATTCTGGTCATACTACTATATATCTACGCAATGCCCATTATTGCGTAGATATTTACCAGAATCAACGAAGATAAATACAGATGACCTAAACAAATGCTAAAAATCGGTTCCTTATATTAGTGCAGTTTAGGAGTGCACAATGTCAGGATAATGGGAACGATCTTTCATTGACATGATACAGCTTTCCTGTTTTTTTATTGTAATTATTTTGATAAAATTTCTTTGGGATTGGTCCTTCAACTCAACACAACCGATTTAAAAAAAAAATGTGTGAAAAGTTAAGATTGGTTTTGAAGTTATGGTCTGAAATCGTAGATTTTTTTTTGAAGTCCTTTAAAAAGATGATGTTTAATTGTTCCTCATTATTGCGAAAGTCAAAGCTTACAGAATAACAAATTAGAATAATTTTACAAGTCCACTTAGCATGGCACGTACCAAAGAAATATTTCAGCGTTACAAAGAGTGCCATTGTAAAAGACAAATGACTTGAAGGAATAATATGAGAACCCTAAGGTAAATGAAGCTCTCATTAGTTTTACCTTTAGGTCCAGCTTTATGTTGTCAAGTCATTTATTATGCTAGGAATTAGTGAGAGTCGTTTTTCGAGTTGTTTGGGACATTAGATACTTTGTACTAATCTCTAACGATTAATTGAGATAAAGACTTTCAGCGCCATGTTTTAGATAGATCAATCTATAGTTTTTTTTAAAACCCATACCATCCCACCATCCTACTTCCGGTCAAAGGACTTTCTCATATCCTTTCAGGACAGTCGTCTGTCGTTTTCTACCAATCCGAGATAAATTCACTTAAGTCCTCACGCCAACGTTTTCTAGGCCATAATTATTGTTTATTCAGTATGATTTTTTTATGGTCACTTTGGTACGTCATATCTACCGTCTGTTTGGAATTGCGACCAGCACACAAAGAGAAAGGCAAGAACCTCGCGTTAGCTATTTTATGATCCATTGTATAGCTTAAAATTATGTTGTACTACAGTCCATCAAATCTAAGAAATACACTTTGACAGTTGTTAGATCAACTTGTCTGTGGATGTGAACCAAATAATCGCCATCAAAAATATCCGATATTAATGAGATATCGAAAAATCGATATTGATACTTAATAGCATGGGTCGGCAATCTTTTGCTGTGAGAGGGGCTGCAAATTAGACCTATAATAAAGGATTTTTTTTTAATAAAACAATACTTTCTTTTTATATGTTAGTTTTATTCACAAAAGTAGGTACTGATTATGTATAAGTTAAATACACATAAAATCAAGACATAATCAGTGCTAGCAGTGTGGGATTAATGCGATTTCTGCGGCAGAATTTGACTTGCAAGTTTTTTAATATCTGCTTGCATTTTAGATGTCGAGATGCGCAGTATTGCGCCTAAATGTGCATCGGGTAATCGCGAAAAATTACAGGTAATAAATAATACAATCGCTTACTTTTTTGATCATATATAAACTCAGATAGAAGATAAATAAATATGTAGCGCTTAATTAATACCAAATAAATTATTTTAGCTAATTTTTTTTTGCACCACAGACAGACGACAGACTAAATTGGAGATTGTATTGTACGGAGTGAACATCAACTTCAACTTCTTTATTTTGGCTTGCAACCGTTTCACCGATTCTGTCAGTGACAAGTGACGTATTGAAAGTGTCAAGCTTATGAAACAAAAAAAATATCAAAGACAAAGATAATTTGGAAATCCGGCACTGTATGTATATGTGTATGTTTTTATGTATGTATGTGGCAATGTTTGTGACGGCATAACTCTCGAACAGATTATCTGATTTTCATGAAATTTAGACTGATTAAGGATAACGTAAATAGAGTTTGATTGTCGCGAGGGAATTTTAAAGCCGAAGCACTGCCAAAGTGAGTGCTTGCAAAGCATTATGAGTTTTGTTGCACAGATGTAAAGAAAGCACACTTTTATCGTTTGTTAATTACGTTCTATTTGAGAAATAATCTCCGTAACAAACCAGACATCACAAGATCTCAGGTCGAGGCGAACTACTAGAATATAGTTATATTTTTTATTTATTAAGGTACCTATGTTAATACATGAAAAGTCATTCGAAGAACAACTGAACTAAATTTCAATCACTCGCACACTACACAAAACTGTTCTGAATTTCCGCCGAAAAGTCGTTTCGATTAATTAAATTATTTCAATATTTTTACCGATTATTTGGAAACTCAAGAATTTTAAACTGTCACAGCACTACTGTAATCAATTTAATTACATAACATTGTGTAAACGTGAACCTCATTTACAATTTTACTGATTTTTTATGCTTTAAACAAATTTTACTAGATTCAAATAAAGATTATTGTACAGGAATGTTTAAAAAATTTAATTGTTTATCTGAGTAAATAATAGTAGACACACAATATTACAAACAATACTAACAATAATATAATTATTGTTTGTAATATTGTATGTCTACGTTTGAACAAAGTTATAGCGTATTATGAAATGCGAAACGTCAAAATGTATTTCTTAGATTTGATGGACTATAATTACAATTTATTCACTGGAGCTAATTCAGGCATTATTATCTTCTAGGTAATCAGAATTGCTATATTAAGTTTTCCTAGACAGCGGTTGTGCAAAATGCATTGCGCTGAAATTATGCACTGAAATTGTTTTCCCGCAGGGAATAACTATCAAGCTTCTTTTTACGGAACGACAACTAAGGCAAAGCTATGAGCAGAAGCAAATGAATAACAGTAATTTCAAACAGATTACTTACCTACATGTTTATTTAAACTTTATACCCATATGATATTAATATAAGGAAATAGTTTATGGGAAATATCGCTGTCCCAACTAATATTCCTACGTCTACTCAAGTTGTAATTAATTCAAAAGCGTGCAGCCCTTTCATTACAGCAGATGACTCATTTAACAAGACGCAAGTTGGAAATGCCTTATAAAGTGCCAGCTTCCCAGTCATTTCCTTGTCTTGAATAAATATCACGATTTTGATGCCGTGAAATAAAGCAGCCAAATGCGAACACGCTCAGCGAGGGTTCCGTCCCACATTGTGAGACACAAAATCACGTGTCTTGTATTTATACATTCGATTTTTAATATGCGTTGTTCAAGCGGTAATAAAATTACATACACGAAAATTCTATATAGTTTCATCTGGCCCGGTACTTTTTTTTATTGAGTTTCTGCTTTAGAAAATTTATTCCAGGTATAAAGTTATTTGTATGCGGATTTCGATAACATTACAAGACAAAACATATATAAAAATGAAATATACAAATTGTTAATAATATTAGAAAAATAATAGAACTACGAAAACAACTAGTTTAATTCTAATAATTGAAACAAATAATTTCATAATTATTGCATAATAAAATTACGAAAACAGTCACAATTAAAAGTTAAACTTATCAAATATCAATTATGGTAAAAATAATAATAACTTAGGTACTACTTAATATGACTAGAGAAGTCAGTTTCATGTAATTAACATTAAGAATTCAAATTTATTATTACAATAAAATTGACCTATAATCCAAAATTTAATTTAACTCCTAAAATTTTATGAATGTTTTGTAAAAGAAAAAGTCAACAAACTATAAAAAATTAGGACATGCAAAAATAAATATTTATTGTATGATGTGCTCGGCTTTCATCTCACCTGACATGACGAAGTCGAAGGTGGAGGCGCACTTCACCCGGAATCCTAACTGTTTGAGGAACTGGTTATCAAAAGCAAGCGCCACCCGTCATACAATAAAAAACATAAGTAGGTATATATATGAATGAGACTTGCACTTTATTATATTGCTCCCATCCTTGTTTTAAATTGGAGATCGCAGTTAAGGTATACTTGACGTCAGGTAACAGCTGACTGATTTACAATCATCACACAGCCAAAATTCGGCTTTATTACTCATGTAATTTTATTTTACAGAACACTGTAAGAGAGAAAAATAAACTGAAATGACGGGACATAGTGCTAAGTAGTCTATTTTAGTGTCAAGATTCGTGCCTAACTCAATTTATGTGGGCAGGAAACGCGCAGGCAACGGACGTGGACGTCCGCATAACTGCTCCGAGCTGGGTGGCGCGAGGCGGCTCTGTGACGCTGCAGTGTCTCCACCAGGTGCCCCCGCAGCTACTCTACAAGGTTGAGTTTCTGAGGAGTGAGACCAAGATCTTGCAGTACGTAAGGGAGAGGGTGCCACCGTACACTAACTACACCTTTGCTGGCGGGAGGTTGAACGTAAGTTTTTATTTAAATTTATTCTAACCGCCTCAGCTTTCCCACCGATTTCAGATCTAAAGGTCCCGGGTTCAATCCCCTTGGGGAGTACAATATGTTGTGCTTAGTTTGGTTGGTAGTAAGACTTTGTCTAAGTCCGCCTGGCTAGCTACCACCAACTTACCTAATTCTGTCGCCATAATAACAATTCTAAGATTGTTGTGTTTCGGCATTAAATAAATAAATAAATAAATTTATACAGAGGTAAGATTGCCAGTTCCTCAGTTTGTTGAGGATTCCGGGTGCAGGTCCCCTCAACCTTCGGCCTTATCTCAACATGTTACGAGGTGAGATCAAGGCCAAGTGCTAACCCGTCGTACAATAAAAAAAACACAAGTAATCGTCTTTTAATTAAATAGTAATAAAAAATATATGTCATGGTCTAAATAACATATTAACTAAGACGCTTTTTAAAATCCTTCCTAATGTGCACGGCATAAATTTCCAATCAGATTCTAAATGAATGCGCGTTCAGCGCCTTCAAGAAGAGAGTTAATAGGCACTTTCTGGGTAGGCTCAATCGATCGTGGTTTATAAGCATGTGCAAGTATTGAGGTCAAGAGATGGCCAATACTACACTGCCTATACTACTACGAAGAAGCCAAGTTTGACTACCAGCTCAATAGGAAACTAAAAAACTAGATAGCTGTGGCCTAGGATGGGACACGCTTGTAAAATCCCTTTTTACTCTGGACTTGAAGTCTCTAATATCGTACTGAAAAACAGATTATGACAAGGAGATCCATGACTCACCAAAAATTAATGATAAAGGTGAAGGCAAATTTATGTGTTCGACACAAACGCGTTAAAACTGTTAAACAGCATGCGATGGTCCTTATTCGATATTAGAACCATACGAAAGTTGTCAGTATGCAAAAGTCGTCAATTAGCGAGTATTGCAAAGAAGATTAGAAATGTCCTAAAATCGGCACTCCGCTATTACTTGTATTGAATACTTCAAAAGTCGGCAAAGTGCGAAAGTCGGCACTGAGCTCCGAAATCGAAAAATATTTTTTCTTTGTAAAACTCTGATATTAAAACAACCCAAAACGCCTGTTTCGCACAACGTAACGCTTTTGTGAACACAGTTCTTCAGACGGTGTCTGTGATAATTGGCACATTAGCTTGAATAGCACACACACTATGCTTTTCCACATCCTCTTCAAGATGACTTGAACGCCAACGCGTAATACTAATATAGCTACCGGATTTATTTTTAGAAGATAGGTAACCACTAATATTTCTGAATGTAAAGTACTACGCAAACTGGGTTAAAGGACAAGGCAAGTGCGTGGGTAGAGTCGATGACGTTCTCCACAATAATGACATACAGAATTTGTCTATGTGCTTCGTAATAGTTCTTAGCGAGCCAATTTGTGTTCCACACTCGAGATGCAGGGTTGTGAGGCACTCGAATTACCAGCCGTGTTTGGAACAAACATTTGCCAACAAAAAGCATTTGAACGCAAAACGATTCTGCTTTTAAAAGGGAAAACTTTGAGCATACGTGGATATTTCCATTACAAAGGAAACTAGTTATGTGGAAACAGGCAGTTTGAAGTTCCGTACCGGATCCATTGTCATCGGATAATTTTAGTCAAAAAGCGTTCGATGGAACTTAATATTCAAGTTGTTTCAACGGCTGTCTCGCTTGTAGAAGGAACTTAAGTACAAAGAATTAATAATTCAACGGCAAACTTGTTTTGTGTTTCTTAACGGAAGTCTAATGGTGCTATGAAGCTTAGCTTTCAGAAGATCAATATTGTCTCTTATAAATTGCTGTATTTTAGTTTCTACCGCGATTCTATTTGGGTAAAGTGGCCACCGGTGCTTGACCTACTTTTGTGTTATATAGTGTGAATGTATTTTTATACCATTTAGTTGACATACCGATATGCCTAAGTGGAAAACGGTTACCGTACTTTGAATTTTTACAGCTGTTACAGATGAGGTGCTATTCAACTTTTTTATAATGTTTTGACGTCTGTAGTGTGTTTGAAAAACCTAGGCGACCATTCTTTTAAAACTCACGGTGATTTAATCTTCTAAGGTGTGCGGATGGAAGTTATGTCAATGGCGGTGTGATGATAAGCGCACCATCAATAGGTTTTCATACTACAAGGATAATTCAAAATAAATAATCTGAAAACAGAATATTTAGCAACAAATCCGTTAAATTCGTTTGAAATATTTCAAATTGACCCGTTATTCGCCTCTACGCGAGGCATCCTCAGGAAATATAGTCTTGCTGCTAAGCTGACGAGTCCTCTGCCGATGTGTTGCCGATACCGCTGTGCTGCAAGTCAAACGTACTTGTATTCATAGTCTCCTTCATCCAGTTCCAATATTAAGCTTTGCTTAGTAAAGGGCAAGATGGCAAGTACTTTTGACTTGCAGCGCAGCGCTCGGATCGACAGCACGTCGGCAGAGGGCTCGTCAGCAGCATGCCTCGTGTAGAGGCAAAACACGTGTCAATTTAGCGGATTTGTTACTAAATATCTTTCTGTTTTCAGATTATTTATTTTGAACAATGGATTTCCGCAAAATAATGCCTGAATCAATTAGTTACAAGAATCTATTTAAAAGAAAAACCTTGCCCAATTTAGGTACTATATCGTTATCGCAGTAAGAACTCTCCTGTCGAACCTACTATGCCATTACATGCTTACATTCAAATGAAATTCTCCATTGCTTTATATATTAGTGATAGTAATTGGATTTGCCTTGTTGCAGATGTCCCTGGCTACTGAGAATTCGGTGACAATCGATAACTTGGAGCCGAGTGCGACGGGGCTGTACTGGTGCGAGGTATCGTTGGAGACGCCGATCTTTACTGCAGCTTCGTCTCCTCACCAGTTGACTATCATCTGTAAGTAATTGGTTAAATAGTTGCTAGACAAATTGTTTAATGTTTCGATTGCAGTCCACTGCTAGAGATAGGTCTATCAGAAGTTTCACCAGCGAGCCTTGTGTTCATTTCTCCCCATCCAGTTTGTGCCAGCCACCTTTTTTCGCTTTTTCGCTTCGCTTTTCACCAAGTTATCGCTCCATCAAGCCGGTGATCGTCTAACACTACGTTTGCCGAGACGCGGTCTCCACTCCAGAACTCCCTTACTCCAGTAATTATCGGTTCATTGGCAAATAGCTGACCCACTGCCACTTCAGCCTGCTGATTCTCTCTACGTCGGTGACTTTGGTTCTCTGACAAAAACATTCGTTTTGGATCTAATATCTTTGAGAAACTTCGAGCATAGCCCTCTTCATAGCTCGCTGAGCGATTTCAAAGTTGTGGATTGTCCAAGCTTTGATTCCGTATGTCATGATAGCAAGAATGCGCTGATAAAATAGATAGATAGATAAACTCTTTATTGTACACCAAAAAACAAAAATAAACACACAAGCAAGAAAAACACTTAAACTAGCTACAATGGGAGGCCTTATCGCTAAAAGCGATCCCTTCCAGGCAACCTTTGGATACCTTTGGATACCTTTGGATAGCTGACGAAAAGACTTGATTAAGTTCTCCTTTTCGAAGTTGTCCTTACCCAGTTGAACCTAACTCTGGGTAGACAAATTTATTTAGGAGTATTGTTGACTACGATCGGCTCTGGAATCATATTTTCGTTGAATATGATTTTCTTCTAGTCAATGTTCATTCCCATTCTGGCAAATATTCTATGGTGCTATACAAACAATTCAGAAAAAAAATAAAAATATTTAACATTATAAATATGTAAGTTTGAAAGGACTTTAAATTCGAAACCACAAGTGTAGATGCGCATGTGACAGTGTTTGGTAAACTGTTGCTTCAAAAAACATCTTGATAAAAAATGGGAAATACCACTATATTCCAGACTACATCTAACATATACTCGTAGAAAACAATATTTTATAATTCTATATATTATTTTTTATTATACTACGGGGTCGCGCTTGGCCTTCATCTCACTTGGCAACAAGTTAAGATAAGGCCGAAGGTGGAGGCGCACTTCACCCGGAATCCTCAACAAACTGAGGAGCTGGCTACCTTACCTCTAAATGCTGAAACACAACAATTTTACAATTGTTATTATGGCGACAGAATTAGATAGGATGGTGGTAGCTATCCAGACAGACTTACCAAACACAATATTGTACTCCCCTGGGGATCGAACCTGAAATCGGTGGGTTGAACCACTAGACCACAGAGGCGGTTAATAATATAATTACAAAAATATTTCCGTTAATAGTTACGTAAAAAAAATAATGTCCTGTAATATTTTAATATTTATTTATACATACCCCAGGACAACCACCTTAATTAACAAATTAAATTAACAAGCCTCATAGCTCAGTTGGTAGTAACTCTGCCTTCTGCGCTGTAGGCTGTGGGTTCGATTCCCACCCAGAGCAAACATTTGTGTGATGAATATACATGTTTGTTCTGTGTTTGGGTGTTGTATCATATAGTAAGTATGTATTTACAAAAAGTATTTATGTATTCTATCCGTAATCTAGTTCCCATATTACAAGCTATGCTTAGTTTGGGGCTAGATGGCGCTGTGTAAAATTAATGTCCTGTAATATTTATTATTATAATTATTAATTTACTATAACTACATGCATAAAAAGCTTCGCTTATCCTCGAAAAATGGCCTCAAATTATTATATGCGTATAATAAGCTCGATTTTTTATCGGCAGTTGGTCATGAATATAAATTGGTTAATCTCCCAAGATGCGCGGCAGCCTCTTAGCAGTTTCTAATGGAAAAACTTAACATTCAAAATTCGTAGGTGTAACAATTATATTCATTATCTATTGCTGAAAAAAAAACCACTTCAAAACGGAATACTATTTAAAACATTCTAAAAGATGGAATAAGGAATTACCATAATCACCACTTGGGAGGCAGGTGTGATCGTAGAACCTAATAGTATTAGTTAGGCAGGTAATTAGAGGAACGAATTCCTATTGCCCATCCCATGATCTATTTATTAATATTACAAGACACTCTATACAACGCCATCTAGCCCCAAACTAAGCAAAGTTTAATATGGGGACTAGATTAAAGAGAGTACATAAAAACCTTTTTACTAAACAAATAATAATAAAAAACATTTATTTATTTCTAGCTGTACCAATGAGTATCACTTGCACATAAAATAAAACGCTAAGTAATAAGCTTTGATATATCCTGCTTGCCCTTTAGAAAGACGTACCTACGTAGCTTGATTTTACACCACTGACATCGGTCTTTGGTCAGCTTTTTTTATCTTAGAGTGTAAGGTTTCTAGTTAATATGGTTCTCTCTGATAACAGTTCCTGGATGTCATTAGATTCGACCAAGGGATTTCACCAGGAGATGGGCAGCAGCTTTCATCTATCTTAGTACCTACCTACCTTACACCGACACTGTGATTACCTGCCAAGGATAGTGGCAATGAATCTACAAATAAATAGAATCACTTTTTTCCCTTTGAGGATTCACCTATGATTACTACTCAGAGCGTATAGTAGTATATATAGTAGCTGATTCTCATAAGTGGATCTTATTAACACTGCAATTACCGAATTGCTTGCCAAGCGTAGCCCATGTCATGCAGTGGTACTTTTTTGGGCTATGATTATGACACGAAAACCTAAAAAGGACACCAGAACAAATTGCTAAAAAAATTACAAAAAATTGCTCATACTATCTCTAGTACCTACGTTTACGTATCGTAGTGGCAATGACTGTCGTTAAGAGCAAGGCCAAAGAATGGTCTAGTAAAAAAAATAGTTTTACATACTGGTTGGACAAACCAGCATGGTGATTATGACTAACTTTTTTTGGTTGCGATGATGAAGATGATGACGATACTGACCCACCTATATAATGAGGGATACGGACAGGAGAGTAACAGTTGATGATGATAATGATAATGATAATGATGATGATAAACTAACATTTATGGACTGCAAAGGTAAAAACTACCTTTTGAAAATGTACCGTGATGTTCCGTAGCCGTATACACAACAATACACAGCTCTGAATTTTGTATGTTGGAGATTACCTACCTTTTACGATTTTGCATAACAATGATTCTATAAGTTAAAATTTAAATCTCCAAAGAGTATTTAACTCATCTCTCGTCATCAACCTTTCGCTTATAGCATAGAAGTTAAAAGTGTGTTTACTTTACACGCATCACGCCGAAAAAGTCTCATTGACCACGCTAATCTCCAAAAGTACTGAAACGATTTCAATGAAGTTTTCAATGGTAGATTGTGTAATATTTGGGTTAACATTGTTCGTTTAATTTATCAAAATCCAATCGTAAATTAAAAAGATATGCATACATAAAAAAAAATGCTATAAAATATTATAAAAGTCAACACAACTTTTTTATGTATATTTTTTCAAAAAATCGATCGTCAGATCCTGCCCTGAACCATACACAACACATAATTGAAAATTACATCCAAATCGGATTAGCCGTTCCGGACATACGCGTGCACAAACAAATAGACAAACGGACAAACAGCAAACAGACAAAAATTCTAAAAACTGATTTTTGGTCAGACTGCATGTTTTAAGTAGGTAGCATCCATTTTTTTTTTAAATATAAAATGTACAGACAGCTTTACTACGATTTTATTATAAGTATAGATATAGATAGATAGAAGATTAAGACACGATTGGTCTTAAAGAATAGGGGTGCTGAACATGTTTACCCTATTTGGAATTACAATTAGAATAACACCCAAACAGAACAAACATCAACATTCATTATTTTTAAATACGCTTAAAGTGAAAATAGGTTCGTTTAACAATTTTAAAGGTTGAAGTAAATATAGTTGAGAACGATTGAGCTCTAATCCGACGTTACAATGAGGTCCACGTAATACATTGTATGACTTATAGCTGTAGATAGAGTAACAGTCTAAGTTGTGACTCAACGTAATAGACCTCTCAGCTCAAGCTCATTCACATATTGTTCTCTTATGATCGAGAACAAGTAAGGAGTGGAATATGTTGCCTTCGTCTGTATCCAAAATTACAATATAGGCCTCTTCAAGGCCAGAGTGAGTAGGTGTTTGCTAGACCGGCGTGCTCTATCGTAGGCCGCATCGTCGCTTCCCATCAGGCGAGATTGTGGTCAAACGTAGGTCTGTACTATTTAGATATTTATTTATATATTTATACTAATAAAAAATCAAAAAGAAGCGAGAAGAATCAACTGGGTTGTAACCCAATACTTCGTAATTTGAAGACTTCCGTATGTACCTGCGGACCATACCCTGATAGGTATGCGCTCCTCAAAGGAGAGGAGTCTTCTTCATATATCAGAGATAAATTCTGAGAGTCAGTGAAGCGTCGCATTAGAATAAATGTTCCTGCTATTCAGACCTCTTTCGCAAGGCGGTTTAAATTATTTTCCATTTTGGTATCGCATCGCTAGCAAACATTGTGAATTATCTTGCTCACTTTACGGCGTTAAAGAGAGAGTGAGAAAGTGGCTCCACACCCTTGATTATGATGATCCAGAGAGACTTTTAGCAATCCTAACGTGAATCTCAATAACTTTGCTCTTTGTTTCCCATCCATGTTACTCCTACTTATCCGAATAACGCATGTACACTCACATATACACACACACACCCTCTCTCTCACAAACATACACACAAACACACACACCCCTTTTCACTGACATACTCAGTCATTCTGTTTTTTTTAATTTAATTTGGTTTTGCCCTGTTAGTAGCACAAGTCTTTTGGTGATTCTTTAAATAGACTCCCGCGGCACAGGCTAGTCCTAGTGTGGGGTCTTCTAGTAATTGTATAATTAATTTAAACTTATTGGCAATAAATGAATTTGAAACTGAAGGGAAAAAGCCACGAGCCTGCTTTTTTACGGTTCCGTACCTACTTACTTCAATTCTACATTTTTATTTGTGTGGAAATTATTATTATTGGTATAATTATTATGGCTGTATGTATTAAAAGGATTTTTTTACAATAAAATTAAATAGTAACATTACATTTTTAACCAATTCGTTCTTTCAAATTAGTTGTTCAAGTTGTTATATAGTTGCGAATTACTTGTATAAGTAGGTATGCTATGTAGTTACATAGCACACTGATACAAAAAATATATATAGATAAATACCCGATTTATTATAACTAAAATACATTATCATGGATCGAAGTATATGTAAGAGTATTTATTATATTTTTTTACAATCGTAAATTTAACATTACTGAACAAACATTCAATGCATTCTGATAAGCTTTAATCATTACATTTAAATAGAGCGGTACATATGAAAAGTGATAATGATTAATCACTACTTAATTTAAAAATCGCACTACCTACAAAGCGTGACGTGCAGTGGAACGCCGACTAAGCCCTCACATTACAGGTGATGTTTGCACGACAAATAGTTGCGCCCGGCAATTTACTGAATTATTTGTCGAGGTTCCGTGTCCCATTCAAATAGTATACAGTAAATTAAAACGTGAAAGGACACGGTGACCAAAATGTGTTGAATTTTTGGAGTAGGTATTTTGCAAATGACACAAAAATTCACAACCCGCGACGGGACCCAGTGAAATCACTTGAAATACAAAAATATGAAAAAAAAAAAAATATGCTTAAAAATTAAGGGCCAAGTGCAAGTAAGCACTGTTAATGTGATGTTCGAATTTTTTCAATAACTTGTAATAACTAATGCACAGTTCGCTGAGTTTCGTTGGTGCGCGGGAGCCAGTGACCTTCGAGCCTTTGGGTTAGCTCGCATCATTATAGACCTTTGCCTTTGCCCGTGCCAGTTTTGATGTCAACAGCTGTCCTTATTCGTGTACAAATATATCACATTTTTATTGAAAGTTCAAATCTTCTTCCCTAGTAGGTCCTCCCTAATGGACTTCCTCTGAAAAAATCCTCCATTTTTATGTTACACTAGATTGGATCGTACTCCAATAAGCCACATACATCCAAAGTACACACAAACACTAAGAACCATAGACAAACATACACACCCGCAAACACACATCCCCTCGCAGTCTCACAGACTCTCTCTCACACACACACACACACACACACACACACACACACACACGCTGATTTTGCTATCACATACAAATATTGGGGCTCCCGTTGCTCAACATATTGAAACATTCTTGTGATGTTGACTTTTTGTACCCAGATGCTCAAAAACACCCACCAGTGATCACATTCGGCCGCCCTGACGCAGTGGTGGGCGGCCTGCTGCGAGCTAACTGCACCAGCGCTCCCGCTGCGCCGGCGCCGAGGCTCACATGGTACATCGATAATGAGAAGGTAGGGTATTAGCGAAGAATTTCAAATTTATATCACATTTTTCACCGCCTCTGTGGTCTAGTGGTTCGTCCACCGGTGACAGATGTCTATGGTTCGTCCACCGGTGACAGATGTCAGGGTTCGAAAACCAGCTGGAGTACAATATTGTGCTTGGTTTAGTTGGCTAGCTACTACTATCTTACCTAATTTCGTCGAAACAACAATTCTAACATTGTGGTCTGGTATTTATAATGTGAGAGCCAGTTCCTCAATTTGTTTAGGATTCTGGGTGAAGTGCGCTTCCACCTTCGGCCTTATCATAACTTGAAAATCAGGCGTGATGAAGGCCAGGTACCTCCCCTTTGTACAGTAAAAAAAACGTACAAATTTATACACAAGCCTCATAGCTCAGTTGGTTAGTAGTTCTGCCTTCTGCGCTGTAGATTGTGGTTTCAATTCCCACCCAGGACAAACATTTAGTGTGAAAAATATTTATGTTCGTTCTGTGTTTGGGTGTTGCATTGTATGGTAAGTATGTATTTACAACAAATTAAAAAAGTTTCTATGTATCCCATATAGCATAAATGAAGAGGATGTCATTGAATACGGCTAAGTGAAGAATTTCTCATATTACAAGCTTTGCTTAGTTTGGAGCTAGATGACGCTGTGTAAAACTACTGTCCTCTTATACTTTCTGTAGTTTTCGGCGTGTTTGTACGGCAATATTTGCCATAAACTACATACAATAAGATCAGCGCAGGTTCCCCGAACCTGCATTAACGCTGAGTTGAGACCTTTTTGCAATTCTATGCGAGCTAACTATTTAACTTACATTTTTATTCTTTGTCTCTATTTATTATTATTTTTATGTTGATTTTTGTGTATTATGTTTAGAGTTGCAAATAAATGTCTTTTTGATTTTGATTTGATTTTGACAATCAGGAATCATAGTATTCTATCCGTACTCTAGTTCCCATATTACAAGCTATGCTTCGTTTGAGCGTAGATGGCGCTGTGTGAAATTAACGTCCTGTAATATTTATGATTTATAATAATAATTCATTTTTCTGTGATAATTTGTAACCCTCACTATTTTATGAATGCAAATGTATTAATTTGTGTTGTTTTGCAGGTCCCTGAAGATTCCATACGCTATTTCTCCTACCGAGTTTCGAGCCAAACCCGAACAAAAGGCGGTGGGTTCCGTCACCGAAAGTACCAACACCGCTATATAGCGCCGGAGTTCAACTACACCGCTAAATACTGGGCGTTAGTCAGCGAGACGACTGTGCTTCCAATTATTAACACCACTAAACACCACAAATGCACTTTAAAGGATGCGCAGAGTGAAGAAATGGCTAAGGTAAGTACAGATTGCATAATCTAAATATAAAATCGTCGTGAAGCGCTCTTCTTTATACTTTATTCCACATACACACACAAAAATAAAAGTACAACATAACTTAAGATTAAAAAGTATGGCAAAAGCGAGCTTAACTCTAATGAAAGTTTTATAGAACTTAGAAACAAAACAGATAGAAACAAAATTTATATGTCATGGGAAAAGTGTAGAACATTAATAAATAACATACATACTCTTAGGAACAATATCATAAATACATTAATACCGGGTCTTATCTGAGTAAACAAAGGATAAGGTCACCGATAAAGCAAAGCTTCGAATAGTAAGTATTCCTCTCGCTCTCAGTCTAATAATATTTAGAATACCCACAGCTGCAGCCAGACGAAGCTTTAATCGATTCGACTAAGTAAACTGAGCCTAGATTCAATTTGAATCGAAGTCTACCTCATGCTACTGTGTTTTTACCAACTCTGTCAAGATTCTAGAGCAGATGACATTAAATTATCTATTCTTAGCAGGAAAAGAAATGACAAAGCACTCCGAAAAGCAAAAAGCATGAACAACCAATTCGACAAAATACTGAAAGATTTATTAATAAAAAATGTAATTATTATCAAGAAATTTAACTCATGATGAAACTCAAAAAAAATATTTTGTTTTTGTAGATATATTTTATAGATCTCCCTTTCACTAACTTATTTCAATACTATGACAAATTTACTATTTGACTATGTATCCGTGACTCATGTATGAAAAAAACTAGTTTTTTTCCCCTTTCAAAAATGACGCAATGCCCTCATATACATGTACCCTAGATTTACAGTGCTTTAAAACAGTTATAAGATGTTGAACTTGTATAGAGGGATCTCTGCAACTTACGGCAACAAAAGTATTGAGTATTGACTATTAAAATATTAAAAATGTCGATCGTAGGATGCATACAAAAGACCGTGGATTGGCATTGATCTTGTCCTATTATTGTTGATGATGCGATGTCGGTGAGATCTTCTTCTTATTGGTTTACCCCGGGCAACGAAAGCTGGCAAGTGCTTCTGCAATTTTTGAGGTGATAAAATGGCGTTGTATACGATGTGCTCCGGTACCAACAGATACAAGAAAGGCCAAAACCCCAGCCGCCGCAGCCTATCTCCCTGTGGGTGTCGATAGCGGAGCTGCGTACGCCGGCGCATGGTCGTCTCCAGCTCACCTGTACCGCCACCATCCCCGACGAGGTCGGCCCGGGAGAGAAGTACGCTGACGTCAAGAAACAAACTGTTACAGGTACTTTACTTTCCAGAAAATATGCAACGACGGCAAAGAGAATTCGACTTTTTTTTTAGATTGGTTCAACTCTTTACCACGGTCCTTACACAGGCATGAATTCGATCTATGACGGTGCGAGCCCATCCAGAAGGTGTCTATTAACTCTCTTCTTGAAGACATAAGGGTCGTACACAACGGAAAAACAGACGCTGAGAGCTTATTCCAAGTTCTTGCAGTGCTTATACTAATAGATTCAACTTTAACTTCAATTACTACTTCATCAACTTCAAAACGAAAGAACGAAACGATTTTAAAATTTGAAGAACGAAAATCACATTGATGCCCCTTCAATTCTTCAGAAAGCATTTCAGGGCATGTGCAATGAATAAATATGTGTATTTTTCATCATTATCATAGGTGAAAGTCAACAGCCAGAATGCACGTTTCTTGCTGTATTTAACGGGATTTGAAAAATGCTTACGGGAACGTTCAGCGTAATGACTAGTTCAAAAGTTACGAGTAAAAATATGTCAAGTTTGTTGTTTCCCTTTATAAACAGGCAAGCCAGACTAAGACTACTTAAAGCCAGGTCAGGCCTGACCCATAGAAAAAAAATATCAACGTTTCAACGCTTTAGAAAAAAAGCGTAACTGGATTTATACAAAAAGTTGTATTAAAGGTTACATTTCTTTCCGCAGTGGCCGTTAACGAGCTCAGCTTGAAGAAGCCGTATTCAGAGACGAGTCAAGCAAACATAACCTCTTCAGCTGCGGACGTACAACTGGATCGCGTTTTACTATGGCATGCCGGTGGACTTGTAGTCTGGGAGCTTGCAATGCGTTGCTTTGACAAACCCGGTTTTTAAAACAAGCGATGCAGGAATATGGTTTCTAACCCTTATCCTTTGCCGCTGTTACTCTCTGACTACGATGATCATCCGTTTCATCTGAATACTACCGATCTTCTATAAATACATTCTATATAGCCATGCAAATGTAGCCGTCTTCGTAATTTTTTTGAGTATCGTCTCACTTTTAAGGTAAATGGTTGTCCTAATTTTATTTGCTAGGAATTTTACGAAACCTTGTTCTTAGTATTAGTTAAAATTAATGTATCGGGTATAAATTTATTTCTAAAATCTATGAGCTGATTGTCTTAGACAAATATGTAATGATACTTATGATATTATAATATATGTATTCGAATACTATATTATTTTTAAAACTTCTTGAAGACATTAAAACCCTTTCTTCCTGAGCTTTTAAAGTCAATTAATGTTACATAAATCTTATCCGATTGACTCAACAGGGTTCTTGAAATTATTTGAATTATCTCCATTTCTATTAACCATTTGTCCTAGACTTTAATTTAGTTTTTAAATTATAAAGTGTAACACATAAATTTATAGTTGATTTAAAAAAAAACAAAAATACGTGAATTGTTTTTGTCTATTTTATTGAAAACAGTTCTTGCTTTAAATGTTGTTATAGATAAAGGAATAGGGCAGTTGGTCACAGACACATTACATTCGTAAGAATTTGTTCTGAAAGAAAACCGTTATTGACACATAATTCTCCTCTCCTTATTCCACCTAGGCAGGGTTTACGTGTGACAACATGTAATCTTCCATTCACTCCCATAAGCCCCCTCTGCATCTACTCCTTTCATACCCATGTCTTCTATCACACAATTTATCCATTTCTTCATCAGCCTTCCTCTGTTCGCATGTCCTACCACGCTCTTCTCCCGCTGCTCTACTATACAAGCGCCTTTATATCCCATGAAAATCATAACCGTTCCCATTTTGTCCACAATGGTTCTCGTTCTGAACAGATCCTCATTTCAAAGATAGGGTAAGAGAAGAAATGACTAAAATGAAAATAAAATGTCACTGAATTAAACTTTCGCGGTTAAATCTATAATGTATGTTGTAAGCTTTTGTTGATTATTCATGCTTTGAATATTTACCGCTTAGCAGTTTTTTACCGCCAAATATTCTTATGGTAAATCCTATCTATATTACTTTTGTAAAAAGATATTTCCCAATTTTCCTAATAGCTATTTATGTACGTGTTTGTAGATATCAAAGTGAGATCGTATTTTGAGATTTAAATTATTGCCTTTATACATAAATAAATATATACTTCAGCAAAATATTTCAGATTAGTGTTATGCTGTAAAGAAAATATTATGAATATTAATCGTAATTTGCCAATGGGTTGGGACTGGTCAATGGTAATCAAACGACAATTATTATTGATAAAGTATATTTTAATTTGATGTAGTCGTGTATTTATATGAATTATCATTTTTATAGGGATGGCTGATTGACGTCTAAAAACTTCTGATCCAAAACTATGTCTTTGAGATCAGCTGGAATTAGAATGTTTTTTTTACTACGGGGAAGTGAAGCCTTCATCCCACCTGATTTCTCTAGGCCGAAGGTGGAAGCGCACTTCAATCGGAATCCTCATCAAACTGAGGAACTTGCTAACTTACCTCTAAAAGCCGGAACACAACAATTATAGAATTGAGTGTTCCATTTTGGATGTTTTTTGATTGTCTGTCAAGCTAAAACGTCACACGAATTAATTCTGACCGTAATGTATAATTTCTATTACTCGCTACGAATCAGTCTCAATCCCACAATATTGGCGTTGAATGTCTTCCTCCAGCTCTTTACACTGACTATTGTAGAAAATATTTGTTAGGCAAAAAATGTGATAAGTTAAGAAAAAAATGTATATAATAGCGAAATACAAAAAAATAATATTTTCAAATAGATAATATATTATTGTGTTATTGTATAGAAATTGTGTAAAAATATTAATAGTTGTTTAAGCGTAAATGTGAGCATTCAAATTTAGTTAATAGTCGCTTTATATGTTGTTATCATAAAAAAATAGCCAGAGAGCACATAAAATGTAAATTTTAATTATTCTTACAATATAATTATTACATGATCATTTACTCATATATCATATATTGCTTCTAGCTAAGAGACGAGTAGCGTTGGGGTTGGAATTAAACATACATGGAACTGAACACACATACCGTAATTATCAGCCATCTGTTGCTTCATCCGTTTAGTTGAACAGAATCCCATAATGAGCTCGTTTCTGTATGAGCAAAATACGCGTAGGTATCGCAAACATAACCTCAAAGTCAAAGTCAATGTCAAATATTTTTATTCATTAAGATTTTTAGGATCATTTTGAAACGTCAAATCTAACTCCTGTTCGGAATCGCGACCAGCACACAAGGAGAAAGGCAAGAATCTCGGGCTGGTTAATTTTTTGATGATCCATTTAACATTTAGTTATAGTGTTTATAATAATTTAATAACATTACCTAAATATTCTACCGATGTCATTAACTATACTCACGCCTGTTTCCCAGAGGAGTAGGCAAAGACAGATTTCCATTTACTACGCTCCTTGTTCACATTTTTCGCCTTCATAACTTTCTTTATAATTCTTGCAACTGGTTGAAATTTAAAAAAGTAAAAACTTGACTGCAAAACTTTACCTTCATTTTTGTGTAAAAATACGGCCTTATAACGTATTATTTAACGTCTATATTGTGCTGTGTGAAATTAATGTCATGTAACATTTATTACTAACCAACTCAAAATTCAATACCCATATTGTATGAAACCTTTTTTGTACTTATCTACATTACATTTTTATTTGCACGCGTCCATTCCAAAATGATAGCCTATAACAGTAACACAATTCATACAAACCAAACAACATAATTATGTCATACCTCATACGTCAGCATACATAAATCTATTTATGTAAGCTGACTATTTATCTATTTATTTATTTATAATATATGGATATATGTATTTCCCATATTCCCGCTGTGTAAAATAAATGTCCTGTAACATATATTTAGACTGCAGTGCCAATGAATTAGACATACATATTTTACAAACATACACTCGAAAAACATGACCCCCTTTCTGAGGCAGTTGGGTAAATCACACATTGTACCATCTTCGATAACAATATTTTTGGAAATGTTATAATGAAACCAAAATTCACAACCCGCTACTTTGCAAATGTTTTGACCAAGACCAAACATTTATAATAAAAAGGAAGAATATTTTTTTTTAATAAGGTTTATTCCACAAAAAATGTACTTCTTTTCGCAATAGTGAGGGTAGAACACATAAAATAACTTTTATGAATATTATTTCATATGTTTTTTTACTAACCACTGCTGGATAAAGGTTTATTATTAGGTATAATTAAATGATACCGCTCTCGCTCAAAAACATGGGTTTATTGTTGAATTTAAACGTAAATTATCCTTGCACAATACACACACACACGTACAACGCCTGTGTTTTAATTTGACCATGACATTTTCATTATCATGTTTCAGTCTCATCTACATTGCTCGAAGAGCGACTCTAACGTTTTCATTGTTCCATTGAAACATAACAGCCGTTGTAAATGATTCCAAGTATTTTTCATTAAAATTTCTGTGTTAAGATTGATCCTCAGCTTTAGGTACACGTTTTAATGTTTTTGGTAAACTGTTGCTTCGAAACCTATATAAAAAGATTCAATGAAGAGAAATTCACCATTACTTACATGCTATATTTACAATTTATAACAACCCAAAATCTTTAAGCAAAAACCTTTCTCGTAAAGATTCAGTCATTGATGTTGACAGACAGTGTTTGTATATTGGGTCCCTGACCCAAATTTACCCGACACTACCCTTACATTTTAAAAAATATCGTTCTGATTAGGAAGATATTTGTAGTGGAGATTAACCATTTTTAAATTCATGTTGAGTTTTGCCACAAAAAATTACCAAAAACCATTTTGCGCGTACATAACCCAAATTAATCACCTTAATGAGGTTTGATGAAGAAGCGATTGTTGGCATGTCTGTTATTTTTGTTATTTCATCGGTCATTTTAGGTCTGTTAATGTACTCTGGAAATATGGATAATAAAGAAGCTTAATTTTATGTGTTCTTTTATTTGATGCGATATACCACATAATCGATAAAAAATAATGATCAGGGCCTATCAGCCCTGATGAGGGCCTATCAGAGCGAAAAACTGCTATTAGAAATCGGTCATTTCAGTTGCAGGCGATTTTCTAGGTATTCGACTCCTTTGTTTTACCATAGGTACATTAATGACTAAGTGAACGTTTGACGTATTCTTGGAAAAAACCAAGATGGTTCCGACGGCTTGATGTCACTTGCAAAATTACGAGCGTAATGAATCAAAAAGTTATTGAGACACAACAATAACCGAACTTAACACCAACACATTGCAACTAAACCATTAAAAAAAAATATCCACGGCGGGACTCGAACGCGCATCTTTTCTAAAGCCGAAAAAAAAACGTAACTAAAAAACTATGTATAGTTGTGTACATAAAAAAAAGTAATGAGTCGAACGTGCTTTAACTCTAAAAGATTTGCTGCCTCCATCAGTCAATATTTATCACGCCAGCAAGTATAACGAAACGCGGCAAAAGCGTAAACGCCAAGGAAGTGATAAATAAATTGTGAAAAGAGTGATCTATGGTTTTTTCGTTTTTTCATCTAGACTAAAGTATAATTAATAAGAAAAACGGATCTTCATCGCCTACCTTTTTATATTCCCTTTTTATCTTATATCTTATCTATATAATATAAAAAGGAACGCGATGAAAACCCCTTATTGTTATTAATTATGTATAATAATCGATATAATTTAATAGACTAAAGTAGTAACACATAGGTTCAATCCGCTACTTCACTTTATTTTATGGCTCCGAAACATAAACATAATTCCATTTCAAGGTGAAGTGGGCTGCTTTCGAAGTGAGCTCGGTCACTGCGAAATAATTCAAATTCACTCAGAATTTGAGATCGGGTTCCAATTTTACAGAATGAGCGTAGTCACAGAGTATCTAGTGACTATGGTAATGGAGATGGATGGGGTGTTTTTTTTACTGTACGAAAGAAACGCGTTTAGCTTTCGTTCACCTGGCTTTCCAAGTTATGATGAGGCCGAAGGTGGAATCGCACTTCACCCGGAATCCTCAAAAATCTGAGAAACAGGCTATTTTACCTCTATATGCCGAAAGGCATTTTATTTTTATTTTTTTTACTAATTAGTTAAGATGGACAGACGGACTTAAACTAAGTGTTACTTTGTGCATCAACTACACCAAGCAAAATATTGTACTCCCCCGGTGGGTGAACCACTGAAATGAAAATTGAAATGAAATTAACATTTATTTGATAATAACATACATTACAATAACACATTCAAATTATACAAAGAAGTGATGTTCCTGGTAATAGAATTAATCCTTGATGGTAACATTGGTACCCAAACTAGGACAATCTGTATGATGGCGTACCAATGCCCTCCGCCGGGTGAAGAGATGTATGTATATCAAAATAATAGCAGTATAACAAAATATTTAAATGTGATTAATGTAAACTTAGCTTTAAGGCAGCAATACAATACAACTAAAACCAAAAATGAATACACATCAACCGCACATTATATATTTTCAAAGTTCTTAAAAAGTATTATCATGCGTGCATGTGTATTTAAATTAACACTAAAAAACCACTAGACCACAGAGGCTAAAAGCACAGGATTGCTATTTGTGGCGTCGATTGGGGCAGTCCTATGTTCAACAATGGACGTGCGTTTGTGCTTCAAAAATTTCCAAGCCGCGCCGTGACGCTAATAAAATCCTTGACGTCTCCTTCAAATGTCGTGAACCAGCTTGACTATTTCGGTACAAAATAAAAGATAGAGTCTTTTATATTGTTAACCAAGAGACCACGTGATTCACAGGCAGCACATTATTTGCAGGTTTCTGTGTGCCTAGATGCAGACGAACAAATGCTACAATATATGTTAACATTATAAAATGTAATAATGAGAAGCTACGCCTTTTTTATATGTTAGAGCATACATACCTACCTATTATTTTTTATTTTTTTATTGTACGACGGTTAAGCACTTGGCCTTCATCTCACCTGGTAGGAAGTTGAGATAAGGCCGAAGGTGGAAGCGCAATTCACCCGGAATCCTCAACAAACTGTGGAACTGGCTATCTTACCTTTTAATGCCGGAACACATAAAAATAAAATTGTTATTATCGCGACAGAATTAAGTAAGATGGTGGTAGCTAGCCAGGCGGACTTAAACAAAGTCCTACCACCAACCAAACCAAGCACAATTTATTGTACTCCCCATGGGAGTCGAACCCGGGACCTCTGGATCTGAAATCGGTGGGTTGAGCCACTAGACCACAGAGGCGGTCCTACATTTCATAAAGCGCATTTTGTTCTCAACTTGAACAAGCAAAATTTGTTCGCAAGCTTGTAATATGGGAAACTAGATGACGGATAGAATGTTAACGTTAATTATTTTCTATATAAGTATTATATTTAATAAAAACCCAAGTACTGAAAAAAATATCTATAATAATTAGGTACATAAATGTTCGGCCCGGGTGGAAATCGAATCCATAGTAAAAGGCAGAGCGCCCTTCTGCGCTACTACCTCAAATGTAAGGCTTGTTAAAATGTACGTTGGCTTACGTCATACCAACCATTTTAAAGTTCAACAAAGCTTAAAAAACTGTTTAAAACTGGTAGTAATTAGATACACTGGCTAAAATAGACGATCTTAGCTGAGGCCTGCACTGGTTGTCGAGGCATTAGGAATCGACCCCTATAACTCAGTTCGCGACTGTCGTTGAAACCGCCCCAGATACCTCACAAGAAGAAGGGTTATTTACAGAACATTACTGCAGCGTCCAGCAAAAGAGGCATTGACGAATGAACGTGTAAATGTGGGCCATACGTAATTCCATCAATAAAAACTAAGTAAGTAGTACATAAGCAGAACATTTTATTTGAAAATAGAATTAATTCCAAAATCAATGACGAACAACGAACAACAATGTTTTTTCCCGCGTTATAGTTTTCATTGGGTATTTTTTCAATAAATAGCTTTCTATTCGCAAGCTAGTTCGAAATTTAAATAAAACCTTTGTTATGTTATCTCTTTGGTTGCCATGACTCTGTCGTGTAGTTTTACGTTATATGAGTTTACTGTGTAATTAAGAGGCTCCCTAAATGTTATAATGATTTGCTGTGTTACGGTAAGTCAACCAAATATTCAATGAATGTAAAACTAAAGGCATGTTATTTTTCAGACTTTTATCTGTCCAGCACTAAGATTGGTTACACAATTGAAAAATTTTCTCTCGATACATTGTATTTTTTAAATCATGCTCTTTTTACCTCGTTTTTTGCAATTTTCTATATGATATGAAAAAACTCGAGTTAGAAGACTAAAATAAATACTTATAGTAAGAAAATTTGTTTTCATTTCCAGTACTAAGACAAAATTTCTCTAGACCTATAATTATTCTTATAATTAACGAAATTAGATTTGGTCCTTACATCCTTTCCTTCCGAACAGGAATAGGGTAAAGAAGCGCAAGCGATATTCAACCTGATAGCGCTCCGATTGACGTTTTAAAAGCAATGCGTGCAAGAGACTGCTCAATACAACGCGAGTCGCGACGAAAGCGAAACTTAGGCTCTAATATTATATTTATTTTAGCTCGCGTGCACGCGCTAAAATGACAGAAAGAAGTTTTTATTGAATTGTCATCCGAAACAGAGAGATCCAGTGGAATCGCTTCCTCAACTATTTTATTTTGTTTCTGTTCCAGTGGTTGACTAAGATGAGTTAGTAGGTAACTCTTTTTTATATTTTATGTATTATTAATATACCTATGTATTAATGGTTTATCGAATCAATTCTTAAGGTTTGTTCCAATTAGGTATTTAGTTTTGTTTAATGTACATAGACAGGTACATCTCGAGATCTCAGTATGGGGAGTTCACCCCATCTACTGAAAAAATATAATATTATGAGTATGCCTGCACACCTACATAAAAAAATACCTTTGACCACTTGTAATGGGTGTTTTTTTAAGCGATGAATCTTGAACCTAGTAAAAGACGTACTAGCTAACTCGGTATGTTATTTTATGATCATGCTGTTAATTTTACTATACGTGTTCACGGATTGTCAATTTGTGTCTTTGATAATGGTCAAACTAGATATTTTCTTTCAGAATGAGTTCCAGCATTCATTTGTGACCCAACGAGGAAGAAAGTTATAGTGAAATTGTATGTTCCGGCTTTACTGACTTCTAATTAATATTAAAATTTAATAAAAAATATTGTTTACAATAACATTATATTATTGATCGAGTGAGTGAAGCGAACGAGATCTCCGTGTTATGTTGGGAAATTCGGCACTGTATGTATGTATGACGTCATATCTAACAATAAATAATAATAAACTCTTGAATGGCTTATATTCGATTTTGATGAAATTGAAAATGCATAGATATATCATAAATATTAATTGAGACTTTTGATAAATGGGGTAGATGTTTTAGATATTGGGATGTTTTTTTTATTATTATTGTACGACGGGGAAGCGCTTGGCCTTCAGGTTTTCAGGTTAGGTGTTTATTTTTATTTTTTATACAACTAGGAGGCGGAACAAGCAGCAAGCCCACCTGATGTTAAGTGCATCTCTTGCTTAAAACAATACCTTACTGCGTAGATTAAATCCACAAAAAACACAGCCTACACAGCACTGCATTGCGCCCGTCAACTTGAGGCATAAAGCTGTTAAGCCTCACGTGCCTGTAATGACACCGGCGACCACACCCTTCAAACCGGAACACAGCAATGCTGATTGGCGGCTGAAATAGGTAAGGTGGTAGTACCTCTCTGGACGAGCCCTTCCACAATGGGCTCTACTACTCTGTGGCTAACTAGCCAGTCGGACTTGAATAAAGTCCTACCACCAACTAAACCAAGCACATTACTGTACTCCCATACACATTACTGTTCTTCCCACATACATATCTATTACTTCCGTCATAAAAAGATTGAACTTCAATAATTTTTAATATTAAATAAAAATACTAATACTATTTTATATTCTGTGTACCTGATGATGTTTTTCTTTTATTACTTACGTAGTTATGAATAAAATCTACATTACTTACTATAAAATATATTTTAATTTTTATTTCAGACATTTTTTATACTAAAATAAAAAAGTATTTTTGAACATTTTCATTAACATTATTGCTGGTGCAAACCTGCAGAACGTCGGAATAAATCTTGGTCTTAATGTGGCTATATATGACTATACATATCAGCGTGGCTAAACCCTCCAAATTTCGAGGAGGCTATGTTCTGTGGGCCCGTTGTAGTAAAGCCCGGGAGCGCTAAGAATGTTATTAGTATCTACAATGTAAGAACATGGAATATACTTAAGCTCTGTGGCGTAGTATTCATCCAGCAGTGTCAGATCCAGAGGCCCAGGGTTCGATCCCCAGAGATGTATAATATTGTGCTTGATTTGATTGTATAGTTGGGTAAGTCCGCCTTACTAGCTACCTCTATCTTACCTAGGTCTGTCGCCATAACAACGATTCTAAATCATTGTTTTCCGGCATTTAGAGATAAGTTGGCCAGTACCAAGACCGTTGAAGATTCCGGGTGAGCGCGCTTCCATCTTCAGCCTTATAGTAACTTGAAACCAGGTACGATGAAGACTAGCGCTTACCCGTAGTACAATAAAAAAGCACTAACATAGAGGTATATAGACTGTGATGTCTTCTATTCCTCTATATACTAGTGCGGTAAAGGTATATATGTATTTCTATTCAAGATTTTGAATAAAGCAACACACATGATAATGGGATCGTTTGAAGTCTCTGCAGCAGATGGTATAATGGAATGACATGTGGGGTGTTGTTTAGTTCCTCTCAATTATGAATTTCACCCGCCAATAGCATTGCTCTGTTCCGGTTTTATGGGTATAGTTGACGGTAAAATTACGGGCACGCGAAGCTAATATGCCTCAAATTTACGCGCGCAATGCAATGCCGCGTAAGTAATGTTCTTTGTGGATGTGACCTACGCAGTAAGATAGATAGATAGAGATAGAAAATACTTTATTGGACTAATAAATAAAAGTACATGGGCGAACTTAATGCTACGAAGCTTTTCTTCCAGATAACCCTATGTGGAGTGTGGAGTGGGTGGTAGTGCTTCATAACGGGAGAAAATGATAGAATAATTTATTATTAATACTCATTCTACACTTACTCATACCTAGGTACAATAAAATAACAATAATAAATCAAATAAAATGATAAAATACCTACTTATAATACTCAGACATACATAATAATATATTTACATATTATATAATATATGACATAAATTTTCATTTATTCAATAAAAAATATAACTAAACTAACTATGTACAAAGAAAGCAGTCAGATTACCTAAGGACCGTTACAAACGGCCTATAGGTAACTCAACTGTTCCAGACCAGTACCAGACGGAAGCGTGCCCAAGACACTGGCTGCATTGCCACGCTGAATAGCTATGCTGATTCGCTGGCCTAAATAAGAGTCTGCCCTTGAGTCACGTGTCGCCTGAATCAAAAGCCCCGCAAGATTTTTGAAAACCCGGAGGGCACCGGCTCCTCGCGGATCCAAGGTCTCCACTGACATAAATAATTAGGTCAATTTTGTAAATTTTGTTTTTCTAAAATGATGGAAAACTTTTGATTTAAAGATGCCTAAAGAAGCAGAAGTGCGAATATCCACAGACAGTGAATGGGGAGTGCAATATATTGTGCTTGGTTTGGTAGGTGCGGTAGGATTTTGTTTAAGTCCGCCTAGCCAGGCGGACTTAAACAAAATCCTAATATAGCTAGCCAGCTACCACCATCTTACCTAATTCTGTCGCCATAATAAAAATTCTTAAAAAAAAAATTGTGTTCCGGCCAGTTCCTCAGTTTGATGAGGATTCCGGGTGAAGTGCGCCTCCATCTTCGGCCTTATCTCAACTTGTTACCAGGTGAGATGAAGGCCAAGCGCTTCCTCGTCGTACAATAAAAAAAAAGAGAGTTCCAGAGGTGGATGGCACTAACAGTGAAGGAATCGGTGTAGAAGGATGATTTGTGGAGAGGGACTTTGAGAAGAAGATGTTGAGAATAGCGAGAGGGTCGATTTGTGCGGGCAAGAACAGGAAA
This sequence comes from Venusia cambrica, assembly GCA_951394065.1. NCBI lineage: Eukaryota > Metazoa > Arthropoda > Insecta > Lepidoptera > Geometridae > Venusia > Venusia cambrica. Next base: position 4,758,139 of record OX596044.1, on the reverse strand, counting down.
ACGTTCTTTTAGATAGAGTAAGGGTTTGTTATGGGCAAGAGATTCACATCAGTTGGGCTGCTTGCTTATTCCGTCTCCAAGTTGTATAAAAATAACATAAAGTTTGATACTTTGGGTCACAATCTTGGACTGCTTCTGAAAATTTTTGTTATTTTTGAAAAAGTAACGTATTTTAACTATAAAAGTAAGTTCAAAAATTAAAATCCCACTTTAAAAGCTCTAAAAAATATGCAACAAGAAAACTTTTTTTTATTATGTTTTTGTATGAAAGTTTAAAATATTTACCGTCTAATAGATAAATAGCTTTCAAGCTATTCAATGATATATTCTGAATCGTCTTTGGCTGCAAGCACATCCATCTTACAATACCGGTACACTTATGGATCCTGTAACTTTCCGTATTGCCACTTGTCTTCGGTTGGGTGCAAGATGCTGCGCCTCTCACCAGTGCCGGTGCGGTGCGGCCGTAGATCAATTTGGTTTTCACGGACTTTCTAGCATAAGATCTGCCGGCAGGATTTCGCGCCACGCTAGTCTTAATGACATTATCCGTCGAGCGTTTACCAGTGTCAATGTGCCAGCCGTTCTTGAACCGAATGGTCTGTTACGTGATGATGGTAAGCAGCCCGACGGTATGACTCTTGTCCCTTGGGAAATGGGTAGGCCTTTGGTGTGGGAAGCTACCTGCGTCGACACCCTAGCGCCATCTCATCTGCCTGGGACATCAGTTAGGGCTGGTGCGGCGGCTGATTCGGCCGAGGATCACAAAAGGCGCAACAATATAATGGATAAGTTGTTTATTTAATACTCGAGAAATATTGAATAGTTTATTCACAACAATTTCAGATGAGTATTATTTCTTGTTTCATATTTTTTACAGTTTGTTTCACCAGTGTGGGTCATCTTTGATGCCGAACCCGCAAAGTGAGACTCATTTAATGTTCAGGTATTTTTCAAACGTTTTGTTCAGTAACAAAATTTCGTCATGATAAATTAAATCAAACTCCGCAACCGTGCCTGATAAAAATTCCGCTAGGAGGCATAAATTGATTTTCCCCGAAAGCAGTAGATACAAGCTTACGTGATTGTCACTCGACATGATATACTTCGACATGATATCCCTCGACAACATTTCACAGTGGTGACATAACAGCTTGTACATTTACGTTCACTTATGATTTGAATCCGCTCAGAGGTATGCACATTAAAGAATGAGTAAGTACAGTACCTTTATGACACCGAAAAAAAAATTGTCTTTTATAATAGTTTTTTAACGGTGTCTAGCGGAACTTCCGAGACAGCACCACCTACCAGGTCCGGGTAAATCTAAACCATCCAGGGACGAATATTTATCATTTAATAATAGTAATAATATAAATTTATTTCAGGTAACGTAAGAATATTACAGGATGTTTAAATACTAATTCTGAGACCCATATTAATATATACCTTAAAACTAAAATACATACAATATAGAACTTAAACTGAGGCACACGTGATGTCGCCGACGTGTTTCGGTGCGGGGGATCTCGCGACAGGCGACCCTTGAATCGCCGGAACTTCACCTCTTTCGGCCAGAAAATAGGGCTCAGGAAAGTCGAGAGGCGATCTGTAGGAACTCTCACACCATAAATGAGCTGAAACTCACATTATGACGAGAGTCCAGCTTCTCAACCCTCAACCCCACTCCGGCTTTCCTCTTGACGTACTCCACCACCTCTGCGGTCTTCACGTCGTAGTGGACGTGGGACACGTAGATCTGTGTAGTGGGTACTTCCACTTGGAATAAGTGGTCACCAGGTGGATGCAGTGCCACATTGGTTCGTGCAAGAAGGCTCACATTTTTCCTCACCACCTTCGTGAAGCCCTCTGCATCACAAGGCTCCTTCCGCGGAGGCCTAGCTGGTGCAGCGCTGCGGACAATCCACAGCTCTGCTTCTTCCCCATTGTTTGAGAGGCTGCAGGGGCGCTGGCCGCTGCAGCTACGTAATCACGCTGTCGGGGCAACGTAACCGGTGTCGGCTGACCCCCAGCCGGTGCGAGGGCGCGTGTTCGCTGCATTCGGGGCAGCGACCTGCGACTCGTGGGATTCTGGGATATAGGTAACAATAATTGTAATAATTGACAATATTATTGACATTTCATAATAATATTTGCACGCCTGCATGCAGGCTGAGTACATTCACAATCGTATGTTTAAGTTTATGTACACACAATCGTATGTATTCTTGCAAATAAATGATTTGATTTAATTTGGAAGGATATATATTTCAAACATTAAGTACCTTAATCTTCGGTTTTTCAAGGATATATATTTTAATTTACATATGTATATAGTTATGTAATCGTTACACTTGCGGATAATCCTATTCTCGTGGGAATATCGAGATAAAAAGTATGCTGTCTACATTCCAAATTTGAAGACGGAACAAACATTCACATATATTACACAATTTAACAATATTTTCTTTCAATTGAATGAAACATTCAATTCCAAAAACATTTGTACGCTAAACAAGCCCAGAACATTTTTAAATTACGGAAAATGTATGGTATTTTGTCTACCCTGCTCGGAGGAGCCAAGGCCCTATAAGAATCACCTTAGCTCCCCTAAGGGAGCCAATTCCCCGTTGCCAGCGAATCGATTATACTGAAATTCAAATGCATTAATGTCTGAAGTTCTAATTTTTCCACTGGCGACAGACTACAGGCTCTCTACTACTATTAATCATGTATAATACGAATGAAATTATATCACCCAACTCGCGTTTGGTACTTTACAACCCTTTTTGGGTTTTTTATTGTACTGTCTGTTCGTATTTTTTTAATAATTTCGAAGCAGAGTGATATTCGACTGGATTCTCTCACGAAGAATTGGGATATGATGCAACCCTGAGACTTCAATATGAGAATACGTCTTTGTGCTAAAAAGGGGCATATTGAACTCTAAAAAGGAAAATCGGCATGTGTGAACAATACAATTTATTCTTAAATATTTGGGGTTTCCACGAACCTCATTATTGACGTTTTACTGCCTACTGCCTACGTTTCATCTTTGACCAATGGTTATCATCAGAGTGACCGCAGGCCTCGACAACAATTCAAAAACATACATGTGGTTGGTGGTAGGACTTTGTAAGTTTGTAAGTCCGCCGGCCACAATCTTACCCTAAGTCTGTCGCCATAACAGAAACTCCTAAAAAATGTTGTGTTCCGGCATTTAGAGGTAATAAAGCCAGTTCCTCAGCTGTTTGAGGATTCCGGGTGAAGTGCGCTTCCACCTTTGGCCTTATCATAACTTGAATAATCAGGTAAGATGATGGTCAAGCCTCCCGTAGTACTACAAAAAAAAACCTGTTTGCTTTTACCTACAACGGGTAAACTCTAGACCTCAAAACTGGCCAAACTCTTGCACAGGCAAGGATGGGTTCTCCTAAGGACATTAGCCAGACGGGCCTGTGCAGGTCCTACCACCAGAGCTGTGGTCATTGAGTCGAGAATTCCAGCAAAATCCAGTGATTCCATCCCGCGGAACCACTAGGAAGTCGATCCCATCATCATCTTCCTGCCCTTTATCCCACACTTAGTGGTGTCAGCACAAGATGTCTTCTTTAACATGTTAAACTTTTGGCTGAAATTTTAAGACCAACCACATTAAGTAGATAAGGTAGACATAGAGCTTAGAACATAGACGACAGGTTGCCAGGCTGTCTGTGTTCTATAAATTCCACTTCGGCGAGTGTGCGCACGATATCTTTGACCTAATCCCTCCATCCTTTTTCCACCACCGGACTTACAGACGTATGGCTGACTACAGCCCGTACCTTGTAAATGTTCCATTGTGCCGAACACATCGTTTCGCCTCTATCTTTATCATTAATACTGGTAAAGAATGGAATTCCTTGCCTTCGTCTGTTTTTCTTTTTCTTGGAGTCTTCAAGTCCAGAGTAAATAGGTTCCTTTTAGGCAAACGTGCTCCATCTTTGGCCACATCTTTACTTGTTTTATCTGTAAGCTGGTGGTCAAACGCTTGACTTTTATCAATAAAAAAAATATATATATTTATATATTAACCGCCTACGTGGCTAATGGTTCGCCCACCGGTATTAGATCCACCAACCAAACCGAATACAATATTGTACTCAATATTGGGCTGGTTTGGTTGGTGGTACGACTTTGTTTAAGTCCGCCTGGCTAGTTAACACCATCTTACCTAATTCTGTCGCACAATTTGAAAAAAAAAAATGTGTTCTGGCATTTTGAGTTAAAATATCCAGTGTCTCATATTGTTGAGGATTCCGGGTGAAGTGCGCTTCCACCATCCTCCATCATAATTTGAAATATTAGGTGAGATGAAGGCCAAGAACTTTCCCGTCGTACAATAAAAATATGACAAAGAAATTAACATGAAACACAGCATCAATCTTCTGCCTACTTACCACTTACCATCAGGTAAGTGTACCATTTGTCATTCAAATCATCATATTATTAGTAATATTATATTGATATTTCAAATATGTGTCCAAGCTCTTTTACGCAAAATTGCTTGGGATGACATCGAAGCATTGATCGAGTAATGAATAATTCATGCCCCTCGCGCTGTCTTGTTATTACTCATAATTCCATAGAGGCGTAGAATGAGACCGTTTCTTAGAATTTATTATTGTTGAGCATCGTACTCAGCGAGTGAATCAAATAGTTTTTAGGGTTCCGTATACAAAAGCTAATGGGTAGAAGGTCCCTATAACTACTTCTTTACTTCTTACTTTACTTCGACTCCTGTCTGTTAGCATTTTTGTTACATGTTAGTGTTTAATAACTATTATTTGTAAAGTAGTATTATTTATTTCATATGCAATTTTTACTACTTATCTACATAATTATATTTTTTTTGCAACCATTGTATAGTATCATTGATGCAGATAGTGTGTAGCTTTGCTCAAACCTTCGTGGTTTATTTAAGCTATATACTAGTATAATAATTCCTTTCTTGTAAGTGTTGATACAATAAAAAAAAATGTCCGAACTTTAAAGAAGTTTGAAACATTTTGAAAATATGTGTTATTACGAATTATCTGAATAATCAAATATCAGTACGACCTACTATTTTTATGGTATTAATTTTAGCACCACCGTAAAAACGGCACATAATACAAAGATCAAACTTGGTGTAATTTTATACTAAAAATTTATTTATATAATACCAATTATGTAACCAAAAATACATCTTTCTTACCACTTAAAAAATAAAATTATTGAAATTAACTAAATAGTATTTTTTTAGGCAGAATACTGGCGGCCTTGCCACGTTGCATTGCAATACTCACCCGCTGAGCAAAACACAGGCCAGCACGTGTAGACTCTTCTGGTCACGTGTAGATTCTTTACTCTTTCTTCTTTTACTCTTTTTCTCTTTGCTCGAAATTATATTGGACGTTGGAGTTGGGAATAATCTGATTTAGATTCAAGCGGATTTTCAAATATGGAATTGATGTTTTCATTAATATGGAAATCAAAGTATTTTGTCTAGATATGTCGTCAGATTGATATGAATTTAACTAAATAATATAATGAATTCACAAAAAGTTGTAATAGCATGTAACCACGCATTTTGGGGCAAGCAAGCTCTTGGCTTTCATCTCACCTGGTTTCAAGTTATGATAAGGCCGATGATGGAAGCGTATATCCAGAATCCTCAACAATCTGAGGAACTGGCTATCTTACCACCAATTACCGGAACACAACCATTAGAATTGTTGGTATGGCGACATACTCAGGTAAGATGGTGAATCTATTGTGTTCTGGTTTTATAATTATTATAATATTTTAAAAAACTATAAAATACAAAATCGTATCGGTTATCATTCGATTTTTTAGTAGTCGGTCTTGGATGATCAAGGATGATGGGTGGATTTAGATCCATCTTTCATCCTTCATCAGGATGATAGATGGATTTAGATCCAATCATCATCCTTAATCATCCAAGTCCGACTACGACCTGAGTGACTACTACTTCTACTGGGTGAGACCAGAATGCTCAATAAATGGTAGACTTTTCCCTTATGATAGTCATTTCAAGGATATTCGTATGTTCCCTTTTCAAACAAAAGTTTCAGACACAGAATCCGAAAACTTGGGGTTGTGCGTTGAATTTACATTAGTTAGGGTTCAGATAACTTGGAAACTAAACAACTTTCCGACCTTGTGGGTGTTTCTAAATCAAATTACCCTCCCATAATTCCAGTTAGGGTACCGCTGTCATTGATAGTGCTTCCGTCATCATTTCAGCCCACATGTGCCCACTGCTGAAAATAGGCTTCCCCAAATAGACTTTTTTTTTTAATTGGACGACGGGGAAGCGCTTGGCCTTCATCTTCATCCTGGTAACAACTTAAGATAAGGCCGAAGGTGGAGGCGCACTTCACCCGGAATCCTCAACAAACTGAGAAACTGGCTATCTTACCGCTGAATGTCGGAACACAACAATTTTAGAATTGTTATTATGGCGACAGAATTAGGTAAGATGGTGGTAGCTAGCCAGGCGGACTTCAAAAAAGTCCTACCACCAACCAAACCAAGCACATCTGGAGGAATTGAGGAACTGGCAATCTCACCTCTTAATGTCGGAACACAATAATTTCTGGAAGAACTAGCAAATCAGGTGAGACGAAGGCCAAGCACATGCCGCTCATTGGAAATCACTTTCGGGTTATGCAGTCATATCTAGTGATTAAGAGTTGAGTCAACTAAGTGGCATTACTCTTAAAAGTATCTTCATTTTAATTATGAAGATGGCTTCAGACTCTCTGCCTCTTGGAATCCAGTGGTAGCACGGTGCACTAGGTGTGATCCTAAGAAAAAATATGTTGATATATTATGTTGTCAGTATTATGTGTCGTCCTAGTGTGAATCTGGACTTATCTAATAATCAAGACTTGAGGGTAAATATTAAAACGCCTTCGATTCTCGACGGTAGCTCCCGAGTTCGTCACGTTTTTTAGTATCAAAATAATGTGTTATAATCGATAAAGTTACAATCAGTCATCGTATCTAAATTAGTTAAGCCATTCCGAAAAAACTTGTCCACAAACATACAGACAAGATATCTTAAAACTGTATATGTATACTCAGCTGCATTTCTTTACGTAGACGCAGTTTTAATTCGATTTTATTCACATCACACGTATTTTGATTTGAATAAAAACGTGTTAAAAGTAGTGTCCATTAGTGTCATGACGGAGGCTAGAATGCTGGAGGGGTTTTTTTGTAGCAATAATCACCGCGCTTGACAGACGGATTGGTTTTTCGCAGTAAAGGAGTAGATAATACACAATAGGAAGCTGCTACCCTTCTTCTGGTGAGATCCCTTAGTCGACTTCTTTGACATTCATGGGCTTCGTTGGAGGGGAGGCTGATTCGATTCATAAGCAGTGGCAAGATGATTTTATACTTTTGGAACATGAAGGATTTTATACATTTAGGTGTCAATTATTAGGTAGGTAGATTGTCGGATAAATGTATAGAATTATATTTTATAGGACTAACTTGACTATGTTTGTGCGCCATTTTACCTTGCGTTTGTTATCGGTATTTTCTACATGTTTTTATATGTGATTTTAACTTGGATATTTCGTGAATTTGCACCTTCAAATTCCAAAGTTAGAATCCCTAATGCCTCATACCTAAATAAGAAAGCTTTTTTTAAAGAAAATCCGAGCCTATCTTTATTTGTCAACCAACTCCCTAAGGCTTTATCTTAACAACACTTGCCTGAAGTTCACATTCGAGTGTGTCAATTGCGAAAACCTTACTCTTTGTACATTTTTAGGGGTACGTACGAAGGTACGGAACCATAAACTCTTTACAGAGTGCCCACAAGATCTTATTACTAAGCCTCAATTTTCGTCTGCCGTTTTTATACCTTTAAATAAATAAATATACATTATTTTTTCCCCTGCGAGGATTCAACTCTGATCACTGCACAGAGAACCTTTATTAAGCAATTTATTTAGTTATAACTTTTACCGTTGTATATATTGTTTGCTGTGTTTAATTTTTAATTTTGTAAACATTATTTTAATTTATACTACATAAAGTTATTTTTTGTGTTGGTACTGTTACGAGTTAGGGTTCGTAAGAATTAAAAGCAACCGGTTATTACTCAAAATAAGACACGTTTATTCAGCACCAAACTAATTACTCTCAAACACAGTACAACACTACTTAGTTATACTACCGAATCACTAAACACTGTTATCGCACTCAAATATCACTTGATGTTAACTCGCTGTATCGTAATCGAATACTGACTTGCTTCCGAATCGCGCATCAATTTATATCCAAGTTTATCGAAAGATCTAGTAAGCGCGGGAATGGCCCGCTAACTGTTGCGTAATCTGGCACGGCGGTCATAAATCATCCTTTTGTGTTATTGATAAACAAGTTGTTATTGTCTTATTTTCTCGGAACTATGCGAAGGCTCACGAATATTCTAGACGTTTCTGACTGGCGTAACAGTACTATACAGGTGAGTTTTTTTTCCAGGGCTACTGAGGCTGAAAAGTCATGTTAGGATGTACATACTCCATTTTAAAATTAATAAGTTCTGCATTAAAGAAAATCATGTAATTTTATTAGTTTTTCTGGAAAAGTGATATTTTGAAAAAAAAATGATTTTTGCATAAAGAGTTTTTTGTTTGATAATTAGAAAAAATAGTTAAATTTATAATTTTCAATTTTGAAAGTGTTCCAACAACTTTGGGCACATAGTTTACTGCATTATTTATTTTATTATCAAACTAAGAACTCGAATTCTCTCTCTCGAAAATTTTTTTTCAAAAACTCGCTTTTCGAGAAAATATATTAAAAAATGGATTTTCTTAAATGCAGAACTATTATTTTTTAATCGAGCACGTATTTTCTAACATGAATTTTCGATAACTCTTACAGTTTCAGGCTTGGCCTCAGTTGCCCTGAAAAAAAACTCACCTGTATATAACAATTTGGTTTAAATATCTATTTAGTAAATAGTAAACTGAATTAAAATGAGATGAATTGTATATTGGTGGGCAGTATCGTGAATAAGTAGTATTAATAGGTTGTTGACGATATCAAAGAGAACTGTCGAACTTGTCTCATTCAGCTTATTTTCGTAAGAATAAACAAGGATTGTTAACGACTGTCTACGATAATACGAAAACTGAATCAATGAATACATGTAATCCATTAAATATGTTCTCCTTAGACACTTGGGTAGCAAATCTTGACATGAAGATAATAATTACTAAAGTTGACGGTATTATAGAGCCCAAAAATTGTTTTGATAACAGGATTTTAAAATATAATACTCTACATATGATAAATAATAAATATAAGACCTGGACTTCCATATATACCGATGGATCTCATACAGATGATGGTAGAGGTGCTGCATACTTTAACCCTTGTCTTAATATAAAAGAGAGCTTTAATATTGTTAATAATCACAGTTGCATAATGACAATCGAACTGTTTGCAATCTCGGAGGCATTGTCTCATGCCATCAGTACAAGACTCAGAAAGGTGGTTATTCTGTCTGACAGCAGAAGTGCCTTGCAACACGTGGCTCGCTGCGCCTCTGGTCACAGAGGTACATCGATTGCCTACTCAATTTTAAATAAAGTCAGAGTGCTGGTGGCTGAGGGAGCATCTCTTGCGATTCAGTGGATCCCATCACATGTTGGCATTTGAGGGAATGAGGAAGCAGATAGATTGGCTCGAGAAGGAATATCAAACGGTATTGCGGTACATTTGAGAGCAGAACACTCTGAACTGGTACACAAATATAAAATATCAATAAGAGACAAATGGAAAGAATACTTTGATATTGTTTCTCGGGAGAAAGGTATCTGGTACAAAACCATGCAGAGTGAACCTCCCCTCATTCCCTGGTTTGCCAACGTGTCTTGTAAACTCCCTAAGAAATATATCGTTGTGGCTCACAGGTTACGCTCCGGACACATTCCACTTAATAGTTTCAGATTCCTTATGAAAAAGATAAACAGTCCACTATGTGACACATGTGGTACTTATGAAGACACCTATCATTTTTTGGTGGAGTGTTCCCGGAGTGCACCCATAAGAGAGGAGCTGTCCTCATTGATGACGGTGAACGCCTTGGATGTAGGCTTGTTTCAGGGTGTATTAGCGGAGCAGACCTCTGCCGCCGCTATTGCACTCTACAGGTCGGCATGCATGGTGCTGGAAAAAAAAATCAAAGAGTACCTCGATGGACCGATGACATTGTGACCGTTGCGGGGAGGCGATGGATGGAGGTGGCTGAGGCTTGCTATTTGTGGCGTCGAATAGGGGAAGCCTATGTTCAACAGTGGATGTGGGCTAAAATTATGATGGTGACTCATTATTTATCTAGTCCATTCTTGTCACACCACACATCCACCTTAACATTTGCTTCTAAGTCACATGCACCCTCTTTTCTACCCTCTTTTTCATTTAACAACATTCCATATAATCGACAAGTTTGAGTAAGAAGACGGGCATCTTGTAGATTTTCTTTTTTCTATTGCCATCATCTATTGACATTACAAGCCTCATAGCTCAGTTGGTAGTAACTCTGCCTTCGGCGCTGTAGGCTGTGGGTTCAATTCCCACCCAGGACAAACATTTGTGTGATGAATATAGATGTTTGTTCTGTGTTTGGGTGTTGTATCATATAGTACGTATGTATTTACAAAAAGTATTTAAGTATTTTATCCGTAATCTAGTTCCCATATTACAAGCTATGCTTAGTTTGGGGCTAGATGGCGCTGTGTAAAATGAATGTCCTGTAATATTTATTTATTTATTTATTTATTTATCTATTGACATACAAGAAACGGGTTTTTTTATCTAAAAAAATTAAGTATGTTTAGGAACCTTGGTGTGCGTGCCAACACTTGGCCGGTCAAATTTGTTTAAGTATGTATATATCAAGAGTGCCTTAAAAGGGTCATTATGGACCCTATCTTGTCTGCATAAGGTCGTCAAGTACCGCAGTTACCGTTTAGTGCTCCGTTGCATATCGCGTTAGTTTATTTAAAAAATACACAGCTTTTATTTAAAAAATATTATCTCTGCACAAGTCAGTGTGATGAAAGTCTATGGATATGCCAAAGTGCGATGCGGTTTGCATTCACAAAAACTACCTTATTTATTTATTTAACGAAGTTTACAGCCCTTAATTTAATACATCGAACGATTGAAAACGATAAGGGTGTAACCCTGACAAACCTTACTTTACACCAGAGCCAAAAAACAGAAAAAATAAAGAAATTTGATCATATTTTTTTAACGGTAAATCGTGTGAACTAAATTTTTGGATCATAACTATACAATACAAATATGCCTTAATAGTCCACAAACCAATAACTTCCTATTGCTAGAAATAGGGTTTTTTCGAGTTACAGCCATAGTCTTTGGAATTACAGACCTCAAAAAGGTCGTATCTTGACATGATGTTTGTACTGAATCAGTAAATTGTAACAAATTTGCTCACCTCAAATGTTACATTTTACATATTATTTATTTTACATATTACATATTTTATTTTACATATTACATACAATGATCACAATAAAATGTCATAGCTTATGAATTATGATTTCTGAATTTAAATTACAGAACTTGAAAAAAATAAAAAATAGGGTAAATCGTATTTTAACGCGGCATAAACTATAACACAATTTGATTAAAGTGAAATTACATAGCTGGAAACTTACGTAGGTAGACATTATAATTGATTTCCGATTTGTGATTTCTACAGGCAGGTACTTTTTGGGACATGCCGGTAATTCATTTAGTAGGTTGAGATCTGTTTTTTGTAACACAATTATTTGTAGTAGGTAATATTTAAGAAGTACTTTGTATTAATTAGACGCGGTTGAAAAAAAATATAAAGCTAAAATATGTATCTAACCTAAAAAAAATATTACTCTTATTACATACACACTCTTATAATTATTTTTTTTTACTTATTAGTATTAAGTTCGCCTTTGCCATACTTTTGAATTTTAAGTTAACTAGTATCATTATTTATATTATGTGTGTGAGCAATAAAGTCCAAATAAATACAAATGAAATAGGTATTTAAAATAAAACGTATACAGATCAAGCTGTCCATTCTTTTCAAGCAAGAAACACGTGGTTTACCCATTAATCTAGTTGAATATAATTTCAACAACACGATGGGATTCATGGGATTCATATCATGGGATTTTGTCTATTTTTCTTCAGTTTCCACTGAAGAAAAATAGACAAAATCCCATGATTTTTAAAAAGTGCTAGGTTGGGTAAGAAAGTTGAATGAAAGCACACTTTTATCGTTTGTTAATTACGTTTTATTCGAGAAATAACATCACTAGATCTCAGCTCGGGACAAAGGAACGTCACAGTAAGTACATAAACTAATAAATATACAATATGTTTTTCATTTACTCATTTAAAATAAAAAGTCCTCTCCCATTATTTTAACTAATAAGTATATAAACTAATAAATATACAATATGTTTTTCATTTACTTATTTAAAATAAAAAGTCCTCTCCCATTATTTTAACAATATCTCTCGCAAGTTATCTTGCCTGCGTAAAATTGAGTTAAAGTATATATATATATATATATATATATATACATATTTATACATATATATATACATATATATATACATATATATATATATATATACATATATATAAATAAATAAATAAATATTACAGGACATTAATTTCACACTATTATTATTAATTTCACATTAATATTATTTCTCTATATATACATAGAAGAACTTTAACTCAATTTCATAAAATTATACACACATTATATATACACAGTCAGGTCATAAATTCTGTCACAAGTTTAATATAAAATAATTGAAACAAGTTTATACATTATGTAACCATTTATATACCAAAATGAACTTAATGAAACATAGATTCTTATGACAATAAAGTTTATTCAAAATGACATCCGGGATGAGGCTTTGAGCACGCCTTTTCCTCCAAGTGTTGCCATATCTTGTAATCTAACGGACTCAAATCTGGACTGGAGGAGGGCCAGTCTTCGTGCCGGATGAAGTCGATTTCACGCGTCGCCAGTCAGTCTTGTGTGCTCTTCGCTCTATGAGCTGGCGCCGAATCTTGTTGGAATACCCAGTGCCTGTTATTGAACATGGTATGAGAAACAGGTTCCACGAGGTTCGTCAGGACTGTATTTTAATACACAACTGCATTCGTTTTTACACCTTTCTCACAAAAATGTACCTCTGTTAAGCCCCAATAAGAAACTCCCAACCATACCATGAGGATGGAAAATGACCTCGTTGGACACGCGGAATACGGTTGCTCGCTTCTTCACTACTGTGTGCGTACACCTTATCATTTTGTTTGCTGTAGCTCTCTTCTATGGTAAAAATTTTTTCATCCGAAAAAAAAATTCCCGATATTTTTTTCCCGCGTACAGCTTCAACAAAGCGCGGCATCTCTTCAGTCTCAGGTCCATTAGACGAGCAATTAAACGATGTCCTGTTTTTCTTCGATATGCCTGAAGCCCTAAGTCTTCATTTAACACCCTTTTCACCGTGGTTCTGCTTAACCCCATCTGAAGGGCCAACAGTTTCTGCTTACGTTTGGGATTTCCTTGAATTCGCGCCTTCACAGCTTTTATCACTGCTGGAGTCCTAACAGACCGAGGGCGACCACTTCTTGACCAGTCATCTACACTAGAGTCTTCATAGTATCGTTTGATGGTACGATAAACGAATCTTTTGGTTATATTCAAATTTTTCAGTAAGTATGTCAAAAATTTGAATTGGCGCGTAACCGCAACGATGTAACGCAATAACTGCAACACGGTCTTCTTTAAGCGTCGAGTGGACGCTTACAGAAGACTTTAAAATGAGTAAAATTCTAAATAGTATACATTTTTATTTTCATGAACAATTCGAAAATCGAATTCAATAAACTTTTTTGTGGTCAGTATTCTAAAAGAAAAGTTTTTACTGTGTGACAATACTTATGACCTGACTGTGTATATATCTATGTGTATAATTTTATACAATAACTTTTATTACTTTTTTATGTTACTTTTATTAAGTTTAATATTCAAAATGTATTCAATAAAAAGTACAATTAAACTTACTATGTACAGAGTAATCAGTCAGATTACCTGAGGACCGTTACAAACGGCCTATAGGTAACTCAACTGTCCCAGACCAGTACCAGACGGAAGCGTGCCCAAAGTAACTGATGTCCTAGGCAGATGAGATGGTGTATATATATTTATTATATATATATATTGTATAAAATTATGTATAAATATATAAATATTATATTCTTATTTTATATTAATAGCTATTACAGTAAATTTAGCCGACCCCTATTAAATGATGTGCACCACCAACCACCTATTTAGCCATAAAATCATCTTCATCCAAAGTTTGTCTGAAAGAAATCGCTTGGTGCGGGACAGGTGCCTGAGATAGTTTTTAAAAAAAAAACCAGGTCACCAGGTCTGCTCACACCACGGACTCAAAGAATACCGTAACCAAGTACCGATTAGCTAAATAATATGTTATAAGATTTATAAGTACCTATATATTACTAGATAAACGCAGACCTACCTTTCATCTAAGGAAAAAGAAAATGTTGACTTCTAATTGAGAATTCCGTTTGCAGCGCGTATATTATCCCAAGGGACGCGTCAGTGAAGAACTTTTCAAGAAACTGCGCGTTTTGCCCTTTCATTGACAGCTTTTTTTAATTGTACGGGAAAGCGCACATTGGCCTTCATTTCACCTGGTTTCAAGTTATGATAACGCCGAAAGTAAAAGAGTATTTCACTCGGAAGAAGACCACACTTTAAAAAATATTATTTTTAAAGAATGTTAACCCTAATCTATATATACATACTATACAGGTGAGTTTTTTTCCAGGGCCACTGAGGCCAAGACTGAAACCGTGAGAGTTATCGAAAAGTCATGTTAGGAGTTACGTGATCAATTAAAAAAAAAAAAAAGTTCTCTATTTCAGAAAATCTATTTTCTTTTAGTTTTTCTGGAAAAGAGAGTTTTTGAAAAAATATTTTTTTTGCATATTTGAGTTCTTTGTTTGACAATAAAATAAATAATGTAAGATGACTACCTATGTAAAACATTTAATAAATTTATTTTTTTTCATTTAGGAAGGCTATTCGTTCAGGCTATGCTTAAGTCAAGCTATTAAAACCACTTTTGTTGTATTTTATGTTCATGATCAGCTTTAATTTAATCATATAATCGGATTAAAAAATGTTATAAATGATAGTTTTTCGTGGTAATGCAGCTGATAACAAGACACGGACATCCTTATGGCTGATCGTACCCACAATATTTATCAGCCATTAGGGTGTTCGTGCCTTGTCATACAGTTGCAGATAAAAAATAATAAACTATAAATAACCTTACTAAATGCAAAAAGTTAATTTTATAAAATTTAATAAATTTATAATTTAATTCGTTGATAGATCACTATGTCAGTCAGTCAGTCACCTTTGAGTTATATATATTTAGATTTCGTTTACCTGGATGATGATTTTTTTCTAATTATTTTGATGACAGATGGACGAACAGATAGACAGACAGACAGATGCGTGATCCTATACGGGGTCCATGTTTTCCTTACTTTTGAGGTACACCCAAATCGCTTCAAGTAAGTTTGCCTATAAGATTTGAAGAGTTCCCTCGATTTTTCCAGGATTCCATCATCAGACCCTGACCTGATGACAATGGTACCACCTGTTAAGTATATCCCTTTAAAAAAAAAGTTTTTAAATTAGTCCAGGCGTCTTCGAGTAATCGGGGAAAATATATAAAAAAAAACCAACGATTGAGATACTCCTACTTTTTTTTGAAGTTGGTAAAAAAATAACTTGAACCTGTTTCCACAATACTCACGACTTCAAAACCTTAGGCCACTAAGCATTTTTTTTATTTGTATTTTAATCAGCGCTCAAGCTGTCACAAAAAATCATAACCCGCAACGGGACTCGAACCCGCATCTTTTCCTAAAGCTCTAATAATATTAAATATTTTAAAAGTATAGAAAAATAAGTTGACTCTTTGCATGAGTATCTAGGAGATACATCGACTAAATAATTAGCATGTAAGAAAAAGTACAGGTAGGTATGATAAATAATAGTAGGTACATTATATTATAGATTAATACGCCCCCTAGTGTAATTTTCCTGTGCTCTAACAGAGTTTATATTTCAAATATTTATACAAACAACATCTGAACAAAATAAGCGCAACCAATAATTTTGATTTGAAATTGTGCTCGGTTTTTTAGGTGATAGGGCTTACTTCAAGCCTGTCTGGCTAGCTACTACTAAAAATCTAATCATACCTAAGTATGCCGCCATAAAAACAATTATAATTAATGTGTTCCACCATTCACAGGTAAGATAGCCAGTTCCTCAGCCTGTTGAGGATTCCGTGTGTAATGAGCATCCTTCGGCTATAATATAAGTTGACACACGGTGAGATGAAAGCCAAGCGCTTCCCTGTCGTAGATTAAAAAGAGGGTTTAAATAGTTAAGCATGATAGATTTTCCACTAAGATGCACTCTCGGCCTCGCTAGACATAAATAAGAGACCTTAGCATTTAGCTAGGTCAGTGTGACGTCAGCGCATATGGGCCGAGTCGGTTCGAGCCGTGTTTCCGCATAATGACGCTGCCTCATACGCTTTACGAAGCTCAGATTTTCGCTTTTACTGGCTATGATATAAAACAAGTCACTACGCATAGTTTCATTAACAAATACAAATTCAAATATATTTATTCCCAAAAAAGTGTAACATTTCAGTAAGATTACTATAATTGACCCCGCACTAGGACTCGCCTGTGTCGCGGGAGTCAGATACAATATTGTTTACAAGTCATAGGTACACTATACATAGCATTTGGTTACAAATAATTAAAAGAAAAATAGGTACTTTAACATTTTAAATAAACAAGTGAATCGAAAAATTAATTTAAATTAAAATAATAATAATAATAATAAAAATAAAAAAAAATACAAATTTTGTGGGTAAATTCTACAGACGAAGTCGTAAACGGATCGTGTAATGGTGTGTGTGATTGTGATGGTGTGTGTGTGTGCAAGTGTGTTAACGTGGTACAAGGATTAATCTTATAATAATCTGCCAAGCTTCATTGAATACCAAAATCATCCCATATTATTCAGGTGTTGTGGGTTCAACGGTGTAGTTTATGTAAATAAAACTGTATTTTATTTAAAAAATGTAGGTACATTATAGAATACTTTTGTTATGTAACAATATAAGATGTTTTTTTAAGCACAACCCTGTCTGTATGTCTATTTAATACGACTTTAAAAAAAAAATGTAATATTTTTATTTATGTGCATCTGTCAAATGTGTCACAATAACATCTGAAAAACCGGAAAGTCCATTTGTCCACGACTGAAATTAAACCCACAATCACTGGATCGGAAGGCGGATTCATACCACTTGGCACATGGCTCTTTGAAACTAGATATCCTATATTAATGTATTTCTACTTATTTTTTACAAAGGGATTCGGGTTACTTAAGGACCCTTGCAAACGTCCTGTAAGTAACTCAACTGTTCCAGATCAGTACCATGCGGAAGCGTGTCGTTGGTATACATATAAATATACAGTATACGTTTGAATATATAAATTACTCAGGTATATACTGCAGCTCAACCCTCAATAAATCTTAAGACGTCACTTAGGAACAACATCCACGAGGTGAATAGGGGAGGTTCTTAATTAATTCCAGGGCGACTCTACGGCCATTTTATTTCCATTATGACACAATGTACATGCTCTGACAGTGAAAATCACGCCGTGACCACAGATTCAAATAGCATGTGTCACTGGATAGTATATTCTGCTAAGCAGCAACGGACTTGCATCCTGTCACGTATTGAATACAAGCTGAGCAATACAAGATTAGTAGAAGCCCCTTGTGAAAGGGCTCGTCCGGTGCATTACTACCACCATACCTATTTCGACCGCCAAGCAGCATCGCTGTATTCCGGTTTGAAGGGTATGATTGCCGGTGAAATTACGGGCATTCGAGGCTTAACATCTTTATGCCTCAATTTGACGGGCGCAATGCAGTACCGTGGAGGTTATGTTTTTTGTCGATGTCATCTACGCAATAAGGCATTATTATAGGCAAGAGATGCACTTAACAACAGGTGGGCTACTTGCTTGTCCCGTTTCCAAGTAGTCAAAAAAAGTGACTTGCAAGCCGTAGACATGTGCTATACGTATGTTTGGACGTGCCTCTGACTACCCTCTAGTAGGCAAACCTCATAAGATCCACACGCTCTGAGTACCAGAGACGAATCCTCGGAAGGGAAAAACCGTAAGTCTGTTACTTTACTTTTTTATCTTGATTATTTTCTTGAGTGAATGTTCCAATATCTACCAAGTGCCAGCAAGAATACCTTCATATCTAGGTCACGCAACGTCATCAGAGGCATTCCCGTTTTGTCACAATGCCTGTCAGAATCGTGTTTCATTTCATTCCATATGTCACGCGACTACGCTTCCTGTGTTACTGCCAAGTTAATAATTTGAATTGTTCCGTTGCAATGAGTTGGAGTCAAGCTATTGTTCTGTATTGCAACTATGTACGGTTGCATACAAACTTCTTAACTAAGACTGCGTAGTAATATTGCGGGTTCGACATTTTTTTCATATAAATGAAGGGTTAGGTCTTGACCATTTCATTTCATTTCATACATTCCAAAAACACAAAATACATTTTGTGTGTGACTCCACACAAATACATTTAAAACATAGACATAAGTTCAATTATTTCAAATTATAAAACAAGTATCGGGTATTGGTATTTTGAGGTATTTTATACAATTATTATGTCATTAAATATTAAATGAATGTCAGAAAATATCTTGAAAGGAATCAAGTCAAAAGAAATCAAAAATCTATGTCAAATCCAAATACTTGTCGAATAGTTGCAATTATTATAAATGTTATTTTAATTCGAGACACGGGTATTTATCGCGAATTTTACCTATGTTTATCCCGACGTTTGAGTCTGCCCGCGACCACGGCTGGTGCAACCCCACCGAAACGTCGGGATAAATATAGGTAAAATACGCGATAACCCTATTCTCGAATAAAAACTATGTGTTCTAATTGCGAATGTTTAAAAAAGATCGCGAAAGTTTAATATTCGACATGTATATGGATTTGACACAGATTTTTGACCTCTTGACCTCAAAGTCAAAGTCAAAGTTTATTTATTTGCTAGAAATATGGTTGATACAAGTTCTTGTTCTTAAATAATTATGTTTCACATATTTTGACCAACTACATTGGCATGCAAAATTAAGGTCTTAAATTCTAAATATTTTCTAAATGTCTTTAAAACAGAAAAAAATACAGATTGAATAAAGCCTCTAGGCTTGTCTAGCTCTAGGCCAGAGCAAGGTTGAGGTCTACGATGGAGCGAGCCTTCCCAGAAGGCACGGGCTCTCTCGCGAACCGACGGTTCACAGCAAACCTTCAGCAACCATAAAAATAATCTTGCCCGAATTTCTTGTCGTTCTTTTTGTGTAGGTTTGACATTTCAAAATGATACCAAAAAGGTTACAGAACAAACAAGTTATGATTTTTGTTTTATGGTACGACGGGCAAGTGCTTGACCTTCACACCTCACCTGATTTTCAAGTTATGAAAAAGCCGGAGGTGGAAGCGCACTTCACCCGGAATCCTCAACCAACTGTGGAACTGGCTATCTTACCTCTTAATGCCGGACCACAACATTTTTATTTTTTTAAGGACTGTTATGGCGACAGACTCAGGTAAGGTGGTGGTAGGACCAGGCGGACTTACACAAAATCCTACCACCATCCAAATCAGGCACAATATTGTACTCCCCATGGGGATCGAACCCGGGACCTCTGGATCTGACAACGGTACAAACCACAAGATCACAGAGGCGGTTAAAAAAACATACAACTTCAACTTGACTTTCATCTGTTATGCTGAGGGTCTCCCGATACTATCAGTCTTATTTATTTATTTATATTGTACGACGGGTAAGCAATTGGCCTTCATCTCACCTGGCTACAAGTTGAGATAAGGCCGAAGGTAGCGGCGCACTTCACCCGGAATCCTCAACAAACTGAGGAACTGGCTATCTTACCTCTAAATGCCGGAACACAACAATTTTAGAATTGTTATTATGGCGACATAATTAGGTAAGATGGTGGTAGCTAGCCAGGCGGAATTAAATAAAGTCCTACCATCAACCAAAGTCTCTTATTATTCTGGACAAAGGGAGGCTCAGTATGTTGGCGTGAATGATGGTTTGTGAGAGTAGCAGTAGTGTAGTAGAGCTTGTAGGTACTACCATCATACCTATTTCGGCCGCCAACCAGCATTTCTGTGTTACGGTTTAAAGTTTATGGTTGCTGGTGAAATTACGGGCATACTTAACCTATATGCTTTAAGTTGAAGGGCGCAATGCAGCGCCGTGTCGGTCATGTTCTTTGTGGATTTGACCTACACAGTGAGGCTTTGCTATATCAGGTGGCTGCATCTTGTTCCGTCAAATTCATTTTTCTTTATATTAAATTATGTTCCCATGTTTCACTATTAGTGAAGCATGCGCCGTCGCCAAATTGTTTAAAAAAAAACTGTGACGGGATGAGAGGATATCCATAAAAAAAGTAACTCTTAAATCCAAGTTAGATTATGATAAGACCATACCAAATACGAAGCAAGCTATGAATGTTCTGTAAAAGTTACAGTTATGAAGAAATAATTTCCTAAGCTGCACGAAACGAAAAGTTAGAAAACTTTGAAGATTGCTTGAAACAACTTTTAACAGAACACAAGAATTCGAACAAGTAGGCAAAAGTTATAAGTTTTACGTGGACTTTCGAGTTATGGCAGCCATTTTGTGCAATACAGAGGTTGTTATAGTGACTGTATCGCAACGTGCCTACCTAAGCACGTTGCCGAACACCCGCGATTGAAGAAAAACAAATGTTCGCCTCTTTTAAAATTTTGCTCTTGCGAAATAAAGCAAAGCCAAACAAAAAAAAACTTTGATGGTTGCAAAGGGCTGTTTTTATTTCTCAAATAAATAAAGTACAGTTGTTGTTCTAGTGACTGTACCGCAACGTGCCTACCGAAGCACGTTGCCAAGCACGTGCACACAGAAAAAAACAAAACTTCGCCTCTCTTTAAAAGTTTGGTCCTTCAGCCCCACAGCACGGGGAGGGGATAAAAATTGTTAAACATTGTAAAAACATTTAAAACTAGGTGATAATTTTGATATTTGTTAATAATAGGGCTCAATTAGAGGATGTTACTTGATTTAGTTAAATATATGAAACTATAATGTTTAAAAAATCAATGTTAATTTAATTATTTTTATGGCGCAAGCTTTCTAACTTTTTATGTGATTTTTGTATATTTTAAGAATATATAAGTTATGTAGTTTCCGGATCTGGCTAAAATGGTCCATATTCTCGACCCCATACTTGCCTTTCTCCTTGTGTGCGCTATTCCGAGCAGGCGGTGAATTTTACGTTTCAAAATGGTCGTAAAAAATTTTAATGAATAAAAAAAATACTTTGACTTTGACTTTGTCAAATAATTAATTATATTTTTTGTAAGATGAATACTATCCAGGAAAGCTTATTATAAAATTTCTGATTACCTAGAAGATAAGAAAAAAATGACATTAAAAAAATGGATTTGATCCGGTGAATAAATTGTAATTAGTATTAGATAATTTTAAGCTATTGTTATGGATCATAAAAAAAACTAGGCCAACGTTTTTGGCTTTCTCTTCGAGTGCTGGTCGCAATTCCGAACAGGCGTTATATTTGACGTTTCAAAGTGATCCCAAAAAATCTAACTGAATAAAAATATTTGACTATGACTTTGACTTTACAGGAAAATCATGGCACTCAAACACACACTTTTAATAAAATCAGATCTGTCGATTAGTGGAGTTCAGTGACATTCCAACATTTTAGGAATTCAACTTTCTGGTCCTAAAGGTCATATACAGAAGTTATGAGTGTAAAGATACACTCGCCTTCCTGGAGTAAGACTCACAGAGCAGTTAACAGCTCTGTTTTTGCTTGTGGGTTTCCCAGTAAATGACAGCGCAGTAAATGTTGTCTGGTTGGTTGTCTGGAAGAAATTACTTCGAAACGATACTACTCTCTTCATATTTATAATTACTAAAGCTATGCAGTTTTGTCTATTCACTCCATAGGGTGTGTATAGATAGCTGCATAATGATAAAGTATTTTCTTTCATTCATTCGTCCATATACAACGCAAGCTTTGCATAGATTTAAAACTTTTTACTTTATTTTTGAATAAATTTTATATAGTTCTCTCTCCTATATTTTTTTTGGCTAAATAATGTTTCCATCAGCACAACAACAAAACAAGCTTTGTGATTTCCGTGGAGTATTTCACCTTTAACCTGTAATATAGGTTTCTAACCTACCTCAGGTGTCTCATAAAACAGTTTTATTATCTCTATCAGTGTACCTACCATCTAAGTTATTATACCTAAATTTTATGCGAAAACCGATGTGAGAGATAAATAAATCAACAAATTATTTATTATTTATATTGTTTACGTTAAACCCTGTAAAATGTCTTGGAAAATAAGATTATGGATTCATGAGGCTAAAAGTCTAGCATTGGAGTTTTTAAGTGTGAACCATCTCTGAGTGGTCTGCCCTGGGCAACGGTAACGGAGGCTTTTGCGGATACGGCTGAGTGATCACAACCCTGGTGGTAGGACCTGTACATTTGAATTGCGATCACTGAATTCTGGCCGAAGTCCGGCGCCAAACGGTTTACCGTGTTCTGTCAGAACGCGGAAGAGCCTATGCGTTCTAAGAAAGCTCTTTCGAAAACCTCCTCCTTGCTCTGGCCTAGAGCAAGGCAAGCCTAGGTCAAGAGGTGACCCATCAAAATAGCCCTGTTACATATTTTATATAATTTATTTTCTTACAAATCAAATAACCGTAACCAACTTGTTGGGTGAACTTTGACGGACAGGTTAATTAAAACAATCTTGATCGTTAACATTGATTAAAATTTGCTTCGTAAGTCAAGGCTTTGTTCAATTATGGTTGCTTGGCTTCAGGTAAGTACGCGTTTTTTGAAAATAGTGAAATCTCAACAAGCTTACTATATTATTACACAACTAGTAACCACTTATTTATTTTTGATGTTGATAATTTCCATATCGGTTCCATAACGTTCTTAAGAGTAGAAAAGTGGGAATTACCATACATATTTCAAGTTTTAGGGCCCTCAGTGGCCCTAAAAAAACTTATTTTTATTGTTGAACTTATTTTTTTTAAATCAAGCACGTAACTCCTAACATGACTTTTCGATAACTCTCACGGTTTCAGACTTGGCCTTAGTGGCCCTGGAAAAAACTCACTCTGTATATGAAAAATCTAAAAGTTTCATAAATATTGTTGGTGTATTTTAGATTTAGCCTGTATAATAGTATTCGAATTTCACTTGTCTAATACTCTATGTATTTTTAAGGTAAAATGAACCAAAATCAATATCGAGCGCACTTAACCCAGAACTACCGTGAACTGTAATCAAAAACTAGGATTCCCGTAACACAAATCAAATCACAGTCACGAACCTTCCGAATTAATTAAAAGTTCCGAAATTAAAGTTCCGAATTAAACTTCCGAAATCAAGGATCAGTGGGGTTGATTTACGTTAGTGCCTACATAATCTGCACATCAGCTCGAAAAGCACGCCTTAGACCCTATCTCTACTCAATTTATCTGTGGACGTACTCAAGTCAAGAGATAGTGGGTGCTAATTAAGTACCTACTCAAAAGTATTTGCAGATTATTAAAGAGATCATCCAATCTCTTTAATAATCTATGTATGTTATGTTCAATATAATCAGATTTTTTTTTATCAAGAATAAATATGTACCTACTTATAATAAAAAAACTAACAAGGGAAGCAGTTGGGATCCTAAAGGACAGTTATAAATGGTTTATAAGTTGTAAAGGGTTTATACTGATCTGATCATGATATACCATACGGAAGCGTGCCCATGACACTGCATTGCCATACTGATAAGCTATGCTAATTAACTGGTGTAAATAAAAACCAGCCTTTGGGTCACGCGTCGCGTCGCTTCAATATATGTTTTAGATATGACAGAGCGGGGTCTTCTATGCAAGTGTTGTTTACTTAATGTAAGCTTATAGTACCATGTCCTAAATTATTTAGGTTAAAGGCAAACTTTGATCATGATACTGGAAAAAAATGGTTACCGCCTTAACATCTTTGATATTTTAATTTGATTTAAGGAATAGGTATTATTTAAAACGGAAACTTTATTTTCATTTGAGTCGCTTCTAGGCTGCAACCATTTGGATATAGAATTTTGTAAGCATCAGCTTTCGAGATATAAGTAATATTAAAGTTTTTTTTTTATTTGGTCAGCAAGCAATTCTGCTTAGCCGTTGGTGCCAACATAAATGTATAAGTCAGAAAAATCGTGTTTAATAATGTATCTACTAGAAAGAAATTTAGTACCTATCATAACTTCGAACTAATAGCAAAGTACGTCAAATAGGTTGCTTAGTTTCTTTTCGCATCCTTTTTTTTAATTCACTTTGTTTCCAGACAAAATACATATTGGAACTGACCAAACCTCATTAATTAGTTGACCGTTTTAAATATAGTCTTTTTTATTGAAATACTGCATGATATCAAAATAAAATGTAGTAGTCTTTTTTGAACTTTCGCGATTAGAACACATTATTTTGATTCGAAAAACGGGTATTTAACACGAATCACGTATCCCAAATTTCGGTGTGGTTGCACCAGCCGTGAGCGTGGTAAATCTAGGTCAAATACGTGATAAATACCCGTTTTTCGAATCAAAATAAAATGTATCATGCCCAAACCTTGGGCGCCCTGAATACGCCCACCACACATCCTTTCGATAAGCCGTCCCGTAATTGTGTCTGGGCTCTGTATCTGAGTAAACAAGTAGGTATATAAGATAACAATGCGAATTAGGTTATATGTACTTTGCTGGAGCTAAACAATTTTATTAGGAGATGCGTTCTATTTCGTCTTTTTCGGGCTTTTTATTCAAAGGAATCTTGTCTGTTATTTCTTTATTGGAATATATATATATTTGTTTTATTGTACGACAGGGAATCTTTCAATTTCAATTAGCTTTCATCTCACCTAGTGTCAGTGATATAATGGTGAAAACAAACTATACCCAGAATCTTCAACACCTTCTTACCTATTAAACCTATATGTTGAAAAAGTACAACATATTGTCATGGTGACAAGTTTAGGTGAGACGGTGATAGCTAGCTAGGCGGTTAGTACTAAAACCAACCAAACCAAGCACAAATGTATGCCCACTGGGTAATGAACCCGGGACCTCTGGGTCTGATACCGGTGAATGAACCAGTACACCACAGAGGTTCATTCGATTAGGAAACAAAGATGGAAAAACTAAACATTTTTATTAAATCATTTGCAAGTTAAAGTGGCAGAAGGCAGGACAGAGCAACGGTTCTCGCATGGCGACCACGATTAAACGCGAAACGGATCGTGGGAAGACCCCGCTCGATAGACCGCCAATATTTTGATAGTAACATTGAATGTAAATGGTTCAATCATTAATGCTCAGATAAAACTAGCCTTTAACATTTCCTATCAATGAAGTGTACTATTACATGTTCTATGCGTGCCAGAAATGTGTGGGTAATTCAGCGTAGTAAAAGCATTCAGGAAAGGCATTCAGAATCCGACGCAGTCCGGTGGGATTCGGTTCAGCATAAATACCACATGGTACACGAAATTTCACCTATCTGCCTGAAATTCACCTGCGTTTTCAATGAAACCCAGCCCGTATTCCAAAATTCCACAAACAACATACAGACATAAATATATACAGAGATGAAACACGCATAATTTCCTGCTCGTGGTCCACCTCAAGCTATCTGGGTGTTTCAGAGGTTTTTTTTCTCTTTCCATGGTCCATTTATAGGTAACATGGTTTAGAATGTATGGCAAGTGGCAAGTAGGTAGGTACCCAATATCTATAGATTACACAACAATTAAATGCAGAAAAACGACTAAAATACTTAAAATACTATTTTACCCATAGTAAGTCTAGTAGATATAGTATACATAGTGAGTCTAGTAGATAGTCTAGTAGATAGAGCCTGGAGAAAAATTGTTGCTGATTAAATATTACAAGTGAAATGCTAGAACATCGTTCCTGTTACTCTTTGGGAATTCCTCCTTCCTTAGTGCACCCTTATACTGAGAAAAAAATCTGTCTCCAGTAAGTCAGATGCACGACGATTTTTCGAAAGCTAAAGATAAATATAATTTTATTCACGTATAAAATGGTATGTAAATTAGTGAAGATGGTAAATACAAAAAAATAATATTGATCAGCATTATCTCACCCATATACATGGTATGTGAATAAGTCCTTATTCTTAGCATTTTCAAACTAACAATACTAAGAAGGTAATTAATTACATTTTGCAGAACAAAAACATGCAACCTGAAACAGTGAAATTACTTATATTAAATTAAGTTTAAGTGATAAAATATATAATAATATAATGTCTTCATCGCGTACCTTTTTATATTCCCGACAGTTTTTTCAGCGTCAACCCGTGACCACAGCCGTTGTAACACGGTCAAAACTGTCGGAAATATAAAAAGGCACGCGATGAAGACCCTTTTGTTGTATAATATGTATGATAATCGCGATAGTTTAATAATACTAAAAAAACGATATGTATATTAGCTTTTTGTGTTTATTTGTAACCATATTACTAACACATTACGTATTCTGATATATCATCAGAATACCAAACGTGAACACACACTCAATTATACACTAATGAACTGGGTGACATTCTTGTTACCTTTAATTAAATTCACACTTTCACATGCGATGGGGTAAGAAACACCCCTTGGTCGATTCTTCCGCAAAGTCAAGGGTGAAATTAACGATCTTAGACTGTCGGCAGAGATCTCTCTCATATATAAATTTAATAAAAAAATAAGTTCCGACAGTTTCCGACATTTGTTGTCAAAAGTATCAAGGTAGTTATGGAGATTCTAATGTAATCAGCAGCATCCTCAATAAATTAACTCTGAAAAAGTGTATTCGGTTTATTATGTTATTTCATTTTATTTTTTAATAATTATTTTTAGGAATATTTTGAATTTAACAATTAAGTTTTGCAAATTTTCAACATTTGCTATGAGGTTGACCTTTGAATGTCCTTGTAGGCAGTATTGTACGGAGATTCTACAGAAATAAACATTCAAGGTCCCAATTTATTATGAAAACTGAATTCGGTTTCTTTTATGTTTATTACAATTTTAGGAAAATGTACAGCTAATAAAACAACATAATACTAACTTTGGTTGTTGTTTTGTTATTGCATATTGATTGGATGTATACCGCTGGTAGACGTTGACAGGTACAACCCGAAACCTGTTTATTGTGCTGAACATATAATATACATATTTTTATTACAGGCCATTCATTTTACACAGTGCCATCTAGCCCCAAACAAAGCTTATGATATATGAGCTAGATTACGGATAGAATACTTAAATACTTTTTGTAAATACATACAACACCCAAACACAGAACAAACATCTATATTCATCACACAAATGTTGGTCCTGGGTTGGAATCGCACCCACAGCCTACAAATGAACTGAATAAATATTCATTTATATTTATTTATATTAAATAAATGAATATGACGGCGCGTCGACATTGTTCGGCTGTAAACAGCACGTGCAACGCGCCAAAGAAACTTTCCTTTGTTCCGCTCGGATATAAAAGCGAGCGCGCGGCCGCAGAGCTCATTCTTGGTCCCTCCGTAGGCCAAGACACGTTCTTGGAGACCCGGATGACCCACTCACCACGGCAAACCCGGAGGTGACGGCATCCATTCATTAACTATCTCGTCACACAGAGAAAACACTATACAGATACACCGACTCCGCCGGCGGAGTCGATGAACCTTTCCGCCTCAAAGCGTTACCCTCGGTATCGCCTTCGGCCATTCCTATCCTCCCCCATCAAATGGCAACAGCCCAAGCCGAGGTCCGTACCTAAGTGGTGCCCTTGCGCTTGTTGCCTCAAAAATCTATTATTGGGCTCGCGCCTTCAGCGCCAGCCAGGTCCGCGCAAAGCTGCCGCCCAGGTTCAGAACCAGGCCAGCGTATTGTCCTTTCATAAAAAAAAAAAAAAAAAAAGAGCTCATTCTTGCTTTGGCTTTCGCCCGTTGCACTTGTTGTCGTAGCGCCCTATTATTTATATTACCATACCATAACTACCTATTAGAATTAGAATTAGAGCAATTAAAATATTGCCAAGGATTTATTTACTTTTATTTTAATAATGTCGGACCCTAAACATCTTAATCTTACATCAGAAGTGCAGGATCCAGGCTCACATCAGTCCTCGGCCGACATGGCAAGTAATTTCATGTCAATGTTCTCGACTGGCATGGAAGCCATCTTCCAAAAACTAGCTGATGGCATGGCTTCTCGCCCAGCTGCACAAACTACGCACACCAAACTGGTCTCCTTTGATCCAGACGTACCGGATTCAGACGTAACTAATTGGTGTGCATTGACTGAAATGATCATTGAGAAGAGAAAATTAGACGGAGTCGATTTGATTTTGGCCCTCACTCACGCCCTTAAGGGACGTGCCGCCATGTGTCTAACTAAAATACAACCAGACAAAATTTCCTGGGAGTCTATCAAAGAAATGTTGATGTCACAATTCTCCAAACCAATGATGATGCAGGACTACTTCGACCTGATTTTAAAGTTTCAA
Source organism: Venusia cambrica (assembly GCA_951394065.1). Lineage (NCBI taxonomy): Eukaryota > Metazoa > Arthropoda > Insecta > Lepidoptera > Geometridae > Venusia > Venusia cambrica. The sequence goes on along the minus strand of OX596044.1, from coordinate 4,729,165 downwards.
CTTGATATTAAAGAAAGTCCGGCTGAAGCTGGTATGCGGTTATGGCAACTTCTGGAGAAGATTCCTGGGGCTAACTTATCTGAAAAGGTAATGACCGGTTTCGCCATATCGGTATTATCCCAGTGTGATGACAAAATACGCCGTGAGCTTAATTCTGTGGTCATAAATGACAAAAATCAACTATTCCGTACACTGCGTGGATTTACATTGAAACGAAAAATCGATGAACCGGTTACCACAGAGAACGATCCGAAGAGATTTCGCACATCAACAGCTTTTCGTGGAAATTGTAACTTTTGCGGCAGAATAGGACATCGTGGAAATGAATGCAGAGACAAACAGCGATCTCTTTCAAAAACTTTTCCTGTCTCAGCGAGAACGGATCACGCTAAGCCCACTGTGACCTGCTACGTATGCAACGATCCTGGACATGTGGCCTCTGTCTGTCCAAAACGCTGGAAGAAGAAAGAAGATTACACACCAAACACTAGCAGCAAGCAAGTAAACCTGTGCTCCCGGTCAGCGCGAGGTTCGTTACAGATAAGTGGTTTTAAGTTACCTTTTATATTTGATTCTGGTTCAGAATGTAGTCTTGCTAGGCAGAGTCATGTTGATTTACTTAAAGGCGAAAAGTTTCATGAAAAAGTGACTTTAATGGGTGTAGGAACTAAAAACATACTATGCTCATTGCAAGTAAAATGCCCGACCATTGTACAAGGCTTTTCGTTCGATATAACTTATCACATACTGCCAGACGAATGCTTGACCGAAGTCATTTTATTAGGTCGTGACATCTTAGAGGAAGGCATTTTAGTTGAAATTAGCAATGATAAATTAACCTTTTCTAGAGCGAAAGTATTAAATTCGTGCTCAAAACTGGATCCTTTTGATATAAACAACATTGATACAGACCTTACTGGTAGAGAAAAGGAACTTTTAATCAAAGTACTAACAAAATACTCCGCGCATTTCATACAAAACCTTCCGACTTCTCATATTACGACCGGACAACTTACAATTGACTTGATTGACCCTAACAAAACGGTTCATAGACGACCATACAGACTATCCCCTATCGAATTAAAAGTTGTTAATGACAAGGTTCAAGAATTATTAGACGCTAATATCATTCGGGAAAGCTCTTCACCGTTTGCCAGTCCGATTTTATTAGTCAAGAAAAAAGACGGCACTGATCGAATGTGCGTAGATTACAGAGAGCTTAATGGTAATACACGTTCAGATAGCTACCCCCTTCCATTGATTAATGATCAAATCGATAAATTGCATGGAGCTCATTACTTTTCTAGCATAGATATGGCATCTGGGTTCCATCAAATTAAGGTTCATGAGGATTCAATAGATAAAACGGCCTTCGTAACTTCTCAATATGAATGGTTAGCAATGCCATTTGGTCTAAAAAATGCACCTCAGGTCTTTCAAAGGGCTATTAATACGGCACTTAAACCCCTTAAAGACGACAGGATTCTTGTTTATATGGATGACGTACTTTCAGCATCAGAAACTATAGACGAAGGATTATGTCGTCTAGATAAATTGCTAAATACTTTGTCTAAAGCCGGTTTTTCATTTAACTTCAAAAAATGTTCATTTATGAAAAAGGAAGTAGAATATTTGGGCTTTGTAATATCTGCAGGAGAAATTAGACCAAACCCTAGAAAAATTGAGGCTTTGCAAAATGTGCCTGCGCCTAAAACTGTTACCCAAGTTCGGCAATTTATAGGATTAGCTACATATTTTCGGGTATTTATTCCAAACTTTTCAAAATTAATGAAACCCTTATACCCATTAACATCAATTGGTAAAGGTAAAATTACATGGACCTCAGAACATGAAAAAATTCATAAAGAAATTGTTAGTTATCTTGTAACAGAGCCGGTTTTAAAAATTTTTGAACCTTCTTTGCCAATAGAACTACATACTGACGCGAGTAGTGATGGGTATGGGGCCATTTTAATACAAAAGAACAACAGTCTACCTCACGTTATTGCTTATTTTAGTCGCAAGACAACGGAGGCAGAAAGTCGCTATCACTCTTATGAGTTGGAGACGTTAGCAGTGGTTAAATCTGTAGAACATTTTAGGCATTACCTTTATGGGCGTAAATTCACAGTCTACACCGATTGCAATGCTTTAAAAGCCTCTCATTCAAAGAAGGACTTAACTCCGAGGGTTCATAGGTGGTGGGCTATCTTACAATCTTATGACTTGAGTATAGTTTACAAGGAAGGAAAAAATATGGCCCATGCAGATTTTCTCTCGCGTAACCCAATCGAAAATGAAAAATATGATCGCACTTCAAGTTCGAATAAAATTGCAAAGATTGTAAATTTATCTGAATTAGACAAGGGGTGGATCTCCGTAGAACAGTTACGTGACCCAGAAATCTCTGATATTATTTCCAAACTACGATCAAACGAATTACCTACTGATGTATCGCAAACCTATGATATTAGGCAGGGTATTCTTTATCGTAAAATTGAACGAAGTAAAACAACAAAGTGGCTGCCTATTTTGCCTAGGTCGTTGATTTGGTCTTTAATTAGTCACGTGCATAATGAAATAAAACACCTCGGTTACGAAAAAACGCTTGATAAACTGTATGATCTTTATTGGTTCCAAAACATGTCAAAATTCGTAAAAAAGTTTGTCGACTCCTGTGTTGTATGTAAAGCTTCCAAAGGTCCATCAGGTGCTCAGCAGGTGCGTCTACACCCCATCCCTAAATTGGCGATTCCATGGCATACCATTCATTTAGATCTAACAGGTAAACTCAGTGGAAAAAGCGAACGTAAAGAGTATTGCTCCGTCATCATAGACGCCTTCACCAAATTTGTCCTTCTGGAACACACATTGACTTTAAATTCTTCAGACGCTATTAAATCTGTAACAAACGCGGTACACCTGTTTGGTGCTCCTAAGCGAATAATTGCTGATCGAGGACGCTCTTATGACAATTCAGATTTTAAAAAATTCTGCAAAGAAAACAATATCGAACTACATCTAATTGCGACTGGTTCCAGTAGGGCAAATGGGCAGGTGGAGCGTGTCATGCGGACTTTAAAAAGTTTGCTCACTATCGTCGAGTGCGACTCCGATAGTCCATGGCAAGACCAATTAGGTGACATTCAGTTGGCCCTGAATAGTACACGCTGTAGAGTAACAGGTTTTACTCCAATAGAGATAATGTTTGGCATTCAGGGTAACTCATTAGAACTATCAAAAATATCTGTAAGCTCTTACCCTACTGGCAGACTAGACCTTGAAACCGCTCGATCAAGTGCATCCGACAGTATTCAGAAACAGTCTCAAACTGACGCCATTCGTTTTAACAGAGGTAAAGCTAAGGTAAAACCTTTTTCTATAGGAGACTTTGTTTTTATTAAAAGTGAGGAAAGACATCAAACTAAGTTAGATCGCAAATATAAGGGTCCCTTTAAAATAACTGCAGTTTTAGAAAATGACCGGTATGAGTTGAGACACATTAATGGAACTAATAGGGTCTACAAGTATTCTCATGAGCATTTAAGGGAAGTGCCTCGTGGTCAATTAGCATTAACTGAAATTGCGGAAAATTGTAATGATGACGATGATGATGGCGTGACGGCGCGAAATTATGATAGTAATGTCCTTTTTCATGAAACTTGCCACGAAAACAATAATGACACGATTTCAGCAACAAGCGATACCACGTCTGTGAATAGTGACACAATGTCAGCTGATTCTCGTACATTAACAGCCAGCAGCTATGGTGCTAAACCTCGTAGTTCACATTCTGTGTCAATAGACTCGCTCGACCCAGAACCAATCAATATTCTCACAAGTGCTGAGGTACATCGAGAAAATGAATTGTAAAAAAAAAAAAAAAGTAGTTCATTGAAGGGCATAGCCGGACCAATGATGTAATGTAAAAATGTCGTAATTTATTGAAGGGCATAGCCGGACCAATAATTACAAAGCTATAGGGGCTATGTAAGTCCGGACTAGCAAAATCTGGGCCAGTATTAAGAACTGAAGGGATCCTGAAGGATTAGTAAAAATCGGACCAGGGGGCTATTAATCCTGAATAGCTAGCTATTCTCCTTCTCAGACACATTCCTGTGAAGCCTGTGAGACTACGCGTACGAGGACGAACGCACGTCAGCATGGCCGTGACGGCGCGTCGACATTGTTCGGCTGTAAACAGCACGTGCAACGCGCCAAAGAAACTTTCCTTTGTTCCGCTCGGATATAAAAGCGAGCGCGCGGCCGCAGAGCTCATTCTTGCTTTGGCTTTCGCCCGTTGCACTTGTTGTCGTAGCGCCCTATTATTTATATTACCATACCATAACTACCTATTAGAATTAGAATTAGAGCAATTAAAATATTGCCAAGGATTTATTTACTTTTATTTTAATAATGTCGGACCCTAAACATCTTAATCTTACAAATATATATTTCTAAATATATATTCATTTATTTAGATATGTTTTGTATTGTAAATATCAATATTTACTTATTCTCTTTTATTATGTAGGTACATCCTCCTACCATCAACTGTATTTGTCTTTCCATCCTAAGGTTTTCTGGAGAGAATGAAGAGATGAATGAAGAGATCGCTTTTAAGCAATGAGACCGCCCATTGTGCATTGTTCTTTATGTTTTTAGTGTACAATAAATAATTTTCATTCATTCATTCATTTATTTATTCATTAATTCATTAATTCCTTCATATTCTATCCGTAATCTAGATCCCATAAGATATGCTTAGTTTGGGACTAGGTAGCACTGTGTAAAATTAAAGTCCTGTAATATCGAATTAAATTTACACAAAGACACAAACAGATTGTATCCTTAAAATAATATTACAAGTAAAGCCGCGGGCAAACGCTACTAGAAATATACATAAAGGCTACACGGCCTCAAGTCGACCGAGTCGCGACAGGCAATCGGAAATTACACGTCTGCTTCTTGCTCGGGCTCTCCGTTGGTCCGGCAATATCCACTGTAGCACACTGTGTGTTATATTGCACACATACCTATTTCAGCCACCCAACAGCATTGCGGTGTTTCGGTTTGAAGGGTATCGTAGCCGGTGAAATTACGGGCACGCGAGGCTTATCACCTTAATGTCTCGAGTTGACGGGCGGAATGCAGTGCCGTGTAGGCTATGATCTTTCTGGACCTACGCAGTAAGGCATTGTTATAGGAAAGAGTGAGCTATTTGCTTATTTCGTCTACATGATGTTTAAAAAAATGCATGGGTATGTGTTAACAGTTCGGTATAAACTTTTTTGTAAAATGTGAAATCACAGAAGAACAATAAAACAGTTCTAAGAACAGCCATAGTAAAACGTTGATTGATAATTTAATATCAGCCATCGACTTTCTGTCTTTTTTGCTATGGCATCTCCACGCTTGGTAGACGGATTTGAGATGTTCATGTTTTGATATAGCCAAAGCGTCTCGTTTTTTTTTAAAACCAAGCGTTTGACCTCCAGGTCACTTGAAAAACAAGTAAAATGTGTCATGGAGCACGCTTGTTTAGAAAAAAACCTATTCACTCTGGGCTTCAAGACTCCAAAAATGATACTGGTGCAGAAAGCCAACGTGGGCAACGAGTTCCATTCCTTATCAGTACTAATGATATGATTAGAAGCGAATAAATGTGTTCGGCGAAATGGAACACCTGCTAGTGCGGTGGTGGAAAAGGGAAGGAGGAATTAGGTCACAGATATTGTGCACACGCGTGGAATTTATAGAACACTCTCTTTGTCTTTAAATGCAAATACCATAAAATGAGCAGCCACATTTTCTCATATTCTTGTGGTCCTTGGGTATTACTTGAAAATAATGAGTTTTTTCACGTGACTACTATGAATATAGTCACAGTCAAAACTGACAGTGAAATAATGTAAGCACAAAGTAAAGAGCGATAAGTGAGCCAGTACGTTTATTACTGTCATAGATGAAGGGTAGTGAATTTTAATTTATTTTTTTAACCAAGTTTATCTAGAGAAGATTATCTAGAGGTAATCATAATTTTTTCTACGACTAACCTATTTATTTACATAAATATGCCGTTTGCAAGTTTAGTGTCTCAGTTTCTAATTAAGATTTTCATTAACGTACGCGCACGTACACACATTGACATACAATCAACATTAAACTAAGCCAACAACAATGCTTGAAAAGGCTATGCAGTGAATGTTCATTCTTGATAAAACCCGTAGGTATACCATTGTGTTTACCACCTCTATGGTCTAGTGGTTCTTCAACCGGTATCATCTTACCTAATTCTGTCACCATACAATTCTAAAATTGCTGTGTTCCGACATTTAAGGTAAGATAGCCAGTTTCTCTGTCTGTTGATGATTCCGGATGAAGTGCGCTTCTTCTGCCTTATCTTAACTTGTAACCAGGTGAGTTGAAGGCCAAGCGCTTCCCCGTCGTACAATAAAAAAAGCAAAAAGCCTGTCCGAAGATGCTAAGCACCTGACCAATTTTACCGACTAAGTAGTTTGTCTTCCGATTTGAAGGGTGCGGAAGCCGTTGAAATTACAGGCACGTAATCTTTACATCTACGCTTTTAACCGCATTTGTAGTCTAGTGGTTTGCTCAGCGGTGTAGGATCCAGAGGTACTCGGGTTCGATCCCTGGGGACAACTTTTTCGACCTCTGGATCTGAAATTGGTAGTTGAACCACTACACCACAGAGGCGGTGAAAGCTTAAGGTTAGGCTTTTTTACAATAGTACTAAAGCTATATTGTTGTAAGATTATATAAAGCCAAGCAGCTCGATTGGCAGTAGCGCTGCCTTTTACGCTAGGCTGTGGGATCGATTCCCACCTAAGACAAACAGCTGTCTTTGGTATGATTACTATCTATGTATTCTCAGAAAAATAATTTTATGCACGAACTAGTTCCAAAATAAAACACTTCGCTTAGTTTGGTTGGGGCTAGATGGCGATGAAATTATATAAAGTTGTGGGTTCGATTCCCACCCAGGGCAAACATTTGTGTAATGAATATATATGTTTGTTTTGTGTTTGTATGATGGTATGTATTTACAAAAAAATTGAAGTATTTAAGTATTGTATCCATAATCTAGTTCTCATATTACAAGCTATGCTTAGTTTGGGACTAGATGGCGCTGTGTGAAATTAAAATCCTGTAATTTATTTTAAAAAAAACATACAATCGGGTTCTTTATTTTCGATGCAATCCTACTGCTCTGGTTGTAGTCGGGTTGGTTGAGAATAAACCAATCTAGGCTAGGCAAGTAATAGAATTAGACTTGCTATGTTTGTCTATTCCTCCGAGGGTGGGCTTTTAATTGAATGCTGTAGGTACTTACTTAGTACCATACTTACTTTGGTAGGACAACTGAGTAACTACGTGGTTTTACTTAGACAGTCATCTAATTGTAATTTACTGCTACTAGTGCAAAAGCTAAGCTTTGCAAGTGAAGTAAGTGGACTAAATATAAAATGATTATTATTATATTAAGCCGTCAGTGTCCCACTGCTGGGCAAAGGCCTCCCCCCCACTCCCTCCAGACTTACCGATCTTGGGCATTTGGGATCATTATTAGACGTATTTCTCGAAGACTGGAGGTCTTCGAGAAATACGTCTAGCTCATCACGCCATCTGCGTTTAGGTCTGCCGCAACGCCTCCTGGCCGGGTCTGGGCGCCACTCGGTAGCCACCCTCGCCCATCGTTGAGTTGACATGCGACAGACATGGCCAGCCCAGTTCCTTTTAAGCATGGCAGCTTTAAGCGCTACATCCAGGATTTGCAAAAAGAAAAGAAAAATAATAAGATCTCCCTGTGAAAGGCCTCCACCAGAAAAGTACTACCACCATATTTATTTCGGCCACCAAGCAGCATTGCTGTGTTATTTGAAGGGTATGGTTCCTGGTAAAATAACGGGCACGCGAGGCATCTTTATGCCTCAAGTTGACGGGCGCAATGCAGTGCCGCTTAGGTCATGTTCATTGTGTGACCTACGCTGTAAGGCTTTGTTATAGGCAAGAGCAATGCAATTAACATCAGGTGGGCTGCTTCCTTGTTCAGTCACTGAGCACAAGCCGGAAACGCTCTAACCAATTAAAAACGAAAGTTCTGACGCAGATTCCGAATTATTGTGCCATTTTTTAATTTTATCGCCGATTAACGCCATCCACCAGAGATTCACTAAGCTATGTGAACTGCCCTAGTGCAATATTAAAGTTCAATAATTACGTTTTAATAAATTAAAAAGAAAACCGACTTCAATAATGACTATGTTACAATTTCGTTTACCTGGATGACGTATTTTTTTTCAATTATTTTGATGACAGATGCAAGGATAGACAGAAAAATGCGTGATCCTATATGGGGTCCGTTTTTTCCTTACTTTCAGAGGTAAAACACCCAAATCGCTTCAAGTGTGCCTATAATATTTGAAGAGTTCCCTCGATTTTTCCAGGATCCCATCATTAGATCCTGACCTGATGCCAATGAGAACACCTGTAAAGTATACCCTTTCAAACAAAAAAATAATTTTCTAAATCGGTCCCAGGCGTCTTCGAGTAATCGGGGAACATACATGAAAAATAAATAAAAAATACCGATGAAATGAGAACCTCTTTTTTTGAAAGTCGGTTAAAAATATTTAAAAAAAATACTTTGTTATAAAATGCTATGAAACTTTTCGGACTTGCACTAGATGTTTATGTTTTTAACGTAGAATTTTTAAGATTCGAATGTTATTTGTTGCCGCTGTCTTACTGAAGTGTTCACTTCACTACAGTACAGTACCTGAGTATAAAATACTCGGTGGGGTGCTTTAAGGTGCTTTAGAGAAGTGACAAAAATGATCCTAACAACTGGCTCTAGAGAAAAGAGCTTTTAAGTCGAGAACAAGAGGGTCCCTTACAATAAATGTTTTGTTTTATTTACAAAATTAATTGCCAAAAATATCATCTTCTCCGAAAACGTAAAAGATAGGCGTATTATAAACTCGAGATTTAGAAAAAAAACAAAAAAAAAACCCTGAAACATACCACTGTCTTTTGACAGTGGTATGAAAAATAGTTTACGTCCTATTCTAAGACCTATTCAAAATACACAAAAAAAAAATCATAGGAATCGGTTGAGCCCCTTCGGAGTAGTTTAATATAAAAATATTTCAACAAAACAGATACCTATTATTAGTGTGAATAATAGGTATCGGTAGTCTGCACAATAAATACTTTTTATTTGCATTCCAAACAATGATAACCATCAAAATATGTCAAAACATTGACAAACATTTCTGAACGAACCAACAATGACAACCATCAAAATAGTGGACCCGAGTTTACCGTATCGTATAGGTTCATGTCCGTACCGAAGCGCGAAGGGACGAACGTCAAATGTTTGACAGGAAAGTACGTATAACAGTTTAATATGGGAAAATGAAACTGTTGTTTTTAGTATCTTCCTCGCAATTTTTCCATATTTTCTCAACTTTCACCTTCCCTAAACTACTACGAACATTTCAAAACCATAATCAGCTAAATTGGCCCAGCCGTTTTCGAGTTTTGGCGAGACAAACGAACACCAATTGATTTTTATGATATGGGTTCACTATTTGAAAAAAAAAAGTTTTATTTTTAATGTTTGGGGAAGCCCTTGGCCTTCATCTCACCTGGCTACAAGTTAAGATAAGGCCTAAGGTGGAGCCGCACTTCAACCGGAATCCTCAACAAACTGAGGAACTGGCTATCTTACCTATAAACGCTGGAGCACAACAATTATAGAATTGTTATTAATGAATCACACGTCTCACGGTCCAGTGGTAAGGTAAGATGGTGGTAGCTAGCCAGACGGACTTAAACAAAGTCCTACCACCAACCATACCATACCACATCTAATTATATTATTATACTAGATTGAAGAGGTTAAGATAGTGAGTTTCTTAGACTATTGAGGACTCCGGGTGAAGTGCGCCATCTTCGGCCTTATTTTAACAATAAACCAGGTGATATGAAGGCCAAGGATACAATAAAAAAAAGTAATAATAGACAAGCCTCACAGTTTCGTTGGAAGTAGCTCTATGCCTTCTGCGTCATAGGCTGTCGGTTCGATTCTAACCTGGGACACATGTGTGGATTATTATAGATGTTTGTTCTGTGTTTGGAGGTTGTATTGTATGATAGGTATAAAAAAGGAAGTATTATAAATGCTATCTAGTTCCCATATTACAAGATATGCTTTGTTTAGGTCGATGGCGCTGTTTGTTATTCACTTGTAATCTATTTATTTATTATTTTATTTAGAAACTGTGACCGAGTACCTAAAGCGCAAAGCAAGCCCTGGGTCCTTTAATCCCTTTAGGAACAGAAAGATGTATTCCTATAATTTTTAAATTTTCGCAAGCCTAACATCTAATATCAATCACAAAATGTGTCAACAAGTCTCGTTACGATTCGGTGACGTCGGTATTATTCGGGAATTTATATGAGGTGACCTGTTGAGCCCGATGCCGTGACCACCCAATCCTGGCCCTCGTCCAAAAAGGCTTCGAACGGCTCTTGCGCGCAATCCCCGAAATTCTCCGTTCCGGACACGTAAGGATTTTCCCAAATTGATTTCGGTGCCACCCTTTATTTTTATTCGTGAGTTGATTGCTAATTTGTTACGTAAAGCATTCGGGTTTTCCAATACGCGTAAAATTGGGCGTGGGTTTTATGTGTCTTTGTCATTTTATTCCGTCCACAATACTGTGATGTAATGGACGGAAACTTGAATGTTTTCACAATGACATCACTATCGCCTACCTTTCGGTTGGTGGTATGACTTTATTTAAGTCCGCCTGGAAAGCTACCACCATCCTACTTTATTCTGTCGCCATAACAACTAAGTATTCTAAATTGTTGTGTTGCGGCATTTATTGCTAGTTCCTTAGGGTTTATCATGACAATGAAACCAGGTGAGATGAAGATCAATCATTAAAAAACAGTCTATAACCAACTGACCAACCAGATTGTCCACCTAGTAGGTTGGTTGGTAATCTTTATTCATAGCCGAATACGTTTTTTTTTATCGTACCTCACCTGGTATCAAGCATAAGACAGGAACTTACTATCTGACCTCTAAATGCCGGAACATAACAATATAGCTTTATGATGACATTGGCGACAAACCTAAATACGATGGTGGTGATATCTAACCAGATGGACTTGAACATGCCCTTCCAACCAAACTGAGCATAAATGTGTACCCCCCGAGGAACCAACTCTGGACCTCTGACAAAACCCTAGGTCTTATTGACAGTTTTTTTTTATTGTACGAAGGGGAAGCGCTTGGCCATCATTTAGATACCTATCCAAGTGTTAAAAGTGTTTAGTATGCCTAGGGTCCCGTTGGCACTTTTTGGGTACGGAACCTAGTAGGGGTTACTATAAGTTTTAAAGTGAAAACTTCTTAAGGCGCATTGGGCGTTTTTAGCGATGGAAAACCATTGATCTCGCACCACTATTACGGTTACCCACACCTAAAGAAAGAAGTGAAAACTTATTTAGGCGTGACTCTCAATAGATGGCGCTATTGTAAATACCAGAACCAACACTCTCAGCCGTTCTCTTCGGCAAAGATTTCCTTCTGTCGGCACTCCTAGAGTGCCACTATTTTTTATGCGACATGTAAACGGTACAAACAAGCAGCCCACCTGATGTGTAGTGGAACTCTTGCCTTTAACAAAGCCCTGCGTTTGTTAAGCCCCGTGTGTCGGTAATTTCACCGGTAACCATCCCTTCGAACCGGAACACACCAATGCTGCTTGGTGACCGTGTTTCATAAGGAAACTCTACTACTGTTAGGTAAAGTTTTATCATGTAATGGTGCTCTACAGGGTGCTTTTATTTCGATCCGACAAGTGTGTCATGTCATGTTGGTTTACGACTGCCCTAGTTTAAAACACGCCCAATGTTGACAAACTGATTACTCACCGTTCTGAAATATGGGTCTGATGTTTCTTTTATTGCAAAAGTTATGTGCAATTATGTACCTTTCAGATCATTGGAATAAAATAACACCAATGGACTTTTCAACAGACTTTTAAAAAAGGAAGAGGTTCTCAATTCGTCGGTTTTTTTTTTAGGTATGTTCTCTGATTATTCGAAGACGCCTGAACCAATTTGGAAAATATTTTTTTGCTTGAAAGTGTATGCTTCACAGGCGCTCCCATTGACATCAGGTCAGGATCTAATGATGGGATCCTGGAAAAATTGTGGAAACTCTTCAAATATTAAAGGCAGACTTGCAGTGATTTGGGTTTATTACCTTAAAAGTAAGGAAAAATCGGACCCCATATAGGATCACGCGTCTGTCTGTCCATCTGTGATCAAAATAATTGGAAAAAATACGTCATCCAGGTAAACAAAATTGTATCATTATATTCATCATTGAAGTCGGTTTCCTTTTTAGTTTATAAAACGTAATTATTTTTTTGGAAGTTTATGAGCTCATTTGACATAATATGCACATGCTCTGACGGTGAAGGTCACATCGTGAGGAAACTGACATATTCCTAGGACCATATCCGACTGACGTGTGTCAATGGCTAGTATTCTGCTAAGCGGCGATAGTCTTGCAACCTGCCACGTAATATCTGCTACTTGCAAACCGTGGGCATGTTTCGAATGTAAGTTTGAACTTGTCTGTCTACCGCCTAGTAGATGATTCTCATATGATCTAGGCTATGTGTAGTGATCAGAGATAAATCCTCGACGGGTAAAAAGTGAGTCTAATACTTTTACAATATCACTTTATTGGTTTTAATCAGAAATAAGATATAAGTCACATATTCTGATGCTGGTACCTCACGGGCGAAACCTCGAGCAGGAACTCAAATCTTGTTCTAATTCCTTGTTTAGTACAATATTTAAACCGCCTCTGTGGTCTAGTGGTTCATCCCACCGATTTCAGATCCAGAGGTCCCACGTTCGATCTCCGTGGGGAGTATAATATATTGTGCTTGGTTTGGTTGGTGGTGGGACTTTGTTTAAGTCCGCCTGGATAGCTACCACCATTTAATTTCATTCATACTATGAAAAAAATATATCTGTAGAGTACCTGAAACCCGTGTTTTAAATATAATTATTTTATATCACAGAGCTTATGATGACGTACAGATGAACATTTACATAATCTTCGGTCCATGATGGTTAATATTGGTACCATAAAAACTTATGTACCTACATATTAATATATACTCGAATTATTTATAGGGACGTAGTCTGTGCGTGACTCACTATTTTCAACTTATGGGATTTATGTGCAAGTTTCATCTTAATTCGTTCAGTTCTAGTTTTTGCGTTAACAAACATCCAAATTAAATATTTAAGAATATTAGTGTGATGTGTTGTGACTAGTCAAACCTTAGGCGTTCATTTTGTTCTTATCATCCCGTGGGAATTTCCTAAAATTCTGTCTTGGTGCACTGTCGCCCAAAAAAAAGGAAGATATCCTGAAAGTTTTAAGTGTCCAGGGCTATGTGTCGATTTTCTGTAATCTACTTGGCAGGTAGATTTGTGATTTCAATAAAGGTGTAGATAACGCAGAATGAAGCTGCTGCCTTCTTCTGGTGAGATCCCTTAGTCTCGTTTTACGACATCCATGGGCTGAGGTGGAGGGGTCGATTGTTAAGCCGCAACCGCCACGGAAATCTAAGTATATAAAGATGTCCTATTACAATGCCAACAATACGTTACTTACAAAATGGACGTATCATCCAACTAATATACCTAGCATGAAATTCGAGTTCTAATCACTATCCTTTTCGTTTGGTTATAATATTTTCCATCATCTTCGAGATAAAGAGTTGATTCTATTGACCCGATCGTAATGCGAGTGGGCTCAGAGGAATATTATGAAAAGATTCCGAGATCACTGAAATAATACCAAAGCTTCAGCCAAACCTGCGCGACTAGCAAGCAGGATATTTTTTTTGCATATGAAGGAAATTGTTCCAGTTCTGTATCCGGTACACCATCGTTGTTATGAACTGGATAATATCTACTTGCAACCACTGTAGTGGTTTAAATACGCCAGGGTAAAAGAACATTGATAAGTTTGTCGATGACAAGCGCCTACTGAAATGATACGACTGTCACCAAGCTTTAAGTTGTGACTTTTCTCAGTGTACAGTGATGTATCTAAATGGAATAAATATATCTGAAACTGAATCTAAGTATGTTCAACAATGTGTTTATAATTGAAACATCAACAAATATGACAGCGAAATAATTTTGAATACCTAGATATTTTTTAACTTTAAGCCCAGTGTTAGTTAAGGATTTGTTTAATTTTTAACCCCTTAATATTTTTGCCAAAAAAAATATCTGCCATTTGTCATCCTTTTTGTTTTGTACTAATGTTGGCTTAGCTAGGAGTTTCTACGGTTTTAACGCATCAAATGGGGATGGGGCTAGCAACTGTATGATAAATTCAAACAAAATAGTACTTATATTTTGATACGAAGTTATATTTTTCACAGTACGCTTGAACAATCTATTTTAAGACTTATTTCTCACACTAAAATCGAAGCTCGACTACCGAGCTAGCCCCTGCAATCAACTTCAGCAACAATGGCAATAATTAACTATTATTTGTAATCAAGTATTCATTTGTAATATTTGACTACACTAATAAGATGACAAACAGGCATATAGCTTTGATTGTAAGCAATGAGATCAGCCTATGGATGCCAGCAACACTAGAGACATAATTTGCGCATTGCCCGAAATAGTTTTTTAAAACGTTTGTCTATCATATTTACATTTTTAAATCGTTTTTCTTTTTTAAAAGATATTTCCAGCTGCGTCCCGTGCTACGATCGCGTTGATGTGTCTCATCCTCGAGACGGACAGATATTCAATTACGTCAGATTAGATAATCTCAGATGGTTTCTCATTGTGCGGGCTGGGATTAGTACGATCTCCGCTTTGAAAATATAAATTAAAACAGAGGTTGATGAAAACGCACCAAATCATTCAATCTTTCCATGATAGACCGGAAAGTGGGTTAATATATAACCGATGGGAAAATCGTGAAGAAAGAGTGGTGGGAATATGAAAATACTTCATTGTATATATTATTGAGAAAACTGGATAACCTAAAATATTACGTGTTGTTATTTTTATTATCTTTTCCATACCTCCTTTGAATGGAGATGACAAAAGAGATGGTTCAGTTTACATTTTTTTTTCTCATAATGACATCAATAGTCCATTTAAATTAAGATAGCTATATAAATGTATATAAAAGGCTAACCGTAGAAGTATACAAATAATAATAAATATTGCAGGACATTCATTCCACACAGCGCTATGTAGCCCCAAACTAAGCATAGCTACAAGCTATGCTTAGTATGCTATATATATATGGGAACTAGATTACGGATAGAAATACTTAAATCCTTTTTTTTATGTAAATACATACATACTATGTGGTACAACACCCAAACACAGAACAAACATCTGTTATTATAGCATATGCTACATGCCCACTGTAATTTTTTTACAAAATCTGTAAATGCAGATCAGAACATCTCAAAAAGTTATGGATGGTCTCCTAGGAATGTTTTCCCCTAACTATAACGGTTAAGATTTAAGCCCTTACTGCACTACCTCAAAAATCCAGCCTTTATAGTCATAAGTAAGGAAGGAACTAACTGTCATTCCACAGAGCATTGGTGATGGAACTATTGTACCAATTCAATAGTTTTTAATATATATAATTACATAGAACATAGCTATGTAGGTATGTAGAACTGCTCGGGACGCGTGATATCCCGTGTATTTAAAATAAATAAAATACAAAAATGTTTAATTCCAGACCAACAGATCCATAACAGTGTAATTAAAAGCACAAGAATAAAAGAATATCCTAAAAACTATACATTTTAAATATCTTAAAAAGTAGTTGTTAGTAAAATTAACTTAAACATGAAGCAAATTGTTCTGAGCATGATCAGTAAAAGAGTAGCTAATCTACCTGATCACTCTCAGAACAAAACCCTTTAATATTGGAGATGAGTGTCTATCAGCTTTTTTATTTGCCCGCCATCTTTGAACACACAAGCGACTACACCGCCCGCGCGGCAGGTGACGCTAGCGGTTAATAGGCTTTTTTTATTAATGATGGGTTAGCTCTTGACCTAGGCTTGTCTTGCTCTAGGCTAAGGATACAAGGATGTAGTACAAGGATGGGGTCGCTAGTGGACCGAGCTTTCCCAAGGCACTGGCTCTCCCACGCGACGGAATATGAGAAACCGTTTGGCGCCGGACTTCGGCAGATCCAATTTAGACCAATACGCATAATAAGTTTTATAAGAACAGTTGCCGTTGGGCATAGTTACAATTATCCTTATCTACATTTTAGGGTTCAGTACCAAATAGGTGTTAGATGATAGATACCTGTCACGGCTGTGAACCATCTGCCTAGAGAAGACGACGGTAGAGGCAGTCTTTGAACGTTCCTTACCCGTACCTCTTAGGACCGTAAAGATAACAATGACAGTATTTAAAGTTAAATGTTTTTAAAATGGTGACAGTAAGGTATCGTGAGTTAAATAGTTTTTTCCCATCTCATAAAACGCCCAATGCTCCTAAAGAAGTTTTCACTTCAAAAAGAAAAACTCAGCAACCCAATAGTTTATGAATATTGGCAGTTTTCGTTCCGGTAAGACCTCTGATACTGTACATAAAGTAGCTACCTAATATTACGTTTTGCTTACCGCAACGTGAACCAAAGAATATCTCAACGCAAGTGTAGGTATTTCTCTCTTTCTCCATCTTATTGAAAATGAGAAGGACGCACACTTCTGTGGAGACTTCAAAGCTATGGTCTCAGGTGCGTTTTGGTATTATGAGAGTGAAATAGTACTGAATTTATGACACCTAGTGATTAATTGTTTTCTCGATGCTGTGATGATAAAACGAAATATTTTATTTTACCATTTAACAGTAATGTGGGATGATAAATCGTAAATTACTAGTTTCTCCATGCTGCTTGTCGCCCATGTGAAATCTTGATAAAAATAGCCTTTATGTAATTCCTGTCTGGAACAATTTATACAAAGAAAATATTTTCCATGTTCGTAGCTGATTACGAAACCCAACTACAAAAGTTGAAAATGATTTCTTATTCAATAACCGGTTACGAAATGAAGAGTAAAATTCCATTTTCAAAGCTGGTTTCAAAATCTCAGTAACGAAAATGGACCAAAGGACAATTTCAGCTCGATCTGTTTTGGAGTAAAGGAGCAACCAAAATCCAAACAAAATTATGTGATATATTAAAGACGATATGTATAATTTATGTGTGTATGTTCCTTACATACTCCGAAACGGCTAGGCCGATTTTACAGAGACGTTAACTGGGAGAGAGCTGATGCTATCAGGATAAACTTAGACTACTTGTATTTGAGTATACCGCGCAAAGAAATAAATAACTAACCGCCTCTGTGGTCTAGTGGTTCAACCAACCGATGTCAGATTCAGAGGTCCCGGGTTCGATCCCCATGGGCAGTACAATATATTGTGCTTGGTTTGGTTGGTGGTAGGATTTTGTTTAAGTCCGAAAGGCTAGCTACCACCATCTTACCTAATTCTGTCGCAATAATAACAATTCTTAAAAAAAATGTTGTGCTCCGGCATTCAGAGGTAAGATAGCCAGTTCCTCACTTAGTTGAGGATTCCGGGTGAAGTGCGCTTCCATCTTCGGCCTTATCTCAACTCGTTACCAGGGGAGATGAAGCGCTTAACAAACATCAATATTTATCACAC
The DNA here is from genome assembly GCA_951394065.1 of Venusia cambrica. Classification (NCBI taxonomy): domain Eukaryota; kingdom Metazoa; phylum Arthropoda; class Insecta; order Lepidoptera; family Geometridae; genus Venusia; species Venusia cambrica. The sequence continues at coordinate 4,711,351 of OX596044.1, read as the reverse complement.
AAACGTTTGTCCTGGGTGGGAATCGAACCCACAACCTACAGTGCAGAAGGCAAAGTTTACTATCAATTGAGCTGTGAGGCTTGCTATTGATCCGGTGATCCTCGATTCACGGATACGACACATGAGATGCTACATCTCATTTGAGGTTTAGTGGATATTGCTGGCTACGCCAGTTGTCAGTCCCGGGTACTATCACTGATAGAAGTCAAAGAGCCATATCAGACGCCTGGGGCAACGCCTCGTCAAGAATATCGCTATGGATATTACACAGCCCAGACAAAATCGATGAGATAAAGAAGCCCGTAAAGGGGCCTCTATAGTCAATATTATGATGTACATTATTTCCACGGACTATCGCCTTAAAGCAACGCTTTATTGTACGTCGGGGAAGCGCTTGGCCTTCATCTCACCTGGTGTTCAAGTAATGATAAGGCGACGGTGTAAGCGCACTTCACCCGGAATCCTAAACGGTCTGAACTGGCTATCTATGCCAGTTCAGACCGTTTAGTCTAGTTTATGTAGGTATATATGTCGTCTTAGATGGATTATTCAAACATTCAGGGATGTAGACAACGAAAGAAGCATGTAGCCCACCTGATATTAAGCGCATCTTGCCTATATCAATGCTTTACTGCGTTGGTCACATCTACAAAGAACAGATCCTACACGGCACTGACGCATAGCGCCCGTCAACTTTTTTTTTTTATTGTACGACGGGGAAGCGCTCGGCCTTCATCTCACCTGGTTACAAGTTAAGATAAGGCCGAAGGTGGAGGCGCACTTCACCCGGAATCCTCAACAAACTGAGGAACTGGCTATCTTACCTCTGAATGCCGGAACACAACAATTTTAGAATTCTTATTATGGCGACAGAATTAGGTAAGATGACGGTAGCTAGCCAAGCGGACTTCAACGAAGTCCTACCACCAACCAAACCAAGCACAATATATGGTACTCCCTATGGGGATCGAACCCGGGAGCTCTGGATCTGAAATCGGTGGGTTGAACCACTAGACCACAGAGGCGGTAAAAACTTGCATTCTTTTGAAACGTAATGAATTTATTGTTTGTATTATCGTGACGCAGCTTGTAACATCATTTCAGGTTTTCTGCTAAACTACATTTAAGCTAGGCTCAACCCTCTGATACCTCCTGCTCTAGTTACGAGAGGGTGTTTCCACTCTAATGCTGCGGCCACATTAACGTTAACGTTGATATCCGCAACGCGATAAATATTGCGTGAAAATATTGTCAAAAACATTTCGTTAATTAGGCTACACAATATTTTAGCGTCAAATGCGTCTACGCAACAATACAACGGTATAATATGACACTTTATCAAGATAGTTATGCAACCAGCTGAAAGGCTTTTATTTAATAGTACCACGGAGAGGTGCAAGGCCTTCTTATTACCTGATTTTTCAATTTATAATATTATAAAATATACAAATATAAAATAACCTCCATATTATGCTCTTGAGACGGCAAGTCAGCCGTGACGCGGGGTTCAATTTCGAGCACGACATCGCTTTTAGCAAAAAGATAAAAATCATAAATAAGATTGTATTCATTCGTATTAAGAATAAAAAGATCTCGGACGTGTCATTGTAATTTATAATTATTTACTGAAGTAAACATCCTTCAGCACCTTTTTTAGATGGAGGTTCTTTTTTATCTGTCAAAAACTACTATCAATTAGGTATCTTTCATTCATTGCGGCCGTTGTAAAATTAACGCACTAAATCTTTGCTACAGCTATAAAGGATCCAGATTATCGTAATAATTATTGTCATTTCCCGCGGGTGTTGCCTTCGCCTCACTGCATAGAAGTAAAATGCCAGGAGACACCGACGCGAGTCAGCAAGCCATAGATAATGCGCTACGTGTCAATAAGCAGCGAAAAGGTCACACTCTGTAACCTTTTGCTAGCTAAAAATAAGCTCTGAATGTATCAAACTCTCTAAGCTTATTTTCACATACATACACACAATTATTCTGTACGATCGTTTGACACTGTACTCTACCGAAGTGGATAGACTATTTTGGTACTAAAATTGTGTGTGTTTGAGTGGGTATCTTAATGATTTAAATTCACCATTGGTTTTTTCAGATTATAAGGTGTACCACAGTTTCTCGCCACCTACATTCGCTATTGAGGGCTGTAGAAAAAATGCAACAAGACCTGTAAAGCGCAATGCCCCCGCTGATAGTTAAACTTGGTGCAAAAGCTAAGCTAAGTTTGGTTACACAGCTTAGGAAATATTTCATATGACTTAAAAGCTGAAGTCTGCACACAAAATATGGGACGCAAAACTAGAGGGACGTATTTGCACGTAGCTAAGCGATGGATTACTTTTATATTGCTATCTGATTAAATATATGATAAATATTTTTATAACAACAATTCTAAATTGTTGTGTTCCGACATTTAGATGTAAAATAGCAAGTTCCTCAGACTGTTGAGTATTCCAGTGAAATACGCTTTTCCCTACGGCCATATCAAAACTTGAAACGAGATGAGGGCTCGACGCTTCTCCGTCGTACAATACAAAAATACAACTACTCAAAAGTAACTCCATTTCAGAGAAATAATTGTTAATAATGTGCAATGTGTAAGTAATGTGTAACTGTTTTATTTAATCATTTTGCATCATGAAATTTTCAAGCAATCGTGTTTCTGAAAACAAAAATTGACGACAGCACCAAAATTTTAAGTTCCCAAATTCTATATCTGTAGCTTAAGCAATGAGAATTATCAGTGTTTTTGAGGCCTATTTTACATAGCCTTTTAAATAGCTTAGCTCCTGGCCTGCATCAGCTTTATGAACTGAAAATAGTAATGCACGCTCTGACGGCTTACTCCACGTGCAAAGGTTCTCGAGAGGCTACGAACGAGCACGTTATAGTCTCGAGAATAACAACGTTCGAAGTACTACCTTTCTAACTATAACGTTATAACAATTAACGTTACCATTTGGTGGTGATAACGACTGGGTTATCTATCATTTTTTTATAGAATTATATAAAAAAATGATAGATAACCCAGTCGTTATTTTATATATAACGAATACTTTTAATTTAAAATTGATTCATTCACAAAAGTTATAAATAGTATGTACTGCAGCCTCCTTGAGCTCCTTATACGATACGACAGCGACCTTCTCTTTCACTTGATTTATATAGTTTATTCTCGGTCTCCCTCTTCCTCTTTTACCTTCCACTTTCCCTTCTATGATGTTCTTGATGAAATGGTCGTGTCGTATAAGATAGCCGATATTTTTTCCTCTTCTGTTCTCAACTACTTGTGATAGAGATCTTTCTTCGCTTACTCTATGCATTTCTTCAATGTTAGTCACTTTTTCTGTCCAGCTGATTTTCTCCATCCTTCTTCTAAACACCACTAAGCAAATGCTAATCTAATATATTCTTATATTTCCTTATCATCGTCCACGTCTCACACCCATATAGCGGTATACTCCAAACACACATTTTGACAAATTTATTTTTAACCTTTTTATATTTATTTTATAGGCTAAATATATTTTTTATCATTAAAATATTAATATTTTACATTTATTTATATAAAACCTTGAATTACTAACATTAAATTATTATTTTTTGTCGTATGAAAAATGTATATACATATTTTTCTTGATTTTTTTTAATCATAAATTAAATTGTTAACTACAACTTAATTATCTCATTGCCAAGCTAATGTGACCACGTTTACTACAGTAGCCTGTGGTAGCCACTACTAGTTAAACGGTTGATTATCTAATATTTATGAAAATATTGAACGGTATTAAGTAACGGAATTTGTTATCAACATTTACATCAACTATTTATCACAAGTCGATTGCATTATTTCTAGAGGCGTTTGAGGTGCTCTATAAAAAGGTAATTCCTTAGTAAAAGTCAATACATTTATATCTGTATACTTGTTAGTCTGTAATTTTTAATGGTCATTACTAGTGAAAATTGTAAATATAAAAAAAAATATATACATTACAGTACACTAATTTCACACAGCGCTATCTAGTCCCAAACTAATAAAATCCTGTAATATTGGAACTAGATTACGGATAGAATACTTTGTAAAAACAGAACTAACATCTATATTCATCATTCAAATGTTTGTTCCGGGTGGGACTCGAACCCACAACCTACAGCGCAGAATGTAGCGCTACTACCAAATAAGATGTAAGGCCTGTTAAAACAAGTTATTTATTTCACACAGCGCCATCTAGCCCCAAACTAATAGGCAAATCTTGTTAAATGGGAAATAAATAACCTTTAATTAAAATTAACCGCCACTGTGGTCTAGTGGTTCACCTACCGGTGTCAGATCCAGAAGTCCAGAGGAGTACAATATTGTGCTTGGTTTGGTTGGTGGTTGGACTTTGTTTAAGTCCGCCTGGCTATTTACCACCAACTTACCTAATTTTGTCGCCATAACAACAATTCCAAATTGTTGTGTTCCGGTATTTAGAGGTAAGATAACCATGACCTCAGACTGTTGAGAATTCCAGGTGAAGTGCGCCTCTACTTTCAGTCTTATCATACCTGAAACTAAGTGAGATCAGACCAAACGTTTCCCCGTCGTACAGTAAAAAAATCCTATTTGCAATCCTAAGTGCATATCTATTTTAAACAAGAAAGCTGCCCTGAAACAATGTAATTCTATTGGACTATGCATTGTCAATTAGTGGGCCAGCTATGTCAATTTTGCCATTATTTACCTTTAGATGCACTAACTCTGGGATATGACAGAATGAGCTACGGCCTATAGGTAACTCAACTGTTCCAGACCAGTACCAGACGGAAGCGTGCCCAAGTCACTGGCTGCATTGCCACGCTGACTAGCTATGCTTTTTGTTTCGTAACCGTCCCTCTCGGAGTTCAGACTGGTCTTGTCTCGATTTATGTCTGTTCTGATCTTGGAATTTGAACCAATAACAGAGCCGTATCTCAAAAGCTTGTACGTTCTGCCGAATTACGAGCCTTCATTTTATCGTACTTTACCGCGTAAAAACGTTTGACTGTCGTCATCGTCAGTCGTCATCGTCAGTCGTCATCGTCAGTACGAAGAAAACCACCGGTGAATTCACACAGCGGACTCTCATCCTAATAAAAGTATCTATGTAGAATTCTAACCTACTAGACTTCGCGTGTGCAGTGTAAACCCTGTTGGATAAGATAAAACTACTCGTGAAATCATTAACTGTGGTGAAGTGTAGGTACCTATCAAGTGTATGACGAATACCTACCTAACTTTGCAAGCGCTTGCAGTCCAAGAAAATCTTCATCTCCTCTCGGCGTTCTAATCAGCTGGACGAACGTATGTATGCTAAAGGTAAGGATTCCTGTTCCAGGGCAGATTATTAATCGCGTCAGCCCCCAGTTTGAATCAGATGGCTGTTCCAAATGTGTCATAGCTTGGTCTGTGCACAATTTGTAAATAAAACTGGATAATTTTAGAAAAATGTTCATAAAATGGGCGGTCTTATCGCTTAGTTCATAAAAATATAAAGATGTAAAAAGATGAAATACTCGTATACCTACATATTTCCCTACACTTTATACCTTCCAGCTACACGATACACACGTTATATAAGCGTTTTAATAAAATAATTGTAAGTTGTATTTTCCCACCCAGGGCAAACATTTGTATAATGAATATTGATGTTTGTTCTGTGTTTTGGTGTTGTTTTCTATGATGAATATGTATTTACAAAAAAAGGTCTCTAAAAATTATATTCGCAATCTTGTTCCCAAATTACAAGCTTTGCTTAGCTTGGGACTAGATGTGGCTGTGTGAAATGTATGTCCTGTAATATTTATTTATTTATTATTACTAGTTAAAAGCATAACACAAAACCAAGCTTAATGCCACAATAATTATTGTTACAGATGACAGACCGCATAATATGATATTAACTTCGAGGTCATATCAAGAACTGACCTACATTTAACAAATCTATCGTATTTTTTTAGATCATTTCCCATTCTACGATCAACGATCATCCTGCCAAGCGTAGTGATTATGGAAAAATACTCCAGTTTTTTTCAGAAGCTCCATCCAAGAGTGAACATCGATGGGATATTTTATTGTCAAGCTTTAGGTATGATGTGTGATAATTTTGAATACGGCTTCGCGAATTATAAATCACATTTTATTACAGAGAGTCGACTATTGGTTTGGAATAATGCTGGTAAATGGCTTCTAGGGTTTTTATTTCCGCCATAAATCATTTTAATTGTTTTTGTAGCGGTCCTTCGAAAGGGTTTCAGTGTGAATGGTGACCCACTCGTGTTTTTTTGTCATCTGCCCCCATCGGGAGACAAAATGCTCTCAGAGGTGAATAAAAACAGAGGACAACATTTTTATCCCCTCCCCGTTCTGAGGGGGCTGATGTTCATTCAGACTTTTTGATGCATATTTAAATATTCCACGACGGGATGTGCTTATCCTTCATCACACCTAATTTTCAAGTTATGATAAGGCCGAAGGTATAAAAGGGTGACGCACTTCACCTGGAATCCTGAAAAATCAGAGGTACTGGCTATCTTACCTCTAAATGCCGGAACATAACAATTTCAGAATTGTTGCTATGGCGACAGAATTAGATAAGTTGGTGGTCAGCTAGCCAGGATGATTTAAACAAAGCCCTACGATGTTCCGATTCGAAGGTGATTTCTTCCATGCTACCATGATGAAACCCTCCTCATCAGGACCCTTACAAGGGTCCTACCGCACTACGAAGGGGCTCACGGTGACACTTATCGTCCTTCTCGCTGTCTACTATTGTTTGCCGTTTTTCGGGAATTCTTGTTACAATGTCTGCATTATGTTTTTTTTTTTTATTGTACGACGGGTAAGCACTTGGCCTTCATCTCACCTGGTAACAAGTTGAGATAAAGCCGATGGTGCAGGCGCACTTCACCCGGAATCCTCAACAAACTCAACAGCTGGAACACAACAATTTAAAAATTGTTATTATGGCGACAGAACTAGGTAAGATGGTGGTAGCTAGCCAGGCGGACTTAAACAAAGTCCTACCACCAACCAAATATATTGCACAATATATTGTACTCCCCATGGGAATCGAACCCGGGACCTCTTAATCTGTAATCGGTGGGTTGAACCACTAGACCTACTAGAGGTATTGTATGGACCTTCTGTTGCCAAGACTTAGACTCTTACGAGGCTGGTGTTCTTGGGTGATCCTCTAATATCACATAACACACTAGTACACACACTGCAGTAGTTATATTTTTATATTTAATGAATGAAAATATTTATTGCATACCTTAAAAGTAAAACTGGATTATTTAAAAAAAAAACATATAGACAATGAGAGGACTTAACGCGCAGAAGCGATTTCTTCCAGAAAACCTTTGGATAAAGAGGACTTTATGACTGAAGATGTGTATGTTTTTATGCTTTACTTTATTTTTTAAGATAACCATTTATAGATATCACATAATATATTTTAAAATAAAATAAATAATAAAATCCTCCTAGATAATATGAAGTGGGGGCGGGTGTTGCAGAGGGCAGCACGGGTCGGTGGGGTGCTGAGCTCGGTGCAATCACACCGCGGCCGGCGATAGCTCCAAATTAGCTGACCGATATAATGATTCGTTAAGCCCGTTTGAGCGTAATTGACTGACTAACATATAAATAAATAAATATTTCAGGACATTAATTTTACACAGCGCCATCTAGCCTCAAATTAAGCATAGCTTGTAATATGGGAACTATATTATGGATAGCATACTTAAATACTTTTTGCAAATAATTACGTAGTATATGATACAGCACCCAAACACAGAACAAACATCTATATTCATCACACAAATGTTTGTCCTGGGTGGGAATCGAACCCACAGCCTACAGCGCAGAAGGCAGAGTTCTACCAACTGAGCTATGAGGATTGTTATTTATGTTTTGATTATTTTGCCATTCCACGGGAACACAGCGTTGTTCCGGTACAAAAGGAAGCCTACAAGGGGAACTATCAAATTACATTTAAATCCATTTATTTGGTGTGAAGGAGTAACAAACACTCACATATATACGCAAACCTATTATACGCTTCTATAATATTAGTGTGAAAGATGGTTTATCCATCTTCTACCGTCATTTTTTTATTGTACGACGGAGAAGCGCTTATGACTTTAATCTCACTTGGTGTCAAGTTATGATAAGACTTGCAAATAAAGTGCGTTTCCATCTTCAGCCTTATCATAACTTGATACTAGGTGAGATAAAGGTCAAGCATCTTCCCGTCTTACAGTAAAAAAGAAGGGTGGAAGCGTAGTTCACCCGGTATCCTCAATAGATTTTTTTATTATACGACGGGAAGCGTGGCCTTTATTTCATCTGGTTTCAGATACGATAAGGTGGAATCGCACTTCACCCGAAATCTTCAACACCTGAGGAACAGCTTTCTTACCTTTAAATCACCCGGAATCCTCAATACCTGCGGAACAGCTTTCTTACCTTTAAATGCTGGAACACAAAAATGTTGAATTGTTATTACAGCGACAGACTGTGTAACCCCCTGGAGGTCGAACGCGGGATTTTTGGGTCTGATACCGGTCGGCGAACCACGAGACCACAACGGCGGTTAAAACTTATACCTACATTTTACAAATTACATGCACGCAAGAATTAAAATCTACGCAGAAAACAATCAACAGACAAAGAAGACCATATATTTTTACTGCTGCATATTTCCTTAATATCAATATTAGAATATTGCCGCATAGCAAAGGGTCTGTTTTATTTGCGTCTCGAGGGTGCCCATAAAATCTGTTGGTTGACGTAGTGCTGACTGTCGGAATATCCGAAGGTTGATGTAACTCACGCTTGGCTACTTTTATTTTGATGTATGTGTCTGTAAGATATGTACTTTATATAGGCGAAGTTTTTATCATGTACTTCTAATGTGAAATAAATTGAATTATTATTATGAAGAATATCAACAAAACTAAACATTTTATTAATTCAAATTTCTGCAAGTTCAACATTTTAGGATTCAACATGCTGCGAATTCAACTTTTTGTAAACTCAAAATGACAGAAATTCAACTATCTGTACCTAAAGGGTAATTTGATACAGATTAAATTTACCTTGAGGAAATTTGATCTTTTGATTGAGGCGACACGTAACTCAAAGGTCTTGGGCACGCTTCCTTCTGGTACTGGTCTGGAACTGTTGTTACCTATAGACCGTTTGTAACGGACCTTATGTAATCCGAATGCTTCCTTTGTACATAGTTAGTTTAATTGCATATAAATTTATATTTATTCAATATTAACCTTCTTGCTTATTGAAATAAATGTGACAGCCGTTTTTACCAACTTGCAACAGCAGGGATTTGTACCTGTCATCCTGGTGGGATTATTAAAATCATGTCATGGTACCCTTAAAGCTTTTAAGGAACTCACCCTCTAAATGTCATCTCGCTAGGACTGACGGTTTGAGCTGTACGTTTTATGTCCATCAGTCACGCCAACCTTTGTTTCACACATTACTAACGCTCGGAACTTCGATTCACTGTCCCGTGGGAATTTCCAAAATAATATATTAGTTCACCCCTTTTTTTTTATTACAGGACATTCGTTTTTTACACAGCCATCAAGTCCCAAACTAAGCATATGGGAACTAGATTAAGGATATAATACGTACTTGCATACTTGTATTTTGTAATGTATTATACTTACAATACAACACCCGAACACGGAACAAACATGAATATTCATCACACATATGTTTTTCCTAGGTGGAAATCGAACCCACAACCTACAGCTCAGAAGGCAGAATTACTACCAACTGAGCTGTGAGGCTTGTGTTTATACATAGTGGGCTTGTCAAGCTCTAGGGTAGAGCAATGATGAGGTCTACGATGGAGTGTCCTTTCCCAGAAGGCCTGGCTCTCCCGAGCACCGACAGAATATTGCAGACCGCTTGGTGCCGAACTTTGGCAAGAGGGAGTTCGCTACCAGGCAGATATTTACAGGTCCTAACCACCGTATTGTGATCATTCATATCAACAGCCCATTAGTGTCCACTGCTGGACAGAGCCTCCTACAAAGCTGGCGCGTTGTGCCATAATCACCACGCTTGGCAGGCCAGGATGCGTGATTGCAGTAAAGGTGTAGATAATACATAGAAGGAAGCCGCTGACCTTGTTTTGGTGAGATTCCTTAGTTGGCTTTTACGAAAAAACAAATGTATGACGGGGAAGCGCTTGGCCTATCACCTATGCCGAAGGTGGACGCACACTTCACCCGGCATCCTCAACAAAATGAGTAACTGGCTATCTTACCACAAAAAAAAACATTTTTTAAATTGGTATTATATAATTATACCAACAAATGGGCTTCTAGCTTCACGTATCACACAAAACAATTTAATTATGATAAGAAGTTTAAGCTTAAAAATGTATCAGGTCCTTTATAGAGTTCAAAAGCTTTAGCTAGGGTTACCGCTAAGTTTAATCATTTTGAACGTTCTCCCAGCAAAGTTAACTGGGTTCACTTGACAAGACAAGAATTACTGCGATTCGTCTAGTACAGTTCCGGCGCCAAGTTTGCACCATTAGCATTAAGCTTAGCCCACGTTTCGTTGTCACAACTTGTTGCAAGTTCTTCCTAACTTCTCGCGAATGCCATGCAATTTGCCAACCTACTTATTAAATAAAATGGGATTTACTGACAGTTTAACTTCATCTCTATAGTTTTTCAGAGGAATTAAATAAATTAAGGATTATAACTAATCATTCATTAAAAAGATGATTTCAAATGAATTTACAAATAAAGACAGTTTCTGCCTTCAAATGAACCTGCGATTAATTGTTATAATAACTATTAATTGCACCTAAAGATAATAATTGAATAAAAGTTTATTCAAAAAATATCTTTAGGTTCAATAAATGTAAGTTGTGGTCGATTCCCACCCAGGGCAAACATTTTGTGTGATAATTATAGATGTTCTGTTCTGTATTTTACTGTCGTAAAATCGAATCAAAATGTACCAACAAAAAAGTGTTATTTTAGTTCCTTTATTACAAACAATTTTTAGGGCTAGATGGTGTTTCCCGTATATATTTAATCAATAGAAATTCAATCAACAATTAAACCGACCTTCCAAGCTAAAAAAAAAGCTTTAAATAAATGAAATAGTTATTTATTCAGACATTAGGTATTCCATAAGTACATTACACAATTAGACAAATAGTATCTTAAAATAAAGCTTAAACAAAAAGAAAAGGTTGTCACCAAATTCTCTAGCACAGATGGGTTATGTACGCATACCGAAGCTTATCAGTAAGTACTCAATTTATCTCTCTTGACGCGTTATGAACACTGCTCCAATCTGACATGATGGGGAAAGTCTCGACGAAAATGTATAAAATATCGCGAGAAAAGTAAGTAGCAAGCAGAAACTTGCAGACAGGTTTTTGAATAAGTAAAAACTTACCGTTTATGTCAACGGTAATCGCATTTAAGTTGAGAAAATTTGGTTTACTAAAAGTTTAAAAGTGTTTCAGTTTTTTTCAATAGAAGGCGGACTTAAACAAAGTCTGCCTTTTAGTAAAAAAACTATTGGTAAGATGGTGGTAGCTAGCTAGGCCGGCTTAAACAAAGGCCGCCTGGCTAGCTACCACCATTTTACCTGATTCTGTCGCCCTAACAACAATTCTAAAAGTTTTTGTTTTCCGGCATATATAGATAAGATAGCCAGTTCCTCAGTTAGTTGAGATTTCCGGGTGAAGTGCGCCTCCACATTCGGCCAAATCTAAACTTGTAACCAGATGAGATGAATGCCAAGTGATTCCCCGTTGTACAATAAAAAAAAAAGTTCGATGATCTAAGATAGGATATACATATTTCTTATGTTAGTTAGAATTACTTATTGAACATTTTAGATACACCAGATTTATTCTATCATCACGATGATGATAACATCATCATCATCATTCCAGCTCACATACATCCACTTCTGACTATCGTACTCAAGTAATCAACGCCACAAATAGCGGGCCTGAGCCTCCATCGATCGACTCCCACCGACCGCCACAATGTTGTCGGACTACCGTGGGTCCCACACTCTGTTTCCTTGTAATTGTGGTCGCGCGAAAGTGTTCATTCATTTATTCATACAATTTATGTTTTTTTTATTATTGATATAAGTAGCATATGATCACCAACTCACTTGAAAAACAAGTAAAGATGTGGCCTAAGATGGAACACACTTGTCTAAAAAGAAAGGTTCACACTGGACTTAAAGACTCCAAGATTGTATTGGTCCGGAAAAACAGAGTTATAACAGTCAATAGATTAGTCAAAGTCAAAGTCAAAATCGCAGGCTGGGGTAGATAATACACGCAGCATGGCTTGCATATCCTAACTCAAACATAAATTAGCTCTCTCAGTTTACACTGCAAATAGACTTTGGAACATTGACTTCTGGGCACATTTGTGAAGAAAACAGGTTCTCATTTCCTGCCTATTTCCTGCCTTCAGAGTACAGAAAAATAAGACACAATAAGACAAGGTACATACATCTTAAAGCGTTAAACACCGCTTTCTAAAGCCCTTCACGTAATTAATAAATTATGCAGAGAGATTTCACAGATGAAATAACGAGTTTTCATTGGTTACTATGATTGTTTTAGACATAAACTCAAAGAATACCTATCTAACTCATTATCACAGCGGGCACTTTTTTTCCTTCACCCGAAATCCTCAACAAACTAAGAAACTATCTTACCTCTAAATGCTGGAACACAACAATTTTATTGTTGTTGTTATGGCGATAGAGTTAGGTAAGATGGTGGTAGCTAGCCAGGCGGACTTAAACAAAGTCCTACCACCAACCAAACCCAGCACAATATTGTACTCCCGCTGGCAATCGAACCCGGGACCTCTGGGTCTGAAATCTGCGTTTGTAAGATACGCGTGCCCGTAATTTCACCGGCATCCATACCCTTCAAACCCGAACACATCAAAGCTGCTTAGCTGCTGAAATAGGTATGGTAGAAATGCTCCCCCGGATGAGCCCATTCACAAGGCTCTACTTCTCATGTTGCTTTCTTTATCTAATTTTTCTTTTCTTTTCTCTAAAATTCAAACCAGAGATAGATGGAACAAACCGATTTGTTACCAGGAACCAGGATTTGCGTTAACGAGCTGATTGTTTTTCATCCATGAGCTGGAGGCGGCTCAGTCAATATTTGTGGTGACGATTATGTGTGCCTATGTGTCGTGGACATATATAGATGTTAAGGGATGATGATGTTGTGGTGATCATGTGGTGGTAGTGAAATCGCAACCAGCTTTACAAGTAACTGCACTCTGGGATATTGACTTCTAAAATAAGCTTCGACTGTTAGCAAGTGGATCGCGATCCGTGGCAAGGCGGCCAAACTTGGCTTCTGTGCCATTAATCCTACATCTTAACGTTTGTTTTCAAGCCTTAAAAGCCATCTGCGGCCTGGCTACCGGCGACTTTGGCAAGTCTTCAGAACTCTGAAGATTTAGCGGACTAGTGCAGGATAAATCGTTATTTGATTGCATTATCTGCTTTGCTGCTGTTCGAGTAAATGCCTTTAGCTTTTGAACGCCTCCACCTTCGGCCTTATCTTAACTTGTGAGATGAAGGTCAAACGCTTCCCCGTCGTATAAATAATTACTATTAAATTACTTGTTCGTAACATACCTAATTGTAACTACAATACCATATGAGATAAAACTTTACTTATTTGATTATTTTGAATGCTTATGGCATAGACGAAGTTTTACTTCGAATCTGACAGTGCCTAGCCGTGGGGTCTATTTTCTCCGGTACATTGTACATAGATACTTACGTACTACTATTACACACTAACAAAACTTTTTTTCTTTTTATTAATTATGTTAATGTTATTATGCCTTTATTGTATGACATACCTAACCCGTGGACAACGGGGCTGGTCACGCTTGTATACCTGCTGTGCTATTTCTATAATTATCTTTACATGAGAGTGATTGTGTTTGCTGTCCTGAATAAATATAAAAATAAAATCTGGAATGAGTCAATTCTTGACCTCAAAACTGGACACAAGGATGAGATCTACAATATAGTCTACCCAGAATGTGCCTATTAAACTCTATTCTACCAGACAATAGGGTTTTTATTACAACGCAGCGGAATAAAGACACTGAAAACTGATTCCATCTTTCTTGCATTGCGCCAACTAAAATATTCTTGTAAGCATTTAGTCCTATTAAGTGGAATTAATATGAAATAATAAGAAAGCGTAAATATAGTCCTCTCGATATAGCTTACCTATTTGAGCCTGTTCGGGTCGATACCTTGGGTCCGTGAGGAGCCGGGTGCCTCCTGGGTTTTCAAAAATCTTGCGGAGTTTTTCATTAGGGCGACACGTGACCCAAGGGCTGGCTCTTATTTAGTCGAGCGAATTAGCATCGCTATTCAGAGTGGCAAAGCTGCCAGTGTCTTGAACGCTTCCGTTTGTTACTGGTCTGGAACAGTTGTATTACCTATAGGCCGTTTGTAACGGTCCTTATGACCATCCGACTGCTTATTTGTGTACGTGGTAATTTTAATTGTACATAATATTTTTAATGTTTTTGAATAAATATATATGATTCAGTGAAATACCCATCAGGTGGCTATGATAATTATCGGTGCGTCTAAAATGTCTCAATCTCTATATCAAAGAAATCGGTATGTAAGATAAGATAAGATAAGATATATTAATTTCGCAGAACTAACGTTAACATATTACATAAATTAAGAACAAGTCACAGTTAACAGTATACAGTACAAATTTGAAAAGCTTGGGTACCTAAGCTTTACGAAAACTAGGAAAATCCTGTATCATGGTATACCTAGCCTTCCTCTCTACCTCTTGTTGATCGGTACTCAGGAGTACAAAAGAACTAGAGTGATGCTGTATATTTATGTCACTGGCAAACTTAGCATTGCTTCTGTTTCTTGCGATTTAATTCGTTAAGCTTTGACCCACATTTGTAAAATAAGAATTGACTTTGTTAATGGCGGTTTGTGGATCCGCTTCTAATCGTAAGAGTTCGGCTGGTGAGGTTTTGGTTTGATCAAGGTTAGCAATATTTCTGATAGCTTTCCAAGTTTGTATCAGGTTTCGGCTCGCTTTTTCAAGCTCAGAGCGCTCGTGAGCATGCTTTAGTCTTTTCAGCAAATCAATACAAAAGTTTCTATATATACGGCAGGATATGCTTAAAATAACGTTGTGGGGTTCATTATTTAGTTTTAGGTGCATACGGTCTCTATGTAGAATGTATCGCAACAAGCCTTGAGTAATCCAAGGTTTCTTTATCCTTTGACGGCACGAGATCGATTTATGAATTGATTTATGAATTAGTAATGGTATCCCTAATTATCCGTATAAAAATTTTTGTTGCCTTATTAACGTTTTTGATATCTAATACTTTATCGAAATGATCAGTTTTAAGATTTTTTTTAACATTTGAATATTTTTTTTAATGTATCTGTATTTTTTATAAGTATATGTGTTGGTTGATGTTTAGAACCAGATGAATTTAAGTCGAGGCACAGGAGTACTGGCAGATGATCAGTAATAGCAGATATATAGCAGAATAGCAGACTAATGAAAATGCTGGATATTTAGTTATGAGCATCATATTATTGAAACAGCTTCCGAGTCGTATAGGAAAAGTGTTAACAGGGAGAAAGCCATATTATAAAGTAAAATTATGGTAGTCAAGGCTTAAAGGGTTATTAGGTGTTATATCTTCTTTGATATCGCCTGTTACAATAATATTTTTGAAACCTTTTAGTGATTGTAGAATTGCTTCTTATAATTTGCGAAAGCTGTCGATCTTTTTAAACGAAGCAGATCGATAAATAGCTACAATTGCTGTATGATCAGCCATTCGTAGTTATTATTATTATTTATATATACTACCATGCAACTAGCTTCTGAAAAAATTGGTTCTTCAATGGTGCAAAGGATTTCAGCTCTCGAGTAGATGATAATGCCCATCGTTTTGGTTTATGAAACGGGTGTTATGCTCTACGGTGTAATTATTTAGTTTAGGCAAAATCTGACCAGATAACCAACATTCCGTAAGGATTAAAAAGTCACAGTTGAAATAAAGCCTCGATAGCATAACATTAAAGTCGTTAAAATTAAATGTTATTAATACTTCTTACATTTAATGTTATCATTTTAAGGTAGCTGTTTGTATTTGTATGATGTTCAAACAATCTGCTGGAAGGCATTCGTACGATCTTGCCACATTTATTTCGTCTATTTCAGTTGAGATTTGATTATGATCCATTATTGATTTTCAAACAGCAAACAAGGGGGCAATTAAACGTCATTGTTGGCGAGTGTGCTGATTTGGGAACGGCAACGAGGAGCTTAGTTATTTTACGTGTGTTATAACTTGAGAGAGGTATTTCTGTGTGTGGGGACGGTGTAATGTGTGTTTTTGTGGGGTTTTCCAACTGGTGGTTTATGCATACAGAATTAAACATGCGAATTAAATTAAATACAAATATACGCTTAGAACTAATCATTTTAACAAAAGAAGACTTAGATACTTTATTGGATAGTCAGATTGGTGTTTCTTTAGACTATCAACCTGTGCTTCATTCTTGATAAGTATTATCGGTCCGCCATCCATCTTCCTTACCTTGCCGTATTGGGTCCAGCAGTATTTATAGAGGCTTGATCGTTTAAGTTCTCTAGCCAGATAGTAGAGCCAATTTGCCAGGCTTTACAGGCAGAGTTACTATGTGCACGGAGACCCAAATGGTTAGCTTGCTGGTGTTGTAAACCAGATTGTATTTCTTAACAGCCTGGATTATGTAGTTCCTATGGTGTGGTTGAAGTTAGCTCAGCTATTGTTGGTTTGTTGGTCTCCAACTTGCCTGGAACTATGTAGACATCTTTTATGTCACGGGAGCTAAGACAGAGATCATAGCTCCTATTGTAGGAGTCAGTTGTACATAATCAGACAAGGCTTCTTTGTTTTCATTTGTGTTGACTGGTACGTTTCTCATTTCAATTGTAGAGCTGCGAGCGTTTCGCTCCAGGACTTCGAATTTGTCTACAGGGATATCGATTTGAACTTGCTTGTCTTCAAGCCGTTTTTCAAGAACTTCGTCCTTTTTTGTCATCTCTTCAAAGTTAGTAGACAAAAGGTCCAACGATTTTTCCATTTCTCGCGTATTTTGTTGAATATTAGTCAGTTTAGTTAAAATTTCTTTGAACTTAGTATCAATATCATCTTTCAAATTTGAAAACAAATCGGTCATTCTCTTCTCTCAAAAAATTCAAACTTTTTGTTGCTGGGTTCACAGGTGAATGAGTGGCTTTGCGTTTCTTGCTCTCTCTATCCAATCTACGTTCGAGGGGGCTCGGGCCGTGATTCGTGTAGTGTGGTGTAGCTCGCAGTGTGCGTTAGTCAACTCACGTAGCAGATGTCGGCGTATGGGTGCGGCGTTTCAGTACGGGTGACACTTCTCTGAGCTTATGCACTCCTATTTTTTGCAATGGATTTAAGTGTATCAATTTTTTTTTATTTTTTTTAAATAAACTGATGCAGGCTAATAAGCACGATGTCGTGAAGCTCGAAGGCACAATACCTTCCACCATAATTTAATATAAAACAATCAAACGTGATGGCTCCAGGGCGCGTCACAATCCCGGATCAGTTGGCCATAAACTCCCGAGAATCCTGTATAGATATAGGTGTAATAAAATAAATGTGCCGGAACATCGTTTTCACATCAGTGGAACACGTTTCAGTTGGTTGAAGCTCGCTAGCTTAGACTTTATACAGCTCCATCTAAGTGCACTCTACAATACTCTCGATAGATATTAGACCAGTGTTAAGTTGTTTTTTTAAATTGTAGACTGGGATATGCTTGGCCTTCATCTCACCTGGTTTTTCAAGTTAAG
Organism: Venusia cambrica; assembly: GCA_951394065.1. Classification (NCBI taxonomy): domain Eukaryota; kingdom Metazoa; phylum Arthropoda; class Insecta; order Lepidoptera; family Geometridae; genus Venusia; species Venusia cambrica. The sequence continues at coordinate 4,693,364 of OX596044.1, read as the reverse complement.
TTAAGCCCCCCCCACGCCCCCCTGGGGATCGAAACCGGGACCTTAGGATCTGAAATCGGTGGAACCACTAGACCACAGAGGCGGCAAAATATTGAAGTATACCTACTGCTTGTTTCTCTACCTGTGTTTGGCGAATTACAATTGTTTTAATCTACGATGTGATATGAAGCTACTATATATCATGAGCCGTTGTATACGTACGTAACGCACAGGAACAAGAGTTTTACGTTTATTGATATAACAGTTGCATATTAATAAAACATCATAACAATATACTCTACGCTTTACCTTACTTCACAACTGACAACTGCAAAAGTTCATCGGCATGCATTGTCAGTTGAAATCAAGAAATACATACCAACGGTCCATTCTCAAATAAACTTTAAGCTTAAATCAGCCCAGTTCCCGCCAGCCGAGGCCAGTGCAAATTGAAACTGCTGGCAAAAGTATTTGGACGTTTCAACTCCATACGTGCACCTTTTTGAATTAAAAAGTTTATGCTACGTTCTGTATATTGAGTAATAGCTGCGGTAGAGATTTTGTTTTCTAATGTAGTTGGCAATGTTTCAGAAGTGTAAAAGTGTGTGTGAGAATTCCGTGTACCTATATCTTGTTTAGAATAGTGGCAACTAATAATTTAAAGATAATCAAGAGGAAGAAGATATGAGAAAGAAGAATTGCCAGAATGATTATTAGCAAGTGAAAGGGGCATTAGGAATGAGATGGTTTTGTTAACCGACTTCAAAAAAGGAGGAGTTCTCAATAGTATCATTATTTATGATTTATTTTTAAATATCAATTCGTTGGAATATTTTTTTTATGTATGTTCCCCGATTATTCGAAGACGCCTGGACCAATTTCGAAAATTATTTTTTTATTTGAAAGGGTATACTTCCCAAGTGATCCCATCGTCATCAGGTCAGGATCTGATGATGTGATCCTGGAAAAATCGAGGGAACTCTTCAAATATTATAAGCACACTTGAAGCAATTTGGGTGTATTACCTTAAAAGAAAAGAATACACGGACCCCAAAAGGATCACGCGTCTGTCTGTCTGTCTATCTGTCCGTCCATCTGTCATCTAAATAATTGGATTACGTCATTCAGGTAAACGAAATTGTATCATATTCTTCATTGAAGTCGGTTTTTTTTTCACTTAAAACGTAATTATTGTAAATTGCAGACTTATATTAGCAAGTTGACGTGGCATTAAGTAGCCATGACATATTTTTTTGTAAAACAAGTTGAAGGGGCAGGAGTGAGATGTTTTTTTTTAATTGGAGTTTTTTTTACATTAAGAGTCTACGATACGTGAAATGGCTTAGCTACAGCGATCATATCTTCCACAATACTGTAGCATTTACATATTGAAATTATAGTTATAGTTCAGGATTAATACTAGAACGCTTGTGTTTCGAAAACACGATTACATAACATTTTCTTAATAGAAAAAAAAACAAAGTTGGCTCTCATTTGTACCAAAAATGTTCGCCATTCAATAAATACGCCCAATTAGGCCTTGACACTTTCTACAGTAATTAAAACCAGTATACAGCAGACGGTCTGTTTGTATATATTTTCAAAATTCATTTTTGTTTTACCATAAAAAAACAAAACGTAGAAATACGCGCATATTTCTGTCATCTGGTGGTCATAAGCGCCGTGGTTGAGCGCACAGCAATATCACCTTTATTATTACTAGTATAATATATTAGTTCGAAACTAGAGTAAAGTTGCGTTGAGTTGCTAATCTGAGGTACTATATAGGTAGCTAACATGTTGACGTGGCACTAAGGATGACATTTTTCAGTCAAAATAGCTTTATTCGTTTACTTTTTAAATTTGGTAGATATATATTTTAACTTTCACATCAACACAATATTATAGTTATCAAGTTAGATGAAGGCGCTTCCCGCCGTCGATCCATAAAGAAAAAAAAAATTATAAATCTTACTCTCATGTATTTATTCACTTTTTCAATTGAAAATTCAATTGCACGATCTTGGTCATAGTCATAATTAACTTTCTCTTTACCGCCTTTAGTTAAATCCTTGATCAAAAACCGGGACAACTTAATCTCCTTAAATACGAGCGTAGGCTTGCGACAGTTGGACAAACTTACTTAAAGACGAACCCTTTTCACCTTGGTCTACTTAACTGTGTTTTGGGATGGATTCCCTGAATCTATTATTTAATTGTAGCATGATCGCTTCATTATTTTCGGCATTAATTTTTGTTTTATTTTCCATGATAAAAATCTTTTTTTTTTTAATATATTTATCTCAAAAAGACGTACAAGTCACTTTTTTTTATTACAGGACATTAATTTTACACAGCGCCATCTAGCCCCAAACTAAGCATAGCTTGTAATATGGGAACTAGATTACGGATAAAATAATTAAATACTTTTTGTAAATACATACGTACTATATGATACAACACCCAGAAACAAACACAGAACAAACATCTATATTCATCACACAAATGTTTGTCCTGGGTGGGAATCGAACCCACAGCCTACAGCGCCGAAGGCAGAGTTACTACCAACTGAGCTATGAGGCTTGTCTTACTTGACTTACATGAGAACAATTTTATCTTAACAAATTAAATTTAGATGTCATGAAATGTTTGTTCCAAGCTGTAAGCAAGTAATAATAATAATAGCCCCACTAAATGTTCAGATGCAACTTTTCCGATATAAATCAGTTTACTACGAAACTCATAAATGTAATTTTTCATTCTCATATACCCAAATATGGCCTTTGCCTCACTCATTGTGCCTACATTGAAATAAAGGTTTTTGTTAAGCAAAAATGCAGAAATGACGAATCTATACTAATTTACCGGCATTTTATGGCTCTACTTAATAGATAATAGATAGATTTAACCGCCTCTGTGGTCTAGTGGTTCAAGCCACCGATTTCAGATCCAGAGGTCCCGGGTTCGATCCCCATGGGGAGTACAATATATAGTGCTTGGTTTGGTTGGTGGTAGGACTTTGTTTAAGTCCGCATGGCTAGCTATATAATTCTGTCGCCATAATAACAATTCTAAAATTGTTGTGTTCCGGCATTCAGCGGTAAGATAGCCAGTTCCTCAGTTTGTTGATTGAGAGTTGTCAGATTCCGGGTGAAGTGCGCCTCCACCTTCGGCCTTATCTCAACTTGTTACCAGGTGAGATGAAGGCCAAGTGCTTACCCATCGTACAATAAAAAAAAATAAAAGATCGATCAGATTTTTGTTGTTGGTGAATAATAGAGTTATTAATACATACATTTTGTGAGTGGTGTCTTACAAAAGATAATGAGACTATCAAAGCGTCACTGGTAATACAATGGGCGGACTCACCACAGAAAGTAATATATTCCAGGTAACCGTCTTATGATGGTTAAATGACTGTTCTACCGTTTGGTTTTGACCGACTCTGTAGTCTCCCACTGTTGTCAGATCCAGAAGTCCTGGGTTCGGGTCTCCTAGGGAGTACAATATTGTGATTAGTTTGGTTGGTGTTAGGACTTTGTATAAGTCTATCAGAATTATATATAGGTTGTGCTCCGGTATTTCGACGTAATATAGCCAGTTCCACAGACTTTTAATTGAGAATTCCGGGTGAAGTGCGCTTCCATCATATCATAACTTGAAACCAGGTGAGATGAAGGCTAAGCGCTTGTCCGTCGTTCAATGTATAACAAAAAACAGTTTACCTGTGTAAGTGAATACATTGTGCGGAAGAAAACAATATCCTGTAGGTAATAAGACCATCAAACTTTTACGGCTGTTTGAAGAGCACATTACTTCGAAGTAGGAAACAAAAGAAAAGCAAACTTAAGCCTTGAAGTTTTTCGTCCCACTATTTGTACGGAGAACAGGTATTTTTTTGTCTAACGGAAATTTTACAGACTTAGCAAATTATCATCAAGCTGTATAAACGAGTTTAATGGTAATTTACTAAAAAGGTTATTTTTGAAATAAATATGGAACCGACTTTACTAAAAACTTTAATATAACTCTTTAATATTATTCATATAATTTGAAGTTGGTGCCTAATAGCCAAGCAAAACAACATGTTTATTGAATGGCACCATCTTCAAAGTAGATAGTCTTACCCTTATAGTTATTTTGAAGTTTTTTGGGGTGAAGTCGGTTGCATTCTTTTATTCAAAAATAACTTATTTTTAGCTTTTTTCGTTGTAAAACCTACGAAACCACGACACCCTATTTCAGAGTCGTGTAAGGTGCATACGGGAAATATCTACTCAATGATGAGAACGAAGATAAATACAGATAACCTTAACAAATGTTAAGAATCGGTTCCTACTATGGTTTAGTGTAGGGATGCACTATGTCTGTTTTCCTGTTATTTTGTTAAAAAGCCAAATTACTAAATCGATTTTGATAAAATTTCTATGGGACCAACCTGAAATCATATCCTTCAAAACCAAAAAAAATATTTTTTAAGTCTATTGAGAAATTACGGAGTTCTGAGGTAAAAAACATAATAAAAAACATACAACCGAATTGAGAACCTCCTCCTGAACAGAATTTGGCACTAGGAACTTTAATGCTTCTGATACATTCATACATTTTTGTCCTTTAAAAAAATGAGAATTGTCTATTGAACTGAAATTTTAATGTTTTACTTTATAGACAATCGCAATGATTTAGTTACAAGCGATACACTTGTCGTTTAAATGTCCTCCAATTATAAAGAAAATACCCATTATTTTCTTTATAATTGGAAACTCTTAGAACAATTATATGATTTACGTTTCCGATCCAAAAACTTTCCGTGTAAAAATACTACACTGAATGACAAAATAAATAAATTATTCAAGGTTTAAGCCTATAGCTTTGAAAACTGAGCAGCAGCTCCATCTGTGTTAGAGCCCTCGTAAAAATATTAAAGACGTAAATTGTGAACCTTGTTATTACCAAACCATTGTTAGTAGAGCTACTAAGCGTTTGAAATGCTTTCTGTAAAACACAGATGGCACTATAATACACAGTAATGCGAACCCTACGTTCGAATGCTTTTGGCCTTGCTATGGTGATTTCAAAATTACAGGAGAGTAGTTCACGAACAACAGATAGATGGCTCTAGGAGTAGCAGTAAATGTGTTTTTTATTTTACGACGGTGGTGCTTTTTTAATTTTGTTTGATACACTGAACAAAGTCAACCCAGTATTTATGAATGTACCTATTTAATTTACTCTAAATGTTATCGTAATATGTAAGTTGATAGGTTATGTAGTAATAATAGTAAATTTATTGAATGTTTTTTTTATATTCAATAATTTAAATTTAATTAGCAAAGATTGAGATGTATAAGTTCGGCCACGCAGCTCGCGTGGCCGAACTTATACATCTCAATCTCTCAAAGGCAAAGATAAAATCTAGGGTGGAGTAAGGCTACCTAGAAGGTGCCTCAGAACTCTCTTCTTAAATACATTAGGGTCGCATAACAGCGGAAAACCGGACGCTATAGGGAAGGCTATATGACGTCTATTCCAAGTTTTTAAAAGATTCTTGAAAGCGCTTCGGAATATAGTCAGGTGGGGATAATAATAGGATAGGTGTCTGAAATTTCTATAATAGAACGGCAAAGGCGGTACAAGGTAGTAAAGCTTTGAGCAAACTCACTGAAGTACAATCTGCTCAGGCTACCGAGCCTTGCTTTGGCGAGTTACCTACTACTAAATAGTAAATTTAAATATTACAGGACATTAATATCTCACAGCGCCATTTATTCCCAAACTAAGCAAAGCTTGTAACATGGGAACGAATTACGAATATATTACCTATGTACATTTTTTTGTTAAAACATAAATACCAACTTATCATATAATACAACACCCTAACGCAGAGCAAACATCAATATTCATCTAACAAATGTTTGTCCAGGGTGGGAATCGAACCCACAACCTACAGCGCAGAAGGTAGAGCTACTACCGACTGAGCTGTGAGGCTACTCTTCACCAATGAGCCATTGGCTCTGCGCTCCACCGACTTGGAGCTCATTTTTCGGTTTTCAGAAGTTTATGTGCGCATTAAATATATCAGGCTCGAGGTGAAGGTAACATCGTGGAGAAACCAGCATGTTTCTAGGACCAATATAATTAATGCCATTTGTCTCTGGAATTCTAGATTCCGGTAAGCGACAGTGGGCTTGCAACCTGTCACGATATTATGTGATATGTTAGATATTAGACGTGGGCATTTGCTGAACGTAAGTTTAGATGTGCCTTTGACTACCCCTAGTAGATGATCCTCATAAGAACCACGCTCTGAGTAGCTCAGAGGTGATTTCTTGAAGGGAAAAAAGTATAATATAAATTGGTAGGTATACATTAACATAATATCTAAATAAAACATACTAATAAGTATAATATCATCACGTGGTAATATTACACGTTAAAACGAAGCTTATTGCGGATTAGGTACGTTAGAAAATTGTTCGTTTTAATTTGCCCCAGAAAATCCATGCTATTTTGCTTGGAAATATCTGGTCTTAAATTATTGTTTGTTTATTTTGAATCACTTTGTTTGCTGACCAAATATATTTTGGAGCTGACAAAACCTCATTATTCAGCTGACCGCTAAAGCGATAGCAATTATAATACTTGCATTTCAGTAGCATGTAGGTATAGAGACCAATATACCAATGTGAACAAACCGAAATCGAAACAGAATATTGGATTTAACCCATAATTATCTACACGGAAGTAGGAGCACGAGGAGGAAGCGGAAAAATCACATAACAGCACGCGTGGGATTTTCGCTGACCTTAATTTATTGATGGGAAGTGTTTTATTATTCAGATTCCAATTTGAAATGTCCTAGGAGGTCAAATCTGATGTCTACGAGTTCGTCTCGCAAAGGCAGAGAGGACTAATAAATTAATATATAATTCTTTACTGTACACAACTTAATAAGAAAACAAAATATCCAGCATAGGCTTACCTACATAGACTTTTGAGTCAAGTAAGGGTATAAGTTTTAGCGATTACTCGCTTTCCCTTGGTCTGAGGAGATTGAACCTGATGTTACTCCGGAAAATTTATACCTACGTTTACTAAACAGACTACTTAGTCCTCTCCGCCTTTGCAAGACAAATCCGTAGACACTACGTTCGATCTCCTCAGACCAAGACGACGCGAGTAATCTCTAAAAAATATAACCCTATTTGCTTAAAAGTCTAAAAGGTAAAGTGAAAGAGGAAAGCATCGGTTATTGCATGGTGAAAAGGGCTCGCGAGTTCTACTGTTCATACAGAACCACTAGTTTAAAAAAGAATCGGCTCAATTTTATTTTTGTGTCCAATAAACCAGGTTAATTAATGAAATTGTATTTTTATTTAAATTGGAGAGCAAGAAATAGCTCAAAAGTTATTTTATATCAGTAGGTTGTTAGGTTATTTTTGCATCCAGAATCACTACATTTTTAATTCATTTTTTTTTGCAAAAAACATTTTGGTGCACTCAAAACCTTTTCTTTATTTTAAATGATAGTCATAAACTAAGTGGAGATCATATTAGAAAGGTTTTCTTACTTGTAAAGAACTCACAAGATACAATGTAGAGAATAATAAACAATATAAAAGAAAGTTTACGGTCCTCACCTGAGGAGGGTTGGCGTTAAGGCTTTTATTGTGTTTTTGTTACAAGCATGCTTCTACTTTGTTGTCTGACGAAAAAAAAGGATAAATCTTCTATGTGTAAGTAACGCTGATCAACGCACCATAGTCAGCTGCATACAAATACTCGCTGCTCATTTTGTAGATTTTGTCTATCATCATGAGTACTCATAGAAATTTTATAAACTATAGTTGATGGAGACAAAAATTCACAGAAGAGTTGTGTTCTATTGATAGTGGAACGTTACGGGTAAGTGATGCATGAGATGGTTTTAGTATAATGCATGAACCAAGAAAAATATTTGAGGAACATCTTTGAGTGCTATAGGTACCTAGGTACTTATGGCACTGTAAAGATGTGGTGGTCACGTGGGTGAAACTAGAGTAGGTACGTCATTTAAATGGCGGAACCAATCACAGCAGTCTATTGAGCCTGACCGATTTCTGGGTGACCAGGTGCGTAAAAACTTGTTAACGACCGTTGATTTGGCTTGTACGATTTTTCGTAAGCCTTGTGGTTATACATAAAAGTTACCAAATTCTATCGTAATTATGACGCAACACTTATTTATGCAGATGTCTTACTCAAAACAAAAAAAAACAAAATTGCACTCACACTTGGACACTCGCTACAAACAAGATATGATTTAGTTTCTTTGACTGACCCCACTTAACCTCTTATCTTTTTTTGTAGCGTCTTTCTTCATTTGTAAATAATTTCTGGGTCTTTGATCCCATAAAAGTAGGCCATAATATTTTATTGTCCTTTAGTGTGTAGACATGGACAACAAATTTTTCCCTACCTATTTGTACAGAACAGACAGTTGGAAAATATTTCCTTGTTTACGTACGGTTTTTATTATAATGGCAACTGGAGAGTGACATAGGAAAGTGACACTTTCGGCAGTAGCATACCATACCAAAAAAATATACAGAGCTGTGTGACCTTACAAGTAAGACCTTTTACCTACTTATTTACTTAATTCACTCATATTGTTTAACCTACCATTCAAATCAAATTCAAAAGTACATGTTTTAATTATTAATTTATTGCAAGTAAAGTAGCAAAATAACCGCCTCTGTGGTCTAGTGGCTTAACCCACCGATTTCAGATCCAGAGGTCCCGGGTTCGATCCCCATGGGGAGTACAATATATTGTGCGTGGTTTGGTTGGTGGTAGGATTTTGTTTAAGTCCGCCTGGCTAGCTACCGCCATCTTGTCTAATTCTGTCGCCATAACAACAATAAAAAAAAAAATGTTGTGTTCCGTCATTCAGAGGTAAGACAGAGGTGCGCTTCCATCTTCGGCCTTATCTCAACTTTTCACCAGGTGAGATGAAGGCCAAGTGCTTACCCGTCGTACAATAAAAAAAAAGTTGAAAGAAAATTGGCAGACATGTTCCTTGATTTATTAAATGTTTAAATCGCTCGTGATTTTTGAGTGGGGGAAAAGGGGGGAAGTTTGCTGTAGCGTTATTTATCAACGGATTTAAATTAAATTTGAAAGACACTAAATATTTAATTCTACACAATATGTTTTGAATAAAATAAACAAAAAGGGTGAGTGGAGGCGGAAAAGGGGAGAAGTTTAATAATAGGTTTTATTTTTTTTATTTATGAACATGCTAACAAAAAAATACAAGAATTGGTTGAGACATACTGACCTGTATTGCTGAAGAGAACAACCATCCACCGGACAGATTTACGATTGTTCAAAGGAAGCAGTCATACTACTAAGGACCGTTACAAACGGCCTTTTGGTAACTCAACTGTTCCAGACCAGTATACCAGACGGAAGCGAGCCCAAGACACTCGCTGCATTGCCACTGCATAGCTAAGCTAGAACCAGCCCTTGAGTCACGTATCGCTAAATAAATAAATTACATATATATTTGTCAATTTTGAATGAAACAACAGGTATTATGTATTATAATTAGGTATGACATTGTTACCTCCTATTATGAATTTATGAAACCTAGTTAGTGACATTGTGATACCAAGTTTTATTGTTTTTTCTATGTACCGCCTAACAATGTTGATGTCATGTCTGAATAATTGAATTAACAATTTCCAATTTCAATTTCTGCTAATAAAGTTTGCTCTGATAGGGAAACAATATAGAATATCTAAATATTTAGTATCTTGCCGCGACTGCCACAGAAAGCATAAGCTCATAATATTTACCATTTCGTTTTGAATGCAGCTATGTTTTCTTTCCGACTTTAACATAAATTTGTTGACAGTGTAACGAAACAGTGTTCGTATAAGTCACAAATATTATTATAATATAATTATCATCAAATATTACAATAGCTAAATCAGCAAGTAGATAGAGACGTAACCAAAGTTGAACAATCAGGTCAAAAGAACATGTAAAGAGGAAGTACTGGAAATCAATAGGATGTAGCTGGCAAGTCGATTAAAACAATTTATTTGAAAAATTAATTCAAACTAAACAAAAGACATCAGACGGGCTCGTGTGGAGAGAGTGGTGTCTGAGTCTTCAGTGAGATCACGTAGCTATTTTTGACAGTTCTAATTCATTGCATCGCTATAAATTTGCCGTGTAGTTTCGGGAATTTGCCTTCATAGTCCCGGTTTGGAACAGGAACCCTTTAATGTGGTCCACTATCTGCTAAGAACTGGGCTGCTAAAGGCTTACTCCAGAAAAGTGCGTTTAAAGATCTAGGATTTCAAAGTTATTGTGTATTTTCGTAAACGTGTTACAAAAGCCCTCAGTTAAAGAACAAGACTGCGGTCTCGACTAAACTGCTAAAAACACAGGCTTTGATAGCATGTTTTGAAGTGACAATATAGTTTACTCAGTAATAAGTGAACTAAAATAGCGATATAATGTTTTGGTACTTGTTATGAGATGTCAAGTAAACTTAAATAAGAATTCAAATCATATTTTCGCGTGTAAATTGAAGTCGATTTCTAGAGTGCTAAGATATTAAGTTACTTGTGCCTAAGCAAAGTGGATTCTAGATTTCACCGTCGATAAGGCCTTGAAGCTAGGGTCCCGGTTCCTGGTCGTTTCGTTCGGTTAAGCTGGGACAATCTGTTGTAGGATAGGCCAAATCGAGATTAACCATCTCGTTCCCCTCTGAAGCTTAGAAGGATGGCATTGCACTTTGCTTTCCTGTGTTAAACCCCCTTACTCAATTAGACTTAAATATGGAAGCTTGCTTCCTAGTTTTTATCTTGCTGCTTTGTAATTTAACAAGGGCGTAGGGAAAGGTAGGGAAAGATCAAGGGCAGGATGAGTCTCAATCCTCTCGGTGACGCGACACCTCTGTCTTAAATGGTCTGATGAGTCTGTCGGCCAGCATGGGTGTGTTTGTGGGATTCCTGTCCTTCCGATATTTTAAATCACGTGGCAACAGGCTCCCTGAATCCACGATGAAACAAAAATATCACTATGTTAGTGTTAGGGAGGTATATTTATTAGGAATAATAGAAAATAGCATACTAGATCATTAGGTAGCATAATTCTAGGGAGTTCCATCTAAGACATGGGAATATATAAGTTTCTCGTTGATTCAGACAGGATTCAATGAAACAACTTTCCTTCTTACTGAACATTAGGTAATTGAATCTTGCTAAAATGTACTCAATCTCACGCGGTAACATGTTAGGTAGGTAATCCACTAAAATAATGTAAATTATCGGTTCAATATTAATTTTGAACAAAATAGTGGGGAATTACTAGTAATAGGCTAATGTTAGGTCAACATAATAAAAAAGCATAGTAGGTTCTTCCAATTCTATTGGTTTGGTTTTGTATAGAACTAGGGTTAGGTATTATCAAGGTAGGTAGATAGTAGAGATTACTCTCTAAAACCGTTACGTAACGGAAACCTCCGGTAAAAAAATAGAAATGATAGGGTACTCTTTTGTACTATTCATTTAGTAGAATTGAGTCCAGCAGAGAACCCACCTAGATGACCTATGAAAGAACGAACGTTTGTTTGTTTGATATACATAGGCCATAAACCCTAATATTATGAATATAGGTAGATACAACGTAAAACAATCGAAGGAATTTATTTTCTCTTCGTCTTATGTATGGGTACAGAACTATTGTTTACAATTACAAAATCTAGATTCAGTAATGGGGGGAGTTCTCTTCTTAAATGAATGAGAATAAAGATGTCATATTCTAGCCAAAAACCGCAGAGGAGAATTGGTCAAGTCCTAAAGGATGGCAGATATTCACTGTTAGGGACAATTGAATGGGGTCCCTTACCATAGCTGCGCATTAGCAATAGGTATATTATTAATATTAACATTTCAGATTTTATTTTATCAAATATTAGGTCCTTACATATGAAATTGGCGTTTTGTCGTACTGGCCACTTTGATCTTAAATATCTCCTCTTTGGTTAGGAATTCCAAATTCAAATTTAAACAGCTATTTAATCATGCATTTGTGTTTCGAAAACCGTAATTCATTTGTTTTTTTCTCCTTTGCTTTTTTTTTCTGCGTCACTCATTTCACAAAATGGAAAACTTAAAATATCGCATTATTTACGAGTACGAGTTCCACCGTGGCACCAGTGCTGCAGTGGCTCGAAGGATTAATTATGTGTATGGTGGTGGTGTCGCAAAAGAAAACACGGTGTGTTTTTGGTTTCAACGCTTTCGTTCTGGAAATTTCGACCTGCAGAACAAGCCCCGTGGGCGGCCGGAGACCAAGGTCGATAATGATGAATTGAAGGCTATTGTGGAAGCAGATCCATCGCAAACCACATCACAGTTAGCTGCAGGCTGCGGTGTTAGTGACAAAACCGTTTTAATCCACTTGAAGCAAATTGGGAAGGTGAAAAAGCTTGAAAGGTGGGTACCTCATGAATTGAGTGAAGCAAACCGACAAACGCGCGTCGACTGCTGCGTTACATTACTCAACCGGCACAATAATGAAGGAATTTTAAATCGGATCATTACATGTGATGAAAAGTGGATCCTGTACGATAATCGTAAATGCTCATCGCAATGGCTGAACCCTGGTGAACCAGCAAAATCTTGCCCCAAGCGAAAATTGACTCAAAAAAAGTTACTTGTAAGCGTTTGGTGGACTAGTGCCGGTGTCGTACACTATAGCTTTCTTAAATCTGGTCAGACGATTACGGCTGATGTCTATTGTCAGCAACTGCAAACCATGATGGAAAAGCTCGCTGTTAAACAACCGAGACTTTTCAATCGCTCTACGCCACTGCTGCTTCAAGACAACGCTAGACCACACACGGCCCAACAGACGACTACCAAATTAGAGGAGCTTCAATTGGAATGTCTAAGACATCCACCGTACTCTCCGGACCTTGCTCCAACAGATTGCCATTTTTTTCGAAATTTGGATAACTTCTTGCAAGGAAAAAAAATCAATTCCGATGAGGCAGTCCAAACCGCTTTCAAAGATTTCATTGATTCCCGTCCGAATGGTTTTTTTAGTAAAGGGATCGATGAACTACCTATAGGATGGCAAAAGTGTATAGATAGCAATGGTACATACTTTGATTAATAAAATATATTTTAATATGAAAAAATTGCCTTTAATGTTCCTCCCATACAAAACGCCAATTTCATATGTAAGGACCTAATACTATTGTAACTTTTACAGTAAATTGGTAAAATCATTATGGTTATTTAGTGTTTAGATATAATCTAGGATCTCCAGAAATCTCGTAAAAACTTAAAAGAATCAGGTTTACTACATACACAACGTAGAGTCCTTATATCACTAGATGTTTCACGTGCCAATGTTGATCATGACGAAATTACCAACAAATAGGACATACTACGTCAATTTAAGCGTTAATATTCTAAATCTGTAGGTAAAATCATAAAATTCTTGGTAAATTAAATTATTGGAAAATAAAATTATTCTTGGAAACAAAAATATTCTTAGTAATTAAAATTTATACAAATCAAAGGTAACTCATACATCTTTAGGTAGGTAGATAAGATAGGGGGGTCACAATTTAGGGTTCCGTATCCAGGATTTTCAGGTTTTTTCGTTTCATTAGGACTAGCTATTTTTAGAATAAGTCTGGGTTCGATTCTAGGTAAAGTACTTGTACAACTTTAGGTTAGGATAGCTAAGAGGTAGGGTTGTTACAACAGGTCGAGGCTTACATAACCAATGATCTTTAATCTTGCGCCTCAGAACCTGATTCTATGTATTTATTATGCGGAGTCAAGAGCCAGTTAAATGCCGGAAACCTGACTGGAGACTTATACTACCTCTATATGTATTATGTATGACGAGTACCTAGGAATGTGGAAGACGGCCGAACTAGAATGAAAGCCTTTGGTACCGGAATTCCATGAGTCAGGTACAAGGTAGGTTTGATGATAGGTTCTTCGGAGTCTGACGTAAAATTTTTGTGATTCGTCATTTAGAGGTAAGATTTTCTTCACTTTTCTGTCGTAAAATTAATAAAAAAACTTTTAGGTAAGCACTACTTAATCATACCTAGTTTGACGCTCAAAGGGTTTACAATGTTTACTATAGAGTTTCAATAAAAAGACGTTTTATCAAATAAAATGTACGTACGATTCTTGTACGGGGGAAGAAGAAAGAAGAATCGAAATTCAAGAAAACATTTCATTTTTTTTCTTCTTCTCCCGTACAAGAATCGTACTTACATACCTACCTAAGGTATGTAAGTATTAAAAAAAAAAAAAAAATTTCTTGTATTTCGATTCTCTTTTCTTCATCCGTACAAGAATCGTACATATCCAAACACAAGAAACGTGTTTTTTTGCACAGAAATGATAGAACGGGTCCACACTTGGCCGGATTATTTTAAAATAAGTTTTAAGTAATCGTTTTGTTTTATAAATTGAAATGGGCGAAATAATATCGAGAACAGCTGAAATCTCAGGAAATTCACTTACCTAAATAAATCATAAAAGCAGGAAAGTTTGGGCGGAAAAGTTTTCACATAAAAGATGGAATGGTCAGTTATTTTTAAGGTAAGGCTTGAAGTCGAAGTCGTTAAGACAAGTTAGAAGAATAGTAGACACAAGCCACTTATATAGCGGTTATTATCGCACTGACTCAGGATAATGAATGAATAAATGAATGAATGAATGAATGAATGAATGAATGAATGAATGAATGTATGAATGAATGAAAATTTATGATGTGATCACTTGTACACCAAAAATATACAAGATAATTGTCAATTTTATAACTAAAGTTAACCGTACAATGGGCGGTCTTAAGCACGAAAAAAAATAATTCTTCCCGACAACCTTAGAATGGCGAGGATAGTAAAATATGGTTGAAGGTAGGAGGGTGCACAAAATGAAAGATAATTAATAAATATTTACATTTCAAAACCGAACATACTCGTATCATAAATGGAGAAGTTATAGGACCTACATAATACGTTATACAGCGCCATCTAAACAAACAAAGCCCAGCTTACAATATGAGAACTAGATCACAGATAGAATACTCATATACTATCATTTAACCGCCTCTGTGGCCTAGTGTTTCGCCCACTGATATCAGATCCAGTGGTCCCGGATTCGATCCCTAGGAGAGTACCATAGTTTGTTTGGTGTGGTTGGTGGTAGGACTTAGTCTAGTCTGCCTGGCTTCCACCATCTTACTTTAGTCTGTCGCTATAACAATTCTATTATTGTGGGTAATATAGCCAGTTCCTCAGACTGTTGAGGATACCGGGTAAAGTGCGTTTTCAACTGCCGCCTTCTCATAACTTGAAACCAGGTGAGATGAAGGCTAAACACTTCCCGTAGAATAATTAAAAACGTATTATTTGTAAATAAAACATGATACGCAAACACAGAAAAAACAACAAAACACAAATGTGTGTCCCAGGTGGGAATCGAACCTATAACTAAAGTCAAAGTCAAATATATTTATTCAGTAAGATTTTTAGGATCACTTTGAAACGTCAAATCTACCGCCTGTTCGGAATCGCGACCAGCACACAAGGAGAAAGGCAAGAACCTCGGGATAGTTTTTTTTTTTTTTTTTTACCTACAGTGCAGAAGGCAGCTACTACCAACAGAGCTGTGACTCGCAAAAATGTAACTTAAAATTATTTGCCTATTTCATTGTAATAGATTCCAATTTTGCAGTCGATTTGTAGCTTTTTTAACTTTTTACTAGTTAACTTGAAGGTAATTACAAAAATAATTAATACTGTGGTAAAAACAATGATTTTTTCTTGATATGTTTTGTTACGTGTATAAAAAGAAAGAAAAAAGGGTCTGACTAGGGTCGGTTAATAATAACATAAAAACTATAACGAGTAAATAGAGTTGTCGATTATTCCTCTTATTCCAAGGGTCAAGAAGTCTTCATTGTTCCTCAAATTGGTATTATGCTCCGAAGTTAAATCTGTAGAGTTGAAAATCTGCACTGCATGCCTGACTTTTTAGTACACGTACCTACCATAGATTGAAAAACTTTGAACACACACGTTGCGCTTAAACTTACAATATTGGCTGAGGCATTGGGAGTTACATTTTAGTTGGTAGCAGCACCAACAAAACTATTTCTTACCTATTTAAACTAGTGAATACCTATGGCTTTGTTCACCTAAATCCAGTTGGACTTTCACAACTGGTTTTGACTTGAGCAATGTACAATAAAGCCAACCGCGCTTTCGCTATCAGCAACAATCAAATAGAATGTTTTTTAATGAAAAAAACACTGTATGCCAATGTTTTCTATCTGTATATTATATTGAAACATAACTGAGAATATAATAATATAGCCCAAGTCAGCGTCATTCGGCCGCGTGAACCTTGTTCTGCGGATAATAATTTACCTTTAACGCATGTTTTAGTCGTTTGTTTTATATCTTTCATATGTTGTATAATATTTAGGGTTTTAAAATAAATTATGATTTTGAAAAAAAGGGAGAGTTAAGGGGGAAAAGGCAAGAAGTTTGCAAGTAGTATTTCGAATTATGTTTTTTTTTCGGAAAATCCCTACGCTTACTTATCAAACTAAACAATCCTCTCCGCCTTTGCAAGAAATATACGTAGACACCAGGATCGATCTCCTCAGTCCAAGCGAACGCGAGTTATCGTTAAAACTTATACCCCATCATATATTTGCTCAAAGGTCTAAAAGGAAATTGAAAGAGGAAAGCATCGGTTATTGCATGGTTATAAGGGCTCGTGAGGTCTACTGTTCTTACAGAACAACTAGTAATAATAGGTACGGGACATAACAATTTTATTTTGTGTTGTTCGTGTTCGTGTTCGTGTTCGTGTTCGTGTTCGTGTTCGTGTTCGTATTCGCGTTCGCGTTCGCGTTCGCGTTCGCGTTCGCGTTCGTATTCATATTCATATGTGACCCAGTTACGGTGACATATGTGACCCAGTTAGGGTGTAGCACTTTGTACACTTACCTAAATTTATTTAGAACAATCATTTCAATGTTAAAGTCGGTATTTTAATGTATCATGAAATTATTATAATATGGCAATAAATTAATATATAATTAGCATAGCTATGCAGCAAGTGTCTTGGGCACGTTTCCGTCTGGAACAGTTGAGTTTCCTATAGGCACTTTGTAACGGGCCTTAGTAATCTGACTGATTGCTTAGATAGTTAGTTTAATTGTACTTTTTATTTCTAGGAAAAAAAATGTATTACTACTTTGTTGAGTTACCTGCTTGAGGAATTGCTATTGAATTTAATTTAATAATCTATATATATCAAAATAACGTCGCAGAGTGAATTTGAATTTATAATAAAACTACTCACCAAAGTTAAAAGTTGTAGTTCTCCTGCGCATGTCAGTCCCAACATCAATCAACCCATATGCGATAGAGCCTGACTCTGGTTCTACCCTAAAGTGTTCTTTAAAAATATTTGCGATCATAGTATAGTCACTGACATCATTCACACTCACAGGGAGGGCAGGCTTAGCATTTAATTTATTTGTTTGCTTCCAAAAATGTTTGAAGCACTTGGCAGTATAATGAGAGGCAAGAATGTCCATTTTTATCTGGTCTTGTCTGTCTTGACACCACTTCAGCTGTTTGTCACACATGTCATCATAAATTTGACCACTGTTTGCCTTACTTGCTTCAACCCAAACCAAAAACTTCAGCCTGGCCTCTCTGTGGAGGGGTGCTACATATTTATTCCACCCAACAACATAACCATTTCTCCTCCGTGTTCTCCCTCGCACATAAGAAGACTCTGCCGCTTCTGTTAGAATGGAGACGATGTTTAAATACATTTTTGTCAATAAGACTCTATGCTCTATGTTAGAACAAGTTCCGTCACTACAAAGGGAGAGCTGTACCGGAAAATCAATTTCCTTTAGTCGAGCGTTACATAGCTGATGATAATATTCAATTTGGCTAGTAGTACGCTCTCCCCATATAATTCTATTATTTTCAAAGGAAGTCATATTCGTGTCCATCTTAGCGTTAATTTTACCTAAATCACAGTCAATATAAAGTGGGAAATGGTCTGACCATTGGACACCACGTTCTACCCAAACACGCCTCATTGAAGGTAGCGCTGAACCGGTCACTACGCAGTGGTCCAGCCATCTCGCACACCCTAGGCGCCTTAGCGCCTAGCATATTTATATCAACACATGTCCAGTTTTGTTCCTCACAGAAAAGTAAAAGCTCATTGCAAAATAACTGTTCAGGGTGGGCATTGAAATCGCCTAACATATAACAGCGTCTGTGTCTCTATTATCCTCAATTATTGAACTTATTTTACTTAAGCATTGTGTGAAGTCAGGTAAGTTTTCATAACAATCAGTGGGCATAAAAATACTAAATATTATTAAAGATCTATTACATAGTCTGAGCTTAATAGCTGTCAAGCGCACATCATCACACTCTACTACACTAACCGACTGAAAGACACTTTTTCTCCATAGTAAAGCGACCCCTCCGTTAGGCCTTCCCCTCAGCAGGCCCGCAGACGTGTCGACCGCAGAAGTCCCGGTGGCTCCGAATTCGTCATCAATAGTAGTCAGCCAGCATAGTCATCATAGTTATGTCTATTTACGTATCGTCTAGGAAGATCATGCGGTTCTTTAATATTTGCAAGGATTTGACTACAATTTTTCTGCTGGACGATGTATTATCGTCTGCGTCGGTACTGATGCCCCAAAGTAATATTACGTAAGTCAGATACGATAATGAATACGCGTAGTAGCTAGACAGGGCTGTTTTTAAGTCTGTCGCCTTTTTAAGCTCCCTTAGTGCATATATAAAGCTAGAAAGTTTATTCGTTTATACTCGTACATACTCGACTCTCGCAACTTGTTATCATAAGGATAATTCTAAAGAAAATGCTAACTTTTTTACGAAGCGAAACCAGCTTTCGCTTAAAAATACCCGAGTACTTCAAATGAGTAATATCAGCTGGTTAAGTACCTAGTTATATTCCATAATTCAACAGCAAGTGTGTGCTTTATCTAGGTTAGTGTTCGCATTACGTAAGACTTTTGCAGATGTCTTTAAGATAATCCTACATCTTGGTACAGGCGTATAGGTTGAAGCCGTATAGGAAAGTCCCGTGACTTTGTTTTGCATACATACGTAGTTCAAAAATCGCAGTTCGCCAACAATTCAGTTAGCCTTACCATTAAATCCTATCTAAACCTAATCCCACACAGTTTATTCATTTTAATCCACATTTGGTTTGCTCTCCATTTATATGGACTAAAATCATGCTGCCAGCTTCCGACCCAAATACCAAAAGGAGAGTTAATTGGCATTTTCCGGGAAAGCTTGCTCCGTCATAGACCAATAGCTGACCCATCGTAAATTAAAAAAGTCCGCTCAAATTTTGACCAATCTCAACAACCTGATTTAACATTATTGCGCTGGCTTTTGAATACCCTGAGTTATCTAAATTTCCGCCGTGGTGGTTACGGCTGAAACTAAAATGACGTAAAATGCAACTAAGGGAATAAAGCATCCGCCCGAGTAGGTAACACCAATATTGCATCCGGCTGCCAAGCGTGGTGACTATTGCAAAATCCTTCCAGTCTTGGAGGAGGCTCATATACAACAATGGACGGCTATAGACTGTTATGATGACGTGCCGACTTTTAACCTCGGCTTTGTCATAAAATGTTATCACACTTTTTAGCCAACCTGTTGAGAGAGAGACTTGTGCCTGAAACATGTAGAATACTGTGCCACAGGATACCAGTTCCCACTCTCCGTAGATTTACCTACTGAGCACTCAAACAAATATAAAATATTACGAAGCTAAAGGAGGTAAACCATTGTAGTAAGTAGCTAGCTAAGTAGCTCTATGTAGGTGTGTAAAAAATAAATAAAAAAGGATTACTAAGGTAAGAGTGGATCCTTCTAATTCAGCAATGAGTATATATAAAGAAGGTATGCCACAAGTTTTAGAAAAGAGAATTTTATAAGCTTTGTAAACTTTTGCGATTCTAAATTCATATACCTTTCAGGATAAATTTCACGGAAGATTGTATAACCTTACTCACATTTAATTAATAAAGATCTTATAAAATTAAATTGAAAATTTAATCTCAACATACTTTCACAACTTACTCGCTGAAACATAGATGTTCACATTTTTTTTTACTATCACGATTATCACACATAATTAATTAGAAATAGGTCTACATCGTCCGTACTTTTTTTTTTGGCAGAACAAAATTAAATCGGGGTGGCTAGAACTATCTCAGAACTATTGGTTCTGAGATAGTTCTACAGCTTGCAGCATCGAAAATACCTATACCTACATTTTTATATTTCTATTGGTTATAGTCAAGCGTTTGACTACCAGCTTACATGTTAAACAAGTAAAGATGTGGCCTAAGATGGATCACGCTTGCCTAAAAGGAACCTATCTGGACTTAAACACTCCCAAGATTGGACTCGTGCGGAAAATCAGACGAAGGCAAGGAATTCCATTCCTTACCAGTATTAATGATAGGTAGAGGCGAAACGGTGTGCTCGTCACAATGGAACATTTATAAGGTACGGGTTGTAGCCTGCCGTACGTCTGCTAGTCTGGTGGTGGAAACGGGATGGAGGGATTAGGTCAAAGATATCGTCAAAGGTAAATGATGATCCAATAATTCAGTCTGCCCGAGGCACCTTCTACAAAAAACCTCCATTACTACCCAGGTGGTGCCCATGCGAGCCTTGAGGTCAAGAGCTTACCTATTTCAACAGTCAGATACACATCACGTTTATTTGTATAGATTTACGTCACAGCAAATCCAAGCAACGAGCAAATACCGCTTCAAAACTAGTATTCAAAGGAAATGAAACAAACTCGTACCAGGACCACTTTCCTCGGCCGCAAACCGCTGCAATTTAGGAGGCACCAGCTATTTGCGACCGCATGCCATTCACAGGCCTTTCGCATTTGGTAGTGTAACACCAAATGTGGTTACGAATAGTGCAAGTGCAGAGAAATGGTATTTACGAATGTAATCGGAGGAAGACGGCATGGTAAGGTACACAATTGTTGGCTGTGGTTATTTGAGTGCGGACGTTGGAGATGGGGATCAAGTGAGATGAATATATTTTATAATTTCCTTCTCAATTGTTGATAATTCAACGCGTTAAATAAACATTTTTAACATTACAACAACTTTGAAATATATATCAACTTTAAAAGTTTTTTTTAATTGTACGAATTGGAGGCACTTGGCCTTCATCTCAATTTTAAGTTATTATAAGACCGAAAGAAGTACACTTCACACCTGGAATCCTCAACAAACTGAGGAACTGGCCATCTTACTCTAAATTCCGGAACACAACAAATGCTAGAATTATTGTTACGGCAACAGAATTAAGTAAGATGGTGGTAGCTAGGCGGACTCAAACAAAGTCCTACCACCAACCAAACCATACACAGTATTGTACTCCCCTTGGGGATCGAACCCGGAATCTGACACCGGTAGGCGAACTAATAGACCACAGAACACGAACCATTTATAATTGTTATATTTGTTTTCCTTGTCAGTTTATGTGCAATATTAATAACCAATCAGTATTTTTCTATCTTCTATCTACCTCTATATAGGGTAAAGCCGGGATATTTGCCCCATTTTCAAAGAACATAACTTCCGATACTCGTAAGCAGGAAATCATACGTTAAATATGAAACTTAAATATCAAATATATTATCCCCTGTCAGCCATCGCGCGGAGCAGATCAGTTACGACCTAGTGAGTAATCATCTACGCGGTGAATATTAAGAACGCGTCAAAGATTAACACTTGAGTATATACTTGGGTAAAACTTTATAAGTAGCTATCATTTCTGATATTTTTTTATTGATATCGATACTCTGGCTTATTAACTCATCAGTGTCAATAATCAGTTCACCGTATTTGGTTTTAAAAAAACAAAAAACATTTGCCTCAATTTTTTTGTAGAGCGGCTCCAGATGAATTGAAACCACGTCCACAAAATTGTTTTGCTAAATACCGCATTAAGTATACTTAATACATATTGCACTGGGCAGTCAAAATCAATAAAAGATATGATAAAAATAATAAAAATGAAAAAATAATTATCAAAATATAATAAATATGTGAAAAAAACATTGAGCATTTCGTGGAAGGGCATCAATCCCAAAATAAGATATTATACTTCGTATAAAAAGATCTCACAATTAGGTAATAATAGTTGGCCTAACAATGACAATTCATACAATTAAATAAAACTTTAAACTCATTACATTTATAGGAATGATTCAGATACTTTTAATATTTTTTTTCGTACGACGGGAAAATGCTTGAACTTCATCCCAGGTTATGTTAAAGCAAACCATAGATGCGCACTTAACCCGGAATCCTCAACTATCTGAGAAACTGCCTATCTTATCTTTAAATGTCAGAACACAACAATTTAGAATTAGTAAAGGTAGGCGAACCACTAGACACAGAGGCGGTTAAAATATTATTTTACTGATTCTTTTTAAAATTACAAGCCTATTCTAAAAATAGTTAAAAAAATATTGCGAGAATTTCTCTTAAATAAAATACGTACAATTAATTACATTTATTATCATAAAATAGTTTAAAAATATTTTAAAGTATCATTAAATAGTTATCATTAAATAGTTTAAAGTGGCTCATATTCATTGTCTACATACACAAATAATAATATAATAAATATAAATATTATAGGACATTAATTTTACACAGCGCCATTTAGCCTCAAACTAAGCATAGCTTGTAATATGGGAATTAGATTACGGATAGAATACTTAAATATTTTTTGTAAATACATACGTACTATATGATACAACACCCAAACACAGAACAAACATATATATTCATCACACAAATGTTTGCTCTGGGTGGGAATCGAACCCACAGCCTACAGCGCAGAAGGCAGAGTTACTACCAACTGAGCTATGAGGCTTGTTATATGCTGACATTCTTGCCTTTTTCCATGTGTTGTGCTAGTTGCGATTCCAAAGAGGCTGTTGATATTTCAAAATCATCCTTAAACGTTCACTAAATAAACGGTAATTGATTTTAATTAAGATTGTTTCGGGAAAGGGTAATACAATCATAATAATTCAATAATGTTTAACACATTCATTAATATTTTTATCGCTCAGCACCGTAATAAAACCCCGAAATGTGCTAATATTTCAATAAGATTCATGACAGTATCGGGTACATATCCAATAAATCCCAGAAAACGGTATAAAATGTATCGATGAGCTTCTAAAATACTGAAAAGAGAAATTCACTCGTTGAACAGAGATTTCACATTAAACATTCCGAAAAAAATACTTTATTAATAAAATTACAAAACGCGAGGCTATTATTTTATAATTTTATAGAATGACGGGGAAGCGCTTGGCCTTCATCTCACCTGGTTTCGAGTTGTTATAACGCCAAAGGAGGAAGCGCACTTCACGGAATCCTGAACAGTCTGAGAAACTGGCTATATAAATGCCGGAAATCAACAATTTAGTATTGTTATGGCAACAGACTTAAGTATAATGGTAGTAGCTAGCCAGGTGGACTAAAACAAATTCCTACCACCAACCAAACAAAGGTAACGAAAATCTTATCCGTCTTTACAAAGATAGTACCTTATCTAAGGCCAAGTGCTTCCCCTTGTATAAAATTATAATTATGTCCCAAACACCACGCATGCGATGCCGCAAGCACGAGCTAGTGAGTAGTAAATGTTTCTGTTATAAGTAACTCTAGCCAGAACTTGGAAAAGTAATTAAGAAGGTTAAGAGTTGGTCACCGAAAGAAATACACCTATCAGTCAAAGGAGATAGAAGTTTATAAAAAAAAAAACAATAACATATTTAACCGCCTCTGTGGTCTAGTGGTTCAACCCACCGATTTCAAATTCAGAGGTCCTGGGTTTGATCCCCACGGGGAGTACAATATATTGTGCTTGGTTTGGTTGGTAGTAGGACTTTATTTAAGTCCGCCTGGCTAGCTACTACCATCTACCTAATTCTGTCGCCATATTAAAAATTATTTTATTGTAAAAACGTAATTATTTAGTTCCCATATTACCTACATAATGCCGGAACACACGGCATTATGTAGGTTATATGGGAACTAAATAATTACGTTTTAAAAACTAAAAAGAAAGCCGACTTCAATGAAGAATATGACATAATTCTGTTTACCTGAATGACGTATTTTTTTAAAATTATTTTGATGAAAGATGGACGAACGAGTTTTTTCTTTACTTTTGGGGTATAATACCCAAATCGCTTCAAGTGTGCCTATAATATTTTAAGAGTTCTTTCGATTTCTCCAGGATCCCATCATCAGGTCCTGAAATGTCAATGGGACGCCCTGTGAAGTTATACCCTTTAAAACAAAAAAAATCGTTTTCCAAATCGGTCTAGGCGACTTTGAGTAATCGGAAAACATACATAAATAAAAGATTAAAACAAATTGAGAACCTCCTTTTTTAAAATTCGGTTTATTACGGATACTTAAGGTTTTTATTGTTAATACCTAATAACCATAATAATACAACACCCAAACATAGAATAAACATTAAAATTTAGTACAAAATGTTTGTACTGGATGAGAATCATACCCAATATCTACAGCGTGGAAGGCAGAGTTACCACTAACTGAGCTATATGCCTTGTTATATATTCCACTTAAACAAGGTATATAATATATATGTTATGGACCAAGTGATTAATGCGGGCATTATTTATAATGCCCGGGCATTTTAAATAACGACAAGCTAAATCGGGCAAAGTGATTAATTATTATCTAAGCTTCATTATTCATCACATTGTCTGGTCATTATGAATATTGCTTCGAGATGGTCGGGCAATCTGATAATATAGATACATTCTAGGACATAGGATACGTAGAAAAACACTTGGTTCTTAGGACTAAACCTAAGGACCGAAAAGAACCAAGTGGAGTCCACAGATAAAAAATTATGACAAAAAATGGAGCGTAAGAAAAAAAATGTTGAGCTAGTTAGGAAATTGGCTTTAAATATTTTTCAGAAACAGGCTAATAAAATATTGGATGCATCTAACGCTAAATATACGGTAGCTAAAATTGGTGACACAGTAAGGGTCCACGTACCAAATTTAATTAGTTATCCCTAGAAAGAGTTAAATGGTAAAGTTTGTTTGATTAAATTGGAACCGACTTCACTATGAACTTGAAAAAAAATGTCTGGGTAATTTCATATATTGTGGTAGACTGGAAGACCGTTCAGTACCCTTAAACATCGCTCAAGATTTCTGTCATGCACATTTATCTTTCAAATCAACGTAAGTATTGTGATATCTGTGGCCCGCACAATTATTGTCCAAATCCTAGCTCGGGCAATTGTGCGGGCAATTGAGAGTTAAAAGTGCGTGACACGGTCTGTAGGTCGTGTTTCGTTGATGAGATAAGGTATCTGTATGTTAGTACCTACTCTGATGTCTCTGAACTGCTTCACTTAGAGACTTGAAATTTGTCATGGTTTAAAAGGTTCTTTATGAGCGACCATATTTTATCATCATCATCATCCGCTGCCAGATTTCATCCGTTTAGTGGCCTGACTATGTTTACGCCCAACGGTCTTGTTGAGATGAGGTAACTGTATGTTAGTACTCTCTCATCTGTTAAACTGCTTGTCTTAGAGACTTGGAATTTATCATGGTTTAAAAGGATCTTTATGAGCGACCATATTTTATCATCATCATCATCCGCTGCCAGATTTCATCCGTTTAGTGGCCTGACTATGTTTACGCCCAACGGTCTTGTTGAGATGAGGTAACTGTATGTTAGTACTCTCTCATCTGTGAAACTGCTTGTCTTAGAGACTTGGAATTTGTCATGGCTTAAAAGGTTCTTTATGAGCGACCATATTTAATCATCATCCTCATCCGCTGCCAGATTTCATCCGTTTAGTGGCCTGACTATGTTTACGCCCAACGGTCTTGTTGAGATGAGGTAACTGTATGTTAGTACTCTCTCATCTGTGAAACTGCTTGTCTTAGAGACTTGGAATTTGTCATGGCTTAAAAGGTTCTTTATGAGCGACCATATTTAATCATCATCCTCATCCGCTGCCAGATTTCATCCGTTTAGTGGCCTGACTATGTTTACGCCCAACGGTCTTGTTGAGATGAGGTAACTGTATGTTAGTACTCTCTCATCTGTGAAACTGCTTGTCTTAGAGACTTGGAATTTGTCATGGCTTAAAAGGTTCTTTATGAGCGACCATATTTAATCATCATCCTCATCCGCTGCCAGATTTCATCCGTTTAGTGGCCTGACTATGTTTACGCCCAACGGTCTTGTTGAGATGAGGTAACTGTATGTTAGTACTCTCTCATCTGTGAAACTGCTTGTCTTAGAGACTTGGAATTTGTCATGGCTTAAAAGGTTCTTTATGAGCGACCATATTTAATCATCATCCTCATCCGCTGCCAGATTTCATCCGTTTAGTGGCCTGACTATGTTTACGCCCAACGGTCTTGTTGAGATGAGGTAACTGTATGTTAGTACTCTCTCATCTGTGAAACTGCTTGTCTTAGAGACTTGGAATTTATCATGGTTTAAAAGGTTCTTTAAGAGCGACCATATTTTATCATCATCATCCGCTGCCAGATTTCATCCATTTAGTGGCCAGACTATGTTTACGCCCAACGGTCTTGTTGAGATGTTTTAACTGTATGTTAGTACTCTGACATCTGTGAAACTGCTTGTCTTACAGACTTGGAATTTGTCATGGAGCAGTGGATGAAATCTGCCTGTCTTTGTGTACGCCCCACGGTTTTGTGCTAGCCTCATGCAGATGAGATTTGTGATGCTGTTAAGATCGTCAGCCCATCCTGCTGCCGACCATATTTAATAAATCAAAATGATAAAGATAAAATAAACGATAATGATGGATATAGACTAAGAAAATGAAAAGGATTTACCAAGCTATTCCATTTCAACCCGAACACGGGAAAAAGGGAAAACTCAGTACAAAAGTTTTTTTTATCAACTTTAGACCTAGAGTAAATATTTTTTTAAATCCAGAAGCAGTTAAGCAATTCTATCATTTAGAATTTTGAAGATAAAAACTTATTTTTTCATTATTATAGGTATCAGAAAATCTGCAATATTTTTTACCAGTTTTCCATTTACCCCAGAAAATATATAGTAGGTATATGCGTGTGTTAACAACAAGAATAAATAAATCAATAAATATAGTACCATATAGCAAAATTTTTTTTTAAATGAAAGTGGACTTTTTGGTTGGTGGTAGGACTTTATTTACGTCCGCTGGCTAGCTACCACCATCTTACCTAAGTCTGTCACCATAATAACAATTATACAAATTGTTGTGATCCTGCATTTGGAGGCAAGATAGCCAGTTCCTCAATTTGTTGAGGATTCCGGGTGAAGTGCGCCTCCACCTTCGGCCTTATCTCAACTTGTAACCAGGTGAGATGAAGGTCAAGTGCTTACCCGTAGTACAAAAAAAAAGTAATTTATTTATTTTTAATTCAAACATATAGTTTTCGGGTCGCTTAACACACTATACCGCTTCCCTTAATTTAGAATTTGTTGTTATAATAAAACACCTATCAGCATAGAAATACCGTCTAACGCCAGAGAAGCTGTAAGCTTCGTTTTGGCCAGCGATAGACAGTTTTTCAAAGTGTATATTTATATTGCCGCTGTAATAAATAAAATAATATAAAAAACGTGTATTTTTTGCCTTAAAATATGCGTCGGAACCATTGGTGTGGGGAGTCCGCACTTGACCGGTTTATTTTATTTAAATGGCAACTTTACGCAAGTGACTGCGTGGGGTCAGCTAGTTAAGACACGATAAGATAAGATAAGATAAGATAATTATATTTCGTATCTACGAACGTCTTATATCAAAAAGAACATTCACATAGGCTTATGGCTAAGTAAACATTCCACAGAGAAAACCTAGGTTCCCAAACTAGGATAAACCTGTTCGATTGTCCCCCAATTAACTGCGGCTTGTAATAATAATGTATGTATGATTGTTACAGACTCATAATTTTACTTGCTTTGCTGATTGGCGTGCTTTATTCTCTACATCTTCTAGTAAAGGACTATCAAGCTCTCACCGCTCCCAGGCTTCTCAGGTTTTTGTTCAAGAGAGACGTTTCATCGCAATATAATTTGGTAAGTATATTGATAGTGTTTTTTAAACGTTCGCGATTAGATCACATAATTTTAATTCGAGAAACGGGTATTTATCGCGTATTTTACCTCTATAATTATATATAAATTCTTAAGTATATTGATGTACCCAACATATTCCAAGGTTAACGTAATTACTTTTTTCTATCGTTAAACGGGGGGGGGGGGGAGGGCTGCTTGGCCTTCACCTCACTTGATTTTTCATGTTATGATAAGGCCAAAGGTGGAAACGCACTTCACCCGGAATCCTCAATAAACTAAGGCACTGGCTATCTTTCCTCTAAATGCTGGAATACAACAATGTTATCATTGTTTTATGGCGACATAATTAGGTAAAATGGTGGTAGCTAGCCAGGCGGACTTAAACAAAGTCCTACCACCAACCAAACCAAGCACAATATTGTACACAATACTGGATCTGTCACCAGTAGGCGTTAGGAACCCTTCAGCATTATCATAGCTTGAAAAACATCAGGTGAGATTAATGCCAAGCACTTGCCAGTACAATATAAAAAGCAGACATGGATAACTTTTCCGATTTGAAAACATTATTTCGATAAGCGACTGCCACGAGAATGGGATTATCCGATTACATATCATAGTCAAAATCAAAGTCTACATTTCTTTTTTCACTAAGATTTTTTAATGTAGGTTAATTGCGAACTTCCCTTACATAGCTTTTCGGCTTTCGAAAACAATAAATAAATATTAAACTTTATGATTTTACATATCCATTTAATTATCTATAAGTAGGTTTTGGCTTCGTCTCGCATAATTGTGCGAAAACTCAAAAGTTAATTAACACAGTTCACGCCTTATTATGTGAGAGTTCGCTCTCAAGATGCTTTACTTGATAATAATGAAGCCAATTTACATAAATAACTTGAAATCATTAATATGGAATACTCTTCACAGAATTTGAGTGAGGAAAATTGTTGATAGATCAAAATGAAAATTATTTCGTACAAAAATATTTTGATTATGTTAACGATATTGTATTATGAAGCTAGGAAGGATCATTATTTCCTTCCTAGCAATAACAAGCTTAATAGCTCAGTTGGTAGTAACTCGGTTTTCTGCGTTGTAGGTTGTGGGTTCGATTTCCACCCAGGACAAACATTATATGTGATGAATAAAGTTTGTTCTATGTTTATGTGTTGTAACATGTAAATTATAGGAACGACGCCAGGGGTTCCCAAAAAAAACCGATTTATCCCAGTAAATTTAATTAAAGAAAACTTATAAAACATTAATAATCTAATTACGACTAAAAGTACATTCGAGCTCGAAGCGGGAGCTAGAAGTGAATCATGTTGCCGATGGCCGCGCCTCGTGTCTCGAGTCAGCATTCTCACGTTCGGATTCCGTAATTGCGCAATCGTCCAGTTAGCTTATTACATAGAGGTGATAGGTATAACACACCTCCCCCTTCAGATCAACGACTATTTTTGAAAAATGGGAGAAAATGTCGTTGGCTTGCTCTTATTATCTGGTTCTGCATAGGTTGGTGTCTGAGCTAGTTCTATATCCGTTCTTTCATTCTTTTTCATATGTTGTAGGTAATATCTTCGACTTAGTATGACGGTGATGAGTACAAGTGCACCGGATATCGTAGTGTAGAAGGGTATGGTCGTATGGTAGATCGTTGGGGATTGATCCATCTGTATGGGCTCTTGTTGGTGGATCTTATCTTGAATATCATGTAACTTTTTCAGATTTACTGAGTTAACTTTTAGAGTGATGGCTGCAGGTGCTTCGTTTAGTTGAACAGGGATTTTGGTTATCTTCATGGGCTGTCCTTGGATGTGGTCGTTGACGTTGACGATAGTGAATTCGTTGGTGCGCAGCTTACAGTTGTGGGGTATCGTTGCTAGGTAGCTGCCGGTGAGGGTACTAGATTCATCTCGTCCGCAGGTAAGGTGGACTTGAGTTGGTTGTGGGAACACGACGGCGTAGTGGCGGTCATCCAGTTTCTCCATCGCTGGTTTCGTCAGGCTGATGGTGGTCATTTCACAGGGTTTATTTTCAGTTATCTCGCCTTCGATGATGTTGCAGATGCAATCCGGCTGAGGTTTCAGTTGGTGATTCAGTTGCTCTTTACATATGTACCTTGTACCTGACTTCGGGCATTCAGCCTCTATGTACACGTGAATGTTACCAGTGATTGCTAGGAATGGGAAAGGTGGGATTATAGCCTGCCTATTTTTATTCGGTACGATAACTAACCTATATAAAGTATAACTAAATGGAGAGACTACGGGAAATTTAAAAGCAAAAACTAATTGATTTCCGTTAAAATAAGATGCTGGTATGATAACGTTGTAATACTCTCTAAGTTCTAAATCTAATAACTGATCTTTACTATAAAAAGATTTCAGTTTATCTAACATACCTTTCATAACGTTTATACCTATCATAGAATGATGAGTGCGCGAGGCACTACAAAAAGCTAGCGCATTTTCTAACCTACTTATTTCGCTTACCAAAGCACGTACGTTGTTGCTAGTTATTGACAATATTTGAGCGAATTTCGCAATTTTAATAAACTCGTGTCTTGGAAATGAATCGGGGTCAAGTAGCATCAGCAAAGTTTTATTAATTGCAACTTGATTTTCTACAATTTTAGTGATAATGTTATTTTGTTCATCCATCCAATCTTTGCTAAGACTGATATGATGATTTTGTTCGATAATTATTTTATCTTGATTTTTTCTTAGAACAGAAAGGGCATCGTTATACTTTACAGCATCTGTATAGTCTAGATTCCCAGTAATGCTCTTAATAACTGATCCAAGGCTATCCACTAAACCTCTTCTAAAACGAGTTGGCTCTAGGGTTTTTAATTGAAGCAAAGCGTTATCTAACTCGCTATTTAAGTGTTCTATCTGAGATTCATAGATAGCATAGGTATTATTATCTACTTTACTTTTTATTTGCATTAGTTGCGATCTTACGAAGCTGATATTAGAGTCTATTTCTTTGAGGTCTATGTACTGTAAAAATGTATGATAATGAGTGGTTAGTCGCATGGGTCCTAGTTTAAATGGTAAGATTCCTGGTCCATCTCCGAGTCCTTCAAGTTTTATCTCTTGCCCCTGTGTCAGGCTGAGAACTAGTGCCACGATCCTGAAACAATTTCGCGGTCTTAGGGACTCGTTTGAGTCTATTTTTTGCAATAGGACCTTTTTTCCTGGATGTATAAATGTGAATAGGTAAGTCCGCTAATACAGTATCCTGTGTGTATCTAGGCGCGAGTTTAGATCTACTAGCGCAAGGATTACTGATAAAAATCTGTTGATCAGGCTGGTATTCCGCTTCAGATTCGCGGGATTTATTTCGTTGTTCAATGATCGCGGTCCTATATGCGAGAGATGTCTCGTTTATGAGGTCATAAACTTGTTTCATCTGTTCTCTATGTGTCTGTGTATACTGCTGTAGTAGATGTCCTGTAATGTCGATGTCAGTGGGATCGCGTGGGTCGGTATGTCCTAGTATGAGGTCATAGGGCTTACACTTAGTGAAACTATGTACTGAGCTATTATACGCGATCAAAGCGTAGGGCATTAAATTGATAACAGGCTGATCTTTTTGCTTTAACTTTAGTATGCGAAGATGTTCAAGTAGAGTCGAGTGAAAACGTTCTATGTTCCCATTAGCGTTAGGTGAATGTGCCAGGGTCCGATGATGGATTATCTTATGGACCTTACAAAACTCTGAAAACATCTGGTTACTAAATTCAGTGCCTTGATCGGTGATGATGGTGAGCGGTAACCCGTGGTGCGTGCTAAATGTTAATAAAGCTTGGATTACACTAAGCGCAGTGCCGTCTCTAAGTAGGTAGGCTTGTCCGTACTTTGAGAATACGTCGATGAATGTTACGTACTTCTCGTTTTGAGCAGTGAAGCTGTCCATGTGAACTATCTCGAACGGCCTTGTAGCTGGTGGTACAATGTTGAGTTTTGGTCTGATTGGATTCCTATCATATTTAGCCTGTCCGCAAATGGTACAGTCATTTATGAACTTGGTAATGTGATCTTTCATTTTTGGCCCGTTAATAACGAGCAGATAGGGCTAGATAGCATTCGCTAATGCCACGGTGGTTAGTTTTGCCTTCGTGATAGTTACGAATGATTTCTTGTTGTCTAAGGTATTCCTTGACATTTTCTAGTTCCCTTTTTGCTAGTACCAACTTCATACATGAGCTCCTAAACTTTTCCTGTAATATTGGAATAATTTTGTACATGCCTAATGGAGGGTTGATAAGAATGCCAGTTTTGATTTTCGGGTTAACATATTCCTTGATAGCATTAATTAAATCCTCTTCTATATTAGATTCGGATAGTTGGATGGATGTACGTGTATGAGTGTCGAATGGCTTAGTTGCAGACACACGTTTCTTTACGTCACCTACTATTGTCAAGATCAGCTGTCGATGGAATTTGTTCAGGGGTTCGTCGGTAATGGGAATTTCAAGGATAGGGTTCTCACTGGATGTGTGAACAGTTTCAGTACGAGTGTCGGTGTCGTTGGCTACAGATAGGGGTAGTTGGGATGTATTACCGATCATAGAACTCGTCTCTTCATTACAGATCTCAACGCGGGAGAGAGCATCGGCGTTGGTGTTTTTCTTGCCTGGTTTATGTTCGGTTTCAAAGTCAAATTCGCTTAATTTTAATCGCCATCTTGTAAGCTTTGAATTTGGTTCTTTCAGGTTCATGACCCATTGCAAGGGTTTATGGTCAGTTAGGATCTTGAACTTACGGCCATAGAGATAAGGGCGAAAGTATTTTGTGGCCCACACAATAGCAAGTAATTCTTTCTCTATCGTGCTATAGTTTATCTCGCTTTCGTTTAATGTACGTGAAGCGTACGCTATAGGCTTATCGGAGCCTACCTTACCTTGCGAGAGGATCGCACCAATGGCGAAATTTGATGCGTCGGTTGTCAGAACAAAGTTACGGTCAAAGTCGGGGTATCTCAATATGGGATCGTTCGTTAGGAGGGTTTTACATTTCTCAAAACTATTAACGTAATCTGAGTCTAAGTTTATTTTTCTTCCTTTTTTGAGACATTGCGTCAGAGGCTTAGTGATCCTGGCAAAGTCCGGGATAAATTTTCGGTAGTACCCGAGGAGTCCAAGAAATTGTTTTATTTCCTTAGGTGTCTTTGGAATAGGGTATTTTTGGATAGCAGAGATCTTATCGGGGTTCGGTTTTATTCCCTCTCTACTGATGACATGTCCTAGGTACGCGGTTTCAAGTTTGAGAAACTCTGATTTGTCTAATTGTATTTTAAAATTCGATTCACGTAGCCTTTGGAACACCTTTTCTAAATTAATTATGTGTTCCTGTAATGATGTTGAAAAAACTATAATATCGTCTAGATATACGAGACAGATAACGTTTTGTAGGCCTCGAAGGACATTGTCCATGACTCTTTGGAAGGTGGATGGTGAATTTTTTAAGCCCATTGCCATTCGTAAAAATTCAAATTTACCATTTTCTACACAAAAACCTGTCTTATGAATGTCCTCAGGGTCCATCTCGACTTGGTAAAAGCCGGATGCCAGA
This sequence comes from Venusia cambrica, assembly GCA_951394065.1. Taxonomy (NCBI): domain Eukaryota; kingdom Metazoa; phylum Arthropoda; class Insecta; order Lepidoptera; family Geometridae; genus Venusia; species Venusia cambrica. The sequence goes on along the minus strand of OX596044.1, from coordinate 4,659,504 downwards.
TCAAGAGTCGTAAAGTACTGACACTTCCCTAGCTTGTCAAGAACGTCGGTGATGTTAGGAATTGGGTATTTGTCGTCAATAGTCTTTTCGTTTAGTTTCCTGAAATCTACGACCAACCTCCATTTCTGTTTTCCTGAAGCATCCATCTTCTTTGGAACAACCCAAATTGGCGAGCTCCACGCGGACTCGGAAGGTCTGATGATACCTTGGTCTAACATTTTTGTTATCTGATCCTGGACTTCCCCACGATGTATAAATGGATAACGATAGCTTTTAGTGTGAATTGGGACTTCGTCGTGAGTTCTGATTTTATGTTTAATTTTATTTGTGAAAGTCAATGCTTCACCATCAATATAAAATACATCGGCGTATTTGGAACAAAGCGCGATTAAATTAGCTTTTTCCTCGGCGTTTAGGTGGTCGGTACGTAAGCGTGAAGTCACGTCCTTAGCGCGCGGTGACGACGACGGCTCGGTCTCGGTGCGCGTGCACTCCATAGAGAATAACGTCGCTTGCGTCGCGTGGTCTAGCGACAAAATTATATCGTTCTGAGTTGGATTTACTACTTCAACTATTCCGCGGCTCTTATTTACTGAAGTTATGCACTCGCTAACTACACAATTACATATTATTTGCTCTGGGACATGGACTTCGCCATCTGAGGCGTTAATAGGTAGCCTAAGTAGCTTAGAAGTCTCGGCCGGTATTATCGCTTCGTAGAGGTTCAGGTTACGCGAGTTGTAAATGCGAATACTGTTCAGCGCATTTTTAGTACTAAGTATTAGGTCTTTAAGGTCGAGTTTAGCTTCCCATTTAGTTAGTAAGTCCATACCTATTAGGCCGTCAAAATGATTATGGAACCTATAAACGAATAATTTAATTTCCTCTGAATCTTGAAATTCAGGGAAGCATGGAAGAGTTACAGAGTACTCATTCCTGCTTGTGGCGTGAACGTTGGTCACCTCGAACGGATCGTAGTCCAATGGTACCTGTGGGAAATATGAGTCCACGGCTTCTGGACTAATAAAAGACTGATTCGCGCCAGTGTCTATTAGGAAATTCAAAGGGGGGTTCGCTATGCGTATATAGGGTAGCTGTCTTTGAGTTTGTAAATTTAATTCTATTTTGATTTTTTTGTACTCAGAGCCTTGATAAAATCCTCATCATTTGAAGATTTATGATCTACTCGCGATGGTTCTCCTACTTCCTGTACGGTAACGTTACCGTCCGGATGGTAGTCATAGTCATTGGGGTAGGTATAATAGTCTCCATAATAACTGTCAGGATAAGCGCTATAGTCACCGTAGTCACCGTAGTCATAATACCCGTCGTAGTCGTAGCTATCACACTCATTCACGTTAACATCTCGAGATTTGAAGTAATTTGTTGGGGGTGGATTGCCTTGTTTGGCCCAATTCCATCCACTGGGACCTGCCTGTGCTGGTCTCTCCCTAGTTACAAAGTGGGATACACCGCTCATAGGCTTAGGGCCTTGGAAAGATGGTTGCGGTCTGGGTGGTATTTGAAACCCTCGTTGATAATTCGGCGATGGCGCACCGAATATTTGTTGAGTACGGGATAGCATACGTGGTTGGTTAAAAGGCACTTGAAACTGATGTTGCGGTGGAGGAGGTGGTTTATGCGTGTTTTGTGGAAGATGCCTAGAAGAGCCTGGCATATTAAAATGATATGGCCTGAAGGGCTGAAGAGCCATACCCTGGGTAGGTTGGCTTTGCATTTTAAAACCTATATTGGAAGAGTTAATCTTTTCATTTGGTTTTTCCGATGGCAGTAACGCATTCCTACTTTGGATATACATTGTATTCATCTCGTCATGCACATATTCTAGCGCTTTTTCTGTGGTTTCGGGGCGCATACATCTAATGCGTGATCCCAAGGGGTCCTTTAAACCACGTAAAAAGGCTTGGAGTGTTAGTTTTTTATACAGATCTCGTTTAGCCTGAATGGTAGTTGGCAAGGATTCATGCAATGAAACATAGGTCATGATCGTACTATATAGGTTCTGGCACCGCTCATAATATTCTTGGGGGGTGCTAGAGCCTTGTGTTAATAAAGCCAAATCGTTGTAGAGGGCGGTCTCGTCTCTTTGATCGGCAAAGTTGTTAATGAGTGAGCTACGAATGCTAGCCCAGTCATTCGGGATACCATTCGCATTCAGCTGTCGTGCTGCTGGACCAACGACCTTGTTAAGGATGCCGTTTAAAAGAGCTGAGTTGTTTAACTGACTGTCGTCCTGTCCATAAGTGGTCACTAGTTGATCGCATAAATCCACAAATCGGACTAATATGTGGGGATTCCCATCAAAATCGGGAACCAAGCGTAGGGCTTTAACTATTATATCTAAATTTGACATATTGGTACTTTCACTACTTTGACTACTGCAAGAAATATTTATATTACGTTTACTATCGAATAATTTATTCCTACTACTAATTTTAACTTTATATTTTCTTGGTCGAAAAATGATGAGATATTTTACGACTTGGAGGACTAAGAAAAAGGATGCAAGCCACTAGTAGATTCAGTGTACTTACATTAACTGCATCGGTACTTCTTGAGCTGCAATCGAAGTCTGGATTCCCCGGCGAACGCCTTTGATTTGAAAAACCCGGTTCAGCCTTGAAACGCCTATCTTCCAGGAAACGCGATTCCCGATATTCCTGGATAGACCCGGATCTTCCTACCGGCTGCGCCAATTATAGGAACGACGCCAGGGGTTCCCAAAAAAAACCGATTTATCCCAGTAAATTTAATTAAAGAAAACTTATAAAACATTAATAATCTAATTACGACTAAAAGTACATTCGAGCTCGAAGCGGGAGCTAGAAGTGAATCATGTTGCCGATGGCCGCGCCTCGTGTCTCGAGTCAGCATTCTCACGTTCGGATTCCGTAATTGCGCAATCGTCCAGTTAGCTTATTACATAGAGGTGATAGGTATAACACATGTAGTACATATCTATCTATTTACATACAAAAAAATGTATGAATTCTATCCGTTACCGTAGTTTCCATATTACAAGCTATGCTTAGTTTGGGGCTAGATGGCGCTGTGTGAAAGTAATGTCCAGTAATATCTATTTATTTATTTTATGCTTAATGCAATTTTCTGGCAATCGCAAAATTTTACTGTATGGCTACCCTAATGAGCGCAAAATGAGCGGGATAGCGCAATACATACTCGCACGTAGTTGAATGAAACGGATGAGTGAGGTTTTATTGCAATAACACAACATTTATTCGTGATAGACGGTAAGGTTTCGAGGTATACAAAATAGTTTCCTATTAAAACAAAACTACTCAAAGTTATAGCGACATTTCAGAGGTAAAGTTGGAACAACCCAGTTTTTATATTTTTATATCGAGGAAATGTTTCAGATGTGCTATATAACATGCATTCCTTTCTGCATCTTTGTATGTCATCCTCTTTCCCTACACTTTGCAAAAAGTTTAATGTAGGTATTTTTATTTTATTATTGTGTGTGAAGTGATTGCACGTCATATTATGTCATATGTCAAATGAAAAAGTCAGCGCTTACGCTGAGTTTACTGTGACGTTAGTAAGTATAAGGCCTTTGATTGTGGCAACTAAATTCAGATTGCGTCAGGACCCGCGTTGCTTAGTTGGTTAGGGCATGAGGAAAGGATGCAGTCGATTCCCGTCGCGGGTTGTGAATCTTTGTGTCAATATAACATTTATGTTTCATGTATACCCAAAGACTAATATACATTTACTGATACCAAAAGTAATCTGTATTTGAGCAATTTACATAATATAGCCTCTCAAGGCTACCTCAGGAAGTATAACAAGATTTTTTTTTGTAAATTGTAGCTTGAAAACACATCGTGGATTCAAAGACGTTAAATTGCTACCTACAGGCTACATGTAACAAAGGCAACAATATTTTTAAATTTAATGATAAAATTTTCTATAGCGGCTCCCTAGCTGGCTGAATCTTTTCGAGGATAATTTGTAAGTTGTAGAACCAATATGGAAAATCTAAACATTGAAATTGTTTTCAAAAATCTTGCGGGGCTTTTGATTGAGGCGACACGTGACCCAAGGGCTGGCTCTTATTTAAGCCAGCGAATTAGCATAGCTATTCAGCGTGGCAATGCAGCCAGTGTCGGGCTGTTTCTAACGGTCCTTAGGCAATCTGACTGATTTCTTTATTCATAGTTAGTTTAACATTGAATATATTAAACCTTTACAAATGTTATAATGACACAACAATTTACAACCCGCGACGGTATCCACATCTTTTACAAAATCCGTTAATACTCTAACCATCTGAGCTACAAGAGTCCTGACACAGATTCCGAATTTTTGTGTCATATTGATACTCAGCTTGAACGCTGATCAGAGAAAAGATCAAAAGTCAAAAGTCAAAATTTAAATATTTTGTTCAGTAACATGTTTTAGGATCACTTTTTTATGTTGAGATTTGATGATGAGTTTGTATTGTGGGTTGTGAATTTTTGTGTCTTGTTGTTTTTCTGTGACTTTTTGTGTAAATGTTGTGGCCAAGTGCAATCACTTGAAATACAAAAGTGTTTTAATAAACACTGTTGTTATAATACATGTTGGCTATATAAAATGGCCGTCAATGTAACGTTTTTGAAGCCACAATGTGTTTTGAATCGAATGTTATCCTATAACCCTATAACGCGTACCTAAAGCTGAGAAACAACCTTAAAATATTATATAATATGTAAATATTGTCATGTGTGTGGAGTGAATAAATGCTTTTTTAATATATTTTTTTTATTATAAGCTAGTGTTATAATTAAAATCTTGATTCTAAAGTGTTCTTAAAATCAAAAAACTTGTTATATCCTACCTACCTACTATTTTTGTGTTATTGTATGACAGGATAGCTCTTGGCCTTTGCTCACCTGGTGTACAAGTTTTGATAAGGCCGAAGGTGGGGGCGCACTTCAGCCGGAACCCTCAACGGTGTGAGAAACTGGCTATCTTTCTTTTAAATGCCGGAACCCAACCATTTTAGAACATGTTGTTATGGCGACAGAATTAGGTAAGATAGTGGTAGCTAGCCAGGCGGACTTAAACAAAGTCCTACCACCAACCAAACCATGCACAATATTGTACTCCCCTGGGGATCAATCCGGGACCTCTGGATCTGAAATCGGTAGGTTGAACCACAAGACCACAGAGGCGGTATTCTTAATGATAATATTGGACTCCCCTGGAGACCACCTCTGGATTTGACATCCGTGGGTTGAACCACTAGACCACAGAGGCGGTTTTCATAATGATCATATTGGACTCCCCTGGGGATCAAACCTCTGGATCTGACATCGGTGGGCGAACCGTGTATACTATGCAGATGTGGATGTGAGAGTGTGGATGCAGATTCTACCACACCAATCGGATCACTACGATAGTGGTAACGTTGCTCAATGGCCACTTCTAACACAATATTTTTTTCAATGTATTCTGTATTATTTGAGGTATTCTTTTACATCAATCTAAGAGGTTTCTCAGCTTATTTTCAATGCCATTCATTTTGTTTCAGAAGCCTTGCGTAAGATGGAAAGCAATATTGTTATACGACTCGGCACAGTGCTCTCGCTACCTCTATTGTGATTTAGGGGCACGCCCGACCGATAGTACCCTACGTCGGGGCTTCGTCTTTATGTTGACGTAAGTTTCTATAAAATATTGAATGCGGCTGAAACAACAGGCTGGAAATAACTCTTACTTTAATATCTTAGCGTAGCCCGTTCAGATTTCACGTCAAAATGGAGCATCGGTTCATTTTCATTTCATCATTACTAGTGGTTTTTCCCAAACTGAGATCTCGTTATGTCTGATATGAGTTCTAATATAATATAATTATATATTTATTTATTTTCTCTCACAGAAGTTACTAAAATATACTTATAAACTATGGGGTACAGACATATATAGGTAGACCTGTATAACAGGTCACCAGGTTACATATATAGCTAGATATTTAATAGGTATAAGTGTACTCATATTAAAAAAATGAATTGATTTGACCAACCATTCACAAGATATGGGTGAAATATTGTATATGCCACATACATACATACATACACGGTCGGATTTCCCAACTTAACTCGTAGATCTCGTTCGCTTCGCTCACTTGTACAATTTAATCCTCTCCATGTTAAGATGGTATCGTTTTTAAACGATAAGATCGCCCATGTTAAACATAATGTTTTTAGATAACCAGTTTCATTACCCAGTTGTACAATAAAGCAATTTCATATTTCAGTACTAGAAGTTCGCCGTTTGGTTTGTGCTAGGTATTTAACCATGGAGATTATTTATCTTAGAAAAAGTTATTAACAAACGATAAAGCTGTGCTTTCGATACACCTTACTGAGCACACTTTTTCTCAATCTCTATTTATTTACCTGAGTGTTCGAGGCTCTCCCTCGTTGCAAACTTTATTTTTATGTATGAATGAGCACTAAGCACCAATGCACCGACTGTACGTCATAGTAGGTGCGCATTATATAATTAGCGACTAGGTCTTTTCTTACAAAGGTTGACGTCTATTTTTCTAAAAGTGCTCTCATAACCGCTCCTTTTGCAACCCTTCATGTCAATACAGTACAATACGGTTTCAGTAAAATCATAAACAAACAATGAACTTGAACTTGAACAAGCCTCATAGCTCAGTTGGTAGTAACTCTGCCTTCTGCGCTGTAGGTTGTGGGTTCGATTCCCGCCCAGGACAAACATTTGTGTGATGAATATAGATGTTTGTTCTGTGTTTGGGTGTGTATTGTATGATAAGTATGTATTTACAAATAAAAAAAAAAATATTTAAGTATTCTATCCGTAATCTAGTTCCCATATTACAAGCTATGCTTAGTTTGGGGCTAGATGTCGCTGTGTGAAATTAATGTCCTGTAATATTTATTTATAACTGTGAAGTAAATTCTAACATCATTATATCCCACTAGACAAACCAAGCATTTTATCCTCATAACGCGCCCCCAGGTTACAAAAACCACCCATTACAGAGTAAAATTACTTTTTTATTTACTTTTAATATTTCAAGTAAGACATAAATCTACTTCTCTACATCCCTATTTCTCAAAAACTACCTTAGTGTCACAGTGTCACATTAAAATTGAATTGATCGGATGAACCATTCAAAACATATGGGCGACTCATTCATTATTTTCATCTCAATATTTCGAACCCTCTCTCTCTGAAAAATCACCTGCGACAATTAATTTCAATGATGTTATCTCTTTTTAACATTTCATTAAAACCGGATAACCCATTGGAGAGTTAAAAACATGTATACCATACGGTGCCGGATTTCCCAACATAACACATAATTTAAGAATTAGGTAGTTATGTTTCTGGAAATTCTGGAATCAATCAGGTTTTATTATGTCTGCTTATGGAATTGCGGATATGGAAAACTTAAAAGAGGGTTACTTCCAGCTAGATGAAGTTACAATGATGATCTAAAGTGCTTATTACACCTTCACTAATAAACAATGCTTGGGTCATCTAGCCATCTGAATGTATGCAAGTGTAATAGCACTAAGCCACTTAGCATCCTAGCTAACAAGCAAGTAAGATGGCTACAGTCCTAGCTCCAAGCTATCACCGTCACGCTCTCTCAGCAAACTGATTTAGCATCTGCAATTTAGGCCGGTGTATTACGAAGCAGAAGAAGCGTCTAAAAAGCTTCCTATCCTAGATCCTAACTAGGACGACTGAATGTTGGAAGGTAAGTTAGAAAGCTAACTGTTAGAAAGCCACATTTTTCTCCCTAACTTGTATGCTAGCTGGCTTAGTGCTATTAGGTACACTTGCATAAATTCAGATGGCTAGAAGACCTATCATCCTTAATATTGGATGGTGTAATAAGCACTTTACACCATTTATTTGGGCGTTATTTGCCATTCTTCAGGAATGGCAAATAACGGCCCAGATCGTAATAGGATGAAATAGAAGGAGGCCTTTGCCCTACAACTAATACCTAATCGAAGATATTTAATAATGGACCGTTTATTTATCTAGAAGGTCGTAAAGGTCACCTCGCAATAAATTATATTTGTGCAAGAAAACATCTCACGAATCCTAATTATTTTCAAGCAAAATATCGATATTATTAAAGGTTTTTATTTGAAGGATAAGAAAGACACGTATTTATTAAAAGAAATATTAAGCTGTCTAGCTAGCTGAATCGTTAAAATGCTAGGCATACAATGTATTTCAACACTGCTGGCAGTACAGAACAAGTTTCACAAACACAACATACCCGTATGTGTCCATAATCCAATGCAAGATTTTTTCAATGAGGCGGCACGTGAGCCTTGGAATGGAATTCATTTAGGCCAGTGAATTAATATAGCTATTCAGCTTGGAAATTCAGCCGGTGTCTTGGGCCGCTCTCGTCTGGTACTGGTCTGGAACAGTTGATATACCTATAGACTGTGTGTAGCTGGCTTTAGGTAACCCGACTGCTTCCCTTGCAAAAATATGATAACAATTTGCTGGAGAACACTGGTGACTCATTTATATAGTGAATAATAATCTTTAGGTGAATGGTTTTATGCTAATAAAATACTTATACATTATTACAATATTAAGTGTATCAAACGAAATGGTCACTCTTAATATACCTAATAGATTATAAACTTTTTCACCATGTGTTAAGTAAAGCTATGAAGCTTAGCAGAAGCCCCTTGTGAAAGGGCTCGTCCGGAGAATTACCATCACCATACCTATTTCGGCCGCCAAGCAGCATTGCTGTGTTCCGATTTGAGGTTTATGGTTGCCGGTGAAATTACAGGCGCGCGAGGCTTAACACCTTTATGCCTCAAGTTGACGGGCGCAAAGCAGTGCCATATCTTCTATTTTAGCTTTTCAACTTTCAACTTGTACTATGTCGCTCTATACCGAGAGAGAAAAACTTATATCTGTGTGTGAACTCTTTCGAGCTATCAAGATGATGATGAGGACTCCTCTGGATAGTAGAAAATGGCGAATTAGTTATCCAGAACATATTGGGTTATGTGAGATTAATCTCCTAGAAGTCTTTCCTAGTGGGCAACGGAATCACTGGTTTTTTAGCAGTTACGGCTAAATGATCACTGGTGGACCTGTAAAAGTCTAAATAAAAAAAAATGACCCAGCATTCGTGATTTTCAGATTGGAGCCACTGAAAGAACACAAAGAGGCGTGGACTGTTTTTCAGGAAGCTTACCGATACGGAGAATCGCTTAGACCAAATGGTGCTGAAGATTGTCGCGCAGAGTATCCTATGTGCCCCTTGCACTCCAGGCTGCTGTTTGATCTCGTGGATTTCATGATCACCAACCATTATTAACAGATAACTTATATCGAGTAACAGTCTAAGTAATTCAGCCATAGCGCTACGAAAAATCAAACAAAGCCAGAGTGTAGTGACTAAACTGATCACTAGCAAGTGTAAGCGAGGCCTTATTTTACACAGTACCTAAGTAAGCAGGTACCTACACCATACCAGAGTAAAATTCTTAATATTTCTGCCATTTATAAGGACCAGTGTTATACGTAATATCTAACAAAGCCACCTCCAGGAGCAGAAAAGCAACTTCTTTATCGTATTAACGACAAATCTAGCAGAAGTACCACGACTTCAACCTCAATTTTTCAGAGGGTAATGAAATCGGTAACTGCTCAGGCGTGGTCCAGACCACTCATGAGTATACTGACTAATCTGAGCACTTGTTAGTGTAAGCGAGGCTTAATTTTATACAGTATCTAAGCAAGCAGGTCTACACCGGATTAATTTATGTTAATGTAAGTTGCTGTCGAAAGCAGAGGGTTAATTAAGTTCGGTGTCGAATCAGATTATTTGGATAGCTGCCCCATTTTCCCAAATAATATCTTCCACTCACTTATCTTCATTGTTATAGAAACCTACTTAGAGTGAACCTTGGCGATCAGGGTAGGCAAGACACGCTAGGCGATAATTTCGGGTTGATGAACCAGCCTGTGGTATACACCACTTGTTTGCTGGTCGCGATTCCGCAAAGGCGGTAGAGTTGAAATTTAAATGATCCTCAAAAATCAAACTAAACCTAACTGAATAAAATGTGTTTATACTAGGTTTTATCGTTTCGTCATGACTGTTGTGTAATGTACTTTTAAGTAATTATTTCTATCTATTTATCCATCTACTAAATACAAAAATTACAAATATGTATGGCTTTTTTACTTTTGACACGGTTTAAACACAAAGACAAACAGTCGTACGAAGCCTTAGTAAATAAATGTTACAGGACATTATTTTTTACACTACGCCATCTAGCCCCAAACTAAGCATAGCTTGTAATATGGGAGAATTAATATGTAATACCAGATTACGGAAAGAATACTTTGTAAATACATACGTAATATATGATTCAACGCCCAAACACAGAACAAACATCTATATTCATCACACAAATGTTTGTCTTGGGTGTGAATCGAACCCACAGCCTACAGCGCAGAAGGCAGAGTTACTACTAACTGAACAATGAGGCTTGTTGACAGGCTTGTAGTAATAGGCTTCTAGTAATTGGTTCCTATTCGTACCATTGTTAGTTTTAAGTTCGGTTTGTCATTATATTGAAATAGAAATATAAATATAAATTGAAACATTTATTTGATACGATAAGAAGCAAGATAAATACAAACGAGGAAGAATTAACAAAGTAAAGATATAGGTGCGAAAATGGTAATGCACCAACGGACTTTTCGAAGCTCATGTGCGTATTTGATACATGTCCGACATCAAAGGTCACATCATGAGGGTACCGGCATATTTCTAGGACCAAAAGTCCGAATGACATGTGTCAATGGCTAGTATTCCACTAAGAGGCGATAGGCTTGCAACCTTGCAATCTGTCACGTATTGTACTAGCTACTTATAAACCGTGGGCATGTGTTGAACGTAAGTTAGGACGTGCCTCTGACCACTACTCTCCCCCCCCCCCTGAATGCTCGAAGGGGAAAGAGTCGTGAGTCTGTTAGTTTTTGTTACATGCATGCGATATACATTTTTTTACCGGTCATGTAGCTGACTGTCAATCAAAAACCCAAACCAGACGTCCTAGATACTTAAAACATTTTGAGTAGCTTCCATTTATAGTGTAGGGGTGCACTAGGATATTGGAAAAAATGAAGGCCAAGCGCTTCCTCGTCGTGCAATAAAAAAATATAAAAAATCCCACGGGAACTACATCCCGGGCATCACTTGTTATAAATAGAAGTATCCTCATCTAAAATAGTTTAATCGTACAATCCTTATCTCCGAAAACGGTAGCCCCATGAGTTGACCTATCAAATTCACATCGCTTGACTGTCTCAAGGGCGCTTCAGTCAGCGTGGAAACGAATGATTCGCAATCATACCTAGGCAAATCTGATCCTTAACAGAACGCCACAAGGTGCAATATCAAACATAAACATTTAGCAGAAAGGAGGTGGATATAAGAATTTTAATATCAGTAAAAAGAAAGTAAACTTGAATCCGAAGTTGACATTGTATGCCTATCTCCGGAGTGGATCCTGCGCACAGGAAAGTTGCCACACTCAATAACCATCTGAATACAAAGTGGGTCATCCGAATAGATTGAAAAAACTTTCATAGCATTCATTGACATCCGATATCAGAAAAAAACAAAATCGGCACTTACCTAGTTTTTGTTCGAATGGCACACAATATAAACCCAGCTTTACTGCTGACCAGGTTTTGGGTGCCTAGTTGATTCAGGCCGTGGAAAATATTATTTTAGCGAGGTTTTTTGAAGTGAAAAATTTATTATGCGCGTTGAGCATTTTTTTCATATGGGAAAAACCTTTGTATTCGTGACACCATACAGTCGATAAGGTTACCGACACCACTTTTGACAGATTTGACTTTAAACACATGTCCCGTTATCTTTACGATCCTAAGAGATACGGTTAATGACCGTTCGAAGGCTGCCTCTACCTAAGACGACAAACTTTAAGTTTTCACTTCTGTGCGCATTCCTAGAGTGCCACTGGTTTTTTTTTAAACTAGCGTCTGCTCGCAGTACCAGTAAACCTAAGCATTAATCTACACACACAATTACTTTATAAATTCATAGCAAGTCATAGAAAGATTTATATCTATCTATAACTACATTTATATTATTTGAGTATTAAGTGGAGGAGCAACATAATGACAAATCCGTTTTGTATCCGTTTTGGGATGTTTGACATCTCATTTCTATCTCAAGAACGGATTTTTAGGATAATAAACTGTCTGTTTTTTACTGTTGTAGCTATTTTAGAGCAACGTAATTGTATATGTGCAAAGATTCAGCTCAATACGTTCTCGTTTTTCATAAAAAATCGAAAATGAACCGATAAGTTTTGTGTAACGATATTTGAAATCTCATCTTCATCCTACAGGAAATGATTCATGGGATAAAATGTATGTGTTTATCCATGCTATAAACTATCTTTGTAGTTAAGCTTCATCCAAATCCGTTCATCCTTTTTGGCGTGACGGCGCTCCAAACATACATACATTTTTGTATATGTAGTTACGTACGGCACTAAGTTATGAATACATGTTCTGGTATTGGATCAGCTGAGTCACCTAGAGTAACTAAGGTTACTTAAAGTAACTGTTAAGTGAAGTTTTGGTTGGTGGTGAGTCTTTATTAAAGTCCACCTGCCACCATCTTGCCGAATTCTGTCACCAGAAGTAAGAAAACCAGTTCCTCAGTATGTTGAAGATTCCGAGTGAAGTGCGCTTCTACAGATTCAGATTAAGATTCAACTTATTGGTATGATATAAAATACACGTCAAAAATCAAAAATAACAATGTCAAAAACACAAATAACAATAACACTATGGTAGGAGTTTTGCACGTAATTCTTCAAAATATAATGATAATCTCTAAATATATATAACTCAAAGGTGACTGACTGACTGACATAGTGATCTATCAACGCACAGCCCAAACCACTGGACGGATCGGGCTGAAATTTGGCATGCAGGTAGATGTTACGACGTAGGCATCCGCTAAGAAAGGATTTTGATAAATTCTACCGGGATAAAATAGGGGATGAAAGTTTGTCAATTTTAAACCGCTCGGGCTGAGACTTTGCATGCATAAAGCTACTATGACGTAGGCATCCCCTAAGAAAGGATTTTGAGATCTTGCATTTGCTTTGTTTCGGTTTAGTAGTTTTGGTTATAGACTCTGCTTTGTATTTGGCACTTGTTTTGTTTTCGTTTCGTTTAAGTATAGGTTTTGTCGGTTAGACTTTTTTAAAATGGCTAAAGAAAATCTGAACGTTAATGGAGAAGTTGAAGAATGTACTGTCGTTTTTAAGTTTTGTAGGCCCTAATTTTTTACACACGCTAAACAAAAGTAGCCGCATAAACTATACCCAATTAATAATAATACTTCTTAACGCGAGCGAAACCGCGAGAAAAAGCTAGTTATCACATATAGAGAAAGGAACACAGTTCAGTAACTATTTAACCAGTGTTTAACTTGTCCTATTTAACGAATAATTTCCTCTACACTGTTGACGCCACAGTTGACGCAATGGCCTGATAAGCCAATGCTTTCAGTAGGCACTATCAGTATATGCATCCGTGATGGTCGCTGGCAGTCTATTTGTATACTCGTGGGCCCATAATTAGCGTCAATTGCGCCACCATCGACCTTATCATAACTTGGAAAAATCAGGTGAGATGAAGGCCAGGCAGCTCCCGTCGTAAAAAAACCGACTGGATCTCTTTTAAAAAGTTAGATTACATTATATACCTACCTACATTCATACCTAACCATACTAAGTAACTGAGCAAGAAACAATAAGGAAACACCTAAAGAACACTTATTGTTTCTGTATTGATAAATAATTCAATAAGTTACGCCTACGGCCTTCGCACTGTGTGTTAGTTTTGTATCTTAAGTAAATCGCATAATATAGTCAATATCTAGTATATCAAGTAAAAGGTACCAGGCACCTTAAATGTGCTCAATAGTGTAACATTTAGATAAATAATTACTGTACTTTATTGCACACACACATTAATAACAATACAAGCTTACTTAAAAAAGTATGGCACAGGGAAGCTTAACCTCAGAAAGAGCTCTCTTCCAGCAAACCTAGGTAGAGAGAAAAATAAAATTTAATACATAAATAAATATTAATACAGGATATTAATTTTACACAGCGCCATCTAGCCCCAAACTAAGCATAGCCTAGGTAACGGATAGAATACTTAAATACTTTTTGTAAATACATACCTACGTACTATATGATACAACACCCAAACTTAGAACAAACATCTATATTCATCACACAAATGTTTATTCTGTGTGGGTATCGAACCCACAGCCTACAACTCATAAGGCAGAGTTACTACCAACTGAGCTATGAGGCTTATTATATGGGATAAGTGTCAACATATATAAATAAGATACCTAACATAAGTATAATGAGGCAAACTTCATTATTTAATAAACAATATAATTAGACATACACAAAATACTTACATAAACATCAAATCTATATGGAGATTTTATGGGGACAAAATTATAGGTGTAGGAAAATAAGCATGGACAGGAAAACTTACTAAGAAAATATTCAACTCTTTGGTAAACCGTAAACCCTTATTCTGACGGACAAGCTGTCGGAAGGCAATCGGATTCCTATTTGATGTACAGTAATAATACCATCGAAGGTTCTTCTTGGTAAACAGACTTTCACTATTGTCCATAAACGTTATATCTATGTACGAAACTGTATTCGTTTTTTGATATTATATCTAATATTGCTAACACCATTGTTACCCCATCTTATTTCTAACAGTCTATTCCATTTAATTGTCTTGTACAGATCGTTTTAAGCGATAAGACCGCACAATATTACAATATTTTTTTCAATTAAGTAAGACCCCAAAAAGAGACGGTTTTAAGCGTAATGGTTCTATCTTGTATCTTCGCATTCATTGATACACCTTTTTGAAGACGTTCCGGTTTTTTAAAGTCCTCCACAAACATCAAAGAGGATTTAATAGCTTCGCTTGCGCATTTCAGACTATAACCTTTTCTATTTTGAAAGTGTATCAACAACTTTGGGCACATAGTCATCATAATTTTTTTATATTATCAAACCTTGGCTAGCTACCACCATCTAACCTAATACTGTCGCCATAATAACAATTCTTAAAAAAAATGTTGTGTTGTCCGGCATATATAGGTAATAGGTAAGATAGTTTCTCAGTTATTTGAGGATTCCGGGTGAAGTGCGCTACCACCCTCGGCCTTATCTCAACTTGTAACTAGGTGCGATGAAGGCCAAGCGCTTCCACGACATACAAAAAAAAACTTTAAACTTCACTTCTATTTTCAAATAAATCCAGTACTCACTTTTCCAGACAAACTATATAAATGTTTTTCTTTAATGCAGAACTGTTTTTTTTTTAATCGAGCATGACTGTAACTTCTAACATGACATTTCGATAACACTCACGGTTTCAGACTTCGCCTTAATGGCCCTGGAGTAATCTTAGCTAGATAAAAAAAAATGTACTATTTTAATTTAAGTTTCTTCAGTAGGTAAACATAAAAGTAAAAAACAGACCCCCGACATTTTTCCCTTCTAGGAACCTCTGATCACTACTCTTATATGAGGATCCTACTAGGGCGTAGTCAGAAACACGTCCAAACTTACGTTCAGCACGTTTTCACGGTTTGCAAGTAGTATCAATACGTGACAGGTTAAAAGCCCATCGCTGCTTAGCGAATCACTAGCCATTTACACATGTCAATCGGATTTTCAAACCTGTAAACTTGCATGTCATTCTAAGAATATGCAGGTTTACTCACGTCTTCGTGAGGAAACGTCGGAGCATGTGCACTTATTTACACGCACATAAACTTCGTCGAAAAAACGATTGGTGCACTTGATTTGAACCTACAACCTCCGGATAGGGAAGCAGGTCCATACCTACTTGGTACATAGCTCTTTTTTATGTCGCTAATGACAGCCTCAGTTCCAAAAGCCCGCTGCTCCAAGGCCAAGACGAAGCCACATAGGAAGGCAATCTCTGACACAAGACGCTTACAAATGGGTAACCCGAAATTTTATGGAGCCAAAACGTTGCTTATTTATGTTAATGCTTGCTAAACTTATGCAAATCTTCCTTCTGACAAAAGACCACAACCTACTGTACCTCGTTCATTGTTCCTTCCGTCACAAAGCTACGACTAATTCTCGTATATTTATAATAAACGACCATTCAAATTGTTCTCTCCCTCTAATATAATAATCCTATACCATACCTATTCTAGCCGCCAAGCAGCATCGCTGTGTTTCGGTTTGAAAGGTATCGTTGCCGGTGAAATTACAGGCACACGGGGCTTTATGTCTCTAGTTGACGGGCGCAATACAGTGCAGCGTATGTCATGTTCTTTGTGGATACGACTTAGGCTGTAACGCTTTGTTATCTACGCAAGAGCTGCACTTGCTTGTTTCATAACCATGTATACATAAAATAGTAGATTATTAACCAAGGGGATAAAGCAGTGTCTCCTGTCGCGGGTGACGATTTAAATCGCGAGCGTAACAAAGGACTCGGTTCACTCCCGAGCGTAGCGAGGGTGTTAAAAACTTAAATCACGAGCGAAGGGAGGGATTTAAGACGAGTCCTGAGTGTAGCGAGGGATTTAAGTTCACCCAAGACTAAGACAGCTTTATCACCGAGGAAAATACTCTACTTTTCGTACCATTTGCGAAAAAAAAATATTATTATATTAACACAATAATAATATGAGATAAGCATATATTTATAAGGGGAAGTTTGAAAGTGGCACCAGTTGTAGAAAAGTTGAGGAGTGCTACGTTGGCATGGTATGGGCATGTAATGAGGAGGGATAATAGTCATTTGACCAAAAGGGTTATGAATTTAAGCGTGGATGGACATGTGAGCAAGGGAAGGCCGAAAAAGAGATGGATGGATTGTGTGAAAGAGGACATGGGTATGAAAGGTGTAGATGCAGAGTTGACGGTTGATAGGAGTGAGTGGAAGAAGAGAACATGTTGTGCCGACCCCACCTAGCGTGGGATAAGGGCAGGAGAATGATGAATATGAGATAAGCATATAGGCCTTTCGCACTGGAGACGCACGTGGAGAACGTTGAAAATTCTTCATAAGTTTTTAAATAATTTTCCTTGGATTTTGTTGGAAGCAAATTATTTATAATTGCGGCAGCATTTGCACTGATGGAATCCGACAATTCACTGTGACTGTCGCTTTGATTTAACATCGTAACGTATTTTTAGAACATTAACTTATTTATAAAATAAATTAAAATAAACTTAACGTTTATGTACGAGTATTTGAAGAAAACAAAAACGCGGCAAATTCCTAGACTAATATTTTTTTGTCGGAAAAGCAAAGGCATCAAGCTCATACGGCCTCGTCAGTTTTCGTAATTTTATTTATTAATCATAACTGCATAATAAATGCGTATTCCTATTTCAAAAAGATGTATAATGCTTTATATACAAACTCAATGGTGTAAACACATATGCAGTACAGTATAAATTTCGGTAAGTATTCCAAATTTAAATCACATTCTCCCCATAGAGGATGAATGAAATTCAGTACAATTTTCTTTCCCTGTTTTTAACAGATTAAAAATGACTATTGTTATGTTCGCTTTTTGTGGCAATGTCACTTTTTTGGTACGAAAGTGTAGTACGTTTAGTGGTACGAAAAATACATTATTTGATATACTTAAAATTACAGTAGGTACAATATAGCATAATAAGGGTAAGTATGATAAGTACAATAATTCATATTAATAATTATATTATGGAGTAGAAATAAAAAAAACACATGAGTAATATTTATGACTTTTATTTTTCTTAAGTGTCTAAACACAATCGAAATCGGAATGTAAGAATTCAGATTTCGACATTAATATGACTATTGGCGAACTCGCCTGTCGACTACATTGTCTATTCGGCTTTTGGCCCCGTGCAGTAAAAACTAAATCGAATCTCATCGACATCCATGAACAAAGGATTCAGAGATAAATTGAACTCTGGTTTTCCCCGTGAAATGAGATTTTGTATCTTAGGAAAGATCTTGACTATTTATTTTTACTTTTTAAGCTATCTGCTTGATGAAATTTACTTCAATCTGCATTGAGGAACAGCAGGCTACCTCATTATGTCAATATGAATGATACACAAATTATGGTATTATGTAAAAAATAATTTTATTTGAATTATTTTTCGGAATCAGATCCCAGTTGATCTACAAATGAGAACGGTACAAAAAACTAATTTAATTTGGTATTTGGCATATAATTACCAGCTCAAGAGAATGTCAGGACAAATCACTAAGCACCCAATTTTTAGGGTGGGTAAGATATGGCTAGTGGTCTGAAGGGCAACACATTTATAGACCATTGGCAGAGTCATCTTTGGTGGTACAAGTAGGACCAGCCAAAAGCCTAAGTCCAACGAAGCAGTTCTGTTTTTCGACGGTGCGTGTGAGTGACAGTGCCTTTAATAGGCACCATCTCGGAAAGCTAGCGCATCGGCCCAGGTAATGCCCCAGGCAAGCTTAGAGGTAAAGAGCTTACCCAATAAAAAAACCTTCCTGATTAAATTACTTAATTAGATTATAGATGTATGGAGTTCGCAGTGCTAAATACACGAAATATTAAAACGCCTTATATACTATATCATATCATATATATGCGGCGGTCGCGGGTTAAGAATCAACTACTCCAACTCAGTCCATGGATGTCGTAAAAGTCGACTATGGGATCTCATGCACCTTTACTACGATCACCAATACGCTTACCAAGTGTGGTGATTATCGCAAAAGTCTCCAGCTTTAGAGGAGGCTCTGCCCAGCAGTGGACTAATGGGCTGTTGATGTGATGTGAGATGTGATAATATCCTGGTCAACGGATGGCCTAGGTGACATTGAAGACATTTGTAGCCTTGCACGATTACCTGAGAGTGAACGGGTTCATGTTAATCTACCAACTCGGAGACAGTATATATTATAGACGTGGAGGACGGGAGTTTTAAATCTACCTCTCCAGATCAGCCTGCAGGTGACATAAAATGAAAATAAGCTCACTTCTGTGTATTATATCTACTTATCACCTTGAGTGATTGGTTGGGCAACTTAACATTTAGAGGTACGATACCCAGTATAGCTAGCGGATATGGATAGCGGAATCCTCAACAGACTGAGGACAGTCTGTTAAGGATTCCGGGTGAATTGTGCATCCACCACCAGAGATGAAAGCCAAGCGCTCCCCCGTTATACGATAAAAAATCAAACCTACAGCTCACAGCGCAGAAGGCAGATATACTACCAACTGAGCTGTGAGGCTTGTTTTAATATTAGCTCAATGGTGGTTTTCAGCTACAGCTAGGCTTACGCTTTAACTACCTCTGTGGTCTAGTGGTTTTCAGCTCCAGAGGTCCCGGGTTCGATCCCAAAGGGGAGTACAATGTTGTGCTTGGTTTGGTTGGTGGTAGGATGTTTAAGTCTGCTTGGCCACCACCATTTACCTACTTCTATCGCCATAATAATAATTCTAAAATTGTTGTGTTCCGGTATTTAAAGGTAAGATAGCCAGTTCCTCAGTATGTTGAGGACTCCGAGTGAAGTGCCTCCACATTCGGCATCATCTTAACTTGTAATCAGGTGAGATAAAGGCCAAGAGCATCCCGTCCGCAGTCGTATAATAAAAATAAAAAAGGGCCCAATGAGCTACATTTTTTATGCCCGCGCTCATTATTATCTTGAGTAAACCAGAACCATTTCCGATACCTACACACAACATTGTAGCTGAAATAACGGAGCATGAAGCTCAATTGGAGTCTGTTTCTACTCCATTACACTTTTCACTATTTACGCAAACGAGGTCTCTATCGCAATTTTCTTTGTTCGTTTCCTAACCCTTGGGAAAACATGGGCAACTTACTTTGACACTATTGATTTTAGATTATGTTCTAAGGGTCTCGTACATGCTTGGTTTTTGCTAACGGTATTATCTGGTACCTACAACACCGCCACCAATGCTCTGCGATAAATCTTTTTTCATTCTTTTTATATCAGCAATTAGAAAGAACGCGTTTTATATTTGTTTTTTTAGTTAAAGTTATCCAGTTTTATTTATAAGTTGCAAGTTATTGTTAACGTATTTGCATTTCATATCAGTATGTTGGTTGGTACTTATTATAATAAATCTAGTACAAACATTTATCTGATATCTTAGCGTATTGTATCTTAATAGAAGCCAGTCATGGTAAAGTATGAATTGTAAAAGGTAACCAGTAAACATGTTATGAAATATTAAAACGTATTTTTCTGGGTATTACCGAGAAGCGTCAGACTAGGTTTGATTAACTTTAGTGATTATTTCTTTAAATTCGCTTAGCTTCGAAATTTAGCTCCGAAAACTGAATTTTACTGTTCCTTTTCCGGTTACAAGTATTGGTGGTGTTAAAGTGAAAAAAAAAATATTGTTCGATAACCGGTACCAAAAAGTAGAGTTTAATTCCATTTTCATAGCTGGTTACGAAATCTCTGTTACGAAAATGGATAAAAGGGATTATTTTAGGGTATAAAAGGATGAGGTTGATAGCTGACCTAAAAAAAAATCGCGACGTGACAATATTAACCTTAGCATTGCACTGGCAATATTTTGCGTTACATAAATCAAGACATCGTAGAATTTCCGTAGCGCGACGGTCTCTGATTGAGCCATCAGTGTAATATCCTGTCCAGAAGCGGATTTATTTATAGTTGACATCGGTATTGAGAAATGACCCGAAGCAGACTAATAAGCGACTCTTGAAAGTCATTCATTCTTTGGACATCTCGGAAATCAACTAGCAAAGTGCAAATCGTACACGCACACAGAGGGTTCCGCATTTCGAGTGAAAACATGATGGTTTTTTTGCATTCCGTTCTGAAGCATTCGTGTTGGTTCGACTTACGCTAGGCTATTTTTTTATGTTCATCAATAAAAAGCTTTTATTACACCAAGTTAGAATTATTTAGGCATTACAAGGAACTGTTATGAAAGAGGTAAAATAAATATAGTAAAAAATCACTTGAACTTTTGATATAAATTAAGTTGGTTACTTCCCGAAAATGGAGGAGGTTAAACGTGACTTGTACAGGTAATCAAATCGTGTTTAAAGTAAATCAATGATCACTAACAAGAGTGATACTAAATTATTTATCACTATCAGTTGTAAAATATGTTATTTTTTAAATATATTACTGACTTCACTAAAACCTTATAATATATTATACATTACACTCAAAAGATAATATGTTAAAAGGTGGTGCTATTATCTTACGACAACGATCCTGTTATTGGCATAGCAAGTCGGCACTAATTTCAAAAATATATTAACTTATCCATATAGTTATTTTCAAGTTTTTAGTGACTTCATTCGGTTTTTACACACTTTTTATGGATATTTAATGCACGCTCACAGATACATTGATGAGTTTAGTAAAAGAAGTGATGTACTCAGTGTTAATACTAAAAAAAAAAAACTTTATAGACCTAGGTATCACTTAGGAAAAGTAAATAATTTATTTTTAGGAAACTGTGTGAGATTCTATAATAAGCTTCCTCAAAGCGCCACCAAACTCTCTGCTCGTAAATTAAAATTGTAAATAAAGAATAATTTAATTAAAAGTGCCTACTACAAAATTAGTGATTATATCGACGATAAGAACGCGTGGCCCGATTTTACTATACCAGTTGCCAGCAAAATGGTGATTTCTCAATGTTAACAAACTGCCCATTAGGTAGATAGGTTAGGTAGATAGGTAGGACAAATGTTTAAGATTTAGTATTTAGGTTTATGATGTACCTACTTAGAATATAATAAAATATTGTGTATCTAAGTGTTGAATGGATCATCAAAAAATTAATCAGCCCGAGGTTCTTGCCTTTCTCCTTGTGTGCTGGTCGCGATTCCGAACAGGCGGTAGATTTGACGTTTCAAAATGATCCTAAGAAATCTTAGAAATTTTGACTTTGACTTTGACTTTCGAATTTTTTTAATAAATTATCGTTTTATAGTTATAGCAAAAATATTCAACTTTTTACCTATTACGGTTCATGAGATACATTCCGCTGATAGACGGATCGACGGACTGACAGACAGACAGTGGAGGCCTCGTAATAGGGTCCCGTTTATATAACGTATTGTTTGAGAGTTGCTTAAACAGAGGGTGCCACTCTGTGAACGGAACCCTAAAACATAGTGAGTATAAGGATTGATGAACAATTATTAGGTAGCACGTACCCAATAACTGTTGTTCAGTCCGTGTTTTATTTTATATTATATATTAAAAAAAAACCTATTCAATTATTTTTACAATAATTATATACCTCATAATGAAGGTTTGTCTGAGAACTCGCATTCGGACTATTACTAGAGTAAAAATAGTAGGTACTTATAAAAAGACTTTGAGTACCCACCAAGGAAAAAGTACAATCAGGAACACATTATGGTTGTAAACAAAAACATTGGGTACAACAATGGTTAAAAAAAAAATCAACAATCATACATCTTACCAGCCTCTCAGCAACAATGTCGAATTCATCGGACCACTCGCATTGGGTCTAGGTAGGGCAGATCTGACAGCACCATAAGTAGGCGTAGAAGCTTTTTCCTTCCTCTTTATTGTTTTCTTTTCATCTTCTTTCTTAGTTTTACATTCTTTTTTTCTTCTTCTTCTTCTTCCCTTCCACTACCATTTTTTTTATTGCGAAGTGAGGTCCATAAAAAAGTACCAAAAACCATCATCTCTCTAGTGATTTGAACGTATTTTCAGATACTAGGCAGGTTCACATAGTTTTATGAATGGCGTTAATCAGCAATCAGAATCGAATATGGCACAGGAATTCGCAAATCACGTCAGGACCCTCGTTGCTCAATTGCTTGAGAGCGTTCCCGGCTTGTGGAAAAGATGCGGGTTCAAGTCCTGTCGCGGATTGTAAGTGTTAACATTTGTATGTATGTATCGTTTTTGAGCTTTAGTTTACGTAGTACGTAGTAGTGTACCTACAAGAAACCAATGTGTCCTCTAGCCCCTACATACGATAAACCACAATATTAACTTTATAATACTAACTTTATATGTGTAAGTGTATATTATATTCGGTAAAACTCTACCACCCTCGCAAGTGGAGATGAGGGTAAAGAAACTTCACCAAAAGTAGTGTGCAGGCCTTTCCTCAACTTGCTAATCTTATTTCTTATCGAATTCAATCATTGATTAGTGTGGGTGTACCGGAAGAGCTCAGCTGTAGGATTTATGGGCTGTTTCGTTTTGTTTATTACGCGATATTCGTTGTTTAAATTATCAAGTGTACCTAGTTGTATTTTATTTATAATATTTTTGTGTACAATAAAGAATTAATCAATTTAGTTCATTCATTCATTCATGCCTATTCATGAACATTTGTGTGATGAATATTAATATTTGTACTTTGTTTGGGTGTTGTTTTGTACGATAAGTATGTATTCAAAAAAATAAAATAGGTATTCTATCCGTAATCTAGTTCCGATATTACAAACTATGCTTAGTTTTGGGCTAGATGGTGCTGTGTGAAATTAATGTCCTGTAATATTTATTTTTTTATATCTTCTTACTTCAAAATTATCTGATGATCAAGTAGACTGCGAAACAAAAATGTACACGTTCTAAAACAACAGATAATTTATTTTATTTTATTGAAATAGCTAATCTTGTAACACTACGTGTATTAAATGTAAAAGCTTAACTTTGTGTCTGAATGTAGACGCAAACTCAGGCATGCGTGCTCAGTGCAAAAACAAGCTAATTTCAAGCCGTTCTTATTTCCAGTTCGTCCGATATAGTATGGAGTACAGCTGACATCTCTGGGATAGCTCAGACGGCTCAGCTCAGCCAGTCAGATTAAGAGTGTGCTATTGGACTAATTGGTGATAATGCGATCATTCGTTGAGGCCAGCAGAGTTTTGAACGCAAACGGCGGGTTGCCTCACTATCAGTCCTCTATACATTCTGCATTAGCGTTTGTGTGCACGCTATCTTTGAAATAATCCGTCCTTCTCTTTTCCACCACTGTTTACGTTCCATTGTGCCGAACTCATAGATTCACTTCGACATTTATCATTAGTACTTGTAAGTAATGAAACTCCTTGGCCTCGTTTGTGTTCTCAGCAGTACCTATAATCTTGGTATCAGTTTTCAAATTTAGAACTTTTTATAAATTTTTCGAGTGAGCTACATCTTTGACCACACATTTTCAAGTGAGCTGAGTAGTCAATTAATATAGTTTTTTTTCAGAAGTATGCTAGATCTTTGACCACTTGTTTTCAAGTGAGCTGAATAGTCAAATGCTGGCTAATTAATAAAAAATATTTTCAGTTCTTGCATCCAAAACAACGTTACAACAGACACAACAAGATATACACCTAACAAGCTTTATTTGTATATCCTACTTGGCGGTACAGAAACATATTAATACAACACTTTTTACGACCCCACAGAACGCCTACATTTTTGACTTTTCATTTCATATAAAATTCGGGGTTATTTATACAAGCTATATTCATAATTTCCTCATCCATCCTCATGGTTAAGGGGATTAGAACATCTAGACGGACCGGGTTTGATCGCCAGGTGGGTAAAAATTGTGCTTGGTTTGGTTTGTGGTATAGGGCTTCTAGATAATGGATAGGCTACCATCTTACCTAAGTCTCAATTGTAAAAATGCTAAGGTAAGATAGCCAGTTCCTCAGTCTGAGGATTCGGATCCATGTTTTATTTAGTGGTTTATATTATAAGACATTATTACAAGACATTAATTTTTACACAGCGCCATCTAGCCCCAAACTAAGCATAGCTTGTAATATGGGAACTAGATTACGGATAGAACACTTAAATACCTTTTTAAATACATACGTACTATATGATACAACACCCAAACACAGCACAAACATCTATATTCATCACACAAATGTTTGTCCTGGGTGGGAATCGAACCCACAGCCTACAGCACAGAAGGCAGAGCTACTACCAACTGAGCTATGAGGCTTGTTAATATAGTGTGTTAACAATACGCCTAGGCGCTGACAGTGCAAAATGCTCAAGAAAAAAGCACACGCGCGACATTTTCCCCTTAAGGCTTCATAAAATTCGGTTGAATCAAAAATCTTTAATGACCTTCGTAATTCTAACAGCACTTTCAGCCATACTGTAACTGGTTACAGAGCGCTTCGCTGGCACAATAAAAGTTAATTGGTTTAATTACCCGCTAGCCTCCACTTAAAGTCCAATCGTGTCCAAATTAATTCACTTATGTATGCCTTTTAGCCAACAATATTAAAATTCTAGTGAAATTCTTGTTAATTTCCCGTTTTTTCTTTATACAACTAGGAGACTGAACAAACACGTAGTCCACCTGATGTTAAGTGCATCACTATACGCCTATAACAATGCCTTACTGCGTAGGTCACATCCACAAAGAACATAGCCTACACAGCACTGCATTACGTCCGGCAACTTGAGGCATATAGGTTTCAACCTCGCGTGCCCGTAATTTCACCGGCAACCATACCCTTCAATCTAGAACACAGCAATGCTGCTTGACGGCTGAGATAGGTATGGTGGTGGTACTTCCCCGGACGAGACCTTTCACAAAAAGCTCTACTACTCTACTAATTTATTCGTTCTCAGTGCACCTTTATACCACGACTGAAAGCTACCCTAAGAATGTTAATGCTCTCAGACTTTGGTTGGAGCTGTGCGTTGACAATCAGTTAGTCAGTCAGCTTTACCACGATTATATATATTTAGTTTTAACATCTATTAAAAAAAAGTACAATAAAAATAACTTTGTACAAAGGAATTTAAGTACACACAGTACAGAAGGCGGAACCATTTCCGCCTTCCGATACGGTGGTTGTGGGTTCAAATCCAGTCGTGATACCAATGGACTTTTCAGTTTCTCGGAAGTGTATGTGCGCATTTGACATATGCACATGCTTTGACGTCACTGGCTAGTATTCCGGTAAACAGCGATGTGCTTGCAACCTGAAACGTATTGAATACTAGCTACTTGCAAAACGTAGGCATGTGCCGAACGTCGGTTTGGACGTGCCTCTGACTACGCCCTAGTAGATAAATATAAATAAATATTACAGGACATTAATTTCACACAACGCCATCTAGCCCCAAACTAAGCATAGCTTGTAATATGGGAACTAGATTACAGATAGAATACTTAAATTCATTTTTTTTCATTTGTAAATACATACTTATCATACAATACACACCCAAACACAGAACAAACATCTATATTCATCACACAAATGTTTGTCCTGGGTGGGAATCGAACCCACAACCTACAGCGCAGAAGGCAGAGTTACTACCAACTGAGCTATGAGGCTTGTTAATGATCCTCATAAATCACCTCTATGGTGTCAACGCCCTGAGTAGTGATCAGAGGCAAATCCTCTGAAAAAAGTATAAAGCCTACACATGTTATATATATTCATTTTGTTTAATTTTGAGAATAACGAAGTGTACCTACATATGTAGGTATGACTTAACAAACCCTGTTAAAACTGTATTTATATGTTCCATATTCTGAATGTGTTTCTTATGAGATACTTCTAGTTGTTGAGTTTTGAATGTGGAATGAACCAACTTTTGTTTGAATCAAGTTTACTAATTTATTCTGAACTTGTGATAGCTACGTTGAATTAGCATAAAGTACGAGTAGTGTTTCAATGTAATTGAAGCACTAGTTGGTTTTAGTGTACCTATGTGTGCTAACCAGTGTGTGATTTAAGTTACTAAAGAAATAATAGCAGTATACCTTTATTTTTCAGTAGTAGAGTCCCTTGTGATAGGGGTCGTCCGGGGAAGTACTACCACCATACCTTTTTCAGCCGACAAACAGCATTGCTGTGATCCGGTTTGAAGGGTAAAGCTGCCGGTGAAATTACCTTTATGCCTCAAGTTGACGGGCGCAATGCAGTGCCGTGTGGGCTGGGATCTGTGCGGATGTGACCAACGCAGTAAGGCATTGTTATAGGCAAGAGATGCACTTAACATTCTGGTGGACTATTTGCTTGTCCCGTCTCCTAATAATTTTCATTGTTTATTTTTGTATGACGGCAATGTCCTTGGCCTTCATCTCACTTGATTTTCAAGATAAGATAAGACCGAAGGTGGAAGCGCACTTCTCCCGGAATCCTCAATAAACTGAAGAACTGGCTATCTTATCTCTAAATGCCGGAACGCAACAGCTGTGTAGAATTGTCGTTATGCCGAAATAATTAGGTAAGATGATTCGAATTGTTGCTATGGCAACCCAATTAGGATGGTAGCTAGCCAGGCGGACTGAAGTAAATTCCTACCACCAACTAAACTAAGCACAATATTATTATTCTCCCCCTGGGGATCGAACCCGGGACCTCTGGATCTGACACTTATGGGCGAACCACTACTCCACAGAGATCAGAGGTGTGTCTAAAATTACCATCTTCCTTCCAGATTTCCGATGTGCACATGTCTTCTTCTATCAGACGTCATCTCGTAACCATCTCCTATGTGACGTATTCATTGCAGTTCTGTGAAGTGATATAGGTCCTTTGATATGGTACAGCAATAACACAAACAGAATACATAACACACAAAAAGTATTCAAGTATTCTATCCGCAATATATTTCCCATATTACAAACTAT
The DNA here is from genome assembly GCA_951394065.1 of Venusia cambrica. Classification (NCBI taxonomy): domain Eukaryota; kingdom Metazoa; phylum Arthropoda; class Insecta; order Lepidoptera; family Geometridae; genus Venusia; species Venusia cambrica. The sequence goes on along the minus strand of OX596044.1, from coordinate 4,631,690 downwards.
GCTTAGTTTGGGGCTAGATGGTGCTGCTGTGTAAATTGAATGTCCTGTAATTTATTTACATATTTGGCCATTCACACGGGAATGTTGCCAGTAATATTGGTTGCATACTGCAAGAACAACATTTCTTGTGTTTTTAGGTTGTAGTCTAGTATTATTCAGGCTTTGAGCAACCGACTCTGTGGTCTATCGGAACGCCCACCGTTGTTAGATCCAGAGGCCCCGGGTTCAATCCCCAGGGGAGTACTATACAATTCTAGGTTTCGTTGGTGGTAGAACTTGTTTAAGTCCACCTAGCTACCATCTTATACCACCATCTTATCTACGTCTGTCGCCATAACAATTTAAAATTGTTGTTGGCGACGGACCAAGCTTAATAAATGCATCTCCACTTTCAGCCTTACCTCGAATTGTAAACAGATGATATGAAGGCCAAGAGCTTACACGTGGTACAATAGAAATAAAAAAAGAAGACTTAACAGTGTACATAGATATTGTACGACGGGGAACCGCTTAGCCCTAGCCTATCATAAATTTAAACTATAGATGAGATGAAGGCCATGCGCTTCCCGTCGTACAATAAAAAAGGCTATATAAATTTTTGTTTGGTAAAAAAAAGCAGGCTTAGTAATAGGATCCCATTGGTTCCTTTTAGGTACGGTAGCCTAAAAATCAGTATAAGTGCGTTTGATAGTATTTGACTGTACTCAGCTACATATAATCTAACGCACTTGCGCTGATTTTAAGAGAATACCTCAGGATTAGCAAATAATACGTTAAAATTAGCTTCTACCTCACTTAAGCTTATGAATCTCAATTTTTGCACAAAGCTCCGGAATTAAACCAGACCTACGCGACCACGAATCGATGAAAAGTAACGAAGCACGGTGGTATATTATTCAAAGACTACAATTTAAACGGTCATCTAACTAAAGAGAATTTTTCAGACGTCGTAGTCTGCCCGCGACCACGGCTGGTGCAACCCTGCCGAAACGTCGGGATAAATATAGAGGTAAAATACGCGATAAATACCCGTTTCTCGAATTAAAATTATGTGTTCTAATCGCGAAAGTTTAAAAAAGAGAATTTTTCAGCTCGAAAATGTATTTAGTCAAAAAGAAAAGTGAATAAAAGCCTAACAACCTACTGACATACTCCAGAATCAGTTTTTCATAAGCACAAATTAAATGTCAAAAATATAGGTACTTTAAATTTTTTTCTTGCTGGCCGATAATACCAAAAAAAAAAACATCGGGTTAAACCCTAATGGCACTTCGCCGCATAACGCATAATTTCACCTTTTCTTTCAAGAATTAAGCAAATTGTCAACATCAATGGTAAAATTACAAAAAATATTACTCGCTTGAGAGATCCTCACCTACAATCTGACAGAAACAGGTGTTGTGTATCACGTCCCCAGAAGAGCCCTTTGATAAAGACCTCTATTATGCTTTATTTGTATTATTAATTTAAAATGAACATAAAAGATCGCTTCAGTTTGGCCGTTGCTTCATCCATTTGGGCCAAAAGTCAGGCCTAATGTGATCGTAATTCAGCCTTTCAAGAAAACGGTAATGTTGGGTATTATGCTGCCTTTATGACATAGGTATACCTACCTACTCCATATAAAGTACCGTACTTTGCACTTTACACTATTATGTAATGTAGGTACAACTTTCCTTACATTTTAATCTTACAAAGAAACCGGTCATATTGAACCTGATAATCGATTATCGTTAAAAATAGCTTGGTCTAAATGGAGTCTGAAACTTACTTTATCTTAAAGCAGCAAATATTTTTACATCAACAGCCCATTAGTGTCCACGGCTGCACAGAGCCACTTCCAAATCTGGCGTGTTTTGGATTGGCGAACACAGTAAAGGTAGATAATACACATAAGGATGCTGTCCTTCTTCTGATGAGATCTCTTAGTCGGCTTTTAAGACATCCATGGTCTGAGTTGGGGTCTTATAGCCGCAACCGCCAGCGCCACGGCAAAAATAGTTTACACTGTTTAGGTATTTAGACAAAACTTTATAAGAGATGAGTTCGGCTACTCAAAGCACTAACTTACTACCTAGGTACCCAAAATAGGAGGGATGGTGTTTCACTCAGCTACGTGCAAGCTTTAATAGACATACTTACACGTAGCTGAGAAGATATGCGGGATTTCATTCCAAAGACACAACTTAAAAATGGAACCGAGAATTCAAAAACCCAAAATTAACATTTATGCATGATAGGATTCAATAAGAAAAATAAATCAAAACAGAAAAACAGATAAAATATAAGGAGCTTTTATAGAGTGTGTTCCAATGCAAGTTAATAAAATATCTACATTAACTATGGATCACGCAAAGAATAAGTCGCACCCTGAAACAGCTAGGACACGGTAGCGCAGTGTCCTAGGCTGGTCAAGTCTTCTACTTCAATGTTTCTACAATAATTTTTAATACATAGAATGACAAAAGTATATTGCGCCATTCCAGATCATTCCAGAGATACATTTGGATATGTCACAAAGTTTTTTTATGAAAATCCAAATTAAAGACAAAACACCAATGTTTCATACACGCAAAAATTGGAACTACCTATAGATTTTACAAGCACTGAGAATTCAGTATTCAAAAGAACTAATAGTACAGTGTTATCCATGACTTCTGTTCTGTTATCATTTTGCAAATTGCGAACCAAATCCTGAAATTCTAAAGTGTCGCTTCAAAATTATACATGAAGCAGAATCGTGAAATGCATTAAGAAATAAGGAAATGAAATGTCGAGGTTGCGGTTTTGCGCCTTCTGGCGAATGTTTCGAGGATTTTGGCGTGGATATTGTGAGATAGTAATTATTTTGAGGTCTTCATATGTTTATATTAACTTATATTAACTGTGAAACGGAGTGTTGAAAGTCCTGACTCTGATTATGGGAAGGTGATGGATGGAGGTGGCTCAGCCTCCATCCATCACCTTCCCATAATCAGCATAATTCCCATAATTGCGATAGGTATTTTGTAAAGTCAATAACATTAACTCCATAGTGCCAGTCCATAAATACCTTGTAGTAGTCTAATGTATATTTATAAAAAAAATCAGGGAGCTATATTTAGTCTTGCGGTGTATAAGGCGTCTATAGACTGCGGTAGCTGTTTGTAATCAGGTCACCTGAATGCAGGCTGAAGTGGCAGTGGGTTGCCTGAGGAACGACAATCGGTGGATTCAACAAGTCCTTCAGTGGAGACCACGTTTAGGCAAGCGAAGGAAACTTTTGATATATGTATGTATATTTCATTTTTCTATTAAAAATTTATTTTAATTCAAGTAAGTACACTTTTCTACCTTTTTAGAGGATCACCTCTCTCTCTCAAAGGTTTGCTTATAGAAAACTCTTTAAGGGTTAAGCTTGCCTCTGTACATATGTTTTCCTATGACAGGTTTCATTCATATTTATGTGTACAATAAAGATTTACAAGAATTACTAGATGGAGCTACGACCTTGGTACAGTGGCAAGCAAAAAGAGAAAGAGTAAAGCCAAGATAGTGCTGCTTTGAAGAGCCTTTCGTCTACGATAGATTGATGGTGGTAATGATAACTGAGCTTGTTTGCCAGTTAAGTAGCAATAAATATCATAGTATCTCGCCCGTATACGACTGTTCTGTCGATACGGCATTTCTGCACACATATTTGCTCCACGCAGCAATTTCACAGATCACGTAGGTGCTATTTTATGCAAAGCTTGTCGATATCTTCATATTACAAAATATTCCTTTTATGTCCTCGTCTTACAACCTTTATCTTATTTAACCTGGCTTGCTAAAGACGATCACATCATCACGCCTTTTACCACCGATATCAGAATTGGTTTTTGCGTACTTTTACAAATTTTTTCAGATATATTTTTTGTAAGGGAACACAAAAAGGTCATGCATGAAATGAAGCTATGATTTTTATTGAAACTCAGTCTCAGAAAGATTTCAGTCATGATAGTCAGAATCAGAATCAAATTTCTTTCGCATTTAAGCCACACAATAAATATATACTAATTAATAGAAATATAATCAATTAATAAACATAATATATAATAATTACATTTTAAAAACTAAAAAAAAAACCGACTTCAATGAATAATTTACAATACGATACGATTTCGTTTACCTGGATGATGCATTTTTTCCAATTATTTTGATGACAGATAGATGTGAATGATATGGAGTCCATTCTTTCTTAACTTTTACGGTAATACACTTAAATCGCTTTAGGTGTGCATTTATTTTTTCTCCAGGATTCCATCATCAGATCCTGACCTGATGACAATGGGACCACATGTGAAAATCTTTTAAGGCGTCTTTGAGTAGTCGGGGAATATGATTCCGACGAATTGAGAACCTCCCTTATTTTTTTTTGGAATCGGTTAAAAATATGTACATGTCAAATATATACAAAGTTAGTCATGCGCTCAGCAAAGTCTATCAAAATTATGACAAACTTTATTCATAAATTCCAGCGTTGAATTTTTTGCTTTTGCCGTTAACCTAACCTAACCTGTAACCCGAAAATAGGTTCAGATCACACATTTTTAATTACAACCGAAAGTTCAGAATGTGGTAAAACAGGGGTAGAAGTTTCGTCGGTGTGCGAGAGGATTGCCTTCTGGGAAAGTTCGCTCCCTCGTTACAACATCCTTGCCCGGGCTAAGAGCTAGAAAAACCCTAGAGAATAAGAGCTAACCCATCACTAAACAAAACTTGCATATGTTTGACAGTCAATCAGCATTATACTTTTTTTAGCTTATATTTAAGTTATCAGACAAATAAAATTTTTCAAATTGTATCTGAGCTAGAAGAGATAGCATTTTCCTAAAAATAGACGAATTAGTAAACAAAACCTGAACTGGATCAAATGCTCAGTTCAATGTGGTTCAGTACACTCATTCAATCAAGCCAGGCAAATTGCTGGTTGTTTGAGTGATCGCTCGAAACCGTGCCTATTTTGCAAATTTGTATTCTATTTGACGAGCTTTATGGCTTAAAATTGTTTACTCTGGTGAGACGTAGATTGTACTGGCACGCAATCGCATGATTATACCTCAACAATGCTTGAAAAAACTGCTTAATGGAATTCATAATACGCTTAGAACAAAAATAATATCAGATATCAATCTAAGGCTGATGTTCATCAAAATCTAACCGACAATAGTTAGTTCACCGGCTGTTTAAATGGTAACATTCGGTTAACTTTGTTATAATGTTTACAGAAACTAGAAGAAATTCTGAAGTCAAGACAAATAGACACGATTCAATTTAAGTTTAAATAGAGGAGGTAAAATGGATGATTTATGTAATAGGGAGCAATTATCCGGTCATTTCTTGTAACAAAGCTTACTTCTAACCCACCACGACAGACCTTTAACTTTTTTCGTATTTTAATCAAAAAAATACAAAAGTATCGTCATTATTATCTTTGAATAGCCGATTATCTCACTCATTAATGGTCCTGAGCTTGGTTAATGTTAATGACCCCGTTACCGTTAATTTTGACGTATGACGAAGGCCAAGCGCTTCACAGTCGTACAATACAAAAAAAGAAATGAGATGTGGTGATCAGTTTTTTAATTAAAAGTCCGTTTATCTATCTAGATAATCGGACTACTGTATTTCGGTGAACATCAGCCTAAAAGGCTGATTTTACATGAAATGTGCGTCGTTTTTAATTCCTTAAGGTTTGAACCCAGTTATTTTATCAAGCTATTTTGCCAATTTACTTTTCGTCTACGTTATTTCATGATTGTGAGTAACTTACTCGACATTTTTATATGAGAGCGTGGCGAGCAATTCATTTATAACAATGAATTGTGAAAATATAGTTCTGAATTCAACAAAAGAATATGAGAAATAGGAATTTGTAGTTTTTTTAGTAAAATAATGCTACGTTTTACAGCAGTGCAGAAGGGCAGACAGTTAGCATTAAATATTCACAAGTTTAAAGTACTATCGTCCCCTGGATGTCCCCCGTGGCTTGTTTTATTTGACAGTCTGAGCTCTGTTTAGCTTTTCTAAAGATCATTTCATTAGAATTAAACTTCAAAGGGTAGTAAAATCCACTCACAACTGCATAGGCTTTAATAACATAAAATGGATAAGCTCTATAACTTGAAACTTGCACAGGTACTTGCACAGGCAAGAATAAGGTCAACGATAGTATAACTGGTAATCCCTCAAACCAATGAAATACAGCAAACTACTTGGTACTAGACTTTTACAGGAGAGTGGTTGTCCGACTTGTACAAAAGAAAAAGTCAAAGTCAAATATATTCATTCAGTAAGAATTTTTAGGATTACTTTGAAACGTCAAATCTACCGCCTGTTCGGAGTCGCGACCAGCACACAAGGTAGCCAAGTATCCAAGGCTCTGGCTGCAATAATACACTGATAATGGGATACAGCGAATTACTTGGTGCTAGAAACTTCTGCAAGAAAGGTTGTGGTTGCTAGTTGGGCGGACCAGACTTGTACAAAAGAAAACGTAACCAAGGCACTGCCGAATTGCCAAGCACAACAACATGTTTATTGTATGGCACCACCTTCAAATTATATGAACTTACCCTAAGAGTTATTTGTAAGTTTTTAGTGGTGAAGTCGGTTCCATTTTTTTCCAAAAAGAGTTTTTTTTTAGCTTTTTTTCGTTGTTAAACCTACGACACCACGACGTCTCCGACACACTATTTAAGAGTCGTGTGAGGGTGCAATAATACGTTATTTTTTGTATGAAAATATATTTTCCAAATAGGTTAAGTAATAACGGAGTTCTGAGGTAATGCAGTAGTAGTCGTTAAAGAGTCATCGATCACCAACATGCCTGCCAAGCGTGAGTATTATAGCAAAACCCTCCATTGCTTTCTTTAGCATTGGGGGAGGCCCATGTCCTATACAGTTGACTTTTATTCGCTGTAATGATGATGATGATACATGTATACAGCATTTATAGCCAGAATGCGTCAAAGTCAATTCCACTTACTACTACGTATCATCATTACTGCGATCAACAACCTGCCAAGCGTGGTGATTATGGCAAAACCCTGGGTAAGGTAAGCGGTTCAAAAGGTCTACTCTAGTGACCGTAAAGAAAGCAGAATACGCAATATCGTTTACTTGGATGACATATATTTTCCAGTTTATATAAAAACCAATCTACTGAACCGATTTTGGTAAAATTTCTATGGGACCAAGTCAAGTATGGCCTACCAAACGTAACAAGATTCATCAAAATCTTTTTCGAATTGGCGGAGAAATCAAGTAACAAACAAACAAAAAAGAACAAAAAAAACATACACCCGTATTAAGAACCTCCTCTTTTTTTTTAAGTTGGTTAAAACAAACGTATCCAAGGCACTGGCTGCAATACCACACTGATAATGGAATACAGCAAACTGCTTGGTGCTAGAAACTTCTGCAAGAGAAAGGTTGTGGTTGCTAGTCAGTCGGACCAGACTTATACAAAAGTAAACGAATCTAAGGCACTGGCTGCAATACCACACTGAAAAGCAACGCTGAGGACTAAAATATCGTCCAAGTCAACGTGTAAGAAGGCTATGTACTAATGAGATCCGTTTCACCTGACCACAACCCTCTTTTGTGAAAACAAGGTGAAAACGATAAGTTTATAATGACATTTAGCCACGAATATTCGTGACCCGTTTTAAGGGCAACGCATTAGCTTTTACGATTTAGGCCTGATTAAAAGCGCTTTAGTGATTTTTGTGGTTCTTATTGCTGTTTATCATATCATAACTATATGGGTGTTGTGTGTGTGGTTGCATTTATAACAACATCGCACATCTGTGAAATGGGTGTGTAAAAGGTGTGTTTGTTTTTGTAGGTAGTAGCTACCTCCTAGTGCTGTAGTAGCTCTCACCTACCGAGGTTAATAATAATTATCCGAGGTGGTTACTCCGGGCAACGGGATTAACCTTTAGTCAACGGTTATGGCTTAACGATCTTATTACCGGTGGTAGCACCAGTAGGTCTATTATGAAAAATGAAACCGGACACATCCGTTGACGGATTGCACGTTTTTCAATACAAAAATGATAGAATTTCTTTCGGATCCAACTACGTTTGATTTTCATATTATGTATATTATATTATACCCTGTAATGATCCGCCTGGCTAGCAACCTTCCGAAGTCCGGTGCCAAGGATTTCGCTATATTTCGTCGATGCGTGGGAGTGCCGGTGTCATTAAAAATCCGCTCCTGGGAAATCTTCTTCCATCGTTGACCTCGTCTTTGCCTAGAAAATGCCTCGTGGCAAGCCTCGTGGTCCAGACCTTTATCCATAAAAATGTTAAAGCATTCAAATGACTCGTTATGACTGTCAATCACAAAAAATGTCCTAACGACGCATTCCATGAATATATACAACATACCTCTGAATGCCGAAACACAACATTTTTTTAAGAATTTTCATTATGGCGACAGAATTAGGTAAGATGGTGGTAGCTAGCCAGGCGGACTTAAACAAAATCCTACCACCAACCAAGCCAAGCACAATATAGCTTTCTTTGTACATAGGTATACTAAATATACAAATTAAAATTGGTACACACGTTTATTACTTTAACTCTGTCTATACATTATAATATGATTGTGATTCATGTGATTGAGGCCTTATTTTAAGTAAAAACCCGAGTAAAGTAAAGTAACCCTGTTAAGTAAAGACCTGTGTTACGAGGTCTCGCTAAAATACATCCAATTCAACACACATACACAGAATAAACATCTTTATTCATCAAACAAATGTTTGAGTATGGGATGGAAAATCGAACTCACAATAACGCAGAAGGCTATCAAAAAAAGGCATTCACAGTTACAACAAAAAAAAAACAAAACAGAATAATAGAGAACAAAATCTTATTCACCCGTGACAATTCATTCATACTGAATAGATAAACAAAAGTGCTCATTTGGTTCAACATGCTATTTCATTTATTTTACAGACAAATTACGGACATAAATTTAATTTGGTGAATAATCACACTCCCATGTTCTCAGGTCCTGGGTCTAAAGCGTTATTTATTATCGTATGTATTGTATTCTACCAACACCACGCGTTCAGATAAGTACCATGCATAACCTTATGTAAAATACATGATTATATAATACTGTGTTCCAGCACACAGCGTTTCCGGCGTTTGTTTTACTAGACATAGACATAGATATTAATTTATTTACTATTATAACACACATACACAAACATAACAGAATGAAATTGTCAAACAGAAAGACAAGAGTAGGTAATAAGTGAGTACAGTTTGTGCTGTGTGCTACAGCAGCAAATGGGACACAACTCAGCATTATGTCTCACTGTAACACAGGTCAGCGCTGATATTTTGTTGTGACCCAGCCCAGTCAATCGACCTCATGAAGTGAGAGAACATTAATTTAATATCAATAAAATCATAGAAAAATGCATGAGGGGAAAATCTATAAAATATGAAATAAAAAAATAAACACATTAAAATAAACACAAAATAATAGATAGTAATTGAAAATACACACAATATACGCAGTGATACTGTAGTATTCAATGTTGTATTAGTAGTACATACATACAGATAAACCTGTGACGTGATACCTTTTAACAGGTGAAGGGCGCGCTATAATGAGTAGAAATGAGACAAAATCCACACAAGTAGTTTTTTTTATAAATGATGACGGGATGTAGATCATACATATCCGAGGGTATAATTAGCTGTACATTCATGTAGCTTTATTTAGTTGTGGATCGCATTAGCTAATTAGTAGTGCTCTAACGAGAACTAGACTAACGTCTCCGAACGACTAAAGTAATAAATTAATTACACATATTCATTTATTCTATAAAATGTATAATTAAAGTAACTATGTTCAAGAGAATCAGTCAGATTACCTAGGGACCGTTACAAACGGCCTAAAGGTAACTCAACTGTTCCAGACCAGTACCAGACGGAAGCATGCCCTGGCACTAGCTGCATTACCATGCTAATAGTTATGCTAATTCGCTGGCCTAAATAAGAACCAGTCCTTGGGTCACGTGTTGCCTCAACAAAAGCACCGCAAGATTTTTTAAAACTCGAAGGGCGCAAGCTTCGGGTTTATATTTATAATAACTTGGGAAGAACATCATAATTATATCCATATGAAGCCTATTGAAGTATTCTCGGGATGTTAAAAACTGGCTTTGAATCCACAGTATTATTACACTTACAAAAAACATGTCATGTGTATCTTAGAGGATTAGTACCTTCACTTTGTTCATAAAGTCTCCAAAACTGTAGTGGTGTGCAAAAACAGATGAAGGCTGCGAGTTCCATGCGACAAAACCTCCGTAGCGGGTCCCTACCTCAGATATAATGTGCCTTTCGTCTTCATACAACAGATAGGAGAATGCCACTATTAAACAAAGCAATGCTCAGAGCAATATTGGAATTGTCCGTTTCATAGTTTTGAATAGGTTCTGCAAGGATCGTTTCCGACGAAATGTTGGCTTTTCCGTACTTGTAATTGTAATCGCGATGATTGATTACAGTGACTGGAGGGTAACATTACAATGGCTTAAGAGTAAGGGGAGCTTATGATCGATGCGGGTGCTCCCTCAAAATTATCATAATCCAAATGAACGAATATTCTGCACGACGCCATGGTGCGGGAGCGCAGGGTATTTAAAAAGACCTATGGAATAATCATTTTTTTATAAAAAATAAGACGTCCAACAGACAAAACAAAATACAAACGTAAGGTTGGATAAGTTACAGTCTTAAAACAGTTTGTTTTTCCAATTACAGGACGCCACAGTGTGTACAAATATCAACTCAACTAGAATTAAAATTTTAAAGCTAAAATAGTATTTACTCAACAACAAAAAATCAAATGTAACACTAGTGTTAAAACGTTTTATGATATGTTAAAATATGGAACAATACTAGGGTTTCTTAAACTAATGCTTTCAACGAGTGAGAGTTGTGAGATCAGAGTGTTTAAATTAGGTACCTACCTACTATAGTTAGGATTTAAATATAAGTGTAGATATCCATTTAATTAAGTTAAGAGGGTAAATGGAGGTAGTAGAAACAATATAATCTGAGGTACTAATGCAACAAAGTATTAAAAATAATACCTATTCAATGTGTGACGGTAAAAACGAAAACGGCCTAGGGAAGTGCACCTGATTTGTGAATGCCAAGGACTTATCTTCTTATTCTTATTCTGAGTGGGGTGCCCAAGGCCTGCTCTGACGTCCCGCTGTGGGGTGTATTGTGCAATGTACCTCATGGCTTTAACTAACCCTACCCCAGCCAGCCCAGCTCCTTAAAATACCGGAGCAGGACTTTGGGTTGTTGGAGACACTTATTGAGTTGGTAGTGACATTTATTGAGCAATATCGACTTATCGCAAGGTGTGCAAAAAGTTGGCATGTACCGAACCAACGTTTGGACGTGCCTCTGGCTACCCCCTTGTATCCCTACAAAGAAGTAGTCAGAGGCACGTCTGATTCTTATAACATCCTTACGGAGTAAAAATCAGAGGTGAATCCTCGATGAGAAGAAAGTTGTGAGTTTGCTACTGTTACATTATAGAAATAATCTTGATATACCTAAATTTCCAAATAGTAAATCACTCATTAATAGAGTGCTGAGTACGAATCTAGCATAATAAGCTTCCTCAAAAACCAATTACAAGTGCCTACTACAAAATAAGTGACGTTATCAACGTTAAGAACACGTGGCCCGAAATTGCTATACCAGTTGGCAGCTAAATGGTGATTTCACAAAACAAACTACCCTTTAGGTAGGTAGTTTGGTTATCAATATATTTAAATAATACTACGAATTAAATACACATTTATTCAATAAAACATACAATTAAACTAACTATGTACAAAGGAATCAGTCAGATTACGGTCCTTAGGACCGTTACAAACGGCCTACCTATAGGTAGCTCAACTGTTCCCGACCAGTACCAAACGGAAACGTGCCCAAGACACTGGCTGCATTGCCACGCTGAATAGCTATGCTAATTAAATAATGATACTACTAGTAAAAAGTAAAGTAAATAACAGACTCACGGCTTTTATCCCTTCGAGGATTCAACAATTTTAGAGATATTATGTTTCACACAGATACCAAAACAGGTAACAACCTATATGCTATTGTTGGTATATAATTATAGTACTGGTCACTCAAGTAAAGTGACCAGTACTATAATTAAATACCAACAATCAATCAACACATTAATGCAAGACCTGTTTCGAATTCCACTGTTATTTAACTTACATAACTAGAATCTCGTACGCAATATTCAGTTACTGCTAAGTAATTAGGTAATAATAGAAATGTAAATAAATTATTCCATATATCCATGCTGAAAATATGTATTGTAATATTAGTACCAATTGGTACCTACTTACATGTAAAATAAAGGTTTAATCTCAGATTTCTGTTCGAGTGTTTCGCAATAAACTATACTGAGTGCCTAGTGCGAATTGCAATTGATTCGCGTTTGCTCACTGTGAATGGTGAATAGGTATTATTTTTCATACAAATCGTTGTAAACGCAAACGCGTTCGAGCAGGTATAGAGGAAGTATAAAACTCGCAATAGACACTGATTACATAACTTACATGTGCTATGTTTTATTTCAAAGCATATAATCACACAGCACACCCAGAGGAACAGCTTGACCTATCTGAACTACCAAGATTTTCTTATAAATGTCACATAGAAAATTGAGGGCTGTGTAACTATTGGAATAGTAACAAAATAATTAGCCCAAGTTTCTTGCTTTTCTCCTTATGTGTTAGGCGTGATTCCGAACAGGCGGTAAATTTTATGATTCAAAATGTAAAAAATTGTACATTGACTTTGACTTTTAGATATAAAATAAATTCACAACCCGGGAGCACCGGCCACTTTGTGCTTATGAACCCTTATCCCCAAAGGACCACAAGCAGTTTATTTATAGGTACTTGGTCGACATATTGTTGCTCACTCCTACAAAAAGAAGATATCTAACGTGTAAACGCCAGCCTTCAAAGACTTCTGGAATAAACCGTGGTTGTAAGAAATTATTATACCTACATACTCATAATACCTTAATGACATTATCCGTCGAGCGTTTACCAGTGTCAATGTGCCAGCCGTTCTTGAACCGAATGGTCTGTTACGTGATGATGGTAAGCGGCCCGACGGTATGACTCTTGTCCCTTGGGAAATGGGTAGGCCTTTGGTGTGGGACGCTACCTGCGTCGACACCCTAGCGCCATCTCATCTGCCTGGGACATCAGTTAGGGCTGGTGCGGCGGATGATTCGGCCGAGGATCACAAAAGGCGCAAATATAGTGGTCTCGACAGAGCTTACCTATTTGAGCCTTTTGGGGTGGAGACCTTGGGTCCGTGGGGAGCCGGCGCCCTCCGGGTTTTCAAAAATATTGCGGGGCTTTTGATTGAGGCGACACGTGACCCAAGGGCTGGCTCTTATTCAGGCCAGCGAATTAGCATAGCTATTCAGCGTGGCAATGCAGCCAGTGTCTTGGGCACGCTTCCGTCTGGTACTGGTCGGGAACAGTTGAGTTACCTATACCGTTTGTAACGGTCCTTAGGTAATCTGACTGATTCCTTGGTACATAGTTAGTTTAATTGTACTTTTTATTGAATAAATGTATTATTTAATTACGATTACGATATTGAGATATCTGATACTTGTAATATTATATCAATTATTGATAAAATAATTATTTCTTTTAATTTGATAAGTGAAACATTTTTAGACATTAATCAAAAATCTTGCGGGGGTGTCTACGAAGGCGACGCGTGACCCAACGCTGGTTCTAATTAAGGCCAGCGAATTATCATAGCTAATCAGCGTGGCAATGCAGCCAGTGTCTTGGGCACATTTCTATCTGGAACAGGTGGGCTACCTATAGTCCGTTTGTAACGGTCCCTAGGTAGCCAACTGCTTCCTTCTTAAACAATTAGTTGAATTGTACTTGCATATCGTTTGAATACATTAGAATATAAGGGCTCTACTATGAAAATCGAACATCTTCAGATCCGAAAGAACTTCTGTCATTTTTGTATTGAAAAACGCGCAATCCGTCAACGGATTCGTCATTTTTCGTTTTTCGTAGTAGATGGACCAAATACACGCAAGCTTCATCTTTTTTTTTTATACAACTAGGAGACGGGACAAGCAAGAAACCTGGTGTTAAGTGCATCTCTTGCACAATACCTTACTGCATAGGTCACATCGACTAAGAACATAGCCTACACGGCACTGCATTGCGCCCGTTAACTGGAGGCATAAATTTGCTAAGCCCTTCAAACCGGAACATAGCAATACTGCTTGGCGGTCGAAATAGGTATGGTGATAGTAATTCTCCGGACGAGCCCTTTCACAAGGGACTTCTTCTACTCTTCTTTGGCCACACGCCACATCTTTACTTGTTTTCCAAGTGAGCAATACAAAAAATTAAAACTACCTGCAATTTCAGAAGCGCATTATAATGTAACATAACCCTGAGTCTCCTGTGGGCATATCCACGTGTCAAAGAGACTTCCATGAGCATGATCATTTCAGACAGCAAAGAACAAATTTCAACTTTTGTTCCGTTTTGCTATGAATTCGTTGAAACTTTCTTCCGGCTGTCAATTTTAAATAGGTCTTCGCTCAACCCTGAACGCGGCATTAATCTCTTCCTTGAGGTATGTTCGAGTCTAGGAAGCGATCACGGTCCCAGGCGGGTGCGGTTGACAGTTTTATTGTCTTTACTTTATCACTTCGCGGCACCATGAATGCGGCCGTTTATTACCAAATATATTCCTATCTGCAAATTTAGGGACGCTCGCGGTTCATTGTGAAGGGTAAAGTACTTGCTAGGGTAAGACGTTATTATTATACAGCGAGTTTAGTACTTCCTTCGAATTTAGCATAACAATTGTAAGCAGATTACCAAAAATGATGTTTAATTTTTTTATTTATTTGTACGACGGGGAAGCAGTGGCATAGTTATGAAAAGATCGTAATTCTTGTAGTTGTAATTCTTTAATGTACACATAAATATGATTTAAACATGTCATAGGAAAATATATGTATAAATGCGAGTTTAATAACCCTTGAAGAGTTTTCTACCAGTTTTTAAGTCCGCCTTATTATGGCGACAGAATTAGGTAAGATCTATCTTACCTAACATAATAACAATTCTAAAAAATATGTTGTGTTCCGGCATATAGATATAAGATAGCCAGTTCCTCAGTTTGTTGAGGATTTCGGGTGAAGTGTGTCTCAACCTTCGGCCTTATCTCAACTCATAACCAGGTGAGATGAAGGTCAAACGCTTCCCCGTCGTACAATAATAAAAAAAACAAACTTTTGAGAGAGGTGATACTCTGAAAAGGTAGAAAGTGTACCTACTTGAATTAAAGTAGATCGAAGGTGGAAGCGTACGTCACCCGGAATCATCAACGGACAGACTCATTCATTTATATACTATTTACTTACATAATTACTTACTTACCTATTTATATTGTTAATTTAAAAAAAATGTGTGCGATAAACAAATGAGCCTTTCTTTTCTTTTCTTTCTTACCTCTAAATGCCGGAACCCAACAATCGTTATATTACCTATATACGAAAAAACCATTGCGAGTTAGTATAATATTTATTAGTTTCACACAGTACGTTATCTCGCCCCAAACTGAATAAAGCTTGTAATATGGGAACTAGATTACGGATAGAATACTTCAATACTTTTTTTTTAAATACATTACGTACTTTAAGATACACAAACACAGAACAAACATCTATATTCATCACACAAATGTTTGTCTTGGGTGGGAATTGAACCCACAGAGCTATGGGGCTTGTTAGTAAGTAGGTAATATAATACTGTGTAAGTACGTAGATCATCAATTTAAAATTAAGTCATGTTATTTGTAATCAGAGCATTTTTATAGCCGTTGAGAAATTGCGTATTACGCAGAACGCAACCATTATGACGTACGAATCTCAAGCCAAGGGGAGGCTGCTCCTATGATACCCCCTCAGTTTATGGGTGGTTATAGGGGGTTGATAAAGACATCGAGGGCTTCTCGCCAAAATATTCGCATACAAATGTAGAATAAGAAAAACTTCGTAATAAAATACAAAGTTTGTAGAGCGCAGAAACTTGCATGTACGATTAATGTCAAGTACCTACACTTTATATCAATACTAGCTGCGTCCCGAGGCCCGCATTGAAATGTATTTGTCAAATGTGGAACAATATGGATATCGAAGAATCACATTGATGATGAGATTCTTCGATGTGGTGGGGAGGGTACGTTTTGGATTGCGATTGGATTTGAGTTTTTGCGTTTTAAGGCCGGTGGGGAGTGGACGCGCGCTCTGAGATCTATCTGTGTGAAGAAAAAAGTAAGTAAGAATAGTAGAAGCCCCTAGTGAAAGGGCTCGTCCGGAGAATTACTACCACCATACTTATTTCAGCCGCCAAGCAGCATTGCTGTGTTTCGGTTTGAAGGCTATGGTTGCCGGTGAAATTACGGGTATGTGAGGCTTAAAACCTTTATGCCTCAAGTTGACGGGCGCAGTGTAGTGCCGTGTAGGCTATGTTCTTTGTGGATGTGACCTATGCAGTAAGGCTTTGTCATAGGTAAGAGTACACTTAACACCAGGTGCGCTACTTGCTTGTCCCGTCTCCTAGTAGTATAAAAAAAAAGTCAAGCAATACATACACACATTTTATTATTTTTAATATAAGTTTCATTTACTTTATTGTTTTGTTTTTTTTTTATTGTACGATGTGGTAGCGTTTGGCCTTTATCACACCTGGTAACAAGTTGAGAGAAGGCGAAGGTAGAGGCGCACTTCACCCGGAATCCTCAACAAAGTGTTTATTCAATAAACCGACTTTTGAGTGAATCAAACCACGCCTCCTAGGGTTTTTATGAAGGGTTAAGATGAAGGCCAAGTGCTAACTCGTAGTACAATAAAAATAAAAAAAATCTACCATAATTTTGTTCCATCAAGTAATACAAGTCTCATATAGCTCAGTTGGTTCACTCTGCCTTCTGCGCTGTAGGCGATGGGTTCGATTCCCACCCAGGATTAACATTTGTATGATTAATGTAGATGTTTATTCTGTGTTTGGGTGTTGTATCATATAGTACGTACGTATTTACAATCAAAAGTATTAAAGTATTCTATCCGTAATCTAGTTCCCATATCACAAGCTATGCGTAGTTTAGGGATAGATGGCGCTGTGTGAAATAAATGTCATGTCCTGTAATAAAAATTCTCGTAACAAAATACGCGAACAACCGTTTTGCCTTTGCTAAAATATTATTCTTGCTTATCAAGCCATATAAGACCGCCCATTGAAACAAAATTTTGACTGTTCTCTTTGTTTGTCTTTTGTGTTATATTGTTAATTAAGTACTATGTACTTTATTGCATACACACATAGACATAATGATATCTACAAGCTATCTTTAAATTAAAATGGAAAGTGAATAAACAATGTTCATTGTGTTTAAGTGGGTTTAGCAAAACATGTCTTCTTTCTCCATTCCCCCTATCAGACTTCATCTCATCATTTAACATATCATCCCTCACACAATTAACATTTTATCTCCTGACGGTACTTTTAAACTAAGCTGACTTTTAATTGAGTTTTCCAAGATATCAATAATTTATGGGGCCCTCCCACGGGAGCCTCAGGGATAGGGGTACTCAGGAAATAACCAATCCATCCATGGATATATAGTGATTAGTAGTATGATTGATAATTAGTAATAAGACTGAAAAAGAGATGCATTTCTTTTTCAGTCTTACTAGTTTTACTACAAACTTTGTTACTTGCGTAATCTTAGTCCTACTTTGAAGTTTACTCGATCAAGCGGAAATAAGTAGGATAATATAGCATACAAAAAGTACCGTGGTATATAAATTTACTTTCTAAGAAATGGCACCCAAGGAATTTTCCCAGAGAATTTCATTAAATTCCGTTCTCGCTTATTGATATGGGCGCCGGGAATGAGGCTCGCACTTTATTAAGAAATCACATGAATGTCGTCGGGATGGGAAATGGCGGACGTGACGATACCCCATATTGCCATGGCGGCGTGCGTTCGCATTGTTTCCTGGAATTAGAAAGACATTCGCGATCGATTATTTAAAATTGGATCTTTATACCAATATTGTGCTTGGTTTGGTTGGTGATTGGATTTTGTCTAAGAGTGTCGCCTTAAACAATTATATACAGTTGTGTTCCGGCATTTAGAGGTAAGATAGCCAATTCCTCTGTTGAGGCTTTCGAGTGAAGTTCGCTTCCGCCTTCGGCCTTATCACTCTTGAAACCAGAAATGAATTGAATGAAGGCCACGCGTTTCCCCGTCGTTTCATAAAAAAACATTTCTGAACGCAGTAAATAGGACATCGGCATTCTTTCGTTGGTAGGATCAATGAGTCATTGTGGACAGCGTGAGACGGACTCCCACGAAAACTTCGGAACGAAATGCGTAAAATCAGCATTTTTTGCCTTGAACTGTGGGTCGGAACCGTCTGTTTGCGTGTTTATTTTATTTTGATGTTGAAATTTATAATATAATCCACCTCGTGATCTCGTCCTCGTGTATGATACATATGTAAAAACATAAAACATCAAACTCAAGGCTATGCGAGGGTAGCGAATATTTTAATTCCTGGGCTGGTTCATTTCAAACATAACTCAAAGTTCAGGGATCTCAACTGGCCGTCAAGTACTGTTTAAAAATTCTGTACACGGTGCTGCCATGTTCTCTCCAATTACGCAAACACACTACCAAACTTCTTACTCATATATTTAATTCCTTTTGCTCTTTGGGTTAGTCTTGTTTGAGTTATTAGGTAAATACTAAACAGATGAACTAATTAGTGGGTACTGGGTAGCTGCGCCATTTACAATTCGTTTGGGAACTGTTTATTTTGTTCAGGCCAAAAGCTACAACCCTATAGCTGATATGGAACTTTGATTTTCTTCTAACAATTCCTGAAATGTTTTTGCACACAGATTTTCTTAGTAAGCAGTTATGTGCGAATACGTATGCCGAGGGTTTTGACCCACATTTCAAGATAAACATCACGTTTCTTGTATCTCTTTATATTACTTTTTAACCAACTTCAAAAAAAGGAGGAGGTTCTCAATTCAGCTGTATGTTTTTTTGTTTGTTTGTTTGTTTGTTTGTTTGTTACTCGATTTCTCCGTCAATTCAAAATAAATTTTGATGACTCTTGTTATATTTGGTAGGCCGTGCTTTCGAGTTGGTCCCATAGAAATTTTATTAAAATCGGTACCCTGGTTTGGTTTTTATATCAAAATAACGGGAAAAAATATGTCATCCAAGTAAACGAAATTGCGTATTTTGCTTTCCTGTGGTGTTTACAGTCACTAGAGTAGACCTATTGAACTACTTACCTTCCAGAATCATCATCATCATTATCAGAGTTTTGCCATTATCACCACGCTTGGCAGGCGTGTTCTTGATCGCAGTAATGATGATACGTAGTAGTCCCACTGAACTGCCTGCCTTCCTGTAGGTCTAGGGTAGGTCTTTGGCTTCATCATCAGACGACTGTGATGACGATGTTCACTGAAACTCCGTAAAAAAACAATTTAACCTAGCATTGTTTGGGCTTAGTGGAATTGTCCTGGCATTCTGGCTATAAATTCTGTATTCTTGTATCATCATCATCATTATCATCATCATTACAGCCCATAAATGTCTACGGCTTTTAAATAAAAATACAGGAAAACAGGATAATGAGAAAGATCGTTCCCATTATCCTGACAAAGTGCACCACTTACACTGCACTATAGTAGGAACCGATTTTTAACATTTGTTTAGGTAATCCGTATTTATATTCGTTCCCATCATTGCGAAGATATTTTCCAGAAACCCATATTTTGGCAGCCTCACGTGACTTTTAAATCGGGTGTCGGAGACGTCGTGGTGTCGTAGGATTCACAACTTTCACAACACAAACAAAAATAAACTTTTTTTTTTTAAATGGACTTCACCACTAAAAACTTGAAAATAACTCTTAGGGTAAGTTCATATAATTTAAAGGCGGTGCCATACAATAAGCATGTTGTTGTGCTTGGCAATCGGCACCAACTTCAATTTATATGAACTCACCCTTAGAGTTATTTTTTTCAAAAAAAGTTTATCTTATTTGTTTTTATAGCGGCAATAGAAATACACACTCTGTGAAAATTTGAACTGTCTACCTGTAACGGTACATAAGAGATATAGCCTGCTGACAGACAGACAGACGGACTTCGGAGCCTTAGAGTAATAGGGTTGTTGGAACCCATTAGGTACGGAACCATTAAAATAGAGTGACATTTTACATGAAGAACCGGCAGAAGCTGACAAGTTGATGATGTACATCCTCTCACTGACTGTATAAAAACTAAAAACCAGCTTCTTCCTTTTTTTGATATATAGATCACGAAAAAACAGCCAGACGTTGCCAATACATCGTTTTATGGTATACACACCTCTGTCAAAGCTGCTTTTTTATTGTACGACGAATAAGCGCTTGGCCTTCATTTCACCTGGTCTCAAGCTATGATGAGGCCGAAGGTGGACGCGCACTTCACCCGGAATCCTCAACAGACTGAGGAACTGGATATCTTACCTCTGAACGCCGGAACACAACAATTCAGACTGGTTGTTATGGCGACCAAATATATTTTTTATATTTCCGATGACACACTTTTTTAGACCTCAAAATTCTTGCAGGGCTCATGATCGAGGCAAAGCATGACCCAGGACTGGCTCTTATTTAGGCTAGCGAATTATCATAGCTATTCAGCGTGGCGATGCAGCCAGTGTCTTGGGCACGCTTCCGTCTGGTACTATTCTGGAACAGTTGAGTTACCTATAGGCCGTTTATAACGGTCCTAAGGTAACCCGACTGATTTCCTTATAGTTTAAATGTATATATTATTGTTTGGTATTATTTTTGACATAGGTCATCATTGACCTCATTAGTTGGAATAAATGGTTGTGATAAAATCAGAATTTGCTATTTCCTGAATCCATTTACCTTCATTTCCTCAAGTGAGTATTGTCTTTCTTTGTCTTACTATATGTATACACTAGTTCCCAATTAAGTTGGATATTAATGAACAAAAAAACAAACAAGAAAGTAAACAAGTATTCGAGTCAAGATACTCGCCTTGTATTTTTTTTCTTATATAACAGGATATTAATTTCACACATCGTCTCTAGCCCTAAACTAATAAAAAAACAAACTAATAGTAACAAGCCTCACAGCTCAGTTGGTAGAAGCTCTGCCTTCTGCGCTGTAGGTTGGGGGTTCGATTCCCACCCAGCAACCAACATTTGTGTGATGAATATAGATGTTTGTTCTGTGTTTGGGTGTTGTATGATAAGTATTGATTATATCAGTAATCGAAATCCAATATTACAAGCTTTGTTTTAGTTTGGGGCTAGATGGCGCTGTGTAAGATTTTTGTCCTGTAATAAAAAAATAAAAAAAATGAATACTAAAATACTTTTTTTTGTAAATACATACTTATCATACACACATGTTTGGGTGTTGTAAACCAAACACAGAATAAATAAATTTAATTGTATTTTAAATTTATTTATTTTTCAGTATAATTATCATTATTTATTAACGTAACTAATTTTGTTTATGATTTGGTTTTTTTGGTGTTGTATAGGTACTTTTCACAATTAGTCAATATTATTTCTTTCTCCACTTAGATTTCCTTGAAGAGAACCCTTTTTTTAGGATTTAACTTGCTTTTGCCATACTTTTTCACTTGAATACAGAAAAATATGATGTAACATCCGCTAATTTCGTAAAAAAATCAGATATCCTTTGTGTATATTTCCTGAAGTTGTCTCGTGTTTTTTTTTAAGTGACAACTTCTTTAGGCACGTTGGGCATTTTTTGAGAAACCATTGAACTCTGCGACACCAGACACCTTACCGACACTACTTTTGTCACATTTGACTTTAAACACATAGTCACGTTAACTTTATGATCCTAACAGGTACGGGCAAGGATCGTTAGAAGACTGCCTGCCTCTTAGACGACAAATTTCAAGTTTTCACTTCTGTCGGCACTCCCTGAAGGTCACTGAATTTTTATTAAATATGGGTCAGCTCTAAGATGGAGCATTTCCCATTCCAAGGTGCCTATTAACTCTATTCTTGAAAACATTATGGGCGTATGTGTATGGTAATACACAAACACGCCCTAATTTTAATTTATTCAATCTACAACTTAAACTCAAATACATATTTTTCTAATGTATTTATTTTGGAACAGAAACATGTACACTTAAAGTGAACGATGATATCTGCATTAGTTAAAAAACTGTGTCGCAGATACCAATGCCCTTCTCCGTTTTTTAAAATGAGGTGTCAATCACATTTAACATATTGTATAGACTAAGTTAAAGAAATAAACATGTTGTATTTGTATTTTGTAAAACAGCGAATATACAGACACTGAAAGCTGATTTCAAGTTTTTCAGTGCGCAAAATAAAATATTGTTGAAAGAGCTTAGTCCAATGCAAATGCATTAGTGCAATTATGCTCTTCGAGGGTAATTTGCAGAGCCTAGAATATAGACGTCGGGTTGCCAGGTGTCTTTGTTCTATACTAGCAGACGTACGGTATATAGACGTCGGGTTGCCAGGAGACGTACGGTTACAACTCGTGCCTTGTAGATGTTTCATTGTGCCGAACCCATTGAATTGCCTGTACCTTTCTTATTAATACAGGTAAGGAATGAAACTCCTTGCACTCGTGTATTTTTCCGCAGCAGTACAATCTTGGGAGTCTTCAAGTCCAGAATGAACAGGTGATTTTGGCGGTGGTCAAACATGGTCAAATGCATTTGAGACGTCAAGAGAAACAGTTTTTGCTCCTCCATGCTTCTATATTGAATTTCTCCACAAATTCGTGACGTCATAAGAATATCGACTATGGACCATTCTTGGCGAAAGCCATATTGATGGTAGGTTATTCGTTTCAAGGTACGTCAGCAACTTGTGGTTAGAACTCTCTCCATACCCTTGCATATTATAGAGGTGATGGAGATTGGTTGGATGGATGGCTCGGACGGAGAACGGTGGCTGGCTGGTCGGCTCGACTTCACTTTTTGTCATGTAGACTCAATGATTTGATTTACTCAAAGGAACTGAAAGGATTTTCTAATTTATGTTTTTCTGTTTTTATATCGTATTGGATCTCCACAGTGACGCCTGTGATTATTTATTATTAAATATTACAGGAAATTTATTTCACACAACGCTATCTAGGCCCACACCAAGCGAAGCTGATAATATGAGAACTAAATTACGAAATTAATACTTACATACTTTTTCGTTAGTAAATATATACTTTTCATATACAACACCCAAACACAGAACAGACATCAATATTACCACACAAATATTTGTTCTGGGTGGGAATCGAACCCACAACCTACAGCAAAGAAAGCAGAACCTACCAACTAAGTTGTGAGACCTGTTATCTATGTTAGCTATAGTAACAGCATATAAGGTTTTTTAAATTAAAGTTTTAATTGTGTGCTCAATAAAGTATTCATAAAATATTATTTTTAAAACGACATTTATCCCAGGATAGGACGATATTGTGGAAAGTGTTAATGTGTCCCGTCCTATTGACTGACATCATCCTGGAAATAAAACCGCAATAAATTCGGCAAGCTCCCTCAAAATGAAAAATCTCAGTAACCGTTCCGAAACATAAATAAAGAAATAAAAAATAAGGATCTCAGTCATAAAAACTGGCGAACCATTACTGTAAATAATTATGTGACACAATCATCTTTATGGTGCTGGTTTTAATGTCTTAAAAAAGGGAAAGTTGGGAGTCATTAGGAGGGAAAGTCAATGGGATTTAGGTAGCCCTTGGGATCGTACATACAAAAGCGGGATATCCATTGCCTAGCAATATACATCCATCTTTTTTAATATGACATGAAGGCCACTTCCTCGTCGTACAGTAATAAAAAAAAAAAACGTTTTTTTGCATTGGATAATATTCTACACACGTAACACAAAAAAACAGGTCAAGTGCCGAAACAGACACTGAGGCAAAGCATTCTTTTTTGCATTTCTTTTAGAAGCATTCGTTTTTTTTATAGTACGACGAGGAAGCTCCTGGCCTACATCTCACCTGGTTACAAGTTAAGATAAGGCCGAAGGTGGAGGCGCACTCCACCCGGAATCCTCAACAGACCGAGGAACTGGCTATCTTACCTCTAAATGCCGGAACACAACAATTTTAGAATTGTTGTTATGGCTATACAGAATTAGGTAAGATGATGGTAGCTAGCCAGGCGGACTTAAACAGAGTCCTACCACCAACCAAATCAAGATCAATATTGTACTACCCCTGGGGATAAAACCCGGGACCTCTGAATCTGAAATCGGTGGGTTGAACCACTAGACCACAGCGGTAGTTAAAAATGGATACGACTTTACGATTGGGCGATTTTTAGTCTTTGTTGGATACAAATATACTTACATCAAGGTAAGGACTATCATCACACCAAGTTTAAAATAGTAAATATTTTTAAAAATCCCCAATCAAAATTTAAATAAAGCCATAATATTTTTCCCATGCAAACACTCTTTTGCACGCCTTATACCTGCCCAATATTTATCTCATGGGACATGTTATTTTAAAAGAATAACAAACTATGTTTGTACTGGAGGACGAAAATCTGCGGTTCGCCTCTGAAGACTCATGGGTAAGTTTGACAGTGACAGTTGACCTAAAATGTCGAATCAATTCTTCCTTTTTCAAATAAATCCCCGTGTCGATCCCGTTACTTAAGGCTTTAAGCCGCTTCGCTGCCATAGAATGGGCACCTGGTGGTAAATATTACTGAGGCAAGTTACACCTTCATTTGTTTTTACCTTTTTTGGTGACTTTTGCCCGAGTTTAAGTTCGCGCCAGGTGTTCAGAGGTTTAGACACATTGGAGTAATTTACGTACTTGCAATATCAAAATTTTAGATTAACGTTACGAATGTTGAGATTTTTCATGTGGCAAAATAATTCAAAATTTGTCGCAGACATTGTAAAGTGTCAAACTTGTTATGCCAGCTGTTACCTATTTAGTAACACAAACTCCACGGTTTTGAGTTAATAACTTAAATTGATCTATGCTTTACTTCAGCAGCTATCGTGAAGTCATGTCGCATTTTAATCTTTTACTGGATTAATTCGCACCGTCACAAAATAGCTAGGTTTCATCCGTGAGTGAATATAATCTCCGGACCTTTTTTTTACGAGGGACAAGCGCCTTCGTCTCACCTGGTTTCAAATTATGATAAGGCAATGTGGAAGCGCATTTCGGAATCCTCAATAATCTGAGCAACTGAAAACCTTATAAATGTCACATTTTTTTCAATTTTTAGTATTTTTGTTAGGGTGACAAACATACGTAAGATGATTTTCCCGATTACTTTGCCAACATAACAACAAGTCACAGCTCAGTTGATAGTAGTTCCGCCTTCTGCTCTGTGAATCGCGGGTCCGATTCCCATAGAGGACAAACATTGGTGAGATGAATTTGAATGTGTGTTCTGTGTTTGTTTGGTAAGAGCATATTCAATTAAATGTACCTACAATCATTGTAGGTACATTAGGGCTGGCTCTTATTAAGCCAGCGAATTAGCATAGCTATGCAGCGTGGAAATGCAGCCAGTGTCTTGGGCACGCTTCCGCCTGGAACTGGTCTGGAACAGTTGAGAAACAGCCTATAGGTAGGCCGTTTGTAACGGTCCTTAGGTAATCTCACTGATTTCTTTGTACATAGTTAGTTAAATTACTTAACTGTCGTGGGTCACGGTCGCCTCAATCAAAAGCCCCGCAAGATTTGTTGTTAAGGTGTTTTGTATGGAATATACGAGTATGTACAGAAAAAATATACAGTTATAATTATAAAAAGTATATACTTACTAAAAAAATTCCTTATGTATTCCGTAAGCCAGTTCCCATATTACAAGCTTTGCTTAGTTTGGGGCTAGATCGTGCAGAATGAAATTAATGTTATGGAGGTCTTCTATTTATCTTATATTTATTTATTTAGATGGTTTTCATGTAAAAAACAATCGTACCTACTACCCGCCTTTGAATTAGAATTCTCATTGCTGAAATTCACGTCCAGGTACGTTATTCATTGTTCTTTCAGACGACATGAAGTAGGTGTGAAAGGATAGGTACGCGTGCTATTAACTAAATTAAATTTAAGCTAAAAACACATTGTGTTTGCATAGGCGTGGAATTCTTGACAAAAACCAGGCGAAACAGCACGAATAATAACAATCATTTGACATTCACAAACACAATGGTGCTTTTTTTTTTTTATTGCGTTAGCCAAATGTACTAGAGACTTATATAAGTTAGTCTTTAGCACGTTTAGAGGGTAAACGCTTGGTATGTCTTGTCGCATATAATGTTAAAAGGAATTAGCTTTTAAAATCACCATTTGTTTTTAATTTATTGTAACCATCCCTGTACTAAAGAATTGCAAAAGTCTTGTGAAATTTCATACGCCCTGTCATATGACATTTCTTCGACAGCAGATTTCAAAATTATTAATTTTGCCGTTAGTGGGGGTTGGTTTTAAAGATAAAAAATATAATTTAAAACCCTCACCTTTCTCATTTCAATGAAAACTGGTCAATCTTTTATTTTTACACATAATAAGGTTGCCAAGCTTAGAAGTTTGACTCCATGTAGGATTATATATTTATAAAATTAAATGTACAATTTAACTAACAATGATTAAATGTACAATTTAACTAACAATGATTAAATGTACAATTTAACTATGTATTTTTTTATTGTACACCGGGTATTAAGTGCTTGGTCTTCATCTCACCTGGT
Organism: Venusia cambrica; assembly: GCA_951394065.1. Taxonomy (NCBI): domain Eukaryota; kingdom Metazoa; phylum Arthropoda; class Insecta; order Lepidoptera; family Geometridae; genus Venusia; species Venusia cambrica. The sequence goes on along the minus strand of OX596044.1, from coordinate 4,604,714 downwards.
TACAAGTTAAGATAAGGCCGAAGGTGGAGGCGCACGTCACACGGAATCAACAAACTGAGGAACTGGCTATCTTACCTCTAAATTCCGGAACACAACAATTTTAGAATTGTTATTTTGGCGACAGAATTAGGTAAGATGGTGGTAGCTAGCCAGGCAAACTGAAACAAAGTCTTACCACCAACCAATCCAAGCACAATATATTGTACCCCCCATGGGGATCGAACCCGAGACCTCTGGATCTGAAATCGGTGGGTTGAACCTCTAGACAGAGGCGGTTAAAATGTACTAAGGAATCAGTCGCATCACCTAGGGACTGTTACAAACGGCCTATAGTCAACTCAAATGTTCCAGTACCAGCCGGCAACGTGTTAATAGTTAAATTACGTTTAGTTATTGTCACTTATCCCACTTTCAATACACAATGCTTTGAAGATACAACAAAAACCATAACGCGTTTTTCACGTGGCACATCCACACTAATGAAGGTATTCTAAGAATGCCTGAGTTGTATTGTAATGATCATAATGAGCATGACATATCTCTTGAAAATGCTCCCACGTGAATGAAAGACATACTGCCGGAGATGGCGCATACCATTATATCATAAAAAATACACATGTATTTGTGTCCGTGTTTTCTTATCATGTTACTAATTTTGCCGGTGATAGCATAAAACAATGACTTTTCGCCTAGTTCAAATTAGTTAATATAAGAAAGTGAGAACGCGTTTTCCGAGTAATTCATCATCTTTTTTTTGTTTCCTAGGCCTCTGCTATCCGTCTGTCTGTAATCGGGCTGTATCTCATGAACCGTCAGGTAGGTACCTAGACAGGTGATATTTTTTTTGTGTATTTTTTTTCGAGTGATCCAATTTTATTTTAAAGGTGTGCAATAAAGTACTTATTTTCATTAATTGCTTCATTCATTAATTCATTTGATTTTTCTATAGCCGCTTTGACAACCAATAGTCAAATTTAAATTTCATTAAAAAACCGGTCAAGTGCGAGTCGGACTCGCGCACCGAGGGTTCCGTACAAATCTATAGGTTTATAAGTAAACTTATGGTATTTTTATTGCTTAATTAAATTCAAAAAATCATAATGTGGAAGGGTGAAGGAGCATAAATTTAAGACAAAGGTCTTTTTATCGTTTCTAATAATTATAAAAAATAATATGTGATGTAACTAAAATGTAAGGTTTTGGGAATTTTTCCTTTATGTGTGCTATAAATCGTTGCTTCATGCCAAATTTCTAGATTCTAGGTCGACTATAAGTATCCTTTAGGTTTTGATTACCTTGCAGTAGTTGCGAGTTTTAAAATATGCGGCATTAATTGCTGTTTCTTTTGATTGTGTTGACATAGTAGTTTGATTTTGTTAAAGCCTAAAGGTATTATATACCCGAGTATTTAATATGAATTTCAATGTAATACCACTACACGTTCACGAGGAATGGGGTAGTAAGTTTAAAAATATTTTTATTATCTGCTGTAACTAAAAATGTATGCTTTTCGCAATTTTTCCTTTATCTGTGCTATAAGTCGTTACTTCGTACCAAATATCAATATTCTGAGTTCACCCTGTAGGATTTGATTCCCTTGTAAGTGTCGAAAATACTTGGCATAAACGGCTGTATCTTTTGATTGCGTTGGCTTAGAAGATTTATTCACAGCTCTAAGGGACAGTAGACCTGAAATTTGAAATGGATTTCAACTTGTTACTTCCACGCGTTTCTTCACTGAGAAAAAGGGTCTTGACAGACAGGCAGACAGACAGACAGACGGACGACAAAGTGATATATATAATATATACCGAACCCTGGGGTACCGGGTTCTGAGTTTTCCTTTTGAGGTACGGAACCCTAATTAAAGGGGGCACAAGAATATTACATTGTTTACCTAAGGGAGGAAGTGACCGATTACCAACGAGGGTGTAGTTTGAGTTTGGGTGTAGTTTTAGTTTGAAATTGCCTTAATACACAAAAGTTAGGAATATCACTTTTTTCCGTGGGGTACATAATGCTTTATACTGTACCTACGAGGGAAATAAAAGGCAAATTCTACGATTTAAATTTAAATACAATTGGTTCATACAAAAACGTTTTACTCGTCTCTTGTAAAATGTTCCGAAAAAGCAAGTGGCCATTATCATTTAGCAGAATTGGGGATAAAAACTTTTCGGTTTTTGGCATTAGGTAGTTTAATACTGATATGACCCAAAAAAAAGCAGGCTTATAACCAATTTTCAAACATTTTTTCAGTCGGCATATTAGTATCAACATTAATGACATTTTTTTTAAAGAATGGCTTCCACTTTCCGACGATTTGAAAACAAAAAATAAATTTCTTGAGATGCGGATCGGAGCCCTTGGTATGCGTGTCTTCTTATTCCTATTCTTTTTCTGAGTGGGGGTGACCAAGGCCTGCACTGACGTCCCGCTTTGGGGTGCTTTGTTCATTGTCCCCCATGGTTTTAACTAACCCTAACCCCAGCTAGCCCAGCTCCTTAAAATACCGGAGCAGAACTTTGGGTGACACCTTTTGAGCGTCTGAGTTCACGACAGCGACAATGAAAATGATACTAGTGTTGTGGGCGATGATGCTTGTTCCAAGCCGGGGCCTTAGAAAAGTGCTTAACTTTTCTAAGGCCCGTCTTCTCCCTAGCCGATTCTGTAGCCGAGCAGTGTAGGATCACGTGCTCTAGTGTTTCCTCCTCCTGTAAGCAGCCCCGGCAGAAAGGGCTGTCCGTGACTCCAGTTTTTAACAGGTCACAGTGTCCTGTGATGATGCCTACCATCAGTCGAAGATGTGCGTATCCACACTTGGCTGGTTTATATATTATTTAGTAGGTTTTGGATACTAATTTTGAAAATCTTCCGAATCGCGATGCTGCAGGCCTATCACAAGGTTTTACAAACGATTCATGAACGTATTGTTTTAACGTTTCAATTACTTGAATTCGTACATTTCAAATCATAATTGTATTATTCCAGCGCTGAGATTGTGAAAATATGAATGATATTCTATTACTGCGCTACGAGAGAGCGGGAACAGCTGAGATTCGTATAGTATTGTTACTTTCTCACAGTTCGCTACGAAACGCGTTCCAAAATACGCATATAAACTATACCATTCGAAACCTCAATGGTACGTTTTAATGTGGCAACGGTTTTTAATACGGCGCGAAACTTGTGATGTGTTGAACAAGTAAAAAATATAAAAGTATCGCTCTTTTGACTGATAATGTAAAAAAGCTTTCGTTGACTCCAAGAGTATCAAGTCATAGATAACAGAATACTGACGATCAAATTGTGTGCTACATTTTGCAGTATCAGCAGAAAAGGCTGGGTCTTCAGGCGACAGCTGTACACTCTATGGGAATTACAAATTCTTGTAGAGAAATCGCTACCAGCCGAAATCGATCTCACCATGCAAAGGAATATTCGAGCAGAAAAAGGAAAGAGATTTCTCAACCCTCACAAAGCGACGGATCTCTCAAGAAATGAAACGACTGGTGCAAAGAAAACAATAAATACCAACGCGTATTATTTTCCTAGTAAAGTTTTTGTGATGGTTTATTCCAACTCAGCCCGCGGATGTCGTTAAAGTCTACTGTGGGATTTTACTACGTAGCAAGAAACCAGGTAGCAGCTTCCATTGTGTATTATCTACCTTTAAACTCCATAACTTTAGAGGAGGCTATTTCCAATAGTAAACATCGATAGGCTATTGATGCAAAGAATATCTACGAGTATATCGTGATATGTTGTGAGGATTAAAAAAAAATACATGTCATACCCAGATATTTTTTAAAAACCCTGGGTAGATTATACGACGAAATTAAATATGCTATGCGGGTGAGTGCCATAAAGTCTACTCAATTAGCCACCAAAGCAGGACCTTCAACCGAACAACCCCTGTCAGACATGGAGGCAACATTTCTGCAAATACTCGGAGCATTTTGGATAAGGGTTGCCCTGTGTCCGGGTGGAACCGTTTCCAGACGTAAGCAGATACATATTTGATTAAACCTCACTGTATTTATGTGGATCATACTTTGCAGGCAATAACTGTCTGTACAGACAGTTTTTTTTATATTTTATTTATTTATGACGTGTGCTTGATATTCATCTCACTAAGTTGCAAGTTAAGATAAGGCTGAACCAGGAAGCGCACTTCACACGGAATCCTCAAAGTCAACCAAACAAGCCACCAACCAAACCAAGCACAATATTGTACTCTCCCTGGGGATCGAACCCGGGACCTCTGTATCTGAAATCGGTGGTTTGAACCACTAGACCGCAGAGGCGGTTAAAAACGTGTTATCTGTAGATTCTGTGTATTATTCACGAGAGGAACAAGTCGTCGCCAAGGTTGTGTGCGAGATCTTATGGCAGATCGTGCCTTTTTTAAAAACTCCGCCTCATCCAGATCCTAGGAATCCTTCAGCAAATGTTCTCATCGAAGCCTTCTCGAAGAGTTTTCTTCGGCGCGGGAACCATCATAATGGTCAAATCACCTACCTACATTACCAGCAACGCGATCTCAGAATAAGAATTATGCACTCGCCACCAACAGTTTGCCGTTGTCAACTCTCATAATCGTTTCTGCCGCGATTTTAGCTGCATAGAGCGCCTTAAGAGGTCATAGTTATCCCTCTGGTCACGAGGAAAATGTCAAGAACCTCGGATCAGCTAGTTTGACTGACTGACCGAATGACAATCTACGCACAGCCCGAATGAGAAAAGTTATCTTCTTATAAATGCTGAGTCTATTGATCTCTAGGCTTGTCTAGAGAGCAGAGATGGATTGAGCTTAACAAGGTACTGACTCCCTCCCACGGAACCGTTAGAAACACAGCTGGCTGTGGCGCCAGTCCAGGGTAGCAGAGTGATCACTACCCAGGTGGACTTATACAAGTCCGGTCGCCATTATTTTTTAAATTGTGATACGGGGTATAGCGCTTGGCCTTCATCTCATTAACCCGGTTTCTTAAGTATTTGACACAGTGAACCAATATCTTTCCAATTATTTTCATATTAACATTAATAATTCAACGCCATATTCTGCAGCAGTTACGATTGAATCGTGATGAAATTACGTTCTGTTTGGTTATGTCTATATGTTCGTACCTAATTGACTCTCAAATGCAGAATCAGTTATGCCAATAGCCGATATTCACTGTCATTATTGCCAAATGTTGAATAATTACGGGATCAATGAAAGAGGTATATTACTTATATACCTACTGACATATTTTGACACTAAACAGCTCGAAGGTTATGTGTCTTTATTATAGTATTTATATGATGTTAACAATTTTTTTTAATACCCGCGAGCTGCATGCAGCCTTCGGAGGTGGACCTTCAAGTTATATTTTTTGTGAGTGCTATGTTTTTTTTTGTTGTGCAAATAATTTAGATTTTTTGAAAAAAAAAAATATAGTATACATAGGCTTCTTCTTGTGGCTTCGACGGCATAGTACCTGGATAATGATTAGCCTAGATAGGCATATATTTTTTAAAACAATAGAAACAGAGCAACATTTTTTATAACGACTCATACAGAGACTAACTTGTCTAGTTATAGTCTTTTTTAAAAAGGATAAATATAGAGGTAAAATACGCGATAAATACCCGTTTCTCGAATTTTTGTCTAGTTATATCGATATTTGATCTATTCATCATTTCATCATCTATTCGATCATCTATTTCCACCGCACGAGAACTATTTTTGGGAGGAAAAAACAGGCTATGTGTCATTCCCAGCGTAGATCATTATAATGTGTAGAGTTTCAGCTCAATCATGAATAGATTGAGCAGATTTTTTGTTTTTATTGTACTACGGGTAAGCGCTTGGCCTTCATCTCACCTGGTTAAAAGTTAAGATAAGGCCGAAGATGAAAGCGCATTTCACCCGAAATCCTGAACAATCTGAGGAACTGATGGCTATCTTACCTCTGAATGCCAGGACACCAATATTTAAGAATTGTTGTCATGGCGACAGAATTAGGTAAGATGGTGGTAGCCAGGTGGACTTAACAAAGTCCTACCACCATTATTTTAATTCGAGAAACGGGTATTAATCGCGTATTTTACCTATATTTATCCCGACGTTTCGGCGGGGTTGCACCAACCGTGGTCGCGGGCAAACTGATAGGTATATAAATATATGAGGCGATACATACCTGTTTCTCGAATTAAAATAATGTGTTATAATCGCGAAAGTTTAAAAAAGTCCTACCACCAACTAAAGCAAAAAACGAAGAAGCGCGAAGAAGGAACAAACATCCATCCAAACAAACGCTTTTATAATATGAGTGTGATAATTTGTTACATGCCTCTGAATAGTTATGCAATACTCTCGTTGCAAAAAAGTAGGCATTTTGAGAAAATTTTGAGATTTACATACAGTGGTTTCTAAGTCAAAATCGTAGGTACTCATTGCGATGATTTGAAACCTTAGATATACGCTGATTGTCACTAAAAAAACACAAAAAATAAAACCGTTACCCTTGTAACACGAGTAGATACCTTGTTTGTTCATTGTTGACAAATGAGTATAACAGTAATAGGTTGAAAGCATGATATTGTATCCGATAAAAGTATAGGTAAGTACTTCAAGTACGTATACTTTTATCGGATACAGTTGACTTCTTGCTCAAGCAATTATGTAAAACAAGTCATTCGAAGAGCACAAACGTCACTAGCTTTTATAATAGCAAGATTGAAAAGAATAATTCACCAAATCAAACTACCTTCCATTTATTCAGTTACAAAACTTGTTACACGAAAATATGATTTGGAAGTTCGAAAGAATTCGTGCGCCACGAAGTTGTCCAGGTAATTTTAATCGCTGACTTCACAGTTTTATCTTTTACGAGAGAAGTTCTAATTAGGTTTTGATTAGTCGTGAAACTCGTTATCTAAAACGCCTTCGAGCAGAGTGGAGTTTGGAGGCAGCCATTCGCAGCTCGTGAACTGCGACGAGCACACCTGGAGGAAAGCAATATCGTGTTATGAGCTAGATAACGGTTGTGACATACTTACTTATGAAACATTCTTGTTATAATCTCACTAAGTAGGTTGGTAATCTTCAAACTGTTTTTTTATTTTTATTTTACGACGGGTAGCGCTTGGCCTTCATCTCACCTGCGGAGCGAGTACGGTTCTTACCGATCGCATAATTTAACATATAGAATCGTTTAAATTCGATAAAATTGGTCATAACGACCATCGCAAGTCTGCGTTATAACCAATTTTATCGAAATCAAACGATTATAAATGTTAAATTATGCGATCGGTAAGAACCGTACTCGCTACGCTGGCTACATGTTGAGTTAAGGCCGAAGGTGTAGGCGCATTTCATTCGGAATTCTCAACAAACTGAAGAACTGACTATCTTACCTCATAATGTCAAAAACACAACATCTTTTTAAGAATTGTTATTATGGCGACAGAATCAGGTAAGATGGTGGCTAGCCAGGCGGACTTCAACAAAATCCTACCACCAACCAAACCAAGTTCAATATTGCTCCCACTGGGGATCGAACCCGGGACCTCTGGATCTGAAATCAGTAGGTTGAACCACTAGAGCACAGAGGCGGTTTGTTAAGATTCATATTTGCGATATGTATGATACCATGAGTTTTATAAATCATTCATTTCACTCAAACCAACTGAATGGAACAACTAGTTGAGCAGAATGGAACTCAATGAAGCCTATGTTCCAATCAAATCAACTGGTTGATCGGATACTTACTTTGGTAAAACTTTGTTCCTAACAAACCAACTGGATAAGTGGGTTCATCGAGTTCCATTTTGCACAACTAGCTAGTCCTTTCAGCTGTTCGCAGTGGAAGCTGTTTAGAATGGAACACGAGTAACCCACTCATCCAGCTGGCTCGTTAGGAACAAATTAAAAATATAGAAGAAACACTAGAAAGTCTAAAATAAGGCCATCAACAACAATCTAACAAAATGTTATTCAATAATATTGCTTGATATGAACACAATCATGATGGTTTCGTTAAAATATTGTTAGTTACATGAAAATGCAGATTTAAAAAGCAATGTTGATGCTTCCTTGCTTACTCAAAAATAAAGAGAGCTGGCGTATTGCCAAAATGGAGCATAGGTACCTATATAGTGTTGGAGACAAAGACTATGCGTCTATTATTTTCAGTTGCCCGTTGGGGAATTTTGGTCACCAGGTCCGTAATTCTTAATCAAATGTTCACCTAATTAACAAAATAATTACGCTAATCGAATAAGAACTCGCAGAGTAATCGGTGGGCATAATTGAGAATCTCTTCCTTTTATAGATGTCGGTTACAAAGAACAATCAAAGGCTTTGCCAGGTCCTGAAGCAATTGGTATGGTCGTGAAGCTATAACTTTTACGTGTGGTTTTTTTTTCTTTTTTTTTGTCTAAGATGAAACAAGCTTACCCAGAAAGTACTCTCTTCTTGAAGATATTAGGAACATAATGCACTTTAGAAAATAGAAAAACAAAAGAAGTTTTGTTTATTTTTTTATTAATAGTATTGACACCAAGGCTTGCGGTTGCAGGGATTATTAGTATTTTAAGTAAAAAGTTAAAGTAAATGAACCGGCCAAGTGCAAGTCGAATACACAAACCGAGGGTTCCGATAACCCGCATTTCAAGACAAAAAATGCTTTTTTTTGCATTTAACTCTAGAGCTTTCGTGTTTTTCTAATACGCATCGCCAGCTTTTATCATCAATTGTCATACTCTTATTTGACGGCAAACCAGAACATAAAACATCAAACAGGTATACGTTTCTTGTTGTGGGTATTTTCTTATCATTTGTTAGGTAATCCGCAACTAAAAAACTTGTTAAGCTACATTAACACATCATTATGATTCGAAAAACGAATCAAAATAATGTGTTCTAATCGCGAAAGTTTAAAAAAGACAATTACATTAACATATATTCTCAAAAAAAATTTACCAGCTCGTTATACGAATCAAAAGATAAAACTCTAATAGGTAAAACAGATAACATACATTATATGTAAAACAGCGTAGGCTTAGTAAGTAGCCTCTAATCGTGTACCAATGTATAATATGTATGCTAGTTTTAAGGTATATATTGATATATAGGCCATAGAATAATTTAAATAAGATCCTGATTTTTTCAATTGTTGCCTGAAATAAAATAGATACAATATTATTTTTATTTATAGGGTCTTTGTCTACGAAAACCAAAAAATACGCTTGAATCTTCTAAATATACAAAATTGTCTTGTAGCTGAGTGAGTGAGTGAGTGACTGACTGTCAACTAATGTACAGCCCAAACGAGAGGTAATAGAAACTTGAAATGTACAAGGTTGCTTCATTAAGTTGTGACCAGACAGACAGATTATACGGACGACAATAGAGTCTCAATAATACATGGTAAGGGTCCCGTTAGCACCCTTTGGCTAAGAAATCCTTAAAATCAAGAACAAAGGGAGCAATCAACGCGCAGAGTAATCTTAACTCCAGTGAACGCAGGTCTTGAGCAGAGTTATGAGTTTAATCACGAGTCCGGATATCGGAAAAATTCTCATGCCTACTCCTATGTACTTATACGCGGATAAGCCGAAATCATATCCGCAAATATTATTAAGACCGCCGAAGAACATTTTTAACCGCCTCTGTAGTCTAGTGGTTCAACCCACCGATTTCAGATCCAGAGGTCCCGGGTTCGAACCCCCGGGGAGCAATATTGTGCTTGTTTTGGTTGGTGGTAGGATTTTGGTCAAGTCCACCTGGCTACCACCATCTTACCTAATTTGGTCGCAATAATAGCAATTCTTAAAAAAAATATATGTTCTGGCATTCAGAGGAAAATTCAGATTCCGGGTAAAATGCGCCTCCACTTTCGGCCTTATCTCAACTTATTACCAGGTGAGATAAAGGCCATACTTAGGTCCACACATACGAGGCCGAAAGTGGAAGCGCACTTCACCCTTGATCCTCAACAGACTGAGGAACTGGCTCTCTTACTTCTAAATTGCGGAACATAATAATTTAAAATTGCTGTTAAATATAATAAAATAATGTTAAATATATATGTAAAATGGTGGTTGCTAGCCAGGCGAAAATAAACAAAATCTTAACCAAGCACAAATTTGTACTCCAGGACCTCTGAGTCTAATACCGGTGGTCGAACCAGTAGACCTAAGAGGCGGTTAAATTTATAAAGATATTTAAACTTATTTGGATTTTGTACTTCCTACGATTCCGTTCCATAAGGGTATAAGCTAATAAAGAACCTCATGACTTAGCTTTCCGCTTTCCATATGCCCGTCTGTCTGTCAGTGGGCTGTATCTGATGAACCGTAATAGGTAGACAGTTGAAATATTCACAAAGCATGTATTTCTGTGGTCGCTATAACAAATAATCAAATAAAATTTAAAAGAGGAAGAATTTAAATCCTCATTCAAAGAAACGTGATTTTTGAACGATGTTTTTTATTCTAGCTCTCTAGAAAAACTGTCATACCTAACTATGAGCGTGAAACTAAGTATGATTATAATGCGTACACTTAATTATAACACCAAATACTAAAAACCAGCTAAGTGCAAGTCGGACCCATACTTGGGTCAGAACCGCTATCAGCGAGTCCAACGCGCACTTGGTCGGTTTTCTTATCGAAATGCTCTATACCTTGCAGCGGCAGTCTTCAGCAGCTACGAAATGAAACATTTCAGTGCCAGCAGTGACTCCTTCATCACAATGGCGGAGCCGAACCACTAATGGATGACGGGATCCATGCACACAAACCGGGTGGTAAGACTTCTTGAAAGGGAATTCCCAGTCTGAGATCTGAAATAAATTGTAAAAAATACAAGCTTTTAATGATTTGAATGTTTTTTTTTGTCAATATATGTTATATTAGAGGGATTGACAAAAATACTTCATCCGCCATCTTGTAGCGACAGCCATTTTGAAAGTATAACAATATTGAGTATATATTGCATAAAATCGAATTGTCTAACTAAAGGTGTTTGCAAAATTTCAGCTCCATCAGATGTCAAAAAGCCGATTTAATTAATTACAAAACTTGCAAGATTTGACAAACTAATTAGCATACATTGCAATTAAATAAATGCCTGTAAAATCATAAACTTCTGATGATTCTCGTATTTGTCGATTAAGTAAAATTAACAGGTCACACTCATAGTTTGTAAAATAGTAGGTAGGTAGTTTAGTTATTTTGTGTATTATACCCGTAGTCTAGTGTTAAGTCTAGTGTGAAGCAAAACTACATGAGTTTTGCTTAGTGTGTACTGTATAAAACGTGAAAAAAAGCTTGTAGCCTCAGCTGTATTGGCCAAATGAGACTTGTCATTTGTGGGTCTTGACCCGGCAAATCTATCGTAGTTTTAAATCTCTTTCATCCGTACGCTAATGCACTCTTTGTTTCATAACATTTATGGTGCACTTTACCGATAGGTCAAGATTTCTAGGTAGATAGTTCTAGGTAAGGTTAGATTACCTATTACTATCCTGACCTTATGGCAAAGAATACATCGTAAAACTGTCTTAATTTAGAAATGAAACCACTCTCATGCTTAATCATGCTTAAAGCTCATTCACTCTCGCCGACGACCGAGTAAAGATACCAATATATAAAAGCGAGAGTTTGTTCGGAAATTTATGTCTCATTCACGCCAAAAGTACTGAACGAACTGAACTGAAACTTTGCACAGATGTTGCTCTAAACTGGAAATGAGACAAAGGCTTAATTTCATCCCTAAAATCATTTCTATGACGAACATTATTTTACCCCGGAACCCTGTGAAGCCTCGGGTAAAATGTATCTAGTAGTATGATAAACCTGGTTGGCTTATCTATAAATGGCAAATACTTCTCTAGAGTCACATCTTCCACCGCAAGAGGGAACTTTAACGTTATCCCAGCACTTCAATCCATTCTCATCAACTTGTTCTGCTCTCGATAAGTACACGCGTTTGGCGCATTCAACGTCGCGTGAAAGTACTGGCGCTGTAGTTAGTATCGCCAGTATAATAACGAAGAATAGGTTTGACCTCATTTTCGGGACTGAAAAAGGGAGATATGTGATCAAAGATTACATTTTTTATATTTTTATTGTACGACTGAAAAGCGCTTGGCCTTCATCTCACCTAGATACGAGTTAAAAATGGCCGAAGATGGAGGCGCACTTCACCCGGAATTCTCAATAAACTGAGGAGCTGGCTATCTTAGCTCTAAATGATGGAACACAACAATTTTAGAATTGTAATTATGGCGACAAAATTATGTAAGATGGTGGTAGCTAGCCAGGTAGACTTACAAAGTCTTACCACCAACCAAACCAAGCACAATATTGTACTCTGGGGATCGAACCCTCTGGATCTGAAATCGGTGGGATGAACCATTAGACCGCAGAGGCGGTTAAAAATGTTGTTTCCACTTCTTCCATTGAATTCATGTTAACAAGTGTGTCCATATCATCATTGTCAACTGTTGGGCGGAGGACTCTCTCACTACGTCCGAACGTGGGTTTTAATATAAACTCTCTGGCCGCCACTGTACGTATGCCCCAATCAAATGGAAATGGCACAGTAGCAGAAGATGCTTGGACTAGCTTTGGTTGCTACAGCTAAGAGAGCTCTGTTTCCCGCACAGTCTCAAAAGAGCCTGTGCTGTAGGCTATACTGTCACTATAATAGTCAGTAGATAGTTAAACTGGCTCAAACGTATCGAGCAGAACCTTACGGCATCCACAGGGAACTCCAGCTGTCGATACTGCAGCCAAGGCTGCCACTCTGGAGTTGGACTATTAAGCCACGATTGCAAATGTCGTGGTGGCTGGCCAGACGCCACATAAATCATCTTATATAGACGGATAAGGCCAGTGATGATTATGAGATAGTTAAATGTTAATAGTAAGCTAAATAAAATGAGCATTGGCACACCACTTGGCACTCTACTATGTCAATAGATGAATTCAACAGTGATATTCCCAACAGTGACTGGGAATTCTTATTTACTAGTTAGAACTAGTGACGATGAAGACGGTCGCACACAACTACTTGATTAAATCCTTTGTATATTTTTGATACAACGCAAATCCATCCTTTACCTACTTCCAAAATAGGTCGGGAGAAACTATTTTAGTATATTTATAATGAAATCGTAATCCTCTTTGGTACCTGTAATCTGTATGGTACTGGCTGGTTATGATATCATCAAAAAGGTTACATTATGGAAATAGAGGCATAGAAATTAAAAGCTTACTCCCGCCATTTTGCAATGGTTCTTCCTTAGATTTAGTATACGTAGATTGGCAATGCAAAATGGAAAGAGAAGTGTAAGCTTATGTTAAAGTGAGGTAAAGAAAGTTAAAGTCATCAGGTCAGTATCCATTGATGGGATTCTGGAACAATCGAGGGAACTCTTCAAATGTTATAGGCACACTTGAAGCAATTTGGGTATATTACCCCAAAAGAAAAAACGGACCCTATCTATATAGGGTCCGTTTTTTCAGACGCATGATCCTATGATCATGCGTCTGTCTGTCTGTCTACCCAGAAAGTAGGCTCGTTCGAAGGGAAACTCTCTTCTTGAAGAGATTAGGGTCGTACCATATTGGAAAAACAGACGCTGGAAGCTAATTCCAAGTTTTTGCAGTGTGCACAATAAAAGATTTTTGAAAAGATTCTTGAAATCGTTTAGTTCTTATACTTGGGATATTGATTATCGTGGTATTGTTGGGTAGACTCAAATCTGTGCTATCTCACCTGACATATTGTGCGGTAAGGAAAATGATGAGTAGCTAGAAGGTCTCGTAGCTCTCTCTTAGCTATTTAACCACGGAGATTATTTAGTATAACAAAAAAATCCAGGGTGTGTCACAAAGACTTTCACTTTTTTATTGATGATAGCCAAGCGTTTGACCACCAACTCACTTGAAAAACAAGTAAAGATGTGGCCTAAGATGGAGCACGGTTGTCTAAAAGGAACCTGTTCACTCTGGACTTGAAGATTTCAAGTTTGTATTGGTGCGGGAAAACAGACGAGGGCAAGGAGTTCCATTCCTTACCAGTATGAATAATAAAGGTAGAGGCAAATCGATGATAGTTTAGGTGTTCAAATTTTGCCATAACACGAGCATTTATTTTCTACTTCTTTCTATTCTATACCTATATATATAAAATTTAAAACTCCTGACTGATATATCAACGCACAGCCTAAGCCACTGGTCCTAAAAACATGAAGAGGGTATGTCTGTCTTGGTGTGCAAACGCTCACTAAGAAAGTGATTTTGAAGATGCACACTCCAAGGGGTTCAAAATTTTGGTGTGAAATGTTGCATATCTCCGAAACCGTACACTTGAAAATAAGTATGTAAATTACCTGTATAAAATTAACAATTGCATATTTCAGGGTTTTTAAGAATTTTTAAAACCATAATGTCATGTGTACAATATTTAGGGAAAAACACGGTAAGGAGCTTTATCTTTTAAACTGTAACTGGAAGCAGGTTGAAATTTACAGACCTGATAAATAAACAACAAAAATGTAATTGAAGGGGCAACACAAGAAACGTTTTTGTAAATTGTTATTTCCTACCTATATCAAACTCGGTGTGAATTTAGAGCTTTTTATTCAAATTCAAATCAAATAACACATTTTTGCCTAAAAATGTGTTCTGACAATTAAAGCACAGCCTCTGTAGGCTGGTAGGTCCTAGAATTAAAATTTTCTAGATTTTTAAATCCTAAATAGTCCTCCTTTTTCTTCGCCTATTTAAAAAACAATTCGGCGGATAAGTCGCAGGTAAAAGCTAGTTATATTATATTCCAGTGATTGGAATTTGTGGAGTTAATGTTTAAGGAAAAGAGACAAAAAGTAGGGACTTTTTGTCTCTGGTCAATGAACTTTATTAACACTTAAAACTGAGTTCCAGGGCAATATTGCTCCTAGTTTCAGTACATGCCCTTACATTGAAATGTATGTTACACAATTGAATTCGAATCTGTTTTATATTTTTATTTAAAATAATAAATAGATATCGTTTTTTGGGCTATCGGTAAAGCAAAAAACATTTAAAACTTTTATTGTCATTTAATTATCTTTATATTATCTAATATAATAAATGGCTGATCCCATCGATTCAAAATTTTGAACATTTAAGCAGAGATTATATTAATACTCATCAATCGGTACGAGGATTATTTTGACACTAGGGTAGTTTTCGAGAAATAGGGGTGTTAAGTGAGACGAGAAGATTTTTGGCTTGTGGGGTGTCATTTGGAAGAGTATAGACTGCACATTGATAAAATATATATTTTACTTTTCATTAAAGAGGGTTGACTTCACAATTAACTTTCTTTTTATTTTCTGAAACCGAAGTTTCGGCGGTTTACCCCCCGCACCGCAACACTTCGGCGACAACACGTGTACGGTTAAGTCATTTTTTTATTTAGTAATAATGCGCTGCAAGCTCTTCCTACTTGCAGCGCAGAGCTCGGAGCGACAACACGTCCACAGAGGGTTAGTCAGTTAGCAGCAAGACTATATTTCCTGAGGATGCCTCGCGTAGCAGAGGCGAAACACGTGTCGATTTGATTTTTCCAGAGAGATTTGGCGGATTCATTACTAAATATTTTTTCTGTTTTCAGATTTTATTTTGAAATATGGATCTCCGCAAAATAACGCCTGAATCAATTAGCTATCATTTTTATATGTATTCTTAGTTGTAAGGTATATATTTCTATGGGCCGTAGTACTCGTATAAGTTTTATAACATCTTTTAATTGTTGCCTGAATTAAACGATTATTATTATTATCTCAACTTGTAACCAGATGAGATGAAGGACAAGCGCTTCCCCGTCGTACAATAAAAAAAACCCAAGATTAAGTAGATTTTGAACAGATTTTTCTCTCTGTTCTCTATTTCTATCTATCTTGCAAAATGATCTGATGATATTTATTTTAAAACTACTCATTTAAATTAAAGGAAAAAAGTTGCAAATTTTGAAATCTCTAAATAGAGATTTAACAATATTACAATCTTGTTAAATCTCCTGTTAAATATCATCTAGTCTCACCTTACACCTCAATTTATCAAAAACTACTCCTAATACCAATAGAGGAGCATAAAATTAAATATATTCTGCAAATGTATTTTTTAATTAATCGGTTCAAACATTCAAAAGGTATCCGTGAAATATTTAATTTCTTTTCACTCACATATATTTCAAAAAGTACCCCACATATCAAAAAATCCGCACAGTATTCAATAAATATTAATAATAACACATTACTATTGAAGTTTCATTAAAATCGGGTAGCCCCTTCGAGACTTATGCCGTCACAAAACATTGCCATATACATACATACAGTGCCGGATTTCCCAACTTAACTCTGAGATCTTGTTCGCTTCGCTCACTCGATCAATAGTGTAGTGTAATGATTTATTGCTTTTACGACCATTAATCAATGTAAACAGACAATACACGCAAAGGTATTGTGAAAAACTATTGAATGTATCTTTAGTAAACAAATTTATTTGAACCTTTGAATATAATTATATTCTTTCTGTACGGGAACTGTTTCGGAAGTTCTTGCATTATCAATTCAAATTCAGTTTCAGTAACCTAGTACCCTAAAAAATTCCGCATGTTTTAAAACTGAAGATTGTATGTGTTTAGCTTACGTCAAAAGTTGAGCCTAAAAATTATTCGCTAAAAATTCATTTAGCTAAAGATGTTATTGAAGAAGGTGTTATTGAAATTGGAGCTATTTTAGGAATACCTCTTTTTTATGGTTTTAATAATATACCGACAAGGATATTGACAAGATAAATTATTTATGTCATTACCATACATTACAGGTACCAAAGGAAACATTGAAGTAGCCATGCTTAAAATCCATATCCTTACTTAAGACGTATTACTACGAAAGTGTTCTTCTGTTTGTTTGTTACTGTTTCACGACTAAACGTCTGAAAAGATTTTTATCAAATTCAGCATGACCATAGTATACGCCATTAGAAATAACATAGACTACTTTTTATCTGGGTATCATGAGGTTGAAACTGCGGACAATAGCTAGAATGTGAATATATAATACATTTGCACTCACCGGGCACTAGAAATAGACGTGTTTCCAACGGCACAATCTGACTCAAACTAAGCATTTTATTTAGAATCCTTCTACAGCAATTCTTCCTATTCGCTTAACATTACTGTGTCCACGGCCGTTAAACGAGGGACGTGCTATAAAAAGCAAATAAAATAAAGGCGGAATGAAATCTGGCTCTCCGAATCGCTGCTATTCACTCATACATATGCAAATTTGTTTTAAGCCACCGATACTAAAAGCTTGGTATACTAGAGCAGATATTGCTTGTTCAGCTCCAGAAAATCCAGGTTTTTATAAAAAATGCTTAACCATGTTCATTATTAGTAAAATTGTAATCACACTTTTGCGACACTTCTATAAATATGATGCAAGACTACGTCCTTTTTAAAATTAATAAACGTGTGCCTCTATATATTTTAAAAAATGTATTTTTTTAAAAAAAAATTATATTTTAAAAAATGTATTTTTTAAAATATATAAAATATATTATTTAGACGTTTATATAAAACTACAAGAAAATGGGCGCCCTACAGACAACGCCCACGTGGAAGGCCCAAGCGGAGATTGCGAGTTAAACTAGACTCCTACATAACCGAATGGGCCCAATTTGCCAGCAATATAGATTTATGGAAGGAGGAAAGGCCTCCCCTTTCTTCTTCTTTTTGTCCTTATAAATTATCATATTAAATTATCGTGACTGATATTTATTTTATATATTTTTATTATTTTTAGTTCCGTGATTATATTCTTTTTTGTTTACGGTAAATTTAACTAGACCCCTAATTTACCTCTTTACCCGTAAAATCCTCTCCATCCAAAGGTTGTCTGGAAAAATTGCTTCCAACCGATGAGACATATTTTTTTTATTTATCCAATTTTATTTATAAGGTGCACAATGAAATATTTTAAATTAATTCATGTTTTTTTTCTTAAATGTAACACAAATTATTTGTGGTCCTAAATAAAAAGTTATAAGCAAACAAGTACTGGAGAATTACTACCACCATATCCATTTCGGCCGCCAAGCAGCGTTGCTGTGTTCCGGTTTGAAGAGTATGGTTGCCGGTGAAATTACGGGCACGCGAGGCTTAACACCTTTATGTCTTAAGTTGACGGGCGCAATGCAGTGCCGTGTAGGCTATGTTCTTTGTGGATGTGACCTATGCAGTAAGGCATTGCTATAGGCAAGAGAAGAGACTTAACACCAGGTGGGATACTTGCTTGACCCGTCTCCTAGTTGTATAAAAAAAACCTATATTCACAATCTTTATTTCAATCATTATTAAGATTAATTTTAATGTAAATATTGATTAAGACTGAAGAATAAACTATTACATTCTATTTTATACCACAGCTACATTGCATATGTATGAGTGGAACGTCCGTGAAATTATTATCTCATATGAATTTCCGGAATGCCCTTCTTAATGCACCTCCACACTACAAACGAAAGCTTCACTGTTTTGTTACAGGACATTAATTTCTCACAACGCCTCATCGCCCCAAACTAAGCTTAACTTGTATGAAGCCAGACCTAGTACTAACTGAGCTGAGGCTTGTTAACGGCCTACACTACCTCAGATTAGCTACTCAACGCCACTTCACTCTAGTTTCGAACTAAGATGTAGTTATAATAAAGGTGACATTGCTGTGCGCTCAACCACGGCGCTTATGACCACCAGAAGACAATAATACGCGCGAATTTCTACGTTTTATTTTTTTACGATAAAACAAACATTAATTTTGAAAATCTAAAACACAGACCGTCTGCTGTATACTGTGTTTATTTACTGTACAAAGTGTCAAGGTCAAATTGGGCGTATTTATTGAATGGCGAACATTTTTGGTACAAATTAGAGTCAACTTTCGATTTTTTTCCTATAGAGATAATTTTATGTAATCGTGTTTTCGAAACACAAACGTTCTAGAATCAATCCTGAACTATAACATATTTTAATTTTATTCAGCGTGGCAATTAAGCCATTGCCTTGGGCACGCTTCCGTCTGGTACTGGTCTGGAACAGTTGATTTACCTATAGGCCGTTTGTAACGGTCTCTAGGTAATCTGACTCATTCCTTTGTACATAATTAGTTTAATTGTACTTTTTATTGAATAAATGAATGTTAAAAATATTCAATAATAAGTACTATTTTGATATAGGTACTAATATTAAGAAACAGTGATTTTATTCGGATTTAATTCGCATTTGACCGGTTTATTTTATATGCGGAGAGATTGATCAATTTATATCCATCCTATAAAATCTCAAAGTGGAATGCGACCGAAAATTTACTGTAAATCTACTTTCAATATTTTGTAATATGTTACGTATGTATTGTTTACAAAATGTGGTGCAATCTACTGAAAATATAATTCACATGAATGAATTGATCTATTTACCTGGAACAAATGATTTGGTAACGGGATGCCATCTGTCGCACTTAGCCTTTTCGCTTTATTTATTCAACATTTTTCTAGAATCTGTAGCACCAAGAAAACATTATTATAATTGCATACTTCAGATTTCAAACATGCCGTCTACTTTCGTATAAAGACACCAATGTTTATTTTATTATATTAATTATTTAGTACTTTAATTGGCTGCATACCGACTTTTATTATTGATGAGAGACAACAGATGATGTAAATGTTATGAATTATAAGTTTATTTTGTAAGTATTTAATTTAAATACTTACTGTATCAAGTAAGTATGAAACGGATTTTGATTAATTTGAGCCTTAAACAAGCCTCATAGCTTAGTTGGCGGTAACTCTACCTTGTGCGCTGTAGGTTGTGGGTTCGATTCCCATCCAGGACAAACATTTGTGTGGTGAATATAGATGTGTGTTCTGTGTTTGGGTGTTGTATCATATTTAAGTATTATATCCGTAATCTAGGTCCTATATTACAAGCTATGCTTAGTTGGTAGTTTGGGGCTAGATAGCGCTGTGTGAAATAATTTTCCTGCATTATTGATTATTATTATTTTATTTATTTAAAATATACATGTGCCATGATACTTTTGCAACAATATTTATGAAATTAAATGTTTGTTTTCCTATTGGCTCCCTAATTGACCGAAGAATCTATAGTTTGAATGAAATAAAGAATTTCATTTTTTCATAGAATTTCTATTTCATTGCACACCTTAAAAATAAAACTGGATTACTAAAACATATGTTTATATAATGGGCGGTCTTATCGCTTAGAAGCGATAAGCGATAATTTCATCCAGATTACCTTTGGATGTAGTGGATTTTAAGGCTAAAGAGGTGGTTGGTGGTGCACATATTAATAGGGGTCTAGCTAAATTGACAATATATATATTATATGTAATATTATGTAAAGCTATGCTACAAACAAACACACAACTTATATAATATAAATAGCTACATTATACACTATATACCTACATACTATACAAATGCAATACACAAATATAAATATTCAATTATATATATTAGGTCCTTACATATGAAATGTACGGACCTTACGTTTTGTCGTACTGGCCACTTTGATCTTAAATATCTCCTCTTTGGTTAGGAATTCCAAATTCAAATTTAAACAGCTATTTACTCATGCATTTGTGTTTCGAAAACCGTAATTCATTTGTTTTTTTCTCTTTTGCTTTTTTTTTCTGCGTCACTCATTTCACAAAATGGAAAACTTAAAATATCGCATTATTTACGAGTACGAGTTCCACCGTGGCACCAGTGCTGCAGAAACGGCTCGAAGGATTAATGATATGTATGGTGGTGGTGTCGCAAAAGAAAACACGCTGCGTTTTTGGTTTCAACGCTTTCGTTCTGGAAATTTCGACCTGCAGAACAAGCCCCGTGGACGGCCGGAGACCAAGGTCGATAATGATGAATTGAAGGCTATTGTGGAAGCAGATCCATCGCAAACCACATCACAGTTAGCTGCAGGCTGCGGTGTTAGTGACAAAACCGTTTTAATCCACTTGAAGCAAATTGGGGAGGTGAAAAAGCTTGAAAGGTGGGTACCTCATGAATTGAGTGAAGCAAACCGACAAACGCGCGTCGACTGCTGCGTTACATTACTCAACCGGCACAATAATGAAGGAATTTTAAATCGGATCATTACATGTGATGAAAAGTGGATCCTGTACGATAATCGTAAACGCTCATCGCAATGGCTGAACCCTGGTGAACCAGCAAAATCTTGCCCCAAGCGAAAATTGACTCAAAAAAAGTTACTTGTAAGCGTTTGGTGGACTAGTGCCGGTGTCGTACACTATAGCTTTCTTAAATCTGGTCAGACGATTACGGCTGATGTCTATTGTCAGCAACTGCAAACCATGATGGAAAAGCTCGCTGTTAAACAACCGAGACTTTTCAATCGCTCTACGCCACTGCTGCTTCAAGACAACGCTAGACCACACACGGCCCAACAGACGACTACCAAATTAGAGCAGCTTCAATTGGAATGTCTAAGACATCCACCGTACTCTCCGGACCTTGCTCCAACAGATTACCATTTTTTTCGAAATTTGGATAACTTCTTGCAAGGAAAAAAATTCAATTCCGATGAGGCAGTCCAAACCGCTTTCAAAGATTTCATTGATTCCCGTCCGAATGGTTTTTTTAGTAAAGGGATCAATGAACTACCTATAAGATGGCAAAAGTGTATAGATAGCAATGGTACATACTTTGATTAATAAAATATATTTTAATATGAAAAAATTGCCTTTATGTTCCTCCCATACAAAACGCCAATTTCATATGTAAGGACCTAATATTTATGAAATATAAAATGAAAATATAATAAATATTCTAGAAGTACCATGATAAAACATATTTAACGGTACAGAAAACAGCAAATACTTATGGCGAAAAAGAATGAGAGAGAAGGTTATTCAAGTAAGTTTTGCTTAGATGTAGAATTGATGTAGAAAATCTAACCAGTTTTTTGCGATATTGTTGCTTTAAGTAATATTTGACCTGTACATAAGGGCGAATTGAAGCTACAATTTACCAAAATCTATATCTTATGTACCGATTGCTGAAAAATAACCTTCAGTAATAAATACAATACAATATAGCCTACAATATTGTACCGGAAATTGTACGCAAACGACTCTTGGGCACGTTCCAAAGGACCCGAGCTTTCAGAAAATTAAGACGAATTTTAATTAACGTCGTTATCCTTCAAAGCCTCCGTCATTTCAGAGAGCCGGTTTGGTTTGGGTTTTTTAATGCTTTAAAGAAGTATTTTATAGACATTTCGAACACTAAAATAAAATTATGAAATTTATCTGTAGGTATTCTGCCTAATATTAACGAAGCACTTAGTACAGCCAAATTTACGAAGTTCTACCGATAAGTACTACCAGTTTCTTTTTATTTGAAGTTTCAAATTAAGAAGAGGAGCTCATTTAATCGAATATTTGTAACATTAGGTATAACAGTGTATTTTATGAACAATGGTCAACCTTTTTTGCTACAAGCTCCATAAGGAGAAAAAAATAAAATAAAAACCTTTAAAACAAGGAGCACACAAATATGGACTTTTTATTTCACAAATTTATCTATAAATAACAAATGCATACATAAACAATAATATCATACATACAACAAACAAATGTTCAACCATAATTAAGTTATTAATAATCTGGTATATTTTACAAAACACCATTGGTAGTACAACTAACCGTACCTATTAACATGGACCAGCCCTCTCATCACGGGGAGGGGATAAAAATGTTGTCCTCTGTTTTGATCCACATCGGGAGACAAAATGCTCTCGATGGTGGATAAAACAGAGGATCAAGAATTTTATCCCCGTCACGTGCAGGGGGCGTATAACGGCCTCTAACAGCATTCTTGTTTTGATATTACTTTACTTTTGTCACTATCTGTCCAGTGTTTTTTTTTATTGTACAACGGATTAGCACTTGGCCTTCATCTCACCTGGTTACAAGTTAAGATAAAGCCGAAACTGGAGGCGCACTTCATCCGGAATCCTCAACAAACTGAGGAACTGGCTATGTTACCTTTAAATGCCGGATCACAACAATTTTAGAAATGATAATATGGCGATAAGTGTAGAAAAAAGGAAACAAAAGTAATGCAACATCAAAACGATAATGCTTTGACGTTGTGGTTAGGCCCCGAAATAGACTGGAGAAAATTAAATAGACGCAAGATAATAAAATGGAAGAGGCTCTCTCACACGCATATTTTATCTAAAATTTATTAAAAATATCGTTACATAATGTTAATTTACAGTTTTTTTTTCTGTGTTTGTATTGTATGAAGTATTTATTTTCACAATAAGTTATCTAAGTATTTTCTCCGTGATCTATACATTTACAAGCTTTACTTAGTTTAGTGCTAGATAGCGCTGTGTGAAATTAATGTTCTTTAATATAAATTTTAAAACACGAGTTACACTCAAGTTTACATTTATGTTGTTGCACCAACGGTTTCAATTTAACAGGTGAACATCATTAGAGTGAGTGTAACTCGCTGGTTAGCTTAGGTTAGCCTTCTCGTTGGGTTTTGCATCTTTCACTGCGTCATGCGTAACGCTCCACGCGAGTAGTCCCTTAATTTCTTAACTTTTTTTTTTGTACGACGGGTAAGCGCTTGGCCTTCATCTCACCTGGTTACAAGTTAAGATAAGGCTGAAAGTGGAGGCGCACTTCACCCGGAATCCTCAACAAACTGAGGAGTTCCTCAGTTTGTTATCTTACATCGAAATGCCGGAACAGTTTAAGAATTGTTCTTATGACGACAGAGTTAGATAAAATGGTGGTAGCTAGCCAGGCGGACTTAAACAAAGTCCTACCACCAACCAAACCATGTAATCAGTCACTTAATATTGTACTTCTCCTGGGGATTGAACCCAGAACCTCTAGATCTGATATCGGTGGGTTGAACCACAGAGGCAGTAAAAATTAAAAAAAAAATGCAGATTTCATAATTTATGTACATTTTGTTCTGGAACCTTAGCGCGAGACTGCCTCAAGCCATTTAGTAATTGTCATTTTACTTTAAGTTAAGCTCCGTTATCACGCCGTGCTTCAACTTTTAATTATTGCCATTTTTCAGAGCGTAAAGAATAATCAATTCAGAAACACCTACCTTGTATAACCCAACTTTTACCTTTTATTTTTGAAGTGAAAATTTCTTCAGGCAAGTTGGATATTTTTTGAGATGGGAAAAAAACATTGAACTCGCGACACCATAAACCTTACCGACAAGTTCAAGTTTTCACTTCTGTCGGTACTCCCGGAGTGCCACTGTTTTTTTTTTTATGAGTCATGTAGCCCACCGTAATAGCACAAAAATATTTATAAAAATTTAAGCTTTAAGCTGTAAAAGTTTAAAAGATATATCCGTTTAAAATTTAAAACGAAAGACGCACTTCGAAGTCTAATTTACTAGGGTACTCTTAGGCCATGTACGGGACCCTTATGAATAAAAAAATATGAATTATCACTCAATGTTGATGACAAGTTGATAAATAATACTTTTTAGAAATTTTGTGGACAATAATAACCACATGAAAAGTAATTTTGACAGCATAATATATCGTCTCATCTTAATATTACACGGCCTGATACGAATCTTATAGGTTGTTCGATTTTTTCATCTAGAAACACCTTGCTTTGGCTTTGAAATATCGGTTAGTTCACTGACTAGAAGAAAAAATCTCTTTGATTTGCTGGCCGTTTAAATAATTAGCTGCCGTTTTTAGATGGTTTGGATACTTTTAAAAAGCTTCGCATGAATTCGCGTTCGTATGTTGTGCGGCGCATTCATTAACTTCACGTTTTGAAAGACCAACTCCCAAATGACACATTTAACGCGACCTGATTCTGCGTTTGAATTGCAGATAGAATTTGTGTGATTCAGCGCTTAGAGTTGATATCTACTGCGGTACAATCAAGAAATAGGATTTAATCTATATTGGCTATCAGTATCATACCCTAATGCCTACTAAATGCTACATACGGTTTCTTATAAACTGGTCTATTGTATAAAATAGATTTACCACTGACGTGATAGGTAGGTAGGTTGGTAGGTAGGTATTATCACTCTAGTATATTATATATCAGTTAGAACTTTGGCCGAGGATCACAAAAGGCGCACATGTAGTGGTCTCGAGAGGTCTTATTTATTAGAGACTTTAAGGGTTGAAACCTTGGGTTCGTGAGGAGCCGGTGCCCTCCGGGTTTTCAAAAATCTTAAGGGGTTTTAGGGCTGGTTCTTATTTATGCCAGCGAATTAGCTTAACTCTTCAGCGTGGCAATGCAGTCAGTGTCTTGGGCACGCTTCCGTCTGGTCTGGAACGGTTGAGTTACCTATAGACTGCTCTTTATATTGTAAGTTTAACCATAGGTACATATTATTTTTACTTTTTTGTGAAGACATAAATCTGTTTTTTTTAATACAAAAAACTATCTATATAGATATACCGGTAAATATGATGTTTGTTAAGAGGTCTTTGAAAGATTTTTAATTTACTATATTAGTCATTTTCTCATATTCCTGACAGTTTCGACCGTACGCGTACGAGGTACGCGATGATGACCTGTTTTTGTTATTAATTATGTATAATAATCGCGATAATTTAAAAAACGCTATATGAGTTACTACGCCATGAATTTTGTTATGTTTTTTGCCAAATTATAAATAGAAATAGAAAAAATAAGTTGATTGCCACCTCATAACAAACCATATAATGTATACATTGTATAAGTATAGGTACTGAGATAAACATATGCGGCCTTTCGCTTTTTTTTTCGGTCGCTTGCATCTAATTCTTGAATCGAAATTAACGAATTAATACATTCTTAGAATTGAAACTTGTGTGGCTATGCAACATAATTAAATAAATGAAACGGTTATTACCACAAAATTACACAAAATGATCTCGAAACGTCAGCAAATCGACGTATAAATTTTGTGGTAATAACCGTTTCATTTATTTAATACATTCTTTGTTATTATATGATTATATGTTCATATAATCTATGGATATTATTTGAACCATGTTCTATCTCTGGTACTAAGTAAACCTTCGTTAAACCATAATTTGTCATAAGATCACCGTTTAGACCTGGTACCAACTTTGGTACCGGTTTAAACCTAGATTACTGTATTTTTTTGTAATAAGAACGAAGTTGGTTAGCAGTTAATAATGCCTTGGCATTATGCTCACCAATTGTGCATTATTTTGAAGTTTTGTACGATAAACGGTTTAAATACACAATATGTTTTTTTAAATACCTTAAAGCGCACTGAAATTTATGCTCTTCGTAATCCTCAGCGGGCAATAAATAATGGTTATCATGCGTGTTGTTTATTTGTGGCGGGGAGCTCAAATAGTCATAAAAACTACAAATCACAGCCACTAGGGACCGCAGAACTATGGCTTTCACGCCAAAATACGACCACAGCTCGGTAATACCAAAGTTACGATAGACAAGAACTACACAACAAGCAATAGGTAAAGCCCATAACTTTAGGCATAGAACAACAATTTCACACAGCGCCATCTTTCACTATATATTCTAACCGCCTCTATGGTCTAGTGGTTCAACCCACCGATTTCAGATCCAGAGGTCCCGGGTTCGATCTCTATGGGGAGTACCTTGGTTTGGTTGGTGGTAGGACTTTGTTTGGGTCCGCCTGGATAGCTACCACCATCTTACTTATTCTGCCGCCGTAATAAAAAATCTAAAATTATTGTGTTCCGGCATTTTTTTTTATATACGATGGGTCAGCTCTTGACCACGAAACTTACACAGGTAAGAATGAGATCTATGATGGAGCGAGCCTACCCAGCAAGTACCTATTAACATTTAGAGATAAGATTAATAAGATTAGGCATTTAGAGATAAGATAGTCTGTTCCTCAGTTTAATGAGGATTATGGGTGAAGTGCGCCTCCATATTCGGCCTTATCTCAACTTGTAACAAGGTGTGATGTTGGCCGAGTGTTTACTCGTCGTACAATAATAAATAAAATATAAATAAATTATACGTTAGCTCTCAACCTATGTTAGGCTATGTCTAGTTCTAGGCTAGACCATGGATGAGGTCTATGGTGGAGTGATCTTTCTCAGAAAGCTCTGGTTCTCCCGCACCGTATTCTTACCCAAAACCTACAGCGAAGAAGACATAACTGACTTTTAAAGCCTTATATCAGCTTTGTATCAGTATCATAATATATTGTATCGCATCATTTTTTACTTTTATTGGTGATAGTCAAGCGTTTGACCATCAGCATACATGTAAAACAAGTGAAGATGTGGCCTAAGATGAAGCACGCTTACCTAAAAGGAAGTTATTTACCCTGGAATTTCTCAAATCTGTTTAGATTTGTTGCCATGCAAACAGAGTTTGCAGCTCTCAATCGTGGCAACCCACACAACATATAACTTGTTTGTTCCCGTTATCCTGCGGGGATCGGCGACCAGGTTCAATTGTGAATCTAAACCATCAAGAAAATTAAATTAAATGCATACATGCATTAAAAGCTTTTTTTTGTTGTAGGTACGACGAGGAAGCGCTTGGCCTTCACACCTGGTTACAAGTAAGATAAGGCTGAAGGTGCAGGTGCCGCTATTCACTTAAAATCCTCAACAAACTGAGGAACTGGTTATCTTACCTACATCTAAATGCTGGATATCAACAATTTTAGAATTGTTGTTATGGTGACAGAATTAGGTAAGATGGTGGTAGCTAGCCAGGCGGACTTAAACAAAGTCCTACCACCAACCAAACCAAGCACAATATTGTACTCCCCCTGGAGTTTGAAGTCATAAAAAAAAAATTCGACATCATACAATGTTTTTGTAATCCTTAATGGACTGAGAAACTAGAATTTTTACCTTTAATAGAACACAACAATTTGAATGGGGAATTATTGTCATGGTGGCATATTTAGTCTTATCTACTATATTAGTCTTAGCTGACCCCGCGCAGTAGCACTTGCGTAAAGTAAATATATCCTCTGGATATCAAAACAATTACGCGGCACTCCACTGAACCCCTTACGTTTAGGCAGATAACTTTATATGACCTATAATACTTGTTCCATACTTATTTTATCTAGCTATGTTTAGAAAGACAACCCCTTTTAACCTTACGCAATGACAGAAAAATCCGCCCTAGAATAATTCCTTGTAAGATGGATGTCTTCAAGGAACTTCAAACCTTACGCAGCAATGGTAGAGAAAACCACCATCAGAGTTATTGTAAGATGGGAGTGTGACAACGCTAACTACTCTTATAATAAAGGTATAAACACAACTGCACATAATCCTAGTGACCGAGATAGCACAAGAGACAGTATACCATCTCATTTAAAGGTGAAAAGACTTCTAAAGATTCCTTTTGAAAAGGACAAACATAACATGTATCCGTATTCAATGGTTCGCGCAATGGCGCGGGGCAGTCGCGCCGTAGACATCGGGTGAACGCACGTGTCTACGAAATTGCTACGGGGCTACGCCGCGCTACGCTGCTACGCGCGCGATCAAATACTGTGATTTTATTGTGTGTACAAGTGAAAAAAAGTGTAAATATGCTCAAAGTTATGCTAGTGATTGTTTATTTTCTCTTTGGAATACAAAGTAAGTTTTTTATTGCATATAAATATTACCCATTTTATTTTTAATTCTTGGAAACAAAAATGTATCACAGAAATCCATCGCCTGAGTGAAATTATGTTTGATTTTTAAATATTTTTTTTTACATGAAATGATTTTGACCTCAAAACTTGCACTACCTACGATTGAGCGAGCTTACCAAGGGGGCACTGGCTCTCCCTCACATCAATGGAACTACTTCATTAATTATAGTTATAATCAAGAAAAACACATTTACACTAAAATTTATGACCAAATATGCATACACACCTCTTAAGAAGGTCCAGTAATCTCACTTTCCCATACAAACGTAGTTCCATTTTCATTTCGAAATGGCAAGTCTGATTCAAAAAATTTTTAGCAGGTATAATTGGATATGGATAATCTGTGTATGGCTACGTGACTTTTTCTACAAAACTAATACAAACCAAAATATATGGAAAAGAGTTTTTCTATACAAACTCTTTTCCATATATTTTCATTCTCATTGCGGTTTAAGAAATAGTAGCGCACCACAGGCACAGATTATCTCTTTCCGATTATTCCTGCAAAATGTAAATCGGACTTACCACTTCGAAATGAAAAAGGAACTACGTTTGTAGTGTAAAGCGAATATCAGAGGTACTCCGGGGCCCTCTTAAGTCATAATATCATCTACATCGTCGCTATCTGGAAGAAAGATTCTAATTGTTAAGATCACCCAATATTTTTTGAAGTTATTTAGTTTTATTTATAAGAAGTACAATAAAGTATTTTCATATGATATGATTTCATTACAGTGACAGGTGGTCACGCCCTTCCAACGTAGCCTGTGGATGTCGTAAAAGTCAACTAATTTAACAACAGAAAAAGCACAGCTTGCTTCTGTGTATTATCTAGCATTACTGCTTATTTGTTCTGTGTTTAACATTAACATTACAGGAAAACTAAGCGTAGCTTGAAATATGGGAACTACATTATGGATAGAATAATCAAATACTTTTTTTTTGTAAATACATACTTATCATACACCCAAACACAAAACAAACATCATCACACAAATGTTTGTCCTGGGTGAGAATGGAACCTATAACCTACAGCTTGGCTTGTTGTTTAGGTGTTGTATTGCATGATAAGTGTATTTACAACAAAAAAAAAGTATTCTATCCGTAATCTAGCTCTCGTATATATAGCTATGCTTAGTTTGGGGCTAGATGGCGCTGTGTAAAATTAATGTCTAGGATTTTTTATTTTTTTACTGCGAACATATTATGGCATAGCCCACTAGCTTCGGAAAAGGCTCTATCCAACGTATGCCGACGGTTTATCTTTTTAGGATAGGCCGGCACTTGACCGCAAATCGAGCCTACCTATATACAAACGGCCCTTTAGAGGTTAGTCTGATGGATGGACAGGCAGCGTGGGCTTAGTGATAGGGTCCCGTTCACACATTTCGTAAGCGGAACCCAAAAACGATCAATAAACAGGAAGGTCCATGAATATTAACGTTGAATTGTTAACATTGAACCAGCTTACCATATTTCGTTCAAAGTAAAAAACTAACTAAGTTTAAAATCATTATTCCAATAACAGATGAATTTATAATAAGACATCTTAATATGGTTATGTTTTTCAATGTATGTATGTTTGTATTTTTTTTTCTTGGGCTTCTTGGTGTTAAGTAATGATAAGGTCAACGATGAAATGAAAGAAGTGCTTTGCACCCGGAATCCTCAATAGACAGGAACTGTTTATCTTACCACTAAATGCCGAAAATAATTTTGAATTTTAATGATTTGCTACGGTAACAGACTTAGTTAATATGGTGGTAGCTAGCCAGGTATTACAAGTCATACCACCATCCAAACCATGCACAAATTTGTATTCCGGGATCGATCCCGGGGCCTCTTGATCTGATACCGATTGTCAAACCATGAGACCACAGAGGCGATTAAAAATATGACTTTTCCACAGCCTAAAAGCCTTGACGGTTTATGAAGTGTACCACACATTTAGTATGCATATCTATAAACAAGCCTCATAGCTCAGTTGGTAGTAGCTCTGCCTTCAGCGCTGTAGGTTGTGAGTTCGATTCCCACCCAGTACAAACATTTGCGTGATGAATATTGATGTTTGCTCTGTTTCTGGGTGTTGTATTGTATAATAAGTATGTATTAATAAAAAAAAGTATAAATTTAAGTATTCCATCAGAAATCTAGTTCCCTTATTACAAGTTCTGCTAAGTTAGAGACTAGATGGCAATGTGAGAAATTAACGTCCTGTAACATTTACTTACAAATATTATTTATTGCACTTATGTTGTTATTGTGGTATACAGGTAATGTGTGGATAAAAGTTTCAAACATAAGCCCTTTTAGGGCACAGCAGTAAACACTAGGAGTCGCATTAAACGTAATATTATTTTTAGCGCATTATGCAATGGCACTTAGCCTGTTCATTATAAGAGTAAAAACGTTTGAAGCTGCAAATAAAAGCGAGTTAACAATATCAAATTTAAGCGCCCTTGTGATCTAGTGGTTCGCCCACTGATATCAGATTCGAGGTCCTGGGCTCGATCCCCAGGGGGTACAATATTGGACTTGGTTTGGTTAGTCATACGACTTTGTTTAAGCCCGCCTGCCTAGCTACCAGCATATCATCGTCTGTCGCCATAACAAAAATTATAAATTATTGTGTGTTGCATTTATAGATCAGTTAGCCAGTTCCTCAGACTGTTGAGCATTCCAGCTGAAGTTTGCCTTTTACTTACGTTATCGCCTATCTTAACTTGTAAGGTGAGATGAAGGCTTGGCACGCTTTTCCGTCGTATTATAAATAAATAATTAAATTATCAGGTATTGTGTTTATAATTTCTTTTTTACTATATATTACGTAATTTTAATATTGAATTCGTAGAACGCATAAGAAAATTTCGTGAAAGTGATATCACGAAAACATCTGATCTTGTTTTAAATCTTGGTACAAACTCATATACAGGTAGTATTTAAAAAGATAAATTATTACGGTTTGGACTTCAGCCCATTTTTGAATTTGTAACTTCAAACTTTGTAAAATTAGTTTTCAGCGGTTTAAATATGTATGTGAAATCTTATGTTTTATGTGTATTTTATGCATGTTTATGTACACAAACTGAACTATAGTACTAACACAATTAAAGTTTATTTCTTTGTAAGCAATTGCAGCACTAAAATTGTCCTGATGACGATTGCTGATATGAATGACCGTCCATAAACTCGTCACCATTGTAGTAAGCAAGCCTCATTTAATAAGAACTAGTACATGATCATATTGTTTGTTTATGCTTACTTACATCTTATGTGTTGTAATGCAATATATAGATAGATAGATAAACTCTTTATTGTGCACCAAAAAACAAAAATAAACAGACAAGCAAGAAAACACTTAAACTAGGTAGAATCGCTAAAAGCGATCTCTTCCAGGCAACCTTTGGATGGAAAGGATAGCAAAGATAGATATATATTATATTACAATGTTGTTGTGTATATACCTGCCATCTAATGTTGAAACCACTATGTACCTAGTTACTTGAAATAAATTGAATTCATTTATTTATTAAGCTCTATTGGTCTCGAGGCTTGCGTGGCATTATTTCGATGTTTAGGTCTAGGATGGCGCGCAAAAATCAATATTTTCTTTGTAAACTAGCTCTATAACTATAATTTATTGTGTTACGGCTGTAGACGAGGATTTAGGGTGAGGGTCGAAAAGGGACGCTTGCGACATCGACATCAAAGCGACGGTTTTGTGACATTCAAGAAATGCTGCTAAGGAAATTGTGATAAATCAATTTCATTCATAAAGTACAGGTTGCACGGAAGTGTGGGAAGTGGAAGTTGCTTCTGGGTAAGTGATTCATTGTTGGCAGAAGATATATTTTCTGATAGAAAACAACATGCAATAAAACACTACAAGTGGAACTAGAGTTACTATACCATGTCTGTGTAAAAGAAAGTCTAAGGGTTTGTTTTTATTTACTAACAATTTATACACATTTTAGAATTAAATACAATACAATTTTAATTCTAAAATGTGTATTTTAGAATTAAATACAAATAAAATAAATATTACCCGACATTAATAGCACACAGCGCCATCTAGCCCCAAACTAAGCATAGCTTGTCATATGGGAACTACATTAGGGATAGAATACCTTTTATACTATATTAAACACATACGTACTATATGATACAACACCCAAACAGAACAAGCATATATTCATCACACAAATGTTTGTTCTGGGTGGGAATCGAACCCACAGCCTACAGCGCAGAAGGCAGAGTTACTCCCAACTGAGCAATGAGGCTTGTTAAAAATAAATACGACACCTACTTCAGACTTCACATTTTATACGCCAAATTTCCATTTTTTTACAATATTTATAAGATAATACAAGAGGAATACGATTTACTTATAAGTGTTATTTAAGTTGTTTTTAGCTCTGTAGCCTTTTTTTTTATTTGTTTTCAGACATCAACGTTGATGTTAGAATTAATGCTGATTTTCGATTTTTAAACACATATTTATTAGCGCTATTATTATCATTGAAAACCTACCCTACTACTACTGGACTCTCAGTTTAGTTAGTTGTAGCTCTGCCTTGCATTGTGGGTTTAATTCCCACCCAAGATATTAGAGCATTTGATTGATGATTATATGTCCTGTTATGTTTGTTCTGAATTTGAAGTATAATGTATCAAGTATCGTAAAAAAAAACATTTTTTATTCCATCCATAACCTATTCTCATATCACAAGCTATTACTGGTTTGAGGGGAAACCATAGGATGCATTTCCCATGGATATGTAAAAGTAAATCAAGATAGTGCAAGTGTTTAGGTTTACAATTTAGAATGTAGTTGGCACTGTGTTAAAATAATGTCCTGTAATATTTTTTATCACTTATAAGTTTTATTTAAGTAATTTAAAGCTATATGGCCTTTTTTTATAGGTCATAACCAAGCGTTTGACTACCAGGGACGCTACCGCCGACGGCGAAGCCGATCTCCATTGATGGCTTTAAATTAGCTCCATGAGAACTAGAAACGATTTTTACCGATTTAGGTATGTGTCATATCCGAAATGGCGTTTCCCATCTCAAAAGTGTACACATGTTATGAAACCTATCCGTTCAGTACATTTGACGGTAAAAATCGTTTCTAGTTCTCATGAAGCTAATTTAAAGCCATCAATGGAGATCGGCTTCGCCGTCGGCGGTAGCGTCCCAGCTCACTTGAAAAAAAAGTAAAGATGTGGCCTATGATATAGCACGCTTGTCTAAAATGAAACCTATATATTGGATCTGGAGAGGACTGCGTAGTCTGATTAGTAAACGTAGGCATACATTTTCCGAAAAAAAAACTGAAATGGAAATCCCGCAGTAAACTTTACCCCTTTTCCCCCTCCACTCACCCTTTTTTCTTTTTGTTGTTATTGAAATCCGTTGATAAATATCGCTACAGCATACTTCCCCCTTTCCCCCCCCCCCCCCTATTGTACCCCCAATCTAAAATCAAACAAAAACAAATCAATTCCTTGATTCATGACAAGAAATTGTCATGACTCAAGGAACTAATTGTGCTAATTTTCATCACAATCGGTTGAAAAATGCGACCTGCAGGCGAGAACAAACCGACAGACAGCAGTCAAAAGCATTGTTGGCCAATCTCTAAACTGAGACGCTTCGCTCGCTCGGTCAATTACTCTAAAAAATCTTACTACTTTAATAATATAAAAAAATAGTATAGGCTTAGAGTTTACTATTTCAGTGTAATGCGGCTTTGACTCATCGAACTCATAGACGCAGGTCTTTGTCTCGTTTCAACACTATATATGTTCCATTTTGGCAATGCTCCAGCTCTCTTTATTCTTGAGTAAGCAAGGAAGCAACAAAATTGCTTTTTAAATCTGCATTACATTTAAATGTTCTATTATCACAACATTTCAACGAAACTATCATGATTGTGTTAATATCAAGCAAAGTTATGGAATTACATTGATTCGCTACGTTTATTAGGCCTCATTCACGTGATGCCATTTTACTCTACATTCAATAGCAGAAAAGTAGGTCTAAAACCGCGTCTAAACACAGGCTTGTATATGCATGTTCCATCTTATAGTGTGTTGCTTAATATTGTTGAAGAAGACAGGTGTTTCTAAAAAAAATGACAATATGTGTAAGTATCTTAGTCATGAGTGTTACGTCAAAGCGAAGAGGACTGCGTAGTCTTATTGGTATACGTAGGTATACATTTTCAGAAAAAAACCGTCCATATATAACTACTACAGCAAGCATCCCCTTTTTCCTCCCTATTTCACACCCAATCAAAAATCGCGGTATATAATTATGTGTTTTTGTAGGCTATAAAATATATATTTTAATAGAATACCTACTTATATATGAGATACAATACCCAAACACAGAACAAACTTGCTTATTCATCACACAAATATTAAGTCCTTAGTGAATAAGACCGTGACGTAATGTGCATCGTTGGTTTTATATTATGACTTTTCGTTAACGCTAACAAGTCATGACTGATTCACTGTAAGATGAGTCGGAAAAATACATACCTACTCCTTCTAACACAACGTAGGCAGAACGTGGCCTAACGTATCGATATATTTCTTCTGTGACTAGAATCGCAAGATTTTTGTGTCTCCGGGTTCTTTTTTCCTCTCTGCACTGGCTCCCCACGGACACTAAAAGGCTCAAATATAACCTCTGTCAAGACCAATATTGCGCGCCTTGAATTGGTTCTACAAGGTTATGTACGTGCATATGGTTATCGACCTCAAACACTCTGTGGATTTAAAAAGTGGTATTTCCCACTATACATACTATATTCAAACTACATGTAAAAAACTGTTGTAATCAGTTCCATTTATTTATTTAACACTTTATTGTACATATATAAAAATATTGCACAAATGGTGAGCATAATGCCAAGGCATTTTCTAACTGCTAACCAACTTGGCAGAAAACATTACAAAAACAATAGCGTACTAACTTATAAAGGAAAACTTAAAAAAACTACCTTACAAAAATCATAAATATCTTCATATATATTTAATTACATACTACTTAACTACTAATATAAATACATATTAATATATTCCATGTAGCTACTACAAATTAATCATTTTGAATCCACAATGTATTTTGAATCACGTAAAGCCGAATTACAGCATTATTATTTGTTTGTCTCTGACGGGCAAACGCTTGGCTTTTATCTCACTTGGTGTCATGTTATGTAAAGTTAAATGTCAAGTTATGTCAAGTTAATGTTAAGTAAGTTATGATAAGGCGCAAAGTCGAAGCGCACTTCATCCAGAATCCTCATCAGACTGAGGAACTGGCTATCTATTGATACCGGAACACAACAATTAACTGTAACCGTAATGGTAGTCTAGATAATGTCACAAATTTCACATTGATAAAACCGGGATGTTTTTGTAAAGTTGTAAATTATCAAAAACCATCTTGCGCGTTTGTTAATTGGAACATCCACCATTAGTGATCACAGGTATAGGTAATTATAATTACATATTTGCAAAAGTTCATCTTATTAAACTATTCATTCCGATGTCTCGACAAGAAGTCTAGATTATGTCACACATTTTACTTTGATAAAATCTGGATGTTTTTGAAAGTTGTAAAGGAGTTCATTCACAAATGTGTGGGGCCCAGGCTAGATTGTGTACCGGCAACTGGAAATGTTGAAAATTATTGCAAACGTTTTCAAATCATCCATTTACTCGAGATATGCATAGTTTTTATGTACAAAATTAATTATGTGACCAACGCGGGCATCACTGTAGTACCTATTATATCTTAGTCTACGGTGCTCACAATAGTCATACTCGTAGCAGATGTAGTCTATTTACGTAAGAATAGAAAGTATGCTAAAACATCGTAAATATTTTGCAATCAGCTTGATAAGTTAGTATTTTACCTATACGCTTATTGTGTAAATAATTAACTAGGTAATGAGGTACAACGTTGATTCGACATAATTTCCAGGCATCTCACGACATAAGTACCTAAATGAACTGTTCATGGTGTGGTGAAAAGAATGTTTGTAGTTACCTACCTAATTGTTTACGACCACAATGCAGACTAACCACAACTAAACTCAAAGCATGAATGGTTTTTGAAGTTACAGAACTGTCACTACCTGGGGTGCTTACCTATATTTAGCCGTCTCCAAGACAAGTGAATAGGCTTTCTTTACTATGAATTTACATAAACATAGATAAGCAGGACCTTTGTAGTGCATCCAATAGCTACATACATACACAGAGAGACGGAAAGAATGACAAGATTTTCCGCATAACCTCATCCAGCTAAGCATATGAACCTGGAGTTCAAATGCCTGGAAAACCAAGAGCAGGTGGACACCCACAGCGACTTCGCAGTACGGGTGTTCAAGGACGGTAGTAAGATTGAGGGCAAGGTCAGAGCCGCATTGTCCATATGGACCAATGAGGAAAAGACCAAAACCCTCAAGCTGAAACTTTCGTCCTACTGCACGGTCTACCAGGCTGAATTGCTGGCCATATGCAAGGCTACCGAGGTGATGCAGGAAAATCCAGCTACGAGTTTCGCAATTTACAGCGACTCACGGTCATAGCTCCAAGCAGTAGTTTATCACGCCTCTACCCACCCACTCGCAGCCAAAATCCGTAGAAACCTAGAAAAGTGTAGAGAACAGAACAAGACTGTTGCACTTTTCTGGGTTAAGGCCCACGCTGGCCTAATAGGCAACGAGCGCGCCGACGTGCTAGCAAAAGAGGCCGCGCTGAAGACGAAGACCAGACCACACTACGATGCCTGTCCCGTTTCGTCCGTCAAGCGACAGATCCGAGAAGGTACTCTTGACGGATGGAACAGGAGATATAAAGCTAGTGATAAAGCAGTCACCACCAAAATATTTTTCCCAGACGCCATCAAAGCCTATAAAATTGCCAAAAATATTACCCCAACTGGAGTCCTAACACAGATCATGACTGGGCACGGCGGGTTCTCAGAGTACTTAAACCGGTTTAAGTGCAAGGAGGACCCGTCCTGCCCATGTGAACATGGTACAAAACAAACGGTGGAGCACATTTTGTTCGAGTGCCCTATATACGGCATAGAGAGATACAACGCTGAGCAACAATACGAGCCAGATTTAAAAGTGGAAAATGTAAGCCATTATATAAGTAATAGTAGCGTAAGAAAATATTTTATATCATATTGTACCAAAATAGAAATTTAGGTTATAAATAGGAACAAAGATGTATAAATATTACTGTACTTATATCATATAGCATCTATCGTAATGAGCAATAATAAAAATAGTTTAAGAAAAATTAGACGATAGGATACACTGTTAGAAATAAGACCGATACAATTAAAAATATAATTAAGATAAATTAGAACACAAAATAAGGGGGCATAACATGGTAAAACACAGCTCAACATAAATTGTTAGTATCCCTAACTGTATGTAACCCTAACAGGAGCATTCAGGGATAAAAAGCCCACCACACTTACTGATAAGCCTACTTCAGCCCAAATGGAGGCTCGAAAAACTAAATATTCAATGTCAGTAAATAAAATGTAGCCACCACCCAGATCCCCTTCCCTCCCGCCACCACTAAATATACCATAGTAAATAAAAGTATATTACTGTGAAACAGAGTGGAGTTGCAGCATGAAAAAATCGAAGAGTTTTCAGGCTGTAACTCTTCTTGGTTAAAACCTTGTCAAAAATCTAATTGTATAACTTTGGATTTAAGAATGTATACCCCTATTCTAGTATAGCTTATAAGAATTAGTAGAAAAATATAATAGAAAAGAACAGAAAATGAAAATGAGACCCTCTGGCATCCAGGCCAGAGGGTCGCCTACGTCCGGATGAAAAATGCCGGATGCCGGAAAAAAAAAATAGCTACATGCATAGAAACTGAAAAGTTATTGAACTACTTTGAATAGTTTATAAAAATATTGATATATAAAAGCAGGTATACACTACCTATAAAAACAACATCATAGTACTAATATTAGTCTTTATTGTTTATTTTCCACAACTTCTCTTACTAATATTCCATCCAAAAAGGGTGCAGGTGGCTCTATGTTCCTGGTACTGAGCCTAACCAAATTACCATACAATTGTCATTGTGTGTATGCAAACAACCCACTGTTCGATGGCCAGCAAAGCAACACAACTACAGTAATAACTGATTATCCTATCACCATAACATGATCCTGCCCGAACATTAGGCCAGACAAATGGTGTGACTTGAACCGACCTCTTATTAAATTTATATTTTATCAAATAATTCCCTCTGCTACAATTCTGCAATTCAGCTTCTGCATCTAGTTTGTCAACGATGAATGGATGGAATGCATTGATTATATCTGCACAAATTCGGCAGCCATCCATCAGATGAGTGGCAGCTATATTACATTAAACTTCTCTCTTTCGTCTCAGCAGCTTATGCTGATTTTAGCTTTTTTAAAACGGCCATTCTTGATTTCATCTTGATTTGTTGGCACGAATGGTTGGCGTTGTGAGCACATTACTCCATCATCAACAACCTGTAATAAGACCAAGATTTAAAGAGAGCCAGGGCAAGATTTAGCTTTCCTATTATTTATAATATCCATAGATAATATTACCCGATGTCTGAGGTTCTGTTCAATGACAGAAATTATTTCGGGTCCCAAATCATTGACAAGATTATTTGGGGGATGGCGTTGTGTAAAATTCATGTTCTGTAATATTTATTTATTTATATTATTTTCTATTGAAGATCCACAAACAACACGCCATTATCATCAAACTGAAATAAGGACGATAAAATTCTTTATTATGATTACCTACACTCAGTAGGTAACATTTCACAAAATATTCACCATAGATAATGTATGCCACCTATGACTAGGTATACCTATTAACTAACTACATAGTACCTGCCCATGAAGTTGAAAGCATTAGTTTAATAAACCCTAGCATAGTATCGTTCCATATTTTAACATCTCATTTAACATACATTTGTTTTTTGATTTCGTGTTTGTTTTTGTTTATATACTCATTTAGTTTATAGATTTATTTAAGAGTTAATTTTAGTTGAGTTGATATTTGTACACGCTATGGCATCCTGTAAGTGGAAAAACAAACTGTTTTAAGACTGCCACTTATCTAACCCTATGTTTGTTTTTTGTTTTGTCTGTAGGATGTCCTATTTTAATAAATAAATAAATAAACTGTTGTTTGAAGTTGGATCAGATCGTCAACACCGGAATCACGTAAAGGAATCAGTATCCTTATCACATACCCTGGTCAAAATAAAAGCAATCAATCGGAGGCTGTTGGTGTTATTGGTTACGAAGTAAATCAAAAAAACAAAACTATCAAGAAAACACTAAAACAAACCAACACAACGCGCGTAGCAGGCAGACCGAACAAAAAGCGATGTTTACACGTACGTCGGATATGCAACGACAACGAAAGAGGCACGTGAATGACATTAAATCTGTCAAAGTCATGAAATCACAATGGCAGCTGCGGCGGTGGTGCTTGATAATAAAGCGAAAACGTTTAGAAACAATATTTTTGTACACCGGAATTCGTTAATAAATCAGACTATATTTCAGAATCAGAATATATTTTAAATAGATTCCCTTAGTTTTTTTAAATTTTTCTACGTACTGTACATGACGTAGCCCATTATGAACGATCTCCTTATCAAAAACCATCTGCGCGTTTGTTAATAGGACCATCCACCAAAAGTGATCACAGGTATAGGTAATTATAATTACATTCTCGCAAAAGTTCATCTCATTAAATTATTCATTCCGAAATCTCGACAAGTTCTGAGCTGGAATACCAAGCTACGTGTGTAATTAAGATGAACATTATGACACAGATTCTCAAACTTCGTCTCAATGATTAAGTTGTGTGTTCGGTACAAGTACGTAATTGTGTTTTGGGCTCCTATCGAGTTTATTTCGGCAATTCGTAGCCACTGGAAGGTAACAAAGTTATCTAAAGGTACCTACCTACCTTCAGTGATTGATAGGTATGACAGCAGTGTGATATTCAGCTTTGTTTGAAGTACATTCGAGCAGTAGGCAGTAGTTAGTGTTTTATTTTAATGGTGGTGATTTGAACGTATGTAATTATATGCCGAAGCACAATTTTTGTAATTTCTTACTCGGGAGAAAAATACACGGTGTGTTTCAACGATTTGATGGTGCAGGTGACTTTTTTATTTTAAACATAAATATTATGATACAATAATTCCACACAGCACCTAGTCCCAAACTAGACTTGTGGTAGTGGTTCAACCCACCGATTTCAGATCCAGAGGTCCCGGGTTCGATCTCCAGCGGGAGCAATGTTGTGCTTGGTTTTGTTGGTGGTAGGATTTTGTTAAAGTCCGCCTGGCTAGCTACCACCATCTTACCTAAGTCTGTCGCTATAACAACAATTCTTGAAATTAATGTTGTGTTTCGGCATTCAGAGGTAAAGATAGCCAGTTCCTCAGTTTGTTGAGGATTTCGGGTGAAGTGCGCTTCCACCTTAGAAGGTGGAAGCGCACTTCACCCATAAGTTAGAACTTATGATAACTTGTAAAATCAGGTGCATTGACTCATCATCGTTATTTATCAGCACACATACGGCTGTCGCTATAATGTCGACGATCCATCGAATGGGGGTCTTCCCACTCATCACCTTCCTCCGGTCAAAGTCTGGCGCACTCTCCATGAAGACCTCATCCTTCTCAAGCTCAACAAACCTTCAGGTCAAAGCTAACCCAGCAAATGAAAAACACTCCTTAAAGGCTATTGGTTCTGCGAGCTATGTGGAATGCTCTTGGGTGCTCTTACGGACGATACATACAGGATTTTATCACGTAGTGAAACTTAACACAGCTCTCGCCATAGTTCGCTGTGCGATTTGTGTCTCTGATTATATTTGTAAATACGTGAGAATAGGACCGGTCCGACGGTTCCAATTTCGTGTCTTGAGGTATTATATTGTTATCGCTAAGAATAAGGGGTTCCAAGCAAATTTGCTAGATAATGCGAAGCTGCCCCATTAAGTTAACGCTGACAGAAATGTTTCTGCCATCGTCATTATGAACCCGCTATAGGTAGCTTCAGCGTTATATGTTGCTAACTCAACAAGATTATATTGTTTGTGTGCCAATATTTTCCATAATCTGTATTTTCTAGATGATCATTAAATGTTTGAAATTAGAGGTACTTTCAGCGTTACATTTTGCTAACTTAACAAGAATATATTGTTTCGGAGCCAATATTTACCGTAATTAGTATTACTGGTTATTCAATGTTAGAAAATGCGAGAGCTAATAGGTTGTTGAGTTACCATATTATAAAGCTATAAGTATGTACTTATAGCTTTATAATATGGTAACTCAACAAGATTATATTGTTTCAGGGCCAATATTTACCATAATCTGTACTACTGTTTAATCAATGCTAGAAAATGACAGAAATTACAAGTACCTTCAGCGTTATATTATGCTAGCTCAACAAGATTATATCATTTCGGTGCCAATATTTGCCATAATCTGTATAACTTGTTACTCAATGTTCTACCAACAAAGCAAACCTTTCAAAAAGTTTAGATAGAAACTGCATGACGGCTTCTATTTCTCTTGGTTTGACGTTGAAAAGGATCGGATGCGCTTTCAAAGGCGGCTCTAGTACACTCTAGATGGCCAAGTTTTAAAGTTTTATCCTCCGTACGTATAAATAAGTAGAATATTTGCTTTGGAACCACAACAAGCTACTTTACAGTATGAGACTGGATGTTTGAGTATTCCGAAACGGACTTAAGCAAAACATTTTTGTACCGGTTTCCTAAAAGAGCATGCAGTAAAGTTAAATGTGTTTCACAGTTAAAATGCATGACATCATTTCCAAAAGTACACTCCTGTTTACTAGAGTTGCACCTGCCGTTGTACTTACTTTTTTAGGGTTCTGTACCCAAAGGGTTCGGACGGGACCCTATCACTAAGCCTACGCTACGAGAATTTGTCTTTTTGTGAGCTGTATCTTTGATTCGTAATATATACCTGTTTAAAGTGACCTGACAAATGATAAAAAATTAAGGGTTGAATTATTATTATAATCATAAATAATGATTAAAAATTTAAATTATTTAATAAATCAAACCCCATACAAAACGTACTTATTCTTTTACTTCTTATCTTTTTAGTTTTTAAGGTAAAAACGCATACAAAATGTATACTTGGTGCGATTATACTCGTAGCCCTACGACAAAGACTAAATACATGCCAATCGTGAATCGGATGCACACGAATGCTTTAGAACGCGATGAACGACAAACTCGCAATCAGTGGTTTTGGCTTGAACCAAACATCCAAGCAAACTACTCACTAAAATGGGACTACGGGTAATTTAAATTAACCGTAGTCCCACTTAATAAAGGATGGAACCATTAAAACTGCTATGCATTTTCCTGTTTACTATTTTTTTATGTCATTACGTAATTCCAATTTCGTGTGCAATTTTCTTTATTCTTTAAGAGTATTTAAAAACATTATTTTTAATATATTGCAAAATTGAAAACCAAGTTGAAATTATACAGGGGAAAAGGGGGACGGTTATGCTTTTTAACAAGCCTTACAGTTTAGTTGATAGTGCTTTCTGAGCTCCAGGTTGTGGGTTCGATTCCCATCCACGATAAACATTTGTGTGTTGAATATTAATGTTTAATCTGTGTTCGGGTGTTATGTTGTAAGAAAAGTATGTAATTTTTATAAAAAATCGGACGTAAATATGTAAGTATTATTTCCGTAACCTAGTTCCCATATTACAAGCTTTGCTTAGTTTGGGGTAAGATGGCGCCGTGTGAAATTACTGCCCTGTAATATTTATTTATCTTATAATGGTTGCCAATTTTATTTACAAAAAGTATTTGAGATTTTATCCGTAATCTAGTTCCCATATTACAAGCTATGCTTAGTTTGGGGCTAGATGGCGCTGTGTAAAATGAATGTCCTGTAATATTTATTTATATATTATTATTAATTTTATAAAAAGTGGCATTACAACAACAATACGTCTACACGGAATTTCAAGTTTAACTTGTAAATTTCTGTAATCTGTGCACATGAACTAACAATATTTTGTTATTACAACAAATATTATAACAAACTCTCACGTTTCATCACAACTCGTTCATGACAAAATCCTCATAGAACCTTTATCTAAAAGACAAATACCATTGAAGTGTATTATTGTGTCAAATACCCGTGCAACACTGAGGAGGTAGGTACCTATTATCGTATTAAGTTACTGTTTGTTTCAACAAGGCAATAGATGCTGTTGGGGTTAGATCAGATAGATAATGGCATATCATGTGTCTGTAGTTCCACACGTATGGTTTCATTGTTGAAGTACTTTTAGCTATTTCAAATAAAAGTGTCGATGACGTTATACAAGCCATACATACATAAATAAATAAACATAGCTCTTATTTTCTGGGAGATAGAAGAGAGAAAATATTTCACATTTTTACCAAGCATCATAGCTCAAGTAGTAGCTCTGGCTTCTGCATTGTAGGTAGTGGGTTCGATCCAACCCAGGACAGACATGTTTTTTTTATGGAAGCGGCCTTCATCTCACCTAATTTTAAAGTTATGATAAGGCCCAAGGAGGAAGCGCACTTCACCCGGAAACCTCAATAGTCTGAGGAACTAGTTATCCTGTAAATGCCGGAACATAACAAATTAATAATTGTTGCAGTGGTGACAAAATTAG
Organism: Venusia cambrica; assembly: GCA_951394065.1. NCBI lineage: Eukaryota > Metazoa > Arthropoda > Insecta > Lepidoptera > Geometridae > Venusia > Venusia cambrica. Next base: position 4,560,143 of record OX596044.1, on the reverse strand, counting down.
GTAAGATGGTGGTAGCTAGCCAGACGGGCTTAAACAAAGTCCTACCATCAACCAAACCAAGCACAATATTGCATCCCCCTGGGGATCGAACCCGAATACTCTAGGATACCGTTGGGCAAACCACTAGACCACAGAAGCGGTTATTAGGTGATGAATATAATGTTTGTTCTGTGTTTTGGTGATTGTATCGCATAAAAAAATGTTATCCAAGCTTCATATAAAAAGCTTTGCTTAGCTTGGGGCTAGATGGCACTGTGTAAAATTTATGTCCCGTAGCCCTCAAAGCAGATAGATAGTGCAATGTTTTCTATTATCTACATATACTACATTATGTATACTACATCTTGACATGGAAGTCTTTACATGGAAGATATTAACTCATAATTTCAGTGTCTTCAATAATGAAAGTAAACTAACCTATTTTGAATATGTAAGCATAATAACTTACGAACAACACACGTGAAACCAGAAATTCAATTTCTAATATATCCTCGCCATATATGCTGTAACATAAAATATGGGAGCACTTCCCGGTTTCTAAGTAGTCTCTAAATCTATCGAAGTTGGTAATCAATGGATGGTACGAATATGGGCGCCAGTCTGCTTAAGTAAGCACAGATAAATTGAGTGGGTATACACAGTTGATTACTACAGTAGGATGGCAAAGATTGACTAACAAGTGTTTTGCACCAAGAGGTAAGGTTTTTAGGTTTCCGACGTTTGTGTACCCAATGGGTGGCAACGGGACCCTGATAAGCCTTTGCTGTTCGTCCGTCTGTCTGTCTGTCTGTTAGTCTGTATCTCATGAACCGTGATAGTTAGACAGGGAAGTTTTCAGAGTACTCATTTATTTTGCTGCTAAAACAAAAACCCTATAAAAAAATGTGTTATTTTTTCCAATAACGCTCATAATAATGATTTTATACATAGGTACATTGAAATTCAAAATGTTTGAATAGTCACAACACTGGTGTGTTTATTCATCTTCAATGTATCCAAACATCATTGTCCTGTCAGAGTTCGGCACAAAAAGTCAGAGTCAAAGTCAAATTCAAAATCAAAGTATTTATCATTAAGATTTTTTAGGATCATTTTGAAATTTCAAATCTACCGCCTGTTCGGAATCGCAACCAGCAAATATGGAGAAAGGCTAGCAACTCGAGCTAGTTACTACTCTGCCTAGAGCTATAGAGGTCAAGAGATAACCCATCATCATTTACAATTGTATTCTTGTTTCAGGTACAATTTCCCTAAGGAATGTACACATGATAGTACCAGATTCAGCAGAACGAGGGTCTAAAGTGGAGATGAAGTGTCTGTACGACTTAGAGCAAGAAGAGTTGTACTCCGTAAAGTGGTACCGAGGTGATCGGGAGTTCTGTAGGTACTCTCCCAAGGACGTTCCTCCACTCAAAGTGTTCAGGATACCAGGGATAGAAGTACATGTAAGTTTTCATCACTAAATAAATCATCATCTTCCTGCCATCGGAAACGTAGATTCCGATAGATTTCAACGTTATTCTCAAACTATAAATATTGACAGAACTTTCTGTCAATATTCCGTGGGAGTTTTAAATACAAATTTTAAATTTTGGATTTTTGGAATAGCGTTCTCGGAATCTCCACTCGGAGATTCCGAATTCGATCCGATAAGGCTATCCGAATTCTCGAGAATAGTTATACGGTAGGGTTTGGCAAGAACTAATGAAGGCCTACGTCGATAGACAGCTAATATAGTAGAATATAAGTACCTAGGAAATAAGCTTATGAAAATAAATTAGTTTAGAAATACTTAATACGTGTAGGTAACCTATATTGTATATTATGTGGTCAGGAAATGAAGGCAATTTTATTTTATTTATATATTTATTTTATAATACAGGTGCATTTGGTACAACATGTCATCTTCAAAACATGGCTTTGAGAGATCTTTGAGATTGATTTTAAAATTTCAGCCAACTCTAGCTACATGTAACATGCAATTTTGGCTGAAATTTTAAGACCAACCGCCTGTCTGACGTCAAAACTCCTTGGTATCCCGGGTTCGATCCCCATGGGGAGTACAATATATTGTGCTGGTTTGTTTGGTTGGTGGAAGGACTTTGTTTGGGTCCGCCTGGCTAGCTGACACCATCTTACCTAATTCTGTCACCATAACAACAATAAATTGTTGTGTGCCGGCATTTTAGAGTTAAGATAGCCAGTTTCTCAGTTTGTTGAGGATTAGTTTGGACTGGCCCACGTTTTGTTTTTTTTATTATTATTATTATTCGGCGGGGAAGCGCTTGATCTCCATTTCACCTGGTTACAAGTTGAGATAAGGCCGAAGGTGGAGGCGCACTTCATCCGGAATCCTCAACAAACTGATCTTCCTAAGATCCATATTATATCCATAGTTAGTATATTCATATATCGGGTACCTATACCGTTAGATTTATTTTAAAGTTATTAGTGGTGATGCAGGTACCATATTTCATTTTAATTAACTTATCTTGTGTTATTTACGAAAATAACAGAGCTGGTCAAATCGATTTGTGATATTTCATTACGGATACTCCGATTTAATAGTATTGTAATCATTCAACTGTAACCACTAGCAAAAGCCAGCAATTCTGTTGTATTCATTTCTTTTGCTATAAATGTGGTAATACATTTATTCAATAAAATATAAAATTAAACTATGTACAGAGGAAACAGTCGGGTTACTTAGGACCATTAGCACGGTCTATAGGTAACTCAACTGTTCCAGACAAGTATCAGACGGAAGCGTGCCCAAGACACTGGCTGCATTGCCACGCTGAATAGCTATGCTAATTCGCTGGCCTAAATAAGAGCCAGCCCTTGGGTCACGTGTGGCCTCAATCAAAAGCCCGGAGGGTACCGGCTCCCCACGGAACCATGCTATAAATGAGTATTTCATGATTGTGGCCAGAACAGGTTGCCACGTTCAATAACCAAACAACTGTTTACATTCACAGAATCGTCGTTAAACCAGAAATAATAATTATTCGTTTTATGACCACAATTTTCATAGTATAATTAGTTCGTCATGACCTCAACGGTTTTAACGACGCACTAACGTGTGATATGCCGAAATGGTACCAGGGGGGTTTGTAATACAGCCTAAATTCGAGTACTGGATAGTCATATGGGCCGGCCGTGGGTGTTGTGATTAAGCTCTCCGACTCATGAATTCAGATATAAGCCGGCCAAGTGTCGACAAGCACACCAATCGGAACCCAATCCACATTCTAGAGCAAAAAGGCACTAGACGTGGTGGTGGTAAGGTGAGTATGTCCCAAAAGCCACGATTTGATTCTATGGAAAATATATTTTATGGAAAAACAACCCCTTGTTACTCGTACATTACAGAGTTACATTACCAGCAATGTACAAGGAAAAAATATTATTCTTACAAAGCCGGGTAATGTACTGAGAAACATTCGTTTCATTCAAACATTCTTTGTACATTACTAATTACATAGAACAAGCCTGATAGCTCAGTTGGTAGTAACTCTGCCTTCTGGCTGTGGGCTGTGGGTTCGATTCCCGCCCAGGACAAACATTTGTATGGGTGTTGTATCATATAGTACGTATTTACAAAAGTGTTTAAGTAGCTTGGGAATAGATAGCGCTGTGTAAAATTAATGTCCTGTTATATTTAATACTTTTTTTAATACTTTACCGTTATGAACAAGGATGTAAATCTTCTTCCTACATTACATCAAATTTTAAATATTTTTCACAGTCATAAGTTTAGGATTCGAGTTAGTAAGATATTTATAAGATATTAAGTTGAGTTCTTCAGTTAGTTGAGAATTCCGGGTGAAGTGCGCCTCCACCTTCGGCCTTATCTCAACTTGTAACCAGGTGAGATGAAGGATGCTTCCCCGTCGTACAGTAAAAAAAAAATGGGAATCTATTTCGATTCCCATTTTTTTAACTAAACTTGACTCGATACAATAAAATCGAATTTTGAGAGAGATACCTCAAACGGAATCTTTCGATGAAATTTTGTCTACAGCAACACCGCCGAAAATTAATTTATATATAGATATTATTTTATATTAGATATTAATTTCACACTTCGCCATCTAGCCCCAAACTAAGCATTGCTTGTAATATGGGAACTAGATTACTTTAATACGCGAAATTACGGGCACGCGAGGCTTAACACCTTTATACCTCATGTTGGTGGGCGCAATTCAGTGCCTTGTAGGCTATGCTCTTCGTGGATGTGACCGTACTGCACTTAACATCAGGCGGGCGACTTGCTTCCTCTCCTAGTTATAAAAAAAATAACTTTTTTATTATAAATACATACGTACAATATTAAACACCCAAACACAGAACAAACATCTATATTTATAACACAAATGTTTGTCCTGGGAGGGAGTCAAACCCACAACCGACAGCGCAAAGGCCAACAACTACCACAGAGCTATGTGGCGGATGAATACCCGTCTTTTCGTTTACACAGCCAGTAACACGTGTAGATAATATGGCTGCCATTCGCAGTAATGAAGCGATGTTTTGACGTCCCCGATAAAATTTAAGTACTCCACATGGACGGCACGAGAGTAGGTACTCTAACATGATAGCAGTTAAGCTATGCTTCAGTACAGATGTGAAATGACCGGCCATTCTAGGTTCAAATATCATTGCTTCAGTAGAGACGTGAAATCACCGGCCATTCTAGGCTGAAATATCATTCAGCCTAGAATGAATGCCAGAAAAATCATCTTCACGGAACCAGATACACTTTGACACCGTAGATTTTTTTGTTGTACGTCAGGGAGACGCTTGGCATTCATTCCATTTAGTTTCAAGATATGATAAGGCTGAAATATCATTGTGAAAATTTCGGGATGAGAAGAATCACCTTCACGGAACCAGATACATTTTGACACCGAGGATGTTTTTTTTATTATACGTCGGGGAAGCGCTTGACCTTCATCTCATTTGGTTTCAAGTAATGACAAGGTCGAAGGTGGAAGCGCACTTCACCCGGAATCCTCAAGGTTTTAAGGTTTTAAACCCCGGTGTAACTACCGCAGATTCTGGTCTCCGACTAGCGATTTCAATTGATTCTAACTTTTTCTGAAAACGCGGTTGAAATTTTAATAATAATGAGCGCTGCAGGATGTGGGTTCGATTTGGGAGTCGAACCCACATCCTGCAGCGCTTTGTCCTGTATGTTTGTCCTGGGTGGGCCCAGGACAAACATTTTTGTAATGAATATAGAAGTTTGTTCTGTGTTTCGGTGTTGTATTGTTTGATAAGTATGTATATACAAAAAAAAAGTATTTGCGTATTCTATCCGTAATCTCGTTCCCAAATTACAAGCTATACTTAGTTTGGGGCTAGATGGCGTTGTGAGAAATTGCCCTGTAATATTTATTATATTATTATTATATTATATCCTACAAGACATACCAAGCGTTTTACCCTGTAATATTTATTATATTATTATTATCTTATATCCTACAAGACATACCAATCGTTTTTTTAATGTGCAGTCGATTCTCTTTCAAATGTTACCCCACAAGATATAGATTATCTAGTCTTACTTAACTATTTCTCAAAACTACCCTCAAAAGTAGTTTAAAAAAGTACAACACAATACAAATGATTTATTGGGAACACATTTAGGTATACATATATATAACGAGGACGTTGAGCAACTGCAAATGTTAGAAACTGTGTAGCGGTGTCAGCGCCCTCCTCCGAACAAAATAGTGCAGGTTCCATCCGAATGGGACGGTTTAGTCTTATCTAATAACTTAATGTAGAGTTGACAAAGAATTTAAATCAATAAGAACTAAGAATACTGTGTGACACTATCTAAGAGTGCAAGTCTGTGTGTGTGGTATGGTGTGTGTGTATATGTGTGGAAAGTGTTGAGGGTGTGTGGTTATGAGTGTGTGTTGTTATTCATTCATTCATTCTTCATTCGAGTTCGGATAGGGATGACCCTGTGCTTAAAGGGAAAGTGTGTAATGTGGATGTGGTAAGTGTATTTCCCGAGAACACCAGTCTCTTAAGAGTCTGGGCGGAAGGTCCAATGTAGATGAATATGATGTTGTGATATGGTTTGTGTTGGAGATATTGTGGGTTATAGTATGGTGATAAGTAGGAAAGGGTTAAGGAAATAGGGTTATAAGGCTATAGGGATTGTTTAAGTTTGCAAAAACTGCTCAGCATTATTGAGTTGAGTGTGAGGGTAATCTCTGCAAATTCAAAATTCATCGGATTAACCATTCACAAGATATAGACGAAATATGTTGTTCTTTCCACCCCATTGCAGTATCTCAAAAACCACCTCATTTATCAAAAAATCGCTGACAATTTTAATTTATGTCGACACAGATGAATTTTATTGGTAAACACATTATTACATAACTTAGAGATCTAACTTATGGTAAGTCTAAAATACCCCTTTATGGGTTGTGTTTCTTTTTTATACCGTTTACACTGATTTGGAGTAATAATGATAAGCAAATAATGTAGGTATATTTTAAATAAATCTATTCTAATTCTTATTTTTTAAGATAGGATAATATCAAAATGTATTTATTTTATAAAAAAAAAATACATTTTAACTCTTTACATTTTAAATTTTGATATAATCGGATCATCCGTTCGACAGTTATGCCGTCACAAACATTGCCACATACATACATACAGTGCTGCATTTCCCTACTTTACTCGGAGATCTCGATCGCTTCACTTAATTGGTCAATAATAGGCAAATGAGTGATTGTACGGGAATATTATTTTGTTGGTTTAGAAAGCGGTAATACCGAGCATTATTAAACGCGATACGTAATCGACTGTAGTATGTAGGCCATTAGATAGTTAGATAAACTATCGTTGCTTTATATACTAAAAATAGTACCTGAGCTTTAAGTCTTAAAAAAAATTTTTCGTATAACACATATTTTTACACGATAGAAGTGAATGATAGGACAGAAATGGTTGCGGATCCGTATTTCAAAACCCTCTCATCCACTCTATAAAACACAGTGCCCCACCACTTTGTCCCACACGTCACACCAAAAGGTTGCGAATTTCAAAACCGTTTTTGAATTGACACTTTTTATGGGAGATAAAAAGTGTCACTTCAAAAACGATTTTTTAAATGGATCATTGGAGAACTCACTAGCCCGAATTTCTAACCTTTAACCCTGAGAGCTGGTCGCATTTGACGTTTAGAAATTATCATAAGGTCTTACTAAATAAAGTCATTATGAAGTTGAATTTGATCGCTTCCTTTATATTCTACCGGGTTCACTACTTCGAGAAGCACTGCACTGCATTGTCTCCTTCAAATGTACTATGGAAATTTCAGCTGAGTCCAATAGCAATTCCGCTCGATACAGCTTAATAGAGATTATTTCATGCAGCTTGTATAGGTATAGAGCGCTGTGGCGAATCGGCATCTCCAACTCAGATTGATAGAAAATTCTGTATAGCATTTATTATAGAAGTGCGTCGGCGAGCTTAATGCTATGAACTATTTTCTTCCTATAAGCTATGTGTAGTATGGAGTTTTTGTGTGACGAAAAGTAGTGGGGCATATTAAAAGCCCACCCCCCCAACAATGGAAAATGATAATCACCCTGAATCCTCAACAATCGAAAGAACTGGCATCTTACCTATAAATTCCGGAACACAACCGAATTGTTGTTATGGCGACATAATTAGGTGAGACGGTGATAGCTAGCCAGGCAGACTTAAACAAAGTCGTACTACCAACCAAACCAAGCACAATATTTTAATATCTTCACACTGTTGTAGTTTTCCGGCTTTGTATCGTCGTTCAATATTCTCCACTTCCCATTTTGTACAAAATATTTTCCATAACACCAAACTAGGCATATGATAGTGATAAACTTTGTAAAAACGATGCGCACGTGCAACTGCACGGGGTCAGCTATTTATTTAATAAAATGATCAATATTTTAATTGATCAATTCATCAAAATTTTACTTGATATTTTTTTCAAATGATCAATATTTTAATTGATATTTTTTTCAAATTATCAGTCTTTTATTTGTTTTTTTTTTCAAATGGTCACTATTTTAATTGATATTTTTTTTCAAATTATTATTTTAATTGATATTTTTTTCGAATACGAATAAATACGATTTAAGATCTTTAATGAACTAAAATACTTTAATATGTTATTTATATGTTTTGACAATTACATTTATATTATATTAAACATACACTTTTATTAACAACGCCAAGCGAGGTGATTATGGCTTGATTAATTATATAGAGAATCATAATACAGACCATATTAGATGTAATTATTGCATGTATCCTAAGTAGTACTGTTTAATAATAGCTAGTAGTTCGCCCCGAACTGAGATTTCGTGATGTATTTGTTTTTTTTTATCTACGACGGGGGAGCTTTTGGCCTTTATCTCACTTGACAAGTCGAGATAAGTGATAAGTGTGTTGTTATGGTAACAGCCTAGGGCTTGTTTAGCCTAGAGGCTACCCTAGAGGTCAGAAACTTACCCTTAATATATGTGTATTTTTTTAAATAGGTATAATTTTCAGAGACAAGAGAGTGACGCCAAGCGGTTGACGATGGAGGCGGCCTCACAGGTCGCGGAGGGTCGGTATACCTGCGAGGTGTCTGCCGACGCGCCATCATTCCAGACTGCGCAAGTCCACACACACATGTACGTTGTTGGTAAGTTCCATACAATACATACAAATTCTGCAACAGCTGAATCGTGTTATGCAACTCCCTCTGTGGTCTAGTGGTTCGACCACCGGTGTCAGACCCAAAAATCCCGGGCTCAATCCCAATATAGTACAATATTGTTTGGTTTGGTTGGTGGTAGGATTTTGCTGAAGGTGTAAACGCACTTCACTCGGAATCCTCAACAAACTGAGAAATTGGTTATCTTACCTCTAAATGCCGGAACACAACAAATTTAAAATTGTTGTTATGGCGACGGAATAAGGTAAGACACCACCCCCTAGCACCAACCAAACCAATCACAATATTGTTTTCCCCCTGGGGATCGAATTCGGGACCTCTGGATCTGAATCGGTGAGTTGAACCACTAGACCACAGAGGCGGTTAAGTTATAGGTTTCGAAAGCTAGAGATGAAACGGAACTCGGTTCGCATCTAGTGCACACTCACTTTGTATTTCCGTCGGTTATTATTACGCTCAATTCTAAGCAATATAAGCCTGAGTGGTCTTACGTGACCCGTTTAAATGGCCGGTAACCTAGTGCAGCTTACTTGCTAACAGCTGATACAATTATGTACAAGCTACTTCGAATGTTCTACTGTAAATTTAATTAAACTTGTTGAGGCTCTGTAACCAAAGGCTGCCTCCTCTGTCTTTCAGACAGTCTGTCTATAAGCGGGCTTTATAACTGCCTCTGTGGTCTAGCTCTACCGCTGTCTAGAAGATCCAGAGGTCCCGGGTTCGATCCCAGGGGAAGTACAATATTGTGCTTGGTTTGATTGGTGGTAGGACTTTGTTTAAGTCCGCCTGGATGGCTACCACCTAATTATGTAGCAATAACAACAATTCTTGAATTGTTGTGTTCCGGCATTTAGGTATCGGTAAGATTCTTAGCCAGTTCTTCAGTTTGTTGAGGATTCCGGTTGAAGTGCGCTTCCACCTTCGGCATTATCATACCTTGAAAGTCAAGTGAGATGAAGGCCAAACACATCCCCGTCGTATATACGATTAAAAAATATCATGAACCTTAATAGGTAGACAGTTGTAATTTTTACAGAGAAGCATTTTCATTGCCGCTATAAATACAAATAATAAAAAGTTAAAAGGACATACAAAATACCTGATTTTTCACCTTGAAATGTGTGTAAAACCCTCGGTTTGCGTGTACTTGACCGGTTTTTATATAATTTTATTGCACCTATTTGTACCTACTCAAAAGAATAAAAACGTACTTACTTACTTTTCTGGGTCACAGACCCGAAATTGATCGTGGCGACAAGTATATCTTCAAGACAAGAACTTCCTGACAATTTTACAATGGAATATATAAAACATGTACCAGCTGTATCTTTCTATGAATAAATAAATTTTTATCTTTATCTTATCTTTTTATCTTTAAAGCTTCTCAGCCTCAGTCAATTATTAATAATTACAATATTATAATATTTGTTTTCGGCAAGCCCTAATAAATAAGAAGCACTATCTTTTGTAATAACTTTAACATGGTTTTAACAAGAAATCTCTCAGCTACATGTTTTAATATAGATTTAGTGTCATCTTTATGTTTTTTTTTTTATCGAGACAATTATTATGATTCACGTTTCCGTCTTTGCACAGCGCTTGAGTATAATGTTCCATTTATTTTATACTACTAGTATACGGGACAAGCAAGTAGCGCACCTGTTGTTAAGTGTACTCTTGCCTATGACAAAGCCTTACTGCATAGGTCACATCCACAAAAAACATAGCCTACACGGCACTGCATTGCGCCCGTCAACTTGAGGCATAAAGGTGTGAAGCCTCACGTACCTGTAATTTCATCGGCAACCATATCCTTCAAACCGAAACATGTAATGGTAATGACAAATAACAAATGTTTTAAGATTGTATTAAATATTTAGATTTATGATGTACCTACTTAGAATACAATTTAAAACTGTTTAAATAAATGTTAAATGAATGATTAAAAAAAAAAAAAAATAACCAGCCCGAGTTTCGTGCCTTTCTCTTTGTGTGCTGGTCGCGATTCCGAACATGCGGTAGATTTGACGTTTCAAAATGATCCTAAAAAATCTTAATGACTAAAGAAATTTTGACATTGACTTTGACTATCTTCGTCCATTCTCTCCACGAGTCCCAGCCAAGATAACCGAAGAGACTTAAACTTGCCAATAATGGTCGGCTTAGCCAATAGATACTAGACTTCTTGGTCATCTATATCTATATCGATACAAATAAATAAAATTAAAGTTTCTGTTGGTAACATCCAAATAACAGCTGTTTACTAAATGCAATTATTCACTTGAAACAAAAATAATTATTTTTCTTGTGTCAGTCTGTTGTTTGTTACGACTTATCTCCGAAACTACTAGACCGATTTAACTTTGACTTTGACACTGACACTTTGAAACTGCTAGACTGATTTAACTTTGGGACTTTAACTTTGTCAGAAAGATGATGTTATTAAATAACTAAGTTTAGTCAAAAAACTAACTATTTTAACTAACTTTTATATTAGAAAAATAAAAAGGGTCCCACGCAAAAACAGAAAAACTCATGAAAACCAAACCAAAATAAAAAAATGATAATTTGAATTATTATTTTGATTTAATTGATTATTATTTTGAGTTTCTTGAATTTTTTTGCAGTTCATCTAATATTCTGTGGCCGAGGTTTGAAAACATTTTTTTTTCATGTGAACTAGGTATAATAGGTATATATATATATATAATACATTGGTCGTAAGCACCACACTAAGCAGACGAATCGGCCGCGACCGCGACTTCACCGGAGTCTATGTCTGGAGGTCTCGTGGAGTTGATGGATAGAGGCGGCTCTGAATGCTCTCTCATACTAGCAGGGTATGTTTTTTTTATATACCTACGTAGGGTACACGTCGGTGTACCTCGAGGATTGCCTGGGCAAGAATGACGTCTAAAATGGAGCGAGCTTTTCCAGAAAATGCTTTGTTCTCAACTCGCTTGGCAAGCGAATTGAAGATCGCAGTAATTCTGTAGATAGTACTTATAAGGAAGCTGCTTTCCTTCTTTTCAATAGATCCCTTAGTCATCTTTTACGACATGCATAGGCTTAGTTGGAGGGTTCGATTATTAGTGAGCTTACATGGACTGAAGTGATAGTGATGAACACGCGACTATAACTGCGCGGGTTCAGCTAGTTCTAAACAAAATACATCAATCTACTAAAAAACATTGAATATATTGTAAATAACAGGAAGTAGAATTACAGTTGATCTTAAAATTTATAGACAAGATAAAACAACCCGTTTACCGTAAATAATTGATTCAAAAGAGGCTTTGGATTTAATTAGCACCTTGTTTGAGGAAAATTATAGCAAAGATTTTAGTAAAAATTTGCTTCAGTGCCGATATTTTATCACGATTAAATACAGGGATAATGTTTGTCAGATAAAAGGCAGTGTAAGACGAAATTTTGGAATATACTAGACACATTTTATAAGCGGCCATAAACTATGAGAGTATGTAGGTACTTGGTTGAAGTATAATATTGCCTGAGCCAGTAGTTTCACTAGAAAACAAAATAAATAAAATAACAAAGGGAGACAAAGTTTTCAACATTTAGTTTACCTATTGTATACCGAGATGAATCCCATGAATGAACCCATGAATGTATATATAATCAGCTATTTTTTTTTTGAACGCGCATTAGGAACCTACGCATATTTTTGTCGAATATTAATTTAATTTAATTAATACCATCAAGTTATCAAATTTCTATATTCAGCGCCGCCGCATCCTAGAATACCTAATATAGAAATCGAAAATTCTTCATTTGCGTTAAAAGTTTGAATGAAGATTTGTTGTGTGTGTGCTGGGTTTGTGCATCTACCAAATACTTGTATCGTAAGAGTCTGGGCAGCGAGGATTGTGCATAGTTAACTGAGCAAAATTGTGGTTAAGTTAAATAATTATGGTACCTAAGAAATTAATTAATTCATGAAATAATAAGTGAATACGATTTTTGAAGTAAAAACTTCTTTAGACGCGTTGAGCACATTTTGGGTGATCAAAAATCATGGAACTCGCGTCATCTTCACCGAACGCTTTCCATGATGTATAATATAGATGTATAACATATGTTCACAGTATACATACCATGTATACTATGTATATATGTGTACTTTTTGGGTGAACATAGAGCGTGAAACTCGCGTCATCGTCACCACGTGCCGAAAGTAACATAGAATGATTACAAAAAAATATAATCTGATAGCTCGACGATACAATTCAAAAGTTACTTAGTTTCCACTTCTATCGGCAGTCTCCAAAGACTGCCCCGGAGGTTGTTTTTAGAATGGGTAGTCTCTTGATCTGGAAAGTAACACAGGCAAGAATGAGATCTGCGATGGAGCGAGCCTACCCAGAAAGTGCCTATTAACTCTCTTCTTGAAGACATTAGGGTCGTAACACAGCGGGCAAACAGACGCTGGGAGATTTTTAGCTTACATGTAAAACAAGTAAAGATGTGGCCTAAGATGGAGCACGCTTGCGTAAAAGGAACCTATTTACTCTGGACGTGAAGACTCCAAGATTGTACTCGTGCGGAAAAACAGTCGAAGGCAAGGAATTCCATTCTTTACCAGTATTCATGATAAAGGTATAGGCGAAACGATGTGTTCGGCACAATGGAACATTTACATGGTACGGGTTGTAGCCAGCCGTAATTATTAGGGTTATTTTACACAATCCATTCTAATACCATCCACCACTATTCAAATATCTTCAACGACAACTTTTAACAAGCCTCATAGCTCAGTTGGTAGTAAGAGTTACTTCTGCCTTCTGCGCTGTAGGTTGTTGGTTCGATTCCTACCCAGGACTAACATTTGTGTGATGAATATAGATGTTTGTTCTGTGTTTAGGTGCTGTATTGTATGATAAGTATGTATATAAAAAAGTGTTTAAGTATTTATCCGTAATCTTGTTCCCATATTACAAGCTATGCTTAGTTTGGGGCTAGATGGCGCTGTGTGAAATGAATGTCCTGTAATATTTATTGATTTATTTATTCAAAAAAAAAACTAGTTGTAGATAAATGGTCTCGAGCCCAAATCATATCTTTTGTATTATGTTGAAATTGTGTCGTCAAGCTTAATCAACGGAATGGGGGCCTGTTGACCTATGTTACAGGTTGGTTTTAAACCTACCATAGGCCTGGTGCCTATGGTAGGTCACACACAAAACAGGTTATTCTAAACTCTAATTTTAGCTATACCTACTATGTTACTGACTGTTGCATTGTATGAGAAAAAATAAAGAAATATTTGATTTGATTTATAAATTGATTGTGTACAGAAATAACAGCGCACAATACAAAAATAAAGTTCATAATCTCTCCTTATCCGCTTATTTTACTTAAATATACCTAATCCTTATCCCCTCATCCCACACAACCGAGTATTCCAAAGGAGAGTTGGCGTCAAGCGGGCGGCTGGACTTAAAATTTCAGCTAGACTAACAACATGTCTCATTATGAGACATGTTTTAACAAACCCAAGTGTTGTATTTATTCATAGGCAAAATGGTTTTTTTTTTAATTGGGGAAAAACCATTGAACTTGCGACTCTGTTACCGTTACCGTTACCAAAACCTCTGTAATAAGTATCTGTAGTGTAGTTTGCTTTTAAATTTTGTATTGAGCACTAAATTTAAAACATCGCTAGTTTTTCGCCACGGACTGAGATCTCGGGATGTCTGGTTTGAGTTAGGATTATAACCACGGACATTATTTCTCAAATAGAATAAATAGAACGTAATTAACAAACGATAAAAGTGTACATAATGACAATTCTAGATGGCGCTGTGTGAAATTAACGTCCTGTAATATTTATTTATTTTATTAATTCTTAAAAAAAATGTTGTGTTCCGGCATTCAGAGGTAAGATAGCCAGTTCCTCAGTTTGTTGAGGATTCCGGGTGAAGTGCGCCTCCATCTTCGGCTTTATCTCAACTTGTTACCAGGTGAGATAAAAGCCAAGCGCTTCCTCGTAGTAAGATACAAAAACTTTCATTACACCTTAATTACTTTACTTAATAAACACTCTTTTTCTTAATCTCTCTTTATTCACCTTAGTGTTCGAGGCTCTCCCTTGTTGCCAACTTTTATAGTATGCAAAGCCAGAATAAGAGCAAAGCACCAAACCACTGACTGTACGTCAAATAAGATGGATAGAAAACAGTAAGTCAATAAGTCACCCCTTACTAAAATGAAACATAGGTTAATGTTATTTGAAAAGTGCTCAAAACTGTTGCCTTAGTAGTCGTGACTTAAAAATCTGTCCCTCCAGCCACAGATGTAGTAAAGTCAACCAAGGGGGCTTCAACAAAAAGGCAGCAGCTTTTATGTAGGTTTAAACAAAACTCTAACTGTGAGCACCAATCTGTCTGCCATGTGTGGTGTTTCTGGCGAAACCTTGCAGTTTCAGAGGAAGTTTTTTCCACATTGTGGTGGATAATAATGTGCTGTTGATGTGAGATATGTGCAGTCAAACCCCTTGCATGTCATCCGAAAAGTAATTCTTGGAATTTGGCAACCCTAATAAGTGAATTACAAAAAAATAATAGACCAGTTTTAATGAAATTTCGAATACCCTCACTTATCTTACAAGACCTGGTCATCCTTTGCCCTTTCATCTTTAAAAACTTTACCCATAAAAAGGGCAAAAGTAAACTAATTTTAAATCTGGTCACCCCATTTAAATAATTATATTTAAATATAATAAAAATAATAATTACTTTTCAAGTTTTCACACATTTTCTCAAGACTTCAATAATATTCACCCCCTTTGCAATCCAGGTTTTTCAACCCAATACAGGTGTGGTTTCAGCAAATAAAAAACAAGTTGATTGTAGATTCAACTCCCCATAACAATAAAAAATAAGCGAAAATCCCCCGCGACAATAAATTTCTATGTACTTTATTACTTTATAGATAAAATTTCCGCTCGAGAGTTATGCCGTCACAAACATTGCCACATATACACTTTTCAATACATTTACATACATACATACAGAACCTGATTTCCTAACTTAACACAAAGATCTCTTCCGCTTCGCTCACTCGATAAATTATAGTAATTTGAAAAGATTTTCAAAACTACAGTCGACATTCGTTTCACTAACTTTCGATAGATGGCGCTATTGTAAACACCCGTTAAAGTACCAACAATCTCAGCTGTTATCTTCGGCAAGGATCGAAAAACTTCAAGTTTCCACTTATGTCGGCTCTCCCAGAGTGCCACGGTATTATTTTTTCCAGTCTACCCGTTGTAACACAGCTTATAATGTCGGGAAAATCAAAATCACGCACGAATAATACCGGTTTTCATGATTTCTATTTAATCTTCTTGACCCGACTATCTCGCTTCTTTGTTCAAGATATAAAAAAGACAAAAAGATCTCGTCAGCTTTACAAGAATAAATTCAAGACTACAAATAATCAGACAGAGAGAATGTTTTAGAAAATACAGTTCTGCCCTAGTTGTTTCCCACTTTAGTAAAATTTTATGTGACGTTTTGTACCTTGGAATTATTCTACAGTTACAGGTGCATTATCTACGATGTAATAGGCATTGCTTTTAGCATTTTGTGCTCTGTCAAATACATATGAACATCATTTTAACAACCGCCTTTGTGGTCTAGTGGTTCGCCAGAGGTCCAGGGTTTGTTTGTGCTTTAGTTTGGTTGGTGGTAGGACTTTGTTTAAGTTAGGCTAGCTACCACCATCTTACCTAATTCTGTCGCCATAACAACAATTCTTAAATGGTTGTGTTCCGGCATTTAAAGAGGTAAGGTAGCCGGTCCGTCAGTTGGTTGAGGATTCCGGGTGAAGTGAACCTTCGGCCATATCTTAACTTGCAACCAGATGAGATGAAGGCCAAGCATTTCCCCGTCGTAAAACATATAAATATATATATAATCGGCCCCACACAATGCGACTTGAGCCGCCTTCATCCATCTTCGACACAAGATATATTTATTGCATCAAAACCAGACCAAACAGTGTGTGTGTGGCTTCCGAACTAGGCGAACTTAAATAAAGTCCTACCACCAACCAAACAAAGCACAATATTGTACTCCCCAAGGGGATCGAACCCGGGACCTCTGGATCTGAAACCGGTGGGTTAAACACTAGACCACGGAGGTGGTTAATATATAGCTATGTTCAGTGGTGCATGATTGTGTGGGCTGTAATAATGTTGATAATCATGATGTTGATCGTTTGGAAACACTGTAAAGATGCCGAGCTATATGTATAGTTACGTCAAATGTTGACCGTTAGATAAGGTTAGGCTTTTGTGAAATTTTACCTGACCTGACTGACTGACTGACCGACTGAAAGACAACGAATAGGCTAAGCCGATGGATCTCAGGAGATTCTTTTATTGTAAAAGTGAGCACTAAAAAATTACTTTTGAATATTCAACCCCTAAAAGAATTGATGCAATAAATAATTAAATTTCTGAATAAATTTTATGAACAGCTACTAGGAAAACAAAGTCCCGATTGATATTCGAGTTAGCTACGAAGAATGTATTCTTCCCCATAGAAAACCGTCATTCGGGTTTCCAATTAAAACATTTTTCATTGCTTACAACTAGTTATCAAACTTGGTTATATACGGGGAACAAGCGAAAACACTTGTTAGCAAGGTTGTCACCTATAAAGTGATAGATACATAGAAACGGAAGTTCTGGCTTCTACTCGTATTATAAACATATCTTATTCGTACAAACAAAAGTTAAAGTTTGTATGGAAGATCGTTTTTTTTAGAATAAGAAATTTTGCAATTAATATTAAGGCTTCTGTTTACAGGCAATCGTATGATAGTTTTTGGGAGGAAATTTATGCCTAACGGGGGCTAAAATAGGTGTTGAAAGTTGATAATGTAACAATCTAATACAAATAATTACAAACTGGCGAAAATGGTGTTTACACTATTATTCAATAAAAGTCACGAGTTTGACTCGGGTTGTTCATGAGGTTTTTTTCTTATCCCATCAAGTTTAAATAACTAATAAATCATAAAATCAGGTTGGTACTACCTTTTAAAACATGGGTTTTACTCACGTATACATTTATGAATTCAGGATATTAGGTAGATAACCGTTTGTGATAATAATTGTATTAATATATATATTAAAAGTTTTACTGAAAAATAACATGAGGCATTTAGAGGTAAAATAGCCAGTGCCTCAGTTTGTTGAGGATTCCGGGTGAAGTGCGCCTCCACCATTTATCATTGTCTTAACTTGTATCCAGGTGTGATGAAGGCCAAGGGCTTCACCGTCGTATAATAAAATAAAATAAAAGATCTTTTTAGTTTTACTAGCTCTATTTACACACAAAAAAAACAGAATTAACGTACAGTTGTGAACACTATAAAAACTACCAACAGCAAAGCAAGTAAAGCAAGGGAAGTAGTCGGGCTACCTCAGAGCCTTTACAAACTGTCAATGAGTAGTAGAGATCCTTCTGAAAGGGCCCGGGGGATCCGGGTAACAAGTAATGCCTTGTTCCGGTTTGAAGGGTGAATGGTTTCCGGTGAAGTTATGGGCACGCGAGGCCCATAATTTAACAGCTATAAGCCTCAAGTTGACGGCTGCAATGCAGTGCCGCGTAGTTCATATTTTTTGTGGATGTGACCTACGCAGAATAAGGCTTTGTAATAGACAAGAAATGTACTAAACATCAGGTGGGCCGGTTTCTTGTCTCCAAGACATATTAAAAAAATAAAAGTGAAAGATAATAGCGTACCCAAGTCACTGACTGCATTGCCACGCTGATAGCTATGCTTATTCGCTGGATTAAATAAGAGTCAACCTTTGGCTCAATCAAAAGCCCCATAAGATTTTTGAAAACCGATAGATGGCTGCCCTCGGACCCAAAGTCTCGACATCAAAATATATGTACAAAAATAATACTTATATAAAGTCAACTAAACGAACGAATTGAAGGATAAATTCCTACGATATGGAATTGAATGGATCAAACCTAATATTACTGTTTTAATTCTGACATTCGACATCGAAAATTTTTGAAAGGGTTAAAAATATGTCTCACCTTTGGAAGTTATTTCAGATACAATAAGTTTCAGCTCGTTTTAACTCGTTTATTTTTAAATAACGTGAGTTTGAGCGTAATGTGGGTGGTATTGGAACGAAAAATGCAATATTTGAAATATCGATCACTTCTTTTCAGACCTCTGGGGGTTCCTGTAAATAAATATTTCAACAAAGAATGATAAAACTAGCTCCAGACTCAAACTATGATCATTATTCCTCAAAGAGTCGCAATTTTTCTTTCTGTCAGGTAGAGCGCTTGTAAATCTATGTCGGGAAATTTAAGCTCTTACATGAAAATAGCAGCTCACTGAATAGATATCCTTAGATAACTAAAGTGATTAATACTTTTGTACTCAGAAAGCGGTTTTAAAACTATCTCAGCTACCACATAAAATTATTCAATTCAATTCAGTTTACTCATCTGTGTTAATAATTGTACTAATTACAATTAATATACGGCATTAAAAGGTAAGATAGCCCCAGTTTGTTGAGGATTCCGGGTGAAGTGCGCCTCCATCTTCGGCCTGATTTTAACTTGTAACCAGGTGAGATGAAGGCCAAGCCTTTACCCGTCTTACAATTAAAAAAAACGAACGTTGTAGAAACAAAATGTTTAATTATGTAACCATGTTAACTTTTATAGTGTGTAACCACTTTGTAAAGGCAAGGCAATAATTAAAGTACTTGGTTAAAGCAAATACTAAATGGTTTTATTATAGGATAAATTACAATTGGAAAATACGAAATGTTTTTAGAATAATATTCAATACAAATCTGTCTAACGTAACTACCTATATTTATCTGCTAAATGTGAATTCCTAGGTCATCTAAAAGTTATCTAACATTATACGTTACACATTATGATAAATAATGGCACATGACTGAATATTTTATACGCACTACCTAGCACATTACATATAGGTAAGTACTTATTTATTCTAGAGGTATGTGTTTTCACTTAATATTTTAATTAAATTAATCTAAACATCTATAAGTACTTTGCAGGTTTTACCAAGAGCTCAAATAATAAAAATTAATGAATAAATAATTTATCAAGAATCCAAAAATTCTCAATTTTTTAACCGACTGCCTCAGAAGGATGGTTAATAAAAGATTTTGGTTTCAATCAGTTGACAATTATGCGCGTCAACAAATGTAATCCTGCTATTTTGAAACTGTTTTCGGGTACATTAAACTCTGTCTGAAATAAGAAGGTAGTAAAGTCGTTGCGACAAATGTTACGCACTAGCCTTTTACGGTTCATAAACAAAGTTCTTGACAAAGGGGCGTAGAGATAGGTAATAACCATAAAACTTTGTCAATGAAGTTCGCCGTGACTCTTGACTACCAAATACTTCGCAAACATAAACCATAGATGGTATAAAAAACTCCGACAGACATAATATCACAAACTCTTATCGCTTATCTGCGGTCGGTAAAATATCTTTAAATGTTATTGAACGTGCTTGGCTTTCATCTCACCTGATGTTCCGTAATCGTCAACGGACCGAGGAATTGGCTATCTCACCTTACAACCAGTATATAAATAAAAAAATAAAAAAAATACAGGACATTAATTTTTACAAAGCGCAATCTAGCCCCAAACTAAGCATAGCTTGTGATATGGGAACTAGATAACGGAAAAATACTTAAACATTTTTGTAAATACATACGTACTGTATGATACATCACCCAAACACAGAACAAATATCTATATTCATAACACAAATGTTTGTCCTGGGTGGGAATAGAACCCACAGCCTACAGCGCAGAAGGCAGATTTACTACCAACAGAGCTATGAGGCTTGTATATGTAGGTATAGTATATATATAATCCAGTAGCAAGATCGGCAGACGATATTACCAGCAGCCCAAACCTTACCTGGATGAGACTGGCATGAGACCGTTGGGCGTGGCGGATGATGATGATGATCATAGTAGTCACCACCAACCAACCAAGGTACAAATAAGTACTACCCTGGAGATTGAGCCGGGACCTCCAGGTGGACTTAAAACATGAATTACTACCACCCATAAATAGCATAATAAGTCGGTAGTATATAATAACTTACCGATTTTGAATCAACTTTGCTAGTTGGGCGTGACATATGCATCAGGGCATACCCAGCAGTGGGTGAAATCTAGCTGCGGATGATGATGATTATGATGATAGTGGTCACCACCAACCAAACCGACTACAGATAAGTACTGCCCTGGAGATTGAACCGGGACCTCCAGGTTAACTTGAAACATATCCTACCACACACCAAGCATAAGTAGTCGGTAGTATAAAATAATTTACCGATTTTAAATCAACTTTGCTATTCCATCTTGTTCAAGGAATTTCTAACTGAACTGGGAAGAATCGCGGTCCCCAACTCCCAATAAACAAAACAAACTTGTAGATATTTGTCAAAGTCGCTTCTGTCCAACTCCTTGGAATCTTGGGTGAGGAGTATTTGTTTGGGTCAAATACTTGAGTGTCCAAATAAAATATACACTGCATACCCACATGGTAGGAATTCTCAGGTTTGGGACCGAATACGCCATTGCTTTAAAAATAAAGGTTTGCGAAATGCGAAAAGATTTTATTTACCTTGAACATTAAATAAAACCTAAATAATTAAGGTACTACAGATGAGTTTTTATAAGAAAGAAAGAAAGAAAGAAACATTCATTAATAATTGGTATGTATAAAAGTAAGGTAGTAAATACGCGTACCTAAGCCAAATGGCACATCTCAGCAATGTGCTGATCGACCTAAATTTATGATAATGAAACTTGTACTTTTATGAATGGGGTTGTATATACGACAACATTAGTCAAAATATAAGACCAGACAAGATAATCCGAAGTCCGGCGCCAAACGGATTGCCGTGTTCCAGACACATACAAGACGTGTACAAGACCATAGTGTCTTCTGTGAAAGCACCCATCATAGACCTTATCGATGCCCTGGTCTGTACCTAGATAAGCAAGCCTACAGATCAAGAGCTAACTCATGATTAAAAAAAACAATTTGGTCAGGTTTTGACCATTTTTTTTATTATAAAAGCTTAAGTTCGATTGTGTATGGATTATTGCAGCGACCGCTGGGATGGTGCAGAGCCAAGAGTCTCTTAAGTGAAGAGTATAGTACCAAACTACGAAACCGAAAGAGTACCTAGTAGAGGCCCTTGTGAAAGGTCTTGTACTACCACCATACCTGTTTCAGCCGTCAAGCAGCATCGGTGTGTTTTGGTTTAAAGGACAGCCAACCTCCAGCAACTATAGCTGGTGAAATTACGGGCACGCGAGGCTTAACACCTTTATGCTTCAAGTTATCGGGCGCAATGCACTCCCGTGTAGACTATGTTCCTTGTGGATGTGACCTACGCAGTAAGGCACTGTCATAGGCAAGAGATGCACTTTACATCAGGTGTGCTACTTGCCTGTTCCGTCTCTTAGTAGTATAAAAAAAACGCTAGACATCTTGACGCTTGATATGCCAGCGTTGCTAAATTTTGTATTTGTTGGATTTTACAGGAGCCCCTAGCTCCTAATTGTAGTTTATTTTGACCGTTGTAATAAATACCGATTAATACTGCAACGAATAAACTACTAAATACAATATAATATATATTTCGCTAGGTTTAGCACCTGTTCGGGGACACCCTTTACATTATTTGCGACAAACACAAACACGAAGGGCTCAAAGGATTAAATTAAGGCGGCTGGTGACAAAGATTAGAACAAGGGTAGTCTCATAAAGATGTTAGATCTAGCTAGCTAGATAAAGAGGCTACCCTAGGTACCCAAATGAAAGGTGCTATATATACTCGCACGAAACTGAGGGAAACTGATGAGCGGGGTTTTATTGATAAAACACAACTTTTGTTAATGGCATAATACATAAAAGAGGTATCGTAAAGTCATAAACGCATATTTAAACACACATAATAGCCACATATTTAGAAACACTACTCGAAAGAACAACACGATATGTGCGCAAAACACATTATATTCAGTATATTTTTCTAACAAGAAAATTCGCACATCGTGTTTTTGAAAACCCAAATAAATGACATAACATCACAGTTTCTTTTAACATCAAAATTATATCTGAAGCTATTACACGCGACGAGAATTATCTGTCCATATTTCACATAGCACACTCTTAATGAAATTGTTGAGTTCTTTCACAGAGCTAGAACAATAGCTTACTCAAGTGTGAGGTAAGAGGACTTGGCTCCTACATGATAGGCCAGGCAACATTCAGCAAGCAAGTTACCAGTGCTATATGTCTTAGCATTATGTATAGATACTATGACTATATATGTATAGATACGACAAGCCTCATAGCTCAGTTGGTAGTAACTCTGCCTTCGGCGCTATAGGCTGTGGGTTCGATTCCCACCCAGGACAAACATTTGTGTGATGAATATAGATGTTTGTTCTGTGTTTGGGTGTTGTATCATATAGTACGTATGTATTTACAAAAAGTATTTAAGTATTTTATCCGTAATCTAGTTCCCATAATACAAGCTATGCTTAGTTTGGGGCTAGATGGCGCTGTGTAAAATTGGTGTCCTGTAATATTTATATTTATACATATATACATCTATATATGTATTACCTTGGACAAATCGTCCATGACATTACTATATAGTACCGATACACATCTTATATCTGCATTTTTGTAGGTATATATGTTCAAATTAGGTCCGAGGTAGGTAAATCCGCGTATCAGTACCTGAGGATAATAGCATAACAAAAACTATTTTAACCGACTCTGTAATTTGTGTGTATTTGGTTGGTGGCATGGCTTGTTATAAGTCCTAGCTACCACCATCCATGGTTTCAACCACTAACCGTTGTGCTCCGGCATTTTGAGGTAAGATAGCCAGTTTCTTTGTCTGTTGAGGATTCCGGGTAAGTGGGCTGCCTTCGAGCTAATCATAACTTGATATCATTAGATGAATGCCAAGCGCTTCCCCGTAGTATTAATTTTTTTTGTATCTCAAGTGATTGCACTTTGTTGCAACATTTACAAATGTTGTAATGGCTTTAGGAAAAGATGCGGGTTCGAGTCCCGTCGCGGGTTGTGAATTTCTATTTCATTATAACATTTTTAAAAGAATACATTATACAAATAAAAGCAGAGTTATGTCAGTAATTATCGTGCTCTTACGGATTGTCCACATTCCTGATTTTATTACATTGTGAAATTCCAAAGCTTCGCTACGACTTTTAACAAATTCACGAGGCTGATGTCAGTGACCGCGTCTCGGATACATAGGTCCAACAAAAGTCTTTAATCAGACCGGAAGTTCTGGATTTAAAGACTTTCGTCTTGAGACTCTATGGTATCTTTGACGATTCCGAGACGACTACAGAAAAGAAGAAGAAAAAATCTCATCTTATTCTTTTTTTGTTAATTTGCACACTAAGGGGTTCAAAGTTTGGAGTGAAATGTTTGCAAATATCTCAGAAACTACACAACTACACACGATAGGCACTTGAAAATATTAGATTTCTCTAATAAAATTAAGAATAGTATGTTAAGGCGTTTTTAACAATTTTCAAAAAGAAAAGGTAGGGTGTCAGATATTTAAAGAAACCCCTTTTATAAGCTATATCTTTTAATATGTAACAGGTGGCTAGGACGAAATTTTCAGACCTGACAAATAATAAACAAAAAAAGATTATTAAAACGTTATTATTAATTGTTTTTTCCTACCTAGGTATATCAAAATTTTTGTGAATATAGTGCTTACTATGTGGTAAATAAATAATTAAATCTGGCCATGCGTGAGTCAGACCCACATTGAGGCTTAAAAAAAATGATTTTATTTTTCCGCAAAATAACTGTTTATTTTTTTTATAAAATTACCTGTTATAAAATTAACTGTTATAAAATTTCCTGTCAAATTATTGATTTAAGTGATTGTTCTAGATCCCACTCTATCTTTCTTTCCTTCTTTTAAAACGAACTTTCACACGAAGTCGCAGGTAAAGGCCAGTACTCGTAACTAATAATTCTAAGTGAGATTTCAAAAATTTGTTCTTGAACTGTCTGAACTACTCTCGTATGGCTTTATTTAGCCAGTTCCAAGCTAACAATACTAAGACATATCCGCGTAGCGTCTACCAAAGAGATAAAATACAAATAGCGTACCTAACCTAAGCCTAGTCCTTCTCGTTATTGAACAAGCAACGTCTTACCATCTCGTGTTCCTCAGCGTCAGGTACGATTTAATTGTATCATCAAAAAACCTCTTGGTGTGTAAAAAGTGAAATTGAAAACATCACTGAATCTTTACGAGCAGTATTCGGTCCGTACAAGTAAAATCGAAATATTATGATGCTTTGCTCTCATTCTGGCTTTGCATAGATGATGATGATGAAGTCCTAACCGATTTAAGCTACAGCCAGTATTTGGACTGGACAGGCGTATTTCACTACTTTACTCGCATTTAATTCGGGTTTCGGTATTTGATGCCCTATAATGCGCTCTTTGGTGGCTTGCATACTCAATTTTGCTGCTGAAGGTTCTAGCGCACTTGGGGCAGATTTAATCGCCTCTGTGGTCTAGTGGTTCAACCCACCGATTTCAGATCCAGAGGTCCCGGGTTCGATCCCCTTGCGGAGTACAATATATTGTGCTTAGTTTGGTTGGTGGTAGGATTTTGTTTAAGTCCGCCTGGCTAGCTACCTCCATCTTACCTAATTCTGTCGCCATACTAACAATTCTTAAAAAAAACGTTGTGTTCCGTCATTCATAGGTAAGATAGCCTTAGTTTGTTGAGGTTTCCGGGTGAAGTGCGCCTCCATCTTCGGCTTTATCTCAACTTGTTACCAGTTTAGATGAAGACTAAGCGCTTCCTCGGCGTACAATTAAAATTAAAAACCTGTTGAATAATCGTATAAAATGGCCGCTGGTGGTCGGGCCTTGAGCTCGTCTCACTTTATATCGTCCTGCCATCCTGCCGAAGCTCAGTTTAAAAAGTGTTAACTTGGTCGTGAATAAGACGTCTCCATTCAGGGCGCTGTGCTGCCTTCGCCTCCAATTGAGAGATCTCTACTTTGCATCTTCGCATAGACTTAGATTTGAAACAAGAGAGCGCCTTGAACACTCAGATGAATAAAGACAGATTGAGAAAAAGTGCACTTAAGTAAGGTGTGATGAAACCACAATTTTATTGTTTGTTAATTATTTTCATTTTGAGAAATAACACGTAGCACAAACCAGACATCAAGATTTCAGTTTGGGGCGTACTACTAGTATATACAAATTTTGTTTTTATATACATTTCTGTGGCGAGCCAGTGACAATTTCAATGAGCTAACGAAGCGATTAGAATTATTCTACACAAGCAACAGTTCAGCGAGGCAGCGGCTGAACAGGCGGTAGATTTGACGTTTCAAAATGATCCTTACAGTTACACACTTACTTACAGTTGTGGGTAGTTGAAGTGTACACACAACTTTTTATTAGCTCTTCAGTTTATTTTTAAAATTCATTACTAAAAGGCTAATTTTAATGCAAGTTGCAAGTGAATATTAAACCCTAGTCTTTCTTACACTCGTTGGTATATAAATCTCCTCTCAACTTACCTTAATTCTTCACAAAAGCAAGAAAATGGATCTCTATGCCAAGCTGGCAGCCAATATGGAGGAGCTGGCTGGTACCTTCCAGGCCAAGTTTCAGCTTATGGAGGGGGACATAAAAAAGCTGTCCAATACAGATCTCAAGTCACAGGAGACAACACTGACACCTCACAAAGATCTGGATTCACTTTCACGTGAGTTTAATGACTTCAAAACACTTATTTGGAGGTCAATGGCCATGATCCGTGGCCAGTTAGAGCTCATTATCCAAGGTCTGGATCGCCAGGAAACAGTATCACGCAGGAAAATCCTTCTTTTTCATGGGATCCCAGAGATTACCGAGTCTTCAGTGGAGAATTTGGTCTTGAAGCTGTTAACCGACCAATTTAAAGTGACAAATGTTACACCTGAACAGTTTTCTGCTTGCCATCGTCTAGGCGCGAATAGCAGCAAACCCAGGCCTATTTTGGTAAGGTTCTCCAACCATAAGCTGCGCACAAAGATCTGGGACTCCAAAACATTGCTAAAGGGCACAGACATCTCAGTATCTGAGTTTCTCACAAAAACAAGACATGATGTGTTCATGACGGCTCGTAAGCATTTCGGCGTTCGACGGTGTTGGACCTCTGAGGGCAGAATTATCATATTGGTGTCTGACAATAAACGCCGGAGGATCGAATCCATGACGGAGTTAAAGCCGCTGCTCGCAGAGTTTCCCGATCCTAATTCGAGCCAGGAGAAAACCCCGAGCACGTCTCAGAACAAAAAAAAAGCCTCCTCTGCCAAGCCTTCAACTAAGCCTAGCACCAGTAGAGCGGACTCCAGATCCAGACGTGCACGGTGAATGTGTTATTGTTGTTCGTTTATCTGGTCTTAGATTGCTTTTGTATTTTCATGCACTACAAAACTTAGCATCATAATTTCGAATAGTTTTTTGAGGTAGTTGAATAGATGTTTGTTTTTCTAAATTAAATTGAAATTCAATCACTCAACTCCAATGCGATCAATGTTATCAATCAAAAGTGAATCAAAACAAAACATTTTTATTTGTTACTTCAGCTTAAACTTCTTTGTTTTTATTTAACTGACAGTGACAACTATCCTCTTCAAGTTTTTTTTTTTTCTTTTCTTTTTTTGTTTTGTTTGCACAAACACCGGGTTGGAAACTTCTTATAAATCTCTGTTTCATGGTTCATTCTTAGTTTTAAATAACCTACTATTGTTTTCTTTTCTAAACCATGTTCATTAAATTTGGTACTTGTAGTGTTTTATTTTTATATCATAATTCATGTAACCGCAAACCGGCGAGTGTTAGGGAGACAAAATGCAGTTTGAAGTAGGTAACTAGTTTTCTAGTTACATATATTACAGTTAGCTATTTAATATATTACATTATATTTAGTAGGTTTATAGATATTTTTATTTATTGTATATACATATATATGGATTTAAATGTACCTGATGATAATTATTTTTCATGCTCTTCTTCTTGTGCTTCAGATAATGAGTACCTCAGCTTCAGTGATAGCAATGTTAGTGATACATCTATAGATCCACCTCACCTTCGGACTATACTAGAACGCAAGTTTCTTGGTTGCTCTAAATATCTAAACATAATTCATATTAATGCTCAGAGTATCCCGGCTCACTTCCCAGATATGCTCAGTTCTTTCGATTACAAGATCATTGATGCTATTCTGATATCTGAGTCTTTTCTGAAACCTTCATTACCGTCAACGCTGTATCCTTTGCCTGGTTTCATCCTTATTAGGAATGACAGAATCGGTAAGGGCTGCGGTGGAGTTGCTATCTATCTTCGCGCGGACATTCCTTATAAAATCATTGATCAATCTCCTGGCCAATACTCTAAGTTTGCAGAGCATCTTTTTATCGAAATTATAGTCAACCATTCAAAAATTTTGCTTGGCGTTTACTATCCCCCTTCCAGCAATATTGATTACTTTTCCTCTCTTGAAATAAAACTTGAATCTTTTTCCTCTCTCTTTGAGCATATTATTATTTTAGGTGATTTTAACACTTGTCTCCTTAAGAAAGATGTCCGTGCAAATAAACTAATATCTCTTATCTCTTCAGTCAATATGCATATTCTTCCTCTGTCTGCTACTCACTTTGCTCCTAATTGTCCTCCCTCTCTCTTAGATCTTATTCTTGTTTCAGACATCGACCGCGTGGCTACTTTTGGCCAAATTACTGCCTCTTTCTCTCATCATGACCTTCTCTTTCTTTCCTATAAAGTTCGTTCACCTAAGCGTAAAGCGAAGTACCTTTTTCTTCGCAGCTATAAAAACATCGACCTTGAGGCACTGAAAGCGGATGCTTCTGACATTGACTGGGCACCTGTAATTAATGAATATAGTGTAGATGGAAAAGTGGCTTGTTTCAACAAGATCTTAACCGATTTATTTGATATCCATGCGCCGATTAAGAAAGTCAAAATAAAGCATCCCCATGCTCCGTGGTTGACCCTGTCGATAAAAAAGATGATGGCGAAGCGTGATCAAGCGAAACGTTTCAATAGGAAACATCCTAGTGATGAAAACTTCGCCACCTATAAAAGACTTCGCAATCGTTGCAGCAAGATGTGTAGAGACGCAAAAAAATGTCACATTTACAACACTATCCAAAATTCAAATTCTTCACAAATGTGGAAATTTCTAAAATCTCTTGGGCTGGGTAGAGGGTCTAGTGATTCTCCTATTCCTTTTGATTTAAACACTATTAATCAACACTTTTCTAAATCTCCAATTTCCTTGAATAATAGTTCTAAACTTTCTACAATAGACACTCTATCTGGCCAAGCCCTGCCTTCCTGCCCACCGTTTGAATTTGTAGCGATTGCTGAGGAGGATGTTATTAAAATTCTAACTTCTATTTCTACAAAAGCTGTTGGCTCTGATGGCATTCATGTCCAGATGCTGCAGCTCCTTTCCCTTGAACTTTGTCCTGCTATATCCCACATTGTAAACCATTCCCTGGAGACATGTGATTTTCCCAGTGCGTGGAAATTGGCTTATGTCATTCCTCTTCCTAAAACTTCTAATCCTACTTCCATATCCCAACTTCGGCCTATCTCCATTCTTCCAGTTCTTTCTAAAATCCTTGAGAATGTTGCTCATAAGCAACTATCCCTATTCCTTAACCGTTACTCCCTTCTGAGCCCATTGCAATCTGGTTTTCGTCCTGGCCACAGCACTGCCGGTGCACTTACAAAAATTACCGATGATATTCGCTGGGCCATGGATCAGAAGCAGCTTACGGTTCTTGTCCTCTTAGATTTTAGCAATGCATTCAACTCAGTTAATCACGATATTCTCCTAGCCATTCTCTCCTCTCTTAATATTTCTTCCACAGCTATCAATTGGCTTCAGTCCTATCTTTCAGGACGCTCGCAGCGTGTTCGCCTTGAAGAGTCTTACTCTGATTGGTGTAACATATCAGCGGGTGTTCCTCAAGGTAGTGTCCTTTCACCTCTTCTATTCTCTATCTTTATTAATTCAATCACTAATGTAATTTCTTCTAGCTACCATCTTTATGCTGACGACTTGCAAATTTACTGCCATTTCAAAGCTGATCAGTTGTTTGAAGGAATTAACCAAATTAATTCAGATCTCAGTAACATCGACTCATGGGCGAAAGCCTATGGTCTTTTGGTTAACCCCCTGAAATCTCAGACTTTGATCTTTGGTAGTTCCTACATGCTGAGCAGCATTGCCGATACTCCTCTTCCTCCCATTGTTTTGGCAGATAGTTCCATTCCGTATTCTGTGAAGGCCAAGAATTTGGGAGTTATTTTTGACAACCGTCTATCTTGGACTCCTCACATAAATGAGATTAGTAGAAGAGTCTATTTTACTTTCCATTCCCTCAAGCGTCTTCAGAGGTTTTTACCTTTTGAGACCAAAATCATCCTTTCCCAGACTCTCATCCTCCCTCTTCTCGACTATGCTGATGTCTGTTTCCTTGACGCCACGGAGGAACTTTGGAATAAACTGGAGCGTCTTCAAAACTTGGGCATCCGATTTATTTTTGGTTTGCGCAAGTTTGATCATGTCTCCGAGTTTAGATCCAAACTTAATTGGCTTCCTATTCGCCGTCGCCGCGATCTCCATATTCTTTCATTTCTTTATTACATTCTCTTCAATCCCCTTTCTCCAACATACCTCCGTGAGCGATTTAAATTTCTTGTTCCTCGCGGTGTGCCATGCAGGTCGATTGTCTCTCTCCGTCTTGCAACTCCTCCTCACTCTTCCACACGGTATGGTGATTCGTTCACCGTCCAAGCGGTTAGGCTGTGGAATTCTATTCCACATACAATTCGTGCCTCCAAATGTCTAAACATATTTAAGCTGAAGCTGAAAGAGCATTTCTTATCTGCATAGTCTTTTTATTATTGTTATTACATTATATCTGTGTATCATTTACGTATGTATTTATTTGGTATTGTTTTATAAGTAGACCAGTGTAAGTATTTATTTAATTGTGTGTATTGTATTATTCTGTA
This sequence comes from Venusia cambrica, assembly GCA_951394065.1. Lineage (NCBI taxonomy): Eukaryota > Metazoa > Arthropoda > Insecta > Lepidoptera > Geometridae > Venusia > Venusia cambrica. Next base: position 4,529,207 of record OX596044.1, on the reverse strand, counting down.
AGTATAAGAATATAAGTAGTGTATTGTTTAATAATATTTGTGTATTATGTAGTAAGTATTAGGTACGTAGTTTTATGTAAGTATATTGTATTGTATTTATTTTATATATGGTAGGTATAACTATATTATATAATTAATGTACACTATACCCATTTAATATATCGCCTCTCTCACATCAAAGGTTTGCTGGAAGAAAACTCTTAACAGGGTTAAGCTCGCCTCTGTACATGCCTTTTGTTATGATCTTTTATTTTTTATCTTGTTATTATTTTTGTGTGTACAATAAAGAATTACAGAATTACAGAATTACAGATCCTTAAAAAATTTAATGAATAAAGAAATGTTGACTTTGACTTTGACTTTGACTGAACGGTAAATTCTTCGGCGAAAAAGCGAACAATGGGTAATAATTTGATTGGAATGCTATGTTATTACACTAAAATACTATAGAAAATTTGATAAATTTTAATTAAACATTCATTGTTCCTACTATGTATTTACTCGTGAAAACCTATTATTAGCTCACTGTAATCTTAATTAGTTTTTTATGTTGTATTTTTAGCTGATGGTGTTTTAATAAGTAAATAAATAAATATTATTGGATGAACCTAGTCTGGGAAGATATTAAATTAACTTTTTTGCATCCACGAGTTTCAAGAAACTACAACTAACCAAAAACTATAAAACGAGTACCTGAACTGAGGGACAACCTAAAGCTCATAGCTTATCAGAGGTAGAAGCAACGTTCTGTTTGTGGATACGAAAGGATTATTTGTTCTACCTCTACACAGAACCAATGCTACGCTTTGATATTCCATTTATGAGCACAAAGCGCTTCCAAATATAATTTACTTAATGCGCAATGTTTGCCGGAGGACAACTGGTAAAGTCAACGACCTATGCATATGATCCTTACATCTTAAAAACAAGATTTAAGATATTTTCGGAAAAGCTGGCTTCTTAAAAATGGTAATAATGTACAAATGCTATCTATAATGGCACAAAAATTCATAATCCGCGATGGGACTCGAACCCGCATCTTTTCCGCCGGATGTAACACAAACATTCTGGACCCTCGTTGCTCTATTGGTTACAGTGTTTCCGGCTCTCAGAAATAAAAATGAAAAATACCTAACAATTTAAAAAACACAGTGAGAATTTAAACCCCACCTAAAATCAAGTGTTTTTTTTTTAAAAGCATGAATGTGCAGTTGAGTTTTAGAAACATTTTGTGGATAATATAATAGAGATGGTAGACTTGGAAGAGAAACGTGGCGAAGATAGTAGAAGATTTTTTGGCACAAACATAATAACGTTTTAAAAACTTAAAAGAAAACCGACTTCAATGAATAATATGATACAATTTTGTTTACTTGTATAACGAATTTTTAATTATATTGATGACAGATGGACGGATAGACAGACAGAAGCGTAATCCTATTATAGGGTCCGTGTTTTCTTTACTTTTGAGGTAATAAACCCAAATCGCTTCAAGTGTGCCTATAATATTTGAAGAGTTCCTGATTTTTCCAGGATTCCATCATCAGTTCCTGATCTGATGACAATGGGACCACCTGTGAAGTATTTCTTGCCTTCCCTTTCAAACAAATAAAGAGTTCTCTTCGAAATCGATCCAGGCGTCTTTCAATAATCGGGGAACATATATAAAAAAAAGATTCCGACGAATTGAGAGCCTCATCCTTTTTTTTTGAAGTCAATTAAAAAGGAAAAGAATCGATAAAGATATAGTGATGAATTGAAAAGAAACGAAGAATGCGCCTTTAGATAATGGTGGAATGTGGATCGATAGAATGAAGGAGATCAAAAAGTAGGTAACACTTATAGCGTAAAAGAAATTGCTAAAAATCGGTGGCTTTTGCGAGTTACAAAACGAATTGTATCGATGGCTGGAGGGCACCCAAGGACAAAAATATCTGTACAGATTAGCTTAAGAGAAAAAAAAGAAAGAGATATCATTAAGGTTAAGTGTTTTTTTTTTTATTGTACGACTGGAAGCGCTTGGCCTTCATCTCATCTGGTAACAAGTTAAGATAAAGCCGAAGGTGGAGGCGCACTTCACCCGAAATCCTCAACAAACTGAGGAACTGGCTATCTTACCTCTGAATGCCAGAACACAACAATTTTAGAATTGTTATTATGGCGACAGAATTAGGTAAGATGGTGGTAGCTAGCCAGGCGGACTAAACAAAGTCCTACCACCAACCAAACCATGCACCATATATTGTACTCCCCCTGGGGATCGAACCCGGGATCTCTGGATCTGAAATCGGTGAGTTGAACCACTAGACCACAGAGGTGGTTAAAAATATAAATATTAATAAAATATGAATAAAAGATGATGGAGGAATGACGATGAAATAAAAGAAAGAGTGAAGGGATATTTTGAAAAACATATATATACGAGAATTATCTGTTAAGTTAGGCTTGGTACGAGAGTAAGTACCAGTACCTTTTTTATAATAGGAGTATAAATGAGGTTAGGCATGCTGTGTAAGGGAAAGACCAAAAAGGCTGTGATAGTATACCTGCGGACGTATAGAAGTGTATAATGGTGGATGTGTGAAAGTTACTCAGGAAGAGGAAAGTTCTCTGGAGCCTATTTTTAAGAATAAGGGTGATATACAAGTTTGTAACAATTATCGAGGAATAAGGTTGATGTCTCATTATATTAAGATATAGAAGAAGGTGATAGTGAGACGGATGAGAAAAGATAGTGTTGTATCGCAGACCAAAGATAACTTAACTGTTCCAGACCTGTACCTATCTGATACTGTTCCGTTTTATTTGGAACAGTTAAGTTATCTATAGGCCATTTTGAAACTTTTCTCAGGTAGCCCAACTGTTTCCTTTGACATTTTTTTTTAAATTGAACATGTTGTTCGAATACTGACATACCTTTTTATTTTAAAACAATTCTAACACAAATTAAACAACTCATAACCAAATGTTATTATAATATAAACGATTATTTAAATGATACATTTTAATATTGCAATATCGCAGTCGTCCTATCTACTACAAATTGCTGTGCCCGACAGGGTCCATAATGTTACCAATAACTTTTTGAACATATATGAATATGTTTTTTTTTCTTTGCAGTGTTGCCGACTGAAGGGCCGTCAATGTACGGGTTGAAGCGGCGATACAAAGCTGGAATGAAGTTGAAAGTGGAGTGTATGAGCCCGGACTCCATTCCGGCTGCTAATCTCTCATTTTTCATCAACAATGAGCCGGTGAGTGACCTTTCAAATCACTCAGTTCATAACTTGGACCCGTGGCAAGTTTCAGACGGCGAAAGCCCGGTAAAAACCTAATTTTCAAAATGGCACACTTAACTTTTTCGAAAAACATAATCAATAATATGAAGTGATTGTTTGAAAAATTATTTAGCTCCATATCGATTTGAATTGTGTTTTAAAACAAGTAAACGTTTGTATGTTTGCGATAGTAAAAATAAGCGGTACTCCAGCCGCAATTGTGATTAGTTTCGATTGTATGCCTTGAAATGTGGAACCCTCAGTGTGCTTGTCCGACTCGCACATGACCAGTTTTTATTGATTTCAGATCAGTTTTATATGTAGTATAGTATTTATTATCAGGTTAAATCATGAAAAATTAGATTCACAGTCTTTGGGTTATTATATTTATTTAGGCAACGTTGCCAAAATTATTTTTTACGAAATATCATAAAAACGTTTCTTTGCGGTCATTTTTACTGCCGCTGTGGTAGACTACAGTAAGTCATCGGTGGACAAACCTATAAAAGAGGTTCGCTTACCGGTATCAGACCCAATGATCTCGGGTTCGATTCCCAGTGGTAGTGTGGTAGAGTGGAGTTCAAATTCTTAGTGGTAGGACTGTGTTAAAGTCCACCTGAGCCCTTATTCTTTAAGAAAAGTCGTGTCTTAATGCGCCCGTGTTACGATATTTGGGCTACCATCCAACATAAGTCGGTTGAGATAACAACAATCCTAAGCTGTTGTATTCCAGTATTTAGAGAAAAGATAGACAGCGTCTCAGTGTGTTGAGGATTTCGGGCGAAGTGCGCTTCCACCTTCGGCTTTATGATAACTTGAAACCAAGTGAGATGATGGCGCTTCCTCGCATTTGTTTTATTTTATTGTACTATTGGTAATTGCTTGGCATTTATCTCACCTGATATACAAGTATTCAATAAAAAGTACAATTAAACTAACTATGTACAAAGGAATCAGTCAGATTACCTAAGGTCCGTTACAAACGGCCTGTATGTAACTCAACTGTTCCAGACCAGTACCAGACGGAAGCGTACCCAAGACACTGGCTGCATCGCTACGTTGAATAGCTATGCTAATTCGCTGGCCTAAATAAGAGCCAGCTCTTGGGTCACGTGTCGTCTCAATCAAAAGCCCCGCAAGAATTTTGAAAACCCGGAGGGCACCGGCTATGATATATACAATATATACAAGTTATGATAAGGCCGAAGGTGGAAACGCACTTCACCTAGAATAATCAATAATCTGAGTAACTGGCTTATCGTTTCAAGTGCCGGAACACAACAATTTTAGAATTGTTGTTATGTCGACTGAATTACGAAAGATGGTGAGCCAGGCGGACTCAAACAAAGTCCTAACGCCAACCAAACCGAGCACAATAGTGTACTCCCCCTGGGGATCGAACCCGGGACCTCTGGATCTGACACCTTTAGACGAACCACTACCACAGAGGCGGTTAAATCACATTAAGATTTGTTCCTACCCAAGTCTTGTTCAATTTCGTCAACAGTCTTTCCTTTCGTTTCGGGCAAAAACAGTAAGCTAACTATTGCACCGAAAAGGTTCATTGCGGCATAGCAGTAGAAAATTGCTTGAGGTCCAAGTGTCTTCGTAATCGGTGTAAATGTTACCAGCTGCATAAACGACGTGAACCATGCTAGGGCAACGAGACAGCCCATTAGCCTCGCTCGAATCTGTAAAGAAAAAAAACAATTGAAGCTTATCTGAACCAATGCGGAAAGTAAAGTTTATTCTCCAGAATCGGAAGAACTCGGAGGTTAAACGTTGGAATGAACAAAACAAAAGTATTGATTGGTTTTTTTACTTCTTGCCTACCAACGAGGCCTTATTACGAAGACTGTGGTTTGGTCCGTCTGACTTTATGACCTCTAAATAACCATTTATATAATATTAATAATCTTTTGAGTTTTAATAGCCGGTTGAAAAATTTCTGCTCTTGCAGGGTATTCCCTGAATTTCACACTATTTGATTTGTGTTTTATTCAATGATTTGAAATGTTAGTCCTATCGTAAAAGCATAGCAAAACCTACTGAGTTCAAACTTGATGTATTTAGTGCAAACTCAAATAGATAAATTTCATTTTAAAACATCTTCATCAAGATTCGAAGTAACGGTTCATATCAGTCATTTATGACCTTTAGTCTTAGTTTTAGTTTATTAGTATTTATGCTGCCCCGCAATCTTCTAAACAAAGAGGCATTTTTCTTGCGAATGATGGCGTGAATCCTGGTAAACCTCAGCAAACGTGGTAGAAGCACAACAGAAACGGGGCAGTCCCATCAACATCCTGAAACCATTATTGTATTGAATCGACAGACTATCCGATCCATTTTTATAGGCACATACAAAAAGATTGACAGTAAGCTTTGATGAGAGTAAACCAACGTGACATCAGCATGTAATGTATCATGCATCAAGGCAATGAAGCTATTCTCAAACATTCGGAAAGCCTTATCGGCTCGAATTCGGAAACACCCGATGGAGATTCCGAAAACGCTATCACGGAAATTAAAAATCAAAATATATTACTTTATTATTTGAGACTTCCAAAGAAGATTTTCAGAAAAGGTTTAATGATGATGAATAGCGTTGAAATCTATCGGACGCCAAATCGAATGCGACAAAAAGTAATGTTTCTGATCCGATAAATATCCGTGTGTTTGAGAATCGCTACGCTGGTCGTCAAGATCAGTAAAGAGCTCGACAGACTTGTAAAAGTTCACCGGCTCATGTTTATTCTTTCCGCAGCCGCCAAACGAACAAACAACTTGATTATAATTTTGAACAAGTTTAATAATTCCTCTCAAACTGGGAGCCCTTGCGGTGAGTTTTGTGTGGCAACATTGTACTTGTTGCTAACTTTACGCCGATAGTTTGCGTTGTTTTGTTTATCAGGTTTGTGTGTACGAAACAATGCTCGCCCGGGTAATAGGTTATGCCTGAGGGCATGACTGTTAGGCACTTTCCTAACCCTTTAGCAATAATAATACCAGCATCATAATCATCATTTCACCCCACATACGTTCACTGCTAGACATAGACCAACCATAGACCAATTGATGCCACAAATAGCGAGTCGTGCAATGCATCAACACGACGAGCGCCATAATGTCGCAGTCCATCGAGTGGTCTTTCCACAAGAACTGCCTCTGTGGTCTAGTGGTTTGCCCATCGATATCAAATCCAGAGGTCCCGGGTTCGATACTAGGGGGGTAAAATATTGTGCTTGCTTTGGTTAGTGGTAGGACTTTAAGTCCGCCTGGCTAGCGCCCATCAGTGCACCTAAGTCTGTCACCATAACGAAACTAAATTGTTGTTTTCCTGCATTAGTAGGTAAGATAGGCAGTTCCTCAGATTGTTGAGTATTCAAGGTGAAGTGCGCCTCCACCTTCGGCCTTATCTTAGTAACCAGGTGAGATAAAGGCAAAGTGCTTCCCCGTCGTATAATATAAAAAAAAACCTTTGCTTCCCAGCGGTTATCGGTTCTGTGCTATGTGGCCTATGTGGTTTATTTCTTTTACGGATATTTTGGATACAATTTTGTAAAAATTTGCATGGCTATCGGACGGCAACACACGGCTCTTATTTTAAAATGTTATCTTATATATTTTACCTGTGTTTCAAGCAAAAAAAGTTATTGTATTGTATTGATATCATCACGTTATGTATACCAACCTACCCACGTATAGTTTTGGATTGGATCTGGGCTTCAATGCTTTTCCCACCTCTGTGTTTTCTGATATTGGCAACCCGAGCGTGTTTTAGCACAGAATAGCTAATAGTACTACGTAGTTATAGTCTCTAGTATCATCATTTACCGTTAGGAGAGATATCAGTCAAACGTAAGTTTTTTTGATAAACAGCTAGGAGACGGGACACGCAAGTAGCGCACCTGGTGTTAAGTGCATCTCGTGCCTATAACAATGCCTCACTGCCTAGGTCACATGCATTGCGCCCGTCAACTAGAGGCATAAAGGTGTTAAGCCTCGCTTGCCCGCAATTTTACCGGCAACTTCCGGCCTTCAAGCCAGAATACAGCAATGCTGTTTGGCGGTCGTAATAGTTATCTTCGAATATAGGTAGTAATTCTCCGGACGAGCCCTTTCACTAGGGGCTTCTACTACTCTTAAATAAGTAAGTAAGTCAAGTTAACCGGCCAAGTGCGGACATGCATATGAGTCCCGACCCATATCTCTAGGCGAAAATGACTTTTTTTAATTTAATTTATTCTTATTATTGCGGCAATAGAAATACACACTCTGTGAAAATTTCAACTGTCTACCTATTACGGTTCTCGAGATACAGTCTGCTCGCGCCCGACTCACCATCACACTGCCCTGTCACACTGGTGTTACGGTTAGGAAATTATTTTACTAACCACCACACTAGTGTGAAGGATAATAGTGTGATGTTCAATTTATATTAGATTTTTTTAAATTAAAATCATGAGGCTGATCAATTAACTTGAGTTGGGCAATGGCCAATAGTAATAGTCACCTGTATCAGCTGCAATTGCGTGCTCATTATAAAATAGTCCGTATCAGTTCCTGTTTGTTTCCTATTATCCTTGTAGAAAAGAGGTTTTAATTGTAAACTACATTCGCCCCGAACTGAGATCTCGTGGTGTCTGGTTTGTGAAGCAGATTATTTCTCAATTATAACGTAATTAACAAACGATAAAAGTGTGCTTTCGTTACACTTTTTGTCATCTTACTTAAGAACTTTTTTCTCGAAACCTCTTTATTCACCTGAGTGTTCGAGGCTCTCTCTTGTTGCTAACGTACCTAATATCCTTTCTAACATGAAACAAATGTTGATGCCGTTTTGAAAAGTGCTCTCGAAACTATTGTCTCAGTAGTTGTGGTTTAAAAATCTACCCCTCCAGCCCAAAGATGTCGTAAAGTCTAACAAAAAGGCAGCAGTTTTTTTCATTTTGTAAACAAAACTTTAACTGTGAGCACCAATCTGTCGGCTTAGCGTGGCGATAATGGCCTTACCGTACCGTATTGAGAGCATATTAATAAATAAATAGACCAGTTTTAATGATATTTTGAATACCCGCTCTTATCTTACAAGACCTGATGATCCTGATGATGATTGCCCCTTTCATCTTAAAAACCACCCCTAATAAGGGCAAAATAAACTCAGTCTCAACCGCTATTTCATTATGATATTACATGCTTTTAACACATTTTCAAGATTTCTATCTTATTTACCCCTTTTGCAGCCCATAATGTAGATACAGGGGTGATTACAGCAAATCAAAAGAAAGTTAATTGTAAAGTTAACCCCCTTTAACAGTCTATCCTACAAGACATATCGTTTTAACCCCTTAACGCGCCCCTTTGTTACAAAACCACCCCTAATAAACAATATATTCTATAGTTTATTAATGTGCAGTCGATACTCTTTCAAATGACACCCCACAAGCCAAAAATATTCTCGTCTCACTTAACACCCCTATTTCTCAAAAACTACCCTAGTGTCAAAAAAAAATCCTCATACCGATTGATGAATATTAATATAATCTCTGTATGTTCAACATTTTGAGTTGATCGGATCAGCCATTCAAAAGATATGGGCGAAAAATTGTATTTCTTTTCACCCCAATATCTCAAAAACTACCCCACTTGTCTAAAATCCCCCGCGGAAATCAAATTATATTTACGTTATCTCTATTCAGTTTAAGCAATGTTAATGTTGCAATCAAGTTTTAAGCTACCATTATGTAACCTCACTAAATAAAGTGTCTGTGACGTGTTTTTTACGTTAAATCAATTAATTAAATAATAAGTAAACCACAAACGGAACTGATATCGTTGGAATCACTTCCATGAACGAATGTAATTTAAATATTTTATGGTCTAATCGTGTAAATCGATAACGATACCGCTATCAGGTTTCAATACGTTTTATTTGACATTGACTTGTAAGCTTGAGAGCAGTTCGTAATAAAAAATAATGTTTTGTGTAAAACTGCATTTTTACAAAGAAATGCAATGCGGTAAACCTTAAAAGCAAAACTATCTAGATGTTCTGTTCTATCTAGGTAATCCGACTTCCTTTGTGCATAGTTAATAAAATAACTTTATTCAATGAAACGTACAATTAAACTAACTATGTACAAAGGAATCAGTCAAATTACCTGAGGACTATCACAAACGGCCTATAGGTAACTCAACTGTTCCAGACCAGTGCCAGACGGAAACATTTAATTGTTGTTTTATTGTATATATTATTTTAATGATGTAATTTAATTAATTATGTAACCTTAAAAGAGTTCTTCCAAATACCTAGGTCTCACAAGACTAAATAGAGGGGAAAAGTTTTCAACGCTAAAAAATAACAGGAATAATACGATAAATTAGGTAATTTTTTTGTAAAATATACATATAATTAATATTATATATACATATTTAATTATCACCCCCTCACACACCCTTGCAAATAAAATAACAAAAGCCTCACAACACGCCCTTGTTTTATTTTGTCTTAAACTTAATTTTTGAAACTACTGTAATGTAAGAGACCTCCTAACACAGGTAGGTATTTCTTTTTGCTTGAAAGGAGGTCTCAATCACATGTAATATATTGTATAGACCAAGTTAAAGAAATTAACATGTTGTAAATTTTATAGGTATACATACATATTATACAATGTAATATAATATAATAATATTGCGGGGCTTTTGATTGAGGCGACACGTGACCCAAGGGCTGGCTCTTATTTAGGCCAGCGAATTAGCATAGCTATTCAGCGTGGCAATGCAGCCAGTGTCTTGGGCACGCTTCCGTCTGGTACTGGTCTGGAACAGTTGAGTTACCTATAGGCCGTTTGTAACGGTCCTTAGGTAATCTGACTGATTCCTTTGTACATAGTTAGTTTAATTGTACTTTTTATTGAATAAATGTAATATGTACCTATAATATATACATTTATTTATATACACCAAATCTATATAGAGAGGTAGTGCTCTTTGACTCTGCCATTAAAGATAGCGAGAGACTAACGCGGATAACGTGAAGTGGAAAGTTCTATAACTTTCATACCTCACATTCTTTTACTTACGTAAAATATAAATATATATCTTCCATCCAAAAGAAAAATATAAGTTACCAAGTTCTCCGTAATCTAGTTCCTACATGACTATGATTAGTTTGACGTAGATACTTTTGCGTATTAAGTCTAGTGATAAAGTAGGACCACGTTATTACTACAAAGCCAGGCTCTTTACCAAACCGCCTTAGAAGGAGGGTTATTACTAAAACGGCCAGCCACAACTATTTCATAATAATAATTTATCATCATCAACGTGCCTTTGTGACGCTGCCCAAATAGTCCTTTCATGCGGCGTTCAGTAAATAGTGTTCGTTCAGGCCTTTGTTCATTTATAATACTTCGAGACCTCTGGGCAGTTTTAATAGATCATCATTTATTTATTGACAGACCGTCTATAACCGCCTCTGTGGTCTAGTGACCCACCGATTTCAGATCCAGAGGTCCCGGGTTCAATCTCCAGGGTGGTACAATATTGTGCATGGTTTGGGCGGTGGCAGGACTTTGTTTAAGTCCGTCTGCCTAGCTACCACCATCTTACCTTTATTCTGTCGTCATAACAACAATTCTAACTTGTTGTGCTCCGGCATTTATAGGTAAGATAGTTCCACAGTTAGTTGAGGATTCCGGGTGAAGTGCGTCTCCACCTTCAGCGGTGAGATGAAGTCCATTCGACTAAAACATTAAAAAATACTAATCTTTCTTTTCCCCTTTGAGAATTAATCTCACATATTCGAAATGACACTAATATTATTAAAACGAATGTTTGTTTATGTTTCGATAGATAGTTGTACCTTGTTCCCGCTAAAACTACTGGACTAGACCTACTCTAAAACTACTCTTGACCTGGTGGAGACATAGACTACTTTTCAACCCATTCCATTATCAGTCCCTGTAAATTGTCAAATATCGCCTTACGAAGCTGATTCGTTCTTTGTTGCTCCAAACTACTAAACGGATTGAGCTGAAATTTAGTTCCGGGCAGGGCACATAAGAACTATTTTTTATCCGGAAACTACGCGGGTAAAGCTGCGGGCAGAATATAATGACTTAAAGATTTTAAGTATCAAATCCAGACTATTCATACAAATGTTATATATTTTCGCACTTTGACGGCCATTTTGCATCGTCACGTGTGCGATAGTGAGTCAGACACACTATCACCCCTTTCGAAGCCTTTTGGCTCGTGCCCAAAGAATAGCCGCGAAGGCAGTGTTTACTCTTACCTCCTTTCTGATGCTGGCGCTCGCCATCCACGTAAAAGTACTAATGAGCTATCAAGTTTATTGTACGACACAAAATCCAATTTTAATTGGCAGCGGCAGTATTACCACTATACATTTTTTTTTTGTTGTACGACGGGCAAGCACTTGGCCTTCATCTCACCTGGTTACAAGTTGAAATAAGGCCGAAGGCGGTAGCGCACTTCACCCGAAATCCTCAACAAACTGAGGAACTGGCTATCTCACCTATACCGGAACACAAAAATTTTTAGAATAGTACAGAATTAGGTAAGAAGATAGTTTGTGAACAAGCTATTTTTAACTTATTTTTGCGGGAACTATGCGAAGGCCCGTGATGTGTTTAGACCTTAGTTCTCTTCAGCAGTGCTTACCTGAAAGTTAAACATCTCCGACATGACTACGTAGGGTAAAGGCGAGACACCTGCACCGTAAGCGATGGAGTAGACGCCCATACTGACAATGGCGACCCAGGACGGAACCCTGCCGCCAGCATGTTGCACCCACATGATGGTGCCGAGGGAAATCATCGCAAGCATGTCTATCATGAACGTTGCTGCTAGCAACATCTGAAAATACCGGCTCATCATTTATACAAATACAAATATATTTATTACCAAGAAAGTTTACATTACAGTGAAATTACTATAATTGACCCCGCACTAGAACTCGCCTGTTTCGCGGGAGTCAGATACAATTTTGTTTATGAAGCTTAGGTTTCGATCAAGACCGTAATTATTGTATATTTTAACAAGGCCGTGGGATTTCTTATAATTATGGGATTTTAACCAAAACACAGTGAATAAAATGCTGGGATAAATGCACTAAATTACTTTTTTTTGTGCGAGGGTGAAGCGCTTGATCTTCATTTCACTCAGCAGTAATATGAAAAGGCTGTAGGTGGAAGCTCACTTAACCCGGTACCCTCAACAGTTTCAGTAATTGGCTATCTTAACTCAATATGCCGGAACCCAACAATATAGAATTGTTATTATGGCGACAGACTTAGGTAAAATGGTGGCCAAGCACCAATCACAATATTCCTCTGGAAATCGAACCCGGGACCTCTGGATACTGGTGGATGAACCACTGGACCACAAAGGCGGTTCCGTTTTCAGTGCTCACTTTTACATCGACCTGGCTTTGTAGGTAGCGTCTTTAAATTACAGATAAGTGCATAATTCACTGAACCAAAAAAACATAAAAATTTAATAGCTAGGGTCCGAAATAAGTATATATGAGTAGCTAGTGAAACACCTGAGACTTCCTGCCATACTGGGCACCGCTGCACTACAAAAGAGACCTACCCCGGGAGTTTCTAGTATCTAGGATATCTGGGTTTGTCAGTCAGATTGTCAGTCAGTCAACTGTGTTCTTTTTATTACTTACTGCTTACCGAACTAAGCTAATTGAACCGACTTAAAATTTTCCAGAACCATGATCGATGCCATAAAAGATTTTTAATTTACATATAAAAAAATAAAGGAATGCTTCCTTGAGAAAAAATCTATCTCCAGTATTTTAAGTACTTTCCTTGGAGGTAACGTTAAAAAAATCCACCCAGTGTATTTTTATTACTGATTACTGTGGTACAGAAATATCCGTTGTACCTGAATAAACTGTTCCTGGAGTGGTACTCTAGGAATAGCAACTAAAAAATAAATGGCGTTCGGGAAAAGCTTCTTCAAGGCAGAGTTATTTTGAATATTTCGCTACAAAAGGCGCATACCCACGCTAAAACACGTGTAACTAGGTTGAATATGAGTATCTTCCTAAAGGCACGTGGCTACTGGTAGGTTACTTGGAGATTTATTAAAGTTGAAAGTTGAAAAACTAAAACCAGTATTTAACCGCAAAATTTCATACTTCACGGTTTTATTTTCGAATTCGCACCCCCAATATTGAAATTATATAGCCTTTGTAACTACCACAATTCAAATGAACCAAACGCTACTTCACATGTAAAAAATCTTCAAGCCTTTTAATGAAATACAAACTCTCGAAAACGTTCCTTCCTTCTAGTTAGCAAGCCTCATAGCTCAGTTGGTAGTAACTCTGCCTTCTGCGCTGTAGGTTGTGAATTCGATTCCCACACAGGCCAAACATATGTGTGATGACTAGGTGTTTGTTCTGTGTTTGGGTGTTGTTTTGTATGATAAGTATATATGTGTATGTATTTACAAAAAAAATAATTTTAGTATTCTATCCGTAATCTAGTTCCTATATTACAAGCTATGCTTAGTGTTATGTTAGATAGCGCTGTGTGAAATTAATGTCCAGTAATATTTATATATCCTGAAGCAGTTGGGTAAAAAAAGTAAAAACGCCATTCGCAAAATTCGCTCTTCACTCATAACAAAGAATACCTACTTATCTAATTATAAAACTTTGTTCATAGACAATGTTCATTCTATAATCAGTACCTAACATTTCTACTCCAAATAATGATCAAACCCAAATTACAATCAGCCAGGCAAGCTAGGTATGTCCGATATCAATCACATTGTTATAAAAGGTCACATTGATCTCACAAAGCTATTCGAGGCAATTAAATTTACGAACTTGATACATTGATCCTTTTATCTAAGCTGGATCCGAAATCCTCGTTGAAAGGTCTGCAAGAACAGCCATATTGTTAGTTCAAGTGCCCATTAACGATAGTGGAAATTTCCCTCAGCTATTTGGGATCCTGGCACTCTGATGAACGCACAGAGGCTGTGAGGGTCGATCATTAGCTAAGATTTATTATTTTTATACAGCCAATTTACATAAACCATATTGGCGCCTTGTATAATAAAGATCCCGCCGAAAATTTATATGGAGGCAGGGAGGGGAAATAAACTCCTTGAATTATAATATTAGGATACGAACTGTGAGGTATATTTACATAATATTATGCGCTTTGTTTGGTACTTATTGCTAAGCTTCAATAAGGATGCCGATGATTCAATTTGTGCCTGCTGTGTGGGACTAAAATCCGCATTTGGCTTCCTGCCACAATGGATGCAAATATTTTATTACGTAGGTATTTTGCTAATATTGGGACATGATGAAGCCGCATAGCGAGATAGCTGTCATGATGGAAATCTAAGAGGAAATATATTCCAATAGCGACGGTCATAAGCAAACGATACAGCATCCGTATTTCTCATATGTATGTAAAATATAATAAAATAAATTGTTACTTGAAATCTTAAGAACTGCTTTTTGATTTGTTTAGTTAGGTACTTTAGAAAAATTATAGAAATAGAGAGTTGATTGAGGCTTTTAAATGTATTTTTATTGACTGAACATGTTATAAAAAATCAGCTTACACAAAAACGGTCAGTTAATTGAAGAGGTTTTGGTCAGCTCCAAAATGTATTTAGTCAGCAAACAACGTGAATAAAAAAGGAAGGTATTTCTGGATGGAAAAAAACATAACCTAGTGACGTACTTCGCCATAAGTTTAAGTAACATGCTGTCGAAATAACGTTCAAGCTGTTTTTTTGCTGATAAAAAAATAAACAATTTCTTTGTCTAAAAACCTGAACATGTAGTAATATTTTCATTTTAAAATTTTACAACACTTTACAACTTTAAAATATAGGCTGCAGGGGTCAAATTTTGCTGTTTTTTCATGGTTTCTTACCTTTCTCCCAAATCTTTCCACTAAGTGCATTGATATAAAAGTTCCGATAACCATAAATACTGGAACAGCTAATATCTGTAGTTCCGGTCTTATTGTTACTCCCGATGACCTTAAAATGGTGGATGAGTAGGTCAAAATGGCAAAGTTGCCGCTGAAAGATTGTGACATCGCCAACGCCACAAGCAGAAGGAATCCTCGACGCCATATTGGGTTTCGAACTGAAAGAAATAAGGCAAAATTTAGTGAGTCCTTGCCAATATGCCTATTTATGTTACCACAGAGCAACCAAGGTTTTTTTTGTACGACGGGAAAGCGCTTTCCCTTCGCCTCTTTCTCACAAATTGTCAACATACTGAGAAACTTGTTTAACCCCCTGTGTGGTCTAGTGGTTCAACCCACCGATTTCAGATCCAGAGGTCCCGGTTCGATCCCCAGGGGGTGCAATATCGTGCATGCTTTGGTTGGTGGTAGGATTTTGTTTAAGTCCGCTTGGCTAGCCACCACCATCTTATCTAATTCTGCCATAAAAAAATTTTGTGTTCCGGCATTTAGAGGTAAGATCCGGCTATCTTCCTCAGTTTGTTGAGGACTCCGGGTGAAGTGCGCCTCCACCTTCGGCCTTATCTCAACTTGATACCAGGTGAGATGAAGGCCAAGCGCTACCCCGAAGTACAATAAATAAAAATCCGGAACACAACACTTATTGATGTTATGACAGACTTAGGTAAGATGGTGGTAGCTTGGCAGGCGGAGTTGAAATACATTCTACCACCAACAAAATTAACTTTTCTTTAATCATATAAACAAATATTACCAGACATCAAGCTGTAATACATAACATGTATTAATTGCTGCCTTGAGCTCACTTAGTACAGACCGGATGGTATAACGCTTTTTATTCTTATAACTATAAAACAAAACAGACCAGATTGGAAACGAGCATGAGCGATTCAAGTTCTATTATAATATGCATCGCGTTTGTAAGCTCGATGCTAAAGGATGTATTTATCATTTTACAACAATATAAAATCTTTAAAACCAGCTTAGCTGCTTTTACTTTAAAACAAAAACGTACCACGACTGCATACGAAAGCTTTGCAATATTTTATAGGGATAGTGATTGTTGGTCTACGCATATTTAGCTTATTTGGTTCTCGTCAGCAAATATGTAGGTATGAGAAGCGATGCTTGGATAATGAGCTTTTCAATAAATACTTATCGTATAATACCACACCCGACTGCCGCACGAACATAATATATTCATCTCATAAATGTTTGTCCTGGATGGAAATCGAATCCACAACCGCAGGTGTGACGCTTGTTAATAATGCAATAATTTGAGTTTTATTCAACGCATTATCTTTTATTTAATTAATATCTAAGTCTGCACAACTTTATAGAACTAAGTATTTTCAGATGTGTATATAAAACCATTTTGAAAATTATGAAGTGTATACATTATAAATGCAGGCAATGTGTACAAATGTATGTATTTGTATTTAAATTCAGTGATATCTACTAGCATTTGTGAATCATGTTTTATTAATAAATAAATACTATTACTAGAATTAACATACAGAGCGCTGAGTTTGACACGATAAATCCAACATTTGAAAATCTGTGGAGGAATAAAAGTTACCGACTTAACTTTCAAAATTAGTAAGTTGAAGTAGGGCAGGCGATAGAGCTCCGAAAACAGCTAGGGAGAGAAGGGGTGGGGGGAAGGTTCTCGGATGGTGACTACGAAAAAATACAAATCCGAGAAGTTAACTGAACATACGAAATCGTCGACTTTCAATAAATGTATAGCTTAGAGCATAAATGAGAGGTTATAGTGTCTTGAAATTTTCCGCCCCTTTTGTTGTTTAGGGGTGTACTAAGAAAATAAGTTTTGCTAGTTAAAAATAATTCCTTTATACATAGTTAGTTTAATTGTACTTTTTATTGAATAAATGAATTATGAACAGCATACTTACATATGCTTATATAGCTAATATTTGGTAGCAGCTTGAACAGTTCTTCTGAATTCTTCAGATCTTCCATCTCTGTTTGTATTAATTTGTGGCCTTTGTCCAGTCCTCTCAGCCTCGATATTGTTTTAGCTGCTTCCTGGTTTAAAGTTGTAATTATATTAATAAAATTGGTGATTTGATTCACTTGCATTGCTGTTCAACAAACCTAACAGCTCAGTAAGAGTACCGAGTGGGTTCGATTCCCACGCGAGACACACACTTGTGTTATGAATATAGTTGTTTGTTCTGTTTTTGGGTGTTTTTATTCATAAAACATGCAATTCATACTTATTGCATTATGTATGCAACTAAAAGTAACAAATTCAGGGCTTTTCCCCCTTCGAGGATTCACCTCTAATCACTACTCAGATCGTGGATCTTAGGAGGTAACCAGAGGCACGTTTAAACATACGTTCGGCACTTGCCCATGGTTTGCAAGTAGCTGTATATGTGTTTGATGATGAAGCTGAAGCATGAAGCTGAAGGTTTATGAGACGAATACTTATCGAAAGTAACAAATGGCAATAACGGCTTGCATGTGACGAGCATGTGCGAGATTAATGACCTCCTAAATGTAGCGGAAACAGTGAACTTGCTAACATCAATCTACTCACGGTACAGATTCTGTTTGCTACACAGAAATGAGGCAGGTTTTATAATAAACGATTACTCGCGTTCCCTTGGTATCGGGAGATCGAACCTGGTGTCTACGGATTTGTCTATCTTAAGACCATCGTGACCCCTGTCTGTCGTGATACATAGATCTGTGTGTTGTTCTACAAAAGTGACCGATGAAAGGAAAGTGCGCGCGGCAGATGAGACTGTTGAAATGGATGTGTGAAGTAACTATAGTGGATAATGTGAAGAATGAGGACATTAGAAGAAGCGTGAAAGTGGCGCCAATGACAAGACAGGTTGAGTGGTAAAAGATTAGCATAATATAGTTATGTAATGAGGTGATTTAGAAGCCATGTAACGAGGAAAATATTGAATATGATTATATAGGGGTTAAGGTAGGCTGAAGAGAAGATGAATGGAATGTGTAAGGGATGATTTAGGAGAAGAAGATATTTATAAAGTAAATGATTATATGAGAAAAAGAACATGTTGTGAACAGTCACTTACTAGTGTGGGATGGCGGGCAGATAAATGCTGTCATGTTTAAGTGTCATAGTGAGCATAAGATCATGCATAAACTCCTCAACAAACTACAGCAACATAACATGTTAGGGCTTACAATTAATTAGAAACTAGAATAAGAACAACAGCAGACACTTACATCGAACTTTTCCCGTTTGACTAAGTACGCTGGCGATTCAGGTATCGTCAGCATCACTAGTAGAGACACTACCGAAATCGAAGTCACTATCCACAGTATCAGGGTGTAGTCTAGGAGTGCCCCCATCGCATAAACTGCGAAAAATCCAGAGTTCTGAACTAGAATAAACACTGAACCAAGTTTGCCTCTGATTTTATCTTCGCTTATTTCCCTGACGTACATAGGAACGATGTTGTAGCAAGGGCCAGAGGCGAAACCGCAAAAGATTCGAGATACAATCAAAGCTGTGGCGCTGGTAGCGCACAGTTTGATGATCCAGCAAATCTGTAATAAAATAAGCACATGTTAAAACTTTGAATAAGCTTGCTAAGGGAATGTTTGACAGTCTTGTTTATAAATGATGGGCTAGCTTTTGACCTCAAGGCCTAGGCCAGAGCAAGGATAAGGTCTGTGATAAAGCGAGCTTTCCCAGAAGGCACTGGCTCTTCTGTGCACGGACGGAACACGGCAAACCGTTTGTTGCTGGACAGCGGCAGAAGCCAGGTGGACCTATTTTTTTTATTGTTGACGGGGACTTCCCCGAAAAAATCTGGTGAGATGAAGACCAAGCACTTGCTTGGTCTTCATCTCACCAGATTTTTCAATATATGATAAGGCTGAAGGTGGAAACTCACTTCAGCCTGAATCCTCAACGGTCTGAGGAACTGGTTATCTTACCCCTGAATGCCGGAATACAACAATTTAGGAATTGTTGTTATGGCGATAGAATTAGTTAAGATGGTGGTTGCTAACCAGGCGGACTTAAAGAAAGTCCTTCCACTAACCAAACCAAGCACAATATTGTGCACCCTTGGAGATCGAACCCGGGACCTCTGGATCTGACACCAATGGGCGTATCACTAGACCACGGTGGTTATCAGTGCTGAGATCATTCAACCGTAACCGCTAGTAAAATCTAGCGATTCCGTTGCCCTTTAAATGTGTGAGTAATGATTTATAGTATTCGGTGCTAATGTATATTTTTTATAATTACTCATAGCATGGAACCCCACCTACCTAGACGAGCAGTAGCATGCATCACTGCTTGCTAGGATATAATACACCTCCATTTTTCACGAAGAATTATGTACCCCTCTGTGGTTTTATCAAGCATAATCATGGTATCGATTTTAGTTTCCCTGACTGTCAAATCTAATTCTAAAATATGCAAGGTAGAAAAGATAGTATAATGTTTGTGGCGAACAGTTTAATTGCGTACCCAAAGGGTGCCAACACGACCTGTTCGAGAATGTGATAGCTAATTCATTATAAAACCAGTATTTCATTGCACCAATCACAGCCGATCGCCATGATGTGATAGTTATAAGTCAACGCCTCATTGGTAAAAAATAAATTGTTCCCTTCACCCCTTTCGACTCGAGCTTTGTAATTTATATCTAAGAATATACGCATGCTATCTGTTGAACATAAAGTACCTCGGTTTTATTTCGCAACCCCAAAGTAATCCCAGCATTTAGGCACCCCGTCTTAAACATACTTAAACTACTCAACTATTATGTAGCTGCAGCGCTAGGTAGCTACATTTTGGTCTTCCTACGCCAAATACGACATCCATCAACCTGTGGACACGTTGGATGCGGCCGCCATTACTGAACGATTCGCACGATCGAGACTTACTACGCAGTTTCGAAACGCATTATTTCTGCACCTAACCAGGAAACCAGGACGCATCATTTTCAGGATCGAAGACTGGACTTAGAGGCTAAGCGCGCATTGGAATTGAATGTGGATTGGCATCTCATCGAACTTCGCACGCATTCTCGTGGGACCAACCATCCTTTATTTTCCTATCACCTCCCTGCTCTATTTGTGATACCTGTGTTAAATTTATTTCAGTGTTTACCGCAAACAAATGTACCTAATACTGTGATAACATAGTGAAGGCGAAGGCTTGTGGCGTTGCAATCACTGCTGACGTATTCTTCTATCGCGGGTTCAAATCTTAAGTACTCCTCATTGAATCAAACCGTTGAAAATGTCAGAAAAATCTCGCGATGTATCTCCCATTTCGGTTAAATTAAATGTTTTTCCTCAAGTTCAAGATCGATCTAAATCTCTCAATAAAGCCCCATATTCACTCAGTTCTAACCCAACTTTAGTTCGCGAGCTAGTGCCTTCGTTAAAAGTAGGTTAACTAGATTTAATAACTATTTAAATTCATTAAATACCGAGAATCCAATACTTTCTTCTCGAGATCGCATTTCGATCGAGCTAATTCGAGCGAATTCAGAGAATTACACTCCTAGAATTCAGGCGCGACATTTTTATTGGCCGTCACATCGAAGAATATGTAGATGATAGTGAAATACCTGATATATAGGGAATCATTCGAAAATGACTATTATCATTCATTAGCCGTAGCGGAGTCAATGTTGCCTAAACGTGATGATGATGACTGTGCCAACAAGTCCTGCAAACGCAATCAGTAAGGTTACCTACTATCTCCATGCCTACTTTCGATGGTTCGTTTCGTATGAGCACTGGCTAGAGTATAGGGATACCTTTATCGTGCACAACTCTAAACAAATAAGTAGCATTCAGAAGTTTCATTACCTTAAATCATCGTTGAAAGGTATTATTATTAGTAATAGAATCGATTGAGTTCACCGCAGACAACTATTCCATTGCATGGGATCTATTGTTCAATCGATTCAATAATAATAGACTTTTGGTAAACAACCACGTGAAGTACGTTCTCCATAAACGCGCTGACTAGGGAATAGCCCGCTTATCTACGAAAACTGATTGAACACAATTTTAAAAAATCTACGCGCATTGAAAATACTAAGTGAGCCTACTAACTCATGGGACTCGCTCATTATTTATATTATTGTGTCCAGTTAGATAAAATAACGCGAGTGGGAGACCTACAAATGCACGTTATCACCGATTGATAACTTCTCTAAACGCGCTGTTAAATTAAATGATTTGCTTGCATTCTTGCGGGATCGGGCTGACATGTTAGAAACATTGCATTGCAAAGGGCTTCACAAACTGAATTAAAAAAAACCATTTCACATTCACAAAACACAACACACTGCAATGTTTCTACCAACAGGCCGCACGAACGCCAGTCTAGATCCTGCTATAAATGTAAAGAATACCACCCGCTGTATTCTTGTCAAAAGTATTTAGATAGTAGTTTGGAATCAAAGTTAAAGTTGATACGCGACAACAAACTTTGCGAAAACTGTTTACGCGTAGGTCATGCGCCTGTTGACTGTAAATTTGGGCCCTGTAGAAAATGTGATCGCAAGCCTAATTCAACCATTCACAGCGATAACACTAATAACTCCGAGGCATTGCATTCGAGTAGGTCCGTTTAAAGGCCCGCCGTGAGCGAGGGCGCAGCGCACTCTGACCGCACCTCCTTGTCTAACGCGGACGCGCTCCCCATTCAGGTAAATAAGGCGAACTAAGATGCACTAAATCTATAGATTCGAATAGTACAATTCTACTATCAACAGCTTTTTTTTTTATCTATATTAATCAATTTAAGAGGGTTTTATCAAACACGATAACGCCACCCTCATTGTTACATACTATACTTATAAACGACGCTTAACTGCTACTTTCACTAAACTATATAACATTTTAGCCTCTTGTGATTGAGGACTGGCTAGTATGCTGTTAAATAGTACTGTAGGTAGCCGACCCCTACGGTACCTATCACCTGCGCGCGCGCTGCTTGACAGTGGGAGCCAGCGATGCTATATTTCTTAATAATTCTGTCAAATAGTAAACGCGCATATGATACAGCTAAAATCCGGGGTGTAGGTAATTCAGTGTTACAATGTTCCGCGTCGATAATACGTACACAACGCGCATTGAATGTATCGTATTAGCACAAATAACATCATCGATGCCGGCCTTATGTCACGCGCAGATCTGTATTCCAGACAACATAAGGTTGGCAGATCCGCAATTTTAAGGTTCTTAAACCACCGACTTATTGATAGGCGCAGATCAGTTTTGGGACCTTTTAGGTGATGGTTAATTAAGACTTCCTTGTGGCCCATACTTACAAAATACTAAGCTAGGGTGGATCATATCTGACCCGACTATAAACCAGACACGAAGCTCGTCGCGCATTCAGTGCAACTTTAGTAATAGGTATGTTAGAAACGCAACTACGTCTTTTTTGGGAAGTTGAGGAACTTTCTCAAAGTCAAAGTCAAATATATTTATTCAGTAAGATTTTTTAGGATCACTTTGAAACGTCAAATCTACCGCCTGTTCGGAATCGCGACCAGCACACAAGGAGAGAGAAGAACCTCGGGCTAGTATTTTTTATTTTTCATGATCCATTACAATAGCTTAAAATTATCTAATACTTATTACAATTTATTCACTGGAGCAAATTCATTTTTTTTAATGCCAGGCTTTCTTATCTTCTAGGTAATCTGAAATTTTATAATAAGCTTTCCTGGATAGTGTTTGTTTTACAAAATTTTTGAATTTATTACTTGACAAGCTTAGCACATCACTTGGCAATTTATTATAAAAGCGTACAGTTTGCCCTATGAACGATTTATTAACCTTATGGAGCTTAGTTGTGGGAACAGCGAGTTTATTCCTATTTTCGTATTATAATTATGTGTACAGTTTTTGTCAAATAAGCTTATGTTTTTACACGCGTACATAATATTTTCATCAATATATTTATTTCCTTAAACTTGTCTCTTAATGAATCTCTGGGACCCATTTTGTAAACAGCGCGAACAGCCCTCTTCTTCCTCTTCTCTTCCTAAGGCTAAAGATGCACTATCAGAGGAAGAACGCGGCTGTGAGGATCTTTTCACTCGTACTACTACGCGCAATAGTGAGGGAAGGTTCTCCGTACGTATTCCTCTGAAAGAGTCACCCGATATCCTAGGTGAATCGTATACTCAGGCTGAGTGGCGATTCACCGCATTAGAAAAACGCTTACAACAACGCTCGCCTGAGTATAAACAACTTTACGCACACTTAATGAAAGAATACGATGAGTTGGGTCATATGAATTCGGTTAGCACTTACATTTATTTCCGGATAGCCCGTGCTATTTTTGCCGCATCACGGTGTGTACCGGGAAATATATGGCTATAACAACTACTAAGTTGCGTGTGATTTTCGATGCCAGCGCAACCACTACGTCGGGAAAGTCATTAAATGGCATACAGCAAGTTGGGCCACCTATCCAAGGCTTCGCTTACAGCATAAATTTGTGGTGTGTGCTGACGTTACAAAGATGTACCGCAACTGTCTCGTAGACAAAGACTTTCGAAATATTTATGATTTTATGGCGCAATGATCCATCGAAACCCATACGTACTTATCAAAGTAACACAGTGAGCTATGGAACTGCTTCCGCCCCGTTTCTCGCAGTCAGATGCTTAAAGCAGTTAGGTATCGAGTCATCGAATCCTGACGTTCAAAGGGTGATAAAAGACGACTTTTATGTCGATGACCTTCTGACCGGTAGTGATGACAAAGCCAGCCTATTAAAGTTGTGTGTGGATGTCACGGAAGCATTACAGGCCGGTTGTTTTCCACTTCAAAAGTGGATTTACAATTATTCACGACACGATGATGATGATGATTTTCCGAACCAATCAAAGGAAATAAAACCTAACGAAAACAACAATTCCAAAACGCTAGGTTTAGTCTGGATACTTTTTATTTCAAAACGCAAATTCAAAATGACGATAAACCTGTCACGAAAAGGTCTATTCTGTAAAATATTTCGCAAATATTTGACCCTCTTGGCTTATTGAGTCCTTTGATACTTATCGCAAAAGTATTATTGCAACAATTATGGTTGCTTAAAATAGATTGAAACGACGCGGTACCTTCCAGTATCGCGCGAACATGGAACCGGTTTGTTATTTCGCTACAAAGAAGATACCATTCAAGTCCCGCGCCACGCTGTAGGTAGCCAACCTATTTATATACAATGCCATGTTTTTAGTGATGGATCGCAGACTGGTTATGGATCGCTTATACGCACAATTAATCAAGATCAAACGGTATCAGTTAGGTTGGTAATTTATAAAGCTAAAGTCACACCATTGAAGCCAATGCGCATACCGCGAATTGAACTGTGCGGCGCGTTGCTAGGTGCCAATGTTTTAGATAAGGTTTTTGGTGCGTTGTATTGCAAGTTCGATTCTATCATGTTCTGGACCGGCTCGACTATTGTTTTAGGGTGGTTACGCATGACACCCAACAAACTAAAAACGTTCGTTCAAAACCGGACTTCGGAAATTCATAACTTGACAAAGGATGTTATCTGGCGCTATGTGAGTGGCAAAGAAAATCCCGCTGACCTTGCCTCACGCGTTTCTAGTCTGGATGACCTTTCTACTTCTACCTTATGGTGGGAGGGTCCTGAATTTTTACGAAGCCCTGCGTTCTCGCTAGACAATCATGGGGTCATCGAAACGCATGAAGACCTACCCGAGATAAAATCACCGGCCGATTCTGTTTTTGTGTCTTGCGATTCCGCTGACTGATGTGGTATAGTAACGAAACTCGGACGAGTTTGGTTACTATAAAATGCATCCTATCTTAGTGTCGAGTAAACATTGTTTTACTATGTTGTTATTTCGTCATGAACACCTACAGCTCCTCCATGCTGGCAGCCAGGCATTGCTATGCCATATACGCGAAATGTGGTGGCCGTTTGGTCGTAGGAACCTCGCTAGGTATGTAGTGAATAGATGTGTCAAGTGTACGCGCATGAAAGGTAAAATACTTACGCCTTATATAGGTAGTTTGCCAAAGGAAAGAATAACACCTAGCTATCTATTCAATCGATGCGGAGTTGATTACGCCAGTCCTCATACTTAACCGCAAAGGTAGGGGAGCTAAAACTATAAGAGCATACATATGTGTGCTTCAACGCGCGCGGTTCATTTAGAGCTGGTTGGTGACCTGATGAGATCTGAGGCTTATCTATTAACTTTGAATAGTTTTTTTGCTAGGCGTGGTAAGCCAGTAGAAATATATTCTGATAATGGTCGTAACTTTGTAGGGCTAATTAATGATTTTTCTGAAATTATACGCAAATGTCCTAGTGATATAATCGAATATGCCACTAGTCAACACATTAAATTTAAATTTATTCCCCCTTATTCGCCACATTTCAACGGTTTTTCTGAGTCAGGAGTGAAGGCATGGAAATACCACTTACGACGTGTTGTAGGAAACGCGCATCTCACGTTCGAAGAGTTTAGCACAGTGTTATCGCGAATAGAAGCTGTGCTCAACTCCTGACCTATATCTCCTCTATCTTCTGACCCCAACGACCTAAGTTCTCTGACTCCCGTTCTTGGTTGGTCAACCGCTGACTGAATTGCGTTTAGGCACCCCGTCTCAAACATACCTACTCAACTATTCCGTAGCTGCAACGCTAGGTAGCTACACGACCCTACAACGCCACCGCTGTCGGTCCGTCCGTCTGTCCAATTGTTTATCATCGGGCTGTATCTCATAAGCCGTATTGGTAGACAGAATTTTTCAGAGTTTGTATTATTTTTGATGCTATAACAACATAGTAAGTATAATTACGTTTTAAAAACTAAAAAGAAAACCGACTTCAATGAAGCATATCATACAATTTCGGATTGGTTGACGTATTTTTTCCAATTATTTTGATGATAGATGGATGGACAGACAGACAGACGTGTGATCCTAAATGGGGTCCGTGTTTTATTTACTTTTGAGATAATACACCCTAGTTCCCTCGATTTTTCCAGGATCCCATCATCAGATCCTGACCTGATGACGTTGGGACCATTTGTGAAGTCCGCCCTTTCAAACTAAAAAATAATTTTCAAAATCGGTCCAGGCGTATTTGAGTAATCGGGGAACATACATAAAAAAAAACCGACGAACTGAGAACCTCCTCCTTTTTTTGAAGTTGGTTTAAAATAATAATAAGATAAAGCAATAAAAACGTGATTTTTAGCCCTTAAAGTTGATCTGATCCACATTAACTCAAAAGAACTTAACCTTTTGAGTGAGGGTAATGTAAGTAATGTAGTGTTTGTGCTAGTGATACTTTAAAAAACCCATGAAGAGAGTGACTAACCTCAGATAGAGACTGTAAGAAACGTGCTAATGGATTCTTAGTTATAACTCGATGTATAAATCTAGGTCAGTTTTTAATTACTCATCATCCTTCTACTTGGCTACATGGCTACATTCTACATAAAAAAAACATTTGTGCATGATGATCAAAATGAAAAACATATTTGAGTTTGATAAAAATAAATTTCAGATACAACTCTAAAAAAAATACGACGAATTGGACTCGCTAAACAGGACACGTATCTGTATGGTAATCACGCGATCAGGAATTTTGCAATTCAATGAGCTAGTTCGTGGAGAAGATAATTATCCAATAACATTGATACTTGTTTTTGTGTTTATTTACATTTGATTCAGACTAAAATAAATACAATACAAAACATCGTATCAGCTAATGGAATTATAAGTTCAAATAGATTCTGAAAACTCCTACGTAAATTTTAACACATTTTTCTGCTTCGCTATCGGAAAGTGGGTGTGAGGCCGTTGACCTCCTCTGGTTTTGGTGGATGCCAAAATTCCTTTGCAGGGGTTTATTGAAAGGAAATATTATCTCAGATTCTACCAACGTAGACATTTTTGTACCTTTTTGTGGTTTATTAACTTTTCAGAAGTGAAGAGTACAGAGCCACAGTACAATTACTAGATATGTATTCTGCCTTACGGACCCACCATACCCCTGGCCATACCCCTGAGGGTAGGGTGGGACTTAACCATACCACCATAGAGATGTAATGCATAGAACATAGTGCGTTACACTGTGTTATACGTTTGCAGATTATAAAATAAGCACAGACTTTAATGTATAGGTACGGGTTGAGATTTTCACAGAGGGAGTTTTAACGGCGTATTAGCCAGAAAAAGTATCAAAAAACGTGTTTTCATAATTTTCAAAATGGTTTTGTATCCACATCTGGTATTTTTGGCATCATTTGGCATCTGGCATATTTTGGTAATTAGATGTGATAAGGCATTGAATACGAAAATAATTACAGAATTTACGTAACAGTAACAGCTCAAATTTATATTTAATTAAGTGTCTACTTTACGTTTTTTTAATATTGTTGCAATCGACTGTAAATAACATAAGGATTTTAAATATTTTGATTTGATATTTATATTCAAATGAATTCGCACAATTGTTTTTTTTTAACAGAAACGCCTTTTTTTAAAGTAAAATTTCTGACTCATGTTCTAGTCCTAGCTTCAAGTTTGCCATCGCGCGATATAGCGCAGCTTTCTAAGTATGTGTACAGACAGAGTCCGAAACACCGAGCTGCACTCAAAAACTCAAATCACACATCTGCGATTTAAGTTTTAGCGTTTACATGTTTAATTAATTTAATTAAAACGGTTATACCCATTACATTAACGAAACATACTTTTCAAATCAAAACCGATAGATTATAAAAATTCCCATGTCATTAAATTAATAAAATACACAACACAATTCAGTAATAACAATAAAATAATATCATAGTCATAACATATTCCAAAACAATACAAATAATAACAATAGTCGGTCATACAAATCTCTCACAAAGCCTCAAGAACTCCGTCAATATTACCGTCCAGCCATCCGCAAACAAATCCAGATCAGTGTTGTCGTCAAGGAGAGCGTTTAGAGAAGTGAGAATGCCAGATAATGGGGAAAAGGCCCGAGCACCTGTGCGAGCAGGTGGAACGGAAAAAAACTTCTACAGCGGCAACCGCAATACTGATTAGGGGTGTAAAATTGGCACAGCTCTTCAAATCCGGAGTCTCAATCATCCCTCGGAGTATCTTGCATGCCATAATCATTTGGCCATCAAGTAAACGTTACAATGACAACCTGCATTTCTTTCATAAATACCAACCGAAATAGCTCTCTCTTGTTGATACGAGAGTATGCAACGTGAAGTAGCTTACCATTTGCAAAAGAATAATCAAAATTACGGCCGCTTTTCTCCCGTAGGCGTCCACAAGATATGAAAATAGCTGGACTCCGAATACAGCGGAGAATGGTAGAAGGCTTGCTATCCAGGATATTTCGTAGTCCGTTAGTGGATGCCCCGTGGGCGAGGAGTCTGACTGTAGGACCTTTGTCATCGGCGACACCCATCCTGCTTGCATGCCGTATGTGAATAACGTTATATTTGCTGAAACATTATTGTTTTTTAACAACGAAATCAATAATTTTTAACCGCCTCTGTGGTCTAGTGGTTCAACCCACCGATTTCAGATCCAGAGGTCCCGGGTTCGATCCCCATGGGGAGTACAATATATTGTGCTTGGTTTGGTTGGTGGTAGGACTTTGTTGAAGTTCGCCTGGCTAGCTACCACCATCTTACCTAATTCTGTCGCCATAATAACAATTCTAAAATCGTTGTGTTCCGGCATTCAGAGGTAAGATAGCCAGTTCCTCAGTTTGTTGAGGATTCCAGGTGAAGTGCGCCTCCACCTTCGGCCTTATCTTAACTTGTTACCAGGTGAGATGAAGGCCAAGCGCTTCCCCGTCGTACAATAAAAAAAAAAAAAACAGTAATAATGTCGATGTTTCAACGCGAGAACTGAAGTCCAATACAATAGTATTTTAGCTAATTGATTCAGGCGTTATTTGTAGAGAACCATTTTTCAATATAAATCTGAAAATAGAAAAAATCAAACTGAAATTATCAAATTTATATAATAGATAAGATTAGAGTTTTTCAAAGAAATTTAGCAGATTTGTTAATATATTTTTTCCGTTTTCAGATTTTTATTAAATAAAGGGTGTCTCAGAATGTTTTTCGTTTTTTAATTGATCAATACGCGCCACCCGCAGGTAGCAGGGGGAGGGGAGTGGTCTCAAACGCTTGGCCGGTTTGTTAAGTTTAGTAGCCTTAGTTTTATAGTATTATAGTATATTTAGTTTAGTTTTTATAGTATATTTAGTTTAGTTTCACGGGACCGCAGCGAGCGTTTTGCGTGCGAGCATTTTATAAAAACAACGATTCCTACACTATTTTTCGTCGTCTCTACAGGTCACACTTTAATTTAACAAGCTTAAAACATGTGCCAAGTGCTAATTTTATTAAGCATTGGGTGTGCAAGTTTGAAGAGACTGGGAATACAATGCCGGACAAATCGTCTGGACGCAAAAGGACATCAAGAACGAGCATGAACGTCGATCGCGTTCGCCAGTCTGTTATGGACGACCCACGGCAGTCTTTGAGATTGCGCGCAGCTTCTCTTAATTTGAACAAATCTACAGTTCATCGTATTATTTCGAAAGACTTACATTTTCACCCCTATAAAATTGACATTGTTCAAGAAATGAAGCCTGATGATCCTGATAAACGAGTCGAATTCTGCAGGACTATGAAAAACCGTTTTAGGAGTTTTAATAACATCTGGTGCTCCGACGAATCGAATTTTCACATCAATGGTCACGTGAATAAACAAAATTGCAGATACTGGGCTTCCGAGAATCCGCTAGAACTGCATCAGAAGCCCTTGCACTCGCCAAAAGTTGTTGTTTGGGCTGCCATATCAAGTCAAGGAATTATCGGTCCTTATTTTTTTGAGGATGACCGAGGTCGAACTCAGACAGTTAATTCTGATCGATATTGCCATATGATCCGGACTTTTTTGGCTACAGAAATGCAAAACCAGTATGGCTACAACCGCAACACCTTCTTCCAGCAAGATGGAGCCACTTCTCATGTTACAAATGACTCATTAGCTGCTCTGCACGATTTATTCCCTGGATGAGTTATAAGTCGCCGAGGAGACATCAACTGGCCACCGAGGAGCCCTGATTTAACGCCTGCCGTTTTTTTCCTATGGGGCTACCTAAACAGTAAAGTTTACAATCCATTGCCACCCAATCTGAATGTTTTAAAGCAAAGAATCACTGAAGAAATCAACTCTATTCCAAGAGCGATGCTCCAGCGAGTAATTGAAATTTTTTTCTCCAGGTTAAATGAGTGTGAACAAGTGAATGGTGCGCATTTGCAAACGGTTGTTTTTCATAAATAAACTTCAAGAACTGTTCTTTAATTTAACAATAAATAAAACTAGTTTTAATTGATATTGTTGTTTTTTATTTAACATCTAAAAACGAAAAACATTGTGAGACACCCTTTATTTATTTTGTTTACTGATTGTCAAATCTAAGCGTTCCAAGGATCAGGTATCTATGCAATATGTGTATATGTGTAACAAAAAAATATTTATAAAATGACAAAATCAATTCAGCAAATCGATAATATATATATTTTTACATAAACTTCTCGACTTTCTGACCGCAAAGGCTATTTACGGTAAACGAATATTCATTATCATTTTCATTATTATCAAATTGGATTTTATGTGTAAATGAATGTGTTTAACGATTGCTTTTGTTGGACAATATTTTTTTTGTATGTCTTGTTGGTAGAATTAGTTGAACCCAAATTTATCATTGTAATTGACCGAGCGAGCGAAGCGTCTCAGTTTCGAGATTGGTCAAAAATGCTTTTGTCCGCTGTCTGTCGGCTGTCGGTTTGTTCTCGCCTACAGGTCGCATTTTTCAACCGATTTTGATTAAATTGGCACACATGTTTCTTGATTTATTAAAATTTTTAGTCGGACGCGTTTTTTAATCGGGGGGAAATGGGGGGGAAGTTTGCTATAGATTTATTTATCAACGGATTTCAATTAAATTTGAGAGACACTAATGATTGAATTTTACACAAGATGTTGTGAAAAAAAACCAAAGCGAGTGGATTGGAGTGGAGGGGGAAAGGGGGAGAAGTTTGCTGTAGGATTTTTTTTTTTAAATGTATACCTACCTTTACTAATCAGACTACGCAGTCCTCTCTGCCTTTGCAAGACAAATCCGTAGACAACAGATTCAATCTCCTAAGAGGGAACGCGAGTAATCGCTAAAACTTCTACCTCTATTTGATCAAAAGTCAAAGAAAAGTGAAAGAGGAAAGCATCGGTTATTGCATGGTTATAAGGGCTCGCGAGGTCTTCTGTTCTTACAGAACTACTAGTACCTACCTTGTAACACAAACTCATAGCAAATAAATATTTGATTAATTGATTGATTTGTAACTAGCGACCCGCCCCAGCTTTACGATTGATGCAATTTACTGATAAAGAAACGACACGCGTTTCGCCTAAACGAAGTATGAAGTTCTTACCGCCTCTGTGGTCTAGTGGTTCGTCCACCGGTCTATGATCCTGGGTTCAATCCACAGGGGGAGTTCAATACTGTGCTTAGTTTGGTTGGTGGTAGGACTAAGTAAGGCGGACTTAAATCCGCCTGGCTAGCTACCACCATCTTACCTAATTCTGTCGCCATAACAACAATTCTAAAATTGTTGTGTTCCAGCATTTAGAGGAAAGATAGCCGGTTCTTCAAACTATGAGCATGCCCTGTGAAGTGCGCTTCCATCTTCGGCCTTACCTTAACTTGAAAATCAGGTGAGTTGAAGGCTTCCCTGTGGTATGTAAAAAAAAAAGTGAAAATGAAAAAAAAAACAATATTAGACCTTTTAAAATTGTACAAATCATATGTATTACAAGTCTCAGAATGGTATTTTCATGTATGTTTGCGCAGCAAAAAATCACCTAAACAGTTATTTTGTCAGTATATAATTCAAATTAAAAAATCAAATCGCGGGATACATCAGTAGGTCGTTAGAAATTTTTGTTCACCTTCTGAGTGCACAAAAATTTACATTTTTAATTTAGGTACTTTGCTTGCTGACAAAATACATTTGAGCTCAAAATCTCTGCAATTAGCCGATCGTTTTAATGATAACCATTCAATAATATACATAACGTATAGCCAATAATTTTACGCGTATAAATTATATGACTAAGAAGCGACTCATAATCTACCGAGACTACGGATGGTCTTGAGTTTACCGACCTTGCGATTCAGATGAAATATCTCAAATATTTATTTTCCTTGTAGAGATTGAACAAACAATGAACATTTTTTTTTTTGTATGATCTTTATTATAATGAAAGTATTTCAATGAACAGTTAATTTATAACCTTGTAGAGTTTCCCTTTTACTTGGTATTTTATTTACTCAAAGCAGGAATATTACAACGCAATTCTTTACTAAAAACAGTTGTCCGTTACAGAAACGCTCGGGCCCTATTCCATTAAGTTCAACTAAAATTTCAACTCGTTGAACTAAAGGATTTTTTTTCCAATTATCTCAACCTTGTAAGTTTTTTGTGAAAGTTTAATTAAAAGGAATGTTTTTATCCAGTAAATTCAATTTGAACAAAATATTGTCAAATTGTGTATATGTATATTTGTTAGGCTACCAAATTTGGAATGTAGACATAGCATTATTTTTATCCCGATATTTTCACGAGAATGGGATTATTTGCAAGTGAAACGATTACATATCAATAATAACATAAGCTATTAAAGATAACTATATTTCAGATGGCAGATGTAATTTCAACAGCTGTCATTAAATGTAGATCATAGCTTTCATTTGAACTAAAAAAAAACGGAGAGCCTAGGACGAGTAGTTTCAGAGATATGGCCGTTTGAAGTTTGTCAAACTTGAACAAAAGCTGGCATTTAAAATATAAATATGGGTAAGGTTTCATTTGAACTAGAACGGAGAGTATAGGATGAGTAGTTTCAGAGATATGGTCGTTTGAAGTTGGACAGCTGTCATTGAAAATGTAGATTTCGTTCCTATTTTTCATTTGCTTTTAAGGGAAGCATTATATATTTCAAACATTATGTATTTTAATCTTTGGTATTTCGAGCATAGGTAGGTATATATTTTGATTTAACATATTATCATGTAATCGTTTAACTTGCGGATAATCCCATCCTCGTGTGAATATCGGGATAAAAATAATGATATGTCTACATTCTAAATTTGGTGGCCGAACATACATTCATATATATTTTTATTTATTTATTTTCACACAGATTAACAATATTTTGGTTCTATTGAACTTACTGGATAAAAATATTCCTTTTATTTCAACCTTCACAAAAAAGTTACAAAGTAGAAATAACTGGAAAAAAAATCCATTTAGTTCAACGAGTTGAAATTTCAGTTGAACTTAGTGGAATAGGGCACGCTCGGGATTTTGTTCCTGTAATTGCATGAAAATTTTCTAAAATCCTATTGAACCCCTAAAAAATATTATAAGGATCAGTTTAGTGATGAGTGGCTGGGAATTAATCAACTCTAATTTCACGTCTCTAGACTTATTTTTTATTGTACGACGGGGAAGCTCTTGGCCTTCATCTTACCTGGTTACAAGTTATGATAAGGCCGAAGATAGAAGCGCACTTCCCCTGGAATCCTGAACAAACTGAGGAACTGGCTATATTACCTCTAAATGTTGGAATAGAACAATTTAAGAATTGTTGTTATGGCGACAGAATTAGATAAATTGGTGGTAGCTAGGCAGGCGGACTTCAACAAAGTCCTACCACTAACCAAACCTAGCACAGTATATTGTACTCCCCATGGGGATCGAACCCGGGACCTCTGGATCTGAAATCGGTGGGTTGCACCACTAAAACACGGAGGCGGTTAAAAAGAGGCGGTTGCTTGGTTTTCATCTCATTTGATTTCCCTCGGTTTATTGAGGGGTGTAAAATTTTTTTTTTCTTAATTTTTGCTATGGCAACGTAATCATGTAAGGTGGTAGCTACCCTGATGGACTTAAACAAAGCCCTACCACCAAACTAACCAAACACACTATTGTACTCCCCCTGGCGATCGAACTCGGGACATCTGGATCCCCCCCACCCCCCATATTAATCACACCTTTTTTTTTTTTTTTTTTTTTAAGTGGGAAAATGCCCTCGCATTTCCCTTCCACCATGGGGGTGGTGGAAGGGGGTATGTGGGACTCGAACCCACTAAAAACCCACTATGAGCAGTCGCCCGCCTTCGTGGGGCCGAGATGGGGTCGCGTTAGCATTCACCATCTGGCCCCGGCGGTTGGCCTGGAACCCATGTCCAGGCCCCGGCCAAGGAGGGGTGGTCACTGCTCACCAGGACCACCCCTCAGACGAGTGGAGCCGTGCAAGCCGGCGGAGAGTCCCCCGACTCTCCACCAGGTGGCTCCACTACAGAGGAAGTCGAAGAAGGCGGGCAAACCGCCCCCTCCTACCCCCCCTTCGCCTCCGGCGGATCGGGTCAGAGCGGGCATCGTCCTCTCTGACCCTCTCCGCGGCCTCCTTCTGCGACATCACCTGTTCGCAGAAGGAGACCATCGCCTGCCACTCCCTGTCGCCGTCGAGCATGGCGTTGACCACGCTCGGCAGCGAGAGGTCCCCTCCCAGGGTGGCTGAAAGTGTGTGTCGCATGGGACCCCACGCGGCACACACCTCCAGCGTGTGGTGCGCCGTATCCTCCGGCGCACCACATTCGTGGCAGGCCGGGGTCGCCTCCCGTCTCGCGATCTGGTGCAGGTACTTTCCGAAACATCCATGTCCGGAAAGCACCTGCACCAGTCGGAACGTCAGCGACCCGAATCGCCGCCGCACCCAGTCACGGAGGACCGGGCGAATGGCCTCCACCGTCCACTGACCAGGGACCGGTGGAGCCAGGTCCTCCGCCCACCGCCTCAACATGGCGGCCCGCGCCTGTCGCCGTAGGCCCTCCACCCGATCCCACTCCAGGTGCTCCCCGTCGGATCTCCTCGCCGCCACGAAGTGGTAAACTTCGGCGAGGATCTCCGCTTGGAGAGCCCAGGGGGGATCGCCGGCCAGCACGCATGCTGCCGTCCAGGACACCGTCCGGTATCCGCGGATCACCCTCGTCGCAATGACCCGCTGCGGTTGTCGCAGCAGGGTCATGTTCGCGCGACCGAGGGCGTCCACCCAGACCGGTGCCCCGTAGGTGGCCATACTCCGGATCACTCCGGAGTATAGACGGCGACACGTGGCGCTCGGGCCGCCCACGTTGGGCAGCAGCCTTCCCAGTGCGGCGGCGGCTCCCAGGACTCTCGGGGCCAGCTGGGTAAAGTGGGCCCTGAAAGTCCACCGTCCGTCCAGGATGAGACCCAGATATTTCATCTGGGTCCCAACCCGGACCGGGACTCCGTCCAGGACCACTCTGGTCCCTGGCGGGGGTCCCCCCCGAGGCCCGTGGAACAACAGGGCCTCGGTCTTGGAGAGGGCCACTCCCAGCCCGAGGGAACGGATGCGGTCGATCACGTGGGCCGTGCCCACCTCGGCCAACCGCACCGTCTCCCTCAGGTCCCTCCCCCTGACTACGACCAGGGTGTCGTCCGCGTAGCACGCAACCCGCATGTTTGCGGGCAGCGTGCCACGGAGGACCCAGTCGTAGCCGATGTTCCACAGGAGCGGTCCCAGCACCGACCCCTGCGGAACCCCGCGGACGACGCGACGGCGTCTCAGACCGTCGCGTCCCTCCACCAGAACTTCGCGGTCCTGGAGGTAGTCCGCCAACAGCCTCCGCAGATACAGGGGCACCCCGTGGTAACGGAGCGCCTCCTGTATCGTTCCGTGCGGCAGACTGTTGAAGGCGTTGGCAATGTCCAGCGAGACAGCCAACGCCTTATCCCCCTCCCGGACCGCCTCCTGCGTCCACCCCTTGAGCCAGAGCAAGGCGTCGATCGTTGACCGCCTCGCTCTGAACCCAAACTGGGCCTCCGACAACTGAGGCCCAGTGCCGCCTAGGTGCCGGACGACGCGGGAAGCCACCACTCTTTCCAGCAGCTTCCCCGCGTCGTCGAGCAGCACTATTGGCCTGTATGCGGAAGGCGAGTCTACGGCACGACCCTCCTTCCGCAACAGGCACAGCCGGCCGTCCTTCCACAGCTTCGGGAACCGTCCGGACGTGATGCACACGTCGAACAGCTCCCGAAGCCGATCGCCCATCTCCCTGAGGGCGATCCTCAGGACCCTCTTCGGGATCCCGTCCGGACCCGGCGCCGTCCGTTTGCCGCTCAGGCGGCCGACGGCCAACTCCATCTCCACCTCTGAGACAGGTGGGATGGAGTCCGGGTCCACCTCCTCGACCGGCGAGGAGGGCGCCGCCATCGCGGGCGGGGTGTGGTGGGGGTCGATGGCGGGGAAAAGCCCCTCCAACACCCCGCCCAGGATCTCCGGCTCCAGGGACTCCGCAACCGGGGGCGCCTGGCCCCGGAATTTCTTCCGGGCCGCTCTATACGGGCGCCCCCACGGATCCCTATCGAGGCCCTCCAGGGCCTCGCGCCAGGACCGCTCCTTGGCCCGACCGATGGCCAGCTGCAGCTCCCGCTTCGCCTCGCGGTAGGAGCTGTACAGCTGCTCCTCGGCTATCAGCTCCTCGGCTGACAGCTCGCCGTCGGTCCGCCCGTGACGTCGCCTCCTACGATGAGCGTAGGAGCGGCGCGCCGCCGAGCAGGCGGCTCGGAGATCCGCTATCTCCGAGCTCCACCAATAGACCTCCCGGCGGCCCGGGAGGCGTCTGCACCTCGGCATGGCGGCGTCGCACACCGCGGTCACCGCCTCCCGGAAGCGGCTCGCTGCGACTTCCGCCTCCGGGTGTGTGGGCGCGGCGAACCACGACTGGACGATCGCCGCCTCGGACGCCACCTCGGCGTCGAGGCGAGAGATCGCCCAGCGCGGGAAGTCCGCTCGCGCCACTGGCCCCCCTTGGATGTCGGTGGTGGAGGAGATCTCGAACCATATGTATTTATGGTCCGAGAGAGTCTCCACCTCCGACATCACCCTCCACGACTGGACACGTGCTGCGACAGCGGGGGTGGCGAACGATACGTCCACCACGGACCCCCCTCGCTGTCGCACGCACGTGTGGGCCGACCCTCTATTCAAGAGGGTCAGTCCCGTGGCAACCCCCCACTCCCTGACAATCTCCCCACGAGTGTCGGTAGAGGGGTTGCCCCAGTCCCGGGCCTTGGCGTTCAGGTCCCCCATAAAGAGGACCTGACGTGGCACCTGCCTTCTAACCGCCGCGGCTAGGAGGTCCATAAAGACCTCCAGCTCTGCAGCGGTTCTATTGGGGGAGAAGTATGCGCCCACTACCGCATACTCCCCCCACTTGGCCACCACGTACCCCGCACCTCTCTCCACTACCGAGAGGGGGGGACCACCATGCGCCCTTCCCACGATGGCCACGGAGTCGTCCAGGTCCCCAGCCCAGCACGCATGCTGAGAGGGGACAAAGTACGGCTCCGCAGCGACCGCCAAGTCGACGTTCCACTGCGCCAGGGACTGCATAAGCAGATCTTGAGCCCTGGCGCAGTGGTTGAGGTTCGTCTGGAGGAGGTTGAGTTGGCCGACTTGATCCATGTTAGTCAGTCATCTCAACCTCCTCGCAAGTCGCTTGGCTCGCTCCCGTCACGGGAGCGACCAGTGGAGTCACTGGGGTGGTCCGGACCCCAGCGGTTCTCCCCTTCGTCTTGGGGGGAACGCAGCTTCGCGTACCCATTGTGTGCCCGGCCGGCCTCCCCGACTCTGCGCATATAGCGCAGTGGGGGTCGGCCCGCCCGCAGGTGGCCGCCTTGTGACCTGTGTTTCCACACCGGAAGCACAGGTCACCCCTGTCGGACGTGGAAGGGCACTGGGGGCGTGTATGCCCCAGCCCCATGCACTTGAAACAGCGCATGGGGCGTTCCCCTAGGGCCACCACTCGCGCCGAGCTCCACCCGACCAACAGTCTACCCTTTTCCAGCAGCGCTTTGGCCGCTGAAATCGGGCAGGACACCAGGGTGGAGCCCGCACCGCCGAGGCCGGGATGCATTTCCCCGACCTTTACGAGCCGCGCTTCACAGCCGCCAACCCTAGCCACCGCTGCGGCCACTCTCTCCTTGGTGGCCGAGTCATCCAGGCCCGTAATCCGGACGTCGGTAGATTTGACGGGCCTGGTGATTGTCGCCACCTCGGACAGGACGTCGCGGAGCTTTTCCGCGAGCCTGTCCGCCTTCTCGCCGTTTTGGGAACCAGGAATCTCCAGCATCCTGGCTCCCGTGGCCGTCTGGCGGAAGCGGAGCTCATCGATCCCCAACTCTTGGAGATCGATGCGCTCCTGCGCCTTCTGAAGGATGGCGCTGTAAGTCGCCCCCTTTTCCGCGGCCTCAGGCTGCAACAGCAGCACCACAGCCGCGGACTTCGGGGTCCTTAGCGCCACCTTAGGCTTCGGGGGGGCCACCGGCTTCGGCCTCGCGCCAGTCAATGTGGCAGAGGCAGGAGGAGCAGTTGATTTCTTCCCCCTGCCCCCTCTCCTTCCTTTCCTTGCCACCGTTGCCCAGGTCTCTTCCTGGGCAGGAGCGGCGGGGGCAGTCACCCTGGAGGGGCCAGCCACCGGTGCCACTTTGGGAGGGGCAGCAGTCTTCGGGGGAGTGGTGGAGGAGGTTCCACTCCTGCCCCTTCCCCCACCCACCGCCGCTGCCCAGGTCTTCCCCTGGGAAGCGGCGGCGGGGGCAGGTACCCCTGAGGGTCCAGCCACCGGCGCCGCATTTCTCCCCGCTTTGGGGGCAGGGTTGCGAGCCGGCTGTGGCGTCGCCTTTGGTGGCGCGGAAGCCACTGCCGCCCTAACGGCATCCGCCCTCAGTGGTGGCCGAGCCACCGAGGCCGGCAGGAGACGCTCCTCAATCCCCGCGATTCGGGCGTTTAGCATCTCCCCGAACGTTAAGGTCAAGGAGCGCTTTAGCTCCTCAACCAGCTCCCCTGCCCCCTGCATGACTGTGGGGGCGGCCACCTGCGGCCCAGCTGCGGCAGCAGTGGCAGCAGCAGTGGCAGCAGCAGCGGCCTCCGACTTCGCTTCCGAGAAGCCGCGACGCAGCGCCTTCACTTCCGCCCGGAGGGATTCAACCTCCAGGCGTAGGCGGCCATTGTCCGCCCTCAAGTGGCGCGTCTCCTCCACCTCAGTCCTGCCCGCGAGGGCTGTCACGACCTCACGCAAGTCGGAGGCGGACTGCTTTAGTCGGGCGACGAACTCGCCCTTTAGGTTGCCCGACTTCCGAGCAACCTCCATAATGCAGGCGATCCTCTCGCCCGCAAACGCCCTCATCTCCTGGGCGTTGAACTCACTGGGGTCCCCGGACCTTGCGGTGACATCGGTATCACTGCCGGTGTCAGTCACAAGGCCGGAGACGACAGCGGGACGCCCCTTCCCATATCTCCTGCTCTGCAGGACCTCGTCGAGTTCCTCATCCACTGGCCGTGGCTTGAGGAAAACCTCCCTTGCTGCCGCCCTCGCGGTACTCCCTCTGCCTCTCCTGGCAGTGTTAACCTTGGCGGCCAACGTCCCCTCGGTCTCAGTGTCCGAGTCGAATCCCCCGGGCACGAAGAGCGAGGAGGACGGCCGCTTCCGGCTTCCCTCCATTTCGGAGCCAGATTCCTCCGACGTCTGGCCCCGAGAAGAGCCTGTTGGGGGGCCCTGAGAAGGGCCGGTTGGGTGGCCCTGAGAAGGGCCGATTGTTTTTTGGCCCTGAGAAGGGCCTTTTATGAAGCGCCCGTTCGCCCCGCGTATGGGCTTCGCAGCCTGCAACGCATTATGCGGAGTCTGCGATGTCTCCACGCAAGACGGACCGGCTTCAGCAGCTTCCCGACGACAGGGGGGGGGTGACCCTCCCCCGCTTACGACAGGCCGCTCGTCCATCCTGATATGGGAAGGCGGAACAACGCACAGGAGCCTAGCTCGACCGTGCTAATTATTCACGCCCACCCACAACAGTTGGCAACACTAACTATCCAAAACAGTTGGCAACAACGCGAGGGAGCCTAGCTCGACCCTGCTAATTGTCACCAAAAGTTTTTAACGTCAACGTAAGGTTAGTTCGGAAACAGATGAGAAGGACCAAACAAAAATCCGAACCGACATATTAATCACACCTAGCCCAACATTTGTCATTATCATTCGTGCATTTATTTTAAACAATACTTACTTACCCAACATAGTTATTAACCATTGAACGTACGTATGGCCAGCATTTTCTTTTTCTATTTTACTGTTTTTCATCTTAAGACTTTTCAGTAACACTTTCAACGTGTATTACAAAGTGTCCAATCGCATTTTAAACAGAACTATCAACGTAATTGATAAAATTACAAACAAATAGAACGTTATCTTTGTCTATTCGTATTACATAATTATTTAGGGTTCCGTGGTTTATTTATTCAGGTTGTTAATGCATTACACATATTTCAAACAATCCATTTTAGTTTTCCACGTAATTGTGAAGCGTATTTTCTTAGGATAGGTTGTACTTTATTCTCCACGCGGTTAACGTTTCACTGGCTTGGATATGGCCATATTGTTTCACGTTATTTACCCTATCCCATGTATTGGTTCGCTTTGCATGGTGTAAGAAAGGTTAATGTGACAGACATCTTTGTAATACGCCATATCTCCTCATTATACTTAATCACAATGCTTCATAGTTCTTGGTTCTATAAAAAAAAATCTCCATTATGCCAAAACTGCTATTGTGTTCATCCTAAATTTTTACTCATAGTGTGATGGTCAGCTGTTTTTAATAGCTTGAAAATTTATAGAATATGAATATTGCTGCAATAAAATAATGATCTAACAGAAATAAACTCACACTACTTAATATAAAATGGCATTTTAAATATGCTTTCTTTCCTCTACGTTTACATGTTTAACAAGTTATTTCATTTCCTCTCGTAAAGTGAAAAGTTACACTCGAGAAAAATGGTTTGCCGTGGTTAAGTGCCAATATCGGCACTTCTTGACATGAAGTATTACAAGTGGTAGATATTGGTATTCAGAATGTGATTCCTAGCAGTGCACGAAATACGAACCTACTTACCTACTTACAGTACTTATAATTAATATATATATACGTTTTTTTTTTATTGTATGACGGGGAAGCGCTTTGCCTTCATCTCACCTGGTAACAAGTTAAGATAAGGCCGAAGGTGGAGGCGCACTTCACCCGGAATCCTCAACAAACTGAGGAACTGGCTATCTTACCTCTGAATGCCGGAACACAACAATTTTTTTTTTTAATTTTATTATGGCGACAGAATTAGGTAAGATGGTGGTAGCTAGCCAGGCGGACTTCAACAAAGTCCTACCATCAACCAAACCAAGCCCAATATATTGTACTCCCCATGGGGATCGAACCTGGGACCTCTGGATCTGAAATCGGTGGGTTGAACCACTAGACCGCAGAGGCGGTCAACGCATTCTCAAATTGTTGTGTTTCGGCAATAAGATGTAAGATAGCCCGTTCCCCGATCGAGATCTACGCAGAATATGCCTATTAACTCTCTTCTTGAAGACAGCGGCATAGCAAACTTACATATAATAGATTTATTTCAAGTTCTTCAAAGTAATTTTTTTTTTCAGTAAGATTTTTTAGGATCACTTTGAAACGTCAAATCTACCGCCTGTTCGGAATCGCGACCAGCACACAAGGAGAAAGACAAATATCTCGGGCTAGTTTCTTTTTATGATCCATTACAATAGCTTATAGTTATCTTACACTAATTACAATTTATTCACTATCTTGCAGTGCGCAGAATAAAAGATTCTTGAAAAATCTTGGTTCTTAGGAACATCGTGGGATATCAACGTAGGTTCGCTTTTTCGGAATAGCACACAAGGAGAATGGAAGAAAAACGGGCTCATTCGTATTTAGTAGATCTATTCAATAGTATCTAAAATTGAGCTAATTATTTATGTTATATATTATATCTAAGTATTATAAGTAGGTATATTTAATCATTTTATTTTAATTATTAATATTATTTTTGATGTTGGTATAAGTATATACTATGTATTAGTAATAGATTACTATAAAATGTCATTTCTCCCGTTAAGTAGCACTACCACCCACTCCATACTACACAAGGGTTATCTGGAAGAAAATGCTTCGTAGCATTAAGTTCGCCCATGTACTTTTATTTATTAGTGCAATAAAGTGTTTTCTATCTATCTATCTATCTAACAATACTTTTAATAATTTATATGTGAATTATGCCATCCTAAAATCTTACTTACCTGTGTATCTTGGCAAGTATCTTTTATTTTATTCAGATTTATACTTAGAACGGAATTTATCAATTTACTCCAATTAGAAACATCTTAATTTACATCGGCACTTCAACATTTTACGGTACTGGTTTTCGACAATGGACTGCAACATTTCGTCAATCCCAGCTACTAAAATATAATCTACGAGTCCGAAAACATAATGTCAATATAATGCCTTTCTTAGGCACGTTATAAGCCTCGGTCAGATAACTTATCCGATTCACCTCTGATTACTCAAAGCGTAGATTTTCAACTAGGGGATGGTCATCAGAGGCACGTTTAAACTTACGTTCGGCACATGCCCACGGTTTGCAAGTAG
This sequence comes from Venusia cambrica, assembly GCA_951394065.1. Lineage (NCBI taxonomy): Eukaryota > Metazoa > Arthropoda > Insecta > Lepidoptera > Geometridae > Venusia > Venusia cambrica. Next base: position 4,486,250 of record OX596044.1, on the reverse strand, counting down.
CTAGCATTCAATACTTGACAGGTTACCAGTACTCGGAATACTAGCCAGTGTCACATGCCATTCGGGCTTTTGGTCCAATGGACATCCTGGTCTCCTCACGATGTGACCTTCACCGTCAGAGCATATGCACATAAACTTCCGAAAAAACGAAAAGTACATATGCACGAATGGATTTTAACGTACAACTTTCGTATCGGAAGGTGAGTCTATACAGGTAAATTTACTAATTTCACTTTCAAAACTCACGTGATGGTACAATATTGTGCTTGGTTTGGTTGGTGGTAGGAATTTGCTGCCGTCCGATTACTAAAAGGCCGTTAAGTGACATTTGTGCAAATTTGAGTTTTATTCACTAGACGAAAGCGCTAGTTTTTCTCCATCTTCCAGTCTGGGTCATATTGTTGTATCATTTATGGTTACAGAGATATTGAGACCACGTACCCTACTAACTACATCCTTTTTGGATTTCTTCAATACTTAAATACGGTTAACACACTCGACAACACTAATATACCGCTAAACATGTTTAGCAGTGCATTTGAGATTTGCATTTCATCGGTTAAACTAGCTTAAAAAACGGTTACATGTACTTACATTTAAATTAGACCGTTACCTGACTTTACAAGTGTTTTAGTTATTTACAACTAGCTGGCCGTACTAGTACCTACAGCGTCTAAAAGACAGTTTTCGTACTCGTGCTACACTAAACAGCCGCTAAACGTATTTAGTCGGCTATTCGATGGTCGGAAACGTGAAACTAAAACAATTTACAATTCTAAAAGACGGTGACTGTATTTTAGTAGTGCAAAATAAGAATACATGTTAGCAATAACAACATTAGAAGACCGCTAGGCCACATTTCAACGCTAAAAAACGTCTAGTTGCTGTGTGTTTCTGTGCGCCCCCACCCGCACTGTTGTAGCTACCACCATCTTATCTATGTCTGACTGTTCTTGATCGTTGTGTCCGGCATTTATGAAGGTACCAACTTTACTTCGCTTCTCCCAGGGAATCACACTCACCCCTGGGGAGAACCGAAACAAAGTTCGTGTCCCCTTCAACTATCGTAATACGTGATTAAAACCCGTGTTTAATATTGTGTTATATATTTAGGTACCAATTTGTACACAAACATCAGGTATCTTATCCACGGAACCCTTCTACAAGTTAGCAGAAAGTCATAAAACTAATTTATAAATTAACCGTTTTATCTTATTTGCATAGGTATATAAATATTTACTTACCAAGGTTATAGTAATATATATAGTGTCGTATTATTAACTCGTTTTGATATTTAAACAAGCAACGAGTTTATATCCTAAAATATCGTTCTTGTCAACATTGTTACAATATTTGTATCGCTGATATTTTTTAATTATTACTTCTGTTACATTTATAACAATTAAAAGTACTAAATACTATAATGAAACTACCTATGTACAAAGGAAGCAGTTGGGTTACCTGAGAGATTAAAAAGAGTAAGAGTAGTAGAAGCCCCTTGTGTAAGGGCTCGTACGGAGAATTACTATCACCATACCTATTTCAGCCGCCAAGCGGCATTGCTGTGTTCCGGTTTGAAGTGTATGGTTGCCGGTGAAATTACGGGCACGCGGGGCTTAACACCTTTATGCCTCAATATACGAGCAGAGCTACTTCCAAAAGGACTGTGACTGTGACCTTGCAGCTCTCCTTCTAGCCCTCTGCGCTGCATGAATTAATGAATGAATGAATAAATGAATGAATTAACACTCTGTTACATACAGAAATAATACTAGAGATCAACACAAACGTTAAGTGTCATTAGTGTCTAAGTACAATGGGCGGACTTATGGCTAAAAACTTTATTTCAATCAACCTTGTAAAGAGAAATGTAAAAGTAAAAAATAGCACACAGTTGTGTGTTTGATTCCTACAGGACCCGATGTACAGGAGCAAATATTTTACACGTGACCCATAATATTTTAATGGCTTAGTCTTACAGATTTTCTTGCTGATCAAATAAATATTGCTAACGCTGATAAAAATATAGGAACTGTCATTAATTTAGAAATAAAAGTAGATAACCATTAACCACATCTAAAAATCATAGCCTCCATTGGGCTATCGGGTAAAATTATTGAAGTGAGTAGGTAACTAGGTAAACTATTATACAGAGTGAGGTAAATTTGAGGCCCTACAGGGCAGCTACTTTACTTTTGGAGCTAGTACGTTTTGGTCCTTGGAAGTTATTTATAAATATATATATTTATTTTCTAAAAACAAAGGTACATACATATAGATAGGTTCAATAAAAACTTATTGTTTATTGAACAGCTGAGTTACCTATAGGCCGTTTGTAACGGTCCTTAGGTAATCTGACTGATTCCTTTGTAAATAGTTAGTTAATTTGTAAATTTTATTAAATAAACTTTAATATTGTCTATATATATTATTATTTCTAATCTTATAAAAAAATTAAGTCATTAAAAAAAAAAATTGCCAAAAAAGTAGTCTTAATCAACTCCGTTTCCTACCAGGAACCCTTTTTTGAGAATTTGATTGGGTAGTCACTTACCAAATCAAACAGCGAGTATTTTAACAAAATAAAAAAGCATACCTACATGTAATGTGAAGACTGTCTGCCTAGTTGAGTCCGTACATGATTTCAGTTCCTTATATAGTCTGTTGAGGATTCCGGGTGAAGTGCGCTTCCACCATCCGCTTTATCATTACTTGGCATCAGGTGAGATGAAGACTAAGCGCTTCCTTGTATAACTCAAAAAAACTGTATCTGCTCTGAAGAGGCCAAAATTTAACCACCCTGTATACCTCCGATCTCTCTGCTGATGACCAAAGTTAAAGTAACCCCGTTTCGGGTTCGTTCGCAAAGGCTCCACACGGTCGCCTGATCGATACCAGATGGTAGTTTGGACCCGAACCTTCTAAAACAACCTGACAAATAGCATTCCAGTTCCATTAGGGCTGACTCGATTAGCTTAATTGGGTAACTGCAAAGCCAAGGTAGCCTACTGATGGTTTGCTAATGTATTAAGCTTCGAAAATTGTGAGGTTGTAATCGAAACTTTGTAACGTGTGTACTGAACCAACAGCAGACATAGCCTTCAAGAAGAGATTTAACAGCAACTGTTTTTTTCGTGGATAATAGCGTTTGACCACCAACTCGCTTGAAACCTATGATCGAGCATGCTTGTCTATAATAAACCTTTTCACTCTAGACTCGAAGACTCCAAGATTGTATTGGTGCGGGAAAATAGACGAGTGCAAGGAGTTCCATTCGTTACCGGTTTTCATAATAAAGGTAGAGGCAAATCGATATGTTTAGCACAATGGAACATCTACAAAGTACGGGTTGTAACCTGCCGTACGTCTGCTAGTAAAGGAGAAGTAGGGATAAGGTCCGCCTCTGTGGTCTAGTGGTTCAACCAAAAGAATTCAGATCCAGAGGTCCAGGGTCGATCCCCAGGAGGAGCAATATTGTGCAAGGTTTGGTTGGTGGTAGGATTTTGTTTAAGTCCACCTGGCTAGCTACCACCATCTTAGTACCTAATTCTGTCGCCATAACAACAATTCTTAAAGTAATGTTGTGTTCCTGCATTTAGAGGTAAGATAGCCAGTTCCTCAGTATTTTGAGGATTCCGGGTAAAGTGTGCCTCCACTTTCAGCCTTATCTCAACTTGTTACCAGGTTACTGTGTCCTTCCCCATCGTACAATCAAAAAAAAAGGTCGAAGATATCGAGCGCGTGATCTAGGCTCTGCAAATTGGCCTCAACAAGCGAATTATCACCTCTAAGTCTAGCAGCACGACGCTCAATCGAGTCATTATTGTACTCCCTATGGGGATCAAACTCGGGACCTCTGGAGCTGTAATCGGTGGGTTGAACCACTCGACCACAGAAGTGGTTTAATAGCTCCTTTGAAGTACCCCAGTAGCACTTGCTATTGGGGTACTGGGGTACCTACGTAGGGTACTTACCCCACGAGCCAGATTCTTGGGTACGCCACCGTCTAGTACTTGTATGTGTCAGTTAAGTTTGAATAATACAGAATCGATGTTTGACAGCTTGTAGCGGTCCAGAAAACCAGACTGATTTCCTTTTAGATAATAAATATTGGTACATTATATATGTGAATTGAATAATAATGCCAAGTTGTATATTTTCTTTTTTCTAACTACGGAGAAGCGATTGGCTTTCATCTTGCCTGGATACAAGTTAAGATGCCGAAAGTGGAGGCGCAATTCACCCGGAATCCTCAACAGTCTGAGGCAATGTCAATCTTACCTCTAAGTGCCAGTCATGGTGCCCTAGCCAAACCACTAACCAAACAGAGCACAAATTTGTGCGATGACCGAACCCGGGTCCTCTGGTTGTGATACTTGTGGGTGAATCACTAGACCACAGAGGCGGTTAAAATAAATAAATAAATAAAAGAAATATTTCAGGACGTCAATTTTACACAGCGCCATTCTAGCCCCAAACTAAGCATAGCTTGTAATATCGGAATTAATTTACGGATAGAATACTTAAATACCTACTGTTAGTAAATACATACATAATATATGATACAATACCCAAATACAGAACAAACATCTACATTCATCACAGAAATGTTTGTCCTGGGTGGGAATCGAACCAACAGCCTACAGCGCAGAAGGCAGAGTTACTACCAACTGAGCTATGAGGCTTGTCATAATATAGTAGTACTACATAACTTTCAATCTGTATGCATTTTTGCAGGGATTTCCATGTTTTTTTTACAACCAGGGTAACTGTCAAGAGATTCAGTACGCCCGCATCTACGTTTGCTAACGAAAGACGCCTTTTGGAACAGAAAGTAGAATTCCTAAAATGTGGAAACCAAAATAAAGTTTTCAAACATAAACTAATTCAGCTATTTCACCAAAAGCGTTTGATAATAAATTTAGTAACTGTTTCGTTTCTAAATGGATATTAATTACACTATGTCGGAAAGTGCTTGAGAAACGAGTTGTCTCTAATTTTGTTTCCACAAAATACAAGGGTGGTTAGAGTTTTAATTATGTATATCACACGATATTTATAACTGTAACTTCATAATTGTATCCGTTAAACGGTTTGTTTCTGTGTTTTCAAAGCAATACATGTTTCTTTATTGGTCACTTTTGCTTCTGTCGTAACTTTGCCCGCGTGGAGCGCGGATGAAACAGCTGTTGTAGTATGATAATTATAAGTCTTTTTTTTATTGTACGTCGGGTAAGCATTTCATCTCCATCTCACCTGGTTACAAGTTGAGATTGGTCTGGAATAATATCCGTGCATCTCGTAGGAATTTACAGAAATAATTTCCTAGCACCCCAGTATTACAAAGTAAGCTTCATTTTACAATATTTATTTAACCACCAAATGGATAAACTTGCAATAGAAGTTCCAAGACTTTTTTTCACAAGTTACTGGAAAAAATACAAATACGAATTATGGGTACATAAATATAGGAACGCTGAAAAAGTTCCAATAACGATGTACGATAAGTGCATATGCAAGATTTAAATCTATGATATAAAACTAAGCCTAATAAAGGTAATGTAAAAAGCGATACGTACAAATAAAATACTTTACTGAAGAATTTGTTTCATTTATTTCATAAGAATGCTACTGGACTGGCGTCGTGTACAATAAACTTATATTAACACAACACAAAGTCTAGCCATCTGTCTAAATTCGATAAGACATCCTAGATTTGTGTCGGCTGGAGTTTGGCCAACAACATGGAACCACACTTAGAACAATTAATATTGTCAAGATTGTAGAACTAGTGATGTCCATCGGGTTGCAAGTACCTTACTGAGTATCTCATATCATATAATATATATTTAACTCAAACAATACCGTAGAAAGAAAGAAGAAAAAAATGAAGACTAAAGAAAGTAGTAATTTCACCGGCAACCATACCCTTCAAACCGGAACAAAGCAATGCTGCTTGGCGGCCAAAATAGGTATGATGGTAGTAATTCTCCGGAAGAGCCCTTTCACAAGGGGCTTCCACTTTCCATTTGAACTAAGAACGGAGAGTCTTGGATGATTAGTTTCCTTAGTTTCAGAGTTACTGTCGTTTGAAGTTTGACAGCTGTCATTGAAAACGTAGATCTCGTTCATATTTTTCATTTGCTTTTAAGGGAAGCTTAATCTATTTCAAACATTATGTACTTTAATCTTTGATATGTAATCGTTTCACTTACGGATAATCCGATACTCGTGAGAATATCGGGATAAAAATAATGCTATGTCTACATTCAAATTTGGTGGCCGAACGAACATACATATACACAATTACATAATATTTTGTTTCAATTGAACTTGCTGGATAAAAATATTTCTTTTATTTCAACTTTCACAAAAAAGTTACAAAGTTGAAATAATTGGAAAAAAAACCATTTAGTTCAACGAGTTGAAATTTGTGTTGAACTTAGTGGAAAAGAGCGCGTATTTCGTGTACTAGCGACATCTTGTTTGTCTGGTGCTGAACTAAGAACCTAAAGAGTGCTGTGACAATATTTGCACTAATATCTCTCACAATATAGGTTTATACAATTAGTGTGAGGCTGCAATTGCAACGTGCTCGGGTATTTATAGGAGCTCACGCAAATAGGTCATGAAAGGTTGGAATACGCACGTTAATGAATCTCACTGAAATGCCAGATTTAAAAACAGTGAATGCCATTCACTGTTTTCAACCTCGCAAGCATACCCATGCTGAACAATAAACCACCTGTGCGGGCAGTTTTTGATGATATGATTAACAAGCACATTTTTTTTAAACGGAAGCTCAAATTATGTATATCCATCAAAGCAAATAAAAATGGACTGGCTGGCTCAAGTGGCGTTTAAAAACTTTTGGCGGTGCACATCCAAACTCAACGTAAAGCCTGGTGTTTTAGTGAGCGTCGGTAGTGAATCTATCATTTATTGAGAGAGTGAGCGAAGCGACGTGATCTACGAATTAAATTGGAAAATCCGGCACTGTATGTATGTATGTGTGTGTATGTGGCAATGTTTGGGTATGTGGCAATGTTTGTGATGGCATAACTCTAGAACTTGTTGTTCAATTTTAATGAAACTAGCTTTTCAGCGTGGCAATGCAGCCAGTGTCTTGGGCACGCTTCCGTCTGGTACTGGTCTGGAACAGTTGAGTTACCTATAGGCCGTTTGTAACGGTCCTTAGGTAATCTGACTGATTCCTTTGTACATAAGTTAGTTTAACTGTATATTTTATTGAATAAAGATGTTAAAAAAAAAAAATTGTGTGATGAATCTTAAAAACACCGCCTCTGTGGATACTGGTTCGCCTATCGGTGTTAGATCCAGAGGTCCCAGATTCAATCCCCAGGGGAGTAGGTACACTGTCCTTAGCCGTTACAAACAGCCTTTAAGTAATGCAACTGTTCTAGACCAGTACCAGACGGAAGCGTGCCCAAGACACTGGCTTTAACACAATTTATTTAAATGTATTTTAATAAATGCAGGCAGTGTCTGGGCACAGTTGAGTTACCTATAGACCGTTCGGAACGGTCCTTAGAATCTTACTGATTCCTTTGTACGTAGTAAGTTTAATTGTATATAATAAATATTTGATTTTATTAAAGAATCGACCCCTCTACATAAGCCTGTGGATGTTGTAAAAGGCGACTATCGGATCATTTATTACATGAGCTGCTTGCTTGTAAACCTTACCAATCCGCCTGCTAAGCGTGTTAACTGGTGTAAATTAATTGGTGTGTTAATGTTGTTACTGGCAGGCGCTGTCTCAACACGTGCTACATCGGGTCGATGGGGAAAAGCCAGGAGGTGCTATGTCTGCCTACAGCACGATACAGTTCACGGTGCAAAAACACCATTTTGTCAGAGCAAAAATAAAGGTATGAGTAATCCTCCAAATCCGGAAGATTTTGTATTCAGTTGTGGGCCATTTAATCAGCTGCTAATGTTGAAGTATGATCCGGTCTCTATATCGCGCAAAAAGAGACTAAAAGCTGCCTCTGGTCACTGTCCCAGCTGTCTCAGAAGGAGGGTAATGTAAGTGTGAAGAAAAATGTTAAAAATATGTATAACATTGGTTTGCGCGAGGGACAAACGGACTAAGAAGACTGTGAGTCGTTTTTTATTTCTATGTCATGTAATGTTTCTGAAGTAAATACCTCGTCAGAGAACTGGTTTCAAGTACTGAGTGGGGAGTGCGGTTCAGAAAAAAATAAGTTAGACACCGGTGTCGATATTAATGTTTTGTCGTACACTCGCTGCATAGCCATTGGTTATAGTCCTGAAATAATAAACGCTGATTGTAGTGTTAGATTACAGTCGTATAGCGGTGACTCCATTCCCATTAAAGGACTTTGTAACTTAATCTGGAGATTAAAAATGTACCGTATAATTTAAAGTTTGCAATTGCTGCTATTAACTGCCAGAGTGTGCTGGGACTGCAAGCGTGTGTTTCGTTGGGGCTACAATACAAAGAATTCAAAATATGAATATCACAGAAAATGAGGATTTATTCAATGGGTTGGGCTGTTTACCTGGTGAATATCATATCGTGGTCGATAAGAATGTTAGGTCAGTAGTTTATGTCCCTCGCAAGGTACCTTTAGGGTTAACTAATAAATTAAAGGAAGAATAAGATAGGATGACGCGGTGGGAGTCATTAGAAAGGTCACCTATCCTACGCCGTGGGTCAATTCGTTAGTGACAGTAGCTAAAAAAATGGCCAGTTTCGAGTGATTACCTTTTGGATTCAATTGCGCCAGTGAAGTATTTCATGCAAAGATCAAACAGCTCTTGGAAGGTTTGGAGTGGGTAGTAATCATTCATTGGTGATATTATTTGCTGGGGAAGAACTAGAAAAGAACATGATATACGGCTGAATGAGTTATTTAACAGGGCACGAGAAATTAATTTAAAATTCAATAAAGAAAAATGTCGGATTGCATCAGAGGAAGTGAGATATTTGTGCCATGTAAAAATGTAAAAATGCTAAAGAGCAAAGATGGAATGAAAGTAGATTCGGAAAAAGTAAAAGCCGTAATAAATATGGCCGAACCAACGGATCGTAAGAGCTTGGAAAGATTTTTAGGGATAGTTAATTATCTTTCCAGATACATACCGAATTATTCGGATAATACGTTTCCGTTAACTAGGTTACTAAAGAAAGATATTATGTGGAGTTGGGAAAATGGGCTTAAAGTGGCATTTGAGAATTTAAAAACCTTATATGCAAGGCACCTGTATTGGAAACTTATGACGAGAGGAAAACAGTTCTGTTATCAGTAGACGCGAGCAGTGTGGCGCTCGGCACCGTGCTGATGCAAGGCGACTGGAAGGTGGACGCCTCGCGCACACTCACTGACACGCAGGCTAGGTACGCGCAGATCGAGAAGGAGCTACTAGCGATCGTATTCGCGTGTGAAAAGTTCCATCAATATATATATGGAAATGAACGTGTGCTTGTGGAATCGGACCACAAACCGCTTGAAAGTATTTTTAAGAAGCCCTTAGATTCAATCCCAGCACGCTTGCAGCGAATGGTGTTAAAACTGCAGGGTCTATCTATAAACCCGAGAAGTTTATGTACATACCTGATACATTATCACGCGCGCCTCTTCCTGACTTATATGATGGTAAAATAAGTAGGGCAAATTTATATCATTTGGAAATGGTAGTTGGTAGTATCCCATTGTCCCAGAACAAACTTTCTCTTGTTAAACAGGAGACGGTTAAAGATGGAATACTAAAACAGTTGCTTGTTTATATTACCAAGGGTTGGCCTGATCATAAATTTAACGTTCGTAGTGATTTAAGGTATTTTTGGTCTGTCCGAGATGAATTGTATTGTGTTGATAGTGTTATTTTTAGGAATACGCAGGTATTGATTCCACATTCACTAAGAAAGGAAATGATAAAGTTGATTCATGATGGGCACATGGGAATCGATCGTTGCAAAAGACGCGCGCGTGAATTATTGTTTTGGCCGGGTATAACAAATTATATTGAAAGTTATGTAAAACAATGTAAAGTTTGTGAGGAGAATACGAACAAACCAAGTAAAGAGCTCATGATTCCGGTTCCTATTCCAAATTTGCCATGGAATAAAATTGGAACCTATTTCTTTGAGACCGATTTTTTTTTTATTTAATACTCGTTGATTGTTTTTCTGGATTTGTTGAAGTTAATAATTTATCTCACGTCAGCTAAATCTGTAATGACTGTTATGAAAGAAAATTTTGCTCGCTATGGGATCCTTGAAACTGTAATAAGTGACAACGGTCCACATTTTTCAGGTGATAGCTTTAAAAAAATTGCTGACGAATGGGGTTTCAGTCACATTACATCATTCCCGTATTACGCCCAATCAAATGGCAATTATGTTGGAAAACAAAAACTAAATTCGTGGTACTGTTCTGGGAAAAGCATCCACCCCTCGATCCTATATTGTAAAGAACAGGATAGGTATGTATCGACGCAATCGACGACATTTAATTAAGAGGGTGCAAGATAGTAAACAGGCGGAAAGTAAAAAACAAAATTTAAGTCCTATTGTTGTATCGGATGATGATGTTGATGAATACAGGTCAGGGGAGGAAAAAGAAGAGTACGAACCGGGTAGAGAATTGGGGGAAAGCTTTGATTGGTCGCCACCATGTCTCCGACCAAAAAATGTATTAAACAAATAGATAAGCATTTAATTTAGTACCTACTTATAAGTAATCAGTTTGTAAAAGTTGTTATTTTATATTAGTAGTAGGTACAGTTTATCATCCTTATTTATTTATATAGGGGAAGATGTTATGGGTAGGCGATTTATGTATAGGCGTACCTACCCGCAGATACTTCGAATAAACCAGTTGCTTACTAGGCTCGGTCGTTTCATTACACTACACTCAACAGACTGAGGAACTGGCTTTCTTTGCTTTAATAAATCTGAAGGTAGAAGCGCACTTCATCCGGAATCCTCAACAGACTAAGGAACTGGCTATCTTTACTTTAATAAATCCGAAGATGGAAGCGCACTTCATCGGGAATCTTCAACAGACTGAGGAACTGGCTATTTTACCTCAAATACAATAAAACAACCATTTAGAATTATTGTTATGGCTGCAAGAGAGAAGTAAGATGGTGGTAGGTAGCCAAGCGGACTTCATAGTCCTACCACAAACCAAACCAATGACAAAGCTGTACCTCCCTGGGGATTGAACCCGATACCTCATGTATGTGTAACTATTTCATTATAACGCTCTGCAGTATCATTTTTTCTCCAATAACTGTTATTAACGCTGTCAAAACCTTACTGAAAACATACTATCAGGGCTTAGTTATGAAAATGTTTACATTGTAATCGAAAAGTAGGAAGCAATTTGGTGTAAAAACCCGAATCATTTGAAATCGTATTGCGACGATTTTAAACTATGATTACTACCCCCCCACGCCCCCCAGTCACGAGGCCCACCCACTGCCTACCTGATAATAAGCGGTTACTAACGCCTATTGACAGGACGCCTGAAAGATTCATGATGTGACTTCCAGGTATTCCAACTCATTAATAAACGGTTTATCATTATTATTATACATTGAATATATTACAAAATAAATAATTTAATACAGACCACATATAAGCACTACTTTATCAACTACTGTTTTACAATTAATTAAAATGTATTATTTGTGTTACTTATTTTGTCTATAGGTATGTTCGTTTAATTAATAGCTTTGGTGATAACTAAATAAGAAAGTAAAGTAAATCATTGTATACAAAATCAGTCCGCCAAGAAAATATATCAATATCCTATACTGGTAATGAACAAAAACATTTTTATATTTTTACATTTACGTGACGTCTTTTAAACATAATACTTATGTCTCATCATTCAGCCTCAAATAGTACAACAACGTATTATAGACACCAAGTGAGACAATCAACTAAAATAGTCTCAAAAAAGGGGGAATTCTTAATGGTATCATATCTACTACTACTTATCACTCTATAAATTCTAAATTATTATGTTCCGGTTAGAGGAAGAGGTAAAAGAGCCAGTTCCTCAGACTGTTGCGCAATAAAAAAAAAAGATTCCGGGTGAAGTGCGCTTCCACCTTCGGCCTTATCATAACCTGAAGCCTGGTATGATGAAGACCAAACGCCCCATCATACAGTAAAATAAAAACAATAATGCATGCGACAACCTAAATATTTTTCGTGTTTTCTGCACAGATTCGGTGTACAGCGCTGATCTACTCAATATACCTGCAGAGTCTGGAGAAGAGTGCGGAAGAAGAGAGGATACGCACCACCCCCATTAGTCTACCTGAAATAAGAGAATCTTTAGTCTACTCAGTACACCGCGTCTCAGAAACCAGTAAGTAATTACTTTCAAAACTTGCAAGAGTCGTACTGTACATTTTAAAACACGGGTTTTACTCACGTATAGGTACGATTCTGGTGATGTAGGCACCAACGGTTTCAATTCAACAGGTGAATCATCATCAGGATTTTGACGCCTCTGTGGTCTAGTAGTCCGTTCACCGGTGTCAGATCCAGAGGTCCCGGGCTCGATCCCCAAGGGAAGTGCGATATTGTGCTTGGTTTGGTTGGTGGTAGGACTTTGTTTATGTTCGCCTGGCTAGCTACCAACATATCTTTTTTATTGTACGACGGGGAAGCGCTTGGCCTTCATCTCACCTGGCTGCAAGTTGAGATAAGGCTGAAGGTGGAGGTGCACTTCACCCGGAGTCCTCAACAAACTGACGAACTGGCTAAATTACCTCTAAATGCCGGAAAACAATATTTTTTCGAGAATTGTGATTATGGCGACAGAATTAGGTAAGATGGTGGTAGCTAGACAGGCGGACTTAAACAAAATCCCACCATCAACCAAACCAAGCGCAATATTGCTCCCACTGGGGATCGAACCCGGGACCTCTGGATCTGAAATCGGTGGGTTGAACCACTACAGAGGCGGTTAAAAACCATCTTGTCTAAGTCTGTCGCCATAGGAACAATTCAAAATTGTTGTATTCCAGCATTTTAGAAAAGATCGCCAGTTCCTCAGACTGTTGAGGATTCCGAGTGAAGTGCACTTCCACCTCCGGCCTTATCATAACTTGAAAGCAAGTGATATGACACTTCACCCCTTCGTACAATAAAAAAAAACAGTCAAAAGCTAGTTTACAAATCTACATTCGTTAATATTGTACCTGCACCAAAGTATAATGATGATGGTAGTGATGATTATAATTAAGGGATGAATATTCTACCTAGCAGCTAAGTTAATAAATATGAATATTTATTCAATAAAATGTACAATTAAACTAACTAACTATGTACAAAGGAATCAGTCAGATTACCTTAGGACCATTACAAACGGTCTATGGGTAACTCAACTGTTCCAGACCAGTACCAGACGGAAGCGTGCAGTGATATGAATTGGTACAGTTACTCTACTCATCATAACCTGCCCGTTATCCCGCCCTAGGTAAGGTGCCGCTTGCAACAAGTCTTCTCTCTCCACTCTCTTCTATCGGACGACATCTCATCATTCTCCTTCTTGTCCATATCATCTCTCACCTAATCCATCCATCTCCTCTTCAGCCCACCAACCCTATATCCATCCTCACTCAAATTCAACACTCTTCTCATATGGCTTTCACTCCTCCACGTAACCGTATTAACCTATTAGGATAGTTATACGTATAGAATATATACTTTTCTCATGACCAACTACTCAAATTTCCGTTTTCGTATCAACCTATTTACGCTAGGTTGTGGGTTCGATTCCCACCCAGAACAAACATGTGTATGATGAATATTAATGTTCGTTCTGTGTTTGGGTGTTGTATTGTATGATAAGTATGTCTTAACAAAAAAAAAATAAGTATCTACGTACTATATCCGTAATCTAGTCCACATACTTTGCTTGGTTTGGGACGTTAGTATTTTATTATCTGTGGTTTGTGTTATGGCGCTGTCTGAAATTAATGTCCTGAAATTTTATTTTTTTATTTAAATATTGTTATTACTTTTAGGAAACTCAACTTTTTCGCAGAACACTAACGACATTCTGGTTTTTATTGAATACATTTTCATGCGACTCGATACCCAAATATTAGATAAGAACACAGACAGTTTAAAAGTCTAGCATTCAATACAAATTGCTTGCAGCCTTCAAATGAATATTTTTGAAAAAAAAATGGAACTGGCTTCACCACTAAAAACTTAAAAATAACTCTTAAGGGTAAGTTTATATAATTTTAAGATGGTGGCCAAGTAGAACAACATGTTAATTGTATGGCACCGCCTTCCAATTATATGAAGGTAAAGTCGGTTCCATTTTTATTCAAAAATAACTTATTTTTTGCTTTTTTCGTTGTAAAACCTAAGATACCACGACGTCTTCGACACCGTAAGGGTGAAATAATACGGGGTTCTGGGAAATATAACGCAATGATGGGAACTAAAATAAATACAGATGACTTAAGCAAATGTTAAGAATCGGTTCCTACTTCCTTCTATCGTGCAGTGTAGGGGTGCACTATTTCAGGATAATGGGAACGATAGTCATTTAAGCTTTTATTTTATTACACATTGTCAAATTATCAAAAAAATTAAAAACCCCAGCTTGTGTGCTGGGCGTGTTTCCACAGAGATATCAAAATTATGCTAAGAAATCTTACTGAATAAATGAATTTTGATTTGCTCTTCCCAGCTATTTAAAACCCAAATTGCACGGCAAAAAGTTGAAAAAACACAGTAGCATTTTAAATTCTACACATCGTAAATATTTATGAACGTGAACTGTTTTGCTACCCCATATGCCATGCAGCTGTTATATAACAGATACTACATGGTACGTAGTGTAGGTACAGTCGCCTGGACTAAAACGTTTCACGTGATAATTTTATTTCTTTACTCTTTATTGCATTGTTATTTATACACACACATATTCAAATATTAAATAACACCAATAAGCAAAAAACTGCGTGGCAAAGGCGAATTCAACCCTTACAAGACTTTTCTTCCAGCATACCTTGGAGAAAGTGAGAAATTGTTAAATAAGTGGGTATAACAAAGGACAAAACGAACAGACACATCTGTAAATGTACAATGTCGCACATAGACATCACATCAACAGCGCATTAGTGTCCACTGTTGGACAATGTCTTCTACAAAGCTGAAGGATTTTGTCATAATCACCATACTTGGCGAGCGGATCGGTGATCGCAGTTAAGGTAAAAAAAAAACATAGGTGGAAGCTTCTGCCCTTTATGATAAAGCATATTATTATAGTTTGTTTAATCCCACAGCTGGGACCCTATAATAATAATATGTCACAATACATTCTTCCTAAATAAATATATAAAATATACTTACATAAAATCAAGTGTGATAATTATATCTATCAGGCTTGAATACAGAAATAATGATATGACGTGAATATCAAAACCATGCCAATAACAAGCCTCACAGCTCAGTTGGTAGTAGCCCTGCCTTCTATGCCGAAAGTTGTTGGTTCGATTCCCACCCGGACCAAACATTTGTGTGATGAATATAGATGTTCGTTCTGTGTTTAGATGTTGTATTGTATGATAAATTGGTATTGACAAAAAAAGTATTGTATTCGTATTCTCGTTCGCTTATAAATGCAATTAATGTCCTGTCTGTAATAGTATGGGCTTTATTTTGTAAATTATTAATGAGAATTGAATACATTGTAGTTTTTTTTTTTTTTGTACTACAGGGTAGTTCTTCGACTTCATCTCACCTGGTTACAAGTTGAGATAAGGCTGAAAGTGGAGGCGCACTTCACCCGGAATCCTCAACAAACCGATAAACTAGCCATCTTACCTCTAAATGAATGAACGGAATGAACACAATTTTTTTTTAAGAATTGTTGTTATGGCGACAGTATTAGTTAAGATGGTAGTAGCAAGCCAGACTGACTTAAACAAAATCCTAGCACCTACCAGTGCTGAAGACTGTACATAAATACGGTGCAGCACAGCAAAATCCTTAACGGTTCTCGGCGATTACTTAGCCTTCTCTGGAACAATATTGCTCGAGGTAGAGAAATCGCTATTTATTCTGTGCCGAGTAAAGGCCGACTGAAAGGGTAGCTAAACCGCAAGCGGAAACAGTCGCAGAACTTAGCTTATTTAGCCTTTCTAGCTACCAACATTGTACATAAGACTGTTGCCATAAAAACAATTCTAAATGTTCTGTCATTTAGAGGTAATATATCGATGATGATGATGCCATGTCGCGGCTCTGCGCGACTACCATGGTTTGGCAGCCTTGCTGCTGGATTCAAACTACCAACCTTCCCAGAAAATGCTTTGATCAGCAGCTTATATAGGCTGAAATTATAGTGATGTACTGTTTTTTTTTTATTGTACGACGTGGAAGCGCTTGGCCTTCATCTCAACTGGTAACATGTTAAGATAAGGCCAAAGGTGGAGGCGCATTTCAACCGGAATCCTCAACAAACTGAGGAACTGGCTATATTACCTCTGAATGCCGGAACACAACAATTTTAGAATTGTTATTATGGCGACAGAATTAGGTAAGATGGTGGTAGCTAGCCAGGCGGACTTAAACAAAGTCCTACCACCAACCAAACTGAGAACCTTGAAGTTATAGCCAGACGGACCAACCAAACTGAGAACCTTGAAGCAAGTGCAAACTATTTGCGCGGGGTCATTTGGTTTGAGTAATTTTTTATCGTACATTTCTATTTGGTCATCTGTGTTGAGCGGTTTTATCTCTTCAGACAGGGTTTTTTGGCAAAATTTTTGTCTGATCCCAGATTTCAATGTGTCGGGCATTGCTATAGCGTGTTCTTTTTTTTCAGTATATTCCAACAATTATTCTTGCTGACCAAATATTAGGTCCTTACATATGAAATTGGCGTTTTGTATGGGAGGAACATAAAGGCAATTTTTTCATATTAAAATATATTTTATTAATCAAAGTATGTACCATTGCTATCTATACACTTTTGCCATCTTATAGGTAGTTCATTGATCCCTTTACTAAAAAAACCATTCGGACGGGAATCAATGAAATCTTTGAAAGCGGTTTGGACTGCCTCATCGGAATTGAATTTTTTTCCTTGCACGAAGTTATCCAAATTTCGAAAAAAATGATAATCTGTTGGAGCAAGGTCCGGAGAGTACGGTGGATGTCTTAGACATTCCAATTGAAGCTCCTCTAATTTGGTAGTCGTCTGTTGGGCCGTGTGTGGTCTAGCGTTGTCTTGAAGCAGCAGTGGCGTAGAGCGATTGAAAAGTCTCGGTTGTTTAACAGCGAGCTTTTCCATCATGGTTTGCAGTTGCTGACAATAGACATCAGCCGTAATCGTCTGACCAGATTTAAGAAAGCTATAGTGTACGACACCGGCACTAGTCCACCAAACGCTTACAAGTAACTTTTTTTGAGTCAATTTTCGCTTGGGGCAAGATTTTGCTGGTTCACCAGGGTTTAGCCATTGCGATGAGCGTTTACGATTATCGTACAGGATCCACTTTTCATCACATGTAATGATCCGATTTAAAATTCCTTCATTATTGTGCCGGTTGAGTAATGTAACGCAGCAGTCGACGCGCGTTTGTCGGTTTGCTTCACTCAATTCATGAGGTACCCACCTTTCAAGCTTTTTCACCTTCCGAATTTGCTTCAAGTGGATTAAAACGGTTTTGTCACTAACACCGCAGCCTGCAGCTAGCTGTGATGTGGTTTGCGATGGATCTGCTTCCACAATAGCCTTCAATTCATCATTATCGACCTTGGTCTCCGGCCGTCCACGGGGCTTGTTCTGCAGGTCGAAATTTCCAGAACGAAAGCGTTGAAACCAAAAACGCACCGTGTTTTCTTTTGCGACACCACCACCATACACAAATCCTTCGAGCCCTTTCTGCAGCACTGGTGCCACGGTGGAACTCGTACTCGTAAATAATGCGATATTTTAAGTTTTCCATTTTGTGAAATGAGTGACGCAGAAAAAAAAAGCAAAAGAGAAAAAAACAAATGAATTACGGTTTTCGAAACACAAATGCATGAGTAAATAGCTGTTTAAATTTGAATTTGGAATTCCTAACCAAAGAGGAGATATTTAAGATCAAAGTGGCCAGTACGACAAAACGCCAATTTCATATGTAAGGACCTAATATATATATATATATTTTATAATACCGTTTAATTACTTGCCTTTCATTATTAGCAAACCAAATACTCAAGACACAAAAACTTTATACTGAACTAAGGACTTAGTGATGCAATTGTGACTAAGTAACTAAAGCAATAATAACTTTACCCACTAATTTGCCATACGCTAATTTCAGTAGTCGAATGACTGTTTAGTGGTCCATTAACTTCGATAATCGAATAACACTATTACTAATTAGTAATCGATAATCTGATTTTAGGTCAATAATAGACTTCAGCTTGATCGATATAAGGCTTAATTTGGCTTGAGCCACAAGAGAACACAAGAGAACGACACATGAGGAATGAACGAGGGAGCGGCACTGACTGATCCAGTCCAGCGATCAATCAACGCTCGAACTAGTGTTGTGGAATGTAGAACTTTCAATACGCATCTTGCTACCCTCTATCTGACTATGAACTTGATAGTGATAGATAGTAGATAAAATAAACTGGAAAATCAGTTACACTCACCATCATCATCAACATCCTATAGAAGTCCACTGCTGGACTTATTTCCCCCAAATATTACCATGACGAACGGTATTGTTGTTTGTTTGTTGTCGTGAACGGGTATAATGACGTAACCTCAATTTACACCTAACAAAATTGAATTTAAAATCCATCGATACCAAATAATATATATCGATGCCCGTAGCGGCTACACTGTTTTTGGGTTTAGGTGGACCAACGTGAGTGAACATTTCATGCAGCAACATGAAGTTAGCAATGCAGGTTGAATAAATGAATGAATGAACATCGATATGAGTATCGTCGCTCGCTTCATCTTATCGATAATCGCTAATGTGACGAACGTAAACTAAATTCGACTTTATTTTGCATCAGTTAAGGTTTGAACTTTGTTGGAGCGGCAAGATTAGTAGCTCATTTGTGATGATTCGCTGTGTGTTTGTGTAGAACAAACATGCATGTGGAAGCGGAACAGTGAGATGTATGACGAAT
This sequence comes from Venusia cambrica, assembly GCA_951394065.1. Taxonomy (NCBI): domain Eukaryota; kingdom Metazoa; phylum Arthropoda; class Insecta; order Lepidoptera; family Geometridae; genus Venusia; species Venusia cambrica. The sequence goes on along the minus strand of OX596044.1, from coordinate 4,467,073 downwards.
GCATCAGTCGACGCAGAATCAGAAATAGGGCTCATGAATGATCATTCGAATAAGCGGAATGAATTTGATAATCAAATGGTTTGATATGTAACATTCATAATCGCATCGTTGCTAAAGAAATAGTGAGGAAAACATCAGGATTTATCCCTAATGAATGTACAATTATGTACATTTTGAAACCTTGAAGATTTCCCGAATTGGATTTTGTAGAGCGAGCGCCGAGCTTCTATTTTGTTGACGCAGAATTGAATAATAAACTAGTAGTAGCCCGCAGCTTCGTCCACTTTGTTTTGGGATTTACCAGCCATAAAAATGTTGGATGACTTAATATGTCAGAGCTTGTTTTTTTTTTACTGTCTATGTAACAGATTAGAACTATTGGTTCGTCTACCGGTGTCAGATCCAGAAGTCCCGGGTTCGATCCCCAGGATGGGTACAATGTTGTGATTGGTTTGGTTGGTGGTAGGACTTTGTCCGCCTGCCTAGCTACCACCATCTTACCTAATTCTGTTGCCATAACAACAATTCTTAAATTGTTGTATTATGGCATTTAGAGGAGAGATATCCAGTTCCTCAGTTTGTTAAGGATTCCGGATGAAGTGCGCTTCGTCCTTCGACCTAATCATAACTTGAAAATCTGGTGAGATAAAGGCCAAGCAACTCCCCGTTGCACACAATAAAAATAAAAAAAAGATGGCTGCAATATGTGGTAGGCCAAACCCTGTGGTAGCAGCAAATGTCTAACGACTTTTACTATTTGAAACATAGTGGGTTTATTTTTTCTCTCCGTATAAAAGATAATACCTACTGAATTCAAATTAAATAATTAAAGAAGATGAGAAAATAATCACTAAGAGCTGGCCAGGCGTTGCGTTGGTCAAACCCGCATTTAGGCTTCAGTATAGCTCAAACATTCGGAAAGCCTTATCTGACCGAATTCGGAAACATTCGATGGAGATTCTGGGAAACCATCATTATTCTTAACTCTAAAATCTAAAATATGCATTTAGCATTTTATGCCTTGAAGCGTGGGGTTGAACCCTTGGATTGCGTTTACGAATCGTACTTGGCTAGTAAATTTTTTATTCAGATTTCCTGAAAATTACAGATTTTATAGTAAATAAGGTAAAAATGACTATAATTCGATTACTTTGTGAATAATGGTAGCTCATTATTCATTCTTTGAAGAATTTTAAGTCTCTTGAAATCTCTTGCAATAATTAACAGTCGTATATCGGATTAGTCAGACAGCTGCACGACAATTTTATGTATTTTAATGTAACATTATATAGGGCAATCTCTTGTTGCTTTGAACCATTAGCGCTATTATTTTCAAATCATTTCCTGTACCTGCTATTCTTGTGTACATTTCATTCCATTCTTTTCGATATTCTGTTATCTTTGAACCAAGTGTTATTTTTGTTAGTATTTTCTTGATATTTCTAGACTGAAGTTGAGCCTCGCTAGACGAGAGGTGTTGGCGTGTAGCAATTGCGTAGCAATATCCTTAGAAGCAAAACTAAAAAGTAAATACTGCATTGCGTCACTTCTATGTAGTAAAAGTTTCAAACAAAAAGATTTACTTGTTAAACTATTTAATGGAGAAATAAACTGAGTAATAAAATTTGTATCTTACTTATTACAGTAAATTCTAACATCGTTTAAAACTGTGCTATTTTAAGTGCGTGTAAGATTTATATAAAACGAGTAAAGAGATGAACAAGATGTTTTTAAAGGTACCTACTCCAATTCAACCCGGACTTGGGGGGATAGACTTTACTGTACTCCAAACATTTTTTGTATAGACTTTTTTTTTACACCAAAATTTTTACACTAAACTAAATTACGGCGACAGAATTAGGTAAGATGGTGGTAGCTAGCCAGGCGGACACTTCAACAAAGTCCTACCACCAACCAAATCAAGCACAATATATTGTACTCCCCATGGGGATCGAACCCGGGACCTCTGAATCTGAAATCGGTGGGTTGAACCACTAGACCACAGAGGCGGCATCCATTCCGGCTATCCCGTAAGAATTCAAAAATGATTCCGTAGTGCACCCCTTCACTATAAAATGTACCTGAAAATTCTAAGTCTCTCAAGTCTCTGAGTCAATCAGACTGATTTTCTATATTTATATCTTCTCCATGATAATCAAATAGAAGATACAAATATGTAGGTAATCATGCTCCTTTGAGCGCCCATTAATCCGATAACACTGAAAATCCTCTTGTTAGTGTGCGCGTATGAACCTAATTGAATTGGGTTTCATTAATTTTCCGATGAATTGAATAAACCGACCAAGTGCAGATCTGACTCGTAAACAGGGTTCCTATACACATTTCGATATTAATTATAACAATATTTTTAAAAACAGCTATTTATACTTGTTTTCGCGCGTTTGGGAAAACGATGAGAGTGATTTTTTACGATGCGCGCGCACACCGACACCTCAAAGCGACACCATGAAGTTGGTTGGTACCTATTGTCTCTCAAGTTTTCGTGAGAACTGACTGAACTATAAATATTCAAGGTAGGTTAAAGAGTATAACAGTAATGAGCTATTCGTTTTAAAACACGTGCGTATATAAGTCATACACATGTGTTTTTTTATTGCGTTCTGAAGCCTTATCGTTAGCACTAAGGTACATTCAGATGTGGGAACACAATAATGAAGCGGACGCGCACACACAGCTACGTGCATAGCAGCCGCGCGCGCCGCGATACTGACTGAATCCGCCGACGATTGCAAATATTTATAATTGGTCAATTTTAGTCTTAGGTTTTCATTCTAAATCTGTAACCTATTCGAAAGCTTCAGTGCTTTATTCATAAAGTAGTTTTTTTTTAATCGTCAGTTATTTAATGGAAATTCCAGCACTTCCTCTAGCTTTAAAATATCATGCGGAACGCCAATCACCGGTCGAGAGTGAACTTTAAGTTTCTATTGGACTTGCTGTGAGATTTATTTTCATTTCGATTGGTTTTTCAATTCAACGCCGCATTTTCGATTACATTTTTCATTATTCTGTCAAGCGGTAGCCTAAGTCCTGCAATATATTTAGATTATTTTTAACTCATCAGAACAAGGGCAGCAGTTTCCTTCTGTGTATTGTTGACTTCTCGATCTTGGACAGCATTCCTCCAGTCTTCGAGATATGCGTCAAGCTCGTCATACCATCTGCGCTTAGGTCAGCTACAGCGCGATCTAGCCCTAAACTAAGCAAAGCTTGTACTGGAACTACATTACGGATATAATACATCATATAATATGATTTATCTATTTTTACGACGGGGAAGCGCTTGGCCTTCATCCCACCTGGTTACAAGTTGAGATAAGGCCGAAGGTGGAGACGCAATTCATCCAACAATTTTACAATTGTTGTTATAGCGACAGAATTACGTAAGATGGCAGACCCAAACAAAGTCCTACCACCAACCAAACCAAGCACAATATATTGTACTCCCCATGGGGATCGAACCCGGGACCTCTGGATCTGAAATCGGTGTGTTGAACCACTAGACCACAGAGGCAGTTGAAATATATATGTTAGCGTTCGATTATAAGCACCGTCCGTTTGTAATATACCTCGGCATAGCGTACACGTGTCAGCATATAAGATTATAAGCGCCGTCCGTTTGTCATATGCCTCGGCATATTGTACACGTGTCAGCATAAGAGTATAAGCACCGTCCGTTTGTCATATGCCTCGGCATATTGTACACGTATCAGCATAAGATTATAAGCACCGTCCGTTTGTAATATGCCTATATATATGCTATATGATATGTGATCGATGATGAACCCGACGGAACATGACCTCTCTATCCCGACAGAAGTCGTCCTGTGGTTTCAGTTAACTCTATTTCTGATGGAACTAGATCGATAACGGGGGGCACCGCGTGAAGGATAACCACTACAGTCTTGCGTTACAGGATTCGATTGTACATTCCTGTAAGGCCATTTGCTCACCTCACCCTTTTGAGGAGAGAGTGAAGCAGGTCTGTATATAGATACAAAGCAATTGCTAAAGCAAGCGGCAGAACTAGAGAAGCTAGAAATAATGCGTAAAATTGAAAATGTTAGTTGCTGTTGACAATTTGCCGACCGTTTGCAATATGATGAGGTATATTACAAACGGACGGTGTTTACAATCTGACGATGACAGTTAACATAAATACAACACCCAAACACACATCATCACAAGCATCTATATTCACATTAATATTTGTCCTGGTGCGAATCGAAACTGAGCTGTGAAGCTTATTGATACATTGTAGTATATATATAATATTTATACTTTAAATATTTATAGTATAGTTAATTATGTTAGTTAGTTTTTTTAAGGTATATATTATTACTATGGGCCGTAGAATAAGACTGAATAAGATCTGAAATTGTAATAAACAGAACATGACCCTGTAATAAAACAGGTCAAGTGTGAGTCGGACACCGAAAATTCTGACCTACTTATCTATCTAACACAAATTAGTAGGTACATTCTGTTCAAAAAACATTGTACAAAGCTTTTATCATGTTACAGCGAGCTGATTCAACTGAGTACATCATCATCTTCATGTCCTTATCCCGCTCTCGGAAGAGACGGCACAACGTGTTCTTCTCTTCCATTCAATTTACAGTCATCAGCGCCTCATCATCCTTTTAAACACAAAAACTCAATCCATCCATCACTATTTTGGCCTTTCTCTACTCCTATTGCCTCCCATATTCATTATCAACAAATGAGTTCAAATGTAGAATTGGTACTGTTACTCTTACAGGAGTTCTATTGAACAGCTCCTCAACAGATCAGCGTACTGCCACCATAATACAACATCGTCGATGGAATTTTATAGGTTCGATTAAATGGGCTTCTATTATTTTCTTATGGGTAAGTTCATGACCTCTAGACTCGCCTGGACCTGCTAGACCTGGAGACTTGCGCATGGATGAGGTTTACAATGGAGAGAGCTATCCTAGAAGCTGTCTATACAAGGCATTGACACTGCAAAACCGACGCACAACTGCTTGGCACCGGAATTAGGATGGAGGTCGCAAGCCAGGCGGACAGTTACAGGTCCTTAGACCAGGGATAATTCAGCCAAAACTGTCTAAACGTCAACGATTTCGTTCCCACAAACACCAAAACTGAGGAGTGCTGTGAAATAGCTCCTGACTCCATCAGATCAGCTGGTACATCCTTGTGGATTCGATTGTCGATTGTTCTACAAATATTTTAATTTGCGGAGTTCTGACGAAAGTTACGTAATAAAAAGCCAATCCGCAACTTGTGCGCAGACGGGGCCGTGTCCAATAAATATTTACTCACTAAGCATACCGTTTCCATGATGTTTTACATAATGAAAAATCACTCACGTGAAATGCAAACCTACACCAAAAGCTCTATTCCACTCTAATCCACTAAACAAATCCATCGATGAATATGTTTCTACTTTTTGAAAATTTATTTAAATACGATGTCACAAGTGTCACAATTTATCTGGCATAATTAACTGAGATAATGAACAGATAATTAGCACCGTATTAATGTTATTACTGCTTTCCAAGACGTAAATTATTGAATGGTTGTTTCAGATGGTTGTTCAAACAGAAGGATCGCAAGTACGCTCGCCGTGATAACCTTATCGACTTTACTGAAATACTGAATTTACTGTATCATTCAAAGTGAAATTAGGGCGTATTCACGTTATATTTCAGACGCCTCGGTGGATGGCGTGAGATAATTATTGGAGAGAACATAATTAAGTCAGTACGAAGAGGGAACCAACACAATTTTCTGAATTTACCGTTAAAATATGGTGAACTGGTAATTTTACCAGTTTTATTGTACAGAACCTTGTATAAACCCTATACTTTACGTTACCTGTACTACGTAGTACTATTAGTTATTATGTGCCTGTACATATACTTACCTATATATTTATATAGTTTCTAAATTTGTGTAGGATAAATAAATGTATTATTTACTTCTTTATATCTGCTCTTTAGTAAAGAAATGGTATATAAAACTAGTGGAACCCTCAGAACTTCATTTCCACCTTCCTGTGTTGATTACAGCGCCACCTACCTGGTCCATTTGTAAATCTAAACCATTAAAACACCCACTCAAACACAGACAATATCAACAAAATCGCTCCAGTCGTTTATTATGAGTGTAGTAACAAAAATACGTACAGAATTATTAAGCACAGTGGACACGCTATGCGAAGGGACAAAAGTCATGTTGAATGAAAGGATTTTTTTTATTTTATTGTACGACGGGGAAGCGCTTGGCCTTCATCTCACCTGATAACAAGTTAAGATAAGGCCGAAGGTGAGGGGCACTTCACCCGGAATCCTCAACAAACTGAGGAACTGGCTATCTTACCTCTGAATGCCGGAACACAACAATTTTAGAATTGTTATTATGGCGACAGAATTAGGTAAGATGGTGGTAGCTAGCCAGGCGGACTAAACAAAGTCCTACACCAACCAAACCAAGCACAATATATTGTACTCCCCCCTGGGGATCAAACCCGGGATCTCTGGATCTGAAATCGGTGGGTTGAACCACTAGACCGCAGAGGCGGTAAAATGTTGAGTATGAATGTGTAGAAGAGGAAATCTGAAATAAAGATGGAGTAAAAGAGGACATGCGTGTGAAAGAAGTGGATGATGAGCTGATGGCTGATACAACCGTATGAAAGAATAGAACATGCCCTGCCTAGAGCGTATAAAGACAGACACATGATTATGTCACTATAGCTAGCCTCAAACGATTATTACACACGGTAAACAGCACTAGAGGTTTGTCCAGTATACATTTATTTTACATGTGATACGAGGGAAGGTCAAAAAGTTCGCGGAATGGCAGGGCAGGGGGGCTAAATGTATCAAATTGTTAATATTCTTTTTCCATGTATGCTGCCTCCCTTAAGCTTTTACATTTTTCGTTAATACCTCCGAAGAATATTTTTAAAATGGGCTAATATTGCCTACCTACATCGTCAGCTATTTCTAGAAGTTATTTTTTCCAAATTTGGGATCAAATGATAATCAGAACTATCAGGTTTGCGCCTCTACTGAAGCGACTGCGCCGGAGCACCAACACTATTCTCAGCACGAGGTCTGATGAGTGGGATTCACCTTTCCTAGTGCACTTGATAGTGTCCTTTATTGTCTTTGTGTTTGTCCATATCTATATGTTATATTCAATTGTGTGTGTATTTTTGATTTTGATGTACATAATTAAATTAATTCAATAATTATCCTCTGAGCATAAGCTTGAAATAAACTTTTCAACAATAACAACTATCAACTACGTGAATACGCTCTAATAATGAACTGGATGCCGTAATCGGTCAAGCATTTCCCGGAAATATTTTGGTAAAAATACAAACATTAATTTGTCTACATCAAAACATACCGATAAAACCTTACCGAAGTATGCATATGCGATCTTACGCTGGAATTTATGGCAATATGATAGCTTGGAATTTGAACTCGCGAAAGAAAATAAAATGTTGATTTGATGCTATAAATTACAAGTTGTAAGCTCGCGTAGTCTGAAATTTCGAGTTGCATTTGTTGTTTAGCGCATAACAGAGTACCCTCATGTGGCTGCAAACGGTGAGAGTATACATAACAGGCTAATATTTGTAAATATAGTGTAACTTGGAAACAGTTATGCGCTAAACCGGTCTCAGGTAAACGCATACCCACTCAAAGTCATTAGATAGTAAAATTTTGTATACCTAAATAAAATTATTATTTAAACACTTGAAAACTCTGTATATCGCTGTGTTCAAAGAAGTACTATAAAATCCTGTTGTCATGACTGAATTCCACTCTGTATTTTCATTGTTATACTTCATAGTTGTGCCAACCCGAATTTATGTATGTTTCATTAAATGGAATACACGTATGTTCTGTTATTTCTGCGAATGCTAGTAGGTACTTCGCTTATATCTACAGTTCCAGGTGCAAAGAAGTTTGTAAGTTTCATTTAGACTTTGCAAATTAAAGTGAAATTACTTGAATACCATTTGTGTTAGGTTTTTCTAACGCTCGCAAACGGCCCAGGCTTCATTCTCGTCATCCCATAGGCATTGCTTTAAAAGCTATCCTAATATATCTGGTTTAGTTTGATGTCAGAAAGTCAGTCCTGCAAGATTTTTCATGTAGATAGATTTGTCAGATTCCATTCTTTTGTGAATATAACCTATAAGATACCCCAATCTGTATTAAAATGTTTACGTTCCAAATGCCGACTGTTAAAAATATAGTCTAATAAACTGTATGTTCGATGAAAATTTAAATAATTTGTTGTTTTATTTGAGAAATGAAATCATTTTTATGAGTTATGAAAACTGTGCTCTAAACAAGCTGGTGGATTAGCACAAACAGAATACAGAATAAAAGTATTTAGATATCAATTCAACGGTCAGTTTTTTGATCCAAATGGAATATATTTTTCCAGCAAACAAAGTGAATTAAAAGCAATGTGATTCTGGGTACAAAACACTAACAACAACAGCTCCAGTCTGTTCGAATTATGTCCTGTCAATGTCAAAAAATGTGGAAAATGTTTATTTTTTTCAACTTATCGCTGACACAGATGTTTTGCTCGATGACCGAATATAAAAAAATACCATTAAATTAGGTACGTGCATGTATTTTAGGTGTTTTATAGGTAGTTAGTAGTTTCACTTACTTTTCGACCATTTCGACACACTTTCTCTGGAAATGTACGACCATACCCTTGGGTATAAATTAAAAATGCGACATTGAAGGGGTTTGGCTTCAGTTAATTTAGTCCGTTCGCCATAAGTCGTCCCTTGTCGGCGATCTAAGGATGAATGAATGTAAATTCTTTAAATCAGATACCCACTGAAGGCTTCTCCTACAGACCATTAATGTCCACTGATCAAGCCTTTTTTAACCGCCTGCGCCTCTGTGATCTTGTGGTTCGACCGTTGTCAGATCCAGAGGTCCAGGGTTCGATCCACATGGGGAGTACAATATTGTGCTTGATTTGGATGGTGGTAGGATTTTGTTTAAGTCCGCCTGGCTAGCTACCACCACCTTACCTAAGTCTGTCGCCATAACAGTTCTTAAAAAAATCTAAATTTAGTGTTCCGTCATTCAGAGGTAAGATACCCAGTTCCTCAGTTTGTTGAGGATTCCGGGAGAAGTGACCTTCCACCTTATGATAACTTGAAAATCAGGTGAGATGAAGGCCAAGGACATCCCATTCGTACAATAAAGAAAAAACCTTCAAAGATAAAATGACTTCGCCGTAACCTTGGCTGGGAGGCAGATTAGTGATCGCACTAAAGGTGTTGGATAATACACGCAGGAATCTGCTCTTCTATTGGTGAGATCCCTTAGTCGGCTCTTACGACATCTACGGACTGAGTTAGAAGGGTCGAAAGGCCGCGACCGTTATGGCCTGTATGTTTAATATTCACCAATTCTGGTTAAAACTGTCCTTTTTTCCATATGACATATTTCTATTAATAACTGCTCACTTGGTAATAGCTCTGCCTTCTGCGCTGTAGAATGTGAGTTCGATTCCTACCGAGGATAAATATTTGTTTGATGAATATACATGTTTGTTCAACATTACAGGAAATGTTACAGGATATTAATTTCACACAGCGCCATCTAGTCCCAAACTAAGTTTTATGTTTGGGTATTGTAGTATATGGAACAGTTGAGTTACCTATGTTCCTTTGTACTTTTTATTGAATAACTTAATTTAGTATTTACTAAAGAAAAAACTATATATGAGTAGTATATATATATATGTATATAAATATAGTATAGTATATCACGTTCGCGCGAGCCAGCCGTTTTCTCAGACTGCTGAGATTGACACACAATTTTCCTATACAATAGTGTACGACTTCTACACACGTTCTGTTGTTATTCCTCATGAAATTATACTATTACACGACAGAACGTGTTAAGCCGTCCATCGTCTATAGACGTTCTGCCGTGTTACATAAGATGTAAATATACTTTACATGACACAACGTCTAATAACGTCCGGTTCCCTATAACTTCATTAGACGTTGTGTCGTCTCTCGTATACAATTTTCTATAAAGGACGACACACACAACGTCTATAGACGAAACAAATCTATGTTCATGAAGGGAATAAGACACGTTTTACTAATCATTGTTTTTAATGCACGAAAATTTAATCAGTCTCACAGACAGTCTTAGTAGGTAGGTACTTATAATTGTTGAGATCACATTACAATAATTGACTTGTGGAGCAAATGAATGATCACGATAAATCACGAATTCTTATAAAAATGATGAGCAAAATTTTTGCCTCTAAAAACATAAAATTGAACAAAACGCTACGTAAATTTTACAGCAAAACCTATGGAAAACAAAAACATAAATGTTCCTCTTTGAACAGTATAAAAATATTAAAACAAAATACTAACTTCTAGTAGAAAAAGAACATCAAAACTAAATAATTCTTAACTTTACAACAAATCACATATTTATTACGCAACGGCAGACATCGATACGTTTCAGGTAGGTTACTTACTCCTGAAGCAAATGAGAATATTCCTTAGTTACTAACAAAATAACACTTATATTTATTAATCAACTACAGTATAAATATCACATTGTTGAATCACAAAACTTAAATCTATAATGGCTTTATGATTGACGCAAGATATGCCATTCCTCAAAGCACAATGCACAAAGTGGTGGTTTTTCATCACACCCTTTACATCTCAGACTAGTTTCCCGTCGTATCTTCTTTGTTGTGCACAATTTGCACTTCTTGTAGTACTTTTTCGTTGGATTTGTAGCTGTTTCTGGAATTTTTTCAGGCCAGTGCCCAAGTCCGACCCGCGAGGTAGATGGTTCTTCCATTTGAGGTACTCGTACATTCACTTGTTTTCGGTTGGAATTTTTGTTAAATTTAATTAAGTTATCTGGCTTGATATTTGGCTCAATCTTGATGAGATCTCTTATAAGATTTTCTCGGAATGACAGAAAATCTTTGTTTTTGCAATATTTTTGGTGCAGAAAGTAACTATTCCACACAGTCAGGTCTAACAAGTGGAAGAATACTTTTTTGTACCATCTGATAGTCTTTCTTGGAGAAGAATAGTACGAGACCATTTGATCAGCTCTATCAATACCAGACATGAACCGGTTGTATACTGCCACTTCTTCAGGTTTTTTAGCCCACTGACCACGTCTGTTTGAAACATCGATCAATTTTGGGTGGTGCAATGTTGTCAACATGTGCACTGGTCGTTTGTCTAACCACTTGGATACATAGATCTTATTCTTTCGAACCCAGACATGTTCATGTTTTTTTAACTTCTTTGATAGCATTTGTTTTGGGTTGTCTCTTCTGTTAGGCCTCAATGTCCCGCAAGTGTGTGTTCTAAAATTCAACAACTTTTCAGATAACTGTACAGAGTTGTAGTAGTTATCCATAAACAAATGATGCCCTCGCATTAGGTAAGGATTCATGAGGTGTAGAACCAGTTTTTCAGTTTTAGTTCCTGCTTCATCATCCGTTTTCCCGACAAACATTTTCATATTCAGAACATAGCCATCGTATGACGTTAACTCATAAAATTTTATTCCATATAGTGCTTTTTTAGATTTTATGTACTGTCGGAACGACAGCCTTCCTCTGAAAAGTAACAAGGATTCGTCCAAAGACAACTCTTGACTAGGTTTGTAACATTCCTGGAAAATTTTCATCATAGCCTCTATGAATAGCGAGATTTTTTCATGACCTTTAGCATCAAGTTCTGATGCATAAACGCATCGCAACAGCTGTTCAAATCTTCTTCCAGACATACAATATGTAAATATTGGATGATAATATAATACATCCGAGTAGGTAAACAGTTTACGTTTTTGACAAGCGCTCATTTGACCTTGTAACAGGCACAGACCTAAAAAAGCTTTTATTTCATCTGGATTTGTGTCTTTGTATAAAAATCGTCTGCTATTCCTTGTCACCGGCCGGCTAGAATTACAAAGCGCATGGCCATACGCATTTGTGCAGCAAACTATGTGATTTATTATATCTATAGGAAATAGTTTATTGAAAATTTCAATCTCTTTAGTATTTTCATCGGTCACAAACTGTATCCCAGTGGAACCGTGGTCAAATGGGAAATATGGTGTATCAGATGTGGTGGTTTCCCATTCATAGCTAGTTGACGGAGTACCAGAGTTGTAGCAATCTGGCATAGTAGACGGGTTGGGAGGGCATGGTACATTATTATCTTGAACATTACCTTGTTCAATACTAGAACCATTTTGATCATAATCTCGGTTGGATCCCATTGCTATTTCTGTCCGGTCTCCAGGCATCGGCTCGTTGAGTAGATTATGGGGTAGTTGGTTATCAGTCAGGTTCGCGTAGGCTTGCAGTACTGAATCATATTCTTTTGAACGAAGTTCATCACAAGGAGGTGCGGTAAGTATACTTTCAGATCCTGATTCAGTATCACTACAATCCTGCGCGATACTATGAACTTGAACTTGAACACGCTGCCGTGGAATTTTCACCCGTTCAGACGAAGTATCAGAACTATCTGACAGGTAACTTCGTCCGGGGTCATAGTCCTTGTCCGAACCAAACTCACCATCATTGTCACTATACGGGTCTGGAGTAGTTTTACCCGATGAAGCTTCATCGAATAATTTTTGTAGTCGCTTCTCAAATTCGTCCATCTAAAAAACAAGTGTTTTTGGTGAAAATCAAGGTAGTTACCTACCAACAAACCTAAAGCCCGTATTATGAAAGCTTTTCCAGCATAGACCAATGCTTGAGTGACGTTTATGCCATAGAAAGGTACAGTTGACAGTTTCAAACGATAAAACAAATATAATATCAACACAATTACTTACGTTTTGTCCGCTAAATTCACAAAAAACACTTGTTGCCACGCAAAATGCGCGCGAAACAAACGCGCGTCACTCTCCGGTGACACAGCTAGACTGAGGTGTATGGCAGTGTACGGGGGGTACGACATGTAATGACGTCGTGTCGCGGAAGCAGCCCATAGCCAAGCTATTTTCAACTCTATGCTTAGGCTCATATTTGAACCGTACCAAATGACAGTAAACGTTTGATATTTTGATATGATGTGACACAGAGAACGAAATTCCCATAATTGTATTAAAATCAAACGTGGCTAAACGTTCTGACCATTAGCATCGGAACTAAAAAGGACGTGATATTACGTTGTGTCACCTCACTTAATCACCGAAAGGACTTGAAATGACGTTCTGCCAGAGAACGTGATATTATATATAAATATAGTATAGTATATTTGATTCCTTTGTACATAGTTAGTTTAATTGTACTTTTTATTGAATAAATGTATAGTATATATAAGTATATAAGTAATTCGTAATCTAGCTCTCATTTAATAAGCTTTTAGTTAGGGACTAGCTGGCAGTTAAAAGTATTTTTGTCTTGTCTTGTAACAGTTATTGATAATTTTAAGGGCGTAATTTCATTGCAACTGACGCAATGCAAATGTCAATATCTCATTAGAATCTCGCAACATTAGAATCAAGTATCGATGTTAAAACAATTACTTGACACGAATACAATTAATATTTTACACATATTGAAAGTACATTTTCAGTTAGTGTTCGATAAACGCTAATAGCTTCATGAAAACGTTTTTACATTAACAACACGACTATACCGCCCAATTCTTTCAAGACGTAACAGAGCTTAGGCTTCTGAGTTAGGACCTACGCCTGAGACGGTTTTAGGAAAGTTGTAGCTTTAGATCGCGTTTCAAAGAAGTGAAATTGCAGATTTTTTTATATACAGGTGAGTTTTTTCCAGGGCCACTAAGGAAAAGTCTGAAACCGTGAGAGTTATATTATATATATATATATTATAAAAAATATGTATGGCATTAAAGAAAATCGATTTTTATAGACTTTCTAAAAAGACAGTTTTTGAAAAAAAAAATTGCATCAGTGAGTTCCTAGTTTGATAGTAAAAAAAAATTTATGATGACTACCTGCCCAAAATTATTGGAACACTTTCAAAGTTGAAAATTTATAAATTAATCTTTATGCATTTAGTAAAGGTTGTACGTAAAGTCTGAAATGCCTGTGCGAAACTATTAAATACTTTTTTGCTGTTCGTGTAGAAGTTTTAAAAATCGCAACGTCTTCAAAAAGCTTGGTGCCGAATGCGAAGATACAACTTTAGCGTTTGAAAACAGAATTACTCATAAATTTCATGTATACGAAGGTCACCTCTTGTCTGAGCTTGCCTGGGTAAGGATGTTTTTTTATAATACGACGGGGAAGCGCATGGCCTTCATCTCACCTGCCCCCTGAATTCACTATGACCAATCGTGTCTTAACGAGTCCGCGTTACGATATTTCAATACCATGATTCCATGCAGATATCGTAACGCGGGCGCGTTAAGACACGATTTGTCATAATTAATAACAAAAACGGGTCTTCATCGCGTACCTTTTTATATTCCCGTGACCACGGCCGTTGTAACACGGTCGAAACTGTCGGGAATTTAAAAATTTACGCGATGAAGACCCGTTTTTGTTATTAATGATGTATAATAATCGCGATAATTTAAAAAACGATGTATTATATTGAATATAGGCTCTGGTTTCAAGTTATGTTACCGCGAAGGTGAAAGCGCACTTCACCCGGAATCCTTAACAGTCTGAGGAACTGGCTATCTTCTCTAAATGAACAACAGTTTAGTTTTTTTCGACGGGGAAGCGCTTGGCCTTCATCTCACCTATACTGGCGATAGACTTAGGTAAGATGGTGCTAGGCGCGCTTATAAAGACAAGATTATACTCCCCTGGGGATCGAACCCGAGACCTCTGAATCTGACACAAGTGTGAACTAGATCACAGAGGCGGTCTACTTAGAGTTGAGCGAGCCAGAAAATGCCTTAAAACTCTCTATTTGAAGATGTTAGGGTCGTAAGTAAAGTACCTACAATGATATCTGATAACAAATGTTTGCAGTGAGCATTATAAATTATTTTTAACCGACTTAAAAAAATGAGGAGGTTCTCAATTCGGTGTATGTTCCCTGATTATTATTTTTTTGAATTATTTTTTTGTTTGAAAGGACAGGCGGTATACTTCACAGGTGGTTACATTCTCATTAGGATCTGATGATGAAATCCTGGAGAAATCGAGAGAACTCTGCAAATATTATCTGGACACTTGAAGTGATTTGGGTATTTTTAGAGTCAGTATACTTCCCAGGTGATCCCATCGTCATCAGGTCAGGATCTGATAATGGGATTCTGGAAAAATGGAGGGAGCTCTTCAAGTATTATAGGCACACTTGAAGCGATTTGGGTGTATTACCTCAAAAGTAACGAAAATACGGACCCCTCATAGGATCTCGCGTCTGTCTGTCTATCTATCCGTCCATCTGTGATCAAAATAATTGGGAAAATACGTCATCTAGGTAAACGAAATTGTATTATATACTTCATAGAAGTCGGTTTTCTTTTTAGTATAAAACGTCGTTATGGTAACCCTTAGTCCTAATAAATGGAATATCAACCAAATGTAGATGATGACCTGGGCTCCGATTCTCTCCATCGTTCCACTATATAGTGTGTTACCTGTGACAATGACAATGGTATCGTCGCAGGATGGCCACTAGAATACCGAAAGGAACCCGATAGTGCCCATTCGACGGCACCATTGTCAAAGTAAAGCGATTGGCTCTGTAGAATCGTGGCCCTGTACGTTCGTATTTTTATTATTGTTTGATGACAATGGAATAATGTCATGAAGCTCCTGTGTAGCGATTCTCAAATATGCGGAAAGTTTTCGGATCAGAAACATCCTTTAGGATCAGAGAGTTGAATTCTCATAAAGTAGAATTCCCAAAATGTATAATTTCCCAGAATTAACATTACGTTTCGTCGGATATAACATAGAATCCGATAGATTTCAACGCTCATACTTTTTATGAAAATCTGCTGAAGGAATTTTCGGATACTACTGTCAAAATTTCCACCTAGCATCAGTAGTCCGATGATTTAGTCCTATGATCGGACTGATGAGACTTCTGATCAATATAGATCATCGGACTACTGAGCCTTTTAGTCTGATATTTACACATTATTTCGACTTTCCCAAAAAAAGAAATGCACATTAACTTCAGTTTATTTGTCTATAGAAAAAAATAGGTATTCCTATTTTTATTTTTCCACCAGTCATGTATGTATAATATTTGTGTACGATAACTTTATCGGTTAACTTTTTGAAGAATCCACTTGAGATGTGTAAGTAAGCCTTAGACACTCGAGATTTCCAACTTCCTTGCTCTCAAGACATTTATTTAAATTTTATGTTCTATTTTCAAATTTTGTGATACGGCAATGTCATTGAAGCTTTCAGTGTGTGTGGACTAAACTTGTAAATAGAAGTAAGTAAAGTAAATCTACACTAATATTATAAATAAATTTAAAAAAATCATCACAACCTACTTTCGATCAGAAAAAAAATACTATCTATCGAAAAAAAGATCGACGGCAAAAGTCAATACTATACGTCCCATTATTTATGATGAAGTTGAGGTACCCTCACAATTTAAAGATTTATTATTGGCAGATTACTACGATGGCACAATTTTTTTTTTTGTATTTTGTAGTCAATATGTACAATCACAAATGAAATCCAGAAAACTTTTTTTATGGATGGCACCTTCAAAGCATCTCCTGTACCATTTCCACAACTATACAGCATACACGGAGACTTAGGCGGAGGCTTAGGGTAGTGGCAAAGAAAGTACTAATGTATAATAAAATCCACTTGACATATATGTTTATGTCACACAAAAGTGTGAAGGCATACACTTTAGCATTAAAATTAATAAAATCTCAGCTTCCAGAGTGGGAACCAAAAGATATTCATGTTGACTATGAGAATTCTGCCATAAAAGCGTTGCTGAAAATATTTAAAAATGTGAGTATAAATGGTTGTTACGTTACTATCATTTCCGAAATGCTTTGGACCGAAAAGCAAAATCGATTGACTTGAAATCGAGGAATTACAGGCGTATAGTTAGTTTGTGTTCTGTTCTGCCATTGCTGCCAATACACGAAATAAACAATGGTTGGCAATATATTATGTCAAACGAAATGCCTTCTCATGATGATAAAATTTCCAAATTTAAAACTTATTTTCAAAAACAATGGAAGAAGGCTAATTTTATCGACAAATGGTGCGTATTTTCGGATCGTCATCGAACAAACAATGTGGTCGAAGCGTGGAATTTTACAAACAATGGTCTTATTAACAAAAATCCTATTATGTTACAAATTTTAAAAGATGATTACACCCTCGCGATTATAAAAGCTGAAGAGGTGAAATGATTTGGAAAATCAATTTCCGCAAGAAGCATAGGGAACATAGAAAAATATAAGTTTATTAAAGAAACTCAGATGCATTTGACTGGTGGAAAAATAGGAATACCTATTTTTTTTGCATAAAATAGCTTTATATTTAGCATGTTGGAAAAAATTAACTGAAGTTAATGCATTTATTTTTTTATGAAAGTCGAAATGTGTAAATATCGGACTAAAGGGCTCAGTAGTCCGATGATCTGTATTGATTACCATCATCGGACTGATGAGACTAAAAAGTCACATCAGTCCGATCGTCGGACTTAATCATCGGACTACTGATACTATGCGAAAATTTCAGAGTTAAGAATAGCGTTCCGGTCGGAAGCTTGCGAATACAATCCAATGAGGCTTTCCGAATGTTTGAGAATAGCTATAGGTGAAAATGAAAAAATGAAAAAATATTAATTACCAAAGAAGAATATTTAGGGGAAAATATAACACAAGTCAAATAGAAAAGAGATACCAAATACTAGAGGAATACCAATGAGACCCAAACTAAGCGAAAAGCTTGTATCTTGGGTGTCATGAGAGCACTTAACAAAGAGGGTTGAGTACCTATACAGGGATGTGTTGCTTGTGATCTTTAACTTAAACTTATGTAGGTATAATACTTTAAAACTTAGATAAAAAGTATTAGGTGTGAATATCGAGTGAGGTAGAAATATGGAATTCTTTATGTAAGGGAGTGGGATTGTTGGGTGAGGTAAAGGTTTGTGGCAGGGAAAGTCTCTGTGTGTAGGTGTGTTGGTGTGTGTGTGCTGGTGTGTGTGTGTTGGTATGTGAGGAGCGCGTGAGTCGTGCGTGTGTGTGGGAGCGCGTGAGCCGAGAGTGTGCGAGATTGTGTGTTTTTATGTGGGAGATTTATATAAGGTGTTCAGTGTCATCGTATGACAGGGTCAACAGCCAGTTTTGGTGATCATTTTGAATGAGAATAGGTCTGTGCCTTTTAAGTGATTCATCTTACTACAAAGGATGTTGTAAGTATGTGGCAGGGAAAAGGCCGGGCTACGTTTTGCTAACAGTGATTTTGTAAGGGGTATAGGAAGTCTATATACCCGCCGATTTACTATCATGTCGTAGTCAGGTCGCGATTTGACGCTTCGATGGGTCTTAATTCCAGCAGTGTGGACAAAGAGTTGTCGTACGCAAAGAACCTTAAATTCTTGATACAGCGCATCAGTAGGAAACCGATAGGGCTTGTTCAGAGTAACCTTGATAAGAGACCGTTGCGCTCTCTCCAACTTCATGAAGTGTGTCTTTCCCGCACTCCCCCAGACTGATATGCAGTACTGAATTATGGATTGACAAAGTGAAATATTTCACTTTGTCAATCCATAAAAGTGTACCATTTTCAGTACATCGGGAGAGCTACAATCGCGTAACCTTTTCATAATGTAAATTAATTTCCTGACGCGCCCAGATAGTGTTGAAACGTGGTCTTTGTAGGACAGGTGATCGTCAAGGGTTATACCTAGGTATTTTATTGTACGAGTGCGCTCTATGGAGTTTCAATCACATGAGCTCTGAGAGTAAGTGGCATTGTTTTTGATGCATGAATGTAGTTTAAGTGTCAGCGAAGCAGAAGGACTCCCAACTAAGGTCTTCGAAAAAGCAAGATGTTTGGTTTTGCTGACGTTTACTGTCAGCAAGTTCCAGTTAAGAGCTTCACCTACAGCTGCCAGACCCTGCTCTGCGAGAGCGTAGGTGCTGTCTCATTTATCACCATGAAATATTATTGCAGTGTCATCCGCGTACGCTACAAACTCAGCATTATTCAGTGGTAGTTGCAAAATATCATTGATGTATAAGATGAATAGTGTTGGGCCTAAAACACTGCCTTGGGGCACGCCAAAATTGATGGGGAGTTGTGCACTTTTCTCATTTCCAATATTAACATATTGGTTACGGTTTGTTAGGTAGCTCCTAAACCAATCGTGGGCAACACCTCGAATACCAGCTGATTCTAGTTTCTTTAAGAGCAAACCGACCAAAACCGTGTCAAATGCCTTTGCCAAGTCAAGGAACACGCCCAGGCAGCATTTCCCGCTTTCTACGTGCTTTGATACTTGATTGGCAAGAAGAGTGACCGCATCTTCAGTCGATTTGCCCCTTCTGAAACCAAATTGCCTATCTGATATGACATTGTGCTTTTCTAAAAATTGCACAAGGCGGATATTCACAACTTTTTTCAACATTTTAGACAAGATGCTAAGTAAGGCAATTGGTCTATAATTGTCTGGAAGGCATTTGGCTCCACATTTGAAAATGGGTGATATGGCAGCTACTTTCCAGTAGTCAGGAAAAATTCCGGATTTCAAGCTTAGATTGTAGAGGTAAACTAAAGGAGCAACAATGGACGAGAAAGATTTCCTTAGAAGAGGAACTGTAAGACTATCCAAACCTGGAGAGCTTTCTAGTTTTAAATTGAGAAGTATGCTGAGTATCTCATTGGGATCAGTGGGGTAGAGAAACAGGGATTCTGCTATAGATCTGCGAGATTTGTGAGATCTTGTTAAGTGTTCTTCAGTTGATTGTAAGTAAGTAGGTACTATTAGCAGTACCTATACTCCTATGTTTAGGCCACATCTGCAGGAAATTACGATGTTTTTAGTTACAAATATCGCTTTGATGGACGTTATGTGAAGACGTAGCATATTACAGCCACACTATTTGAGCAGCCCGTCTGGGTAAGTACCTCGCAGAATTCCTCACAGAATATTGCAGGCAAATAGCACTATATCAACACAGTGCTGTGTTCTTGCGGTGAGTAAGGTCGCCAGAACTCCTTTGAAGGATCGGCAACGAGCGGGTGTTGCTTCGGGATATCAATTACGGTGCTCGGTAAAGGCTTCAGCATGTTACGTTTGAGGCTCCCATCGAACTTACACGTCAGCTGTTCCATAAAGTTGCAAGCGTCCATAACCGCTCACGTTCAGTTGGACCGTATGCCTGTTTGCCACTTTAGTAGCATAAAAAAATAAATGGTGTAATAAAAACTGACTCCACACAGGCAACGCGGGTACGGCTTAGTGAATGTATAAATTTAAAAAAGTACTAAAAATAAAAGGAAATACAAGTGATAGTTTTTTTATATTACAGGACATTAATATTAGGTGCACAGCGCCATCTAGTGCCAAACTAAGCAAAGCTTGATAAGTGGGAACTAGATGACGGATATAATACTTACATACTAGTGACATAGAGTGTACCTACATATATTGCCAGTCTTTTTTAAGAGCGACATACATTAGTCTAATTCTTAAGAAATTATGCAGTATTATCGGATAGAGATAAACCGTGGCACGTTACTTTTTCGTGAAAGTAAAAAAAAATGTTTTTGTATTGGAAATTGACATTGAAAGTCTTTTCCATACATTTTCAATATGATTGTGAAAAAATAACGCTTCACCGACACGGATTATCTCTATCCAAATATACCTATTAAATTTATCGGAATTATATGGAACAGCCAATTCTAAATGGTCTATACAATAAGTTTATATGAGAGAACGGTTCTCTTGGCCTTCTAAAGGCGGCATATTCTTACAATTGGATTAAGTTTAGAAAGATGTAGGTACATAGACATTACTAGTTTTCTACGGTATATGCGAAACAGAGATTTGGCTGACATTTCACTAGAATTGAAGGTATGATATTTTTGCGGTCGCGTGGAGTCGAAATAAGGCAACTGGATTTAGGTATATGACCAGCTGTGGAGTACAGAATAGATTTGCAATGTTCATGACATAATACTTTACTTTAGTATATTCATAAAGCGCTATCTAGCTCCAAACTGAGCAAATCCATCGATGGGAACTGGGATGATGGGATGGGAGCATTTAGAGGTAAGATAGCCAGTTCCTCAGTTTGTTGAGAATTCAGGGTGAAGTGCGCCACCAGGTTAGATGTAGGACAAGCGCTCTTCGCGACTTCGTCCGCGTTATGTTCTTAAAAGTGGCGCATTAACCGCCTTTGTGGTATAGTGGTTCAATCCATTTCAGATCCAGAGGTCCCGGGTTCGATCCCCAGGGGGAGCAATATTGTGCTAGGTTTAGTTGGTAGGACTTTGTTCAAGTCCGCCTGGCTAGCTACCACCATCTTACCTAATTCTGTCGCCATAATAACAATTCTTAAAAAAATGTTGTGTTCCGGCATTTAAAAGTAAGATAGCCAGTTCCTCGGTTTGTTGAGAATTCCGGGTGAAGTGCGCTTCCACCTTCGGCCTTATCTCAACTTGTAACCAGGTGAGATGAAGGCCAAGCGCTTCCCCGTCGTACAATAAAAAGATAGACTGGGATTTCGAAATCTAGAAAATTTCAAGCTTACGGAGGCTATGCCTAAATTGTCAGACCAGTCAAGTGCGGTTATGTCACACACGCCGAGTTCCAAACAACATTTCCAGGCAAATAATTTAGGTTTTATGATGTGGTTGCGCGGGTCCAACTCTTTCTTGGCCAGTTTTTATAATTTATTTACGTCAAATAATGCAGGTACTATATTTATACCACGATTGATTTATGTAGGAAATAACAATTTAAAACGCGTCCTGTGTGGGAACCCACTTTAATTTTTAATTTCTTGTATTTCTACCTGCTTCTTGTAACAGGTCAAAAGATATAGCTCTATAAAGGGGTTTTGCATAAATATTGGACCCGGAAGAGAAACAAATTTTTTAATCAATCGACCCAGATAATAAAAATTTTAATGGAAAATTCAACCACCTGTTTCACCCCGCCAGGGACTAAATTTTGAAAAATCCTTTCTTAGTGGATACCTACACATCACAAAGAACACACCCTCCAAATTTCACGTCTCAAGGACGGCTAGCTCATCAATCAAGACTTTTTCTTCCTTTTCCCGCTACATCCATTTCCCGCTTCGTCATTTAGCCCGATATGTCCTTTTCCCGCTATTTCGACGCACACCGCAAGTTTCAACCCACATTTCCAAGTAAAAAATACAGGTCATTTTGCAGTTAGTCCTGAAGCCTCAGTGCGGCTCCGACTCACGCTTGGCCAGTTATTATAATTTATTTGTATACCTTTAATGTAAGCGCTATATTCACACTGAGTCAGAAATTAATAGATATTTTATCTTTTTTACGACAGAGCTAAAATAACAATTTATAAAAACGTTTCTTGTATAGTATTCTCCCTTTAATTAATGTTTTTGTAATATTTTGATTATTCTTCAAGTTATTCGGTGCGATAATAAACATTCTCTGAAAATTTAAACCTAACCTGGTAAACAACCTATAATAACATAATAACAACCTATAGGTTGATTCTAAAAATATTTGACCTCTTTCATTTTGAAAATTCTAAAGAACACTAAAATATGCCATTGCTTATTTTACATTTACGGTTTCGGAGATATGCAACATTTCACTGCAAGCTTTGAGCCCCTTTTTCTCCCCATTAATGGGTGAAATTTTATAAAACCCTTTCTTAGTGGGTACCTACACATCACAAAAAAACGTCCTCCAAATTTAATGTCTCTAGGACCAGTGGTTTAGGCTGTGCGTTGAATATATCAACGCAGTCAGTCAGTCATGACTTTCTTCATCACGTCTGTGATGATTAATATGATAAAAAATATAATGTTATCACTGTCCCGCATTATACCGTAGATTTTTGTTTTACAACCAGTTTTCTGGTTTAAATTAATTAAAGAGATATGAGTCGAGCTCGTTAAAAGTGGGGCTAATGAAGCTCAGCATAATAGTACTCTAGGCACTAATTTAAATGTCCTAAGCCCATTATTTTTACAATGCCAGTGTCGAAATTGAGTTTCCACGCCAGACCAAAGCTTACATAACTAGGAGTAGACTTAATAGGCCAGACAACGAATTCACAGGGCTCTGTGCAAAATAAAAGAGCCAATATAATAAGTAAATATAATAAATAAGCTGTTTTTCTATTGTTGCCTAACTTCATTTTTATTATCTTAACTTGTAACTCGGTGTGTTGAAAACCTAGAGCTTTCCCGTCGTACAATAACAAATATGTATCCATGTCTCAATAAATTGTTATGTCAGTATTTTTTTTAAATGTTTGTTGTGTGTGAGTTTTTATTGTATTTTTGTATGTTTTTTTCCATTGTTTGTGTTTTCTCACATAGGTACATGTTGTACATTTTCTTTTTTATTATCATTGATTATGTTTTTATGTGCTGCCTACTTGTGTAAGTATCAAATAAATGTTTTTTCTTTAATTCTTTCTAAATTATTTTTCAATTTCAATAGAAATAAATTGGTCTAATCCGATTAGAAAACATGCTCTCTACTTTATGAAATACACGTATTCAATTCGTATAATTTTATAAGTTGTTACCTATTTATCATTTACGGACTATAAATCAGATGCCCGAAATTGTAACAAATGATTTATGATGTCTTAGATTTGAAGATTTTGCAAGATCCTTCAAATCTATGGTCTATTCTCCAAAATTGAGTGTTGTTTTGTTAGGCGAAACGCAAACAGCTCCGAACTACTTAGTTCCAAGCGATTAAAGCGCCTGAAAGAACCTTCGACTCTTGCTAAAACAAACTGCAAGCTCTGATTTACAGTGAGTTTCTCAAATTATATGATGCATTCTTGTTATGTTCTGTGTTTGGTTGGATAAGGATAAGGTGATAAGGAAGTCTTTTGTTTAAACATGTGGTCCAAAACATATGATTTCCCCCCGACTTGGAGACGTACGGCAAGAAATGTCGTAATGTCGACGTAAGGTAAAAATTAATATTATTAAATATTAATTTTAATATGTACAATTAAACTAATTATTTACAAGGAAAGCGCGGTCGGTTTACCTTAGGACCATAACAAATGGTCTACAGGTAACTCAACTGTTCCAGACTAGTACCAGACGGAATCGTGCTCAAGAATCTGGCTGCATTGCCATGCTGAATAGCTATGCTAATTCGCTGGTATAAGAGCTAGCCCTTGGGTCACGTGTCACCTCAATCAAATGCCCTGCAAGATTTTTGAAAACCTGGAGGGTCCCCACGGACCCAGGGTCTCGACCCCAAGAGGTATTATCTTTCGAGACTACCTTGCATTTGTGATTCTCAGCTACGGATATGATACATATCGTCTATGATGTTAATTCCAATTAAATATTCAATTAATTATGAATTTATTATGAATGTATAATTTGGGAGAGGTTTACGTGGTTTCTAATATTCATGTGTTTTATGTTTATTCATGGTTTTATGATAGAATAGTTGATACATACATGAGTAACAACACACTCTGAAAATTCCAAACTATTTCTGTTTGCTGTTGAAATAAAAAAATAAAAAAAATACAGAACATTAATTTTTACACAGCGCCATCTAGCCCCAAACAAAGCATAGCTTGTAATATGTGAACTAGATTAAGGTGAAGTGCGCCTCCACCTTCGGCCTTATCTCAACTTGTAACCAGGTGAGATGAAGGTCAAGCGATTCCCCGTCGTACAGTAGTTAGTACAGAAGCGTCGTACAGGAGCTTTGGTGCTTTACTCTCATTCTAGCTTTGCAAAAAAATTAAAGAACACCTTTATTTTTGATAAATAATATCCGTGGTTAAATACCGATCATAAACTAGACATCGCGAGCGCATCGTTCGAGGCGAACTATTTTATTAACCATAATCAAACCTAACCACACCTAAACGTTTGAAGAAGTTAGTATTTTAGTCTGTTCGCCATCTTGCAATGGAGAATATCGATATTATATTAATATAAATCCTTTATGAGTTTTGATCGAATCCTGAATCAAATTTATTAGAAGTAATGTTTTAAATTGTGAATAAACAAATTATGAATTACGTATGATGAACCTCATGCCGAAATACAACAATTTAGAATAGTTGTCATGGCGACAGACTTGGGTAAGATGGTGGCAGCTAGCCAAGCGCACTTAAACATCTACTACCACTAACCGAAAGCCAGATTCGATTACACCTAGCACTTCAAAGAGGTATTTTAATACTTTGCGTGGTGAATCAGGCATATCATTGTTAATTACACAATAGTGACAATTTCAGACACAAAATGAATCACCAAATAACTATGGATGGTGGATGTTCCATAGTCGAATTAATATTAAAGCTCATTATTTCTTATGTGCCTTTCAATTGAACTACAGTAGCTAAGTAGGTACGTTAATATATATAATAAAATAACAATGAAAAGCTACATTATTAATGTTGAGCGCGTCCTGTTTGGTTTCACAATTGGGAAATTCAACTGCCTACGTAACAAAGTAATTATCAGTGATTTTACAAAAGATACACTATCTGAATATGCTTTTGTGACAGCTTTAATTAGTACTGCACTGAGTGGCAGGGACTCCGAAAATTCAAAGGATAAAAGTTGCTCGAGCCACGAAAGTTAGGGACTATCAACCTTCAGAAATGTTATTTTTGGATAGATTATTTCCTTGTTTAGAATGAAGCCGGTGAACCCGATTAAAGGCCCGTTTTCACTTGATCATTCACTTTGATCCGTTCTTTGTATTTAGCGTTTATTTAGCTGTTTGGTGGACCAGGATATGACCTCAGAGCACCACTGTGAATGTAAATTAGATACATTAAAATATATAACGTGTAAATATATCACGATCGACTGGGTTATCTATAAGATATTAATTTGGTAGATAATCCATTTGGGATTTTTATTTTTATGTTGGTACCTATTTTTTTAGTTTAAGTCAATTTATTTAAATTTTATTTTAGTTAATCATGGTTTACGTGTAAGTTGTTTGTTCAATAGACGATAAATATTGAATGGCTTGTTCATAACAATTTCGATGATGCGAATATTTTATTGTTTCATACTTTTTAGAGCGTGATTTTTCAGTAGCTGGGTTTGAGTTGAACTTCCTCTTTATTTAAATTATTTTGTGGTTATCATACATATGTTATTAACCTATGTTTTTCGGGTAAGATTTATATATAATACATATTTTAGATATTTTTATTTTTTTTTAAGACTAACTAGTAAGCGCTTCTCAGTCGTACAATAATAAAAAAAGACTAAGTAGCTACAAATTATCTAAGTATCTTACCTACCTAGAGTTTACCAGTAAGTAAAAATAATTAACAAATGATTACACCTAGGTAGGTAATAGGTATAAAACCGAAATAGATCGTAGAGAAAATAATCCTCCAATCAATTTATTCATAAGGCAAGAAGGCTACTTATATATATATTTTTTGCACTTGGTAGGTAGATACTTGGTAGTTTATACTGCACAATGATTCGTTCGTAAAAAGACGCAAACAAATTTTTCGCAAGCCAAAGCGGCGTAGCGGCGCGGCGGCGGGTAGCGAGTTTAGATGTGTTTGTGCAGAAACGCACAAATGTCAAGCGAGTTTAGCGAACGCTGAGAATTGATATCTCAGTATCTCCGAGATAGCAATACGTTTTACACGTATTGCTATCTCATACACAAAAACAGTGTTCGGTAGGCAAATTGTCGTTCTACTCGTATATTGATTTATTTAGTTTATCCCACAATTATATGCGACTACTGTAAAATAAATCAGTTTTCATTTGCCGAAACATTTTTGACTAAAATACTTTTCGGAGTTCACTTTTTATCATCCTTTAGAGAGTCCTTAGATTACTTTTATTTTATAGCTGAAGTTGTGAGTCCCAAAGCAATCTTCCGCGTGACCCCTGTGGATCTTTTTCAAACAAGCCTAATAAAATTGAGTTAGGTAGTTTTGTGGCAAATGTCATGAAATAAGGGGTCTTGTTCATAAACTCTACAGTTTTTAGGTAAAAAACGCATTCAAGAAATATTTCAGCCTCCTTTTATTGTTTTTTTTTATAATGCGACGGAAATTTGCTTGTCTGATCTTATCTGATTTTCAAGTTATATGATAAGGCCGAAGAAGGTGAAAGCGTACTCCACCTGAAAACCTCAAAAAACTGAGGAACTCTTGCCTCTATATGCCTATACTCAAGAATAAAATAATTGTTGGTATGGCGACAGAATAAGGTAAGATAGTGGTCGCTAGCCAGGCATAAACAAAATCAGGTAGACTTCTTGCTTTTTCCGTCTCCTATTTGTATAAAAAAAACCAAACACAATATCTTACTCTCCCTGGGTATCGAACCCGGGACCTGTGAATCTGACACCAGTGGGTTAACCACTAGACCACAGAGGCGGCTATCCCTTCCGATTCCACATCATAATTTTTCCTGACGCCCTCAGAAGGAGGATAATGAAGTACCTATGTCTATTTAATTGAAACGTTCCACGGCCTATTATAGTCTAATTTGTTTAAGTGACATGCGACTTATTATTTGTTTATTTTATTTATATGGATACGATTCATTTTTTTGTTATAATAATATGGGTATCAAGTCATTATCACTTTCGACATTGAATTTTATACTAAGCAGTGTGACTACAGGGATAAAAAATTACCTATGAACCCCCCAGTGGGTTAAAGCGGTGGGACCGCGGGTAAAGCCTCATTTTATCATATTTTCAACTTTTGCTACCATTTATAAAGTAGTAAAGTGTACATTACACTTTATTAGCGTGGAATAGAAAGGTATCATTGTGTGTACCATCTAGGTATTCCCAACCTATCGAGCTACGTACTATATAACTAACAAAGTGCCATTTTACATACCAACTCCAGATTCAAACTTTGAACGTTCACTCCACCTGTGTTTGGGTCTACAGACACACCTGTTCTGAAGAAACCACTCGCTTTGATTTCCCTAATGACAGTTTAAGTGCCTTCAGGACTTTGTCCATATTATCCGATGGTTTTGGCCAAACTGATTCCACGAAACATATTATTCAAATATGTCGTTTGCAACCTCCATGCTTATTTGATTTACATAGAGGTTACCCAAACCATTGTAAAAAAAATCAGGGGCCTAACCACACCCTCTTTAAACATTCTTGTTTTGATATTACATTACCTTTGTCCCGTTTTTTCTTCACTGAACAGATAGTGACAAAAGTAAAGTAATATGAAGTAATATGAATATACAACACAAGAATGCTTGAACAGGTCGTGGTTACACCCCAGGTATAATTTACTCTGATCATGATAATGTTGAGTGTGTATGGTACAGTTGGGAGGGTAGATATCTGTCAGTCAAAGTCAAAGTCAATATGACTTTATTCAGTAAGGTTTTTTTTAAACGTCAAATCTACCGTCTGTTCAGATTCGCGACTTGCGAAAAGCAAGAAACTAGGACTAGTTAATAAATATGATCCATTCAATAGATATGTACAAAGTTTTAAATAACTCTGCGTTTTGACCCAGGTTGTTTTAAATAAGGCCAGGTCAGAAGTACCTACCCTAAACAGACGAGCATGTGTAGAACCTGATGAGAGTGAATGAGGCAAAGAGAGTAATAAGTGGAAACCCGTGGTCTCTGTCTACTCCTCTGGGAAACAGGTTTTATCCGCCCCTGTGACTAGTGGCCCACCGATTTCAGATCCAGAGGTCCCAGGTTCGATCCCCATGGGGAGTACATTATATTGTGCTTAGTTTGGTTAGTGGTAAGACTTTGTTTGAGTCCGCCTGGCTACCACCATCTTACCTAATTCTGTCGCTCCAGTTCAGTTCTGTTGCTCCACCTTCGGCCTTATTTCAACTTGTAACCAGGTGATGAAGTCCAAGCGCTTCCCCGTCGTACAATAAAAAAAAGGCGTGAGTATGTATGTACCATTAATTTCTACTTGGAACACCACAATCAGTGCTTTAATCTAATTAAAGCGAAATATCAGTTGATTGCTAATAATCAATACACCAAATCTGGTCAACCAGATATTGGATCTCAGCCATTATTGGTAGAGATTATGTGCATAAGCGTGATCACAGAAAGTAAACCATCCTAAACCAACACTGAGGTTCATCGACCGTTGATCGGGCTGCGACTGAGAGTAACTATGTTTGCAGATATTTCATTATTATAACGAAATAGCTCAAACACAATCAGCTTTATTACAAAGGCTGAGCTTTGAATTCTTTAGGTATTCCTTTTTTTATCTTAATTCTATCAACTCTCACTTTTCGCTTTTACCCGATTGTCGATAGTTAATACATGCGTAGAACAATTAATCAACGAAGAACTTAATATTTATGAAAACCAAGTACACGAATGTAGAAAGCTACTTACAAATTGGTTAGAACCAAAAACTTATGACGAAATAGAAGCCATAATTCAAATCACAACTAACTTAATCTAATAAATAAAACTTACACTATGTCTGCTCATCTGCAACACACACACACACACACACACACACACACACACACACACACACACACGCACACACATACCACAGTATCATAACCATAACTATTCTATTCATATTTTTATTTTACCAGTATTTAGTTTTTTAACCTTGTTGTTTTACGGAACAAGCAAGTAGCCCACATGATGATAAGTGCATCTCTTGCCCATAACAATGCTTTACTGCGTAGGTGACCACCTTACAACACTAGTGGTAAGACTCCCCACTCGATGGACCAACGATATTGTGGCAGTTGCATCCAGTCGATGGATGGAGGCTCAGGTCGCTATTTGTGGCGTTGATTCTAGGAGGCCTTTGTTAGCAGTGGACGTATGTGGGCTGAAATGATGATGATTAATGATGACTACGTAGGCTACACTGCATTGCCCTCAAGTTGACAAACTTGAGGCATAAAGGTGTTAACCCTCGCGTGCCCGTAATTTCACTGGCAACCATACCCTTCAAACCAGAGCACAGCAATGCTTGGTGCTAAAATGGGTATGGTGGTAGTACTTCCCCGGACGAGCCCTTTCACAAGGGGCTCTGCTACTATAGTATACTATATATATTGTATAGTAGTATTATGAAATACTACTATACTTTAATAATACTACTCTAAATAAGAAGGTTTTTGTTAAATTATAGCTTTAAAACACATCGTGGATTAAAAAATCA
Organism: Venusia cambrica; assembly: GCA_951394065.1. NCBI lineage: Eukaryota > Metazoa > Arthropoda > Insecta > Lepidoptera > Geometridae > Venusia > Venusia cambrica. Next base: position 4,436,693 of record OX596044.1, on the reverse strand, counting down.
GGGCTACATGTAACATAATTACAATATTCTTGAATGAATGAATTAATTAATTATTTATTGTACACAGTAATGACATCGAATAATAGCAACATTAGATGAAATAGTGTATAGGTACATGAATAAATGATGCCAGGTGTGTCGTACTGATGTCACGTGACGTAATTATAACCTAAAAATGTTGACCGGAAGTGAAGGATTTTACTTCCGGCAATTTTAGATGTTATAATCTTTTGGTCTCACTCAGCACAACTTTCTCATCGTGTGCCATGCATATTATCGAGATGACATTTGGCGTAGGCAATTTGTGCTTGGTTTGGTTGGTGGTAGGACTTTGTTTAAGTCCGCCTGGCTAGCTACCACCATCTTAACTAATTCTGTTGCCATACCAAGAATACTTAAATTGCTGTGTTCCGTCATTCAGAGGCCAGTCCAGATCCGCGCAAAACTGTCGCCCTCCAGGTTCAGAACCAGGCCCGTTGGCCTGGTTGTTTGTCCTTTCATAAAAAAAAAAATTCAAGGGCCAGTTCAGTTCAGTGCGTCTGTCTGTTTGCAGGCTGTATCATGAACTGTAATAGATTATAGATTAGTATGTATTTCTATAATTATAGAAATATTTATAGAAACTCTTTTGTTATTTGTAAGTATGACCAATTGATTGTTATGGAACCTGTTTTAGCTTGTTTTATTGTTTGATGTATTTCCTTGGTTTTCTACTGTAATGGCAATGTAAATATTAAATAAATATAAAAATATTTACTAAGGACCGAACAAACATTATATTGGTAACGTAGAGAAAGCAATTTAATATATTTCATTCTTTCTTTAACATGGCTGGTTTTATTTTTAGAGTGGTCCCCAAAGAGTACCAACAGACCTTAAAGTTAAAGTAATCCATCCGTCCGTTTATCCCATGGTTAATAGGACCGTCACTTTTGTACCATTTTAGATAGCCAGTAGGTATACAGTAAGTTTCAGAGTCTATTAGTTTAGCTAACAATTAGAAAATTGTTATGGCTTTTAGTGTTTGTGAATTATATATTACTATCTGTATCTGCACGGATACGACCGGGATAATATAAAGCCTTCGTCCAGCATAGAAGTTCGTTCTATATATTTGTGAATTCAAATTAAAATCGGACGAGTAGATTCGTAGATAAACCTCCATAGCTGAAACTGGTTCTCGATGTGTATCACAAATTATTTGTTGTAAATATTACTCCACCAAGCCTCATAGCTCAGTTGGTAGTAACTCTGCTGTCTGCGCTGTATTTTGTGGGTTCGATTCCCATCCAGGACAAACATTTGTGTGATGAATATAGATGTTTGTTCTATGTTTGGGTGTTGTTTTGTATGATAAGTATGTATTTAAAAAAAAGTATTTAAGTATTCTATTTAGGATCTAGCATGTAATATGGGATATTAAAAGCTATGATTAGTTTGGGGATAGATGGCGCTGTGTGAAATTATTGTCTAGTAATATTTACTTATTTATTATTTACTAGTTTTTGCCCGCGACTTCGTCCGCGTATTCGTCTTTTGTAAGGCAAGTATTATAATATACAAAATGTTGAATTCTTAGAATGTTGAATTCTAAAAAAGTTAAATTCCCATAATGTTGACTTTTTGGGAACACATAGTTTTATCAATCCCATTAGAAAAAAAAAGAAATTCCCCCTTCTAATTTCCCACAAAATATCCCCTATAGACATGCCTTTACGATCAGAAAGTATATGGATAGACTTATAGATATATAGATATGTTTTTTGTGCTTTCAATGGCCATATATAATGTAATATATAATGTATGTATATTTAATTTGTCTATTAACATTTTATTTTAATTCAAGTACACTTTTCTACCTTTTCAGTGTATCACCTCTCACTCTCTCAAGGTTTGCTGGTAGAAAACTCTTTAAGGGTTAAGCTCGCCTCTGTACATATGTTTTCTTATGACATGTCAAAATCACATTTATGTGTACAATAAAGAATTACAGAATTACAGAGAATTCAACTTGCTGATGCTAAAGGTTGCCGTTTTTATGTCAGAGCTATAATAACCATTTATAAAAACGCCCCTTGTATGGGGACCCACTTTTATTTCATTTTTTTTTATTTTATGATAATATTTCAGGTTATTCGGTGTGATAATACATATTGTCCAAAAATTTCAAAATACCTGATGCAGTTCAAAAGATGAGGCTTTTGAAGGCCTTAAATATTTGACCCTTTCATTTTGAAAATTATAAAACCCTTAAATATGGCATTGCTTATTTTTATTGGCAATCTAAGTTCGAATTTTCAAACGTCTATCATTAACGGTTACAGAGATATGTAAAATTTCACTCTAAACTTTGAACCCTATTTGAACCCCTTGGGGTGCAAATTTTCAAAATTCCTTTCTAAGCGGACGCCTACATACCAAGAAAAATATACCCTCCAAATTTCAAGCTTGTACGACCAGCGGTTTAGGCTGTGCGTTGTATCTAGTTGAATCAGTCAGTCACTCAGGACCTATCCTTTTGTATATTAGATTGATTACTCCGATGTGTCTCACGTTATCTGTTGTAGCTATTCTCGATGTGTGTCGAAAAGTATTAGTTGTAACTATTACTTCGTTGTGACACACGTTATCTGTTGTAGCTATTCTCGATGTGTGTCGAAAAGTATTAGTTGTAACTATTACTTCGATGTGACACACGTTATCTGTTGTAGCTATTCTCGATGTGTGTCGAAAAGTATTAAATGTAACTATTACTTCGATGTGACACACGTTATCTGTTGTAGCTATTCTCGATGTGTGTCGAAAAGTATTAGTTGTAACTATTACTTCGATGCGACACACGTTATCTGTTTTAGCTATTCTCGATGTGTGTCGAAAAGTATTAGTTTTAACTATTACTTCGATGTGACACACGTTATCTGTTGTAGCTATTCTCGATGTGTGTCATACACTATTTGTTATAACTTTTATCGATGTAGCGTTATTTCACAAAGTTGTTTCGGAAAAATAATATCTACTCCATATAGGTCGTATTGATTTCAATTCAGTCATATTCAGTATCTAAAGCATTCTATCGAAGTTAACGTGCCTGTGTGGTTAATGTACAATCTATTGTCTAAGCACGCTCTGCTTGGTAACTGGCGGAGTAGAGTAGTCAACCTACATCTATTTCTGCCTCACAGCTTTGTTATGGTCGGGTTTAAAAGGTGAAATTACTGGCCCTAGTCCATCATATTTTTTATTTAAAGAGTAAAATAAAGTCATGGCCCGATTATTTCATAAAAGCTCTAGTGTAGAGTATAGAAGTAGTAAGATATAGAGTATAAAAATGTATCGTAGTGTTTTTATAAAATGATTTTATTCTGACCCCACCCAGTTACCCTTACACAAGGTTCTAAGTTCATCACTTTAATTTCGGGCCATGTAAGCCCACTGCTGAAAAAAGTTTTTTTTTTTTGTTGTAAGACGGGGAAGCGGCCTTCATCTCACCTGGTAACAAGTTGAGATAAGGCTGAAGGTGGAGACGCACTGTACCCGGAATCCTCAACAAACTGAGGAACTGGCTATCTTACCTCTGAATGCCGGAACACAACCATTTTTTTAAGCATTGTTATTATGGCGACAGAATTAGGTTAGATGGTGGTAAACAAAGTCCTAGCACCAACCAAATTTAGCACAATATATTGTACTCCCCATGGGGATCGAACCCGGGACCTCTGGATCTGAAATCAGTGGGTTGAACGACTACACTTTCGGAAGGTTCGGTCCGTTGTAGATTCTTGATGGGCAATCCTCTAGACGTATATAATACCGATCTTTTAGTTGGTAGGTAAAAAAAATCAATTTACAAACATTAAAAATAATTATGTACAAAAACTAACTATGTACAAAGATGAGTTGTTCAAAAGTTGATAATAACAAACATTACAGTAACACATTTACATTATACAAAGATGTGATGTTCCTGGTAATAGAATTAATCCTTGATGGTGACATTGGTACCCAAACTAGGTCAACCTTTGTGATGGCGACAACCAGTGTGATGGCGATATACGTAGGTTATAGTTACAACAAATATCATATACCTTTACTATACAATTAACAACAAACCCCTTGCATGGCATCCCAGAATAAATTATTGGTTGTCAGCGACATCCTTGGTTTTGCAACCCTATTGAGTAAATAACAAAAATATATAGACTAGTTTAAATGAGATTCCGAATACAAGAGGTATTCAACACCTGATGATAAACCTTATCCCCTTTATCCTAAAAACCACGCCTAATAAGGGGTGAATAAACAAACTTTGAAATCTGCAGTCTAAACCCCCATTTCATATGATATTTCAAGTTTTTTTTAATTTTCAAGACCCTAAACTTATTTACCCCTTTTTACCCCTTTTGCAACCCTTAATGTCAATACAGGGGTGGTTTCAACAAATAAAATTTAATTATAAAGACAACCCCCTCTACCAGTATATCCTACAAGACATTATTAATACATTATTATTACAAGACATTATTGAGGTTTTACCCTTTAACGCACCCCTTTGTTACAAAAATCAGCCCTATTATAAAGTAAAATATGTATATTTTTATATGCAGCCCATACCCTTTCAAAATGACATCCCACAAGCCAAAAATCTTCTTGTCACACTTAAAACCCCTATTTCTCAAAAACTACCGTAGTGTCAAAAAAATCCTAACACCGATTGATGAGTAGGTATTATCTATATTCTCTGCATATTCAAAGATTTGAATTGATCGGATCCACCATTCAAAAGATATGGGCGCAAAATTGTATTTTATTTCACCCCAATATCTCAAAAACTACCTCACTTATCAAAAATCCTCCGCAACAATCAATTTCTATTTATGTTATCTCTTTCCATTTTCAATTTCAGCAAAATAGGATAAACCGTTCGACAGTTATGCCGTCACAAACATTGCCTCATACATACATTCATACATACATACATACATACAGTGCCGGATTTCCTAACTTAACTCAATAATATTGTTATTTTGATAATATTTTCAGATCCAAGATATATGATGATGGGAATGTCTGTTAAACAGTTCGATACTACTTAAATTATTCAAATCAGACATCAATCACATCTACAGGTTATTAAATAATACGAAGTTATTTATTTTTTGGATAAGGATAAGGTGTTGTAGTTTCTGTCTGCGTTTACATATGTCTTTTTAAAACATAAAAAGTTCTAGGGTATCACGGACTTTTTGGTTGATCATCAATATCAACCGAAAAGTCCGCGATGTTCTCTTAAACTGAGTATATTAGAGTTTGACTTTGTTCTATCATCGATAGTTCTCGCAGCGCGTGCGATTTAAGGAATTCTATCGGTAATTTTTCTTCACCTTGGGTTACATTATCGGAGTTTTCATAAGGATTGACCCTAAAAAACCTGATAAAAATCGAGCCAATATTACTCAGTGATTACTATATAACACTCTACTGTTGAAAGATTTTTTTAAATCGGTTTAGCATATATTCCGCCTATTCGATACAATCGAAAATTACAAACATACAAATAATACAAATCTTCTCTCTCAATAATAATAGGCTTCAACCTACCCACAAAATTGTTAAACCTAACTCATTTTTTCGCATCTACAAGTTTCCCGCATTTATGAACGTCGAGAAAAGTTCCGAGAAATATGTATTCCATCCCATCCAGGAGACAAAACTTGCCCCAGTGGCGATATATTAAATTAAAGCAATTTATAAGTCGGGTCTCCCCATTCGCCGAATCTCAAAACAGAGCGCCCTAACTTCGGAGGAGACAAGGAATTGGGGACTTTACACGTAACAATAAAATGTTAAAGTAACGACGGGGATGAATAGTTGGGGAGGAATTCGCTAACGTTAACGCAAGAGCCAAAAATTAATATTTCGGATAATGGGAGCAGGAGAGCGACATATACAGGGTGGGACAAATTTTTGGGTCCCTTAACCTTTTCTTCAGAGTAACAAGTTACGAAGTTTTAGTATCAGGAAGCTATTGTTTTATTTTGAAGAGCATCAAAGATTTTGATAAAATTTACATTCAATAAATACAATGTTATTTGTCAAAAGAAACAAGTTGGTGTCGTGTCAATTACCCATCAGGAATACTTTATATATTATAACCAAAGGATGCCAACGGGATCCTATTACTAAGCCGCTGTCCGTCTGTCCATACTAACTTCATTCTTTCAGCGGGCTGTTAAACCGTTATTATATAGGGTGAGTTTTTTTCCAGGGCCACTGAGGCCAAGTCTGAAACCGTGAGAGTTATCGTAAAGTCATGATAGGAGTTACGTGCTCGATTTCAAAAAAAGTTAGTTCTGCATTAAAGAAAATCTATTTTTTTTAGTTTTTCTGGAAAAGTTAGTTTTTGAAAAAAAATATTTTGCATTTATGAGTTTTTAGTAAATATTTATTTATATATTAAATAAACAAAGATGTTTGATAATAAAAAAAAATGTGCCCAAAGTTGTTGGAACACTTTCAAAACTGAAAATTTATAAATTCAACTTTATGCATTAAGTAAAGATACTAGATCAAAAAAAAATATCAAGAAAGATACTACAAGAAGCCTTTAGTAGGTAGTATGTGTAAACTAAGCTATTAAATCCTCTTTTGCTGTATTTTCTGTTCGTGATGAGCTTAAATTTAATCGTCATCGGATTAAAAAAAGTTCGCTTTTCATGGTAACGCAGCTGATGACAAGGCACGGACACCCTAATTACTGAACATTTGGAATATTGTCGTACTCACCGTACAGTCGTAGATAGTCGTAGATTAAATTTCTATCTGCAACTGTACGGTGGGTACGTCAATATTCAAAGTTTCAGCCATTAGGGTGAAAACGGAAGATTATATTTTTTCTAGCTATTGTATTATGACTCATCAGTGGGACTATTTGACTTTCAAGAATGAATAAACCAGTTGTAAATTGAAAAATTAAAACCCGACTGCAAATTTCTAACGTCATGGTTTCTTGAGAGCACGGCCTTAAAAAGTATTACAATCTGCATATATTTACAAATCGGCATATTTTTAACACTTTCATATCAAACCTACATATAGATTTTACTCAAAATATTTTACTCAAATTTGTATAGTCACACATAATTTAGAAGAATCAAACAACACATCAAAATCCATCAAACTGTCTGGACTGCTGAGCGGTACAATCAAATAGATATTCATACATACATACCTACATACGCTCAATAAACATCTTTCTGAAGCCGTCGGCTAAAAACAGATCAATTTTGAACTTATATCGGTATTTGACACCTTATTCCCACCGAGCAAAAACCAGATTTTTAAATTAAAGCTGAAAAATGTAGCCTATACCTAGGGGGCCTTTAGAGCCCGGTCTAGATCAACATATGCTTTCGCTCATATCATATGATCGAGTTCAGCTTAACAATCCGTTCAGTAATTTGTGTGAAGGAGCAACAAAGAACGAATCTGGGGCTCTACCAGCTAATTCGTTGAAGTTCATGTCAATCTTATGTTTATGTAGATAATTTATGATTACAATGAATTGACATGTTTAATTATTATAATTATTATTTTATTTTTTCTCTCGTTTAATATAATATTATGGTATTAATGTGATTACGTAGGATCACTATTGCATTAGGTGCTCCTGTAACAATAGTGTTCTCTTTTATGAATAAATAAAATAAATAAAAGTTCTTAATTTTTTATAATAGATAGATAGACTATCATTTGACCACAATCTCACCTGGTGTTAATATCATATACGTATACGTAGCAGGAAAGACTGGCGACGGCAAATTTGATCTAGATCTCTGGATATATCTGCAATGCTACCGCCATGTTTTACTGTCATCAATGCTACGATGGGATTCCTAGCATACAACGAAATAGGGCTTGCAATAGGAAACCAATATCACATGAGCGAAACACAACGTTTTCATAAAAGTGCGATAGGTATAAATCTTTTTTTAGATAGTTTTTATTTATTTATATTTTTTTTGCTTATTATATAATATAATTTCAAGTTATGAAAAAACTTGAAATTAAATAGGGTAAATCCGGGATATATGCCCAACTTTTTTTATTTTACTCATATCTCCTAACATACAAATAATATGCACATGATTTTCATATGTGCACTTACTTTAGTCTTATATTTAATCGCTTTGTAGTGCTTTTTGTAGATTATTCAATAAATAAACCATATATTTTGAGTTAAAAATAAAACTACGTAACGGGATAGATGCCTCACAAGCGGTATATATGCCCAAGAGCAAATTATTTGGAGGGGATAGATGCCCTTTGCAAGAAAACAAATATTTTGATGAAACGTTTTAATCAACATTATTATTTATTAAATATATAAATTCTTTTCAGCTATTTATATAAAAATGATAATTAAAAACTAGTGTTTTTAATTAAAAATTGTATATTAGAGATCAATAAGTTTAGGTACAAAAATATAATCATATTAAAAACGGCAAGCCTAATTATTAGCCATTGGATGACGTGACTAATTTATTAACCATAGACAATTTCAATTATGAGATCAATCATCTTAGTTACAAAAATGTAATCATTTTTAAAACTGCAAAACTGATGACCCATTTTGGCAGTAATAATTTTTAGGCGCCCACATTTATTGCAGTAATTGCGATACAATGTACATGATTCATGAAGCCACTTGAGGCACATAACACAACGGATCCAATCTACTTTGGATTTGGTGTTACTATAATAGTCAAGACATTCCACGCAATAATCTTCACCTAGATTCATATCATTTACTACTATTTTCATCACTAGAACTATATATTCGAACAGGTTTTGCCTTTTTAGACGTTTCTTTGGTTTTGAAACATAATTTGTCGTGTTTTTGTTTTTTTATTTCTTCAACTTCAAAACTGCTGTCCTCATTCTCTTTATTATCATCGTCACTAGAACTGTAAATTTCTAAGTCTATTCTTTTTGTTAGTTTCTTTTTCACTTTTTTCACTTTCAATACTATTATCAGTAATATCTGTATCGCTTGACCTATAATCACGTGAATTATTTCTTTTTTGCTTCTTTGTTTTGGTTCTTTTCAAATTACCTTTTTCTTTACCTTCTTGCTGATCTTTTTTCGTTTTTTCACTGGTATCCCTTTGGTAGCTTTCCCCTTCTTTTTTTCCTCTATTTTGGAATCTGAATTCAGCACCTTGTTTACCCCTTTTTGAAAGGGGCGTCGGAAGCGTAGGAATTGGTAACGATTCATGAAGCAGTTTCAATGGAGTTTCTTTTTCCGTAGAAGTAGCAATATAACCAATAACTGACGGATTGTCTCCATCAATAGTATTATTCGTAACTGCCGGATTGCCTGCATCTACCAAATCATCGGCAAGTTCAACGTCCTAGATGGTATTTCGTGCCGTTTTGCTATATCATTGACGCTAATTAGTTTATTCGTCATTTCTGCCATAGCTGCAGCCAATATGTCCTCGGTCCAAGTAATGACACGCGGTTGGACGCCGGCTTTACGCTTGTATTTCCGGGGCATTTCCAATCTGAATCATATAACATAGTATGTACACTAAAGGACGGCAAGGGATAGATGCCCTTAGGGGCGAATATCCCAAAACTTATTGGGGCATATATCCCTTTTCACAGGGATAAATACCTCTGAAAAAAAAAATGGTTAATATGTTTATTTTATAGTAAAAATGTAACTCATAATAATATATATACATTACTCCTTATTCAGAAGCAAAATACAAAAAAACTTACTTATTAACTCCAAAGTTATAGAGGGCTGAAAATCATCCATCAAGTAAAATCACGACTGTTTGACTCGTAACTGTAACTAGCGCTTCTATGCACAACTGCACGCGCCAACTCTTTGTGGCAGACTGATTTGAGGGAGTGGCACGTTCGTATTATAAGGTATTCTTTTGATCACATGTCTTATATTTCACACAATTGCACTGCGGCGTCTATCCCGCTTGGGCGTATATCCCGGAATTACCCTATAATAAGCAAACATAAACAGTAAATTTATCCTAAAACAAATTATTTTAATCACAAAATCGAATAATGTTAACGTTATGCAAACACAATGAAACGCAGTGGCCAATCAAAGAAGTTCCTCAATGTGATTGTCAGTTTGTAAACACAAAAACAAAGGTATTCAAATAATTGAAAACTGCAGAGTTCACTCTGCAGTGGACTCTGCAGTTTTAAATTATTTGAAGCTCGGGGCGCGCTAGCATTTAAAAACCGCTTTGTTTCAAAGAAAATATCAGTGATGAATGACACCACGACATGGCCCTTTTACCAACGTCCAGTCCAAAGGCCTCACGCCCGCTTGGGTTCAGTCGAACAACCCCTTTATAGTGGTGTATATATCACCAAAATATGGATTGTAAAAGGATGAAATTAGTGATGGATTACGGTGACTAAGCTGTGTACGCCGAAGCAGATGTTCTGAGAATTGGGATAACTATTTTTGTGTTGCCAACGTTCACATTTCTGGCGTAATCTGACAAGTTATGTAGGTATGTCTTATAATATAGTAATAATTATATCATTAAATTAAGTAACAATAAATATTACAGGACATTAATTTCACACAGTGCCATCTCGTTCCAAACTAAGCAAAGCTTATATTTTGACTTTTTGAAAGCTTAAAGGTTAAATATATTACTTAGATACTTGTAATTACCTACTCATCATACTTAGTACTATTACTACTACTACTACTACTAACTGAGCTGTGAGGCTTGTAATATATTATTAGATAAATAAGTATGGGTATCCTTGAAACAAATACGGGCAAGCACTTGGTGTTTCCTACATGTATCTTGTCCGAACAGGCGGTAGATTTGACGTTTGAAAATTATGTAAAAAAAAAAATACTTTGACTTTGTCCCTTAAGAAGGCCCAGTAGTTCCGCTCTCCCATACAAAAGTAGTTTATCTTATATTTTGAAATAGTTTGACCCATACAAATTAAATTTTACAGGTATATTTAGATGTGGATAATCTTGATTTGTCATCGATTAACCATCCCATTTTGAAATGTAAAACCGCCTCTGTGGTCTAGTGGTTCAACCCACCGATTTCAGATCCAGAGGTCCCGGGTTCAATCCTCATGGGGAGTACAATATATTGTGCTTGGTGTGGTTGGTGGTAGGACTTTGTTTAAGTCCGCCTGGCTAGCTACCACCATCTTACCTAATTCTATCGCCATAATAACAATTCTAAAATTGTTGTGTTCCGGCATTTAGAGGTAAGATAGCCAGTTCCTCAGTTTGTTGAGGATTCCGGGTGAAGTGCACCTCCACCTTCGGCCTTATCTTAACTTGTTACCAGGTGAGATGACGGCCAAGCGCTTCCCCGTCGAAAAATAAAAAAATAAAAAAAAAAGGATAATTTGTAAATAAATTTGCAGTACACCCACCTAGGGAGCATAATCATTAATGAAACTTATTTTCAGCCAGATGTAACCACAAAAACAATATTAGAGTTGGAAATGAGCATGAGTCACAAAACGGCGCCATACGCGGTTTGTCTAGACTGGCTTGGAAGCTGCGTTCTCACTCTCAGGCCAGTGTAATGAGAACTCCCTCTGCCAACGTTAATTTTGGAGCTCTACCATGAGTTACTGTATTTTTTTTATTGTATGACGGTTAAGCACTTGGCCTTCATCTCACCTGGTTACTAGTTGAGATAAGATCGAAGGTGGAGACGCACTTCACCCGGAATCCTCAACAAACTGAGGAACTGGCTATCTTACCTCTAAATGCCGGAACACAACAATTTTAGAATTGTTATTATGGCGACAGAATTAGGTAAGATGGTGGTAGCTAGCCAGGCGGACTTAAACAAAGTCCTACCATCAACCAAACCAAGCACAATATATTGTACTCCCCATGGGATCGAACCCGGGATATCTGGATCTGAAATCGGTGGGTTGAACCACTAGACCACAGAGGCGGCTAAGTTTAATTATAAGTGTAACTAAGTACAGTGAGCTCGCAAGGCTCCAGAGTAAAATGCGAGCTTGGTCTGAAGCATTCGAGAACACACACTAAGTACTATTAAGATGCCGAGCAGTTTCACTCACTGAAAGAACCGTCTGAACGAAAATCACACCAATCATAGGTACCTATTGTTATATATTTTGTGCATATTTTAGCACAAAACGTACCACCAAGGTAACCTAAGCACAGAAAATTAGGTATTGCATATGTTAGGACCAAACAATTATATTTTCAGAACAATTTTTTTAACTGTGTGGTGGGGAAACACTAGGTCTTAATCCGTGTTGTCAAGTTATGATAATGCCGATGTTGGAAGCGCACTTCAACCAGAATTTTCAACAGACTGAGGAACTGGCTATGTACGCGAAGCCTTACTTACGCTAGCTAGCTAGTTGTGGGTGAATACTCATGGTAGTTACACAGGAACATAGGCCGATACGTGCGCCCTTGTGTACGTGTTACGACGGGTCAGGTTTTAGTGGACAGTTGGGTAAACGTTCATTTTTATCACACAAGTGAAGTAAGCAATTGGGGGAGACAAGTTAGTAGAAATGGTCGCATTCACTGTCATACTAGAACGTTGTTTTGCACTTAAAAGGACCCAGGAGTATCGCTGGTTTTCTCTCTCCAGTACAAACGAAGTTTGTCACTAGTTTTTACCAACCGATCTTAGCAAAATAAAAAAAATACTTTTTGCAATACACCAAATAACATTTTCAAATTTAAGTTAAAAACTTTTTTCTTAACCCTCATCTGTATCAGTAGTTGCTTACCTACATATAGATTTTCCTTATATTTATCTACTTATGCACTTCTCAATTTACTTTTAAATGTATATTTGAATACTTACCTAGCAATCCCCGTAACAGTATGTTTGTGAACCTACTTTTTTAAGTATCTAACTTATTACTAGAATAGTTATTTTTTATCTTATTAAGTTTCACCTGTTAATTATTTTAGTTAGGTACGAGACTCAAAATAGCGCAAGTTTAAACTTTTGTAGGGTTTAAGTTGTATCTTTAATTTTATATTGTAGATTTTTGTGTGAAAATGGTTTATAAAAAAACTTTTGCAGGTATTGGTACCTACCTAATTGCAAAGGGGTAATGATAGTTTGTAATTTTTCTAAAACATAATTAAATTCAAAATGAGCGACGTACAACGTTTGTATGCAGAGTGGTAAAACTGAAAACTAATAGTACTTTTTCCACGCTTTACTACTTAGCTTCACTTGTAACTAGCAATGTAATAAAATCTTAGAATATTGTAGTAACGAATTAAAAATCGCATTTACCTTCGTATTTGTACTTTGGATGACAAAACTATGATTTGGTTCTACTAAATCATAGTTTTCTTCGAGCTGATCTGATGATGGAATCTGGAGATAGATATTGTAAATATTACAGGACATTAATTTCACACAGCACCATCTAGTTTCAAACTAAGTAAACCTTGTAATATGGAAACTAAATTAATAAATAATACATATGTACTTTTTTTTGTAAATAAATACTTATCATGCAACACCCAAACACGGAACAAACATCAATATTGATCACACAAATGTTTGTCCTGGGTGAGAATCAGACCCACAACCTACAACTCAGGAGGCAGAAATACTGCCATCTGACAGGCTCGTTTAGATTGTAGAACTCTTTACTGGCTAAGTAAACCCCTCGAGTTTGGACTCAAATATTTTGAGTTTGACATTAGTATTGACATTTGACATGAATGCTTCTTGACAAAGCTCAAGAAGCTTCTTCAAGTTTCACGCAGGGCAAAAGTAAACATTTAGACATATACAAATGTCAAAAACGTACAAATGTCAAAACAAACATAAAAACGTAGCGTGGTTTTATATTTTTTTAAAACAATACAACAGCTCACTTATCAGCTCTTGATGTTTGGCTTTCACTATCTTTATGTTTGGTAGGGTCGCAGTATTGAAAATACACAAGAAAACGCCACTGGTAATTCTAACGGTGGTCTTTTTTTTTGTACCACGGGTAAGCGGCCTTCATCTCACCTGGTTAGAAGTTAAGATAAGACCGAAGGTGGAGGCGCAATTCACCCGGAATCCTCAACAAACTGAGGAACTGGCTATCTTACCTCTAAATGCCGGAACACAACAATTTTAGAATTGCTGTTATGGCGACAGAATTAGATAAAATGGTGGTAGCTAGCCAGGCGGACTTAAACAAAGTCCTACCACCAACCACACTGCGCCTACCACCAACCACACTGCGCCTACCACAGGATAAAAGTGAAAAACCACACGACGTAAAATTGCTTACGTCACTGACTTTGCACTGCCATATTTAGTACTTTTACTATACGCTAGATATGCTAAGTTCTCATACATTTCCTCTTCTGTCTTCGCTAAAGTCTGTAGTTTGCAAAAGCCTGTGGTTGTCACACCGGTCTACCACTAACACATTACCGTATTAACGATATCTCCGTGTAATGTTAGGAAATCCGGGACTGTATGTATGTATATATGTATGTGGCAATGTTTGTGACGGCTAAACTCTCGAATGAATTATCCGATTATCAAGAAATTTTAACTGTAAACCGTAATTAAAAATTGACTGTCGCGGGGGGATTTTGATCAGTTTTAGGGGGTAGTTTTGGAGATATTGGGGAAAAAATAAATACAATTTTTAACCCATATCTTTTGAACGGCTGATCCAATCAGTTAAAGATTTTATGAATATGCAGAGATTATATTGATGATCATCAATCGGTATGATGATTTTTTGAGAAATAGGGGTGTTAAGCGAGACAAGAAGTTTTTTGGCTTGTGGGGTGTCATTTGAAAGGCTGCAGATTAATAAAATATTTATTTAACAAATTATTAGGGATTGTTTATTAAACAAAGGGGAGCGTTTTGAGGTCTTAATATGTCTTGTAGGATATACTGTTTAAGCGAATTGACTTCACAATGACTACTTAACAACAACTCTTATTGCTGACACAAATAGTTAGCAAAAAGAGAGAGCCTCGAACACTCAGCTGAATAAAGAGAGATTGAGAAAAAGAGTAATTAAGGTTTTTTAATTTCTTGAGTAGATGCCAGGTTTTAACTTTTTTTTATTTATTGACTATATATATTATATATATACATTATCTATCTATTTTACTGCAACCTATCTATATGATCAACGGTTTGCTGTTAGAAAACTCTACAAGCTCGCAAAAAACAGCTCGCGGTACATAATGAATCTGAATTATTTTTTATTAGATGTGTTTGTGTGTACGATAAAGAATACGGTGTAATAAAAGTACACTTTTATCGTTTGTTAATTACGTTCTATTCTATTCGAGAAATAATGTCCGGTGGTTAAATACCTAACTCAAACCAGACATCACGGGATCTCAGTTCAAGCTAACTACTAGGTTATAATGTTAGGTATTTACGGAGATGTCTAGAGTGGTAGAGTGGTCCTTTAGATATATCTAAAGGAGGAACGAAAACGATAAACCAACTGGCCCATTTGAGCCAGAAATTATCTGACGTTTGCACGTCAGATATTTCTGGCGTTAGGTGTTTATTATTAAGAGGCTATATACAGGATGGGGTTTTGAGATGAGACAGTAATGGCTGGTACCTTAGCCGTTATAGTTTTTTTTTTATAATTCTAGGAGACGGGACAAGCAAGTAGCGCACCTGGTGTTAAGTGTACTCTTGCCTATGACAAAGCCTTACTGCATAGGTCACATCCACAAAGAACATAGCCTACACGGCACGGCCTCACGTACCCGTAATTTCACCGGAACCATACCCTTCAAACCGAAACACAGCAATGCTGCTTGGCGGCTGAAATAAGTATGGTGGTGTAATTCTCCGGACGAGCCCTTTCACTAGGGGCTTCTACTACTCTTAACAGGAAGACGTTTCTAGGAGACCTGCATGTAAGCCCGGTCAGCCTCAGTCTTCAGTGTTTTGATCACAGTAAGAAATAGGATCATTTGGCAACAAAGAATATTTCGAGTTGATTATTTGTTTTCCATATGCAATGTATGTAAAAAGTCATTTGTATTTATATGCTTCTTTCAGAACCATTCAACACGGACCATTTAATTATACTTGCCTTAAAAGGTCCGATAGCGACTATAATCCTTATAAGATCGATTGGCATCAAAAAACGTGTATGTGTAAAATTTAATTTTCTTGCTGACTGTGCATTCTTTCCAAAATCTGTAAATGCAGTTCAGAATATATTAAAATTTATGGATAGCCTCCTAGGAACGTTTTCCTGTAACTTTACCGGTTATGGAACCTGCCCTTACAGTCCCATTTTAAAAATCCATCCTGTATACTCCCGCAGCCCGCACGTAGGTAAGTAAAACGGATGAGCGAGATTTCATTGTAAAAACATAGCATTTTCTAATAATAAAGCCGTTTTATTCTGCAACATTATACATTTTTAAACACTTTCAAAGCTCGTCTTATTCCGGTGTGCCTCTTGCCAAGACCTCCTCCAAAGAGCCTCCTTCAATTGCTGCCTATCTAGCGACCCTTCTCTAGTTTGGTCCTGCAATGATCTTCAACTCTTCATTCCACTTCGTGTAGACCACAGGTGTAGACTTTATTTAACCGACTTTCAAAAAAAGAGGAGGTTCTCAATTCGTCGGAATCTTATATAATATGGGCACTTAAAGTGATTTGGGTATTTTTAGTGTCGGTATACTTCCCAGATGATCCCATCGCCATCAGGTCAGGATCTGATGATAGGATCCTGGGAACTCCTCAAATATTATAGGTAGGTACACTATAAGCGATTTGGTCCGATTTTTCCTTACTTTTGAGGTAATACAACCTCAAAAGTAAGGAAAAAACGGACCCCATATAGGATCACGCGTCTGTGAATGTCTGTCCGTCCATCTATCTTTTTTTTTTATATTACTACGGGTAAGCACTTGGCCTTCATCTCACCTGGTTACAAGTTGTGATAAGGCCGAAGGTGGAGGAGCACTTCACCCGGAATTATCAACAAACTGAGGAACTGGCTATCTTACCTCTAATGCCGAAACACAAGAATTTTAGAATTGTTATTATGGCGACAGCATATGGTAAGATGGTGGTAGCTATCCAGGCGGACTTAAACAAAGTCCTACCACCAACCAAACCAAGCACAATATATTGTACTCTCCATGGGGATCTAACCCGGGACCTCTGGATCTGAAATTGGTGGGTTGAACCACTAGACCACAGAGGCGGTTAAATCAAAATATCATCAAAATAATTGCCAAAAGTACGTCATCCTGGTAAACGAAATTGAATCATATTCAAGTAATATAGTAGTGAATGTAAATTAATTAGGTAAAAAGTGTTGTAATTCATCCCCAATGTTTGAACATTGAGCTTCCCTAGTAGCCTTCGCTTCGCACCTAAGTACCTTCTTTTATCCAAGTATTTTTATACGCACATTATATTTTACTCGGGGCTCAAAAGGAAGTTAGTCTGTGCGTTGATTTTCAGTCAGTCAATCAGTCAGACAGATACTAGATAGAAGATTTTATGACAGATGATGGTACGCACAACCGAGTAACCTTTGCAAGGTAGTTAATGTGGGTTGAAGCCGTTGAATCCGGACAAGGTGAAGGGTCAATGAACCGCCCAAAAAGAGGAAAGAATTCATAACCGCCGAAAGTTGGAGCGAGTTCAAACGGTGGCGCCGCTCGGTCGCGGGAGATGGCGCACAGTGATCTCGTCTGCCAAACTACCATCGCAGGGGAGAATGTATCAGTAGGAATAACACATACACACATACAGTTTGAGTTTTTATCAAGTTCACACAAGAAATTGGGTATCTACACCCAATTTTATGGACGGGAAAAATAATAAAAATCTCTAAATAAATCGTAGTAAATATTACAGGACATTAATTTCACACAACGCCATCTAGCCTCATATAAATAATATAAACGGGATATTTACCATGATTTGTTGTTATATCCCGCTAATATTAGCTATAGTGTTCATAGCTATGATGGCTTCAAAAGTTAAAAGTATCTCGAAAAAATGATAGTTTTTTTGTTTTACATGCTCATACTTTTTTTTACTAGCCACTGTCACCCTTTACAGAGTTAAAGTGTTAGCTTTTGAACCAATGTCTATAAAATACAATCCACTAGAAATATATCATCACTCAAAAAAAAACATAAATTTACAGTGAATCCGATTTTTTACACTGATTTTATAGATAACTATCAATATTCTCGATAAAAACATAATTACGATTAATTAAAATTACTGTTAGTTATTTTGTATTGTATCGATATTGTATTATATTATATTATACCTTTTAATGGAGATTAAAAAAATAGCCTTCAAACAATAAAACTACCAAGTCCCTATCTCACACGAAACGTTTGGTATTTGCTGCACAAAAAAGTCAGAATAATCTCACCAATAAAGATAGTGAAACATAGTTCATAGTGGCTAGCGCCAAATCAAGTCCCACTCCAGATAAGCAGATCAATGAACGACGGGGAATCGCTTAGCCTTCATCTCATCTGGTTTCAAGTTATAAAACCGAAGATGTGCGCTACACCCGAAATGCTCAACTGTCTGAGGAACTGGCTACCTTACCTCTAAATTCCGGAACACAAAAATTTAAGAATTGTTCTTATGGCGACAGAACTAGGTAAGATAGATAGTGGTAGGTAACCAGGCAGGTTTAAATATAGTCCTACCACCAACCAAAACAAACACAATATGTACTCCTCCTGGGGATCGAACCCGGAACCTCTACATCTGATACCGGTAGACGAACCACTAGACCAGAGAGGAAGAAAAAACCTTAGAAAACATGGTGTATTTCAATAGCCGCTTTAACAACAAAAGATTTAAGGGTAAGGGCAATAATAATAACCTTACAATTTACAAATACATATTTACTACCTTTGTTTCAATTGTAATTTCCAGTTCTTATATCCTGACCAAGAATAACTTTTCCCCACAGCGGAGAATTGGACTCGTCAGCCTTACTGCGCAGATCATATCCACAAAGAACGTGATGCAATGTATTACCTACGCCCATCAGCTAGAGGCGTAAAGGTGATAAGCGTAGTGCCCGTAGTTTTTTTTTTATTGTACGACGGGGAATCGCTTGGCCTTCATTTCGCCTGGTAACAAGTTAGATAAGGCCGAAGGTAGAGGCACACTTCACCCAGAATCCTCAACTAACTGAGGAACTGGCTATCTTACCACTAAATGCCAGATCACAATAATTATTAGAACTGTTGTTATGGCGACCGAATTAGGTAAGATGGTGGTAGCTAGCCAGGCGGACTCAAACAAAGTCCTACCACCAACCAAACCAAGCACAATATTGTGCTAGGGATCGAACCCGGGACCTCTGGATCTGAAATCGGTGGGTGGGTTTCACCGGCAACCATACCTTTAAACCGATATAGCATAGCTGCTTGTCGGCCGAAGTAAACACTAAACTGTAAGTATCTTTGAAATTCCCAACGGGACAATTGGTAAACGTATAATCCGCTAGTTTGAACTCCAAAGCAAAGATTGTGCATTTCGATTGCTGATGTTCTCCAACTGCCATTACTCACACTGTGTCAGTTCGTCTCACCACACAAGGGATGCACCACT
This sequence comes from Venusia cambrica, assembly GCA_951394065.1. Taxonomy (NCBI): domain Eukaryota; kingdom Metazoa; phylum Arthropoda; class Insecta; order Lepidoptera; family Geometridae; genus Venusia; species Venusia cambrica. The sequence goes on along the minus strand of OX596044.1, from coordinate 4,417,041 downwards.
GACAATCGATTCAATGGAAATAGAACGGGGGCGATACGAATTCGGTTTACGTGTCACTATTTTATCTATTCCACTATGTTTATACGAAAATCGCTATAATTTTAGCAGTTTTTGAGCCTTTTGGTGTCGAAACTTTGTGTCTGTGGGGGAGCCGGTGTCCTCCGAGTTTTCAAAAATGCGGGGCTACACGTGGCATATGTATTGCGTATACTATGTTACGTTACGTACGCTATACGCAACTATGCACGCGAATAAGCGTAGCTTTCAGCGTGGTAATGTAGCTAGTGTCTTGGGTACGCTTCCGTCTGGAACAGGAATTAGATTCTTTGCTTGTTCTTTGCTCTGTATCAAAGAACAAACAAAGATAATTGAAAAATTGTTTTTCTTGATGTCAGAAACAACTAATAAACTACTTGCCTGTTTTAATAGTTTATGAAATGCCACAGATTCCAGCTTATTTCTATCATTATCTTAAGCGTCTTTGATTGATTTCTTCCCGTTCTTTCTGTCATGGCAAATAGCATCTGGATACTTTCAATTTAGGTAATCACTTGATCAGCTAATTAAGTACCTGTGTGATTGCTATGGAAGGTTTCTTTTATAGGAGGGAACTATCGTAAACGTAATCTTCTATCGAACATCCAATGAGCGAAATTCAAAGGTAAGCTCAAAAATACCTTTTTTCTCGTTGAAAATGATCTCGATTGCTTCACTCAAATGGAATAAGAGATCGTCTGATCTTCTGTAGGACGTGTGGTAATAATAATTAAGGGGAGTCTATTGGAGCCTAATTATTACTTTTTATTTTAAATATCGAATAGGCTTGCGTTTGAGTGCTATCTCGCATGATATTAAGTGATGTCGCAGCCTATAATGGAGCACGCTAGCCTAGAATATTACATCTAGTCCCAAACTAACCAAAGCTTGTAATATGAACTAGGTTACGGATATAACACTTAGATACTTTTGTTTGTTTTTTGTTTGAGGTTGTGGTTAGGCCCCTGGTTGTGATAAGTCAGTGGTATACGCTAGGAAAAAGCCAGCGATTTCGTTGCCTGCGGAATACCGCTAGGACCTCGTGGTATTCCGCAGGCAAGCCACCAAGCGACTAGGTGGTAGATTACACCTACCCTATTCTTATTCTTATTCTGAGTGGGAGTGACCAAGGCCTGCACTGACGTCCCGCTGTGGGGTGTATTGTGTATTGTCCCCCAAGGTTTTAACTAACCCTACCCCTACCAGCCCAGCTGCTTATAATACCGGAGCAGGACTGTGGGTAGTAGTATTAGACACCTACCCTAAATACCTATGTGTAAATTGGTCTAGCTAGGCAAGCGTAAGGACGTCTTTCAGCTAGATGGAAATGAATGAATTGAACCGCCTCTGTTGTCTAGTGTCTCGACCAGGTCAGATTCAGAGGTCCCCAGTTCGAACCCCAAGGGGAGTACAATATTTTGCTTGGTTTGGTTGGTGGTAGGACTTTGTTTAAGTCTGCCTGGCTAGCTACCATCTTAGCTAAGTCTGTCGCCATAACAACAATTCTTTCAAAAAATGGTGTGCGTTACCGCAGCAAAATGTTGTGCTCAATAAAGATGAGAGTACGATAGAAAATTAGAGTGTACTAAGTTGTAATTGCGCGCCAAAAATAGAATTTGTGCGCCTTACACTTTCGGAGATGTTTACGATAAACAGCAAACATTAACACGGATTCCGGGTGAAGTGCGCTTCGGCCTTATGATAACTTGAAAATCAGGTGAGATGAAGATCAAGCACCTACACGTTGTACAATTAAATAAAAATGGAGTGATGACCTTCATCTCAGTGGCGCACCTTGGGAAAAACCTACGCCCAGCAAGACAAGAAAGGTTGATGATGATGATGTACCCAAGAAAGTAAGAAATTAAAACCAATATCGATTTGAATTTCAATATTGAACCTATAATCTGAAATAATTTGAGCTATTCGTGGTTTGTCAGTCAATTATCGGTAAGTTACAGGACCCATAAGTGTACCGGTATATTAAGATGGATGTGCTTGCAGCCAAAGACCTGATTCCCATTTTGAAACAGCTAAGAGACAAGCACGATCTATGGAGGTACACGTATGTAATAGATAATTCCGTGTCAACTCGCACAGAGGCCCGTCCCACTGCCGTTGTGCCGAAAGGTGTTTTGGATCGGTACCTAAGCCGACCAATCGAACAGGCAATGAGGCCTGCAACCATGCTCTGTCATTCAACTCAATGTTTAAAACCGTGGAAAGGGTGTTATTTATTATGTTGTTTAAGCCTTCCACCAGATCACTGTGTTTCCACAGTTGTAAACTATCGTTATACCAAATTTCATCCAAATTCGTTCAACCGTTTCTGCGTTCAGGATCGTCAAACATACTCACAAAATTTTGCCTTTATAATATTAGTGTGAAATTGATTTATTATTATATTACCCTTTTTTTACACTACTTGGATACATAACAAGCCAGTAGCCCATCTAAGCAAACACAGGAAAGCTAATTGACGTCCAAAAAACGTATAGTAGTAGTACTTCCCCGAACGAGTCCTCACACAAGGAACTCTACTACTCTTAAAATACCGTCGTATCTGAGCTTTATAATCACATAAAGTGAATCAATATCGATTGAAGACGCTCAGACCACTTCATTGGTAATGCGAGGAGGTAGTAATTAAATGCAAACATACGCTCGAAGCAAAGCCAACTTATACCACAGAATCAATAATAGCTCTACGGTTACTTACAATTGACTTGCTATACCACCAACCAACTAGAAAAAAGCAGTAATCTAGGGAAGCTTGTGTCAGCATCAGCCGGAGCCCACACGCAAAAAAGGCCCACAAGATGCCTACTTTTTTTTTATTGTACGTCGGGGAAGCCTTTGGCCTTCATCTCACCTGGTTACAAGTTGAGATAAGGCCGAAGATGAAGGCGCACTTCCCCCGGAATCCTCAACTAACTGAGAAACTATCTTACCTCTAAATGCGGGAACACAATATTTTTAGAGTTGTTGTTATGGCGACAGAATTAGGTAATATTGTGGTACCTAGCCAGACTTAAAGTCCTACCACCAACCAAGCCAAGCACAATATTGTACTCCCTGAGGATCGAACCCGGAACTTCTGGATCTGAAATCGGTGGATTGAACCACTAGACCACAGTAGCGGTTAAAAGCTTGCGGAAACCGGTCCGCGCTAAAGGACCAAGTAAGTAATAATATAGTAAGTTTAACCGCCTCTGTGTCTAGTGTGTCTAGTGGTTTGCCTACCGTTCAGGCCCAGAGGTTCGATTCACAAATTAGTGCTTTGTTTGGTGTGTGGTGAGACTTGGTTTCAGGAGAGGTTGGGCAGAGTAGGTTATGCTACTAATTTGAGCCGCCCGTCTAGGAAACTTCTGCCAAACAGAGTATCGCATCCAACTAGCACTATACCTATCTAAATAGTGATGTGTTCCTGCGGTGAGTAAGATTGAGAGCTCCTTGAAAAGGTTCGGAATCGCGCAAGTCTAAGAACAAGCCTCATAGCTCAGTTGGTATTTACTCCTTCTGCGCTGTAGGCTGGGGTTCGATTCCCACACAGGACAAACATTTGTGTGATGAGCATTTGTTCTGTGGTTGGGTGTTGTATCATAAAGTAAGGTAAGGTGCTAGATGGTGCTGTGTAAAAGTAATGTCCTGAAATATTTATTTATTTAAGTGAGCTTCTAGTGTTTTAAGCGTCCATAGGCATCATCTTATATCTTACGGTCAGGTGGACCGTAAGCCTGAATGCCACCTAGCTTGGGGCCAAGTAAGATACCTACCACCATATAAGCAACTTCATTGCGCCCGTCTACTTGAGGCATACTCAAGTAGACGGGCGCAATGGAGTGTAGCGTAGGTCATGTTTTTTTTTTGAGGACATGACGCAGTAAGGCTTTTTGAAGTGAAAAGTTCTTTGGGCGCGTTGGGCATTTTTTGAGATGGGGAAAAAACCATTGAACTCGTGACAAGTGTTAAATACATACATTGTCACATTATCTTTAAAGTGGTACGGGTAAGGACCGGTCGAAGACTGCTCCTATCTATATACGACAATCTTCAAGTTTACAAATGTCATTATGACACAAAAATTCACAACCCACGACGAGACTCGAACCCGCATTTTTTCCTGAAGCCGGATACGCTCTAACCAACTGAGCTACGGGGGCACCGACGCAGATTCCGAGTACTGTGTCACATGTCTCAGCTATAGTTGCCTGATGTTCAGTCAGGTTTCCTTAAAGGATTCGCTCTGAGGCACCAGTCACACTAACCTTGCCTTGACGCTCGGAACTTTTGGTGACAATTAGCAGGGTCGAGCTAGGCTCCCTCGCGTTGTTGCCAACTGTTGTGGGTAGTTAGGTGTTGCCAACTGTTGTGGGTGGGCGTGAATAATTAGCACGGTTGAGCTAGGCTCCTGTGCGTTGTTCCGCCTTCCCATCTCAGGATGGACGAAAGGCCTGTCGTAAGCGGGGGAGGGTCACCCCCCCCCTGTCGTCGGGAGGCTGCTGAAGCCGGTCCGGCTTGCGTGGAGGCATCGCGGACTGATGCTGCGAAGCCCCTACGCGGGGCGAACGGGCGCTTCATAAAAGGCCCTTCTCAGGGCCAAACAACAACAATCGGCCCTTCTCAGGGCCACCCAACCGGCCCTTCTCAGGGCCCCCCAACAGGCTCTTCTCGGGGCCAGACGTCGGAGGAATCTGGCTCCGAAATGGAGGGAAGCCGGAAGCGGCCGTCCTCCTCGCTCTTCGTGCCCGGGGGATTCGACTCGGACACTGAGACCGAGGGGACGTTGGCCGCCAAGGTTAACACTGCCAGGAGAGGCAGAGGGAGCACCGCGAGGGCGGCAGCAAGGGAGGTTTTCCTCAAGCCACGGCCAGTGGATGAGGATCTCGATGAGGTCCTGCAGAGCAGGAGATATGGGAAGGGGCGTCCCGCTGTCGTCTCCGGCCTTGTGACTGACACCGGCAGTGATACCGATGTCACCGCAAGGTCCGGGGACCCCAGTGAGTTCAACGCCCAGGAGATGAGGGCGTTTGCGGGCGAGAGGATCGCCTGCATTATGGAGGTTGCTCGGAAGTCGGGCAACCTAAAGGGCGAGTTCGTCGCCCGACTAAAGCGGTCCGCCTCCGACTTGCGTGAGGTCGTGACAGCCCTCGCGGGCAGGACTGAGGTGGAGGAGACGCGCCACTTGAGGGCGGACAATGGCCGCCTACGCCTGGAGGTTGAATCCCTCCGGGCGGAAGTGAAGGCGCTGCGTCGCGGCTTCTCGGAAGCGAAGTCGGAGGCCGCTGCTGCTGCCACTGCTGCTGCCACTGCTGCCGCAGCTGGGCCGCAGGTGGCCGCCCCCACAGTCATGCAGGGAGCAGGGGAGCTGGTCGAGGAGCTAAAGCGCTCCTTGACCTTAACGTTCGGGCAGATGCTGAACGCCCGACTCGCGGGGATTGAGGAGCGTCTCCTGCCAGCCTCGGTGGCTCGGCCACCACTGAGGGCGGATGCCGTTAGGGCGGCAGTGGCTTCCGCGCCACCAAAGGCGACGCCACAGCCGGCTCGCAACCCTGCCCCCAAAGCGGGGAGAAATGCGGCGCCGGTGGCTGGACCCTCAGGGGTGCCTGCCCCCGCCGCCGCTTCCCAGGGGAAGACCTGGGCAGCGGCGGTGGGTGGGGGAAGGGGAAGGAGTGGAACCTCCTCCACCACTCCCCCGAAGACTGCTGCCCCTCCCAAAGTGGCACCGGTGGCTGGCCCCTCCAGGGTGACTGCCCCCGCTCCTGCCCAGGAAGAGACCTGGGCAACGGTGGCAAAGAAAGGAAGGAGAGGGGGCAGGGGGAAGAAATCATCTGCTCCTCCTGCCTCTGCCCCAATGACTGGCGCGAGGCCGAAGCCGGTGGCCCCCCCGAAGCCTAAGGTGGCGCTAAGGACCCCGAAGTCCGCGGCTGTGGTGCTGCTGTTGCAGCCTGAGGCCGCGGAAAAGGGGGCGACTTACAGCGCCATCCTTCAGAATGCGCAGGAGCGCATCGATCTCCAGGAGTTGGGGATCGATGAGCTCCGCTTCCGCCAGACGGCCACGGGAGCCAGGATGCTGGAGATTCCTGGTTCCCAAAACGGCGAGAAGGCGGACAGGCTCGCGGAAAAGCTCCGCGACGTCCTGTCCGAGGTGGCGACAATCACCAGGCCCGTCAAATCTACCGACGTCCGAATTACGGGCCTGGATGACTCGGCCACCAAGGAGAGAGTGGCCGCAGCGGTGGCTAGGGTTGGGGGCTGTGAAGCGCGGCTCGTAAAGGTCGGGGAAATGCATCCCGGCCTCGGCGGTGCGGGCTCCACCCTGGTGTCCTGCCCGATTTCAGCGGCCAAAGCGCTGCTGGAAAAGGGTAGACTGTTGGTCGGGTGGAGCTCGGCGCGAGTGGTGGCCCTAGGGGAACGCCCCATGCGCTGTTTCAAGTGCATGGGGCTGGGGCATACACGCCCCCAGTGCCCTTCCACGTCCGACAGGGGTGACCTGTGCTTCCGGTGTGGAAACACAGGTCACAAGGCGGCCACCTGCGGGCGGGCCGACCCCCACTGCGCTATATGCGCAGAGTCGGGGAGGCCGGCCGGGCACACAATGGGGACGCGAAGTTGCGTTCCCCCCAAGACGAAGGGGAGAACCGCTGGGGTCCGGACCACCCCAGTGACTCCACTGGTCGCTCCCGTGACGGGAGCGAGCCAAGCGACTTGCGAGGAGGTTGAGATGACTGACTAATATGGATCAAATCGGCCAACTCAACCTCCTACAGACGAACCTCAACCACTGCGCCAGGGCTCAAGATCTGCTTATGCAGTCCCTGGCGCAGTGGAACGTCGACTTGGCGGTCGCTGCGGAGCCGTACTTTGTCCCCTCTCAGCATGCTTGCTGGGCTGGGGACCTGGACGACTCCGTGGCCATCGTGGGAAGGGCGCATGGCGGTCCCCCCCTCTCGGTAGTAGAGAGAGGTGCGGGGTACGTGGTGGCCAAGTGGGGGGAGTATGTGGCAGTTGGCGCATACTTCTCCCCCAATAGAACCGCTGCGGAGCTGGAGGTCTTTATGGACCTCCTAGCCGCGGCGGTTAGAAGGCAGGTGCCACGTCAGGTCCTCTTTATGGGGGACCTGAACGCCAAGGCCCGGGACTGGGGCAACCCCTCTACCGACACTCGTGGGGAGATTGTCAGGGAGTGGGGGGTTGCCACGGGACTGACCCTCTTGAATAGAGGGTCGGCCCACACGTGCGTGCGACAGCGAGGGGGGTCCGTGGTGGACGTATCGTTCGCCACCCCCGCTGTCGCAGCACGTGTCCAGTCGTGGAGGGTGATGTCGGAGGTGGAGACTCTCTCGGACCATAAATACATATGGTTCGAGATCTCCTCCACCACCGACATCCAAGGGGGGCAAGTGGCGCGAGCGGACTTCCCGCGCTGGGCGATCTCTCGCCTCGACGCCGAGGTGGCGTCCGAGGCGGCGATCGTTCAGTCGTGGTTCGCCGCGCCCACACACCCGGAGGCGGAAGTGGCAGCGAGCCGCTTCCGGGAGGCGGTGACCGCGGTGTGCGACGCCGCCATGCCTAGGTGCAGACGCCTCCCGGGCCGCCGGGAGGTCTATTGGTGGAGCTCGGAGATAGCGGATCTCCGAGCCGCCTGCTCGGCGGCGCGCCGCTCCTACGCTCACCGTAGGAGGCGGCGTCACGGGCGGACCGACGGCGAGCTGTCAGCCGAGGAGCTGACAGCCGAGGAGCAGCTGTACAGCTCCTACCGCGAGGCGAAGCGGGAGCTGCAGCTGGCCATCGGTCGGGCCAAGGAGCGGTCCTGGCGCGAGGCCTTGGAGGGCCTCGATAGGGATCCGTGGGGGCGCCCGTACAGAGCGGCCCGGAAGAAATTCCGGGGCCAGGCACCCCCGGTTGCGGAGTCCCTGGAGCCGGAGATCCTGGGCGGGGTGTTGGAGGGGCTTTTCCCCGCCATCGACCCCCACCACACCCCGCCCGCGATGGCGGCGCCCTCCTCGCCGGTCGAGGAGGTGGACCCGGACTCCATCCCACCTGTCTCAGAGGTGGAGATGGAGTTGGCCGTCGGCCGCCTGAGCGGCAAACGGACGGCGCCGGGTCCGGACGGGATCCCGAAGAGGGTCCTGAGGATCGCCCTCAGGGAGATGGGCGATCGGCTTCGGGAGCTGTTCGACGTGTGCATCACGTCCGGACGGTTCCCGAAGCTGTGGAAGGACGGCCGGCTGTGCCTGTTGCGGAAGGAGGGTCGTGCCGTAGACTCGCCTTCCGCATACAGGCCAATAGTGCTGCTCGACGACGCGGGGAAGCTGCTGGAAAGAGTGGTGGCTTCCCGCGTCGTCCGGCATCTAGGCGGCACTGGGCCTCAGTTGTCGGAGGCCCAGTTTGGGTTCAGAGCGAGGCGGTCAACGATCGACGCCTTGCTCTGGCTCAAGGGGTGGACGCAGGAGGCGGTCCGGGAGGGGGATAAGGCGTTGGCTGTCTCGCTGGACATTGCCAACGCCTTCAACAGTCTGCCGCACGGAACGATACAGGAGGCGCTCCGTTACCACGGGGTGCCCCTGTATCTGCGGAGGCTGTTGGCGGACTACCTCCAGGACCGCGAAGTCCTGGTGGAGGGACGCGACGGTCTGAGACGCCGTCGCGTCGTCCGCGGGGTTCCGCAGGGGTCGGTGCTGGGACCGCTCCTGTGGAACATCGGCTACGACTGGGTCCTCCGTGGCACGCTGCCCGCAAACATGCGGGTTGCGTGCTACGCGGACGACACCCTGGTCGTAGTCAGGGGGAGGGACCTGAGGGAGACGGTGCGGTTGGCCGAGGTGGGCACGGCCCACGTGATCGACCGCATCCGCTCCCTCGGGCTGGGAGTGGCCCTCTCCAAGACCGAGGCCCTGTTGTTCCACGGGCCTCGGGGGGGACCCCCGCCAGGGACCAGAGTGGTCCTGGACGGAGTCCCGGTCCGGGTTGGGACCCAGATGAAATATCTGGGTCTCATCCTGGACGGACGGTGGACTTTCAGGGCCCACTTTACCCAGCTGGCCCCGAGAGTCCTGGGAGCCGCCGCCGCACTGGGGAGGCTGCTGCCCAACGTGGGCGGCCCGAGCGCCACGTGTCGCCGTCTATACTCCGGAGTGATCCGGAGTATGGCCACCTACGGGGCACCGGTCTGGGTGGACGCCCTCGGTCGCGCGAACATGACCCTGCTGCGACAACCGCAGCGGGTCATTGCGACGAGGGTGATCCGCGGATACCGGACGGTGTCCTGGACGGCAGCATGCGTGCTGGCCGGCGATCCCCCCTGGGCTCTCCAAGCGGAGATCCTCGCCGAAGTGTACCACTTCGTGGCGGCGAGGAGATCCGACGGGGAGCACCTGGAGTGGGATCGGGTGGAGGGCCTACGGCGACAGGCGCGGGCCGCCATGTTGAGGCGGTGGGCGGAGGACCTGGCTCCACCGGTCCCTGGTCAGTGGACGGTGGAGGCCATTCGCCCGGTCCTCCGTGACTGGGTGCGGCGGCGATTCGGGTCGCTGACGTTCCGACTGGTGCAGGTGCTTTCCGGACATGGATGTTTCGGAAAGTACCTGTACCAGATCGCGAGACGGGAGGCGACCCCGGCCTGCCACGAATGTGGTGCGCCGGAGGATACGGCGCACCACACGCTGGAGGTGTGTGCCGCGTGGGGTCCCATGCGACACACACTTTCAGCCACCCTGGGAGGGGACCTCTCGCTGCCGAGCGTGGTCAACGCCATGCTCGACGGCGACAGGGAGTGGCAGGCGATGGTCTCCTTCTGCGAACAGGTGATGTCGCAGAAGGAGGCCGCGGAGAGGGTCAGAGAGGACGATGCCCGCTCTGACCCGATCCGCCGGAGGCGAAGGGGGGGTAGGAGGGGGCGGTTTGCCCGCCTTCTTCGACTTCCCCTGTAGTGGAGCCACCTGGTGGAGAGTCGGGGGACTCTCCGCCGGCTTGCACGGCTCCACTCGTCTGAGGGGTGGTCCTGGTGAGCAGTGACCACCCCTCCTTGGCCGGGGCCTGGACATGGGTTCCAGGCCAACCGCCGGGGCCAGATGGTGAATGCTAACGCGACCCCATCTCGGCCCCACGAAGGCGGGCGACTGCTCATAGTGGGTTTTTAGTGGGTTCGAGTCCCACATACCCCCTTCCACCACCCCCATGGTGGAAGGGAAATGCGAGGGCATTTTCCCACTTAAAAAAAAAAAAAAAAAAAAAAAAAAAAAAAAAAAAAAAAAAAAAAAAAAAAAAAAGGTTTCCTTAAAGGAAGGGGTACAGCAACGGCGCTATTGGATGTTGTGGATAACATATTTGCTGACCAGGATCTAGGTATGGGGACAATATTAGTCCTTCTTGATTTCTCCCGTGCTTTTGATTCTATAAGTGTTCGGCTGCTCATATCCAAGCTCTCTTACTACGGTGTTGGTGTTTTCACGCTTAAATGGTTTGACAGTTATCTAAATCAACGCTCACAGTTCGTTAATGACACTCGAGAGGACGTTTCACGGTTAGTGTCATCAGTGAAAGGTGTTTATCGTGGCGTGCCACAGGGATCATACTTGAACCCCTGCTATTTATGATGTACAGTGCTGACATATGCTGGAATATTAAACATTGTAAGTATCATCTGTATGCCAACGATGTGCAGCTCTATATACCAGTGCAACCAGAAAATGTTTTCAGCAACTTAAATAAATTAAACAATGATCTCGATCGCATAGCAGACTGGTCTCAGAGCAATGCGCTTCTTTTAAATCCTTTAAAGTTCAAGTTTATGATCCTAGGTTTGCAATGTCTAGTAGAGAACATCTCAGGACACACATTGAGCGTAAAAATTAAGGGACAAAATGTAGAACAGGTGCCTGAGGCCAGGAATCTGGATATTCTCTATGACAGTACCCTCCGTTTTGAGAATCACGTACTGAATACGGTACGGAATTGTTTTTTTAGGTTAGAATTACTATATAAGGTCCGACAATATCTTAAAGAAGAGATCCGTGTGAAGGTGTGTAAGACAACAGTATTGTCTAATCTTAATTACGGTGACCTTGTGTTTGGGCCCCGCCTATTATCTAAAACAGCCCGCCTAGTCCAGCGGATACAGAATGCCTGCTGACGGTTCATTTATAACATCCCACCTCAAACGCATATTACGCCATATCTAAAATCCTCTACTCTTAATATGGCTTCGCGACGACGATTACACATGGCAGTTCTGGTCCACGGACTCATTAACTCTGAATCGCCTGAGTACTTATTCTCCGAACTTAGTAAGTACCGAAGTAAATGTAGTTAGCTACGTCTACAAAAAACCTTCTGAACTATAGCAAATATAAAACGGTTGCGTTCAGCGGCAGTTTTCGCTACCAGGCAACCAAATGTTGGAACAACATCCCTCCACCATTTCGAATGTTAAAATGTAAGAACACTTTTTAAAAGATACTTAGATGTTCCATACTTGAACAACAAAAAGTTGGGTTGCCTGGAGTGAACCGCTTTAGTGCGCCTTTCGCTTGTTAGGCAGGTTAAGTTATTTATTTATTCATTTATAAAAAATGTTTTGTTTGTCTGTATTTATTATAATGCGTGTAGAATTAAATTAGTTAATGTATTATTGTTATTTTTAAAATGTATAATGTATATTTGCATCATATTAGTGGTATACATTATAATCATAAGTATATAAATATTTTCACATACTTCACACACTCCACATTGTATATTATATCGCCTAGTCTCGCAGGGTCTAGTGAGCCTCGTCAAGGTTTCGGCAGAATACCAGCGCCTATCTACTCCCCAGTAGTAAGGCATTCATGCTGAGTCGAGGTCTATTTAGCTGTTGCGGCACACAATTCTACTTAACTACTAACATAAGCAATTTCCTGTTTTTTTTGCTATTTCTTTGTTTCTATTTGTAATTGTTTCCTTTTGTAGTTTTTGTGTTTAATGGTTATTTAAGTTTTTCTTATTTGTATATTTCGCATGTTTTGTAAATATTGTGTGCCATCGTAGTGAATAAATTTATTTCTGATTCTGATTCTGATATTTTTCCTACTGTGCTGCCTCGGCTACAGTTTACAAGTCCGTCGGATCAATAAATGATTATGGCATGGCATTCCGAGGGATGATTGATGTTCCTGACATAAGTGAAGAGCCATGCCAATTTTACCCCCCTTAATGCGGCTGCCGACGTAGACACAAGTGGTTTACCGTTTCACCTGCTCGCACAGTGGCTCGAGCCTTCCCCCCAAAGGGGTACCTTTGGGGGGAAGGGGTTTTGGGTTTCGTATTCTCACTTCTCCCAACGCTTTCCTTGACGACAACACTGATCTGGATTATTTGCTGTCTGGTCGGTAATATTGACAGAATACTTGAGGCATTGTGAAAGGTATGTATGACTGACTATTTCTATTAAATGAAATTGAATTATTGATTCAGACAACCCAAGGACCCATTAAATAGAGTACGTAAATGTGTCTCAAGACAGTAAAACACAGTAATACTTATTAGTTATTCTGTGGCTAGGAGACGGAACAAGCAAGTAGCTCACCTATTGTTAAATGCATATCTTGCCTATAACAATACTTTATTGCGTAGGTCACATCCACAAAGAACATTACGGCACTGCATTGCGCCCGTCTACTTGACGCATAAAATTGTGAGCCCGTAATTTCACCGGCAACCATACCATTCAAACTGGAACACAGCAATACTGCTTGGCGGCTGAAATAGATATGGTGGTAGTACTTCCCCGGACGAGCGCTTTCACAAAAGGCTAATTCTCTTAAAATTATATAATTTTAGTTTCAGATGTTACAATGATTTATATTGTTTTGCACAATGTTATGACTATGAATTCAATTACTTCATTGTTATTAATGTACCTATTGTGTATTTTCGTATTCATTAATTTATTTCTCTGTTAATTTTAATAATCTTTAAGTGTTGTTAGATAAGTATTTTTATTAAATGTAATTGGAAAATTTGTTTTAATTAAATGAAATAAAACAAAAGAGTTGAAGTCCGGTTGAAGTGTGACTTCATCCAGAACTCCTCAACAAACTGAGGATTTGGCTATCTTACTTCTAAATGCCGGAACACAACAATTGAGAATCTTTATAATGGTGAGAGACTTAAATAAGATGGTGATAGCTAGTCAGGCGGACTTAAATAAAGTCCTACCACCAACCAAACCAAGCACAACATTGTACTCCCCTGGGGATCGAACCCATAACTTAGGTGATATGAGCCAAGCGCTTCCCCGTCGTACAATAAAAAATATATAATAATAAAATGTTAATGAGAGAAAACACGTACTAGCTGTTTTTATTGACTTTTCACGTGCATTTAACACATTGGTTCATAGCAAGCTGATTCATAGGCTTGATGATTGTGGAGTGCAGGTTCGTTACTGTTCTGGTGCGAAAATTACCTTGATGATAGAACTTTTTCTGTTAAAGTTGATAATACCTGCAGTGACCTTAAGTCAGTATCTGAAGGTACGGCACAGGGCTCGTTTTAGGTCCCCTACATTTCTTATCATATGTCAATAATATGAGTAACTGTATTTCTAACAGCACTTGCTATCAGTTCGCAGATGACACTTGCTATAAACACCCTCAGTATTCACTAAAACCTTTGCAATCAGACCTTGATGTTCTGACAAGGTGGTGTCATGATGCTGGGCTCGTATTAAACTCAAATAAAACTAAGTTACTGTTAATTAAATCCCCCTATATAAAACGCTCACCAATACAGAATCTAGTTGCCCATGACCATGGCTGTTTGCATGCTGGTTGTGTGACTAGTTGTATCCGTCCAACTATTCAAACAGTCGACAGGCAAACATATCTTGGCTCTGTAGAAATTTAGCTGGAGCTATCATATAGAAGGCGTCTGTGACAAATTGAGACATTTTTTGGCAAACATAACCATCTTAAAAAACCGTATCCCTTTCAAAGTACTTAAAACATCGCACCTATTAAGCGTACCTAGATACCATATATAGGCTTCAAGTAAAAATACTTAAAGCCATTGTTTCGACAAATATTAAAAAAAATATTTTATGAAAATGAAATAGGTATTCTCAAACACTGCAACGTACTGCCTATATGTACTCAATTTAATTTTGTAGTGTTAAAATAACAATAATTAACGTATCTTTACATGAATTGGCCGAACATCCTGTATGCACTCGGGCCTCTTCCAAGAACCTGTTATGCACACAGCGCGCGAATAATGTATACGGCGAGCGAACGATACCTTTTATAATACCTCGACTGATCAACAGTTTGCCTTTTGACCTACGGGACAATTTGTCACCAATTAACATGAAAAGTAGATTGTTGAAAGAGATATTTTAAGCAGTAATTTCGTGTAAGTAAGTAACTCATTATTTAAATATTGTTTTTGATAGCTAATTGATTCAGGCGTTATTTTGCGGCAAGACTTGCAGCACAGAGCTCGGAGCGACAACACGTCCACAAGACAGTTAGCAGCAAGACTATATTTCCTGAGGATGCCTCATGTAGAGGCGAAACACGTGTCGATTTGATTTTTTCAAAGAGATTTGGCGGATTTATTACTATTTTTTATTACTATTGTTTTCAGATTTTATTTTGAGATTGTTTTTGATGTTTAATTACAAGAGTGGCTCACGATAGCACAAGACAAACCTTAGTGGCTGAATGTGATATCTTGAATTTGTTATGTAATATTTTAGTTATTTTGATAGATAAATAAATATATATATAATAATATGAATAACATATTGTTTATCATGCATGCAATGCATGATTTAGGTACATAGTAGGTAGGTATGAGATACATGCAATGTATTTCCATCTTCGATTTAATGATGTGCTTCTAATGTTAGTAATAAGACCCACTATGTTATACCATTATTATAGCAATAAAGAACTTCATCAGGGTGCAAAAAGGGATAACAACGTTTGCTTTGTAACTTTTTACTGGAAATTATTTGGAACACGAAACTGAGTGTAAATATACTTTATAGTAAACGATAACAGTAACTATATTAGTTATTTAGTTACATTTACATAGTAGTAAAAATAACTACGTCTGGGTACTAAAGGGTTGTTCATGTTATGTGATAAAGCTAATAGACCAAAGTGTAACGTTTGGAATATTATTTTAGATTCTTGGGTGGTGGTGGCGTCTGGGCTTTTTATATCTTTACACCGTCTATCGGTTTTTTTTGAGAAAACATTTGCCATAACACACTGGGCTGCGCAATTTTATTTTGATAGTGATAAACTCTGAAAAACTTTTCGCAAGTGTTTTAGAAGAATGTTTTAGAAGGACGGTATGGAATTATTAACTAAATTAAAGACAATCGCTGAATGTGCAGACAACAGCTTCTTGCGACACTGGATGTCTGTGCATCACAGCGGGAATCAGAAATAATTAAATAAGCAGGTGTAGTACCTGTTTTATTAAATTTTATATCCATATGCATTGTATTGTATACTTAATTATGTAGGTATGTATGACTGGATCTGAACTTGTATTGTATTTTACAGTATTGTATGTTGTTTGTTTATTTTTTATGTTTTTCTATGGAAATCAAATTTCTAAAATAAATGACTATTAGTATTAATCCTTATAAACAAAAGTACATTTAAACCATAATATAATCAACTATAAATCATATTGATTAAACTATGTACAAAAGAATCAGTCCGATTACTAAGGACCATTACAAACAGCAAGCAATACTTGCACCGACGCAGGTGGCCGCCTCTGTTCGAGGTGACCCGCGGCAGGACCAACTTTTTTTATTTTTATTGTACAACGGGGAAGCGCTTTGGTTCATCTCACCTGGTTACAAGTTAAGATAAGACTGTAGGTGGAGGTGCACTTCAACTGGAATCCTCAACAAACTGAGGAACTGGCTATCTCACCTCTAAATACCAGAACACATCATTTTTTTTAAGAATTGTTATTATGGCGACAGAATTAGGTAAGATGGTGATAGCAAACCAGGCGGATTTAAACAAAGTCCTACCATCAACCAAACCAAGCACAATATATTGTACTCCCACTGGGGATCGAACCGGGACCTCAGGATCTGAAATCGGTGGGTTGAACCACACAGAGGCGGCTACAGTTCAAATATTTCTTACATGCACAAACTTTTTCACCGCGGTGAAAACCGCGTCACACAGCTAGTCTATACCTAAATCTTCAACGCTGTATTTCAAATCAAGAACGTTTACAAATATATATGTGTATACTTAATTCTATTCATTTCTTGTTACTATGGTGATGAGATTATAGGCTCGGGTAGCGTAACAAAGAATTACAGATATTATTTCGGAGAAAGGTCGTCACGAACTACGTTGCCTAGCCGAAATTAACTATCCGAAATTAAATACGTTATGATTTTGTGAGACATGTTTAGTGTATTGTTGTTTTAACCGGTCTAGTGATTCAACCCACCGATGTTAGATCCAAAGATCCCGGGTTCTAACCCCAGGGGGAGTAGGTACAACATTGTTACAGTGAGACTGTGAAGAATTTGGGAGTCATGTTTGATCGCACCCTTTCTTGGGAAGCTCAGATGGAAGAAGAAGGCCAGCCGTAAGCTGTTTGCGTCTGCCGGCGCGTTAAGAAGACTCCGAAACTTTCTCCCTACTGCTACTAAGATCGCGCTTGCACAGTCTCTCTTACTCCCCGTGCTTGACTACGCCGATGCTTGTTATCTGGATCTTACTGCGGATCACCTTAACAAGCTCGAGCGTCTCCAAAATGTTTGTATTGGGTTTATTTTCGTCCTTCGTAAATATGATCATGTGTCACCTTTCCGCGCCAGACTTAAATGGCTTCCTATTCGGCAGCGCCGGAATTTGCATATTCTTTCTCTTCTTTATTCAATACTTTTCAATCCCTTTTCACCTTCCTATCTTAAGGACAGATTCGAGTTTCTGTATTCTTCCCACAACTTTTCTCTTAGGTCATCAGACACCCTGTTGTTAAAAACCCCGACGCAAAGAACTTCTTTTTATAGTGGTTCGTTTACAGCTGAAGCTGTTAGGGTGTGGAACGCATTACCTGATAATATTAAAAAGACGACATCGCAACACATTTTTAAATTGAAAGTTTATCAGTATTATTCATCAATTTATTCTTAAATTATCATTTTTATCCTTCATTATTAATATTATCATGATTATTATTGATGTAGTTTTATGTATGTATATTTTGTTTTATATTCGTTATTCGTATAGTCCGCCATCCTTGAAAGTCTTTATCTTATCTGTCCATCCAGCGGTTGCCTGGAAGAGATCGCTTTCAGCGATAAGGCCGCCCATTGTTTTACCAGTGACGCTTAGATTAAGTTTCCACTATCTGTGTTTTGTTATGTTATTTGTAAATGGTGAACAATAAAGAGTTATCTATCTATCTATCTATCTATCTGTGCTTGGTTTGGTTGGTGGTAGGGCTTTGATTAAGTCCGCCTGGCTTCTCAGCTACCAACATCTTACCTAATTTTGTCGCCATAACAACAATTTTAAAAATTTTTGTGTTCCGGCCCTTTAGTCCATTTTCGTAAACGAGATTTCCTTTCGTAACCGGTTATTGAATAAGAAATAATTTTCCACTTTCGTAGCAGAGTTTCGTCGTTCTCATTGGTTTTGTTTTGATTAGTTCTGTTGTGGTTCAAACTATTGCAATCAATTGTCACTTGAGGTAATTTATTTTTCAGTTATGATTCCTGATGACAACGTCACGATTACAAATTTTTATTTCAAGCTTTTCAAGAGTGCCTTGAAGAGGGAAATAGTACTCGTATATTGAAGAAGGTTGTTGTTATTTTAATGAGTGAATTTAACCTAATAAGACGCGGTCGCGGTCGCGTGTTACTCGAAAATGGATTCGAATATTACCAGCTCTCTAAATATAAACATTTTCAAACGTTATGGAGATGTGCCATGTACAAGAAAACCAAATGCAGTGGAACTGTTACCACTTCCGAGGTACCTAATTACTTTGTTTAACAAGTTATGGTATGAACACAACGGTTTGTTTATAATAACTACTTATATTTTTATTGATTTTTTGCAGTAAAGAAGCAAGAGCTCTTTTGCGCGAAAAGAAAATCTTTTTTTCAGACGGTACTTTCAAAATTTACCCAGCCAGAGGCTTACACCATCCATGCGGATCTCGGTAGCTCTGTAGATACTATCAATGTGATCCCCCTAATATATGCACTTCTTAGTCATAAAAGAAAAACAACCTACCACACTATTCAGTCTAATAAAATCACAGATTCCTGATTAGAATCCTTCCATTTTCATTACCGATTTCTAGGAAGCCGCCATTCAAGCCACTGCCGATGTTTTCCCTAATGCCGAGCATCAGGGCTGTTACTATCATTTCTCAAACAAACTGTGGAGAAAATCAAAGCAATTGGGCATTAAAAACAAACGCAAGAAAAAAATCGTAAGTTTGTGCAGCGTTCTTCCACTATCGCCCGAAGATCGTATTAAGGATGGGAGTATGTAAAATCCCAAGTGCTGGAATTTAGCAAAATGTGCGACTTGGATAAATTTATAAAATATATGTAAATAAATTTATAAAGTATATGAGTTTCTGGATGAACCCCAAGCACATCAAGTCATGGACTGCCTTTGGTCGGCGCCATCGAACAACTAATGTTGTTGAAGGCTGGCATCGCGCCATTAACGCATTCAAAAATTTTATTCAAAAATACTACCGGGTATGTGTCATATCCAAAATGGCGTTTCCCATCTTAAAAGTGTACACATGTTATGAAACCTATCCGTTCAGTACATTTGACGGTAAAAATCGTTTCTAGTTCTCATGAAGCTAATTTTAAGCCAATGGAGATCGTATTTTTGTAGTTCTTTGACAATGGCCTCTCATGTGAAATCTCTTTGGTGACAATTCAACAAACAGATCATGAGTGGCCATTTCAATGGCCACTTAGAATTACTTTATATTAAAAAAAAAAAAATCATTTATTTGTCTCTCACAAAAGGTAAGGTATCTTAATCCTAACACAGTAACATAATATATTATTTTCTATCTTTTTAATACCTGCTTTGTGAGAGACTGGTGCCTGAGATAGGTTTAATAAAACCTGTATTACAGGTCACCAGTGCTCGCTCCGCGGATAAGAAATAAGAAAAGAAAAGGGGACAATAAAAGAACAAATAAAATACAATATGATCAATCAGAACAAAAGCATGAAATAACAATAATTATTGTTTCACATATCATCAATTTAGTTTATTATCGATTCCGGGTGCAGTGCACTTCCACCATCAGCCTTATCATAAGTTGTAAACCAGGTGAGATGAAGGCCAAGTGCTTCCCCCTCGTACAATCAAAACAAAATCAAATCAAATCAAAGACATCGAAACCTTTTTTATATTTATATGTACTTCATTTTATTCTACGATGCGAAGCGCTTGGCCTTCATCTCACCTGAGTAGCGATTCTCAAATGCAGGGAAAGTTTTCAGATCGGAATCATCACGTTTTGTCGGAGTGTACTTAGAATCCGATATTCCAACGCTATTCTCACACCATTTCTGAAAATCTTCTGTGAAAGTCTCAAATACTCACCCATGTCAGCAATTTTAAATTTCAGAGTTAGGAATAGCGTTTCCGTAATCACGATCGGAGCTTCCGAATTCGATCCGATAAGACATCCCGAATGATTGAGGATAGCTTTTCATTAAGAGACAAGTTTAAAGAAATAAATATATTGACTATGCTCTGCCAGTATATTTATAAAAATATTACGTACGCGCGTAAAAACATAAGCTTATTTGATAAAAACTGTGATAAACATAATTTTAACCGCCTCTGTGGTCTAGTGGTTCAAGCCGACGATTTCAGATCCAGAGGTCCCGGGTTCGATCCCCATGGGGAGTACAATATATTGTGCTTGGTTTGGTTGGTGGTAGGACTTTGTTTAAGTCCGCCTGGCTAGCTACCACCATCTTACCTAATTCTGTCGCCATAATAACAATTCTAAAATTGTTGTGTTCCGGCATTCAGAGGTAAGATAGCCAGTTCCTCAGTTTGTTGAGGATTCCGGGTGAAGTGCGCCTCCACCGTCGGCCTTATCTCAACTTGTTACCAGGTGAGATGAAGGTCAAGTGCTTACCCGTCGTACAATAAAAAATATATATATAATACTAGAAATAAGAATAAACTTGCTGTTCCCACAACTAGGCTCCAGAAAGTTAATAAATCGTTCATAGGGCAAACTGTACGCTTTTATAATAAATTACCAAGTGATATGCTAAGCTTGTCAAATAACAAATTCAAAAATGTTGTAAAACAAAAGCTATCTAGGAAAGCTTATTATAAAATTTCAGATTACCTAGAAGATAAGAAAGCCTGGCATTAAAAAAAATTGATTTGCTCCATGAATAAATTGTAATTAGTATTAAATAATTATAAGCTATTGTAATGGATCATAATAAAAAAAAACTAGCCCGAGGTTCTTGCCTTTCTGTAATAGTATATAACCCGGGACCTCTAGGTCTGATACCTCATTTTTCTGACCCCCGAATGTCGTAAACGCTGATTAAGGAATCTCATCAGAAAATGGGCAGCAACGTCCTTCTCTCTCTAACCTCGAGCACCAATTCACCTCCCAAGCGTGTTGTTATGGAAAAACTCCAGTTTTGGAGGATTCCATTCTTCGAAGGCTCGCTCCATCGCATCCATCGCTATAGGAAACAGGCTTATTTTTTTTTTAATACTACTAGGATACGGGACAAGCAAGTAGCGCACCTGGTGTTAAGTGCATATGACAAAGCCTTACTGCGTAGACCACATCCACAAAGAACATCGCCTACACGGCACTGCATTGCGTCCGTCAACTTGAGGCATTAAGGTGTTAAGCCTCACGTACCCGTAATTTCACCAGCAAATATCTTTCAAACCGAAACACAGCAATGCTGCTTGGCGGCTGAAATAAGAATGGTGGTAGTGATTCTCCGGACGAGCTCTTTCACCAGGGGCTTCTACTACTCTTCTGGTCTATATAGAGCTAGACCAGCCTAGAGATCAAACGGAAACCCATAATTGAATTGAAAAAATATCTCTATCATACAGTGGACATTAATAGGCTACTGATGATGCATCTAATTTTAAAAGTCCTTGTGGAGCCGGTGCCCTCTGGGCTTTGATTGAAGCGACACGTGATGGGCTGGCTCTTATTTAGGCCATCGAATTATCATAGCTTTTCAGTGTCTTGGGCACGCTTCCGTCTAGTACTGGTCTGGAACAGTTGAGTTACCTATAGACTGTTTGTAACGGTCCTTAAGTAACCCGACTGCTTCCCTTGTAAGTAGATACATTATTCGTTTCTGGATTGTTTGTTTTAATATAAAATAATATGATAATAATAAATGCCTTCGCCAAAAAAGTTCAATTTTCCTTAACGATATGTAGGTCCCACAGATGATACGAAGATATTTAAACAACCAATTTGTGTCGATCATTCCACATTCAATCACAATGTTTTCCCCTCGAGGCTTGAAAAGCTCAATCAGTAATAGATTTGCTATCATGGATTCGATTTGCAAGTCACGGGCTCAGTATACCTTGATATCATTTTTCAGATTGCATATTGTATTATACACGTTGATATGGGCGCCCGTGGATGTACAGTCACTTGCACAAATATGTAGACAGTCTCCAGAGTTTTAAATTCAAGCTCCAGTCGTGGCTCTTAAAGGAAGCGTTTTGTGACATTATTGAACTAATTGATCTTTTTCTCTTAAAAAAGAAGGAGATTTTATATTTTGATTTGTATATTTTCTTGTTTTTTATAAATTTATGTGCAATAATAATAAAATAAATAAAAATAAAATTGTATAATAATTATGATAAAAATGTGAGTATTTTGAATGTCTGTAAATTACTTTCTAACCAATAACTTCACTAAACTTCTTAATTTTCAAGATAATAACTTTTACATTCACATTCACACACAGTATTAAATTTTGTTATTACTTTTTATTCACGCCTGATAGATATATCCCACATTAATACCAAATTAATAACATATCTACCAAATGTGGATACAAAAACCGCTTCTGTGGTCAAGCGGTTCAACCCACCGATTTCAGATCCTGAGGTTCAAATGGTTTGGTTGGTGGTAGGATTTTGTCTTACCTAATTCTGTCGCCATAATAACAATACTTAAAAAAATTGCGTTCCGGCATTTAGAGGTAAGATAGCCAGTACCTCAGTTAGTTGAGGATTCCGTATGAAGAACCTTCAGCCTTATCTCAACTTGTAACCAGGTGACATGAAGGAAAAGCGCTTCCCCATCTTACAATAAAAAAAAAACATATCTACCAAATGTAGGTACTAAAGCATGTTGAAAACTGTGAAGTGTATACATATTAGTGCAGGCGACTGTACACGAGCAAGATGATAGCTATATTTTTGAGTTTTTATTGCCCAAATATTAATGTAACAGTGTTTTGTTATACATCGCATTCATGACAGAGATAATTTTATTTTCAGGCGCAGGTGAGATGAAGGCCAAGCATTTCACCCTCAATCAATAAAATCAATTGTTTACATACTACAAAGTAATATACCGAAACTCATACTGCCCTTCTTATAAGAATCTAGCTTTTGCCTGCGACTTCGCCGGCGTGATACTGGAACAATATAGAGCCTCCTTCAAAGCTGGAACGTTAAGCCATAATCACCACGCTGGCAGGTGCATTGGTGATCACATTAAAAGTAAAGATTAATAAAGGATTACACAGAAGCTGTTTTCTTATGGTGAAATCCCATAGTCGGCTTTTACGACATTCATGGGCCGAGTTGGAGGGGTCGATTTAAGCCACTACTGCTTCTGCAAATAATAATAATCGTATGAGTGATAGTTACCCTATGTTTTGTGTTCTTATATAACTATTAAATGTTATGTTGAGTGTTTTTACCATCAGCAAAAGAATATATGAACTCACGGGTCCAAATCTTTTCGGAGCAAATCAAACCGGCTTAAAAACATGTCGGCCAAACACACCCGTCAGAATGTACGTGCCAAGTGATAAATCAAGGGGCTTCGCACCTTAAGGCGAAGATAATATGCGATACGAATACAGTGTACACGTAAGTCTCTGCTGCGACGTATACTTGTAAGTATACCTACTATAGGAACACGTAATCTCTGGATTTTTCTAGTGTTTTTTTTTTGTACGACGGGGATGCGCTTGGCCTTCATCCCACCTGGTAGCAAGTTAAGATAAGGCCGAAGGTGGAGGCGCACTTCACCCGGAATCTTTAATAAACTGAGGTACTGGCTATCTTATGCCTCTAAATGCCGGAACTCAACAATTTTGGATTTTTTGTTATGGCGACAGAATATGGTAAGGTGGTGGTAGCTAGCTAGGCGGACTGAAATAAAGTCCTACATCAAGCAAAATATTTGTACTCCCCTTGGGGATCAAGCCCGGTACGGTCGGTTACGGCTGAAGTCAAAGTTAGTGAAATTTTTTTTTTCATTAGGATTTTTAGGATCATTTTGAAACGTCAATCTACCGCCTGTTCGGAATCAAGACACTGTGAATGATGAAGACACTAGTACCTAGGACCTTGTCCACTTGGCAATTTTATCAGGTTATTACAAACTTCATCGGGAATCCTCAACAGTCTGAGGAGCTGGCTATCATAACTCTAAATGCCGGAACACAACCATTTAGTATTGTTACTATGCGACAGATTTAGATAAGATGGGGGTAGCCAGGCGGACATAAACAAAGTCCTACCAACAACCAAAGCGAGAACAATAGTGTTGGTACTCCCCTGGGGATCGAGCTCGGGACCTCTGGATCTGACAGCGGTGGGCGAATCACTAGACTAGGTGGTCAACCCAGGTGCTTAAAGTTTACTAAAAGTGTATTTAATACACCTAGGTGAATTAGCTCAGGTGAATTAAGTTTACGGAGCGAATTGTTATAGGTACATGTTATATGAAGACTGTATACAAGTGTATGAATAAACATACTTTCAGAAAAATAACATTTGTAGGTTGGACGCGACGGCTCCCTTTCTTAGCAGACTCTAGGATTAATAGGTACCTTAAAGCATTTGTAAACTCACTTTAATTTCCTCCGGTTTTTGGAAACCATATTTTTAATGAATTGTTAAGTAAGTATGTGTGTTTCGAGACGTAAATAAAATAGAATTAGGTTATGTAAATAAAACATTTTATTAAGGTGTGCCTATCTACCCTACCTAAAAAAAACATTTACCAGAGGTCAATTATTAAAGGTAGTACCTTCATGTTCTATCTTTTTTAAATCCTTGATTGTTCTGTTTTTTTTACAAGTTCATATCATGTAGTTCTCATATGGTCATAAAACTACTTTTTTTGCTTATGGTCACTACGAGATAACTTTTTCAACATCAACCATTCCCCTTAACTTGGCACCCACCTAGCGGAGCCTAGTGAGAATCAAGTAAAGAATGAAAATAAATCACATCTAATTCAGAGCCGAATTGCCGAGATGAATTGAATTTGTGCGGTTCAACAATGCGTGGCTTAGGTACCTACAATTATGTAAGTATCTTGTAAACCAAATATCGAGAAGCTGACGGACAGGCAATCAACGCACAACCCACTGCAGGTTTTCAGAGTCAGCTTCATCTTATGTAGGAGTGCACTAAGTAAGGATAGAATGGGAACGAATAAGAAAACGAATTATTTTTTAAACGGGTAACTACTATTGGATATATAAGTAGGTACCTACTTGTAAATTATAGCCATAGGCCTTACATGGGCGAGGCCATATGCTTCAAGTTGGAGGGCACAATGCAGTGCCGCGTAGGTCATGATCTTTGTGGTTGTGACCCACGCAGTAAAGCTTTGTCATAGACAAGAGATAATATTACCTGCAGCGCATATAACGTCATTGCCAAAATCATTTCTAAGTGCACACCCACACTACTTTTAAATGTTAAGTCTCTAAACCTTTTATTCGTGAAGTATGTGTTGATAATGATTGTCAGTCGTCTATTTTATTGGAGTGACGTCACGTACGAGTTGTAACTCATAACTCTGTAACTCAGTTTTATTTTATTACTATAGCAATTCTGCTTGTTAAGCCCTGAGTGTGTTGTGCAAAGTTTGGTTACCATTTGCCACTAATGTGCTAGTGTTTGTGCGTTCGTTGAGGATTTTAAACAGTTTTAAACTGGTAATTAAACTCTTGATCTAGCCTTATCTTTTGCTTGTTGGGGGTATTTTTGTGAGTTTTGTGAACGAAGTCACCCACCCACCCTCTTTGTACAATTTGTTCAATCAGTGGAGTGAAGCCATCTGTTGATAACTGGCTGACACTTTAGTTGCTAGCAAGCGCCAATTGGAAGCCGTGTAACAGCGCTATCTACTGGCGGAAGGATAGAAAGCTCTTCCAACGTCACCCCTCGTCTAGTAGCGGGACTCCATTTCAAACGGGCGCGGGCGCATCTGGGTCCATTTTCGCAGAAGTTTTGGCGCCATCTATGAGAAAGTAGCCGAAACTTTAGACTACCTGTGACATCATTCCATACTTTTATTAATTTTTTTGAACTACGAACTAAACATGGCCGGAAAGTCAAGTAAATGCTATGGATGCGGCAAATTCATTTCGACAGCAGGTGTCGCTACTTGTACCTGTACGAAGTGCTAGGGTGTGTACCACAAAGCCTGCGTGTCACTTCCGGAGGGGCCTGATGGACGTGGATGGGTGTGTCCTGAATGTACTACTCGGACACGTAAGGACGATGACACCCCATTAAAACCGGTGCTGCTGGCCCCTGCTGTTGTCACTGCTACTGCGTCTACTTCGGGCCGGCTTGGGCTGGACCTTCCAGGAAGCTGCGGTCGCACTCCATCCCCAGCCGTGTCACCTGGACCTGCTCTTGACATGCAGTCCATTCACAAAGAGTTTGCGGAATGGATGATGGAGATGCGGGAGTTTCGTCAGGAAATGGTGGATTTCAGGGGCTCATTGCAGGGTCTTTCTTCTCGAATGGACTCGATTGAGTTACGTTTCAGCTACGCAGTTACGCAGCGGAAAATGAACAGCATTCTGAGCATTCTGAGTTTGCTGATTTGCGCAGCAAGGTCTTGGTATTGGAGCAGGAGTTAAGGGACAGGGATCAGGATGATCTATTATCTGACCTCGAGATCGGCCACCTGCCTGAGGAGAAGGGAGAGAGCGTGATGCATACCGTCACCGTCCTGGCGGCGAAGCTTGGCGTGACATTGGAGGAACGAGACATCGTGTTTGCGGAGCGTGTGGGCGCGGCGCAGGGTGCGGGGTCCGCTGGCGAGCTGCCGCGCCCCCGACGGATCGTGGTGCGTCTGGCGCGACGGGGGCTGCGTGACAGTCTGCTGCAGGGTGCTCGGGTTCGCTGCTAACGCCGGCCCGCGCGCCGCGCGCATCTTTGTCAACGAGCGGCTTACCCGCCACAATCGTCACCTCTTCTACCGAGTTCGAGAGGAATGCAATAAGGCACAGTGGCGCTTTGCATGGACGAAACGCGGCCGTGTCTACACCAGATAAGCAGATGGGAAACAGGCGTCCGATTCGCTCGGAGGCAGATTTGTTTCGGGTTTTTGAGTTCAATTCAGTTTGATAGTCAAGCAAGGCTAATATTAGCATTAGTTAAAGTGTATATTGTGATGTATATCGAGTTTCCTTTAATTAACAATGTATACAATTACCTTCGATTTATGTGCATACTTTATTTCGTCTATTTGGCCAACGAATTTACAAATATTTATGAAAAAGTAATTATTTTGCCTACTTCTTTTTTATGCATATTAGTTACCAATTTTTTTTTCTAACGATTTGTATTACTTGTCTAGTGTTTTTGTGTATCTTTTATGTGAATCGCAAATACATTTAAATTTAAATGATATGTTAAAAGTCTTAGAGCTAAGCTGTGCTGTTCTCAATTTATGGGTTCTCTCATACGCGGATCAACTAATAATTTATTACACTATAATATCGTATCTCTTAGATCCCAATACACCTTATAAAATTATAATATTATATTTTCAGCCGTACTATAGTAATACAATAATAATTTTGCCTTTCATGATAAATCTCCTCAGCCATATCTTGTCTACAAATTTCCATTTCACTATACTATCTACTGTACTGGAGTCCAAATACACAAAATTAGATGTACTAACATTTTCCATGTCTGTGTTAATACATTTGAACAAAGCCACTCTCAATGATAACATATTTAAAATCAATAAAAACTTTCTTTAAAACATTTAAAAGTTGGGCTTTTCAACCCTGGCTCTTTGAATACAGGACAGTATGAGTTTGTGGCCATGCAAGAACTTTCCCCTGACATAAGTATTAGAAATTAATGAGACAAGGATTGGAGAAGGGCAGGACTGTAAAGCACCTGTGTTAACAGGATACCGCCTGGTGTATGTTCCTCGACATTGTAGTATAAAGGGAGGTAGAGGAGGTGGGGTCGGATATTATATACGGAAGGGTGTCAATGCGCGCGTTTGTTCTCATCCTGTTGCGCCAAAAGTTGAGCAAATGTGGTTACGCCTGAGTATGATGGGAAAGTGTGTAATTATAGGTACTGCTTATCGTGCCCCCTGGCAATGTGTTACCGAGTACTTTGACGCAATCACTGACACTATTGCATCTTTCCCTAAGTGTGGCAATATAATCCTGGTGGGTGACTTCAACATAGATTTACTTGATCCCAACAATAACAAACGGCCTTTATTGGATCAATTTCTACACGCCTTTGATCTCAAACAAATTATTTCTAAAAAAGTTAAAAGTTCAAACTTACACGCAAAACTTAAGGGATCCGTAATATATTTCAAAATTATTAAATCCAAATAGTTTTCTTACTTACGGTTGAGTAGTTTAATTCAAATTCTTGTTTCATGAAATTTTTATAAAGAGCTGTGGGTTTAGTCTTTGAAAACAAAATGTAAATTTAAAGATAATACTTGAACAACAAAAAACCTTATTTTATTTTTAGGAAGCCAACCTACCTATCCTATCTATTAACATACATTTATTTATTTATTTTATTATATTTTAAAGGAAAGTCTACAGCTATATAAACAGAATAAGATAGTTAAAAAAACAGAAACATAAAGCCAATAACAGACATTCACAGATAAAAACAGATTAAAAAAGAAAAAAAAAGTGAGAGACAGCCTAAGAAACACACACGCATCTGATGTCTTATCCCTGTGGATAGAAAAAAGAAGGTGTGCACGCACATCATTATCTGTATATCTAAATAGTACTTATATGAATTGAGTACCTACAAATATGATAGGTATAAACCTTGTATTATGTCATTCAAAATCGTGGCGACTAGAAAAAAGACAGAAGAAGCTCTGAATAGTTCCAAGTTGCTGGCAAGAAAATGGGATGTTGAGATGACCATCATTTCCATCAGTTATTGAAAATTCTGCTAATGAACCCACTGTATTTGACGTAGAAGCAGGCGCTTGATTGTTCATTACACTTGAAACTTTTTCATGTATTATTATACTGACTCATGCTGTTTTATACTTTTTAAATATTTTTCAAGTAATATAACACACTTGCAGGTATATGTTTAAAACTTTATTCTTTATAAAGGTGTTTATGTACTCTATAAGAATGAGTTCCAGTGCGGTGATCTTTTACAACATAATAAAGCAAAGATAATCAAATAAAACAATAATACAGCTAAAAGCTGTACGACTAAATTCTGTGCAATAAGCGCACTCCTATGTAGTACAGCTTTTATACAGCATGAAGGATAATTACCAGATATTAGTGTCCTAAGAAACTAAAAGAACTATTGTAGTATTTGAATACGCAGTTTTAATTCAAAATCATCACTTGATTCTATTGTACAGCTGTATAAAAACCAATAGCTTTAAATAAGTCGTATTAATGATGCTAATAACATTAGTGCTTACGCGTCATACAATAAAAAAAAAGCTAAGTATTCTTAATTGCTGCTTGGGTACAGTGTATACAATATAAGTGGCCTTCACTTCATAATTTGTTATAAATTTGTATGATTTTGTATCCAAATTTGATATAGATATACATAGATTTGGTATTCGAGTGCGATACAATCAATCAGGCGTGAATACCAAAAGTAATGACAGAATTTACCAAACGTGAATATAAAAGTAATGGATTTATTAACAGACTTCCCAAAATGGAGGAGGATTTTGACCATATTTTTATTTTTTTCTAGGTCCACAGTTTTCCGATTAACCGATTTGCAATAATTTTTTTTGATCAATTGTTCGAAAATTGGTCCCATTTTAATTTGGTTAAAAATCGATGAAGATCTTTGTACCTGGGGACCAAAAATCCTCAACGAACAACCGAAAATATTTTCCGATAATTGCGGCTCAGTTTCCATGATTATTTCCTTTTTGATATGGTATCTACATATATATAGTGGTTTTAAATCAATTAAATTAAATTCCAGCATCAATGACTTTGGTGGTAAATCGTGATTGCAGGTACAAGTTGTAAATCATGCTTATATTACCTACTTAATCACTAAAATAAGTTATTTAAAATTAATTGGATAGGTATGGCAATTGTCAAGCTAAACACATCACTTTCAATAATCTCATCTCCATAACATAGGAGTCACCTATAGGTACTTTCCAAATTATACCTTACCCGTATAATTTTTAAAAGATTCACGTGAACGCAGTTCCATTTTTTTTTATTATACAACGGGAATGTGCTTAGGCCTTCATCTCACCTGATTTTCAAGTTAATAAGACCGATTTTTTAAGCTCACTTCACCCGGAATCCTCAACAAACTGAGGATAAATACCTGCATGAAGAAATACTTAGTTTATTTTGAAATTGAAATAGAGTAAACAGTAGTGCAGGCGACTGTACCTACACACCTAACCCACCACGGGCCCTCGGCGAGCTACGCGAATCTGCACTGCGCTACTTTCCCACAAAACTACCTATTACTACTCTGAGTTTAATTTATTGCAACAATTTATTTACTCAGACAAGACGATACATTTTGTATAAGGTAGGTAAATAGGTACGATTAGGTGCTTATACCCTTTGTTGGGTTATAGGTACTTACCTATATTATAGACAGGCACTTTATAGAAATATGTAGCAAGTGAACGAGATCCAGAGCGTAATTAATGCTACTCAGAGCACATTCACGTAATAAACGAAAGAGGAAAATGGCCACGATCCGCGCTATTACTCTAATACAGCTGTACTAAACCGGGGCCCGCTTCTAGAATTATCTATCTGCGGCTCGCTAAGGTCTTTGGGTTTTATTTTATTATTAATTACCTATATCTTAATTTCAGATAACTTAGATCGATAGAACGTAAGTAATTTTAAGCTATTGGTGTGAGTATTATATTTTTAAACTTAAATTAATTTACTCCTCACGATTGCGACCCGAGTGTTTGCGACTCAGCTTTCCATCGCACAAAAAACCCTTTGCATACCTATACTTGGTGGACTATCTAGAAATTATGAAGCGTATACATATTATACCGCAGGCGCAGGCAACTGTAGGTACCTACCTATATATCTACATACATAATGATAAGATTGCTAAGCCAAAATTAATAGTTAGTGCGCGCGATCCGGGCCCCAAACACGATGGATGGATGCGAATTCTGGTTGAGTATCGCTGCTATCTTGGCATATTGCTGAAAGTAATTTGTAGTTATTTATTAGATCGTTACATGCCAGGCTGAAAGAAATCGACTTTACGTAGGTACCTACCTATCTATTTTTTGGTGGAGCTAGTGGTGGCCTGATGTTTCGTAGTAGGCGTCTCAAATTACCACAATGTAATTTACGAGAAGACCTGGGCAGGAACCTGGCCTGCCTACAAACATAAGGGGGACCATTTTAGTGGTCACAACGCATTGTGGCGGCACGCCTGTAGATTTTTTTGTTTCCAGGCCCGGGCCGAGCGCTCTTCTATTACGACATGTTCTACTGTCTACCTAAATCAAATACCTACACTTATAAACCGATAAGAACCACGATTGGCGCACACACCTACTCGCTAGTTTATCGGGTCGCCAGCAGCTTATTCTTTCAAGCAGATTATGAGCAGATACCTAAATCAAAAATTGATCTTAGCTAGTCTGAACTATAACTGCGTATGCGTACAATAAAGCACTTCGACGCAACCCTATTTGAGTTTAGACTCTATGATATGTGAAATGGCTTAGCTTCAGCGATCATATCTTCCACAATACTATAGCATTTACTTTGAAATTAACATATGTTATAGATCAGGATAGGTGCTAGAACGCTTGTGTTTCGAAAACAAGTTTACATAAAATTTTCTCGATAGAAAAAAAATCCAAAGTTGACAAAAAATTTTCGCCCAATTAGGGCTTGAAACTTTGTAGGTACAGTAATTTAACACAGTATACAGCAGTCGGTCTGTGTTTTCGATTTTCAAAATTCATATTTGATTTACCATAAAAAAACAAAACGTAGAAATACGCGCATATTTATGTCATCTG
Source organism: Venusia cambrica (assembly GCA_951394065.1). NCBI lineage: Eukaryota > Metazoa > Arthropoda > Insecta > Lepidoptera > Geometridae > Venusia > Venusia cambrica. The sequence continues at coordinate 4,385,424 of OX596044.1, read as the reverse complement.
GTGGTCATAAGCGCCGTGGTTGAGCGCACAGCAATATCACCTTTATTGTTACTGTATCTTAGTTCAAAACTAGAATAAAGTTGCGTTGAGCTGCTAATCTGAGGTACGAGGTATAGCCCGTTAAAAGTAAAATATTGTTCTGCAGGTGGTTGGGTCTTGAGCGGAAGAAGGCTGCCCGGCCAAGCCGCCGACATCCCAGGGGATGCAGCGTCAATCAAAATAGGAAGTGACACAGACACTGACAGTAACAAGGATAGTGTCATTACATTGTCATTTCATCGCATCGGGCTCACACCCATATAAAATATTGTGTGCCTTTAATAAATAAATAAAATTCTGATTCTGATTCTGATATAAACGAACAAACTAAAGTGGAGATCCACACCCACTCAAGAATATAACGATTATCTTTGCACTTGAGGAGTTATCTCGATTTTTTACATGTTATTCATACCTACATTTTTTCTTGTAAAAAAAATTTTGGTGGAAAAATGGTCGAGCTAATAAACATGATTATAACTCTTCATATGAGTCACCAGAGAGTTATTCCCGGAATCTTTACAGCTAAAACTTTTTTTACTATTAACTACTTTTTTTTTACTTAGTCACTATTAATATAATTTTTATTGAATAAATGTATATATACGAAGTTTAAGGAAATAAATATATTGACTATTAATATAAATAAAAAGATGTTCAAATGAGTTATTAATAACAAATACAAGTAACATTAGACTGTTACTGTATCAAAATAAATAATTATTAAGTAAATCAAACGTGTATTTGGTCCCAAAAAGCCCTAAAATCCTTATCGTGAACAGCTTTGCACTTACTACCTACGACCTATTTCCCTTGATCTAAGCCTGCGACTTTTTCTGAAGTTTTTTAATAGGTACCTGCTAAATTTACTCTACAGCTTTATAACATGCAACAGCAGCCCTACTACAGCAGATGTTGATCTCCTGATTTATCAGATCAACCGCCTATTGTTTTATATTCTTATTGCCTGTTTATTGAATTTTTTGACTGGCAGCACTGGACGTGGTCATAGATCGAATATATAGTTAATGATCTGTGGTCACAGATTAACAAGTACAAGGCAAACAAGGTGCATCGATGAAAAGAGTAAAGAATCACTCCGGGTTGGGAGGGGCTAGTAGAATACTATACTTGACTTGAGTAATACCTAGTATTTTGTGGATATTATTATTCTGTGATTCTGTGGTGTGCAGGCTGAACCTAAGGTTGCCAACTTTTTTTTGACTATGCCTAAATAAAATATATTGAGAAGATATCATAAATAAAAAAACACGAATTATGAGCATTATGAACTCGTGACACAACTTAGATTATAGCGATACAACGAATGGTCATTCTCCTTTGTAGTACATCTATTTCTGTCATCCCGCCACTTAGCATTCATCACAGAAAACACCCTTTACGTAAATGCTGAGGTGGCGGGAACAGAAAGTAGAATACGACCGACTTTAGTAATGTTTATAAATTTATCTGAGTTGTTAACAAATATTTTTTTCCACTTTTAGCCCGTTCTCATTTCGAAACATTTTCGTCTTCTAATAGTTTTTCATAAATTACTTTGAATTTTACTAACTCCGCATTTAAATCGTATCAAAACTGTGCTGATGCAACTTTAGATTAGCTACTATATTCTTTTCAAAATGATCAAATGTGATCAAAGACAAACAACGCAGCAAATAAAGCCAATTAAACTCTAGATATAAATTATTATTTAGATATTTATCAATGAACAGTATGACGATATTAATAGTTCTATTAATAACTTCTTGGAAGAACTCTGCAACAATTTTTAATGCTTTTTTGTTTTATGGCAAAAATTTAGATCCGTTTTTCTTTGGATCAGCTCAGCTCAGTTTTTACTTGAAAAATGTTATAAACATCAAAAATACTTCATTATTTCCTTCTAATGTTTTTATTGTTTTGTTAAAAACATTCAATACTTATGTGAATAGCATACAAATTTACGTTAGCAAACGTTTACTTTCTGAACAGGTCTACGTGGATAGTGGATACCAATGATGTGATGAAGACAGTAAGTATTATGTAGGTAGGTAGTGCCTCTACTTTATTTTTGTTCAACAGTAAAAAGTATAACTTTGTGAAAAACAGTTTAATACTATTTTTACAGTATAGTTGGCAACCCCGGTGCAGCGCACATTGTTTGTTTTGGTTAATGGAATCGATCGAATTTTTCGTCTCAGATTGTATTGGAAGCAAGTTACATATAGTTGTTTGATTCTGGCTAGAGTCAAAGTGTTGCAGCTATGACTTCTATTCTAATAAACGCTCTCAAACGTCTTAATTTATCAGCCGCACCTCAGATTCGTCTATTCTCTTCAAACATAACCCCGAATTCGGTTGTCCCTGCAAACAATCTCGAAGTCACTAAAAAGGAGTGGAGCTTCACTCCGCTATATACTAAACCCCGTGAAGTATGGATCGAAAATTTGGACACAATAGAGGAGAAGAAACTGGGTTTGTTTGAGTTACATCCGCTGGTGTATGCTGCTTCTCCTAGACTTGACATAATCCAACGTAACGTTGTGTGGCAGAAAAAGTACCGATGGGTATCGTGGGCGCACACGAAGACGCGAGCTGAAGTTCGTGGTGGTGGCCGGAAACCGTGGCCACAGAAAGGCTTAGGGCGCGCTCGCCATGGGTCCATCCGCTCTCCGCTATTCCGAGGTGGTGGCATTGCCCACGGTCCTCGCTCCGGAAAAACTCATTTTTTCATGCTGCCCTTCCATTTACGAATCCATGGACTTACCACAACCCTTTCAGCTAAACTTGCACAAGATGATTTGCATGTAGTCAAGGATTTGGAACTGCCAACAGATGAACCTGAATATTTGAGTGAGCTTATTGATCAAAGAAATTGGGGGCCTTCTGTTCTCATTGTTGATGAGTAAGTATGATAATTATGACTTTATTTTGGACTATGTAACATGTAAAATAATTAATGCTCCACAGTATACCAAAACAAACATTACTTACACATACTACTATAACTATTAGCAAGTAAAAGTCTGTATGTAGTCTGTGACTCTTAGGTAATAATATGTCTACAGATGTGTGTGAGGTGTGTATGTCAATTATAATTATTTTAGATTGTAATTAGTGTAAGTGGTTTTTGGCTGTTCTAATTAATAAATAAATACAAATACAGATGAGTTATCATCCTACCTAAGTTTGTCACCATAACAATTCTAAATAATTGTTCCGGCATTTAGAGGTAAGATAGCCAATTGCACAAACTGTTGAGGATTCTGGGTAAAATGTGCTCCCACCTTCAGCATTATCATAGCTTGAAAACAGGTGCTTCCCAGCCATACAAGTAAAAATTAAAAGTCAACATTTATTTGATTCAATGCCTAATTTTGTTTTTCAGTACCGATTATGCACCAAGGAATATCATAGCAGCATCAGATGGGCTGCAGCATGTGAATATAATGCCAGTTTATGGCCTCAATGTATACTCAATGCTAAAGCATGACACCTTAGTGCTTACTCAAGCTGCAGCTGAGAAAATAGAAGAAAAGTTATTGACTCATCTGAACTCTATTACTACAGACAGAGAAACCAAATTCAAGTTAGATCAAGTTTAGAATTTGTATATCAAAATAAGATGTCTGTTCAGAAGAAAATGGTTGTTGCATAAAAGTTGGATAATTCCAGAGGATTTATGGGTGCTTAATGTGACTAGAGCACAAGAGCTTTCTAGCAATGGTTCTCTTTTGAATAGAATATAGGTACCTAATTGTTATTTTTTGTTTATACACTAGTAATAATAGTTTTCTATCATGAATAACTATTGCAGTGACTTGTGTAGCATTGATACAATTATAATTAACTGTGTAGTACATTATAAATTCTATTGAACAAGATTTAAAAGTAGTAGAAATTATTGTTTCAAATAAATAGATGTTGGATAAAGTTCATATTTTATTAAAATAAAAATAGTCTTATATGCGAAATGCCCCTGTATTCTTACAATTTTCAATATGCCAGAAAAAGTCCCATAACTTAGATTTAACTTTTTGGGTGCTGAGCATCCCATTGTCTTTGAATAACAAATATAACTTTACAGCACCCAACAATTTAAAGACATTGTGATAACAGTCTAAATATAATAAATGCTTTTAGGAATGTCCATAATAGGTACAATTAGCTATGCTTGAGCATGAACCACTATCAGGCTGTGTTCTTTGACATCCTGCCATCTTTTTCGTGTAAATTTATTTCTGATGCCTGAAACAAACAACATTTATCAACAAGTACATCTAACTTATATATAAAATGAATACTTGTTTGTTATTTCAAGAGTTAGATCTGTATGTATAATGCATGATATATAGGTATGGCAACAGTTACATAATTCTACTAAATAACACTTCTTAACCATAATATTTTCAAAAGTTATTTCACACAGATGGCCTTAACATAAAAACACTACACAAACCAAAAGGTACCTTTAAAGGCGAAAAAAAACAAATTAAATTAAAATTTTAGTGAATTATAAATTTATCAGCCTGTTGAGGATCTGGGTGAAGTGTGCTTCCACCTTAGTTGTCCTTAATAATGACTTGAAACCAGATGACATAAAGGGCAAGCACTGTCCCATCAATAAATATAATCCTACCTGTTAAAGAATACAACATCCCAGGTGCTCACCATACAATACAATTATTTATTTATAATACCAAGTTAAAAGTAAAAAAACAAGAGTTATACACTTATAACTCACTAGTTATAGTTATAAAGTATTAAGGCGGAGTCGTGGTGGAGTAGGGATTTAAGACTGAGGTGCTTGACCTTCATCTTGCCAAATTTTTAAGTTATGATAAGGCTGAAGGTTCCACCTTCAACAAACTGAGGAACTGGCTATCTTACCTATAAATGCCGGAGCACAGCAACTTTACAAATTTTGTTATGGTGACAGAATTAGGTAAGATGGTGGTAGCTAGCCAGGCGGACTTAAACAAAGTCAACCACCACCCAAACCAAGCAATATTGTACTCCCCCTGGGGGTCGAACCCGGGACCTCTGGATCTGACAGCGGAAGACGTCAGATGGGTCAGACGACGGTTAAACGAAAGCGGCTTAATGGCCGGCCCGCACGCAATTTCACTGGACATGATTTATAAATGTATTTTTTGCTTCAAAGAAATACTCTTTCTCAATAAAATAAAACCATAATCGTTAAGTACCTTTTTATTATTGTAGTATTTAGGAATACAAACAAAATTACATTGAAAAATGGTAAATAACTAGCAAATGAAACTGCTCTTTATGTAGAAGTATCTCTCTAAAAATAAAGATTTTGAGAAACTGTGATTTTATTGTATCAAGTCAAATGTGTTCAGACTCCCGTAACTTATTTTTCGTACCTACAGTCAAGACATGGTTTTTGGGACTTGCTTCACCTTAAATAAAACTACCTATTATTAATATTATTTATAGTAAATTCATTTAGAATTAAATTAAATAATAGGCAATGCATAGAACTCATCTACAGAGTAAAAAGTACTATGAGAGCAAATTTTTCAATCTAGTTTTAAACATTATGGTGGAAGTTGCATCCTTTTCAATCATAAGACCTTACCTTGTTGCTGGGCTGTTTAACATTACATCCAGCCATTTTCTGCCGGATACTCCACCTCAAATCTGACCAATCATTTTCACCTGGCATGTTAGGCTTGTACTTAGCCCAGAGAGACATGTAGTAGTGGTATAGCGAGACTGGGTCACACTTCTTCTTCACTGGATTTGGTGGTACTTTGATAACTGCAACATAACAAATTTGTTTTAATACATCATATTATATTATCATAACTTATAAATGAAGAGCATATCTAATTCTTGTTTGCAGGATGACATGCAAATGGTAATAAAATAAGCCAGCCATTTGTGTCACTTCACTTTAGATTGATTTTGGAAGAAAAGTGTTACCCACTGCTGGGCATAAACTATCTTCCTCTAAACACCTCTCTAACCTGTTATGGATCCTTTGTATTCAGGTTATATCTACAGCAGAAAAAATACAGTCCATCTGGCTGATGGCCTCTCCCTGCAAAATCATCTGGGCCACCACTCCATTGAGGCAAGGTATTGTGATGGCAGGTGGAGAAAAACCCCTGCAATCTCAATATCTTATCAGGTATCCTTGGGGATTTGGTCCCAACAACTACTATCTTTGTCCAATGCCAGATTTCATATTACACATAATTCTATTATAGAATTGATGAGCATGGCCCGCTCCTTGGCCTTCTGTGCAACTTTAATCACATGCAGGGCAGTCTCCTAGGTAAATGTCCATGTTTCTCTACCATAGGTCATTGCAGACAAGATGCAATGGTTAAATGCTGCACTTAGCAAATTAGCCTGGTTTAATTTGCTAAATGCAGCCCAAAGTTAGATAAACCATCATTATCAAAAATGCCAATTAATAAAATACATGCACGACACAGGCTCACAGCCCAAAATCTTTAATTCTGCAGGATGCTTCTGCCCATCTTATGATGGTGGATATGATACATTAGTAAATTTTCAAAAAAAAGGGAAACACATTTTTTTATATATGAAGTAAAGTTTACAAACTGCAGCAGGCCTACTTCTACTTTCAACCAATACAGAGTGCTTGGGAAAACCTATACTGCCATCATAAGTCTAGCATACATACATGGTGACCAAGAACCAAACTAAGTACTGCCTTAAGTCTAGAGTACTCTGCGGCTCCGCGGCTGCACAAGATTAATGCCCAGTCCCACTCTTGAGATTATACTGGGTCTAGCGCAACTCAATCTACAAATACAACTGAAGGGGCAATGTAATCAGATTATAACACATGTCTCTGGGGAAACATGACAGAGATAAGATTCCTACCATTCAAGTAACAAAGAAACACTACCCGATACAACTGTGGGAAGACCAGAAAGATGAATCAGGATTTCGGTATGGATGGATCTCAGACCTAAGACTCGGATCTAAGACCAACCAGCACATGTGAGCTGGAATTCACTCTGGTTGAGGTCCATCAGCATATCTATCAAAAAATTGTTTAATACTCACAATTACTATTAGAACTAGCTACAGTTTTATCCTTAGCAGATTCAGCTCTTGTTTGAGTTTTTCTTTCCACTCTGATACAAGAGCAAGCTCGTCTCAAAGGCTTCTCCACATCTTTCAGATTCAAATTTGGCACCGATTGTATGTTCCTTACACCTAATACACTTGGTTTCTTATGATAATGGCATTCTCTTGTACAGTTAACAATTAATCCATCATTGACTTTTGCTCGTGTTCTAGAAGAAAATGTACTGGCGCTATGGAGTCTTTCAGGACCTTGGGTTTCTTCTTTCTCAGATTTGATTGGGTGTCCGTATCTTTGTTGTAAGTCATACTTTATTAGTTTTTTCAAGTCTGAAACGTGGATAAAAACAACATTATATTTTATGTAAAATTACCTACAAAAAAACATTCACAATCAAAGCACATGATAGGTACAAAGCTCGTTGGGAGTGTTGGTGTGTTGTAGTACCCGCACGCATCTTGCAGCATTCAGAAGTCTAAAACAAAAACACACCTGTGATAAAGTATTTCAGAACTTCACCGCTGATGTTGTGTATTCCCAGATTGTTAAGATATCTTAGTATTTCTCTGGCGTCTAACTGTGAAGTAACTAGATTGTAATCATAGTCTCTTTCCATTTTTAATAACTTTACGTTTGTTTGATGACGTCGGATTCGACTCGGACAAAAGATTGAATTGAAATTGAAGTATAACGATCGTTTTCGTTACTTCGGGATTCACGGGATAATGAAAGATAAAATCGTTGAAATTTAATTATAACGATCGTTATCGTTTACTTTCCTTCACGGGAGGATGAAAGATAAAATCGTGTATGTATGTAGGTAATCGAGGGAGATTTTTTCGATTTTAAAGACAAGAAAAAGAAAACGAGACATGTACGTTACGTACACAGAAAACTAATATCCAATACAATACTTGCATTATAGTAGTCTGTGTACAATACTACTGAACTGATGAAGATAACATGGACACGGATTCAACAGCAGCTGTTATATGCGCTCTGTGGCAATCTATGTAAAATAAACGTAGCAACTCTACCTAGTCTATGGTCTGAAACATATGCATTAAGCTATTTTGAAGATATGCCCTCACTTGATCAGTAAAAATATGCCCTCGCTTGATCACAGCCAGCTGAGCCAGTTTTGTTTTGATGATGACGCATAACGTGAGAGTAAATTTGTTTGTTATTCAGTTTTGCTCACATAAACCCTTGTTTTGTGTAGATTAGGATATATAGGAAAATATATTTTGTGTAGGTTAGGAAAACTATAGATTACTAATAAGTCTCTGAATGTTAATAATTTGCAGCATAACCTCCAAGACTGAGGAGATGACTCAAAGTTTCAAAGCAAAACATGTACCTACTAGTGAATATGCATGGCTAAAGCTTTATTATTCCCTTCGAGCGCCAGTGTGAGCTGATAGGTGGCGCGTTAGTGCCAAGGCCTTTTTTTAGGTTTTCGCTAAAAGGCAGCTAAAAAGGATTTCTATGCCGATTTATCTGTTAGACCTATAGATATATATATATATTAGGATTCTTCCTAAAATTTTCTAACTTATAACGTGATTTGTTACAGGTATTATCTAAATGAGGGAGGCTTTTTATTCGTGAGAAAATAAAGTTTGTGTTCCTTGGTGTAAAATATACTTTATTAATACAAATAATGTACATAAATAAGTTTTTTTGTTTTTTAGTTTACCCTATACTTCATGAACTAAAGATTTAGATAAAAGTATATTCTAGCTATTTTACACAGATTTTTTTAGAACTTATTTTTTTATGAAGTGTCGCTAATGACTTGCGTTCTAATTACTCGAAAAAATGGCTAATTTCCAAAATTATTTTAGGTATGAAAAATAGGTTATACTCAACATATTTTGTCATTATTTATTAGAATAGATATTAAATAATATGAAAAATCAAAAACATTTATTACCAAATTATCAACAACTTACAACTGACAACGAAAATAAAATAGGCGTCCCAGTTCTTACCAAATTCATGGCCTTTGAATTAGATCGTGTACAAATAAAACCATTGTTTTATCGTGGCAACAAATATGGCCATACGGGGTCAGCATATACCTTCAGATAAAAATATCACATGCTAACTTGAAGCCTTTCAAGGATATTTTTTGTAAAAAAACCCACTTGAACTTACTTAAAATTCAGCCGGCCTACTCGCTGCAAAGGTCTGCGCAGTAAGACAGAACATGGATACGCCTTGGTGCGACGAAATCTGGCTCTACTACGGTACTGCTCTTCTAGTATACTATGTACATTATAATTGTATAGTTCGTTTGCTTACCCGGTAGAGTAGTAGCAAACAAACAAGTACCCAGATAGCTAAACATATCTTGGTAGGTATCAGCCGATACCAAGGTAGGTATCCTACGATACTGATTTCTTAGTACGAGACCCCGAATTAAAGTAAAACAAAAACTGATCCAGCTTTTTAAATCAGAATCAACATTCAATATTAAAATAACATACGAAAGAATTCACATTCAATTCTTTTTCATGTTAAAATTTCATTCGGTATTTGACCGGAAAAACTGGAGTGCAGGTCATCCCATCATGGGTGACTAATATTTTATTGTTGTATTATGAAACATTTTACAAAATTAAGAAGCTTTTATGAAGAATGAAGTAGTACAACTATTTAACAAGCCTTTCATGCCTAAATTTGTAAAATAATTAGTCAAAACTTATCTCTCTTTTAGTTTAGGAGATGTAAATTAGCGAAACAGACTATTTTTAAAATTTTGTAAAGAAGTTCGAATCAAAAAAATACCTACTGCAAACAAACGAATGTGAAACTTTTCGCGTTTTTACTGTAATTTTTCATAATAGTATGCTTTAATTGACAACGGTAAACTAGTGTAAATGTCGGATTCGATGCTCTCAAATATTGAGAATGGCAGTGACTAAACCTCGACCCGTTAATGAAACTACTAAAAAAATACTCGAGATCGAGTTGGCCCTGACAAAGTTGAATAATGGAAAAGCTCCTGGAGAAGATGATAGCACTTCGGGGCTTCTAAACAAAGGGAGTTGTCATGTACTAAAGGAGCTGAAATGTGTTTTCAACTCCGTTCTGAGCCATGGGAGAACTCCAAAGGCGTGTCGTGGTGTTGTTTTCCAAAAAGGATAATAAGCTCTCCTGAAAAACTATAGACCAATCTGATTCCTGAGCCATGTCAATAATCTGTTCTCTAGGGTCATAACAAACCGTCAAACACTGAGACTTAACGAATTTCAACCACCAGAGCAGGCTGGGTTTCGGGGAGGATAATTATAACACTATAGATCACATTCTCACAAAACGGCAGATTATATAGGAGACAAAGGAGTATAATCAGCCTCTGTGCTTAGCGTTTTTGGGTCAGGAAAAGACTTTTGACCTAGGCAGTTCTACAATCCTTACAGCGATGCCAGGTTGATCGGCGGTATATCGAGGTTCTGAGATGCTTATACCACCAGGTCTGTCCAAGTCCAGAACCAGCAGTTTAAGCCTGTCAAGTAGCGTCGCGGAGTGAGACAAAGGGATGTTATTTACTTACCTCAAATTGTTCACAACCGCACTGGAAGACATGTTGAACACGCTGAGTTGGAATGGACAGGGCATCAATAATTGGAATCATGGATATGGACATCGAAAAAACTAAAATTATGATTTTATGACGTATTACCTACCCCAGAACCAATTATTGTGGCCGGGACACCTCTCGAAGTTGTACAAGAGTATGTCTTTCTTGTATAGACACAACGTTTAGGAAGACATAACTTCGAAAAAAAGTTAAACCGAAGAATCCAGAATCTAGGCTGTGCAGCATTTGGGAAACTTCGTCACGTCTTCTCGTCATCCATCCCGCAGCGCCTGAACACTAAAGTCTTTAATCACTGCGTGAAACACCTGTGATGACCTACGCTCCCGAAATGTGGACACTGACAATAGGGCTAATCCACAAATTGAAAATCACTAAGCATGTTATGGAAAGAGCTATGTTTGGCGTTTTTCTGAAGGATAAATCAGGAAGGTTATCCGAAAGGGAATCAAGGTGGTCTACATAGCTCAAAGAGTAAGCAGGCTGAAGTGGAAGTGGTTTGGTCATATTAGTCAAGGGACCGACAACCGCTGGGATTAACGAGTCCTTCAGTGGCGACCACGTCTAAGCAAGCGTAGTGAAGGACGTCCTCTGGCTAGATGTAACGACGACCTCCATATAGTAGTGGACAGATTGTATGAGAAAGGCCAAAGATCGGGCTCAATGGCGGACCTATGTCCACCAGTGGATTACGATAGGTTAATGATCATGATTCTTATTTTTATTACAAGTGGGGGTGACCAAGGCTTTCACAGAAATCGCCTGTGGAGCTTACCCTACGCTAGTTATTATTACAATGAGGTCAATGCTCAATACCCTCCTCCTATGGCAAAATAAATACCCACTGAACCCTATGCTTGACTATGATTAACTTGCCTTATCTTGTTATATTTTACGGACGGATAATTATTATTGTCTAGAATTTACTTGTAAAAAATATATATATATATGGCAAAACAATAAATTTAGGGGTATAAATTGTACAATAAAATATCTCATTCAAAATTACAAATTGTTTCATAGATTTTCTATACCAGATTCACTAGTTTGAAGTTAAATAATGGAAGTAATGGCTAGTTTTACGATGCAAATTAACGAATATGTCACATACGTTAGCTTACCATAGGCTAAAAATGAATTGCTTAAATTTTTAAATGAACTTGTAAAGAAGCGAATCTGCATTATTATATTATTCCAATAAAATCGTTTATTACTAATAAATACGTTAAAACATCCCTCCAATTTAATTCACATATATATGTGAAATACTAAAATTGGCCTATGGGAAATATTTATAAGTCCAAAAACATACTTTTTTTTGTTTTTTAGCTCTCCTGTATAAATGTATTTATGAAAAAAATAGTTATTATCATATACACCCGATGAACTAACGTGTTTTATCAATCATGATTATATTTCTATACCAACTAGTAGGTATATCGATACATATAGACTTTATAGATGATTGACACTCTGTTTAATCACAATTCTAGGCGCCTCAGAATATTGATTCCATTAAAAAAAATCTTTTGAATATTGAATGCCGCTATTAACCCCATGATATATTGTAACGGTAAATTTTATTATAAAAAGACAATTATTAGCAACCAATAAAATGGTTGAGACATGAAGTGGCGGTATGTACATATGTATTCAAAGAAAGAAATAAGCCAATAGATGGTTCTGGCAGCAGAAAACAATCGTATTTATTATTGGGCTATTGGCTGTCAGTTGAATTCTTAAATTGTGCATCATAATAGTCATAGTGGAAATAATCTTACAATCTGCGTACGATAGTAGTGTACCATCGTACATCGTACGTTGACCTGAAATTATCGTACTTTTACGATAATTATCGTACGGTTGTGAACAATGAGCAGAACCCCGTAGTGAAATTTATTAATTATTAGAACTGAAACTTGGCAAATGTTATATTTTTTTTATGTATATTACTTTTTGTTATGTACATAATTTGTTATGTCGGTACACTAGGAATACGGAAAGGATAAAGCGTTAATGCCATACATTTAATTTTTAGAGCTGAAAACTTTAACCTTTCGCTCTTTACTTATCTTTCTTCTTTTTTTATCTATTTTAGCATGAAAGAGTAACTATATATTATTTGGCCATCCCATGGGAACACTGTAATTTCCCGGGACAAAAGTACAGAATGGATACCTGGATTAACACTACCCGTTAATCCAGGGTATTAACACGTATCATTGTGCAAAATTTTAGCTCCATCTGCTCTGTAGTTTTTGCGTTAATGAGCTACAAATCACTAATCAGTTTTGTATGGCGATGTTTGACATCTCATTTCCATCCCACGGGATTTCAAATACATGGGATAAAAAGTACCTTTATAAAATTAAAAACCTAGCCTTTATGTTAAACCAGGGTGTATGCTTTGAAAAACTTTGTACCAAATTTAAAATAGGCATTGTTTGTGTTTTTTCCAGCATAAAGCAACATTATTTATGCACGAAATTAAGTTTAAGTTCTGTTATTTTTGCGTCACAGAGTAACAAAGATCATTCAGGAGTGTTGACCTTTAAGGCTTACCTAGCCAGGCCAGAGCATAGATGAGGTCTACAATAGAGCGATCTTTCTTAGAGAGCACTGGCTCTAACGCACCGGTGAAACAAGAAAAACGCAAAGGCTCCTGTGTCCTTGCTTGACGTTTCATTCCATAATTTAACGTAGCTCCTTAGTCGGCCTCTTCTGCTGTAGTAATGTTACCATAATACCATGTCCTGCACTGCTTTCTAGTTTGGTTAAGACGTATAAATAGTTAATTCGTCAAAAATGTTGGCCCTGAGAACCGAAGAGAATATAACTGCTAACCCGACCCGAGAACCAATTATATTTTTCATTTAACAAAATATTACACCAGAGAGGTTGGGATACTACGTAGGTAGGTACTGTATTTAGGTAGGTAGGATGGTAGGTTCTTTACTTATCTGCTATAGGTGTAAACATAAATAGATAATTTATGTGTGGAGCAAAATTTTGGCCGTCAAGGACAAATCAACAAAACGTTTTCCATACATTTTCTATAAACATTCCGCATAGACATGCCCCCGCACCATTTGTTATGATGTGTCTACCTATAATATAGGTAGTAAGTTGGTAGGTACCATATTTCATAATTTTTCCGTATCATTTTATCAATAACCTAAATGAGTGGTTAATAAAAATGTAGGTATGGTACCTAAGTACCTACCTACCTAATTGTATAATATACCTATATTGAATTATCGAAGTTGAAGTTAGTCGATAAAACTGTTAACATCATTGTTAGCTAATCTAAAATCAAACAATCCAATAGGTTTAAATCTAATTGTCTGGTAGGTATCTTTTGTGGTATTTTTTTTCCTGAATTTGGGTTAGGTACTAGCTATTGACCACGATGCTTGCCTTCTGATCTGATGATCTACCTATCTTGCGCGTATGTTGTCGGGGCGTTGTTGGTTGGCGCGGCTAAGCTCAGTAGGTGGTACCTACTACGTTGAGGGCATGATATGACATGAGACTTGTTGCAATGGTTCATAATAGGGCTCGGGCCCTAGACGATGATGACGAGGTCTAGGATACGATATGGAACGAGCTTTAAATCTCAGCTCTTAATGTTAATTATTTCAATTTTGTTTACAAAATTAACCGTCGGCTACAGGCATCGACCTATCTACAGGTCTTCGATTCTGTACCCTGGATAAGACAAGTTAGGAGTAAGATCCCACCCCAAACTGCCCATTATGTTTTTTTTTATATTGTGCAACGGACAAGCGCTTGCTTTCATGTCTCTTCTGTCTCAAGTTATGATAAGGCAATGGAAATGGAAGCGCAATTTACGAGTAGTTGACGAGACTGAGGACTCAGATAAAATAAAACTGAGGATACCGAGGTACATTGCTTTCCTTCATCGCTTATGTGTTTTTAAGGTCTGCAATTAAACTTTTTTTTTATTGTGTGACAGTGATGCCCTAAATCTCACCTGATTTTCAAGTTATGATAAGGCCGAAAGTGGAAGCACACAACTAACTGAGCAATGTTCTTCAAAATGTAGTACCTACCTAGGTCATCTAAATTGAAGTTTTTAGTTTTTTATCTTGATAAGATAATAACTACCGAGGACATAAAGGTGAAATAGGTTGAATAGGTCTAAATAGGTTCAATATGTCTAAATAGGTGGTTAACCTACCAAAGTAACATATATAATTGCCTACGACAAATCTACGTAACTTACTAGATATACCTACCTAGTAGGTACGAGTTACCTCCGTAAATAATAGATAACAAGTATATAGGTACCTACGTACGTACATTTCGTTTTAACGATGTGTCATCTCATCGCTCATTTTACAGACACATTCGGTTACCTTCGGTGCACCACTGCCTACGCGATACACGATGGCAGCTAAATATGAAAAAAATCCAGCAATCGAAAATTTCATTGAATATTTACAAATACCAAGTGTTCAGCCAAACATAAATTATGGTGAGTTACTCTACCTTATAATCATGGACAATTTTAACCTGTTACTCAGGTAAAAACCCAAGAATTTTGCTATTTTGCTAGGTAGGTGTAGGTATATTTATGATATCGCATATAAAAATAGTAAGTTATCATTATCTAATTAATGGATATTTTTATTTATTTATAAATTAATGCATATTATTATAAGATATAGTTCTCTCAAAATTATTACATACTTTTTTAATATTAACTAAACATAGATTGGGTAGGTCCCTACCAACCTACTAGCGATAAGATATCACAGTCACAGCTGTTTGTTTTTATTTAGTAGGTATCTACCTATTGTCTACTGAGTAAGACTGGAAAATTATTTATTGATGATTGTTGAATTGCCTCTAGCTATTATTTGGTAGGTTAACTATGTAGGTAGTTACAAGCTATTACGTTTAAAATTAACAACAAAGATTTGGTATCTATACACCTACCTATTACTATTTCTGGTGGCTAGGTAGGTAGGTAGGTAGGTACCTATGCTATTTCCCGCATGTAAGTATCATAAGTAGGTAGCTATTCTATGAAATTGTAATTGGTGCTAATGGACTTATTTTTAGATAGATTCCTTTTTTTTGGATGCTGTAACTCCCTAATACCTATAGTAGTATCAGGGCTTTCATTTCTATTTATCTAAATATATATAACTCAAAGGTGACTGACTGACTGACATAGTGATCTATCAACGCACAGCCCAAACCACTGGACGGATCAGGCTGAAATTTGGCATGCAGGTAGATGTTATGACGTAGGCATCCGCTAAGAAAGGGTTTTGATTAATTCTACCCCTAAGGGGATAAAATAGTGGATGGAAGTTTGTATGAAACTTTGTCAATTTTAAACCGATCGGGCTGAGAATTTGCATGCATAAAGCAACTATGACTTAGATATCCCCTAAAAAAAGGATTTTGAGATGCAGGCTATATAAGATTAGTAAAGTAACTTTTCAGTTTAAAATATACGAATTTCTGTATGCTAGTGCCATCTACATTGAGTTATTTTGGAGAGAACTTTGAATTAACCATTTTTGTGCATAGTGCATAGATAATATATATAGCGGATTATATTTGACTACTATCAATTATAAAACTTCTTAACGCGAGCGAAGCCGCGAGCAAAAGCTATGAATAATAAAATCTGGCCAAACGGGAGTCAGACCGGCACTAAGACTTCAAAAAGCCTGCATTTTTTGTTTGTGAATGTGGGTCAGAACCCTCGGTGTGCGTGTCTGCACACCATTTAGGAGCTAATCGGTCAAGTGTATCCAGATATCCAACAAATATATATAAATGAAAAAATGAAATGAAATGAAATACATTTATTTGGCGATACACACACAAAAAATTAAAATAACAACAATAACAACATCATTTGAAATACTTAGTGCAGTACAGCCAAACGGGCCCAGACTCAGCTTAATGCTGCCAGGCACCAGCTAGGCGTGCCAGCGCTGGTTTTATACCAATTTATTATATAATACTTGCACCTATTTCAAAAATCAATACGCGGACGAAGTCGTGAGTAAAAGCTAGTTGATAATAAATCTGGCGCTGGAGCCTGTATACCTATAGAATATCTCTATACCCAGGATATTGCACTTGTCGCAATGATCATAGGTACCCATTTGATGCAGCTGCCCTATTTGTTCAATAAAATACAATTGGATAATGTTTGATGGCTTGCAATCTATCAGCTGTCTCTCCTCAACTAGGTAAGATAGCACCACAGATTTCAGAATACGTAGGTACCTACTTACTAACAAAGTAACACTGTCCTACTTTAACCTACGTACCTACATGTGTGCTTTATATTTACTTACCATCATATTATTTACCTATATTGCCCTCGTAAGCCAACAAGCGGTAACTCGCTCAAAGTGAATTTCAAGAAAAAAGTGCATATGAATATACATATTAACATATATTATGAGTTGTATATAATTGTTTACGTTGGTTTATATTTATTATTTATTTATGTAAATGCCAATATTCATGTTACGTCAATGGTTTTTGAGAGATAGGTACCGCCATTTAAGTTCAGTACTAGTCATCAAAAGTAGACCGCTATTTTCAATCAAAATCTACTGGAGTTTTCATACAAAATTACTAATATTACTTAGTGCTAAAAGTCAAAATAAAATTCAAATAAAAGTAAGTAATTAGATACTTAATTATCATTTTAATGAAATCAATCCAAATTAGTATTCTTAATAAAATGTGCGCTGTTTACTAAGTACTTTTTTTTAAGTTAATTCAGTCAAAAGTAGGTAGGTATTTCTCTCATTAGATGCAAATTGCAAAATAATATTCTAGATACCGCTTTTTTTGCTTCTGAGGGCAGTGTAGGTAGTATCTATTTAGTACTTAGGTACCTAGACTAGACCTTTAAACTTCCTTATACTCAAATTCAAAATCTGTTTACCTATACCTAATATTACAAAGAGGTAGGTTTATTAGTTTAGATTTCGGAAGTAGTTAGGTATTCTCCGATACTAGACTACTCATCCGATTTAATAAATCATTCACCAACATTTTTGCATGGACTTAAACTAGTAGTTCGCCCCGAACTGAGATCTCGAGATGTCTGGTTTGAGACGGAGATTATTTCTCAAATAGGACGTAATTAACAAACGATATAAGTGTGCTTTCATTGCACCTTTCTCATCTTACCTAGGCACTTTTTTCTCGAACTCTCTTTATTCACCCGAGTGTTCGAGGCTCTCTCTTGTTGCTAACGTAATGTAGGTATCCTTACTAACATGAAACAAAGGTTGATGTCGTTTCGAAAAGTGCTCTCAACACTGTTGACTTAGTAGTTGTGAATTAAAAATCTACCCCTCCAGCTCGCAGCATGTCGTAAAGTCAACCAAAAAGGCAGCAGCTTTTTTCTTTGTGTAATCAAAACTTTAACTTTGATACCAATATGTCTACTTAGCGTGGCGATAATGGCCGTACCGTACCGTATTAAGTGAATAACACTAGATAAAATAGACCGGTTTTATTGTAATTTCGAATACCCTCTCTTATCTTGCAAGACCTGATGATCATCCCTTGCAACCTTCATCCTAAAAAAACACCCCTAATAAGGGCAATATAAACTTATTTTGAAATCAGTCTGTACCCCTATTTTATGTTATTTCATGTTTTAACACATTTTAAAGACTTCAATCTTATTTACCCCTTTTGCAACCCTTAAAGATACCTGTATTTAACAGGGGTGGTTTCAGCAAATAAAAAAAAAGTTAATTGTGAAGTCAACCCCCTTTAATAGTCTATCCTACATGACATACCAAGCATTTTAACCCCTTAACGCGCCCCTTTGTAAGGAAAACCACCCCAAATAAAATACAAAATATATATTTTGTGAATATGCAGTCGATACTTTTACAAATGACACACCACAAGCCATAAATCTTCTCGTCTCACTTAATACCCCTATTTCTCAAAAAATACCCTCGTGTCAAAAAAATCTTCAAACCGATTGATGAGTATTAATATAATCTCTGCATGTTCAAAATGTTGAATTGATTGGATCAGCCATTCAAAAGATATGGGCGAAAAATTGTATTTATTTTCACCCTAATATCTCAAAAACTAACCCTCTTATCAAAAATTCCCCCGCGACAATCAATTTCTTTTTACGTTATCTCTATTCAATTTAAATTTCATGAAAATCGGATAATTTGTTCGAGAGTTATGCCGTCTCAAATATTGCCACATACATACATACAGTGCCGGATTTCCCAACTTAACTCAGAGATGTTGTTCGCTTCGCTCACTCGATCAATAATATTGTTATAGGTAGGTTTTTTGTATTTATATAATTTTTGAAGAAAAGTGCTCGGGTATTTGAGGAGAGGTGATGAGTGATATAATTTTGTTATATAAATATTGTATTTTTACCTGCTTACTCGTGCTCCGAATGCAAGTTAAAAACCTTTAAATGGTATTTAGATGACATTTTAACTATTGTTATTGTATAATAAAATTGATATAAAAAATCGAATACGTAGTATGGCCTATCCCAAAGCATAGCTCAGGTACAAAACTGGGTAGGCGGTAGTCTTTGATTATATATCAAAGATAGCACCCTCACTATGAGTATTAGATGTTTATTGAACAATTGAACCTTTTAATTTTTTTTTATTACAGATGCTTGCGTTTCTTTCCTCAACAAACAAGCGAAGGATATTGGCCTATCATTCAAGGTATATGAGTTAGTGCCAACTAAACCTATTGTTGTGTTGACTTGGGAGGGCAAAGATCCATCTCTTCCATCTATTTTGCTGAATTCACACATGGATGTTGTACCAGTATTCGAAGTAAGTTATAATTGTAACTATGATTTCTTGGGCATACCATGGTACCTACTCAAATCAAAATCAAATCAAATTCATTTATTGCCAATAAGTTTAAATTAATTATACAATAGTTACTAGAGGACCCCACCCACACTAGGGCTAGCCTGTGCCGCGGGAATCTATTTAAAGAATTACCAAAAGACTTGTGCTACTTACAGGGCAAAACCAAATTAATTAAAAAAAAAAACATAATTACTGAGTATGACAGTGAAAAGGGGTGTGTGTGTGTGTGTATGTGTGTGCTAGCTACTATGTATAAATAGTTCGCCCCGAACTGTGATCTCGTGATGTCTGGTTTGTGTTAGGTATATAACCACGGCAATTAAGTTAAACCCCAGCTATACCGTACGTCAGTGTGAGGGCAGAATATATAAAATGGTGAATAAGTCACCCCACCGCTTACTGATATGAAAAGTTTATTTTTTTAAAACGTGCAAAATCGTAAAAAATCGACCCCTCCAGCCCACGGGTATCGTAAGAGATAACCAAGAGGCTTCACTAAAAAGGCGATAGTTTTTTTCTTTAAACAAAACTTTAACTGTGAACACCAATCTGTCTGTCAAGCTTGGTTATTATAGCCAAACCATACATTTTTGGAGGAAGTTCTTTCCAATTTGTGGTAGACAATAATGTCCTGTTGATTTGGGATGTCCGCAGTCGAACCCCTTACATGACATCCCAAAAGTAATTCTTGGATCTTATCGACCCCCTTTGACATTCGTTTTGACATTCCTATTGAATGAAAAACAAAATAAATAGACTTGTTTCAATAAGAAGCGTGAGTTTTTAAATTATTTGCTTATTTCATTATTATTTCCACCTTGTTTTAACCACCTAACCTAATACCTTCGAGTCGATCGGATCGACCCACCAAAATATATGAACGAAATAGTGTATTTCTTTTTACCCGAATATAATAACTACACCAGTAATCAAAAATTGATCTCCGGCAAAAATCAGTGTCTATTTAAAAATATGAATATGAAATATGAATATTTGTCTTTGTAATGTGATGTCTTTACAGTTTAAATATCATTAAAATTGGGTTACGCGTTCGAGAGTTATGCCATCACAAACAAACAAACAAACAAACAAACATACATACATACATGACTTTAATTGCGTACACTCGAATACCTAACTAAACGCCGCCGCGCCGTGGCATGCTTTTGCCTAGCCCGTGTGACAATCACCAGACATGATCATCGGTAGCAGAGTGTCTAGTGCGAGTTGCAATCGATTTGCGTCTGCTCACCGTGAATGGTGAATAGGTATTATTTTCACATAAAACGTGGTAGGTAAACGTGAAAGCGTTCGAGCAGGTATGGTGTAACTAAAAAACTCGCACTAGACATACAGTGTGTGAAGTGAGCCTTTGTTTTATTGTTTTGGTATCTAATCTATGAAAAATACATGAACCATAGAATTTATAATAGCCACCAGCTACTAAGCTGCGACTGATACGTAAGTAGATAATAACATTTAGTACCTACCTAATAACGAATTGAAGATGGTCGCCGAGTGGTTAAAACTCGACAGTAAAATAAAAAACGAAAAGTAAAAGGTACAATTTTAGCTTTCTGCTCTCCTTCATGAAACTTTAATCCTGCCAAATTTTACAATAACATGGGGCAGACTGATTTGAATGGAACCAATTTGAATTATGCAAAAATAAAAATGTTTCTGCCACCTATACAATGATTTGTGAATTGTAATTAGGTTATTAGATTTTTAACGCCTCTGTCTATTTCCTTTTCCTTTATTCAGGTCCGCCTGGCTAGCTTTCACCACCTTACCTGAGTCAGTCGCCATAACAACAATTCTAAATTGTTATGTTCTGGCATTTAGTTAGAGGTAAGATAGTCAGTTCCTCAGACTGTTGGGGATTCTAGATGAAGTCCACCTTCGGCCTTATCATAACTTGAAATCAGATGAAATATAGGCCTAGTGCTTCGCCTTCATATAAGAATACAAAAATAAAAAATATGGACAGTCTTATAAGCTGTTTTCGAGAGTGATTAGATCGATTGTTGATTGTCTCGCTCGAAGGTCTTATGGCTTGCAGCTTTCTAAGCAAGTTGGTTCCGAAAACCGAGTACCCTAGACCACGTAATACACGTACAGATAGCCAGTTCCTCAGTAGGTATGTTGATGATTCCGGGACATTGTGGTAGTCGCGGGGAGTCGATGGATGAACTAGACTCAGGTTCACTATTTGTGGTGTTTATTGGGCATCACATCGCAAGCACATCGCAAGGCTGTGTTGTGACTGGAGGTCATAATGGATAGAGGCGGCTAATGATTATGTAGGTACATAGGGTCAGCCAGTCCAGATCCTGAGGCTTGCCTGGGCAAGAATTAGGTCTACCGAGAGCCTTCCAAAAAATGCTGTGTTCAGCATTGGGTTTATATGGGCTGAAATTATAGTGATGAACTTAGAACATTGGCAGTGTAACTTCGCGGGGTTAACTAGTTATGCAATAATAATGATAAATTTTACAGAAAAGCTGGATTTACCCTCCATTTAGCGGACATATCGACGATGATGGAAAAATATTTGCTCGTGGTTCTCAAGACATGAAATGTGTTGGCATGCAATACCTAGAAGCAATAAGGAAGTTGAAACAAGCGAGTGTCCAGCTGAAACGGACTTTACATGTTTGTTTTGTACCCGGTAAGTAAGATGAAATGTTCATTTGTAGGTACTTACATTAGCCTACCTAGCTACCTACCCTTAAAAAAGACTTGGGGAGTTATGTTTTTATATTTTTTTTCTGCTCTCCTATTTACTGTTATTTGATACACAACCGCCTCTATCTCTGGGTTCGATCCCCAGAAGAGCAATACTGTGCTTGGTTTGGTTAGTGGTAGGATTTTGTTTAAGTCCGCCTGGCTAGCTACCACCGTCTTACCTAATTCTGTCGGCGTAATAACAATTCTTAAAAAAATGTTGTGTTCCGGCATTTAGAGGTAAGATAGCCAGGTTCCTCAGTTTGTTGAGGATTCCGGATGAAGTGCGCCTCCACCTTCGGCCTTATCTCAACTTGTAACCAGCTGAGATGAAGGCCAAGCGATTCCTCGTCGCACAATAAAAAAAACAGATGAGGCTCGAGTCAAAGTCAAGAGTCTAATGGGATAAGACATTAAAAAAAAAACACATATTGGTAGTTAGTAATCAAGAATGGAAAGACGAAGCAGAAGATGAACCATACAGTTGTGTTAAGCGGAGTTCAGGGTTTCGCAGAGCACTCGGCTGTTAAGAAGATACCTATTTTTACCACCGGGACTGTGGAGCAAGTGTGGTTCTTACCGATCGCATAATTTGACATTTAGAATCGTTTAAATCGATAAAATTGGTTTTATCGACCATCGCATGTGGGGAAGAAATCGGTATATAAAATTGGTATACAGTCGTTAAATTATATCGAGTTTATCGATAACTAGTACTTTTGTTTGACGTTTGAGATCGTACATTTTGTCTATTTACACGATTGTTTTATCTACTTTGAAGAAGGTCTCGGTAAAAGTTTTTAGTATTCGATAAACTTAGAGCACTTTGATGATCGCAAGCGTATCAATATGAGTTACCGACTGGACTTCCATACTCGCGAGGTACGATACGGTTCATTTTAACTAACGTTGCGATTCGCTATTATGCGATCGGTAAGATCCGTACTTGGGCCACTGTTTTGAAGACATGACACATTCAATATCATTATTTGATTCATTCATTTATTAATTATTTTTTTCATTATGAGCCAATCCGTATACAATTGCAGAAAGTATGTAACACAAATACTTATTATGCGGAATTTCATCGATTCAAACTATCAACAAAGATGCTCTCAAAATATTTGTCGGCTTGGTTCGGCTGGTAAATTGGTAATGATACCTAGATAATGAGGTAAAAGACAATAAAGCGTCATCAATGCATGCAAGTCGAATACTTTGTTCGTCTTCTTCTTAAACTTTCGCGAAGAGAACACTTTATTTTAATACGAAAAAAATAAAAAAGGGTATTTATGTCTGCCCGCGACCCTATATAGCTGTTGCTACCTCGCTGAAATCTTCAGGGTAATAAATATAGGTAAAATGCCCAATTTTATTTTCTTTTTCGATCAGGTACTTTGTTAGGTAAGGTAAGTTACATAAATAGAGGTACGTGATTGGCACAGACTTCTGAGAACTACATACACGGCGAACCACACTTCGCAATTTTCCGCTCGATTATTTTGTTTGATTCTTAGTGGAATCCTATTGGTGGCATTTGGTGGGTTTGTAGAATAGCCACCGCCATATTTTAGATACTATAGGTACCTACTAAATAAAATATATTGTGTTGAAGATGAGGAGATCGGTGGCCATGATGGCATGGAAAAATTTGTGCTGACCAAGGAATTTAAAGCACTCAACTTGGGTTTTGCACTGGATGAGGGTATGGCAAGCCCCACTGAAGAGTTCATTATTTTTAACGGGGAAAGAAGTATTTGGCGTAAGTTACCACTGCATATTTTTGTACCACTAAAATAACAAACAGGCTTACGGTCCCCTGATGGTATGCGTAAGTGTTGTGTTCCGGCATTTAGAGGTAAGATAGCTAGTTCCTTAGAGGGTTGAAAATTCCACGAGAATTGCGCCTCCACCTTTAGTCTTATCGTAACTTGAAAACAGGTGAGATGAGAAGGCCAAGCACATCCCGTCGTACAATAAAAAAAAGGCGTTACCGTTGCCTATTGACGCTCGTAACACCAGAGGTTAACAGAGAATAACACGTCCTTTTTAAAAGCCCCATTTAATTTTAACAAGCCTCATAGCTCAGTTGGTAGTAGCTCTGCTTCCTGCGCTGTAGGCTGTGGGTTCGATTCCCACCCAGGACAAACATTTGTGTGATGAATATACTCGTAGATGTTTGTTCTGTGTTTGGGTGTTGTACTTATCATATAGTACGTGTGTGTTTACAAAAAGTATTTAAGTATTCTATCCGTAATCTAGTTCCAATATCACAAGCTATGCTTAGTTTGGGGCTAGATGGCGCTGTGCAAAATTAATGTTTTATAATATTTATTTATTTATTATTATTATTATGAATGGTCTCGAGGAATATTTTTCTTAATTGATTTTTTTTTATTCATGATATACCTTGTTTTTTTAAGAAATACACGTGCACTGCCCAGGACAGCCGGGCCATGGATCTTTATTATTGCCCAATACTGCGGGTGAAAAGGTAAGCGAAAGAAACAACCATGGTAAATTTAACATGCCAGTTGAAGGGTTTAATACAGTATTTTTTTTTCTAGTTAAGGATTATTATCGATAAATTCATGGATCTGAGATATGAGCAAAAGAAGATTCTCAACAGTGATTCTAATTTAACTATTGGTGATGTGACGACTATCAATTTGACACAGATTTACGTAAGTATACAAAATAGACCTAATTTGAAAGTTTTCATTGAAATGAATGAATTAATCAATCAAAATACTTTAATGCACACCTTGAAAATTCAACTGGATTATCTACTTTTTTTTTAATTATCGCGATTATTATACATAGTTAATAACAAAAACGGGTCTTCATCGCGTACCTTATTACCTGCCTACCCGTGACCACGGCTTCTGTAACACGGTTGAATCTGTCGGGAATATAAAAAGGAACGCGATGAAGACCCGTTTTTGTTATTAATGATGGATTATCTACTTCAAAAATTATATTATACACTTACAATGGACGGTATTATCGCTTAGAAGCGATTTCTTCCAGACAACCTTTGGTGGGAGAAGGTTTTATGGCTAGATAATTATGTGGTTGATAGTTCACATTATTTAATAGTTGAATGTTTATGTGCTTACCAATTAGTAGGTAGGTACGCCTACCTCGGAATGTCCCTATGTATTTAATTAGAAATTGGAATTAATACTTCACGAGAAAATGTAATCCGCCTTTGTGTAGAATATTATAATATATAAGTATTGTTTTCTACCTATATCTATTTCTTTTTTTCATGCGGTCACTTTTACAATATACTTACCTATTTACTTTTGATTTAGATGTTTGTTCTGTGTTTGGGTGTTGTATTGTATGATAAGTATGTATTTACAAAAAAAAAAACCTATTTAAGTATTCTATCCGTCATATAGTTCCCATATTACAAGCTATGCTTAGTTTGGGGCTAGATGGCACTGTGTAAAATTAATGTCCTGTAACATTTTTTATTTTATTTAAAAAAAAAATAGAAATTGGAATGAATACTTCACGAGAAAATGTAACCCGCCTTTGTGTAGAATATTATGATATCTAAATATTGTTTTCTATATCTATTTCTTTTTTTCATGCGGTCACTTTTACAATATACCTATTTACTTTTGGTGAGTAATGTTGATGTTGAAATTATGTTTTTTTTTTATTATGTTAGCTTTAGACTTCTAGGCTTGTCTTTTTTAATATCTGTGGTCAGAGCAAGGTACCTACAATGGAGCGAACTTTCTCAAAAGGCAGAAGGTCTATCGGTTGATCACGGCTTCATGGCAAACCGTTTAGCTCGGGACTGTGGCAGGATGGTCGTTTGACAGGTAGACCGTTACAGGTCCTACCACTAGTGTTGTGAATTGTGATCATTCAGCCATAACAGCTAGCTAAAGTCAGCGATTCCGTTGCCCAGGATAAATCACTATGATGTAGGTAGATTACACCTACCTCAAAAATTACGAATGTGTACCTAATTCTATTTGTGGGGAAAATGTTCTGCACTGACGTCCCGCACCGGGGTGAATGATAATGGGAATATGTACCTAGATTACCACCAAATACACCAAACATAGTAACGCGTTCTTATGGGTGCCCATTTTTATGGTTTGCCCATGTAAGTACATGGACAAAGGCACCCATAAGAAATACGTACAATAAACGCATTTATTTTCTGTTAATTTCAGGGTGGTGTGCAATCCAACGTTGTTCCTGAACTGTTGACTGCTGTATTTGATATACGTTTAGCTGTGACAGTCGATCATGTACAATTTGAAAGTATGGTATGTACTTACCTACCTACCTATTATTACTACCCAACTCTTTCATTCATAATTTGTTTTTATTATATTAAAAATATGTTTATATTTAAAATAATATAACAAAATAATATGTTTATTTAAAAAAAAACATGTTTGGAAATACATAATACATCAATAAATACGCAGATCAGGGGGGGGTTACCACGACCTCATCTATCTTTTTACTTTTGTCACTCTCTGTCCAGTCTAGTGAAGAAAAAACGAGACAAAAGTAACGTAATATCAAAACGAGAATGCTTAAATAGGTTGTGGTAAGGCCCCAGGTCTTCTCTATATAACCTTTATCTGTAGGTAAACAACTCAATTTGAGGATGTTTTTTTTTATGCTATGCTAGGAGTTTATTAAATTTTGCTATGTACTCGTATTATACATCTAGCGCCGCCGTGGCGGTCGCGGCTTAAGGAATCGACCCCTCCAACTCAGCCTGTGGATGTCGTAAAATCCGACTAAGGGATCTTACTAGAAGAAGGGCAGCCACCTTCAGTGTATTATCAACACCTTTACTGTGATCATAAATCCGCCTGCCGCCGTGGTGTTATGGAAAAACCCTCCAGCTTTGGAGCAGGATCTGTCCAGCAGTGGATACCTACTAATGGGCAGTTGATTATGATGATCATGTATTTCATTAGCAAAGTTTATATTATAACATACGAGTATCAGCAAGGTAAATATTGTAGGTTGGCATTGTAACTCAATTGATATATTTTTCATTATTTAACATCAACTTGATGCGTTGTGTTCTAGATAAACCAATGGTGCAAGGAAGCTGGTGAAGGCATTACTATTGAATTCGAGCAAAGAAACGCATACGTACAATGTACGAAAACGGACAGTTCTAATCCTTACTGGATCGCTTTCAAGGCCGCTGCAGATGACCTGTCAGTATGAAAACAAGTTCATTTAACGAGAATATCTAGCAGGGTTTTCAATATCATTATTCCTAATAAAAAAAGGGGTAGTGTACTTATGGGATATTTATAAAGAATTTATAGATTGTATACTTTATAATATATTAAGTATGCATCATTTTTGTTTCTGGTTCTTCTTAAAATCTGGAACTTCATAAACAAATAAACATCACAAAGACGTGCCCCGTCCGGGATTTTACCCAGGACCTCAGGATCGATAGCCTCATGCCCTATCACTAGACCAAGAAGGTTTCGTCGTTGGTATCTCAAATTAAATTAATTATATTCCAGTTCAGTAATCATAGAACCAAAACGATATTTTATGAAGGCTTTTCCTACATAAAATATCGTTTGTTATTAATTTAATATCTTTATTAATTGCAGAAACCTCAAATTGGATCGCAGGATTTTTCCAGGGGGCACGGACAGCAGATACGTTAGAAAAGCTGGGATCCCAGCCATTGGCTTTTCTCCGATGAATTATACGCCAGTTCTGCTCCATGATCATGATGAATTTCTCCAAGCTGATACTTACCTGAAAGGTATCGATATTTACGTACAACTGATTTCTTCCATCGGTAATGTATAAGCAAATCTATTTAACGGTTGTGTTGTGACGTTGTGAGTAATATAGTTTTACCTATATACCATTAAATTAAGTTGTTACTATTAATATATAAATGGTAAGGGTAAAAAGATAAATTTATTTTAGGTTTTTTCTAAAGTGTAGGTACTTACCTGCTACTATTATTCAACGTTTTTTAACCACTGATTAACCTAGAATTATAATTAATTGTAAGGTAAATTAACAAACTTTGTCTTCAATAATGTTTTTGTATAGGTACCTATATACTAAATAAAAAGATAAAAACTCAATGCTATGTAAACTGTGTAATTAAATGTAAGTACATATTATATATTGTATTGAAAATGCAAGTTTTATACATTATTTAGGCAACTAAAATGTTTTTATTGCATTAAAATTCATAAAAAAATAATATCTCATTTGGATTATTATTGTATGCCCCCTTTTAAAGGACTTTACTCGCTTTTATGACCTAAGTTTCCTAATTAGGAGCAGAGGAGACGCAGTAGACGTCAATTTCCTTCTGTCTTGAGGATCAGATTCTGTTTGGGCCAGCCACGTCTTCGCTAGCCTTGAGGATTTCAGTCCAAGGCTTGTCTGGGAATATGTTCGGAGTCCCAACATAGAGTGTGGCCGAACCAGTTTCACTTTCGACGTCGAATTAGACGGCCTTTGGTGTTTCGTGGCATTTATTGTATTTAAGTACATCTTGATGTTAGTTATCTTCTCTGGCGAGAATTTTCTGAGTAAGGTTCGGATACATTGGCTTACGAAGACCCACAGCGAAGACTTGAATCTGGCTCGTGAGGTCGTCTCTTTCCACGTCTCACATCCATAAAGCAATACAGACTTCATTTGTATTGTATTTTCTTTGGACTTAATGTTGAAACGGAAGATTTTGAATTACACTCGTTTGGACAGTTTTCATAATAGCCATATGGGGCAAAGCTAGACAAAAGCCCCATCTTATGCCACGACGCTTTTGCAAGTTGACACGCTCTATGATGCCATCCAAAACTACCAGGAAAAGCAGAGGTAAGATGCAGCGTCCTTGACGGACACCGGCATGCACTGTTGTCATCGGAGACCAATCCTTGCAAGTATACTTCAAGTAGTTATATGGTATTGACGAGAGATTGATGATCTTAAATGGGACACCAAGCAATTCAAGCCATGACCACATTCTTACCCTTTGCAAAGTTTAAAAGGCTTTCTCGAAGTCCACGAAGGTGAGATAGATCTCCCATTGCCATTCTGTCGCCGCCTGTAAGATGATGATACGTAGGGTGTTGATCAGCTATGATTAGTTAATGAGAAAGCCAGCCTGCTGTCGCTGAATAAGGTCAAGTACTTACCATAGGTATTTATTAATCTGTCCATTTATTTATCATTTTGACATTTATATAAATTTAACAAGCATGAACAAACCCATTACAATCAAAAATTATGGAACGAAAACAGAAAATGTACGTATATATGGGTACCTACGGAGTTGGTGCATATTTATACTTCTGAGTACTCTCTTAAGAAAAATGTAACAGGTCAAAATCTGTAGGTACCTTCGTTAAATATACTTTGAAAATTTCAATTGGAGGAAACACTTTAATTATATATATACTGAAGCCAGATTTGTATTATTTTATTTATGCCTGTCTGTCTGTTTATTGACGCACATCACGTTTCACATTTTTGTTGTTTTATCCTTCTTTGATGCCAAAGCTACTGGACAGGTTTTTTATGAAGGGGTTTGTTGATTTTTGACTCGTACATGAGGAACTACGTACCTATGTTGAAAAAAATGAGTTTAATCTGCGACTTTGAACTTTATGAAGAGTTAGATTTTTTTTATTGTACGACGGGGAAGCGCTTGACCTTCTATCTTACCTCTAAATGCCGGAACACAACAATTTAGATTAGATAGATTACCAAAGACTGTCACATAATATGCATTCATACAGTAGTTACAAATCTCCAGTACCTATCCGTGTGATAGTAAAACTAACTATGACGCACAAACCTCGTTCTGCCTCAGCACGGGGCGGGGATGAAATTTTTATCCTCTGTTTTTATCTACTATCGGGAGACAAAATGCTCTCAGAGGTGGATTTTTCTGCGGATTTTGGTGAGCTACTTGGCAGCTAACTGTTTTCTTACACTTTACAATAAGTATTAAGTATTATATTTTCATTAGCACTAAAAGAGGCCAAGAAATTAAATGAACATTTAAAAACTAAATGCTTTTCGCTGAAATACGAGATTTTTTTTCTTTTGATAATTATGTGTTCTAATCGCGAAAGAATAAAAAATACTAACAAATTGTAGGCACTTTGTTAGTCTTTTTTAAACTTTCGCGATTCTATTCGACTACCAAGCAATATGGTCATTTACTTACCCCTTGCTTTAGGTGTCCGTGTCACTATTTACCGGTCGAGCCAGCCATATTTTTTTGGGGTAGGTGGGGACTACCTCCTTGTGGTAGACCGCGGTAGACCGCGGGTAACGGAATCGTTGGCCTTAGCTAGCGGTCACGGCTGAATGTTCCCACCACATAAGTAGTCTACTCTATCGAGTTGTTGTGAGATACGAACCATTGAGTACGTATGTAATTCTTAGTAAGTTAGTAGCCTCTGCCTATCTGTAGAAAAAAATTATATGCGAAAGAGAGAGATGTCATAGGAGCTGCTTTGTTATGGCTTTGTTTTATCTCCGGAATATGTTCTATAATATTATATTGCATTATCATCCATCGGTGGGCCGTATGCCTGTTTGCCACCTTTGTGGATTAATATTATAAAATGTTTTATTAGTAAAAGTAAGCTGTTTTATTAGTAAGAGGAACCGATTATTTACTGAAACATGTAAATATTAGATGCTAGTAAGGTAAAGCGTAAAAGTGAATTATAAGTCTTATGTTTCATTTACCCCGACAGACGCGGAGTAGGTACAAAACTGTGCTTGGTTTGGTTGGTGGTATGGTAGTAGGACATTGTACGAGTACATAACAAAGAGCTTCAATAATTCAAACTGCTTGCTATATGCTGACGATCTCAAATTATACCGCAAAATAAGATCCTTTGAAAACTGTCGTGCTATGCAACGCAATTTAGAAGCATTTGTAGTGTAATGAAAACCAACTAACTCTTAATGCTCCCAATTGCGAAGTAATGACTTATAGTAGAGCCGTACAACCCATAATCATGCCTTATCAGCTATCAGACAAATTATTAGAGAGACCGCAAACAGTCAAAGATTTTAGTTAAGTATTTTATTTGACCCCGAGCTTACGTTCCATGATCACAATAAAGAAACTTACTGATGATGGCTTCAAAAAAATAGCATTTATTACCATAAATATGAGAGAATTCTCAAACGCAAATACCCTCAAAATTTTGTACACTTCACCTATAAGGTAAATACACGAATCTTGTTCTAGTGCGTTGAATCCGCATGAAGGAACGTATGGCTTGATAATAGAAAAGGTGCAGAAAAAATATGCGTTTTCTATATAAAAAGGCGTATTGGACCCTTTCTTATATCCTACCAAATATCTACGGAGTACCCTAGGATTCCATTCCCTTGAAACTCGACGACTTTATGAGCAAATAATGTACATATGCCACATTTTACGTGGGTTCCTCTGAGGTTCCGAGTTATTATCAGTAGCAAGCAGACTGTACGTGCCAGATTAACATACTAGGTTCCACCAGGGGCGTATTTTTCTATTTTGCCTTATGACAGCACTCACAGTTGCTCGTCAGCAATCCCCAATCTGCCGCGCTCAACGCCACCTTAATGATTAATTAAACTCGGATGTTTCCTTGAATATTTTCCACGATAGCATACCTAAAATCCAAAGGATTATCATAAGCTACTGTGAACTGCCTAGCCAACTACGGCCTTGGTAATCCTTCAGTAAGTAATATTGATTATAATCTAGTGCTGGTGTAATCTAAAGTAATCTAACCTATTTAGTGATTTAAAAAAATCCGTTGATAAATTGTGTAAATATTTAGTTTTTTTTATTTTTTCCATGTAAGTACCTATTATGCTATTGTAACGCCTTAGAATATAATTCTGTTATGCTACAATTTTTAGAAATAAACAAAAATTATTTAAGACCGCTTGGCTTGCTACCACCATAATTACCTAACTCTGTCGCCAAAAAAAGAAAAAAAAAAGATGGCGCGAATATTTGCAAATTTTATTTTATTTGTATAATTTTAAATTACACGTTTGTTTGAGCCTGATAACATTACATTTCAAAGAAAATAATTATTAACTATTGATAACAAGGATTAAATAAGGTACGAGTCCAACTTTATTTCAATTGGGGGCGGCCGTCCGGCCGTCTTCCTTGATATTTGAATATGAATTCCAAGGCAATTATTGCCTTGGAAAATGAGGTAGATTTTGACGAAGAGGAATCACAAATTTCCCCTAAAATATATTTGGAGGATTCTATTTCCGTAGAGGGACAGGTTACCATAGAAGACTATACACAGACAGACCAAGAGAATATGGAGTTTGAGTCAATAGCCGTAAATAGAAAGGAAAGAGTGAAGATGATTGGATTGAGGTTTCTCGGGGAAATAAGGGAAAGTGGAGTATATCAGTAAATTGAAGTTGCTTATTACTTTTGAATAAGAGACAAGTGCATATAGTTTTATAAGTAATAAAGCATTTACAGACTTAGAATGGAGAGAATGGACTTCTGAAGTTTTATAACATATAAAACCTCTGAAGTGAACCTATCCTTGTGAATCAAAAATTATTCAACAATTTGGGAAATTCAACATTTTGGGAATCCAACTTTATGAAAATTAAACTTTCTGATACTAAAGGATCCTTTGGTGTAATTAGAAATATTGAGCTCGACCTTACCGAAGAAGAATTGAAAAAACAACTGACATGCTCGGATCTGATAGTCTCAGTTAAAATATTTAAAAAAACGAATTATGGATAGTAGAGGAGAAGCTTGAAGAATTAATTAAGCGCTACATTTATTTATCTTCTATCTGAGTTTATAGTTATATCAAAAAAGTAAGCGATTGTTTCCTACCTATAAAGTATCAATATCGATTTTTCAATTTCTCATTAATATCGGATATTTTCGATGGCGATTATTTGGTTCACATCCCTTGATCTCACAGCTAAATCACAGTTGATCTGACAGCTGTCAAAGTGTATTTCTTAGATTTGATGGACTATAGTGTTGTATGATTTGTTATATATGTATGAATGGGTGATGTGGTCGCATAGCGACAAAGCCCTACCTTTCCAATAAAAAAAAAACTCAGTCGCCATAACAACAATTCTTTAAAAATGTGGTGTTCCGGCATTTAGAGGTAAGATAGGCAGTTCCTTAATTGGTTGAAAATTTCGGGTGAAGTGCGCCTCCACCTTCGGCCTTATCATAACTTAAAAATCAGGTGAGATGATGGTCAAGCATCGCCCCGTCGTACAATAAAAAAATAACGAAAGAAAAAATTTACGAACGACATTATGATTAAAAAAAAACAGATTTGGAAGCCGAAACATTGGATGCATTTTAGATATTAATATAAAGTAAAGGAGTCAGTACATTTATTCAATAAATTAAACTAAGTACAAAGGAATCAGTCAGATTAACTGGTCCTTAGACCGTTACAAACGGCCTATAGGTAACTCAACTAAAAGTAAGTAAAGTAAAGTAAAGTATGTACTATGTAGGTAATACTTATTAATTTACATTTTTGTTTTTTTATTCTTAGAATATGTTTAGAAAAATAATTTGGAAAGTATCTAATTTAGGGAAATTTCATGAGTAGTCCGGGGAAAATGAACAAACAGGTGGTGGCAACACGACTTTGACTCGGATTGTTTTGTTTTGTTCGTGCTTGTCGTCAAATTTTGTATTATTTTACATGCACTTAGTATTATTACCTGCTTAGATTTCGAAATGCTGATGCTGTGGGTTGTTTCTGTAATAAAACTAAACAAGCCCTACAATTATGTCAGAAAATAGGTAAACTTCAAGTTATTGCATGTCTTCCAATACCTGGGTAACTATGGAAAAAACATTTATTTGCATACCTATATTTACAGGAAAAGAATCCGAGAAGACGATTCATGTGAATTTATGCCGTTATCAAAGAGAATAAACAATTTGCACATTAATAACCTTGCAACTAGCTCCCAACAAGGAAACCAGATTGCAGATCCAGGAGCTGGCAGACCTAACTACGACCCTGGAATTGATCTGTCACAGAGCAATTATTTTCAAAACAATAAACTGCTTTTTGAACTTCATTTGGAGAGAATTCGGCGATCAAGACAGCCATATCCATACTAGAATACCGACCAAGCTTTCAAGTCTTGAATATGAACAAAATATGCCGAATATGTCTAGAGGAAGGAGTACTGTCTTCTATATTCACGAAGAATTTCAATTTGTCACTTTGTGATATGATCGAATTCTGCTGTAATATTAAGGTAAGCTGATGATGAAGGAACAAAATTATAAAATGTTATATTGACTCAAAAATGTACAACTCTGGGCAGTATGTTGAGTACACTCTCCCGAGTTGGGAATTTTTGAGACCCACATCTTATCCATGATGTTGAATAAGTGGCTCTGCATTCCATACAAATGTTTATCATCCAAATGTATGTAAACAAAAAAAAAATTGATTTTAAAAATATGAGGTGATATAATGGATTACAGTTGCAGTCATCATCCAGATTTTATCAGCCACATTGCTCAAGCTCCATTGTGCTGGTGTTTGTCCAACACTACTTTGCCGACACTCCAGAATTAACAAGAAACAGAATGAACAAGTCTCATAGCTCAGTTGGTAGTAACTCTGCCTTCTGGGCTGTATGCTACAATTGTGTGTTTCGATTCCCAGGACAAACAATTGTGTGTTGAAGATAGATGTTTGTTCTGTGTTTGGGTGTTGTATCATATAGTATACATAAGTATTTACAAAAAAAAAGTATTTAAGTATTCTATCCGTAATCTAGTTCCATATGACAAGCTATGCTTGGTTTGGGGCGCTGTGTAAAATTAATGCCCTGTAACATTAAAAAAAAAACCCGATGCAATAAACAAAATCATATTTTACTAGTAAATTATCATATGTTAGAGATCCATATTTATGGCAGAAGTGTTAATAATAATTATCTGGTCCATTAACAATATATCCAAATCTTTCAACAATATACTTACAGTTCCTTCTAACAAGATCACTTTTGATTTTAATAGATCTCAAGAGATGATGGGATGCCAGAGCTTATGTGTAGCAACTGCGTGTACAAACTGGGAATCACATACCATTTCAAGCAATCCTGTGAGAGTGCTGACTTGCGATTGAGACAACACCTAGGATTGAGGCTAAGCAAGTAAAAATAATAATATTGACACAGCATTACATGTAATAATGAGACATTTAGTTGTTTGATTAGAGCGCAAGGCCATGGCGAATTTTTGCAGCTATACTGTCGCGCGTTGCGGGCATCTCTACTATCGCGCGTCAGTCGCGTTTGTAGCGCGACACAGAACCGATGCAAACGCGCGATAATAAGTAGTTAAAAGCAGCACCAAACACAACTTGACCAATGTTGGCTCAACGGATTCTTTCGTGCGACTATAGTGTTCACAGTCATTGATGCTGAATCGCGACTGAAGTGCGACAGCATCGCGATAGTAGCGATACAGAATCGTGGTAACATGGGCGAAGGTACGCAGCCGGCGACAGTATCGCTACAAAAAGTCGCCATGGGCGACGGGCCTTATTGTCATCTATATCAATACAAATAAATCAATCTGAAGTGTCTGTTTGTAATGTCAAAATAATAGCTAGGTACTTTATGAATATGCAAGTATACAGAAAAAAATTTGCCTGGGCCACTGAGACCTAAGTTTTGAATTTATAAATGTTCAGCTTTGAAAGTGTTCCAACAACTTTAGGCACATAGTCATCATACAATTATTTTTTTAATTATCAAACAAAGAACTTAAAAACGCAACATTTTTTTATTTCATAAACTCTAGTCTAGTCTAGTCTCTATTCCAGAAAAACTTTTTTTTTTAAGTCGAGTGTATAACTCCTACATGGCTTTTCAATAACTCCCACTGTTTCAGACTTGGCCTCAGTGGCCCTTGAAAACACCTCACCTGTATACTTACTGTAGACTTAGGACAAAAAAACTATTTTTATGTTTTTTGTCTGTCTGTCTGTTTGTTCCAGCTACTCTAAGATAATGAAACAAAAACATTGTGCTATGGTCCTAATTCAACTTTGCATACAAATAAGTTGTCTTTATAAGCACATTAGAAACTTTAAACAGCCACTAATAACCATCCTCTATAATTTCTCAGATACAATGAAGTTGCTGTTATGACTGATCCGGTTGTACCAGCTCGCACTACAATTATAAAAAAATGGTATGAATTTCATCATATTTTTATTTATTACTAGCTTTTTCCCACAACTTCATCCGCGTTATGGTTTTTTTTAAATAGGTACCTATATATATATTTGTAGGATATCTGGATAAATTATTTTAATTTCAACCTGCTACTTGTTAGAACTCAAAAGATATAGCTTTTTCAAGGTTGTTTCCTCAAATATTGGATCCTCTACCCTTTAATTTTACATTTCACTGAATTTTGAACGCAATTTTGAGCCCCTTGGAGTGCTAATTTTCAAAATTCCTTTCTTAGCAGGCGTCTACACGCCATGAAAAATATACCCTCTAAATTTCAAGTCTGTAAGACCAGCGGTTTAGGCTGTACATTGTATCTACTTGAACCAGTAATTCAGTCAGGATTTTTTCTTCTTTTTCCCGCTGCGTCCATTTTCCGCTACGTTAATTAGACCTTTTCCCGCTATTCTAACGCACATTGAAGGTCGACCCTCATTTCCAGGCAAACAATGCCGGTTTTATGCAGTTAGTTCTGAAGCTTTCTGCGCGGGTCTGACGCTTGCTAGGTATACCTTTAAAGTAGGCACTATATTCACACTAAGTTTGATATACACATATAAGTATTACCGTTTTTACGACAGAGCTAAAAAAACTATTTGTAAAAACGTTTCTTGTATGTGGACCACCTTTGATTTTTATTTGATGTGTATAATGATTATGGTTATTTGATGAGTTATTACATATTCTATGAACATTTTTACTGTCTACATATTACACAGTTCAAAAGATATAGGTTATTAATGGTTTTTTGCATAAATATTTGATCCCTACCCTTTCATTTTGAAAATTCTAAAAAACCCTTATATATGCCGTTGCTTAATTAAATGGGCATTCTACATACGAATTTTCAAATGTCTATCATGTAC
This sequence comes from Venusia cambrica, assembly GCA_951394065.1. Classification (NCBI taxonomy): domain Eukaryota; kingdom Metazoa; phylum Arthropoda; class Insecta; order Lepidoptera; family Geometridae; genus Venusia; species Venusia cambrica. The sequence continues at coordinate 4,347,909 of OX596044.1, read as the reverse complement.
GGTTTCGGAGATATGGAACATTTCACTCTGAACTTTGAACGCAATGTTGAACCACTTGGGGTGTGAATTTTCAAAATTCCTTTCTTAGCGGACGCTTACACACCATGACAAACATACCCTCCAAATTTCAAGACTACGACCAGCGGTTAAGGCTGTGCGTTGTATCTAGTTGAATCAGTCACTCAACTCAGGACCTATCCTTTTATAAAATAGAAGATTATTTTACGGCCGTTGTGTAGCTTGGAGTCCCATAGCTTATTAACAAGCCTCACTGTTGTTTGTAGTGCCTTCTGTGCTATGTGTTTGATTCCCACCCGGGACAAACATCTGTGTGATAAATTTGTCTGGGGTAGAAGGCACTGTGTAAACTTAATGATATTACAATCCAGATTAACCTTTTCACTCCTTACAGGCATTTTTACCTAAGGCAACCTCTGTGGTCTAATGGTTCAACCCACCGCACCGATTTCAGATCCAGAGGTCCCGGGTTTGATCCCAGAGAGAGCAATGTTGTGCGTGGTTAGCCTTCATCTCACCTGGTTACAAGATGAGATAAGGCCGAAGGTGGAAGCGCACTTCACCCGGAATCTTCAACGAACTGAGGAACTGGCTATCTAACCTCTAAATGTCGGAACACAACAATTAAGAATTGTTATTATGGCGACAATGGGGTAAGATGGTGGTAGCTAGGCGGACTTAAAGTCCTATCACCAACCAAACCAAGCACAATATTGTACTCCTGGGGATCGACACCGGTAGACGAACCACAAGACCACAGCGGCGATTTACCTTGAGTTCTTAAGCCTGGTCATGATTAATGAACCGGCAAACTAGTTTCCGTTGATCACTTTTGATACTAGCGATTCAATTGTATGATAGTATACTTACCTACTTGTACTTCCTTTTTTAAATCTTTCAGTAAATGCAAGTTGTCTCAGCCTAGAAAGACGAGCACAAATTACAAGAAAAAGCCTGAAACAGAGCAGTTGAAGAGAGGCCCTAAACCTAAGCCAAAGCGCATTCTCTCATGTTATGAATGTGACAAAGAGTTCCGGTGTCAGGCGCAGTTGGAAATGCATATCAGGTATTACAAAAATAGCAGGTTGGTATATTTATTGTTATTTTATGAAGCTTTGATTATAAAATACAAACACCCAGGACAAACATTTATGTAAACCGTAGATGTTTGTTCTGTGTTTGGGTGTAATATTGTATCAAAATTTATATATATGAATAATGTAGAAGGATAAGTATTCTCTGTAACCATTTCCCATATATAAAGGCTTTAAGGCTAGCAAGGCTATGCTAATAGTATTCTATGGGCTATGCTTAGTTTGGGGTAAGATGTTGCTGTGTAAAATGTCTAGTAAAAAACATAATTATAAAAAAACCTAAAGCCCACCTCGCGACACCTATTTCATTAATATTTTTATCTACAGTGGATGTTTTTAGGCTTTGATGTGTTTGGGTGTTGCATCATGTGGCAAGTTTTTTTTTTTAAATAATTATCTTTAAATGACACTACATTTCCTGTGGCTATAATTTTGCAACAATATTTAACATAAATTAATTATGTTTCGAATAATAACTTATAAAGCTTCAACTTAAAACTAACCTATTTCCTATGTTATACAAGTATTATCATATGGCAAGTAGGAATTTACAAAAAAAAAGTATTTAATTATTCTAACCGTAATCTAGTTCCCATATTGATAGCTATGCTTTGTTTGGGGCTAAATGGAGTTGTGTGAAATTAATGTCCTGTAATATTTATTATTTATTTATTTTAGCTTAAATGTTTCAGGACCCATACAGGAGTGAAACCGTTTGTGTGTATGTATTGCCCGCGTGGTTTCACACAGAAACACAACCTCACCATACATCTAAGAGTGCATACTGGGGAGAAGCCATTTCAATGTGAAGTTTGCAGGTACCTTACTTTGCCTATAATCTTAATAAATATTGAAATTAATAAACAATGACATGAATTTCACACAGTACCATCTAGTCGCAAATTAAGCATAGCTTGATTACAAGCCATATTAATGGGAAATAGATTACTTACAGACAGAATTCCTAATACTTTTTTTTTTGTCAATACATACTTATTATACAATACAATACAACACCCAAACACAGAACAGACATCTATTGTGATATTCATCACACAAATGTTTGTCCTGGGTGGGAATCGAACCCACAACCTACAGCGCAGAAGGCAGACTTATGGATGAAAAAAAACATATTAGTATTTGAAACTTGCACAGAAGATTTTCAGAAATGGTTTGAGAATAGCGTTAAGGATTTTAAGTAGAATCCGACAAAAAGTGATTTTTCCGATCCGAAAACATTGCGTGTTTGTGAATCACAAGACAGGTCTTCCCAGACAGAATAAAAAAAAATACGTTTGAAGAACATTATTTTATACTACTAAGGTGTATTATGTGCGTACTGCAAGCGTCCATGGGCGACGGTTTCTAGAAACATCACTCGCGCTTTATAAATAAATAAATAAATGAAATGGCTTTGCCGACACATAGTACCTGATATATCATAGACAGGTGTCTTATGTCTCTCATATGAAAAATATGTAGTACATGCCACATAGCTCAGTTAGTAGTAACTCTGCCTTCTGCGCCGAACCCACAACTTATTGTGGGTTCGATTCCCACCCAGGTCAAACATTTGTGTGATGAATATAGATGTTTGTTCTGTGTTTGGGTGTTGTATTGTATGATAAGTATGTATTAACAAAAAAAGGTAAAGTATTTAAGTATTCTATCCGTAATCTAGTTCCCATATTACAAGCTATGCTTAGTTCGGGGCTAGATGGCGTTGTGTGAAATTAAAGTCCTGTAATATTTATTTATCTGGTCTGGTCCAAATAAGGTTTCAGATAGATTCATTCCTATTTTAAGACAACTCTTTCTTTTTGTTGACTTATTCAATATCAGTATACATTTTGCAATGTTTCAGTAAGCGATTCTCAGCTCAAGGAAATCTTAATGCGCACCTAAAGATTCATACAGGACAAAAGGATCATGTAAGTACATGCACCTCCAATTATCATAATATGAGTGCATTGTCATTCATATGTCATTGTCATATGATGTGAAAATGTTTGTTAATGTTAATGTTTCTAGGTTTGTACCATTTGCAACAAATCATTCATAACATCAAGTGAATTGACTCGGCACATGGCAAATCATAGGGGAGAGAAGAACTTTAAGTGTGACTTGTGTAATGCTGCATATAGACATGCAAGAGATCTCGTAAGTAACTTATAAAATAAATTATTACAGGACATTAATTTAACACAGCGCCTAGATGGGCTGTGTTCCCCAAACTTAGCATAGCTTGTAATATGGGAACTAGATTACAGATAGAATACTTAAATACTTAATGGCAAGTCATACATACTATATGATACAACACCCAAATAAAAAACAAATATCTATATTCTTCACACAAATTTCTGTCCTGGGTGGGAATCGAACCTACAGCGCAGAAGGCAGAGTTACTACCAACTGAGCTATGAGGCTTCTCTGTATCGTAAGTATATATCCGTAATCTAGTTCCCATATTAAAAGCTTTGCTTAGTTTGGGGCTAGATGGCGCTGTGAAAAAAAAGGTTTCTCTATCTGTGGTTGTTACTTAATTACTGAAGAATCTGAAGATTGCAAACACTTGGGCACAAATCTTTGTACAGGCATGGACAACATGTCTTCAATTGTTTAATGTTATATCCTTATATTTAGTTGGGCAGACTATCTGGTCGGTTGTTGGTCATCTACTGTTTAACTCAGAAGCTGTAAAACACCTCAGATCAAGGAAAAAAAAATAGTTTTTCCTTGATCTGAGTAAAACACTTGTGTTACTCCATTGAGTTGGATGCTCAGCATCTAACAAGTTGGCTCGATGGGTTCTGTAAAACACTCAGACTGTTTCCAATAGAGGGCAGAATGCTCAACACCCAAAGAGTTTTTTTTTATATTGTATGACGGGGAAGCGCTTGGCCTTCATCTCACCTGGTAACAAGTTGACATAAGGCCGAAGGTTGAGGCGCACTTCACCCGGAATCCTCAACAAACTAATGTTTTGTTTTCAGAAACTTCACAAATTGAAAAAGCATCATATGGAGCCCCACCAAAAAGTTCAAGACTATAACACTGCTGGCAATGTTGATATAATGAGCTTAGATGTAAAAGATCCTCCTGTACCCACGAAGGACACAAGCCACCTCATCCCACATCTGATAAGTGAGAAACCAGCTGTACCAGTAATACCGGAGCATGCTCTCTTGCCATATGATCAGCGTAAAGATATGTTCACCCAATATTCATTACCATCAAAATCTGTGCATAGTTGTGCAATATGCGGAGACGGATTTGATTATGTCACAGAGTTATCTCAGCATTTTGCACTGAAACACGAAGAGTTAAATGCAGTTGCTATTGCTAAGCACTTCATGTCTTAAGAATTATTATTTAGATTAATAAGACTTGTGAATTGTTAGTTGTAGCGAAAGTGAGAGCTTGCATGTACCTATTTGTTTTAATAAAATGAAATAATTAGTTATTTTGTAGTTTCACTATATTACATTCAACTTGCTTGACAATAATTATCTAGGTTTTAAATAAATATTTTAATTTTTTAACGTACAGGTATCCATGGCTCAAACATGTCTCCAATCTTCTTGGAAGCTGAAACAAAAGATTAATGTCACTTTTTAAACAATTTATTACCATAATCAGTACTATATAACTTGGAGAGACAGTTTCTCAGTATGTTGATGATCCCAAGTGAAGTGCTTTTTCATCTTCGGCCTTATCAAAACTTGACACATCACAGCACCCTCAGCACTGGGCAGGGATAAAAAATTGTCCTTCGAGAGAATTTTGTCTCAAAACAGAGAACATTTTTATCCCCAGTAGCTTCTTCACCCCTGATAAAAGAAGTCTATATTATGGTTTTCTTAGTCCAAAAAAATTACCATGCTAAATTTCAGCCTAGTCCGTTTAGTAGTCTGCATGAAAGAGCAACAAAGAATGAGTCAAACATTGCCATACAAAACATGTATGGCAATGTTTGACATCTCATTCCCATCCTACTGGAACTGGTAATTGGAACCATAAGTAGCCTTCTTGTTATTGCAAAGCTTTGGTCTAAAAAGGAACTCTCTTTTATAATATTTGTGGTATATATATAACATATAACATGATGTTTTAATGAGGTAATAGGTAGGTACCTGAAACATTGTCTGTAACACACACAACAATATAAAGTAGGTGGTTGTTTTGGGGGAATCTATAGGAAAAAATTGTTGTGTAAATAAAAAATTACGTGGTTCCTCGAAGTCCTCCGGGTGCAATTCGACGTAATGACAGTAAACTGCGTCTTTCTCGGCGAAATAAGCGTCGCGTTTCTTTTGAACGTAATCAAGAGCCAAAGTTAATCCAACAACAGCAAACACGTGTTTTTGGATGCCTGTGAATATACAAATAGATGAGTACACGTTCTAGCAGAATATTGGATTGGATTATTTTGTTTTCATTGATTATGTAATGCGTACCGCTGAATACAGGTCGTCTGGTCTGAAAGTTTATGAACGAGCCAGCAGTAATACCAAGTGTTACACCCAATATTTGGGGCCAGTAATAAGTTGCCCATGGTTTCTTTCTTCCTGCATCGCCTAGCTTGAGGAGTTCTATGGCGGATAACTGAGAAGACATATTTATATCAAAAAATTCTAAAACAACTCCACTCGTCGCTCGCAGGTGTCACATCCAAACAACATACACAAGCGCATCACATTGTGTTCTATTTCGAAGACAATTGACGGTTCTCACCAAAGAGAATAATAATATGAGTTCTGGGAGCGTACTATGAGCCTATAGCGACCCGTTCAATTTCCAGGCAGATAAAATTATGACTGCTATGGTAATAAGGTGAACTGATAGTACTATCAATCAGCTCTTAACGCAGGACAGAAGTTGAACTACAAAAAAGCAGGTTTTTTGTACCATGACATCATTAAAGCAGGGCAGTAGCAGGCTTGTTGCCGGTCAACGTTGAAAAATCGTTCAACTTTTTTTTTATATAGAGTTTCATACCATGACGTAACTGACAGCACTAAAACGTTTTTTGAGCGTAAGCGTAAGTAACTTTCTCCAAAAACTTTGCAGGTTACAAAATGAATGTGTGAATGTGAAGTGAATTCCGATAAAATGAAACTAACTCGTTTCTAGTTTTTGAACGCAGCGCTAAAACGACAACTGTCATTACAGCAGACCAGAGACAAGCATTACCGTTCACCTAGATGAAAAAGTCGTTTACTTTAATAGCAGTCATAGTAGGTAAGATTTTCAGCCGTGCAAAAGTAGGTATGCTGTTAAGCTGCCTGGAAATTGAACGGTTTGCTATAGGCTCATAGTACGCCCCTGTATAGGTATTTTTCAACATTCGGAAAGTTTATGGATCGGAAACAACACTTTTTGTCGGATCCGACTTGGAATCCGATATATTTCCAGAACGTTATTCTTAAACCATGACATCTACTCTACAAACCGGTAAACGATATATCGGAAAAAATATCCTGCAAAGCGTACTCTTAGTGCCATCGTTTTGAGTATCGTTTGAACGATACTCAAAACGATGGTTTATTAGGTACCTACCTAATAAACTCAAAAAGTCCAATCAAATTATTTCCGTTAGGTATAGATAAGTTATATACAACCTACTTTTTGCTTCTGCTGGACAGTATTAACACTGCCGATTAGGGAGTTAAGAAGTTGTGTCAAATCTTGTAATAACCTCCATGCCATAGTGCGGCCGGATGCCACTAACAGATCCCTTGCTAGATCCCATCCCTATGCAGGGTCAAATAAATCTAGCAAGACGTTCAACGTTGATGATCAAGCGTTGACGTGTAGCTCATGTTATCATGTCGGGAAGGGTCCCGTAGGTACTTCCGCGCCATCGATCGATCCTATTTTACACCATGTCTTAAATGTATACCATCGGTACCTACTTACCTATGGTAACTGTAGCTCAAAATAGTGACGCGCGTTTAAAGTTCAAACTTACTTCGTAAAACATCATTATCTGTGTTCCTGTAGTCTATGCAACCGTGTGCGCCGCACCATTATTCTCTTTGCACCCAGTAATTGATCTGTGCTGCGCACTACTTTACTTTGGCGGCAATAATAAATATTGTGAAAATACGGTCATATTTTTATATAATTAATAATAATGAGTAACAATAATGTGTGTTCATTTGTGGAATTTAAATTGAGCATTGACTTGATTGATTTACTTATTTAGCAAATCTCCATGTGTGTTAGGTGCTTACTTACATACTTTCCTCAAGTCCGATATGTAATCATTTAGAGTGCCAGAATATATTCTGAGCAGAGAGGCAAAATACTAGAATGTATGCTGGCCCACTAAAGCATAGCCGTGACCGTGAAGCAGCCAGGACAAAGAAAGTTCTTGAAGAACATTCTTCAAAGTCAAAGTCAAATATTTTTATTCATTAAGATTTTTAGGATCATTTTGAAACGTCAAATCTACCGCCTGTTCGGAATCGCGACCAGCACACAAGGAGAAAGGCAAGAACCTCGGGCTGATTAATTTTTTGATGATCCATTTAACATTTAGGTACAGTGTTTATAATAATTTAATAACATTAACGCTAAATGCTGGGTCCTGAACCCAGATCTCAGATGTGAGATCTCAGAGAGTTGTGATCGGCTTTAAAAACTCCCGAAAAACGGATGAAAATTTGTGTTTTTTTTAATTATTTTACATTAGTGTTAGGTAGGTACCTAGTAGGTATTGATTCTGATGATTATTTTTTACTTTATGTACATAAAGAAAGAAGAATCATACCAATATTATAAATAAAACGTACGTGCATAACTGTAGTACCTATCTAACTAGGTGAGGTGCTCGACTGCTACCTACGATTAAACTACTAATAGAATGTATATTACGTCAGTTGTATAACTGATATATCTATTTTAGTACTGCCATAACGGAAATACACTCGTGAGCAAAAAAAATCGACTCAGGCGACACACCTGCACTCGCAAGTCACTGGCAAAAAAACTGAACGCGAAAATACTTTTTTCTTAAGAATATCTTAAAGCTGATAGTATTAGCTTCAAAATGATATAAAATATTGTAATGTTTCTTGCTCGCACAACCCAACAATATGATGTGATTGGTAACCACCCTTTTTACGCTTGTTTACAATTGTTCAGGAATGACACCTGTCACAATATTGCCTCATTCACTGTCATCTGGCAGTTTGAAGTTGGAAGAGTTTTGCCGTTCAATTTTGATCATGAATGACACTTCGAATTCTGTATTGAACTAAACAAGTACCTAAGTTAACTAATTACATTTCCCTTGGTTACATGTTACATTTTCCTCATGAACAATAAAGATCTCTAATATCTACACTGCATAAAGTCCATGTGTTGTGTTGTGGAGTGATTTCGGCTGGGCTTCGCGAACTGAAGGTGTGCTTGCTGGGAGCAACATCTGGGTAACCCGGCTGCTATAAGGTTTGAATTTTAGTAAGGTCCGAGCTGATTCTCAGCCTAAAGTAGACCTCGTTCTATCTAGATCTCTTCCCGTGGCGGCGACAGCTTTAAAAGTACGTGAAGTTCTAGCTTTTTGAAACATACTCTTTCAGCACGACAGAACACATATTTATTGCAAAATTTGCATTATCTTGTAGCCTCTTTTATCATAATAAAATTCATAATTTACAGTCCACTGCCTAAACAACAATAGTGCTAATTAAGGGTTACTGACCCATATAAAAGGTTATCTACCTGACCCACCCTTATCAGTTAGCCGTCAAACTCAAACAAGCAGTCAAACAGCGTGGTACGCCTTACTCGAAGACTCCCACAAAGCCACACTACGCAGGCAGCAGAGCATCTGCCGCCGCGAGATAGCTCAGGCGCCGCGCTACGTACGCAACGCCACCATCCAAAGAGATCTGAATGTCGAGAGCCTGGATGCGTTCATCGGACGCCTATCCAGAAATATGTTTCACCGAACAGACGTCTCACACCATCAGCACCTGAGAGACATGGCCCCCTTCTACGAGAGACCTGTCAGGAGCAAGCCCTACCCCCGAGAATTGGCCGTGGACAGCGCCAAGGAAGCGAAAGCGAAACGGGAACAGAACCACACCCCAGCAGTAAATGAAAACGCCCTCAGTTCCAGGACCATGGTCTGCACGCCAGCCAACCCCGGCAGGCAGGCGGACAGGGAAAGAGCGCACGCCATCGGCTCTCTAGAGCCAAACCAAAAGACCCCCCGGTAGAGACTGGGGGCGGATGACAGCCGCGGGAAAAGGCAAAAGCCTGAAACCACATCCCACGCACCGGCTCGCGCCGGCGCGCGAGAAAAAGAAACACGTGGCCCCTATTATCAGTTAGCCGTCAAACTTCAACCGACACAACAAGTGATGAAGCTGCTCAAGTAGTCGCCCTATTGCGACAAGGCCAGAGTCAGCGTGAAGTGGCTCGTGCGCTGAACATGAGCCAGTCTGCTGTTTCCAGAGTTTACTGTCGTTACCAAGAGACTGGTAACTTTAATCGAAGACGCGGTTCTGGAAGATAAAAGTGCACATCGGAGAGAGATGACCGATTCATTGTCAGCACATCGCTGAGAAATCGGGCCCTCACTGGTGTTCAAGTCCGACAAGAGCTCAGAGAAACGCGAGGAGTAGCTGTGAGTGGCTGGACAGTCAGAAGACGACTTAAGGCAGCTAACCTTGAGCCAAAAAGGCCAGCTACTAGCCCCAAATTAACCCCAGCCCACCGAGCTGCCAGAGAACACGTTGATTGGACTGACGAACAATGGAGCTCCGTTCTCTTCTCAGACGAAAGCAGAGTGTGCTTACATGGTAGCGATAGAAGAGGACGAGTCTACAGAGGACCTGGAGAAAGATTCGCGCAGTGCTGTATCAAAGAAAATTTGGCTTTTGGAGGAGGTTCCTGGATGGTGTGGGCGAGCATTTCAATGGAGTCAAAAACATATTTGGTTTTTATTGAAACTGGCGGTCGAGTGGGAGGGTTGACGGCGAACCAATACATCGAAGAGATTTTAGGGGATCACGTCGTTTCCTACGGCGGTTTCATCGGCGAAAACTTCATCTTAATGCACGACAATGCCCGTCCACATACTGCAGGTGCCGTCCGGCAGTATTTACAGGAGATCGAAATTGCTGCTATGGACTGGCCAGCGCGCAGCCCGGATTTAAATCCTATCGAGACTCGGGCAATCCAGCTACCCCCACCTACAGGGACTAGCACCGACCCTCGACCGGACCCAATAAAACAAGGCCTACGCCCGAGAACTGGTGATGGACAGCACCAGCGACGGGACCTCCACCACCACAGAAGATGAGAGTGCTGACCGCAGCTCAAAACCCGCGTACTGCCCGCCGGCGCCCCCTTCCCAGGGAGACCCCCGGCAGGCCAAGATGAGCGAGCCGGATTGAGCGCGTACGAGGGCTCCACGGAGCCAAGGACAATGACCCCCCGGTCGTCACCGGGGGCGGAAGATCTCCGCGGAAAAGGGCGCAAGCCCGGGGCCGCCTCCCCCGCAGACGACGAGTGAACTCACCCTTATCAGTCAGCCGTCAAACTTCAACCGATACACATCTCCGTTATCAATAAGCAAGAATTCTACCTGAAAATGGACACAACAAGTGATGAAGCTGCTCAAGCGGTCACCCTATTGCGACAAGGCCAGAGTCAGCGTGAAGTGGCACGTGCGCTGAATATGAGCCAGTCTGCTGTTTCCAGAGTTTACCGTCGTTACCAAGAGACTGGTAACTTTAATCAAAGACGCGGTTCTGGAAGAATTATGTATTTATATTAATGAATAATTAGCATGCTTGGCAAGGATTAGAAATATGAGCGTGGTTAGACATGCGAGCAGGGGAAGGCCGAAAAAGATAGATTGTGTGAAAGAGGACACGAGTATGATGGTTGTCGATGCAGGGTTAACGGTTGATAGGAGTGAGTGAATAAAAGAGTTTTGCCGACCTCACCTAGCTTGGCAATCGGATCGGTGATCTTTGTGTTGATGTTAGTTACTCGGTTACCACGGAAATAAATATGGGCCTGCCGTCGTAAGAGGCGACTAAGGGATTATACCAGATGGGTAACAGTAACAGCTACTTCCTGAGTAGTTCAATTATCCTTATCATACCTTATTATGCCAGAAGTGGTGTTTATGGGATACACTCTAGTACACGCCTCTGTGGTCCAGTGGTTCAACCTACCGATTTCAGATCCAGAGGTCCCGGGTTCGATCCCCAGGGGAGCAATATTGTGCTTGGTTTGGTTGGTGGTAGGATTTGTTTAAGTCCGCCTGGCTAGCTACCACCATCTTACCTTTTTTTTTTATACTACTAGGAGATGGGATAAGCAACCTGCAAGCGCACCTGGTGTTAAGTGTACTCTTGCCTATGACAAAGCCTTCCTGCATAGGTCACATCCACAAAGAACATAGCCTACACGGCACTGCATTGCGCCCGACAACTTGAGGCATAAAGGTGTTGAGCCTCACGTACCCGTAATTTCACCGGCAACCATACCCTTCAAACCGAAACACAGCAATGCTGCTTGGCGGCTGAAATAAGTATGGTGGTAGTAATTCTCCTCTACCCAATTATGTCGCCATAATAACAATTCTTATTAATTGTTGTGTACAACGGAGAAGCGCTTGGCTTTCATCTCACCTAGGAATCCTCAACCAACTGAGGAACTCGCTATCTTACCTCTATAAATGCCGGAACACAACAATTTCAGAATTGTTGTTATGGCGACAGAATTAGGTAAGATGGTGGTAGCTAGCCAGGCGGATAAAAACTAAGTTCTACCACCAACCAAACCAAGCACAAAATTGTACTCCCTAGGGATCGAACACGGGACCTCTGGATCTGAAATCGGTGGGTAGAACCACTAGACCATATTATAAACTTCACGCAAGTGCAACTGCACGGGGTCAGCTAATATAGAAAGTATGCAATTGATAACATTCATAAGAATTTAATTTCATCAAATGTTTCCTGAATTGAGTGAACTGTTCCCGTAAAGTCAGTGAGTTTCAGAACAGTCTAACCATTGACATGAAAAACATTAGCAAATAGCCTAGGTAGGTACCTATGTAAGTACCTTCTACCTACCTACTTCAATATTTTATTTTCTATATCACTAAAGTAACGAAATACAAATTAAGCACGAACTTTTTGTCACGATGTTGAATTTTATAATCACGATGAACTATTAAAACAAAAATATATCAATCACGAAGTAAGCTATTACTGTAAGTGTTTAATTGTTTTTTTTTTGCTATAAAAGCTGAATAAAATGTCCACAAATCAGCAGTCTCTGAGCTCCAATATTATGGGAGAACAGTATTTGACGGTCCTAGCACTCTTGCTAGTATACCCTATTGGACTTATTTGCGCACGTAAGTTTTCTATTCTATCCTATTAAGTATTTTAGTTAATATTAACTCCGCTTTCGCTCCACACGGTCACTGATGGATGTAAGATGAAGCGACAGGCGCTGAAAACCAAGCAAAAACATTTTAAAATAAATTTAAATTTTAACAAAATCGTCGCCCTTTTATAACGTAAGGTTTTCCTCTGCTAACCCACCTCAATTATAAGTACTTATATCCTGTTTAAGGATTAGGTAACAATCAAGCTCAGTCCATAAGAACCTTTGGTGTCCTTGCGTGTACGTGTCCCCAGCACGTAGGTACACGTAGGTACACCAAAGGACCCACGTTTGAAGCAGACTCACGTTTAATTATTTTATAATTTGTTGATATTGTGGCAACAGAAATACACAATCTGGAAGTTTTAACTGAAGGACGCTCTGCCCATTCGTCCGTCTGTCTGTCAGGCTTCGTAATAGGGTGCCGTTGATGGCTTGTTCCTCATGGCCAAACTATTTCGCCTAACTGATGTGGCTACGAGGACTTACGATATGTAAGTCCTCGTAGCCACGCTCATGGCCGAACTCGTGTCAAAATAGGCAAAGTACAGTTAGCTACTTACTAGGTTAAATGAAAATACCTCTGCAATACTTATGATGTCCTGGTACTTCAAACATTCATTTATTTATTTATATATTTATTTATTTATATATCATCTGTTGATCATGAAGGATGAATTAATGGTATAGAGATAGAGTGGAGAATCCTCTACGTAATCTGGAGAGTCCTCCCCCACGTTTCCGATTTATTTTATTCGTATTTTATTTTTATTTATTATTATTTATTCAGGTATGACAGAATAATTGACATTATCAGTTTAGGCAGACAGATTCATGGAAGTTTTTGGGAAAATCTGATTTGCATTTTGTTCTATGGCATGAAAATCGGGTGAAAAGCTAGTATGTAGTTCTATGGAACAAATTGGGAAGAAAATGTCTCATTTTGTTTGATGACGTCATGTTCCATAGAACAAATGGGACCTACTCGAATTAATTAGGTCTTCTAAATAATTTTGAAAAACAATTTTCTCATGGTTAAGAGTTGAAAAAACCTTTCAAGCGATTTTCGAACTTATGAACATTTTCAAAAAATTAAGTTTTTTGTATTTTTTTTCTAAGGTGCAAGATTTGGAAAATAATCGAAACCTAAAATATCAATAAGGTCGAAAATGAACGGTTTTTTTAACAAGTGTAACAATAGGAAATTGGTTTTGCAACATTATTTCGGAAACATGATTTGTCCTTCATAACGACAACGGATAAAATGTTTTGAAGTAGGTACCAGGACATAAAAAGTATCGTAGAAGTATTTTGATTTAAGCATGTAAAAAAAACCTGCAACTCAGCAACGTTTCTGATCTGGTCTTTTAATTTAGATCCAAACACAATTCACACATAGTGCATAATTGCTATTGCCAAAAAGATATAAGTAGGTACTATGTACGAAATAAAAAAAAATCGGTGAAAAATAATTAATAAATGCAATGAAAAAAATTATCTGAGCTTTTCCAAGAAATGTCCAATGCTGATTACATTGTGCAAAAGTTCGAGTTGGCAATTTAAAACGAAATCGACTTTTTTAATGTATTCCTTTTCTCGTGGTGACGATACCGTAGTATGCTCTTCCATATCACATTCACATAATATTCAGTAACCTTAACAACGTCAAAGACCGTTTTTTTTCGTTTCTTTATTAAGTAACGCGTTGTAGCTCTCAACAACGTTATTATTCCGGTGCCGCTCCCCATATACACACCATTCCACGATGAAATCATCAGGTTTAAGCCAGATTTTCTGTACATACTTAGTTTAGATTTTAGTCATATTCTGCGTTTTAGGACTTTCGGATTTAATATATTCATATCCTTTTCTTATTAATTCTTTGGGAAGTAGAGGCAGATTGTATAGGCCCACAATTCGCGTTTCTCTTTTTTTCTTAATGTGTAATTTTTTTGCCATTTACAGAGGCTATTGGTGAAATGATAATAGCAATGAACTATTTTAATATCTGGGAAAATGGCGTTGGAAAATCCTTGATGGCGTTAGACGCTGCTGTTTCAAAATCAAGATGTATTTTTATTGGAACCCAATCATCAACTTTAGATTTTATCATTGCAAATAATGCTTTGTATGACTCCTCTTTTTTATCGCTCATTAAAGCATAGATAATGGGTAACACATTTGTCTCTGACGAAGAGTTGCCAAAGTCACCATGCAATGTATATAGCTGCTAAAACGGTATAGGACAGCTAAAAAAGGTGCCATCAACAAAAAATATTTTGCTTGAATAAGATGTTTTTTTCCGTCTTCAGTACAAAATACTAAAATTCGGCATGGCCCATTTACGTACTCACACAAAACAAGAGATTATTGCTGCTCAGGAACGGATACATCTTCAACAGATTTAAAAACGCTTTTTTTCCGGCTGGAGTACAAAGCCGTTTTAACATTTTTTAAATCCGGCCAAGCTGTCACTTTATCAAGGCCAAAGTCTTCTTGGCCTCTTGAAATATTCGCGGAATCGGCACATGTGTTCGCATAGCTTCCTCCCTCATCTTCTTCACAGCCTTGTCAATGTACCGATTTTATTATTGTTCGATTATCCTTAAATAGAGAAATGGTATAAATTACAAATACGATCCTTAACTATTTGAAGCGAGCTAAGTGCCCGTTTTCGTCAACAACTTAGTTGGTCTTAGTAATATACTTTCGCCGAGATGTAAGTACTAAATTATGAATAATTAAAAATATCAAAATTTTCTACTTACTGCAACAGTAATTGAACCATGACATTTTTCTTTTTGGACGCAACTGCAGTTCCATACAATGTTACCATTTTTGTATGTACCTAAGTACGTAATTTGTGATATTGATGCCCATCGAAAAGCAGAACTTGACTATTTTTACGCTTTATAAATTTTAAGTTATCCATTTTATCAAACGTCCAAATGAAATGAAATCAAGAGAACATCAAACTATTTAAATTGACGTCCAACCTTCAAGTAAATTGATAATATAAAGTAATTCTAAGTGACCATTGAAATGGCCACTCATGAAACCTCTTTGTTGGATTGTCACCTGATTTCACATGACAGGCCATTGTCAAAGAACTACAAGAATTTATTAGTACTCTAAGTATCCTCTCTGCGGTGGCGAGTGTACTTTGCCTATTTTGACACGACTTCGGCCATGAGGATATGTAAGTCCTCGTAGCCAAATCAGTTAGGCAAAATAGTTTGGCCATGAGGAACAAGCCCCGTTGACACCCTTGGCCAAACCCATTGTTTTTATTGTAGCCTGGTACCTATATTGTTTTTGTACCTACATTGTTGTAACCAACATAGTGTATTGTTGTTGTAGGTAAGCCATTTATTTTATAATCACAAGTGGTAGTAGGTACGGTACTTGAATTGGCATCATTTTTATTATTTACAGAAGTTCAGAATCCAGACAACGGACAACCTGCTGGGTTGGCCATTCTGCGGGGCTCTAGTTTGGCAAGTAACGGTAATGAACTAATATATCATATCATAATATATTATTTTAACTAATAGCTTTTGAATTTTGAAATGCCGACGACGCCGTACTGCACCCTTATTCTGTATGACCAATCGCGGCCGCGTTACGATATACATTGAATCATCGTATTGATATATCGTTACGCGGGATTAGTCATACATAATAAGGGTTCTGTCCTCTGCCTCGAGCATTTGATTGTTCTGTTTTCATATTATGATCATATTTTTCAGCGTATTCTAAAAAATATGGAAGCGGAAGCTCATCGTCTACCTACTTGTTTACTTACCTACTTAATTATTTGTAATTGTGACGTTATCACAGCGAGCCTACCTACCCACGTAGCTACTTACGCTTTTAAAAACGTTCAATATTTAACTGGTATAGTATATACAATCTGGTCCTACAGCTTTTCTGTTCTTCATAACATTCACGGCCACTTTCACTTCTTCCAAACTAACATCTTTATTATTATTTTACTATTTTTACACGATATTAATTTCACACAGCGCCATCTAGCCCCAAACTAAGCATAAGAAAATACAACAAAAATAGATTCCGACGAATTGAGAAACTTTTTTTGAAGCTGGTTAAAAAGGTTTTGCAGGTTCTGACTTTCAACTAGGTGAATGATTGAACGAATTGAATTAATTAACACTTTATTGTACGTATACGTTATATCAATAAAAACATTAGGTGGCACACTGACAAGAACATAGGCCGGCCTTATCGCTGGAAGATTTCTTCCAGGCAACCTTGTAAGGGACAAGAGAATGTAAAGAAATACATAGTAGGTAGGTACCTAGGGAAGTTCAGTCGGCTTAGGTTTCAGTTGTTATGTGGTTAAACGTAGACTAAAAAATCTCTTAATAGAAAAAGCATATATTAACTATATATATAATTATATACTCAAGAGTTTCTAATTGATAAATTATAATGACATTGTAAATTATACCGAATAAATAAGTTACTGACATTTTTTGTCATAAATTGATGATACTAACTTTCTTTGAAGTATATTATTGTTTAACATACTTACATCAATAATAATATCAGTGCTTTATATAAAATGTAATTTTGAATTCTAAATGCTTAATCTGAAATGTATATAGAACGTTTAGTATGGCCAAGTGTGCTATTACTGTAGTAACTTCCACCTGTTAACCTACCCATTTTACGCACTAAATGAATTATGAATTATGGGCTTTAGTTATACTTGCTCTTATGTGTTACACAGGAGAATACCCTAGCGACTACTACGACTACTATGATGACAGTAAGTACCAACCTACCTACCTACCTACTAGACTAGACAATAATATAAAGAGCCTACCTAAAGTAGAAAAGTAAAGTACCTACCTAGTTCATAAGTTTGGATGTTGGTAGGTGTGTGGTAAAATCCGAGACTACTCGTCCGATATCAAAAATTATTTCAAGAAGGTAATAATATTCAGTACCTACCTAAATATTAATTTAGGATAGGGTGGTAGACTATTATAATATCTAAAAACGGTCGTGAAAGGTGAGCCTGGGAAAGTCGCAGCTTCTTAGCGCGATGTATAATTCTAAGATAGCTAGTAGGTAGCTATAGGCCTTCGATTGTCCGGCTTGAAACTAGAGTAACCGATATTTTATTGTAACCGTGGGTTTGTACCTACCAGAGATCGGCTTAAGGCCCCTATTTTGGTGATGGATCAGTCAGAAATATTGGAGGAAGCACCCTGGTGCACATTGTCCTTATCGATGAAGAGCGTCTGAGGTCCAGAGCAGTGGTAAAATCGCTGGAGTGTCGGACTGAATATAAGTCGAACCAAAACAGAATACCTTTTTTGACGGTGGTATAGGTATACTTTTTTTTGTACGACGGGGATGCGCTTGGCCATCATCTCACCTGGTTCGCAAGTTATTAAAAGCCGAAGGTGGAAGCGCTCTTCACCCGGAATACTCAACGCTCTGAGGAACTGGCTATCTCACCTCTAAATGCCAGAACACAACAATTTTAGAATTGTTGTTATTGCGACAGAATTAGGTAAGATGGTGGTAGCTAGCCAGGTCTCATACATGAAGTTTCTCCCATCTGTATTTAGAGCCTAAAGCAATATGGGATACTGTCTAAAGATTAGACGGTGTACCAGCCTGCTCCGATATCCTGGTACCTCGGCTTCATGGTTCAAAACGACGGTGAAATTGACCGTGATGTGAAAATGAGATCGCGGGATTGATGTATAATGGCTTGAATGATTATATGAAAGGAAAGTCTATAAGACCATTGTAAGACATTTCATACCGGTTTACATTCTGTTCGTTTGGATCCTCGGCAGAAATTACAATGTTGAGTTGGATGTATGCGGAGTAATGAGAATGGATCATATAAATAATGAGAGTCTAAATTAGAGGAAGCGTGAAAGTGGCGCCAGTGACAGATACGTTGAGAAGTAATATAACTTAGGTTAGCATGTGGCCATGTAATGAGCAGGGATAAAATTCATATAGGTCTGTTCGATTCCTGCTGTTGAGATGAGGGTAGTTGGTGACCACTCACCACCACTGACCCTCACTTTCGGGCTCACTTCGAGAGCTCGAAAGAAAGCCTTCGCGCATTGTGACTAGTGGACGTTCCATATCTTGTCCAACTGTGGTCGTGTTTTCTCCTCATGCTGATAGACGTTCTATCTACCTACCTATATCATAAAACTCTTGTTGAAAATGCATAGTGTCTCGTTATTGTGAGTGAGCATTTAAACTTATATAGCTGTGCATTGAATCTACCTGCTGCATGCGCACGCGTGGACATCATCAGTAAAATCAAGGTCAGTGGTGTTCAATTTGCCTTCGTTGATACAGCAGGATCGTTCCCAACCTCCACAAGACACGACACACCAAATTTCACATCACAGTACGATTCTAGCTCTAACAAACCTGCCAGCAAATATCTCAAAAAGATTAAATACCGTACAACACCTATAACGAGAAGAGTGTAGATACATGGATTGTGTGGGGGATAACATGGGCATGAAATAAGCGAATGATGAGATGATAATAGAGGATAGAAGAATACATGTTGAGCCGATCCAGTGTGGGATATTTTCCGGTTTCAATGAGAAGTCAAAGAAATTAATAATTTTAATTGAATAAAATTTTATTGAATTTTAATTGAAACCGATTAAAATCCAAATGTAACAGATTTAGGTAACAGGCCAGCTAAATTCTACACGGCGCGGGTAACGCTTCGTGCAAAGCTAGACAATATTAAAGGACTAACATATCGAAGTGACTTTGAGTCGCCTAAATGTGGGCCTGGTACACTTGCGCGAAAGGCACTTGTGCGAAGGGACACTTGCGCGAAGGACACTTGCGCGAGAAAATAATAAAATTCCAAATATGTCTGGAAATAAAGGTTGTAGAGTGATGCGGATTTCACCACTGTGTAGATAAATTTTCCTCCATTCTTTTAGTATATCTCACTTTTCCCCACCCCTCCTCGAGCTTCGTAGAGTGCACTACGGTGCTACGTCAGATCCGCGTAGTAAACAAAAAAACTTCAACGCGCACCCACTTTTCTACAATGAATTAAATTCCTAATATCTCTGGAAATAAAGGTATCAGAGACATGCGGATTTCACCAATGTATAAAGGAGTTTCCTCCTTTTTTTAGTATGTGACATTTTTCCCCACCCCTCCTCCTTTTCCCCCATATAAATAAATACATTTTTTCGTAGAGCTTCGTAGATCGTACTACGTTGCTACGCATACATTGAACGCACACCCACTTTATCACTCATTAAATTTCAAATATCTTTGGAGATAACGGTCGTAGAGTGATGTCACCAATGTGTAGGTGAGCTTTTCTTCTTTCATTCAATATGACTTGTCTAACCCCGATTCTCGCTATTCTTTCTTCATATCAATAAATCTCTTTTGTGGTTAAGCTTCGTAGAGTGTGCTACGATTCCACGTTCCGCGTACTCAGCATACAGAATATTTAATTCTCTTGAGTAAAAATAATTCTGTTTAGTTTGTTTTCTAAAAAAGCTTCGAGAGTACAATGTAGTAGACTGGTAGTTGGAATAGATTCTTTTTTGTGATCTGTTCGGATCTTGGAGCCTTTTTGATATCTTGCTGGATGTCCTGAATTAGTGTGGATCAAGTGACTGCTGGTAATGTGCTGGAGTCGACTTCATTTTGTGCGAACATATTTATTGACCGAGCGAGCGAAGCGAAGGAGATGTCTCTTAAGTTGGGAATTCCGGCACTGTAGAATCTGCGGTATGTATGTTTGTGGCAGTGTTTGATGGCATAACTCTCGAAGGGGTTATTCGATTTTATGATTTTTTTTATTGATCAAGTGAGCGGAACGAACGAGATCTCCGAGTTAAATTGGAAAATTCAGCACGACATATTTGTTTGTACTCATGTATATATTATGTGGAAATGTTTGTGACAGCAGTTATGCTGTGTAACATTTTAGAGAGTTATCTCGAACTCTTATCATTTTTTAATGAAATTTAAACATTAAAGAGAAAACATTAATAAAAATGGATTACCGCAGGGTATATTTGATAAGTGGGGTAGTTTTTCAGATATGGAGATTAATAAATATGCATAATAATAAATTGGTGTATTGCGTTCTCCTTGCATCGGAAACCTCATGTCTGAGTGTCATGACCTCCACATAGGATCTTTTCTTTTATGATAGCGCGCCATCGAACTCTATCTTTTGCTGCATGCAGAGCATCGTAGAGGGAGGTGTCAAGTGTAGTGCGGATCTAATCCGACAAACGCATCGGGCTACGGCCTCGCGATCTTTTCCCTTCCACCTTGCCAGTGACTATGAGCTTCTCTAGGTTAGCATCGTCCTTTCTGGCAATGTGACCGAAGTACTCCCGAGTTCGCTTAAAGGTGGTAGATGAAAGTCTTGCAGTTATTTTTAATTGTTGAAGAATTGATGCGTTAGTCTGATATGCTGTCCATGGAATACGTAGCATTCTTCTCCAGCACCACATCTCAAAAGCATCTATGCGTTTACGATCTGCAGCTCTCACAGTCCATGTCTCGGGACTATAAAGGAAAATTGAGAACACCAGCGTGCGAACGAGCTTAATCTTTGTCTTTAACGAGATATTCCTATCCCTCCATGTTATATGGAGCTGAGACATAGCACTCTTAGCCATTCCAACGCCGCCGAATGTCTGTTTCACAGGAATCACTATTAGCCAATTTCACACCATCCGGCCCGGGTAGCCGGGTACCGAAACGCCGAGTGTTAGTCGGGTCGTTTAACATAGCGCTTTCATTGTGATCCGTATTCATGATGTGGGGGTTTTTTTGGGAAAAATACACGGTGGGTTCCCACGTCCTTCCGTGTCAGATTTTCAGAGGATATTTAGTCCTCTCGGTTTCCGAGATCCCGCTTCAAGTGCGTTGGCCATGGATTGGTTGTCAGAATATTTACCACCGCCCGAGACTCGGCGTTGACCTTTTACGGTAGGCATGGTCTCTCCTTACTAACCCTCCTCCTTTTGCATCCGGGCCTGGGACCGGCATAGGCGGAGTTACTACTAGGTATTGCGTTAATATTGTCCAATATGTCTACTACCTTCACTCTCTTCTTTAAAGAACAACCTATACAGAATTAATTTGACTCAAGAGAATGAAACATTCTGTATGCTACGCGGGTCCGACATAGAATTGTAGCATACTCTACAAAGCTAAAAGACAAAAGAGATTTATTATTATGGAGAAAGAATAGCGAGAATTGGAGGTAAAAAAGTCATATTGAATAAAAAAAAATGTCACCTACACAATGGTGAAATCAGCATCTCCTACAACCTTTATTTTTAGACATATAAGGAATATAATTGAGGATTCTAGTTGAAGTGCTCCTTCTCTTTCGGCCTTATCATAACTTGAAACCAGGTGGACGCAGGCTATTGATGTGTTCCAGCATTATAGGTTTAAGATAGCCAGTGCCGTAAGACTATTGAGCATCTGGGAAGTGTGCTTCCACTTTCGGCCTTATCATAACTTGAAACCAGTTGAGATGAAGGCCAAGCGTTTCCCCGTCGTACAAAAAATAATGAACCAACAACAGCCCAAAAGGTCAGATAGGCTTTAAATTTTCAGGGAGCTTCCTTTTGTAGTGTTGAGCGTAGAATTTAGGGGGAAGAGGGGATTTGAAGAAATTCCCAAGGGATGGCGGGAGCGAAGTCCCGGGCGTTTCATTTGTTGAATAATATTATATATACGAGTATACCTACCTACTATGCCACAGGTTACCCATACGACGATGCCTACTACTACGGTGACGACGGCGGCAGTTCATACTATGACTTGTATGACCAAGGTAGGTAATTATTGCATTACTCGCACGATTACAGATTTTGTTCACGCATATTGACATAGGCCAAGCATATTGACGTACCTATCGGTAGGGTAAGGCCGAAAAATTGAACCAAAATAACATACACACTAATGTATAGTTCAAAATAAGTTTTCATCTCTTTGTTATCATCTTACTTCAATTATATAGGTTTATTTGTTATGATAGGTTGTATTAGGTAGGTACTTAACTAAAATTTAAATATTCTCTTTTTAACAAATAACTTATTTAAATTCGTCCTAATATTTATTCTGAGTCTAGGTGTTGTCTGACCGCTGCAAGGACGACAAGCACACGTCCGACGTCGACAGTGGTCACAGAGCTACTGATTGAAAGGCGGGCGCGCGGTGCGCCTGTAGTTTTTCAAATAATTAATGATTAAAATTAAATTTGATTTGGTATCATTAAAACTAGCCTACCTTTAATGTAGATCTACATGTAACCCATTTAAAATAAATCTTAAGTCAATATTCATTGTAGGTATCACAATATTTCTCTTGTAAATTTGGTACGTTTCAACGTACCATTTTCAATTAATATTTTTATCGAGAAATTTTTCAGCAATTATGTTTTGAGCTTACCTGTAATGTAGATAGGTACCTGAAGTAATACATATATTAAAAATAGACTCGTGACTTGTTCAGAAGTACTATAATTTTCCATTGAAAAAAGTAGAAACGACTAATGACAGGGCCTTAAAACTAAATCTGTATGATGGATGGATGATAAATGGATAGATTATATTCAGATATTGTTCAAATATTACAAAGGAGGCGAAAACGCTTACTTAATAATTATTTCAAATCTTTTCGTTACGTTAATTTTTACATTGAACGTTTTCTGAGCGATAAGCTGTCATAACGATACCATAACATCGTATCAATGTTGCGCGCTAGCCACATGATATGATCTGATGCCGGAATGGTCGAGTTACAAAAATGTGCTGGACGTGTTCCGGCGTCATATAACGGTATACATTTACGGATAAAAGTACAAGTCCCGATTTATTGATTTACTGTTAATACCTACGTCACAAAATTAACGTTACATCATTAAGTTAACCGTTTTGGTAACGTTACCTGGTACTGGGCCGAAGTAACAATACCACTTTTTTACCGGTATCTTCATATACTGCCCTGCACGGGCTGCCATTACAGTATTTCTACCTAGTTTGTGGGTTGACCTATGCAGCGCTCCTACTACTTACTACCTAGACGGAAATAATAAATTTAAAAAAATATTTTCAGCAAATTCTTTAACTTCAACGACGGAGGAACCTACTGCTACGGAGGAACCTACAACTACGGAGGAACCCACTACGACGGAAGAAAGTACAACGACAGAGGAACCAACTACGACGGAAGAACCTACAACGACGGAGGAACCAACAA
This sequence comes from Venusia cambrica, assembly GCA_951394065.1. Taxonomy (NCBI): domain Eukaryota; kingdom Metazoa; phylum Arthropoda; class Insecta; order Lepidoptera; family Geometridae; genus Venusia; species Venusia cambrica. The sequence continues at coordinate 4,324,084 of OX596044.1, read as the reverse complement.
CGACTGAGGAACCTACAACGACAGAGGAACCCACTACGACGGAAGAACCTACAACGTCGGAGGAACCAACATTGACGGAGGAACCCACTACGACGGAAGAACCCACAACGACGGAGGAACCTACAACGACGGAGGAACCTACAACGACAGAGGAACCCACTACGACGGAAGAACCTTCAACGACGGAAGAACCTTCAACGACGGAGGAACCAACAACGACGGAGGAACCCACTACGACGGAAGAACCTACAACGACGGAGGAACCTACAACGACGGAGGAACCCACTACGACGGAAGAACCTACAACGACGGAGGAACCAACAACGACTGAGGAACCTACAACGACAGAGGAACCCACTACGACGGAAGAACCTACAACGACGGAGGAACCAACATTGACGGAGGAACCCACTACGGCGGAAGAACCCACAACGACGGAGGAACCTACAACGACGGAGGAACCTACAACGACAGAGGAACCCACTACGACGGAAGAACCTACAACAACAGAAGAACCTACAACAACAGAAGAACCAACAACGACGGAGGAACCTACAACGACAGAGGAACCCACTACGACGGAAGAACCTACAACAACAGAAGAACCTACAACAACGGAAGAACCTACCACGACTGAGGAACCTACAACGATGGAGGAACCAACCACGACGGAAGAACCTACCACGACAGAGGAACCAACTGCGACGGAAGAACCTACCACGATAGAGGAACCAACAACAACGGAAGAACCTACAACGACGGAAGAACCACCAACAATACAGGAACCAACAACCACAATACCGTCTACAACGACACCGCGACCTACAAGACCGCGACGTACGAGACCGCGACAAACAAGAAGACCACGATGTACAAGAACACCGTCTTCAACGGAATCGCCCATCGGGTCTGTAAATTTGCTTTCCTTTTGAACGGAATTTGAAGGGAGCCGGCGCATATTGTCACACAAACATTTGCAATCGAATGAGCGGTCATTGGAATAGTATAAATATTTAAAATACCTGTATCTCAAGTGTTCGCTGTGGTACGCTTACCTTGGTCTGGTCCTTGATTTAGCCTCTTTTGTTGCACCACTAAAGGAATTTAATCCAATTGAGATTTCTTCCCATTTAAATTTTGTCTGGTGGCGACATTGCGCTGATCGCAAATCCCCTTTAGCAATTCCTAAGTTTTCTTCCAGGAATTGCACCAACTTTTCCATCTTGATGTATGATAGACGAGATGTAGGTACCTACCTAATTATTTTATCTCTGAAGTTGAATCACAGAACGCTTACTACTCACTAACAGAGTTGAAGCCAACAATAATTACGTTTTAAAAGAAAACCGACTTCAATGAAGAATATGATACAATTTCGTTTACCTGGATGACGTATTTTTACCAACTATTTTGATGACAGATGGACGAACAGACAGACAGACGCGTGATCCTTTATGGGGTCCGTTTTTTCTTTCTCCTCTTCGATCTCTGCTCAGAAAAATATAGGGTATTTTGATGTTACTATAACCTTACTTGATTTGACTACCCTCTTTGAAATCTTTGAAGGAAGCCTTGCGAGCCGCGTCATCCAGTTGGCTTCGGTACTCCTCGATGAATGTCGAGTCCGTTGTGTGCCCTAATTACACTTATACCATTCTGCGTATAACACTCTGTGAATACCATCATCATCCAACACCAGGAGACCCATCAAGCTGAATTCGCTGACGGAGAAGAGAAGGCAGATCAGGTTGGTGGTAGTGTCATTTATTCTACCCTGTGTGTTGAGCAGAGATCATTATTCCAAGTGGGCTCAGCATTGTAGATATACTAACGGTCCTTCGAAATAATCATTTAAAATAATATATGCCAGCCCCCTATAACAGTTTCCCACATTTTGATCCATCGAGCCGGATCCGAATTTCTTGAAATTATTTTTGTAACATAATTTTCTTGTTCTATACTCTAACCACGTTGGTAAGAGTGGCCGGAGTCGCCATCTTGAGCCAAAATACGTTTGCCGTGTGACCGTTAAACAATTTTGTTCAATTTGCGCACACTAGCCTTGCTTGTAAACTATTAAAGTTCAATCTAATAAAATCTAATTCAATTTATTATTTTCCCTATTATTTTCTATTAAGCCTTCTTCAAAATGTCTGAAGATAAAACTTCCGACACGGCTCCTACTAAGAGAGAATTAGAAGTCGAGCGTAAAATAAGTAAATGCATTGCCCATAGTCAACGTATTTATTCGCAAATGCAACAAATATATGATTTATCAAACTCAGTGGAAACGCACCCTTCTATGATAGATATGTTTCTTTAGCGTGCCTCAGAGATAACATCTCTACGCGTAGCATTCGAAAATATTTGTATGGAAAAATATGAATATAAATTAATATTAGATTCCGAAACAGAATTCTCAGATAGGGAATAAAAAAAGCTTCGATGAGCTTTTCTTTCGTGTCAAATATGGTCAAATTTCATTCTTTGTTGTGATGCACAAAAGGTTTTGCGCTTAGCATTGTTAAAAGCGTACCTACAACCGCTAGTAACTATGAGGTAGTATGGCAAACGTTGCTTGATAAGTATCAGGACAATAGGATGCTCGTAGGTAAATACCTAGATAAAATGCTTAACTTTCCCGTTCTTAAATCGGAGTCTCCCGCTAATTTAAATAACTTTATTGAGGCATTTGATCATTCATACCGAGCCATCAATGCTTTAAATATCGAGCATTTATCTAGCTATGTCCTGTGTCATATAGAATTAAGGGGTTTAGATGCCAGTACTAGAAAGACGTTCGAACAAGGTCTAGATCAACGGTCCATACCTACTTATGACCAGATAATGTCCTAAGTACATAATCAAATCAAAATTATGGAGCATTCTCAATCGTATTCTAGTTCGACTATTTCGAAAAATATTTTTTTTGCACCATATAATGCGAATAAAAGGTCAAGTGATAACAATAGAAAGGCGTTTTCAGCGCAAACGCAATCTAAGAACAGCAAAAGCTTCACTTGCTTCCATTGTGGTAACAACCATATGATTTTTCGTTGTGTGCAATTCCGTGAATTGACCCCATCACAACGAGTCAGCCGTGCTGAAGATTTAAAACTGTGCCGCAATTGCCTAAAGCAAAACCATTCGTCTGCCGATTGTCAAAATGAATTCAAATGTTTTACGTGTGGTAAGCATCACCACGCTTTATTACATATGGAATCTGGAATCAAACCTGCTACCGCGCGAGCCGTGCCCGCGCACGCTAGCAGTGCCGTCGAGTCGATAGATGCGTACACAGCGTGCTAACACTCCCCGTTCGGCTAACATAGATAACGTTAAAAATTGTACGGTGCTACTCGGTACGGCTATAGTCAACATCAATGACTCATTCGGTCAGCCGCAAGCTTGCCCTGTTCTCATCGATTCGGGCGCACAATCGAACTTTATCACGTTGAATTGTATTGAGCGGCTAGGATTGTCACGTCAGAAATGTCCGTTTATTATTATGGGCTTAGGCGGAACCAATGTTAAAAACTTTGGCATGACTTCATGCACTATTAAACCTAGGCACTGCGATAATAAAATCGATGCCATTATTTTTCAAAAAATAACTTCCGAGCTACCTACAGTGGAGATTCCTGAAGGAATTTCCCTGCACTACAAAAACCTTATGCTAGCTGATCCCTACTTCTACAAAAGATCTCCTGTGGATATCATCCTCGCAGGTGACGTATTCCCTGAGATAAGTATATGACGGAAATAAAATAATTATGGGCCCCACACTACCCACTGCTCTCAGTAGCATTTTTGGGTTCGTTTTGTGTGGAAAGGTTGAAGTACCGTGTACTTCTGATAATGTCACGAACATTGCAACTTCTTGCAATTTGGTGTCGTACACCAATGACAGTGACACCATCAATTCGCGATTAAAATCATTTTGGGAAATAGAGGAGTTGCCGTGCGACAACCCTATCAGCCCGCTTGATAGACTTGCCGATGAGATTTATACTCAAGCTCACTATCGGGACGAGACCGGTAGGTACGTGTCTCCACTCCTACTGGACCCTAATCGAGCTGATCTCGGCGTATCTTACAACCACGCCGTGCGTCGGTTGCAGCATTTAGAGCGACGTTTCGCCCGAACACCTGATTTGCGTGCACCCTACATAGAATTCATGCGCGAGTATCAACAGATGGGACACATGCAACCTTACACCGGTACAGAGCCGAGTAAATATTTAATCCCACACCACTGTATGGTATAAACATCTAGTACGACCACTCCCGTGCGAGTGGTATGTGATGGCTCAGCGGCTACTACGAACGGCGTGTCATTAAATGACACATTGCTCACAGGTAAGAAACTTCACCATGATATTTTAAAAATAATAATTAATTTTCGCCTGTACTGTGTGTTTTACCGCTGACATAGCCAAATTCTATAGAATGATACGTATTGATCCCGACGAGCGCTGTTATCAGCATATTCTTTGGAGGGAATCGCCTTCGGATAAAATAAAAACCTATGAACTTCTCACTAATACGGGCTACGATCGTCAGGTTACGTAGCTGTTCGCACGCTATAGCAGCTAGCGAGTGACGAGGGCGAACGATACCCCCGCGTCGATATACTGAAGCATGGTTTTTTGTATAGACGACCTGCTGTGGTCCACGCAGAATCTCGAAGAGGCCTATACATTACAGGACGAGCTCGTAGCTCTATTAAAGCTTGGCGGTTTCGATCTACGCAAATGGGCAAGTAACTCTCCCGAGCTGCTCTCTAGGATCGGCGCAGACCAGGTAGTCGCCGTTAATTTCAGTGACGACACCGTGTGCTCGTCAATAAAAGTCTTGGGCTTAAAGTGGCTGCCCATTGATGATTGCTTCTCGTTCGACTACAATATGACGGACAATATTTAAAATTACAGCGTTGACGGATTCTAGTGTGAATCGCGTCGCTGAGATAGTGGAGGTGGTTCCGTCCAATAGCTGGTACCATGTAAGAAGCGAAAACAATGCTGCTGACATTTGTTCTCGTGGCGCCATGCCGATGCAGCTCGCAGCTGACTATGAGAGCTGGCTACACGTGCCCTACTTGGTTATCAAATGACGTTCATTTGTGGCCAATCAGCTCATTTTACGTGAACGACAAAACTAAGATCTTGGAACTGAAATTGAATACTGACGCGTTCTCGCTTGCTTCGCAAATTGATATAGGCGATTTTTCAGAAAAGCTTTTCGAAAACTACTCTTCGTTTCGAAAATGTCAACCAATCGTCGCGTGGTGTTTGCAGTTTGCAAAAAACTGCAGACAATCAAAACCTGAACGCTCGGTCGGTCCGTTATCAACTCAGGAGTTGAATGCGTCTCATGGCGTAATAATTAAGGCTACTCAGCGTACATACTTTGTTAATGAGCTAGCATAAATAAACAAATAATACCTTTGTTCCGCCGTTACGGAAACTTTCACCCTTCGTGGACACCTATGGGTTCCTCAAGGTGGGGGGTAGAATCTCACAGGCAGATTTATCCTACAAAAGTAAACACCCATTGCTTATGCCTAAGAAATGTCACATTACAACCTTATTAATTGAACATTTTCACAAAACGTACCTACATGTAGGACCTCGCACATTGCAAGGAATTTTATGCAAACGTAATTGGATCATATGCGCTCGCAGTAAGATTCGAAGTGTGTTATCTAAATGCATCGTATGTTTTAAATGTAAGCCCACGTCAATTCAACCATACATGGGTTCGTTACCTGCCGACAGATTAAAACCTGACAAGGTTTTTGATAATGTAGGTTGTGATCTAGGTGCCCGTTTTATATAAAAGCGAGTCTAAAGCGTAACGCAAAGTGCTACATGTGCTTATTTGTTTGTTTTTCCATAAAGGCTGTAGACATTGAGGTTCTTAGTGACCTATCAGCTGATTGCTTCCTAGCGTCGCTGTGTTCGTGTTTACATTCCGATAACGGCACAAATTTCATTGCTGCCGCGAAGCATTTAAAGGACGTTTGTAAGTTTTTAAATGCGAACAATGATGCTATTGCCGAAGGTTGCTCATCTCGTTCTATTCATTGGAAAAATATCCCACCAAAAGCGGCCTCTATGGGCGGGATTTGGGAAATTAATATTAAGGCTGCCAAGGCCCATCTACTCCGTGCAGTAGGTGATAAGGCACTCACGTTTGAAGAGCTTGGTACAGTCTTCTGAAAAATTGAAGCTGTACTTAACTCGCGTCCTTTATGTCCGTTACCTAACAATCCTGATGAATTTGGCATATTAACGCCTGGTCACTTTTTAGTAGGCCAATGCCTTCTCCCTGTACCCGAGTACGATCTCGACAACGTAGGTTTGAGCCGATTGTCACGGTGGCAGATATTACAAAAAATCTCCCAAACTTTTTGGAAGAAATGGTCTGATGACTACTTGCATACCTTGCAGCAAAGAGCGAAGTGGTTCACGTCACCTCCTAATTCAAAGCTCGGTGATTTAGTACTTATTAAATCTGAGCTTACTCGTCCACTTAACTGGGCTCGCGCCAAGGTGGAACGTCTACATGAAGGTCTAGATAAAATAGTTCGCGTTGTTACTCTAAGAACCCAAAAAGGATATTTTAAAAGGCCAGTTAATAAACTGTGCCCTTTACCATAGTATACTGTATAATTAAAATTATATAATTCTATGTCTACCTATTATATATTTACTAATTACTTATTATATATTTTCCCTTGGTGGACCCTTATAATATTACGTTATTATTTAGCTAAAATTTAAATTATAATTAAATTTACTTTGAAAATATTTAAGTAGGTATTTATCTTATTTGAAATTATCATGATAATTTCGGTGAATGGTATGTTCGATCTCTGCTCATCAAAATATAGGTATTTTGATGTTACTATCACCTTACTTGATTTGACTACCCTCTTTGAAATCTTTGAAGGAAGCCTTGCGAGCCGCGTCATCCAGTTGGCTTCGGTACTCCTTCAATGAATGTCGCGTCCGTTGTGTGCCCTAATTACACTTATACCATTCTGCCTATAACACTCTGTGAATACCATCATCATCCAGCACCAGGAGACCCATTAAGCTGAATTCGCTGACGGAGAAGAGAAGGCAGATCAGTCATTTATTCTACCCTGTGTGTTGAGCAGAGATCATTATTCCAAGTGGGTTTAGCATTGTAGATATATTAACGGTCCTTCGAAATAATATTTTAAAATAATATATGCCAGCTTCCCACAACACCCTCGCTTCAAGTATGCCTATAATAAGTACCTATTTGAAGAGTTCCCTCGATTTTTCCAGGATCCCATCATGAGATCCTGACCTGATGACGATCAGGAGTAGTAAAAGTACCCAAATCACTTTGAGTGTGCATATAATATTTGAAGAGTTCCTTCGATTTCTCGAGGATTCCATCATCAGATCTTGCCCTGATGACAATGGGATCACCTGTGATTTGACCCTTTCAAAATTTGTTTATGGTCACTTTTCATTCCCAAAACTAAAATGATAATAGACAAAATGAATTTAAATAAAGTATGTATGTGTGTAAAGCAAATTGTTTTTCATGCGGGAATATGCCAGGAAAGTGAAAATATTCAACCTCATCTTTATGATTATAACCAAATATATTGACCAATTGGATGTATCAGCCAGATACACATATCGGCGTTAATACTTAATATTCGATTGAGTAGGTAGATGTTTGTTTTCGTTTGGAATGTGTTAGGGATGAATGATTGAGGACCAAGTTCTTATCAAAAACACAATTAGATTCAGATCACTTTCGGGAGTAGCCTTAATAGTAAAACGAGAAAAGAGGATAGATCTTTTTTTTTAAAGTTTTTTTATGGTTAGGTACTCAAATCGGCTACGATGGCGGCCGAAAGGTTAAAAAAAGTCTGGTTTCACTTGCGATTTTGCCTATGGAAAAATTCCATCCGCAAGTACATTGGCTTGTATTATAAAGTTCTTATTTACATTTACAGGTAACTCGGAAAGCAATAATTGGCCATGTAGCAGCCGCCCTAGATGAAAAGTGAGCAATAATATCGATTATATTATCGATCTATTCGATTTGTAGTCTAATAGGCTTAACAGGTGGGTTGGGGGTTGCCGGTTTGGTTATTAATAGGTACTCAGGCACACTGCTGCAGCCACCCATCTGAATGGGTTAGTTCTTGATCTTAAGGCTCGCCGAGGTATACCTACGATGTAGCGAGCTTTCCAAGAAGCTACCTGTAAAAGGCACTGACACTTCCGCGCACCGACGCAACACAGCGAACTGTTCGGCGCGGGACTTCGGCAGGAGGCTGGTCGAAAGCCAGGCGGCCTCGTACAAGGTCCGGCGATAATCCAGCGGTAAGTCGACAAGCTTCATAGCTCAGTTGATTTGGTAGTAGCTCTGCCTCCTGCGCTGTAGGTTGTGGGTTCGATTCCAACCCTATATTCCAGGATCAACATAAGATGAATGTAGATGTTTGTCCTGTTTGGGTTTTATCTTGTATAGGTAATAAGTATTCTCTCCGTAAACTAGTTTCCATATTACAAGCTTTGCTTAGTTTGGGTCAAGATAGCTATATAATATTAAATGTCTTATAAAAAAAAAAACAACGAGCTATATTCCTCTTCGTATATATTCCTTAGTTGATCCTTTCCGAACTTAAATTAGCGTTAATGAACTTGATGTTTTAGGAAAGGAGTTCAGCAATCGACGTGACAAAACCAACTCAAGCCTAAAACACCAGCGCGAAGGACTTATATTGTGAAGCCTCTAAGAGCTGCTGACTTTCGCTGTGCCGTACAAACGTAGATTTCGAAATGAACGATTATTTCGTTTGTATGGGAGGGCGACATTCAACGGTAGGTACTACGGAGCTGAGCTCTGTAGTACCGTTGATTGTCTATGCGAATGCAGATTCACTATTTTCTCTCCTTAAAGGGTTCCCTACTAAATACAATTATACTTATTCGCTCTATTAAGGTGGTTTTTCTTGATTATGTACGCGTTACTAATTAATAATTTTCTTAGGTTATATAAGTATAATGGATTTCACGTGTGTGTTGTGGACGGAATCCTAATTATTTTTTAAAAATAAAAGTAGCTTAGTTACTCTTTATGTCAGCTATCTGCCAGTGAAAGTCCCATTTCAATTGGTCCATGGAGGAACAGACAGACAAAAACATATGTTTTTGTTTAAAGTACCTAAGTATCATATTACATACTATCATATGCATTTTGTAAAAACCTGTTATTTTGATATTACAAACAGACATTCAAGTAGTATTTATTTGAAAAATATACATTACTAATGGGCAACGAGAACCAGTTCTACCTCGTGGTCCCATTAATGGGAAAATTATGGGACCACGATAAAACGGCGCGGAAAACGTTGGTGTTATTAGTCAGACTGCCTGTAAATGAAATGAAAATGCATCAATATAAAAATATTTTTTTTAATTTAGATTAAAGAAATACACATCAAGTGAACGTCAATGTCATCGGCATGCATGCCATGCATATAAACAAAAGGAGCATATAACAAAAATACGTTGCCTGCGTATTTTTTCCCTGAAAATTACAATATGGGCCTCTTCAACAAGTCCAGAATGAATAGGTGTCTTCTCGACCGGCCGGCGTCCTACATCGTCGCTTCCCATCAGTCGAGATTGTGGTCTAACGTAGGATTATCTATCTTATCAAAAAAAGGTATCGTGTACTTCTGAGCAGGGCTTCATATACCGGTAAAAAAGTGGTATCGTTACTTCGGCCCAGCATCAGGTATCGTTACAAAACAGTTATCGTTATATGATATAACGTTTATTTTATGACGTAATAACGGTAATGTAAGGGGCATTGTACTGTTATCGGTAAATTTAACGATAACTTTTTTTTGTTACAAATACAATTTTCTTTCTTATTGATTTTCGATGATACAAGTAGTTTGTCAATCAAAATAATTTTAACCGCCTCTGTGGCCTAGTGGTTCGCTGGCCGGTGTCAGATCTAGAGGTTCCAGGTTCGATAGGTACCCAGGGGGACTACAATATTGTGCTTAGTTTGGTTGGTGATAGGACTCTGTTTAAGTCCCCCTGGCTACCTACTACCATCTAACCTAAGTCTGTCGCCATAACAATAAATACTCGTAAAAATAGTTGTGTTCCGACATTTAGAGGTAAGATAGCCAGTTCCTCATTTTGTTGAGGATTCCGGGTGAAGTGCGCTTGCACCCTCGGCCTTCGGTCTTCAGCCGATGAAGGTCAAGCACCTATAGATATATATTAGGTAGCTATTAGTACACGTACCTATGTTAAAATTCATATTTTATGAAGTAGATAGGTATTAGTACACATACCTATGTAAACATTAGCATCTCATGAAGTAGGTAGTTACATAAAGTAAGAAGGTATAAAAATACCTAATACCTACTTTCTTGATGTATTTAGTTATTTTCTAGTTTTGGTGCATAGAGAGTATGTTTTCTAATGACGTATTAGGAAACCTAACCTACCTAGGTGCCAAAACAAGAAAATAATCTATGTAGGTGTTGCGTTCTCTAATTCCAGTGATTCACATCTAAACCCAGGAGTAAATAATAACAACAAATACAGTTATAATTTCCCTCGACATCGGCCAAGCGTTCTACGCCGACTCCCGATCGCAGCGCCCTCGGCGACGATCATTTATTACCAGCATAACACTAGGTATTTCCAAGTGAATGATGTAGGTACTAGCCTAGGTGGTTCCGGCTAACGAATAGGACCCCTCCATTTCCTCCTGAGAATGTCGTTAAAGGTGACTAAGGGAATAAAATACACCAGGGGATTCAGCAGTATCTGCCTGAGTGCGTAAACACAAATACTGCGATCACCAATCCGCCTGCCAAGCCAGGTAATTATGGAAAAGTCCTCCAGTATTGGAGGAGTCTTATATCCAACACGTTTACGGGCTGCTAAATAAATAAATAAATATTAAAGGACATTAATTTTACACAGTAAAATCTAGTCTCAAACTAAGCATATAATATAGCTTGTAATATGAGAACTAACTTTTTTGATTTACTTTACCTCTATGTATAGTTGTATAACTAGTGTTGGACTATAATTGAATTATTTTGTTTGTTAGTACCTATATTTATAAGTAAGTAGGTACCTAGTTTCAGCGGCCGTGAAACCACTCGCGATGGCCCCACCTGAAAACCAGCGCTGCTTTACGGAAGTGGAGCAGCATTTAAGCTGTGTTGGTGCCATTTGGAACATATACTACATCAGCGCAAACTAATTAACACCTCTTTGCTTTATTTTTGGAGATTGGGTGGGATGATATGTACCCATTTATTAGTTAATTAGGATACCTAATAAGTGTTTACGTTGCATTAATTGTCTGTTGTGTGTCAATAAAATGTGTTTCTTTCTTTCTTCTATATTCATCACACAAATGTTTGTCCTGGGTAGGAATCGATCCCACAGCCTACAGTGCAGAAGGCAGAGTTGTCGCTGTCGTTGTAGTCATTGTTACATATTTTAATAAATAATCACAAGCTAGGACCACCTTACTTGCTTGCTAGGCTATACTTGCATGAATCTAAGTGGCTGAATGACCTCGCATCCTTAATTTATAAAGGTTCAATAAGCACTTTAAGTAACATATGTTACGCGGGTCGGATACGCGACGCGGCGCGCCATCGTCGCATGCGCGTTGCCGCTCTGCTCTACCTAGGGAATTGGAGCAGAGCGGCAACGCGCATTTTTAACGAAATTATGTAACGGTATATTACGGGAATTACCTGTGTAGTTAGAACATTTAAATATTTTTCGTTAACAACTTAACCATACTTAATACCGTTAAATAGGTATCAATATCGTTATTTACCGTTATTTTTAATGGGAAGTGATAACGTTATAAAGCCTTTCTGAGCAATAGCTATTAAATAAAAAACTGTAATACCGTCATGTATTCCAATTTTATTAATTACTAGTTCCACTAAATACATGATACATAACGTTATTTGCTATATTCTGACCGAATGTGGTGATTATTTACCTCTTAGGAAATAGCTACGGTTTAGACGGTAAAGCCTATTAGTACATACTAATAGGCCTATTAGTACAAAGTACAAAAGTAAAGCCTATTAGTACATACTAATAGGCTTGTTGGTAATTAATACGGGAGAAGTGCGCTTCCAACTTCAGCCTTATCAAAACCTAAAACCTTAAACCTAACTTATTAAAGTGAGATGAAGGCCAACCTACCCTACCCGACGAGAAAAAAAAAATCTCTATGAAAATGCGTAAATTCATCATCATCCAGAAAAAGACGTAAAGAAACATAATCACATATGCGTTTCAAAATTAAACTCTTTGACATTGGTAACGACTTAGTTGGTACAGTACCAGTTTTCTATTTCCCCAGGTAGGACTTTTAATCTTATACATATATGCCGTCTTATAACTATCGTTAAGTTATCTCTCCAAAAACTCCTAATATACTATTCTCCATTACAACAAGTAAATTCTGAAGTCATTTAAATATTATAGCCAAATAAAACGTACCTACACAAGTAGAATCTGTAGAAAGTTCATAAAAAAACGATATACGACAGGGAAATTACGGTTTCTAGAGGACAGACACACAAGCAGACGCACAGCGCACTACCATACATATCCATGCTTCAAAGTCAAAGTCAAAGTCAAATATTTTTATTCAGTAAGATTTTTTAGGATCACTTTGAAACGTCAAATCTACCGCCTGTTCGGAATCGCGACCAGCACACAAGGAGAAAGGCAAGAACCTCGGGCTAGTTTTTTTTTTTTTTCATGATCCATTACAATAGCTTAAAATTATCTAATACTAATTACAATTTATTCACTGGAGCAAATTCATTTTTTTAATGCCAGGCTTTCTTATCTTCTAGGTAATCTGAAATTTTATAATAAGCTTTCCTGGATAGCTTTTGTTTTACAAAATTTTTGAATTTATTATTTGACAAGCTTAGCACATCACTTGGCAATTTATTATAAAAGCGTACAGTTTGCCCTATGAACGATTTATTAACCTTATGGAGCCTAGTTGTGGGAACAGCGAGTTTATTCTTATTTCTAGTATTATAATTATGTTTATCACAGTTTTTGTCAAATAAGCTTATGTTTTTACGCGCATACATAATATTTTCATAAATATATTGGCAGGGCATAGTCAATATATTTATTTCTTTGAACTTGTCTCTTAATGAATCTCTGGGACCCATTTTGTAAACAGCGCGAACAGCCCTCTTCTGCAAAACGAATATGGTGTCTATATCTGCAGCACTTCCCCACAGTATTATGCCATATGACATAATACTGTGAAAGTAACTGAAGTAAACTAGTCTTGCTGTAGCAACGTCTGTGAGAAGACGTATCTTCTTTACAGCATATGCTGCAGAACTAAGTCTCTTCGCCAGTTTATCTATGTGTGGGCCCCATTGAAGTTTATTATCTAAAGTTAATCCCAAAAATACAGTGGTTTTGACTAATTCTATGTTTTCCTCTTTAACTTTTACATTAGCTTTAACTTCAGTTACATTTGGTAAAATAAATCGAATACATTTGGTCTTTTTCTGATTGAGTACTAAGTTATTTACATTAAACCAGTTAACAATTTTTGAGATTGCATTGTTTACGTTGTCAAAGTTAGTCATTTGTCGCTTCAATCTAAATAGAAGTGACGTATCATCTGCAAACAGAACAATCTCATGGTCATCTTTAATTATTTGGGGCAGATCATTAATATATACTAAAAACAAGAAAGGCCCCAATATAGAACCCTGCGGCACACCCATGGTAACCAAAGATCCTGAAGAACGCTGGCCGTTCACGTCGACATGCTGTATGCGATCACTTAGGTAAGACGTGAGTAAGTCTAGTGCAACACCCTTGATACCATAGTGGTCTAATTTCATAATCAGTGTTTCATGGTGCACGCAGTCAAAAGCCTTAGACAAATCACAAAAGACTCCCAACGCATCATGTGATTTCTCCCAGGCCTCGAAAATATGCGATACTAAACTAATACCGGCATCAGCAGTTGAGCGACCTCTTGTAAATCCAAATTGTTTATCATGAAATAGGGCGTTAGCATAAAAATGACTATGTAACTGTGTAAGAATAATCTTCTCAAAGATTTTACTAAATGTCGGTAGTACTGATATCGGCCTAAAGTTTGTTGGATCAGAACTGTTACCAGATTTAAAAAGAGGAGTTATTTTACTATATTTCATTAAATTAGGGAATACGCCGCAGTCGATGCATTCGTTGAAAATAAAAGCTAATTCAGGCGCTATAACGCCTATTATAGGTTTAACAATGCTTACAGAGATGCCCCAGAGGTCAGAGGTCTTCTTTTCATTTATAAGTTTAAATGCTTTAATAATATCGTTATTATTAACATATTTGAAATAAAATGGTTTATTACATGATGGTACATTGTTTTTCAGTATTGACTCTGCCATAATATTTGAAGAGTTCAATGATTTTGTGGTAGAAACAGGTATATCAGTAAAAAACGTTTCAAAAGCTGTTGCAACATCAATATTTTGGGATATGTTAAGATTTCCTATTTTTAAATTAAATTCGTTAGTGTTGCTGCTTTTCCCTTTTCCAGTCTCACTATTAATAATTTTCCAAGTAGCTTTAATTTTATCTTTACTATTTACAATCTGTTTTCTCAAGTATTGGGATTTAGCGGCCACACAAACTTCCTTAAAGATTTTAGAATATTTTTTTACTTTATCATTAAACTCTTCACTAAAGTTGTACTGTTTTTCACCATAAAGTTCATACAATTTTCTTCTACTTTTATGTATTCCCGCTGTTGCCCACTCACTAAATGTTGCATTATCAGAGACTGTGATTGTTTTGGATGTATATATTGAGTTAAATATGTTGCTAAATTTAGTAAAAAATGTATTATATAAACAATCAGGATAGTTGCCATTATATGAAACAGGTAATTTAGACATTAGTGCTGATTTTAATTTTTCCACTCTATCAGCTGTCAGTGGTACAAAATTAATTTTCCTTTTTATATTAGTTTTACATTGTGTTTCGATTTTAATCACTATGACAATGGTATCGTAGCGGAATGGTCGCTATAAATATTACAGGACATTAATTTTAAACAGCGCCATCTAGCCCCAAACTAAGCATAGCTTGTAATATGGGAACAAGATTACGGATAGAATACTTAAATACTTTTTGTAAATACATATGTATTATATGATACAACACCCAAATACAGAACAAACATTTATATTCATCACACAAATGTTTGTCCTGGGTGGGAATCGAACCCACAGCCTACAGCGCAGAAGGCAGAACTACTAGCAACTGAGCTATGAGGCTTGTTATAGGTCCCTTTTTGTATTCTAATGGCCATTCTGCGGCAATACCATTGACATAGTGAAGCGATTGATTCTCAGTTACTGCTACTTAAAACTTAGATCTTATGAATTGGTCTCTAGATCATTACTGGCCATATCGTCACTTATCATCAGGTCAGATTTGGCACTAACAATAAAAAATAAAATAAAAATAAACACATTAATTATTTAATCTAGTTTTTTAGGGGTGAAATGTGTTATACGACGTTGAGACTTACATTTATATAAAATTTGGTACTAAACACAGCTGGTATTTTAAAAACGTGCGTAATTTTATGGACACTGTAGTCAAGTCAATGCTTATTTAAAAAACAATCAAATTCACATTTAAAACCATTTCAGTAACCTAGTAACCTTATTTTTCGTTTTTGAAGAACATCTGTTGTAAGACGGGATTCGATAATATCAACGACCAAGGGGATAATCACTTCCGGAGTAGTATTGGTAGTGCCTGTGTTTGAGATTGGGGCGGGGCGGGGCTGGTATTTGACGAATATATCATTTATATATTGAACTCTTGGTATTCAAACTTTCAAAAAGTTTATCGGTTTTAAGACCGAGGTGGGACTCGATAACATCAACGACGAAGGGGATTATTACTTCCAGACGAATTAATTTCCTCTGGTGTTTGCAATTTGGGGCTGGTAAGTAGTAGAAAACATGTCATAGCTAACTTGTTAGTTTTTAACCGCCTCTGTGGTCTAGTGGTTCAACCCACCGATTTCAGATCCAGAGGTCCCGGGTTCGATCCGCAGTTGGAGCAATATTGTGCTTGGTTTGGTTGGTGGTAGGATTTTGTTTCAGTCCGCCTGGATATCTACCACCATCTTACCTAATTCAGTCGCCATAATAACAATTCTTAAATTGCTGTGTTCCGATAATTATGTAAGATAGCCAGTTCCTCAGTTCGTTGACTATTTCCGGTGAAGTGCGCCTCCGCCTTCGGCGTTATCATAACTTTATAACCAGGTGAGATGAAGGCCAAGCAAAACCCCGTCGTACAATAAAAAAAAGTTATACATTCTAAGATCATCCGGTTCCAAGACCGAGATGAGATTTGATAACGTCAACCGCCAAGGGGATAATTACTTCCAGACGAATCAATTTCCTCTAGTGTTTGCGATTTGGGCTGGTAGTAGAAAAACATGTCATCAACTTGAGCTATTCAAAGATCATTGATCAAGACCGAGATGAGATTGGATAACGTCAACGTCAAGGTCCACGGCGCTGCCTCCCGGAGCAGGATTGGAGATTGGATTTGTAGGGTCGACAGGGGATGGCGATTTGCGAGGGGTTTGCGGGGTGGGGGGTGGGAGGGGGCGGGGCTGGTAGTCGAAGAATATGTGGACGTTGATGTTGGCGGTCTCGGGTCATTCCGCCTCGTGCTCGTGGAGTTGGGCGAGCAACGCTGCCCGCCGGGATTCTAGCTCCGCGTCGCTCCAACCACCCGATCTGGAACAATCGATGTTATTCTACTTAAATAGTATCTACTTAGAATATAATTACAAATTGTGTATCTAAATGTTGAATCATTTCATTCAATCAAATTAACCAGCCCGAGGTTCTTGACTTTCTCCTTATGCGCTGGTCGCGATTCCGAACAGGCGGTAGATTTGTCGTTTCAAAATGATCATAAATAATCTAAATGAATAAAGAAATTTTGATTTTGACGAGCATCATAGCTCAGTTGGTAGTAGCTCTGCCTCCTGTAGGCTGTGGGTTCGATTCCCACACAGGACAAACATTTTTGTGATGAATATAATGTTTGTGTCGTTTGGGTGTTGTATCATACAGTACGTATGTATTTACAAAAAGTATTTCAGTGTTCTATCCGTAATCTAGTTCCCATATTACTATGCTTAGTTTGAGGCTAGATGGCGCTGTGTAAAATTAATGTCCTGTAATATTTATTTATTATATACAAGGTGAAACAGAATATGTGTACTAAGCAGTGGGGGGGGGGGGGCTTTTCGGACCAGGAAAAGTATTCGTTGTGGTGGGGAGATAATAGTGAATTAAATTGGCTTTTCGACGATTTTCCTCTGTTAGTGAAAGCGCTTTTCGTTCTTTGTGATTGTGACCTCCTGCTATGTTGCCTCATCTGTCTAGAGCTGAGGTCATTGACGCGAGTTAAGAAACAACTGATTATAGGGTAGTCTCAACTCAAAAAACCAGCTGTTGGTGTCAGAACTTTGATCTTGTTTTACCAAAAACTTTGAACCAAAATTCAAAAAGTCGTAAAACAAACGTTGTTCCACGAGTCGGGTCGGATAACCCCGTTTCGGCATAGTACACATATTCTGTTACAGGTTGTATATGTTGAATCGATCATCAAATAAACCAGCCCGAGGTTCTTGACTTTCTCCTTGTGCGCTGGTCGTGATTCCGAACAGGCGGTAGATTTGTCGTTTCAAAATTATCATAAAAAATCTTAATGAATAAAGAAATTTTGATTTTGCCTCATAGCTCAGTTGGTAGTAGCTCTGCCTCCTGCGCTGTAGGCTGTGGGGTCGATCCCCACACAGGACAAATTTTTGTGTGATGAATACAGATGTTTGTGTTGTATCATTAGTACGTATGTATTTACATAAAGTTTTCTATCCATAATCTAGTTACCATATTACTATGCTTGTTTGGGGCTAGATGGCGCTGTGTAAAATTAATGTCCTGTAATATTTATTTATTATATATAATTCTTCTGTACGTGTGACTGAATTTCTCCTGAATAACTGGATCGATTTTGATAAATATTATAGATTTGGGCTTTTGAGTTGGTCACTTGATATTTTATTTAGATTTTTTTTTTTTTTTATTGTACTGGGAGCGCTTGGCCTTCATCTCGCCTGGTAACAAGTTGAGATAAGGCCGAAGATGGAGGCGCACTTCACCCGGAATCCTCAACAAACTGAGGAACTGGCTATCTTACCTCTGAATGCCGGAACACAACAATTTTATAATTGTTATGTTAACGGACGTCATCCTCAAGCCGGAAACGCTCTAACCAACTGAGCCACTAGGGTGTTGACGCGGATTCCGAATTTTTGTGTCATATTGTATATATATATTACATTTAACAAGCCTCATAGCTCAGTTGGCAGTAACTCTGCCTTCGGCGCTGTAGGCTGTGGGTTCGATTCCCACTCAGGACAAACATTTGTGTGATGAATATAGATGTTTGTTCTGTGTTTGGGTGTTGTATCATATAGTACGTATGTATTTACAAAAAGTATTTAAGTATTTTATCCGTAATCTAGTTCCCATATTACAAGCTATGCTTAGTTTGGGGCTAGATGGCGCTGTGTAAAATGAATGTCCTGTAATATTTATTTATTTATTTATTTATTGATACTGGACACCTACTGGAAGCCTCACAGCTCAGTTGGTAGTAGCTCTGCCTTCTGCGCTGTAGGTTGTGGGTTCGATTCCCACCCAGGACAAACATTTATGTGATGAATATAGATGTTTGTTCTGTGTTTGGGTGTTGTATTGTATGATAAGTATGTATTTACAAAAAAAAAAAGTATTTATGTTTTCTATCCGTAATCTAGTTCCCATATTACAAGCTATGCTTAGTTTGGGACTAGATGGCGCTGTGTGAAATTAGTGTCCTGTATTTTTTTATTTTTTTTTATTACCTACAAAGAACATCAGCTGACAAATGGTGCCAAATAGCCACCAACTGGATCCCGCGAGACAAACAACGCAGGAGAGGCAGACCTATGACCAGATGGCATGACGACATAGTCAGAACTGCAGGCAATCTATGGTCCAGAAAAGCCAGAAATAAATAATAAATAAATAAATATTACAGGACATTCATTTTACACAACGCCATCTAGCCCCAAACTAAGCATAGCTTGTAATATGGAAACTAGATTACGGATAGAATACTTAAATACTATTTATTTTTTGTAAGTACATACTTATCATACAATACAACACCCAAACACAGAACAAACATCTATATTCATCACACAAATGTTTGTCCTGGGTGGGAATCGAACCCACAACCTACAGCGCAGAAGGCAGAGTTACTACCAACTGAGCTATGAGGCTTGTTAAAATAAAAAATAAAGAAATAGGTTACAATGGAATGATTTGGAGGAGACTTTAACAGCCACAGGCGGTCCATACCTACTAGATGCATAGCTATAATATAAGTCAACTTTTAATTAATTTAATTTATTATTTAAGTGAGTACATTGTAAATAACTTAAGTATAGGAAAATAGAGCTCTTTTTATTTTTTATTTATTTTTATTATTGATACTCAGCTTGAGCGCTGATTCCGGGTTCGAGTCCCGTCGAAGGTTGTGAATTTTGTGTCATTATAACATTTCTAAATGTTAATGATCAAGCTTTTTTTTTATACTACTAGGAGACGGGACAAGCAAGTAGCGCACCAAAGCCTTACTGCATAGGTCACATCCACATAGAACATAGCCTACACGGCACTGCATTGCGCCCGTCAACTTGAGGCATAAAGGTGTTAAGCCTCGCGTACCCGTAATTTCACCGGCAACCATACCGGCCGAAATAAGTATGGTGGTAGTAATTCTCCGGACGAACCCTGTTTTTTTTTGTTCTTTTTTTTTTTATAATGATGCATTAAAGTTACCTTTCCTTCTCCTTCTTCTCCTTCTTGTCCTTCCGTTTCTTCTTGTGCGCGAGTTCGCCTTCGAGTTCGGGGCTGGAGGGCGCGCTGCGTTTGGATTTCTTCTTGTGCCGCGGCGGCTCGTCGTCGGAAATGCCGCCCTCTTCGGGCGTCGGCGATTTCTGGAAGCAAGTGTGCGGCTAAAACTATTGATATATTTCATGGCTCAAATGTTTGAGAGAGATTTTTTTTTTTTGTATTTTTATTCGTGACTTTTGCCATAAATGGCATGGCAGTCACATCGTACCCTAATACATGCAATAACACAAAACTTAAAATCCAAAGGATATGAAATATAATATACCTACTTTATAAATAACTAAATCACTGATGAACAAAATGTGCGCCCCAGCAAAATTGGATTCGGATAAGATTTCAATGAACATACCAATATCTGTCCGATTCAGTTTGAGATAGATGTTTATTGAGTAAAAATTGAAAAATTATATTAAAGAAAATTATATTACTGTTAAATAAAATTGTACAATTTCAAAGAAAACAAAGTTTCTCAGGTTAAAAATTGTAGTGTTCCGGCATTTAGAGGTAAGATAGATAGATAGATATATCGTTTCTTAGTAAAAACACAAAACGCATATACAGTGAAATGTTAACAGATTAGATAGCCAGAGTTCCTCAGTTAGTTGAGGATTCCGGGTGAGATGAAAGCGCTTACCCGTCGCGATATTATAAAAAAAACTAGTTTTTTTTAGTTAACGAACAGTCTACTCTCGAAGCTAGTGCACCTGATTTTCAAGTTATGACAAAGCAAAGCGAAAAATAACAATAAATAAAAAAAAACGTAAATAAAAACCCGTCGAAATATAATAAAAAAATACTACTCAGTTTTTTTTTTAATTAACGGTATCTGCTCTCGACGTTTGCCTAGGCAAGGATGAGACCTGAGACGAACATATAATATGTATTATTATTTATTTTTTTGGTTGTATCGTTACGTTTATATTTCTTGTCCTTGCTTGTCTATTTATTTAATTTGACACTATGCTGCCTATCCTTACTTTGTTAATTCTTCCTAGTTTGTATTTATCTTGCTTCTTATCGTTATCAAATAAATGTTTCTATTTCTGTTTGTATATTGCTTCTTATCGTTATCAAATAAATGTTTCTATTTCTATTTCTGTTTGTATATTGCTTCTTATCGTTATCAAATAAATGTTTCTATTTCTATTTCTGTTTGTATATTGCTTCTTATCGTTATCAAATGAATGTTTCTATTTGTATTTGTAAGTGTATTATCTTCGTTCGACATACCGGCGCAGGCGAATGTCGACGATGCTTCTTCTTCCCCTTCTTGTGCTTGCCGCGGTTGTCTTCCGAGGTCCAGGAGGCAGCGCTCGGCGCCGGCGAGGGCGACCTCACCGCGCCGCCCGACGGCGACCGCGACCGCGACTGAACAACCAACCACACACATTATAAATCAGTACAATCATATATTTTTATCTTATTGATATATTTTATTTCAATCACAATAATTAACATATTATTTCAATGACATTTGTTTCATAAATCAATTTAAAATCAGGTGTAAGTACAAAGATTTGTTTTTACAAATAATGATGATAAAAATATTAAAATTAATTTAATATAATAAGACCCAAGGGCTGGCTCTTATTTAGGCCAGCGAATTAGCATAGCTATTCAGCGTGGCAATGCAGCCAGTGTCTTGGGCACGCTTCCGTCTGGTACTGGTCTGGAACTGGAAGTTGAGTTACCTATAGGCCGTTTGTAACGGTCCTTAGGTAATCTGACTGATTCCTTTGTACATTGTTAGTTTAATTGTACTTTTTATTGAATAAATTAATTTAATATTAAGCTAAGTAGCTCTGCCTTCTGCGCTGTAGGCTGTGGGTTTGATTCCCACCCAGGACAATAATTTGTGTGATGAATATAGTTGTTTGTTCTGTGTTTGGGTGTTGTATTATATGATGAGTATGTTTATACAAAAAAAAAACGTATGTAAGTAATATTTCCGTTTGGAACTTGATGGCGCTGTGTGAAATCAATGACCTGTAATAGATACACATTGTTTTTTTTCAGTTATCCATTTTTTTTTGTACGTATAGTATTTTAATTTCATTTAATCATAAAATAAAACGAATGTGCCGTGGAAAAAGATAAAATAGTATCAGTTATCTAATTAAATGTAAAATAAACATACCGGTGAAATAGAATGGGATCGCTTCTTCTTCTTGGAGCGCTTTGCTTTTTTAGGCTTTGGATGGTGGTAGTGCATGCAGCTATCTTCTTTTTCATGTTGGTAATCCTGCAAAGTTACAATAACACGATATAAAAAAATGTAATACTAATAGGTATTTTTGGTCTAGTGGTTAGCGGACGTAAAAAAAAACAGTGAAAACTTGTAGTTTGTCGATCTTTGTCGGAGACAACAGCTGATATTGTGAACAGTTCCTTCTCAATGGCCTAACTTCGTGGCGTTGGTAAGAAGGTCAATCTCGCCCCTAACTTCAGGGTGTCCGTAAGTAAACAGTGTCGGGAGTTTAATGGTTTTTTTCCATCTCAAAAAATGGTCAACGCGCCTAGATTATTTACTCTTAATTTGTTAGATACTGTCATGGACAAAATATACTAGAGGACTGATAATCTCCATACCACTAGGTGTGATTCTAATGATCGCGGCAAAAATCTAGATTCCCCTAGGAGATACAAAAACATTGAAACTAACATTATCTCTATCACCTATTCAAACCCATACAAGAATGTCGGAACCACTATTATACTCGAATATATTGTACTCCCATGGGGATCGAACCCGGGACTTGGCGGTTAATTACAATTGATAATACTTCCATAGAAATGAAAACCATGAACGAGATCCAAATTTTCAATGACAGCTGTCAAACTTCAATCGATCATATCTCTCAAACGACTTGTCCTAGACTCCCCGTTCTTAGATGTGCGAGCTTTTATTGTATTTTTTATATTTTTCCTATTGTTTGTGATTTCTCACATATCTATGTAATTTTTCTTAATTTTACATTTTTTTTATTATTAATGTGCTGCGTACTTGTGCATGTGTCAATTAAATGATTTATCTTTCATTCCTAAAGGAGAAACATTTCAATAAAAATAGTGCAGAAATACTAAATAGTAACATTTTAATCGCCTCTGCGGTCTAGTGGTTCAACCCACCGATTTCAGATCCAGAGGTCCCGGGTTCGATCCCCATGGGGAGTACAATATATTATGCTTGGTTTGGTTGGTGGTGGGACTTTGTTTAAGTCCGCCTGGCCAGCTACCACCATCTTACCGAATTCTGTCGAAACAACAACAATTCTAAATGTATAATAGCCAGTTCTTCAGTTTGTTGAGGATTCCATCAAATCTAAGAAATACATTTTGACGTTTCCCATATCTTAATACGCTATAAATTTGTTCAAACGTAGACACACAATATTACAAACAGGTATTCTTATAACCTCGAAGAATTATTTACTAAGATAAATAATTATATTTATTAAACATTCCTGTACAATAATCTATATTAGAATCTAGTAAAATTCGTTTAAAACCATAAACAATCAGTAAGTATTTAAGTATTCTATCCGAAATCTAGTTCGCTATGCTTAGTTTGGGGTGAAAATGCAAATCCTGTAATTTTTTTTTATGCTTAGTTTGGGGCTATATGGCGCTGTGTAAAACGCAAGTCCTGTTATTTTTTTTATGCTTAGTTTGGGGCTATATGGCGCTGTGTAAAACGCAAGTCCTGTTATTTTTTTTATGCTTAGTTTGGGGCTATATGGCGCTGTGTAAAACGCAAGTCCTGTTATTTTTTATGCTTAGTTTGGGGCTATATGGCGCTGTGTAAAACGCAAGCCCTGATTTTTTTTTATGCTTAGTTTGGGGTTATATGGCGCTGTGTAAAACGCAAGTCCTGTTATTTTTTTTATGCTTAGTTTGGGGCTATATGGCGCTGTGTAAAACGCAAGTCGTGAATTTTTTTATGCTTAGTTTGGGGCTAGATGGCGCTGTGTGAAATGAATGTCCTGTGATATGTACCTTGTACATTTGTACGCGTTGTTCCTCCGAGTGTGCGGCGAGGTACTCCGGCGCGGTTTCGTCGATCTTCCCCTTGGCCTCGCTCCACGGCAGCGCGGGGTCAACCTCCGCCTGCGTCAGGAGCCACTTGAACCCGGTCTCGATCTTCTTCTGGGCTTTGGATTCCTCTTTTATCTTCTCTTTGTTTCTCGCCTCGGCCTGGAGGGAAAAAAGAAGAGTCTTAGCGTGTAACGGGGAAGCGCTTGGCTTTCTTATAACCTGCTGCCCTGTTTTAACGAGCCTCATAGCTCAGTTGGTAGTAACTCTGCTTTCTGCGCTGTAGGCTGTGGGTTCGATTCCCGCCCAGGACAGATATTTGTGTGATGAATATAGATGTTTGTTCTGTGTTTCGGTATTGTATTGTATTTTATGTATGTATTCACAAAAAAAAAAGTATCGAAGTATTTATATCCGTAATCTAGTTCCCATGTTACAATCTATGCCTAGTTTGGGGTTAGATGGCGTTGTGTTAAATTAATGTCCTGTAATATTTATGTGCTTTGCTTTATTAGGCCTTGCCCCTTATAAAGCAAAGCTAACCCCCGGGCGTTTTGTAAAATAAAATATGAAATAACTCTGTCGATTCTGCCTTCGGCGCTCTACGTTGTGGGTTCGATTGCAATCCGTGCAGCCGATATTGAAGCAACGTTTTTTTTTTGGATGGCAGTTAGTCAGGTAGTCCATAAAATTGTATTAAGGTATTAATATGAGGTAAAAGTAACACTGTTTAAAGCCTACTTTCAGTCCTTTTATACTTGCAGCAGCAAATCACACTAAGCCGGCGTATAGCGCTCTTCGTGTCCAATACAATAATGCGTTCAGGATGATGTTGGGGGCCGCGAGACTGCAGTGCATCAGGTATGTTCGCGGGGGCACATACTGATGATAGATATTAAAAGAGTGGCCTCCCTGATGCGCCGAGTACGGGGCAGTACCAACACCCTCATGCCCCCTCAGCACGGGGAGGGGATAAAAACAGAGGACAAAAATTATATCCCCGCCCCGTGCTGAGGGGGCTGAGCACAGTAGCGGAATGTTAGGAGGGTCTGATGACCAAGCACTGGAACCAGACCCCCATGCTGGCATGTAATGCCATGCGCTGTGCCAAATAATATTAATTGCTATATTTTATTGTGTTTAATCTATATGGAGTGATTTGTTGTCAATTAATTTAATGGTATTTAATTATAATTCTAATTGTATTCAATGGACATGTTAGATGAATTGATTATAATTATTATTTGTACTTGTACTAACTCTAGGATAAGCTGTTGTTCTACTTATACTAAATATTGTGTAAACTGAAATAAATTATACTATACTATTAAGTTCTCACCCAGGACAATCATTTGTGTGATGAATATATATCACACAAATGTTTGTCCTGGGTGGGAATCGAACCCACAACCTACAGCGCAGAAGGCATAGTTACTACCAACTGAGCTATAAGCCTTGTTGTCATACTGAACAAGTTTCCAAGTAACCTTTTCAAGCAGCGCGTTGTATGTAAGTTTCACGTTGCCGGCATCTAGCGAGGCCGACTTGCTGTCTTCGCACACGACCGTGGCGAACTGCTCAAACGTCGTGGAGGGCTTCACGTCAAACTCCTTCTCCTTGAGGATCTCTTTGATGATCTTCTTCTCGTCGTGGAAGCGAGCCTTTAGGTTCTCTACGTAGAATTTGAACAGGTCCAGTGGGGTTGAACCGCTTTGACCTGAAAATACGAGGATTGTTAAAATTTTAGGTCCCACCACCAACCCCGTCGTACAACGAAAAAGAAAACAGTTTTTTTTATGTCCATGAACTAAAATCTTAGATTAAGTAATAATAGCTTACCAAGCATAGCCGAGATCAACCCGTCGTACAACGAAGAAAAAACAGTTTTTTTTTTATGTATATGTCCTAAAACCTTAGATACAGTAATAATAGCTTACCAAGCATAGCCGAGATCAACCCAGTCGTACAACGAAAAAAAAACAGCTTTTTTTAATGTATATGTCCTAAAACCTTAGATACAGTAGTAATAGCTTACCAAGCATAGCCGAGAATCTCATGTCGGCCGATATCACAGGATACAGCTCGACCCAAAGCGACATCGACGTCAGCTTTCCTTCCTCATGCAGCAAATCCAGCAACGTCTACAAAAAAAAACATTTTTTTTTTAATTTGAAATGAGGATTGAAGCTCGTCCTTTATGAGGATTCTTCAATGTGGGGTCTAAGTTATACATTTCAGTGATATGTTGTTATGTTGGATGGGATCTACCTCCTCCTATTTATAAATAAAATGAATAATATCTGTTAAAACACTGTTTTAAAACATATTAGGTACCACCTACAATTAATATAACATAGCATAATATTTTTAAGACTAAGCTACCTTTTTTCAGGATAGCATTAGCTTATAATCCACAGATTGAATATGCAATGCCTTGTTATTAAATTCAAATTTATTTTAGGTCTTTTAGATAAGACCTCAAGAAAGAGGGTAGATATAATTTAACTTGTAAAGAAATAAATACATTTTTGATTTATACTTCCCCGGGCAACGGAATCGTTGACCTTCATTCGACGTTACGGCTGAATGATCCTATCGCTGGTGGTAAGACCTCGAGACAAAAGTAATGTAATATCAAAACGAGAATGCTTTAAGACGTTATGGTTAGGCCCCTGTAGGGTTCCATCTGATTTGTGATCCCGCTTGTGTTCAGCTCAGCTTCTGAGCTCGCTCTATCGTAGTTCTTATCCCTACTCTGGGTTCGAGCTAGGCAAACCTCTAGGCTTTTTGCCTTTTATAAATGATGGATGATCTTGACCTATATGTCAAGAGCTAGGTCAAGTTCAAGGTCAAGAACTAACCCATCATTTATAATATATAATTCTAGGCACTGGCTCTCGCGCATTAATGAAACACAGCTAACTGTTCGCCAAGCTGACGAGATAAGTCTCTTTCAGCCACCCCTAGACTCGCATTGGGTCAACCTGGGGCAGAACCGAACTTTGGAGCGAAAAAAGTGGCAGTGTACGAGTTAAGATGCATGTTTCTCACGTAAATTAATACATATACTTTACCAGTAGCGTTCTGAAATCCAAGGGAAATGTATATAAAGGAATGTTAACTACATGGAACAGACGTACATATTTGTTTATAATTAATAATATGGTTTTGTCGTCTAGTGGAATAACATTTTAAAATGAAATTCCAACAAAATCGCTCATATTGCAGAAGTGATATTTCTTTTTAGCCGACTTCAAAAAAAGGAGGAGGTCTCGATTCGTCGGAATCGTATGTTCCCCGATTATTTGTAGACGGCTGGACCGATTTGGAAAAATATAATATAAAAATATTTTGTTGTTTTAAAAGTTTTTTTTTGAAGTGGGATATGTCAGCGTTAGATTGTAAGCAACGTCCGTTTGTAATATGCCTCGGCATATTGCACATATGTCAGCATAAGATTAGAAGCACCGTCCGTTTGTAATATGCCTCGGCATAAGACCATTTGCTCACCTCACCCTCTTGAGGAGAGAGTGAGGCAGGTCTGACTATGCTAAAGCAAGCGGCAGAACTAGAGAAGCTAGAAATAATACGTAAAATTGTATTTTGTTAAAATTGCTGACCCTTTGCAATATGACAAGGCATATTACAAACGGACGGTTTTTACAATCTCACGGCGACATATACTTAACAAAAAACCGACGAATTGGGAACCTCCTCCTTTTTTTGAAGTCGGTTAAAAAATATGCTTAAAAGGTTATTTTTACGGAGTGCTAGGTTTTTTTTCACTCAGAAACACTTACTTTTTATATCACTTTGTTAGCTGACAAAACACATATTTATAAGACCCAAGACTTAATCCCCTTCGAGGATTCCCCTGTGTCACTCAGATCGTGAATTTGATGAGGATCCCCTAATGGTGATGGTATGTTAATGATAGTCGGGGGCACGTCAAAAATTACGGTTTGCAAGTCGCTAGTATACAATACCTGACAGGTTGCAAGTCCATCGCCGCTTAGCGGAATACTAGCCATTGACATACGTAATTTGGACTTTGTTCCTAGGGTCATGCCGGTTTCCTCACATGTGACCTTATGAAGCTCATTATGAAGGCCAAGTGCTTACCCGTCGTAGAATAAATAAAAGAAAATACTCAATGCAGTAATTCACATCAGGATCATTTTGAAATGTCAAATCTACCGCCTGTTCGGAAACGCGACCAGCACACAAAGAGAAAGGCAAAAACCTCGGGCTGGTTAATTTTTTGATGATCCATTAAACATTTAGGTATTCAGTTTTACATAATTTAAATAACACTATAAGTAGAAGAGTAGTAGAAGCCCCTGGTGAAAGAGCTCGTCCGGAGAATTACTACCACCATACTTATTTCAGCCGCCAAGCAGCATTGCTGTGTTTCGGGTTGAAGGGTATGGTTGCCGGTGAAATTACGGTAACGTGAGACTTAACACCTTTATGCCTCAAGTTGACGGGCGCAATGCAGTGCCGTGTCGGCTATGTTCTTTGTGGATGTGACCTACGCAGTAAGGCTTTGTCATAGGCAAGAGTACACTTAACACCAGGTGCGCTACTTGCTTGTCCCGTCTCCTAGTAGTATAAAAAAAAAAGTAAGATACATAATAAATACATCACAATACGTCTTAAGCCTAAACATTTGTTTCTACATAACTACTTAATGGGCAGTTTACCAACATTAAGATATCACAATTCCAAAAGGTCCAATTATTAATCTAAATAAACCAAAGTCAAGTGACCAACTCAAACGCACAAATCTATAATATTTATCAAAATCGGATCCATGCGTTCAGGAGTATTTCAGTGACAAACACACGAGTTTAAAGGCAATGTTAAAAAGTTGACGCAGTTCCGAACTAGATGTCGCGACTAAAAGTAGACCGATCCTAGATCGCGCAATCGATAAGTTTTATAGTTTTCGTATAGTATAAGGAATATTTATACTAATAAACTCACTTAGTACAAGGCGGTTGTTTGCATTAACACCCCTGACCTCTTACTAGAGATGACGAATATAACTATCAAATCAACCAATAAATTTAACTAATATTTAAAATCAACCATTATATTCAATAATCAGAATTAACATTATCGAATAAAAATATCATATCAACTTCAGCCTGACTGAGTTAGAACTAACATATGCATTTAAATTTTAACTTTAAAGTTTTATAAATAAGAAACATTTTCGTATGTTGCTGCTCGCAGAGTTTTCAACTATGTATTCGGTTGACTTCATTCAATTGTATGCTTTCGACTCCTCACTATAGAGATTAAATTACTCTGATTTGCTGTATATGATATTTTTATTCAATACAAAGTGATGTGATATTTTAAACAAATACCCATAGTGCTACTATGATAGGGACGAATTAGCGGTTACTTTTATTTGATCAATAGAATAAAATATTCAACTGCATTAACATCAACCAATAACCAAATCGTGTAGGTACTAAACAAATAATATTAACTAATATTTTCAACCAATAACAATATCGATATATTTTTTTATCAATTAACAGTTAACTAATATTTAATTTTAACCATTATTGCCATCTTTACCTCTTACATCTACCCTACCTATGTTATAGTACAGTATATAGTTAAGCACACGTACAGAAGAATTATATACGTAAAGATAGTGTGTGGCTTACCAAGAAGTTGTCTCGGTTTTTCCTCTGCTGCCGTTTGTTCCGCTTTTTAATAGCTTCCCGATCCGCGATATATTCTGACTCCAGATTTCGAATGTGCTGCTCAAATACTGTAACAAGATTAATGTTATGAATGACCGAATTAATGAATAAATGAACACTTTGTTGTACACAAAAATTGCATCTAATACAAAATTTAGTCTAGAATGTTATAAGGACACAAAAATAATAATAAAAAATCTTCAGCTGAGAAATGACACAAAAATTCGGATTCACAAGGACCTGTAGCTCAGTTGGTTTGAGCGTTTCCGGCTTTAGGAAAAGATGCGGGTTCGAGCCCGTCGTGGGTTGTGATTTTTTGTGTCATAATAACATTTGTAAATCTAGTATATGTATCAGATCGACGATTTTAAATATTTCAGCTAACTGACCGCCACTTTTAACCTGTGGTCTAGTGGTTGAACCACCGGTGTCAGATCCACAGGTCCCGGGTTCGATCCCCAGGAAGGGTACAATGTTGTGCTAGGTTTGGTTGGTGGTAGGACTTTTGCTTCAGTCCGCCTGGCTAGCTGCCACCATCTTACCTAAGTCTGTTACCATAACAACAATTCTTAAAAATTGTTGTTCTCATTCAGAGGTAAGATAGCCAGTTCCTCAGTTTGTTGAGGATTCTGGGTGAAGTGCGCCTCCACCTTCGCCTTAATCACAATATATTTACACCTCAAGGAAACCTAGCTACCTACTTGACGTCTTTATTGGGTCTCTGGTACATATTGTGTTTATTTGTCTTGATGATCTTGTGGATCGACTACCTACCCTAAAACTAATTTACTACTAGTTATATTATCTTAAGTACTTATTTTTTTAAGTGTACTGTATGTTATTTTTTGAATACGGCAAATAAAGTTCTTCAAACCGAATTATACTTTCTATGATTCTAGTGAAATCAACTCCTTGGAAGGCGCCTTCTGACTTGTAAATCGTCGATTATAACAAGCCTCATAGCTCAGTTGGTAGTAACTCTGCCTTCTGCGCTGTAGGCTGTGGGTTCGATTCCCACCCAGGACAAACATTTGTGTGATGAATATAGATGTTTGTTCTGTGTTTGGGTGCTGTATCATATAGTAAGTATGTATTAAAAAAAAGCATTTAAGTATTCTATCCGTAATCCAGTTCCCATATTACAAGCTATGCTTAGTTTGGGGCTAGATGGCGCTGTGTAAAAATTAATGTCCTATAATATAATATAGATTGTTTTTTTTTACGACAACGGGATCTTTTACAAATAAATAAATTTGGAATTGGAATTGGAATTTACCAATGAGCGCATCTTCCTTGTCCATTCCAAGCAAACTGACGTCATTCTTGAACGCAGAGTTTTCCAACAACAGCACCTGCGCTTCGCTCCAAGTACTGCTGTACGCTATCTCATTCATATTTTCCAAAACCTGAAACAAAACGTGCAATCAAGCCATCCGTCGTAACATCTCATGATATACACTTTTATGTACACTCGAAATCGAAAAATTCGAATTACGAATTCAAAGACGGTTCTATAAATTAAGAATAAAACTCATTATAGTACCGCTATCTTTTTTTTTATTATTTCATTAAACTAGTCTATGGTTTTAGGCTGAATTTGAAAAAAAAAGCGCACGCATGCGCTGTTCGAACTGTAAAAAAAATGGCGCACGCATGCGTAGTTTGAACTTAATTTCCCGCGCTTCCCATAATTTTTTTTGCCGATCGTGTTTTCGTAACCTACCTACTTAGTTTAATTTATTTTTTTCCTTTGAGTGAAGATAAAGTAGTGTATGAAACTGCATATAACTTAGGTATTAAAACACTCGAGTCAACCTATTATCGATAAACAGACTCTCGTGTTTTAATACCCCTTCATATATGACAGTTGCATAAACTACTATTATAATATAATTGCTATCATATCTTTTTAAAACTATACAAATGATGATTGTTTTTTTTACAATGCGCGCGACCGACCACACCGACACCTAAAAGCGACACTAGACTATACCATGACTAGAGTCTACCCGTGACCACGGCCGTTGCAACACGGTCGAAACTGTCGGGTCTATAAAAAGGTATGCGATGAAGACCCGTTTTTGTTATTCATTATATAAAAGCGACACCATGAAGTTGGCTGCGTTTTGGAAAACTTATGAGTGATTTTTTACGTTGCGCGCGCACACCGACTCCTTAAAGCGACACCATGAAGTTGGTTGCGTTTTGTAAAAATGGTGAGACTGCATGTTTTAGATGCGCGCGCACACCGACACCTAAAAGCGACACCATGATGGTGAATATTCATTGTGAGTATTCGTAAAAACAGAAGTATTCGTGAAAACTGAAAACAGAAAAAATATTTAGTAACAAAACCGCCAAATCGCAACGCAGAGCTCGGAGCGTCAACACGTCCACAGAGGGCTCGTCAGTTAGCACCAAGACTATATTTCCTGAGGATGCCTCGTATAGAGGCGAAACACGGGATATGCTAGACGATTTGATTTTTTCATACAAGATTTAGCGGATTTGTTTATTTTTTTTTATTTTTTCTGTTTTCAGATTTTATTTTGAAATTTGGATCTTCGCAAAATAACGCCTGAATCAATTAGCTATGTGAGTATTCGAGATTAAATGGGTTTATATATTTGAGATTAATCGGTAACCATGTATTATTTTTATTTGTTTCTACGATACCTTATTATGATAACATTATTATTTAGTTATCTTTGTTTTGTGACGCAAAAGAGGTAATGGTGGTAAAGTGCGCTTCCACCTTCGGCCTTATCATAAATTGAAAATAAGGTGAGATGAAGGTAAAACACCTCCCCGTGATAAAATATAATAATAAATAAATAAAACATCCCCAAAGCATTGCAGAATACCTTGCACAGTTGCGTTTCACTACAGTAATTCTCGTCTCACCTGTGCCAGCATTTTCATGTTACGTTTCTTGAGAACTTTAGCTTCCTCTTTCTCCCGTTTTGTGATTGTGAACAGCGAGTCTTCAAATATGTCTCGCCTGTCCGATTCTGGAACGCAACGCCATATCTGTGATATTAAAACAACATTTACCATGATGTCTATACCTTGTCTACGATATAATAATCATAAATATTAAAGGACATTCATTTCACACAGCGCCATCTAGCCCCAAACTAGGCATAGCTTGTAATATGGGAACTAGATTACGGATAGAACACTTAAATACTTTGTAAATACATACGTCCTATATGATACAACACCCAAACACAGAACAAACATCTATATTCATCACACAAATGTTTGTCCTGGATGGGAATCGAACCCACAAGCTCTCCAGTACAAAGTGCTTGAAACTGGTACGTCTGGGCCTTCAGTACTTCTCGCTTTGTCTTCATCTCACCTGGTTACAAGTTGAGATAAGGCCGAGGTGGAGGCGCACTTCACCCGGAATCCTCAACAAACTGAGGAACTGGCTATCTTACCTCTAAAGCCAGAACACAACAATTTTAGAATTGTTGTTATGGCGACAGAATTAGGTAAGATGGTGGCAGCTAGCCAGGCGGACTTAAACAAAGTCCTACCAAGAGATGAAGGCCAAGCGCTTCTCCGTCGCACAAAATAACAAATAAAAGTTACCTCAAGATTGTTAAACATTTCCTCGCATTTGTAGAACTTGGTAAGTGATGTCACTCGGTCGCACGTCAATAGAAATTCTTCTAGATTCTCTCGGTTCTTCTTTGTTTTTAATCTGAAAATATATTATACTAACAAAATGTTTCATCTAAAGTTTATATTATTTTACATAAACAGCCCATTAGTGTCCACTGCTGGACAGAGACTCCCTATCTATTAAAGAAAACAAGATCAAGTTTAAGCTTAATTTGCATTATTTTACATCAACAGCCCATTAGTGTCCACTGCTGGACAGAGACTCCCTATCTATTAAAGAAAACAAGATCAAGTTTAAGCTTAATTAGCATTATTTCACATCAACAGCCCATTAGTGTCTACTGCTGGACAGAGACTCCCTATCTATTAAAGAAAACAAGATCAAGTTTAAGCTTAATTTGCATTATTTTACATCAACAGCTGATTAGTGTCCACTGCTGGACAGATCTTCCTTATCTTATAAAGCCACACTACAACCTACAGGGCAATGGCAGAGCATTACCAACTGAGCTGTTATGTTTTTGTAAAAATGTAGTCTGCCCCTAGTAATGCCTCAATAAGCCTCATAGCTCAGTTGGTAGTAACTCTGCCTTCTGCGCTGTAGGCTGTGGGTTCAATCCCCACACAGGACAAGCATTTGTGTGATGAATATAGTTTGTGTTGTTTGGGTGTTGTATCATATAGTATGTATGTATTTACAAAAAGTATTTAATTATCCGTAATCTAGTTCCCATATTACAAGTTATGCTTAGTTTGAGACTAAGTGGCACTGTGTGAAATTAATGTCCTGTAATATTTAATGGTAGCATGTAAAATACAATAGGTACCTTGCCTCTTCTCTTTCATCCTTTTGTCTTTGCGTTTTGTATGAGTGGAAAGCTTGCTTCTTCTCGTGAAGTTTCTTGAATGTGAGATATCTTGGGTCCTTGGAAATTATTTTCACACATTGCTCCCAGGTTGCATTTGAGGATACATTCTACGAAAAAATATGGGATTCATTATTATCATAATTACCGCCTCTGTGGTTTGGTATCTCGCCTACCGGTATTAGGTATTTGGTTGGTGGTAGGACTTTGTTTAAGTCTGCTGTCTAGCTACCACTATCTTACCTTATTCTGTCGCCATAACAATTCTAAAATTGTTGTGTTCCGGTATTTAGATAGCCAGTTCCTCAGTTTGTTGAGGATTCCAGGTGAAGTGCGCTTCCACCTTCGGCCTTATCTCAACTTGTAACCAGGTGAGATGAAGGCCAAGTGATTCCCCGTCGTACTATTACAAATTTGGATGTTACTGGGACCACAATGCGTTGAGCTATTTTTTCGCTCACTACGCGTGACTTTATACTAATTTTTCATCTTTTATATATTTTGTGAGTACAATTCGTTACTTTGAATTATGCGGGTGACATAAACATCGATTGTTAAAACTCCCAAGTTAAATAAAGTATATCCCTTTCTAACACAGGTTTTCTACAACTTAACAGCAGGATTCTCACACCTAGTTTAAATAATTTAACTTGTAGAGAAATAAAAAAAAATTTTTTTTTTAGTATATAAGAAATATATCCTTACTGTGTACCTAATACCCCTAGTATGTTCACGCATTTCGGTACTTGTTAGCATGTTTACGTCGGGCACGGTACCTTGTCTTTAAGTAATTCCTTGAAGGCTTCAATAGCTTCCTTCTTGTCCTTGTACTCTGGAATTGGATCGGAGCCTTCGGTGGTTCCGCTAGGAGGCGCCACTATTTCTTCTAGGTTTACTAAAAAAATAGATGTACATTTTTTTTTATACAACTAGGAGACAAGCAAGTAGCCAACTTGATGTTAACGAGCACTCTTGCCTATAACAATGCCTTACTGCGTAGGTCACATCCACGAAGAACATAGCCTACACGGCACTGCATTGCGCCCGTCGACTTGAGGCATACGTGCCCGTAATTACACCGGTAACCATACCCTTCAAACCAGAACACAGCAATGCGGCTTGACGGTCGAAAAAGGCATGGTGGTGGTTCTACTAACCCTGTCACAAGGGGGCTCTACTACTATTAAAATATTAAGGGCAAGTAATTACTAGTTATTTGTGTAACAATGACTTTGTTCCTCTTTATCTAAACATTCAAAGCAAGAGATTAATAGTTATTTGTATTACAATGGGACTTTGTTGTTTTTGTTAATACAGAACGAATTGAAGGATTCTAAAGTAGCCCGTAAATCAATATACGCCACATAAGAACAAAATATTTTGGCCCCGATTAATACACACTATTTTTCATCACTACCTGTGGGAAAAAAAAAGCTACAAGTACTACTCGAAACTGAGGCAGAAATAGGATTGAAAGTGTATATAAAACAAATCATTTAGAAAAAAATAAACAACATACCTAACCTGATCTATCAGAAGCATGAACGCGGACCAAACAGAACAGAAAGTTCAAAATCTCATGGGAACAAATTTGAACTTGATTCCCGCCGTCCTCTTTTGTAATTTTCTTAATAGGTGTGATGAATGGTATTTTTTTATATTGGATCAGCAAGAAAAAATATCTAGAAAGTAATTTGAAGGCATATCTTTCGAACTTATAGCGGACATTTTGTTTCATAATCATCACCAAACAAAATAATTTACTGTTGCACATCAGCGTCCATCACTGACATTTTGCCCTTGTTTAGTAAACACCTGACAGAAGCTAGGTAAGTAACACAATAGTACTCACTCTCTTCCGGTATGGGTATGTTGGTGGCCAGCGTTGAGTCCATGCTGGCCAGCGTCTTGGCCATAGCCTCGTCTAGCGCGGAGCTGCCAGTCGGCACGGGAGACGCCTCATCTGGTAATGGCACTTCGCATGCCGGGAGCTCCACGCTTAGACCCGCGCTAACGGAATGTTACATTGAATTACATTTTAGGTCGGCAACAAAGTCAACACATTGGTAATTTTTTAAATTTTTGATAAGTTTAGAACTTATTTTAAGTTAGGTTTTAAGTATAGTTAATTCTGCTCGATATTATATGTTTTGCTTAGATGTGCGTGCATATGTTTATGCCGCAATCAAGATCAGAACTATACAATCTTTGTTGAACTATAATTTTATTGTGGTTGTGATGTGTTTTGTGCGTTTAAACAAATAAATTAAAAAAAAAAAAAAGTTTATTCGTTTTAACAAGCCTAATAGCTCAATTGGTAGTAACTGTCTTCTGCGCTGCAGGTTGTGGGTTCGATTCCCACTCAAAAGGACAAACATTTCTGTGATGAATATTCCTTTGTCCGATGTTTGGGTGTTGTATCAGTCTGTATGTATTTACAAAGTATTTAAGTATCCTATCCGTAATCTAGTTCCCATATTACAAGCTATGCTTAGTTTGGGTCTAGATGGCGCTGTGTGAAATAAATGTTCTGTAATATTTAAGGAAGACTATCGGTGAATAAAAACAGTGTTGGCGCTTTGTATAAGAAACAACAAACCAAATAAAAGTCTTCACAAATATAATTATTTTGCGATTACAAGAGTGTACATTTTAAGCGTGCTCCATCTTAGGCCACATCTTATTTGTTTTTCAAGTGAGTTGGTGGTCAAACGCTTGGCTATCATAAAAAAAAGGGAATCAAAACCTTAGTTACTTCCCGTTGACCTAGCTAGAACTACCTATTTCGACCGCCAAGCAGCATTGATGTTTATCGGTTTGAAGGGTATGGTTGCCGGTGAATTTACGGACACAGGGCATAACAACTTTATGCCGCAAGTTGGGTTCAATGCAGCGTATGTCATGTTCATTGTGTGATGACCTACGCAGTAAGGCCTTATTACAGGCAAAAGTTACATCACGTGGGTTGCATGCTTGTTGCGTCTCCATGACGTATAAAAAAAACATGTTAAGG
Source organism: Venusia cambrica (assembly GCA_951394065.1). NCBI lineage: Eukaryota > Metazoa > Arthropoda > Insecta > Lepidoptera > Geometridae > Venusia > Venusia cambrica. The sequence goes on along the minus strand of OX596044.1, from coordinate 4,286,689 downwards.
AAAAAATCGGAATACTCTAAATAAATAAAAAAATATTTAAAAAAAGGCAATTTACTTAAGTTTGACTTTTGAAAGTTTTCAATGGGCAAAGTATTGAACTTACTTATGTACCTACTAAGTTATGTATGCGTTTTATTTAGATTTATATTTATTAAAAAAACATGTTAAGGAAAAAATCGGAATACTCTAAATAATATAAAAAATTATATAAAAAAGGGCAATTTACTTAAGTTTGACTTTTGAAAGTTTTCAATGGGCAAAGTATTGAACTTACTGATGTACCTACTAAGTTATGTATGCGTTTTATTTAGATTTATTTTTATTTAGGTTAATATTGGAAAATGGATCTCCGAAAATAAGTGCCTTAATTAATTAGTTATATACATATTTTTTTAATAAAAAGGTCACATTTCACACTGCGCCATCTAGTTCCAAACTATGCAAAGTATTTTTATATTTATTTAATAATGTTTTTACACAATTTAATTATTTCAACTATTGAATGTATCATCAAAAGACTAGCCGGCCCTCTTCTTGCCTTTCTCCCTGAGCGCTGGTAGCGATTCCGAACAGGCGATAGATTCGATATTTTCGTAATGATCCTAAAAATCCTTATTGTGTAAATAAATTGACTTAAGACTTTGCTTACTGGGCTGCTTCTTCAAGGGAGATTTGTTCCTTAATCTCTTGCAGCTCAGCGGGTACCACCCAGCTGGACTCCTTGGTTTCTATATTGTGGTAGTACACTCGCCCTGCATCTGTTGTGTACTCTTTCCATACACATGATGATAGGAGTTTCTGAAATGCATCAAACAATTTTTTTATATTACAGGACATTATTTTTTTTATATTACATAATTTCACACAGCGCCATCTAGTCCCAAACTAAGCATAGCTTGTAATATGGAAACTAGATAACGGATAGAATTCTTAAATACTTTTGTAAATACATACATATTATATGATACAACACCCAAACACGGAACATCTATATTCATCGCACAAATGTTTGTCCTAGGTGGGAATCGAATTTTGTGTAACTGCATGGCGTCCAGCTAGTACAGTGATATTAGTAGAGGCCTCACAGCTCAGTTGGTAGTAGATCTGCCTTCTACGTTGTTGACTGTAGGTCGCGATCAATATAATATATTGTATTGTTCTGTTTGGCTGTTAAATTGTATCATGTTGTTTACAAAAAAAGGATATCAGTATTCTATCCATAATCTGGTAACCATATACTATGCCATATATAGGCCATAATATGGCGCTGTCTAAATTAAATGTTTCATAGTTATTAAGTTATATTTGACTTAAGTACTCCATAGTTGTTATGTTACATTTAACTTAATTGCTTTGGAACTTTAACCTAAATGAAACTAAAATAACTTTAAACTAAATTAAACTAAAATAACTTCAAACTAAATTAATATTAAGAACTTTACTGGGGAACAATGTGATGATGAATCACTGAAGCACTTCATTATGAGAATATGTAAATAAAAATACCTCTGCTGATGATTTCAGGTCATCCGGTTTCTCCCATAAACTCTGTTTGGTGACAGAGTTGTAGTAGTAAGTTCTGCCATCGGGAGCTTTATGTTCAGACCATGGCGAGCTTTGGTTTGCCAGTGGGGCTATGTCTGGGGCTGGGGCATCCTGCAATGATAAAACATTGTTAAGCTGGATAGGCAACGACAGGAACACATAGAATGTCTGAAATTTACAAGAAATAGATAACCGGAAATTGAACTAACAACAATTTATATTTTTTTCAGTAGCGAAATTTTATCTATGGATTTCTCAGCTGACTTAAGCACTAGAAATTATTGTTTGTGAACCTATGTACAATAGGTGTTAAACATACTAACATTACATTTGGTACACAATATTATCTCAGATTAAATTGAATAATGTCATCATAAAATAAAATCTACAGTCAACACAGAAAAAAAAATAACAGTTTAAATTAGATTAAATAATAAAAGTGCATTTATAATTCCTGATTATAAACGCAAAAAATGCATTCTGAATAAATTAATCTTGTCAAATCAATTTACACACTACATTGGTTTGACTAAGATTTTTATCAGTAACATTAAAGTTGGTTAGAAAATCATTTATATTAGGCCATTTTAACTAGCATATCATTGAGGCGATTCTTGAATTCAATATTGACACTAGATTTTGGGATTATGTTATTAATTAATGGAGCAATGCAGAATGAGGAACAGCTGCTTATATTAACCGCCTCTGTGTTCTAGTTGTTACCAATCAGTGTCAGATCCAGAGGATGCGGGTTCAATCCTCTGGGAATTACAACATTGTGCTTGGTTTTGTTGGTGGTAGGACTTTGTTCAAGTCAACCTGGCTACCACCACTATCTTACCAAAGTCTGTCACCATCACAACAATCCTAAATTGTTGTGTTACAGCATTTAGAGGTAAGATAGCCAGTTCATAAGACAGTTGTGGATTCTGACTTATCATAATTTGAAACCAGATAAGATGAAGGCCAAAGGCAACCACCACTTCAGGAAACATGGAGAATACAAAACTGCAGGAACCTTCAAATACCTTCCCGAGTGTGAGTGGGATCAAATACAGTTGTGCACCGACAGAAAGTTTATCATGTGCATATGCTGTAAGGGTCACATTGAAAGAAAGCTAGCACCCAAAAATCATAGCTAGTGCTGCTAAAAAACTTGCTGGTTGTAAGTTTACACATTGAATGCTAGCTACTTCTGGGAATGTACCAACAATTCCAAATTCAAATTCATTCATTCGGAATAAAAAAAACACAGTGACCATAAAGACATGCCTCTGATGACCCCTAAGTAGATCCTCAGAAGATCCACACTCAGATGTAAATCTTGGAAGGGGTAAAGTCTGGTTTTTCTTTTTCATAAGTCTATAGTTGTTTGTTTCATAAGTCTGCTTGTAAGCAAACTTTTTAAACAAGAGTGGGACGATAAATGCATAAAGTGACTTTTAACAATGATCATAATGAGAATCAAATAATCATTAAATTCTTACCTTGAATCCAGGAAACCCTGGTGGAGGCATGGAAAATGGTGGCAGCATAGGTGGGAATGCCATTGGTGGAGGTAAAGGACCCAGGTTTGGTGGCAGGCCTGGCACTGGAGGCATCGCTATGCCAGGTGTCATGGGAGGCAGCCCAGTTAGCATGCCAGGAGGTAGCATGGGAGGTGCTGTCATCAACCCAGGAGAACTGGTCCCATTCATGGAGTCCTAGTATTCAATGAAAAATAGATATGAATTGTTACAGATGGATAGTTTACATAGTTCTCATTGCTAACCAAGCACTGGCTATTATCTAACAAGTGACCAGCTTTAAATTCTCTTTGATGTCACCAGGAAAATTAAAATGAACAAACAACTTCATCATAGTACCTACATCTAAATCACACTAATCATATAAAACACACTTATCTAACTTTTGCTTGCCCCTTGGTAGACCCAGATACAAAGTAGCCTGTTTCTCTGTGTTCAAAATTAAAGATATTCATTGTAATATTACTGATGTATTTACATGTCAGGTCTTTGTCTTATTCGGGACACTATGTGTACAATATTTCAGCTTGAGAGGAAATAAATTCATTATACTGTCAGCAAACATGTTGGCGCCTATGCCTATGGGGTGGCCTAGCCGCACCCTAACCAAATGCTCTAGTGATGATAGGTACAGTATGGAAAATTTGGATTGAACTTCCATAATTCTCCGGTGACAAAAAATTGTCCCAATTGGTAAAAGGAAGTTCAAATGAAATTTGGCTTGACTAATCGGATAGATTAGTAAACCTGTCTGTGGTGCGTTACTTTAATAAAGAGCGAATATCATCGGTAGGTATAGGTACTACTGGGCCTTCATAACCAAAACAAGGGAAGAAGCAGAAATTGTGGGTATCCATATAATTGCAAGTACCTACAACCAAACAACTGAAGAATAATAATGTAATCATGGTTTGTTGAAATTCAGAAACATACCATTTTAAACAATTCCTACACTGAAAAAGATATTACAAGCCGAAGAAGAACATCTAAACTTTTTGGTAAACACCGCCTCGCTTCGCTTCTCTTCTCGCGCTCGCGTTTTCACTTCACACTCATTCTTTGCTTGCAATGCCAATGCCAATGCCTTCGCAAAACAAAACCGTCGTGGCTATTTTGAAGACACAATTATAGGATGCGTTCCGTTACGTTACTAGCCAGCCACTTTCGCCGCGGTCGCCAATTTTGCCGTTCCGTTTGTAGCCGCGATCGCTACCGTGGTCGAGCTCAAGACAAGAAACATCGTCACCACAGAACACTAATATCCTAACGGAAAGAAGCAAGACAAGACTTCATACAAGTATCAAGCAAACATGAGGCACACTAGCGCCTCCGTTATTGACGCAGAAACTTGGCTTGGCGCAAAATTAAAATGTGGTGCGCTTTTAGGTAGGTAAAGCTAGATAGGTAGGTTTGTAGATATTTTGGGTTTTAGTAATGCTAAAATCATGAAAACAAAGCTAAAATTCGAGGTAATTTTATAATTTGTGTGAACACATAAAATAAATAACTTTCACCCTGGTGTATAATTTTCATTCCAACAGCTGATGGCTTGTCATTTATCTGCAAATGATTTCATTGGTGTTGCCTGGAATTGAAAAACCATCTTTAAATATGCACCTCTTGCATAGTTACAACACAATTTCAGCAGTCTTTTGATGTTCAGCGTAGCGTTGGGTGTATCTCTCTCAAGTGTTAGGTTAAGAACTAACACTGAGGTATACACACAAATGTCATAGCACTGAGTTTAGTAGCCGTAGTAATCCATAACCCCATTAGCGCAGATCTATATTTTAGTCTTGATTTTTTAGTTTTGGTTTGTTATAAAGTAGATAATTAACTTAACTTACTTGGCTAATGTGATGTGATGTTTCTTGGCGTAACATTACATTACGTCTGCTCTGGTGCTTCATCGAGGATGGCAAAATTGTTTAATCGTTTCCTTGAGCTGCTGGTATTTGAAGTCACATCAAAGTGCTTATTGCTTAGCATTGTATATAATATAACAAGCCTCATAGCTCAGTTGGTAGTAACTCTGCCTTCGGTGCTGTAGGCTGTGGGTTCGATTCCCACCCAGGACCAACATTTGTATGATGAATATAGATGTTTGTTCTGTGTTTGGGTGTTGTATCATATAGTACGTGTGTATTTACAAAAAGTATTTAAGTATTTTATCCGTAATCTAGTTCCCATATTGCAAGCTATGCTTAGTTTGGGGCTAGATGGCGCTGTGTAAAATTAATGTCCTGTCCTGTAATATTTATTTGTATGCTGTAAATGTAAGCTGTGCAGAGACTTTAAAGTTGACCAGTTGACAGCTGGGTAACAAAACTTGCTCTTAAGTAAGCATTAAAGTAATTATACATATTAGACTTGACTTTTTCTCCTACAAAGGGAATTGAATAATAACGAATAAAAAGAGCTTAGGTACTTCAAAGGGCCATGTTTTTCGGGTAAAGGAAAACTGTGAAAATGCAAGCTTGCACATTACACTTTGCACAGTTCTTATCAGGCATAGCATGCGGCAAAATTTTCTCAAGTTCAACAAACTTATGATTGCAAACACAACAAACATGGCGGATAGTGTTACAGAGAAAAAGCAAAAGAATAAAGAAATGAATACGTTATCAACCATCTTCAGATGTAAAGCATAATATATTGTCGTCTTTTTTTCACGTTTTTAGCTCTGTCTCATTACACAAAGCGTGCCATGTGCATGCACATCAAGCTAGGGCACTTGTCACGGTTATGGTTTCAATTAAAATGTTGACAAAAACTTCTTTATTAACTTGGATATCTAAGGTTCTTGCAGTAAAGATAAAAAAGTAATTAACGCTCGTGGATTTTACTTTGTTTTCCTCAACTTTTTGATTATTAATAGGACAGGAGGATGATATTGCAATATCAATATTACCTTTGCAGTTAAAGCATTTGGCGTTCTGAGCTGAGCTGGCGAAGCTTTGGCGGAAATTGTGACTTTCTGTACAAATCAAACATACCTCGGCATTTCTACAAAACTTGGCAATGTATCCATACCTCATGCACTTTAAACATTGTTTTACAGGAGGTAGGTATATACACTTTCACCTCATGTCTACAAGAGTCTAGGTATATATGCTCCGGAAGAACCACGGAAGCAAAGGTAACAGCGACTGCCTGAGTCGGTTGAAGTTGGGGAGCTGCGCACTGGCACCTCTCACTCTACGCATAAATCGTCTTGCTTGTACCACCTTGTATGAACTGCTGATAACATTAAATATATCTTTATTTGTCATTTCTATAGGTACTGAGGTAAGAACCCCAGTCACCTCTGTGTCATTTGTAGGAATGCTTGCTCTCAAGCCTAACTGATCCAGTAGTTTTTTTATTTTTCACATGCAATACGCACAAATGAAGAGCTACTCAACTACTCATGTATGTATATCTTTCGGTTGCACATCTAATGGTTTACGAGAAACACGACTCTGCAAAACGTTCCCCCAGCAGGAAATGAAATATCTCAAAAACCTTTAGGCCCACTAATTCCATTTTTCGCGCACTTTTATGTAAAAATGTAAGCTATCTGGCCACATATTTCACTTATGGCTGCGGTCATTCGTTTAGAATCTTTCTGCTGGAAGATCGTTGCTACAGCATATATCGCTCTAAGTATTTGTTAAACTCAATTCGTACTAGGAGATACGTTCCTGCTGGAGTAATGCACACGATAGAGGTGGCTCATGATTATATATCTAGGCTCAGCCCTGGATCCCTAGGTTTGCCTTGGCAAGAATACAGAAAGTCTACAATTGAGCGAGCCTTCCGAGAAAACGCTTTGTTCAGCAGTGGGCTTATATGGCCTGAAACGATAGTGATGAATATAGAACCTTGGCGCAAGTGTAACTGCACAGGGTCAGCTAGTATATTTTAGTTGATATTTTCTTGAATTATTACGGTTGGTGTGCCTAGTGTAGGAGCTGAACGATTGATACCACAGATGAATAACTATATATTCTAGTTGATACCTAGCTAGTCAGTGTCACAATCACAACACAATCCCCGGTGAGAACGTCGCGGCTAATTCGTCTGCTAAGTGTTAGTGTACATAATGCAAGCAAACAATCGGGACTTCGATCCTATCATCCCGTAGAAATTTCCCAAAATCCTTTCTTTTTGCATCCGTATTACACTAATAGTTCTAGCATTATACCGGTAAGTACGTATATTGGATTCAAAGACAGACTTATATTTTCGTTATAAGTAGGTACCTAACTACTGTATATTATATACGATAGTCCCTGCATATAGTGAGTTTTTTTTTCAGGGCCACTGAGGGCAAGTATGAAACCGTGAGAATTATCGAAAAGTCATGTCAGGAGTTACGTGCTCGATTTAAAAAAAAAATAAGTTCTGCATAAAAAGAGGAAAAGTAAGTTTTTGAATTATTATTTTTTACATTTTTGAGTTCTTTGTTTGATTAAAAAAAAAAATTATGACGACTATGTGCCACAAGTAGTTGGAACTCTTTTAAAATTGAAAATATATATAATTTTGAAGACGTTCCGATTTTAAAAATTTCTACACGTACAGCAAAACAGGATTTAATAGCTTTGCTTACTTATTTCAGACTACACGTACAACATTTACTAAATGCATAAAGATGAACATATACATTTTTAATTTTGTAAGTGTTCCAGCAACTTTGGGCACATAGTCATCATACATTAGTTTTTTTTATAAAAGCTGTTATTTTGACTTAGCAATCAGACATTTAAATTTTATTTAGGAGGTATTTGTTATTTATTTTAGGTATTTTACAGTTATTATAAATTACGAACATAATAAATGCATTTTATTAAGTAATACCTTCATAGACGAACATACCTATCTATGCCTTCAGTCACCTACCTAAATAATATAAAGAAATATAACGATAGAATTAATAGGTTGGTAATTTTCTGTTTTATCAGGTACCTAAGTATTTCCCTATCATCTCAAGCTATAGGTAGGTACGACCACAAGTACGACTACGTCTACCTGCTCTACGGTGAAAACGGCAGTCAAGCATTCCTCGCCTGTGAGAATAATCTTGATTAGTTACATAGATAGGATAAATAACTAAGCTAGTTCCTAGCACCTGAGTTATTGAAACCTAGGTAGGTAGGTAAAGTACTCGTATATCGTCCCGCCGCCTAAACCTTTTATCTTAGCAAGTCTTTTGACTTGCTTTGCGGTTTGGTGCTTGGTAAGTATTATATACCCTTTGGTGTTCTCTACCTACTACGACTACCTACCTTGTATAGTCCTAATCTAAAAAGATTTGTTCGTTTCAAAATGTATGATTCTATTAAATATAAAACTTATAACATATGCCTAAGGTATTATCTAAAAAATATGGATATGTCTTGGGTACCCAGGACCTGTTTTATTTCTAAATTATATTTATTGCTCTACTAACGAGCTCTTACTAATGTGCCAACGATTATTCTATAAAAAAATAAAATAGGTATATAGGTACCTACAACAGTCAGCGTCAAATTGGTATGAGCGTCTAGACCAGAGTAAAGTAGTAGAAGCCCTTTGTGGGTAAAGGGCTCGTCCGGAGAATTACTACCACCATACCTATTTCAGATGTCAAGCAGCATTGCTGTGTTCCGGTTTGAAGGGTATGGTTGCCGGTGAAATTACGGACACCCGAGGCTTAACACCTGTATGCCTCAAGTTGACGGGCGCAATGCAGTGCCGTGTAGGCTATGTTCTTTGTGGATGTGACCTATGCAGTGAGGCATTGTTATAGGCAAAAGACGCACTCAACACCAGGTGGACTACTTGCTTATCCCGTCTCCTAGTTGTTTAAAAAAAAAGAGTAGTCAATAGTAGATTGTTTTACAAGGGACTAAACCATCCAATTATATACGAGGTTGATATACTCCCGAGCGTAGCGAGGGAGGATGACAAAACCGTTATAAGTTATAATGGGTGGTTTTGGCCCGAGTAAAACAATCTAATGGTTCTGTTATGTTTGGTAGAATATTGATTCCTTCCGTAATCCGCTGCGTGACGTGTTACTTGTTTTGTATAGAGTCCTCTATATAACCTTCAGCCACTTGATCGGACCTCCATCCACCGTGCCGTTTTAATGTCGTTATATTCGCACCAGATTCCGCCAACAGAGTCGCGGATGTTCTGCGGAAACAATGGCCCGTGTAGAGTTCCGGATTTGGTAAATTTAGATAAGTGACTTGCCATGTGCATTTACCATTTTGATAATTTAGAAAAAATCTTCTCGTTGAAACATTAGTGGGACGTAACTCCTGATAGGCTTTAACTATATTAAGGTATTCTCCACTGATAACAAACTTACGCTCTTTGTTTGTTTTCGTGTTCGGTAGACTCACAGCTTGTAGGTTTGTATCCGTTTCTACGTCTTCTAGAGTTATATTAGCAAGCTCTATTCCTCTGCATGCACCGCTGATTCCATAAATTAAAGCAACTGTCCAACCAATCGTAATAACCTAGGTACCTATTTTAGGTATGTAGTATATATGTGGTATGTATCTATTTATTTAGTTTGAGTAGAGTAGATAAGTAGGTTACCTTTGTTGCCAAGTATTGTTTATTTATACTTTTGATTTTTACTGACTTTAGATCCAGTAAACAATTTTTTCAGTAAAGCCGTCAAATTTACATATTTTTAATATCGACGTCGTGTCTCGTTTGTAAGGTCATTCTTAACATTGAATATGTGCTCCAAAGAGTCGACGATTTGAATTTTTTAGATAATTTATTAAAATAAGTGAGAAAAACCCCTTCAGTAAAAGAATCCACACGTTTCTCATCTCTCCATTTTATAAAATTTTCGTAACTCTTTAAATATATTCCACGTGATTTTGTCGGCAACAGATTCATGCCCTTTTCTTCCATTTGCATATTAGCATCTTCACTATCACTTGATGACATTTTTCACGTTCACAATTTGGAAGTAAAAGTCGGGAAGTTATACGTAAAAGTTTGTGATTTGGAATGAAGAAAATTCTAGAGATTTAGCGCCAATTCCATCTTTTTTTTTAATCTCTATCTAACCCGCAACGAAACAGTTCGCATTCTACCGTGAAGGGAAGAATCAACCTTCATAAAACATCACCAAGAAGGTTCTATTTAAAAAAAAAAATATTGACGGAGCACCAAGAAGTCGAGTTTTAGTCGAATGCTTTGTACGGGCTGATGATTTTAGACAAAAATTAAAAAGAAAAAATACTTTTTAGCCCTAGGTATTAAACTTGAGTTTTAGTCCCGCTAAGCTACACTATTATGATACACTTTTTGAGCAAGAGAAGTGAAAAATTATTTGAAAAACAAAAAAGCAATTTGATATACCTACGCAGTTCGAATCATCATATTGTTGTAAGCACCCAAGGTGTTCAAAATATCACACTACTCATTGTTTCAAGTAAGGGTGTTCAAAATAAGTATCTTAGCAAACGTAGTTTGCTTGCTGGCGGCGGAAAACGCACACACGCACTGGCGCGGCGTCACTAGCGAAAAAACGCAGGTACGGCTCCTTAGCAAGCACTTGAGTAATAGTAGGTATTCTATGCTAACAAGCGACCTCATACGGCTACTGTACGGGAACCATTTGTGTTTTCAGCAGTCAATGTGTAATAGCGATGTTAAAAAGACCTAAAAATGAAAACTAGGTGAAGTTCTCAGATGCGCGATAGATGATCATAATTGCTAAAGCTGTAAATATATGGAAGACGTAAGTAGGTACCTACCTCAAACCTTTGTTTCTCAGAATGATACAATTTTTTGGACCAAATCGAAGTTTCGTGATTCCCACCAAAAAACTTGCGACTGCTGAAAACAAATGGCGAAGATACGATACAAAACCTACCGGGATCCACGGACCACAGTAATAGGTCCTTCTGGTACCTACCTTCAGAATTGATATTTCAGTATTGTTTTTTCTGTGCAGCAGTTTGTGCTAGGCACCTACTTACTAAATATACGTAGGTACCTACCTAGCTGTCTGAAGAAAATTTCTCAATTTCAATTCGATTGTCAAAATTGAAATAAAAATCATTGCTTTCTTCAAACTTTATCCACAATCATACTAAAACCACATTCAAGACTCAATCTAGATTTCTCGCCACTTAACAAAAGTAATAAAGTATTTTACTTAGAAATAATCAATTACAATAATAAAAGTAGGTAGTCAATTTCAAATTCAATATGCAGTCATTTACTGCTTTTTGAAACTCTTTAGAATAGGGTAGATGTTATCAAATGCTTCATAAATTTCTTCCCTAACTTTGGCACCAGTTAATACTACCTTTCCTGATACAAATATAAGTAATACAATTCTTGGTTTGACCATTCGGTATATGAGACCAGGAAAGAGCTCAGGTTCATAGGAACTGAACTGTCCATGTGTGAGCACCAAGCCTTCCAATCGAATTGGGAATTTCACATCACAACTTCCCACCATGTTCTGTATTTTGAAGTCTAAGAATTTTGCCTGAAAAATAACAAGTGTTTATGATTATTACAAATCTTCAAAGAGCTATTCTTATATTCTCTTTATTCAGCAAAAGGCTTGTTTATTAACCGATTTCAAAGGAGGTGCTCAAGTCGCCGTTTTTTTTTTTAAATATTTATGTATGTTCCCCGATTACTCTAACACACCTTTTTTTTATTATTGTATGAAGGGGAAACGCTTGGCCTTCATCTCACCTGGTTACACTGGAGGAACTGGCTATCTTACCTCTAAATGCCGGAACACAACAATTTTAGAATTGTTATTATGGTGACAGAATTAGGTAAGATGGTGGTAGCTAGCCAGGCAGACCTATATAAAGTCCTACCACCAACCAAACCAAGCACAATATATTGTACTCCCCATGGCGATAGAGCCCAGGACCTCTGGATCTGAAATCGGTGGGTTGAACCACTAGACCACAGAGGCGGTTGAAACCTGGACCGATTTCGAAAATTATTTTTTTGTTTGATAGGGTAGGTATATAAATAATATTACAGGACATAAATTTTACACAGCGCCATCTAGCCCCAAACTAAGCATAGCTTGTAATATGGGAACTAGATTACGGATACAATACTTAAATACTTTTTGTAAATACATATGTACTATATGATACAACACCCAAACACAGAACAAACATCTATATTCATCACACAAATGTTTGTCCTGGGTGGGAATCGAACCCACGGCCTACAGCGCCGAAGGCAGAGTTACTACCAACTGACCTATGAGGCTTGTCAAATATATAATACTTCACAGCTGGTCCCATCGTCATCAGGTCAGTATATGATGATGGGATCCTGGAGAAATCGAGGGAACTCTTCAAATATTATAGGCACACTTTTTATTCGTCGATTTGGGTATTTTTACAGTGTATTTATAATCTCAAAAGTAAGGAAAAAAACGGACCTTTTTTCTGACCGTCTGTCTATCTGTCATCAAAATGATTGAAAAATATGTCATCCAGGTAAACTAAATTGTATCATATTCTTCATATAAGTTGGTTTACTTTGTAGTTTTAAAAACGTAATTATGGGTCAATTATAACTTACAACAAACCCAAGTTTTTGAATAATTCTGGCATATTTCCTAGCTGCCAGTCTGGAGTCTTCCTCGCTCTTGGCGCCGGTGCAGACCATCTTCCCTGATGAGAAAATGAGTGCTGTTGTTCTTGGTTCTCTGATTCTCATAATAACAGCTGCAAATCTCTTCGGGTTGTATTCTGCATTACGGGCATGAAGGGCAATTTTTTTCAGGTCCAGTTTGCAATTTAGATTGACTGTTGATACAATATTCCTGTAAAATAGATCGAGTTATGGTAATATCATTGTTTGAGTTTTTGTAATTTTACATTGATACTAAGTATCATAAAAAATCGGTGTCGCCAAGTGGGTTTGGGCCCACCTTTCGATTCAGAGGTTGTGGGTTCAAATTCAGTTATGCAACGATGGACTTCTTCGGTTTTTCGGAAGTTTATGCGCTGACTATGAAGTCAGCATCACATCATGAGTAAACTATCGCTATTGCACTCTACAGGTCGGCATGCATGGTGCTCGAGGGTGAATGAGAGATGGTATGCGAGACCTATGGGACTGGCATAGTCGTTATCGATTTAAAGTCCCTAAATTAAATAAGAAAAAAAAAAAAAAAACATCACATTCCTTGGACCAAAAGTTTGAATGGCATGTGACACTGGCTACTGTTCTGTTCTGGTTGCAATGGGCTTGCAAGCTGTCACATATTGAATACTAGCTACTTGCAAAACATGGACATGTGCCAAACGAAAGACTGGACGTACCTCTGACTACCCCCTAGCAGGTGATTATAAGATCCACACCGAGTTCAAGCAGAGGGGAAACCTCAAAGGGAAAAAGTCTAATATCTTAAAGTGAATCTATTTATTTATTATTTTAAGTATCATATTTAGATCTCATAGACAAGCCTCATAGCTCAGTTGGTAGTAATTTGCCTTCGGCGCTGTAGGCTGTGGGTTTGATTCCCACCCAGGACAAACATTTGTGTGATGAATATAGATGTTTGTTCTGTGTTTGGGTGTTGTAGTATGTATGTATTTACAAAAAGTATTTAAGTATTTTATCCGTAATCTAGTTCCCATATTACAAGCTATGCTTAGTTTGGGGCTAGATGGCGCTGTGTAAAATGAATGTCCTGTAATATTTATTTATAAAAAAAAAAAAAAAAAAGATAAATAGTTTGACTTACTGTAGTTGAGGTAATATTCCTGGGTCAGCAGAATGTGGTGTCATGGGTGTCATTGGTGCCGGGCTGACTTGAGGGAGCATTTGTTGTCCAGCTATGCTGGCACTGGTGATTAATGGGGACATCATGTTTTGCTGAAAGTTAGTAATAGAATGCCTTTTGTATAACTGCCACATCAGTTGCCTAAGAGATTTTATATCATCAGCTAAAATTGGTAGTATCTTGTTTTGTAGGTATGTAGCTGTACTATCACACAATTCTTCTGCGTCCTTAAAACTAAACTAAAATGTTATCTGAGATCAATAGAATAGAATAAGTTATATTTTGCGTTGCAGTATAATTTATCTATTATAAAGTACTTAGGTACCATTGTAAGTATCAAGACATTTAAAAAAATCTTACTGGAGTTTGGGGCTGCATCATTTGTTGTGGGGTGGCATAGCTGGCTGTTGGTGCATATGTGTGCATGCTCCTCTGCGGAGTTCCCATAAGGGAGACGAAGCCTCCATGCGGCGACGAGCCCATACCAGCCAGCGCCTGCTGTGGCGGAAACTGTTGCTGGTGTTGCAAAGCATTTGGCATGATCTGCTGATCCTCTTCAGGCTGATGTAGTGGCGTATCAATGCCCGGTATGTTATAAGGGCTCGGTAGCATTTGATCCATTTTTATTGAATTTGATACACGTTTAGTTAGATTGTTTGTCTCTTGAGCTGATTCTTTAAGAGAAAATTATATTTATTTTAGCTAAATTACCAAATTTTCCAAATGTATTGATTGGTTTTGTTGCTTTGGTGTTTTATTTTCGTCAGCCAGCCCCCGATCGATCAAAATACAATCAAAGTCAGATTATTTTTACAGTCACTGTCAGAAATGTTCGTATTTTGTTACTGCGGGTATGGGCCTAGTACACGCGGATACATATGATCACGGGGCGCGCGGTGCTCTTAGTATGACGATACGCTATACGCTTCAGACAATTCAACTGAGATGAGATGTCAGCGCTGCCATAAGCTAGCTTAGTCCTTTGGCTCAAGGATATAAGTATACTTTTTTTGGCTTTGGCTGCCCTTTTCGTCCACGTCTCCGCTAGGTATTTACTAGGAGCACACTGCCTGCCTGCCTGAAGCTGATGATTGGTCATTCAATATCATGATATAAGTCACATCACAGAATGACTACAGTAGGGTCAATTTAATAGATTTGACACTTCATCTGAGTTCAACAACATAACCTTGTAACGGAGGGCACACAATATTTTAAAAGTTTCAACAGCACAAATTGATACACTTATTCAGTTAAACATACATATTTATTACAAGAAGGCAATTTTACGATTTAATTTGACAAATAAACTATTCTAAACATAATAATTTATTTTTGATTTAAAAAACTGAACGTCGTTACATGGCTACGTTGTTGAACTTATTCACTTTGTAGGCGCTAAGGATGTTATGCAAAAAATTAAAAGATTTTTTGATTTATGATTGATTATTTGAATTACTTGTGAAGGATTGTTTTACTGTAAAGGAGACCGCACCTTTGGGCCCTCTCGTGAACAAAGTGGACACCTACCGTAAAAGAAACAGTATATTTTTATGTTTTTTAAGTATTTAAATTTTAACCTTCATTTTTAAAGAAAACGGGTGGTCTAGTTTGAAATATTTTCTACCAAAACTACCATCTTGATTTTGTAGGCTATCTCCAACTTTTCCTAAGGAGGCGTGTGCTAGGTTTTCATAGGAGACACATAATATGAAAACTCTTTGGTTTCATTTTTATTTTTTCTATGTTAGTCAGTTAGTCAACCAGTGACAGTTACATGGCGCAGTCTTTTGTCGTTGTGCGAAGTAACTGTGCGGTTTTGGTGTGTTCTCTGATAATTTCTTCTGAACCTTCTAATCTTATTGGAACTTGGAACTTGGGCTGGATTACCTTCCTATCACTGCCAGTATAACGCTATCGAGCTTATTTGGGCACAAATAAAGGGTCATGCAGCGCGTAACATTACTGAGCCACCCATCAGTACTGCAAAAATGTTGGCACTGCTACAAACTGCGTGTGCAGAAGTCACTACGGAAGACTGGAGAAAAGTCGTCGAGAAAGCAATGAAAATAATTTCAGATGATTTTAAACGAGATGTGAGAATAGACAATATGGTTCAAAATGAATTGATCATATCACTGAGTGCGGACACCAGTGATGACGATGACAACACTAGCTATTATTCAAATAGCTCAACTGAATAAATCTGTTTCCATAATTTATGATCGAAAATCGATCGATCATTTCATTTAATCGATGTTTCTAAGCAGGTCACCTCACTATGAAGCTAAAACAGACAGATGTCAAATGTGATCTATTAAATTGGCCCTACTTTAAGTACATACACATATAATACTTTACAGAAATTATCGTTTGTTCTGTGACGCAAAGAAAAAAATGAGAAGTTGAATTCGAGTTGAGCAGACCAGTGCGTGTCGCTTCGAAGTGAGAACACCGCCGCGAACAAACGTGAAGTTGTAAGTTGACTCCGCTTTTAGTGTTGAAGTTCTTCTAACATCCGACCCACCACCGCCGCCGCATTGCGCCTGGCAAATACCTAGGCGACACTAGACCTACTGAAAAAACAAGAGACGATAATCGCCTTGAGTGCTAATATTAGCAGCGTTTTACCTGAAATAAAACGCATATTAAAATACTTACCTCACTGGTAGCTAATATAATGAGAAGGCATATCCGTTTCCGTCGAATAGTTCGTAATATTTCCGGTGTCAGTGGTGACGCCGCGCGCCTCTTTTAGTTTCGCAAATCTGTGAGCGCCATTTTTGGTTCATTGGCTTAGTTACGCCAGGCAGCGATAAAAGCTTAGCTTCCAGTGAGGTAAGTATTTTAATATGCGTTTTATTTCAGGTAAAACGCTGCTATTAAATTGACTTGACCGTCACTGGAAGCTAATATCATTATATTAGCTTCCAGTGACGGTCAAGTAGGTCAGAGACCTGTTTGTTATCGCCTGGTGTCACCACTTATGAGGGAAGTTAATCTAGCGCCAATGTGATGTCATTATTAACTAGGTAAACGTAATATATACCTATTTGAACACCAGTCGTATGTTTTTTTTTTTTTGTTTTTTTAATTTCATTCATAATGATGAATGACGAATTCTGGAATAGATAAAAAGTTTTTTCGACAAAAGTTATTTATCAATCAAATTAAACCATCGAGAAATTAATTATAAGCACTAGAAAACTAATCAAGAAATCGAAATATTGCATTGAATGAGTTCAATATATCATATTAAGTAATAATCATAATTTAACATTTGGGTTGCGTTGTTAAATTTTAATACATATATCGGAACATTCTGTATGGTATTGTTCATTATTTCGAACCTGAAAAACTTTTGAATGTAATATCAGATGGCCACTATCCTATTGAGAATTTTGTCTGGACGCCTAAGGGTCCAGACTAAGTCTACCCTGTTGTCTAAGTATAGACAACAGGGTACACGACTCAACGGTGCATGAATTAGGTTCAAGTTTTTGGTCTAACTGTAATGAATCAGCTGAACAATTCAAGGCAATTCTAATTCATAATGTTAGGCATACCAATTATTAACATAATTTAGCCGCCGAACCTACATCTTTTAGTAGCATAGTAGCAAGTAGTTTCTACAATGCCCACAGCAAAAGGGATTGGTTAGGCCGACTAGCATTTGAAACAACTACTTTACGTTATGAACAAATATTGGCCAAACCAAATACAATATCGTTGGTCCATGATGTACCAACATCATGATCGTGATTATTAGATCAGGATCTATTGTAAGTAGTGTTTGTCAAGGATGCATCTGCCTGAGCAGAGTGTAAACTCGCAGTACGACACGACGCTTGTTCAATTACTGAGTTGAAACTGAAATTAGGAACCTACAACAGAGTACTAACATCCCAAAAAGGTAGCTATAAAACTTTTGAGTTTGAGCAATCGATTTGAAGAAACATTTATTATCATTTCAAGTGAGATACAATTAATCGTTTAAAACGTGAATAAATCAGTTATTGCTTGTTGTGTCAACGTTATTGACATTAGTTAGACCATACATTCCAACACGCACCCTCGTAGGCTTAAATAATCAATTTACGGGCTAATTCTACGGGATAGTACAATTTTGTTCGGTGTTGTACGTTTTTAGCATGACTTTAGACGATGGTATCCTCGTAGACGTTAAGGTAAATTAGTTATTTCTGAAGGTTTACAGAGCGAAATTAATTATTTTGTGAACTCATTCCATGGGATAAGTTTAGAGTGGGATCAGCTGATTAAAGAGCCTTTCCAATGCTGAACTTTGATGTCAGCGCGTCAAAATACCTTCTCCCATCGGGGTATGTACCCCTACGAAGTATATTACTGTAGATGTATTCAGATAAATCAACACTTTGGTACTAGGTAGTATAATCATTAGAAAAGCGGTCCAATACCCAGACTAGAGGGTTCATGGAATACTGAACGCATCTTGGAACATACCTAACTTTTTATTTGTAAGGTCTCTTAAGGAAGGTACATTGTTATAATTTTATGCGCTGTCTTTAAGGCAGTGTGTCTTCTCGGGGTATCAAGTATCGCAAACACTATGTTCACACGGGCTGGTAAGTAGATACCATTATGATGATGTGCGTCAAAGCGTCAAGTGAAAGAGTGTAGAACTCGCCTGGAACTATGCTGGAAGTACTTACGTATGTGATGTTCATCGAGTGTTACTTCCATTTCGAGCAATGACTTCGTATCGTACTCTCTGTATTGAATGAAAATTCTGTAAATTACCGATTAAAAATCTGTTGTACTAAATTACCACCAATCTAACGCATGTGTTAAATTTGGCTATACCCAGGCTTAGGGAATAGCCAATATTTTATTTTCATTGCAGTGGCCCTCTGTAGAGTATGTATGGTATATGCAAGAGACATCTAATACTCAGCAGTGGGCCTAGCTGTGAATGATGATGATGATGATGGCCCTCCTCTGCAATAAAATATAAAAGGTTGCCCATCTGCAGAGCGACTTGTCCGAATGCCAGATCATTTTAGCTGTGTTCTCGCTGCTAAGTCATGCTAGGCTCGATAGATAACATACACGTTAGCCGGACGACAAATACTCTGAGTCCACCCAACCATAGTTCTATTGTGTTTTATATTGGAGGGTAGATTTTCAATAACACTTGGTATATAAATCATACACAAAAACAATTTGTCGGTGACTGGGCATTTCTTGAAGGATGTCAAAACTGGAAAGGCTTAGAATTAAGCTTCCGAGATTATACATGGCTACCTTGGCCAGCCAACCTTTATTTAGAATCCACTGTATTTCTACCTAAGCAAATTAATGTTTTGTTGCGGTCTGAGAACTTATATCCCGAGATTTAAGTACATTTCACCGATACAGAGTGATTGAACCAAACAATTGATTGACGTGCTTGCGGAGTAGGTAAGCACGTCTACATTCCGATATACAATCAGGAGAATTAATCTCATGTTGCAGTGTTAACGCAATGACAGGGTCAATACCCTTTTTTCTTTTAATAAATGGGTATTCATTAAAAGAAAAAAGGGTCTTGTCCAAACGCTTCAGTCGAAGACATTGTCGTCTCTAATTATATTTCTCGCATTACTTATTAAAACAAGACAAAGAATGTGCCCATGAGACTTTCATATTTAAAAGGTTCAAGATAGGTTGACCTTGTACAGTAATTTCTACATTCGCAGGAGATTGAAGCAACTCAATAATAACAAATATTATAAAACACTTTAAAGGTAAAAATAATTCTGAGTACGTATCAGAATAATGTTTCGACCGATGATGACTATAGCGTTGGTCATCAAGTAGCATTAATAGAAAACCATTACAGTACCGTAACGAAGCTTCAAGTAGCCTTTAGATTTGTTTCAATATATCTCATATCCATATGTCAAAGGTATATCAGAATACCCATAGGTATATTTATGTGAAATTGTGAACGGTTTTTCATCAAACCCGACAGCGACAGGGCAGAGACACAATAATATTGTTTGTATAATTCCCCCACTTACCTCATATCATAGCAGATTGATTTGCGATTTGATCTTCCAATATAGCTAGAGTCTTGTGCATATTCTCAATTAGTTCTCTCAGCGTAGGGTCAGTACGCCAGCGCTATACTTTTTCTTACGGTGATTTCGACAGTGCCGTGCCTTGTTGACACGGGTCTACTCAGATGAGCATTAGTGAAGACTCGTTTAACATTTTGATACGTAAATGGGGGTTTCAAAAAAGGTGTATGCAATACCAAATACTGGTGTTTATTACCAAACCATTATGGGAGATCCCCTAAGATGGAAATTCTAAAATTGAAATGGTAAACTATCTGACCTTGAATCGTTTTTAATTAATATAAGGTAGGCTTTAAGGATGCACTCGTGCGTCCTCCGCCATATCCCCTTACGGTTGGGCCGCGAGCCTCTGTTGAAAATGAGACCTTTCTCACTAGAGTAATGGCTCTCATTGTAAGCACTTGAGGGTTGACCTCCATAATAATTGTTATTCACCCCGTGAGGGTGGGTAACTTACGTGCTCACCTGCATGATCACCATATGCACACGCATAATTGGGAACCAGAGTTCTCTAAATGTGTATGTAGATCCACTCAATGGACCTGCTGACTAGGCTAAGGCCTGCCCCCACGAGAAGCAGATGTTGTTCTGGCTATCTTCCTACTCGTTTAGAAGAGCCAAAAAGCTTTGGTTAAGCCTTTTTTAGCGTTACTAATTTGTTCAGCGGTAGAAAAGGGCGTATTTCATGATTTCAGCACCAGCTAGTTGCCCGCAGCTAAACTTCTCATAATGACCCAATTTAATGAACGCGTGTACAGCCTGTCACAACTCTCATAAAAAAACGATACATGAAACAGGGCAGAGTTTTAAAAGAATTGTTATCTCACTCATATCTTTATTGTTTCTCGTTCTAAGCCTTGACTATCATGTTAGATCTCCATCTCCTGGCATTGCCAGATACGTATATAAGCGTATGTTTGGCTACTACCCATACCTCTACCCTTCCCTATTTTTTACCGGTATGGTTGGATTGGACTCCTTGCAGTTGCGGCGTAAGTTACATCTAGCCATGCACTATTGCCTAATATTGCGCAACAAGGTGAACAATCCAACGATACTGGGTAGTTTATCCTTGTATGTTCCCGATAATTATTTGAGAGGAGTCCGTCGTCGTCGCCGGCTGTTCGACTGCCACACCACACGAACGCAGCATGCCAAAAATGCGCCGACCCAACGAGCACTTTTTATTCTAAAAGCTTTTCTTCAAGAGTTCCAACATGTAGACCTATTTTATGATAGTGTCCCTAGTATATACAGGGCTCTAAGAATATATTTCAGTTATTGTAGTTGTAATTAGTGTATATTTTATTGATCTGTTTTATGTGTAAATTATTTGTATATCATTTTTCTTTCAAATTGTTATGTAGTTACGGATTGGCTTAAACTGTAATGTAACTATTATTTAATAAATACATTCATTCATTCATTACTGATTTGCTAACTACAAATAAATTCTAGCTACAGTTTCGTTAATAAAAAGATACAAACTAAAAGTCGTTCTGTTGGAACCCTGATATAAAACCCGTTTTGATAAACTTTTTTTGTGCGTACGGAGTTCCGTCTCTTCTCATCCCACCATTCTCTTTTCGCGTCACAGAGTACTTTTGTTAACTGGGTAGCGCGTGTAATGCTCAACTCACCAAACCATCTCACTCAACTCATCTCAATTCGGGTCCCTACAGGCACGACCAATCATGCACAGTCTATAATTCGATACAACTTTACACACCTGCCGTGCTACTCTACAAACCGACAAACGATATATCGGGACAATTATCGTGCAAAAGGTACTCTTAGTGACATCGTTTTGAGTATCGTTTGAACGATGGATCGTCCAACATTAATTTCCACAATCCACCATCTCTAACCTTTAAAGTTATATGTAACCCAAAGTTTATTAGGTAGGTACCTAAGTTGACATAAACATTATTTATTTATTTAATTTATAATTTATTATAATTTGATTTGACTCTCTTCTGCCATGTTAATTATGTAGGCATTCTTGAGATAATATGTTGCGATTTCTTCTGTTAGTCCCAAATGGCTTCCATGGCCAGAAAAAATCAAGCCATTCTAGCTATAACAAGAATGTACCTACCTATACATATAAAACATGAAAGTAGAGAGTTAAATCAAATTATTTAAGTAGTAGGTATGATTGGTACCTACAATGTTTATGTTGACTTAGGTACACCTACCTAATAAACTTTGGGTTCCTTATAACTTCCAATCCAGTCAAAAAGTCCAATCAAATTATTTCTGTAGGAGGTACCTAGGTACAGTGTTTATGTTAACGACTTAGGTAACTACCTAGTAAGCTTTGGGTTACATACAACTTCAAAAGTTAAAGATGATGGTGAGTTTATTGAATTCAATGACAATGTAAATTAAATTGGTTTCAGACAGTGTTTTCTATCATGTTATGTAAACTACGTAGGTAGGTAGACGTTAGGTATTGATAAGTAACATACAACCTACATTTTGCTTCTGCTGGACAGTATTAACACTGCCGATTAGGGAATTAAGAAGTTGTGACAAATTTTAATCTAATAGTGCGGCCGGATGCCATTAGCAGATCCCTTGCTAGATCGCTATGCAGGGTCAAATAAATCTAGCAAGACGTTCAACGTTGATGATCAAGCGTTGACGTGTAGTTCATGTTATCATGTCGGGAAGGGTCCCGTAGGTACTTCCGCGCCATCGATCGATCCTATTTTACAACATGTCGCACACGCAAGTAAACTATACCAAATTTATACCATCGGTACCTACTTACCTAAGGTAACTGTAGTTCAAAATGGTGACGCGCGCTGGCTGGTGATTTGACCATAGAGAACAATAAGATTAATTATTTTTCTGGACAATAAGATTAATTATTTTTATTATAATATAAATATAATTTATTCTAATATGCACTCAATACTAGCAGCATGCAAGCAAGCATGTATTTGGGTCGCCCTGAGAATCACTTTACCCGCTTCACCCACTCAACTTGCGCTATATTACGGACCTTCTTTGCGAGCTCCTATCTCCGACTTATTTAGATACACACCCTAATGTCGCATAAGACCAGGTAGAGTTGGAGTTGGCCGTGTTGGTTTTGTCATTTGTTCGCTACGAAGGTCAGCGGGTCGTACAGAAATCCCGATTAAAACACATCAACCGTAAACAATTTTATTATTATCAAGGGAGTCAACTACAACAAAAGAGGACACGTATTATTGGCTGTGCATTGTTGACGCGTGTTGATAACGTACAGCCAATAATCCAAGTCCACTTTTTAAAATGGTTTATAAAAATATGGTATGTATTAACCGCCTCTGTGGTCTAGTGGTTCAACCCACCGATTTCAGAACCAGAGGTCCCGGGTTCGATCCCTAGTGGGAGCTTTATTGTGCATGGTATGGTTTGTAGTTGGACTTTGTTTAAGTCCGTGCACCACCATCTTACCTAATTCTGTCGCCATAATAACAATTCTTAAAAAAATATTTGTTGAGGATTCCGGGTGAAGTGCGCCTCACCATTCAGCCTTATCTCAACTTGTGACCAGGTAAATTGAAGGTCAAGCGCTTCCCCGTCTCACAATAAAAAATAAAAAAATGGTCACCAATTATTGGTCGTACATTATTGGCTGTGCATTTTTGTCTCCCCTCAACCTGTGCACTCATCAACTCAACTCAATGTTTCGTTTTGCTTGCATTGCTTTCTGATTTTATGTTGTATTATCTACTAAAATTATTATATCTACCTACCTATTCTGGACCTTAAAATAAAGTTTCTAGTATGGCTGAGAATATGAAACAAACGGTCGCTGGTATACTGAAAACCATAGAAAGGTAACCTCGCTGCTGCACTATTCATGCGTATATAAATCAAAATACCTATCTCTATTATGAAAGAGCTTTTCCATACGGCCACACTATTCCATGTATTTTTAATTTTCCAAATCGATTATACTTGAAGTAATGAATGACAAAGTAAGGACATTTTGTTCTGGAGAGCGAAAATCGAAGGTACCTACGCTCAAAACTATTATGACAAGACAACCCCTGACTTAAAAAAGGCGTGATAATGTTTGAAGCCTTAGTACCCACATACGTCTGTCTGTAGCCTCGTAGCTCCGAAACTAGCTCCGATTTCAATGCTGCAGATTGGTGGTTCTCAAATAATTTAGGTTTGAAAATCTGTAGTCTATGATACTCAAAGAACCGATGAATACACCAAAGGAAGTCTTGTCTGGTACTGTTCTACATCAGTTGAGTTACCTATTAACAGTTTGTTACTGTTAGCTAACCCAATTGCTTCCCTTGTAAATAGTTACTAGAATTGTGCCTACATATTTATTGCCTATATGTAATATATAGGTACTCATTTATTACCTATCTGAAGGCTCTGTAACAATTTGATTCATAGCATTTCAATTGAATCAAAGCAACCATCAACTTCCAGGTACAACCCAGCTAATCTTCAAACTCTTGAGAGATATGTGGAAATGCAGTCAAAGGACAACACATATGACCTGGAAGCTAACCTGGCTGTGTTAAAACTGTACCAGTTCAACCCTGAGAAGTTCAATGCAGACATCACTTGCCAGATTCTTCTGAAAGCACTAACCAACTTTCCTCATACTGATTTCACACTGTGCAAATGTCTATTACTGGAATCTGTTGTAAGTATCATCCATAGTTGAAATACTAGACAAAACATGCATAACATTGCATGTTGTGGCCACCTATAATTGGGGGAGCACTAGCTTCTTATGATGTTACTGTATAATTGAATAAACACATCATTTTACTTCAAATTATTCCACTGTTATGAAAATATTTTTTATAAATCAATCACAGAATAGTAATTACAACTGAAACAATAACCTACAAATGTATTGGAATTTGAATGGAAAATGCAGGTGGTGTGGCCATAAAAAATTACTTTGATTAGGTATAATATAACTGCCACAACTACATTCCATTATAGTTAAAGTACTAGCGTTTGCCCACAGATTAATCTGCGGGTTAACTGGATAAAAAGTAATGAATAAGCCTTTCATAATGATCCATAGTGCTATTAATTTTTTAAAACGTAACATACTATCAAACTAGCACACTTTCGCATATATAATATTAGTATGGATTTCTTCCAGACTGAAAACGAGACAATATCTCAAATCAAGTATTTGGCAGACATTCTAGAGCAATGTGACTTTGCTCAGTTCTGGAATCGAGTCCACCAAATGCCGGACCTCTGCAACCGTATCAGCTACTTCCATGATTCCATCCGGAAGTTTGTCTGCCATGTTGTCGGCATCACATTCCAGACTATTGATAAGAATAACCTGGCTAACTTGTTAGGAGGTATCGATGGTAAGTACAATCAACATTTTAGGAGTTCATTTGTAAATGATAAAGTGCTGATTAGTTACTTGCTAAGTCATTTTTAAGGTCCAATATTCAAAGAAATTATTCCATGGATTGTATTTTATTTTTATTTTAGTTAGCAT
This sequence comes from Venusia cambrica, assembly GCA_951394065.1. Lineage (NCBI taxonomy): Eukaryota > Metazoa > Arthropoda > Insecta > Lepidoptera > Geometridae > Venusia > Venusia cambrica. The sequence continues at coordinate 4,261,240 of OX596044.1, read as the reverse complement.
AATTGAATCTATTTTCTATTTAGCAAAGTTAACAAACAAAAATATAGCTTATTTACGTTTGTAATAGCAAAGGCATGTTACCGATCCATTTAGAAATTTCTAAATCCCCTTTTTAAGTCCCCATACTGTAGTCCCAGAGAAATGCATCAACTGGGTGACAATGGACAATTTTTTAGTAGACAATGAAATAGGAGCTAAAGCAAGCATTATTTGGCCTGCACTACACTCATTAGCATAATAATATCACCAACCTCTCATACCAAAGTAAACACCAATAAATTCCTGAATGCAAAGCCAGAAGATATGCAACAGTGTTTTTTTCCGCACTTTGATCTCCTACCGGCTTGCTACCTTAAAACTCCAAATTTGGAGGATGCTCACTTCAACATAGAACAGTGATAGTTGGGCGACGTTGGACTTAAAAAGGCCCGGAGTAATGCTGTTTTCGCTTTCCAGTACAAACATAGTAACCAGCGTCACAGCTCCGTTGATCGTAGCTCAGCATTCTGCGCTGTTGTTGTGGGTTCGTTTCCCACCCAGGACAAATATTTGTGTGATAAATATTGATGTTCATTTTGTGTTGTATTCTATAATAAGTATGTTTTTACAAAAAAAAAGATATAAAAGTACCTATTATGTATATCCGTAATCTAGTTCTCATATCACAAGCATTGCTTACTAGGGGACTAGATGGCTAGTAAAGTGTCACACCAGACAGATTAATCCTATCCCTGCGGACTTGCTATTTCAAAATGAATGAGGTAATACACTTGTATGGGAAAGCAGGACCACTGGCCACTCTTAAGTCAGTTAGGCTGTTTACTTATTCTGTAGTAGTTCTATCAAAAAAGTAGTAAAAAAATAATTCATAGTTGATTGTCAAAACCTATTAAAAGAAAAAATATAATTGGGCAGTAGTTTGGTACATTGTAACCTCATTAACTTGTTATTTGTTAACCTGTGTCGTAACAATCTAACAGCAACACTTTTACTCTCTAGATGTGACATTGAAACATTGGGTGAAGAAATATGGATGGAGGGACGACGGAAACCTCATCTTCATCGCCAACCAGGATGAGAACATCAAGACCAAGAATATTACGGAGAAGATTGAGTTTGACCACCTTGCTCCGCTTATGGCCTTGTTGTAAATATGATATTCATTCGTTCAAATGTTGAATAAATTATGAATGTATTGTAATTACTGTAATTGGTAACTGTTGTCATTATTTTTACATTAATTTAATTCTAATTCTATTTGGGGGGGGGAAATGTTCTGCACTGATGTCCCGCACTGGGGTGTATTGTGCATTGCCCCTTGCTGTCCTGAACCTAGCCAGCCCAACTCCTTGAAGTAACGGAGAAGGGTCCTGGGATGCTGACAGCATTGCTCCAGAGTACTTGATGAGGCTGCTGTGTTCCCCAGCAGGTGGGTCAAGTAGCTTTTGTAGACCAGATTCCACTCTAGCTTCCATTGTGGCAGCGCAGAAAGACCACGTGATCCACCGTTTCTTCTTGAAAACATCCGCGACATAAGCTACTGTCCGTGGCACCAGTCTTGACCAGATGGTGGTTCACATTACATTAGCAATTTATATATTTACTTACAGAACTTTAACCACTGGGGAGGTAAAGGTTCAAGCCCTCTGCTGAACATTAAGTCAATCATCGCCACAAACAGCGATTATAAATGACTCGGGTGGTCCATTAGTCTTAACATACTCCGTCTCATTTTTAAATGTGTTTAAAAATGCCATCGGCATTATGCCCACCCATTGTACACTAGTTATTTTGTGCAATAAAGTGATAAATAAATACAAATGAAAAATATATAATAATATATATATTATTATATCATATTATTATTATATTAAGCCGTCAGTGTCCCAGTAATATATATATAAAAATGAAAAGTAAGTTCAGCAGAGGGCATGTGTGGGCTGATATTTACAAATTTTCATTGGCTCTAAGAAAGAAAGAGGAAGAAAAATAATTTATTTTAGGCAGCACATAAAAACAAAATATACATAAAAGTATATAGGTATAAAACTACGTTTGTTTGGGACGCTCATTACTTGCCTTTTATAAGTACCTGCCTAGTAAGAGCTATTCTGTTATTCTGCTAAGAAAATTATGGTATGTTGTTAAAGACAGGAACCGCCCCGCGCTTAAATTTAATCATTCTAATATTCATACTAGATATAGTATGAATATTATTTATGTTTGTGTGGCGTACCTATTTTTAAATCACCCGTTTTAAAACACCATGAGGGTTCATGTGTTACAGGAGAGTTATTTGCATTTATAAAAAAGAATAACTGAAGAACAAAAGTTTCAACTTTATTATCACAAATATCTATCACAATAACGCTGTACATAACATAGGTACCATAAGTTTGGTACACACATTTTTGGTAATATAATTACGCCGAGCCCTATCAAAAATGACTTGTATAACAGAACAAACAATAAATTTAACGACCCCATCCACAAGATGATTGCCGTAACTATCCGTTTTGATGTCAAAATCGAGCGACGGATCGTACGCGTGTAGATATATCGTAGTCGATTTTGGACAGACGTGATAGTTTGATCGATGGGGCTCTTTATACAAAGAGACTTTAGGCCTTCTTTCCGTGACTGTATCCGAATTCCTTCCCGCCGGCATGGCCGCCCTTCTTGCCGTGGTCGTGGTGATGTGCGTGGTGCTCCTCGTGTCCGTGATGGCCTTTGTGGCCTTTGTGGTCTTCATCGTAGTGGCCTTTGTCGTGATGGCCCTTCTTGCCATGATGCTTCGAATGCTGGCCCTTCTCGTGGTGTCCTCCCTTCTTGTGATGCCCTCCTTTCTTGTCGTGGTGGCCGTGGAAGTCACCGTGTTTGTTGTGATGCCCGCCTTTGTGGAAATCGTCATAGAATTTGTGCTCTTTGTGGTACTCGTCTTTGTGGGACTTGTGGTGGAAGCCGGTGGTTTTGGAGCCTTTCTTGTGGCCTTTTTTGTGTCCGTGTTTGCCGCCCTTGTGCCCGTGTGCGGCTTCGTGGTGATCGCCGTGGTGTTCGTGTTCATCGTGGTGCTTCTTTTTGTGGCCTCCGTGCTCCTCGTGGTGTCCATCGTGGTGGTGCTTCTCGTTGTGTCCGTGGTCGCCCTTGTCGTGGTGATGGTGAGATTTGTATCCCTTGTCGCCCTTTTCTCCGTGATCTTCGTGGTGTTCCGCTTTGTGCTCGTGGCCGCCCCCTTCTTCGTGGTGGCTGTCCTTAGCTTTCTTGTGCTCGGTCCCGGCGGATGCCAGGTCTTTCAGCACCGTTCCGGCTGGTGCGAGATCCCCGCCCGAGGCTGTCAGTTCAACGATCGTTTTTGGTTCGGCTTTGATTTGTTCCGCCGCCTTGGTGTTTGGTTCGACGGGCTTAACCTCTGTCTCCCCTTTCGTTTCAGACTCGGCTAAGTTCCGAGCCTGAGTGGAAAGGACGGCGCATGCAAGCACAGATACAAGTATAAGTAACCGCATTTCTGGAATTGAAATGAAGGCTATTTGAGTACCTGGTCATCAGACCTGTCGCAATTTATGGTTCTAAGTGTTGGGCTGAAGAAAACGGATAAGAGAGTGCATGCTATTGAGATGCGAATGTTAAGATAGATGTTTGGTTAGTATAAAAAAAATAGTATCTATATGAGGGGAAGTTTAAAAGTGGCGCCAGTTGTAGAAGTGAAGTGCGCGTCCACCTTCGTTCCGCCTTATCCTTACTTGAAACCAGGTTCATCTGGTTAAATTGGCAAGTACCAGTTGGAAGCCCTTGGCCTTCATCATAATAAAGGCCATGTGCTTCCCCGTCGTATGATAAAATAATAGAAAATACTAGTACAAAAGAGTTGTGAATATGAGCGTGGTTGGACATGCGAGCAGAGGAAGGCCGGAGAAGAGATGAATGGATTGTGTGACATGGTGTGAAATGTGTAGATACAGGGTTGATAGGAGTGAGTGGGAAGAACATATCGTGCCGTCTTAGCGTTGGATAAAAGCAGATAAAAATGTAAAGTCAGTTTATTTGGTGTACTTACCGAGTGGTGGCCGTTGCCGAAGCTACTAGCGCAGTGTCACAAGAGTTTTAACACCTCGAATTTATAGATAAAGACCGCTTTCATCTGTCGCCGATTACAGATTGATCTTTAGTAATCGTTGTTGGGTTTCTGGACGAGTGGCTACGTCGATGACGACATCGTGCAATGCTCTAACATAATTAGTTCCGTCACAACTGAACAGCTGACACGGCTGAAGATAGACACTCTAAATTTAAACAGGTTCAGATGCGAGTTCAGATGCGGTCATCAACTTTCGCGTGGAGATTCATCTGATTCATTTCGATACGCACACGGAAGGTTCCGTTTCGACACTTTTCAACGCAAAAATCACGTTTCTTGGACCCTTTTTGTTTTGAATATTTGTTGTTGGTGATAGATATACATACTGAAAATGACAACTGTCTAGCTACTACGGTTCATGAGATACAGCCCGCTGACAGACATAAGGACGGACAGCGGAGATTTAGTAGTAGGGTTCCGTTGGCACCCTTTGGGTACGGAGCTCTTAAAATTAACAGATAATCTGAGCTCTCACTTGTGCACCTTAGAGTCTGTGTTTTTTTCATCCGGGGTCCCGATACTGCAATACCCATCGCTTCACTATGAAAATGGTATCATTGCAGAATGGCCACTATAGGTATCTATAAGCATTCTAGTGGCCATTCTGTGTTGATACTGATAAACCATTGTAATAGTAAAGCGATTGGCTTATTGGTTAAATCGGGGCCCCGGTAGAAAACTGTCGTATGAAAGAGCTTGATCAACTTTCGACCCGATAAAGATAGCCCGGTAAAATGAAAATTAACACGATCCTATGGATACGAAATTGATTATTTTTTCAGGAGACTCCAAAAAAAAAATGTAGAGAATTTTATATCCAAGGCAATTGCTTTCCTTTTTTCCTTGAATTTCTCTATATTGAGTTTACATTCGTTTTTTTAATGGGATAGGCTTGTATGTGAGTGCTATCGCGCCTGATTTTAAGCAATGATGCAGTCTATGATGGATCACGCTTGCCTAGAAGGTACCTATACACTGTTGACTTGAAGACTCCCATGTTGTAGTGTTCTGGAAACACAGACTCCGGTAAAACGTTCAATTGAAGTTCGATATCTACTTACTCGTATCTATAAATAAAACTTTTGATTTGTATCAGATCAAAGTATCTTTAGGCCTCAGTACGCTATCCTGAAACGTGAGGCGGCCCCGTTGCTAATTTAGCAATACCTAATGATTTCCTAGATTATATTGAAATGGAATTTTTGAATTAAGAACATTATTTTTGGAAAGTCGGCTAAAATACAATATACTGTTTTTTAAATGCATTCTAAGGTACGGGATATATGGTAAGGTAAGTTTGGTTAGGTACGTCTGCTCATAAAAATCATCCTATGTAAAAATGAAATAAATTTTACATTTTAGTTGATTATTACGCATGATCTGTTTCGTACTTATTGTTTAAAAAACTACCTACTATGGTAATACGTCAGGTTAACCTAGTTTTTATAGAATACCTACTTATGTTTTTATGACAGCTCTATTTAACTTATGTATCATAACTTGATACCAGGTGTACCTTTACCTTAGTGGCTTAATGTGCTATCTTAAATTAGTTATCTAATCTTTTAGTTATTTTGATAAATAAATAATCAAAAAAAAAGTGTCGATGATGGTTAAGCTCGCCTCTGTACATGCCTTTTGTTATGATCTTTTTTTTCTTGTTATTATTTTTGTGTGTACAATAAAGAATTACAGAATTACAGAAGGTTAAGCAATTCCCCACCGTGCAATAAAAAAAAAACTTGACCTTTGACCTGTAGTTGTACATGTGGTAACAGTAAAAAAACATTTAGCTTCATTTCTCTTAAGTTAATATATTTACAAATCTATAAAATAACAGAGGTATAACAAGATTCAACATATGAACTAGATCAGTGCTTGCCGTGGTGGAATCCCCAATGCTTGTGGTCGTCATGGCCGCCCTTCTTGCCGTGGTCGTGGTGATGATGGTGATGTTCCTCATGTCCGTGATGACCTTTGTGTCCCTTGTGGTCTTCATCGTAGTGATGCTTGTCGTGATGACCTTTCTTCCCGTGATGGTGTTCGTGATGGCCGCTGTGGTGGTGACCTCCCTTCTTGTGTCCTCCCCCCTTCTTCTCGTGATGGCCGTGGTGGTCGCCGTGCTTGTGATGCTTCCCTTCCTTATGGTGGTCATCGTAGAAGTGATGGTCTTTATGGTACTCGTCTTTGTGGTATTTCTTGTGGTACCCCTCGGTTTCCTCTCCCTTGTCGTGATGTTTCTTATGTCCGTGCTTGCCTCCCTTGTGGTGGTGTCCGTGTTCGTGGTGGTGGCCGTGGTGGTCGTGCTCGTCCCAGTGCTTCTTGTGTCCCCCTCCGTGCTCTTCGTGGTGGCCTTCGTGGTGGTGTTTTCCGTGGTGGCCCTCGTCTCCCTTGTGGTGGTGGTGGTGTCCCTTGTGGCCCTTGTGGCCCTTCTCTCCGTGGTGGTGGTGGTGGTGCGCGTGATGCTCCTTACCCCCGCCTTCCTCGTGGTGGTGGCCGTGGTGACTCGCCGCCGCCACCAGATCCGTCTCCCGCTCGATCTCTCGACCGGTGCAAACGAGAACGCATCCTAATGCGACAAGCGCGCCTAGCGTCCTCATGACTTTAAGATTTGATATCTGGGAGTGAACTGACTTCCAACAGGCTGAGACACCGTTTTATATCATTAGTTGCTGGTGTCGAGTGAAACCACCGGGCAAGGACGCCACGCGGCTGTCGCCACGCCTAATCACTACTGTTTCTGAGGATTGCGAAATAGACGCATACCAATAATTGGGCTGCCGAGATACGCATTGTATCGAACCCTCATTCTAAACAAAGAGCTAGGTGTGATTGACCGACTGCCGAAGCTTCAAGGTCAATCACAACACGAAAAAATAACAAAACGCCAACTCGCTTGTTCGCTACACATCCACGAAGTAGACGAATTTCGTAGCTTCTACTACGGCGTAGCGTGGCGTAATAATAGGCGTAATGTATAGTCTCATACCACCGACGATGGTGTATCTAAAGAGGTAGGTTTTTCTTAATTAGCGATAATATAGAGAACGAAACTGAAAATCAAAACTATTTTCGTTGAAGGTAAGTAATATTGCGAAATTTGTTTTGACAAACAGAATTAGAATTACTCCTTTGTGCATTGCGTCACGTTTTGTTCCTAGTAGTCCTAATGCAGAAAGTATTGCTCGTAACCTATTATATCGGACCTTTTGTAAGTAGCTGTTCTAATACGCGGCAATGGCCTCGGGCGATTAACGCATCTCCATTGGTGATTTAAAAAAATCCAGCCGCAGGTGTATGAAATTCCAATGTATTGGACATTTGACATTATTTTCCAACTTGGCTTTAAAATAAAAACTTGTAATTTAAAAAAAACTTTTGAACGATTTTAGTATTTTTTTTTAAATCCCTTGAAAGGCACGTATATTCTCATATGTATAAAACTAGATAAGAATAGGCATAAGATCATAACCGATAAATAGGCGATCACGTTTTAGTGATATTGAGCTACTAATTTTATCCCTCAGTTTACCATATTTGGTTGGTGGTAAGACTTTGTTTAAGTCCGCCTGTCTAGCTTCCACCATCTTACCTAATTCTGTCGCCATAACAACAATTCTAAAATTATTGTCTTCCGGCATTTCGAGGTAAGATAGCCATTTCCTCAGTTTGTTGAGGATTCTGGGTGAAGTGCGCGTCCTACTTCGGCCTTATCTCAACTTGTTACCAGTGAGATGAAGGCCAAGTGCTTGCCCGTCGTACAATAAATTTTTTTTTTTGTTACTCTATGTTGTGTTACGCTGCGACAAAAATCCCTCAGATTTTGTCTCTTTATCTTGAGCTGACTTGGCAACACTGGATGCCCACGGTTTTCGTCAATCTTCAAATTGCAACACTGATGGCATTAATGTTGCACTTAGTTAGCAAGGGTAAGTCTTCAGACAACATTTTGTAAGTGTTCAATGTCAATTGCAATTATTTCATCACAGCAACGAACAGTTTTTTGTTATCGTCGGGGCTATGGGATACGCCACAGTTGACTTTGAATGTTTTTAAGGTTCCGTATCCAATGGCCTACGGGACCCTATTTCTAAGCCTTCGTTGCCTTTCCGTCCATCTGTGTGTAGACAGTTGAAATTTTCACAGAGTGTGTATTTATATTGCTGCAACCATAACTAATAGGTACTATAAGGGTTCTCTCTTCCGAATTTACATTCGGCTCGCTTCGCTCGCCACCTCCCCTCTTCGCTGCGCTTTGTTTCACGAGCTTGCTCCTCTCAGCACCTTCTATGTGAGCTTCTAGCTCCAGACCCACCGTGTCGGCTCTGTCATTCATTTTGAACTAAATCTATTGCTAGTATATCAAACAGTCCTAATGAGCTCGCAAATAAAAACTATGAAAATGTAGATCTGTCACCTAAGTATACTTGTGATTCGTAATACAACCAAATAGGCTACATATTTAGTATTTAGTTTTTTTATAATTTTTATCGTTAGGAATACTACGTATTATGTTATATCATCAATAAGGTATATGAGTTTAGGAACATTGAAATTCGGAGATGTGAATATTATGTATTGCTATATTATAGCTGAAGATCATTCGGGAAAAAGAGTATTATAATAATCAAAATGTATTAGAATCTAGCATTATGTCAAGTGATGATTATAAGATGTCTGTGCGGGAAAGTGATTTTCGGACAAAAGTGATTATGATCGTACGGGAATCCCTACTATTAGGTCCCCCGAACCTAAACCGAGATCTCGTGATATCTGGATTGTCTTAGGTATTCTTCCCAAGGAATTATTTCTCAAAAATAATTACCTTCCTTTTGAGACAGTAAAAGTGTGCTTTCATTATACCTACCAGGTACCTTGCTTATGCATTCTTTTTCTCAAACTCTCATTATTAACCCAGTCCATGTGTTCGAGGCTTATGTTGCTAACTATCATTCTATGCAAAGCCATAATCAGAGCAAAGCACCAAACCACCGACTGTGTATATAGCATGTTTTTTTTTTACTTGGACACGTAACAAACAAGCATCCCATCTGGTGTTAAGTGTATCATTTGTATAGAACAAAGCCTTACTGCGTAGTTCACATCTACAAAGCTAATCAACTTGAGACCGCCTCTGTGGTCTAGTGGTCAACCCACCAATTTCAGACCCAGGGGTCCCGGGTTCGATCCCCAGGGGAGTACAATATTGTGCTCGGTTTAGTTAGTGGTAGGACTTTGTTTGTCTCCTGGTTTGTCCCTTGTCTCCTGGTTTATCCCTTGTTTAAGTCTGCCTGGCTAGCTACCACCATCTTACCTAATTCTGTCGCCATAACAAAATTCTAAAATTGTTGTGTTCTGGCATTTAGAGGTAAAATAGTTCCAGGCCAGGCCAGTTCCTCAGTTTGTTGAGGATTCCGGGTGAAGTAGGTACGCCTCCACCATCGGTTTTATCTTAGCTTGTAACCAGGTGGGATTATATGATAATTGGCGGCCAAAATAGGTATGGTGGGCAGAAAACAATAAGTGAATTAGTCATCCATTAAGATTGAAAAGTTGATGTCTCTTTAAAAGTGCTCTGTAAACCGATGCCCTAGTAGTCGTGGTTAAAATTCTACCCCTCCAGCCCACAGATATCGTAAAGTCAAACAAGGGGCTTCACCAAAAAAGCAGCAGCTTTTGTCTGTGTGATACCAAAACATTAACTGTAAGCACCACCATTATGGCCAAACCTTACAACTTTTTAAAAGTTATTTCCAGATTGTGGTGGACAAAAATGTGGGATATGCGCAGTCAAACCCCTTGCATGACATCAGTCGATAAAATCCAAGCAATTCTTATATTTTATCGACACCCTCGGTTTTGCAACCCAACTGAATGAAAAACAACAAAATATTGGACCAGTTTTAACTCAAATGAGATTTCGAATACCCTTATCTTGCTAGACCTGATGATCATCCTTTGCCCCATTATCTTAAAACCACCCATAGGTAATAAAATTCAAAAATAACTAATTTGGAAATGTGCAACCTAAACCCCATTTCATGTAATACTTATTTCACGTTTTCAAATATTTTTAACTTCAATCTTTTTTAAGTACCCCTTTTAAAACCCTAAATGTCAAAACAAGGGTGGTTTCAGCAAATAAAAAAAAGTTACTTGTGAATTCAGCCCCCATTACCAGTATATCCTACAAGACATAGGTTCTTCATACTTTATAGGGACCAAGCTTTCTTAACGCCCTTTTAACGCTTTGTTACAAAAACCATCCGTATTCATTAGTTTTTTTTATTTTTTGTATGTGCGGGCTGCAAAATACACCCCACATGCCAAAGATCTTCTTGTCTCACTTATCACCCATTTATCTCAAAAACTAACCTAGTGTCAAAAAATCCATATTCCGATTGATGAGTATAAATATATTCTCTGCATATTCAAAATTTTGAATTGATCGGATCAACTATTCCAAAGACATGGACAAAAATTTGTATTTATTTTTACCCCACATCTCAAAAACTACCATATTTATAAAAAGTTCTCCGCGAACATCAATTTATATTTTTTTATAAATGTCATAGACATTTAAAATTTCATCAAAATTGGATAAACCGTTCGAGAGTTATGCCGTCACAAACATACATACATACAGTACCTACGCTTCGTTCACTGTATCAATTATGTACTCTGATAATGAAATGTTTTTTTTTATGACGGTTTGGCCTTCTCATAATAGTGTCAAGTTATGATAAGGCCGAAGGTGGAAGCGCAATTCACCCGGAATCCGGAATTTCTAAAAAGTTTTCACATGTCGGTATCGGTGGGTGCTTAAATCTGAGTTCAAATCTGAGGATTCAATTTATCAAAGAATAGATAAATTATGTAATGTGCAAAGTAAAATAAGAGAAACAAAGGAAGGTAATAAAAAGGAGATATCAATCAAATATTATTTTACTTTTGTAACAAAATTAAAAACTTAACAAACGAAGTTATCAATAATTAACGACTTAAAAGAAATGGCTTGCATGACATGATAATAGTCCGGTTAGTGTTTCCCGTGATGGAAGCCCCAGTCCTTGTGGTCGTGGTGGGCGCCCTTCTTGCCGTGTCCGCCGTGGTGGTGGTGATGACCTTCGTGGCCGTGGTGTCCCTTGTGTCCGTGGTGGTCCTCGTCGTAATGATGTTTGTCGTGGTGGCCGTGCTTGCCGTGATGTCCCTCGTGATGTCCGGAGTGGTGGTGACCTCCCTTCTTGTGTCCGCCGCCGTGCTCTCCGTGATGGTGGTGATGGTGTCCGTGCTTGTGGTGCTTGCCCTCGTCGTGGTGTCCGTCGTGGAAGTGGTGGTCCTTGTGGAAGTGGTCCTTGTGGTGCTTCTTGTGGTATCCGTCGACGTGTTCTCCCTTATCGTGATGCTCGTGATGTCCGTGCTTGCCTCCCTTGTGGTGGTGTCCGTGTTCGTGGTGTTCGCCGTGGTGGTCGTGCTCGTCCCAGTGCTTCTTGTGTCCGCCGCCGTGTTCGTGGTGGTGATCGTGGTGGTGGTGCTTCCCGTGGTGGCCCTCGTCACCCTTGTGGTGGTGGTGATGCCCTTTGTGTCCCTTGTGGCCGTGACCGCCGTGTTTGTGATGGTGGTCCGCGTGATGCTCGTGTCCGCCGCCGCTCGAGTGGTGGTGTCCCTTGCTGGCGGCCACCGCCTGGTCGTCCGCTGCGCCGTCGGCGGCGCACAGAGCCAGCAGGCACGCGGCTCCCACGAATATAAACACCCTCATGCTTCGCGCTGTATCGGACTCCCTATGTTAGTATTCGATGGAAGGAAGTCCGGTTGTGACTGACCTCTGCTCCATTGATTGCCTATTTATATTATCACGTGGCACCCGGTACAAATCAATAAAAAGCAGTACCTCGCAGCAAAATGTGATTGACCGCCTGTCAAGGCCGCTCGTCTGCGATACGTCATCATCTACGTTCGATCACTTGCACTGGGTCTGCGTTGCGATAAAGACTAGGTTTTACTTTTAAATAAATTATAACTACTGGTGTCTATTGTCCGTCCGCTTCTTCCACACTTTCGAAAAGGGCATTCATATTCACTTCAAATATGCGAATATTATGTTTAAATATGCTTTAGGTAAATATATTTTATTGTAAATTGTATGCTTTGTAACAATGCCCTATATCTTAGAAAATGTAATACACTCATGCTCTTCTTTTTTAATACGCCAGCAATTTGTAGATAAAGGTAGGTATTCTAGGTGGTTCAGTAGTTCCGATTTCAATCAAAAGATCCGAAGACCTTGAAGAAGCCAGGTCGTCTTCATATCATTTTAATTCAAAGGACTTCTCAAAATACCTTCTTCGATTAGATAAATCAATAAAAAAATCGTTAGTTGCTAAAACTAGACAAAAAAAAACTATGTTACTTGCCATTGCTGGGCATAGGCCTCCTTCATTATTTGCCAACACCTTCTGTTCTGGGCAGTTCTCACACATTGTCTATTGTTACTGTTTCATTAAGTAAGAGTAGTAGAAGCCCCTAGTGAAAGGGCTCGTCCGGAGAATTACTACCACCATACTTATTTCAGCCGCCAAGCAGCATTGCTGTGTTTCGGTTTGATGGGTATCGTTGCCGGTGAAATTACGGGTTCGTGAGGCTTACAACCTTTATGCCTCAAGTTGACGGGCGCAATGCAGTGCCGTGTAGGCTGTTCTTTGTGGATGTGACCTATGCAGTAAGGCTTTGTCATAGGCAAAAGTACACTTAACACCAGGTGCGCTACTTGCTTGTACCGTCTCCTGGAAGTATAAAAAAAATAAATTAAGCTGAAGCTGGTCATTAGCCGCCATTACATTTGTCGTAGCAGCCGTTCAGTTACGGTTATTAATTCACCTGCCGTTACCACGTCTTGTCAAGTGTATTGTCCAGTTATCAGAGGTTTTCCCTACTAGCTACAGTATGGGGTTTTTAAAAAAGGGCGTTTTAAAAATTTTAAAGGGTAGGCAATGTGCAAGTAATGCTTCTGGTGTTGCGAGCGTGCATAGGCGACGGTAACCTCTTTCCATCAGGTGGGCCGTATGCCTGTTTGCCACCTTAGTGGTATAAAAAAAAAGTTAACTGGCCTCACCGCTCGTTGGTAGGTGCTCTACCTTATGCGCTATAGGTGTGTTTTTTAAATGGTTATCTTTTACTGGCGTTTTACCACCAGCTTACTTGAAAAAAAACTAATCTGTCCAAAGATGGAGCAGGCTTGTCTAAACGGAGCTATTCACTCTGTACCTGAGTCTCCAAGATTGTATCTACTGGAGCTGAAAAACAGACGGGCAAGGAGTTCCATTCCTAATTAATATAAAGATAGAGGCGAAACGAGTTCGGCACATTGGAACATTTACCAGGATGGAAGTAGTCTATGTTGTTTCCCATAACATACCAAATTATATCAAGTACCGCATAGCCTAAAAAAGTTACCAACAGACATAGTTACTTTCGTATTTAATACGAAAGCTATTTATTCTATATAGTCAAATCAACACCATGATTTGACTATATAGAATAAATAGCTTGGTCAAAACAATACGCAGTCCTCGTAAATCTTGTCGACACCACAAAACAATGAAAACTACTAACAAATAAAAATGCACACAGGTAGTAGCAGTAGACGTGAAATTTTTTAAACTCATTATTATTTGAGCATTAGTAATAGGAGGTGCCCAAGATGCTACTGTAACTAGACGTTAATAAAGCCAGTGGTCTGGATGGGATCCCGGTGGTGGTGTTAAAGAGGTGTGCTCCCGACATGCCCCGATTCTCTCGCCTATTCCACCTGTCTTTGAATACTGGATTTCAGATTTCATTTATTTGGCCTTCTCAAAACTATGATCGTCATTACTAGGCACGTCATTTTACCGAAGTACACACGACAAACTTATAACTCACTAACATTTCGAAACAAAAAAAAATAATTTAAAGAAAAGTTACAATATAAACGAAGTAGGTAAAAGAAAGATATATATCATGTCAGATTTTGTGATCAAAGTCAATAAGGATGAATATTTAGTAAAAAAAAATGACAGTAAATAAATCTATGTATACATAATCTAATAAAACAGTATTTAAATTTGTAATTTGAAAAATAATTCATTTAATTTAGTGTCATGTCAAGCTTTATTAAATTGAGATTCTGAGAGTATCATAGTCCATGTATTCATTTATGTTGTAAAATGCGTTGTCCATAAAGAATTTCTTTAGCTTCCATTTAAACTCTGTAAAATGCTCGACTTTAGTTAGGTTAATTGGTAATTCATTGTACATAGCTATTTTGTTAAATACCCCTTGTTTTTGTACCTTAGCTAGTCTTACTCTAGGTATATGTAATTTTTCTTTGTTTCTTAGATTGTAATTATGTGTGTGCAATTTTACATACTGGTTTTTGGCCAGATATATTTCAAGCAGACTTTTATATATATATAAAGATATGACAGTTGAGTTACCTATAGGCCGTTTGTAACGGTCCTTAGGTAATCTGACTGATTCCTTTGTACATAGTTAGTTTAATTGTACTTTTTATTGAATAAATGTATTAACCTTTACCATTACATTCGTATATAAAAAAAAAGATATGACAGACATTATTTTACTGTGTACAAAGTATGTTTTGACCGATTCCCTTTTCCCCAGTCCACATAAAATTTTAAGTGCTCGTTTTTGACATTTCAGCACCTTATTAATCTAAGCTGTTCCCCCAACTGTTATGGTATAACTAAAAATGGTTTCGTAATGATTGGCTTCAATCTTAAAAGTACATAGTTTGCACTTGCTAGTTTTTTACATAATTTTTGAATGTTTTCAGTGTGACTAACCGTATAGTCTACTCGTACTTCATGGTGACGCTTTTGTTCGCATTTAGTATTATGCCATTTGCCGCAAACCATTCTTGCAATATATCTAAAGAGCAGTTCATTTTATGTTCAAGTTGTACTTCAGATTTATCTTTATTCTTTGCCAATGTGGGTGTCATCCGCAAATAAATTAATTGGACATTTATTCGGAACACTACTAGCAAGATCATTAATGTATATCAGGAATAGGACTAGTATCTATTCAAAATAGATCCTTGCGGTACCACACTATCTACATGCTCAACTTCTGATAGAACTCCATCAACTGTTGCGTTTTGAATTCTATGTGTGAGATAGCTGACTTTTTAGCTCATTTCCCTGAAACCCATAGTATTTTAATTTTTCTAAAAGTATGTCATGTCTAAGGCAGTCAAAAGCCTTGGATAAATCGCAAAAAATGCTTGCGCATTTTTGTTTTTCATCCAAAGCATCCAGAATAGAGTAAATCACATCCGTATAGCCATTTCCGTGGTCTTGTTTTGCCTAAATCCGTATTGCGCAGACGAAAAAAAACTATTACTTTCAAATTCAAATTCAAATTCAAATATCTTTATTGCTCCAAACATGGTATAAAGGTGGTAAATAATAATTTTAAATAATGTTCTCATGTTTCACTATAGTCTAGCATGCAATGCTTATTGGTAACACAATAATATTAAGAACTGCGATTAGCTCAATTAATTAAGTAAGTCATTAATGTCATTAAAGTTGTTTTCATTCAGCCATTTAAACATTTTCTTCCTCTAACCTCGAACGCCGATGTTTTCAAGCTTATCCAGAAGTATGTCATGTGAAACAAAGTCAAAGGCTTTAGATAAATCGTAAAAAAGTCCTGTAGTGTTCACTACACTACACCTGTGTTAAGCTGTGTTAAGTTCAACACAGTTTTTACTTAAGTGAAAATAGCCAAAGAGGTCGATTTTTCTTTTGAAAACTAAATTGTACCTTCTTTATAATATTCTGCTTGTTGCAATAATCTAATACTTAGTCTTTTAAACATACATTTTGGAGAATATTGGTATAAGAGTTATTGGACGATAGTTACTGACTTCTGTCTTTTCACCTTTCATGAAGAGTGGTTTATGGATGGAAGCTCTAATGTTCAACTAGTCCCAAAAAATCAGACCCCTCTTACTACCAGCTAATCTCTATCATCGCATTTCTCTGCAAGTCAACGGAGTGTTCTCAACAGTAAACTCCTGGCATACCTAGTGTTTAGGTTCTAGCCTTGGATTAATTTACCACGAAGGTAAAACAAAAAATTCCCATTCAAAGCGAACGCAAAAATTTATTACTCAACAAAACACCTTATAGCGCTGCTGTAATTTTCGTCAGCGCGATCTAGCGATGGTCGTTTTTTAGGGCGACATCTAGTTTCAACTTATGAACTAATTGAATAAAATCCTTCTAAACATACCGCCCACCAAGGACATCCGTGTCCTTAACAAACTAGTCCGCCCACCATGAGATGTGGGGGATTAAGCGCAAATTTAATTAACTTCTCACAATGTGGAGTGGACTGTATGACAAATAAACAACTGATAACAATTAATAAAGTTAACTAAACTTACAAATTAAACAAATCATTTCCAGAAACAAGATCAAGATGTACAGCAATGGGAGCAAACAAAACTAATAAAATAGAAAATTTATGTGTGCTTCCATAGAATAAACAGTTTTTTATAAACAATTGACCAACATTCTTGGCAAATTAAATTATGAATTATTTGTGTGTAGGAACACAAGTTGTTGTTCAACCTTAAAGAATAACACTAGGTACTTATAACAGTTTACTAAACCAATATCTTACTGGGTCACCGGTAAGACACATAGTTTGGAGATCGGACGCTTAATGAGAGAACCATTGCATTTAAGCGTTACGACTCGACTTATAGTATCCAAACCAGGATGCTTTTCGACGACCTTTCCCAAAAGCCAACGGGCTGGAGGCAAGTTGTCCTCCTTTACTAATACAATGTCACCGATTAGTGGCTCTGGGAGCTGTTTAGACCACTTATATCGGTGCAACAAGTGGACCAAATACTCTTTGGACCATCTCCGCCAAAACTCTTGCAGCATGCGCTGCGCCAACTGCCATCGTTTTAAAGTCGTTATGTTATGGCATTCAAAATTTCTGTCCGGCACTGTCAACAAAGGCTCACCTATTAAGAAGTGACCTGGTGTGAGAGGAACTGGATCGTTGAGATCGTTTGACATCATTGATAGGGGTCGAGAATTGAGACAAGCTTCTATCTGCGCCAGTACCGTGGCTAACTCTTCATAGGTAAGAGTTGAGGTACCGATGACTCGCCTAAGATGGAACTTCGTAGATTTCACCCCAGCCTCCCACAATCCACCGAAATTTGGAGCGTGGGGTGGAATGAAATGCCAGGACGTACCATTGTTCCCTAACCATTGCTTGATTTCAGTAGCTACCGATGATCTCTCTGTTTCAACCAACTGACGGAGTTCTTTTGCAGCACCAACAAAATTTGTGCCGTTGTCACTCCATACGTCAGTAACAGACCCTCTTCGAGCGACGAATCTCTTGAAACCGGCTATGAAGCCTTGCGACGATAGATCACTGATGACTTCTAAGTGGATTGCCTTTGACACCATGCAGACAAACACGCATATATATCCTTTATATGATTGGTGTCCACGGCCCTTAGAAGTGCGGATGCTAATCGGCCCTGCGAAATCAACACCGGAGTGTCGAAACGCCCTTGCTGGAGTCACTCTAATGGCAGGTAGTTGTCCCATCATTTGGGTTGAAGTGGCTGCTGTATATCTTTTGCATTTGACACACTTGCGAGCATACATCCTCACCAAAGTTTTTGCTGAAGGAATCCAAAACTTGGTTCGCAAGTAGTTCAGCATCAACGTGGGACCTCCATGCAATGTTGCGTCATGAGCATCTGCGACCAGAAGATCAGTAACATGATGTCTGTGCGGCCAAATGATGGGATGTTTGATATTTTCGTCCAAACTAGCATTTTGGATGCGACCTCTGACACGTAAAATCCCATCATCATCAATTATTGGGCAGAGTGGATTCAGCTTGCTCTTTGATTTCACGTATCCTGTCTTTTTTATCTGCTCTATTTCATCACTGAACTCTTGCCTTTGGACCTGCTTTATGCAAACTATCGTTGCATTTTCTATTTCTTCCTTTGTCAGGCACACGTCATACCTTTTCTCACTATCTGCTCTAGTACGCCACTTTAAAACTCTTCTGCAATAGGCAATAACTCGCACCAACCTCTTGAATGAAGAAAACCTCGACCACATATCGTTTTCTTCTCTTTCGGTCCCAACGTGTATCATGACCGTTTTCTGTTCTTCGCTTGTGGCGATTGACTTAGGTCTCGAATACTCAATAGTGTGGTGTTTTAACCATGTCGGTCCCTGTGCCCACAAATCACTGCATGATAGTTGTTGTGGTGTAAGCCCTCTGGATGCTATGTCAGCGGGATTATGAGCAGATTGAACGTGCGCCCATTGAGAATTGTCAATTTGAGTGAGTATGGTAGAAACTCTATTTCCAACAAAGGTTGACCAGCGACTTGGATGGCTACTGAGCCAAGCCAAAACAACTGTTGAGTCAGTCCAAGCATGTATATGAGGTTTTGAAACCTCCATGACTTCAGCCACCTCTGAAATCAGATCTGACAACAGTACTGCTCCCATCAACTCTAGTCTGGGGACTGACTGCTGTTTCACTGGAGCTACCTTTGTGCGAGACGTGATTAGACTAATCGCTATCTGTTCCTGTGAGTTCACTACCCTGAGGTACACAACGGCTGCGTAGGCCGCTATTGAAGCGTCACAAAATCCGTGAAGCTCAATCACTAGATCGTCAGCTCGTGTGTTGACCCATCGTGGTAAGATGAACTTACTCGTCTCTAATAGATTCTCCCTATATGTCTGCCATTCCATTAATAATGCAGGTGTCAACTCGTCGTCCCAGTCCAATCCAGATAGCCAAAGCTTCTGGATGAATATCTTCGAAGTAATGACGCATGGAGCTGCCCAACCCAACGGATCAAAGAGACGTGAAATATCAGATATCACTCGTCTCTTCGTAATCGGAGTCTGCTGTGGAGGAAGTATTACTGAATACTTAAACTCATCGCTTTCACGATTCCAGCTGATCCCCAACATTTTCACAATTTCATCCACCTTAATATCCTTACTCCCCTCTTCCTGACCGCTCTTATTTCCTAGGTTTCTTCCACTTTCAGAAATTTTCTGATTCAACTCCTTGCAACTGCTTACCCATTTCTGTAATGGAAAACCTCCCTTGGTAAGTATCTTTTCTATGTGATAATGAAGCGCTAATCCTTCTTCGACTGATTGACAACCTGTCATTAAATCATCTACATAAAAATCTTTTCTTATTTTTTCAGATACTTCGGGATGCTGCGTGCCTTCATCATCTGCAATCTGCTGTAAAGACTTTACTGCAAGATATGGCGCTGACGCTGTTCCAAAAGTGACTCTCATTAACCTATACTCTTCAATTTCAGAATCGGATTTATCACGCCACACTACTCTCTGGAAATCGACGTGCTCCGGAGCAATCTTCACCTGCCTGTACATCTTAACGACATCGGCGCATAGACTGATAGGATGCCTTCTCCATCGCATAATTGTGTGACGCAATGGTGGTTGCAATGTCGGACCTACCAAGAGATCATCATTCAGCGATACTCCATTAGCACCTTTCATGGAGGCGTCGAAAACTATTCTAACCTTGGAAGTAGATTTATCGTTGCGTATTACAGCGTGATGCGGCAAGTACACTGCTTCAGGTTTGTTAAGCAACTCCGCTAGTACGCGCTCCATGTGTCCCAGGTTTAAGTAGTCATAAAATACTTCAGAGTATTGCTTTTTGAACTCAGGATTCCGTTCAAACTTCTTTTCGAGATGATGGAATCGCCGTATTGCGAGATCTCTGGATTTTCCTTGTTGGCATTGTTGTTCAAGATTAGTAGTTCGGAATGGAAGATTGACAACGTATCGACCACTTTCATCTCTGACTGTGGTTTGCGAGTAAATTTCTTCACAACGCTGCTCTTCAGAAGTCAATATTTTCTTAGGGACAATGGACTCAATTTCCCAAAATCGTTTCAGGAGTTCGTCGTCATCAATCTGCGAATGCATACTCACAATGACACCATGTTGACACTTTAGCGACGAACCGTGATCATCATTTCCTTGAAGTGTTGGGCCAGATAGGACCCATCCCAAGGCTGTGTATTGTGCGGTGGGCCCGCCCTTGGGACCCTTGATCAACCCTTCCCTTATAAGCTGGCCGTAGATATCTGCCCCAAGCAAAATGTCGATTTTGCTCGGCGTGTGGAACTGAGGGTCGGCGAGCACGAGTTCAGCCAACTCTGGCCATTCCACATGGTTGGCCTTTTCCGATGGTAACAAGGTAGTTATAGCACTGAGGACATGCGCACTTATTTGGATGCGGAAGGTGGGATCACAACGAGATTGAATGTTAATCATGACGATGTGCTTCGAAGCTAGATTGCTTTTACCTCCGCCTAATCCCGAGATACTACTTCGACTAGGAACCTTCTTCAATCCAAGTAATTGTGCAGCTGATTCCGTGATAAACGACGCTTCAGAACCTTGATCAAGAAGAGCTCGGAGGGTGTAAGTATCACCGTCTTTTGCTTCGGCGTTGATCAGAGCTGTCGCTAACAGAATCTGTTTTGCTGTGGCTTTCTTCGAAAAGTGTGCTGCAACTTTTGATGTTGATGCCGGAGCTTCCAAAGATGCTTTTATTCCCGACACCGTATCCTTGACCTCCACTTCTAAATCAGCCTTTGCTGACAGACTGGAATCCGATGAAGTCGGATGGAGTAACGAGTGGTGCTTTCTCTTACAAATACGACATCTAACCACTGAGCGACAGAAGTTTGCGGAATGGTTGCCAAAACAGTTGAAACAAAGCCTACTGGTTTGGATATAATCGTGACGCTTATTGAACTCTATGGCAGCGAACTGTTTGCAGTTAGCTAGTTTGTGCTCTCCCTTACAATACTGGCAACTACTTATGGTATTTGAACCATTTGCAACGTGCAATACATTTTTTCTTTGCGTAAGAATATTCGCCTTTGAACTTGGAGTCTTTTTTGTATCTACGAATTCAAGAGCCCGGAACCGAGTTTCCAAGAACACCTTGAGTTGTTTCAAAGTTGGTAACTCATCTGATGATCCAATTTGCGATTCCCAAATTTTACGCGTTTCAGTGTCCAACTTTGTAACAGCCAAGTAGATAACTATAGTGTCCCATGAACTAACATCGATACCAATATTTTTTAAACCATTTAATGTATCATTAGTAATGTCCAACAAATTTCGTAGAGAGCTGCTCGACGCGTATCCTATGTTGGGCTGGTTCACGAAACGCTTCAATAGGCAGTTTGCTAGATATTTTTTATTATTGTATCTATTATTGAGCGTTGACCACGATTCCTCATAATTAGCAGCTGTGATCGCAACGTGTCTCAATAGCTGCTCTGCCTCTCCCGATAAATAACCCTTCAAATAGTGCATTTTTTGAACTGCGTCTATTGTTGGGTTATCGTGAACCAGTGAAACGTATAAGTCTTTGAAAGTTGTCCATTCAGCATACGAACCCGTAAAGGTAGGTATTGATATCTTTGGCAGTTTAACATTGCAACTTTCAGCCTTAGAATGTGACTGAGAATTTGTGGTAATCGGCTGGCTTCTAGATTTTATCTTGGACAAACATTCTCTTAAATCTGCCTTACATAAAATATATGCCTCTTCAACTACCTCGTACACGTCATTCTTCATGTACGAAGTTTCTGCTAACTGCTCAGTATCACATTCGAGAAGTTCCCTATGCGTCCTTGAAAAAGCTTTCCAATTTTCATCTAGTACTTCTATTTTTGTAAGCAAATAAGACTCTTTGAGAAGTCTGTCTTTGGGAGACTTTTTCAGGTTCTCATGGGTTTTCTCGATTATACTCTTATAACCTAACTGAGCTCTTAACAGTGTGGTCGAAGACATTTTAAAACTTTAACTAAAATCTATCTTGAAACCTAACAAAAGACCAATTTTTATTTTATTTTTTACAAAATTATTCTAAGTCATAAAACTATTTTTTAAAACTTTTCTAAGTGTTTGGAACTTCGACTAGAAATCGGGCATAGGTTCCCCGTAGTTCTACGTATTACGAAATTATTCTAAGTCCAAATTTTTAGTTGTATGCAAAATTACAGTCCAAACTATTCTTAACTTTAAATTGTTCCAAATGAACTGCACTGAACTGATCACACAATGTTATAGTACTCACGATTTTACTTGATTACCACTTGGGGTCGAACTTCACCTCCAGAGAACGACTGATCCTCCGACGTCACTGCCGTGGCACCGGTAGCGCGCAGACGACACCTTGTCGCCTTCGCCGCTTGCTGGTCGACTCTGTGAATGCTGGCCGTGGTGGCGCCACGGAATGGCACTGCCGTTTTTCTTCCTTCTTCCTTCCTTGGTTGGGTTGAATGCTGGTGAACACCGCCCAGCACTCACTAAATACCTCCAACCACCCCGTACAAATCTCAAAGCCGCGATAGGCCGAGACTGCCCGGTGAGCACTCGCGTCAAGCCAATTAACGCTGGGCGTTGCTGATGCCAAAAACCCGTGGGAAAACGGTTGCTGTAATCCGGCTTACAAGGACCATGTTTAGGTTCTAGCCTTAGATTAATTTACCACGAAGGTAAAACAAAAAATTCCCATTCAAAGCGAACGCAAAAATTTATTACTCAACAAAACACCTTATAGCGCTGCTGTAATTTTCGTCAGCGCGATCTAGCGATGGTCGTTTTTTAGGGCGACATCTAGTTTCAACTTATGAACTAATTGAATAAAATCCTTCTAAACACCTAGAGTCTAATTATCACTTTAGCGGTTTCCCTAGACATTTCGAAGGCTTTTGGTAGGGTTTGGCACAAAGGTGTCATTAGCAAGCTTTCTTTCTATGGACTATCGCCCAACCTTTTAAAGTGTACCACAGGATTTTTGAGGGAACGATCGATTCGTGTATAAATTAGTAGCAGTTCGTCCGATCTATTGGCTGTCATTGCCGGAGTATCTCAAGGCTTCTATCAGCAACTCTAATCACGCTTCACATCAATGATCTGCTAATAACCGGTATCTATGGGTACGCAGGTGACAGCACAATTGTTGATACATATTTTTCCAGTCCACATGCTAGTGCGGATGAAATTTTCTGCCTCCGTCGGAGATGGTGGAGCGTTTGAACTCAAGCTTAACGTTGTATCTGAATGGAGCAAATCCACGGTTTAACGCTTTCAAAACTCACGCGTGTTTTATCTACAAAAAAGAGCCAGTTTCATCCCGCGCCTCTTTTTAACTGCACTTCGCTCCGGTTCAATGATATTTTGACGCTTTTTGGAGTTGAACTTTCATCGAACTTGAAATTTGGCTCCAATATGCCAAATACGCTAGAACCCGAAGCCCTGGAATCTATTGAGCGTCGTGCTAAGTATGATTGAATATGTTTATATATAATAAATAATATATATATATTATATACTATATGTATATGCATATAATACTTATGAGTAGGCTCATAGGTGATGATTCGCTTGTTTTGGCCAATTTGCAGAGCCTGAACATAAATGACGAATTGCCAGGCTGTCTGTGCTCAATTAATTCCACGACGGCGCAATGTCGAGTGTGCGCATGATATATTTGAACTTATCCCTCCATCGTCTTTCCACCGCCAGACTAGCAAACGTACGGCTGGCTACGACCCATACCTGGTGGGTAGGTACTGGGCCTTCATCTCACCTGAATCCAAGTTATGATAAGGCCGGTTGTGGAAGCGCACTTCACCCGGAATCTTCAACAGACTGAGGAACTGGCTATCTTTCTTCTCAATGCCGGAACACAACAATTTAGAATTGTCGTTGTGGCGACAGATTTAGGTAAGATGGCCAGTTCTTCAGTCTGTTGAAGATTCTGGGTGAAATGCATATGCACCATCGGCTTTAGGTGGTAGCTAGCCAGGCGGACTTGAGACAAATCTACCAACAAGTTACTAACCAAACCAAACAGAAAGTTGAATCCGGGAGCTGATACCGGTAGGCACAAATGAATTGCTACGAGGCCACTAGTGTCGTCTATTCCACACTGCTCATCAATTACATTAATTCTATAAAAAAATGCTTAGTGACTTCAAGATAGAGAAGTACCTACACTGTAGGGGTTCATTATAACAAATTAATTGGAATAAAAATTAGAACGTTACAACAAAATATTTTACTTTTGTACAAACATATAAAACATAACAAAAACAGTATTAATATTTAACAACTTAAATACTCGTAGCATGACATGATAATAGTCCGGTTAGTGTTTCCCGTGATGGAAGCCCCAGTCCTTGTGGTCGTGGTGGCCGCCCTTCTTGCCGTGTCCGCCGTGGTGGTGGTGATGACCTTCGTGGCCGTGGTGTCCCTTGTGTCCGTGGTGGTCCTCGTCGTAATGATGTTTGTCGTGGTGGCCGTGCTTGCCGTGATGTCCCTCGTGATGTCCGGAGTGGTGGTGACCTCCCTTCTTGTGTCCGCCGCCGTGCTCTCCGTGATGGTGGTGATGGTGTCCGTGCTTGTGGTGCTTGCCCTCGTCGTGGTGTCCGTCGTGGAAGTGGTGGTCCTTGTGGAAGTGGTCCTTGTGGTGCTTCTTGTGGTATCCGTCGACGTGTTCTCCCTTATCGTGATGCTCGTGATGTCCGTGCTTGTCTCCCTTGTGGTGGTGTCCGTGTTCGTGGTGTTCGCCGTGGTGGTCGTGCTCGTCCCAGTGCTTCTTGTGTCCGCCGCCGTGTTCGTGGTGGTGATCGTGGTGGTGGTGTTTCCCGTGGTGGCCCTCGTCGCCCTTGTGGTGGTGGTGATGCCCTTTGTGTCCCTTGTGGCCGTGACCGCCGTGTTTGTGATGGTGGTCCGCGTGATGCTCGTGTCCGCCGCCGCTCGAGTGGTGGTGTCCCTTGCTGGCGGCCACCGCCTGGTCGTCCGCTGCGCCGTCGGCGGCGCACAGAGCCAGCAGGCACGCGGCTCCCACGAATATAAACACCCTCATGCTTCGCGCTGTATTGGACTCCCTTTAGTATTCGATGGAAGGAAGTCCGGTTGTAACTGACCTCTGCTCCGTTGATTGACTATTTATATTATCAAGTGCCTGCGCAGGTCGCCGGTGGAGTAATTATTCCGCAAGCGTCAACACTAGTTCAAGGTCTTGCTAACGAACAACCGCTGGTGGTTCAGACGTGATGATTTCGATGCTCGATTGTGATTAAAAGGTTGGGATTATTGATCGCATGCGTGAATAATGCTGATGTTTGAGTTGTGCGGGAAAGCGGGATCATACGGTCGATCGAGTATCGAGCAAAGCGCCGACGTTCAATAGACATGTTGAATATTCTACGGCTTATCAATGAGCTCTTTGTTGGGCTCGGCGCGCAAAAACTTCATTCAGATTCACACACTTGATTGACAGCTCGGCTCGATTGAAATTATCTGCTTAGAGGATCCTTTCGCGTTCACTCGTCGCTATTTGGATAGCGTTAAACAATTCTTCCGAGCGAGTAGGCTCGGTTAATCCACGCCCTTGTTGGCCTATGTCCGGGTGCTGGCTGAATGCAGTGCCTCGGTTGCTATTCACTTCGATTATGCACGCTTATGAGTTCATCGCGGTCTTGTACACGCACAAATCTTGGAAAGTATTTTACTAAGAATTCTTCTTGTTCAGCGATAGAAAATATAATCAATATTATAGAATTTAAAGTTTGTATACGGTAGCTCCTTTATTCTGATTTGTTGTATTGAAATATGGGTCGGAGCGCTCGGTGTGGGTCTCCGCACTTTGCCGGTTTATTTATTTGTTTACAAGCCATGAAATGTTTTCAGCCAACTACATTAATTAACTAACTCAGTTCGTGATTTCAGGAGCTAAATGGTAACGGCATTCCCATAAATTGTTTGCGCTATGCGTAAACATAATAATATGTTTTATGCAATCACCTTTTACAAATTCAACGTTTAATTTCACGTATTAAAAATTTATAAAAATAAGATATAATATTTATTAATCGGCCGAGGATCACAAAAGGCGCAAATATAGTGGTCTCGACAGAGCTTACCTATTTAAGCCTTTTGGGGTAAGCCTTGGCTCCGTGGGGAGCCGGTGCCCTCCGGGTTTTCAAAAATATTGCGGGGCTTTTGATTGAGGCGACACGTGACCCAAGGGCTGGCTCTTATTTAGGCCAGCGAATCAGCATAGCTATTCAGCGTGGCAATGCAGCCAGTGTCTTGGGCACGCTTCCCTCTGGTACTGGTCTGGAACAGTTGAGTTACCTATAGGCCGTTTGTAACGGTCCTTAGGTAATCTGACTGATCCCTTTGTACATAGTTAGTTTAATTGTACTTTTTATTAATACTATTATTATAAAGAGAAAAGATTTGTATTTTTATATTTTTGATTGAATAGGCTCAACTACTGGACCGATTTAAGAAATTATTTCACCAATAGATTGCTGTAGTATCACTGAGTAACATAGGCTATATTTTTTATCAGGTTTTATTAAGTGGTGAAGGAAAATGACCGATAAAATTCCTTACGTCGCGTGCGCTGCGAAAACGATTGATGATAGAAAGTACCTACCTAATTAAGTTCTACAGTATTAGAGAATACATCCATACCTACAAAAAAGGTAGGAGTAGCGTATGTCCAACTATTATAGCTATGTCACTATAACCAATATAAGCACAAATGTAACAAAAATATGCAATAGCATTGAATTTAATTAATTGTTTTGTAGACGGGTTGCTGACCGCAGTATAGTGACCTCGCATTCCTATTTTTTATTTATTCATCATCATTATCATCTGTTGCCCAAATCTGACGGCGGCACATACATAAAGGCCGATACGTGCTGAGAAATAGGCCTCTATGTATGTGCCACTCCGAAAGGCCTTGAGCCAGTCTCTTCCAGAAGCGGCTATCGATGTTGGCAAAATCGTCGGATCCAGCTACTGGACGCCCGAAGTATCGATACCTATTCATTGGAAGCCATTTTGTCATCGCCTTGCTCCATCTATTGTCCTTCCTTCTTGCCAGGTGCTCCGCCCAGCTCCACTTAAGTTCCGATATGCGATTTCCAACGCCTTTGACCTTGTTTTGTCTCTTAATCTGGACGTTAGGAATACGGTTGGGATTGGGAATTTGACAGCCTCTGTTGGTCTTGATGCTGTGACGGTCTAGGCTTCAGAATCGACCCCTCTAACTCAGCCTATGGATATCGTATCTCACCAAAGTCAGGACGGCAGCTTCATTATGTGTGTATCATCTACACCATTACTGCGATAACTAATCTGCCTGCCAAGATTATGGCAAAACCTTCCAGCTTTGGAGGAAGCTGTGGACACTAATGAGCTGATGATGTGTGATATGTGGTCTAGTGATTCGCCCACCGGTATCAGATCCAGAGGCCACGGGTTCCATCCCCAGAGCAGTACAAATTTGTGCTGGGTTTGGTTGGTGGTAGGGTCTGTTTCACGTCTGCCTGGCTAGCTACGTAGTCTGTCGCCATAACTACAATTCAAACCAGTTCCTAAGCCGGTTGAGGATTTCGGGTGGAGTGCGCTTCCACCTTCGGTGTTACTTGACACCAGTGTTTTTTTTTTGAAAAAAAAAAGTTCTTTATGCTCGATACCGAGCATGGTGCGCTCAATGAATATCTATGCTACCCTCATCACACAGTCTCATGGATGAAGTTTTTTCTTTGTTCTAGCGATATCCAGCAATCGAGAAGCGCTCGATTGCTGGATAGAAGCGGTGATGTTTCGGCACCAAGGCAAAAACTAGAGCAAAATACACCTGCATTAGTGATTTTAGGCCCATAACAATACTGATTGTCTGTTACACAACACCATCTGTGTATCGTTCTTAAGTTCACGACCGTCGCGGTCCAATAGCCACTTTTCTAAAGGTGCACTTACAAAATAACCGTTTTCAAGGCTGCGGCCTTCTGCCTTAGCCACCGAGACACCTACTTTCCTATAGGTACCGTTTCTTGTGTGATACTGCTCTAATTATGACATATCTTAGCATTATGAGTAGCCTACACTAATATGTATAGGTACCTACACTTTATAATTTTCAAAATGAAGGTATTACTTTAACTACTGTAAATTCTGTGACTACTTTTGTATTCAAGTTAATAGATATTTTGCAATTGAATACCAAATTTAATAATATGGTACATATCTACCATGTCGATGAAAATTATGAACCGTATACATTAGTGCAGACGACTTACACAACTTGATAAAAAGCGTTGTTTACAGAGCGCATCTATTATTATTTCTATCAATAAAATTTAAGAAAATACGAACACAGTAGAACTGAACAAATGTAGAACAAAAATAATAGACAAGCCTCTAAAACCATGATGCATGATGTGTACACGTTCTTAAAGATACAATCTATTTCTATTTACGTACTTATACCTATATCTAAAATTTTATTGCATTAAATTAAAAAAAAAACAACAAATCACGATTTGTGAGCATAATGCCGAGGCAATTTTTTGCTAACCAACTAGTAGATGAATTCATCAAATCTGTTAAATGCTATTTTGAATATTGTAATTTCCTACTTTTTTATTTTATTCGGTTGTATTTTTTTTCGATGAATAAAATAAAAATATCATGAATAACAAAATTAACTATGGCTTCCGTTACGCGGTTGCGTAATTTCCGTTACACACATTCTCTGTAAGGAATCAGCAAAGCAATTTTCAAACACACGTAAAGTTTTCGGATCGGAAATGTCACTTTTTGTCGGATCTAACATAGTATCCGATAGATTAGAATCCCCATCGTAATCTTCCGAATTCTCAGATAAGGCTTTCCGAATGTTTGAAAATAGCTACACAGATCTTGGTACGCCCGATAGTTAAACGAAAATAAAATATAGGTACCTACCAGTCCACTTACGAACGAATTGAAGGCGTTTCTGCCCTACCTACTAAATTGAAAGATGAAACCCGAGATGAAACCCATTTGTTTAAATAATATTAACAAGCCTCATAGCTCAGTTGGAAGTAACTCTGCCTTGTGCGCTGTAGGTTGTGGGTTCGATTCCCACCCAGGAAAAACATTTGTGTGATGAATATAGATGTTTTTTCTGTGTTTGGGTGTTGTATTGTATGATAAGCATGTATTTAAAAAAAAAAGTGTTTATGTATTCTATACGTAATCTTGTTCCCATATTACAAGCTATGCTTAGTTTGGGGCTAGATGGCGCTGTGAGAAATGAATGTCCTGTAATATTTAGTTATATATTATTTATTTATTTATAAAGTCAATGTCAAAGTCAAAAGAATCGCTTCGAATAATGTGACAGGCGCCGTGTTGACAACACGATGCCTCATTCCTTGAAATCTGACACTTGAGTACTAGTTCCAGTAATACACAAACATAATGCTCTTAGCATCTAGGGCGTCTGCTTACCGGCATTATGTGCTAAGAACTAACCCGACATTCCCCTATCTTGTTAGCGTAATGCTATTACCCCTTTATTATTCACCTTCTGTACCGTATCCGATTTCATATTTATAAGAGTAGGTGAGCTTATAATCAATGCGCAATTCATAATATGACAAGCCTTACAGCTCAGTTAGTAGCTTTGCCTTCTGCGCTGTGGGTTGTGGGTGCGATTCCCTAACAAGACAAATATTTGTTTGACGAATGTAAATGTAGGTATGTTCTGTTTTTGTTATTGTACGATAAGTATCGATTCAAAAAAAAAAGTATTCTCATATCTGTAATCTAGTTCCCATATGAGAAATGAGGGCTTTATTTGGGGCTAGATGGCGTTGTGTGAAATTACTGTCCTATAGTTATAAGTGTTATGTTTATATGTCTAATCAAATAAATGGTAAAACCTTGGATCATGATCGAAGATTTGTTAATTCTCATATAATCACGTGAATATTCGAAACAAAACGGAAACACGCAGGTTTTTGTAAACTTTAATTTACTGTAAGTAATCATGATTAGAGTTAGGTTAGGGACATTCGGAAAATTTGTCGAAACCACAGAATTCTGTCTATGGTCTGTGGTCGGTAATCTTTGCTTGTTGTACGAAAAAGTTTGATCACAAAAGCGAGGCATACTAACAAAAAAATAAAACAACAGAAAAACGTGGACAGGAAAGGAGATCGAAAGCTTTACATAGCTATGGTGGACCATGGATATAAAAATTCTGACCGTGGAATTTATAATAGTTTAGGCAGACTTGACATTTAGGTAGGTTAGTGAATTTTGTGATGTTTTTTTTTGTATTGTTTTTATACAACTAGGTGACAGAAAAAGCAAGTAGCCCACCTGATGTTAAGTGCATATCTTGCCTATAACAATGCCTTACTGCATAGGTCACATCCACGGAGAACATAGCCTACACGGCACTGCATTGGGCCCGTTAACTTGAGGTATAAAGGTGTTATGCCTCGCCTGCCCGTAATTTCACCGGCAACCATGCCCTTCATACCGGAACACAGCAACGCTGGTGGCGGCTGAAATAGGAATGGTTCTTCCCCGGACGAGCCCTTTCACAAGGGGTCTCCTACTCTTAAAATATCGATGTAAGAGTACTAATATTAAACAATATAAGAGTTATCTTGATTAATTAGTATATGGTGGACCATGGATAAATAAATTCAGCTGAGGGAGGTAAGTCTAATAGATTAGGCAGACTTTAGATGTAGGTTAGTAAATCGATGTAAGAGTACTAATATTAAATAATATAAGAGGTTCCTACTTTGATTCATTAGCATATGTTGAACCATGAATAAATAAATTCTGTTGATGGTGGTAAGTCTAATATACTAGGCAGACTTTATATTAAATGTAAGTTAGTGAATCGATGTAAGAGTACTAATATAAAACAATATAAGTAAGAGGTATCTTGTAGGTACCTATCTAAATTAGGTACTTATACTTATTTAGGTAATTTACCTAAATATGTAGTGTGAATGCTGACGATAGGACTGATCCACAAATTAAATAGCTCAGCGTGCTATGGAACTCGGTGTTAATAAAATCAGAAAGAAGACTATGAGACTGAAATGAAGACTAGGCCTGAAGTCCTCCGGCTAGATGGAGAGACGACCTCCGTTCAGTGGCGGGCAGAGAGTGGATGAGGAAGGCCGAAGATCAGGCTCCGTGGCGCACCAGGGAGAAACCTATGTCCAGCAGTGGACTGATATGGCTTGATGGTGATGATTCCTTGACGATGATGCGTCATCAACCATTTCCGCGCATACTCACGTGTTACGTCAGCACAGCATTAACCCCTAGTACACTCTTACTTACACACTATTCATCAATTTGTTTTGCTCTAAAATGTTAGCTTGTTTGGATATGTTTTAATTTAATTTATTTTTTATTTTGTAACAATTCTTAAAACTTATTTTTGCTTGTTTGTTTATTTAAGTAAGGTTTAGAAACCATTGTTTACGCAACCTGGAACGTAACTTATCTCGTTCGGAGAGGGGCGTTGTCATCTGCGACACAGTAGTAATACTTCTGCAGGTGACATCGTTTTTTAACCGTTATTCTGTACCTACCTGCTTTGTTACTAAATAAACGTTTTATTATTTTTATATATTTAATATTGTGGTTTTGTATAATCGATTTTAAACGATGGAATAAATCTATATATATAAATGAACCCCTATTTTTCATGGTTACGCTATAACTTGAGAACGGCTTGACCGATTTCAGTCATATTTTTTATTCATTTTCAAGCGCAGGGCTTAATCTTTCCGTGTGTTCTTTAGCTTCATCGTAATCTACACTTTAAATGTTCTCTATATAAGCAAGTGCTGTTATAGCCTGTGAATCCAGCCCCCGCTAATTAACATCTTTATAGGTACTTGCCCTATATTTGTGAATGAACCAGATTCTATGACTACAATCTAAATGTTTACTACTAATAGTGGTACTGTGACGGTGTACGTATAGTGTCTGGACGCCCGGTCGCCCTGTCCATCTTCCGCGTGGCGTGGCACACTCACAGGGCTAACCCTGCGATTTCTAAGACGATAGAAGTCGCCGCCACGTAACATGACACTATAGCATAACGGCTATAGGGGACTGTTGGACCCAACTTCAAGCTGTGCGCCGCCTGCTCCCATCGAGAATTGCACACGTTGGGCGAGCTTCCACTACCCAGTACTGCTTGCCGACCAGATAAGATAAGATCGTTTATTTGCCAGAACATGTGATTAGTTGGTAAGTAAAGCTACCAGCTCCTACCGAGCTGTACTACACCGACGTTTCCGCCGAGCTACCACGCTGCCTTGAGACACGATTCCTCCACACTCAGCGTCGCCACAAGTTCACGCTGCATCAGCAGCATACTACAGGACAGTACCAGTGGTGACCCAGTGACTGTTACTAGAGACTCTAAATGCCCTTGAGGTCGGGCCTTCAGCCCACCTTTGTAGCCTAAGAGAGCGACTATCATACCCCCCATGGCCATAGCCGGCGCGTCTAGAATGTAACTTATCATCTATAACTATAAACTTCTATCAATATACCTACTTATATCTATTACAAACCATTTTATATTCACCTTCCTATCACTACCGTAATGTAAAACGATATCACGACCAACGCGACAGTGACAACAAGCATAACAATAAACAATAATTTATAGAGATAATAAAAAATTACAAACATATACAATATCAAAAAACAACAATAGGAATAATTATCATTAGTATTGTAGTATTACAGTTTGAGTTAAATGACAGGAAAACGTCTGTCGGGTCAGCTAGTAATAAATAAAGATTTGTATATCACTCTCTGAAAAAAAAATACTCGATTGAATGAATGAATGAAAATACTTTATTGCACACCTTAAAAGTAAAACTACTTAGGTTACATAAAAAAAATGGACGGTCTTTAACTTAGAAATGATCTCTTTAAGACAACCTTTGAATGGAGAGGATTTTATGGCTAAAGAGGTGGTTGGTGGTGCAAATAATTTAATACGGGTTTGATTGTTACCTTCTTGCAGACTGTGGGTCTGAAATTCTACGAATGGTTGCGATGTTAGAGGGATTGTGATAGAATTCTATTATAAATAGTCTTGAATTGTTTTTTCTATGGTCTACCTAATGCCCATATATACCCGTCAAGCCAATGAATATCTTAAAAGACGATTATGGGATCGCAACAGAAGAAAAACAGCTTTCTTCTATCGACACCTTTAGTGCGATCACGGTGATTATTTATTTATTTAATATTTACATTGCCATTACAGTATAAAACCAAGGCGACAAGGAAATACAACACACAATTACACAAAACATTAACCATAACAATCAATAATAATTGGTCCTACTTAAAAATAACAAAAGAGTTTCTGTGAATTTCGTCAACGTAATATTGAAAATTCATTGTACGAAGGGCCCGCGTTAACGGGGACTCACCCAGGAGGTTAGTTTTCGCCCTCGGGATAGCAAGTAGCTTAGGTCGTCGGCGTATACATACTTATCAGGTACGTATAATCCTATGCTCATCAATACCTGCGGGTTGTGTATTATGCCTCTAAGTAGACGGAAAATGTATTTTATTAACATCATTTCCATCATTATGGCATTATCCTCCAGCTTTGCAGGCTCTGTTCAGCAGTGGACACTAATGGGCTGTGTGTTTTACATGTTTGATTATATCAGGTGTCAACCGTTTTAGTTGTATCCTCCTCTGTGGTCTAGTGGTTCGCCCACCGGTGTCAGATACAGAGGTCCCGGCTTCAATCCCCAGGGGAAGCAATATAGTTCTTGGTTTGGTTGGTGGTAGGATTTTTTTTAAGTCCGCCTGTTCAGCTACCACTGTCTTAACTAATTCTGTCGCCATAATAACAATTCTTAAATTGTGTTCCGGCATTTAATGGTAAGAACGCCAGCTCCTCAGTTCGTTGAGGATTCCGGGTGAAGTGCGCTTCCACCTTATCATAACTTGAAAATCAGAGTTGAAGGCCAAGCACATCCTAAAAAATGATCGTAAGATTGAAATCAATACATATTTGGGGTGGAGACCTTGGGTCCGTGGGGAGCCGGTGCACTCCGGGTTTTTAAAAATCTTGCGGGGCTTTTGATTGAGGCGACACGCGACCTAAGGGCTAGCTCTTATTTATTCCAGCGAATTAGCATAGCTATTCAGCGTGGCAATGCAGCCAGTGTCTTGGGCAGGCTACCGTCTGGTACTGGTCTGGAACAGTTGAGTTACCTATAGGCCGTTTGTAACGAGCCTTAGGTAATCTGACTGATTCCTTTGTACACAGTTAGTTTAATTGTACTTTTTGTTGAATAAATTTATACATATTATAAATATATAACATAGAACGTAAATGGCAAGACAGTTCGTTCTGGCAGGTCGAATGGCGGATTTTGCAATGTACCTACGAATGCGTTTTACCCACATGTCGGGCAAGGCTTGTCCTATTTGTCCCCGGGACTTCGCTCACTGGATAATCCCTTCCTTTGTTGGCTATTTTAATGCTTATGCCCTTTGTGTGACCGCCCTGTATTAAGTTATACGCGGATAATCGCCGTATTATACGGAGTTAATTTTACATTACGGGTAATAGCAGCTGCTTACTGTGCAGGGAAATAAATCCGTATTTGCTGTATGTCAATAAATACCTACTTAAACTATGTACCTCTCATTCACTCAACGGTTTAATAGGGAGCTAAACTATACGTGTAAAAATTGAGGTAGGGTTAATTGGTACATAGAAATGATAATACAATATCTGAAAATAAATTTCGCACAAAATCGATATTTGTTAATAAACTTCACTTAATCTAGAAAACAGACACGACTTTCTCCCGTTCGAGGATTCACCTCTGATGTACGCGTGGATCTTATGAATAAATATTATATTAAATAAATATTACAGGACATTAATTTCACACAGCACGATCTATTCCCAAACTAAGCATA
Source organism: Venusia cambrica (assembly GCA_951394065.1). Lineage (NCBI taxonomy): Eukaryota > Metazoa > Arthropoda > Insecta > Lepidoptera > Geometridae > Venusia > Venusia cambrica. Next base: position 4,226,146 of record OX596044.1, on the reverse strand, counting down.
GCTTGTAATATGGTAACTAGATTACGGAAAGAATACTCAAATACTTTTTGTAAACAGACATCTATATATAATATAAATATATATATAAATATAGATACCACCAACCAAAAAGTAAATAGGGTGATTTCGCGCCATGAGTCTATTTTTAAGCCTTCCTAGCTTTATTGAATCGTAGCTTAGACTAGTTAATAGTTACCTACCTCAAATAAGATTTTGCTTATACGAGTAGAACAAACAGTTCTAACCTTTTATTTTAATGTACGACGGGGAAGCGCTTGGCCTTCATCTCACCTAAATAAAATCTTGTAATACATCGAACATATTTTCGAATAATCTCATGTCACGCATCATTGAGTGTCCAATATTTGCAGGAACCGAACACCGTAAAGATGTTTCCGGCCATGGAAGTATCGAAGTACTGTCCAAACAGTGGATGGAGGTAGCTGCGGCAGCCGGCCGGTAGCGACGCGGCTAATTACATCAATTATAGGCAAACAGTCGGTACTCGGGTTTCTGCTCCCACCTTTGTCAATATTGGCGCAACTCGCGACCGCCCGGAGGATGGACCTGAGGTAGAGCCCCACAACGCACTTTCGATACTTTTATCATGCTTACAAATGTTATAATGACACAAAAAGTCACGGGTCCTGATGCTGATTCCAAATGTTTGTGTCATAGGTATTGATCAGCGCTCAAGCTGAGTATCAACCTACCTCCTCCCATCAACCGTACTTTTTATTATCCTCTCCATCCTAAGGTTGTCTGGAAGAGATTCGCTTTTAAGCGAAAAGTCCACCCATTGTACTGTTAACTTATGTTTTATAATGGTAAATTGTTCTATATGTTTTTTGTGTACAATAAAGAATTATCATTCATTCATTCATTCATTCATTCATTCATTCATACCTCTATGACCATAATATCCCACCAGATGGTAACGTGGCCAGAATACTGGCGGCATTACCACGTTGGATGGCAATACTCACCCGCTGCGCAACAATACAGTCCAGAATTCTGGTCACGTGTAATCTTGCAGCCTCTTAGCTAAATCCCTAAAATTTACCTAATACCCATCTTACCTAAATCTGTCGCCATAACAACAATTTGAAAAAAAAATGTGTTCCTTGTTTAGAGGTAAAATAGCCAGTTCCTCAGTTGGTTGAGGATTCCGGGTGAAGTGCGCTTCCACCTTCTGATTTTCAAGTTATGATAGGGCCTATCATAACTTGAAAATCAGGTGATATGAAGGTCAAGCATCTACCCGTCGTATTATTAAAAAAAATAAGTTGTACGTGATAAAGTCTTACCTGCTTTTTGTGGGTACGTCCCATTTGTTCTATGGAACATGTCGTCATCAAACAAAATGAGACATTTTCTTCCCAAATTTTTCCATTGAACTACATACTAGCTTTTCACCTGATTTTCATGCCATAGAACAAAATGCTAATCAGATTTTCCCAAAATCTTCCATGAATCTGCCTGTCTAAATGACACTGATAATGACAATTATTCTGTCATACCTGAATAAACAATAATAAATAAAAATGAAATACGAATAAAATAAATCGGAAACGTGGGGAGGTCTCTTCAGATTATGTAGAGGATTCTCAATCTCAGAGCATTCTAGTACCACCAGTTCAAGAAATATAATCTTAAGAGGTCTCATTTACCTTGTCCTGACAACAATTTGAGAAATAAAAGTATTACATGTTCTATAGTTCAAAAAAAGAAAAAAATATCGAATTTTGTCCTATGACATCATGTTCCATGGAACAAATGGGACCTATGTAGTGTATATTTGTGGATGTATTCCCCTACATGGCAAAACTACTGAACGTGTTGAGCTAAATTTGCACATATATTGTTCTAAGCCTTGGTACCAAGCGGACGATATCACAAGCATACGCTATGTTATACCTATTTACAAAGACCTCCCAAGCAATGCAACCCGTGCAATTTTTTATCAATCTTAAAAACTAAAAAACATCCTTTTGTCGTTCATTGGATAAAAAAGTTGTTTGTTGTCGCGAGGATAGAACCTACAGTGTTCTTTGTGAGCTGTGGAGCCTGCCAAAAGGCGCATTGCCAACGCCAAGGGCGCAAGATCCTCTCACGAACAATCAGAGTTCAATTTTCTCGCTGTTAGTAAGATATCTCTGTAATCCCCTGAGACACGATCCCAAAAGGGTCTGCGCAATACAATTGTGGATCATACATTAAACACGTTTCTATATTGGTGTGTGATTGTGTGTGTGCTGGATATTTGTACACAATGACACCTGCTTTGAACCATGTCGGTAAATAAAGCACGTCTCATTTATGTACCCCTATTATTGTCTATGCTATTGTCGGGTGAATCCGCCGTAGTAGTACCTACATTGAACATTTTTATCGAGTTAAAGCTAATAAGGAATTACTCTCTAGGCTCTGTAAGCTAGTAGACCTCACAAGTCTGTCTTTGCATTGCTTAAATAAGGCTTAAATAAATTTACAAATAAAGTTTTGTGACATGATGTCAATTTCCCGAAATGGCTGAAATGTGTTCATATATTACGTTTATAATCCCCATTATGATTTTTTTCCAAAAACGAAATCGAATTTTGTCTATTTAGTAAATATATTTTTTAAACTCGCGCGATTAGAATAACATTATTTATTTTGATACGATAAAACATGGGTATCAGATCACGTGTGTCTGCCCTCGACGTGGGCTGGTGCAAACCCGACGAAACTTCGCGATAAATACTTATATATCTAGGTAAAATACGCGATAAATACCTATCCGTTTGTCGTATCAAAATAATATTAATATCGTCGTGCTGATTGACTGACAATCGACGCACTTCACAAACTGGAAGTCCTAGACTTGAAATTTTCAGGTTAGCTTCCTTTTTTTTAAACATTATTGCACTAGCACTATCTCTCGGAACAACTGTTATTACGATATTTCAAATATATTGTTGTGTGGCGCTTTACGATATCTTCGTTAAGTACCACAAAACACCCGAGTAAGTATATCGGTACACGTCTGTGATTCGAACCTATGACCTTAAGATAGGAAGGCAGTGGGCATGGCATTCAACCAAACGCGGCTTCGTATTTACAATAAAATCGGCAAAGTTTCCCACATTGCCAAAAAATCACATCTCTTCGAAACGTGATGTTTTGCCCCTTTTTGTTATTAATTAAATTGTATTTCTTTTATTTTATGATTTAATGGCAATACAATTATGAGGATACGTATTCATTGAAAATTTCAACTGTCTACCTATTACGGTTCATGAGCTTAAGCCCATTGATAGACAGCGCAGTTTCAGATAGGTACCTACCTATCCCGTCTATATTATAATGGCAAATATTTATGAATTGTCTTTTGTGTCCTAGGGCTTACCTGCAGCATAGTCTTAGTGCTAGTTCATTTAGTACACAACCTACATAGGTTGTGTACTAAATGAGCTAGCACTAAGTTCTTTCAATTATGTCACTAAAGTAACATAATTGAAAGAACTGACAAAATGTATATACATATGTAGATATAGGTATAGGTATACCCATACCTATTATAGTATTTGTGTCATATCTGCACGGAAAATCAAGCATGCACTATGTAGTCTTCTCTGAAATGACAAACGCTTAACAATAGAATTTGCCTCAACAGATTATTACTTACAGGATGATACTATTGTATCATCTGTTGGGAGCGTCATATTGTCACATCCATTAAGTCCTGTGGGCGGAGCCTCGCAGGCCACGCCCCCGGCAGACCTGCGTCACCCCACACGGTCCGCGCCACTCGTCTCAGGCTCACTAAAACGATTTACTCGCAATCGTATCACGCATCGTATTAGCTCGCTTACGAACTTACGATACTTTTCCGGATTCTCCTAAGTCTTATAGGGGTAGTGCTAAGTTACGCGTGCTCTTGTAGTTTTTGCGAGACAGAACCGAGCAGCGGTTTGGTTTGGATACTCCGAAGTCACCGAGGAAGTTAGAAAAAGAGTTATTCGCGTGATCTTATAGTTTTTGGAATAAGACAGAATCGAACAGTGGTTTGGTTTAGGATGAAAAGAACAGAGTCGAGTTGATGATGTGCGTTGGTTTGTGGCGAGTTAGTGGTCGGTGAAGAGGTGGTGGTGTCAGTGTGGCGACGTCGCAAAGGGAGCGGGACGGGCGCGGCATGGGCGCGGGCGCCGGCGGGGCGGGCGGGTGGCCGCGGGATTCGCCGGCGCTGCTGAGCACGGCGCTGCTGCTGGGCGGCGGCTCGCTGCCCGAGCGCCCGCCGCCGCCGCTCTTCACCATCGACAGCATCCTGGCGCCGCGACCGCACCCACCGCTGCCGCCGCTGCAGCTCCACCATCTAGCGCACTCGCCTTTCCACAGAGCGCATGATATCTTCGGTACGTCCAGTGAGATGTTTTTACTAGCTGGTGAGATTTACTTTTTGAAAATATATTTATTTCCTTAAACTTCGTATACATTTATTCAATAAAAAGTACAATTAAACTAACTATGTACAAAGGAATCAGTCATATTACCTAAGGACCGTTACAAATTTGAAAATTATTATAGATACATTAATGAATAATACAGGTTGAAAATTATTATAGATACATTAATGAATAATACAAGACGTTGATTTCAGACAGCTTTGTTTAGCCCCAAGCTTAACAAAGCGACAAAACTTTTTTTTTTTTTTGTGAATACTTATTAGTTGGTAAAACGTCAGATACCCGTTTTACCTACTTAATTAATTACCATTTGGGTCCTTCGTCCGACTGATGTGTTATTTCTGTATCGTGGTGGTAATTTAAAGGCGCGTCGCGTCTTGGTCTGCCTGCGTTAAATGAAAATTATATCAAAAAGAGAATAGAAATGAGTTCCGACACATTTCAAGGAAAAATATTTTACCTTGTATACCATTCATAGTTATGTTAATAAAAATGTATAATTTGTTGATATAGCGGAAATTTTACACACGTGAATTTTAATCTGTCTATCTAATACGATTTATGAGATACAGCCCGCTGACTGAGCGGAGGCCTAATAATAGAGTCACGCCCGTTGGACGGAACCTTAAAAAGGTCTTAACGTAAGGATGGCCCTTTAGGTAATACTTAGCTAAAACAATCTCGCAACCATAAAGAATCAACCAAAAACTTGCCGAAATTACATGACAGCTGTCAAACCACCATATTGAAAACTAGACGAAATATAATTTTTACGAGGCAAACACTCCAAACCACGAAGATACCAACTTACGAAAGTCACCAAGGCCAACGTAAAGCCGCTGAACCAGCATGTATGCTAAAGTCTTTCGAGGCAAAACCAAGCGACTCGGCGGTCGTCGCTGCTGAAGTTGATGTCAGAAATAAGAGCCTAAGCCTCGCTTCTTACCCGCACTTCCCTGAAACGGTAGAGGTGTTGAAGACCAGTGATGATGAAACTAGACGACCAGTGTAGCTCATAACTTATTGTCAGATTTTACTTAAAATCCTATAAATATCAACGCTATTCTCAAACCATTTCTTAAAAACCTTGTTTTCCAATGTCAAATCTTTCCGGAAACTCCGGTTAGAAGATTCCGAATTCGATCCGTTAAAGCCTCCGGTATATTTGAAAGTAGTTATACCTGTACACAATTGGATAAAGCAAAATTTTCCATTGGCAATATTTTAGAAACAGCCTGACTTCACAAATAGGACCTACAAACTTTTATTCCTCACTTGAGAGCACTATTTCCAATATCGTTGCGACATCTGTGTACTAAAGCCTGTACAACTATACGCCTCACAAATTTCAAACAAATTTAAAAGCTTTCGTCATATTTCACCCTGTGTGGATGAATTGCCGAAATACGGATTCGAGTTGATAACTGTAAACAGTAACTATCGATCTGAGCAATTTCCGAATAATAAAATAATTGTCATTTTTTTATTTTTATAAAAAATACTATTATAGTTCTTACATAATAATTCAGAAACTAGGTAACACTGTAATAACACTTTTCTATTACATAGACATATTACATACATACACGAAATACATAACCCTCCTTCTGGGGGTGTCGATTAAATACGAAATCAAGTTGAAAGTTGAAAAATTAAAACCCAACTGCAATTTTTCAAACTTCACGTTTTTTACCAGAACAATTAATTCTAAATATGTATATTTATTACAATGTGTATGTAGAATCGGTTAGCTACCTTTATTTTTTTGTTATAATAAATTGTTATTAATATTAATATTGTTATAATAAAACGTTTTATTGTTTTTATTTTAATTTGCACCCGCCATATTAAAATAATCACTCTCACAATTTATAGGAACCAAACGCGTACTCTCATGTCAAAACCCATCTAGCCTCTAAGCGTTACAATTAAATAGATATCATACAACAGTCATAAAACTCATACATGCTTTCTAAAATATAATCTTTTTTCTAAGGTATAGTCAGGTAATAATTATAATTATGATTATATGCTATAAAATACTTTGTTTAGTAAAATTTTCAGTAGATAAGCATGTTTGCTAACAATGAAAACAGGTGTTCAATATTATAGATATCACCAGCTTACACAGACGATAATTTAAACAATAGATGCAAGGTTCCAGTGACATACTTACTTTCAACTGAATATGTGGTTAAATAAAAGAAAGTGGTTTAATATTTATATTTAGAATTGGCATATTACTAACTTTTGATACCCATGTTGATGGAATAGAATATTATTTGACACCCCTAAAAAATTTTGAATCACAACCCCATCTAAAAATAATATATTGTATGTCACTCCCACAATTCAGACGAATGACAAATCACAAGCTAAATTCCATTAAGCCGTTAAGGCTGCAGAGTGAAAGTTAGAAATCCCATACATACAACCATACCTAGTTACGTACTCTCGATAAACATAACCCTCCTTTTGAGACAGTCGGTTAATAAGGAATTAATTCTAGATCCACCGTAGCTTAGGCTGTGCGTTGTATGTCTGTCAGGCTCAAGAATTGTATTTATTAAAACATGCTGAATTGTTAAAGACGTGCCACAATTATTCTTGATTTGTTCGTTACACTCTTTCGTCTGTTGAAAACATATTCTCAATTTTATTTTATAAGTAAAGTAAAATATTATTTATTAGGAAGTATTCAAATGTAACTATGAATAAAAAATCTAATTGAAGTTGTCAAAAATACTGATTAGGGCGCACTGATATACCATACTAAATGGGCGAGAGATTAGAGCGAACAAAAATATTGAAAACGGCGACTTGAAAATATTTGAGATTCGAGTTATTCAGATTAATTTTTAGATACAAATCTTCATATCGTTCTCGGGCATGCCTTCATAGTATTCCACATCCGAGAACATTAAAATGGTCAAAAAACCTTAGTAACAAGCCATTTTTGGGACTTCGACGGCCGTTGCCGCGGCACGCTCGCTTCGCTCACTCGCTTTTCGCCCAATTAGTTATTTATCCGAACACTAGTTACCGACAATTATATTCCGAGTCATGAATGGGTGGGTCCACGGGTAAAAAACGCAGTTTATCAAACTTCTCCGTGGACCCACTAAAACTGCTGAATATGTAAGAAAAGTTAAATATCTATTGCAGTGGGACTACGGGGAAAAACTCATGAATGTAAAGGCTCGGAATTTTAGTTACTAGCTCAGATTTTATTTTAGAATTTTTGGAAAACTAACAGCTAATAAAACTATAGAAAAAAATACAAGCTAACTTAGGGCTAATTATAAGTTTCCACAAATAAGTATATAAAGTTATGATATAGAAGTAAACAGTCCTGTGGTGATGTAGACGGTAATAAATAACAATGAGAAATAATTATATAGGTAGGTACTTAAATACGACTAAATATATCAAGTTACATAATAAAATAATGATGCTAATTACTATACTAACCTATCAAAGAATGAGTTGCTCATCAAGCTTGGTAATTGTGTTAAATAAATCTAATTCAACATTGTCACCAACATATGCTCGACTATTAAAAAACATCTGCTTGCCCTCGGTATAAACGAATTTTACCTGTAGTTCGTGTTTACCCTAGGAACATGGAGAAGATTAACTGTTTCCTACTGTCAATAGCTCATTCTACGTATTTTTAGTCATTCATTATTATCGCCAGTTAAGTAAATTTTCGCAAGCATATTAAAGACAGCTCGCTTTTCAATTAAAGTATCTCATTTAACATCCATATGTTATTTACTAGTCTATAGGTAATATCCGGTTAATAATTCAGATTAGGCACAAATCGGCACAATGTATTTTGCTACGTACAAAATTTCCTAACACATAAAATGTTTTATTTAGGATATTTTACACGTAGCTCTAGACCTGAACTAAACGTATTTTCCATAATATGATACAAATTTCGAACCGATCATAAATATTCATTCACTCGTGCGTTCAACTAAATACTGGATAGCTATTATATATTCAGGCGATATTTTGCGGAAATCCATTAGTCAATATATAAAACTGAAAACAGAAAAATATTTACTATCAAATCTGCAAAATTTACTCAAACGAATTAAGCGGATATGTTACTAAATATTTTTCTGTTTTCAGGTTTATATTGATAAACACTGGATGATATGATAGGCATTGTATATTGAGTGCAAATATAAAAATTTAGTTTTTTATAAAATATGGGTTAGCTCTTGACTTCCAAGCCATCCAAGGATAAGGTCTGCAACGGAGTAAGATTTACTAGTAGGCACTGACTCCTGAGCTACGACGGAGCACGGCAACTCCGGTCTATCGCCGGACTCCGTCAGGAGTGTCTGGGTAGCTACCTCCATCATAGACCTTATTCTAGCATGAGAGAGTTTCGTCAAGCAAAAATTAAATACCATTTCGCATGTTTCATTGCGTTGTAGAGGTGCTACGAAATGCCACACACTGCTACGAAGCTCTACGAAGTGCTACGTAATGAGTTAAATTTCGTTTTTATATCATAGGACATTTTACACAACGCCATCTAGCCCCAAACTAAGCATAGCTTGTAATATGGGAACTGGATTACGTACTTAAATACTTTTTTTTTTGTAAATACATACTTATCATACAATACAACACCCAAACACAGAACAAAAGTTTGTCCTGGGTGGGAATCGAACCCACAGCCTACAGCGCAGAAGGCAGAGTTACTACCAACTGAGCTATGAGGCTTGTTAAAGAGATTACTTTATTGACAAGACATTTATAAGGCAAAGTATATTTATTCAATCAAATATACAATTATACTATGTATACAAATCAATCAGTCTGATTAACTAAGGACCGATATAAACGGCCTATAGGTATAGAAATTAATAACATTTATTCAATAAAAAGTACAATTAAACTAACTAACTAAGTGGTGCCCTCCGGGTTTTCAAAAATCTTGCGGGGCTTTTGATTGAGGTGACACGTGACCCAAGGGCTGGCTCTTATTTAGGCCAGCGAATTAGCATAGCTATTCAGCGTGGCAATGCAGCCAGTGTCTTGGGCATGCTTCCGCCTGGTACTGGTCTGGAACAGTTGAGTTACCTATAGGCCGTTTGTAACGGTTCTTAGGTAATCTGACTGATTCCTTTGTACATAGAAATTAATTGTTGTGGTGGATTTTTGTAAATAAAGACTATCCCCCGCGACATCAATGTATTTGTATTGATGAGCATAAGTGTAATCTCTGCATATTTAAAATTTGGAATAGATCGTATCAACCATTCAAAAGATAAGTATAGATTAAATATAATATTTAATTTGACCAATATATCTCAACACTACCCCACTCATCTAAAATTGCCCTGATATATGGCCTCGAAGTGATAGTGATGAACAGAACCTTGGTGCAAGACGATCAGGTGGACCGTGTCCATCTGATGAAGTAGCTCCCATTGCCTAAGGATGCTTGCAAAACCAGGGGGTACCACGATTTTACAACATTCGTGGGCTGAGTTGAAAGGGTCGATTCTTAAGCCGTGACTGCCCCGACATGTCTGTGAATTGATAACTAAGTATCTACTTACTTAAGTATTAGTTATATGTATTTAGTACATACCTACTTAGAAGCGTTAGCTTATATATTATATCTTAGTATTAATTATCGCAAACCTACCGAAAACTGTAAAGGTTGCTGTGGGTTAACTAATTTTTAATATACTGAAAAATCACGCTCTAAAAAGAATGTAACAAGAAAATTTCTCATCTGAAATGTACTTTTAAACTATGTACAAATGAATCAGTCAGTTTACCTAAGGACCGTTACAAACGGCCTATAGGTAACTCGACTATTTGTACTGAAAAAGTTCAGTACAAAAGTATTACATAAACAACCTACATGTAATATTTATTTTATAATAAGTTTGTTTTATGTTTTTAAGATTTATTCATAGTAATGATAAGAAGATAGTCTTGGTCATACGCCACTTTAGCCGAAAGCTTATGATCGCTTATTGAACGCTGCTGTTAGAATATAGGTATTGTTTTGTAATATAACTTTGTTTTGCATAAATTAATCCTATTTATCGGAAATTTTCTTATTAAGCCCTTTCGTTTGATACCCAACACGGCATCAATAAACAAAGTTTTTTTTAGTTCATGACTATGTCCTCTAAAGGACGCTATATTCAATTTCATATGACATCATATAACTTATAACCAGCGGACAACCAAGACGCTTCTAACGATACCTCGCTTGTCAAATTGTGACAAATAGTTTAGAAGTTATGAGGGAACAGATGAACATACATACCCACATACAAACATACATACATAACGGTTAAACACATGATCAAAATAAAATCCTGTTTGCTCACCATAGTCAGGTAAAAACTGAGTTGATAGCTGGGCAGATAACGCTCAGAGCAATGGCTTATAAATGGGCAGTCCATCCTAGCAGCTAGAACATAACACCGAATACTAAAAAGTGGCTTAATATGAGTTTGACCTTTAAAAAAAAGATAAGCCAGCTAACTATCAACTGTCAGTTAATAACCGTCGGGATTAACAAAAGGTACGCGCGAATAATATCCGTTATCTTTTTGTACGGCAGATCACAACCCGTACCTTATAGATATTCCATTGTGCCAAACACATCGCCTCTATACCTTTACCATTAGTACCTACCTACTGGTAAGGAATGGAATTTTATGCTCTCTCTGTTTTTCCGTACGAATACAATCTTGGAGTATTTAAGTCCAAAGTAAGGTTCTTTTAGACTAGCGTGTTCCATCTTAGGCCACACCTTTACTTGTTATTCAAGTAAACTGATGTTCAAACGAATCGGAATCTGCACTTAAATGGATTTATTTGTTATATAGTTTAATGCAGTCAAAGCGATGTAACTATGCCATGTATATTTGATAATCTATCATCATAGGCCTTGCACATCTATAAAAGATGATTTATTGTTTTTTGTTCCTGAATAAACAAAATAAAATTAAAATAAAATCAGTAGATATAGGTATTAGGGCTTTTTGAATTATTCAAATCAGACATTTCATTCAAAAGATAGCGTGAATTTGAAATATTATCAATCAAATGAAATAATTTTAATGGATGGATTGATATGAAAATCGAATGCTTGGAAGATCATTGCAAATTAAGTAAAAGAAGTGGTGCACACAATGATAATATGTAGGTACTAGAAATATAACAAACTTGGTTAATTCTTAGGAAACTGTGTACGATTCTGTAACAAGCTTCCTCAAAGCACCACCAAACTTTCTGCTCGTAAATTCAAAATGCCTAAATGAGCCTTCCATAAAATTCGTGACTTTAAAAAAGATAACGCGTGGCCTGCCTGGTGTTGCAATACCAGCTGAAAGCTAAATGTTGATTTCACATACAAAAAAAACTGCCCATTATGTAGTAATAAATACATTTTGTATTGTACGACTGGAAAGGGTAAAATTTTTGTCCTCTGTTTTTATCCACCTTGTCAGAGCATTTTGTCTCCCGATGGTGGTTAAAAACAGAGGACAAAAATTTTATCCCCATACTTTAATAAAATATAAATATTATATATTATTAAAGTATGAGGCGTGACATACTTTCAAATCATTTTTTAACAGCATTGCATAAGAAAACTATTACATTTCCGAAGGGCAAACCCAATCTTTAACAAATTAATGTTATGGCAGCGACCCCAATCCCCTAAGGTTATTTTGAATTTTTAAAAGGTCTTGGCAGAGAAAAGAATGAGATAAGCCGAGGTCCCTGGCGAAGCTGCGGACCATCGCTGCGGGCAAATCGACGTCTTATCTATTACTTAATTTATCTAATTCATTTGAATAAAGTTCCAAGCTATCAACTTTACGAGATGGTATTTTTAAAATATGGTCTATTTTTTTTTTCGTTTACAATAGTTTATTCAATAATTTGTACTATTAAACTAACTATGCACAAAGGAATCAGTCAGATTACATGCAGACACTGGCTGGATGTCCACGCCGAATAGCTATGCTAATTCGCTGGCCTAAATAAGAGGCAGCCCTTGGGTCACGTGTCTTGGTCTAAATTTGACAGCCAAGTTAATAGAAACATTAAATAATCTTATTATTATAATTATAATACAAAATACACAAAACAAACTTTAAAATCTCTCTCTGTGCTCATAATAAACAAGAATAAAAATAATAAGAAGGGTACAATAATGTTACTTTTGGTTAAAACGGTTTAGACGCAACAATGACTAATAAGTAATGGATAAAGTTAAACTACTAGCTCGTTTCGAACTGAGATCTCATGATGCCTGGATTGTGTGAAGTATTTAACCACGAACATTATTTCTTAAAAAAAGTTAATTATAAAAGATAAAAGAGTACTTTCATTACACTTTAATTTGCTGAAATAAGCACACTTTTTCTCAATCTCTATTCACCTGAGTGTTCGAGGCTCTCTGTCGTTGCTAACTCTCACTCTATGTAAAGTCAGAATGAGAGCAAAGCACCGACCGTACGTAATAGTATATGGGCAGAATACATTAGGAAAATAAGTCACTTCTTATTAACATGAAGAGCTTATTGTATAGTTATTGAAAGTGATCTTAAAGCCTTATTAGTAGCCGTGGGTTAAAAATCTACCTCTGAAGGGGTAGATTTGGGGTAGAGGGGTAGATCGTGGGCTGATCGGGATTTTTAAACCACGATACTTTTTATTTTTATACGACATCCGTGGGGATGCCGTAATAGTCAACCAAGGGGCTTCACGAATAATAGCAGCAGTTTCTTTCTGTGTCTAAACAAAATGTTAACTGTGAACACCAATCTGTCTGCCAAGCGTGGTTATTTTAGCCAAATCTTACCGTCTTGGATAAAGCTCTTCCCCATTGTGGTGAACAATGTGCTAGTGTGATGTTCGCAGTGAAACCCCTTGCATGACATCCCCAAAAGTAATTCATAAATCTTATTGACCCTTGGCTTGGCAACCCAATAAATAAAATATCTATAAGTTCATTGTGAAGTCAACATTTTGTCAACACCAATATACCATTACATTCTAAGAGACATACCAAGCGTTTTAACATCTTAACGTGCCCTGATGTTATAAAAACAACCCCTATTAACAAGTAAAATAACTCTTTAAAATGACACCCCACAAGCGGCAAAATGCGAGATGAACGTACTGCTTACTGGACCGACAGCTAACAAGTCCTCCAAACACCTATTTCTCAAAAAAAATCCTGGTACGAAAAAACCTACCAATTGATAAATTAAATAATTATCAATTGGTAGTAGGTTTAATTTATGGATAAGTGTAATATCATCATTTGATTAACCATTCAAATTATATGGGCGAAAAATTGTATGTATTTTTAGCCCATTATGTCAAAAACTTATCAAACCCCACAAAATCAAAAATCCCTGCAACTATCATTTTTTTTCATATTATCTTTTTTTTTTTTTTGTACGACGGGGAAGCGCTTGATCTATTACCAGTTTAAATTTCATTTTAATCAGATAACTCGTTCGACAGTTATGCCGTCATAAACATTGCCACATACATGTATGTATGTATGTATGTACATGCCGGATTTCCCCTTTTTTTTAAGTATTCTGATTAAATTGAGTCGCCAGTCGTTCGTAATAACATCAGCAATATGCCAGTATAAGTCCCTATGTACATCGATTTTAATCGAATAAATATAAATAATTATAAAACAAGATTTATTTATTAATCCTAAATGTTTGTTTTTTCTATGTTTATTTGTTCTAGTGTTCTTTTGTTTTTTATACTCTCTGATATTCCTTGATGTGTCTGCAAATAATGTTTTATCGTAATAAAAACGAAGATGAAGATGTTACGAAAATGTTTGAATGTCATAGCATTACCGAGGTGTTTGAACTTTGTGCCTGACTTCAGCTTCCTCGAGCATCAGTATTAACATGCATCGTAGCTGACAACCCGTGAATATCCCGGCTTAGAGCCCTTAAGCTTCTCTTCTCGCAACCGTTCAAAGTATTGGAATAAAAATTCAATATTTTTGCATACACCTACCCTTGGGAGGTAAGCATTCAATGTTTCTTGATAAATGTAAAAGCTTTTTAAGCCCGAGGCATCGGTACGTGGGTTGCTAAGGCGCTATCGGCGGCTTTCCTCCTCTTTACACGCTACTGCACGAGGCAACCGCATAACATAAGTTTTATAATTTAAAATAGGTGTAATAGCATTTTTTTTCGATCTAGAAAATACTTTTCTAAATATTTTCAAACCATGGGCATGTGCCGAACGTAAGTTTGGATGTGCCCCTGACTAACCCCTAGTGAATTAAGATCCACGCTCTGAGTAGCGATCGTAGGTGAATCTTCGAAGAGGAAAAAGTCGTGAGTCTGTTATGTATATGTTATGTATAACCGCCTCTGTGGTCTAGTGGTTCAACCCACCGATTTCAGATCCAGAGGTCCCGGGTTCGATTCCCATGGGGAGTACAATATATTGTGCTTGGTTTGGTTGGTGGTAGGACTTTGTTTAAGTCCGCCTGGGTAGCTACCACCATCTTACCTAATTCTGTCGCCATAACAACAATCTTAAAATTGTTGTGTTCCGGTATTCAGAGGTAAGATAGCCAGTTCCTCAGTTTGTTGAGGATTCCAGGTGAAGTGCGCCTCCACCTTCGGCTTTATCTCAACTTTTTACCAGGTGAGATGAAGGCCAAGCGCTTCCCCGTCGTACAATAAAAAAAAATGTTTTTTATTTCTAGATTCATAGCATCTTGATTTATGTATTTATGGCAAGAAGTTAAGATCTCGTAATTTGAAAAATAAGTCTTAAACACACAGATAAATTTCGGTGCTTGTAAAAGCTACAAATCAAATATTTGAGCAATTAGGTATCTAATAAATCAATTATGCTACTTCGGTGTTTTGTCTTCCATTCGGATATTTTGATACATATTTGCTGAAAATTTTCGCTTAATTTTTTATATTCGATCATCAAGGTAAATCTGCTAAAAAGTATGAATTATGGCTAGAAACCTTTTTTTGCAATTCGTATATATGGCGCATTACGTCAATAGGTTTTTAGGTTATTTTTTTGCACCCAGAAACACATGGCCTACATAATACATTTTTAAGATGACCAAAAACTCATTTATTAGCCGATTTAATTCATAAATAAAGACTATCAGTCTTTACATATTATGGAATTAAATCCTCATTCCATATATCAAGTATATTAAGTTACAGACATGGTCAAGTAGGTACCTAGGAACTTTATCTATACGATGTCTTGATAAATTTAGATAATTAAACAATACCTACTCCATGGATTCTCCGATGAATACCAGCAGGTCAAAAAGTTTTAGAGAGGTATATATTCTATGTTTTCATTTTGATTTTGACAAACACCGGCCTGAGTGCTTTTAAACTTTTATAGGCTAAAAAGTATTTACTCTTTGACTAAAATATATCTCATAACCAGCTCTAGCATAGACACACGAGGAAACACAACACATTCAGTATTATTTCAACGACATACATTAAAGTGTAGTAGAGCCCCTTGTGAAAGGGCTCGTCTGAGGAAGTACTACCACCATACCCATTTCAGCCGCCAAGCCGCATTGCTGTGTTCCGGTTCAAAGGGTATGGTTGCCGGTGAAATCACGGGCACGCGAGGCTTTACAACTTTATGCCTCATGTTGACGGGCGCAATGCAGAGCCGTGTAGTCTTTGTGGATGTGACCTGCGTACAGTATGGCGTTGTTATAGACAAGAGTGCACTTAACATCAGTGGACAACATCTACTTGCTTGTTCCATCTCCTAGTTGTATAAAAAAACAATACTTTTTCTGTTCCAAGATTGGATTCTATTCGTTGGATGTCAGGTAGATTAAGAACCAATC
This sequence comes from Venusia cambrica, assembly GCA_951394065.1. Classification (NCBI taxonomy): domain Eukaryota; kingdom Metazoa; phylum Arthropoda; class Insecta; order Lepidoptera; family Geometridae; genus Venusia; species Venusia cambrica. The sequence goes on along the minus strand of OX596044.1, from coordinate 4,209,799 downwards.
GATCTTGTCAAGAGAATGTGACATGTTTTTTATCTTACTAAGATGGCAAACAATTAATATTTATTGAGATGAAGCCAAGCGCTTACCCGTCTTACAATAAAAAAACAGGCATTAGGTTTACCTGATCCTAAGCAGTTACCGTTGCTTGTAGACGCTTGCAGTACCAGAAGCATCACCTAACATCGCCTTGCAGAACCTTTTAAAGGAACTCTGGTGACCCTAACATAGTGCTATTTGGCTGCGATATTCTGGAAGTAGGTACTTCCCCAGACGGGTTCAAATAGTGAGTAGGAAATCCTACCTTCTCGTAAATCACTCCAGTATACTGATAACGAAACGTTTTTGGCAGGTGTAGGGGGAGTTGGTGGCGTGCCGAACAGCGGCGGCTACGCTGGTCTCTACGGAGGCTACGCGGCCGCAGCGCTGGCGGGCCTGGCCGGTCCGCCGCCGAAACGCAAGCGGCGACATCGGACCATATTCACAGAGGAACAGCTGGAGCAGTTAGAGAGCACCTTCGACAAGACCCACTATCCTGATGTGGTGCTTAGAGAGCAACTGGCTTTGCGGGTGGACCTGAAGGAAGAGAGAGTCGAGGTGAGTTCAATCACTTTTAGGGTACCGCCACTAAATATCTATTTACTTTTATTATAGAATATGATCCCTAGACTCGAACTGGGGTCAACCTTGGGCAGAAACTAAGGTACTTTGGAAAAGTTATAAGAGCGAAAAAAGTTGGAGTCTAAGAGTTAAGCTGAAAGATAAAACTTGTAGAAACAATGTCCTTCGTCTTCTTTGTCTCACTTCTCCTTGACACTATTTAGATGTTAATAATTTGACGACTTAACCTTCATAAAAACTTAAGAATGGGATTACATACGTACGGCAGATTACAATCTTGTAGATGTTCCATTGTGCCGAACACATAGATTCAAAGATCCAAAGGTTCGATCCCGAGGAGAGTACAATATTGTGCTTGTTTTGGTTGGTGGTAGGACTTTGTTTAAGTCCGCCTAGCTACCACCATCTTACCTAAGTCTGTCGCCATGACAACAATTATAAATTTAGAGGTTTCGATACAGTTCCTCAGACTGTTGAGGATTCTGGGTGAAGTGCCCGGAAAGAAAGAAGTGCCCTTCCACCTTTAGCCTTATCATAACTTGAAAATAGGTGAAATTAAAGCCAAACGCTTCTGCGTCGTACAAAAAAAAGAAATATATCATTAGTACGTGTCTTAAGAACCATAAGGAATGGAAATCTTCTGTTTTTTTGCACCAATACAATCTTCGAATCTTTAAGTCCTTGGTTAGGTTCCTTTCAGACAAGCGTGCATCTTAGTTCACATCTTTACTTGGTTTTCATGTGAACTGGTAGTGAAATGCCTGGCTACGCTATCACCAATGAAAAATGGATGATCTTGAACTAAGCTAGGTAGCAAAACCTTAGTATATACCCACTCTAGAAAATCCTAGTATTAGTAGAAAGTAATTTCAATAGAACCTAAGTAAATTAGAAAGTATCTACAACAAACACAGTAACTAATCTAAAGTAACTAAATTAAAATAAAGTACATCGTAAAAATGTAGGTTTAATTTAATTATAATTTAAGTATAGATAATGAATTGATAATAATGTAAGTGGCTTGATGATGTCAGGTCCTTTAGTGATAGAGCTCAAATATTACTGTTATTTTACCAAAGTATCGATTTATTACAACTTTTTTGACAATTATCGTGGGTCAGATACCTCCAAAAAGTTTCTTATAATTCAATGAATTTACCTTTAAAAGTGTACGATGAGAAAACTTTAGGAATCCTTGCAAGTGGCTTAATTCATTAAGAAAACTTCGCAACGGTAAAATTCATTGTGTTTATGCCGAATAAATGAAATCTAACTCACATTGAAATGTAAGTTTATGAAAGGTACAGCAACCTCCTTTGTTGTCGCTTTAACAAAATTACGAAACCCCAATGAGGCTGGGTTTTGAAATATGACTTTCTTTGTGTATTACCAAATAAGTAGATTTTAATGAAATCACAAAGATGTCAAAGAAACAAAAAAAAAATGTTTTAAAAATGTTACGGTTTGGAAATATTTCTGGTAAATAAGGATTTCATGGGGTTTTTTTACGCGGAACTCTATTTTTCGCATATCAAAGTAGCCTTTGTTACTCCTTATAACATCAGCTGTCTGCCAGTGATAGTCCCGTCAAAATTAGTCCAGCCAGCCAGAGATAGTCCGGAGATTAGCCGACAAACAGACAGACAGACAGAACATGTAAACTTTGTTTTTTTTGCTAAAAATGTTACAATGTTTGTAATGTCAAAATTTGTAATGTCGATTTTTTGACATTCCAAACAGACAATTCAATTTTATTTATTTAACTTTGATAGTCGACATTTTTACAGAGGGTGTAATGCTATTGCTGTTAGAACAACAAATAATAAAAATTTAAAAAAAAAAAAGCAATGCGCACGTATGTTTACCGAAAACCATACCCTGCCAACCGAAACTCAGCAATACCTACTGCTTGGCGGTCGGAATATGTGTGGTTGTAGTAACTACTTCCCCGTGCTACATCTTCACACTATGTATTTACAAAATAAATAAATAGGATTTTAGTATTCTATCCGTAATCTAGTTCCTTTATTACAAGCTATGCTTCGTTGGGGCTAGATGGCGCTGTGTGAAATTAATGTCCTGTAATATTTATTTTATATAATTCATTAATTTATGTCATGTTAAGCGCCTAGTATAACAAACACAATAAAAATAAGCCCAAATAAGTGAGATCTGAAGGCAGCAGAACCTCTGATAAGTAAAAATGGCGAACAATCGTCAGGCAAGACAACGTGACTTGTTAGCGACCACGCTGTAAGGAAAACAACAAACAAGAAGACTACTTCGTGTTTGTTGTTTGTAAGTGACATAGACTTTTTTTTTATTGTTGATAGTCAAGCGTTTGACCACCAGCTTACATGTTCATGTAAAGATGTGGCCTAAGGTGGAGGACGCTTGCCTTAAAGGAACATATTTACTCTTGAAGACTCCAAGATTGTACTCGTACGGAAAAACAGACGAAGGCAAGGAATTCCATTCCTTTCCAGAATTAATGATAAAGGGAAGTAGAAGTAGTGAGTAGTGACTTTGGGTACTTAGTACGTATCATGTCAAACAAAACAAGAAGAAGAAGTAGTGAGTAGTGATGTAGGGTACTTAGTACATAATGTCATATAGAACAAGAAGTAGAAGTAGTGACGTTGGGTACTTAGTACGTATAACGCCAAACAGAACAAGAAGAAGAAGTAGTGAGTAGTGACGTTGGGTACTTAGTACGTATAACGCCAAACAGAACAAGAAGAAGTAGTGAGTAGTGACGTAGGGTACTTAGTACGTATCATGTCAAAAAGCTTTCTTAGCTACAGAAGCTTATTTGTAAAACATATAACGGGATGAGATTATCGTCCGTAATGATGGGAGTAGGTAGAAGGGCGAGTGTACACAGTGACGCGACGTTTTTTGTCAGCGACCAGAGCCTATGTGGGTGGCCCGCATAGTGCATATGCCCCTATTTAAACATCTCTGCTCACGTACCTTGAAGTTTTCGAGATATTTGGCGGTGATAGCTGAAATTGAAAACATTATTAATTTTAACTAGGTACTAATTTTAAAACCCGAGTGCATTTTTTTTTTTTGTACGATAAAACGCTATAACATGAATTACCTGTAATCCATATATTCAGAGCTGGCATTCTACCTTTTATGGGGTACATTTGACGCTATGGATGGCGATTAAAAAGCTTGATTGATTGTTTTCTGAACGAAATAAAGCAACAGGCTGACTATTATGCACACGTGACTTTGTTTAGAGGTTATATAGGTGTAGATGGAAATCCAGCCGATTCAAAATGAGGTCATTCAATCTCTAAAATACATAGTTTGTAACCTCTGGTGAGTAATATGTAGGTACGCCAACCAATTGTCTGTAGGATAGGTTCTCAAAATGTTGGTAATTACCAGCAGTTCTAGCTTGTATGGTTTGTAGAATAAAATGTCTTTTGAGAGTGAATTAATTGGCAATAAATTAGCGCTAGGAGGTTGTGGGTTTGATTAGCAAGCCTCACAGCTCAGTTCGATTCCCAGGACAAACATTCGTGTGATGGATATAGATGTTTTTCCTGTTTGGGTGTTGTATTGTATGATTAGCAATGAATGCATTTACGGATATAATTGAGGATTATATCCGTAATCAAGTTCCTGCTAACAAGCTTTGCTTAGCTTGGAACTGGATGGCGCTGTGTGAAATTAATGTCCTGAAAAAAAAAGTATAACTTTATAATTACCTTCCTCCGTCTGATTCCGTTCACTCAAAATAATTTAATAGGTAGGTATCTTAATACGAGTATATTCAATTTGAACCTCCAAACCATGTAGGAAATCTTACCTACAAAAATCGATCTTCTTGTAGTTTCGTCGAATAAATTTATACAAAACATAAGGGCTACCCTTATGTTTTGTACAGTACATGGTAATGATCAAGGCCCCATTTCTACTAAGCCAATGCTTCACTATGACAATGGTATCATGGCAAAATGGCCACTAGAATACGAAAAGGTAAAAATAGTGGCAATTCTGTGACCATAACATTGTCACAGAGCAGCGATTGGTTGAGTAGAATTTGGGCACAGTACTGTATACAATGAAAAAATATTCAACTCTCCCTATCTAACTACTAAAATCGTACGGTTGTTGATCATGGAGGTTTCATTCAAGGATTTCAGGATTATAATCATGTCAGTGAATATTATACGTACCTAAAAACCAGAGAACTAGGATCATGATGTATTTTTCATTCCTTCCTACACATTTTCCATATCAAGGCAAAAAAAAAGATGCTTATTTCCATTAATTGTTATTATTTGTTGTGTTGCCGCTAGCAATAGAAATAAATACACATTGTGAAAATTTCATAAGATACAGCCCGCTGACAAATAGACAAACGGATGGAGGGCAGACATGAGATTTGAAGTCTCTAGGCCTCCCTAGGTCTCTACTCCTATCTACTAGGCATAGAACGTTACGCACAACGGGGCCGAAGTCTGAAGTCGAAGATTTACTAGTTTACAAACTGATCTGTAAACCGTTGATTCAAGTTACGTTGGAACAAACATGTCTGCGGAATTCTCGGTTGTGGATCTTGTTGGAAATAAGTCGCGCTGTGTTTGTGCTACCGGTGTTGAGTGGAGTGTGTGCTGACCACTCGAAGTGCCACCCAGACGTTGGACGTATTGTTTGCGCACGCACTTGACTTTATCCGGCTGCGCGAATCGGACATTTCGGTTCGGCCCTACAGGTTTTGGGAGTTTATGGATTTATCGCTTGACTAGTCTAGTCTCCATCCGTGACCTCGCTTGAAACAATCCACCTGGGCCCCGATCCTAAAGTTGGCATTCCGTGATGATTCCATTGTCATAACGAAGCGATTAGTTTAGTAGAATTGAGGCCCTGTGTGTATCTTCTCAGAAATGGTCGCACTATAATACTAAAAGGTGAATATAAAACCTATAGTGGAAATTCTGTGACTATACCATTGTCACAGTGAAGCGATTGGCTTAGTAGAATCGGGGCCCTGGTTAGTTTAATTTGGTCATCTATAAAAGTAGTTGTAAGGAAGATTAGATGAAGTTGTCGCAGAAGGGGATGAAGCAGTATCTCGGGCTATCGTTACAATTAACAACCAAATTCATGGCTTTGCTGTTAGGTTTCGATGTGCGCGCGCATTATAAAAATAGCACCTTCACATTTTTTCCCAAACGCGCCAAAAGAAGTATAACTATAAAAATAAAAATATTTCGAAGATAGACAATTTTTGATAATGTTGGTCACGTTTGATGTAAAGAAATATACTAGATTTGAATTTGTTACTTTTATTTAGACTATGGCGAGTAATCAAATTGTATAATTTTTTATCTGTCCAAGAAGCTCAACTAAAAAGTATGAACAAGACTGTTCATACTATTTAGCTGAGCTTCTTTCATTCTTCTTTCATAATTGGTCTTCATATTGTCAGCCTAAGCGTTAAATGGTTATAGTACGATTATAAATTAGAACTTGCTGTGATGTAGGGTAATGACATTAGAAGCCCTAACCCTACTCGAAATAACAACCTTTTAATCTCGATAAAAATACAAAGATCAAAACTCGAGTAAAGTAATCAAATAAGGAAGCCTGAAAGTCGAACGGAATCTTTGTAGCAAGGGCAGATAATTAACTTATACGGCTTGCGAATAGAACGGTCGACATGTGAAATTTGCTTTAAGTGTAAACTTTTTATTAGTGAATCCGTAGAAATTGATCGTGAGCGGTTATTTATTGGTACACTCGCTACTTTGCGACCGAAAGACGGGAGCGTCAACCGACCGATTACTTTATTCTGCATTTATTCTGCTAGCTTTTGCTCGGAGCTACGCTGGCGTAGCGCCCGTATAGGTAAAGGTAGCCTATATGCTATTCCTCGCCCAAAAAATATCTGTACAAAATTGTAGATCAACCCGTTCAATAGCTTTTGCGTGAATAAGTAACATACATCTATCAAAACATCCAAACAAACTTTTGCGTACATAATCATTGTTAAGCGAATGGTTTGTCTGTTCCTAAGTTATTTAACTAAAACTTTCACCCTTATTATATAATTATAATTTTGTATAAACATTTCATTAGAATACTGTACAAAACATATCCTACTCTTAGCTTTATAGTTGCGGATGTTTCCATAGTCGGTTAGTGTTCTGATATTTGTGGTATCGATGTAAACGCACAACATCCTTTGAACTTAATCAGCATAGTCGGCTTACTTTAAAAGCGAGAGTGTATCTACGTCCAATACCTGGTGATATTACTGGTTGTATGCACAAGATTCATATCAGATGTCAGTGGTAAGTCGATTGGACCAAGTCGAAACAGGCAGTCTTGTTGTGGGTGCAGCTGGGATTTGAATCCACTACCGGATCGATACGCAGGCCGAGGCCATTAAGCTATGACTTACCTAATTTCTTACGAGAATTATTGCTTTAACAAAAACGTAGGCGTTGATAAGGATTTTTATACTTTTATTGCATTATTTCTTGACTGGAGGATGAGGTCTGCTTTACTTTATTCCACTTACGTGGCAAACATGCAGACATCAGATTGTAGTAGTAGTTAGTTTATAAACTTAAAATAATATTTAGTATTTAGCAATACCTGAAGGACCACCGCGCATAGCCAATCCTAAAATACGACTCTCTTCTTGAAAAATTTTACTGCTTAACTAACCGTCGATCCCGCGTCTCAGTCGCTTCGGTCTAGTCAATTTAGTTTTACCTTGGGGCAAATAAAAAGGGACGCTTGGCGGCGAGAGCGCCGCGAAAATTAATCTGAGTTAATTAAATTTGATTTATTTATGCTGCCGGGTCGAGAGGGGCGATAAAAGCACAACAATACGGCTAATGAGAGTCATTTTTGAGGCTTTTTCCCGGATAACCGTGTTTAAATTTGCGTAACCTGCTCAGGGAAGAAACCTTTTTTAATTATCGTTTAGCTATAGTGTTTCAGAGCATTATAGTTTATCCCCAGGGGGAGTATAATGTTATACTTGGTTTGGTTGGTGGTAGGACTTTGCTTAAGTCCGCCTGGCTAGCCAACACCATCTTACCTAAGTCTGTCGCCGTAACAACAATTCTTAAAAAAATGTGTGTTCCAGCAATTAGAGGTATGCCAGATAGTCCGTTCCTCAGTTTGTTGAGGATTCCGGGTGAAGTGCGCTTCCACCTTCGGCCATAATCTCATAACCTACTATCATATCTTGAAAAATCTGATGAGATGAAGGCCCAGCACTTCCTTCAGCAATAAAAAATAGCAATAAACAAAAGTTATTTATTTGTTTGAAATATTGCCATTTTACGTTTTACATTATTATGCTCTTGACTTCAATGACTTCAATGTAATTATATATTCTGAATCCATTTTGGCATTATATTGAACTGTTTTAGTAGGTGGTTAAATTTTTTATTTATTTTTTTGTTTAATTTCTGTTATTTAACTTTATTTGATAATTTGTTGAAATAAGTTGAATTTGGTGAACTTAGATACCTATTACTAACCTATCTTAAAGTTCAACATATTTTATGTCAAAAATTGTGACTTGCCTTGTATAGCAATCTTTGTTATAATGTGGCCAATAAATAAAATCCGAAATCCGAAATCAATGCTTGCCTGGGCATTGGTGCCAAGGATGGGAGCTTTCCCAGAAGCTGCCCATCAACACAGTGTACAATTTTTTAAAGTATAACTTCTTTACCACCTTTGTGATTTGAATCTGAATGAAACGAAAGCTCGACACTAAAAAGAGACAAACAAATACATCTATAGGATTTAGCCTGGGAAAGAATAAGATAAAATAAAGATAATATATTTGTACGAGTGTCAGTACGTTTGAGTGCGCCTGTGTATCACGAAGCTTTGGGGCCATGTCACTACGGCGTGGTGTATTTGACTCATGCATCGTTTACTACTTTTTACGCTTACTGAAAATTAATATTACATAATAAATCAATAAACCACTTCCAATATTCCATTCGTTTCATTCTTTCTCAATTTAGTTTCCTAAATGTCTCACTTCTAAAAGTATATGATTAACTAAATCGCTTGGTCAAATATGAATGCAGGTAGTTTCGAAAAACCACAAATCGATTAAATAACTATTGTGAAAATCATTGGAATCCGCGCTGGGTAACGTTTTATCCCTTTGATCTGTATGAATTTGTAAGTTTCACTTATCAGGCTTCGCAGCCATGCGTTCTGCGCTATAAACTGTAGGTTCAGTTCCAAAAAAACATTTGTGAAAAATAAATGTTTTGATGAGTTTTCAGTGTTTGCGCAGTAGTAGAGCCCCATAATTTTGTGAAAGGCCTCGTCCGGGGAAATAAGTCTCAAGATGGCGGGTGCAATGCAGTGCCGTGTAGGCCATGTTCTTTGTGGATGTGACCTACGCCGTAAGGCTTTGTTATGCGCAAGAGATGCACTACATATTAGGTTGGCTTTCTTAAAAAGTTTTTGAGAATTAAATCCGTAATTGAGTTAAATACCACAAGCTTCGCTTAGTTTGGGGCTGTGTGAAATAACTTATTCTGTAGATAATACTTATTTTTATCCATTATGCTGTGATGAACCCATGACAATACTGTAATATTCGGTCATAAATAAATACATAGCAGCTCAATAAATAAATACTTGTGTGTATCCTAGTGTGGGAGCTATTGTTCAATATTTTTTATATTTTTTCATTTTGTTTAAATTTAACTAACAACTAAGACGATGCTAGATTTGCATGCACTAGCACGCATGTTTGATTAGTTAGATATAATGTAATATGCATTAATTCATTGTCGATATTTATTATTATTAACAACCTTTTGTGTCCACTGCTGAACAGAGTCTCATCCAAATCCCAGAGTTGAGTTCGAGGGGTCGGTTCATCAGCCGCGACCGTCACGGTAATAAGGGAAGTACTTAGATACTACGAATATGACACCAAGTTTGACCCTTCAAAAGCATAGCCTGAAAATGTTTGTAATGTGGCCAGCGAAACCTCAGTAGTTAGCTGATACAATAAAACTGTGTGTTTTCGCGATACGTGTTTCGTAGCCCCTGCTATTTGCGCAGCGGCAATTGGAAATTGCATTATTAAAACGCTTTTGTTTAGGAACCACAATCACTTGGCTGAATTGAGCCGGAGCAACATTTTTTTGCGGAACTGACCGTACTACTTGTAATAAAACGTAAAGCTTTAGTTTCATGCTATATATATTTATTTGACAGTAAAGAAACACAAATAGATATCCATAAAGACACAGGATATAAAAACTAACAGCAAGAGCAATAACAATAAACTAGAAAATTTAATTCTTTATTGTACCTATACCAAATACATAAGGACAATTGACAATTATAAAACTAAAGAAAACAGTACAATAACGCTTAAAAGCGATCTCTTCCAGGCATTAAGACAGACTAAAGTAAGCTATGTGTGTTGCAGCACGTCAAAAAGATAAGAGCTCAGCCTATTCAATAGGTTTAAAGGGTTTAAAGAAATATATTCGCATAAAAGACTTCTTCGTCAATTACATGAGAATAGTTGTTTTTCTTAAAGTAGATTAAACACATAAGTGGTTGATCGTTCGATTGCGTTGGATTTGGTATTTTTGATAAGTACGTACAAATTACGATATGTAGGTAGGGTGTTATTATACTCATTCCATGCATACAGCCTAAAGGTATCATGTTAGAAATATATATTTTAGGTGGGGAGTACGTAGTAACGTACTCACAGTATGAATGTGGGTAAGTAGGTAGGTATTTTATATTAGTAGTTGTCAATAAAAAAAATAGATAACGTCGTCTTATATGCGTGAAAGAAGCTAATATTTTTCAAAGGTGCGGGTAGTTTATTATAAATTCAATGTAACAGTTTGGCATATGTGTGATCTACCTCCACGCTGTACCCCGGGCAACGAAACCGCTGGCCTTTTCTAGAGATTACGGCTGAATACAATATCTGATACACCTCTGATATTCTGATTTATATGAAAAAGTATTTAAGTATTCTATCCGTAATCTAGTTCCCATATTACAAGCTATGCTTAGTTTGGGGCAAGATGTGTAAAATCAATGTCCTGTAATATTTATTTATGTATTTATATGATATATAAAAGCTCATAACTTTGGAAAGCTTCATCAAGCTTAGTAGCATAGGCTTTATGACTTGGACCTATGCACTAGCGCATCCACAGTACAAGGACGGCTGAGCAGAGAATTTTTCAGCAAAGTATGCTAAGATTTCAATGACTATCAATGAATGGGTTATTCATGCACATTTACTGTGACCTGCATTATTTTCTAATCACATAATCTGTTTAAGTTTTTACACCGTTGGTTACCTAATTCAGTACCTACACGTGATAACCTTAATTGGCTTTTTACTTCTCAAGCGATTGTTAGTGTATTGTAACAAGCTGTTGGTTTTTCTAATAATAATATATAAATAAATATCTGATCACAACACTGGTGGTAGGACCTGTTAAGGGCCACCTAGCTTGCAACCCTTCTACCGAAGCCCGGCGCCAAACGGTTTCCCGTGTTCCCTCTGCCCCGGGAGAGCCAGTGCCTTCTGGGAAAGCTCGCTGCATCGTAGATCTCATTCTTGCTCTGGCGTAGGGATATACAAGTCCATCAATTTTAAAATATAAAAATACGTATAATAATAATAATTTTGAAACATTTGAATCTGATGTACAAACATATGGATCCTTAGCTATCTAAGAAATTAAGAAAAAGTTTCAGATATTTAAACTAGGCTGAAACCCTTTATCTTTTATCTTTAAGATAGACCGCTGCGCTCGTGCTTTGCTGCCAAGAGGAAAATATATCAATTAATAAAAAGTAAATCGCTATCAGTTATTTTAAACATACAAAGAAAATTGTTTACGAATAAAAAAAATGATGGAAAATTTACATCACTGTTCCATCATTTTTTTTATTGAACGACGGGGAAAGTTTGGCCATCATCTCGCGTGCTATCAAGTTATGATGACGCCGAAGGCAGAAGCGCACTTCACCCGGAATCCTCACGGTTCGGGGAATGATCCTCAGGGGGGTACAAATGCTTGGTGTGGTTGCTGGTAGGTCTTTGCTTGAGTACGCCTGGCTAATTCTTTCAAAGTGGTTCTGTTCCGGCAATAAGAGGTAAAATAGCTAGTTCCGCAGGATTCCGGATGAAGTGTACTTCCACCTTCGACCTCATCATCACTCATTTAACCGCCTCTGTGGTCTAGTGATTCAACCCACCGATTTCAGATCCAGAGGTCCCGGGTTCGATCCCCATGGGGAGTACAATATATTGTGTTTGGTTTGGTTGGTGGTAGAACTTTATTTAAGTCCGCCTGGCTACCTACCACCATCGTACCTAATTCTGTTGCCATAATAACAATTCTAAAATTGTTGTGTTCCGGCATTTCGAGGTAAGATAGCCAGCTCCTCAGTTTGTTGAGGATTCCGGGCTCCGGGTGAAGTGCGCCTCTACCTTCGGCCTTATCTTAAGTTGTTTCCAGGTGAGTTGAAGACCAAGCGGTGCCTCATCGTACAAACGTTTTTTTAAATGACTGAATTTATCACTTGAGTAAGGTAACACCCTTAATAACGTTATTTATGTTTCTAAAACGCCCAAAATTTTGTTCCTATCATCTTTTGAAAATTTTACAGTATCCTGCCATAGTGCACCCCTACGCTACACTACAATAGGAACCGTTTATATGTATGTACATATGTATATAAGCCGCACAGCTCTGTTGGTAGTAGCTCTGCCTTCAGCGCTGTAAGTTTTGAGGACAAACATTTGTGTGATGAATACTGATGTTTGTTCTGTGTTTGGATGTTGTATTGTATGATAAGTATGTATTTACGGAAAAAAAATGTACATAAGTATTATATACGTAACCAAGTTCCCATATTACAAGCTTTTCCTTAGTTTAGGACTAGATGGTGCTATGTGAAATTAATGTCCTGTATTTATTTATTTAAAAAAAATGTGATTCGGTTTGAATTATGCAATTAATACTTTATTATCACTTAACCCGAAGTAGCTTGCTCTGTCAATAGCATGAATGAAGTAGGTAATAAGAAACGCGGGCGGCTGAGCAAACGATGAGACAAGGAGCGGTTCAATCCCATTGTTTTCTTTCAACTCTTTACACAAATTAATATTAGAGGTTCTTCCTCAGCTTTAGGTACGCGAAGTATGTTTATTGGTAAATTGTAGGCTTAAAACACATTCTCAATAAAGTCAAATTCTCTTCTACGAACTAGTTATTATAATATTTTTTAAACTCTTTATATACCAATATTTTTATAAATTCTAAACGAATTTTGCTCGAACATAAATATAAATACACTTAAAGAACACCAATGTGAAATGTGAAAAATATGTATTACTAGCCTAATGACAGATTGTTTCACGTAGGTATTACACATATTGGCGTACATGCAAATTGACTTACACGTATACTTATTGACGTACACGCATATTGACTTCACGCATAATGACGTACACTCATATTGACTTACCTACACGTATATTGATTTACACGGATATTGAAGTACACGCATATTGCTGTAAACGCATAAACATTCCATTTTTAAAATATCGTTTTCAGTTACCCCTGTACGTAGTGGCGAGCTTCACATTTTTGAATCCAAGATGTGTTTTGAAAGTAAAATTTGTCAAAAACAGTTTCATTCGTACTTAACTCAGAGGAACCACCTAAAAGTGCGTTGTAATCTAGACCTGTCGTAGCCAGAGGCATGTCAATGTTGCTTATAATGCAAGCATTGTCTGATTAAACCTCCGTCTTGGTTTATTTCGGCACGACGTCTTTCCATCTCAAATACATTACTAATTCATAATATTGGAATACGGGAAATATTGGACGGGTTGGAAACTTGAATATAGTGAATGAGTTAAGCAGTTAAAGCTTATAATCTTTGATAGAATACACACCCGTCTAGAATACCTACGCCCTTTGGGAAGCTGTATTGTGCCTCATCAGCTCAATTTTTTTTAGTGAAAATTTCTTTAGGCGCTTTGGGCATTTTTTTTGAGATGGGAAAAAGCCATTGAACTCGCGACACCAAACACCATACCGACACCACTTTTGACACATTTTACTTTAAGCACATTGTCACATTATCTTTACGATCCTAAGAGGTACGGGTAAGGACCTTTCGAAGACTGCCTCTACCTATAGACGCAAAACAATGTTATATTCCATCAATATGGGTAGGTATCAAATGAAAGCTGTCAACATGCCATTTTTCATATACTGCCATTTTTATGCTACCACAAGGACACAAATTAAGTTTACTCGTACCTTGAATCTATGATTAAAATTATCGTCACTGTGTGTTATGTCTATAATATTGAACACCTGTTATCATAGAAAAGTAAGCACATGCTTATCTACTAAAAAAATACTAAATAAAGTATTATATAGTATACAACCACAACTAAAATTATGTAGATATACTTATTTCAATTTAAAACTAGATGTCCTCAGCTGTTTGAGGCTTTATAACATCTAAATGCCGGAACAGGCCCGGTCAAGTGTGATCAAATTAACCGTTACGCGTTTTTACGGGGCACAAAACGCCGACAACGTTGAAATTCCATAAAATCTATTTGGTCTTAAACATTTTATAAACTATTTATGGTAGTGACCTGTTTTCATACACTTTTTTTGTTTGTCAATGTGCCAAACGTCAACATGATTTTGTCAATAAAAGTAAGAATATTAATCGTTTTGATAATACGTATCGTATTCATTTGTAATTACAATTCAAAAAGTAAAACAAAAAGACAATTTTACATATGTGGTCGTTTACCAAGAATATAACGACAGTGAAAAGACTAGATATCCTGTACAGCTGTGCAGTAACTTCTGACCACCAGGGTTGCTACTGCTTCTGGATCTTAGTTAGCTCCCTCTAAAATTGCTAATTGCCTCGGAATATGAGTTGTTGACGCGGGGGAATGTTTCTGCTAAAATGAAAGACGAACATACTACCTACGTTGTTTGATAGTAGGTAATAAATACTTATTTAATATACAATCATACATGTCTTTGTAATCGAGCACCTAACCTACCTTTATAAGTTAAATAAACACTTAGGTATAGTAGGCAGGTACTTACAGGTTTAGGTGCCTACTTCATGAAGGTATAAGTACCCAATTATATCCGATTGTTCTTTAAGGTTCTCAGAAAATGTTTGCATCGAGTATCTACAGTTTCCTACATTTTTCAAAAATAAAAAAGCTATTTGGTTAGGTTCTTTTTTAGGTTATTGATGATAAGGATGATGGGATATATTTTAGCGCTGTCTGTCGTTGACCCAAGGAGGCTCATAGCTGTCACGTTTCATTGTTCCGAGTTTCCATTCTTTGGTTTTAGACAGTGAAAAAATTGTATGGCCGGAACACGACAATTTAGAATGGTTGTCAAGGAGTCACAACAATTCCAAACCACCACGCTTGGCAAGCGGATTGTAACAGTAAGTAGACAGTAAGGTGTCGCTAATACATAGAAGGAAGCTGTTGTCCTGCTTCTGGTGAGATCTGTAAGTGGACTTTTACGACATCCATATGGCTGAGTTGGAGGGGTCGATTCTCATGCCGTGACAGCCACACGGCAAAGGCAAAAAAAAGCTGTGTTGATTAAGTAACTCTGAAACTTTCGCAACAGTACCGATATTTTTCTGTATATTACATTTTGCATTCGTAAGTCCTTGAATGTATTTAGTTTACAGAAGAAAATAGATTTCTTAGAACTTGTAGAGGGCAGGTTTCGCCCGCCCACCGTTCGTGCATTTATATTTTCTAGATTTATTTTTATATTTATTGTACTACGGGGATGTGCTTGGCATTCATCTCACCCGATTTTCAAGTTACAATAAGGCCGAAGATGGAAGTGCGCTCCACCCGGAATCCTCAACAAACTGAGGAGCTGGCTATCTTACCTCGAAAAGACCACGATTCCAATCGACTGATTCATTTTTTCACTTAAATTTTATCATGCATTTGGGACCACTCGCAATATTACTACTAAATTTAGAGCTGTTGGTTTTGCTTTTGAATGAAGGTGGAAGCGATCTTCACCCGGAATCCTCAACAAACTGAGGAACTGGCTATCTTACCTCTAAAATGCCGGAACACAACAATTTAGGAATTGTTGTTATGGTGACAGACTTAGGTAAGATGGTGGTAGCTGGATACTAAAAACTTTTTTTTTGTTAACGCATATTAGGTACCATAAATGTTACTCGCAAACCGGGGGCATATTCCGAACGTAAGTTCTCTCGGACGCATCTCTTACTACCCCCTAGTACTTGATCCTCATTAGATCCATGCCTCTTAGATCCTCTCATGACTCAGTAGTCATGAGGTGAAGGAAAACATGGCATGAGTTTCATTATTTAAATTGAATAAATAATGTTTTCCTGAAACAAAATTGTTTGTAGTACGTTCGTCCGTTAGCTATAACTGCATCTATTGAATACCTAATATGATAAAACTTCTGACCCTCTTTAAGCGGGTCTAAAAAAGTGTGAGATTTGCTATGGTCAAAGTTTTTATGGAGGAGTACATAAAGCTCAATTACAATCTTCTTATTCCGGTCTTACGGTTAATTTCGTCCGCTTTTTGGCTAGTACACATAACTTGACATAATATACTTACCGGATTTTTAATGTTACATTTGACATAATTTTAAATTCGCGCCTAGTTGTCCGCAGCAGTATATGCAGTATGTTTACTCTTTTATAAAATGTAGATAATCTGTATCTATCTCAACTGTACGAAGCGCATGCACGATAAGATGCGGAAGGTATAAAATCACCAGCTCCCAGCCTCAAAAATATGAAAAATCTTTCGTAACAATATTACGAGAGGTGTTTCGAGTCGTATACGTATCTTGTTTAAAGCTACACGAGACAATAAGAGTAAAAGCACGCATCCCCCCACAGACAGACTATGCAAGAAAAAGTGGGCGTGTCGCCCCGCCCAATGCCCATCGGTCTTTCTTGTCATCCTGCAGCCTCCGACCTCCCCCTAACTTATCTCTTACTAGATAGCTATAAAACAGACGTAGTCAACGTGTTACTAAGTAATAAAGCGGCGCCATTTTGTCCTGCTCCGTGAATCGTTGACAGCAATAACGCTTTTATGAGCTTTTATATTCTGATTGCTATAATCTCGGTGTCACTCTTCTTTGTTATGTTTTTGATCCTAGCTATGTTTAGCATATAGCCTACTTACAATCAACAAGCAAGTGACGCATAATCTCCTAATGTAAACCACTGCATAGCCGCTTCGAGCGGTACTTAGTTGCTGCTGAAGTTATCCCAGAAAAAAGAGTGTAAATGCTCGTTTCTTACCCGCACATCCCAGAAATGATAGAGGTGTGATGATGATGGTGTTGCTAAGTAATAAAGCGACGCCATTTTGCCCTGCTTCCGTGAACTGTTGACAGCAATAACGCTTTTATGAGCTGAGCGGTGAGCGGCATGAAGTGATCAAAGAGCTGCCCTGTTTCGTTTCACGCTTGTTGCACTTTCGTTGTTAAACGAAACGTTTATAACTCAATCTTTCAATTCTTTGTGCGGGATATCAAACGTGGGGTATTAAATAAAGGGGTTGTTATTAGGCACCTACTTACTGACTTATTGCTTTTAATAAGTTCTAGTTTAAATAAGTCTGCCCATTACCTAGAAGTGCTTGGTGATAAGTCTTACTTCGATTTTTCTCAATTCAATTCAATTGTATAAGGAAGGCATATAAATTATATTGTTTTTTATTGGAAGTCCTTCATCTCATCTGGTTAAAAGTTATGATAAAGCTGACTAAAAACAAACTGACGAACTGGCTGTCTTACGTCTAACTAAATGGCGGAACACAACAATTTTAGAATTAAACAATGTCGCCATAACAAGGCGCCAGATTCAGGTAAGATGGTGGTAGCTAGCCAGGTGGAAAGTCCTATAACCAACAAAACTATGCACAAATTGTACCTCCCTGGGTACCTACCGAACCCGAGACCTCTGGATCTGTTATCGGTAGGCAAACCGCTAGACCACAGAGGTGGAAAAAAAAACGTTCGAAACACTAAAGAGTTTTCATTCCGTCGGTTAGCGGTAGAGCCTGTGCCTTCTGGAAATGCTCGCTCCATCGCAAACCTGGATGAGGTCATCCTTGCTTTGGCCTAGAGCTAGACAGGCCTATAGGTCAAGACCTAACCCATCAATTAGAACAAGATAACATTAACAAAACCTTATAAACGATGTTTTTTTTATAAAAACGGATGTAATGAGATGCAAAGACACCGTACTCTTGCCTTTGCAAGAGACTAATAACGGATGTCTAATCAAGTCAAATAATTTAGAATTTATGATGCGACTATTGGCTATCGTAAACGAGACATCACGTTTTATTTTGCGTTAATCTTGTGCATGAATAAAAATAAATATATATATTTTGAGGTTTATTCGTTTTTACCAGGAAAAACTACTATGAAAAACGAAACATGACGTATCCGATGGGTTTCACGTTATTAAAAAATAACAGAAGTTCTTTCGGATCCAACTATCTATATTTTCATAGTAAAACCTCAAGTTAGTTACTTGACTCATAATACTTACCTGATTATTTAAGTTCCTTTAATCGTATCTCAATAAACAAGTTGTTTTGAACAACAAATCTGAGGCTATATTTTCATTATGAGTAAAAACTTGGCACTTTGTGTAACGGTCAACTCCCAAACTAAGTAAGTAAGAAGTTTAGAAAGTAAACATTAAAGATTTCGTATAGGAACAGTACCTACACAAGAAAACCGTTACGCTTGCGAACCGCGAAAGCGTTAATAACTAAAACATACCATTGTCAACATAAAGTTTGATAAGAAACTTTTTTTATTCGGTAATAACCTGGTATATTCGACCACCAACACCTACTTGAAAAAAAAGAAAAGGTATTTAAAATTAGCGTGCTCATTTTAGATAAGCGTTATCTAAAATGAATTTATTCGCTCTAGCCTAGACTTACAGACAACAAGATTGTACGGTGCGGAAAAAAGACAAGGGAAAGTAGTTATTAATTTTATTAAAAGTAAAATATGAAATTATAATGATTGGTTATATCGCCTACTATCGTCAGGTTTATTATCTTGTAGGTTATTTTACTATTTTATATTAAGTATTTTTATATATTTAACTTCATACATATAACATTGTTGTATTTATAAATATCAACGGTGTTTGTATTGAAGAGTCAACTGGTAGGATAGTGGCAAAAAACTAACTTTTCGATGCAATGTAATATCAATTATAAAACTTAATTTTGTTTGAGATATTTTTTAGAGCATCAGTCAACAGTATTCAAAAAATCCCTTTGCTCCATTTTCGTAACTGAGATTTCGTAACCAGCTGCGTAAATGAAATTTAACTAATCGTAACCGGTATTGAATAAGAAAATAATTTCCAAGCTAAATTACAAAGAATTTAAAAACCTTGTTTATCTCATATTGCGTCACCGTCGAAAGGTTGCGTGTTTGTCGGTATTTTGTGAGTAGCTCAGGAGCTTCACGACCTTATACTGCCTTCGCCGGTCTTTAATAGTAATATCAGACGCACTGCCTATTACCATCCCCATCTGGTTAATATCCCACATCTAAGAACTAAGTGCTTTCAAGAATATTTTATTATGCGCACTGTAAGAACTTGGGAGTAAGCTCCCAGCGTTAAATGTAAAAGTTTTGAGCCGACCAATTCTAAAACAAAAATACCTAAATAATAATGTACCTAACCCGTTTATTTTTATTCTACCTAATCATCTCTGAGAGTGCTGTGCATCTGTTGGTGTATGGTTTGACTTATTATCGTTTTTTTTTTATTGCACTTAGGTACATGTAAAACAAGTAAAGATGTGTTATTGTTTTCGTTATCGTTTGTTGTTTACAGATTTGTATGATGAATCATTTGTTATCTACTAGTGTTCATCATACAAATCTACTTCTCTACTTCCAGCATGTTAATCTATAATAATAAATAGTTATTCAATGAGACTGCCGACTAAGATAAAACTTAAATCTTTAAAAAAAATATAAACAATTATTAAAAGAGGATATTTAGAAACTCCATTTAAACTGAGATATTTTTTTTGTAATATTCTAGTTACGAAATTGAATCATATTGTATAACTTTAAAATTAATAATTGAATATTGCTACAAAAACAAAACATGTATTGTATTTTTGTCGATTTAATCATAAAAATATTAATAGTTTTGCCACGCCAGCCGCCAATCTGGCGCAACGCTTCACATTAGCATGTCAGTGATAAGTTTTGCCCGTCCCAAAAAAAAACTCAACGCGGCTAAAGAAGTCTCCACTTCAAAAACTCGAATACATAATTATAACTTCATCAACATCACTGTAATACATTTTATTTGTTTATTTACTCAATGAACTTATTATTTTAACCGAAGTAATATCCCGAGCGGTCCCGCAGCTGAGTGAAGTATCACTATATTATTAATGGAAGCGTTCGATACGCAATACAAATTATTGTTTTCAAAGTATAACGTTTAGGGGAGCGCGTTGTTTGCAGAGCGCCCCTCTGGGAGTCCCTTCAGGCCGGCCAGCGCTGCCAAACGAATCGCCCTCTTGTATCAAAACGGCAAGATTCATATTACAATGCGCGATGCACACAATACTTTTCCCTTTTGTCACATTGTGGTACTATTAAACGATGTTTTTGAGAATTGAATTTGGATTCAGGCGCTGTCTCGTGTGGAGATAGGACGTTATACCCAGCAAGGCATGGGTGTTTGCGTGCGGTAATTGATACGAAGTGACAGCCGCCAAGGGTCGCCGAGAGCGGTGATGTTTTGACATGGACCGAAAAGAAATGGGTGTGATTTGAAGTGCCCTTTGTGGAATTATAGTCGCGGATGGCGTCTTTAATATTGACTAATGCATTTCGCAGCTAATGGGGAAATGGAATACGACAGGTGTGAGGGCTTTGTAGAGGCGAGGATTAAAAATGTTACAGAACTTTTTTAAATACGAGTACGGAATTGAAAGGGTTTGCTGAGTATGGTATGGTCTCTTTATCCTGACTGTAGTATACGTTTGTAAACTTTCACCGCATCTGTGGTCTAGTGGATTGTCCACCGGTATCTTACCCAGAGGTCCCGGGTGCTATCCCCAGGGCGGTAAAAAATTGTGCTCGGATTGATTGGTGGTAAGACTTGGTTTAACTTCGGCTGGCTGGCTATCACCATGAAAACAATTCTTAATTATTGTGTTCCAGCATTTAGAGGTAAGACGGCCAATTCCTCAATCCATTGAGGATTCCGGGTGAACAGCCATCCATCCACCTTAAGCCTTTTTTAACTGGACACCAGATGATATGAAGATGCTTCCCTGCTTCCCCGTCGTATTATAAAAAATGCACTTCATCTTCAGCCTTATTACTAATAACTGGAAACATGAGATGAAGGCCAAGCGCTTCCCCGTCGTACAATAAAAAAAACTTACCTATTATTTATATTATTATTATTTGTTTGTCTTATTAAAGAAAGATACCTTAATATAAAAATGTTGGTGGTCGCTGAACGACAATTTTTTGAGATAGCTTTTTTGTTAAATAGCGAATATGTACCTACTTAGGAAAGGTAAGTACGAAAATGTATTCCATATAGAAGAATACCTATATTTTGTTCGTTTAGTCTTCACTAGTCGAATATCAAGCCCAGAGTATCAAAACAATTAAAATCTCCTTAAATATAATTTAAATAAACCTTACGCTTTAACATAAACGGACCGAAACCTTACAGATAAAGCTAATTTGGAATAATAGCCGTTTAGATTCCGACAAGTTCTAAGGTATGCAAATTAAATAGACATTAAGGTATAAAGGGCGGATCAGGCGGTCCATTAATAAATCAGTTCGCTAAAACCATAATTGTAATCTCAAACAAGACGGGAGGGAGCGGTGTTTGTTCTATCAACATTATTACAATAAGTTCGCTGCGCTCCCGCTGCCACCACAGGCGCCACCGGCGTCGTTCACACGGCCGCCGCCACGGTAAAACGCCTAATCGAACAAAATATTTATTCAGAATCTCGTATGTACTTATGCGGTCACAGGATTCATTATTTGGAGTCCATTTTCTTCTGTAATTATTAGCTTTGTATTATAATCTCCGGAGTGTTGACACGATGTCCTGAGGCATTAGTAAGAGTTTCTGACAGCTAACTGAAACTATTTTCGTTTTCGTATAGGGCGCTTATTTCCATACATTTGGGTAGTGGAATAGTAAAGTAACTTTAATTCCTTTCAATGTCCGCTAACCAAATGTATGGAAATAAGCGCCCTATACTTTTGTAGAGTGGGGACGCAATAAAAATATCTGCAAAAATCCCTCAGGATGACGGGAACAAAGTCCTATGCGTTTCAATAGAATACTCGTACATATTTTCTGTGCTGAAATCTGATATTGCTAATGTTTCGAAAAACTTGAAACAAAACAGAAAAGATGAATGCTGTATTCACACAAGATATACTGAATTATTTGACGGATATTTATTTATTTATATGGAAAATTTATATGGAAAACCAGCAGTGGGACATTGACGGCTTAATATAATAAAAAATAATAATAATAATAATAATGGAAAATCAACAGCACATGAAACAGATAGATACAACATTAGAACACAGAAGACCGATAAAAGGTTTTCACGTATTGATATATATATAGATATATTAATAATAATCATAAATAATAAATAATTTTACAGGACATCAATTTCACACAACACTATTTAGATTAATGAATACGTAATATTAGACTATGAAGCGTACCTGCGACTTACCCGCTGAAATTCGTCAAATACCTTCATTAATTATCCAGTCGTTTCATTGATCTTTGTAACGGCAGAGGCACGTTGAAGGCAGTTAAGCAAGGCGGAAATGTTTAAATGATCTCATCTAATCATTCTGTTGGTATATCACTTTCAGAACTTGCGTGAGTCGTTCTACGCGTTTTAAACCATGGGTTTTATCTATATATAACAAGCCTCATAGCTCAGTTGTTAGTAACTCTACCTACTGCGCTGTAGGCTGTGGGTTCGATTCCCACCCAGGACAAACATTTGTGTGATGAATATAGATGTTTGTTCTGTGTTTAGGTGTTGTATCATGTAGTACGTATGTATTTATATAAAGTATTTAAGTACTTTATTCGTAATCTAGTTCCCATATTACAAGCTTTGCTTAGTTTGTGACTAGATGGCGCTGTGTAAAATGAATGTCCTGTAATATTTATAATTATTATACTTGGACTTTAATAGTCTATTTATTTGACTGGTCACAATTATTGTAATTTGAAAGGAATTTAATTATATATGTAATCGTAATGTATTTGACTGAATAATATTTAACGTTAATGCAACCAAATCCTGAAGGCCTAAAAGTTTTCGGTGGATTGCTACGGGATGCATGGACTTAGTCTCAACTTTCGCTTCCTCAGAAGGACTTGAGGCTATGCTTGGTGCCCAGAATGAAAGGGACGAAGCAACAAGCACAGAGTAAAACGGATGAACGGGATTGCAAAAACACAACTTTAGTTAATTACGTGATAGCTATATAAGGTATAAACTTTAAAATCTATAATTAAGACATAATAGCTTCTTTGAGAAACAAAAAACTTCTTGAAAATATCGTAAATATTTTTCAACACATTTTTTTCATAAATATTTTCTTTGAAGACAATATTCACCCATCGTGGTTCTGATAACCCGAATTGAAGACAAAACATGAAAGATATATGTGCCTTAATATTACTAGCACCCTGTTACTGCTACTAACACCGAGAATCATCGGAGAGACCTATTTTTTTTATAGTAAATGAAGAGTTCAGGTCAAGGCCTTGACCATATAAAAATAATGTGATGAAAACATTTTGGTGGCCGAACAACTTACTGCATAGAAATATTCCTTTTATTTCAACTTACACAAAGCAGTTACAAAGTGGAAATAATTGAAAAAAAAACATTTAGTTCAACAATTTGAAATTTGAGTCGAACTTAGTGGAATAGGCGTACAATACAATAGGGGTAGGTTGTTTTGTATGTGAACAATGAATTATGAGGTTCGTAGACATGAGCTACGGCCAGCTACGGCGTAGCACGCTTTGCTACGCGCTACGCCACTCAAAAATATAATACTTGGATTCAATAAAATGAATCCAAAAAGAATTTTAAATAAAATAAAATTACCTGTTAATAGGCACGTTCTGGATTGGCGCTCCATCGTAGACCCCATCCTTTCTTGTGCAAGTTTTGAGGTCAAGAGGTGGAAACTTAACCCCATGTAAATAAAAAAAAACAGAACTTCTTATTTTGCTTTTGTATTTTGTTAGTAAAAGTAACGCAGCTGTACTTGTGTCCTGATATTCATTTCATATCCAAAAACCACTAAGCTATCTATAATGGAATCACAACAGACGAGTAGGCGTATTGTACCTACGACATGTTTGTGAGTAATTAGCAGATAACTCCTCGAGGCGTTGAGGCGTGGAGCGCCGCCGGCAGGGCTCCGCCCCGTCACAGACGGCTGCGTGCTACCAAACTAGGTACTTCTGTGGCAGTGTACGTTCATAGACGTGTCGAAGTGTTCGATATCGGTCGCATCAGTAATGACTGAAACATAAAAACACAAATACATAAACGGTCAGCTAATTAAGGAGGCTTTGGTAAACTCCGAAATGTATTTTTTCAGCAAACAGAGTAGATCAAAAATCAGGCCAAGTTCGTGTCAAAACGCACACGGTTCCGACCCACATTTCAAGGAAAAACATGCTGGTTTTTTTGCAGGACTGGACATTCATTACAGGACATTAATTTCACACAGCGCCATCTAGCCCCAAACTAAGCATAGCTTGTAATATGGGAACAAGACTACGGATATAATAATAGTTCTTGTAAATACATACGTACTATATGATACAACACCCAAACACAGAACAAACATTTCATCACACAAATGTTTGTCCTGGGTGGGAATCGAAACCACAGCCTACAGCGCAGAATGCAGAGTTACTACCAAATGGACCAGGCAGCTTGCGCGTTGCTGTTCCCATGACGCTGCTGTACGTGTCCCGACTTCACCACTCCATGAAGCCTGAGGATGTAGTGGAGTATGTGAGGCAGAAGACGAAGTTCTTACTGAGGATCGAGCAGTTGGAATCTCGCCACAATGATTTTAAATCGTTTGTGTTGCGAGTACCAACTGAACATCTATCGATCTTCACTAAAGAAGAACTTTGGCCGAAAGGTGTTGTGTTTAGAAGTTTTAAACACAACACAAGTAAGTCTCGTACAGACTTTACGTGTCAGTAAATAGTTAATAGAAATAGGTAGTATAGTTAATATGTATGTTAGTTTTTTTTAAGGTACATATTACTATGGGCCGTAGACTAAGTTAGAATAAGACCTGTATTTTTTTCTATTGTTGCCTGAAATAAAATATTATTATTGTTTTACCAACTGATCTATGAGGCTTGTTATGTGCTCTTATTTCGTTCTGCAATATCCATGCTTCTCACGCTTGCAGTTTGATATATTTTTACCGACTTGCCAAATAAGAGGGAGGTTCTCAATATGGACGGTATTAAACGATAAAATAAAAATCGTTAAAACATTGCTTCTTGTATGGGCTATTATAGAATAGTCCTACTATGCCTTACGTCTCGAAGGAAGCTCTGGCGACCTTACTCGCCGCAGAAAATACCACAATAAATAAAACCGTTTATTTTCTCTCACAGAGAATACTACAAACTATTTCATAAATATAATACACTAGAGTAGTTATTAAGGTAAGCAAATTAAGAAAAATCACTAATTACCTTAGTTATTTACTTTGCGTGCTAACTAGCATCGCTCGATAGATTTGTATGAGATAGGCTTTGTAAAAAAACCTATTAGAGATATAGTGCTTTTTGGCTGCAACATTTTGAAGGCGGATTTCCCCAGACAGACTGTTCAAATAGTGAGTAGGAAATCCCACTATATTCTCTGTAAAAACTATTCTATATTAACTCCTTATTTATCAATACATCCCTATAAATACACACTTTCAACCATCACCTTGGTACGCCAACGTTTCTAGACGCTAACGTCTAGAAACGTCACCAATCCATTTGCGTGTTTTTTTTTTTATTATCGTACGACGGGTACGCGCTTGGTCTTTATCTCACCTGGTAACAAGTTAAGCCGAAAGTGGAGGCGCTCTTAACCCGGAATACATAACAAACTGAGGAACTTACCGGAACACAACATTTTTAAAGAATTGTTATTATGGCGACAGAATTAGATAAGATGGTTGTAGCTGGCCAGGCGGACTTGAACAAAATCCTACCACCAAACAAGCCAAACACAATATTGCTCCCCCTGGGGATCGAACCCGGGACCTCTGGATCTGAAATCGGTGTTTTGAACCACCACCATTTACTATGGCAAAACACTCCAGTTTTTGTGGTAGGCACAAACGTATAGGTTCAGCAGTGGACATTTATGGTCTGTTGAAGAGATGAACCATAATCTTCCAATCGCTTGGTTCTCGTTGGTCGTGTATAACTGATGTTCGTATTGCTAACAATACGAACTATAGTTATACAATACGCGACCCAGTTTGTGACCCTAGCCGTCGTACTGTTGTTTATTCTGTGGCCAGGGGCAGTCTGCGTGTCTTCCCACACACCACGGTTCAATTCCCATGTTAATTGATTACCGGAAAGCTTGTAACGACGAGGTTGGTCAGATTCTATTTGTGTGGAAAGTTGTCCAGAGTGCGGAAAATCGAGTCAATTTAATGTTTGATAATGATAATTCATTATAGAGAGTGCGGAAGTTTGAGTTAATTTTTTGTTGAATGTCTAATAATGATAATTCATCTTATAGAGTGCGGAAAATCGAGTCAATTGGTTTTTGAATATCTAGTAATGATAATTCATTACACAGAGTGCGGAAAATCAAGTCAATTTGTTGTTGAATATCTAGTATTGATATTTCATTATACAGAGTGCGGAAAATAGAGTCAATTTGTTGTTGAGTATCTAATAATGATAATTCACTAAAGGAAAAATTATGCAAGAAAAAGAGAATAATATAACTTTATATATAAATTTGTATGATATATTTGCAATAAGCTTGCTGATGACATTGTGGCGGTCGCGGGGAGTCGATTGATGCAGGCGGCTCAGCTATTTATCGAGACGGTTGGTGGAGGCCTATATTCAGCAGTGGACATGATGATATATGTAGCTGTTACAAACACCAATAATTCTCGGTGCTGCAGATAAGTTTTTGGATACATGAAACTTTGGTATAAAAAATCTCAGAAACACGACATTTTCTCTTTAAAAAAAGTCTGTGTTTTTGAGTATATTTCCAAATTTATCATCTGTGTATCATAAGTGTTTGGTTAAATAGCTATCGGTTTCTATTGATTTTGAGTTTTTGGATATTAGATACCAGTTTCAGTAATCACATAATTAACAAAAGTTGTGTTTTTGCATTAAATCCCTCTCATCCGTTTCACTCAGCTATGTGCGAGTATGTAGGTATAGCGCCATCCCTCTCATTTTGGGCACCTATGGGCTACCCTAACCCTCTTGACTCGTTGGGTGCTATAACCACACGTGGTGTTAAACATGAACGTCGGCGAGCTCAGCACCCAATGAGTTAACTGTTTACACTATTACACACACATTGATGTAAGACTTATAAAGTATATTAAGTATTCAATCCGTAATCTAGTTCCCATATTACAAGCTATGCTTAGTTTGGGGCTAGACGTCATCTAATATTTCAGGACAATACGTCATCTAATATTACAGGACATTAATTTTGTGTGAAAATTAATGTCCTGTAATATTTATCTATTTATTTATGCGCCAGATTCCAGTATCATAACATAATTCATTCAACATACCGAAGTCATTACGATTATTTTAACATGAAGGGTTAGAGGCATCTTGTCCTATCAACTTGAGAACTTCTAAAATGCCTTTTTGGGGTAGGTGGGATCTAATTTCTAGTGAATCACTGGCTATTGCTACCGGCTACGCCTGAAAAATCACAATACCTTAGGACCTGTAAAGTTCCATCTGACTAACAGCGCCAAACGGTTTGCCGTGTTTCGTCGGGGTTCGAAAGGGCCAGTGCCTTCTGGAAAAGCTCGATCCATCGTAGACCTCAACCTTGCTCTGGCCTAGAGCTGGAGAAAGCTCGTGGTCAAGAGCTAACCCATCATTAATAAAAAAAGTATTTTTTTTTTACAATATGGAGACAGGACAAACAAGTACTTAGCCCACCTGGTGTTAAGTGCATCTCTTGCCTATAACAATGCCTTACTGTATAGGTCACATCCACACAGAACATAGCCTACACGGCACTGCATTGCGCCCCTCAACTTGAGGCATGAAGGTATTAAGCCACGTGTACCCGTAATTTCACCGGCAACCATACCCTTCAAACCGGAACACAACAATGCTGCTTGGCGGCTGAAATAGGTATAATGGTAGTAATTCTCCGGGTGAGCCCTTTCACAAGGGGCTTCTACTACTCTTGACTAAACAGTCATATTCGTCCTTTTGTATATTGTTTTGTATTTAAAGTCCACTCTATCGTAAACGGTTAAAACAGATATAAAATTCATGCGTGATTTATTGGTATCCGACATTGAATGTTTCATGGAATATCCTATTTTCACAATACCGGACACTGCATAAATAATAACTTGCTAAAAATTGTTTCACAGACTCACTTTACTCACATTTAATAATAAAATATTAGATATATTTTTTTACTTCTTCAACTTCGGAAAAAGGAGGCGGATTTGGACCGTATTTTTAAGATGGAAATTGGAAATAAAGTTCTTGACCGATTTAGGTAATTATTTTTTGATCGATAGGTACCTACAGTCGTAGGCCTGAAATGGGTTCCATTGATTTGGTGAAAATCTAATGAAGATCTTCAGATCTAGGGAACAAAACTACTCAACGGATAGGAAATCATACATAGATATCCCGCCAATTAATGTCCGATGATTCTCTTTGTACTTTATTAGTTTTCTACCTATTCGACATGAATGGTGGTTTCAATTATTTTATGTGGTTCGATTCTAGCCGGACACCAATGACTTTTTAAAGGTGAATCGTAGTCTCGATTCACAAGTGATAAAATCTATTTTTTAGTTGATAAGGCTTCTACCTATTCTACATGAATGGTGGTTTCAATTAATTTATGTGGTTCTATGAGATAAGTGATAAAATCTGTATGTTTTTATTGTACGACTGGGAAGCGTTGGATTTTATGTCACCTGGTTTTCAAGTTATGATTCGTCCGAAGGTGGAAGCACACTTCACCCTAAACAATCTGAGGATCTGGCTATCTTACCTCTAAATTCCGGAAAACAGCAGTTTAAGATTTGTTGGATCTTATGCTTTAAGCCAAGATGGCGGGCATTTTATTGATCAGCTGACGGATTTTCATCCGTGCAGATCGGTTTATTACGTGTATTTGCTGGTGCAATGCGGCTGCAGCTTATTTAGAATTCATGTGTTCGGCCAAATGAGGTGTGCAATACAGTATGCATGCACTGAAACAGTGCAGTTACACAATGCAATTTGGCTGCCGCGCTCCATTCTGGAAACAATAGACTTCAACCCGTAAAGCGTTTATTATGCAATCGTGTAATACGACTATGAGCCCCGAAACTTTGCCGGGGTTTAATCAATTTATAAGTAACGTGTGTACTGCCATTATTATATCCGAAGCCGCTTTTAATATAGGAAAATTTGTTTTGACTGTGGCTTTAGGATATTCTGATTTTATTACTTTTTAAAAGCTGTTGAATAAATGAACTATAGAAAATATTTGTACACAAGTAAAACTAGATAGTTTTTAACAATATTCCTAACTATATAGGTACAATGGGAGGTCTTGCAATGAATGTTTTTTTTTTACAAAGCTATGTAAAAATAAAGAAAAAATTTGAAAGTCAGATTTTAACCTCCTCTGTGGTCTAGTGGTTCGCCCACCGGTGTCAGATCTAGAGTCCCGGGTTCGATAGCCAGGGTAGTACATACTTACAATAGGTATTGTGCTTGGTTTGGTTGGTGGTAAAGTTGTTATAGTCCGCCTGGCTAGCTATCACCATTTTTCTTAAGTCGGTTGACTTGTTGTTGTGCTTCGGTATTTTAGAAGTAAGATAGTCAGTCCCTTAGACTTTTGAGGATTCCGGGTGAAGATGCGCTTCCACCTTCGGCCTTATCATAACTCGATACCTACTAGGTGAGATAAAGGCCACTTCTCCGTCGTACAATAAAAAAATGATAACTTTTTTTTTCGTTTTACAAGTATTGTTCCGAAGAACACAATTATCCTTGATTGGGATAAATGTAATCTCCTTCCTATGTGGTTTACCCCGAGCAAACGGAATCTCTAGCTTTTACTAGCGATTACAGCTGAATTATCTTCTGCTGAAATATGCTTCGGTGCGCGGGAGAGCCTGGAATCTCGCTCCATCGTAGACGCTCATCCTTAAGCTAGACTAGAGATCAAGAACTAACCTAATATTTATAAAATAAAAAAATATTAAAGTTCAACAAACTTGTTTTTTTCTGCTGAGAAAAATGTTGGACAAACTAGTCTAACATGGTCGAAAATTCAATAAGCGCAAACTTTTCAATCTTCATAAATTCAAGTGCTGATTCCTATTACCGGCGGCGCGCAGTCTCGACAAACGAGTTACCATACAATAGGCCGCACAAAAGACTAATCTCATTGCGGGGTAGATGACAAAGAAGCTTCGAGAAGTGCGAAGTACCGTCGCCCGGGAGTCTGCCGACTGCCGGTGGCATCCGCCATATTCCCCGCGTCACTGCCCTCCAATGGGCGGCAGACCATCACTCCTACAAGCTAATGGGACTTTTGTTAAGCCGCCGACCTCTTGTAATTCAATTAGCCCCGACAATGGTCGTATCGTTAACGATTTAATTTGAAAGCCTTTTTGGGGTGTCGGAGATTATAGTTTGATTTATCGGGTGTTCTTAGAATGTGGGTGAATGGTTTTTATTGGATTTTCAAGTGGTGGTGTGTTAATGAATGTGATTGTTTACTAGGAGCATTTTATTTGTGAGGGTCGATGTCCATTGAAAATGTAGGTTGTGGCGCGTGTGTCTATCTCAAGTAGGTACCATCCTGATAACAAAGTACTTATCTGTACAGTACCTAGTGCGAGTTGCAATCAAAGTTCACTCGATTCACGTTCATCATCTTGAATGGTGAATAGGTAATATTTTTCATAGAAATCATGGTAAATGCAAACGCGTTTGAGTAGGTATGGAGCAAGTAAAAAACTTGTACTAGACTGGTACGTCACCGTACGTACCTTTAAGTCTACAATTAGGTAGGAGTCATTATTGAGCCCCCAAAAGTGAGTGCCAATTCCGGCTTTGATTTAATTTGACGCGTCATTGCTTTGCTGATAACTTTCTTATGAATTAATTAACCTTTTACGAGCGTTTTAATTAATTCAGACAGGCGGTTACCAACTCTGCAAGTAAAAGCACGAAGGAATCGAATAATAACATCCTTTGATACCTAAATAGTTCACAAAAAGTACCCAAAGAAATAATCTTCATACAATACAACAACAATCTTACTCAGATACCTATATATTAATTCGAAATGTTATTACCATAACATTTCAAATTTACCAATTTGACGCATTTTTATGCCTCAAATAAACTAATTTTCTTTCTTTCACAATAAGTCGTTCAATCATCTTTATGAAAAAGTATTACGCGAAGTAAACTTTTTACATGCCTCATTGGTAGATTTAGTTGGAAATATTATTATTTATTCAACCTTGTAACACTAATTCATAGCAAATTATATTCTATTGATTGATTGGTAATAGTAAGTAATATCCAACATAAAATGTAGATAAAGTGATATCGTAGTCAACATCTGTGGAATGGATCCATGTTGTGACCGCTGGTTTCAATACAGCGACCACCCGCAGTTCTGGTCCATCAATACACATACTTACCTAGAAATACGGTCTGCGTATCAATGACCAAATACATCCATTGAACATCCATCATAGACCGTCCATTGTAGTTGGCTCCAGTAGTCGATTGTAAAACTAGGCCGATCAATTGTCCGCGATACAACCTTATTTTATAATAACTTATTGATTGCCGACAACGGGTGCTTTTTGCTTCCGAATTCGATATTATGAAGCCCTTTGAGGCGCGATTTCACACCCCAAGTCTGGTCATTGTATCCCGGTATTGATGTTTTTGTCGATATTTAGATTTGTAAATATTTTTTTCATGGATTCATTGTACTTAAATATTGAAGTGAAATTGAGATGAATGTAATACCGAGACAGCGTTTTTGGTATACAGTCGATATAGTGATTAAAGCCTTGTTACTTAAAGTCCTACTACTTAAACTTAAACACACGGAAATATTGTCTATGTCATAGTTTAAAAATAAATACAAATAAACTAACTATATACAAGGGAAGCAGTCGGGTTAGAAAGGACCGTTACAACGGTCAGTTCAACTGTTCCAGCCCAGTACCAGACGTAAGCGTGCCCAAGACACTGGCTGCATTGCCACGCTGAATAGCTGTATGATACTTTCTAGTTTCCTATTATTTTAGTTTAAAATAAAAGAAAATCAAACTTAGATGTTTGAATTAGGTAAACTTAATAACCTTGACACAAATTAGTACCATCATGCCATGTCAAAGTTGTTGCAAGTTTTTACCTTTGACATCTCAAACTTCTTCCAAACCTGATACAAATAAATAAATAAATATTACAGGACGTTAATTTCACCCCAGACTAAGCTAAGCTTGTAATATGGGAACTAGATTACGGATAGAATACATACGTAATATATTATACAACATCCAAACACAGAACAAACATCTATATTCATCACACAAATGTTTGTCCTGCGTGGGAATCGAACCCACAACCTACAGCGCAGAAGGCAGAGTTACTACCAACTGAGCTATGAGGCTTGTTACAATACAAGTTATATAACTTTAAGTTTAACTTGCTATCGGGATGGAAGTTCAGATAAAATAATTAAATAATTATGGTATAGCTTCATCAAATTATTTATTACTTAACTAGTTAAACTCGCGCGAAGTTTTCCAAAACTTATCACTAGCATATGTCCAGCCCAGTGTGGTGTATGGGCAAATGTTTTCTAGAAAATAGGAAAATAATGTGGAGAATAGTGCGACGTTACATATTAACAAAAAAAAAAAAGATAAAATCATTTATTTCAAGCATAAAACTAAGATTTAAAACCTGCAAGAATCTGCAACATCGCCTTGTCGATCGGGCATCGGGCAGTCCACCCTACCAGCAATCATTCTCAAGACTAAGAATCTGCGTGGTACAAAGCCGATTCGCTACAACAGCAAGATCCACAGACGCCACCTCCATCTAAAAATGTAAAATGATGTTGAAAAATCAATCACTTTGGTCTAACTCATAACGCACATTACATAACACCCGCTAGTACATGTCCACTGTTGAAACTGGAGTGTTACCCATAATCACCACATCTGACATAAAATAAATAACTTAATACGTACGCAAGAAGTCTGCTAATCCCTTAGTCGCCTCTTAAAACATCGCGACCCCACATTAATTTCCGGAGCTGCCGAATACCTAACATAAACACAGAATCACCGATCCGCTTGAAAAGCATGATTTAAGAGTAGTAGAGCCCATTGTGAAAGGGCTCGTCCGGAGAAGCACTACCACCATACCTATTTCAGCCGCCAAGCAGCATTGCTGTGTTCCGGTTTGAAGGGTAATGGTCGCCGGTGAAATTACAGGCACAAGAGGCTTAGCACGTTTATGCTTCAAGTTGACGGGCGCAATGCAGTGCTGTGTAGGCTATGTTCTTTGTGGATGTGACCTACGCAGTAAGGCATGTTATAGGCAAGAGATGCTACCATCCGATGGGCTACATGCTTGTTCCGTCTCCTAGTTTAATAAATAAATAAACTTGTAAGTTTTATGTAACTCTATATTGGACGCTCATAAACTGCAATGTACGTTTTTTGAGAACAGTTGTAACCCAGTAACATCAACCTTTGTACATTAAAATCGCACACTAAGATATCCTTTCATCATCTTCCCATATCTTCTTAAATCTTAAGAGTCTATTATATGAGAAATGGCTTAGCTTCAGCGATCATATCTTCCACAATACTGTAGCATTTACTTTGAAATTATTATATGTTCAGGATAAATGCTAGAACTGTTTCGAAAACACGATTATGTAAATGTTTCTCGATAGAAAAAAAATCCAAAGTTGACCCTAGTTTGTACCAAAAATGTTCGTCATTCAATAAATACTCCCAATTAGGGCTTGAAACTCTGTACAGTAAATAAACGCAGTATACAGCAGACGGTTTTCGATTTTCAAAATTCATATTTGTTTTACCGTAAAAAAATAAAACGTATAAATACGCGCATGTTTCTGTCATCTTTATAATTACTATATCTTAGTTCTAAACTCGAATAAAGTTGCGTTAAGTTGCTAATCTGAGGTACCGTTAATATTTTTTTAATAATTATCAATATCTTAATCCTTTATGTTCAATATCAGCTGATCCATCGTAGTTACCAATGTTATTTTCGCAATTTAAACAAACCTATATCGAAAGTTCACACATCAAAATCGATCAAGCCGTAAGGTTGCAGAACGTTCCCAAGCAATAGAAACACTTGCAAAACTCTCGAAAAACATACCCATCCTTCTGAGGCAGAAAGGTAAAAATAATTAAACCCCGTTGTTTCAGGTTTGGTTCAAGAACCGGCGAGCGAAATGGCGCAAGCAGAAGCGGGAGGAGCAAGAGAGACTTCGAAAGCTGCAAGAGGAGCGTTCTTGTGGGCGGGCGGCGCTGCTGCGGCCGTCGCTATCCCCCGCGCACTCCCCGCCCACCCCTGCGATGCCTGCGCCGCCCACACCCAGGATGTACACCGACGAATCCGATTCAGATCTCGAGGTGGCTTGAACTGAGAACTATTGAACTGTGCAGTGATAATCTAGACACGTATAGAGAAGCTCTTGATTTATGTTGGTTTCACGAGAATGGTCACTATGAAGCTCGATCGCCTGATGTGTTTACATTTCTTGATTTTCAAAATGAAGCTATTACTTAAATATTCAACTGTTTATTTTTTTTATTCATAAATAAAATATACCCCAACCAGGCATAGCTTGTAATATGGGAACTAGATCGGGGAGAATACTTAAATACTTTTGTAAATACATACGTACTATATGATACAAAACCCAAACCCAAATTTAGAACAAACATCTATCTATATTCATCACACAAATGTTTGTTCTAAGTGGGAATCGAACCCACAGTCTACAGCGCAGAAGGCAGAGTTACTACCAACTGAGCTATGAGGCTTGTTAAAAAAACGTTATCACTTTTGAATTCAAGCCTGATAGATTTATCATACCTGAATGCCAAATTAATTATATATTTTAAGAGTTGTAGAGTAAAGGGCTCTTCCGGGGAAATACTACCATACCTAAGTATTTATAAAGTTTGAAGAGTATTATGGTTACCGGCGAAATTAAGGGCACACGGGTTTTAACACCTGTATGCCTCAAGTTGATGGGCGCAATACATTGTTACGTAGGTCATGTTCTATGTGGAATGAACTACGGCTTTGTAATAGGCGACAGTTGCACTTAAAATCAGTAGGGCTACTTGCTTGTTCAGTCTCCAAAAATGAAAATTGTTGATTCAAAATCATTTTGTAAATGATGAAGTGATGTAAATGTAAATGTAAACACATCAGTGCAGGTCTTATATTCAAGCTCTATCGGTATTTCAACTATTCGCCAGTAATAACTGGACTAGTTAGATATCATAGTGTTGCACATGCAATGGACGTAGAGCCAAAGGACAATATGAAACCAGATATATAGGTACGCATTGTACGGTTTACGCACAATTGTATCTTCATAACAGATCGTGGAACAGTACTTTACATATTCAATGCTTAGATTTTCCTTATTGGTTCCCGTCACTGAACAAACTTTGCTTGTAAAGGTTCAGTCAGCTTGCGAAGTTCGACACATGACCAGAATGCTGGACTGTATTTTGCTCAGCGTGTGAGTATTGCCATCCAACGTGGTAATGCCGCCAGTATTCTGGCCACGTTACAATCTGGTGGTGACAACGATCGCCTAGGTTATCTATAAAATATTAATTTTGTAGATAATCCATTTGATATATTTCTTTTTAACTACTTGTAAGTTCGAACCTATAGTAAGTTCATATTAATTTATATTAATAATATTTACAACCAATAATTATGTTTTGATAATAAAACCAATAACATGTAGAAAATGTAAGCATTGAATTTCAAAAGTATTGATATTATTAGTTACATGTGTAGCGAATTTCATGTTGGGAAATCTATGGTGTTATAAACCTACAATTTTTATTTTTTTATTTGGAAAACCAACATGGTTTATTTACTCCGCAACAACCAATGCGTACCCCTGGCTCCAATTTGAATCAGTGCTTCATTGTAACAACCGTGTAACAAGCTTCTAATAATTTAAAAAGTGATTTGAAGTGAAGTGAATGGTGCGAAGACTTAGTGGTGCCAAATAATGTGAAGTGAACAGACATTATAACTCTATGAACTTACGATACAGAACAACGAATACATCAGTTGTTCTGTGCCCTCTACGAATATTTTATAGGGCACCTAGGTATAACTATTTTGTCAGTGTTGAATGACGAACTAAGACTTTTAGAAATCATTATCTAGTGTAGATAGTCCATCGTTTATTATGTAAAGCATATTTATAATAGCATTTAGATATTCTTAGCGAATTTTTAGTTAGTTGGTATAATTTTTTGTGCTAGGAAACAGTTTAAGCTCGACTGAGTAGGAAGGCCTGCGGTGGTGGAGCAGTAAGAGGTAAGGATAACGTAACCGCACTCATCCTCGTTCCATACGTATTTATGTTGTTGGTTCGTTTCCCGCCGGGTACAAACATTTGTGTGATGAATACCTATAAATGTGTTATATAAGTGTGTTCATGATAAGGATGTATTTACAAAAAATATGTAAAAATATAGTATTCTATACGTAATCTAGATCCCATATAACAAGCTTTGCTAAGTTTGGGGCTAGATGGCGCTGTAAGAAATAAATGTCTTGAAATATTTATTTTAAATATTTACATTATCGCAGGTGCCCACTCAGTTATGCGCTATACCTGTACACATAATAACATTTTATATAATAAAAATGATTTTAGATTAAGAAAACAAAGGATTCATTTTCAAGCATTCGATTTTCGTCCGCCCGAAAGTGACTTACTCATTTTTTTATTCCACTTTTTAGTTTAT
Organism: Venusia cambrica; assembly: GCA_951394065.1. Lineage (NCBI taxonomy): Eukaryota > Metazoa > Arthropoda > Insecta > Lepidoptera > Geometridae > Venusia > Venusia cambrica. The sequence goes on along the minus strand of OX596044.1, from coordinate 4,172,663 downwards.
TCCACTATTTTCGAACCTAGTAAGACGTATGATATACTGTGTTTTTTAATCTAAGCATTTAATTACTCGTTTTGTACAGTGGTACCATCAAACAGTACCATTAATACGGTAATTATTGTTGCCATTATAAAAAAAACACATATACCGATGTCTTTGAGTGTAGGTATGAATATCTCTTCTCTTGCCAAAATAGATGAAATCACACATTGATTTTGACCTATCTATAATCAAATCTCTTCCGCGAAATATTGGTGTTGTATCAGGGTAGGTCTTAGAATATGATAGAAAAGTAAAATAAGTAGTTTGCAATAACTTATACTTAAAATAAATTGTGAGATAATCAACATGTAAGTGATTAATAAATTTTATCTCGTAACTGTTACCTGCAATTTTATTTAGTCATTGCAAATTTTTGTCAAGCATTAGGTCAAAGTTGAAACTCACTCTGAGTCCCTATTCCTTGATATATACCTAGACGCATACCTACTATCGGTAGGTATAAATGAACCTATACAAGATAAAAATCATCTAATTTGTAAGTATGTATATGCACCCAAGTGCAGATAATAAAAATAATAAAATATTCCAAAAACATTCTCACTCGCTGGCTTTTACTTAGTATAATAAATTTGCCAGCGAAATAGCATTACTATTCAGCGTGGCAATGCAGCCAGTTTCTTATAGTTCTGTATGGCACTGGTCTGGATCAGATGAGTTTCCTATCGACCGTTTGTAACGGCCTTTAGTAACCCTGCTGCTTCTCTTGTAAATAGTTAGTTTAATTGTACAAGTTTGAATAAATAAAAATCAACCTCTTCTCACTTAGTTCTATTTTATACCTACCTATTCTTCAGATAATGGGGATCCCCATTATCATTTTCATAATAATGATACAAAAATTAAACATGTGTTTATTTTATTTTTAATTAAATTAATTATATATTTGTAACTGTTCCCAGTGACAGATTTTTGACAATGGGGACAACGGGATTTTTTTATTAAAATTCATTATCCCCACTAACGTGGACACGGTTAATGGGGACATCGGGAATACACGTTAATAATATGTAGTTATGAGTACATAATAATCAATAGGTAAGTAGTAAGTACCTATTCATTGTCATTGATTTCAAAAGCGGATCATATCTTAGGTAGGTACGTCATCGTAACTGTGTCCTTGCCATGCCCTGCCATGACATTATTGTGATGACTTGTGGACGCTTAATAACACTAATGGAATATTCGATGCGTCGAAAATGATAACGACTTGAACACCTGGATTCCTTCATATAGAAACCTAGTTGTTCACTCCACTACCTAGTAGGTAACCGGGTGAAGTGCGCTTCCACCTTCGGCCTTATCATAACTTGAAAAAATCAGGTGCGATGAAGGCCAAGCACATCCGTCGATAAGGCCGAAGGTGGAAGCGCACTTCACCCGGAATCCTGGACATACTGAGGAACTGGCAATTGTACTTACTTATGCCGGAACACAGCAATTTTGAATTGCTGTTTTGGCGACATAATTTGGTAATATGGAGGTAGCTATTAGCTAGCCAAGCAGACAACAAAGTCATACCACCGACCAAATCGAGCAACAAATTCGTACTCCCCCTGGGATCAGGACCTCTGGGTGTGATCCCGCTGGGGTCTCTGGGTCAGATATCGTGAGGTATCGTATCTACGCACACTTTTACCAAACTAAATATGAAGAAATAACCAAAAGAAACAAATTAACCGAAATGTCAAAAAACAACCTAATAAAACTACTGCTAAGTACTAATTATCTATTTGAGCTACCTACCTAAAGGCCGTTTGTAACGGTCATAATCCGACTGATTATAGTTAGTTTAGTTGTACATATTATAAACCTACACTTAACAATAGAAACAATTTAAATTTAATTCGAAAATCGAAGGATCGGATTACCTACACGAGCAGCGACATCTATGTGATACTATTTGTATTGATGGGCTCTAACAAAGAGTTATGGTTACTATCCAAAAGATAACGATAGACCTATCATTCTTTCAAAACTTGCAGTGCCATCTATGTTACACTATTTGTATCAATTTGTGTTGATGGGCTCTAACAATGGGTTGTGGTAAACTAATAGAAACACAACGATAGACCTAGCATTCATTCAAAATTAGCAGCGCCATTTATGTGATACTATTTGTATCTATTTGTCTTGATGGGCTCTAACAATGGGTTGTAGTAAACTAATACTAACGCAACGATAGACCTAGCATTCATTCAAAATAATTAGCGCCATCTATGTTATACTATTTGTATCTATTTGTGTTGATGGGCTCTAACAAAGGGATGTCGTAAACTAATAAACACGCAACGCAACGATAGACCGAGCTTTCGTTTAGAATTTGCAACGCCATCTAGTTGTATTTTGGTACCTATTTGTAGCCTAACCTATGAGGCTCCAAAAATGTAAGTCATGTGTTGAAATTTCATAGTATAAATATAAGTAATATTAGAATAAAACTACGTATCAAAATTTCTATGAGCAAAAAGTGGCGTTCACCTATCCAGTAGATAGGTACCTACAGCGCACAGCGATGCTTAACTCTTGGTTCCTCATAGAAACTTTCATCCCTTATTACATCCTCTCCATGATTGTTATTGAAAAAAAGGTAGCTACGCCATTTAATCGAAATCTGTTCAGCGTTTTAGTCGTGTAAATGTAGCAGACAGACACGAGTTCCTTTCGCATTTGTAATATTAGTATGGAGTGTGGATAGATGGATGGCTTTATTCACAAACACTTCTGTATAATATAAGTACCTATACAAATAAACGAGTTACCTACCTATAGGACCATTACAAATCTCACAATCTGTTATAGTCTGTAGTATTATTACTGATTGCTATCTATTCCACGCCAGTACCAGACCGAAGCGTGCCCTATGGCACTGGCTACAATACCACGCTTCTGTGGTCTAGTGGTCAGATCCAGAGGTCCCATGTTCGATCCCTAGGGGGAGTACAATATTGTGCTTGATTTGGTTGGTGGTAGGACTTTGTTTAAGTCCTGGCTAGCTACCACCATCTTACCGAAGTCTGTCGCCATAACAACAATTCATAAAAAAATGTGTTCCGGCTTAGGTAAGATAGGCAGTTACTCAGTTTGTGGAGGATTCCGGGTGAATTGTGTTTCCACCTTCGGCCTTATCATAACTTGAAAATCAGGTGAGATGCAGGCCAAGCCCCTCCCCGTACTACAATAAAAACAATAGCTATGCTAATTTGCTGGCTTTAATAAGATCCAGCGCTTGGGTCAAGTGTCGTCATAATATCATTCACTTATGTCATATTCGTTTTAACTGTTACCATGGATGTTTTGGGTATGGGATCGTTTGCATGAAAACAATGTCGAACTGTTTTCATACAAAAGATCTCAACGAGACACTGAAATTGACTATTTTTGTTGTCTTCTTCAACCTATAGCCACCCAATGCTGAGTGAAGGTCTCTTCCAATGCTCTAAACCCTTCTCAATCTTGTGCCCTCCGCATCCACTTGGTCCCTGCTACTTTGACCAGATCGTCGGTCCACCTTGACGTTGTCTGCCCACATTTCTGTGACCAGTACGAAGCCTCCCTCAAGAATCCGTTTTCCCCATATCTCGTGAGGTCTTCGGCATAGGCCAGCCCACTTCCACTTCCTTTTGGCTATAACAAGGGCTATGCCCGTTAACTTAGTTATCCTCCTAATTAATTCATAATTTATGATGTGCATTTCCGCTTAAAAGCAAACTGTAAAAATGTTACAACTGTTCCATCAAAATTCGATTTTTTTCGTTGTATCTAATATGTAGGAAAATCATAACCGACCACCCACCTAGTTGGTCGGTTGGTAATTTTTAATGTCGCATTTAGATTTTTTTTTTTTGTGATATTGACCACTAAAATGTAACCGTTTTAATTGTACAGGTTGATCGCAGTGATTAATCGTGGCGTGTGTGGCATTAATTACGGTGATTATGGTGTCACTGGGTGTCACTAATGTGACATCATGTCATATCAATGCGACACGTGCTCTCCATACAATTAAATATAGCAACTTAGGCACCTATGAATGGCCCTAGGAATTATAATGGACCTACTGTTTATAATCTACCATAACAGTGATGTTATGGCTAAATATAATCTTTGATTTGATTCGCTAGAGTAAAGTAATCGGTTTTTCCATATTATATTTGTATTCTGCTCCAAAGTGTAGGTATCTAACTAAGAAAATTAAATGTAAGCAGGATGTAAGCAAATCTCCTGATTTGCTAAATGTTTTAAGCCCACCCACTATGACGTACCGCTAAGCATATAGTTATTGAGAGTTACAAACAAGAGAGAGCCTCGCACACAGGGGAATAAAGAAAGATTGAGAAAAATAGTGCTTAAGGTAAGTAAGGTTTGTTAATAACGTTTTTTTTAAGTAAGTATTCCGTACTTACTAAAAAAACGTACCTGAGACCATCACGAGATCTCCGTTCGGGTGAACTTCTAGTATGTATTATACGAGTAGGATTGACCTATTGTCTTACTTAGTTTTAACTGTCACGTGGTTATGAAACATGGTAATGCAACTAAAATAAAATAATTTTCCTCTTACCCGATTTCCTCGAGCCAGGGTGGCCCAATTAGCTCTCATGACTCATATAGGTAATATAGGTGGGGTAGGTAGGTACCACATTTTTCCGTAATCAAAGGGAGCCTCAAAGGGAGTCAACGGGACCCTATTACTGTGGCTCCACTGTCAGTCCGTCTGTATTTCATGAATCATATCATTAGGAACTAGGAAGATAGGTAGTTAAAATATTCGGTGTATATATTTTTTTAGATTCCTATGTCCATTTGAACCCTCGGTGTGCAAGTCCGCACTTGGCCGGTTTATTTTAAATACCTATAATTAAGTATTGTTACCACCTACATAAAAATAAGAGTAAGGGGCAGAAAAAAACGTATCTAAGTATAGGTGCATGCTTAACTTTATTATCTTCTGAGCGTTTGACTCAAAATAAACGTTATGGTACATAATGTAATTGCAGTGTTTTTTTTTTCTTTTATTATCTTAAAATACTTTATTCATAACCTCCCTGTAAGTACCTGACCTACATACTTACTTCTTAAAACTACCTACTGGGGTGGTGATAGAGATTGTTATCCTAGTAGTTACAAATAACCTTTGATATACGTATCGTGTTCTGTTTGCTTATTGAACTGCATTTGCTAATTGAAAACCAAGTAGGTAGGTAATTATTTTTGGCATTTCACACAGCACCATTTTAATTCAAGCTAAGCATAGCTTTTAATATGGGAACTATATTATAGAATAGTACGTGTATACCATTTTTTTAATACATACTTATGTAACACAAGAAACATCAATATTCATCACACAAATGTTTGTCCCGGTTGGGATTTGAACCCACAACCTACAGCGCAGAAGACAGCTACTATACCAACTGAGCTGTGAGGTGTGTTGAACGTAGAACCTGCTTTTAGTAGTCGGTTAAAAAAACATTACGTGATTCCAACTTATCGGTATAATGACTTTCATTAGAAATAATATTATAAAACAATCACAATGTGGGTAGATAGTCATGTAAATGTATTATCTACTTGTAATACGCATATGGGTAGGAGTATGCGCTATAAGCGTAGGGGTAAGAGTATGTGTAGGCGAGGGGCGCGCTGTATGACGCGACGTATGATGGAGCCGCGTAATACCCGCTGTAGGGATCCACCAACACCTGGGGCTTCGCCAAAGCGGAAGCCACCAGCACGGCTGCGATGAAGAGCATCACCTGGAAGAAGATCATGAATGAATGAAAGAAAAACACTCATTTGGCACAAAGTGCCAAATACAAATTAATAAAACTTCGTTCTGGGACTTCGTTCTCTGTGGGAATTTCCTATAATCCACTTATTGCACCCCTATACCATGAAAGGAATCTTTTCTAAAAAAATAAAAAAATATGGGATGGAATATTCCCATAGTATATAAAAATATGAGGAAATATTCATATTTTTATATAAAATAAAAATTAAAATTTATTCTGAAATGAAGATTTCTTCAATACGGACTACTGATACTAAAATGTAATCAGACGTAACCGAACTGCTGATACTAGACCGATTTCATTGCTTTTACCTTGCACGGTCCCCTAAGTAGATATTTATCCTAAGTTACTCTTTAGATCGAAAGAGAATCGGCTCTCTCAGAGATTAACCGAAAGAAACAGACAAACAGATTTTTTAAATTGTTTTTTTTTGTGTAGTACCGTAGTAGGTATGTACCTACCTTAATATAAATTAAGTAAAAAGCTTTAACTTTGAAATCACAGACAAGACACTTAAATTTTATTTACTTTCGTGTTAGTTCCCATGTTTGTTCGTACCATCCACCCGAACGTGCTCCACCAAAGATAAAATATAAAATTAAGATAAAATAAATATTATTTAGCCTTTTCTTTCGTGTACATTTCATATGGTATCAAAAATAAATACCTACCTACATTCTGATTCTGCAAGGTACGTACTATAACGCTAAATCCTTGATGAATTAAGTATGTACATAGCGTAGCGTAAAGTAGCTCTTTTCAAACAAATATGTATAATTTTACTCATACATAAACGAATTCTATATAGGTAGGTAGGTAGCGCTATAATTTTGGGTATTCTAGAAACTAATGGCAAATTATTATTATTATTTTGGTTTTTATGGATTGATTAACTAATTTAATTACATTTTTTTAACATAATTTATTATTAATTCAATTAGGTACCTATATTGAATTTTAAATATGTGGTCAGCAAGTAAAATCTGTTCAAAAGTTATTTTACCACCATTTAAATCTAACTTTTGGCGGATCTGTGAGATGGTTGTCAGCTTAGGTTGTTAGGTTTATTTTTGAACCCACAAACACCATGCTTTTTTTATTCATCTTGTTTGCTAACACAATACTGATAATATGCTGACCAAAACCATTTTAACTATTAACAAGGGAAGCAGTAGGACAAAAAGACCGTTAAAACATGAAGACAACTCAACTATAGGTAACCAAACTAGAGCAGACCAATAGGTAGACGGAAGCATGCACAAGACTAGCTGCATTACCTCGCTGAATAGCTGTGATCATCGCTGGCCTCAAATAAGAGCCCCGGGTCACGCGTCTTCCCAATCAAAATCCCCGCAAAAATTAAGAGCCATACGTAAAACTCACCAGCTTAGACATGACGACGGGATATTCCGGCAGCACGTTCGCAAGTCTAGATTTCTAGACAAGAGTGTCACCTGCAGCTTCTTCGAGGATACTGTACAGCCTCTCCCGGTAACCCCTTTTATAAGGAGCCTGCGATCCAGTCCGTGATCGGAAAAACTAATACTCGACCTCAGCTGGACATAAAAACGTGTACAATGTCGCATTAACGCATAATAGTTATGTTCCATAGCCCTGAGTGGATACAGGGTGTACACTTGTAGTGGGTCAGATAAAAACATGTGCGGAGTATTTTGATCTCTAGGCTTCGAATGGAATACCACATCAACAGCTCAGTGTCCACTGCTGAACAGAGCTTCCTTGGAAGCTGGAGGGTTTTTGCCATAATCACCAGGCTTGGCAGGCCGATTGGTGATAGGGCGTATATAGTACACAGAAGGAAGCTGCTGCCCTTATTCTGGCTAGTTATCTTAGAAAAAGTTAAGAATAGAATATAATATATATTTATTATATAATATAATTATAGTTTATTCTTTAATTATAGCAAATATCAACATGAACATTATTAGTTGGTAACAAGCCTCATAGCTCAGTTGGTAGTAACTCTGGCTTCTGCGCTGTAGACTGTGGGTTCGATTCCCACCCAGAACAAGCATTTGTGTGATGAATATAGATGTTTGTTCTGTGTTTGGGTGTTGTGACATACAGTACGTATGTATTTACAAAAAGTATTTAAGTTTTACCCGAAGGTTTTTTCCGCGCACCGATGGAAAACGGCAATCCGTTTGGCGCCGGACTTCGCTTAGTCGCACTAGTGGCGATTTGTGGAAACTCAATTTCATTCATACCTAGACACAACAGATAGGTAACAGGTACTTACTCGTACTTTACACGAGTAGGTACCACCCTAAGTTAATACGGCAGTTCCCTATTGTTTCATCGTAAAAGCATTAGCTAGATACATGTATACCTAACCACCTGCAATTATATGTATACACTTCATAATCGTCAAAATAGTTTTGTATCCACATTGTAGATTATGTTAATCATGTCATTAATTTGGTATTCAAAAGCGATAGGTAGCGATATGAAAACAAAAGTATCTACTTAGTGACAGATATTACCAGACGTGAATCTGAATGTAATGGCTTCATTTAACTTTGCAACTTGTTTACTGTTTCACCAAAGTACCCACATTTTAAGCTAATATTTTAAAACAAACTAGAATGAATAGTACGTGTTATAAATATTGCATGATATTTTGTAAACTCGACGTACCTACCTAATCTGCATGTACCTTTTGTTCATCTTGTAACGCTCACTACATTTATATTACAATTAGTCATAGTTTCTCAGTAAGTGATTATGTTAATCTTGATGAGAAATAAATAATCTTAAACCGTAAACCGTTAAAAGTGTACATTTACATTTTAGTGTACCTACATACTTACATTATTATGTATAATCATCGCTGTTGCCAGATTATCGCGGTCAGGTCCAAGGCGTTAATATCCTCGACTTCGCCTTTAATAGAAGACAAACAGTGATTAGTCTTTATTTGAGCTCTATGGTTCCGCAGCAGACGACGACGAATAGGCTACGAAAAACATTCATACAGCGATGAATATTTTAAACAAGTTTTTGATAAAAAATAGTAAGTATAAATATATTTTTTTAAACTCGCGGTTCGAACCGAAAAGAGGTCACAATTGCGACAATAGAGTATCGCTTATGGAGGAGGTTCGGCTGTATATTTTTATTTATTTTTGTTTGTTACTCGATTTCTCCGCCAATTTCAAATAGATTTTGATGATTCATGCTGGTAGGCCATACTTTCGAGGTGGTCCCATAGAAATTGGTTTTTGTATCAAAATAACTGGAAAAAAATGTATCCCTAGTAACCGAAATTGCGTATTCTGCGTTCCTGTGGTGCTTGCGGTCACTGGAGAAGACCTATTGAAATGCTTACCTTCCAGTTTCATCATCATCATCATTATCAACAGGTATGCCATAATCACCATATAAATCAGGTACCTAAGATAGCCAGTTCCTCAGTTTGTTGAGGATTTCGGGTGAAGTGCGTTTCCACCTTCAGCCTTATCATAACTTGAGGATCAGGTGAGATGAAGACAAAGCAGCTCCACGAATTACAATAAAAAAAGACATAAAAACAAATTCAGTCAATAAACTTAAGGCGCTCTATGCAGCTAAAATCGCGGCAGAAACGATTATGAGAGTTGACAACGGCAACCGGTAGGTGGCGCATGCGTATCGTAAATAAAACATTTTGATAATTCTTATTCTGAGATCGCGTTGCTGGTATGAAGGTAGGTAGGTAATGTGACAATTTCGGTAGTACCGGTACTGGCACAGAACAAATAACTTATTTACATTCGTCCTAATATTTATTCCGAGGTTAGGTGTTGTCTGACCGCTGCCAGGACGACAAGGACACGTCCGACGTCGACAGTGGTCACACAGGTACTGATTGATTGAAAGGCAGTGTTTTTCGAATAATTCATGATTCAAATTAAATTTGAATTTGTATCAAAAAACTAGCTTACCTTTAATGTAGATCAACATGTAACCTATCATTTAAAATAAATCGTAAGTGTCAAAATATTTCGCTTGTAAATTTTGAAACGTACCATTATCAATAAATATTTTTCGAGATTTTTTTATGCAATTATGTCAGCTTACCTTTAATGTAGATAGGTACCTAAAGTATTATATATATAAAAAAATAAACTCGTGACTTGTTCAGAAGTACTATAATTTTCCATTTGAGAAAGAGGAAACGTCTACTGACAGGTCCTTAAAAATACCTATTATTGGTCCCCAACCACTATGTTTACTGAGTTAATCCACTTCTCGTGTTACACCCTGTATATAAGCTAGAATATGATATCCATATCGGTAGTACGTAGGATCACGGCCGCTACAATAGGGTACGATTGATGGTGGCAAAAACTAATGGCTATTTAGTCAGAAGGATTGATGAGTCGGGAAGTTTGAGTTCATCCTTTGAAAAGAACCAAGTTTAGCGACTTTCTTGAATAAGATAATTCGTAGAGCATTTTAATCTTTGGGCTTAGGTAGATACAATGGGTACCTACCAACTATAGTAGTACCTATAGTTGATGAGTCCACAGAACACATCATTGTTCTGTGATAGGTACCCGTAGTATCTAAGCCTACACATAATACCGACGTAGGTATCTACCTACTTATCAGTATAAGGATGTTAAGAAAATCATTAGTCACTTTGAATTCAAGCTGAGCTGCAATTCTCATAATAGTCATAAAAGTATATTTTACGACTGTTATTAGAAGTAGTAGATAGATTGGTAGGTACGCGTACCTAGCTTGTACTATGGTCGAAATTAGGTATAGGTAGATATACAAAATATGTAGGAAGAGTTTAGGTAATTACTACCTACCTACACGTAATTCAGGCAGGTTTTAACTACTAGGTACCAAATACAAAACGCACTCAAGCCAGCCAAAAGAAGTCACAATGCAAGTAAATGATTTTTTGGTAGGTATATAACAGAATCTCAATAGCTCTCATATCTATTGAGATCCTGATATTACGATCACTAGAGAACCTTTGGTTGAAAGTACCTACCTTGGCATTTTTTTTTATTGTACGACGTGACGCAACTGGGAGGTGCTTGGTCATCATCTCACCCGATTTTTTTCAAGTTATGATAAGGCCGAAGCTGGATGCGCACTTCACCCGAAACGGAATCAACCAACAAAACGAACAAGCATAATAGCTCAGTTGGTAGTAGGTAACCTTCTGCGCTGTAGCCTGTGGGTTCGATTCCCACCATGGACAAACATTTGTGTGACGAATATAGATGTTTGTTCTAGTTGGGTGTTTTATATAGTACGTATGTGTTTACAAAAGTATTTTATTATTCTATCCGTAATCTAGTTCCCATATTATAAGCTATGCTTAGTTTGGGGCTAGGTGGAGCTGTAAAAAAAAACCTCAACAAACTGAGGAACTGGCTAGCTACATATTACCTCTAAATAGTTGTTATGGCGACAGAATTAGGTAAGATTGTGGTAGCTATTTAGGCGGGCTTACACAAAATCCTACCACCAACCAAACTAAGCACACTATTGTATTAAAACACTTAAAAAAATACTAGTTATTTACTTGACCTAGGTAATCCAGTCATGTCTATGCCATGATCCAATGAATGATTGCAATGTGAGTTGGTAAACAGAAATAGGTACTTATAGCAAACAGCATACCTTACCTAATTTATTCAACTCATATTTCATTCTTTCGTCACCCTCATACGATTTGAATATCAATGAGCTTTGAAAAGGATCTCACAAGTTTATCGAATAATGACCTACGTATCGAATGCATGCTAAAAAACGATGATTTGGTGCTCACCTAAGTACATGATAACGGTCTATTGTTCGTTGAACCTTTGCAGATAGGTGATTGATATTTTGGGTAGGGGTGATGTACCTCCCTAGAGGTCTACCCCCTCTTTCTACGTTTTAGTTTTTTACGGTAAAACATCTATGAATTTTGAAAATCTTAAACATAGATCTGCTATATACTGTGTTTATTTACTCGAAATTTGATGTAATCGTGTTTTCAAAACACTAACTATACAATCCTGATCTATAACATATTTTAATTTCAAAGTAAATGCTACAGTATTGTGGAAGATATGATCGCTGAAGCTAAGCGATTTCACGTCATAGACTCTTAACCAACTTCAAAAAAGGAGGAGGTTCTCAATTTTGTCATTATCTTTTGTTTTTATGTATATGGTGGTTGGGATCTACCTCCTAGTGGTCCACCCCGGGCAACGGAATCGCTGACATCTGCTAGCGGTTACGGCTAAATGATCCCATTACTGGTGGTAGGGCCTACAATGGTCCGCCTGGCTTGCGACCACCCTCCTGCCGAAGTCCGGCGCCAAGCAATTCGCTGTGTTCCGTTGGTGCGCGGGAGTGCCCGTGTCTTTGGGGGCTGGATGAGTGTCAGTTGCGTCGCGTGAGACTGGAGGCGACTTCTGAGGAAAGCCTAATATTGAATAATATTGGAGACTAGCGGGATCCGAAGCACGGTCCTTGCCGTTGACCGACCGCAGGCAGCAGGGGGCCCAAGTAGCGCGCTAGCCACGTGCTAAAGGTTGCCCCACCACCTCGCGAAAAATCCTGAAATGCTCCACCGTGCCAGTTGGCGACTGGCACGGTGGAGATGGGAGGACCCGGTGGCCATCCTCGGGGGGGTTCGGGCGTCCCAGCAGTCTCCATTATAAGTCTCCCATAGGTTGGCTGAACTTTTGAATGTCGTTTGGTTAACCTCGCGACGCCTCGACATCTATTCTACATCCCCATAACTCTAATCATCAAACATGAAAGCGGAATCAAGGAAGAAATTAAAACAACGGCTGCACTTCCTCCCACTCAAAGTGCATCTCACAAATATCCGAGGACTGCACTCCAATCTCGTGCAAGTCCACCACCATCTTGAGACTGTAAAGCCGCACCTTCTCTTCCTTACGGAGACGCAGATAGCCACCCCGTCGGACGTGGCGTACCTCAACTACCCGGGCTACTCTCTTGAACACAAATTCAAGAGGAAGCCAGGGATCTGTGTGTACGTCGTGCTTTGAAACATCGGGTCTTCCAACAGTTAGGCTACTGGTAGACACTGGCACGGAGAAGACTCTCTATGCCTGTGTCTATCGGTCGCATGACGGCAACCACGAGACAACGAAACTCTTCGCACACCTCACTGAGGCGGCAGACTTGGTCCAGCAACGGTATCCGACTGCGGAGCTTGTATTCCTGAGGGACTTTAATGCCCACCACGCTGAGTGGTTGATCCCATACCAGGGAAGAGAAGCGCGCAAGTTTGCCTTATCGCTAGATCTCACCCAACTGGGACGCTACCGCCGACGGCGAAGCCGATCTCCATTGGCTTAAAATTAGCTTCATGAGAACTAGAAACGATTTTTACTACCGGGTATGTGTCATATCAAAAATGGCGTTTCCCATCTCAAAAGTGTACACATGTTATGAAACCTATCCGTTCAGTACATTTGACGGTAAAGATCGTTTCTCAAAATATCTCAAAAACCTAAAGGCCCACTAATTCCATTTTTCGTGTACTTATATGCACAAATGTAAGCTATCTGCCCATATATGTCACTTATGGCTACGGTCATTCATTTAGAATATTCCTGCTGGAAGAACGTTGCTCCAGGAGGAAACGATTTCGCGTTTTATTTCAAAACGGTAACATGCATGCATTACTTGGCGCACTATTACAGCATATATTGCTCTAAGTATTTGTTGAACTCAATTCGTTCTAGAAGATACTTTCCTGCTGGAGTACCTAATGAACACCAATGAAACATCTCACGCCATGAAGCTGACTTTTCGTTAGTAGAACATTGAGTTTAACGAATCGTTGTACAGATGGCGCTAACAGTAATGGAAAAACTGGGCTACTATTAACTATATGAACTGGATTGAACCACGGTTTGATGGCTCATATATTATCATTGCTTAGCGCCATACAAACTGCTAGTAAACGAAAGAGGCTTTTAACTTCCCGCTATCGTTGCGTTTTTGAAACATGCCGTTCTTTTAATTACCATATTGGTAAATGATGCAAGGACCAAATTTGAATTCCCTACCAATACATTAGTGCTAGGTATTACGTAGTATTGTAAGTATTCTTTGGTCCTAGTAGGGACTAGGTTATGTTTGAAAATTTAAGTGAAATGGCTAGGGAGCCATTTCAATTAAATTTTCAAACATAATGATATAAATGAAAAACCAACTTATAACTTTGATTTAATTATTTATTTATTGTACTTACCTACTTACATATTCTATGTAAAAAAAAACTGACTCACTGACATTACTGACACAGTCAACCTTGTTACCAGATGAGAAGAAGGCTAAGCACATCCTCGTAGTTCGATAAAAAAAACTACTTTACTTACCACAATAATATAAAGCCAGACTCCAAATATACTATTTATCCAAGGAGCGATGCTCACTCAAAAATATATGCAAGTTTAGTTTTTTCATCTCAATAACAATAACAAGGGGTAGGTAAGTTACTAATAAAATATAAATCAAATTATTTTTGTGTAAACAAAAAAATAAGTCTCCATGCTATCTATTTTCTAGGAATGTCAACGTGTCATATTCGCCTCGGTAGGATTGCGGGGGCATAGATTTATGGGCGGAGCTAGCATAGATTTTTTACTAGACAGCCTGGTCTTAATAAGAACAACACATATAATTTAATCTCGTGGGGCTTTTGATCTAGGCGACACGTGGCCGACTCTTATTTAGGCCAGCGAATTAGCATTGCTGTTCAGCGTGGCAATCCAGCCAGTGTCACGTTTCCGTTTAGAACAGGTGAGTTATCCGTTCCGAAGGCATTTGGCTTCACATTACACACAATTAGTTACATTGTACATAGGTATAATATACACTCGTGAGCAAAAAAATCGACTAAAATACTTTTTTCTTAATAATATCTTAAAGCTGATAGATTAAAGCTTCAAAATGATATAAAATATTGTAATGTTTCTTGCTCTCACAACCCAACAATATGATGTGATCGGTAACCACCCTTTTTACGCTTGTTTACAATAGTGCTAATAAAGGTTACTGACCCATATAAACGGTTATCTACCTGATCCACCCTTATCACTCGCAGACGCGGACTCGCAGTTCACCGATCGCGCGCGAACGGACCCGCTCATCTTGTACGATCTCGGCAGCGTATACTGAGTATACGTCTGCCGAGCCCGGCCCGCTTGGATCACAGTGACAGTGATAGTGCTAAGTGTGTGGTGAATCTCCCAGCCCCCCAGAACTTATGGCCGACCGTGACCCACCTTCCGGTGAGCCCGACCATGATGTTCGGCGCTCCCGAAAGGACTCCGCACAGGCGCGCGCGATGATGGGAACATCCGACTCGTCGGACACGTCCCAGCAATCGAGCCGCGCCTCAAGCTCGGACCGCCACCGCGACTCCTCTGCAGGAAATCGCAGCAAACAGCGGCTCCACCCCGCGGTTACCAAAACCAAGGTGACCACGGTACTTAAGAACTTCATTGCAAATAAGCAGCTGCAGACATGCCAGCCCGCGCGCTTTGAAACCGCCCCCATGGTACACCCCGCCTCCGTCCCGTCTTCCCCGGCGCCGAGCAGGAAAAATCCGCCACAATACAAGAAGACCCCATCGCCCATGAAGCCCCTTTCTCCGAAATCAGAAATCGACAGGACCTTCATTATCATAGCGCGGCTCATAGAAGCTAAATGCCTACCGCAAAGATACTTGGAGCAGCTTAAGACAGCCGTAGAAGAAGACGAGCGGCAACTGACGTCCAACCCCCCAACGCCGACCCCGGAGGAGGCAGCGTACGTAGAAGCCCACCGCTCGATGATGATCTTCCCATCGCAAACCGGACCGGGAAGAAAGCTGGAAAGGCAAAAAGGGCCCAGCGCAGTGTCATCGCTGCCAAGCCTTCAGACACAGTTCCCATAACTGTCACCGCCCCCAGGCCTGTGTGCGCTGCGGAGGTTCACATTTCGCCGCTGACCGCGCCCTAGGCCCAGGGAAACCCCGGCGACGTGCGCCAACTGCAGCGGCGCCCACCCGGCCAACTCTAAATCGTGCCCAATTTTCAAAAAGGAGGCGCGAAACAAGAGAGCCGGCACCACCGCGAGCACCACCCGCACCACAGTCAACCGCGACCTCTCCCAACCCGGAGCTAGGCCAGAGACCCAGACCGAGCAATTTACGTCGGAACCCACCCAGCCCACAGGCTACCTGATGGCCGCCGCGAACGCCCCTAACCCTAGGACAGGCAAACTCAAGGGAAAAAAGAAAAAGAAGGTAAGGATCAGCTCAGAGGAACAACTAGACTCGGAATCCCCCCTCGCCTCCCAAGAACAGCCAGCCCATCACAGAGACCCGCCTGCAGCCCTCCTCCAGAGGCCCCCTGCACCCCCGCACGGAACAGCACCACAGGTGAGACACACCGCAGCAACCCAGCCGAAACCCACAAGGAACTCGCAACTCCCCACAGAAACCCAACAACCACCAGCGAACCTGATGTACGACAGCGGACGGCTACAGCTGCTGGACACGGCACTCCAGATCCTCCAGGAGATCCTACAGATCCTGCGAACAGGAGGAGACCCCATCCCAATAGTCCTGAGCGGGATGGGAAAACTCTTCCAGGTAGGACAGTGAGGACTAGGTTTTAGGGCTCTCGTATTCCAGAAGAGGACTTCTGGAATACGAGAGCCCTAAAACCATACAGGACAGGCAACAAATTCCCCCTCGTCAGAGCCCTCCTTAAGGAACAAGATGTAGACGTCGCCCTTATCCAGGAGACCCATCTTATAGCAGCTGATAGAGACAAGACCCCGGGATACCACGCCTACCGAAGGGATGAACAGGACCCCGAAACGGGTGCATTCAGGCGTGGTCTGATGACACTAGTGAAGAGGTCACTCGTCCATCAACCCCTCCCGCCCTTGGATCTCAAATCCTTCGGGAACCTGGGTGTGGAGCTTTGCATGGACGGGCAGCCTCTTCAAATACAAAATATATACCACCCCCCTGGCATAAAACTGGATAAGAAGGACCTCGAGAGGCTCTTGCCGACGAGCGCGACCCCGGACGCAGCCATACTCGCAGCCGGGGACTGGAACGCCAAGCACCCGAGTTGGAACTCGATCAAATCAAACACAACAGGAAACACACTTTTTACACACTCGAAGATGCAAGGCTACGAAGTAACCGGCTCTGACTGCCCAAATCACTACCCCGATCAGATCGCCCATAGGCCAGACGTAATCGACGTCGCTGTCCACCGTGGCCCGTGGAAATGGAATCGGACCACCAACCAGTACTACTCACCTTCGAGTCTCGCCCAACATCCCTTCAGTACCCACCACGAAGGCCAGGCACAGACTGAGCAAGGTTCGCGGAATCCCTCCAGTCCACAGCCCCCACCAGACCAGTAAGGACAGAGCAGGAGGTGGACACCTTGACGTCCGAGATTACCACAGCGATCAATGAATCACTAGCAACCGCCGCACTGCCCCCACCGCAACACAGGTACACAAAGACCCCCCCCCCCCCCAACTCCGAAACCTTCTCGCAGAGAAGAGGAGAATCAGGAAGATCTGGCAAAGAACCCGAGACCCCCCACACGAAGACCAAACTGAACTCCCTCTGTGAGAAGGTACGAGTCTACCTCAGAGATGACTGAGCCCTTGCGTGGGAACGCAGGATCGCGGAATCCACCGACGACTGGGCATCCCTTCACAAACTCTGCCGACAGTTGAGGAACACCCCGGCGCACACAAGACCTCCAGCACACAGCGACGGCTTCCCACGCTACCAGGCCATCGACAGGGCTGAGATCTTCGCCGAATGCCTCGAAGAACAATTTAGGCCAAACCCGGACAAAGACCCGGAACACAGCAGAAGTGGAAACCTTTGTCCGTACATTCCTAGAGGCTCCCCCACCTCCGAACAGGAGTCAAGTCCCTTCTTCTCCCCAGGCCAGGTACAAACAGCCGCCAGGAAATCAAAACCCAGAAAAGCCCCCGGAGAAGATGGCATAACAAACACCGCCATCCGCCATCTCCCCCCAAAAGCAATCGCCTCACTGACCCGCCTCTTCAATGGGATCTTACGTAGCGGCCACTTCCCATCCCTTTGGAAAACTGGTTGCGTCATAATGATCCCTAAACAAGGGAAAAATATCCTCCTCCCCTCCAGCTACAGACCCATCACCTTACTCTCGGCAGTGTCAAAACTGTTCGAGAGGTTACTTCTTCAACTGCTGACTCCCTTCATCCCCCCGCCCTGAGCAGTTCGGCTTTCGTTCGGAGCATAGCACCACCCTCGAACTGTCCAGGGTACTGCACTACCTGACCACCATCCAAAACAAACGAGCACACGCAGTTGCAGTATTCTTGGATATGGAGAAGGCCTTCGACAGGGTCTGGGCCACACGGTCACACGGGCCTCATCTACAAGATCGCAAAGGCCCCAACGTCAAGATACCTAGTCAAGATCGTCGCGTCGTTCCTCGAAGACCGAACATTCCGGGTAAGCGTGGACGACTCGCTCTCCACGGTACGTCCTATCAGAGCGGGAGTGCCACAAGGCAGCTGCCTATCGCCAGTGTGCTACTCCCGTTACACTGACGACATACACTGTCCAGAGAGCGCCATGCTCGCACTATACGCCGACGATGCAGCTTACATCACGGAAAGCCTCTCGCCACGATACGCTGCAATCAGAATGCAGAGGGTCCTCGACGAGCTCCCCGCCTGGCTGTCCAGATGGCGACTGTCGGTCAATGTGGGGAAGACACAAGCAGTCGTCATCTCCATGAAACACCAGGATGGTATCTCCGAACTACTACTGGACGGGAAGGAAATAAAATGGGCAAGATCGGCCAAGTACCTCGGAGTTACCATAGACCGCCGACTCACAATGAACGCACACTCGAAAACCGCCAGGAACTTCGCCCGCACAGCAAGAGCGATCCTCAAACCAGTGCTCCGCTCAGATCTCCCGCTACGAATGAAGATCAGCCTATACAAAGCGAACGTACGCACGCGCCTGACTTACGCAGCTCCAGCGTGGTACGCCCTACTCGCAGACTCCCATAAAGCCACACTACGCAGGCAGCAGAGCCTCTGCCTCCGCGAGATAGCTCAGGCGCCGCGCTACGTACGCAACGCCACCATCCAAAGAGATCTGAACGTCGAGAGCCTGGATGCGTTCATCGGACGCCTATCCAGAAACATGTTTCACCGAACAGACGTCTCCCACCATCAGCACCTGAGAGACATGGCCCCCTCCTACGAGAGACCTGTCAGGAGCAAGCCCTACCCCCGAGAATTGGCCGTGGACAGCGCCAAGGAAGCGAAAGCGGAACGCGAACAGAACCACACCCCAGCAGTAAAGGAAGACGCCCTCAGCTCCAGGACCATGGTCTGCACGCCAGCCAACCCCGGCAGGCAGGCGGCCATCGGCTCACTAGAGCCACAAAAGACCCCCGGTAGAGACTGGGGGCGGATGACATCCGCGGGAAAAGGCGAAAGCCTGAAACCGCATCCCACGCACCGGCTCGCGACGCGGTTCTAGAAGAAAAAAGTGCACATCGGAGAGAGATGACCGATTCATTGTCAGCACATCGCTGAGAAATCGGGCCCTCACTGGCGTTCAAGTCCGACAAGAGCTCAGAGAAATGCGAGGAGTGGCTGTGAGTGGCTGGACAGTCAGAAGACGACTTAAGGCAGCTAACCTTGAGCCAAAAAGACCAGCTATTGGCCCCAAATTAACCCCAGCCCACCGAGCAGCCCGCCTACGATTTGCCAGAGAACATGTTGATTGGACAGACGAACAATGGAGCTCCGTTCTCTTCTCAGACGAAAGCAGAGTGTGCTTACATGGTAGCGATAGAAGAGGACGAGTCTACAGAAGACCTGGAGAAAGATTCACGCAGTGCTGCATCAAAGAAAATGTGGCTTTTGGAGGAGGTTCCTGGATGGTGTAGGCGGGCATTTCAATGGAGGCAAAAACAGAATAGATTTTTATTGAAACTGGCGGTCGAGTGGGAGGATTGACGGCGAACGGATCACGTCGTTCCCTACGGCGGTTTCATCGGCGAAAACTTCATCTCAATGCACGACAATGCCCGTCCACATACTGCAGGTTGTCCGGCAGTATTTACAGGAGGTCGAAATTGCCGCTATGGACTGGCCAGCGCGTAGCCCGGATTTAAATCCTATCGAGCATTTGTGGGTTGAACTTAAAAGGAAAGTTCGGGCTAGAAATCCTGCACCAACCACAAAATCGGACCTCCAAGCGGCTCTCGTTGAAGAAGGGATAGCATCGAACAAGATCGAGTAAAGAAACTTATTCGATCCATGAAAAAGCGATTGGAAGCTGTTATTAGGGCCAGGGGAGGGAACACTAAATATAGATAAGTTCATTAAAATTAAATTAATATTTTGACGAATTTAAGCATGTATTTTCTTTACTGTTAATTATCACCTGTTTTTCATTGTTTAAGACTCCTTCTCATTTAATATTTTTTCTTTACCAAAAAAAATTTTAAACAACTACGTAGACCACTCATTTTAAAGCTAAAACTAACAGCTTTCATATGTTAAAATCAGAAATAGATTGAAAGCTTCAGATTTTTTGCTAGACTTTTAACCACGAGCGTGCGTCCTGAGTCGATTTTTTTGCTCACGAGTGTATATTAATAAATATCTCACAAACAAATAAGTATACATACGTACCTAAGTATGGTGTTATATCATTTGGTATACACAAAAAAAGTATTTCAGCATTCTTTAATCTACATCCCATATTACAAGCTATGCTTAGTTTGGGGCTAGATGGCGCTGTGTGAAATTAATGTCTCGTAATATTTATTTATTTATTTACGTACTTAAAATATTAATTTAGTAAGTACCGTAGATTTTTTTATCACAATTTTTAAACATTTATCAGCATGAGGTCCTACGGTTATTTTTCAAAGTGTACAATATCACATAGAAATCATTGACAGCGTGATTTATGTCAATGTCAAGTGTCAACACTCAATTGCCACTAGAATACCAAAAGGCACCTATAGTGGCAATTCATCGACGTATTATTCGATGTAAGTTTTGTGTACAATATAGCGTCCAATTCAATAACAAGCCTCAAAGCTCAGTTGGTAGTAACTCTGCCTTCCGCGCTGTAGGCTGTGGGTTCGATTCCCACACAGGACAAACATTTATGTGATGAATGATTGTTCTGTGGGTATATATTTACAACAAAAAAAGTATTTTGGTATCCTATCCGTAATCTAGTTCCCATATTATAAGCTATGCTTAGTTTGGGGCTAGATGGCGCTGTGTGAAAATAATTTCCTGTTTATTAAAGTGAAAACTTCTTTAGACGTGTTAAGCACTTTTTGGGAAACATCATGGAACTCGCGTCATCGTCATCGCACGCTCTTGTAAATTGTATCGTCGAGCACATGATTTTCTAATTATTTTTAGTTTTTTTTTATTGTACGACGGGGAAGCGCTTGGCCTTCATCTCACCTGGTAACAAGTTGAGATAAGGCCGAAGATGGAGGCGCACTTCACCCGGAATCCTCTACAAACTGAGGAACTATCTTACCTCTGAATGCCGGAACACAACAATTTTTTAAAGAATTGTTATTATGGCGACAGAATTAGGTAAGGTGGTGGTCGCTGGCCAGGCGGACTTAAACAAAATCCTACCACCAACCAAACCAAACACAATATATTGTACTCCCCATGGGGATCGAACCCGGGACCTCTGGATCTGGAATCGGTGGGTTGAACCACTAGACCACAGAGGCGGTTAAATATGTGTTTATAAAGTGTTGATAATCAAGGATTAGAATCCGGAATGTGGATACCCGTAGGAGAACCAAAGTTACTGACTTAGCTCAGAATCAGCAAGCTGGAGG
Source organism: Venusia cambrica (assembly GCA_951394065.1). Classification (NCBI taxonomy): domain Eukaryota; kingdom Metazoa; phylum Arthropoda; class Insecta; order Lepidoptera; family Geometridae; genus Venusia; species Venusia cambrica. Next base: position 4,150,888 of record OX596044.1, on the reverse strand, counting down.
CACATAGCTCGCAGAACCGATAACCGTTGGGGAGCAAAGGTTCTCGCATGGCGACCACGATTAAACGCGAAACAGAGTGTGGTAAGACACCCCACTTGATGGACCGATAACATTGTTGTTGCTGCGGGGAGTCGAGGGATGGAGGCGGCTCAGATGGCTATTTGTGGCGTCAATTGGGAAAGGCCTATGCTCAGCAGTGGACGTATATGGGCAGAAATAGTGATGATGATGATGATGAAAGTTTAAATCGGTCACTAAACAATAATCTAATACCTCAATGATACAATTCACAAGTTGCGTAGTTTTCACTTCTATCGGCAGTCCCCAAAGTCCCCTAAAGCTCAAACCTGGGGCATGTTTTAAGTTGATTTAATAAAATTCCTATTCATCGTCGAGTTTCTGCCGCAAGTTCCGTTTGAGATTGCTTAATTTCCGCTTCTTGAATGCGACCGGCCCTTCGCCCAGCTTCCCGGACTCCACTCGCTTCTCTCTGAAGCGAAACGTCTCGGGCTCCATGATCACGGGCGGCGGCGGCGGCGCCACCACCTTCGGCAGCTGGAGGTCTACGTTCTTTGCGGTCCTGTAAATATCCAGATAGAGAATGTATCTTTATCAAGCTATGCTTAGTTTGGGGCTAGATGGCGCTGCGTGAAAATAATGTATAATATATTTAATTTAAAAAAAATTAAAAAAAAAATATAATAAAATAAAATAAATTAATAAATAATAGCAGGCACATACATGAAGGACAGAGAGTAGGTACAGAAAATTAAATAGAAAAAGAAAAACATAGAAAGTTCAAACATTATCCGTTTTGCGCTGCTGTCGCCACATTATACAAGTATCGTATTTATTATCTGTTATTTTGTTCATTCAAATCTGTAGTCTGACTGAACCCTTACTGAGTGACGTCACATATCAAGGACGAAGCCATACAATTAAAATATTGAGGTACATATGAAGTAATACATATTTTAAGTAAGATGGTGGCAGCTAGCCAGGCTGACATTAACAAAATCCTACCACCAACCAAAAATCTTTCAAAAACATTTGAGTTTAATACGTTTTCACGCGGCTCCTTTACCGACAACTCACGCATGTAATATTAAGTAAAGGCATTACTCACTCGTCGACAACCGGTTTCCACGAGCCGTAGGGCCGGACGACCGGCGCCGGTCCAAACTCCACCGGACTCCTCGTCACCGGCGGCTCCTTTACCGACAACTGACGCATGTAATATTATGTAAAGGCATTACTCACTCGTCGACAACCGGTTTCCACGAGCCGTAGGGCCGGACGACCGGCGCCGGTCCAAACTCCACCGGACTCCTCGTCACCGGCGGCTCCTTTACCGACAACTGACGCATGTAATATTATGTAAAGGCATTACTCACTCGTCGACAACCGGTTTCCACGAGCCGTAGGGCCGGACGACCGGCGCCGGTCCAAACTCCACCGGACTCCTGGTAACCGGCGGCTCTTTAACCGACAACTCACGCATTTTCTCCCGATTCAGTTGCGCTTTTAGCTCTTTGACAGCTTCCTCTTGACGTTTTTTGCTGCAAACCGAAACACTATTATAATATAACCAGATTTTATAAATATGTATACTATACACTACACTACACACGTTATAAATACAAAATATACAAATACAGCATTATTTATTAGGAACACATTTAGGTATACATATATACAACGGGGACGTTGAGCAACTGCAAAAGTTAGAGACTGTGTAGCGGTGTCAGCGCCCTCCTCCGAACAAAATAGTGCAGGTTCAAATAATAATATGTATACACTTCAAAATGAGACTGTATTTCTAAAGATAAGGAAGCTTCGAACTACTAAATAAGTACACAACAATGCTGCTTAGAGGGTTATGTACGCACCATATGGATTTTAGTAAATTGGAATTTAAAACACAATGTGGATTCAAATTTAAGTGATATTCATCACTAGGTCACTAATTAAACATAAACATAAATTGTTAAGCTATAATTTTACAATTATTGTAAAGTACAATTATTGTAAAATAATGCCCTGATGAAAGTTTTAAAGTTATCTTGTTCCCGAATTATTTGACACGTGTTATAGAAGTGGGTTTCATCAATATTTTTCCTAACATATTGCGTACCTATACGTATAATATAATAATACATACAGACTATGTGAATCAAATAATATTGTTTTACTACCTCTGTGGTCTAGTGGTTCACCTAACGGTGTCAGATCCAGAGGTCCCGGGTTCGATCCCCAGTGGAGTACAATATTGTGCTTAGTTTGGTTGGTGGTAGGACTTTGCTTAAGCCCGCCTGGCTAGCTACCACCATCTTACCTATATTTCTGTCGCAATATCAACAATTATTAAATTTTTGTGTTCCGGCATTTAGAGGTAAGATAGCCAGTTCCTCAGTCTGTTGAGGATTCAGGGTGAAGTGCGCCTCCACCTTCGGCCTTATCATTGACATCAGATGAGATGAATGCCAAGCGCTTCCCGGTCGTTCAGTAAGAAAAAGCCAAATTCGCTCAATTGTGAAATCGATATGGAAAATCTAAACCTTCAATCGATAGATGAAGGCGGCTCAGCTTTGAGGCGTTGTATAGAGGTCTATATTCAGCAGTCACTCACTTAGTTTTGTCTTTTTGTTTCTCCTTTTTTTTATCAACTTCTGCTTGTTTTAACGTTTGTTTTTCTTGATCAGCTATCGACAGGTATTCATCAGGAGTGTCCCATGAGGTTTCTGTAAATAATAATTTAAATTTTGCAATCATTATTATTATTATTATTTTATTGTACAACGGGATAAAGCTTGGCCTTCATCTAACCTGATTTTCAAGTTATAATAAGGCTGAAGACGGAAACGCACTTCACCCGGCTTGTATGATACCTTAACTTAGAAATTCAAACTAAGTAGAACCTAGGCAGAACTTTTCGTTTCAAAATACAGATGTTGAATGTACAATTTTCGAAATTTTTGTCTCGATTTTGGCGGTAACAATTTTTTTTTACGGCCCTTGCCGCCTCTTGAATTTTAGATTACGTCAAAGTTAGTTCATCACTTGATATATTTTGCCAAATAGGTACAGTTACTTTTCAAAATAAATGACGACCAACTGTTTTTTTTTCATACAGCTTTCTATTTGCAAGCTAGTTCGAAATTTAAATAAGACCTTTGGTAAGCTACCTCCTTGGTTGCTTCAGATTAGATGGTTCCATTTTTAAATTACACGACAGATATGATTTTACTACTCATCCACTCTACTGTTCATGGTGATTAGTCACCAAAAAAAAACTAGCCTGAACTGTCCAACTGTCCATGGGGAGTACAGTCACCAGCCGAACGTCAGCTGACTTAGCTCAGCTTTATTAATATTTTAACGAACGCAGCCTAAATTAGTTCTGCTACCCGTTACTAGATAGATCTATAATACATATTTTATCTCTCAGAGTAATTATTTTCTCGATGTGTCAACAAAAATTACGTACAAAAAATAAATAAAAGTTTAGGGTCATTCAGTCAAAATAATAACATTGGTACGTGTTATGTTCGTAAAATATACGGTCTAAACAACTTATTTGTATGATTATTGCATATCAAATGAATTATGAAGATGTTAGCTTTACGAAATATGTATAATTACGACATTTACGACATTTCTAAAAGATTTATGGTTAAGAATTAAACTTGAAAAGGTACGACATCGTAACGCGGCCATTGTTTGATGATTTCAATAAAGCATGGAATACGTTTAATCAAGTTATATAACGTTTTATTTTAATTAGATTTCGCATTTATCTTTCAGTAAGTATTTTTTATTTCACTAAAACTATAGTGGTTTTTAAGTTACAAAGGTTTTTGTCGAAAAAGTCAGGGTCGGCCGGTAAGCGACGATAACGCGCGGACAAACACGACAGATATGGCTTTTCATACAACTTTTGCCGGCCGCTGCTCGCATATTTTCATTTTACAAAATAATGCTCGAATTTCCAAGCATGTTTAAAATATATATATATATATATATATATATATATATATAATAAAGGTCTATGTGACATGACTATGTTTACTAAGTGAGTTATCACTGGCACCACATTTGCACAAGAGTGGTGATAAAGGCCTGAGAGGGATTGTACCTACTCCTTGAGGGAGTTCCTGCAGTTTTTTTTTTTATTGTACGACGGGTAAGCACTTGGCTTTCATCTTACCTGGTTACACAAGTTGAGATAAGGCCGAAAGTGGAGGCGCACTTCACCCGGAATCCTCAAACTGGCTATCTTACCTCTTAATGCCGGAACACAACATTTTTAGAATTGTTATTATGGCGACATAATTAGAGACGGTGGTAGCTAGCCAGGCGGACTTAAACAAAGTCCTACCACCAACCAAACCAAGCACAGTATATTTTACTACCCATGGAGATCGAACCGGGACCTCTGGAACTGAAATCGGTGGGTTGAACCACAGAGGCGGTTAAATAGGCAGTGAACTTTATTGGGCAATCAAGATATTTAATTCACTGACCATTAGTTATAGTGTTCCAATAGTAATTATTCCCATCATCTCCTTTGATCTCTTGCCAGGTGGGGGCAGCCTTGGCTTTGTGACTATCACCAACAACTAATGTGACCTTGGCTTCAGTGCTGCTACCTGCTATCATGTCGTTTATACTCTGAAAAGAAAAGCAGTAATAAATTTTCAATTAAAAGTAAATTTGATAAATCTGTGCCGAATACCAAACATTATTTGTGATGTTATTAGGACTAGGAGTAAATTTATGTAACTAGTTTTTGTGGTGGCTTCACCAGGGTTTTACCGAGTAAAAATTAGCTTCTGTCCTTTCCCATGAACACAGATATCAGAATACTAGCATACAGATACCTCATCTCATACAACGAAACAACCATCCTAACTCTGTCAATTCTTCGGGCTATTTTGTTTTGTCTATTATGTGCTCTTTATGTACGACCACTATTTTCTTCAATTCCCTAGATGGCAGCATTTACTCACAGATAAAAAAGCTTTTTGTCTTGTGTAATATTTGAAAGTACTAAGTACTTCTTTGTAATTAAGTCTGTGTTCAGTTTTTTTTTAATATAAAGCATGTGTAACTCAACCATGGTACCTATTTCAAATAGGTAGGGAACTTTAATAACAAGTTACAATAGCACCATCTATACTAAAACACAAGAATTAACTTATCAAGTATTCTTGATGCAGCATTGATTGCCGATAAAAATGCAATTTGAATGTTTGTTGTAAAATATGAAACATCATCATGAAATCAATATAAATGCCAATGATTAAACTTTTTTCTTTTTATATTTGTTTTTACTATTTTGAATCAGCCTGTCACCTACTCCTGACTTTTCGTCAACTTTTGGGACACCCTGTATATCTCATCAATAAATAAAAATAAAAAAATAAATATTACAGGACATTAATTTTACACAGCGCCATCTAGCCCCAAACTAAGCATAGCTTGTTATATGGGAACTAGATTACGGATAAAATACTTAAATACTTTTTGTAAATACATACGTACTATATGATACAACAACTAAACACAGAACAAACATCTATATTCATCACACAAATGTTTGTCCAAATAACATGAAGTAAGTAGGTACCTATTATGTTTTTTTTTAGTTTCAATAGTTAAATCATTTTAACAAACTAGAGATTTACTCTGGCAAAATTATGAATCAATTGATAGATGAGTAACCAATCAATTAATTACCTGTGATGTAAGATCAGCATTGTTCTGCACATCCTTAAGGTAGGCTGCCATTGCAGCAGCTTCCATTTTCTTCATGGAATCATCAATCTTCTCCTGTATCTTGAAATCCTTTGCACTCTTTTTACTAAGTTGTGATATGTGCTTTTGGACACTTTCTTTGTGCTTCTTTCCATTTTCATGAAAAGATATTGACTGGAATGCATAATAAAAGGAACTGTATTAATTATAAGTCATGCCTAGGAACTATGTTGGAAGGGTACTACTATGTATTCAACATCTATCTATACTATAACATACCAAGTACCATACACATGGTCTGGTCTGTCATGATGGTGATGGACATGTTTAGGTTTGTAGGGTATGGTAGCTGGTGAAATTACAGGCACACAGGGCTTAATACCTTTATGCCTCAAGTTTCAACAATGGAGTAAAGCATGTAATTTTTTTGTGAATATGACTCGCACAGTAAGTATTTGTACTTCCTTTGTAACCTTTGACTTTGCATGGTGGTTTATTTTTTTTTTCAAGTTATGATAAGATCTTAAAAACCTAGCTGTTTGAATTACTTTTGATTGATGGATTGATACCTAGTTTCTTTCTGGGGTAGATACAATATGTTGGACCATAGATAGCCTTACTTTTCTGTAGTAAGACCAGTTAGGCCATGGGCTAATTTACGTCGCCATGGTAGGTACTACTAGTTGAACATATTGGTTGTACCACAGGTTGGTAGTAATTTTATGTTTCTACATTCAAAGGATACTCACAACTTTATTGTCAGCAAACCAACATTTACAAAATTCACAATATTTCCGTGCCTGTGATTTCCAATATTCAGTCCTAGAAATAATTTATAGATTAGGATATAAATGTTGGTTTAAGATGGACATAGGTTTAAAATGTAGGTACTATCAATTATTATTGGATACAATAATTATGTAGCGAAACCGGTACCTACAAAGCAATAACAAACAACACTGTTGCATATCTTAAGAGCTCGGCTAACTTACATGATCTTTCACGATTGCACAGTAATTTGATAGAAAACTTTGGGTTGGATAAAAATAAATGCGTAGGCCTCTCGCTGGGATGGATATGGGAAATATAGAATGGAATGGAATGGAATATGTAGTGAGTGAACAGAACATTCACAAAACAAAATATTTATATTATTATATCAAAACCATGAACCTATAATAAAACTGGATAGCGCACTCAAAAATTAGGTACATGAAATTTGAAAATAAGTTTCAAAACTTTCAAAGTTGTCTTATGTCAAAGTAGAAAAACGAGCCAGGTGAGATAGCTCAGCTGTTATAGTAATGCTTCCTTGTCTATCATGTTGCCATTACATATTGAATTCTGCTTTAGTAAGCCTTGGGAGCTCTTTTTTATGATATTACTTTGATAGACATTGCATAAACAAATACTTAATATATTTTTTATTTTACAAACTCTACCACAAAGTGAATTACGAAATGCAGAATTTTGGCGTGTAAAAGTGATAATGGTAGTATTTTGTCATCCATATGTGTCCATATTACTCAGAAAACTACTAAATCAATATGGCTTATTTGCCTTACGGCTAACCTTCAAAATCACATTATAAGGCTATCCAATTATTTAAATAAAGAGGAAATGGTGTATTTTTGCTGCGTGTATAGATGTAAAAAGGAATGGTATCCCGGTTGTGGCTTGTCTTTCCACAACTGGGTGAGCTAATTAACATTTCAAATTATGATACAGTACATTATTGTTGATACCCAACAAAGTGGATTTCATGGATTTCCATTACCTACGTAGATACCCATGATATCGGGTGTTGTCAGATAAAGTATCTCAAAAGCATATTTACTTTACTTTACTTACGAAGCTTGCATAGGCAAGGATGAGGTCAACGATGTAGTAAGCTAACCCAGAAGGTGCTTATTAACACTTTTCTTGAAGAGATTGGGGTTGTATTTTGCGTTCTTAGTTCAAATGGAAGCTATGAAAAAGAACTACATTTTCAATGGAAGCTGTCAAACTTCAAACGGCCATATATCTGAAACTACTCGTCCTAGAATCTCCGTTATTAGTTCAAATGAAAGCTATGACCAAGATTTACATTTTCAATGACAGCTGTCAAAACAACATCTGCCATCTGAAATGTAGTTCTCTTCAATAGATTTAATTTGAACTACAAACGTAGTGTCTAGGACGTTTAGTTTCAGAGATATGGCCGTTTGAAGTTTGACAGCTGTCATTGAAAATGTAGATATCGTTCATAGCTTACATTTGAACTAAGAACGAATAGTCTAGGACGAGTAGTTTCAGAGTTATTGCTGTTTGAAGTTTGACAGCTGTCATTGAAAATGTAGATTTTTGGTCATAGCTTTCATTTGCTTTTAATGGAAGCATTAACTATTTCAAACAGCGTGTACTTTAATCTTCGGTTTTTTAAGGATATATATTTTGATTTTACATGTGAAACGATTTGTGAAACAATTACATGATATGTAATCGTTTCACTAGAGGATAATCCCATTCTTGTGGTGATATCGGGATATTGTATGCTATGTCTACTTTCCAAATTTGGTGACCGAAAAAACATACACATACTTATTTTAAACAATTCAACAATATTTTATTTCAATTGAATTAAAAATTCAATTCCAAAAACATTTTTACGCCAAAAACACATTTATCTCCCCCGTTCGGGGGAGCCAAGGCCATATGAGAATCACTTTGGCTCCCCTATGGGAGCCACCGGGGGAACCAAGTCCCGTAGCCAAATAATCTTACTGAATAAAAATATTTGACATTGATTTATAGAGGCACACAATGCCGTTTTTCTCGTATGAAAAACCCTGCTATTCCTATTACTACTAATTTAGCTTATTACTCTTATTTTGATCCTATAAGTTAAAATAAATCATCTTTGTTCATATCTTCTGTTTTATATCCTTCCATGATATCGGAGACAAGAAACTCTTCTAGGTAAACGATAGACTCAGGTACCAACTTTACGCATTCACAATTTGTTTTTATCAGTTACCTTAGTGGTTCCGGCTTGAGAGAAGGCGCAAGTGTTTAGAAAAAACAAATTTAATAAAATCACTATAAACTTATTACTGTTACTATATTAAGAAAATAAATGTACCTATATAATTCGTATTTTCTTTCATTAAAGTGGGCGGTGTGGACACGAGATGAATTATTCTAAAAACCTCTCGAACGGCTCGTTTTTAAAAATACAGTGCGCAGTCCAGTTTAAGTATAGGTTCATGATCAAAACAAGACCGTCGAGGCTGTTTTGCAGACATAAACAATGCATGATATAAACAAAATCAGCTTTGTAGGTTTGTGATTTTCGAACTAAAGACATGTACGTAGGTGCTAGTCCGTACAATTGCAGTAGGTACCTAAGTATGGAACACTAATTGGCGGAATTTCATCAATATTAATTAGAAGCAAATTCACTTTCAAATAAACTTGTCGACTCGAACGGTAACCACTGATTTTGTTGGTGTCAGCCAAAACCAAACGTTTGTGACGTTTGTAATATTTTTATGAGCTAGGAGTCTCGTCTCGTCTCTTCATAAGTAGTACCTATTGTATTCCCTTTGATAACCGCTTACCACAACACAACGATCCAAAGAGTATAGCATTACTTGATCTGCTTCGATATAACGATCAAAGGAACACTCAAGTCTTTCTTCCCGTCATCACGTGGTAATTTCCAAAAATCGATTGTATTTTAGTTTTGCACCACTTTAACATGAAAAGAAGAAAAGAAGCTATTACCTTCTTCTACCTCCAAAAAAGTCACATTGAATAAAACCATACTTAACTGTTTTAATTGATGGTAGATTCAAAGCACATTAGGTATGTTTGATTATGGTGGGTTGCATTTTATTTTGATGAGGGATAGATAGATGTTGTTAGGCAGACAAGGGTACTGTGGGGTTCCGCCCTTGGCCTATGCTGCAGAAAAGGCCCGAAAACCAGCGCGGGTTGCTTATGCCCGATGAGCCATTTCATTAAATTTCACTCGTGGATGATGCATCAAACCTCTTGATTTTTCCATAGACCGTCACGCGATTGGGTTGGATCGGAGGGAAGCCAAGACAAAACAAGGGATAAAGACTTGTCTTGTCTAGCGCTTCCCTCAAAGTGAATTGGGTACCTACATACGTAGGTACTACATATATCGAAAACAATGTCACTGTCACAATACACACAAATTGTCTATGACTTGCATCATGCGTACGTACCGCGTCGTAGTCCTGCCAGACTAATATTACTCTTGCTAGATCTAACAAGTGTATGTGTTTTGATAAAGTACGAGATAGCTTTTAAGAGTAGTAGAGCTCCTTCTGAAAGGGCTTTACCGGGGAAGTACTACCACCATTCCTTTCGGCAGCTTAACATCTTTATGCCTCAAGTCAACGGGCACAATGCAGTACTGCCATGTTCTTTGTGGATGTAGCATACACAGTGAAGCTTTGTCAAGAAATGCACTTAACATCAGGTGGGATGCTTGATTGTGTCGTCTCGATGTACCTAGTATAAAAAAAAACGCTTGGCGTCTGCTTGGTTGGTTGAAATATGAACTAACTGATCAATTGGACATTGGATATTTCATCATTCATCATCATCATTTCAGCTCACATACAGCCACTGCTAAAGAGAGGCTTCCACCAGCTAACAAAGGCACAAATAGTGAACCTGTGCCACGATCCAACCATTTTTCATCATATTTTTTTTAATACCTATTCTTTGACTAGGAAGTGGTGTGGTGAGTGGATCTCAACTGGTGGTCAAATTATGATAAGGCCTAAGGAGGATCAGGACTTCACCCAGAATTCTCAAAAAAATGTGTTTCAGTAAAAGAAGGAATAACGTTTAAATACCTTTTACCTGAATAAGGCTTCTTAAAATGAGACTGCAGTCTTTAACAAATAATTTTATTCGAGAAACATACATCATGCGAACCTACCGATTTAAAAACTAGATAAGTAGGCAGGCACCTACATCGATAGATAGATAGATAGTCATAAATATTGTGAACCGATGTCAAAAAATAAAATAGATATCTATATTAAAATGCTATTATAACATAAGCATACCAAATAAAAACAAATAATTTAAAAGATCTCGATGCCGTGTGTTAGTTTTCTACTTACTCCATACTTACTCGATCGCGTCTGCATTTATCACGATTTATATGAAAACTAATACCTACTTCACAGGGCAGTCGTCGCGTTGTGTTGACCAACTGTTACAAAGCTCAAGAACAGGATTAGTTAAGATAAGTGCTACGATTAATAGCAGTAGGTTATGTTTTGAAAGGTATCGGTACTCGCAATTTTCGTAACACTTTTTTATAATTGTTTAAACTTATGTTGCAACATGTCAATACTTCGTATCAAATAGGTTTATTTTCGCCACTTATGTATAGGTCGAACTGGTAACACCTAAGAATCTCTCTGTGAATTTGTGATTTTGTGATGTCGTCGAGTTTCGAGTGTCGTCGTCTTTTATGAAGTTTTGACTAGGTATTGTTGGCTTTTTTGTTTAATTTTATAATTCTGTGATAGGGTTTGCGTTATTAAAATATTGGACTAGGTATGTCTATCGTTTACGAGTCGTAGATTTTTTTCCTGACTGTTATGTCTGGTCTGAAATCTTGGCGGCCATATTAAATTTTACAGAGATCGTCTACGGCGTAAATTTATCCGAAAGTATCTCCACAATCTTTGCTTACACTTTACTGCAACGATATAGGAAGAGAACTTGGATAGATTCCCCATAGTCGCTTTGTATTAGTTTGTTTCTGTGTGATTGTGACTATAAAGCAGTTGTTATTCTAATTTATTTGTTTGAGTGACTTGGTTGTTGACGCGTCCTCTTACTTCACAGTACAATTCATTACAAACAGATAGCTAATCATTATTGTTGTTGCAGATATCCTCGAATTGGTGAACGTGATAAACTATCAAATAAATACCTAGCTTAGGAGTTTTAGAGAGACTTGTTGTAAAATTTGTTTTGTGCTGGACTTGGACAAAGATTTGTGATAAGTTTCTAATTTTAGTCGTCCCTAACGGGATTTATCTGGCAAAATGATGACCGAAAATAGGATTAGTTCAAGTAATCACGTCGGCAATAGTTTGACCAGTCAAAAGGGGTATGTTTATCTCGCTTTTTACTTGCATACAATTATCGACTGGTGTCAATATCTAACTGTACCTACTCACATTTATTTTCAGTGATGTCGATAAAACTATCGACGACATCGGTTGGAAATCAAAATTAAAAATACCCCCACAAGATAGAAGAATTAGGACCAGTGTAAGTTTACAGATAAACTAGCTACCCTCTTTCATTTTTTCAACAAAGCCATGTCATAAAAAAATTTACTTATGTGTATAAATGTATATACATTTCATACTAACCCTTGATACAATATAGGTACTTACCAACATATTTATTATTTGTGTTGTCCATGTTTTAGAAAATCAATTTGGTGATCCCATTTTATAATACCGGCCATATTATTAAGACATACTCCCCTTTATTTGTATACAAAGCTATCATGACATAGACACTGGCAGAAAAGTGACCCCCAACACTAATTGCCATAAAACAAAGAAGTTGAAGTTAAGTTTATTATGCAAAATAACATCTAAACTGTTTCCAACTGAATGTATCAGTGAAACAAATATATTTTAGTTTTCATCAATAACAGGAAAAACAAAGGATTTTGGACCATCCTCACGAATGTGTCTTACCTATAACTTCACCAAAACACTGAGCGGCAGTTTTTATTCAATTACTTGTAACAGCTTAATTTTCATTTTAAGCCCTAATTGGTTTGAAAATTGTAATTATATATACATATTGCTATCTTTTACTAGCATTACATGACAAAATATGCGACTATTTTTGCAGTAAGGTGTGATCCTTTGTTTTTTTTTTCTAAACAGTCTACAATCAGACATGAGGCTCTTTCTAGAGAGTTATGCCATTCAACCCTACTTTATACTAATCACATTAATATTAGCTTAAGTTTATACACCTTGAGGGCTTGAGCTAAAATTTTCCAAAGATATTGTACCCGGACTAGGAATAACATTCAGAAGAGTTAACATTTTTTTTACATATCAAAACAGAAAATACTATTCCCATACAAACACTTTCTCCGTGTATTTTGATTTTTGTGTTTGAAAAGCAACAGGCCACGAAAAAATCATTCCTTTTAAATTTTATTGGAATTTGATGTGTTATCCAGTTTGTTCTGGAAAACAAAACAGTAGTACCCTGGGGCATTCAAGCCTTATGCAGAAACTTGTAATCTGTATTGAATTATTAGTATTCTAAAAGTGTTACCTTGTGCTTTGCAGGATGTAACGGACACAAGAGGTAATGAGTTTGAAGAGTTTTGCCTAAAACGAGAACTGCTTATGGGTATATTTGAGAAGGGATGGGAGAAACCCTCCCCTATTCAAGAGGCTGCCATCCCAATTGCACTAAGTGGTAAAGATGTTCTCGCAAGAGCCAAAAACGGAACAGGCAAAACTGGGGCATATTGTATTCCAGTTCTAGAACAGGTATGTAAATAATGTGTTTATAAAGCCTTTGCTTTTCCCATTGTGAGATTACATCTTAAATTTTGTCCGGTTTTAGCCTGTTCTACACTTGAGTACCCTAAATGTGTTTGTAACTTAGCAATAAATCATGCTTCGCCCCTGTCATCACAGGCTAGTTTAATGTTCCTGAATAACTTTGAATTTTGATGAGCATGTTGTGCAGTGTGAATAATATTTATTATGGTTTAACATTTAGCTGAATGTGAATATAAATAGATACTAATCTCTATCCATAATACAAGTCCTAAAAGACATCTTGGAACTTGAGCCCTGGTTTTTTAAATTGTTTTTATGTTAAACACTCAATGAATACAGCAACTTTTACATAACCTGTCATAATGATTTTTCAAACCCACTGCTGTGCTGTTATACCTTTGTCTGTAGTGCTTCATTATAACTTGTGCTGGGGAACACCACCCATGAACACATCTAGAAATCTATTGGAAGCATCATCTTCAAGAGTTGGAAGGAAGTCAACAAAGGAACTTTTTTAGCCTTTGCTTAGAATATTTAAAAATAAAAGCTACAAAACAGATCACATAGTTTCCGTTTTTGTTAACGCATACTGACATACATATACACCTACTGTTGTATACAACAGTAGTCGTATCAGCCTATAGGCAGTGATGATTGTTTTTGGATTCCCCTTCACTTTCTATAAGTGATAAATCCACTATCTGAGCCTTAGTATGAGACAAAGTGGTTATGAATGAATAATCATTTTATTTTACACAGAAATTACATCATACACTACAACCACCTCTGTGGTCACTAGACTACTGGGAACCACTAGATTCAACCCACCGATTTCAGATCCAGAGGTCCCGGGGTCAATCCCCATGGGGAGTACTACAATATTGTGCTTGGTTTGGTTGGTGGTAGGACTTTGTTTAAGTCTGCCTTGCTAGCTACCACCATTTTACCTAATTCTGTCGCCATAATAACAATTCTAAAATTGTTGTGTTCCAGCATTCAGAGGTAAGATAGCCAGTTCCTCAGTTTGTTGAGGTTTCCGGGTGAAGTGCCCCTCCACACCTTCAGCCTTATCTTAACTTGTTACCAGGTTAGATGAAAGCCAAGCGCTTCCTCATCGTACAGTAAAAAAAAAAGCATTATGGCTTCTTCAGTTTAAAGATGAATTACAATATTCTTATATTATCATTTATTAATGTTACATATTTTTTCAGGTTGATCCTAAGAAAGATTGTATTCAAGCTTTAGTTGTGGTACCAACAAGGGAGCTGGCACTTCAAACATCACAAATTTGTATCGAGTTGGCGAAGCATACGGATATTCGTGTAATGGTAACCACAGGAGGTACTAATCTTCGAGATGACATAATGCGTATTTACCAAAATGGTAAGTGAACTGACTCTTATATTCTGTGCTGTTAACATGAAGTTTACCAAAAGCCATTCAAAGTTTCAAAATTCAAAGTCATTTAAATATGATTTCATAATTCATTTAATTGTTGACTTAGCATTATAGCGAAAGTTTGTTTGGATGTTTGTCCGATCTTCTTACCAAAACTATTGAAATTATAGAGCTGAACTTTGCAAATATGTTGCTCTAGACCGGGAATGATACATTTCACCACTTAGATCAGTTCCTACATCTCTTCACTTAGATTGGTTCCCGAGGAATTGTAACCATCACACATACAGGGGTCTGGGCGTGATTCTCGTGAGATTGATCATCGAATCAGAAGAGCATCAAGAATGTTAGGATTGATTATCAGGAATAGCAAAATTTAAAAAACCTCGTACCAAATTTTTGCTTTACAATACTCTGGTACGAAGCATCCTTGAGTATTGCTCTGTAGTATGGCGGCCTCATTATGCTACACACAAATTAAAAATTGAACACATTCAATTCTAATTTAAGTTGTGTGCTCCTAATTTTGCATGCTGTGTTTGCCTGGTTGGTTGTGCAATTAGCTATAAATATTAATTAAGTTTAAAGTAAGCATGTAATGTTGTAGCAACCTTTGGTAAACCTAATAAATAAAATAAACATACACAACAACACTAATTTGTTCTTTATTGCTCATGCCAAAACTGAACTGATTGAGTTTGAAGCTAGGAATAATGTAAAGGCTAGCCCATGGTTCACCTGGCTGGTACTTTACTTACCCAGATATAGGTGGCATATGTCCCTGCCAAATTTGGTTTCATTTGATCCACTCAGCGGTTTAGTCATGCAAAGGTAACAAACAAGAGTTTTTAAAATCAGATGGGTGATAAAAATAAAAACTCCACAATGGCTTAGAAATAGAAATCATTGATCCATCCATCCATAGAGGCATGTCTCATCTTAATGCGATTATAAACTAGAGCATTGTCTGAAGCTTTACGTAATGTAAAATTGTTATGAATAGTATAATACAAGCAAAAGCTCAAATTAAAAAAAGCATTTCCATGTCATTAACATTCTTGCAAATGCTTGACAGTGTGTTTGACATATAATGCTTATGGCGACTGAACCTCTAACATTCCCTTCGGTATTTATATTTATTTGTAGAAATTATGGATCTGCCGGTGCCTTTGCTCAATGAAATGTTACACCAATTCTCTTGTTGATTTCTAAAATCTGTTGTAACACAGTTTTGAGTAGGTATTGTGCTTCTGCTCATGATTTTTTTTTATCAGAGTGATATACATAAATATAATATAGGTACATAAATGCTCTAGTCAATACTCGCCTTTGGACATGCATGATTAGACAAAACAATGTTGATATTTGCAATATGGTATGTCAGTGCAAAACATCAACCCTGCCCCCATTTCAAATTAAAATTATATGAGAATGAGTTTTAAAAAAAAATATTTAATGATTTTCATATTTATCAAGTAGTGTATGAAAGCTAATTTAAAATTATTTTCAGTTCAAGTTATAATTGCGACACCTGGTCGTATTATTGATCTCATGGATAAGCAAGTGGCCAAAATGGACCAATGCCGGATGTTAGTCCTTGATGAGGCTGACAAACTCCTCTCGCAAGATTTCAAAGGAATGTTGGATATGGTCATTTCACGGTATGTATAAAAAAACCATGTTTTTGCATAAGAGCTGTATGACCAAGTGGGTCGAACCCGCCTTCCAATCCGGGGGTTGTTTCGGGATTTCGGAAGTTTACCCTATAACTACCTGCTAATCTACCTCTTATTAGGGGATCCGCATAAGATCCACAAAGGGGAAAAATTCGTGAGTCTGTTTTGTTTTTAAAGCTTCTATTTACACAACTTTTTGTAAAAAAATGTTTTAGTTATTGATTGGGCTATAATGATGATTGTTTTGGATTCCCCTTCACTTTCCATAAGTGACAAATCCACTAACTGAGCACTGTCATACCAAAATTTTACATGACTGATGTTTCAAGTATTCTAATACCAATCTTGTCTACAGGTTACCTAAAGAACGCCAGATCTTGCTGTTTTCCGCCACTTTCCCCCTCAGTGTGAAACAATTCATGGAAAAGCACTTGAGAGAGCCCTACGAAATCAATCTCATGGAAGAGCTCACACTGAAAGGAGTCACACAATATTACGCTTTTGTTCAGGAGAGACAGAAAGTACATTGCCTGAACACACTATTCTCAAAGGTGCTTATCTCTTATCAAAAGTCAACAAGCTGTGTTTCACTTTCCGACGGGCTCTAATTGCGTTTGTTTGTTTTGCAGCTGCAAATAAATCAGTCCATAATATTCTGCAATTCAACTCAGCGAGTGGAGCTGCTGGCCAAGAAGATAACCGAGCTGGGGTATTGCTGTTACTACATCCACGCGCGCATGGCGCAGGCGCACCGCAACCGCGTGTTTCACGATTTCCGCGCCGGTCTGTGCCGCAACCTCGTCTGCTCGGACCTGTTCACGCGGGGCATCGACGTGCAGGCCGTCAACGTGGTGATCAACTTCGACTTCCCGCGCATGGCGGAGACGTACCTGCATCGCATCGGGCGCTCGGGACGGTTCGGCCACCTCGGTATCGCCATCAACCTGATCACGTACGAGGATCGGTTCGCTCTGCACCGCATCGAGCAGGAGCTGGGCACGGAGATCAAGCCCATCCCCAAGGTGATCGATCCGGCGCTGTACGTGGCGCGCCCCGACGACGGCGACGACGCCGCCGACAAGTAACCGGCGCGGGATGGCTCTAGCTCTCCGGCTACACGATCGCTGACTGAACTCTGATAGTTAACAAAAACAAAAAACTTATTTGTAAAAAGTGTAATGAATTTATTGTAACAAAATGTGCGTGTAAATAGATATATCGTGTAATAAGACTTTAACCTTGATGGGTGACTTTTTTAAAAGTGTATATAAAACGAACATCAGGACTTGTGCAAGGTAACTCGTACACTTTGTCCATATTGGATACTGTGCGCGAATTCCTATATTGTTAAAACATTAAATATTTATCTGAATATAAAATTTAGGGAGTCTACCTAGATTTGTCCAAGATCTTACATAAATTGTGGTAGACTTACTGAATATACATATTGTGAATACCTGCCCATAAAATTAACAATGTTTGAGCTAGCATCGATTTACTTTTTCTATTCTAAAAACTTAATAAATGCTGCATTATGGGTAGGTACATAAGTCTAGCTCAAACTACATGTAATTTGGAAAGTAATGTCAAAATCTGCATAAGAGGTAATGTTTCCGACCGCTTGAAACTTTATCTAGTTCCTGCAAGCCGAATATAAGCTATCTCAATGGTGATGCAAGTTCACTCCCGCCGCATTATGTAAATCACAAGTTCAAGGTAAATTCAACAATCAGCTGGTGTTATAAAAAGTGAAATTTAGTTGTAGTAATAAGGTGTTTCTGGTCGGAGTGAACTATCATCGTTGAAGCTTTCCGTTTTTTAGTTCAAGTATTATGTACTTTTTTGTTGGAAGTAAGCGGCGTGAGTCACAGACAAAGTACAGATTGAGTTAAGGCATGAGGGTTATTCTCTGAATACGGAAATGGTATTATGAAGTGGCAATTTTTCTTATTTGCAGGTAAGATAAAGTTGCCATTGATAAGAAAATAAAATCAATTTATACCCATCATCGCCTTAAGTGGAAATGAGATATGATTATTTTTGAAAATCAGTGTTTGGTTAATCTGTGACTATAACGAGGCAGGAGAATGTTGCATTCTTTATCGGCTTGAAGATATGATACATTGTCCGGTCTGCCAGGGGTTTTTATTTTATTGAGAGCTTTTCATTTTTCCATTCTGCTAACAAACATTTTGCTCTCAGGGGTTTAATCAATTTTGGGATGTCAAGTGAAGAGTAATATTTTTGGTCTTCAATATCTGCTATATTTTTATACTTGTGTATTTCATGGTCCACATGTTCTCATTAATTATGTTCATTGGTAATAGAATACTGCCTTATCTTTTGTTAGTTCTTTTCACTGATATTATTGTTTGTGTTTGCGTTGATTAGAAATGATATGATAGAAGTTCATAAGAAAGAAACATAATTTGTTCATCATTATCTGTGATAAAACCAAGAAAGCTTGTTAGTTTTAGTAAAAGAAAAGTATGCCTCACACTAGAATGATTGTCTTCCGGGAAAGTATTACAGTGAGGCTCAAGTGAACGAATTCTTGGATGTAATTGGTAAATTTGTATTGTTTGTGGATGTGTCAATAACTCCAGTGAAAATAGAACATCAAAGCAATAAGGCTGTCCATGATAGTAAAGCATATCATTGGGGAATTATACATTAACTTACCATTCATATTCTGAATTATATTTTATCAGCAGTGATCAAATTATTTTCAAAAAATATTTACACAAAAGTGGGCCAAAATAAACTCTTCACACTTATTTTTGTTTTTAATTGCTGACCATTATTCCTATTCGTACTCTGTAATAGTCCCCGTTTCGTCCATTTAAGATAAATTATGATATGTTCATAGTAGTTAATTTTTTTTATACACCTAGGAGACGTTCAAGCAAGTAGCCTTCCTGATGTTATGTGCACTCTTGCCTATAACAATGCCTTACTGCGTAGGTCAAATCCACAAAAAACATAGCCTACACGGCACTGCATTGCACCCGTCAACTTGAGGTGTTAAGCCTCACGTGCCCGTAATTCACCGGCAACCATACCCTTCAATCCGGAACAGCAATGCTGCTAGGCGTACTTCCCCGGACGAGCCCTTTCACGAGGGGCTCTACTTATCTTATCTATCCCACAGGAATCATTAATCATGGGATTCCTAGAACGAAAGGGGAGAAGTAAAGCGAGGCAGGACGTAGCGGGTTAAACACGGCAGTTTCGAACGGGTGAATAATACGGGCAAATAGTGCTTTGGCACAAGAGCACTATTGGTACAAGGTGCACCAAAGTATCGACTCAACTGCGTTAGAGCTTCATTTGTCTATTGTGTTACATATCACAAGGTGCACCAGAATATGTACTTACCCAAGTGCTCGAGAGCTCCATTCTTGCTATAATCGCACAAGGGGCACCAAAATAGGTAGGTACAAAGTTATATTTTTTAACCGACTTCAAAAAAAGGAGGAGGTTCTCAAATGTTTTTTTCTTCTTCTAATTAGATTATGTGATTTGTATCTAAATAAGCATTTTCGAAAAAAAAACGCATGGTATTGTTTTATTACTTACCTAATTTAGCTTGGGCCAGGGTGTTTAGCTCTGCTATGGTAGTATGCATAGTACCCAAAGTCACAATCACAATAATGCTATTTAGGGAGCCATTTACACAATAGTAGTAATAACATAACTAGACACCTTTCAATAAATAAGTTAGTATGTTGTAGATTGGTAGATTAGTCAATTAAAGGCGTAGTTTTAAGAATTTTTTTTAATGAAATCAGTCGAAATTATTTAAGTAGTAATACCTAAGCAAGTATACATTGATATTGAATATTATAGCACACTTCAATTATTTTTATAATTAGAATAAATAATAAGCTACATTGTAATAAAAATACATATCACACATTGTGACCGAAAAAAATATAGATTAAATAGGTACCCTATAAAAATATTGGTTGCACCTAATGTATGTTAGTAACACACTTCATTACAAGTAACAGCTGGACCAAAACAACAAAATAAACCAAATTATTTTGATTAGAAAAAAAGGGGGTATTTTACCTAATATTTATACTGACGTTTCGTCGGGGTTACGTGGTCGCGAGCAGGCTGCAACTTCCGAGCTACCGTCGAGAAGTAAAGGCGTTTTTAACAACTACCCTCAGCTTGATCAAAATAAAAAAGAAACAGAATAAGTCCACATTCACACTACAAATATAAATATAGGTAAAATACGCAACAAATACCCGTTTTTCGTATAAAAATAACATGTTCGAATCGCGAAAGTTAAAAAAATAATTTTAAATAAATAACATACATACAGATTTCCTTACAGATTCAGGACCCGATTTGACTGACTTTCGACTAGACATAACGTATGGCCTACTTAAAACCTATACCTACGGAAAACCAGTCAAGTCCAGTACTTTCCTATCTATATCTATATAGCCGGTTGGTGGGAAAATGGAATTACAAAAATTGTCATCAGGTACTTATCCCATTCTGGGCGTAAGTATAACGTAGGTACGTGATAACAAAAAAAAACAGTACAAAAATAAACTATGAATAGAAATTATTTCATAAAACTAAGTTTAACAACTATTGTTTGTACGTAATAAAAAGTAAATGGCAGTAATATGTTCTTAAGACTAGTGTTATAATAGCAATTATTTTAATGTCACTTCTAGTAATGCTTAATTTATAATACAATTAACTCTATTGTACAAGTAAGTTAAGTACAGTAAGGGGCGGCTGCCAATTGGCTATAAATTCGATTTCATATCGGAATCACCTATCTATAACTTGGTACAAAACCTTGTGCCAGATGCCGATAAATATCATACTTAATTATTTCGAACGATACCTATATTTCTTTCGAAAAAGTTATACAGGTTGGACCAAACAGAAAGTACCCTAAATATTTATGTTACAAATTTTACCGAAATAAATTATTTCTTTAAAAGTTATTTTCAAAGATTTTTTAAAAGTCACTTTGTCAGACTCTGAATTCAAACCTGCCAAATGTAGAGAATAAAACACCCTGTTGTTTTATCATACCGATCGAAGGGTCAATCAAGGAACATACCTCTATTAAACATGGCATCACGGACCAAACCAATGCTGGTTTGATCCAACCCGTATAGATCATTCGGACCACTTGGGATACTGTGATACTGAGTGACCAGCTACCCTAGTACCTTCTAGTACCAATTAGGGTCACTCAAGTATCCCAAACTATGGCTATAATCATAAGAATATTCATACAAAAGCTAACCTTTTAAAATAAAAAACATAACTACTGCGCCCATTGAGCCTTCGGCATCCTCATTTTTTGAACGTGCAAGTAATTAGTACATTTATAAGCCATAAAATATTTTTTTATGCTGTAGGTACAATTGACCTCTCCTAAACATACAGAATCATTGTGTATCTAACTGACTGATTTTCATGAATGCACAGCCCAAACCAGAGAGCCTAGAGACTTGAAATTTTCGAGGTAGCTTACATTTAGTGAAGGGGTGCACTAAGTAATTATTTTTGAAAATTCCCACAGCACGACGGGAATGAAGTCCCGTTCCACTAATATCAACCAAGCAATGTTGATTAGCGTGCACTATGTCTTATAACATTTTTAGTAATCAGAACAAAAATGGCCGATCAAAGGAACCATATCATGATTCTAATGACGAAAATTTTGTATTGAAATTCGTAATTCGAATAGACACGTCTATATATTATTATGGCCATTTTAGGCCTAAAGATAGCGTTATATCTAAATACAAGACATAGATCACAAGTAATTTACGTTATATCTCCTGATTCTAAATCCTTAAGTCCAAACTAATAAAACACAATTCCAAAATAGCAAGAAAGGGCCCGGAGTGCGGCTGTTTTTAGCTCTCCGATACAAAAGTACTGTTTGTATGAGAAAAATATTTTGCATATAAATTGTTTTTAATTTTGTACCGGGAATATAACATTTGAAAGAACATGCTATTTTCAAATCGACAACTGCGTTTATATGGGACCATACAAAAGTACTTTTTGTATGAGAATCGGACATTTCATGATCGACAACTACGTTTGTATGGAGGGTGAAACTTATCAGTAGGTACTCTGGGGCCTTATTTGTCGCTACACTCTTGCTAGAGTAGTAGTTATCGCTTGACAATCCGTCGCCATTCTTCTATGATTTCTTCAGGAGCCTTCTCAAAGAGCAAAGTTTTTATTTGATATACAATTATACTGTACCCATGAATGGACGGATTGATATGTGGCTATCTTTTGTCCATATCATGTTCGTATCAGCTATCTACGCATACATAGTTATACTTTACTTAAAGATATGACGGTTACAATTATCTCAGTATCAATAACCCTAATAACAAACGACATTTTTTATCAAATCAGAACGATTGATTTTTAACGTAACTGCTTAGAACAGAGATCATTCTTTAAGGATAGTGTGCCATAGAGAGAAATCTTCAAAAATGTTTAATATGAAAATAACTTACCTCAACGTGTAAATAGCCTGTTCATTCTATGGCTAGTTGTGACATGAGTGGTTCTGGGGGCTGCGGTATTATAGCAACGCCTCGGTTCAGAGACGACTGGGTAAAAGGCGCCTCGCTATGAACGTGTAAATAGCCTGTTCATTCTATGGCTAGTTATGACATGAGTAGCTCTGGCGGCGGCGGCAGGCCCGGTTAGAGTGTGATAGATACGCCTCGGTTCAGAGACGACTGGGTAAAAGGCACCTCGCTATGAACGTGTAAAGAGCCTGTTCATTCTATAGCTAGTTGTGACATGAGTAGCTCTGGCGGCGGCGGCATGCCCGGTTGGAGTGTGATAGATACGCCTCGGTTCAGAAAAGAGTTGGGAAAAGGCACCTCGCTATGAACGTGCAAAGAGCCTGTTCATTCTATGGCTAGTTGTGACATGAGTAGCTCTGGCGGCGGCGGCATGCCCGGTTGGAGTGTGATAGATACGCCTCGGTTCAGAAAAGAGTTGGGAAAAGGCACCTCGCTATGAACGTGCAAAGAGCCTGTTCATTCTATGGCTAGTTGTGACATGAGTAGCTCTGGCGGCGGCGGCAGGCCCGGTTGGAGTGTGATAGCTACGCCTCGGTTCAGAGACACGGCCGGGTAAAACGCGCCTCGTAGTCCTGTGAACGCGATATCTCCCTGAAAAGGCAGATTTAGTTCAGACACTTGACACTAGCTGAAGACGGCGCTGCAGTGTCACTACCACACATTTTATTTGTTACGATTTATTTATGAATATAGACACCCAGCAATGATATACACTTTACCATAAGCATTTTTTTTAAATAGGTCATTATATCAGAGTACGCCCGTAATTATAGGGTAGGTATAATAACGTACCTAATGACGTAATAACGTCAACAATTCTAAATTGTTGTGTTCCGGCATTCAGAGGTAAGATAGCCAGTTCCTCAGTTTGTTGAGGATTCCGGGTGAGGTGCGCTCTTACTTGCGGCCTTATTAACATGAAAATCAGGTGAGATGAAGGTCGTAACACTTCCCCGTCGTAAACGCACCGATTTCAGATCCAGAGGTCCCGGGTTCGATCCCCATGGAGAGTACAATATATTGTGCTTGGTTTGGTTGGTGGTAGGACTTAGTTGAAGTCCGCCTGGCTAGCTACCAACATCTTACCTAATTTTGTCGCCATAATAACAATTTTAAAATTGTTGTGTTCCGGCATTCAGATGTAAGATAGCCAGTTCCTTAGTTTGTTGAGGATTCCGGGTGAAGTGCGCCTCCAGCTTCGGCCTTATCTTAACTTGTTACCAGGTGAGATGAAGGCCAAGCGCTTCCCCGTCGTAAAATAAAAAAAAAACCTATATACATAGAATACAATATACCTGTACTAAATCTTTATGGAGAGGACTACCTCTACACAACACTCTGCTCTTTGACTTTGTTTTAGCGAGACTTGCGCGGGGTAGAGAGTTAAATGAACCACCATAGCAACTAGAAGAGTGATAGTACTCCCCAATAAGAAGAGACTTAGCTGTTCTGCAGGTTAGTTGATCTTGTTCATCAATATATATATATAGACTCACGACTTTTTCCCTTTTGAGGATCACCTACTAGGGGGTAGTCGGAGGCACGTCCAAACTTACGTTTGGCACATGCCCACGGTTTGCAAGTAGCTAATATTCAATACGTGACAGGTTGCAAGCCCATCACTACTTAGCGGAATACTAGACTAGCTAGACACATTGGTTGTTCATCAATGTGTGATATGTAAAAAAAAATAATGTAAGCATCATACCCGTAATCTAGTTTCCATATTACAAGCTTTGCATAGTTTGGTGCTTGGTACCAGATGGCGTTGTGTAAAATTAATATCCTGTAATGTTCATTGTTATTCTTTTTTTATTATTTAATTTATTTGATTTAATTTGACTAGATTTAATTTTGATTTATATGTGACATTTTTCTTAATTCCTGCCTATTTACTTGTTATATGGATAATTTAATCTGAAATAAATGAGTTAATAATTATTATTATGTAAAGCAACAGTACCTGCGGACTGTCGTCCACGCTGAACCGCAGCGTGCCGCGCGGCAGGTCGAGCAGCACGCCCACGTGCGCCCCCACGGCCACGCCCCCCGCCGCGCGCCCCCCGTGCGCGCCTCCGTGCACGAACCACGACCGCGCGCCGTCTATGTACATCGCCCACCCGAGCGCGTCGCTACCTGCAACCGTACAATACAAACGTGTCACGTGACCTGCCTCACAGCTCGCTTGCTAGTGGCGCTGCCTTCTGCGCTTTAGTTACTTCTGTTCTTTATTGCTTTAACAATGGTATAAAACAGTTACGATATCCATGAGCTGAGTTGGCAGTTGGTGGGCGATACACAGATATGTATTTGATCCCATTCTCTCGCAGGCTATTGATGTATAAGTTTGTCTGTTGATAGTGTCGCTATTTCGTTTCATCGAGTTTCAAATTACAACGGTGCAAAAGATGTATCACATTAAATAGTGTAATAACGGTATTATGTTCGCGCTCACAGGCTATCGATATGCGATATGTTTGTCTGTATAGTGTCGCTTTTTCGTTTCATTAAGACAACACACCGGTGCTACAGAAGTATTACATTCAATAGGGTTATGACGTTAATATTTTGATCGGGAGGGTGCTGATATCCCAAACACAGGGGAAAATTAGTTTGTAACTACTGTTGTTTTAAATTATGTTAAGTGCATTAACCGCCTCTGTGGTCTAGTGGTTCAACCCACCGATTCAGATCTAGAGTTCCCGGGTTCGATCCCCATGGGGAGTACAATATGATGTGCTTGGTTTGTTTGGCGGTAGGACTTTGTTTAAGTCCGCCTGGCTAGCTACCACCATCTTACCTAATTCAGTCGCCATAATAACAATTCTTAAAAAAATGTTGTGTTCCGGCATTTACAGGTAATATAGCCAGTTCCTAAGTTTGTTAAGGATCCGGGTGAAGTGCGTCTCCACCTTCAGCCTTATCTCAACTTGCAACCAGATGAGAAAAAAGACAAGTGCTTACCCATCGTACCATAAAAAAACACTAATTAATACGGTTAGTCTGTACTTATTTTTAACGAAATAAATGTTTTATATTCATCATCATCATCTTCAGCCACTCAACAATCCACCGATGTCCCACATGTCCCTTAATATCATTCACCCATCTTTTTGATGGACGTCCTCTGGGTCTGCTGTTCGCCCAAGGTCTCCATTCAATCAATTTCCTCGCCCAGCGACTTCTATCCAGTCTAGCTACATGTCCCGCCCAACTCCACTTTCGTTCAGCATCCACTCATTATATCTCCACTCACGTATATAACTATTATATATTATATAGAGTGCACTCACCTAGCATCTTGTCGCGAGCTACGTCAGCACGCGCGACCCCGAACGCGGGGTCAGCGTCAGCGTCGTACCGGTCGATCCTCAGCCGCCAGTAGTGCACCCCGCGCGCCAGCGGCGTGTCGGCCAGCGCGACACGCGGCTGCCACCCCCCGGCCGCCGCGCCCAGCCCGTCGGCCGACAGCGTGACCCCGTCCCCGCACGACCAGCGCACGTCCCACGTGAACCATGCAACTACAAACCCCTCTTTTAACCGCCTCTGTGGTCTAGTGGGTCAGCCCACCGATTTCAGAGCCAGAGGTCCCGGGTTCGACCCTCAGGGGAGCAATATTGTGCTTGGTTTGGTTGGTGCAATTCTTATGTTGTGTTCCGGCATTTAGGGGTAAGATAGCCAGTTCCTCAAAAATCATCTCACCTGGTTGAGATAAGGCCGAAGGAGGAAACGCGCTTCACCCGGAATCTTCAACAAACTGAGGAACTGGCTATTTTACCTCTAAATGCTGGCACACAACTATTTATGAATTGTTTATATGACGACAGAATTAGGTAAGATGGTGGTAGCTAGCCAGGCCGATTTTGACAATGTCCTACCACCAACCAAACCAACCACAATATTGTCCTAACCCTGGGGATCTAACCCTGATCACACCGGTAGACGACACACTAAACCACAGAGGTTCACTAACTCTGTAGAATGTTTTTTTTTATCTTACAGTGAGCAAGTCAGTAAAAAGCAACAAACAAAACGAATTACTTTTTAATTTATGCCATGGACTTACCTGGTGATGTCTGAAGGCCTATGACTTCGCTGTAAGGCCCTTCGCCTGCTCCGTTGAACGCCTTCACTCGCGCGCTGTACAGCGACGAGTAGTGAAGTCCATCAATGGTGCAAACTGTCTCCCGGCCGCAGTATACCTCCTGGGAGTAACAATTATGTTGTAAATGTACGCATTGCGTGAGGACAAGAAAGCTGATGTCTCGTATGTATAGAGAATCATCATTATCCCATCCTTATCCTACTCTAGACAGGTGGGCACAACATGTTCTTATCTTACATTCACTTCTATAAATAAATATTACAGGACATAAAATTCACACAGCGCCATCTAGTCCTAAACTAAGCAAAGCTCGTAATATGGGAACTAGATTACGGATATAATACATACTCTTTTTTGTAAATTCATACATATCATGCAACACAACACTCAAATACAGAACAAACATCAATATCTATCACACAAATGTTTGTACTGGGTGGGAATCGAACCCACAACCTACAGCGCAGAAGGCAGAGCTACAACCAACTGAGCGATGAGGCTTGTTCTATTAGCTCAACATTTACTTCATACATGATATGAAGCATCATACATATCCTATTTTACGTGTTTTTGTCTGTTTATCTACATTTGGGATAGGTGTGATTTACCTTCTGGTTGTTGGTTTATTGAAATGTTGTCATGGCGGAGCCCCAGGTAAGATAGTGGTAGCTAGCAAGGTCAAGAATTTTTGTTATGGCGAAGACTCAGGTAAGATGGTGGTAGCTAGCTAGGTCACTTATCACAAGCCCTACTATTACCAACGAGACCGATAACATATTCCCCCTCTATTCGTGGTAGCCAGGCGGACTTAGGTTTTAAGATGTCCCTTACTCTGAAAGGTCCGTTGAGTCCGTCATCTAGCTCCAGCACGTATCCCCTGACAGCGCTGGGCGCGGGCGGCGCGCGCCATGCCAGTGTGCACGAGCAGCCGCGCGCGACGCACGCTTCCACCGCCATCTCCGGCGCGCCGGGGGCTGCGGACATCACTAGTCACTAACCGAACGGTAACAAAGTGTCTCAGCTTGTTGAGGATTCCGGGTGAAGTGCGCTTACACCTTCGGCCTTATCATCACTTGGAAATCAGGTGAGATGAGGGCCAAGCACATCCCCTTCGAAAAAACTACACCAGCGTACCGATTCTCAAACTCACGGAAAGTCTTCGTCACGTTTTGTCGGATTCGACAGAGAATCCGATAGATTTCAATACACATACCATTTCTGAAAATCTTCTGTGAAAGTTTTAAGATTTAGGTTTTTTGGAATAACGCTCTCGGGGCTGTTTAGTCAACTGTGGCGGCTCGATCGTGTCCCGCGGGATCAGTTGACCTAATTAATATTTTGAGAGTTTCCGAATTCGATCCGACAAGGTTTTCAGAATGTTTCAGAATAGCTATACTGACGGTCCGATGGATGTATTATGTACTTATGACTGTCAGAATGACACTCTTAGCCAGTCAACTGTTGTGATTGCAGAAAAAAGTCACTATACATTCACATATAAAATTCCAGCATTTTTATAAAAGTCGGCATAAAATAATGTATTTCATATTCACACAAAAATTTGCACCAACCTGCATAAATGAAAATAATTCTGTACACATACAGTTAATAATGTTCTTATATTACAGTAAAATTAAAAATTACCTGTCGTTTTCATGGCATTTTCTATAGCTGCATTCCAATGCGAGCGATAAAAGGTAAAGTTAACATGATTATATTAGATCCAACTGCAATGATTTAGAAATCTGATGAACCTCCTAATCTTTAACCGCCTCGGGTCTAGTGGTTTAACCCACCGATTTCAGATCCAGAGTTCGGGTTCGATCCCATGGGGAGTACAATATATTGTTCTTGGTTTGGTTGGTGGTAGGACTTTGTGGAAGTCTGCCTGGCTAGCTACAACCATCTTACCTAATTTTGTCGCCATAATAACAATTCTAAAATTGTTGTGTTCCGGCATTTAGAGGTACGATAGCCAGTTTCAGTTTGTTGACGATTCCGGGTGAAGTGCGCCTCCACCTTCGGCCTTATCTCAACTTGTAACGTGAGATGAAGACCAAGTGCTAACCCGTCGTACAATAAAAAAATAAAATAGAATATACTTATTGAAAATTTTAATAAGAAAAGAAGTAAGAACTGTAAGCATTATCAATCCTTTCGTATGAATATAATTCAAGATTTAACTCACGTATACACTCAACGAAGTTCATCGTCCTAACAGTACGTAGCACAGGCTCGACATCAAGAGTAAGCGCGGGCGCAGTGGGCGGAGCTTCCAGCGATGAACAAAGTTCCGTAGACGATTCCTGTGCACGCACTGTTAAAATACTGCCCACCTAAAATACACATATATAAATAAGATAAATGTATTGTTAATTAAAAGTAAAACTAGGTATAGCTCCAGAAATGAACACCCCGCGAAAGCGATTACATAGACGCAATACACATAAATATGCTTTGTCACTGGTTGTTCAGTCACTGGTCGACCGGCCGGATAGTCTTTGTCATTGGTTGTTAGTCACCATGGTGACTAATGTGGTTCATTTATATAATTATTATATCTATACATTATATGCTATATATATTATAATTAGCAAGCTGCGGCTAAGGAAGCTCTGTTTTCCGCACTAGATCTCCATAGAGCCTGTGTTGTGGGATTACAGTGTATTAATGGGATCACCATTTAAGGTATCATATTTTGATATGATACCTTAAATGGTGATCCCATTAATACACCATAAAAAGTGCAAACTCTAGTTCATGGAGATAACTTTATACATTATCTAGTCCTGGAACGCTTGGGGGTCACAGCACAACGCAAGGAAACCCTCAAGAACCCGAGGTCAATCCGTGAAGCCTGCAAAGACCCCAGGAGTAGTCTGCGCTTCTGGTCGAAGTTAGAATGGCTATACTAATCAGACATTCCTCACATACGTGCCGAAATGAGAGTCTTTTTAACCAACTTCCCAAAAAAAGAGGAGGTTCCCAATCTGATAGTAGCTGTGCCTTCTGCATTGTAGGTCGTGGGTTCTATTCCCACCTGGGACAAATATTTGTATGATGATTGTAGATGTTTGTTCTGCGCTTGGGTGTTGTATTGTATGACTAGCAAGCGCCCGGGACTTCGTTCCTTTCACCCTGTGGGAATTTCCTAAAACCCCTACTATCACACCCCTATACCACGAAAGGAAGGTACTACTAAAAAACCTAGTTTATATACATTTAATTAAAATTTTCATTCAAATAAAAGAAGCCTCAGTTACTCCTTTTAACATCAGCTTTCTGCCAGTGAAGTCCCATCAATATCGGTCCAGCCGTTCCAGAGATTACCCAAAATAAACAGACAGAGACTGACAGACATTTTACTTTTAATTGGTTTTGTTTGCTATAAGTATGGCATTTACTCTCATTATGCATTTGGTTAAACACTGTTTTGGCTATCTTTATTTTATTTTGACATTTCAAACAGACACTGCATATTTATTTATTGTGTACATAGATAAAGCTGAACATGCATTGTTCAGCTGGCCTATTACCTAAATCTGTTTTATTTGGATTTCCATTGGTTTCAATAAAATTGCCTGATTTTCCGATTGAAACTCAAATGAAACAGAGTCAGATAATAGGCCAGCAGTTTAGGGCTAGATGGTGCTATGTGAAATATATTCCTGAAATATTAACCGTCTCATTTATTTATTTCTTAGATAGAAAGATAATAAAGCAATCTACCGTCTCATTTATTCGATATTTTTTGTAACTTATTCAAACATTTGATCTAATTTTTTTATTACCGCTTTTTGACGATTGTATGAATGCATTAATGCCACATCCACTCAAGCCATCAGCGGTGACTGTGATTTGTACTTTTTGTTCAGAAACCTTGTAGGCGACAAGACATAAAATATGTGGAATTGATATTGTGTTTATGTGGTTTGTTGCTGCTGATAAGTTATCAAATACTAATAATAGTTACACTTTCCATGTAATCAATAACTTGTTAGTATTTTGTTATCAAAAGTATGTCACTTGCTTTGATCCATTATTTTGTAATAATTGTGTCTTCTAATTGTAATCTTTTGTGCATTTAACTACTTACTTTTTGGTTGATAGTTGAAATTTTTTTTAAAGAATGATAACTTTTGACATAACAACAATTCTAAATAGTTGTGTACCGGTATTTAGAGGTAAGATACCCAGATCCTCAGACTGTTGAGGATTCCGGGTGAAGTGCGCTTCCACCTTTAGCCCTATCATCACTTGAAACTGGGTGAAATGAAGGCAAAGTGCTTCTCCAAAATAAAAATCTACCAAAACTCTCTCTCTCTCTCTCAATACTCAAAATAATGTTGAATAGCATTCACAAACATAGTGTTTATTTGATTGTGGTTGAAAATATAGAGGTACTGAGGGGTTCCCGTGACTCGTGTGAATAAGTAATACTATGTAATAAGTTATAAAATATATAATAAGTAATATTTATGAGTGGCATGGCAGGGTTAGATGGGAAATGGAAATGAATCTGAAGAAAAATCATGATAACGAAAAACTAGTGTCTACCAACATTCCAAGATGTCACAAGATGTTGAATGTCTATCAAATTTCCTATCAGAATCTGTTACTAAACAAGTTACTTTTAACTTTACTCAAGCAAGCACTATAAACTGTGAGCCATCATTATTCCAGCTTAACAAGTAATTTTTTTTTTGATGACTCTCAAGTTTTTGTGAGAACTGATAACTATATTTAAAGAACCATGTCATTGTGTGCGCCATCGTAATCATCTATGGTTCTTTGATTCTTATTGTTCTCACAAAATTTTGCGTCACTCAGGATTTGAGCTCAGGACCACGGGATCAAGACTCACATGCACTACCACTCAACCACAGAGATATTTTTACCAGATTTTTGTATTGATCATATATTATTGATCAGAAATAATAGTCCTGTTGTATCTGTAACATAATTTTGGGTAGAACTTGCCTAACTTTCTTAAGTAAATGTTTTATCTCATCTTTAATAAATGTTTTATTAAAGATGAGGGTACTTTGTGATTTCAGTATGATCTTTTAGATCTATGTGACCTACTTAAGTATCAGCTCAATATAAGTATTTACCCATATATCTGGTTGTAATGGACACAAGTCCTATTTGAGAACCTACATGTTTTTGAGGAGTTGGTTAAAGATTGGTCATGAAAGATAATAATATTGAAAAATTTTACCTGAAGAAAAGCAGCATGATCAGGTTCCTTCAATGCCTCTATAGAAAAATGAAGCAAAGCAGTTGCTTCTCTTAGTTTTTGAGCAGCTATGGACTTGAGTGAGCGCATGTTTGTAACAGCCTGGGAGCGTGTATTGCGAGCTGCTCTGATTAACTCATCCCGTCTGCGTTCTACTGCTTTTGCTACTTCTGTGCATGCTTGGTCTATCTGTCTTTCTAACTCTTCACAAGATTCCTGTAATGTAGAGTTCAAGTATATATATTTTTTTATTGTACGACAGGGAAGCTCTTGGCCTTCATCTCACCTGGTTACAAGTTGAGATAAGGCCGAAGGTGGAGGCGCACTTCACCCGGAATCCTCAACAAACAGAGGAACTGCTATCTTACCTCAAAATGCCGGAACACAACAATTTTAGATTTGTTATTATGGTGACAGAATTAGGTACAATATATTGTACTCCCCATGGGGATCGAAGCCGGGACCTCTTGATCTGAAATCGGTGAGTTGAACCACTAGACCACAGAGGCAGTAAATATTAATTTGTTATTCTATTGCAATACAAACCAGTTATTTTCAGTTACACAGATCTACATTCCTACAAGCTATAACTCTCCTAGACATATTTTTGTTTTGTCTTGACTCAATAGGTTTTTGATTCTTTTTAAGCTAGCTGCGGAGTGATGAGTATTGTTATTGGAGCAGTATGTAAGGAAACAAGCTCTATTCCCAGCAGGCACCTACTTACATTTATATTATCTCCTGATCCTTTGACAAGTTGAATATATTCAGTCATGGCTTTAGCTTGTTCCGATAACTTTTGCAATGATTGTGATAGTTCTGTCTGAAAATTATAAAAATGTATGAAAACTCAGTCAATAAATAAATAATCTAAAGAATGAAAGAATGTTATTTCTACCTTATGTGATCTTGCTGCATTAGATAAGGCCTGAGTTTCATGTGAGGCATGTCTTTCAACAAGGCATCGCTGGCAGATCGGTGATTGGCAGGCATTACAGTATAGAGTAGGGGGTGATCCATGGTCGCCGCACGTAGTCCCTAGGGCTCTGAGCTCGTGCTGGGCGAGAGGTCCGCGGATAGGGTGCCAGGCATCACGGCACCCTGCGCAGTACCGCACAGAGCACTGCTCGCACCGCACCACCGCCGCCCTCCGCTCGCCTTCGCACATCTGACAAGCCTCTTCAGCCGGCGGCGACCCTTTCACGCCCCCGAATCGCTCAACTATTGTCCGCATAACCCGGAACGGTGGAAGCCCTTCGGCACCATTATCATCTAACAAAACTACCTTACTACATAAAGGACATGTAATGCTGAACGCTGCTGGCGAATACACAGGCGCGGCCGGAGTACCCGCGTAACTGTTAGGCCTTGATCCACATACCACTCCGCTGTCGGTTTCACTCGACACAGAGGCTTTGTCCGCTTCGTGGTAATCATTTGTAGCTACAGAATTTTCTGGTTCATGTATGTGGATCTGCAAGCTGATAGCACAGGCTCGACAAAGGGCATGTCCGCACGGCAATAGGACGGGTTCTTTGTAGAATTCTTTGCAAACGAAACATCGGATTTCTTCTTCCATAATTCAAGTTGTCACTCACTTTGGAAGGGATTGATACTTTGTTAAACAACTATTAGCTTTACAGCTGTAAATTAATATATTATATCACATTTTTCATACATAAATGTTTAAATTTTTGTTTATTTTGTTCAATCACGGACAGAAACAGACAGAAACATCGCCATGAGTGCCTGAATGAATTAATAAATTAGAGATGTGATGTGACTAATATATTCATAATAGGTATAGGTAACCTAATATTAGCTATGCATATTCGTAATAGGTATTGAAATCTTCGGTATTCTATTATTTTATAATAGTAAAATATTAGCCTGATCCAAGATTCGTTTCGTGAACTTCACCGCGCAACAGAGCGGCGAAGCCACGCGCGTCGCGGTGGTGGCGATTGCGCGCAGTATTGTCGCTCTGCTGTTAGTATTATGTGTTCTCGGACGTACTGTTAAGCGCTGTTGTTACGAGCGTTCATGCGAGCGAGAGTGAGATGAATATGACTTCTGTGATTTGATTGACATGCGTCAATCATATTCGGTATTTACTTAGACTCACTCACTTCTTGAGTGAGTCTAAGTAAATACCTAATAGTTTCTGTGATTGATATTGGTGTGTTAATGAGTGAGTTTGTGTGAATGACATTCATCTAGTAGTGAGTGAATCTAAGTAAATACCTTATAGTTAATAGACCTGGATCGATCGATCATTCCTCGTGACCCGGGTCGATCGCGATCGAGTGGTGACGTGATTGGATCAAAAAGATTCGATCCATTTTCGGGTCGCGGGTCTCGGGTTCCTGCGTCCCGCGTATTCAAACAGTAGGAAAGTAACGATATGCCCACGTATAAGTAGGTAAGTATCAACATAAGAGGTACTATACTACGAAATGAAAACTAGGTAGGTACGGTTTGGATTAATATATTACTTTACTACATATTCTGTATGAATTACTTTAAAGACGAACCTAAATAATTGAAATAGATAGGTAGAGGTAGATTGGTAAGGTATCTTATTATTGTTACAAAATGAAACAAGCTTTTAATCTATTTAAAAAATGGCTTTATAAATATGTTTTGGGAGTAGGTATTGTTTTATAGTTAGTAACATGATTGTATTAGGTAGGTACTACCCAATAAGAAAGTATACTGTGTTTTGTGTAGGTACACGGAAGAAAGAAAGAGTCATAATCATTACGAGCCAATACAAACGAAAGAGACAAAATAACGTTGAGTGTTGCGTGTGCTGATTGGTATCCTATACCTTCAGGCAAAGACCCAAGGTTCAATTTAGTTCGAAAATTAACGCCGTAAAATGATCGGGTCTTTTAAAAGATCGAACTTTTTACAGATCTTAGATTCGATCACTCCCGAACGGGTCGTGATCGAGTCAAAGTGATCGGATCATTCGCGATCGACTCAGGTCTAATAGTTAATACTGGTAAGGAATGGAATCCCTTGCCTTCTTCTGTTTTTCCGCACGAGTACAATCTTGGAGTCTTCAAGTCCAGAGTATGTAGGTTCCTTTAAGGCAAGCGTGCTCTATCTTAGGCCACATCTTTACTTGTTATACACGTACCTAAGCTTACTTTTTTATCGGTGATGGTCAAAAACTTGACCATCACCAATAAAAAAAGAATGGTTTCTGTGATTGACATTGGTCTGTTAATCAGTGCTTTGCGATGCGCGCTCGGAATCAGACGCATTTCGCTCGAGCACAGTTACGAATTGAATAATTCGCGATACAAGCGGCCGGCGCCGCTGCTAATATCGCGATGCCTAAGGCGATCATCGTGAACGAGTTGTTGGCGTTCATTCAGAATGCCATCGACACAATGGACGAGATCAGCATCCTGCAGATCTGCACGTCGAACTTCAAGGAGGCCGAGATTTGCAGTGGGAAGGCGCTGATCTTCCAAACCCTAGGCAAAACTGCCCAGATGCCGTCCCGCAGGAGGGATGGAGGTGGAAGAAGTCTCCAGGACATCATCACCCTGCTGAAGGAGACTGACCCAGACGACGTGCCGGATTTCGTCGCGAAGGAGCTGCATAAGCTCCCACCGGTGGGATTCGACCACGTCAACGTTACCAGGCTCTTGAAGGGCATCATGTTCCTGAAGACGAGTTTGGCCGAAGTTCAGGCAAGGTTGGAGGCTTCGGATGATGCCATCTCTGGGCTGCGTGCTGAGTTGGTGTTACTACGTAACACTGATTCGGTATGTAGGTCACCTGTGGCCTCTAATAATGTCAACACACGCCGCGGCGTGCAAAACGTTTCGATGTGCAGTTTTGAGTCAACGGAATGTGCGGAATCCCACGAGTCACAGGTCGCTGCCCCGAACGCAGTGAACACGAGCCCGCGCGCCGCCGCCCGCGCCCCCGCACCGGCCGGGGGTCAGCCGACACCGGTTACGTTGCCCCGACAACGTGATTACGCAGCTGCAGCGGCCAGCAGCCCTGCAGCCCCTCAAACAAAGAGGAAGAAGCGCTGCACCCGCTAGGCCTCCGCAGAAGGAGTCTTGTGATGCAGAGGGCTTCACGAAGGTGAAGCCCTCTTTCCTCTGATTGAGGAAATATGTGAAGCCTTCTTGCACGAACAATGTGGCACTGCATCCGGTGACCACTTATTCCGAGCGGAAGTACTCACTACGCAGATCTACGTGTCCCACGTCCACTACGACGTGAAGACCGCAGAGGTGGTGGAGTACGTCAAGAGGAAAGCCGGAGTGGGGTTGAGGGCTGAGAAGCTGGACTCTCGTCATAATGTGAGTTTCAGCTCATTTATGGTGAGAGTTCCTACGGATCGCCTCTCGACTTTCCTGAGCCCTATTTTCTGGCCGCAAGGGGTGAAGTTCCGACGATTCAAGGGTCGCCTTTCGCGAGATCCCCCTCACCGAAACACGTCGGCGACATCACGTGTGCCTTAGTTTAAGTTCTATTTTGTATGTATTTTAGTTTTAAGGTATATATTAATATGGGTCTTAGAATTAGTATTTAAACATCCTGTACAATTCTTACGTTACCTGAAATAAACTTATATTATTATTATTATTATTAATGAGTGAATTCGTGTGAATGATATTCGTCTAGTAATGAGTGAATCTAAGTAAACAATAGTCTTTGTGATTGATATTCTTCTGTTAATGAGTGCATTTGTGTGCATGATATTCATCTAGTAGTATGTGAATCTAAGTAAATACCTAATAGTTTCTGTGATTCATATTCGTCTGCTAATGAGTAAATTTGTGTGAATAATAGCAATGAATAATCATTGTAGGTACCTACATAGGTGATTAACTTTTTAAATACGCCAACGCATGTTTATTTTCGTTCATAGTTCTAAGCCTCAAAAGATGAAGAAATATTTAATAACCGTTACATTTACATTATGTACGTTTAAAGCCACTTTCACCTAATTAGGCTTTAAACGACCTACGGAGTTTAATAGATATTTTATCAGGTTCTTTGGGTAGGTATCCATAGTTATTAAACTCCGTAGGCAGCGATGATTACGTAGTCGGAACACTACCTATTATTTGGCTTTTATATTACAATAGGTATCATAACATAATCCCAGCAAAGCGTTATATTCGATAATATGAATACGAAAATATGACCAAACACACCATCTCTATAATAAATGAACTGTAATATTGTATTATCTCTTTCTCTCTATCTCTTTGGAACATGCCATGTTCAAAAGATAATCCAAAAATAGTACCTATCTTGGCTGGTAGGGTATGAATAAACTTACTCTTGAATTACTCTAAGAACCACAGACCAGATAGGTCAGGCAGTGCTACACAAAATTTTAGTAATTTAGTAACGAAACTATTCGTTACTTAGCAAAACCATTGCACGGCAGAACAAAGAGTATAACAGTAAAAGTATAGGGCCCACTTCGGTCTCCCAGTTTTGCAGCCGGCTTTTTTGCTATTTTGTATTCATTTTGATCCTGACTGATAAAGATTAGTAAAAGAGTACGGCTATTCTGCAAGCCCACCATATGCCACCAATAGGATTCCACTAAGAATTAAACAAAGTAATCGAACGGCCAATTTGTGAAGATTTTGTGGGGTTGCACCAAACTCTCAGTCTGCTCGCCACCTGTGACCACGGCAGTTTTCACTACTTGCAGACTGAGGAAATGACCTGGTTTTTAAATTCGTTTCAAAATAATGAGCTTTAATCGTGAAAGTTCGACTTGCATGCAGTATGGTAATTTACCTCATGGTTTATGTGTCTTTGACCCTATTCAACAGTAGAGCCTCCTAGAAAGCGACTTTGGTGATCGGCGGAATTTCATCAATGCAGTTTGCAAATTCCGCCAATCTGTGTTCCATACTCACTGCAACTGTTTGGTATGGCATCTACTGATGTGTCTTCAGAATAACAATAGCAAACCAAGAACAGCTGATTTAATTTACGTGTAATGTGTCGCATTTCATTTGTCTTCAAAACAGTCTCGACGAAAGAGTATAGATAGGGCTATTTATATTGTACTCTTTGCTTTGCTTTTGTCTTTGACGGCGGCGGCAGCCACAGACTACCAATGTACACGGCAGCTTTCGGGCCTTTTTTCTTTATGGCGGCGGCGGCGCGGCGCGGCAGCATCAGTAGCACAGCAACGGGCAAAACCACAGTATAAATTAGTTTCGTAGTCTAAATACATAGTTGCTGATCTGTGACCTGAGTCTTTGTCTGTGACTACCATAGAAAAATATAACAACAATATTCTGTCTGTGACGACATTGCATGTACGTCAAAACCGAATAAGGGTTTTGTTTTGTTTGTTTGAAATAAATCGTAAAAATCTTTCGAGGTTTCAGTCCAGGTTCAGACTTAGGAGATCTAGGTGGTGCCCTTACTAAGCTCGTAAATAAACAGCAAAATTTGAAGTAATTACATCACATCTCACACTTGTTTGTGTGTGTGTGTATAATTTTTGCCTCGGAAGTCTAGTACCTAACATTTTTCTATGCTCGGATCGGAAGGCCGTAAACAAACAGCAATCATGGAAACGTGTAGGGCTTGTCTGTGTACTGGGATGAAAATGCTTCCGATGGATGAGTTCTTCATAAAGAATTATAATATGTTGACTGGTTTAAATGTGAGTTACAAAAATATAATTTTACTTCTATTTACATAGCTACGTATATAGGTAGGTAATAAAATATTGGTAAACAAATAACACCTGATTGATATCATCTTCAAACCATTTCACTTATCAGTACCCATTCAGGGTGATAAGCCATTACTTATATAAAATAGAATAGCCGCAAACATAGTCCAAAACTTAAAACAGTATGGTGATAAATAAAATACTTTTAAAAAAAATAATGAATTAAAACTATTTTGTTTGCTTTCTTAGAAAACTAGAAATTTAAAACAAAATATGTATAACTAATCCTCTGTACTTGAGTTTTAGTCCTTTTTTATTTGGATCAGTCTTATACTTCTCCAAGTCACCTAATGTGAAAGCTCAAGCTTATATTTTATTTGCATTATTACAAATCTTCACTCTGAGTAGTGTTTATGGCTAAACTTTAGTATATGAACCGTCGAGTTTGAGGTCCAGATTTTTTTTGTAGATAGGTCCTATTAATAGAAGACTACATGCGGAATCTCGACATGTGGAAACTTAAAGTTTTTGAGAAAAAAATAATTCAATTACATTTGCTAACCAACATTGCCGACCCCGACTCTACCTAGTATTGTGCCTGACATTGGGGTGTGTTTATAAAAAAGGTGGAGCCAGAAGCTCACAAAAAGGGTCCTGAGATGAGCGAGCCCGCAAAACCTAGCCTAGCATAGCGCAGGTTGAGTGGGTGAAGTGATTCTCAGGGGTGATGAGCGAGCTTTCTGGCGGGAGCTCGTCCCAGAAAACTTTGCTATAGAAAACAAGCTGCTTGTTCTGTATCTACAGTTCAACCTTACCTCAAAACTTCATTTTCATTTTTCCCCAACCCCCCCTTCGAAGGGGGGGCTCCCCCACTACCTCCTCCCCTCCCCCACCACCTCCACCCTTAAATTCGACGGTCCATATACTAAAGTTTAACCAGAAAAGTATCTGAATAGTATAAAGTGTTACTGTACATCTTCCAAATGGCTTAGAAGTATTCAACTTCAACTTCAACTTCTTTGATATGGCGTGCAACCGTTTTATCGATTCTGCCAGTGTCGAGTATTGTGAGTATCGTAAACAGAAAAAGTGGGAAAACAATATTGAAGGCTTACTATGATTAATTCCCTTTTTTTTTTTTTTTTTTAAATGGAGGGTTAATCTACAATCTATAAAATAAAAACACACATACAAACACACGTTGTTAGTAAAAAATATATAAAAGCGATGAGGTTAGAGTGTGATGACTATATACAACATTTACAGTTTAATGCTATTTTTATGTATAAATTTACATAATATACAAATAAGGGGGGAAAAGGTTAGGCTAAGGAGGGATTTGAGGGAAGTAGGACGAGGAATATCAGGAGGGAGCATATCGTGGAGAGATTGGTTTAAAGGGCAATTAAAGAATATGTGATTCACGTTTCCCTCATCTAAGCCACATTCACACAGCGAGCTATTCCTAATCCTAAGTTTGGCCAAAAAGACTGGTGAGCAACAATGACCTAATCTAAGGCGACAAATAGTTGAAGTCACTACTTTGCTAAACTTGTTAAATTTGAAAAACCATGGTTTGGCAGGAATGTCAGGCTGGATGTCCGAATAATGTTTACCCTTGATTAATTTAGAATTATTCCATGCATTTGTCCAGGATTCATGAAGGTATGATTTGGGAAGTAGGCATAAGTCGTGACAGTACGTTTTAAAAAACTCGAGTGAACCCATCTCAGTGGCTGATTTGGCGAAAGAGTCTGCTTTTTCATTACCGGGAATCCCCGAGTGTCCTGGAATCCATGCCAGAACGACATTGATTCCAAGATTTTTACACTCAAATAGACAAAGTTTAATTTTAAGAATTAGAGGAATTCGAGAGATTTTAGATCGGAAGGGGCTAGAGAGTATTGACTGGAGAGAGCTTTTTGAGTCCGAAAATATTAAAGATTGGTTCAGATTATGGGATTTCACAAACATAATAGCTTCTAATAATGCTAGAGCTTCGCCGGTAAATACCGATGCAGTGGGGGGGCACTTAAAACTCAAACTAATATTAGTAAAAGGTATCCAGACCGCGGCTCCCACATTACTGTCCAATGATAGCTTGGAGGCGTCGGTAAAGATATAGCGCCAGCCATCATATTTTGAGAGTGTAATTTCATAGAACTTTTCTCGAGCATTAGTAGTGTCTTTATCAATACCAAAGTATAGTAGTATATTGGGCTGGAATATTAAAGCTTCATAGGGGACCATGTATAGAGGGAGGGTAGGAAATTGAAAAATGGGATTAGGCATATTCGTGTATTTTAAGAAGCTACGCAGAATGCAAGGGGATTTATCTGGATCAAGTGATCCAGATAAATCTGGATCACTTGATCCAGATTTATCGATATATCTTATATAGATATATCTTATAGAGAAGTATTCAACTGGTAACAATTTTTTTCTTTAGACTGAAAAAATGTAGTAGGTAGCTACATCAAGAATGTTACACTAACACTGAACATTCAAATACCTTATACATCAGGTTGTTGATCTCACCTTCTTAGATCAAGAGACAGGTAACTTCCATAAGTGCTAGGTAATATGCCATCACTAGTGCAAGTTTTTTACAAATAATGATTTCAGTGAACAAATGTACCTAATTCATAATTTCATTGGATATACACTATGCTCTATATTTAAACTCTAAAAAAAACGTTTGTGTGTAGGTACTTATGTACACATAAAATAAGTTACACTTTAGCATAACTGAACAAAAATAACTACCTATGTAATAATCATTTATAATGTAAACAAATCAAAAGAATACAGACAGATACAAAGTTTTTAATAGAAACATAAAACACTTATCACAAATAATCACAATAAATTATCATTTACATAATGTATATTTTAAAATCACACACAAATACACATGTATATTATATAGATATGAATATAATTTTTATTTCCCCTGATATAAAATTCCTTGAATTATAAAGGTTCTCACAAAAGCTTGAGAAGTGGTAATTTTAACCAACCAACTTCATGGTGTCACTTTTAGGTGTAGGTGTTCATGTATATCAAATAAATTCACGCTCATATTTTTCCCGAACATGCAAAAGAAGAATAGCTTCAAAAATAATATTATTACCTGTCATTTGTATGTCAATTGTTATGGAATTTAACAATTACCCAAATAATAAAATAAATAACCAAATAAACAATAAGCTCTTTATACATTTTCAGGTTAGATTCACTGAAGACTTACCTGTATTTACTTGTAAAGTCTGTTTCGATGGCGTGACGTTCTGCATAGAATTCAGAAACAAATGTATAGCATCTGATTTGGCTTGGAAAGAAGTTATAATACAAGTAAGTTCAAATTTCATGTTAAACAATTAGAAATTTGCTGCTAGCCAGATCCGCCTGGTTTTAACAAGCAAATTTTTTTTTTTTTTTAAATACAGGACGTTCATTTTTACACAGCGCGATCTAGCCCCAAGCTAATTTAAAGTTAATTTTAAATCCTGCCCTAATACCTGCATATTGTATTTCAGAAAACTGAACCAATCGAAAATCTTGCTACTAATATAGAAGATGAAGTGCCTATAGATTTCGCTGACACTGCTTTAGCAATAAAAAAGGAAGAATATATTGAATATGAATATATTGATGATAATGATGATTGCTTTGAGTATTCATATGACGAACTGTTGCATGAAAGTAAAATTTGTAAAGAGAAAGTGGAGTCCAAACCTGTTAGAAAAAGTAACAGGTGCAAAACTTTAGTAGTAAAACAAGATAATATAGATGTGAAGAAAGTAATTTGCTGTGGTGAGTATTATTCAAAACACTTATTATTACGTCATAATCGTTAGTCACTAAACTCCATAGAATACTACCTATTACCCAATGTCTAAGTAAATCATCTTGAACCCGCATCTTTTACTAAAACCGGAACGCAGATTTTTGTGTCATATCTGTCAGCTATATGCGCTGATAACGTCATCTAGCAGAGATTCACTGAACTGTGATCTGCCCTAGTGTGTAGTGGGTAGTGAGGTAGTGAGCGTTTCCGGCTTTAGGAAAAGATGCGGGTTCGAGTCCCGTTGTGGGTTGTGACTTTTTGTGTCATAATAAAATTTGTAATTGTTGACATGTTTCTTCTAGTTGCTATGAGATAGCTTTGGACCATACCTAGCTAATGCATATCTTACACTTAAAGAGAACCGTATAGTAGTACTACTACAGTAGGTACCTAACCTAATACATGTCACATGCAATAATACGCATATATTTGGTTGACTTAAAGTCTGCCTGGCTAGCTACCACCATCTTACTTAAGTCCGTTGCCATAACGTTGTGTTCAGGCATTTAGAGGGCTTTACCATAACTTGAAACCAGGAGAGATAAAGGCCACAAGCTCTTTACAGTCGTAAAAAATGAACACACATCTTACTTACCTACCTAATTCTGTCGCTAATAAGAACTATTCTTAAATACTTAGTTGTGTACCGTCGTTTTAGCGGTAAGATAGCCGGTTCCTCAGTTTGTTGAGGATTCCAACGAGTAAAGAGCGCTTCCTTCGGCCTTATCATAACTTGGAAATCAGGTGAAGGCAGTAAAAAAAATACCTGTC
Organism: Venusia cambrica; assembly: GCA_951394065.1. Lineage (NCBI taxonomy): Eukaryota > Metazoa > Arthropoda > Insecta > Lepidoptera > Geometridae > Venusia > Venusia cambrica. Next base: position 4,107,207 of record OX596044.1, on the reverse strand, counting down.
GTGGTTGGCAACCGTCTGTCTATAGGTAGAGGCAGTCTTCGAACGGTCCTTACCCGTACCTCTTACGATCGTAAAGATCACGTGACAATGTGCTTAAAGTCAAATGTGTCAAAAGTGGTGTCGGTTAGCGTAACTGTGCCGCGAGTTCAATGGTTTTTCCCATCTCAAAAAAAATTCCAACGCGCTTGAAGAAATACTCACTTCAAAAATTGTTTCATTTTGAACTACCTACATGTTAATGCGGGGTGACTGCACCAATTTTGCAAGAGAAAACATTTTAACAAGCCTCATAGCTCAGTTGGTCGTAACTCTGCCTTCTGCGCTGTTTGTGTGATGAATATAGATGTTTGTTCTGTGTTTGGGTGTTGTATCGAATAGTACCTACGTATGTATTTACAAAAAGTATTCTAACCGTAATCTAGTTCCCATCTATGCTTAGTTTGGGGCTAGATGGCGCTGTGTAAAAATTAATGTCCTGGAATAAAAAAAAAATACTGTGATGCAGTTTTTTTTAGGACTATGCGTACTTAAGTTTGCGGATAAAGCCAGTTTATGTGTTCACTTGGAGACACACATGAAGGATACAGAGTGTGAGTGCTGCCACGAGCCGTTCCTGAACTTGCCACATCTGCTCAGCCATCGGATAGAGCATGTGCCAGACAAGCAGAAGCTTTGTCATATCTGTAATATGAAATTTCTCACAGCACCTGGCTTAGAATTTCACTATATGAGAAAACACGAAATGGCTAAAAAGGTAAGATTATGATACATATTTTGTTGCATGACGGGTAAGCTTGTCATTTATCGCAACTGGTGTCAAGTTATGATAAAGCCTAAGGAAGCACACTTCAGAATCATCAACAAACTGAGGATCTGGCCATCTTACCTCTGAGTGCCGGAACACAAAAGTTACAATTGTTGTTATGGCATATAATTGGTATCATACCTATGTAAGATGGTGGTAGTTAGCCAGGCGAACTTATAATCAGCCCGAGGTAACTGTTAAACCTATCCTCAATATATATCCGATTTATTTTTTATTTTTTATTGATAATAGTCAAGCGTTTGACCGCCAGCTTACATATAAAACAAGTAAACATTTGGGTCTTATGGGTCATACCGGTGGATTTTAGGCTTTATGGTCTTGTCTTGTGGCAGGAGCATAACATAAAAGGTTGCTATTTAATCCTTATACTTACATAAATGATAGAAATTATTTGTTTCTATTGCCGACATTGATTCCTCGAAGTTTGTACCTTTGCTTGTTTCAGGATGAGCCCATTGCTTGCAAAAAATGCAGTAGAACCTTCACAAAAAAAAGGGCGATACTGCACCATATATCAAGTTCACATTCTGGCTATTTTGAATGTGAGCACTGCGGCAGGGGGTAATTTCACAATATCTTTTGAGTGGGTAAGCTCTGAGGAATCGGCCATGAGGTCAACGATGGAGCTAGCTTTCCCAGAAGCTGCCAATAAGGCACTAAACTTCCAGAGCTCCCACAGATTGGGGAGCGTAGGAGGGATATTTATGAGTTCGCGCAGTTAGGATATGGAAACTTAAAAGAAAAGTAAAAAAAATTACATACATAAAGCTTGTAGTGGTGAATGAATGAATGAACGAATTAATGAAAATACATTATTGCACACATTCAAAATAAAACTGCTTACTCAAAAAATGTAAACAAAAAAAACCTACTATCTAGCTTTTTTAAATTAATGTGTTTTGAAGCTACCATGTAACAAAAACTGTTTAACCGCCTCTGTGGTCTAGTGGTTCAACCTACCGATTTCAGATCCAGAGGTCCCGGGTTCGATCCCCATGGGGAGTACAATATATTGTGCTTGGTTTGGTTGGTGGTAGGACTTTGTTGAAGTCCGCCTGGCTAGCTACCACCATCTTACCTAATTCTGTCGCCATAATAACAATTCTAAAATTGTTGTGTTCCGGCATTCAGAGGTAAGATAGCCAGTTACTCAGTTTGTTGAGGATTCCGGGTGAAGTGCGCCTCCATCTTCGGCCTTATCTTAACTTGTTACCAGGTGAGATGAAGGCCAAGCGCTTCCCCGTCGTAAAAAAAAAACCTAGAGCCTGAGGAATAACCTCAATATTACCATGGACGTATACTAAATACTTCCTAAAATTATTTTTTTGATCAACAGGTTTGGCACCAAATACAGTTTACAAAATCATATTATCTCCATACATTCCCAAGTCGTTCATAAATGTAACATATGTGACTACACTTGCAAATTATTATCTACACTAAGTGTAAGTACTTACTCGTTTATTTTTCTTCATCACCTTGTCCAATTACCCGACTGACTCAGGAGCGTTATGTTTTTAGAGAGTTTTTAGTATATTACGCATGTACCTATGTAATTATGCATTGGCGGTCTACAGCCTAACCGGGTTGATGGAATTTTATTGGAGGTGTCTGTGAGGTGTTGTTTGCCTAGATTGTGAGAGTAATAAGGGTTCTAAAAGGCAGCAACTTCCTTCTGTGTATAAAGAAACTGGGGCTGTTAGTGGTAGATGTGTGATGTCAAATGGTATTGACACCCTTGACTTGGCAACCGTATTGAGCGAAAATACAATTGAATACCTAAACAAACTAGTTTTAATTTCAAGAAGCCAATTATAAAAACCTACATGTCTTCTTGCAAGACCAAATACCAACAGATATTTCCAGTTAAGTAGGTTCTAGGTACACCAAATTTTTTTGTTGTATGTCATACATAACATGAACATTATAGACGTACGACGGGGAAGCACTTGGCCTTTACCTCACCTGGTAACAAGTTAAGATAAGGCCGAAGGTGGAGGCGCACTTCACCCGGAATCCTCACAAACTTTGGAACTGGCTATTTTACCTCTAAATGCCGGAATACAACAATTTTAGAATTGTTATTATGGCGACATAATTAGGTAAGATGGTGGTAGCTAGCCAGACGGACTAAACAAAGTCCTACCACCAACCAAACCAAGCACAATATATTTTACTCCCGGGATCGAACCCGGGACCTCTGGATCTGAAATCGGTGGGTTGAACCACTAGACCACAATATACAGACGTCTGTACCTATCACTTATACCTAGAATATAACAGGTTCACAAGATGAAGAAACATACAAATAGCAGAGTTTTCTGCAAAATTTGTAAACGTGGATACTGCTCCAAGGTTACACTCGACAGACACGTTTGTAAGTCCAAGCACAAACAGAAACATATGTGCCCTATATGTGGACGTTACATATGTGGAGACGCTACAAGAGTAAGTTAACATTTATTCATAGTTACCTATTACTTACTTTTAAAATAAAGGAAGACAATTTGAATGTTCCGGCATTTATAGGTATAATTCATTTTATTTTATTGTACTACGGGGAGTATCTTGGCCTTTGATTCACATGATTTTTCAAATTATGATAAGGCCGTAGGTGGAGACGCACTTCATCCGGAATCTTCCATAAAATGATAACCTGGCTGTACACAACACTTTAATTGCTGTTATGGCGACAGAATTAGGTAAGTTTGTGGTAGCGAGGCGGACTTAAACAAAGTCCTGCCACCAACCAAACCAAGCGCAATATTGTACTCCCCTGGGGATCTAAGCCTCTAGATCGGAAACCGGTAGGCGGACCGCTAGGCCACAGAGGCGGTTAATTTCTATCATACCTACAACCTAGGTACCTAACCTACAAGGAACCTCAACACACTGAAGAACTGGCGTTATTTGGTGTGCTCAGTATTTTAGGTGAAACGTGCTTCCACCTTTGGCGTTATAACTTGAAACCAGTGAAATAAAATAGGCCCAAAGTATCTCGAAACAAAATACAGCTGAACTTCCGGTTCCTCTCGTTGGGTGCTGCGCTTCCCGCTCTATGTAAAACACACCGTGAATGTTTTTTTTTATTCGGGAAACATACATACTTATATAAAATATTGGAAAAGGTAATACAGTAAAAATAATTCCTAATCCAACGAAGTTTCCACTTTTAAGTACCACAAAACAAAGGAAGTGGACAAAATGCTAAATATCAAACAAAAACAAAATGAAGCCAGAAATACTAAATTTTAAACAACCTACAAGTTAAATTCACAACAGAATTCAGGAGGGCGCTTTTAAAACTATTACTCAAGTGATAAAAAGGTTTTTTTTCAATAAACATTTACAGCACCCATTGAGTTATCTCGTTGGTGCTGCGCGTCCCGCTCTTTATGTAAACAGAGTGGTACAGTGAGTGTTTTACAGCACACGAAATATGTTTTTTTTTTTTTTTTTTTTTTTTTTTTATTGTGCGCATTTTTTAGCTAACGTTACACATGATGATACACGACGATGTGCCGAGGTTTAAGTGCGAACAATGTTCAGCGACATTCAAGACCAAAAAGCCTTTTAGATTGCACATGGACAAACACGCGGGGAAGCCGAGGCATGAGTGCAAGTACTGCCAGCGGAAGTTCTACTCTGCAAATGTGCTGACCAAGCATCGCAGGGTCCATACGGGTGAGCGTACATTAGTAGCCTCATAGCTCAGTTGGTAGTAACTCTGCCTTCTGCGCTGTAGGCTGGACATATATTTGTGTGATGAATATAGATGGTTGTTCTGTGTTTAGGTGTACCATATCGTATGTATGTACATACAAAAAGTATTTTAAGGCACTATACGCAGCTAAAATATCGACAGAAACGATTATGAGAGTTGACAACGGTAAGCTGTAGGTGGCGCATGCGTATCGTAAATAATACCTTTTGATAATTCTTATTCTGAGATCGCGTTGCTGGTATGTAGGTAGGTAATGTGACCATATGATGGTACCTTTACTGGCACAGAACAAATAACTTATTTAAATTCGTCCTAATATTTATTCTGAGTCTAGGTGTTGTCTGACCGCTGCGAGGACGACAAGCACACGTCCGACGTCGACAGTGGTCACAGAGGTACTGATTGAAAGGCGGGCGCGCGGTGCGCCTGTAGTTTTTCAAATAATTCATGATTTAAATTAAATTTGAATTACCAGTTACCACTTTGGTAATTGGGCCAGTTGGTCTAATTACCATTAGACCTACGCAGTAAGGTATTGTTATAGGAAAGAGATGCACTTAACACCAGGTGGGACAAGCAAGTATGCTTGTCCCGTCTCCAAGTTGTATAAAAAAAAAGCTTTCCACGCCAGTGGGGATTATGAGAATCTTCAAATACGTTTTGGCGTTTTCCCCACTAACATTTCTTTGACTTTTATGATTTATCTTTAAGGCGCTTACACAGACCACTTGCGTGACGAATAGGATTTCTCTTTATTTGGTCTAGTTTTAGTGTAATTATAGATAAAGTGATTTTTGCGAGAATTTGTGTGCATGCATTTCACTCACTCACGCGTAGATTTACATAGCGCTGTCCCTCAAGCACGATTGGCTAGTAGCGCCTGAAATAACGTTGTGGATAATTCACGTAAGCAAAGCTTGCATGATCAAAATTACAATAAATAATTAACAAATATTACAGGACATTTATTGTACACAGCGCCATCTAGCCCCAAACTAAGCATAGCTTATTATATTGGAACTAGATTTCGGATATAATACTTTTTTTTTAATACATACGTACGTACCTACTATAGTTATGATACAACATCCAAACACAAATAAAAAGTCGTAACGCTTGCACGATCAAAATTATAATGAAAGTGTAAAAAAAAAAAACTAAAGTAATTCGTATGTTTATCAATTAAATGTAGAGTTCGTAAGGATAAATTCAATGGGACCTTTTTTATCTACTTACCATAAAAGGAGTTTCTCAAATCGTTTTTTATGTTTGTTACCTCAGAACTTCGTCATTTATTAACCGATTTAGATTTTTTTTATGATCTGCAGAAGTAGAAAAAATTGGTCCCATTTTAATATGGTAAAAATCCTGTGAAGATGTTCGGACCTGGGGACTAAAACTCCTCAACGAACAATAGCGAATCATAGATATATATCTATGTTTCGCTATTGTTTGCGAATTGAGGTCCGCTTTGCAAGAATATTTTTTTATTTGCCTAATTTACAAATAAAATATTCGTTTTAAATAAATTTGGTTCGATTCTAGCCTACTTCTAGAGTACAAGCACAGATTAAGAATATACCAAGTGATACATACAATCATTATTCATTATTAACAATAAAAAGAGTAAAATAAGTTGTTTTTAGACAAAAATGAAACCGTCTTCACTTAAAACTTAAGTTATTATCCGGGTTAGTCCATGTATTTTGGAAGGCGGTTCTTATCGTTATGTATTTTATTACCATATGATTTCCATACCACGATCTTGTTGTCTGGCAAGTCATCACCAACTTCAAAAATATATAAACTTGTAATTATTAGTTTATGTTAAGTTTTTAGTGACTCTTATTATGCCATGTTTTTCTTAAAATAACTTTTTAATTATAATGCCCACATACCAAATTCTAAGGATCAATCAAATTCGTTTATGGGAACAATTTTTCTATTTCAGGTGAAAAGCCATACGTTTGTAAAATCTGTAGCAAAGGTTTCACCGCCAACCACAATCTTAAAGTGCACATGAAAATCCACGGGGTTATGAACCTTATCAACAGGAAAGAAAAAACAGAGGACGGAGCTATTGAAGTGATGAAACTGTGAACTGGAGGGCAATTCTCGTTGTGTGCGATATTTAGGTGATTGATACGTATTTATCGAATGTGATAGAATATCACTTGGCGATAATCAACCGACTCAGCTACATTGTGTGAAGTGAAAGTTTATGTGGGGTAACAATAAAAAAAAAATGGAGTAAAAAATATTCTATTATTGCAGAATATTGCCGTGACGGTCAAATCGAACGCACCTAGCCCGCGGATCTGGTAAAAGCCGACTAAGGGATTGCACCAGAAGAAGGGCAGTTTTGGTGGCCTTCTGGTGTAATCCCTTATTCGCACTCCCGTCTCTATGGGGGGAAGGACTGGGAAACCAGAGCCTTGACATCCACTCCTCCCGATGACCTTAACCTGACCTTTACAGCGGGGCCTTCACGCCGGGGCGAACAGGAATAACTGATCTACCTTAACCTATCTTTTTTTTATACGAGGAGACGGAACAAGCATGTTGCCCACCTGATGTTAAGTGCACTCTTGCCTATAATAATGCCGTACTGCGTAGGTCACACCCACAAAGAACATAGCCTACACGGCACTGCATTGCGTCCGTCTACTTGAGGCATAAGGTGTTAAGCCTAACGTGCCTGTAATTTGCCGTCGACCATACCTTTCAAACGGAACACAGCTTTAAAAAAAAAAAAAATTACGGCGGGGAAGCGCTTGGCCTTCATATCACCTGGTTACAGGTTGAGATAAGGCCGAAGGTGGATGCGCACTTCACCCGGAATCCTTAACAAACTGAGGAACTGGCTATCTTACCTCTAAATGCCGGAACACAACAATTTTATAATTGTTGTTATGGCGACTGAATTATGTAAGATGTTGGTAGCTAGCCAGGCGGACCCAAACAAAGTCCTACCACAAACCAAACCAAGCACAATATTGTACTCCTCATGGGGATCGAACCCGGGACCTCTGGATCTGAAATCGGTGGGTTGAACCACTAGACCACAGAGGCGGCAATGCTGCTCGGCGGCTGAAATAGGTATGGTGGTAGTACTTCCCCGGACGAGCCCTTTCACAATGGGCTCTACTACTCTTAAACTACTAACATATCTACCTTAGTTATGAGCTCCCGCCTTTCTGTAGTTTCAAGTCGTTATGTTGCGTTCGTGTACTTAGGTACATGTTACACGGACATATTTGCTAAAGTAGGTACTAGGTACCTATAATGTTTTTGTAGGTAGGTATAACGCCACAAATTCGTAACAAATCCCTCGTCCCTGGAATAAATCGACTTGTACCTACAGTACCTACCTGCCTACGGTTGTCTGATGTCAATCATCAACATGTCACAAGAAGCCATTTACTTGATTGATTTATTATGATTTCGGAGTGAAACAATATAACATAGCTGGTTTTAAAACAAGCAAGTACCTACCTACCTAATACCTACCTACCTAAGACACGTAGGTACGTAGGTATTAACTTTATGTAAAACTAGCTGACCCCGCTCATTTACAATTGCACCAAGGTTCTAAGCTCTTTTTTTATATATTGGTGTTAGCAAAGCGTTTCATCACCAGCTCACTTGAAAAACAAGTACCTATAGATGCCTAAATGGAACCTATTCACTCTGGACTTGAAGACTCCAAGATGGTACTCGTGCGGAAAAACAAACGAGGGCAATGAGTTCCATTCCTTACATTCGATAATAAAGGTAAAGGCGAAACGATGTGTTCGGCACAATGAAACATTTACAAGGTACGGATTGTAGCCTGCCGTACCTACCTACGTCTGCTAGTCCGGTGGTGGAAAGGGGTTGGGAGGATTAGTGGAATGTATAGAACACAAACTCATAACTATTATTTCAGTCCATTAAAGCCCACTGCTGAACAAAGCATTTTCTAGGAAGGCTCTATATGTATAGCTCCATTGTAGAACTCATTCTTGACCTGGGTAGGTACCTAAACTCGAGCTCCAGGGCTGAATCTACATACCTAGGTACTTATATAAAAAAACAGGCCTCGCCTGTGATCATGAGCCGCCAAACTCCACGTGACCACCGGTCACAACACAGCCCCTAGCGAGGTCGCGGCTAATTCGTTTGCTAAGTGTGGTGTTAATTGCCTGTTTGTGATATTTTACCTACCCATATTAAATGCAAAAAGTTTTCATACCTCGGTTACTGAATTTTAGGTTGGCTACAAACTACATACCTACTGCAAACATTTTGAAGAAACAACGGGAGGTTTTCTCAAATTCATATTATATATCGAGTCAACGCTTTACCTACTTTTATGAAAATACCATCTAGCTAAGAAAGAACCCTCGTGCTTAAGCTCTGTACAGAGAGCTCATATTAGGTTGGATTATATTAAGCCTGATAAAATGATGATTATCATAGACTCGTAGGTATAACAAATGTTTCATAATTACTTTGCTTAAGTAGTACTTAGACAGACAGACAGATGCAGAGGGTGTCTAACCGAAGAGGAATTAGCTACCCACGTAGTCCTGGAATGTGTGGGAGTTACAGCACAACGTAAGGAGATCCTCAACAACCCGAGGTCACTCCGTGAAGCCTGCGAAGACCCCAGGAGTATTCTGCGCGTCTGGAGTTATGCAGGCTATACTAGCCGGACATCCCTCACGCACAATGGACCACTTGGGAGTCTAAGTGCGGAAACGAGAGTCTTTACATTTACATTTAGTATCGTTATGAAGTTTAGCCGTCTGACTGACTGACAATAAAAACTCACAGCTTATACGAAAGATTTAAAAATCCACGTAATGAAGGGATGAAGTCCCAGGCGTTTACTTGTTTTTCTATAATCGTTATGTCTGTGGGACAAGTGATTGATGGGCAATCAGAAAAAAATACTGGGTTCTTTACAAATTATGATTCATTTTTAGTTTTCTATTGAGACATGTTGGTCGTTCTGATATTTCTCTCCCTACTCTATCAAAATGGGGGATGTGATAAAACATTACTCTATAAAAATCTAGACAAGCAATCTCGGTTGCAAACATGTCATTGTGTTGGAGACATAATGCAGCAATATTTCGCCGAATCTCGTAACGTCATCAATGTGAACCTTGCTTTTAATGAAGATCATCTATTGGGCTACATACATTCGTTGGGAATACTGACTATCGTATACATAAAACCTGCAGAAAGCATCTACAGATACAACATACAACATGGTATTTATAATGTCATGATTGTTGCGAGAAATGCTCCCGAATTTGCGGAGCGCATCGATTTGATCACGAGGGTTAGTAACTGGGCGCCTCGCGTCCGAATCCTGGTCGTGATCCCTTATATCCAAGAAAATCAGCTGGAAATCATCTTTAACACCTTACTGCGGCTTCACATTCGAAATGTTGTCGTTGTTAATGGAACTGTGACAACTGAATTGTTCACTTACAATCCTTTTGAGAACTACGCTTGTGGAAGATACTACGAACGCATAATCAAGCTTGGCAAATGTTCAAATATGGGAGCCGTGGATCTGTACCCTGAGAAAGTAGTGACTGGACTCCGGAATTGCTTCTTTAACGTGTCTTGCCCTCACTGGCCTCCATATAGCATGGATCCGTCGAAATCTGATGTAAAAACATATAGCATGGGCAGCGAACAATATATCTTCCACCTCATGAGCCAGATAGAACGTTTTAAGTATAAATTCGTCTACAACTACGACCCTGAATTGTATTCTACGGTGTCCAAAAATATGACTGTGTCCGGACCGTTGGCCATGCTCCTAGGGAATCACACTCATGTCATGTTAGGTGGTCTCTTACTCACCCATTCGCGTGCGAGCGTCTTCCTGTATACGTATGGTCACCTCGACCAGCAAGATGAGATCAGAATCTTCGTGAAGAAGGCCTCCGTGACTCCAGCTTGGAAGAATTTCTATCTTGAATTTTCACCTTTCGTTTGGACTTTAATTCTGCTGGTTTCGATGTCCTACTTAGCGCTTCTTGTCATGCTGTTGAAAGCGCAAGATAAGGGCCGTGTGGTCATGGTGTTGCTGAAGTACCTTATTCTTCACGGAGCGAAGATTCATGAGCGCAAAGCTGTGAACGTTGTATTCATCTGCTGGATATGGTTTGCGTACTTGATCAACTGTTTCTATCAGTCAAGTTTAGTCAGCTTGACGACGAAACCTAGCGTAGAGTATCAGGTAAACGACGAGCAGGATATAAAGAACTACGGTTTGCAAGCATGCATCAGTCAGGCTGTGCAAAAGTTTATAGATGTCGAGAATAGTATCATATCGAGCTCCTTCATGAATGACACGCAAGACTCTTCTTGTGAGAGGTTTCTGCAAAGCATAACAACTGTGAGCAAGTCAAAATATCTGTACACTGTTGCCTTATATTCGATTTACATGTACAATAGACATACATTTCAAGATGAGTTTGGACGATCACTAACTCATTCGTTCCGCAGACCGTTTAGCAAAGTGATCTATGGTATGTATTTGTATAAGGGTTTTCCAATGGAGGAGAGGATTCACAAGCTGGCTCTCCAAATCAGGGAGACAGGATTGACCGACAAGAACCTCAATGACAAATACTATTCGAGGGCTGTGAAGTACCATTTTCGGTCTCACGGAAAAGAGACTCGATTCGCCATTCCGTGGCTCATTTTTATCGTTGGGGTGTCTATATCTTGTGTGACGTTTTTAGTAGAAGTGGCATCGACGCAATATGTAAATACACAGAATTAAAAATGTTGACTTTTTCACGGATTACTTACATTTAAATGCAAGTAGGTAGATACCTAAGAAAAAGTATCAGTAGGTAAGTAGGTAGCCATTTCATCCTGTTTTTACCGAGTCGAAACTACATGAAATGGCTTGCGCGAGTACCTGCCTATACCTTCTACAATAGGTACCCACTGACGCATTTACTTGGAGATTAATGTAATGTTATAAGTAGTTCAATGTTGATGATTATCTCTATAGAACAAGTTACAAGTTGAAAAAAATAAAACCCGACTGCAAAAATTTTAATAAGGATAAACTGTCTAGTCTCGTTACCTGTTACGATTAGTTACGTTTGAAATGCTTTGTCAACGCGTGTATATTTTTCCTGTGGCGACATCTTGTTTTAAATTGAAATAATAAGTATATAATAGTTTATAAATAATTGTTATTTTGTTTTAGGCTATATAATACTTTGTTTAGTAAAATTTTCAATAGATAAGCATGTGTGTGTTTACATTTCTATGAAAACAGGTGTTTTATTTTTATTTTCATTGTACGACGGGGAAGCGCTTGGCTTTCATCTCACCTGAAGATAACGCCCAAGGTGGAGGCGCACTTCACCCGGAATCCTCAAAAACTAAGGAATTGGCTATCTTACCTCTAAATGCCGGAACACAACAATTTTAGAATTGTTGTTATAGCGACAGAATTAGGTTAGATGGTGGTAGTTAGCCAGGCGGACTTCACAACAAAGTCCTGCCACCAACCAAACCATGCCCAATATTGTCTCTGGATCTGAAATCGGTGGGTTGAACCACTAGACAAGAGAGGCGGTTCAATATTATAGACATCCCCAGCTTACAGCTGGGGATGTCTCAGCTGGGGATGTCTATAATATTGAACCAGGTGTAAATACTTATTACAGGATATTAATTCCATACAGCGCCATCTAGCCCCAAACTAAGCATAGCTTGTGAATAGGAACTAGATTACGGGTTTTTTTTGTAAATGCATAGGTACCTAGATGTACAATTAATACAACACCCAAACAGAACAAACATCAATATTCATCACACTATTGTTCGTCCTGGGTGGGAATCCACAACCTCAAGCTTAGAAGGCAGAGCTACTACCAACTGCCCTCTCGACACGGGGAGGGGATCAAAATTTTGTCCTCTGTTATCCACCATCGGGAGACAAAATTCTCTCGAAGGTGGATAAAAACAGAGGACAAAAAAAATATCCCCGCCCCGTGCTGAGGGGGCTGAGCTAAATTATAATAAGTAGGTAAGTACATACTCATTTGAATGCTGGCTCAATCTATAGGGTAGTTACAGGTAGTGATGTAGAGTTTACAGTAAGCTGTGACACTAAATTGCGTCCCGTTGATGGTCTATCGCGGACATTGTATTTAATGTCCGCTTGCTAGGTTGGTAGTATACCTTACATTAAGTACAATGATTCAATCAAGGATTTCGTTTTATAGTATATACCTACCTGCTATACGAAGAAATCCTTGATTTACTTGCGTGGGGACGGCCGGTGGTAGTGGCAGTGGTTACCTAATACCTACAACGAACTATCAAAATGGATACGAACGAATCTTTATTTTGTTCTATTCCGATTCATTGAACGAAAACCTGAATAATTCTACTCTGTGAACAAACTAGTAGAATTAAAACGGAAAGCAAATTTTGTTTCATGTATTAGGTACAACTAGGAGACGGAACAAGCAAGTAGCCCACCTGATGTTAAGTGCATCTCTTGTCCGAGTATAACAATGCCTTACAGCGTAGGTCACATCCATAGAGAACGTACCCGGCACTGCATTGCGCCCGTCAACTTGAGACATAAAGTTGTTAAGCCTCAAGTTCCGTAATTTCACCGGCAACCATACCCTTCAAACCGGAACACAGCGATGCTTCTTGGCGGCCGTTTACAAGGAACTCTTAAAGGAAAAGAGTGGCTTTTAAATGTTTTTTAATTTTTATTTTCATTTCACACTCTTTTTAAATGGGGCAGTACCGGTTTGAAAAAAAAACTGTTTCTTTATGTATATATGTAGGGTCAGCTCTGGATCTCGAGGCTTGCCTGGGCAAAAAGTCTATAGCAATGGAGCGAGAAAATGCTTGTTCCAGCAGTGGGCTTATATGTATAGGTAGGTTTTTTAACCGCCTCTGTGGTCTAGTGGATCAACACACCGATTTCAAATCCAGAGGTCCCGGGTTTGATCCCATGGGGGAGCAATCATGTGCTTGGTTTGGTTGGTGGTAGGATTTTATGGTGGTAGCTAGCCACCATCTTACCTAATTCGGTCGCCATAATAACGATTCTTAAATTGTTGTGTTTCGGCATTTAGAGGTAGGATAGCCAGTTCCTCGGTTGAGGATTTCGGGTGAAGCGCGCCTCCAACTTCGTCCTTAACATAACTTGAGAATCAGGTGAGATGAAGGCCAAGCACATCCCGTCGTACAATAAAAAAGTACCTACTAAGTAATAAAAATGCTTGTGATATAGCTCTGGCTATGGTAATAAATCTGGAATAGGGACATTTCGTTTCGGTCACGATCTACACTCGAATGGCCCTTATAGGATAATACTCTTATGGAATAATAATTTATGCCCTTTTATTGAACGATTGTTTCTAGGACATTACCGTATAATTTTCTGTATCCATTATATTTAGTTAAGTTTATTTTTTTTCTCTTTAAGTTTTGTATAGCTGTAGAAATATAGATTTATTTATATCTTAAACCTCTTTAAAATCCAAAGAGCATTAAAGAAAGCATTTATTTTTATGTAAATAAAGTTCATTGGTGCACGAAGGGTTTGAATTTTCTAACACTAGCTTTGCTCTACGTTATTAATCGGAGGTAGGTACTTATGCAGGTGTGTAGGTCACTACCTCACGAAATAGTGACTTACAACCTCTTTGACTTACCTGGACCCAAAATAACAAGCGTTATAAATAAATTGAATGCGTTCAAACCCAGTGGTTTAAGGTTCCATATGGATATTATACGTACGCGCAATATGGTTTTCATTAAATTGTAGCTTTATAACTCATCATGTATGCAAATATATGAAATTTGCCAGCTGTATCCGAATAACAACCATATTTTTTATATAGAATAAAAACATTTTCCGTAGGTATTGCTAACTGACTGAATATAATATCTACAAGCAAAATTCACTTGACCAATATAGGAAATAAAACCTTGAATATCTAAAATACTGTTGTTATTTGTTGCATGTAGCCTGTATGTATTGTCGAATTTCACTCTTTTTTTTTATTGTACGATCGGGAAGCGCTTGGCCTTGAGGCCGAAGGTGGTAGCGCACTTCACCCGGAATCCTCGACAAACTGAGGAAAAGTCTGTGGCGGAACCCAACAATTTTAGAATTGTTGTTATGGCGACAGACGAACTTTAATAAAGTCCTACCACCAACCAAACCAGGCACAATATTTTTACTCCCCCTGGGGACTAACCCGGGACCTCTGGATATGATGCCCTCTAGACTACGGAGGCGGTTAAAGTCATATTTTATCTACAACACTTTGAAGCTACAATTTACCAAAAACCGTACCTGAAGCCGAGGAACTGCCAAAACATTTCAACCGAATTGCTCGGGTTGGCGTTTGTATCGCGTTAGCTGTTTAGTTCTCCTTGCGAGCTGGTGTGAGCTAGTCGCGTATCGATTAATAGAATATAACTCCGTAAAATCCCACTGCGGATAAAAAGTGAACAGTAATTCCGATACAATAGAAAATGTAAAGGTTCCTTAATTCGACCGGCTATTTGAAATGTGCAATCCGTGTTCAAGGACTGAGTTATGCAAAGATAGCTAGACTTAGGCAATAAACATTGGTGAAAACGTATTTTCGTGTGGAAATTGTTTGTAAGTATTGTCACAGAGATAAAAGTATTGTGTGATTTATTTTGTTTTATCAAAAATATCTACGAAAGTCACTTTGCCTACTTATATTTGTCGTAGTTTTATTTTGTAAGGAAATGCATGTCTGATGCTTTCGCCAAAATCTTTAAAAGTCGCGCTATTTAGAAACGATCTAAAATAAATTACTTACTTAGTTTTAGAGTTGTTAATATGAAATATTATTTCGAGAGGTATAGTGATTTTTGTTTCACCTTCATAGTCATTTAATTAAGTAGGTATGGCATTAGTTTTAAACCTTGCAGTTGTTTATTTTTCCTCTTTTAAGTTTTTCGTAAGTAGGTAGTCTCGTTCCATCGTAGGTTTAATCCATACCTGTGTATGTTACGAGGTCAATAGCTTATCAATTCTAAATAAATAAAATGAAATAGGTACCTAAAGGTACAGGTATAATAAGTATCTAGCTAAGTAGGTACCTACTCCAAAATTCCCAATGGATGAACGTTGAAAATATGTGGTATACAATAACTGTATCTTACTAAGTATGTACAGTTTGAACAGTAAATATAAGTTATCTATATTCTATTCTATAACACAGTAAATAAGTTATAGACTCACACTTTTTCTCCTTTGAGGATTTACCTCCGATTACTAATCAGAGCGTGGATTTTATGAGGAATTAACTACCAGGGGGTAGTCAGAGGCACGTCCAAACTCACGTTCGGTACATGTCCAGCCCCACGGTTGGCAATTGCAAGTCGCTAGTAGGTACAGGTTGCAACTCCATCGCCGCTTAGCGGAATACTAGCCATTGACACATGTCATTCGGACTTTTGGTCCTAGTGTCATTCGGGTTTCCTCACATGTGACCTTCACTGTCAGAGCATGTGCATGTCACAAATGCGCAGATACACTTCCGAAAAACTGAAACGTTCATTGGTGCACGACTGGATTTGAACCCACAACCTCCGGATCGGAAGGCGGGCATACCCACTTGGCCATACAGCTCTCTATTCTATAACTGCATTGCCATAATTCAAGGAATTCGTTCTACGGTTGTTAATAAAATAAATAAATATACATTAATTTCACACAGCGCCATCTAGTCCCAAACTAAGCATAGCTTGTTATATGGGAACTAGATTACGGATAGAATACATAAACACTTTTTTTTTGTAAATACATACTTATCATACAATACAACACCAAAACACACATCTATATTCATCACATAAATGTTTGTCCTGGGTGGGAATCGAACCCACAACCTACAGCGCAGAAGGCAGAGCTACTACCAACTGAGCTGTGAGGCTTGCTATAGACTTGTTTCTTTTAGATATTGATTTCCCAGAGCTGCCTAATAGGTAGGCTTCTATTATAATTACCTATGATTGGCTTCAGCGTTATTATATTTGACCTAGGTTTCATGTCGCAAATGGAAAAAATGGCATAGTAGTAGGTATAACGGCTACCGTTGATAGACAAACTCTGTTTTAATTTTATGGACAGCGAAAATGTTAGGTTCGTAGAAATCTTTGTAGGTACCTACCTAACTAACATAGATAGGTACCTACTTAGCTTACATTAACTTTGTAACTGACATTTTATCGTGTTACCTACATGATTTGTATATGAGGAATAAATGTTAAGTGAACTGGACTTTTATAAAATAACAAAAAATAACTAGGTATGTTCGGTCGGTTATCCCATATACATTATTTAAGAAAATCATAATAACATTTTTAAACTAATAAAACATATGTAATAGATGCAGTGAAGTGATTAATCTATACTTGTGAAGAAGAAAAGCTGTGTTTTTCACATATTTTCAAGTAAAAATTGGTAGGTATTTACCTACTAAAGACACTTAGTTGGGCATAAAAATAGAGTTTTTTTTTATTTTTTTTCTGTTTGTCTGTTTGGTATGATTTTTGATGATGTATTGTGTATGGTTCAGGGCTGGTGCTTACGATCGATGATTTTTTGAAATAATAAGTAGTACCTACCATTATTTTATACTTAAATATAAAACAAATATTAGAGGACATTAATTTTACGCAGCGCCAACTAGCCCCAAACGAAGCATAGCTTGTAATATGGGAACTAGATTACGGATAGCTACACAAATAAATACAAAATTAAATTTGTAAATACATACATTCTATATGATACAAAACCCACCAACCACACCTTTAGGTGGGTACCTACATAAAAAATATTATTATAATATGTATAATGATAGGCGAGCAGCACTAGGGCTGATGTGCCAATTTCAGTGTTGGTTTTAGATGATCATATATACACTTGGTTATTCCTTGTAGGAAACCAGGTTTGTAACCAGTGGTCCAGTTTATTTTTAACCTTTATAATATTTACTTCTCGCAATTTGTTTGCATGCATATCTTTTTTGTTTATGCAAGATGTAAACCCAAATATTTTACAATTTACCATCGCAAGTATTCATTTAAATCGGTTTAGGTACTTTCTCGTTTTTTCGGAGATTGGCGTGGTCAAAAAGACGTTTTCGGCGTGACGAGTGTAAACACACTAGAAACTTTTTAATTTCGCTCATACGCTAAACCAAAACGTTGATGAAATGATCATGAGGTTGTCAACACAACTACGCACACAACAACATGCTGAGTTGGACGCCAGTTTGACATAACAGTAGGTATTTTTTTTTTTGTAAAATGTTTGTTGTGTGTGAGTTTTTATTGTATTTTTATGTTTTTTTCTATTGTTTGTGTTTTCTCACATACCTGTTGTACATTTTCTTTTTTATTATTATTTATTATGTGCTGCCTACTTGTGTAGGTATCAAATAAATGATTTTTCTTTCTTTCGTTCTTAAATACTCCTTGGAGATTTAAATTTAAACTTTTTATTATCTTTAGTTGTAAAACATACCTACCTATGTACACGCAAAAGGTAGACCTACTATCGAACATAAAAAATGCAGCGATGCTTTGATTTTTTTTTAATATTTTATTGTACGACGGGGAACCGCTTGGCTTTCATCTCACCTGGAAACAAGTTGAGATATGGCCGAAGTTGGAGGCGCCTACTCAACAATCTGAATCATAGGTATCTGTAAGAATTGTCTACGGAACATCACGGTACATCCTTCTGGGGGATTGTTTTTAAGATTGCAGTGCTTAAAAAAAAATATTTCATCATCATCATCATCAACTGTTATTCTTCTCCCCGTATCCCTCATTAACACACTATATAGTTATGCCATCATCATCATCATCGTAGCCTGGCAAAGTTTGTCATAATCACAATACTGGGCAGACGGGTGGTTGATCGTAGTAACATTCCTAGAGAGATACTACCGCTCTGCTTCTGGTCGCCTTTTACGACATTCACAGTGGTATAATCCCATACTCCTGCCACAATGTCATCTCATTTCATTACTCTTGTATCGCGTTTTCAACAGCCCATATAGGTTGTGCTACTGATTTTGTAAAAAAACATGTTTTTGACTGGACTACGTTAGTATGTCCTAATTCCATACAAAAAAAAAATCATACAAGACATAATTATAAGTATGATGGAACTGTGCATTTTGGTCTTTCCTGCATACATTTTTAGATTAAAGAATTGGTTTACTAAAACAATTTATTTTATCTAAAACATTAACAAGCCTCACAGCTCAGTTGGTAGTAGCTCTGGCTTCTGCGCTGCAGGTTGTGGGTTCGATTCCCACCTTGGACAAACATTTGTGTGATTAATATTCATGTTTGTTCTATATTTGGGTGTTGTATTGTATGATAAGTATGTATTTACAAAAAAAAGTATTAAAGTATTACATCCGTAATCTAGTTCCCATCACAAGCTTTGCTTCGTTTTGGACTAGATGGCGCTATGTAAAATTTACGTCCTGTAATAATTATTTAAAAATACATAAAGTACATACGGAATAAATACAACAAAAAATTTGACCGCCATACGTAATGCCTGGTTAATATCGTAAACTTTTTTGTCTTACTAATAAAATGTAGACAATATTTCTATCCATAACTAATCTAGAATTGTGACCTTCTTACTAAAAATCCTTCCGGTAACACATTCCTGACCTTGCTGCTAAAGTTATAATAAGTGGTGAGGTAGTCAATAATATTAGGTCGTTACATATGAAATTGGCGTTTTGTATGGGAGGAACATAAAGTCATTTTTTTCATATTAAAATATATTTTATTAATCAAAGTATGTACCATTGCTATCTATACACTTTTGCCATCTTATAGGTAGTTCATTGATCCCTTTACTAAAAAAACCATTCGGACGGGAATCAATGAAATCTTTGAAAGCGGTTTGGACTGCCTCATCGGAATTGAATTTTTTTCACCAAACGCTTACAAGTAACTTTTTTTGAGTCAATTTTCGCTTGGGGCAAGATTTTGCTGGTTCACCAGGGTTCAGCCATTGCGATGAGCGTTTACGATTATCGTACAGGATCCACTTTTCATCACATGTAATGATCCGATTTAAAATTCCTTTATTATTGTACCGGTTGAGTAATGTAACGCAGCAGTCGACGCGCGTTTGTCGGTTTGCTTCACTCAATTCATGAGGTACCTTTCAAGCTTTTTCACCTTCCCAATTTGCTTCAAGTGGATTAAAACGGTTTTGTCACTAACACCGCAGCCTGCAGCTAACTGTGATGTGGTTTGCGATGGATCTGCTTCCACAATAGCCTTCAATTCATCACATCTCCGGCCGTCCACGGGGCTTGTTCTGCAGGTCGAAATTTCCAGAACGAAAGCGTTGAAACCAAAAACGCACCGTGTTTTCTTTTGCGACACCACCACCATACACATCATTAATCCTTCGAGCCGTTTCTGCAGCACTGGTGCCACGGTGGAACTCGTACTCGTAAATAATGCGATATTTTAAGTTTTCCATTTTGTGAAATGAGTGACGCAGAAAAAAAAAGCAAAAGAGAAAAAAACAAATGAATTACGGTTTTCGAAACACAAATGCATGAGTAAATAGCTGTTTAAATTTGAATTTGGAATTCCTAACCAAAGAGGAGATATTTGAGATCAAAGTGGCCAGTACGACAAAACGCCAATTTCATATGTAAGGACCTAATATAAACTAAGTATTAAGAAAACTTACCTCTGAGAAGAACTTCTCATAAAACACCATAGGCGAAGTAGGAGAATAATAATAATTCCCTGTTATAACCTCTACATTCATAAATTTCAAACTCTACTCCACCAAGGTACTTAGTGGGATAGGCTACTTAGAATAATGTAACCAACTTTAATGTACAGTCGCCTGCGATAGTGCCATTTTCAAAATGAATATTTTTAGAGAGTATATATGTATATACGTATATGTACGACTATTTAATTTATTAACAAGCCTCATAGCTCAGTTGGTAGTAACTCTGCCTTCTGCGCTGTAGGTTGTGGGTTCGATTCCCACTCAGGACAAACATTTGTGTGATGAATATAGATGATTGTTCTGTGTTTGGGTGTTGTATTGTATGACAAGTATGTATTTACAAAAAAAAAGTATTTAAGTATTCCATCCGTAATCTAGTTCCCATATTACAAGCTATGCTTAGTTTGGGACTAGATGGCGCTGTGTGAAATTAATGTCCTGTAATATATTTTTTTTATTTATTTAATGGCAACGCTCTGCAGCCTAGATAGTGCAGTCACATTAGAAAAAAAGAAGTCAACCTCGGAATGAAAGATAATAAGCTGGAAACACCTATAAACCTTCCTTTTGGCGTTCTAAAAGTTGTCTTAAAAATCTTATAAAATCTCGTGTCATAGTTAATGGGTCATAAAATTGTTTTTGGATATTCACAATTCAAACAAATCTAGGTTCAATGGTACAGACATTTTATAAAATTGAAGGCGCGTAAATTTTGCGACTAATTCTGTTGCAAACATTTTTTCTTCCGCTCAACCGTCTTTGAGATAGAGGGCCGAGAGCGCGCAGCTCTCTGACATGCATAGGTACATCTGCAAGGTCAACTGCGAATCTCGGTGAGAGCCTTGGAGCTATAGAAACCTAGATAATCACGATAAACCGATTTTTATGACCTCTGATTTGCTTACGACTCAGACACGAGATTTTATGAGACTTTTGAGATATTTTTTAGAACGCCAAAAGGAAGGAGGACTTTTAATAGCCGTGTTCTCGTAAAGCCATGAAGTTTTTTGTTATGTATATAAAACAACGAAAACCCCATCACTAGCAGGCACTTCTCTATAAGTGCGACTTAAAAAAAAAGGGAATATCTACGTCTATAATATAACAACTTGGCTTTTTAGGCCACTAATATAGGTACATATTGAGCTGTTTATCATCAAATAGTGGTGTCAAAAATACTATGTTTATCATACAGTTTGTCACACTCGATAATCATTTGTAGGCTACTGGAAATACTTTAGTTAAAGTAGGTGACCCACTTTTAGACGATCATTACCTAACGCGTGGATGTAAATTTAAACATTTAAAACGAATGATTCAAGTGATATTATCGTAATTTTATTGAAAATATACTTGATTCAATAGTATCCCACGCTAATTTATAAATGATTAAAATAAATGAATTAGAAGTTGAGCTGTCGAATGGCGAACCTTTTTTCTCTTTATCTTACCTGGTTTCAAGCGAAGATAAGGCCGAAAGTGGAAGCGCACTTCAACTGGAATCCCCAGACACAATTTAGAATTGTTGTTGTGGCGATAGACTTAGGTAAGATAATGGTAGCTAGCTAGACTTAAACAAAGTCCAATCAGGTGAGATGTAGGTCAAGAACATGCCCAACGTAAAATAAAAAAAAAGTCAAAGGAAGTACTCTCTTGGAGATCGAACCCGAGACCTCTAAATCTGACACCGGTGGTTGAACCACTAGACCAAAGAGGCGGTTATAACGTCGACTTAAAATTTTATAAAACTCGTCAAATGATGGCGGCCTTCATCTATATCCAGTTTAATCTACGATTAGAACATACGAGATGAAAAAGTGTGGATGAGTAATTACCCCGATCAATTTTAATAGGGTTAAACTCGAACATATAAATGTTATGCTTATTTATTTACTTACACTCCTTACAAGCCTGATAGCTCAGTTGGTAGTAACTCTGCCTCCTGCGCTGTAGGTTGTGGGTTTGATTCCCACCCAGAACAAATATTTGTGTGATGAATATAGATGTTTGTTCGGTCTGGCTGTTGTATATAGAATGTATAAAAAAAAAAGCATTTAAGTATTTATCCGTAATCTAGTCCCAATATTACAAGCTATGCTTAGTTTGGGGCTAGATAGCGCTGTGTGAAAGAATATCCAGTAAAACGAATAAATTTATTTTCACTCTTTTTTTGTACACAACCTAAACATAATGCAGAATTGATGAGCATAATGCTAATGCATTTTCTAACTGCTAACCAATTATGTAGGAAAAATAATAACTTGTTGGCGTACTACACAAAGTAAATAAACACAAATAAATAAAATAAATAAGACTTATATATATATATATATACGTTTATAATGTTAACAAACAACTTCACTACTGATGTATAAATATTAATATAATACCTACGTGTAAGCACATTGAAAAGATATTAATAGAAAAAATCAGCTGGGCTGGGTAGCATTTGGCTAACTTCGCCAAGTCTTCTCGTCACCCATCCCACAATGTCTAAAGACCAGTCTTCAAGTAATTAAATAAATAAAATAAATATATATTTCACACAGCGCCATCTAGTCCCAAACTAAGCATAGCTTGTAATATGGGAACTAGATTACGGATAGAATACTTAAATACTTTTATTTTTGTAAATACATACGTGAACTATATGACCCAAACACAGAACAAACATCTTTATTCATCACACAAATGTTTGTCCTGGGTGGGAATCGAACCCACAACCTACCGCAGAAGGCAGACTTACTACTAACTGAGCTATGAGGCTTGTCAAAAGTGTCCTTCCTATCGAAACGTATGGAGTCGAATCGTGGTCTTGTGACCACGGTAGGACGGATCCACAAATTTAAAGTAGCTCAGCGAGCTATGGCGAGGGCTATGCTCAGAGTTTCTCTGAGGATAGGCTCCATAACGAATATATTCGTCAGAGAACCAAAGTCACCGACATAGCTCTGAGAATTAGGAGGCTGGTCGGAGCCGGCTATTTGCCGAAGAACCGATAATCGCTGAAGTAAGGGAGTTCTGGAGTGGAGACCGCGTCTCGGAAAACGTAGAGATGGCCTTCCATTACCAACCAACAAACCAGGCCTAGTTGGATGGTTTTTGGTCAAATTGTCAAGCAAAACTACATGTTTTTAACGTCTACATAATGTTTGGCACCGACTTCAAATTATATGAACTTACCCTAATAGCTATTTTGATGTTTTTAGAGGTGAACTCGCTTCCTTTCTTTAAAAAAAATAATTTATTTTTAGCTTTTATCGTTATCAAACCAACGATACCACGACGTCTACGACACCCTAAGTGTCGTGTAAGGGTGCGATTATACGGGATTCTGGGAAATATCTACGCAATGATGGGAACAAAGATAAATAAATATTACAGGACATTTATTTCACACAGCGCCATCTAGCACCAAACTAAGCACAGCTTGTAATATGGGAACTAGATTACGGATAGAATGCTTTGTAAATACATACGTCCCTACTAATATGACCCAAATACAGATGACCTAAACAAATGTTAAGAATCGGGTCATACTATTGTGCAGTGAACCATGTCAGGATAATGAGAACGATTTTTCGTTCCCATTATCATGTTTTTTGATTTAAAAGTCAAACTACTGGACCGATTTTGAAAAAAAAATATGGGACCAATCTGGAATCATATTAAAGTAAAAAATATTTTTCCAAATCTGTTGAGAAAACATAATAAAAAACCATCCAACTTGGTGGACAGCCTGGTTTGTCGGTTGGTAATATACGGTGTCGGACGACTACCGGTACGATGGAGCGATGACTTGGGCAAGGTTGCTTTCACAAACGGGATGGGTGGAAAGGGTCCCGGGTTCGATCCCGAGGGGAGTACAATATTGTGCTTGGTTTGATGGTGGCAGGACTTTGTTTAAGTCCTTCGGTTAGCTACCATAATCTTACTTCATTTTTGCCGCCATACCAATAGCTATAAAAATTGTTGTGTTCCGGCATTTCGAGGTAAGATAGCCAGTTCATCAGTTAGTTGAGGATTCCGGGTGAAGTGAATATGAGCAAACAAAGTAAGTTACACTCAATTCACAATGACTACACTACATACTTGTACATGAAAGGGTTTCACCCACTTGCCGGCATAGTAGGTTACTACTTTATGGGATGTTGGACATACCTAGTACCTACCTAGTGAGTAGGTGCAAATCCTTTTCACAAGATTTTAAAGATTTAATTGCTAGCTATAAAACCGTCTTTTGTAGTGATTGCTTTTAACATCCTGCTAGTTATAACATATTTTTATTAATTCTAACTCGACCTTCTAAAGTAGGTACAATTTAGATTTGTATCGCGTTAATATTAAAAAAAAGGGAAAATTTGTTTGTAACTTGTTCCCGCCAAAACTACTGAACGGATTGAAGTTGCTCTATTCCACTAAATTTGACCCTGTCTCTGAATTGTCTGTGGTCTAGTGGTTTAGCCATGTCATAACTTGTAAAATCAAGGGAGATGAAGCATATTCTTATGCATATATCCGTCGTACAATAAAATATAAACAAAACAATAATTTCAATTTTGTTACTACTTGTGAAAGTTGAAAAAAAAGAATATTTTTACTCAGTTTGACACTGCACAAAACTTTTTTTTGACCAAAAAAAAGTAGCACAAAAAAGTTGCCTACGTCGCCTATGTCCAATTTCCGGTCTAGACCGTGTGAAATTGACTCTAGGCACAAAATCTTGTTCTGGAACAAAAGTAGCCTAAAAAAAGAAGCCCTCTCTTTTATTCCAATTCAATAAATTGTTGAATTATTAACCCCCTCCACAAAACACTTTCTCTAAGCCGATGCGCCGCCACATTCGTCAGCGCTTGGTTACGTGAATTTGAAGTTTTGATATCGGGTGGTTTCAACATGATGTAACGAACAACACAGGCAGGATGTTGTACAGGGGGGGGTCAACATCTTATAGCATTCTTGTTTTGTTATTCCATTGCTTTTGTCACTATGTCCAGTGTAGAAAAAACGAGACAAAAGTAATGTAAGATCAAAACGAGAATGCTATAAGACGTTGTGATTAGGCTCCTTGTGGCTTTCTTTTTTTATCTACAGGTAAGCACTTGGCCTTCGTCTCACCTTGGTTTCAAGTTATGATAAGGCTGATGGCCGACAACAAAACTTGCTGAACTGTTTCATTTGACAGCTACGCTCCAATTACCGCTAAAGTATTTGTTCAGTTGAGATGCTCAACTGTACAAATTAAATAGCGCGAAAATATTGAGATGCGGGTGAGGTCCAATTGCGATACATTTCAAAATGTTACGATTGCCACCTTGGTGTTTGGTGATAGATTTTTGGGAGGTGGGTGTTGAAATGAGAGTAGAATAAAATTTTATGGTATTCGCTGTAATGTATTAAGTATATTGCTCTAACAGTACCACTGTTAGAGCAATATACTTAATACGAGGAAAACATTGTGTCTGAACAATATTCTAATTACCGGCAGACCAAATAACTACAAACAGCAGGGTCAAAATAAACAAGCATATTTATTTAACAAGCCTCATAGCTCTTGATAGTAACTCTGCCTTCTGCGCTGTAGACTGTGGGTTCGATTCCCACCCAGGACAAACATTTGTGTGATGAATGAAGATGTTTGTTCTGTGTTTGGGTATTACTTATATCATATAGTACGTATGTATTTACAAAAGTATTTATGTATTCTATGCGTAATCTAGTTCCCATATTACAAAGTATGCTTAGTTTGAGGCTCTTTCATAGTGTTTAATACATTTGATGTTGGTATATGTAATAGTATTTTGTCAGATCCTATGTGTACAGAAGCTCAACTGTTTTTTAATTTTAAGTTTGTTTAGAAGTTTAGTTTTTTTTTCTTTTTACTCTCTCTTTTATTTATGTGTCTAGTGTTGTATGATTTGTTATGTATATTGATTTGACGATGTGGTCGCATAGCGACAATGCCCTACCTTTTCCTTTAAATAAAAAAAAAACCCCTGACGGCAGGATAAGTGGGCGAAGGAGAGAGAAGGAAGAGAGTAAGGAAAGAGAGCGTATTCTAATCTCAAACCTCCTTAGAAGCCTATATACGACGGACAAGGGGAAGTTCTATGTATTGATATATAGGCACTATAGAGGATAGAGAGAGATGAGAGATGATACTTCAAGATGCGGCCAAACTAGGTCACCACTGACGGAGTTTGCGGAATATAGATGTTTGTTCTGTGTTTGGGTGTTGTATTGTATGATAAGTATATGTATTAACAAAAAAATAAGTATTTAAGTATTTCAATCCGTAATCTAGTTCCCATATTACAAGCTATGCTTTAGGACTAGATTGACGGCAAAAGAGGACCAGGGGACCACGACCTCTTAGCATTCTTGTTTTGATATTACTTTACTTTTGTCACTATTTATCCAGTGTAGAAAAAACGAGACAAAAGTAATGTAATATCAAAACGAGAATGCTCTAAGACGTTATGGTTAGGCCCCAATACGAGATTGGCATAACCCGGTACTCGAAAGGGTTCATATCCATAAAAGATTTTCTCACGTACATTTTTTTTTTCGATTTGGACGCTCGTTACCGTAAGAACATAATACTAGACTACAGTCAAAGATATGGTAAAGATATAATTCTATTGCAATTTCGAACACCCAGGTGTTCGAGGCTCTCTCTTGTTGCTAACGTAATGTAATATCAGTAGATACTAACATGAAACAAAGGTTGATGTCGTTTTGAAAATAGCTCTCAAATCTGTTGCCCTAAGTCGCTTCGCTTATTCGATCAATACATTTAGGTAACAGAAGCTTCAAACAAAAGCTGTGCCATATGACTTGTATAGCCCAAGGCCAGATCAACGATGAGGTCTACGGTAGAATTACTAGACAGAACGGAACACATCAAACTGCTTGGCACCGCACTTTGGCAGGGGTCTGGTCGCTAGCCAGATGGATCTTAACAGGTCCTGCGCAGTATCTTTTTTATTTTATTTTATTTATTTATACTTTATTGCACACAGAAACATAAAAACAAAGAAAAACTTAAATAAAAATACATGGCAAAGGCGAGCTTAACACTAAAAAGAGTTTTCTTCCAGCAAACCAGTGATGTGGAGAGAGAAAATAATAATAAATAATAAATAAATATTACAGGACATTCATTTTACACAGCGCCATCTAGCCCCAAACTAAGCATAGCTAAATTACGAACTAACTAACTAGATTACGGATAAAATACTTAAATACTTTTTGTAAATACATACTATATGATACAACACCCAAACACAGAACTAACGTCTATATTCATCACACAAATGTTTGTCCTGGGTGGGAATCGAACCCACAGCCTACAGCGCCGAAGGCAGAGTTACTACCAACTGAGCTATGAGGCTTGTCGAAGTCTATCTAAAAGATAGATACAAATCGGGAAATAGTGTACATAACAATTTAATAAAGTTTAACAAGTTGCATAAAACTAAGACACATAAATTATATTAGATTTATCAATAATACATAATATACTTCCCAAGAATATATTTTTAATAGTTATATACATTGTCTTGGGCACGCTTCCGTCTGGTACTGGTCTGGAACAGTTGAGTTACCTATAGGCCGTTTGTAACGGTCCTTAGGTAATCTGACTGATTCCTTTGTACATAGTTTTTTTATTTTTTTTATTGTACGACGAGTAAGCGCTTGGCCTTCATCTCACCTGGTAACAAGTTGAGATAAGGCCGAAGATGGAGGCGCACTTCACCCGGAATCTTCAATTAACTGAGGAACTGGCTATCTTACCTCTGAATGCCGGAAAACAACATTTTTTTTAAGAATTGTTATTATGGTGACAGAATTAGGTAAGGTGGTGGTAGCTGGCCAGGCGGACTTAAACAAAATCCTACCACCAACCAAACCAAGCACAATATATTGTACTCCCATGGAGATCGAACCCGGGACCTCTGGATCTGAAATCGGTGGGTTGAACCACTAGACCACAGAGGCGGTAGTTAGTTTAATTCTACTTTTTATACACAACATATAGGTATAGATATACAGGTTGAGTTTTTTTTCAGGGCCACTGAGGGCAAGTCTGAAACCGTGAGAGTTATCGAAAAGTCATGTTAGGAGTTACGTGCTCGATTTAAAAACAAAAACAATAAAATCACATAAATAAATGTATACAAAGGAGCCAATAATTTAAGCTTAAACTCAAAAAAACAGAATATTTTTAGGGCGCGTGAAAATTTTATCAAAAATGAACTCAGCCAAAAATAAAAATTAAAAATAAAAATAGAAAAGGAAATGTCACCACACCACTTGCCCGCACATGCGCCATTACAAAATGATGTTATGTCAAGTCCCAGTTTTATTATTGTCTGCGTGTGAAACTAAATAAAAATGTTAGAGTTATTATCAACAAACAATTTACTCAAAAGTGAACTTTCACATCTGTAAAAGCGCTTATAATGGTACAAAATTGTCCTTTGTGCTGAATAATGGATAACTACATACCCCTCATAGACATCATATAGAGCTGATGTACAGCTCTCGGGCCTACTTGTTACCCCTAATAATGCTGTTATAATACTTAAAACTTTAAGTTGTTATTAAGCAGACGGATAAGAACTGAGTGCAGTATAATTTATGCCCAAATCAAAGTTATAAGAGCGTTAACAGCGCTGCAAACAAAGTTGTAGCATCAAAAGTTCCATGGTTCCACTCTTTTGCTACTTGGTTATTGTATTGTAGTAGTAGGTAGGTACTTTTAAGTAGGTATGCTATTATTTTTATACACTTTACTTGGTATGTTTTGAAATTATTGAACTGTTATTATTATTCATTGTTGCGACGTGGTTGTGACATTGTACTATCTAAAATATTAATTTTGTAAAAATTGTGATTATAATATATGATTAAGTGTAAACACTCACTTACGAATAAATGAATTGAATTGAAAAGTTATTATATCGTGATAGTATTGTAATGCCTTGTTATTAGATCCACTATTACCGTAGTATAAGATAATTGGTTTAATTAGATGAAAATCTTGTACTGTCATGACGCACCAACGTAGGTTGAACAACGGATTTTATCTAAAATAGTAGTTTCAGGGCCGATACAAAGCCTGCAGTAGTGTGTTTAGTTTTGTTTGCATTGTGCTGCGGTCAAGGTAGCTTTTAGTGTTCCGTACCATAGGGTGCTAATGGGACCTTATTAATGTCCCGTTTCTCAGTGGCTGTTTCTCATGAACCTTTAAGGTGAAGTGAGTCCCAAAAAGCACGTTTTGACTGTACGGAAAATCTGTTTTAGGGCAAAAAAACATCGAATTTTAAATATGTTCCTTTAAAGTACATGATTTTATTCAGTAAGTTATGGGACTTCAAATACGATTGACTAAAGTTGGGTCGATACAATAACATCGCAAAGTATCCTCTAAATCTTATTATTTAGAGGAGTATTTCAACGGAAAAAGCAGTTTCATTTGCTAGTTATTTAACATTTTTCAATGAAATTTTGTCTACGTGTTCCATAATAAATACTTTAGACGATTATGGGTTTATTTTATTGCGAACGAGTATTATTTTGTCGCAAAAAATACACTTATACATAAACCCCCGGCTATTACGCCGCTCTTGACTTCCATCAATCGGCCAACTACGATCCCACTTCGCCTTATGGTAGAGCTGAAATTTAACAGCGTATTCTAATGCCGCTATAACAACAAGTGAGTAAATAATTAAACAGTAGGTAATTAAACAATTTATATCTTAGCTGTATCGTATTAATAGCAGTAATGCCAAAATATAGTTCAAACTTGATGAATGAATAAATGAAAATTATTTATTGTACCTACACCAAAAACATATAGAACAATTTACAATTTTAAAGCTTGAGTTAACAGTACAATGGGCGGTCTTATCGCTTAAAAGCGATCTCCTCTAGACAACCTTAGGATAGAGAGGATAGAAAAAGTACGGTTGATGGTAGGAGGGTGCACAAAATAAATGAGAATAAAAAATAAATAAATAACTAAACATACCTGATTTAAACATGATTAAAATAAAAAATAAAATGCATCTACTTACTTAAATATATACCTTCACCAAAATAACTTACATATTTATTTTGGTAACATATAACTAATTGATCTTTACCTTGGTGTAAACTGTTTGTTTTCTTTATAGATAAATAAAATAGATAAGTAAAACCTTGTCCGACTCGAACTTGGCCAGTTTATTGTGTGAATTATGCTGCGGTCAAGGTAGTTTTTATTTTTAGCTGAGAAAACTTAAGTACCTAGTAGGTAAGTACCTACCTACCCGGTTCATAGAATTGAATTCCAAATTATTTGGTTCCAAGTAAAAGACGTGTCTTGAGTACCGGCGTTGAAACCTTCGCCGGCGTATGGTTAATTAGGAAGACTAACCTTCTTTGTGACTAGCGGATGGTCTACGGTAAGTACGCGTGATATCGTGCTTAGTAAAGTTAAACAGGCCTATGTGGTCTAGTGGTTCTGGGTTCGATCCCCATGGGAAGTACATTATTGTCCGCCTGGCTAGCTACCACCATCTGACCTATTCGCCATAAATCATTTCTTAAATTGTTGTGTTCCGGTATTTCACGGTAAGATAGCCAGTTCCTCAGTTTCTTGAGGATTCCAGGTGAAGTGTGATTCCACCTTCGGCTTTATCATAACTTGAAAATTAGGTGAGATGAAGGCCAAACACACCTCCCCGTCGTACAATATGAAAAAAAAAGACTCACGACTTTTTCCCCTTTGAGGATTTACTCTGATTCACTCAACAGAAAAATAAAATAAAATAATAATAAATTTGAATAGAAGAATATTTATTTGGCACCAAGAAACAATAAGCAACACAGCGCACATATTTAAAAGAACACACAACATAGGCACTAACATACATCTTATATGTAAGTCATACACTCCTTTGTGTGTGTTACATTAAATTAAATTAGTAATTGACCGAGCGAGTGAAGTGTCTTTCAAGACTGGCGAAAAATGCTTTTGTCCGCTGTCTGTCGGCTGTCGGTTTGTTCTCGCCTACAGGTCGCTTTTTTCAACCGATTTTTATGAAAATTGGCACACATGTTCCTTGATTTATTTAAATTTTTGAGTCGATTGCGATTTTTGTACGGGGGTAAAAGGCGGGAAGTTTGCTGTAACATTATTATTATATTTATCAACGGATATGAATTAAATTTAAAAAACACACTAAGAATTTAATCCTACACAAGATGTTGTGAAAAAAAAACAAAAAGTGGTAGAGGAGGGAGGAAACGGGAGAAGTTTGCGGTAGGATATTCTTTTTTGGAAAATGTATACCTAAGTATACCAATCAGATTACGCAGTCCTCTCCGCCTTTGCGAGACGAACTCGTGAACATCAGATTTGACCTCCTAGGACCAGGGGAACACGAAAAATCACTAAGGCTTATACCTCTTTTTGCTCAAAAATCTAAAAGGAAAAGTGAAAGAGGAAAGCACCGGATATTGCATGGTTATAAGGGCTCGCGAGGTCTATTGTTTTTACAGAACCACTGTATGAAGGGAAACTGATTTCATGTTCTTGGAGGTGGGCGTTGATGTCTGCGTCCCAGTTTTGTATAACTGTTCTTGTTACCATCGTTTGCAATATATTTTTCGTATTCAATTTATTTATTCAATAAAA
This sequence comes from Venusia cambrica, assembly GCA_951394065.1. Taxonomy (NCBI): domain Eukaryota; kingdom Metazoa; phylum Arthropoda; class Insecta; order Lepidoptera; family Geometridae; genus Venusia; species Venusia cambrica. The sequence goes on along the minus strand of OX596044.1, from coordinate 4,075,127 downwards.
AGTACAATTAAACTAACTATGTACAAAGGAATCAGTCAGATTACCTAAGTACCGTTACAAACGGCCTATAGGTAACACAACTTCCAGACCAGTACCAGACGGTAGCGTGCCCAAGACACTGTCTGCATTGCCACGCTGAATAGCTATGCTAATTCGCTGGCCTAAATAAGAGCCAGCCCTTGAGTCACGTGTCACCTCAATCAGCCCCGCTACCTATTTATTTGATCCCAATAAATAGGTAGTTTTGTATACTATTTTTGTATTTGTATCTAATAACAAAAGGTATAAGTGATAAGATACGTACATAGGTACATAAAATACTGCGCCGGGTTGCGGTCTGGGAGAAATACGTACCACCTAAGCACTTGTTCATCATGATTCTTATCAGGATCACCTAGGGGATAGGCAGAGGCGCGTCCGAACTTACGCTCGCCACACGCCCACGCTTTGCAAGTCGCTAGTATTCAATACGATACAGGTTGCAACTCCATCACCGCTTAGCGGAATACTAGCCATTGACACATGTCATTCGGACTTTGTTCCTAGGGCCATGCCGGTTTCCTCACGTGTGACCTTCACCGTCAGAGCTTGTGCATGTGTCAAATGCGCAGATAAACCCGAAAAACCGAAAAGTATTTTGGTGCACGGCTGAATTTGAACCCACAACCTCTGGATCGGAAGGCGGGTCCATACCCACTTGGTCACACAGCTCTTTGCATAAGTAGGTACCGCTTTATATATTATACCCGACAAAAAGAAAGAAAGAAAGAAAGAAAATATTTATTTTGCCAAAACACATAGCTAAAACAATAGAAGAAAAACACAGAAAAAAAACATAAAATAATTGACAAAAAAGGATACCATTCAGCATAATGCTATGGTAGGGTATTCCAAAGCGCTGGTGTTCCGTGGTACCCTGATCGAGTTGGTAAGCTTAAAAAAAATAATGTAGGTACTGCACGGTCTAACTTAATTATTATATAATATAAAAGACTTGAGACTAACTATCTTATAAAATGTATTAATTGCATAAATATAATATTTTCAAATGCCACGTAGCACAGTGCTATTAGAAACATCCCACCAAAGACTGACGCAAGAAACGGCTGCCTGTTTCTAACGATTTTTGCGATTCCAGTAAAATCTTATTTTTTTTTAAAGAAAAAAAAGCTTCAATCTCTAATAGAGCTCACTACAATGATTGATGGATTTAAATAAATAAATAAATTAATAGGAACGCAATAAAGGTGCACATATTAAAAATAAACATTGTTTGCCGTTATTACATCAATTACCATCGCGCACGTTGCTCAATTCATGGTAACTATAATACCTAGGCTGCATTTACACCAAAAACAGGTTTCATCGGCAGATCTATACGTGCTTTAAAATAAGTTGTTTTGTAATTGTTGTTATTGCTATGCAGTTACTTAATACATACAGGTCATTCATACTTACGCTAAATTTACACCAAAAACAGGTTATAGTGGCAGATGCATATTCTTACGAAAAATGCTAATATTATTTATTTACTTAATCATTTTTGGGACTTTTTAAAACTGAGTAATTAATTAAATTAGATTGATTAATTAATGTATCTAATCTAGGTTTTCAAAGAAGCCAATTAGCGGTGATTGTTATTATTTTAATTGTAACAATTACCATCGCGCACGTTTTTCAATTTATACAGGTAACTATTAATACCTATACTGGATTTACACCAAAACATGTGGTTTTATTGGCAAATACGTCATGTTCTTACAAACAATGAGCACACGATTTTGGTAAAAAATGCTGCAAAACTGAGACCTATAATGTTATGAAAATGTACCTATTTTTAGCTACCTATACACATATATACACCTATAAATGTAAATCCATTATTAGCTTTAGGTTAAATAAATAAGTTTAATGTATTCTTCTCTAAGATCTGTGGATTTTGTTTTAATACAACCTGTAACAGAATATGTGTACTATGCCGAAACGGGGTTATCCGACCCGACTCGTGGAACAACGTTTGTTTTACGACTTTTTGAATTTTGGTTCAAAGTTTTTGGTAAAACAAGATCAAAGTTCTGACACCAACAGCTTGTTTTTTTAGTTGAGACTACCCTAAAATCAGCTGTTTCTTAACTCGCGTCAATGACCTCAGCTCTAGACAGAAGAGGCAACTTAGCAGAAGGTCACAATCACAAAGAACGAAAAGCGCTTTCACTAACAGAGGAAAATCGTCGAAAAGCCTGGGCTGCTAATGAGACAATCCATTACTAGAAGGTTTAATTTGTTAAATCAATAAGAATTCAATAAGAAATCTGTTAGCTAAAATACAAAATAATCGTTCCTATAATGTACTTTTGTTCGTCCAATATCGCATTTATCGTCTTTTTGTAACTGTAGGTAGGTGCCTATGTAATTTATCAATGTGTATGTTCTATCTAATAACCTACTTTCACGAGATGACTCCAAGTTCTCACTAAAATTGGTTCATCTGTCCTTAATACTCTTTGACACAGACAATTGAACCAACTGCTACCTACCTACCTACATGCATAGTGCGGTAAAGGAATAGGGTCGTCACTATTTATTGTCATTGAGAAAATGAAAAGATTTGTATGGGAAACTGAAAATGGGAATTCACTATTATCTCCCCACCACGACAAATACTTTTCCTGGTCCGAAAAGCCCCCCCCCCACCGCTTAGTACACATATTCTGTTTCACCTTGTATAATAGAATAAAATAAAATAGGTAAAATAAAAAGTAAAATATACTGCACGTTTTTGTTATCAAACTTGGTACATTATACGTTCTCAATTGTTTTCATAAGAAAATTAACTAAGAGTGGCAGAGTTCTTTGTGAAAAAAAAATAGGAAAAAGGTATGGTAGTACATTCCCGGACGAGTCTGGGAATGCACTACCATGCCTATTTCGGCCTATTTCAGAAACACGAACATTTTTGAAAATTTTCAATATATAAAAAAGAAACCAAGAAAAAAGAGTTGGCGTTGTCAGATAACGGTGTAAATGTGACCTAACTTGACCTGTTTGTGGGTCAATGTCAATCAATGTATTTTGCTCGGTTACAAGTGCTAAGTGAGTGCTGTGTAATCAACTATATCGGCCCGGCTTAACTTAAAAATGAAATAAAAAAAAATGAAAATACTTTATTGTACGCCTTATAAATACAACTGGATATATTAAAAAAAATATTTGAGCAATGGGCGGTCTTATCGCTTCGAAGTTTATTTTCCAGACAACCTTTGGATGAAGAGGATTTTATGGATAAATATGTGGTTGGTGGTGCACAAATGATATATAGGGGTTTAGCAAACATAGACAAAAAATAGACTCACGACCTTTGTGAGTGTGGATCTTATGAGTATCACCTACTAGGGGGTAGTCAGAGGAACGTCCAAACTAACTTTTGGCACATGCCAAAACTAGGCTATAAATATTGACACTATAATTTACCTCATATACATACATACATTATAGCCATATTTCTATTTTTTTATTTTCATTCAATTATTTTCATTTTTTTGCCTCTACATTATATAGGTATCATATCAACAGCCCAGCTCTGCTCAGCAGTGGACACTGCCTTTTTTTTTAATTGTACGACGGGTATGCACTTAGCCTTCATCTCGCCTGGTTACAAGTTGAGATAAGGCCGAAGGTGGAGGCGCTGAATTGTGCCTCCGGATTCCTTAACTAACTGAGGAACTGGCTATTTTACCTCTAAATGCCTTAGCGCAACAATTTTTAAAACTGTTATTAGAGCGACATAATTAGGTTAGATGGTGGTAGCTAGCCAGGCGGTCTTAAATAAAGTCCTACCACCAACCAAACCAAGCACAATATATTGTACTCTCCGAATTTGATCGAACCCGGGACCTCTGGATCTGAAATCGGTGGGTTGAACCACTAGACCACAGAGGTGCTTAATTTATATCTCGCCATTTTTCCCTGTTAGTGGATAGTCTGCCACATTCATGCAAGTTGTTACCACAGAGGCGGCCTCCTCTAAAACTGGAGAGTTTCGCTGTAACCACCACGCTTGGTAGGCGGATTGCTAATCATGATCACAGTAAAGGTGCAGACAATACTCAGAAGGAAGCTGCTGCCCTTCTGTAATTTATATCTTGTATTTTAAAGAAGGTGTTTAAACCTATATTAAACTATCCTGCATGCTAATAAACTTCAAAGTATGGACAATGATGTACCTACTGACATTTATTCAATAAAAAGTACAATTAAACTAACTATGTACAAAGGAATCAGTCAGATTACCTAAGGACCGTTACAAACGGCCTATAGGTAACTCAACTGTTCCAGACCAGTACCAGACGGAAGCGTGCCCAAGACACTGGCTGCATTGCCACGCTGAATAGCTATGCTAATTTGCTGGCACAATTCATTAATTTGTACCTACTTAGATACTTATAATAGAAAACCGGTATCAATGAGGATCCTAATGCAGAACTATCAATAAAAACGTAATGATGAAATTTGCAATTGTGATAGTGCGAAATAACCCCTTCCATTAGATACAAACTTGTCAGAAGCGGAATTCAATTCACATTATTTTTTATTTGTCTTTTTAACCGGCTTCCTAAAATATTTCCAATTCGGACAGTTCTTTTATATGTCATTATCAACATCAAAAGCCCATTAGTGTCCACAGCTGGACAGAGCCTTTGATAGCAGAGACAGAGATTGTAGACTCTCAAATAATTCATGATAAAAAATAAATTTGAATTCGTATCAACATACTAACTTATCTCTAATGTAGATCAAAATGTAACCTATCACATAGAATAAATCGTAAGTCAATATTCATTGTAGTTATCAAAATATTTTGCTTGTAAATTTTGAAACGTACCATTTTCAATTCATAATATTTTATCAAGAAAATTCTCTACTTTTATGTTTTCACCTTTAATGAAGATAGGTACCTGAAGTCATATATGTAAAATATAGAATCGTGACTTCTTGAGAAGTAGGTATTATAATCCGTTTGAAAAAGAGGAAACGTCTACTGACAGTGCCTTTATTTCTCCGTGAGTTCTGAACCGATTAGCAAAATTATTATTTTTTATCGGTAGGGGTAGGCTTGAAATTGGTAGATACTATTTTAATTTGGTAAAAATCCGAAGGTCTTTGGACCAGGGGATCAAAACTCCTCAGCATCAAACAACAACAGCAAAATATCATAATATCTCCAACAATTGAGGAATCGATTTGCATAATGCTTTTTAATGTGATAAGGCACCACTACAGATAAATGGTGGTTTCAAATGATGTAAGTATAAGTAATTTAATCTTCTATAGATACTTCTATAGGTCATAAAAATAAATTGGAAAATAATATTCTGTTATGTTAACTCATTAGAATATTATCTATATATTGAACATAAAGATTATAATATTATTATATTCTGTTGTTATATATATATATATATATATAATTACCTATCATGGTTATGAACACTAGAACAATATTAAACGCCTTCCAAAATATATGAACTTACCTGTAACTAATATAAATGGGATACTTACTATGATATGTTGTTTTATTAGTTGGTGATTATGGTGTATGCAGCTGCGTCGAAGTATCGGATACCTAACTCATAAAACAAAAAATCATGGTAAATATAATATCTCATAGCATTCTCGTTTTGATATTACATTACTTTTGACTCGTTTCTGGACACTGGACGGATAGTGACAAAAGTAAAGTTATATATAAACAAGTATGCTTTAAGAGGTTGTGGTCTACCCCCGTGGTTTGGCTTTGCACGTCAGTTGTATGTTAGTTATATATGTTTCTGTGAAGCCAGTTTAATTTTTGTTAAATAACTTATTGAAAACAAACTTTTGCAGAATACCTGTACTATCCATCTGCCTGGTCTAACATATATTACCCGCATGGCTTTATTTTCCAATATGGTATGACTGAATGATTGCCCAAACTTAATTACCCGAGGGGGTACGGAAATCAGTAAGCCCGAATCATACTTGACCGTTTCTTCTGCAGATGACCATGCGCAATGACTGATCTAATAGCAGCAATGGAGGCAAACTCAGGCGCAACCCGCGCATTGGGCAGAGCACATCTGTCACATCTACCGCAGCGACCTCCTGTCAACTTGACATTTCAAGATCTCACATACACCGTGCAGAATGGAAACAGTGAGTATCATTTATCTATCAGCCCAGCAGTTTCACTTTCCCATTCAAACGCAGTACATTATAATTTCGAAATGGCAAGTGTGATTCAAATGTTTTTTATAGGTATAATCGGATATACAATCTGTGTCTGCGGTGCGTTACTTTTTCTAAAACACTAATACAAACCAAAATATATGGAAGAGTTTTTCCATACAAACACTCTTTTCCATATATATTCATTGTTATTGCATTTTAAGAAAGTAGCGCACCACAGATGGATTATCTGTTTCCGATTATACCTGCAATTTATGTGAATCGGTCTTACCACTTCGAAATGTAGAAGGAACTACGATTGTACTGGAGAACGAAAATCAGCGGTACTCCGGGGTACTCTTAAGAATCGACCCCTTCAACTCAGCCCATGGATGTCGTAAAGCCGATTCTGGCGATCACCAATCCGCCAGCCAGCGGACTATGGCGAAACCTCCCAGCTTGTAATGAGGCTCTGTTCAGCAGTGGATACTGATGGGCTGTTGATGTGGGCAATGTACACGAAATCAGGATACAGTGCTCTCGGTGTACAATTGAACTTGAATTGAAATGTATTCTATTTTATATGTTATCTATGTATGTTTATGCATATTGCATTGGAATTTGTATTATTATTATCTGCGGATGCTAGTTTTTAGTATACTGCGTTTTTTTTTTTTCCAAATATTTTATTGTGCGCCTATATGTCCATATTTACATCCTCCTGGTTCTGTCCATGCAAAGGTTGTCTGGAAGAGATAGCTTTTAGCGATATGACCGCCCATTGTGCATTATTTTTTGTAAGATGAATTAGTTCCTAATTTTATTTACATTTGGTTTTCAATAAAGAATATTGTATTGTATTGTATTGAACTACGTATTCAGGGCGGTATTGCGGTTGTTTGCAGAAGCTCGCACAGACATGTTTTTTGGTTTTGTTTATGCGATGGGAAAGTGGTGTTTTTCAGTTATGATAACGCCGAAGGTGGAGGCGCACTTCACCCGGAATCCTCAACAAACTGAGGATCTGCCTATCTTACATCTAAATGCCGGAACACAGCAATTTTAGAATTGTTGTTATGGCGATAGACTTAGGTAAGCTAGAGGACTTAATCAAGTGAGATGAAGGCCAAACACATTCCTGTTATGCATAAAATAAAGTCAATTCTTAGGAATGAATGTCATGTCTATCGAATCACAGCGATGACGTCATGATTTCCACAGAACATCACGTAAGTAGGTGAACTCCATTCATGTAATGACACGCTGATCTATGTATTCTCTGAGCTACGACAGGGGGCTATTTACTATTGCAACAGTTACTTAGATATGACCATTTGTTATAGATCTATTGCTGAATATTGAGCTGTGTTTTTTGGTTTTGTTTTAAGCTTTCCTTAGGTGTTAGTAATTATAGTAGATTGAGTGTGATCTAGTTAGGCGCATTTCAGTCAGCTTTTCTTTTATATCAAGGTTTTTTTTTATATATTTGTTTGTGTGTGATCAATGTAATCACTTGATTATCTTTTATTTATCATTTTTTTTTCTACTTACTTTCTTATGCTGTCACTCACTTTTTATTTATTTTTTAAAAATTTTCTGTCTTTGAATGTCTGTTACTTATTGGCTTTATGTTTCTATTCTTTACCTATTTATTACTCTTTTTTATAGCTTTTTTTGTAGACTTTCCTTTAAAATAAATTATAAAAAAAACAATGGTAAATAAAGTAGGTAGGTAAACATCTTCTTTTTTATGACTTGTAATATTAATTTATTTGTCTATCTATTGACTAAGCAAGATATAAGATGAGATGACTCTGCGTTGAACCGAAATGAAAGTTTCCTGAGGAATGGCTCAGTCAGCCTTGTGTCAGCTATTGTACGCTTTGTGGCGGTCTGTTGCAAGATTAAATTAGCATACGAGTAGCTATAGCTGAATGGCAGCTGGCTTGATGTGTAATTTGAAGCTTAATTTGTGTTTTTTTTTGTTTTTTTTTTATTGTACGACAGGTTAGCACTTGGCCTTCATCTCACCTGGTTACAAGTTGCGATAAGGCCAAAGGGTGAGGCGCACTTCACCCGGAATCCTCAACAAACTGAGGAACTGAATATCTTACCTCTGAATGCCGGAACACAACAATTTTAGAATTGTTGTTATGGCGACAGAATTAGGTAAGATGGTGGTAGCTAGCCAGGCGGACTTAAACAAAGTCCTACCACCAACCAAACCAAGCACAATATATTGAACTCCCCATGGGGATCGAACCCGGGACATCTATATCTGAAATTGGTGGGTTGAACCACTAGACCACAGAGGCGGTTAAAAAGCGGTGTCTCCTATTTGTCTCCTGTTCAGTGTTTGCATGGGTGTTGTATCAAAGTATTTTTGTATTTACAAAAATAATTTAAGTATTGTATCTATTGTAAATATTGCTATCTAATTCCCATATTACAAGCTATGCTTAGTTTGGCGCTAGGTGGCGCTTTGTGAAATTAATGTACTGCAATAATAATAACATATTTGCAGAATCAACGAAAAAGTTTGTCTTTCCAAAAATTTTTGTATGCTTTCACAGTTACATTTTCGTTGTAGGGTTTAAAGTTGATAACAAAATCTTACAAAAATGGTGTTAAATTATTTCGTTTTAAAAACTAAAAAGAAAACCGACTTCAATGAAGAATATGATACAATTTCGTTTACCTGGATGACGTATTTTTTCCAATTATTTTGATGACAGATGGACGGACAGACAGACAGATAGACAGACAGATGCGTGATCCTATAAAATCCCAATAATATTTGAAGAGTTCCCTCGATTTCAGGTTTCTCGATTCCTTCGACATCAGGTCAGGATCCCATCCTTAGATCCTGACCTGATGTCAATTGAACCACCTGTAAAGTATACACTTACAAACAATAAAAATAAATTTCCAAATCGGTCTAGAGGCGTCTTCGAGTAATTGGGTGAATAACACGATAAATACGAGTAAAACAATTTATAAGAGTCATTGTTCTTCATAACAACGATAAGGTATTTCTTTCCATGTCGATTGCATAAAATACCTAGGCGAAGATTAATATATACTACACGATATTGATAAAGTACAGTAAAGCAAGAATTTATTACATTGCTTGTGCTTGCGAGAGCGTTGGTTAATCTTTAGAAAGCAGTAACTTAGCTGCGCGTGTTGGGTTCGTAACATCTAGTGAAGTTTTGTTGTGTCCTTATTATCCTGATATCGATAGAAAAAAACGTAACTGAAAATACTCGCCCTGTTCAAACATTTTCCTGGCGTGTTGGGTTCGTAATATCTAGTGATGTCTTGTTGTCCTTATTATCCTGATATCGATAGAAAAAAAAACGTGCCTCAAGAGCGCGCCCAATGCCAAAATTACGCAACAGTAGCATTTTCAAACACACTCTTTGATAGTAACGAAAGTAGTTATTCCAATCAAAAAAATACTGAAAGCTGGGAAAAATCTTGTTGAAGTGCAATAATCGAAAAGAATTAAAAAAAAAACTTAGTTCTTTTAAAAAAAAGAAGTAGGAACTACACTTACAAAAACCGCTTTTAATTCAAATGCTTGAAATTATCAGTGACAACCCCGATTTTTTATTTATGAAAAAAATAGCTAAGCTAGTGTTTTAGTCGAATAATCGGCTAGTTTTTTAATTTCACGTTTACATTTTTAATAATTAAATAAAACGAACAAAAATTATACGCTGGACCTAAAAGCCATTTCATTATCAACTGAACCATGCAATTTTCGATTTTTAGATATATCATTGTATCCTCATAGCTCAGTTGGTAGTAACTCTGCCTTCTGCGCTGTAGGCTGTGGGGTTCGATTCCCACCCAGGACAAACATTTGTGTTATGAATATAGATGTTTGTTCTGTGTTTGGGTGTTTGTATTGCATGATAAGTATGTAATTACAAAAAACAAAAGTATTCTATCCGCTATCTAGTTCCCATATTACAAGCCATGCTTAGTTTGGGGTCAGATGGCGCTGTGTGAAATTAATGTCCTGTAATATTTCTTTGTAATATTTGTAAAATTTATATTTGTATACTCAGCATACTTGTACTACCTATAAATACTACAATGATAATACTATAAATACTATTTATAAATTCGTTGTCCTGGCGAAAAAGTGTCGAATTTCATTATTTGACTTTCTAGAATAATTAGATTATGATACCGTGTAGTTGTGATACTTTTAAATGAGATTATTCACGTATCGAAAAAAAAATACCCACAGAAAAAAGTGCCGGCCAGCGAAAAAAAACACACGTTTCTTGCGGCAAAGTCTAGTCCATTTTTTACTATAGTAGCAAACTTGTTCGATCAACTTTTGGTGTGCCCCAGCAAAATATTGTGCTCTGAGATAACGATATAAAATTAGAGTGTTCTGAGTTGTAATTATGTGCCAAAAATAGGATTTGTGCGTCGTATACTTTCGGAGATATTTTACGATAAACAGATTTTGCGGACATACCCCATGTCTGAAACATTACTCCGGCAGAATATTGTGTCCGATACGGGAACCAAATACATCAATAGATATCTAGGTCTTTACGCGGGCGGATACATAGTAATTCATTCGTTTTTAAAATTATGAAATATCGGAGTTACAAGGATCGTTACAATGTGTTTAAAGTAAAATGTGTCAGAAGTGGTGTTGGTAAGGTGTCGCTAGTACAATGTTTTTTTTCCATCTCAAGCAAGAGATTTTTTTTTTACTGGCCGGCACTTTAATTTTTTGTTACGAGTAGAATAATCTCCTATGTGCAGATAGCCGTTTTTATTTTTTAGATTTTTGGAATAAAAGTTTCCGCCAGAAGAACGTGCTACCAGCGGATTTTATTAAATGAACTTGAAAGAAAAAAATGAACACCAAAAATTTGAGTATGTGATAAAATTAAATTGATGTATGGCTCTGGAGATATTGCAATTGTTAACAAAATATAACTACCTACCGACTACTAACTTTCTTGGGTTATGTAGATATAGGTAGTAGGTACATACTTCAAGTACCTATTCTGACTATCCACTGACGGCTGTCGTATAAATCTTCATTCCAAATTACATTAAATCCGTTCGCAGTAATATTTTTCTAATTAATAATCGTGAACCCAATCGTAAAGTAATAGTACCTATAGGATTAATCTGAGTGTAACGCATTTACTGTACTCAACGTCACAACCTCGAGCGATCGTAGCGCGCTGTGGTAGCTTTATGCACTAGAGCGGGCGGTGCAAGACGCGCGGGTGAAATATGATTTTTTTCCTGGCATTGGGCGCACTCTTAAAATCTTCGCCCTGATCCAACATTTTCCTGTTGTAGGGTACACGTAAGCTACAACTTCTCAAACTTGTTGAGTCTTGTTAAGTTTATAGGCCCGCCATTTTGGTTTGCCCTGCAGTTGAAAGGAGTATTTTAATGCATTGGAAAGCTGTTATTCTGACATACAAACAGACACTTCAATTTATTAATTTCATTCGCAATGTTGATTCGATGGTTCGCATTCGTACAGACGTTGGTTAATGCATCATGATACCATTTATATATATTATATATATATAACATTTCAGACAAGTAAATACCAAGGGCCCAATAGTAACATTTTCCCATACAACCTTTGTTTGCCGTTCTAGCTTGTCCCATGCAAATGAAGCACATACATTTAGGTAATACTTACTGGCCTTCATCTCACCTGGTAACAAGTTGATGTAAAGCCGAAGGTGGAGGCGCACTTCACCCGGAATCCTCAACAAACTGAGGAACTGGCTATCCGGAATATATGAATATATCCGCTATATGGAATGCCGGAACACAACAATTTTAGAATTGTCATTATGGCGACAGAATTAGGTAAGATGGTGGTAGCTAGCCAGGCGGACTTAAACAAAGTCCTACCACCAACCAAACCAAGCACAATATATTGTACTCCCCATGGGGATCGAACCCGGGACCTCTGGATCTGAAATCGGTGTCTTTAACCACTAGAACACAGAGGCGGTTAAATTCATCACGCAAATGTTTGTATCGAACCCACAACCTACAGCGCAGAAGCCAGAGCTAACCAACTGAGCTGTTAGGCTTGTTAAACATAACATTAACATAGTAGGTAATGCCTCAATAATACACATCCCGCGACGGTACTCATACTTTCCAAATAACGCAAATACGCAAATCGCGTCAGGACCTGTCTTGCTCAACTCAAGTGGTTACATCGTTTCCGGCTTGAGGAATAAATGCAGATTCGAGCCCCGTCTCGGGTTGTCAATTATAATATTTGTTTTTCGTGTCATTATAACAATTTTAAATGTATATAGTCCTCGCTATAACCGTAAATTAACTGACTAAAATCAAATATATGTGCATTGTAAGAGTTGCTGGAGTTAAAGGTTAATGCTATTCTAATTGATCGACGAGTTACGGTAGATAGGTATTTGAATAATGTTTGTGTGTATCTGTGACAAACATAGACTGCAGTCTATGTTCTTCTTTTTATTGGTAGGACTTTGTGTCCGCCTGGCTAGCTACCGCCATCTTTCCTAATATGTCGCCATAACAACAATTCTTGTTTGTGTTTTTTTTTACGGGGATGTGCTTGGCCTTCATCTCACCTGATTTTCAAGTTATGATAATGCCGAAGGTGGAAGCGCACTTCGCTCGGAATCCTCAAGAATCTTCCTCAAGGAACTGGCTATCTTACCTCTAAATTCCGGAATACAACGATTTGATAATTGTTGTAATGGTGACAGAATTAGATAAGATGGTAGTAGCTAGACAGGCGGACTTAAACAAACTTCTACCACCAACCAAACTAAGCACAATATTGTACTCCCCTGGGGATCGAACCCGGGACCAGAAAGGCGGTTCATTAAGGCTTATGTCTGTTTGAGGGCTGTATTTCATGAACCGTAGGTAATTGGTATATATTTGAAATTTTCACAGAGTGTGTAGGTATTTTCTATTGCCGCTATAAACACATGATTCAAATACTACAAGAAACATGACGTTTTGCCTAAAATACTGGGACGGAACCTCCGTTGCGTGTTTGCATTAGGTCGGTTAATTACTATGTAAGACAAAAACGATATTCTATTCCGTTCAGAAAAGCCTTGCGCTAACTGAAAGTTAGCCACTGTTATAAAAGAACTAGACTTTACGAGATTTTACGAGAAATCTTTCGTTTCACAATGAAAAATGATCATCTATACATTAATCATCGATATATTGACGCAATTTATAAAATGTCCCATGACTAGTGGAGTTTTTGTAGCTAAATGTAGCCTGGCTTGGACCTAAAGGAAGGTGAAACGATTTTTTTCTAGTAACTTGTTAGTGTGGACAGATTACGAATGATCTAATTAGTTGGTTGCAGTTGCAGACAGACTCATGACATCCCCATCGAGGATTCACTGGGCATTTTTTTAATTACTAGCCCGTGACTTTTTGTTTTTTAAACTACTAGGAGACGGGACAAGCAAATAGCGCACCTGGTGTTAAGTGTACTCTTGCCTATGACAAAGCCTTACTGCATATGTCACATTCACAAAGAATATAGCCTACGCGGCACTGCATTGCGCCCGTCAACTTGAGGCATAAAGGTGTTAAGCCTCGCGTACCCGTAATTTCACCGGCAACCATACCCTTCAAACCGAAACACAGCAATGCTGTTTGGCAGCTGAAATAAGTATGGTGGTAGTAATTCTCCTTACGAGCCCTTTCATTAGGGGCTTCTACTACTCTTAAACTTTCCGCGTTGACTTTGGAATTTGGTCCAGAGATTTTTTTACGGCTTTTTAGAATCATTTTCAAATGTCAAATCCACCGCCTGTTCGGAATCGCGACCAGCACTCATGGAGAAACACAAGAAATTTATATTTTTTATTTTTATTTATGATTTATTTATCATTATTTGTTGTATTAACATTGCTTTATTTATTTATTGGTCGGTGCGTGATCAAAAAAAAATCAAAAAAACATTTGTGTGAGTAACAAAAGAAGTAATAGTTTCATCTGTCACGACACTTGCACTATTTTAAAGGTAAGGGATTGGGTATGTACCACTTTACACAAGCTCACAACTCAGTTGGTAGTAACTCTACCTTATGCGCTGTAGGTTGTGGGTTCGATTCCCACCCTGAATAAACATTTGTGTGTTGAATACGAAATGAAATTATTACGGATAGAATACTCAAACACTTTTTTTTTGTAAATACATACTTATCATACAAAACGACACCCAAACACAGAGCAAACGTCTATTCTCTCTTTCTAAAATTCATTACACAAATGTTCGAATCCACAACCTACAGAGCAGAAGGCAGAGTTACTTCCAACTGAGCTATGAGGCCAGTCGATAAATTTATAAATAATATGCAACATATGTAATTATTTTTTGTAAGTATTGGTCACAACATTCGAATATTCGGGTTCACGCCCCGTCGCGAGCTGTGCATTTTGTGTCATTATAACTTTTGTAAATCTGAGGTTATCTTCTTCTTCTTCCCGGTCGTTACACTTTTGACAGATTGCGTGGTCACAAGCTACTGTTTCGGGCCGATGTGGCCTCACGATATCTTTTATTATTATTGTACGACCGGGAAGCGCTTGGCCTTCATCTCCAAGTTACAAGTTGAGATAAGGCCGAAGGTGGAGGCGCACTTCACCCGGAATCCTCAACAAGCTGAGGAACTGGCTATCTTACCTCTAAATGCCGGAACACAACAACACAACAAACACACAGGCGGACTTAAACAAAGTCCTACCACCAACCAAAACGAGCACAATATATCGTACTCCCCATGGGGATCGAACCCGGGACCTCTGGATCTGAAATCGGTGGGTTGAACCACTAGACCACAGAGGCGGTTAATTTATATCTCGCCATTTTTCCCTCCTGTTAGTGGATAGTCTGACACATTCAGGTTCTTGCCCACTGCACCGCGCTGCACATTTGATTTGATCAGACCAGCGCACAGGCGACCTTTCTCGTGATCTAGTTCCTTCTACTCGGCCCTGGATTTTAAGTCGTATAATATGTTAGCATGTATACTTGAATAAGTATATTCAAGAAACAAATCGCATACTGGTATGTATATGTGTAATTTTTTAAATTAGTTATTCTAAAAGATAAAAATTTTAGTCAAAAATGGCTTCATATAGTACCACCAGACGCATATTTGCTCTGATATCTAATAAAAATAAAAATAACAAACCGCTTTGTCAAAATGTTAGCCTGAACAATGTCTCCGATCCATATCGGAGGAAAAAGTTGTATAATATAACATAATGTAGATACCTAATAAATAAATATTACAAGAACATTTTTTTACACAGCGCCATCTAGTCCCAAACTAAGCAAAGCTTGTGATATGGGAGCTAGATTACGGATATAATACTTCCATACTTATTTGTTGTTTTTTTAAATACATTGGTAAATCATACAGTACAACACCCACACACAGAACAAACATCAGTATGTAGAATAAATAAACATCATCGACATAAAAATCTTATCGGTTCCCAGCACTAGAAGTTAGAAAGGTACACGTGACCACGGCTGTACATCTTACCACGGGATTCTGTAGTATCGTTTAACGCGACTTCAGTTGTACAAAGTTAAGTAAAGTATTCTTCATTGCTTTGTGTACAAGGTACATGTTTAACATAGGGTTTTTTTAGTACAACACGCCACGGGACTTTTTGTAGTTGTGAATTTTTGTATCATGATAACGTTTGTAAATGTTGTGCAATTACTTGAAATACAAAATAATATAAATAGACGGATAAATAGATTGGCTAATGGTAAAAACATTTCTCCATTGCAATTACATTGAATATTCGATGTGATTTTTAACATCTGGACAAAACAAGGTCTCGTTTGAATAAAACCCAGCCACGATCCTGCAAAAAAGGTTAAAAAGGTGGATGTTAGATCAGGCATAATGTATTCTGGCGTACAATGGCGTGTAATATTTAATGAACTGTACATAATAGTTCAAATTTAAAACGATTATAACAGAAATATGAAATATTAATAAAATCAGTTTACAATTTTAAATTTAAAATAACATAAAAAAATAAAAATTGGCATAAACCTAATAATAATTTATTAGTCATATAAATTAAAATATAAACATCACAAACGCAAAACAGAGACTTAAATAATTTTCAAGAAAATTCCAGCCGTTAAAAATTTTTCAACCTTGTGGTAGCATACTTGTAATTTTATTGGTTAGTTTGGTTTTTAACATGCCCTGAAACAATGAAGTTGATATTCTCTTAATGTCTATGGTAATTTATAGTTGATAGAAGGACCCATGCAGAAGATATTTTTACGCTTCAATGTTCATTAGATGATTCCACACATATCGTGATCTCTTCTATTGCGTTGTATTATCAGGTCGACAAAACAAAACCGGGTTATTATTAACAAATATTGCCGTTTCTAAAATAAACATACAGGCTACCAAATAGTTTAAATACTGCCTTAAAATACTCGTAAAGTCTATGTTGTTTCTAACGGCGGGGGACAATAATGCATAGCCAATAATGTATGTCCCGATAATGCACGACCTACATTGTACGAAAGTTTTAACTTGCTACTACTACTAACACTAGTTGACCGAGCGAGCAAAGCGAGCGAAGCGGATATGCTTCGAGACTGGCCAAAAAATGCTTTTGTCCGCTGTCTGTTGGTTTGTTCTCGTCTGCAAGTCGTAAAAAAAAATATAATATTTTTTTAGTCGATTGTGATTTTTTACTGCGGGGAAAATAGGGGGTGAAGGGGGGAAGTTTACTGTAGCGTTATTTATCAACGGATTTGAATTTAAAAGACAAACTAAGGATTGAATTTTACACAAGACGTTGTCAAAACTAAAACAAAAAGGGGTAGGGAGGGAGAAAAGGGGAGAAGTTTGCTGTAGGTTTAATTTTTTTTATTTTTAATCGGAAAATGTATACCTACGTATACCAATCAGATTACACAGTCCTCTCCGCCTTTGCGAGACGATCTCGTAGACATCAGATTTGATCTCCTAGGATCTGGGCAACACGAGTAATTACTAAAGCTGATACCTCGTTTTGCTCAAAAGTGTAAAAGGAAAAGTGAAAGAGGAAAGCATCGGTTATTGCATGGTTTTAAGGGCTCGCGAGGTCTACATTTCTTAGAGAACTACTAGATTTAAAGTGTTACGAATGTTTCTTGTTTACCGTACCGTATACGTATTCGGTAAACAAGAAACATCTAAGAAGTTTTTTTTATAGTAGGTACATAGTTCGACCATATACCGGAGTACGACAGTTATTCTATTACACCTAGTTTTTTTAATACACTTACAAATAAAATACATTTTGGTGCTGACCAAAACCGCCTTAATTGGCTGACCGTTTTAATTATAGCTGTTTCTAACCATGTTGCCTCTACGCTGCTAAGGCTCTGTGCAAGTTTTCATATATACTTTTTTATTATACGATGGGGAAGCGCTTGGCCTTCATATCACCTGGTTACAAGTTAAGATAAGGCCGAAGTTTGAGGCGCACTTCACCCGGAATTCTCAACAAAATGAGGAACTGGCTATCCGACATCAAAATGCCAGAACACAATAATTGTTGTTATGGCGATAGAATTAGGTAAGACGGTGGTCTAGCTACCATATTTTATCAGCACATATTTTACACCGGCGATGCTAGCGAGTTTGCAAAAATGTATGGTACAGCCACTGGCCTAAATACGAATGCAGTTGAACCGCACGTGAATGCAACGCACGTAGCTCTATGGAACCGGTTGTGTTGTTACCGACAGTGTAATAGTTACGAAGTAATTATCTAATCTGCGGTAATAGTCCAGGTAATAGGTAGATGGAGGAAACACGAGAGTCGAGGTGAAGAGGTGACCATTGGTCTATTAAAACTATATCAATTTACAATAGCGCCTTGTTGCTATTTAATATGTATTGCCAAATTGGGTACGCTAGCCACCAAGAGCGCATCAAAGGGAAGAACAGAACACTGACGCGACCCGAAATTCAACGTGAATCTTATTTGCTGCGGCTAACGCCGATCGGCGTTTTTCCGTTTTCTTTTCGAAAACGGACCACGCCGCTCCGCGTTTTGTTTCTTCTGTATTTATGTCTGACAAATACACATTTAAAAAAATAAAATATTCGTAAAACGAATGAGATTTTGATTGGCAACATTCGTTATCATCGTTTTCGGGTTTGTTCCCAATTCTACAGATTTTTATTTCAGAAAACTGTCTCTACACAATTCCCAATTCTACAGACTCTTAATTTTACAGATTCCCAATCCTACAGAATCGTAATTCTACAGATTCCCGGTTCTACAGATTCCTAACTCAATAGATTCGTAATTCTTTGGATTTCTATCTTCACAGATTCCCAACTCAACAGATTTTTATGATTTTAGTGATATGAAATTAAACCTAGTTAAAAATAGATGATCAACCCTCCCCATCACCCCAGCAGCAGCAAAAGTCTGTCGGCTTACTTTAGCTAGTTGAGGTGCCCATGACAGATCCCTATCAACAACTATACCTTAATCTTTAAAAACTTTGCTAAACTCTATTGCTGTGCCGTCAAAAACTACTTGAGGAAGATCACTAGTGATCATCTAGGAGCTCCTCATGACCTTAGTTTTCGAAGGGTTGACTTTGAGCCCATGTGACTTACTCCATTCTGAGATTTAGTTAAATCAGTATTAGTACTCTCAATGGCTTCACATAGCCATTTAACGGGAACAAGTGTAAAAATTTGTAAATCTTCTGCATAGAGGTCATAAGAAGAAAAGAGTTGTTTGGTGATTGAATTTATAAAAATAAGAAAAAGAAGAGGACATAAAACGCCTCCCTGTGGAACACCGGCACTTAGCTGACACTAAGATGAATAAGTACCATCAATACGAATTCGTTGTCGGCGTCCAAACAGGTATAACTACGAAACCAGTCAATTACTATTGGAGATATGTTAAAAAAGCATGGCAGGGTTAAAAGGATTTCCAAAATCAACATTGTTGAATGCATTACTGAAGTCAAATAATGAAAGGACAGTGACTCTTCATTTTTCTTCTTTCTTATGCTCTTCTTAACATCACAATCAGTAAATCGACGAAACACAAAAGAAGGAAAATCAGGAGTCGGTAGCACGGGAATGGAATTTTTTATTTGGGATTTTGTAAGTCCATCAAAGTTGGAAGAAGTAGAGAAATGTATATTCAAAGAATTAATATTCAGATTCTTGCGATTCTATCTTGACGCGACTTACCAACGCCTAATGGTTTTAGAATTTTCCAGACCTATCTATAAATAAATACTAATAAATATTATTAAAAATAATTGATTACATTATTAATTACTTAGCTTGCTAAGCACACTTTCAAAAAACAAAACAATAAAGTAGTTAACTATATCCGTCACATTAAATTCACCTATATTATTTATAGGAACTACGCATCTTAGCTAGGTACCAACTATATAAATCTTTTGTTATTATGTAAATTAGAGTCACACATCATTTTGGTTCACTAATAATAATTAACGTTAACTTTATACAGGTACTACTTTTTACTTTTATGGTAGATAATTAAAACTTGTTCAGAACCTATAAATATACCTACCTGTACATATAGAGTTATGGTAGAGCTATTGTTAAGATGTAAAATACATTCGGCGATCATAGCTTCTACGAGACTCGTCCTTTCCAGAAAATGTATGCTTAATCTCTAATGAAGGAATTAGGGTGTGTAATTACCGGCCAAGCACGGACAGGTATACCGAGAGTTCCGAACCAAATTTCAAGTTTCAATCACGACCGCCTCTGTGGTTGTGTGGCCTCCAGAGGTCCAGGGTTCGTTTCCCAGGGGAGGACAATACTGTACGTGGTTTGGTTGGTGATAGGACTTTATTTAAGTCCGCCTGGCTAGCTACCACCATCTTACCTAATTCTGTCGCCATAACAACAATTCTTAAATTGTTGTGTTCAGCCTTTTAGAGGAAAGATAGCCAGTTCCTCAGTTTGTTGAGGATTTCGGGTGAATTGCGCTTCCACCTTCGGCCTTATCATAACTTGAAAAAAAGGTGGTAGCAATACTTCATACAAGACCAAACTTGGACTTTTTATAAAGTCAAAATAAATCAATAAATAAATAAATATTTGTGGTATATTGGAATTAGTACTTATGTGGGTAGATCTGTCACGTCAGTTGATTGCGAGCCATTACACGAGTACCAGTGATTTCCTGTGTTTAATTGTATTATTCCTTTAAATACATAACATTTGGCGACGATTTGTTATCTACGTGTGAAATTATTGTGTTGTGTTTACGGGAAGTGTTGCTATGGCGAATGAAAACAATCCAAACGGATTGGAACGAGCGAAATCAAGTACAATGGTGTTCGGTGGCAATCTCTCGTTTGACCACCGCGTTCAAGAGTGGAGCATATTCAGAAGTCGATTTATTCAGTACTGTACGGCGAACGATATTCAAGACGACACCGATAAGGCTGGAATCAAAAGGCGAGCTCTGTTGCTCACTGCGTTGGTGGAAGATACCTACCGCGTCGCGAGAGATTTGGTGTTTCCTGACAGTTTAGATACCGTCGAGTATTCAAGTCTGATAGAAAAGTTTAATGACCATTTTCAATCGAAGAAGAGTACTTTTGCAGAACGGTATAAGTTTTATAAAGCAGAACAACGGTCAGGGGAAGATCTATCTGGATGGGCGGCGCGAGTGCGGAACTTGGCTCAATATTGCGGGTTCAAGAGTGAACTGGACAACGCATTACGGGACAGGTTCGTCCTAGGTCTGGAGAACACTAAGGAAAAAGAAAAATTATTTGCGGAAAGTATTGAAACTTTAACATTTAGCAAGGCGTTGGAGTTGGCACAGAGCGTGCGTTGTGCGCGCGCTGCGCTGCAAACCGCGCGCGGGGGCAGCGGGCCGGAGGGCGACGCGCAAGCGCAGCCGGTGTTTGCGTTGCAGCGGCGATCTGGCGGCGGCGGCGGCGGCGGCGTTCTGTCTGGTGATAACTCGCGATTTTCGAAGTGTTGTGAAGTGTGCGGTTACAAAAATCACATTAAAGATCAGTGCCGTTTCGCTAATTATGTGTGTCAATTGTGTAAAAAGAGGGGACATTTAAAAAGAATGTGCAAATCTAAGATAAGTGATAGCAATTTTCTAGGAACAGATGACGATGGCGCTGATGAAGGTATTTACAACTTATTTAACCTTAAAAACACAACTAGGGACGAACCAATCTCGCGGAACATAAGGATAGGTAATAGAGAAATTTTATGTGAGATTGATTGCGGTAGTGCTGTCTCTGTCTTGCCCGTCCACGTATATCAACAGCTGATCGAAGGCGATAACGTTAATTATAAATTACGGCCATGTAAGGACATTTTTAACTTCTATACAGGCGTAAAAATAGCTCCGATGGGTTGCGTAACAGTACCGGTGTTGTACGGAAGCTTCATGAAGTCCATGGTATTTTTTGTTATCAAAACAAATGAAAAACGTTTGCCTCTGTTGGGACGTGATTTTATGAGATTATTTAAATTGCATTTGTGTAATAAATTGAATTGCAACAATGTATCGCTTGAGTCGACGAGCTACAACTCAGCTGGAGAAGCGTTGATAAAAAAATATTCGACGCTATTTTCTGGAGAATTAGGCAGATTTAACAAATATAAAGTTAGCCTGAAAATTAAACCTGATGCGCAGTTGAAATTTTTTAAACCTCGTCCTGTACCGTTAGCCTTGAAGCCTAAAATAGAAGAGGAGTTAGACCGATTATTGGCGGCTGGTATCATAGAAAAGGTAGATCATGCGGATGTCGCTACGCCTATTGTACCAATCCTAAAATCTGATGGCAAGGTTAGAATTTGCGGAGATTTTTCGGTAACTTTAAATAAAGCATTGTATTTAGATAATTTCACCCTTCCTCGAATCGAGGATTTATTTGCCAAACTTCATGGTGGTGTGGAGTTCAGCAAGCTAGATTTGAAATTAGCTTATCTTCAACTGGAACTTGATGACTCAAGGAAATGGTGCGTTTTAAACACACATAGAGGTTTATATAGGTACACACGTTTGAATTTCGGGTTGGCGAACGCACCATTTATATTTCAACGCACAATGGAACAGTTGTTGGGTGACATCGACGGTGTATGTATTTATTTGGATGACATTTTAATAACGGCCCCTAATAGAACGTTACATGTGGAGAGATTAGAACGAGTTTTGCAGAGGTTGCAGGAGTCTGGGTTGCGATTAAAGCACGATAAATGTGAACTGTTTAAACGGTCCGTCGAGTACCTAGGTTATGTCATAGATAAGGACGGTCTGCACAAATCAAACAGTAAAATACAAGCTATCGTCAATTGCAAACCACCAACTAACGCTAATGAGTTAAAGTCGTTTTTAGGAATGGTAAATTATTACCGTTGCTTTGTTCCGAATACGTCTTCGGTGTTAAGTCCCCTAAACAGTTTACTGAAGAAAGATGTTAAATGGACGTGGGAGCAAGCTCATTCGGAGGCATTCAAACAAATTAAACAAGAGCTAGCATCAGATCGCGTGCTGGCCCACTACCACCCAGAGTACCCCACGATAGTGACGTGCGACGCGGGCCCCGTCGGCCTGGGCGCCGTGCTCGCGCAGCGTCAGCCCGACGGCACGGAGCGAGTGGTAGCGTATGCCTCTCGTTCTCTGATCAAATCTGAAATGAACTACGCTCAAATTCAAAAAGAAGCCACTTCCATTGTGTTTGCGATTAAAAAATTTAATCATTACTTGTATGGGCGTACGGTACCATTTGTGTTGCGCACAGATCATAAACCGCTTTTGTCCATTTTTGGAAATAAGAAAGGCGTACCGGTTTTAGCCGCTAATCGATTACAGAGGTATGCTCTGTTTCTTTCCGCGTATAATTTCAGTATTGAATACGTGAAAAGTGATGATAACGTAGCTGATTTTTTGTCTCGCTCCGTTGCCACTCAGTCAAACGAATGCGAAGATTTAGTTTTAGACCGCACCCTATACATTAATTTTGTAGGGGAGTCGGTGTTATTACCAGTCACACTTGATGACATTCAAGTAGGTACGAGTAGTGACGAACTGTTGCAAAAAGTGATAGGCTTCATCAGTAACGGATGGCCAACTAATGTGACGGATCCGCTCTTACGGCCATTCTACTTGTGTCGATTAGATTTAGCGGTAGAAAAGGGATGTATTTTACGGGGTCATAAAATAGTAATTCCGTCTAGGTTCCGAGAAAGACTGTTAGATGAATTACACAGTTCTCATTTCGGTGTTGTTAAAACCAAATCGGAAGCTAGGACGCGAATGTGGTGGCCTAACATAGATAGACACATCGAAGACAAAATAGGTATGTGTACTGTGTGCAACACGCTCCGCTACAACCCGCCCAAGGTGCCGCTAGCACCGTGGCCATACCCCGAGCGCGCTTGGGAACGCCTGCATATAGATATGTTTACGTTAGGAGGTAAACAATTCCTTATCGCAGTGGACGCTCATTCTAAATGGGTTGAATGTTTTCTGATGCAAAAAACGGACAGTGAGTCTGTTATTAGTAAACTGTGTGAAATGTTTAGCAGGTTCGGTTTAGTGCATACCATAGTATCCGATAACGCTTCTAATTTTTGTTCAAACGAATTCGAAACGTTTTGTAAATTAAATGGGATTCAGCATCTAACAGGTGCACCATATCACGCAATGTCAAATGGACAAGCAGAAAACAGCGTTAAAACAATCAAGAATGGGTTAAAAGCTATTTTAAATAATAATAGCAATCCAAAGTTACTTTTGAAAGTTTTAAATAAATTTTTATTCGACTATAGGAATTCTATTCATTCGTCTACTGGTTTTTCTCCAGCACAATTGATGATTGGTCGTCCTTTACGTTGCCGACTCGATCTGTTAAAGGACTCTGTACACGCACAGACAGCTTCTTCAACGCCCTCGTCGTCTGCGGCTAAAGAGAACGTTAATAAAGCACAAAAGAACCAATGTCAGCAGTTCGGAGGTAAAAGAAATGTTTGTTTCGCAGTAGGCGATAATGTTTTATTTAAATACTACCAAAACAACGGTAGTAAGCAAACCTGGAAACAGGGAGTTGTTAAAAAAGGTTTGGGTTCTCGAATGTTTGTTATAAATATTCCTAATACTAATATAGACGTAAGAAAACATGTAGATCAGTTGCTGGCGTTCAAAGGAAACTCATCATTGGGCCATGATGACGATGTGAGTGATTTCGGTGAGTATTCTACCGAGCCTCCGGGTCCACCAAACGAGCCTGAGGTTGGTGTGGTATCGGACCCGAGTGTGATGTCACAGGACCAGATGCCGGCCTCCACCGCGTCTCCTGCGAGAGATGATAGGGGAGAGGAAAGAGGATCTGACACTGGTGATGAGTTTCTTGACGCAGGCTCTCCTGTTATGTCTCAGCCAAGTAGTGATGGTGACGTCAGTGATGGCGATACTGAACAAAAGGCGAGCTCTGTTGTCCGCCGAGTACCGATTAGAAGTACTAGGAAAAAAGTTAATTATAAGCTTTAGTTGTAAGTTATTTTAGTTTATATTTTGTTACTAGTGGTGGAGGAATGTGGTATATTGGAATTAGTACTTATGTGGGTAGATCTGTCACGTCAGTTGATTGCGAGCCATTACACGAGTACCAGTGATTTCCTGTGTTTAATTGTATTATTCCTTTAAATACATAACAATATTACAGGACATTCATTTCATACAGCGCCACCTAGCCCCAAACTAAGCATAGCTAGTCATATAGAAACTAGATTACGGATAGAATACCCAAATACTTTTTTTTTCGGAAATACATACGTACTAAAGTACTACCTTTATTATACAACACCCAAACAGAACAAACATCTATTATTCATCACACAAATGTTTGTCCTGGGTGGGAATCGACCCCACAACCTGCAGCGCAGAAGGCAGAGTTACTATCAACTGAGCTATGAGGCTTGTTGAAATGTGTAAATCACGCTTGATAAACCTATATAATTTCGTCAACACTTTTCGTTTAAATTAATTTTGATTATTTGATATCGCGGCAATAGAAATACACACTCAAAATGTAAACTGCCTACCTTACTGTATATGAGATACAGCCCGTTGACAGACAGAGAGAGGAGGCTTAGTTATGGCGTTCATTGTCACCCTTAGGGTACGGAACCTTTGGTATTCATATTAAATACAATGGGCAGATTTATCTCGCAGAATGGCACTCATATAGGTTAGTTTGTCCCATGCGATTGCGTGCGTTAACAAACCCATACAAATAACATAATGACCAGTTATGCGGAGCTCTGCGTGTGTTCGTTGATGGTAGGGCTGTCCAAGACTATCTGTTTTTTTATTGTACTATATTTATTTATAGACATTTTTACAACATGGTTACTCCTAGATTTTTTGTCTATTCAAGAGAAGCGCTTGGCCTTCATCTCACCTGGAATCATCAATAGACTGAGGAACTGGCTATCTTACCTCTAAATGCCGGAAGTAAAATTAAGAATTGTTATAATGGTGTCGGACTTGGCAAAGATAGTGGTAGCGAGGCGGACAACAAAACCAATAATAAAATGATTTTAAGCCCTGGGGATCGATCCCGGGACTTCTGGATCCGATAGTCGGCCACTAGACTACAGAGGTAGAATAAATATACTCTAAGGTATTTTTAGTAAGATTGTGAAGGTGATCCTACGCTTGAGATGCAATTGTATCTGTTATGATAATTTTATCGTTTTATTAGGGTAGAGGGCGAAAGAATACCGAGTTCATATAGTTCAGGACAAGACGTCTTTGAGAACACACTGATAGATTTGAGTTGTTAATTACGTAGGTATCACACATAGGTGAAAAGCAATTATATAGACATTGCTCAATTCCAGGACAAAAAACAAAAGTCAACCGTAGGTCTTACTTATCAAAAAAATATATAAAAAAACATTTTCCTTAATTTAGATGATATTTTTATTGTACATCGGAGAAGCGCTTGGCCTTCACTTCGCCTGGTTTCAAGATATGGCCGAATGTGAAAGCGCACTCCAACCGGAATCCTCAAAAGACTGAGGAACTGGCTATCTTACCTCTGAATAAAATAAAAAAACAAGCCTCATCGCTCAGTTGATAGTAACTCTGCCTTCTGGGATATAGGTTGTGGGTTCGATTCCCACCCAGGACAAACATTTCTGTGAATAATTTAGATGTTTGTTCTGTGTTTGGGTGTTGTATATAGTACGTATGTATTTACAAAGTGTTTAAGTGTTCTATCCGTAATCTAGTTCCCATATTACAAGATATGCTTAGGTCGCGGCTAGATGGCGCTGTGTAAAATAAATGTCCTGTAATATTCATGAGAAGTGAAAGAGTTTTGGGAAATTCATTCGATGATGGAAACGAAAGCCCGATTCCGTTCATATTTCACATAGTTTGTGTATTTATTTGTTCGTGTGTTTATTTGTTTGTGTATTTAATTGTATAAGTATTACCTTTTCACTAATTTTAGCATGACCATGTACATAGGTACATGAGAATTTACAAAAAGTAGCCTATGCTATTCCACATTGGAAAGTAAAGGGTATAAAGGTTATACTCTGTCACCGACAAGTGACAACCCTAATACAAACGCAGTAGGTAAGTGTGCATTGCGATAGTCAATGTCCGCGTATCCTTGGGCTCTATACCCTGTCGCCTATAAGTATAACTTACCCAGATGATTGAGTGTACTCATTTTCTAAAGTTAACCTAGATAAACTAGGTTTTTGTATTCGACGACGGCGAAGCCTTCATCTCACCTGTGTAGTGTTTTCAAACGCACGGAAAGTTTTCGGACCGAAAACATCAGTTTTATCGGATCCGATATAGGATCCGATAGATTTCAACGCTATTCTCACAACATTTAAAATATTCTGTAGGAAGCATCGTATTCTAGTATCAAAATATTTCGATTTCGGAGTTAAGAATAGCGTTTTCGGAATCTCCATCGGAAGCTTCCGAATTCGATCCGATAAGGCTTTCCGTATGTTTGAAAATAGCTATACTGGTGTTATGTTATGACTAGCTGCGCCCCGAGGTGTTACCCGTGGTTAGTAAGTTAACATGCGACGATGGAAAAAAAAAAACAAGTTTTTTGGTATGATAAGGCTGATGGTGAAAGCGCTCTGAAATCCCAAATTTGATCCTAAGGGATCGAACCCGGGACCTCTGGTTCCGGGACCACAGAGGCGGTAATAATTTCGCATTTGCGTATTGCCAAATTTATTTTAAAGGTACCTCAGAAAAAAAAATCGTGCTTCTTGGTCTTCTTTGTTGTGCGTTAAATAGAGTAAGACAAAGCATTAGCATTATTGTATATATAAATTAAATTTTTACATTATGTATTATATGATATAATAAACTACCACTTTCGTTTATTATTTAAGTATTTACTTTTAGTGTCAGAGAAATCAAAACTATGTCCAGTCCATAAAAACTTTTTATTTTAAATTTCCCATACATCGATTTTTAGGATTTAGTTCCCAAAGGATGCCGATGGGGCCCTATTACCTACTATAAAGTCTCCGTTGTCCGTTCGTCCTTCTGTTTGACAGCGGGTTGTATCTCATGAACCGTAATAGGTAGATATTTGGATTTTTCTCAGAGTGTGTATTTATATTGCTGTAACAAAAAAATAATGAAAATAAAAATATATTCAAGAAACGGGATTTTTTGCCTTGCAATGTGGTGCGTGTCCGCACTTTGCCGTTTTTTTTTAATATCTCACAAAACTGTATATTGATATTGCTGACACCAAAAAGTGCGTTGTCTTATGAATCTGGCACAAGTAATTACGTAGAAATCCAGTCTCTTGATTCCGAGACAGAACCTTGAAGTTACGAAATTCTTGATGGTCTAATAAACGTTCATTGAGGTTCTTTAGACCATGTTAATATTCAGGTATCATCATACATCTCAGTCGGAAGACATTATCTTTTTTCAAAATCGTGCCCTGAGGACATTCGCATATTTAGGTACACTTCTTGATTTTCAAAATGAATCCCTTACTTTTATATATATAAAGAAACAAAAAATGTTGGGCCAACAAAAAAACTTGAATGCTCCAGAGCCGTATATAGTAGGTTGTCGAAATGACAGGATTACTATTGTTTAAATGTATGTTGTTTGATTAACAACGGTGATTTGGAGCTGAAAACTTTGTTGATCTGTTAACGTTGTCAGTCCAACAATGTTGAAATTTATGCGAATACAACGCTTGCACAAATATCATGCTTTGCCATGATATCATAACTTGATATCATGACAAAGCCCTTTGCTACGTAATCAAAGTAACTTTGTTGCTATCACTAACTAACTTTGTCAGCCATTGCAGTTACAGTCCTTTTAGGTACATTGTTTCTGAAAAATAATATCAGCTTACCATACGTTAATATATTAACGTTTGGTAAGCTTACCATACGTTAATATATTAACGTTTGGTAAGCTGTTACTGTAATTTCTTTTGTATTTAAGCCTGACAGATATATCACACTTGAATACAAATTTAAACACCTGAAGAATAGTTTGTAGCATCAAGTCCGCTAAAAAAAAAAAACAAATTGACACTTGTTTTGGCTAAATCATACTTGAAGTTCAGAATAGTAACATATTATCTAATCAGAGTGTGGATCCTCCGTAAGGGTCAGAAGTTTTCACTTAGCGTTTTTATTATTGATTCTAACCTAGCATAACCAGGTTTTCAAGTAACTCCTTATCAAGCTGGAACACACAATAATAACGGGCGCACTCAGTTTTTATTTTATTGTACGTTTTTTTCCGTTATCACAAACCCGGCCTTCGGCGACCGACTTTAAGATGGCATTTTCTATCTCTATTAGTTTTTTTTTTCTACGACGAGAAGACTAAGCAAGCCTACATCGTATCTGGTTTTCGGCTTACGATAAGGCCGAAGGTGGAAGCGCACTTCACCCGGAATCCTCAACAAACTGAGGAACGGCCTATCTTACCTCTAAAGCCAGAACACAACAATTTTATAATTGTTGTTATGGCGACAGAATTAGGTAAAATGGTGGTAGCTAGCCAGGTTGACTTAAACAAAGTCCTACCACCAACCAAACCAAGCACTATTTTGTACTCCCATGAGGCTATCCTCATGGGAGTACAATTATAGTGCCGGGTTCTATAACCCGGGACCTCTTGATCTGACACCGGTGGGCGAAGCACTAGACCAGAGAGGGGCTAAAGTTAAGGTATTTTACTAATAAAATACCATAACTTTAGCGCCTCTCTCATAATAATAGAGTTAAGTGAGATAATATTTATCTCACTTAACTCTTATGCATATGCATATCATCCTTTTGACCAAGCAGAGTTACAGCCTGAAAACTCTTCGACATTTTCTAGTTGTGACTTGCGACTCGACCCTGTGCAGTGGTTTTTTCCTATGACCAGTTTTTAATATATTTCACTGTGTGTCCATATTGAAATATACAAGTAAGGGTAGGGTAAAAGGCTAATGCAGTGTTTGAGTTGGTGATGCAATAACTTGACATTATCCTGTGTTCAATTTACTCATCGGTAGGAATAAGTACCTAGGTACAATAAACATTTTATGATGAGACGCACTATGCGTTACGAAATTTATTACAAGGGAAAGGATAATTACGTTTTAAAAACTAAAAAGAAAACCGACTTCAATGAAGAATGTAATACAATTTCGTTTACCTGAAATATTTATTTTTTCCAATTATTTTGATGACAGATGAATGGACAGACAGACAGACGCGTTATACTAATGTTATGGGGAAAAAATATATAAAATATTTATAAAATACAGATATTTTCCTTACTTTTGAGGTAGTACACCCAAATCGCTTCAAGTGCACCTATAATATTGGAAGATTCCCTCGATTTTCTCAGGATCCCATCATCAGATCCTGATCTGATGACAATGGACTACCTGTGAAGTATATATACCCTTTCAAAGGAAGAATGAATTTTTCAAATCGGTCCAAGCGTTTTCGAGTAATCGGGGAAAATACCTAAAAAAAAAGATCCGACGAATTGACAACCTCCTCCTTTTTTTTTAAAGTCGGTTAAAAATACCTTCATAAATCTTGCTTTTAACTTTTTTTTTGCTGCCCTTCTTCTGGTGGTTCAATATAATAGATATCAATTATGTTCATCTTAGTGTAGCTTAGATTAATAATTGAACCTTAATTAAGTTAAATTTAACTGCCTCTGTGGTCTAGTGGTTCAACCCACCGATTTCAGATCCAGAGGTTCCGGGTTCGATCCCCATGGGGAGTACAATATATTGTGCTTGGTTTGGTTGGTGGTAGGATTTTGTTTAAGCCCGCCTGGCTAGCTACCACCATCTTACCTAATTCTGTCGCCATAATAACAATTCTTAAAAAATATGTTGTGTTCCGGCATTCAGAGGTAAGATAGCCAGTTCCTCAGTTTTGAGTATTCCGGGTGAAGTGCGCCTCCACCTTCGGCCTTATCTCAACTTGTTACCAGGTGAGATGAAGGATAAGCGCTTCCTCGTCGTACAATAAAAAAAAACAGTTAGTTTAAGCTAAGCATGGTTTATAATTTTCTGATTGGGTAAATAAATCTCTTTTCTTTCTTTCTTTCAACAATTCTAATTGTGTGTTCCGCCATTTTGAAGTAAGATAGCCAGTTCCTCAGTCTGTTGAAGATTCTGTTAATATATTTCCGAAAATAGAGATTCTTGAATTCAATGTTATTTTTTCAATAAACCTTCTCTTTGCGCAAATCCCAGCGTTGTTCTCATGACAGCAAGCATTTCGAAATTCATTGTCAGTGAAGAAATAGCGAAACATCCGTAGGATATTGCAGAATTGATGAGTTCAAGACAAAACATAACTTAAAGAGAGGCCTAAGATAGCTTATTGATTCAGGAGTTACTTAACAGAAACATATTTAGTAACAAATCCGCTAAATTTCTTTGAAATAAATCAAATCGACGCGTGTTTCGCTACACGCGGCTGCTTCAGGAAATTGCTAATTGATTCAGACGTTATTTTGCGGAAATCCATTGTTCAATATTAATAACCTGAAAACAGAAAAATATTTTGTGACAAATCCACTAAATAAGTTTTGGAATGTTTTTGTTTTTCAAAAGCAATTTAACGGATTGGTTACTGTATATTTTTCTGTTTTCAGGGTATTGACATTATCCTTAGGAAATAGCGCAGCGTTTTGTCGGTAAGACTATAGTCTACATTTTTCAAAGAAATTTAGCGGATTTGTTACTTACGAAATATTTTTTCTGTTTTCAAGTTTGATAAAAAAGCCTCACAGCTCAGTTGGTAGTACATCTGCCTTTTGAGCTATAGGTCGTGCGTTCGATTCCCACTCGGGACAAACATTTGTATGATATTTGTTCTGTATTTGGGTGTTGTATTGTATGTTAATACGTATGTATTTACAAAAAAGTGTATAGGTATATATTCTTCGTTATCTAGTTTTATTTATTTTATGGTACGTCGGGGAAGCGCTTGGCCTTCATCTCGCCAGGTGTCTTGTTATGATAAAGCCGGACGTGGAAGAGCACTTCACCTGGAATCACAACAGATAGAGGAACTGGCTATCTTACCCATACATTCTGGATAACAATTGGAATCGTTATTATGGCGACAGGCTTCGACTCAGAGGCTATAAACAGTGATGACAGAGACGATGGACCAAAACGTAGTGTATTGACCCTTACAGTGCGTAATAACAATAAGAATAAATGTTCCAGGTTCAAAGTTAATACTGCGAGGCCTAAACGGCGACTTCCGGTCAGGACAATTGACCGCCATATTGGGACCGTCGGGAGCCGGCAAAAGTACACTGCTCAATATACTGGCTGGATACAAGTACGTAAACAATACATCGTTTTTTTTATTTTATTCTACGACGGGTAAGCACTTGGCCTTCATCTCACCTGCAGGCCTATTACCTAACTCTGTTTCATTTGGGTTTCAATCGGTTTCAATCAGAAATGCAGGCATTTTAATTGAAACCCATTGAAATCCAAATGAAACAGAGTTAGGTAATAGGCCTGCTGGTTACAATTTGAGATAAGGCCGAAGGTGGAGGCGCACTTCACCCGGAATCCTCAACTAACTGAGGAACTGGCTATCATACCTCTAAATGTCGGATCACAACAATTTTAGAATTGTTATTATGGTGACATAATTAGGTAAGATGGTGGTAGCTAGCAAGGCGGACTTAAACAAAGTCCTACCACCAACCAATCCAAGCACAATGTTGTACT
This sequence comes from Venusia cambrica, assembly GCA_951394065.1. NCBI lineage: Eukaryota > Metazoa > Arthropoda > Insecta > Lepidoptera > Geometridae > Venusia > Venusia cambrica. The sequence continues at coordinate 4,042,558 of OX596044.1, read as the reverse complement.
CCCCCTGGGGATCGAACCCGGGACCTCTGGATCTGAAATCGGTGGGTTGAACCACTAGACCACAGAGGCGGTTAACTAGCCTTTGTTTGTCTTTGTGTCTTTGTAGTTAGATAGATAGATAAACTCTTTATTGTACACCAAAAAACAAAAATAAACAGACAAGCAAGAAAAACACTTAAACTAGGTACAATGGTGTTAGGTTGATTATTGACTTATGTAACCCGTTGAGTGCTGATGTCTCGGCGCTGTACGTCTCGTACGACACACGTGTTTTGCAGCACTCAACGAGTTCAATTCTGTAATAACCAATCTTTTGTAATCGCAGGATTTGGGTTTTCCCGCAGATAACCCTTGTCTGATGTAATAATTAAATCTAAATTATTTTATTATCTCGGGTCATGCTTCAGCAAACACTAAAAGGTTTTCAACGGCCTCCCGATAAAAAAAATTACATGCCTAATGATCATTTTATAACAAAATTTTATTCCGGCCGTTAGGTAAAATTAATTCTCCCAAATCATGAACTGTGATAAGAAAAGGTACGTAAAATAAGTAAATAAGGTAAATAAGTACGTACCTACTTATTTAAGTATATAATTAAAAGTAATTTTGTTTATGAAAAATAAGTTTTTGTAAATAAAAACATACTATACATTTAATTACACAAATAAATTAAATATTACAGGACATTAATTTCACACAGTGCCATCTTGTCCCAAACAAAGCAAAGCTTGTAATATGGGTACTAGATTACGGATCTTTTATACTTTGTAAATGTTTGTGGTGGGAACCTGGGAGGGAACCGAACCCACAACCCACAGCGCAGAAGGCAGAACTAATAAAATAACTAATCAAACATTTTTTTTAATTCAGTGTTTATATTTTCCATTTCGATTTCCTAAGCGAATATGTTGTATCAATTCTAAAATTGTTGTGTTCCGACAATCAAAGGTAAGATAGCCAGTTCCTCAGTTTGTTGAGGATTCCGGGTTTGTTACCAGGTGAGATGAAGGCCAAGCGTTTCCCCGTCGTACAATAAAAAAAAAGTTATTAATAATTTTGATTCAAACAATTTACCAAAAACGAAAAAACACATACCTCATGCTGAGGAACAACCTTACGCATACTTATTTACATAAATAGAAAGGACGATAACATTTGTTCACTTAAACCCTTTTTGATATCAATAATCTACTTATTGATCGAATATCCGTGGTAATAATTGATCCAACACAGTTCACCACATCAAGGTTCTTGAAGTCGAATAGCCAGCCGGCTCTAGTTCAACAATTTGAAATGTAGTTTGATGTAACCTTCGGTAGGTGGTGGGGTCTTGGACTGGGTTTTTTACCTGTAGTAACTATAGAAGTAACTCGCGGCTTAGCTCACATTGTTTTTGAACCCACACAACATGGTGACTCGTCATTCCAGAAAAACAATTAAAAAAAAAAAAAAATAGCGGTACCAACAAGTTCTATGGTATAAATTATTTTACGTACAAATTTGTATTCATTTATTTATTGCAACATGTCCTGCCTATTGTTAAAATTAACATGCATAGCTTAGTTCTAAGGTAGCTTTAGGCGTAAGTAGGTACATTAACCCTGTCAGGGTGTTGCAAGTTTTTGGTCATAGAATTTAAAGCAAATGTAAATGTAATTTAAGTGTAATAATAAATGTCAACATAAATAATAATATTAGTCAATAGCAAAATAAATAATCACACAGTGACATTAAAAATAATAACAATGGAAATATAGCAAAATATCAAATATGTAGGAAATGTCAGAAAGGAATTGAATTATGTAAGTATGTCAGATAAGTATTCGTCAATGGTGTAGTAGGCTTTTTGAATTAGTAGGGATTTGATAGTTTTTTTATACGTTATATCTTTTCCCTCAGTTTTTATACGCTCGGGTAGTTTATTGAATATTTTGATTAGTCTATATGCGGGGCTATTCTGGACGATATGCAAGGTAGTTGGGGGTAGAACCAATTTGTTTTTATTGCGTCTGTTGTAATTTTGGTTGATTTTGGTTACAAATAAACCCCTAATGTAAGGGGGCCATCATAACACAAACATTTTAACCGCCTCTGTGGTCTAGAGGTTTGCCCAACGGTGTCAGATCCAAAGGTTCCGGGTTCGATCCAGAGAGTACACTATTGTGCTGGGTTTGGTTGGTGGTAGGACTCTGTTTAAGTCCGCTTAGCTAACACCATCTTACCTAAGGCGCTATAACGAAAACTCTAAATTGTTGTTTTCCGGTATTTAGAAGTAATATAGCCAGTTCCTCACTGTTGAGGATTCCGGGCGAAGTGCGCTTCCACCTTTAGCCTTATCACAACTTGAACCAAATGAGATGAAGGCGCTTCTCCGACGTTCAATAAAAAAAAATACCACTCAACAGTCAAACTGTTCAGGGAAAATCCCAAGTAGTTACAAATGAATTTACTTAGAACTGGCTACACTAACATGCGGCACCAGAAAATTATATGGTATAATTTATTTTGGGTAATAATGACCCCCTAATGGTAGGGGGTCATCATTAGCCAAAATAAAAACAGTCAATCTGTTTAGTGGCAAACCCACGAACGAATTAATTTTACTCAGAACTGGCTACAGTAGCATGCCAGATACACAGATACAGATAGCGGTACCAGATAATTCTATAGTATAATTTATTTTGGGTAATAATGACCCTCTAATAGTAGGGGGTAATCATTAGCCAAAATAAACACAGTCAAACTCTTCAGTGACATACACACGTACAAATTAATTATAATACTCGTATTTTGTAAAGAAGACGTCCACTTTGAAAGTCCATTCTAAATATTGGATTAAAATTGGATTATTAGTTTCGTAGTGACCACATACTAATTATAAACTTTACTTTTTTATAATATTAGGTACTGTATAAACTTACCTGCGCAGTTGTATTTGGGCAGCGCTAATTATATGGGTTGATAAGAGGTTAGGTAGGTTATAAAACCTGGTATTTTGTTATACCTATTTTAAAAACCAATTTTTTTATAATATATTTTATTTAAATTGGTCTTAGATTAACATAATATGACCTAAGGTAACATTCAAAAGTTTGACAGCTCACTTGTAAAACAAGTAAGGATGTGGCCTTAGATGATCTTAAGCTTGTCTTGGTAAAACAGTGGCCTACCATCACATAATTAGACGCCACTCAATTCCGATGCAGTTCAGTGCAGGTACCTGCACTGAACTGCATCGGAAAGCTGGTTCGCTCAATTTGGTACCATGAAGTCCATACATCTGGTTAGCGTTTGAATCGTTGAATGAACTAAATTTTGACGCTCTGGTCTGTTTACGTTTTTGAAGACTACATTCCGAAATTACATAATAAGTTTTTTTCGGAATGTTGCGGTTACATACTTATTTATTTTCTATATATTAATTTTATTTCAATTACATCTGAAAACATGACATCTATCACAGTATTTCAATCCCAAATCTCATTCAATACACAAAACAATTCAGTTTAGCCTGAGAAAATATTAACTTACTGTGAATCGTAGATTTTGACAGTTATGCAGTTCACTTTACGCAGAAATCGTAAGTCATGGTACCTAAGAATTTAATGAGTGAAAACACTGTTTGTAATTCAACTCAGCTGAGTCGCTCGTTTAAAACTGAACCTACACTGACACGCATAAGCGACGACGTAGTGGTCCAAATAGCGATTCAGTTTAGTTTAGGTCGTCAATTGAATCGCAAGTTCTCTTGGTTGAATATTTGTTCGTGTAGAAAAATAACGTAGAACACCGAGTATTTCTGTTACTCCATTGTGTAATCAGAGTTATTTAGACGAAGTAATTGTGAATACCAGGAAATTGTGGAGGCTCGGAAACATAGCGATCGCTTTTCTTTTTACCCGATTGCCTCAGAAGGAGGCTTATGATTTTCGAGAATATGTATGTATGGGTATATATGTATTTCTAACGTTCACTCTGCAGCCTTAGCGGCTTGATGACATTTGGCTTGTTATCTGACATTTGTTTCGTCTGAAATTTGGGAGTGGCAAAGGCTAAGAGGTATATAATTTTGATAATCTGGGTCATCCAAAGTTAGAGGGGGGTGGACACAAATGATTTAATTCTATCAATATGGGTGTCAAATGAAAGCTAGTAATATGCCAATTCTAAATTTATATTTTATGTTAAACCACTTTTATGCTACCAGAGTCGCAAATTAAGTTAAAAGTATGTCACTCGTACCTTGAATTAATTATCATCTGTGTAAGCTGGTGATGTCAAACATTATTTTTACTCAACAAAGTATTTTATAGCATATAATCACAATTTATGTATAAATGTTTCAATTTAAAACTAGATAGGTAGGTACCTATAATAGCTACAGGAAAAAAAATGCAAGCGTTGTCAAAGAATTTCGGCTAATTTAATAATATATAATTAGATGTCACCACAAAAAAAACGCACTTTCTTCAGGTGCAGAAAGTCGATCCCAGAGGGAGTACAATATTGTGCTTGGTTTAGTTGATGGTAGGAATTTGTTAAGTCCACCTGGCTAGCTACCACCATCTTACCTAATTCTGTTGCTATATTCCCAGAGATTTGGTGGATTTTTTTTTCTGTATTCAGATTATTGTGGAATCCATATTTCATTCTCCGCAAAATAACGCCTGAATCAGTTAGCTATCTTAGAAGTTTGATTTTTTCACAGCTCCTTGTTACACGGCTTGAGTATTTGATATGAATTTCAGTTTGATAACTTCACGCGCTCCCGAGTCTGGGTCTTGACAGACAGACGGACAACAAAGTGATCCTATAAGGGTTCCGTCTTTACATTTTGGTGTAAAACCCTAAAAATGTAACTATTTGCATGGAATAAATAAACAAATAAATAAATATTACAGGACATTCATTTTACACAGCGCCATCTAGCCCCAAACTAAGCATAGCTTGTAATATACTAGATTACGGATAAAATACTTAAATACTTTTTGTAAATACATACGTACTATATGATACAACACCCAAACACAGAACAAACATCTATATTCATCACACAAATGTTTGTCCTGGGTGGGAATCGAACCCACAGCCTACAGCGCCGAAGGCAGAGTTACTACCAACTGAGCTATGAGGCTTGTCAAAGGGAATGATCTCCTTGTACAGGGTGACCGGTGCAACTGGGACCATAGCCACCAACGGCGAGCCGCGTGACCTTCGCCAGTTCAGGAAGCTGTCCCGTTACATCATGCAGCAAGATCTGCTGCAGCCATACATCACGGTACTGGAAGCTATGTCGATGGCGGCTGACTTGAAGCTCGGAACTGAGATGGGCCGGGAACGCAAAGAAATTGTTGTAAGTTAAACATTCAAAAAAATAAATAAATTACAGGACATTAATTTTACACAGCGCCATCTAGTCCCAAACTAAGCATAACTTGTAATATGGGAACTAGATTACGGATAGAATACATAAATACTTATTTTTTTGTAAATACATACTTATCATACAATACAACACCCAAACACAGAACAAACATCTATATTCATCACATAAATGTTTGTCCTGGGTGGGAATCGAACCCACAACCTACAGCGCAGAAGGCATAGCTGCTATCAACTGAGCTGTGAGGCTTGTTACACGACATTAATTCCACACAGCACCATCTAGCCCCAAAATTAGCATAGCTTGTATTAGATGGATCTAGATGACGTAAATAATACTTAATACCTTTTTTTTGTTGATATATGCATACAGTATTACCATATGATAGTTAATATCAGCACGTGATTGAGTGAAATGGATGCACACGAATTCTCGCGAAAATCATCCTTTTGATAATTACACGAAAACTATACCGAGCAAAGAAAAATCATACTACCAAAATAAAAATCTGGTCTTTCTGTATATTTGAAGTTATAGTATAATATTTAATTTTCCAAGCAGTTTAAATAATCATAGTCATAGTGGGTCATTGGTTAATTATGGGATTTATTTTCATCTATGTTACCTATCATCTATCATCAATGTTACCTATTAAAGTAGGTAGACTCCAAATGTGAACATTTGACCCATGTAAGTATATAGACACCAAATGTGATTATTTGACCATTGGAAGTAGATATAATCCAAATGTGACCATTTCACCCCCCATGGAAGTACCTAGATAGACTCCAAATGTGACCATTTGACCCATTCAAGTAGACTCCAATCGTGACTATTTGACCATTGGCAACAGATTGACTCCAAATGTGACCTCAAATGGTACATACAAGTAGATCGACTCCAATAGTAACCATTTCACCCATGTTAGTAGATACACTCTTAATGTGACTATTTGACCATTGGAAGTAGATAGACTCCAAATGAGACCATTTCACTCATGCAAGTAGATAGACTCGAACGATTAGAATCGACTCCTCCACAACTCAGCCCATGGATGTCGTAAAAGCCGACTAAGAGATCTGAAGAGAAGAAAGGAATCTTTCTGTGTTTTATCTACACCGTTAATGCGATTATCAATATCTGCCAAGTGTGGTGATGATGAAAAACCGTCCAGCTTTGGAGGAGGCTCTGTTCAGTTAACATAAATCGGCTATTGATGTGATCCATGTAAGTAGCTAGACTCCAAATATAATCTATTTGACCCATTTGAGTAGATAGACTCCAAATATGCCACTTGAAAATTCGAATCTGCAAATTCATATGTACTTTGGAGCTATTGTTACTGAATTTCCTGTCGGTATAAAATTACCACTTACATCCTGATTGGTGACAATACGATACATACCTAATGTGACGAAATTAGATACATTGTTTTGTTTTTGCGCAAAAGTTTTTACCGATATTGTGTATTTCAAAATGTCATCTTCCTAGATCTACCTGTGTTAACATGACTAATGTTTTGAACTTAGACCTTCTTAGTTTCAAATTATATCTTATTATTGGCTTCCTCCTTATTTGTTTATACAACTAGGAGACAGAACAAGCAAGTAGCCCACCTGTTGTTCAGAGCATCTCTTGCCTATAACAATGCCAATTGCGTAGGTCACATCCACAAAGAACATAGCCTACACGGCACTGCATTGCGCCCGTCAACTTGGGGCATAAAGGTGTTAAGCCTCGCGTGCCTGTAATTTCACCGCCAACCATACCTTTCAAACCGGAACACAGCAATGCTGCTTGGCGGCTACAATAATAGGTATGGTGGTACCTAGTACTTCCCTGGGCGCACCCTTTCACAAGGGGATCTTAATAGTGGTAGAGCCTCAAGGCTTCATGAAAATCAAAAAATCAAAAAATCCCGCAAGATTTTTTTTGAGGCTTTTGATTGAGGCGACACTTGAGCTTTTATTTAGACTAGCGAATCAGCATAGCTTATAAAACTATAATTTTATTAATAACCTATTAATAACCCAGATTGTAACGTGGCCAGAATACTGAGCGGCATTACCACGTTAGATGGAAATTCTCACCCGCTGAGCAAAATACAGTCCAGCATATATTACCCTATGCCTTTCAATAATTGTAGTTCCAAAGTACCAAGAATCACAATCTCAATAAGACCTGAAATGGTTATATGCACAGGTCGAAGAGATTGTCCAACTACTTCGGCTAAGCAAAGCGAGAAATACTTCGACTGAGCGGCTGTCTGGAGGTGAGAGAAAGAGACTATCAGTAGCCCTAGAGCTACTCAACAACCCACCTGTGGTTTTCCTGGATGAGCCTACCACGTAAGTATTAGATTTATTGTACGACGAAGAAGCGATGTGGCCTCAACTGATTTTCAAGTTATGATAAGGCCGAAAGTGGAAGCGCACTTCACCCAGAATCCACAACAAACTGCGGTACTGGCTGTCTTACCTCTAAATGCCGAACACAACAAATTAATAATTCATGTTATGGCGACAGAATTAAGCCAGGCCTTACCACCAACCAGACCATGCACAATATTGTACTCCTCTTGGGAATCGAATCTTGGACCTTTGCATCTGTCACCGGTGGGCTAACCACTAAACCACAGAGGCGATTAAGCCTTCTGTGTGGTCTAGCTTCTGCTTGTGGATTTGTCCGCGTTGTGTTCTTTTAAAAATGGTCATTATAATTTTCTAAGTCCAGAAAAATATCTGTCGCAAAATTTCTGCTCCGTTTAGCTAAACGTTTAGCTTTTGTGCTAAAATACCGCTTAGTAGTTTTGAATAAATCAGATATCAAAAAATCATTATCAAAATATCGTTAATTCAGTAAAACAATTTAGGATCATTTTGAAACGTCTAATCTACCGCCTGTTCGGATATGCAACTAGCACACATTGAGAAAGGCAAGAAACTTGGGCAATTTTTTTTGTTGTATGACGATGTTTGACATTGGAAAGGATGGATCCCTTCCAACGGGAACTGATTCGTGGAATGAAAATGTATGACACATTTCTTATTCCACGTATAAAGCAACAACAGAGCAAATTATCTAAACAAATCCAGGGTGCGCTAATGCAATGGAACAGCATTTTTTCCGTGAGATTTCCTTTGTAATACGCTATTGAACGATTTCATTTATCATGGCCAGTAACTACTCATGCAGGTACCTAAAATCTGTTTGACAAACACAGGAAGAGCAGCGTAAGCTGAGACCTAAAATGTAAATGTAAATGACCTACTTGACCCTTTTACTGCGTAGAAATTCAGTGCCTTTACAATTGATGAAAACAATTATGAAAGCATATGCATGAAAGCCTGAAGAACATCCAAGGCTGAAAATAAAGGCGGAATTGCCTTAAATGTTTTGGAATTTCAATAACTTCCTTATTTTCAGCGGTTTGGATGACGTGGCTTCGTCTACCTGTGTGTCGCTTCTCAAGCGGGTAGCTAGGGGTGGTAGGACGGTTGTGTGTTCCCTCCACACTCCCTCGGCAAGATTGTTTGCTGAATTCGACCACGTGTATGTGGTGGCAAATGGTCGCTGCACCTACCAAGGTACCGCGACTGGGGTGGTTCCTTTCCTCAATGAACTACAGCTGCCATGTCCTAGAACCTACAATCCGGCAGATTTCAGTGAGTTTTCTTTCCTAAAATACTATTAAACATTCATTTCACACAGCACCATGCATTTTGATTGTACGACGGGTTAACTTGGCCTTCATCTTAGCTTAATCCTCAACAAACTGAGGAACTGGCTATCCATAAGTAATAAGGTAAGATCGTGGTAGCGTGATGTGAAGGCCAATAGCGTACCCGCCGCACAGTACAAAAAAAATCATGAGAGGACAATAATGACTGTTATTTATAGTAATCGAAGTGTCAAGCGGAGAATACGGTCCCCACGCAGACCGCATGGTGTCGGCCGTGGAGAACGGCAGGAACCAGCGCTGGAGAGACTTCGCCGCGGAGAGGATCTCCGAGGAGTTGGAGATAGAGCAGCTGAACGCTGGCGGCGTTGAGAAGCACAACTACAAGCATGGCAGCTCCGCGAACCAACAGTTCGTGGTTCTGCTGAAGAGGATGCTGCTACAGACTCTTAGGAATAAGGTGAGTCGAAAACAAAAACATGCGGGACAGTCTTTGGGGACTGCCGATGAAGTGAAAACTAAGTAATGTTGATATGGCGACAAACTTAGGTAAAATGGAGCTAGCCAGGTGGATTTAGACAATCAAGGATTCGAGTTTAAAATTCTTTACAAATCAAAAAATAAATCGAAATTAATAATCTAAGCTCGAATATACAATTCACAAGTGCGTGCGGTGACGATGACGCGAGTCCCATGATTTTTGCTCACCCAAAAAGTGATCAACGCGCATAAATAAGTTTTCAATTCAAAAAACACGTGCTACTCCTGGAGTACCAACAGAAGTTAAAACTTGAAGTTTGTCGATCTTTGAACAGCTGATGTACTTTAATCTCGATGTAGTCGCGTTGGTCGCGATATTTATTTTTGAGGGTTGCAACACAACTGATAAAATAACTTCTTAGAACTGACGTTGACAGATACCTGTCAATCATCTGTCTATAGGCAGAGGCAGTCTTCGAACCGTTCTTATCTGTACGACTTAATCAAATCAAATCAAATCATTTATTTACGAGAATACATATGATAGTGTGTACATTAGGTCTTAAAACATACGATTGTAAATGTACTCAGCCTGCATGCAGGCGTGCAAATATTAAAAATGTCATGCTAACGTCTATTATTACAATTAATATCGTAAAGATAACGTGACATTATGTTTACAGTCAAATGTGTCAAAAGTGGTGTCGGTAAGGTGATGCGAGTTCAATAGTTTTTTCCCATCTCAAAAAATGCACAACGCGACTAATATATATATAATTTAGATATATATCTAATACATCAAATTATATTTTTTTATTTCGTACCTACAAACGTCTTGGATCAAAAATAAAATTCTCATAGGCTTATGACTAAGTAAACACAGGAAAAACATAGGTACTCAAACGAGGATAAACCTGTGCGATGGTATACCTCCGCCGAACTAAGCGTGATTTTAGCTTATGCTTACATGTGATTTGACCCTAGTCTGTTTCAGTTTGGTTTCAGTCAAAATGCCGGCTTTTCTTCTGAACAGTTTTTCTGGTTGGTTTAGAAGTCAAAGAAAAGTCGCCATTTTTATTGAAACCGATTGAAACCAAAATGAAACAGAGTCAAGTAATACCTAGGCCAGTAAATTATAGCGAACGATTGTATTGTAATATCAACGAATCAAGGTGAATGTGAAATTAGCCGTCTTTAGGGTTCAGTATATCCGTTGACAAAACTAAACCCTTGCGTATTTGTCTGTCAGTTACACCCACCAGATGGAAAAAGTAAAAAAAAATACAGCTAAATTTGTGACGTTATCACGCACGAGTAACGCAAATAATATTGTCAATATAATATATAATAGCATATCAAATGAAAGATCTCGTCATGAGAGTTTTAATCATCGTTTAAAAACGATTAAACTATAGTAGTTCGCTCCGAGCTGAAATCTCGTGATGTCTAGTTTGAGTTAGGTATTTAACGTTATTAACAAACGATCAAAGTGTGCTTTCATTACACCTTACTTACCTTACTTTTCTTAATCTCTCTTTATTCACCTGAGTATCTGAGACACTCTCTTGTTGCTAACTCTAAAATCTATCCTTAATAATCTAATTTACGACATCCGTGGGCTGGAGCTTACGGATATCGTAAAGTCAACCAAGGGGCTTCACCAAAAAGGCAGCAGCTTTTTACTCTGTGTAAACAAAACTTGAAGGAAAAAATACTCATAGAGAGCAAAATAATTAAAACACAGTGAAATGTTATTGGTAAAGAGATAACGTAAATAGAATTTGATATGAGATCTCAGTTCGGGGCGAACACTAGTTTAATTTCAAACAAATCAAGTAAGATAGATTAGTGTGGTTCATACAGTACTGGACTGACATTCAAGAGAAGTTCAAATCCTCCGAGAATCATCCTCATTCTGATGACTAAATTTTTTTTTGAACTAAAGTTTTATCTGTTATACTGCTAAACATTCTAAGTGAATAGAAATTAATTCATGAGTGAATAGAAATGAATATCGTTGAAGTAGAACCTAGTGATATTTTTCTTACATAGTCATCCGTAATCAAATCTGTTATAATTATAGTAAATGTTATAACAACCCGGCCATGGCTATGCTACCAACATAGAACAGAACCCTCTCCACGAAATTCCGAATCGCACTTGACCGATTTATAATAATGATAAAACATTCATTTTAAATCGGTACACATTAACAAAAAATATGTCATGGAATCACTATACATTTAAATAAGATTAAACCAGAATTAGAGTCATTGAGCCACCACACCGCAAAAACTCTCAGTTTTTGCGGTGCAATAAAAAAATGTAGCTCCCTACGTAAAGATTAAATAAGTCATTAGCTAAACGGCGAACTTCATAATAATAACGTATGATTTAAGCGTAACCACAAAGTATTGTGGAGATTTTTTGAATATAAACCTGATAACAGAGAAATATTAACTAAGAAATCAGCTTAATTCCACTGAAAAAAAGAATTTGGTGGATTTATTACTGTTTATTATTATTTAGGTTTATATTCATGATCGTTGATGGTTAATGTATCGAACCTACACCGAAATTAAAGCAAAATAAAGTCGTATGTTTGTCTGTATGTCTGTCGATGAAAAATTCTATGCTTCTTTTATCTATTTTGCGTTTGCTGGCTGCTTGTCTATTTTTTTAGAGCCGTGTCTTAGTTGTATACCTAAAATTTTCTATAAACCTTAAATCTAGAGAGTTTTGCCATAGTCTCCATGCCTGGCAAGCGGATTAGTGCATTGGTGATTACCTACAAACTGTTTGATAAAACACAGAAAGACTGCTTCTCTCCTTCTGGTGGAAATCCTTAGCTGAAGACATCCGAGAGCTGGAATGAATGTGGTGGATGGCAACATATCAATATCGCCTGGGACACAGACGGCGGGTTGCCAGGCTTCTGTCTTCTATTATTTCTTCATTGGAAAGTGTCCACGATTTTTTGTTGTTGTTACGACGGGGAAGGACTTAGCCTTCATCTCATGTTTTTCAAGTTATGATGAGGCCGAAGCGCACCTCACCTCACCTCACCGGAATCCTCTACAGTGAGACTTAAAAAGAGACCTTCACCAACCAAACCATGCACGTAGATGTTCTATTGTACCGAACACATTGACCTTCAGGAATGGAACACTGTGCCATCGTCTGTTTACCACACCAATACAAACTTGGAGTCTTCAAGGTCAAGGGATAGGTGCCTTTTAGACGAACGTGTAATCTTAGGCGTTCACATTCACTTCACATCTTTACTTGATTTTCAAGTGAGCTGGTGGTCAAACTAAAACTAGTGGTTGGTGGTAGGACTACCTACCACCATCGTACCTGAGTCTGTCGCCATACCAACAATTTCAAATCGTCGTGTTCCGGCATTTAGAGGTAAGATACCCAGTTCTTCAGACAGTTGAGGATTTCGGGTGAAGTACACCTCCAACTTCGGCTTTTTATAACTTGAAAGCAAGGTGAGATGAAGCCTAAGAGCTTTCCAATCCCCCAAGGAAATAAAATGTTTTTTCTTTATAATTTTGCAGTGTTACCTTTGGCTGCGGGTCGGTCTGCATTTATTTCTTGGATTCATAGTTGCGATGCTGTTCCACAAGATGGGGTTTGATGCTTCGAAGACAATCTTCAACTTTGGATTCTGCTACGCGTGTGTGATTGCTATGCTGTATATTCCTATGATGCCAGTTCTGCTAGCTTGTAAGTAATAATGTATATAATTTAAAGGATCCAAACCCAAAGATTTCCAACGGGACCCTATTGCTAAACCTCTGACGTCACTCCATTCATCCATTAGTTATCCACCGGCACAGTCAATTGTAGATAGTTGAAATATTCACAAATTGTTCTTTTGCCGCCATGGCAACAAATAATAAAATTAAACTTATGAATAAAAAACTTAAGGTACTAAACGTGATTTTTGTCTGAACACTATTACTGTCGCAAATTTAAATTTTTTGCTACACACCTATAAGAGCATAAAATAACAACTATCAAAGTAATTAATCTCTGTTACAAAAAACGATCTTACTCGTTTTTTGTAACAGAGATTAATTACTTCTTTCCGAATATTCTAAACATAATTGGAATATTCTAAACATGTTTTATAGAAAAATCTTTCAAACGGCTTCGTAATGTTCACACATTTATAACGTAATTGGTAACGATATTATGTTATTGACCACAAAAAACATGTATCTTAGTGTAGGCATGGGCTATCGCACTAAATGACTTTTGATGGTTTTAAATTTGTTTATCTTATTATGTACATAACCAACCATAACCAAGTTCATAAGATTGATAATATATGACCTGCGATAGTTGACCTTGGTTATCCTACCTATTACCTGTATCAGAATACAGGTACAAAATTAAAGGGTGTGAGAAAGCATTATTAGAATTTATAGTTGAATAATATCAACTAGTTGTTCGCCCCGAACTGAGATCGCGTGATGTCTGGTTTGAGTTAGGTATTTAACCACGGAGATTATTTCTCAAAAAGGACGTAATTAAAAAAAACGACCAAAGTGTACTTTCATTACACCTTACTAAGCACTCTTTTTCTCAATCTATCTTTATTCACCTGAGTATACGAGACACTCGCTTGTTGCTAACTCTAATTGTATGCAAATCCAGAAAGAGAGCAAAGCACCAAACCACCGACTGTACGTCATAGTAGGTGAGTAGAAAATAGTAAGTGAATAAGTCACCCCTTACTTAAATGAAACATAGGTTAATGTCGTTTTGAAAAGTGCTCTCAAAACCGTTGCCTTAGTAGTTAGTCGTGACTTAAAAATCTACCCTTAATAATCTAATTGACTTTACGACATCTGTGGGCTGGAGCCTACGGATGTCGTAAAGTCAACCAAGGAGCTTCAATTAAAAGGCAACAGCTTTTTTCTAGTATATAAACATAACTTAACTGTGCTCACCAATCTGTCTACCAAACGTGGTGTTTATGGCCAAATCTTAGAGTTTTAGAGGAAGTTTTTTTCCAAATTGTGGTAGACAATAATTTGCTGTTGATGTGATATGCGCAGTCAAACTCCTTGCATGACATCCTTTATGTAATTCTTGGTTTTTATCGACAAACTTGGTTTGACAACCCTATTGAAAGAAAGAAAGAAAGAAAGACACATTTATTTATCCCACATAAACTAGATTATATAAAGTTGAGTTGTAGTAGTACTATTAAGTAGTAAGTTGAGTAGTACTATTGAGTGAATTACAAAAAATAAATAGACCAGTGAAATTTCGAATACCCTCTCTTATCTTACAAGACCTGATGATCATCTTTTGCCCCTTCATCTTTAAAAAACACCCCTAAGGGCAAAAATAAACTAATTTTAAATCTGCAGTTTCAACCCCCATTTTAAATAATATTTCAAGTTTTCACACGTTTTCAAGACTTCAATCTTATTCAACCCTTTTGCAAAAGTTAAGTCCTTAATGTTAATACTTTGCTTTTTATCAAATAAAAAAACAAATTAATTGTGAAATCAACCCTCTTGAACAGTATATCCTACAAGACATTATGAAGCGTTTTACCTTCATAACGCGCCCCTTTCTTACAAAAACCACCCTTATTAAAAAGTAAAATCTATATATTTTATGAATGTGCAGCCCATACTCTTTCAAATGATTTATCAAAAACTACCCTAGTGTCAAAAAAATCCTCATACCTATTGATGAGTATTAATATAATCTCTGCATGTTCAAAATTTTTAATTGATCGGATCAGCCATTCAAAAGATATAGGCGAAAATTTGTATTTCTTTTCACCCCAATATATCAAAAATCCCCCGCGACAATCAAATTCTATTTACGTTATCTCTTTACAGTTTAAGTTTCATGAAAATCGGATAACCCGTTCGAGAGTTATGTCGTCACAAAAATTGCCACACACATACATACATACATACATACAGTGCCAGATTTTCTAAGTTAACTGAGAGATCTCGTTCGCTTCGCTCACTCGATCAATAAATTTAATTGATATGACACGACAAGAATTTCATACAGCAAACAATGCACCATGTATCCCCTAAGAACTAGATTACTGATAAAATACCTACCTACTTACAAAAAATTTTTTTATGTAAATATATATTACATATCGTTACGCCAGTCATAAACGTCTAGAATATTCGCGAGCCTTCGCATACTTCCGAGAAAATAAGACAATAACAACTTGTTTATCAATAACACAAAAGGATGATTTATGACCGCCGTGCCAGATAACGCAACAGTTTGCGGCGCGACCATTCCCGCGCTTACTAGAACTTTCGATAAAGTTGGATATAAATTGACGATTCGGAAGCAAGGCAGTATTCGATTACGATACAGCGAGTTAACATCAAGTGATATTTGAGTGCGATAACAGTGTTTAGTGATTCGGTAGTATAACTAAGTAGTGTTGTACTGTGTTAGAGAGTAATTAGTTTGGTGCTGAATAAACGTGTCTTATTTTGAGTAATAACCGGTTGCTTTTAATTCTTACGAACCCCAGCTCTTAACAATATCATACAAAATACAATACCCAAAAGCAGAATTAACATTTATTTTACTGGGTAGGAATCGAACCCACAACCTAACGCGCAGAAGGCAGAACTACTACCAACGTAGTGGTAGGTATCATTAATTACACGAAAGCAAAGCATTGGTGAAATAGTAATCAGATCAAGGCGGATATTTTCTAGAGTATTTTCATATTCTATGGTCCGGTTGCAGGAATGGATTTTTTATTTACCCATTACAGCCCCCTCAGTACGGGGAGGGGATAAAAAATTGTCCTCTGTTTTTATCCCCCATCGGGAGACAAAATGCTCTCGGAGGTGGATAAAAACAGAGGACAAAAATTGTATCCCCGCCCCGTGCTGAGAGGGCAGAAGGGCTAACGTTATACCGTTATACACGTTATACGTTTTTTACCTTGTCTCACGTTGTATATTTTGATACGTAGATACTTCTATATAAATACATTCTTAAATAAACCAGCCATGCGTACAGCACACCCACAGTTTTGAGGGTTCCAACCCACATTTTAATGCAAGAAAATCACGTTCCTTGTGTGGTTGTTTTTTTTTGTTAGCTAAATAAAAAACAACCACTATACCTACAATAATAGGCAATTTAAACACTGAACATTTCAACTGTCAATGACCGCCGAGTATCCAAGCCGAGGCTTGGGTACGGAACCCTAAAAAGTATTTCCATCGGTCCTAAATGACGCTGTTTGAATTGCTGAAAAAATTATACATATTCTACAGAGCGTTTCAAAGATATACATAACATGCCTACTTCTGAAGCAGTCGAGTAATACGGTACCGTACAGCTTTTGTATTTTTATTTATACAAATTGAAGATTGAACAGTATTGCGCTCGTCGATTTGAGGCACAAATATTGTTAAGCCTCGTGTGTCCGTAATTTCACCGGCAACCATAACCTTCAAACCGGAACACTGCAATGCTGTTTGGCGGCCGAAATGCTTAGATAAAAAATACAAAGGATATCGCATGCGCTGCTTAATAGTGTAATATACGAGTATTAGTCATGCAATGCTAGTAAAAGATAGCAACATATATTATATAATTACTGCTTTTAAAACAAATTGCAACTCCAACAAATAATTGTTAGCTATTGCTAGTTACGACCTTGACAGACGAGTTACTGAATTATAACTGATGCTCCGTACATTTTGGCGGAGATTTAGGTAAGACACATTCGGGTGGATGGTGCGAAATCCGATGTTTTATTTATCTATATTATAGGTTTGGTGGTAGTGCTTCCATGAATGAGCCGTTCACAAGGAGCTCTACTACTAAACAGCTACAGCTCCTTATTCCTCCTCTTATTTATCTTACCCGAAATAGGTTTGGTGGTAGTACTTCCATATACGAGCCCTTTCACAAGGAGCTCTACTACTAAACAGCTACTGCTCCTTATTCCTCTTCTAATGTATCTTAGCCGAAACAGGTTTGGTGGTATTACTTCCACAGCTACAGCTCCTCCGGTATTTCAGTTCCAGACGAAGTCCAGCTCGTGAAGCGGGAGTACTTCAACCGATGGTACGGCCTGAAGCCGTACTACGCAGCGCTGGTGGTGTCCAGGACTCCCGCGACGATATTCTTCAGTCTCATCTACCTGGTGATCACGTACCCTCTGACGTCACAGCCCATGGAGGGCCCGAGGATCGCCATGTTTACCACCATCTGCATCATGGTGGCGCTCATATCTGAGTCTATGGGGACCGCCATCTCTTCGATGCTCAGCGTTGTGGTGAGTACCTATCACTTCACCCGGAATCCTCAACTGTCTGAAGAACAGTCACTGGCTATCTTACCTGTAAAGGCCTAAACACAATAATTAAAACTCCTGTTATGGCGACAGACTTAGACAGACTTTAGGTAAGATGGTGGAAAACCAAGCACAATATTGTACTCCCCTGGGGATCAGACCCGAGACCTTTGGATCTGACAACGATAGGCGAACCATTAGACCACAGAGGAGAAAAAATATTAAAATTATTATTTTTTGTTATGAATTGAAGCGCCTTCATCTCACCTGATTACAAGTTGAGATAAGGCCGAAGGTGGAGGCGCACTTCACCCGGAATCCTCAACAGACTGAGGAGCTGGGTATCTTACCTCTAAATGCACACAACCATTTACAATTGTTACATTGGTGTGGCAGCTTTGCTGATGGACGGATTCCAGTCAAAAAGTAAATCAATCATCGATATTGATCAAGAATCAACCGTAGATCGATATTTTTTATGAATTGTATTTGTTTTTTTTAGTTAAATTGAAAAGTTTAACTCTTCCGTGACTTGTACGCATCCATCTGGTTTTTTTTCTTATATTAATTTTACTCAGCGCCATCTAGCCCCAAACTAAGCATAGCTTGTAACATGGGAACTAAATTACGGATAGAATACTTAAATTTGAAGTGAAACTTGGAAAAATGACCGACATTTTTTTCAAGAACATGGGACGGATGAAACATAAAAGTCATAGGTACATTGAATTTTTTGAGCTGGAAACTTAAGCCTTTCTTCCATTCTTTCTCAATAAAAGTATATACATTAATAAAAGTTTATACATTTAGTACGTACTAAAGGATATTTTTTTAACAATTACTATCAGAGGCACCTAATTACATTGTGAGAGACCAGAAGTAGGTTCTCAAAAACCTGTATCACCCCCCCCTGTATGTAGGCCCCCCTCTCTCAGATCCTCCTCTTCTGCCCAAAAAGAGAGTACTTAGCTATAAGTTATTTTTATTACCCATTTCCTTTTATTTTCTACCTATTTAATGAGTTTGTATGCATGTGTTTGCATGTGTTGTTAATCCACGGTATATAAGCTCCCTTGATGAAAAATTTCAGCTCAATCCGTTAGGTAGTTTTTAAGAAACAGTTTTGTATGGCAATATTTAACAGAATATTTCCATCCCATGGGAACTCTGTGTTTTTGTGTTTGTTGTTCTTAGAGCAACATTTGTGCAAAATTTCAGCTCCATCCAATCCATCGTTTTTGCGTTATGAGCAACAAGGTACCAATACGTTTTGTATGGTGATATTTGACATCATATTCCTCGGGAACTGATTCCTGGGAAAAGCAAACAATTGATTCAGGCGTTATTTACGGAAATATATTTTTTCAAACTAGCTTAGCGGATTTTTTGCTTTCTGTTTTCAGATTTGTATTGTAACTTTTTAACACACAAACTTTCGCCTTTACAACACAAGTGTGATGTAGGTACTAAAACGTGACTATGCATTCAGAGTATTCTATTAGTTAACCTTGTCTAGATTGTCGTTATACCTGTCTCAAAAACTTCACCTTGACATCACCTATAGAAAATGTCTTGTCATCTAGGTACCCGAATGAAGATGATGTCAATTGAAATATGAGCTTATAAGGGAGTAAGTTAACAAACGCTAACAAGTAGGTACCTATACGAGGAAAAACGGCGTGTCATGACATTCTTTGCCGTGGCGGTCGAATTTTTAATCTACCCCTCCAACACACCCCATGGATGTCGTAAAAGCCGACTAAGGGATCTATCCGGAAGGGCAGCCGCTACTTCTTCTCTTCAGTCTATTATCCACACCTTTACTGTGATCATCAATCTGCCTGCCAAGCGAGGTGTTTATGGTAAACCCTCAAGCTTTGGAGTATTCTCTGTCCAGCAGTGGACACTAAAAGGCTGAAGTGAAGTGTGTCATGAACATAGGTGTTTGTGTGTTGTCACCAATAATTTTCAAACTAAAATATGATTTGTTAGATGGCACCTCAAACCATTTTTTGGGCCATTTTTATCAGGTCAGGATCTGATGATGGGATCCTGTAGAAATCTGCAATATTATAGGCACACTTAAAGCGATTTGGGCATTTTTAGGGTGTATTACCCCAATAGTAAGGAAAAAAGGACCCCTTATAGGATCACGCGTCTATATGTCTGTTCGTCCATCTTTCATCATAATAATTGCAAAAAGTACTTCTTTTTAGTTTTTAAAACGTAATTATTCCTTATCGCGCTTTGCCACGATCGTGTTTTGTCACATGTGGTACATGTATGACAGTAATTTATCCTATCGGTAATTTATCAAACAGCATGGTGACTTATCATCATCTGAATCATCCTATGGTTGTCTCGGATATCAGAATCAAATTAAATGCCTATTCATTCAATAAAATCAAAGTGCAATAATGTATAAATAAAACATACAATACTGTCATCGGTGTTAATAATACTAAAACGATGAATATAGGTACTTACAAATGTTATAATGTCACAAATACTCAGGAACCGCGACGGGATTCGAACCCGCACCTTGTGATGAAAAAGCAAAAACGCCATTTTACTTTTTCCATTATTATTTCCATTTTTTTTCACACTAGGGCAGATCACAGATTTGTGAATCCCTGCTAGATGGCGTACCTAGATCGTTGCTCAGGCTGAGTTTGGATATGACACAAACATTCGGAATCTGCGTCGTTGCGCAATTGGTTAGAGCGGAAACACTGGGAAAAGATGCGGGTTTGAATCCCGTCACGGGTTGTGAATTTTTGTGTTATTATAACATTTTGTTAATGTTGTTACCAAGTGCAATCACTTGAAAACCACCTCTGTGGTCTAGTAGTTTCGATCCCCATGGGGAGTACAATATATTGTGCTTGGCTTGGTTGGTGGTAGGATCTTGTTTGGGTCCGCCTGGCTAGCTACCACCATCTTACCTAAATCTGTCGCCATAATAACAATTCTTAAAAAAAAATGTTGTTTTCTGGCATTCTGGAGGTAAGATAGCCAGCTCCTCAGTTTGTTGAGGATTCCGGGTGAAGTGCGCCTCCATCTTCGGCCTTATCTCCTTATCGTGACTTGTTACCAGGTGAGATGAAGGCCAAGCGCTTCCTCGTCGTACAATAAAAAAAAAAAGAAATATAAACAAATTATGAATACTAATACACCAACGTTAAAATAAACATTTCTACGCGGCGTATGCAAAATTAAAGACAGAAAATTAAGTTCGACCTACACCTTTACCGATTGGCTTATGCATTCAGTGTCAGGGTTAGAACCCAGACGCTAATTTATTATGCTTCTTCCGCGTTGTTTCCGCTAAGATTTGATATTGACGATACTTTTATATGATTAGGTATTATATACGATGAAAAATCAAAAACTGTGATTAAAATATATATATATATATAGGCTCTGTATAATATATACTATTTAGCGTGGCAATGCAGCCGGTATCTTGGGCACGCTTTCGTCTGGTACTTGCTGTTTTCCGTTTGTACCAGCCCTTAGGTAATCTGACGAATTCCTTTGTACATAGTTAGTTTAATTGTAATTTCTTTGTATACGTAGATAGTAAATAAATATATGTAATGTTTTGTTACTAAGAATATTACATTACATTACATTTTTAAACGCCAGGGAAGCGCTTGGCCTATAACTCACCTGGTTTTCAAGTTAAGAAAATGCCGAAGATGGCAGCGCACTTCACCCGGAATCCTCAACAAACTGAGGAACTGGCTATCTTACCTCTAAATGACGGAACCAAACAATTTTAGAATTGTTGTTATGGCGACATAATTATGTAAGATGGTGGTAGCCTACTCAGATTAGCAACTCAACGCAACTTTACTCTACTTTCGAACTAAGATATATTAATAATAAAGGTGACATTGCTGTGCGCTCAACCACGGCGCTTATTACCACCAGATGACAGAAATATGCGCGTATTTCTACGTTTTGTTTTTTTTACGATAAAACAAATAAGAATTTTGAAAATCTAAAACACATACCGTCTGCTGTATACTGTGTTTATTTACTGTACAAAGTGTCAAGGCCTAATTGGGCGTGTTTATTGAATTGCGAACATTTTTGTTACAAATTAGAGTTAACTTTGGATTTTTTTTCCATACAGAAAATTTTATGTAATCATGTTTTTGAAACACGAGCGTTCTAGCATCAATGCAGAACTATGACATATATTAATTTCAAAGTAAATGCTACAGTACAGTGGAAGATGTGATCGCTGAAGCTAAGCTATTTCACGTATCATACTCTTAAATAAAGACCTACCACCAACCACACCAAGCACATATTATACACCTGGTGATCGAACCTGGAACCTCTGGTACTTACACCAGTGGGTGAACTAGTTCAGTAGTAGCACACTCGATCGTTTATCTAGTCTTTAAATGAATACATTTATTCAATAAAAAGTACAATTAAACTAACTATGTACAAAGGAATCAGTCAGATTACCTAAGGACCGTTACAAACGGCCTGTAGGTAACTCAACTGTTCCAGACCAGTACCAGACGGAAGCGTGCCCAAGACACTGGCTGCATTGCCACGCTGAATAGCTATGCTAATTCGCTGGCCTAAATAAGAGCCAGCCCTTGGGTCACGTTTTAGGTCTTGTCTAGTCTTTTGTTCGTTCAATAGTTCATTCATTGAATGCTTCGTTCCAGAACTCGGTATTCCTCGGGCCAGCTCTCAGCGTGCCGCTAATGCTGTTAGCGGTGTACGGCATTGGCAGTGGCGACGACCCTCTGCCGATCGTGTGGCGGCTGGCGCGGGCCTGTTCCTTCCTGCGTTACGGGATCGAGGGTCTGGTGGCGGCCATATACGGCGCGCCGAGGGAAGACCTCATCTGCCCTGACGACGTCGACTATTGCGAGTACAAGAACGTCACGTAAGTTTCAAGACCCTCCAAGGGCTATTTCTGCCCCCACGTGGCCATCATCTTGCAACCTCGCGTGTGTTTTTTTTCCGTCCTACGGGGATGTTCTCGGCCTTCATCTCAGCTGATTCTCAAGCTATAAGGCCGAAGGTAGCGCACTTCACCCGGAATCCTCACATACTGATGAACTGGCTATCTTACCGCTAAATATGTGTGACGAAGATTTTTAACAGGTTGCCAAATTAAAGATTTAAGCAATAAATATTACCGGACGTTGATGTGATATATGAACGGAATCGGGATTTCGGTTCCATCATCGCATGACTTTCCCAAAATTCTTTCACTCCTCTAGGGGAGTGAAAGAATTTGGAATATTACAGGACATTTATTTCACACAGCACCAAATTAAGCATAGTAATATGGGAACTAGATTACGGATAGAATACTTAAATAATTTGTAAATACATACGTACTATATGATACAACACCCAATATATTCATCACCCAAATGTTTGTCCTGAGTGGGAATCGAACCCACAACCTACAGCGCAGAAGGCAGAGCAACTACCAATTTAGCTATGAGGCTTGGTAAACAATGAATATCTAAATTATAGAGAAACATTATACTAGATAAGAAATTATTAAGACTATATGGTAGGACAGATTATGGACTATGGACAAATTATTAACCTATTATATCTTATAACACAATCATATGTTCTAGTAAATAATTATTCATATTCATTTTTTTATGGCGGAACACAACAATTTAAGATATTTTGTAATTGCGGCAGAATTAGGTAAGATGGCTGAGCCAGACTGACTTCAACAAAGTTAAAAGTGTCAACATGTTTTTAAAACCGCGTATCTATTAGTTTCTAAGGAAAACCTCGATAATTAATTACTTATATGGTGCATTGAATTATGGAATATAAAGCAATAAAGCCAAGTTCACCTTCGTAGCCATGAGCGGTCTCTTAATATGCAATCGGAAGGAAGTTATTTATGCTAATATGCAGTCGCGTATAAATCACCTATTTCAAGAGTACATAAGAATTTATTCAATAAAAAGTACAATTAAACTAATTATGTACAAAGGAATCAGTCAGATTACCTAAGGACCGTTACAAACGGCCTATAGGTAACTCAACTGTTCCAGACCAGTACCAGACGGAAGCGTGCCCAAGATACTGGCTGCATTGCCACGCTGAATAGCTATGCTAATTCGCTGGCCTAAATAAGAGCCAGCCCTTGGGTCACGTGTCGCCTCAATCAAAAGCCCCACAATATTTTTGAAAACCCGGAGGGCATCGGCTCCCCACGGACCCAAGGTCTCCACCCCAAAAGGCTCAAATAGGTAAGCTCTGTCGAGACCACTATATTTGCGCCTTTTGTGATCCTCGGCCGAATCAGCCGCCGCACCAGCCCTAACTGATTTCAAGAGAAGATAGACCTAGCCATAAAAATAAAACAAAAGCTAGAAAATGTCTGTTAAAACTGTGTAGAATGAATGTCCTATAATAATAAAAAAAACTGCCACATACATATAGTGCTGGATTTCCCAACATACGAGGGCCCCGGAGTGCCGCTGATTTTCGCTCTCCAGTACAAACGTAGTTCCTTTTTCACTTCGAAGTCCTATTCACATGAAATTTTGCAGGTATAATTGGAAAGAGATAATCTGCGCAATTTTTTGTTAAAACGCAATGAAAATATATGGAAATATATGTTTGTAGGGAAAACTTTTTCAATAATATGTACAATATAACAGATTATGTTAGTTTTTAGAAACAGTAACGCACCACAGACACAGATTACCCTTATCTGATTATACCTGCAAAAAATCTTTTGAATCAGACTTGCCGTTTCGAAATTAAAATGGAACTACGTTTGTATGGGAAATTGGCCTTCTTAACTCGAAGATATCAAAAATGACACTCTACATAACATCATCATCATCTTCCTGTCTACTATCCCACACTAGGTGGATCAACATAGTCTTCTGACATTTTAGAGTTTTGGCTGAAATTTTAAGACCGGAGGCCTATTCACGCGCAAACTCGTTGTTTATAACAGTTGCGAAAACTCGGTTTAAGTAAATAAAAGTGGATAAAAGGGATGAATGATGAAAGGGGTGAGGATACTAATTTCCAGGGAGAACTAGTATACTACTATACAACACGCAAAAAAACTAAGTACACATAGGTACAAACACTTTTGAAAAAAAAACATGATAAATGAAAGACAGAAGAAAGAAAGTACATAATTAACCACATAATAGGTGTGCTTGTGCTACAGTCGCAAATAGGCCACGGCAAGGCATTTAAATGCCCAACCATTTATATATGATTCCCAACGAGGACAAATATTTGTGTGATGAATATAGATGTTTGTTCTGTGTTTGGGTGTATTATATAGCACGTATGTATTTACAAAGGTATTTAAGTATTCTATCCGTAATCTAGTTCCCATATTAGGTACAAGCAATGCTTAGTTTGGGGCTAGATGGCGCTGTGTTGAATGAATCTCCTGTAATAATTATTTATTTAAAGGTAATGCCATTACCTTTACTTTATCTTATTTACCATTGGGCGCTGTTTTTCAACTTAGACCGTTTCATTACGGTCCCTATATCCCTTATATGGATATTCTATTGATCAATTAAGTATGCGTAGGTTAAAAGGATGTTGGAAGGTTAAAACCAAGCAAGGTTTTAGACATTATATTATTATAAATGTACCGCCTTTGCGGTCAAGTAGTTCACTCACCGGTATCAGACTCGGAGGTCCCTAGTTCGATCCCCAGGGGGGACAAATTTGTGGGTAACCACTATTTTACCTAAGTCTGTCGCCATAATATCAATTCCAACTTGAGCTTTGTATTATACAAAGTCAGATAGTAAATCATTTTAGAATACTTATTACTTGCACAGTAACGATTTTTTTTTTAATTTATGTAGTTAGGTAGGTACATGTGACTTGGTGAATGAGTAGGTAAGGAGAAAAAAGGTGCATTGTGTGAGAGATGCCTTTGTAAATGTGAGAGGAATTCGGAAATGACAGGTGGTAGAAAACATATTGATTTAACCCCATGACCCTACTTAGTAGGCAAAAGCAGCTGAATAGTGATGACTTAACACCTTCTTTATGCAAATAAATAAGAAAAATATACACTATACAATAATACTACAGTGTACAAGATATGAATGTCGGTCTATGAAGGACTATTTTGGTAACTTTAAATTATTTAGTAAAGCACCCATATCGTTTTGAAACATCATATCAAAGAACGACACGACTCGCTACTAGACGGAAAGATATCGAGACCATTTTTAATCCAAGGCTCAACATCGCTAGGCACTGCTGTATATATCAGGCTGTCAAATTATATAATTCTTTAGCAACTGACATGAAAACTATAGAGTGTGAAAATGTATTTAATTCCAAGTTAAAAAAAACTTTTGTTGAAAGGGTGTTTTTATTCAGTGGACGATTTTTTGAATAATAATAGACAATTTTTTGATGAACAACCTAACTGTTTGGTACGCATGAAATTGGGAAGCAAAATTGCATTATTTGTAAACGCATAAGCATAATAATATTATGTTTTTTTTTTATTTTGTGTCATTATAAAATTTGTAATAATTATTATTTGTATTAGGTATTTTTCAAACACGATTTTAATGATTGTTTATGAAATAAATAAATACTATTACAAACGGTCTTTAAGTAACTCCTGCCCAGACCAGACCAGTAACAGAAGCGTGGCCAAGACACTGGCTGCATTGCTAGCCTTAATAAGTCAGGCCTTGGGTCATGCGTCGCCTGAATCAAAAACCTCAAATGATTTTTGAAAATCCGGTGGGCATTATCTCCCCATGGACCTAAGGTTTCAATTCCTAAAAACTATATAAGTAAGCTATGTCGAGACCACTATATTTGCGCCTTTTGTCGCAAATATAGTGCGATTATTGCACAAACTTTTGTTAATCAAAATGTATGACCAGTACAGGCTCAGCCTAGTGTGTTACACCATTAGGTAATAATATTTATAATAATGATGCCTGTCAAATAAACGTTTTTTTTTCATTTTTCATTATAGCAAACTCGGCCGAATCAGCTACCGTACCAGCGCGAACTGATGACTCAGTTAGATAATCAAATAACCGTCTCTGTGTCTAGTAGTTCGCCTACCGATGTCAGATTCAGAGGTCCCGGGCTCGATCCTCAGGGGGAGTACTGTAGCATCCTTCATTATTGTAACCACCGAGCGCCGGGGAGAGGAAGTAACCGGCCGGCGTTTTATATAGGCGAAGGCGATGCGCGCGCGCCGACCACGACCGTCCACACACGCGCTCTGAGCCTTCGGACGGGGAACGCGTACCGCTTTGCTCCGCTCCCGCGTTGTCGCTCGCGAATATCGAACTATATTTCATACATCAACGTTTGTATCTGTACTCTATCTTGATTAAACCCTGTCAAATCATCTCGCTTTTTACCTCAATCGGTACCTACCTGCTCAGCCTAGACAAAGAAAGAATTTCTGTACAACGCGCATAGTACGCTTCAGTACAATAGGTAGTGCTTGGTTTGGTTGGTGGTAGGATTTTGTTTAACTCGTTGGGTGCTGGTCATCTCGCTCTCTATGTAAAACACACAGTGAGTGTTTTACAGCACCCATCAAGTTAACTCGTTGGGTGCTGGTCGTCTCGCTCTCTATGTAAAACACACAGTGAGTGTTTTACAGCACCCATCAAGTTAACTCGTTGGGTGCTCTCGCTCTCTATGTAAAACACACCGTGAGTGTTTTACAGCACCCACCCCACAAGTTAAGTCCGCCTGGCTAGCTACCATCTAAGCTAAGTCTGTCGTCATTACAACAATTCCAAATTGTTGTTTTCCGGTATTTAGAGGTAAGATAGCCAGTTCCTCACAGAACGTCCCCATCGTACAATTAAAAAAAAACTTTCCTACCGGTAGGTACTCCATGGCTTTAAGAGCTTTTTCCCATGCAAACACTTTGTTCCAATTTTGATATTTTCAGGACTTCTTGGGAGTTACTGTGTGGTTTTTGTTGCAGATATTTCGTGAAGATGATGGGTATGTCTGGCGTTTCGTTCTGGTCTGACTTCGGAGTGTTGCTGGGCATGCTGATCGCGATGAACCTGGCTGGATACTACCTTCTCCGGCAGCGGCTTTCGCCTAACTACGCCTTCCGAGCCATCAAAGTCATTGGCAAGTTTGTGAAGACCAAAATGAGCTCTATTAGCTGATGCTCTACATAGAACGAGCAGCCGTTTTTGTTTCTAAGTATTACCAGCCCCATAAAGGGGAGAATGGCATAACATAATGTCAAGGTCTTCTTATCGAGAGACGCTAATTTCTCGATTCTTTGTTATAACTGAAAAGTTGGCAAGACTAGGTGAATGGTGTTGCCACCTGGTTCAATGATGCATAATGCTTTTTTTTTTCGATTTTGATTGTAGCGTCCACAGTAAAATTATGGGCCTCTGTGCCCCATGGATGTCGTCAAAAGCGAGTAATGGCTATACCAAGTGATGAGCATCATCATTCAACCTGAGTACTTAACAGTAGTATACTGAAATCACCGAACGCCTGCCAATTTCTGTTGAGCATTTCGTGCTGCGATCTCCAACCCACTTGCCAGGCGTTGGCATTATCGCAGTCTATTGAGCAAATACGGGCGGATTATTAGAACTCAAGTAAATGTACCAAATAAATAGGTATTGGATGGAACTACGATTGCATGGAGTGGTTTTGAGGTGTGTGGTTATATTTTACACTTGATTTAGTATTTTTATCACAACGGGACGGAATTGAGACTCGAGCGATTTTGTATCTACATTTTGAGTGGTTATAATATATATCTATCAATCAGTCAAAAACTAGATTGAGCCTCAATCTAACTCTCTTAATCTATCGAAGCTAATGTTGGAATTGTCGCCTTGTCGTTTGATATAGGATAAAGTTTAAAAAGAAGTGCAAATTCACAGTTACTTTCTTTCGATTTGTAGGTATAAATGCAAAGTACCCCGATGGATATGTAAGAGTATTTTTTTGTTTTATAATAGGTACATTTTTTATTGTGTTTTATAGGTGGTGATTATATCGGTTAATGTCTTTAACATCTTGTTAATGTAATTATACTTTATTCAGTATCATAGGAATGTACCCGAAACTACCAAACAATGAATTATTGAATTCATTATTCATTAACTACACATGCATTTTCTGTTAAATTATTTATTTCTTAAAAAACCTGCAAGTTTATGACCCTATTTGTATGATTGTATTTATACCCTTTGCACCCCACGCAGATCTTTTCTTTAGTATCCTATTATGTATCCCATACATGCCAAATTTAATAGATATATCAAAAAACAGCGAGATTTCGACAATTTATCAACTCTGTGAGTTTGCACAAATTGGAATGGACCAAAAATTATTTAGGATTACGAGGATAAGACTGGAGTGCATTGATAAGGATATTATAAAAACAGAAGACTCGGAACTTCGTTACCAACATCCCGTGAGAATTTCCCAAAATCCTTAGTGCTTTCCATTATAAGGAAGCAGTCAGTCAGGATGATTTTATATATATAATTCAATCGTCCGTCTCATAATAACATTATACTATACACATAAATAGTAAAGTGTGATACATAGGTAGGTAGTGTAATGATTATAGGTTTGCGATACGGAGGAGGGTTATTTAATATTCTCATTCAAAATAATGTAAAATGGTTAAGTAGTTTATGAACTAGGTTTTAATATGGTTGACTATATTTCTTTTAAATAATAATTTAGTAGGATACTAACATGAATGTATATACTTGGTATAACACTGACTCTGTCCTAGTTTTAAGGTGGAGTCCCTTGTTGTTTTTTTGTACGGAAGATTGAAGAAATTTTAAGGCAAAAAAACGTTGAGTTTTAAATATATTTTTATATATTTTATCATTATATAGTAATTAAATAATGTTGCTACCTTTTACTTGCATCGCATGATAAAATATGCCACTATTTACGAAGCATAGTAGGTATCGTAGGGGATATCATTAGTTTTATTTAATTTACGAAGTTTAAATGAAGTTTTACCCTCTTTTAATTTTCAAAAATCCTTTCTCAGTGTTCAATTGAGCTATAAATGGACTCTTGTAACAAATTGATGATTTCACATACAACGGCTTAACTGTCAGTCGGTCAGCACATCAAATTTTATTTAATAGATAATGTGTAACTATCCTAGATGACCGTGTAACTAGTAATAGTCAAAAGTAATCTGGGTTTCTTGTAATATCAAAAACCTAGATCACTCTGACAGGAGTCCTGACAGAGTGATCTAGGTTTTTGGTCAGGAGTCGTTATGAGACTGTTTTATAATACGTATGATAAGGTTCCAGTGATGGAAATAATAATTGTTTTTTTTGTTATTGAAAATAACTTTTATTCAATCGGTTTTTTGTTTCATTAGGAAGGTCTTTGTGGTATAACGAATTCAGATCTGATACTTTATTTTAATTTGAAATATATTTACGGCGTCATGCAAGTATTGCATGCAATAGTAGGTAAATTAGTATTATATAATTATAGAGGACATTAATTTCACATACTGCCATCTAGCCCCAAACGTAGCATAGCTATATATACATATATATAAATTACTATTTCTAAATTATACTTTTTTTTTTTGTAAATACATACGTACTATATGATACAACACCCAAAAACAGAACAATAACTTATATAAATGAGTACACGACATACAAACCTAATAACTTGACGTGACTTGCTTGTACTTATCCATTTACTTATCTATATAATACATCTTATGCTGGACATTGTAATTGGGCTTAATTCATAACAATTTTACAATTCCTAGTTGGTTAAGTTAGTTAAGGTTTCGGGAACTGCTGACGTGTGTATTAGCATTAAATTTTGTGAATAAATATATTTCCATTTACAAACGTATTCTAGAACAATCATTTACCTACCTCCCTTTATAATAAGTACCATAAGTACTATATATTTAATAAATGACGTACCTATGTTTTTTTATTTTAATTGTACGACGGGGTTGGCGCGCTTGGCCTTCTCACCTGGTTACAGTTGAGATAAGACCGATGGTGCAGGCACACTTCACCCGGAATCCTCAACTACTTGAGGAGTTAGTTAGTTATATTAACTAGGTACAAGCATTTTCGAAAATCATACACTGCTTTCAAATAAACTCATTTAATTCACCAAAATGTAATTATTAATATCAATAAAGTAGTCTTTAAAAATAATAAACATAATAAAACAACCATTTTAAACTTTTTAAATAATAAAACCATGACTAGGACAGCCAATTCAAGTAAGTGCCCAATTTTTTTATAAAAGCTCATGTGCTCCCTAAGTGCGTAGTTAAGTATAGTATTTTAAACTGTGCAGTTTATTAGTAGGAAACTACAAAAATCGTATTCTTAAGGTATTTCATAAGTACATCGTTGAAGTTATAACAAAGTTTCTATTACATCGAAAATACCCCTTTACTCGTTAACTATGCATAAGTTGGGAATCTGGTCTAGGGAACCGATCTCACTGCAAGATATCTTAAGTTCCATTTTCACATCTCAGATCGTAAATTATGCGATCTTTTAACATAAAAACTCGGACATCAAAAGAATCAAAATCAATGAAGTTAAAGACGCTTACAGTGGGATCGCCTATTAACCACTACTTACGGCATAATGGATACATAACATATTTTAGGAATGTATTAAGTAAATTAAATCAATGTGTAGACAAATAAATAACCTATTTATCAACATTATTTTGCTCAGTAAGTTGAATGGTGAGCAGAAAAAGTCAATTCAAATTATCACAATTTACAATCAAAAAATAATTTGTACTAAAATTGTGTTGCTTCGATCATCAATGATGCTTAAAGGCCGTAAATTATTAATACCTAGATTATTATTTACAACATACTTCGGGTTCGATTTGCTATTTGCGTACAATGAAGATAATTGAAGAAGAATAATTGAAGAGAATTTTGAGTACCGACTCTTTATTCGGATTTAAATGTGTTTTTTTTTATGGTACGACTGGGAAGCGCC
Organism: Venusia cambrica; assembly: GCA_951394065.1. Lineage (NCBI taxonomy): Eukaryota > Metazoa > Arthropoda > Insecta > Lepidoptera > Geometridae > Venusia > Venusia cambrica. The sequence goes on along the minus strand of OX596044.1, from coordinate 4,010,657 downwards.
TTCTAGACCTTCATCTCATCTGGTATCAAGTTTAGATAAGGTCGAAGGTGGAAGCGCTCTACACCTGCAATCCTTTACAGACTGAGGAACTGGCTATCTTACCGCCTGAATATGCCGAAACACAACAATATTTAGAATTATTATTATGGTGACAGACTTCGGTATGATGGTGGCAGATAGCCAGGTGGAATTTAACAAAGTCCTACCACCAACGTCTGCGCTGACATACGAAAATAATAGGTATGTATATTATTGTCTTTCCTAGGATTATTTTCCTAGGGTTAGGTGCACGCAAGATTTCTTTCAATTTTTATTTTACTATCACATGTAAAAATCATAAAAATATTTAAAGCAAAACAACAGATCCAAAAAATAACGAGCTTAACATGTAATTAAAAAAAAGTTATCAGACCTCTATCAAAAAATATAGAGGATTATAATATGTGATACTCTTATACTAATATACGCGTAAATAACATCGTTTCCAATATAATCGTGTTAAATATACAGAGATTATTGCTTAAAAACTATTATAGACCAGTATTCGTGGTAAATGAAAATAATGCAATAAAAACTGACCAGGCACGAGTGAGAAGGAAATATCATAGAAAACCTTCTGACGTAAACCTGGTATTTGAATTATTAACCAATTAATTAAGCTGAGCAAATTGGCAAATGCGACATATAGAAAAACATGCAAATTGACACGAAATGAGACCATAAACGTGCCCTTATTAACTTGGTCTTATAAAACTAACCTATGAAAAATAAAAACCTACAAAATGCTGCTACCAAAATAAATCATTTTCAGAAAAATATCATAAGACAACAAATTCCCAAGTACGATACAAACATTTCTTACAAGTTGTGTGTAATCATTTCAGTCACATAGTAAATCGTGTAAAACCTTATTATTAATTAATTATTATACATTCCACTGACCCGGCACATCCAATTAAATATTTGCTAGTTTCTACTAATTTCTACAGATGCTGGTAACTAAGTACTTACAGTAAGTATGAAACAAGATTCTTATACCTACTTAACTTAAATAAGTTTGTTTTATAGATCATGATTTTTATTTAATTAAAATGCGCTTGAGTCGATTTTTTTGTCTATACACCTAAATCCCAACTGATACTTAATATTCCCAGATTCTGATATCAATAATACCGTACGTTATAAAGATCTTTTTGTAATCACTATGTTACATAATTAAACAATTTCTAATGAGATTATAAATAAATGTCTTACGATTGATTTGGAATGTTTATTTATTATTATCAAAATGTACGAACAAATCTACAAATTAGCCATTAACTTTCGGAACGAATAAAGTAGATAAATTTAAACTTCCTTAATCTTAGCCACAGCCTTAGCCATATCTATTTTCATCTTCTAGCGTTAACCCCCCCAAGAGGTTTCTCAATAACAAAATGTTTCGTTCGTTGTCTTTATAAAGACTGCAGATCGCGACTCAGTCGTAATTATTACAATTAAAAATACCAAATGAATACTTTGGCACCTTCATTAAACAGAGGAAGAGTCTTGTGAGGTGCCTTCGATTAAATGACTTATACCTATTCATTCAAGGTGTTTCGTGATTACTAAACCGTTACGTAGTCAAATTGATTACCTACTTATATCTAAGTGGATATCTTAAGAGTTGGTGTTCTAATGTATAATGCTAACTAACTATACGAAGATTCACACCAAAAAATCAAGTCACTGAGTATTTACCCCCGTAAGTTCACACCGAGAGAAGTCAAGTCCCTGAGCAGTTACACACCGAGAGAAATCAAATCGCTGAGTGACGACACACCGTGAGAAGTCAAGTTGCTGAGTAATTACATACCGAGATAAGTCAAGTCGCTGAGTAATTCCACACCGAGTGAAGTCAAGTCGCTGAGTAATTACACACCGAGAGAAGTCAAGTCGCTGAGTAATTACACACCGAGAGAAGTCAAGTCGCTGAGTAATTACACACCGAGAGAAGTCAAGTCGCTGAGTAATTACACACCAAGAGAAATCAAGTCGCTGAGTAACTACACACCGAGAGAAGTCAAATCGCTGAGTAATTACATAACGAGATAAGTTAAGTCACTGAGTAATTCCACACCGAGTGAAGTCAAGTCGCCGAGTAATTACACACCGAGAGAAGTCAAGTCGCTGAGTAATTACACACAGAGAGAAGTCAAATCACTGAGTAATTACACACCGAGAGAAGTCAAGTCGCTGAGTAATTACACACCGAGAGAAGTCAAGTCGCTGAGTAATTACACACCAAGAGAAATCAAGTCGCTGAGTAACTACACACCGAGAGAAGTCAAATCGCTGAGTAATTACATACCGAGATAAGTTAAGTCACTGAGTAATTCCACACCGAGTGAAGTCAAGTCGCCGAGTAATTACACACCGAGAGAAGTCAAGTCGCTGAGTAATTACACACAGAGAGAAGTCAAATCACTGAGTAATTACACTCCGAGAGAAGTCAAGTCGCTGAGTAATTAGTTACCCGTAAAATCACACCAAAACAAATTAAATTGATGGTTTTGTAACATCCGTAACATAAAATTGTAAACTCATCATGTCCCTTACAGTTCCCACCATAATAACGAAGTAGGAACTCAAAAACTGATATTCCGATAACTGCCTCGATAGTATCACAGAGAAGGCACTTAGAATATAAACTGCTGACTAGGTTTGGCTTCATTGCACTGTTCTAGATAAAGCGCTGCTCTGTCCGAGTCGAGACAGGCGTTGAGCTTCGCGTGTCGTATCATGAGGCCCTTCCGTCTCCACAGCTGAGCGTCATCTGAGGAGTCGCAGGCGGCGAGGACCGCGGTCACTCGGTCCTCGCCGGACAGAGACACGCAAAGACTGTGGTGTCGGATCATGTTGTGTTCAAAGCGCCACTCTTGGTTGCCACCTGTGTTGTGGCAGGGGTACATACCTGCAAATTGGTGAATATCAATAAAAGAGCGGGGCAACCGCTGACAGGGACACAATTAACACCTGGGCAACAATATGTTTTAGAGTATGCCGGGGAAATGTTTGGACTTCACCTACCTGGTTTCAAGTATGTTGTGGCCGAAGGCGCATGGATGTGGCAGACTATCCACTAACAGGGATAAATGGCGAGATATCGTGAGGCACACACACACATTGGCCTGACCGACCACTCTGTCACGAGTGTAACGACCGGGAAGAATGGCAGAAGGTGGAAGCGCACATCATCCGGAATCCTTAACAGTTTGAGGAACTGGCTATCTTATCTCTTAATCTCACAACAATTTTGAATGGTTGTTATGGCGACAGAACCACTAGACCACAGAGAAGCAGTGGAGCTTTTAATAGAGTCAGCCACACCACAAGTTCTGTTAGTTTGAGGTAGGTGGTAGAGGTTTACCCCGGGCAAAAGAACTGCAACTGCTAAGTGATAAAAACCCTGGTAGAACCTTTACAGGTTCACCTGGCTAGCCACCACATTCCTGGAGAAGTCCGGTGCCAAACGGTTTCCAGTACTCCGCCTTCTGGGAAAGATCGCTCTATTAGCTTGTTACTCGTACATTACCATGATCATTACCAGCAATGTACAAAGATATTAATATAAGTATATAAGTATAACCATGTACAAGGAAATAAATATTCTTCCTACATTAATCGGTTTTGTTCCTTGTGCAAAACCAAGGAGGTTCTTCGAGAGTATCTGATTTTATAATGTGGGTTGTTCTTTTTATTTTCAAATATTGTCAATCTTGACATATTTGAAATTTTCATTTTTCATTCATGAAATGAAATACAAAATGTGAAATGAATACAGTAATCATGATTAATTACTTATGATAGTTGGTCTTCAGTAGGTACAAATAATCAGCGATAATAGAACTCAACTAATAATAAACTGAGAGGCTGAGCACTTCTACGAATTCGACCGAACAGGTGTATATTACATCCCGGAGAGGAGGTCAAATACTGTTATACGAATTGTAATAATGTAATGATTTGTGTTAATGTATTGGGAGCTGACTGTAAGAATACCAATCTCTTTAAAACGTTCCCTGAGAGTCACGAGTTTTCATTTTATAAATTGCCCGTACTTTTATATACCCTTACTCTTTTGCAGCATAACGCGGGTAATGTAGGAAGAATTCACATTCTTCCTACATTACCCTCATTCTTGTACATAACTGGTAATGTAATTGGTAATGTACAAATTACAAAAGTTTCTTAGTACATTACCCGCTTTTGTACGAATAATATTTTTTCTTTGTACATTGCTGGTAATGTAACTGCGTAATGTACGAGTAATAAGCTCTATTGTAGACCTGGAACTAAACATATCAAAAAAGGCCTGTCATACCCAAAGTCCCGTCCACCAAGTGGCCCATAGTGTCCATGCACCGTGTCCCCTGACGGATGGCATGAGCCGCCCCCTGCAGCGCCGGGACTTGCAGTTCTGGGTATACGTGCTCCAGGTACCAGCGGAACGGCTTGCAGTGTAGCTTCTCACGGAGCGAGGTGCGCTCCGATATGCTGGAAAGTACGGGAAATGGTAGACCAACCAAATCATATCAATACTCATTCAAATAAAAATGAAAACAAATCTGGTAATTCATTTCAGACAGCCGTCAAGCCGGGAAACGTAACGGATAGACTACATTTAATACCCTTTTTTTGTACGTACATACATAGATACTTATGATACTATACCTGTAGGTATACTGTAGGCACCCAAACACAAAACTCATAATTGAATAGCAAAAACCTAAAAGACACTCAGATATGTTTTTAAGTTTCCAAACGTTCCTTTCCAAAGTTCAGAGGGTGGACCTAAAAGATTCGATATCAACCTCATAACAAGCCTCATAGGTCAGTTGGTAGTAGTTCTGCCTTCTGCGCTGTAGGCTGTGGGTTCGATTCCCACCCAGGACAAACATTTGTGTGATGAATATATATGTTTGTTCTGTATTTGGGTATTATATCATATAGTTCATTACATCATACAAAAAGTATTTAAGTATTCTATCCGTAATCTAGTTCCCATATTACAAGCTATGCTTAGTTTGGGACTAGATGGCGCTGTTAATGTCCTGTAATATTTTTCTGGGGCTTAACCACAACGTCTTATAGCATTCTTGTTTTGATATTTGGTACATTACTTTTGTCTCGTTTTTTTCTATACTGGATAGACTGTGACAAAAGTAATATCAAAACAAGAATGCTGTAAGAGGTCGTGGTACCCCCCTGGCTGGAATAATTACCGATACGCAGCCTAGGACTGCTTGAACTGCTAGTGTCACACTCACCATTCTCCCCAGACATAAGTATCCACATCCCCCTAATCCCATACAACCGATTATTCCCAAGGAGGGTTGATGTCAGTCTTAAAATCTCAGCCAAAACTCGAACAACACGTTGAATACGTGTTGAGCCGACTTAGTGGGGACGAAGAGAGGAAGATGAAGACTTACTCTCCAAAGTTGACCTGCTTAGCCAGCGGCTGTGACTTGTAGTACAGCTCTTTGTAGTCGTCCATCCAGACCTCGGCAGCTCGCCTGGTGTTCCTCGCGAACACCGCTCCGGAACCTCCCGGGAAGGTGTACGGGTGCCGTTTTCTGAAGACGTGCCCCACGCGGGAGCAAGGGACTATCTCCAGGGAACCACCGCACTGCCACACTCTGAAATTACATCAACACAGCAACATCAAAATAGAGCTGTTTGGACAATTGGGTATGGGCTCGCCTGAGGTTTATTAATCCAGTCGTGCACCAATGGACTCTTCGCTTCTTCGGAAGCTTATGAGCGCATTTGACTCATTTTATTGTACTACGGGGAAGCGCTTGGCCTTATCTCACCTGGTTCCTAGTTGAGATAACGCCGAAGGTGGAGGCGCAATACACCCGGAATCCTCGATAAACTGAGGAACTGGCTATCTTCCTCTAAATGCCGGAATACAACATTTTTTGAAGAATTGTTATTATGGCGACAGAATTAGGTAAGATGGTATATAGTAGCTAGAAAGGCGGACTTAAACAAAATCCAACCAATAGCACAATATTGCTCCGCCTGGAGATCGAACGATCTGAAATCGGTGGGTTGAACAGATAGACCACAGAGGCGGTAGAACATTTTTTACAAGTTCGGACATGTCTCTGACAATAATAGAGATCCTAGTAGATGATCCTCATAAGAAACACGCTCGACTAGTGACTTGTCACGTTGTCAGTGTCACTTGTCAGTGTTGTGAATCCTAGAAGGGAAAAAGTCGGAGGCTATAGGTACTATTATTTGTGGTCCTATTCTTTGTGGTAGGAAGGTCGTGCTTACCGGTTCATTTGCTTCAATTAGTTCCCATCTACACCACTTCGTAAAATGTCGTGTCTTTAAGCTGGTCACACCACACATCTATTTGTCCTGGGTAGTAATAGAATCCACAACCTACAGCGCGGAAGGCAGCTCTACTTCCAACTGAGCTGACAGGCTTATTACATACCTGAAAGATATCTCCAAGTTCTCTCCCCCCCAGATATCCATCTTCATGTCATATTTTCCGAGCTTGTTGAACTGGCGTCGGTCAATGCTGAACAGGCCACCAGCGATCATAGGGGTCCGGATCACTTGAGTGGGGTCGGTTAGCCGGGCGCTCCTTTCGGCTGCAGACAGGTACTCCCACTAAAAAGAGTCAAAGTAGGTACTTTAAAAAACCTTCTAAAAAGCAGATGGCTACATGCAAAACTTGCGCATGTGTCGAACGTATAAGTTTGAACGTGCCTCTGACCCTAGTAGGTGACTATCATACGATCTACGCTCAGAGGTGAATCCACGAAGGGGAATATATTGTGAGACGTACGACTGCGAAAATAGTGGCATATTTTGTCTTGCGATGTAAAAGATAGCACATCAACAGACGGATAGTTTCCACTGCGAGACAGAGCCACTTCCAAAGCCGGAGGGTTTTAGCATAATCACCAAACTTGGCAGACGGATTGGTGTTCGCAGTAAAGGCGTAGATAATACACAGAAGGAAGCTGCTGCCCTTTACAACATCCATGGGCTGAGTTGGAGAGCTCGTAGGCCGCGACTGCCACGGAAAAAGATAGCAACATAATATATAATTACTGCTTTTCAAACAAATAGCAGCTCTAACTTAAGAAATAAGAGATAAAATGCAAAGTAAGCTATTGTCCGTTACGATCTTGACAGACAACGAGTAACTGAATGAAAACTGCTGCTGTGCGTTTGGTGGAGTTTTAGGTAGGACACATTCGGGCGCGACGGTGCGAAATTATTTATTTTTTATGTATGTAAAAGCTTTTATACTACAAAACAATTATGAAAAAATATTTTGTAGCTGGTTGCTTGTCAATCCACTCAAAGCCTTAATAGGCTACCCTAGGTACAAAAAATAAAAGGGATGGCGGGATAAGGGACATACCTACTAAGGGAAACGGATGAGCGGAATTTCATTGCAAACACATCTTAAACTTTGATATTTACGTGACTAACTACTGAAAAGATATCGAAAATCCAAAAACCCATTATCAAGACATAAATAATAGCTACATATTCAACCAAAAGGTACCTATCATGCCATTTCAGAGATAAATTTGGAAATATGTGCAAAACACAGTCTTTTCAGATTTGTGTCGATCGAGTTTGTTTTTTGCCAACCATGTTTTCTGAATGACCAATTGAAAACAAACCTTAACTTAACTTAAAAGCACCGCAAATTATCGCTGTTTTAAGACGTACGTTTCATAGTAAAGCCTCCTAAAGAGCCCAGATATTTAATCAGGAAAGGTATGTGATTTTTCAACGCAGGGGTAATGGTCGCAGCAAAGCGAATGGGTGAAATCTTGTAGCCGTAGTGCGCCTAGCCCAGAGCTCAGAGTCAGAGTTGACTTTGAAATGGCGTACTTTTCAGAGTCCAAATGGCTTTCAGATAAAGTAGGTGCGATGTATGACAGATTTGTTTTTTAAGAAGATAGGAGAAAAACGACTTTGCACAATGAGTTTTGAAGCTACAATTGACCAAATATAAACCATTTATCGCGTATCTAAAGCTGAGGAACAACTTTGAGTTCAATGATGTTGATGATGATAAAAAGAAGTCAACTATTTCAGGCGTGTGCCTAAGACCCACACAAAATAAAGAAATAAACACGATGGCAATTTAAAAATACAATGAAAGTTTACCCACAACATCTGGTAATACCTTTTTAGTTATACACATTTAAAATATTTTTTTTTATGATTGGCGAAATGGACTTGCATCCAGACCGTAAAATTCATAATAAAAAAAAACCCAGTCATATAAGTTACAAATTGTCAAATTGGCTAAACTAAATTTGAATTTAAAATTTGAGCTCTCAAAGTCAAAAGTCAAAGTATTTTTTTTATCATTAAAAGATTTTAGAATTTCATTTTGAAACGTCAAATCTACCGCCTGTTCTCCATTTAAACAATCCTCACGCCCGTAGGCCCTGCTATGATAGAAAACATTCATCTTCCACACGACTGCGTGCCCGACAAGATGTCACGAGTGTGTGCAGGTAGGTACGTCCTCTATTAGTTATTCTGTAGTTCAGGCTCTAACAGACTGACATCTGATGTTGCCATTTGCAGAAACACAAAAGTGGCCAAACCCGTTCTATAAAATTAATCGTTGCGCTGAGTATTTTGTTGATGTCAGATCCAATTTAAATATATAAATTATATTTTTGGGTGCCGTACCCAAACGGTGACAACGGGACCTTGTTACAAAGCCTTTGCTGTTATGTTGTCTTATTAACCGTAATATGAAAGCATTTGAAAATTATACTTACCTATTTTGTAAGTATTTATTTCTACTGTCTTTATAACAACGAATAATAAAAATAGAAGAGTGTGTTTTTTTTGTCTTGAAATGTTGGAGGGAACCCTCGGTGGGCGCGTCCGCACTTGACCAGTTTATTTAAGTTCCCTTTAATGTGATCTCAAATCAAAATGCCAACTATGTTGTAAAATTGAAATGATAATTATATAATCTACCTCGTTAACTTTTCAGCAATATCCATATTCATCAGGATTTAATTCAATTTTCGATTTAAGTCGTAAAATCATTGCACCATTTCCATTAATATTTCTGCAGATTTGAATTTCGAATTTATTGCATGAATAGCTAACCTACTTGGTTCTGAAACTTTTTAGCGTCGAAACCGGCCGTATTTAAACCATTGATATTTTGATAAAATTTTGCTTGTGTACAAACAATTACTGAGGATTGAACCCGGGAACTCTAAGTCTGATACTGGTAGGCGTACTAAGCCACAGAGGCGGTAATATTATGAAAATGCCGTAGCAGTCACAGCTAAGGAATCAACTTCTCCAACTCAGTCCGCTGATATCGTATAAGTCAGTAAGACCACAAGACCACAAGATAGAAGGTACGTCTTTCTTCTGACGTATCTTACACTTTTCGAACACCAATCAACCTACCAAGCGTGGTGGTACCACTTTTATCACCAATACTCACAATGAAAGATCATTCACCACCATATTTAATTTAAAATCACACCCAAATACACATGCTCACTTGAGTATGAAGATATTTTTATCTCCACTGATATAAAACACGTATTGTAGATTCATATATAAACTGATTCATTACTGTTATATACCTACTTTAAAATACCTTGGATATATAGTTATCAGTTCTCACCAAAACTTCAGAGACAATTACCAGCCAGCTTCAAGTGTCGGTGTACGCGCGAATCGTAAAAAAAGCGCTATCATCATTTTTACAAAACGCAACCAACTTCATGGTGTCGATTTTAAGAGTCGGTGTATGCGCCATCGTAAAATCACCCTCTACATATTTCCCAAACGCGTCAAAAGAAGTGGTAGGTGCTTCAAAACTTTAAGAGCCCTGACTCATCCTATAACCTCTGACCGTTATTCATAGGTAAGTACGTACAACCTAAATCTGAAAGCAATTGAGCAAGTTAGACAGGTAGCCGTCCATTCGCCAGTTTACCTTGAACACCAGGTTCCAGTCGAAGCCCCCGCGCAGGTCGGCCGACGCGCCGATGTATTGGAAGGTATCCATGCTGATCACGTCGATCACTGGACACACCACTCGACTCGGGTCCTGGAACGAAGACAATCATACGTTAGTAAACGCACGACATCGTCTGTTTTTATTTTCTTTGTAAGCGATGGTTGCTCCTGACCTGCCGTGCCCTGACCTTGGTTGCGATGGAGCGAGCTATCCTAGGCATCGGAACTAAAGCATAACTGGTCTCTAGCCAGGCGGACTTAAACAAAGTCCTACTACCAACCAAACAAAGCACAGTATTGGGCATCGAGCCCGGGACATCTGGATCCGATAACATTTATTGTCACGGGTTTGAAGCATATATCTCCGTATCCGCCTCTGTGGTCTAGTGGTTGAACCCACCGATTTTAGATCCTGAGGTCCCGGGTTCGATCCCCAGTGGGATCAATATTTAGCTTGGTTTGGTTGGTGATAGGATTTTGTTTACGTCCGCCTGGCTAGCTACTATCATCTCAACTAATTCTGTCGCCATAATAGCAATTCTTAAAAAAAAATGTGTTCCGGCATTTAGAGGTAAGATAGCCAGTTCCTCAGTTTGTTGAGTATTCCGGGTGAAGTGCGCCTCCACCTTCGGCCTCAACTCGTAACCAGGTGAGATGAACGCCAAGCCCTTCCTCGTCGTACGATAAAATAAAAAACTCATTACGAAAAATAAACCATTGCCTTTCAACAAGAACTTACTTATATTTCGTTTCTTTTTGCAACATATTCACAAAGATACTTTATCTACCACTTAGTGTTGTTTTGTGTTGGCTATTAGTATTTGACCAAGTCTTGACTTTGCACACGTGCGGCCCTGACCTTGCTAAAGATCACCCCGGACTTTCATTACCATCTTGACATAATGTCAAGGATGCGTCACAAGACTATTATGAGAAACCGGATTGGTAACGTACAGTCACACTCATCAGGTCAAGAGAAGCAACTGTAATGAACTTGGGATTATTATAAAGGGAGTTTTAGTGGAACTCATTGACAAACTTTGTAGCTATATAGGTACAATGTATATGTTCACTGTACGAAGGGAAAATAATAAGGGTAGGTGTTTAATTGCGTTCAACGCCCCTGGAGTCCAGCTATGATAACGCTGAAGGTGGAAGCGCAGTTCTCACAGAATCTTCAACAGAGGAACTGGTTGTCTTACCTCTAAATGCCGGAATAATTTAGAATTGTCATAACTGTAATTTTATTTTATTGTTTTTATTTTAGTCCATTGATTTTGATTTTAATTTTGTGTTTTGTGTATTTTCTTGTATGTACATTATCTCTATATGAGCTTAAAATTGCTCGTAATAAACGATTTTTATTTATAACGGCGGATTAAGGTAAGATGGTGGTAGCACATACCTTGGAGGTAGCGGCTAACGAATCGACCCCTCCAACTCAGCCCATAGATGTCGTAAAAGCTGACTAAGTGATCTCACCAGAAGGGCAGCAGCTTCCTTCTGTGTGTTATCTACACCTTACTGCGATCACCAATCCAGGAGGATGGCCCGTCAAGCGTGGTTATTATGGCAAAACTCTCCAGCTTTGGAGGAGGCTCAGTTTAAATGTGGACAAGCCTCACAGCTCAGTTGTAGTTTTGCCTTCTGCGCTGTAAATCGTGGGTGTAATTCCCACCTGGGACAAACATTTGTGTCATAAATATTTATGTTTGTTCTGTGTTTGGCACATTGTATGATATGTATGTTGCTATTCACAAGAAAACGTTTGTAACATGCTATAGATAACTATATTTAGCCGTAATCTAGTTCCCATGTAGGAACAAGCTTTTCTTAGTGTGTGGTTAGATGGCGCTATTTGAAATCAATGTCCTGCAATATTAAGCAATCCAATATTGCAAAGCGTATGCTAAATAAAGTGTAATGAAATTTACTAATAAACTGCAAGCACTTTGTTTTAACAACAGCTTTTGAAACCCCTCATAAATGTTAAGCCGGATTATCTCATAAATTTAATGCCAATCATTTGCCTAGTAATAAAACTAACCAGTTCTAATATAGGTAAATTTCCGAGGGCTAGTAGTACAATACATTCATGTACAAACTATGCTTTGTTTGGGGCTAGATGGCGCTGTGTGAAATTAAAGTCCGTAATATTGATTATTTTCTGTGTGCGTCCTGTATTATTTATTTATAGTTCGAGGTGCTTGGCCTTCATCTCACCTGATTTTTCAAGTTATGATAAGGCCGATGGTGGAAGCGCACTTCACCCGGAATCTTCTACCAACTGAGGAACTGGCTATCTTACCTCTGAATGCCGGATCACAACAATTTTTAGCGACAGACTAACTTTAATCTGTCGCTAAGGACTTAAGCAAAATCCTACCATCAACCAAACCAAGCACAATATTGTATCCCCCGGATCGAACCCGGGACCTCTGAATCTGAAATCGGTGGGTTGAACCACTAGACCACAGAGGCGGTTTGTGTAATGTCTGTGAATAAGCGCGCGTCATGTCACGTCATTTTAGCCAAAATATCATTAATTCAGGAGGTCGTCGGTTGTGCAAATAACTATCAGAATTTTAAATCATAGAATTTTTAGGGGTTCCGTTCACATAGGATGCCAATGGGACCCAGGCCAATACCTACTAAGCCTCCACTGACCGTCCGTCTGTTCATCTGTCTGACTGTATCTCACGAACCAAAATAGGAAGACAGTGAATTTCGATAATCGCGATAACAACAAATAAAAAATATAGTTTCCTACGTTTTTAAAACTAAAAAGAAAACCAACTTCAATGAAGTATATGATACAATTTCGTTAACCTGGATGACGTATTTTTGACAATTATTATGATGAGAGATGGACGGACGCGAGTGATCTTATAAGAGGTTCGTTATTTCCTTACCTTTGAGGTTATACATCCTAAAATACCCAAATCACTTTTAGTGTGCCTGTAACATTTGAAGAGTTCCCTGGATTTCTCCAGGATCCCACCATCAGATTCTGACCTGATGACAATGGGACCACCTGCCAAGTATATTTAACCGCCTCTGTGGTCTAGTGGTTCGGTGTCACCGTTTCCACCGGTGTCAGACCAGAGGTCCCGGGTTCAATTCCCACGGGGGGCACATATTGTGCTTGGTTTGGTTGGTGGTAGGACTTTGTTTAAGTCCGCCTGGCTAGCTACCACCATCTTACCTAAATTTGTCGCCATAATAACAATTCTAAATTGTTGTGTTCCGGCAATTAGAGGTAAGATAGCCAGTTCCTCACTCTGTTGAGGATTCCGGGTGAAGTGCGCTTCCACCATCGGCCTTATCTTAACTTGGAACATTACAACCCGGTAAGTTCAAGGCCAAGCGCTTCCCCGTCGTACAATAAAAAAAAAAAAAAAAAAATGGTATAAATCGAACAAAAAACAAAAATCTAAATCGGTCTAGGTGTCTTCGAATCGGGGAATATACATAAAAAAATAAGATACCGACGAACTGAGAACCTCCTCCTTTTTAAAAGTCGGAATTAATGAAACAAAGTTTGTGTCCTGAATTTATATGCAAATGCCGAACGCGAGTTTGACGTGCCTTTGACTACCCTCTAGTAGGTGATCCTCATAAGATCCACGCTCTGAGTAGCGATCAGATTTAAACCGAACGGGAAAAAGTCATGACACTTTTTATGACTGCAACTATCATCACTAATTGACAATAGAATCATAAAGATGCACGCAATGACTACGACAGTAAATCAAATGGCGGCGTGAGGGTCAAGGGATAGATAGGTGATATGCGTTGCACAACGTAGTTCTTCCACGCCTCTCTTTTTTACTGTACGAAGGGTAAGCACTTGGCCTTCATCTCACCTGGTTACAAGTTATAAGGCCGAAGGTTCATTCAGCTATAACCGCTAGCAAGTGTTTCCCCGTATTACAATAAAAAAGAGCCAGTGACTTTGATGCTCCATTGTAGACATTGTCCATGTTTTTGCTTATTAGAGCTAGTATATAATAATATATATGTATACTTGCTAGCCATCAAAAATTATTTGTTTTAATTGCAAAAAAATAATAATTCTATAACTCAAGTAATAAAAAAACTGGAAAATCTATAAAAAAATCTTTAATTAGTCATAAATTCCTTTATTTCAGATTTATAGCTTTATATATATATTTATCTTTCGTATCTAACTACTTATGTTGGTATTGTTATAATATCTTCTATAAAATATTTACAGTATATATTTTTATCATATGTATTTATGTTTATTAAATAGGTATGTATTCTATTTTATATGTTATCTATGTATGTTTATGCATATTGTATTGGATTTTGTATTATTAATATCTGCGGATGATAGTTTTTAGTATACTGCGTATTTTTTTTTCCAAATATTTTATTGTGCGCCTATATGTCCATATTAACATCCTCCTGGTTCTGTCCATGCAAAGGTTGTCTGGAAGAGATCGCTTTTAGCGATAAGACCGCCCATTGTGCATTATTTTTCTTTTGTAAGATGAATTCGTTCATAATTTTATATACATTTGGTGTTCAATAAAGAATATTGTATTTTTTATTATCGAGCATGTAACACCTAACATGAATTTTCGATAACTCTTACGGTTTCAGATTTCACCTCAGTGACCAGTGGAAAAAAACTCAACCTGTATTTGTAGACAAGAATAGCAGCATTAGCAGTTAATGTTGGATAAATTATAAGGCTTAATTTTTATTTATTTTTTTATTCATGCACCTCGTGACCTCGTGGCACTGCATTGCGCCAGTCACCTTGACTCATTAAGTCAGTTTTATTGTATTATTTTACTGGCCAAGCGGTAAAATTCTAATTAAAGATGTGACCTACAAAAGGAGCATAATAACATTTATGCTTATCTAAATACCTTTCACTTTGGACTTGAAGTCTCCAAGATCGTGCTGGTGTGGAATATAGAGGAGAGTAACGCGCGTTCTTTACAATAATGTATGCTGGAGCCTCATGCTTAGATTTAACAGGTAAACATTCATATAAAACCCAGCAATGCTCTTTGGCGTCAAAAATTATGATATTTGAATTGCAAATGGCGGCGATTTTTCACAAACTTATTTAAAGGCAAATCAACTAATCTTCAAACACTTAAAGCTTAGGTTTCAGCAAAAAAAAACAGTTTTAGTTATATTTTTGTACTTGGAAGTTGCCTTCATTTTACTTGGTGTCTAGTTATATGATAAGGACGAAGGTGGAACTAAGGTAGGGTAGTGTAGCCATTTTACCTGAGTAGCACCAGCGTAAGTATGATGGGGTAGTTACCTACCACCATTTTACCAAGTAAGTTCAAGTAACCAGGCGAACCGCCTCTGTGGTCTAGTGGTTCAACCCACCGATTTCAGATCCAGAGGTCCCGGGTTCAATCCCCAGGGGAGTACAATATATTGTGCTTGGTTTGGTTGATGGTAGGACTTTGTTTGAGTCCGCCGCACCATCTTACCTAATTCTGTCGCCATAATAACAATTCTAAAATTGTTGTGTTCCGGCAATCAGAGGTAAGATAGCCAGTTCCTCAGTTTGTTGAGGACTCCGGGTGAAGTGCGCCTCCACCTTCGGCCTTATCTCAACTTGTTACCAGGTGAGATGAAGGCCAAGTGCTCACCCGTCGTACAATAAAATAAAAAAAACTTGAAACTAATTCAGTAGTACGATTAACAAATCCAAGCACAAATTTGTAATTCCCTGAGAATTGAACGCAGCACATCTAGGCCTGATATAGGAAGGCAAACCTCTAGATCACAATAGTCTTATTACATTTCAATCACAACTTTAACCCATACATTTTTTTTTAAGATACGACAACCGAACAGTTTTTGCTACTTCACTGTAGTGGCAACAGCGCGTTGAAATCTTTTGTATAAATACACTATTTCAAAAGTATATTTTCTTACTTCAGTATAATTAACTGTCATAAAACAATGTTGGATATTAGAAAGACTTACCCATTATTTTAGTCATTTGTTTAAAACACTACACAGTTTTACAAATGAATGACTATATTTATGATAATAACTTCATTTCGGACAACTTAAGTTTACGTCCGGGTATGATTTATAAACTCTAAACTTACGTACATAGTAGGTATTATCAAATTAAATAACACAAAATTCACAACCCTGCGACGGGACTCGAACCCGCATCTTTTTCTTAAGCCGGAAACGCTCTTAATTCCTTTTCATTAGACGTTTCCTCTTTTTCCAATGGAAATTTATAGTACTTTTGAACAAGTCACGAGTCTATTTTTTATATATGTACTACTTCAAGTACCTATCTAACATTAAAGGTAAGCTGAAAACATAATAGCTGAAAAAAATATCGATCAAAATATTTAATGAAAATGGTACGTTTCAAAATTTACAAGAAAAATATTGTGATAAATACAATACTTACGATTTATTTTAAATGATAGGTTACATGTAGATCTACATTAAAGGTAAGCTTGTTTTTTGATACCAATTCAAATTTAATTTTAATCATTAATTATTTGAAAAACTACAGGCGCACCGCGCGTCTGCCTTTCAATGAGTAGCTCTGTGACCACTGTCAACGTTGGACGTGCGCTTGTCTTCCTCGCAGCGGTCAGACAACACCTAGACTCGGAATAAATATTAGGACGAATTTAAATGAGTTATTTGTTCTGTGCCAGTAAAGGTACCATCATATGGTCACATTACCTACCTACATACCAGCAAAGCGATCTCGGAATAAGAATTATCAAAAGGTTTTATTTACGATACGCATGCGCCACCTACAGTTTGCCGTTGTCAACTCTCATAATCGTTTCTGCCGCGATTTTAGCTGCGTAGCGCGCCTTAACTAATTTAGTGTTTTTTGCGCGATTCAGCTGAGCGCTGGTTGTGTCATTATAACATTTGTAAATACCATATGACGAAGTGCAATCACTTGAAATACAAAAAATAACAAGTACATATTTGATTATATACTGTATAGAGGTAACTATTTATTCGAACGTAAAGCCTGTACGCGACGTACTTGTGCTGTGTTAAGTAATAGTATAGTATAGTATCATTTATTTCAGTTTACACCATATATATAGTATTAGTAGAACAACAGCTTATCCTAGAGTTAGTATTAGTACAAATAATAATTATAATAAATTCATCTAACATGTCTATTGAATACAATTATTAGTGCCCTCCGGGTTTTCAAAAATCTTGCGAGGCTTTTGATTGAGGCGACACGTGACCCAAGGGCTGGCTCTTATTTAGGCCAGCGAATTAGCATAGCTATTCAGCGTGGCAATGCAGCCAGTGTCTTGGGTATGCTTCCATCTGGTACTGGTCCGTTACAAACGGCCTATAAGTAACTCAACTGTTCCAGACCAGTACCAGAATTTAGATTTATTATACATATAATTACACAGTCAATATAATGAACACGTATATTATAAATGTGTAATATATGATTTACTATAACATACATTATATACCATAATCTATATGGAGAGTCTGATCTCTTTGACTGTACTCTTGAAGATAGCAAGCGAGGCTTGATTAGGGCTACAGGTAAACATAATTGTACTGCATCTGTCTGTAGTCACGCAGAGTTGCCTGCTTTTGCAATACTCGTGAGACAAAGGAATTCGATTTGTCTATTAATTCTACTGCCATTTTATTTACTGTGACATAACTTAGTTCTACTCTCCAATGGTTACTGTGTAATTATTGAATTAGCGGCGCCAGCCAGTCAGCTATTAGGTATGGTACGATGGTTCTGGCTACCTGTTTTGTTCTGTGACCGTTTGGTAACAGATAATTATTTTTGAAGCTACAGTGCGATATTAAAGGGTAATGTTCACTTTTTTTTTTTTCTTTATATTTACCTACCTACTAAGATAATGCTAGATTTGCGTGCTACATGTTCGATTTAAGGTATGGAATGTCACATTAATTGTCAGCTACAAATAAATAAATAAATAATCATTATAATTATTGTAACAGGCCTTAAAAGTGTCAGTTATATGAAAATAAGATCATATTTCACCAATTTGATCTATTTAAAATGTTTTAGATATAAATAATACAATATATACAAAATTTATTTTTAATGTAAAGTTGACTTTATTATTTAAGTTATGAAATGAAAACTACATACAATATTTTATAAGACATGTCAACGTTTAATGTAGTATTATTGGTAGTTTCTGCTCTAATCCTAAGTGACATATCCAGATTATAATATATATAATAGGGATAAGCTAGGAATGTACCTATTTGAATATTGGTTTCCCAAAAAATTGTATAATAAATCACCCACCAGATGAAAAAATTAGGATTGTGAATCATCCACAACCCAGAATATCCCCTTTTTAAAAAAAAGAACCTACCCCAACAAACATTGCATTCTAACAGTTGTAAGCGATCATAAGCTTTAGGGCAAAGTGGCCACGGCTATCCTCAGCACATCACTATGAATATCTGTTAGATACGAGACAATAAAATATAAAGCGGTTATCAGAAGAATATTAAATAGTTGAATGAATGAATGAATGAAAATACTTTATTGCACACCTTAAAAATAAAAACTGGATAATTTAAAAATAAATGTATATACAATGGGCGGTCTTATCGCTAAGAAGCGATTTCTTCCATACAACCGTTGGATGGAGAGGATTTCATGGCTAAAGAGGTGGTTGGTAGTGCACATATTAATTAATTAGGGTCTAGCTAAATAACCTATACGTATATCATACATTATAAGTAAAGCTATGCTACAAATATACACACTACTAATAAATAGTTTGTACATAACAATTTCAGATAAGAATATTTTATTATTTCATACATGCTTATTTCCACTTTCGGCCATTTCATTTCATGACTTTTCAATTTCATGACTTAAAAATCGGGTGAGATGAAGGTCAAGCACCTCCCCGGTGTTATAAAAAAAACACAATATCGCACGTGATTTTTCAGTAGTCGGGTTTTAGTTTTTGAACATACATTTTTTCTGACAATTATTTTGGAGTAAATATATTTTAAAATAAAATCTGAAAACAGAAAAAATATTTGGTAATGAATCCACTAAATCTCTCTGAAAAAATCAAATCGACACGTGTTTCGCCTCTACACGAGGCATCCTCAGGAAATATAGTCTTGCTGCTCACTGACTAACCCTCTGTGGACGTGTTGTCGCTAATAATAATAAGAATAATAATAATAAGACTATATTTCCTGAGGATGCCTCGTGTAGAGGTGAAACACGTGTCGATTTGATTTTTTCAGAGAGATTTAGCGGATTTATTACTAAATATTTTTTCTGTTTTCAGATTGTATTTTGAAATATGGATTTCCGCAAAATAACGCCTGAATCAATTAGCTATGTAATATATTTTGGGTAGTTTTGGAGAAGAAATATGCTTGGCTCCCATGTAAGGCGTGCTTTATTTTATAAAAATAAAGCAAATGATTACCAAAAGGGTTCATGCGAGCACAGCCGCGCGCAATAACTTAAAATATATATGACAATATATATATTATATGCTAATAAGGCCCTACCATTTGTACCATTCACAAAAAACTAGTTCTTGACTTAAAAGTCCTCTCAAGGGCGCCATATTTAATTTGATGTGAGGTTACATATCCTTTAACCAGTGGTCAATCAAGACCGTTCCAATAATACCTTTTTTGTTAAATTCAGATAAAATCGTTTAGAAACATATGAACACATACATTCACACATACATACCGGTGAAATCATAACCCTCTTTTTTGCTTCGCCGCAGTCGGTTGAAAAGAAAGTGATTCTCAACAGGAAGGAGACATGTCTTTGCTGGACACTGCAATCTCGTTAGGTATTTATGTATCGGTTGTGAAATCGGAACCACAACCATCAGTAAATCTATAATGAGTCGTTATGATGGTTTCGTTGTGGCAATGTAATCGCAGCGCTGTTGAATGTGTTTTAGATCACAGCTACTTACTGCAACTACCACGTCGTTCTTGCGTTATGCAATTGATCTTACTTGGCACTCCAAAATATTTAAAGCGGCAAAGTGCGAGCCGCACACGCCCACCGAGGGTTCCAACCGACATTTCAATGCAAAACAAGCAGTTTTTTTGCATTGTGGTCTGAAGCATTCATGTGGGGTTTTAATAATGTATGTTTGAACCAAATTTGAAATATTTTACGAACACTTTTACGAGAGCTAAAGCAAAATTAGTTCAGGAAATACGTTTTTCAAAGGCTTCGTTTAATTATTTTTTGTTGTTAAAGTGCCTCATAACGTGACTGTCAATGACGGTCCATGACAGCTGGCAGAAAAACCGTTACGAACATTATTAGACAAAAGTCAAACAACGTCCTAGTCAAAGTCAAAAATAGTTTTTGAATTTAAATTTCTTTTGGCGCGTTTGGGAAAAATAATGTGAGTGAATTTTATACGATGCGCGCGCACACAAACCCCTAAAAGTGACACCATTAAGTTGGTTGGCTGTTTTAGTTTTAGTGGGAAAATTATAACTTTATTCAAGGTAGTTCAAAGCGTAATGAGGTAGTTATTCAAATATATATGAATCTGCAATTCGTGTTTCATATCAGTGGGGATAAAAAATATATGCATACATAAATAAACATGTGTATATGTGTGTGATTTGAGATTATATTTATGTAAATTATGATTGTTTGTACAAGTTTGATACAAGTGGATTAAAATAACTAACTTTTTAAAGTGGGTTTATAGATTTCAGGTTAACGGTCGGTATGTTTTCTTTATATTTGTTTAAGTATGTACATTAAAAAATATTATTGTAACAGTGAAATTACTTTAGTTAGTTACTTCAGTTACGGGTAGTTATTTTTGTTTTGTTACGCTAAAAAAGTATAATTTCTTACGTGCGTACATAAGTACATACACACACGTTTTTATTGTATGATGGGGAAGTGCATAAACCATTGAAGGCGCATATTGCTTCCTTCTATATAGTCATGGTTTGCGTGTTATATACCTTGCGTCATACCCGATGAGAGAAGTAATGTATCATCTCGACGATCGAATGTCGCACGGTCGTAATCCAAAAACGTAATATTCAGGTCAGGCAATTGTTGTGTTCCGGTATTTAGAGGTAAGATAGTCAGTTTGTTGCGGATTCCGGGTAAACTGCGCCTCCACCTTCGGCCTTATCTCAACTGGTAACCAGGTGAGATGAAGGACAAATATGACTGCTTAGCCGTCGTACAAAAAAATGCCTAGTTACATTTACGCACTGTTTTTTGCAATACGCTATCAACATATTTTCCTACAGGAAGAGTCGCTTAGACAGTTGATATTATGAGAAGCGAAATTAGCGATATATAGCAATATATCGATAACAAAACCGCGGATGATGAATTGAAAAAATATTACCATGTAAAAATATTAATCAAAATATGGAACAAACATCCATGCATTGGTTTACCATAATATACATCCTAACAAAAATTCGCTTTCATTATAAAAGAGTGATCATTTGTGGTTTATTTTTACAGCAAATTGCAGAGTAGGTAGGTATACGTTTTTAGATGTGACCTCTGCGCGAAATGTCAGGCTTGCAATATGCAATTATGTTTGTAAAGGTAAAACTTACATATTTAAGGATTTCAATGACATCTGGGACAAGACACATAGTCAAGGCAATTACAAGAAATATTCTTGAATGGATATACGTAGCAAACAAATTGAGTGACTTGTATTTGTGGTTTCGATCTAACTTTACCATCAAATTACATGTTAGAAACGTGACATTTGATTGGACACATTTTTAAAAATAATATCTTTTACAAAACTAAGTTAGCATAAAATTACTCACTAACCTATGTGGGTAGTTTGTATTATACTTTAAGAACATAATATCAATTGAATATGCACTAAATATATTAAAAAAAAAACATGTTACATTACATGTTGATGGACAACAGCCCATAAATGAGACTCGAAACTGGAGGGCATTGGGATCACCACGATCGATACCCATATCGGTTGTAATCCCTTAATTGCCTTTTACGACACTATAATTTGCTGGGGACGCCCTGTCGGATTGGCGACAGAATTGGTTTAGATGATGGTAGCTAACCAGGCGAATTTAAGCAAAGTCCTCTACCAACCAAACCAAGTACAATATTGTACTTACCTGGGGATATAACCCAGGACCTCTGGATTTGATACCGGTAGGCGAACCACAGGCCTCAGAGGCTGTAATTAAAAGGGAGCAAAGCCACGAACTGCGTAAAATATCATTGCAGTGAACGTCTGTGTATCCGCATCGATTTCATAATCATGACGACACCGCAATGCAAGTAGGTGGTCGATAGATGATCGTCCCATTACCGAAGAAACGAATGCAATACTTTGACCACTCTGAGCAATTCTCGTTAAATTTGATATACATTTTATGTTGTTCTGTATAACTAAAGACTGCAGCCGAGCTGGAAAATTTGCCTTCACGCCTCTGTGACATTATAGAGCGTGTTTGCTACTCTGTATTCTCTTCTTGATTATGATCCTGTCATAGCTAGGTTAAGTCGTAGAAAGGGCAAGGTCTGCCCAACAACTCATTTCCGAACAATGTTTTCAAACATTATTTTCTGCTTTCCTGTACAACACGCTGAACATAATAATAATAAGCAAGATGCCTCATGTCTCACTGCTCGGTTGGTAGTAAGTAGCTTTCGATTGCCACCCAGGACAAATATTTGTGTGTTAGCGTGTTAGAAAGGCAGCCTTGTATTTGGTAATACAATGGGTGACCTTATCGCTGAAAGCGATATTTTCCAGACAACCTTTGGATGGACTGGAAAGCCCCGTTTTCAAATATACAAACACTAAATTGTGCTTGGTCTGGTTGCATGGTGGTAGGACTTTGTTTAAGTCCGCCTACTGGTCTGGAACAGTTGAGTTACGCTAGGCCGTTCGTAACGGTAATCCGACTGCTTCCTTTGTACTTAGTTAGTTTAATTGTACATTTTATTACATAAATATTACACATATTAAATCCAACATGAATGTATATTGATATAGATGTTTTTTCTGTGTGTTGGTGTTGTATGAGTAGTAAGAATTTATTAACAAAAAAAAAGTGTATAAAAAGTATTCTATCTGTAATCTAGGTCCCATATTAGCTATGCTTAGTTTGGGGCTAGATGGCGCTATTTGCAACATACCTCTTTGATCCTCTGCAGCAGCGGCTCCAGCCAGAGCACGTTGCACTCCACATGAGAGTCCAGGAAGGTGAGGACGGGCGCGGTGGCTGCGTCAGCCCCGGTGACACGGCTCCTCATCAGACCCTCGCGTTTCGAGTTTCTGATCACGTGGACTTTGCGAATCGCCCGGAGAGATGCACCATCTTCGGCTGTGAGGAAAAAATAGTGAGTTTCAAGGCTACCTTTGTCAGCGACTTCAGCCGTGTCTATAGTTATGTTCTTCATTTCGGAGTTCCTAATACTTACAATATATTTATGCCTAAGTATGAACTCAGGTAGAAATAATGTAAGAAACAGTGGGACTCCGAGAAAGCCGACAGAAGTGAGTGAGTTGTCGATATTTACCGAATAGAATACAGATAGTTGGTACTCGAATCTCAATGTGCTTAATGTCAAATGTGTCAAAAGTGGTGTCGGTAAGCGTAACAGTGTCGCGAGCTCAATGGTTTTTTTCCCACCTAAAAAAAATGCCCTAAGAATTTATACTTCATAAATAAAAATGAAACATTCTTCCATGCTAATATTCAAAATTGAAATGTGGTGTTCTCTTGGCGTTCTTATTTTTACATATTTTTGACACAGTAAGTTTTTTAGTATGGAATAATGTTTAATTTTTATTTTTATTTATATAATGGACTAGTTTTTACTCGCGACTTCGTCCGCGTATTGGTTTTTTGAAATAGGTGCAAGTATTATTTTATAAATAAATATATTTGTTGGATATCTGGATAAATTTGACCGATTAGCTCCTACATGGTGTGCAGACACGCACACCGAGGGTTCTGACCCACATTCCCAGGCAAAAAATGCAGGCTTTTTGAAGTCTTAGCGCCGGTCCGACTCACGTTTGGCCAGATTTTATTATTCATTTGTTTATTTACCACAAAGTAAGCACTAATACTCACACAAACTTTGTTATTATACAGGTCCAAAATAACAATTTATAAAAACGTTTCATGTATGAGATTTATTTTTATTACACATTTATTTTGTTTATTATTAGTCAGAAATTAGTCGAAAATATGCCATTTGTGGTTTCAGGGATATGCAACATTTTGCTCTGAACTTTGAACCCCATTTTGAACCCTAAGGGGGCAAATTTTCAAAATTCCTTTCTTAGCAGGCGTTTTCATACCAAGACAAACATGCCCTTGAAATTTCAAGTCTGTACGTCCAGTGGCTTAGGCTGTGCGTTGTATCTAGTTTAATCAGTCAGTCACTCAGGACTTGTCCTTTTATGCATTAGAAGATTACTGTGTATCAAGTAGTCAAGTTACATTAGTCAAGGGTCGTAAATACAGTCACGTCAACAGCCCATTTATGTAGTGGTTAATTGGATATTGGACAGAGCCTCCTCCCAAAACGGGAGGGTTTTGCCATAATCACCACACTTGGAAGGCGGGTTGGTGATCACAGTAAAGGTGTTATGTAACATACAGCAGGAAGCTGCCGCTTCCTCTGGTGAGAGTCCCTTAAATCGTCTTTTACGACATCCGCGGGCTGAGTTAGAGGGGGTCGATTCTTAAGCCGCGACTGCTACGGCTTAGTAAATTAAAAAAAAAACGTTTGTCGTTGAATGCCTCGTTATACCGATTTCAAAAAGTATAAGCACGACTATTATACCACGCATTATTCAGGAGTTCCGCTGTCATCATCATAAGACCCTGGTTTACATGGTTCGTAGAAGAGTATCACACATACAATAATTTTATATGCGCAACGCTCTTAATGTGTATTACTGTTATTTACTGAAAAAAAACTCTTTATATTGATTCCACTCCATCATCGGACCTTGGTAGTTTTGACATTCATCCATTGCATAAAGAGCACTCAAAATACACCAGTTTATTATAGAAACCACGTGTACATCGCGTTTATTCTGTTAAATAACAATGTTTTTGATTTTTTTTACAATAAAAGGCCTGCCCTTCAATTATTAAAAAAAAACAAAAAACCATGAATCACGTTCTTATTTATTTTATATAATTAATCTTTAATGAGGAATCTATAAAGGTCTAAATTACCTTTTTTCATGCACGGTTTCAGAACTAGGGCATACTTTTAACGAAAAGTTTCAACCCCTTTTTGAGCCCCTTAGGGTACGAATTTTCAAAATACCCTTCTTAGCACTCATTTTCGCATCAAGACAAACAAACCCTCCAAATTTCATGTCTGTAGAGACATGAAATTTGGAGGGTTTGCCGATACGATTTAGACACGTTACGATTAGCCGTTTAAGCTGTGCGTTGTTATCAGTGAGTCAGTTAGCATTTTATATTAGTATAATATGTGTTAGCTCTTGAACTTGGCTTGTCTATTACTAGACCAAAGCAAAATGAGGTCTACGATGGAGCTAGCTTTCCCAGAATACCCTGGATCTACAACGCACCGATAAACACGGAAAAATGGGTCAAATATGCGACTTTACAGGTCCACCTGGCTAGTGACCACACTCCTCCACAGAACTGCACGGGGATGGCTCAGCTTTTGACTTAAGATGGAATGAGTAATCGCAGAAGATTCCTCTTGAATTATATTCAATTCTTTTACACCTACTCATGTTATTTTAGATTTTTTGTTTCCTTCCACCATGGAATGATTTTTATAATTTTTCAAGACATTCATTTTACACAGCGCCATCTTGCCCCAAACTTTCCGCTTTCCCTTCATCTCACCTGGCAGAAGCATAAGCATAAGCATTGCTTGTAATATAGGAACTAGATGACGAATAAAATACATTTATACTTTTTTTTTGTAAATACATACATACTATATGATACAACACCCAAACACAGAACAAACTTCTATATACATCACACAAATGTTTGGCCTGGGTGGGAATCGCCACAACCTACAGCGCTGAAGGCAGAACTACTAACAACTGTGAGGCTTGTTAGGTAGAGTATGTTTATTTCAGGTATGGGTTATTTCAGATTTTCTTTTGTTTACATTTCGTATTTGTGTGCACTTACATTAAATCCCCATGGAGAGTACAATATATTGTGCTTGGTTTGGTTGGTGGTAGGACTTTGTTTAAGTCCGCCGGGCTAGATACCACCATCTTACTTAATTCTGTCGCCATAATAACAATTCTAAAATTGTTGTGTTCCGGCATTCAGAGGTAAGATAGCCAGTTCCTCAGTTTGTTGAGGATTCCGGGTCAAGTGCGCCTCCACCATCGGCGTTATCTCAACTTGTTACCAGGTGAGATGAAGGCCAAGTGCCTACCCGTCATAAATGAAAAAAAAAAAAACATTATTTGTTGATCCTAAATGTTTTGATGTCAGTCTCTAACGTACCTACATTATGTCTTCACTTGTTGATCATATTCAATTTAATTCAATGCTATTGTTTATTTGTTTACTAACAGCCTCATATAGTAAACACAATATACACACATTGCGAATTGGCTTACCTCGTTTCATAGTAGGTAAATAATATAACAAACACTCGGAAAGATTCCGATCCGAAAACTTTCCGAGAGTTTGAGAAGCGCATCAGTTTTTTTTTCGGATTTGACCTAGAATCTGATAGATTGCAACGCTATTCTCAAGCCATCTGTGAAAATCTTCTGTGGATGTCTCTATTTTATTTTAGATTTCGGAGGAAAAAATAGCGAATCTCCATCGGATGTTTTCGAATCCGATCTGATAAGGCTTCCCGAAAACAAATTGTTTAATTGAATTGTAGCTCAATAAACACACGAATGTAAATATCTTTCAACTTTTTGCACTGTAACTTTAATTCTTATGTGGAGTGGATAAGAATAAAGATGGTCATAAGAATAAAGTGTTAAAAATAAACAAGAGAAAACTCTGGTGACTGACAGAATAGATCAATCTACTTGTACATAGGTAGATTGGAAGTCTTGAGTCACTTTTTACGTTACCTATTAGTGGAAAGGATTAGTGCCATTATAACATGATCATAAAGACACGGTCTATATTACTCATATAAAAGGTCAAGGGCTAGGTTACTTATAATTTCGCCTTATAATTTGGGGCGACCAGAACTTCATAATTAGATAGAATAGAAATATAGATATACAGAAAAAATGTACGGATAGATGTCGGTACCTATATCTATGTTGGTCAACACATAGAAATAAATTTGATATATGTACAGGTATAAGAGACAATGGACACCGGTAATAAATGGGCGGCCTTATCGCTTTAATCGATTTCTTACAGGATTGAATGGACAGAGAAGATTATTTAACAACTGCAAAAATAAAATAAAAAGATATGCACAAAATAAGACCTAAGTATAGTAGGTGCATAAAATTCCCCCCGGAATCCCAGGGTGTAAAATAATAAACAAAATGGTGGGTGAAATCGGAACTTTTAAAAATCTAGTGTTTTAAACTGACAACTGTAAAGCCTCCAACAAGAAGGTAGCAGAAGGATCTTCATACAATTGAGGTTTATTACCCAATAAAATTTTATAGGATTATTTTATTCGAATGCGCAATAGTTACGTTTATTTTGTATGTTTCACAAGGCAAAGTGTAAAAGCCTCCCTTACAAGGTCGTGAGTTGGCGTAATTAGGTATAAATCGGCACAAAGTTTGAATATTCTGTGTAAGTTCCGGCTTAGAACCAATAAAAACTCAAGGTTGTTTACGCAAACCGGCCCAATCTGATAGTGCCATTGCGATATTAAGATTATTCATAACCTTTAAGCCCCATGCATGTCGTTTTGAATTTTATTTGATTAATAAATAAATATTACAGGACATTCATTTTACACAACGCCATCTAGCCCCAAACTAAGCATAGCTTGTAATATGGAAACTAGATTACGGATAGAATACTTAAATACTATTTTTTTTTTGTAAATACATACTTATCATACAATACAACATCCAAACACAGAACAAACATCTATATTCATCACACAAATGTTTGTCCTGGGTGGGAATCGAACCCACAACCTACAGCGCAGAAGGCAGAGTTACTACCAACTGAGCTATGAGGCTTGTTAAAATTATTTGATTGAATGAGTAGTTGCCAAACCAGAAGAAGTACTTAAATAAATTAAATTGTTTCACACAGAGCCATTTAGCCCCAAGTAAAGATGTGGACTAAGATGGAGCACTTGAAGACTCCAAGATGGAGTCTTGGAGTCCACATTATTCTATCATCAATAGTTTTCGCAGCGCACGCGATTTAAGCAATTTTATCGGTCATTTTCCTTACCTTAAGTCACATTATTTTCGTAAGGATCTCTAATTAAATCAGATAAATAGCCTAAGTTACCCGGTGATATTATAGAATTCTATTGGTGAAATATTTTTTAAATTGGTCTACTAGTTTTTGAGTCTTTTCAATACAAGCAAAAATTCAAACAAATACAAATCGTATCTTTATATAATAGTGTAGAAGAACATATATAGGGCATTAGGTCACCTGGCGATTTCGAAGTCTGCCCAAAACCTTGGCATCACAAAGCCTTGGATAATTCCACTATCATAGATTCCCCAGAGCTTTGTATTATTGTTTTGTATCTGTATAATCGCATTTGTCTCAATTTCCATGCGAAGTTAGCCCCGTGTGAAATCGTTTGTTTGACATTGCGAAACGAATACCGCGTAAAGTGAAAATGGCGTGGCCCGCGCCCGCGCCGCTATTGTTCACCTAATTATGTGAAACACTTTGATCACTCTCTTTTATTATTTTCACAATACATACAATACTGCCACTTCAACATAATTATAGCTAGTCTCATAGCTCAGTAGGTAGAGCTTTTTTTATATGTTTACTGTACGGCGGGGAAGCGCTAGGCCTTCATCTCACCTGGTTACAAGGCTGAAGGCGCACTTCACCCGGAATCCTCAACAAACTGAGGAACTGGCCATCTTACCTGTAAATGCCGGAACACAACAATTTTAGAATTGTTGTTATGGCGACAGAATTAGGGATGGTGGTAGCTAGCCAGGCGGACGCAAACAAAGTCCTACCACCAACCAAACCAAGCACAATATATTGTACTCCCCATGGGGATCGAACCCGGGACCTCTGGATCTGAAATCGGTGGGTTGAACTACTAGACCACAGAGGCGGTATTTTTATATTTATGGGATGTTTTTATATTTATGGGATTTTGCCATCCAACGTGGTAATACAGCTACTATTCTGGCCACGTTACAATCTGGTGACAACGATCGACTGGGCTATCTATAAAATATTAATTTTGTGGATAATCCATTTGAATACTTGTAAGTTCGCACCTATAGTTAGTTAATGTTTATTTACAATTAAATGGAATACATTTAATAATTGATTTATAAATCGAATACATTTTTATAAGACTTGAATATAAAAGAAATGTCAAAATTTACTATTTCGACGTGAATAAAAATAGGTACTACCTAAGTAGGCTTCATTTTGAAAATTGCTTACAAAATTTGGATTGGATACAAATATTAGATGGCATAATGTATGAGTACAAATTAGACTTATCCCTAAAAAAATTTCTTAGCAACCTTAAAAGGAGACACAGGATAAAATGCCTCTAAATGTCGAAAGATAAAAAAAAACAGAATTTTCAGAACTCGGGTAAGAACGTATCAAAAGAAGAAGTATAACATGTATTCATTTCGTAATCTAGTTTAAATATTACATTTACATTGTTATGCTTTGCTTACATTTGGGCTAGGTGGCGCTGTGTGAAATTAATATCGTAGTAATTTTATTTATTAACAATAACAGTTTTTAGATTTTTGTATACTCTACTTATGTTTTACCACACAATGTTTTTACATTTTAGGGTTCCGTACTCAAAGGGTGCCAACGGGACCCTTAAACCTCCGCTTTCCGTACGCGTGCCGCGAGCTGCAAGCAGCCCGCGGAATGTTTATAAAGTAGAAAGTGAAAATTTTAGAAAAAAAAATATAAGTTACTTACTTAGGTACTGGATAAATAGCAAAGGTTTACTTACGGTTATCACTAAAGTCGTCGACTAGAATGATTTCTTTGATAAGGTGCTCTGGACTTCTGTTTAGGACACTGAAACAAAAAAAAAACATATTTAATAAATATACAAAAAAACTGTCCTTCGGAGAAATGCTTGGCCTTCATCTTATCTGATTTTCAAGTAAGGCATCAGGTGGAAACGCGCTTCACCCGGAATCTTCAATTAACTGAGGAACTGGCTATCATACCTAATGCCGGAACACAACAATTTAAGAATTGTGATGGCGACAGAATTAGGTTGGATGGTAGCTAGTCAAGCGGACTTAAACAAAGTCATACCACCAACCAAACTCAGCACAATATTGTACTCCCCCTGGGATCGGACCCGTGACCTCTGGATCTGATTCCGGTCGGCGGACCACTAGACCACAGAGGCGGTTATATGAGAGGAGGATATAACCGTTTGTTGTTAACCATCGGTGAGTTGAGATCCAGCAGCTTCTGGGAAAGTTTGCTTCCTCATAGTTTCATCCTTGCTCTGGCAATTCAAGCCCATAGGACAAAAGCTAACCTATCATTTATGAAGACGGTACATCAACTCTTTTATCACTCGTGATGTAAAACAACCATTTGTATGGATAAATTGTAGGACCCAAAATAAGAACTGGCTCCTGTTTTCGCTGATGATATATGTTTTTTAATCTTATTCAATAATATGTACAATTAAACTAATTAACTATGTACAAAGGAATCAGTCACTAAGGACCGTTACAAAAGGCCTATAGATAACTCAACTGTTCCAGAACAGTACCAGACGGAAGCGTGCCCAAGACACTGGCTGCATTGCCACGCTGAAAGCTATTCAGCGTGGCAATGCAGCCAGTGTCTTGGGCCTTCCGTCTGGCCTAAATAAGAGCTAGCCCTTGGGTCACGTGTCGCCTCAATCAAAAGCCCCGCAAGATTTTTGAAACCCCGCAGGGCACCGGCTCCCCACGGACCCAAGGTCTCCACCCCAAAAGGCTTAAATAGGTAAGCTATTTTTAATCAACAGTGACTTGGCTTGCACTGAAATAATAACCTCTCATTATTTTGGACCTCTCGCATTCTTGTTTTGACATTACTTTACTTTTGTCACTATCTATCCAGTGTAGAAAAAAGGAGGTAAAAGTAATGTAGATCAAAACGAGAATGTTTTAAAGAGGTTGTGGTTGGGCCTCAAGTCATACTTTCATGAGTTGTGATAAATTTCACCATCAACTAGGATTGGCCATGAAAAATAAAGGGAAAGTGTACGATTTCCAAGATTTCTTTGAGTGTGTTGCTTCTGCTATTCTATCAAAAGTGGTAGTTAAAACTGATAAGCAGAAATAATACAGATGTAGTGGATTCAGGATTGATTTAATATAAGATGATGAAACATAAATTTGGATGTACAGATATTGTCGCGAGGTGAAGCTAAAACACTAAAGAGACCGAGAGTATAAAAATACAGCAATACATTACTTACTAGATATGCGTCATCAATAGACAAGTGACAGTGACACTAACGGCAACAGAAGGTTGACAATGACATGTTGACTGGTGAACATCAATATATTCAACAAAAACTATGGAGTCGAATGATTTCTTCACATTACAAAACTGCATGTCAGACAGACATATAATCCTCAACACCAAGGGTTTACCAAAATTATTTACTTCAGGACAGAAGAAACAGTGCATAAGTGTCTCACTGCTGGACAGAGCCTCCTCTAAAGCTGGAGGGTTTTGCTGTTACAACTCTTGGCAGGCGGATTGGTGGTCGCAGAACAGAAGCTGCTTTTCTTCTTCTGGAGAAATACTTTTACCAGATCCATGGGCTGACTTGGAGGTGTCGATTCTTAAGCTTCGACCACCAAAACAAGAAATAGAGCATTAAAGAAGGTAGATATTCCGAATATCGGTTAAACTACCAGACCAACGGGTTCTGGAATTACAAAGCCATCTGCCCAGTATTCTGCCAACTACACAAATAGAACATTCTATGCCCATATGTTAAAGAATGCAACACATTCCTGAATAATGTTTTGTACTAACACATGGCGAGTGGGTCATAAATAATTCATTTTTTTATACCGTTATGGTAGTATGAATGTTTTCAGAGATGGTAACTACCTATATTGCGTTGGGATGGTACAGGGCCAAAAAGCTTTTAAGGCGATATGCGAGGGGGGCACTGAAATGTTCTATAAAGAGTTGACGGAGCCTCGACGTGCATCGAGGCCGACCACATGGGTGGTTTTAGTGAGTCGAGGAGTCCGTCATCCTCACACTACCCTTTCGCATCCCTCGGTGCGTTAGGATGTCTGCGAACAGATTCCACTCAGTAAAAAAAGGGCCAACAAGATATACCTATCTATATACGCTGGGTGATACATACATATTTGACTTCCAGAAAATACTCTTTTTTTACGACGGGAAAGTGTTGGCCTTCATCTCACCTGGTAACAAGTTAAGATATGGCCGAAGGTGGAGGCGCACTTCACTCGGAATCCTCAACAAACTGAGGAACTGACTATCTAGTAATAAAACAATTGATTTATTGATATGGAACTGACCTGACGATGGTGCGTAGCAGCGTAGACCTGGCTTCGTTGTGGAATGTGATGATCACGCTAGTTTCTGGCAGATCTTCGCCGTATTTCTTTAATCGGCACCTGGAAATATATCTCAATTATAACTTGCCCAAGTAATGCCCGGGCAAACCTCTTCAAGAGCTTACCCATTTCAAATAAATAACGTATAAACGTAAAAGGCTAAGTAATGCACTTTCATAAAATGCAAGAGTAGTAGAGCTCCTTGTGAGTTCTTCCGGGAAAGAACTACCTTGCAATAATTCATTTTGCAACCTCGCTGAAAACTAGGGATAAATAAAGCTAATACGCGATAAATACCCGTCTTTTCATATTAAAATAATTGTAAATTCAATTGTTAATTGTAAAATCATATGTATAGATACTTATCAGAACAATTTAAAGGCATCATACAAAGTAACACCTAACATTACTTATGTAATTGCATTTTACTTTTCCTGATTCCAACATTACCGTTGCTTCAGCATTTCCTCGATATAAAGATTAATGACTGTGTAGCATGATGATATTTTCGTCTACTTATTCGGAACTGACAACTATTTTATAATGATAATTGTTTATTTTATTGTTTATTTTTATCACAAATCAAACGATTATGGATGTTTTTTTTTTGCTTTTGACTTTCATCATGTCAAGTAACAATGGCCGAAGGTGGAAGCGCACTTCATCCGGAAATCTTAACAGACTAAGGAACTGTCTATCTTACCAATTTAGAATCATTGTTATGGCGACAGACGGTAAGATGAGGACTAAAAACAAGTCCTACCACCAATCAAACCAAGCACAAGCTGTAGCCCCCTTAAATCTGTAAATCCTGGACCTATAGGTCTGATACCGGTAGGCAAACCACTAGACCATAGAGGCGGCTTAAAACCTGATAGACCCAGTTCTAGGTTTCTTGAAAGGGTGAGGTGAGGTGAGACAGGTGAGATGAAGGCCAAGTTCTTCCCCGTCGTATGCTTTTATGATAACCTTTTATGACCTTTTATGATATTTCATAAGTTTGATAACCTTTGATAACCTTTTATGATATTTCATAAGTGTATACAGCCCACCTTGTGCCAAATATTCAATTTTTGAAAATGTTATGGAACAAATATTGTTTAAAGTGTCACAATCAAAAAAACAATTGATAGCTTGTGGAGATTTTAATATTGATCTATTGACCAAAGACACATATAGCAAAAAAATTACTAACCTGTTTAACTCCTTTAATCTAAAACCTATGTTTATGGAGCCTACTAGAATAACTGAAACCTCAGCTAAATGTATAGATAATATATTT
Organism: Venusia cambrica; assembly: GCA_951394065.1. Taxonomy (NCBI): domain Eukaryota; kingdom Metazoa; phylum Arthropoda; class Insecta; order Lepidoptera; family Geometridae; genus Venusia; species Venusia cambrica. The sequence goes on along the minus strand of OX596044.1, from coordinate 3,976,541 downwards.
ACAGATGCCAACATTATATGGAAGAGTGTAATAAGTAAAATAAAATCTGACCATCTAGGAGAAATTATTAAAATCGAAACACAATGTAAAACTAATATAAAAAGGAAAATTAATTTTGTACCACTGACAGCTGATAGAGTGGAAAAATTAAAATCAGCACTAATGTCTAAATTACCTGTTTCATATAATGGCAACTATCCTGATTGTTTATATAATACATTTTTTACTAAATTTAGCAACATATTTAACTCAATATATACATCCAAAACAATCACAGTCTCTGATAATGCAACATTTAGTGAGTGGGCAACAGCGGGAATACATAAAAGTAGAAGAAAATTGTATGAACTTTATGGTGAAAAACAGTACAACTTTAGTGAAGAGTTTAATGATAAAGTAAAAAAATATTCTAAAATCTTTAAGGAAGTTTGTGTGGCCGCTAAATCCCAATACTTGAGAAAACAGATTGTAAATAGTAAAGATAAAATTAAAGCTACTTGGAAAATTATTAATAGTGAGACTGGAAAAGGGAAAAGCAGCAACACTAACGAATTTAATTTAAAAATAGGAAATCTTAACATATCCCAAAATATTGATGTTGCAACAGCTTTTGAAACGTTTTTTACTGATATACCTGTTTCTACCACAAAATCATTGAACTCTTCAAATATTATGGCAGAGTCAATACTGAAAAACAATGTACCATCATGTAATAAACCATTTTATTTCAAATATGTTAATAATAACGATATTATTAAAGTATTTAAACTTATAAATGAAAAGAAGACCTCTGACCTCTGGGGCATCTCTGTAAGCATTGTTAAACCTATAATAGGCGTTATAGCGCCTGAATTAGCTTTTATTTTCAACGAATGCATCGACTGCGGCGTATTCCCTAATTTAATGAAATATAGTAAAATAACTCCTCTTTTTAAATCTGGTAACAGTTCTGATCCAACAAACTTTAGGCCGATATCAGTACTACCAACATTTAGTAAAATCTTTGAGAAGATTATTCTTACACAGTTACATAGTCATTTTTATGCTAACGCCCTATTTCATGACAAACAATTTGGATTTACAAGAGGTCGCTCAACTGCTGATGCCGGTATTAGTTTAGTATCGCATATTTTCGAGGCCTGGGAGAAATCACATGATGCGTTGGGAGTCTTTTGTGATTTGTCTAAGGCTTTTGACTGCGTGCACCATGAAACACTGATTATGAAATTAGACCACTATGGTATCAAGGGTGTTGCACTAGACTTACTCACGTCTTACCTAAGTGATCGCATACAGCATGTCGACGTGAACGGCCAGCGTTCTTCAGGATCTTTGGTTACCATGGGTGTGCCGCAGGGTTCTATATTGGGGCCTTTCTTGTTTTTAGTATATATTAATGATCTGCCCCAAATAATTAAAGATGACCATGAGATTGTTCTGTTTGCAGATGATACGTCACTTCTATTTAGATTGAAGCGACAAATGACTAACTTTGACAACGTAAACAATGCAATCTCAAAAATTGTTAACTGGTTTAATGTAAATAACTTAGTACTCAATCAGAAAAAGACCAAATGTATTCGATTTATTTTACCAAATGTAACTGAAGTTAAAGCTAATGTAAAAGTTAAAGAGGAAAACATAGAATTAGTCAAAACCACTGTATTTTTGGGATTAACTTTAGATAATAAACTTCAATGGGGCCCACACATAGATAAACTGGCGAAGAGACTTAGTTCTGCAGCATATGCTGTAAAGAAGATACGTCTTCTCACAGACGTTGCTACAGCAAGACTAGTTTACTTCAGTTACTTTCACAGTATTATGTCATATGGCATAATACTGTGGGGAAGTGCTGCAGATATAGACACCATATTCGTTTTGCAGAAGAGGGCTGTTCGCGCTGTTTACAAAATGGGTCCCAGAGATTCATTAAGAGACAAGTTCAAAGAAATAAATATGTTGACTATGCCCTGCCAATATATTTATGAAAATATTATGTATGCGCGTAAAAACATAAGCTTATTTGACAAAAACTGTGATAAACATAATTATAATACTAGAAATAAGAATAAACTCGCTGTTCCCACAACTAGGCTCCATAAGGTTAATAAATCGTTCATAGGGCAAACTGTACGCTTTTATAATAAATTGCCAAGTGATGTGCTAAGCTTGTCAAATAATAAATCCAAAAATTTTGTAAAACAAAAGCTATCCAGGAAAGCTTATTATAAAATTTCAGATTACCTAGAAGATAAGAAAGCCTGGCATTAAAAAAATGAATTTGCTCCAGTGAATAAATTGTAATTAGTATTAGATAATTTTAAGCTATTGTAATGGATCATGAAAAAAAAAAAAAAACTAGCCCGAGGTTCTTGCCTTTCTCCTTGTGTGCTGGTCGCGATTCCGAACAGGCGGTAGATTTGACGTTTCAAAGTGATCCTAAAAAATCTTACTGAATAAAAATATTTGACTTTGACTTTGACTTTGACTTTGAACCGTAACCTCATCACCTGTTGAATTGAAACTGTTGGTGTCTACAACAACAATATCATAATACGTGTTTTTTTGTTATATTTTTTTATTGTACGACGCGGAAGCGCTTGGCCTTCATCTCACCTGGTTACAAGTTGTGATAAGGCCAAAGGTGCACTTCATCTGGAATTCTCAACTAACTGAGGAACTGGCTATCTTACCTCTAAATGCCAGAACACAATTGTTTTTAAGAATTGTTATTATGGCGACAGAATTAGGTACGATGGTGGTAGCTAGCAAGGCGGACTTAAACAAAGTCCTACCACCAACCAACATAATAAAACCCGTGTTTTCAAATGCATAGTTCAAATCACGAGAGTTTGAATGCCATAAACCTTAATAGGAGTTAGAAAAGGTTGTTCAGTTTTTTAGATTCTGAAATGTTTGTATCTGAAAGGCATATTAAATATAATAAAGGCATATACATATATTAGCTTATAGTAAGCGGAGATTGCTTGAATCTCATAAGTTCAATTCCAATCTCTGTTTTAGCTTAAGCAGAGATTGGAATTGAATATGTATACCTATAGAGGAAAATGTCACTAAGCGCCATCAATATAAGACGATTATTTACACGATTAGCTAATTAAATAGTGATCGCTTATCGTCTAATTTTAGAAGGTAGGTTAGGATGGATGGATTTCCCGGGATCAACGGTACCTACTACTTCTATGGTATTTTTTTTCTATTGGGGTTTTCTTCCCCAAGCCAGTTTGTTCGGTTCCATGCCGTTGGTCAACTCAGCAAAATGTTTTTTGGCAGCAAAAAAAGTGAATTAAAACAGGCAGGTATTTCTGGGTGCAAAAACCTAACAACCTACTTACGTACTCCGCCTTAAGTTCGAATTTAATGATGTCATAAGTTAATAAAAAATAAATTGAAACTAACCTCATAAGTAAAGGCAAATGGTGCCGATTTGCCAAACAAGATGGTTGTCGTAAGGTTATGTCATTTGAAAATATAACATACTTATATTCAAGTGTATAGTAAAATTTTCTATTAACTAATTTTACTCCTTTTACTGATAAATGATTCGATTTAATCAGGATTTTATAACCTGTAGTACAATTTACCAGCAAAAAGTCATTGGTGTCCAGCCGGAATATAGCCAACGACCTCCAAATTGATTTCGAGGAATACAATGCATTCAACAATTATTTTTCAACACAGTGGATGGGAATTTATACCGAGAATGTCTTTACTTGCTATAGTGAAAACTTAAGAACCAATAACCTTGTCGAAGGGTGGCATGGGAGGCTAAAAAAAAGATTTCCGATCAAGCCACCATTGTATTTATTCATACAATTATTGTTAAAAGAATCTCGCTTTCAAGATATGAAGCTTAAAAAAGAACAAATCCATTGCAGAGGTAAGCTCCGCGATTCTAAATTATTAGAAAAAAACAATCAAATAGATAAAATTGTAACAGCGGCATTGAATAGCGAGATTACCGTAATCGATTGCTTAAAACGGTTAAGCAAAGTAAATTTTATATATAAACCCAAATAAAATATTTTGAGTCCACTTGTTATTTTATTTACACCTGTACTTCTGTCGAGTAGCAAATCTGTTGAACTACGAATCTGTCCGATCCAGTATCTGACGATTAGATCTGACGAAACTGTCATTCAGAATCTGTCCTACACCGAACAATTGATTTAAAACCACCATCTGTGGGTAGATATATTAAACTAGTGGTTCTGTAAGAACAGTAGACCTCGCAGCCCTCGAAGCCCTTATAACCATGCAATAACCGATGATTTCCTCTTTCACTTTTCCTCTTTTCGACTTTTGAGCAAATGGGGGTAGAAGTTTTAGCGATTGCTCGCGTTCCCTTGGTCTGAGGAGATCGGACTTGGTGTTTACATATTTGTCTGGCAAAAGCGGAGAGGACTGCGTAGTCTGATTGGTAAACGTAGGTTAAAGTTTACAAAAAAAAAGAAAAACTGAAATCCTACAGTAAACTTCTCCCCTTTTCCCCCTCCGGTGAGTGGAGGGGGAAAAGTTTTATTTCGTTTTTTCTTCACATCATCTTGTGTAGAACTTCTTAGTGTGTCTTTCAAATTTAATTGAAATCTGTTAATAAATAACGCTGCAGCAAACTTTCCCCTTTCCCCCCCTATTTAGCCACCTTTCTAAAATCACAATCGACTAAAAAAAATTTATTAACCTACATGTGTGCCAATTTTCATCAAAATCGGTTGAAAAATGCGACCTGTAGCGAGAACAAACCGACAGCGGACAAAAGCATTTTTGCCCAATCTCGAAACTGAGACGCTTCGCTTGCTCGGTCAATAAGGACGTTAGTTTCTCACAGCGCCATCTATCCCCAAACTAAACATAGCTTGTTATATCATGCAAATCGGACCTCAATTACCGGAGATATCAACGATTATCGTTGTCCGTTGAGCAATTTTGGTCCAAAGAACTTCATCGGATTTTCACGAAATTGAAATAGGACTAATTTCAGACCTACCTCTTTCGATAAAAAAAACTAACTTATTTCATAACTCGCGGAGATATCGGTGGACATGCATAAAAAAAAGCGTTCGACTTGAGAACCTATTCTTCTATATTTTATAATGTAGGTATAGTAGGTACCTAAAGTGTAAGAAGACTGATTACATTCAATATAATTATAATAAATTTGAACTATAATAAAATGAATAGATATAATTACGTAGGTACTACAAATAGATACGGCTATAAATTATTGAGTCCACAGAAGGTCCACAGGATCTACAACACAAGGCTCTTGAGACTTAGTGTAGATTCTGGAATAACACACAATGCCATGTATTTAAATTTATAAAATATAGGTCAAAATAGCTTTTTAGCAGCATTTTTGTTGCTCACCTAGGTACCTAATTAGCAATTCAGTTCAAAGTAAGCTTAGCGCATAAAATGAGAAAACATTTAATGTTTCACAAAGGACTCTACACACCTAAATTAAGTTCTCGAATATGGGCCCTTACTACCTGCGTGTCTCATAAAGTGATATTTATTATGTATTTTTGTTATAAATGAAAAAAAAAACTTGCATGCCGCCATAGTAAAAATAGGTTAATTTACTTTTTTTTTTTACATATTATTACATTTATTCAATAAAAAGTACAATTAAACTAACTATGTACAAAGGAATCAGTCAGATTACTAAGGACCGTTACAAATGGCCTATAGGTAACTCAACTGTTCTAGACCAGTACCAGACGGTAGCGTGCCCAAGACACTGGCTGCATTGCCACGCTGAATAGCTATGCTAATTCGTTGGCCTAAATAAGAGCCAGCCCTTGGGTCACGTGTCGCCTCAACAAAGGCCCCGCAAGATTTTTGAAAACCCGGAGGGCACCGGCTCACCACGGACCCAAGGTCTCCACCCCAAAAGGCTCAAATATGTAAGCTCTGTCGAGACCACCATATATACATAATTTACTAATAATATACTAATATACTAATTTAGTAAATTTAGGAACATAATAAAAACACTTGTTCGGGCAAAATTTGATTTGATTGAATATTGAAAATAAATATTATTGGACATTAATTTTACACAGCGCCACCTAGTCCTAAACTAATACGGGAACTAGATTAAGGAAACTAAGATACTTTTTTTTGTCAATACATACCTAACCCACTTATCTTACAATACATAATAAATCAATAATAATATTATGATTTGATAAGTATTTGTAGAAAATATTATGCTGCCATTATCTTATGATAAACGTCTAATTGAAACTATTACAAGTCTCATTAGCGTAACTAATAGAGTCACATTACTACCTAGTAAGTACCTACTTGAACCTTGTTAATCTTTGATCCAGTCTAGTGCGGTCATATTTCGCTCGGAAGACATTTATAGCACAATTTTTTAACCGCCTCTGTGGTCTAGTGGTTCAGCCAACCAATGTCAGATCCAAAGTCCCGGGTTCGATAACCAGAGTACGATATCTTGGTTTGGTTGGAGGTAGGACTTTGATAAGTCCGCCTAGCTACCACCATCTTACCTGATTCTGTCGCCATAACAACAATTGAAGAAAATTGGTGCGTTCCGGCATTTAGAGGTAAGATAATCTTTCCTTTGAGGATTCCGGGTGAAGTGCGCTTCCACCTTCGACTAGTAAAACAGATGAGAAGAAGACAAAGCGCATCTCCGTCGTACAATAAAAAAAAAGAGTATCGTGCATCTACATAATCATCACCACAGTCTTAGTAATGCAACTGGGCCCTAAAATGCATTTTTTGAAGTTAAAACTTCTTTTGTCGCGTTGGGCAATTTTTGAGATGGAAAAAAACCATTGAACTCACGACACTGCTACCGTGACCGCTACCGACACCTTTGTATATAAGTATCTGTACTGTAATCTGCTTTTATATTTTGAATACCCAAACGCAAAAACTTCCAAAACTACAGTCGCCATTAATTCCGCTAACTCTTAATAGATGGCGCTATTGTAAACACCTGGTCGGTTTATAACATTGAGATTCAAGTACCAGCAATTTCAGCTGTTATATTCGGCAAAGATCGACAAACTTGAAGTTTTCAACAAGACTCACAGCTCAGTTGGTAGTTTCTCTGCCTTCTGCGCTGTAGGTTGTGGGTTCGATTCCCACCCAGGACAAACATTTGTGTGATTAGTATTGATGTTTGTTCTGTGTTTGGGTGTTGTATTGTATAAAAAGTAGCTATGTATTGACCAAAAAAAAGAATCTGAGTATTAAATCCCTAATCTAGTTCACAAATGTCAATCTTTGCTTAGTTTGAGACTAGATGGCGCTGTGAGAAATTAATGTCCTGTAATTTATTTATTATCTATTAATTCCCGGAGTGCTACTGCTTTTTTTATTTCATTATGGTAGCAAACAGGCATATAATTTGGCCCAACTGATGGTAAGCAGTATAGGACTATGGGCACATCACACACGCTTTTGAAGAATCCCATACTGCCCCTTCAACACGGGGCGGGGATAAAATTTTTGTCCCCTGTTTTTATCCACCTTCGAGAGAATTTTGTCTCCCGATGCTGGATAAAAGCAGAGGACAACATTTTCATCTCCTCCCCGTGCTGAGGGGGCTGTAGTGGGAAAGCCTCGTCAGGAAGACCATTCACCATGCTTTTCAGTTTGCGCGAGGAATCTTGTCATTATCAAGAAACATCTTGCTTACATTTCGGAGCTGTCCAAAACCCCTTTAATTCGCTGATTTGAACCAAGCTGAATTGACTCCTCATAAGGCGCTTTCTGAAGTCACTTACTCTTAACTTAGTTTTTTAAGACTTGTTGTAATTGGTCAATTGATTTTTTTACGACAATTACGAAATGTTGAATTTGAATTTGAATTTGACCGTTTAAACGATAGCCATTAACAATATTCGCGGTATTCAACAGTGCGATTATAATCAGCTAATGAATCGCAGATCAGCTCGACACCTCCATTTGTTTTCCATTACTCTAATGATTTTGGCATTCAATTAATCATACGCTGCGCATTACGCATTGCTGTGGAATTTATATATTCATATGGAACATTGACCTAGGCGGTCCCAGTATATAGATATAAATAAAATAAAAAACTTTACAGGCAATAATTTCACACAGCGCCATCTAGCCTCAAACTAAGCAAAGCTTTGAATATGAAAACTAGATGTCTATAACTACTTACTACTGATGATAATATGTATATATAAAGTATGATAATATGTAGGTATTTATAAAAATTGTATGTTTGAATTATAACAAGCCTCATAGCCCAGTTGGTAGTTAATCTGCCTTCTGCGCTGTAGGCTGTGGGTTCGATTCCCACCCAGGGCAAACATTTGTGTGATGAATATAGTTTGTTCTGTGTTTGGGTGTTGTATCATATAATACGTATGTATTTACAAAGAGTATTTAAGTATTCTAACCGTAATCCTAAATATGGGAATATTACAAGCTATACTTAGTTTGGGGCTAGAAGGCGCTGCGTCCTGTAATATTTATTTATTATTATTATTTATTATATCCGTAATCTAGTTCCCATATAACAAGCTATGCTTAGTTTGGGGCTAGATGGCGCTGTGTGAAATCGATGTCCTGTAATATTTACTTATTTATATTTATTATATCGCTTTCGTTACCCACGGTTACAATTGCAACTCACATAGCATTTCTGGTATCAGGCACGGGGCGGTTGCTGGGCAGGCCATCAGACGCAGCCTGGTTAAACCGGTTCCGAACATAAGGATCCTGATCCTTGACCCCCCCAGCCACGTATCCACCTTCGTCGAAGTACGACCGGCTTGTGCTGCCAGGGGACGTGTCTTCTGAAGACGCTGGGCTGCTCTCTGGTTCTTCGATGTCGTGGTGCTGCTTGATTAGGCGTAGGGCTATATTTTCTTCCTGTGGACAAAGAAAATTAGATTAGATTTTGTGATCATTTTTTTGATTGCTTGAAAAACAAGTAAATATATGTCCTAAGATAAAGCTAGAGAAGAGTGGCGCCGGATTTTAAAGAGGCATAAAGGTGTTACGCCTTGCGTGCCCGTAATTTCACCGGCAACCATACCCTTCAACCCGGAACAGCAATGCTGCTAGGCGGCTAAAATAGGTATGGTGGTAGTACTTCGCCGGACGAGCCCTTTCACAAAGGGCTCTACTCTCAAAGTTGTACAACTAACTCATAATTTACAAGGTAATTGACATAAGTCAGGTTGCTAATGACAAACGGTCTGGAGGTAATGTGGTCTAGTGGTTCGCCCACTGGTGTCAGATCTAGAGGTATTGGGTTCGACTCCCAGAGGGGGTACAATATTGTGCTTGGTATGATTGGTAATTCCAAAAAACATTGTGTTCCGACATATAGAGGTAAGATAGCCAGTTCCTCAGAATGTTGAGGATTCCGGGTGAAGTGCGCCTCCACCTTCGGCTTTATCTCAACTTGTTACCAGGTGAGATGAAGGCCAAGCGCTTCCCCGTCGTACAATAAAAAAAAATGTTATTAGTGTCCTATAGAGAATCAAAGAATAAACTGTAAAACCTCCTTTCTAAGAAGTCGGTTATAATTAACTGGTATTTATGGTAACATTGAAAATGAATACCAACCTTGACTCTTTTTGCACTGTCGCAAAGTCATAAATCTCTTCATCTTTAACTGTATACGCTCAGAATAAAACAGGATATTTAAGTTAGATAATATATAACCTTGATGACTATCATTTAGTCATGATCATTTTGATCACTATAATCGTTCGTTTGGCCTTGCCATATCAAAAGGCACATATTTTAAGACCATTTCAAACTAGTTCTGGCGGGTGTCATCATCGATTTGGTAATATTTCGGAATGTTAGGTCAGAAAATGGCAGTTGAAAGTAAGCTCCCATATTTCAAGGGGGTTACGTCACTTTGAATATTAAGATGGTGAATAACCAAGATCTTTATGTTTTGTTAAATAGGTAGATACCTATTAAATATTTATTCACAAAGAATGAAAAACATATGTAGGTACAAGTAGTCGGATTACCTAAGGACCGTTACAAACGGTCTATAGGTAACTCAACTGTTCCAGACCCGCACAGTCTTGACACTCTACATTGCCTGGATATACAAATTCGCTGGCCTAAATAAGACACAGCCCTTGGGTCACACGTTTTATCTTATAGTTTGGCTTTAGTATTTGGTTGGTGGTAAAACTTTGTAGTCCGCCTGGTCAGCTATACCATCTTACCTAAGTCTGTCATCATAACAACAATTCTAAATTGTTGTGTTCAGAGACCTTAGTATGAGCTTCTGACAGCTAACTGAAACTATTTTCGTTTTCGTATAGGGCGCTTATTTCCATACATTTGGTTAGCGGAATAGTAAAGCAACTGTCCTTTCAATTTCCGCTAGCCAAATGTATGGAAATAAGCGCCCTACCTATACGAAAACGAAAATAGTTTCAGTTAGTCGTCAGAAACTCATACTAAGGCCCCCGTTACATTTTAGGTACGCTTCAATGCTGTATCATAACTGATTTGATACGAAATCCAAGCGCATCCTCAATGAAAACCACAATTTTAGATCTGTTGTTAGCGGAACAAAATTAGGTAAGATGGGGGTAGCTAGCCAAACGGACTTAAACAAAGTCCTACTGTTATTATATATACACATATTCACTGTCTTTGTCTTTCAAACTTTATTAGATTTTTTTTAAATCTATGAGGGAGTGTAACATTAAAACATTTAATAAAACTTGTAAACAACCGTTTAAAACCTACCATCCGCCAAACAAAGCAAAACATTGAGATATAGATACAGACGTCCCTGTTTCGATCCACAGGGAGTACCCTGTGGATCGAAACAGGGACGTCTGTATCTGACATCGGTGAGCGAAACCACTAGACTACAGAGGCGGTTATCAAAAATATAACCTACTTACACATTTTCCGCCTATATAGTGGTCGAGGAAACGCGACAAACAGACGTAAGATAATGCTCTTCACAGTCATGGTTCGTGAGCCTATCAGTTATGGGCATTGTTCCCGTAATGGTTTTATTGTTAGGAAGTTAAAATTTTATCTTGCTTGTTGGAATCTAGGTACTATTAGATAGCGTTTCCGTTGACTGGTGTTTCTTGAGTTGTGTTGGGTGGTTTCCAAAACTTATTTGCATTTTTAGCACCACGAATGTTAATCTTGCAATTATTTATCTACGACACTTAATGAGAACCCCCTTGTTTTTGGTAATATTCATATTCATATTAATTTATTGCATTCCATACGTACAAGACATATTTAAAAAGTTACTGGTAACGTTATGGACCCTGTCGGGCACAGCAATTTGTAGTAGAGAGGAGGACTGCGATATTAAAATATTACAATTTATCATTTAAATAATGGTTTATATTATAATATCATGTAGCTTAATAGCGCGATGTATGTTTGTGAGTTTTATGTAAATGGAGTTTAAATATTATTTTATGTGTGTTGTTAATTTCAATGTTTGAATTATTTTCTATTTTAATTTGTTGTTTAATTAACTGTAATTGGTGTTAACCGTGTTAATTAAAGTTAATAATAAAAAAAAGTTTAATTTGTGCTATAAATTGATTTAAATTTTTATTTCTTTAATTATGTTTGGGAGTTTATTACATGTTTTTATTGACATAACATGGACATTAGATAATTGTAGAGCTAAACGTGAATGTGGATGAAGAAGGCTAATTTTGTGGCGTAAACTGTAAGGCATTGGAACATCCCTACGCTTTGTGTAAAAATTCGGATATTTGAAGGTAGTTTATTTTCTACTGCTGGTTAGTTAAGTTATCCAAGACTTCTTTGCATATTTGGCACCACGAATGTTAATCTTGCAATTATTAAAACTGCGACCCTTAATGAACACCCCCTCCTTTTCCGTTGGTTTGTGTTAAATTACTTAAACCTATGTTTATAGAATAAAAAGTAAAACTACTAACGCTAACAAAATAACAATGCATCTAATAAGTAAATAGTAGGTCATCTATTCATGAAAAAGTGAAAATATATGAAGCAAACACTATGCAATATCAGGTAATTTATGCCTTGTCGCTTTTTTTGGTGGTTTCTGTTATTATCTGCCTTTATTTTATTATGTAAGTATTGTTTTCTTTGACACAAAGTGTTTGATCTGCATTTTACGGTATGCATGAGTACCTACATAGGTATTAATGCCTTCCGTTTCCACAGACAAGTACATCCGCCCTGCACTTTCTACATCCCTGCAGACGCTGGGCGTTATCTTCATTTTACGGTTATTATAAGGAACCAGCTTTCTCTGCACTAGACAAAAATATTTATTTATATACTAGCAAACGCTCGGGACTTCCGTTACTCCCAGTGGGAAATTCCCAAAATACTTTCATAAATTTAATTGAATAATTATATTCAAAATTTAAAATTTCATTTCTTTTTATGCGCGGAACTTTTATTAATTTTGCAATAAAAGTTCATAACATTAGATATCTGTCAGTGAAATTTCCTGTCAAAATAGATCCAGCCATTTTCGATACTAGCCGAAACAGAAAAAAAAAAACATTATGCATCTAGTAAGAAGTTGTTATTTCGACCGCCTCTGTGGTCTAGTGGTTCAACCCACCGATTTCAGATCCAGGGATCCCGGGTTCGATCCCCATGGGGAGTACAATATTGTGCTTGGTTTGGTTGGTGGTAGAACTTTGTGTAAGTCCGCCTGTCTAGCTGCCATCTTACCTAATTCTGTCGCCATAGCAACAATCCTAAAAATTGTTGTGTTCCGACATTTAGAGGTAAGATAACCAGTTCCTCAGTTTGTTGAGGATTCCAGGTGAAGTGCGCCTCCATCTTCGGTCTTATCTCAACTTGTAACCAGGTGAGATGAAGGCTTCCCCGTCGTTCAATAAAATAAAAAACAACATTACAAACGAATTTACTGTACTCCCGAATTTACTAAAATCCTCGTAAGGTTGACTGACTGATGAATGAAAATCAACGCAATAACCAGAGTCCTAGAACGCCCGGGGTTTCGTTCCCGTCATCGCATGGGAATGTCCCAAAGTCCTTTCATAGGAATTAAGTAGGAAACAACTATAAAAAAGCCCTCTGATTTGGGCTGTGCGTTTTTTTTTGTTCTAGGGCTTCCAAGCCCTGACCTTCATCTCGCATGATTTCAAGTATCATAATTGTTATCATAATAACGCCAAAGGTAAGGAAGTATTTATCGGTTTTCCCGGATAAAGCATACCCAGGCCATCACAGAGCCATTGTTAGATGATACGCGATAGCTCGTTACTCACAAAGACAACCGGAATATTCCATTGATTTTGAACTTTATCCCCACGAGTTATGGCTCAGATGACAAAGCATTATCTTTGCCAAGTGGGCACTGCATTGCAGTCGAAAGTATAAATGCGCATAGTACAGTTTGTCACAGTCGACAAAGCATGACCTTGTGACAATTAGTTCGAGATGTTTGTGAGAATTGACAGCGTGTTCACACTACCGCTTTTTGCCGCGTTTCGTCTTTTTTTCTAATGGGTGTTAAAGTAATAAAGCCGATTAAGAAATATCAACAGGACAGCTGCTACCTTACTGTGAATTATTTTCTGCGATCACCAATCCGCCATTATTAAAAATTTACAATTGTTCTATGTTTTTGATGTACAATAAAGAATTTTCATTCGTTCATTCCGCGTGCCCGCGTGCCCGCGTGGTGATTGTGGCAAAACCCTCCAGCTTTGGGGGAGGCTCTGTCCACTAATAGGCTGTTGATGTTATGTGTTTATCGCTTTTCGCCGCTATTCGTGATTTATAGCGGTATTCTATCCTTTTTGTACGGAAAGCTCTATCTGCCTGTGACCTAGGTACTTGTGTTGCATTTCTATCTCAACGATATTGACAGATGCTGGAGCGGCATAACTGATGTAGTGTTAAATAAGAGAGTTAATAGGTACCTTCTGGGTAGGCTCGCTCCATCGTAGATCTCTTTCTTGCCTGTGTAAGATTCGTGGTCAAGAGCATATGTAAAAAAAAAAGTGCTCCCGATATAGCACAATATACAAGCCTCATAGCTCAGTTGGTAGTAACTCTGCCTTCTGCGCTGTAGGCTGTGGGTTCGATTCCCACCCAGGACAAACATTTCTGTGATGAATGTAGATGTTTGTTCAGTGTTTGGGTATTGCATAATGTAGTATGTATGTATTTACAAACAGTATTTAAGTATTCTATCAGTAATCTAGTAGTTTGGGGCTAGATGGCGCTGCGTAAAATTGATGTCCTGTAATATTTATTTGATTGCCAAATAAAGGAATTTAGAGATTCCTTTTATATATTAAGTATATTTAAACAGCCAACTGGCTGTTTAAATATACTATAATTTACGTTCTGTTTTTAAATTAATTGCAGTTGGTTTTCTAATCAATAAAAAAAAAAAGATATTACTTTAGACAGAGATGCAACATAGTAGGTGAAAGGCAGATAGAGATATGCAGTTCAATACGTACGAATAGTACCAAAAGGACAGGTTACCGCTATAAATCGCGAATCGTGGCTAAAAGCGATTGTGTGAACATGCTGTGAGAACTGTTTTGTTTTTTGTTTTCTGCGACAGCAAATGTAAAGATGAGTATGGAATATAACCTTGACTGTTGCGTATTTCAGGAGGCATAGTAGTACCTCTGTCCCATACAAATGTAATTTTCATTTCAATTCAAATGAATTTTGTAGATACAAACGGATAGGGATAAACTGTATTTTTTAATTAAAGCTTGGAAACGGAACAAGCAAGCTTTCTATCTCCCTACCACCAACCAAACTGAACACAAATGTGTATCCTCCAGGGATCGAACCCGTGACCTCTGTGACTGATACCGGTGGGCAAACCACTAGAACACAGTGGCGGTTTTTTATTCGGATAATATAGTCATCCATTTTGTTAGTAGGTACATAAGTCAATATAAATAAAACTATGTCCTGTTGGTTTATTTTTGTACGGCCAATTCAAGCGGGTTATGTAAATAATCAAGGACGCAGAGTGACCGCCGTACATAAGTACCTACTTACTTTCACTGACATGTAAGTGGATGCGTAATTGGATTAGAAATATTCGAGTGGATTCAGGGTTGTGCCGAATGGCTGAATTTTATTATACTTACTAGTGGAACGCAATTTGATCCGGACATACCGTGATAATGCTTAAAATCGGCTACCCTTATTACAAGTAATAGTAGTAAGCTAACCTTAAATTTCATGTCTTTAGATCTGTCAGTCAGTCAGCTTCACAACGATTTTATATTATTTAGACTAATGGAAAGCCCAGGAATCCTGAGTGCTCCGCTACACTACGGGTAAGTAATACCTTGAAAATTTCAAGTCTCTAGGACTTTTTTGTACTAGAGGAGAGGCTTGGCCTTCATCTCAATTCTGTCGCCATAATGACAATTCTAAAATTATTGTGTTCCGGCGTTTACCGGTAAGATAACCAGTTTGTTGAGTATTCCGGGTGAAGTGCGCCTCCACCTTCGGCCTTGTCTTAACTTGTAACCAGGTGAGGGCAAGAAAGAAGGCCGTACAATAAAAAGAACCCTATAATTCTTACTGTTTTACCAAAATAACTAGTATTGATGACAACGTTTATTTAATGTTTTAAATAAATAAAATACAATCGCACTATCAATCATTTTTTCTGTACCTATCTTTAAGGTACGTTGCGTTGGTGTTTTCACGTGAGTATATCTAAAGGTTCTAGAACTGAAGTGAACAGGATGTTGGCAGTGGTTAGCTTGCTAGTAAGAACATGACATGTGGTATATTTATCAAACCTGTAATCCGGCATTTTGTGGTAAGATAGCAAGTTCCCCAGTTTGTTGAGGATTCCGGGTGCACCACCTTCGGCCTTATCATAGCTTGAAAAAATCAGTGAATAAATTGTAATTAGTATTAGATAATTTTAAGCTATTGTAATGGATCATGAAAAAAAAAAACTAGCCCGAGGTTCTTGCCTTTCTCCTTGTGTGCTGGTCGCGATTCCGAACAGGCGGTAGATTTGACGTTTCAAAGTGATCCTAAAAAATCTTACTGAATAAAAATATTTGACTTTGACTTTGACTTTGAGATGAGAATCCCAAGCACCTCCCCGACGTGCAATAAAAAAGATTATGGCAAACCCCTCCAGCTTTGGGGGAGGCCCTGTCCAGCAGTGGACACTAATAGGCTATTGATAACAAGCCTCACAGCTATGGTGGAGTAGCTTTGCCTGCATCGCTGTAGGCTGTGGGTTCGTTTCCCATCCAGGACAAACATTTGTGTGATATATAGATGTTCTGTTTCCGACAGGTTCGTGTTCATGGCGCTGATGGAATACTGCCTTGTGAATATCGTGCTCGGCGATGGGAGAAAACAGAAAGTGAGTCTCGATTGCTCTGTGTGTCTAGTGCGAGTATACAACTTGCTCAATACCTACTCGAACGTGTTTGCGTTTACCTCGATTTGTATGAAAATGAATACCTATTCATTCGCGGTAAGTAAACGCGACAGGAATGAGATTCGTTTGCAACTCGCACAAGGCACTCTGTTCCGATTCCAAATCGCTACCGTCTTACGCAATGATAACCCAGCCCCCACTTATTCACAATAGACACTCGAGGAAAGCAGTTGCTTACACCTTAGGCCCGTTACAAACGGTCTGTATAGGTAACACAACTGTTCCAGACTTGTACCAGACGGAAGCGTGCCCATGACACTGGCTGCATTGGCACGTCGAATAGCTATGCTAATTGGCTGGCTGAATAAGATCTCTTGGTTTGGGTGTTGTATTAAATATATATTACGTATGTATTTACAAAAAAAAAAGTATTTTAGTATTCTATCCGTAATCTAGCTCCCATATTACAAGCTGTGCTTAGTTTGGGGTTAGATGGCGCTGTGTGAATTTAACGTCCTGTAATATTTATTTATTTATTATCATGATTGATGTATAGTCCGCCATCATTGAAAGCCGTTATCTTCTCTGTCCACCCAGCGGTTGTCTGGAAGAGATCGCTTTCAGCGATAAGGCCGCCCATTGTTTTACCAGTGATGCTTAGATAAAGTTTCCACTATCTGTGTTTTGTTATGTTATTTTGTTAATGGTGAACAATAAAGAGTTATATATCTATGTATGTGAGAAAACGTGTCAGTTGTACGTGACAACCCTAGGGTATTGTTCGTTTTGGTTTGGTGCGGTCATCTCAATATCGTTATGTAAGCGGTTGCATTGACACCGCACGCACGTCGGCATTCGTACCATGATCCCACTGACAGTCTTATCGATTTCGTGCATCTGTAATGTAGTATGTGTACGTGTAGCCTGTTGTTTGTCCGCTTCTGTGGTCTAGTGGTTTACTCATCGATGTCAGATCCAGTGGTCTCGGGTTCGATCCCCAGGGGAGTACAGTATACTGTTGTGCTTGGTTTGGTTGGTGGCAGGACTTTGTTCAAGTTGCATAGGTCAGATGTATTTCTTGTTTTTCATGCATCTAGGAGACGGGACAAGCAAAGAGCCCACCTGATGTTAAGTACATCCCTATAACAATGCCTTACTGCGTAGGTCACATCCACAAAGAACATAGCCTACACGGCACTGCAATGCGCCCGTCAACTTGAGGCTTAAAAGTGCCCGTAATTTAAATATAATTTTTAATAATTTTTAAATAGTAGATGCTATACAACGGTATAGATGCGCAGTGTAGATGCTATAACAACAATTGTGTTTAGGCATTAGAGGTATGATAGCAAGTTCGTTCTGTATAGTGAGTGGGCAATCTTTATTGATGACGATGGGAAAAAACAGTTCTACATTCACATTATATTCATCTGCTTCTAGCATAAATTCTCAACTTATTTCATACAGCCTTTATTTGTCCCTTGTGTCGCCACCATTATTTTCTTTACAAAGAAAAGCTAATTTATAGGCTGACACGCGTCGAACTACCACCAAATCGTCAACCTACACAAATAAATATGTATTTCTCATTCAAACTTTTCGGTTATGGCGTGTTTTTTTTCTATTATACGTCAGGTAAGCGCTTGGCCTTCATCTCAAAGGGTTACAAGTTCTTTATGTGTTGTAAATGCATACAATTTATCATGGCGAAATTAGCGAGCTTTGCAATAACAATGCACCGTTGCACGGATGGTATTTCAGATAATTCAACGTTTATGCACATCTGTTATAAGAGTTGCTTAGTGAGACTAATTGACCTAAAAGCAGTGTTCATAATTGATTACATACATTTTAGGCACACTTTGCAAATATTAATTAATCTCTAATGCGGACGAAGTTTGATTACACGCTTGTTGTTTTGAGTTATTCATTGGAAAATCTTAGTCATGGGACCTAACTATGTGATTAGGTTTTGGTCAGGTACTCATTAGGGGATGATCATCCCCTGTTTAAATAATTACGTTTTAGAAACTAAAAAGAAAACCGACTTTAATGAAGAATATAACACAATCTACCTGGATGACGTTTTTTTTCAATAATTTTGATGACAGATGACAGAACCTACAGACATACAGACAGACGCGTCCGTTTTTTCTTTACTTTTGAGGTAATACGCCTTAAAAATAATAAAAAAATAAAGCTAATATTATAAAACATTAGCCAAGCGTTTGAATGAACGGACTAATCGCTTTTAAGCGATGAAACCGCCCCTTTATAAATTTCTTCTATTGAAAAAGAAATCCAACCAAAGATGGAGACGACTTAATGGCTAAGGAGGTTCGACCACAAGCTTACTTGAAAAACAAGTAAAGATGTAGCCTAAGAGTAAATTCTTCTTTAGGCGCGTTGAACACTTTTTGGGTGAACAAAAATCATGGAACTCGCGCCATCGTCACTGCACTCTTTTGTGAATTGTTTCGTCAAGCTATTACATTATCAATTTAGAATTGTTTTTGGTTTATAGTCTTCTTCACTCGTACTTCTTTACAAAACCAAAAATAATGCAAAAAATATTATCTAATAGCCCGACGATACGATTCACAAGTAATTTAGTTTTCACTTCGGCTGTCCCCAAAGACTGCCAGACAGTTTTTTTTGTACGAGTACCTTGATGGCTTAGATTTACAATTGGAACCGACAAGTCGCGCTGTGATCGCCCCGGGATGGCGGGGATGTCCCAGGTTGCACTAGTATTTTAGATATAAATCGTTGTGCAGGCTGCAAGCTTTCGACTAAAAGAGACTGGCCTACATGCTTGGTATTTTTAGGATTGCTTCCATTTGTAGTGTTGGGCACAATAAAGGTTTTTATATATTTGCAGACCTGTGGTCTGGGGCTAGTCTGGTTTATTTATATAGGCCAGTTATGATAAATGATAAATGATTTATTGGTCTGTTGGTAATCATAGTAGGTATAAGTACTAAGGTCTAATGTAGTAATAGTATCACAGATTCTACCTAGTAGGTATAGAGACACTTCCACTTAGTTCTAAAGCATACACATAATCATCATCTACAAAGTGTTTAATTAAATTAAATCTGAGAATGATCAATTAACAAATAGTAAATAATAAAAACAAATAATTCCAAAAACCAATTACATGTCAATGATATGAGTAAGATTTAAATTGTGTCAATTAATAAGTAGTCGATAGGTTGTCAAAAATTAAAATTCATAGTCAAAAAATTAAAATTTACATGTCATTTAAAAATTCATTCACAGAGTAATAAACTTTTTGCGTTAGATATTGAGATTGCATTTTTAAACATATTTACATTATTAATGGCTCTTATAGATGACGGAATTTTGTTATAGATAGTTATTAGTTGTAACAGCTCGATTTAGACCAGTTTTCATAGTTATCAGTTGTATCAGTACACACTGCGGCTTCCTATAAATGCACAAGCTTAGAAAATATTCTGCATTGCAAATATGCATTCCCATAAATACTGGATACAAAAATAGATTCAGAAATATTACACCCAGAGTCCAACGAGCAACGAGCAACATCGCTAACGTAGAGAGATGTCGAATGAAATTTATATCGCCATTTATTTCCCACGGGACGACGGATATTTTTACAGCAGGCTCGGATATTTATAGCATGGCTTTATAAAGAAAGAGATACCTATATATACCAGATAAAAGATCTTTTGAATGCAAGATTGAATCTGTTTGTAATGTCAAAATAATATTAAACACAATCATTATATTTTTGTATTCTTGTCTGTCTGTTTGTTTTGGCTAAGCTCCACTGGGACGGGACTTTCACTGGCAGATAGCTGATAATAAGGAGTATCTTTTAGTCTACTTATATTTTAAGAAATAAAATTAGGACTCTACACTAAATCCAATATAAATTCAACAGAAAAAATATGTTGAAAGAAATCTGCTTCTTTTCTTTTAAGTTGACGAGCTTTAGGCCGACGTGCTGTCGCTGAAATCGCTTGCGACGCACGTCGGCCGACAACACTAACGACACGATAAAATTGCCTAAGGATTTCTATTTAGGATTTATTTCGAGTCAAAGAAGTAACTTCTCCATATTTCGTTTTTATATATTATGTACGTTTTATATTAATATAATATGTAAATAAGTTTAATAAGATGTGCATATAGTTTATTATCTGTAGAGGTATAATTTAAGTAGTTTATCGTATTAATCTTATATTAGATATTTTATTTTAAGTTGTACACTATAATTCTTGTTCCTCTTTACCAAGGTTTGCTGGAAGATATCTCTCTAGGGTTAAACTTGCCATTGCTATTCTTTTTAAGGTAATGATTATTTTTTTACGACGGGGATGCAATTGGCCTGATATTTATTGGTGTGCAATAAGGTTTAAAAAGTAAGCGAACATTTCAAATATTTTTAATTGAAAACAGAATCATTGAAATGGGTCTGAATCAATCAATGAATGTACCTATATACGATCGCGACTAACAATATTTATACAGGTACCTAGTTATAGTCATTTTATATGCTTAGGCATTGTGAGCAATATCAACGATTTCCTATCTGGCTAATAACCATAGCAGGTTTCTCTAGAAATGGTTCGGATTTACAATCAAGTTGGAAAGTTACTTGTAAGCCATAGGCGCTCAAGTCACGATCCTAGGCTAAGCTCACAACAGCCATTATTGCGAAATGTACTTTATTGTGTACGTGGTAAAGTGCTAACTCCGTTGAATGGTGGTTCAGGAAGCCGGCAACTTGCTCCTATAAATTCAAGTATGGAGCTAGGGCTTTCCGACCGCAGGAATTGAACCTTCTATTCCATTATACAACGAAGAGAAGACTACTTATAGTTCAGGACACCTGCGACCTCTCATCATATACCTAACAAGTAGGTAATACATATGTATACATAATGCACCAGTAGATCAGCATGTTATGCGATTACAGTACAGATCATAGATCAGCGTGGTCAGCATTGACTTTATATAAAGCTCAAGTTCGATCTTGTATGGAGTATTGCAGTCACCTTTGGGATGGTTAAACAAAATATCAACTTGTCGCACTTGAATCGATGAAGAGCAGAGCCTTGACCGCCTCTGTGGTCTAGTGGTTCCAAGTACGACAAAGGTACACTATTGTGCTTGGTTTGGTTGGTGGTAGGACTCTGATTAAGTCCACCTGGCTACAACAATTCTTAACTGCTATGTTCCGGCATTTAGAGATACTTTCGGGACATGGCTGTTTACCTGACTGATCGTCCAAATCGTTCGATTATGGTATAGCCAGTTCCTCAGACTGTTGAGGATTCTGGGTGAAGTACGCTTCCACCTTCGGCATATATATGAATAGTTAAAAAAAACTGTTCGCATTTCCACTGTTTTACAAACCTTTAGGTTTTCAAGAAGAGTGCTAATAGTTACTTTCTGAGTTGGCTCGCTCCATCGCAGATCTCATAACTGCCTGTGCAAGTTTCCAGGTCAAGAGCCAACCCATGCAAAAAGAAGCATCAACTCTATCTGTACTGTAATAGAAGGTGTTATCATAAAAATCATACATCTAAAAATTCAACTATACAGCAAACAACTGTACAATAGCTATATAACAATCATACGCTGTGATTTGTACTTGGATTTGTGCCTGGAGCGTATTTCTTACCGAATTTCCTCTACAGTTGGATCCTATCCTCGATCTGGCTCGTTGCCTGTATCAAATCTTATTGAGCTTGGGATTTAAGGTGCATTACTGGTGTGCCAAGAACTCATTGGGATTTAAGGCGCATTACTGGTGTGCCAAGAACTTAGCAACTCTAATGCCTAATAAAACTTAGTAATAACAAATCCCTGATATAATGTAGAGCGTAGGATGCAGAAAAAAACTTAGTAATAACAAATCCCTGATATAATGTAGAGCGTAGTGTGCAGAAGAAAACTTAGTAATAACAAATCCCTTTTTTCTTATTGTACGTCGGGAATCACTTGGCCTTCATCTCACCTGGTTACAAGCTGAGATAAGGCCGAAGATGGAGGCGCACTTCACCCGGAATCCTCAACAAACTGAGGACCTGGCTATCTTACCTGTAAATGCCGGAACTCAACAATTTTTGAATTGTTATTATGGCGACAGAATTAGTTAAGATGGTGGTAGCTAGCCAAGTGGACTTAAACAAAGTTCTACCACCAACCAAACCAAGCACAATATATTATTGGACTCCCCATGGGGTTCGAACCCGGGACCTCTGGAT
This sequence comes from Venusia cambrica, assembly GCA_951394065.1. Lineage (NCBI taxonomy): Eukaryota > Metazoa > Arthropoda > Insecta > Lepidoptera > Geometridae > Venusia > Venusia cambrica. The sequence continues at coordinate 3,953,855 of OX596044.1, read as the reverse complement.
CTGTAATCGGTGGGTTCAACCACTAGACCACAGAGGCGGTTAATCCCTGATGTAATATTAGTGCGTAGTGTGCAGTAGGTAAAATTAATGTTTGGCATCGAGAAATCTAGGTATTTAAAGGCTAGTTCTTCGGTTCAGTTCAGTTATCTCTCGTTTTTGTTCTAGATTTGTGTACCTACTTTTATGAAAACTTATTCCACCACACATTTTTTTATAAATGGTGCCCTCTTCTATTCTAGTCTATTCAATATTGCTTTTATAAAATGAAAAAGGAAAAGATAGTAAGATTTGTGCCTAAAACTATTTGCCTACTTAATGTAACGTTGTCATTATAATTCGGGCACGCAATGTAGATAATCACGTTACATAATACTGGTTTAGTTCCGACCTAGTTGGGGTTGGACTACTCATATAAACGTAGAGCAAAACATTCAGTAATGACAAGTCATGAGTCAATATCGAGCCGAAATGATACTGACGGGACCACTTGCAAAATATTGCGGAAGGAAATCCCTAGAGGAAGTCACCTACGCATTTTTTTTTTGTAAATAAATTTACCTCAAGGTATAATGCTTGGCCTGGGTGGAATTTGAACCCAACGCACAGCGCAGAAGGCAGAGCTACTACCAACTGAGAGGCTTGTTCTGCCTACCTTATCATATTTATATGTAGGTACTATAATCTTAGAATTAATTGTTCCTACTTTAACACTTTTCATTTAGATTTTTACCATATACCTGCATGAAAGCATAAAATTAGGTATATTTCAGAATATGAAAAAATGTAAACTCCTGATGCAAATCTGAATAAATATCTACTCGAAAACACTTGAAATTAAAATGTTAACCCTTTGTATGCTGCACCTCTTGACTACTGGTCACTTCAACTATTGCACATGCGCAAGAGATAACAGCTTGCATTACCACATACCACAAAAACATCGATTTCTCTTGCTTTTTCTAGAAAAAATATAGAAAACCTGTATATATTTCGAATGCAATTGAACGTCTCCATTTAGTTTTCCCAAAATGTAATGTGGTCGTTCTGATTCTAAATCTGATTTTTTTTTTTTGTGTTTAGATAAATGTACACGGTATCAATGTAACATGCCTTTGTATGTGGTGGTACCCTAATTTGGTTCGGAGGCACAGAGCAAAAGTAAAAGCCATCTAGTTGAACTAAAATTACGGAGCAGGCTTATATCGACCCGGATTCTAACAGCTAATACAAACCACGTCTTGTAGAGGTATATTAATCACGAGTGGTAAGACATAACATGACTTTCTCATAATGTTATAACAGGTGTTTTAAATACTTTTACAAGTAGTAGGTACTTATGAAGATCATGAGTGCACGAATTTGATAATAACATTAATTGCACCACGAAGACGACGCTTCGTGTCATGCTCATAAAAACATAGAATTTTGGTCCCGTTGTTGGCCGTTCTAGATACGGACCTTAACAAATACCAAGTACCTTTTATTATTATTACATTAAGCCGCCAGTACCCCACCGCTGGGCAAAGGCCTCCCCAACTCCCTCCAGAAATACCAAAAACAAATATATAATAATATAAATATATGTAATAATTATAATATAATATCTTATACCTAATAAATAATAAAAACAACAAATAAATAAATAAAATTATGAAAGTATTTTTTTTATACAACTAGGAGTCGGGACAAGCAAGTAGTCCACCTGATGTTAAGTGCATCGCTTGACTATAACAATGCCTTACTACGTAGGTCACATCTACAAAGAACATAACTTACACGGCACTGCATTGCGTCTGTCAACATGAGGCATACAGGTGTTAAGCCTTGCGTGCCCGTAATTTCACCGGCAACCATACCCTTCAAACCGGAACACAACAATGCGGCTGAAATAGGTATGGTGGTAGTACTTCCCCGGACGAGCCCTTTCACAAGGGGCTCTACCACTCTTCCACTTACTATAGCCTAAATGTTGGCAAAAAAAATAATATCTTTTTAGTTTCAGTTTCTATCGTACAAGTTTATGTTAAATTCGTTCAAATAATGCAAATGTAATGTTACTATAGAAGCCGTCAGTTCTGAATTATGCATAGTAATATGAATGAGATCTGACCCCAACGCAGCACTATTATTTATTCTGTGCTCGGCGCCATTTTTATGAACAGTTTTGTGCTTATGTCCAGCAATCTTTGTCTGCAATAAGATCGTCAGCTATGCAAGTCATAGCTACTTGGCAAAGCTTTCGTCCTTGACTGTGTTACTGACACGCGTAGATATTTTATTACAATAAGAACCGTTACTCATTGAGACGATTTGCCGCGTTAAGAGTCTATGATATGTGAAATGGATTAGCTTCAACGATCATATCTTCCACAACACTGTAGCATTTACTTTGAAATGAATATTATATTATAGCTCAGGATAGATGCTAGAACGCTTGTGTTTCGAAAACACGATTCCATTAAATTTTCTCTATAGGAAAAAATAACAAATTCTAATCCTAATTTGTATCAAAAATGTTCGCCATTCAATAAATACGCCCAATTAGGGCTTGAAACTCTGTACAGTAAATAAACACAGTATGCAGCAGATGATCTGTGTTTTGTTTTTCAAAATTCACATTTGTTTTACCGTAAAAAAAACAAAACGTAGAAATACGCACATATTTCTGTCATCTGGTGGTCATAAGCGCCGTGGTTGAGCGCACAGCAATGTCACCTTTATTATTTTATTAACTACATCTTTGTTCGAAACTAGAATAAAGTTGCGTTGAGTTGCTAATCTGAAGTACTATAGCCCGTTAATAGAACGATTTTTGCTGTTTGGATGTTCAATAGATTGAGCTAAAACTTTGCATATTTACTATTGGAAGCGCTTGGCCTTCATTTCCCTTTCAAGTATTATAAGGGCGGAGGTGGAAGCGTGAAACTTTATCCGAAATCCTCAAACGTCTGAGGAACTTGATAGACCTCTAAATGCCGGAACACAAAAATGTATAATTGGTGCTATGGCGACACACTTAAGTAAAATGGCCAGCGAACAAAGTCATACCACCAACCAAACCATACACAATATTCCCCCAGGGGATCGAACCCGGGTTCTCTGGAACTGAAACCAGTGGGCGAATCACTAGATCACAGAGGCGATCATATGTATATAATTAATAACAAAAACGGGTCTTCATCGCGTACCTTTTTATATTCCCGACAGTTTCGACCGTGTTACAACGGCCGTTGTCACGGGTAGTCTACCCGTGACCACCAGGCCACCAGGTACGTGATGAAGACCCGTTTTTGTTATTAATTATGTATAATAATCGCGATAATTTAAAAAAGATCATATGTCTGATCATATGTACTGGGAAGGAGAAATAGGCTACTTTTTCTTTTGACTTCAATCATCGCCATACGCTCGGTTGTGCTGAAATTTTGCACAGATATTGTTTTACGTGATCTAGTAAGGAGTCTGATTATTTTCTACTAATAACCTCTCTCCTTAAACATCAGATATTTTTAGCCTAAGCGGATTTAAATATATAGCAAATTATAAATTGCGTAACATTGATTAGTTAATTGCTACATTAGTAATTGCGATAGAGATAACGAGAGAGAAAGGCGTGATGAATAGTCGAAAGCTACGCAGAGATCAATACAGGGTAATCATCATTTGATACACTATCCCCATTAATTGTTACTAACTTTTCTGCTTGAACAACTGCTGTTGAATTAATTTCTGGTTATTTACCTTATAATTGACCAGCTGTTGCCTACGGATGCGCCTTCATCGTTCCAGGCCTTTCAGGGTAAAATGTAGCTATGTCTACCCCCACGTAAATTATTTCCGTGCCAAATTTAAAGAAAACAAATAAAAAAGACAGAGTCAATGTTGATCTCTAGTTTTGTTGTAAATAAATACGGCACATAATTTTATACGAACCTATCTATGCATCGATCTAACAATGACTCTTTGCTCTGTTTCCCTCTAACAATGTATAAATTAAACTGAAAAAATATTTAGCTTACTATGTCAATGTAAAGCCCGCCCATGTCATGCATTGAACTCTATTGGCAGTTTTTTTATTTACGACGGGGAAGCGCTTGGCCTTCCTCTCACCTGGTTTCAAGTTATGATAAGGCCGAAGGAAGCGCACTTCACCCGGAATCCTCAACAGTCTGAGGAAACGGGCTAACTTACCTCATTATTACCTGCAACTTCAATTATTCACAAACAATGAAAAATAATATGCACAATTAAACTAACTCTATATATATATGACCGTTAGGAACGGTCTATAGGTAACTGTTTCAGACCAGTACCAGCGTGCCCTAGACACTTTTTGCATTGCCAGGCTGAATAACTATGCTAATTCTCTGGCCTAAATAAGCCAGCTCTTGGGATTCTATCGTTTGATACTAGTTGAGTTACCTAAAGGCTGTTTGTAACAGTCCTCAGGTAATCCGACTGCTTCATTTGTACATAGTTAGTTTAGGTAATTGTTCAACTCAATATGTACATATGCATCAATATGCATGATTGTTTGTGAATAATATTTATGTACAAAAAGTAATCAATTGAATAAAAATAAGAAATTCTCGTTGTGACTGTATCAACGAATGAAAATTATTTAATGTAACACCAAAAAATTATAGGAAAATATTTAAGAAAAAATGCTATCAGAACAGAATCTGCAGTCTTATCGCACAGAGAAGGTTATAATGCAAAACCATGGTTTAAACTAGACTTTCGTAGCATTTTCATTATACAATAATCTACAACTCTACAAAATTCTCACATGTCCATTGGCAAAATCGACAAGTCGGTCGTATGTTGTTCTATTCGTGAAAATTTAATGCGATAGGAGCTCGATCGATCGACGTCATTGAATCTCGGATTTGAGCTTTCTTGACATTTTAGAAACAAACAATATGCATAATAAGTAAATAATTTAATTACTGGACATTCCACACAAAGTCACCTAGCCCCGAACTAAACAAAGCTTGTATGTACATCACGTAGAATATAAAATTGGATCAAATTGGAGATGTTCTTGAGAAAGGCCAGGTCAGAAGTACCCTAAACCGACGAGCATGAAGAAAGTATGTAAATGAGAGTGAATGAGGCAAAAGAGGTGTGCAAGGAGCGTAGTAAATGGAATTCCGTTGTCTCTGCCTACCCCTTTGGGAAACAGGCGTGAGTCTATGTATGTATTATATATTTTTTGTAAATACAAACATACATACTTATAATAATGTCACCCAAACACCGCCTAGTGTTTAGTTAGTGCCTACTGGTGTTAGATCCAGAGGTCCCGGGATCGATCCCCAGGGGAGTACAATATTGTGCTTGATTGGTAGGACTTTCCATCTTACCTAATTCTGTCACCGTAACAACCATTCTAAAAATTGCTGTGTTCCGGCATTTATAGGTAAGATATCCATTCCTCAGTTGGTTGAGGATTCCGGGTGAAGTGCGCTTCCACCTTTGGCCTTATCATAACTTGAAACCAGATGAGATGAAATGTGAAGTGCTTACATTCAAGTCCACGTCGTACAGTTAAAAAAAAAGAACTGTAATGCCAGTTAAAATGAATGAATACAGAAAGAGCAAGTCCTAATAATCCTAAGTATCATGTAGGTATGTGTTATATAAATTTCACTTTGGCGAGTGTGTGCACGATATCAAAGGACCTATAATCCATAGATTTTAGTATTGGTTTGGAAATAATAAAGCTGTTTTTAACCGACTTCAAAAAAAGGAGGAGGTTCTCAATTCGGGTGTATGTTTTTTTTTTTGTTTGTTTGTTACTTGATTTCTCCGCCAATTCGAAATAGATTTTGATGATTCTTGTTACGTTTGGTAGGCCATACTTGCGAGGTGGTCCCATAAAAATTTTATCAAAATCAGTGCAGTAGTTTGGTTTTTATATCAAAATAACTGGGAAATATATGTCATCCAAGTAAACGCTATTGCGTATTCTGCTTTCCTGTGGTGTTTACGGTCACTAGAGTAGACCTTTTGAACCGCTTACCTTCCAGAATTATCATCATCATCATCATCATCAGTATTTTGCCATAATCACCACGCTTGGCATGTTGTTGATCGCAGTAATGATGATACGTAGTAGTAAGTGGAATTGACTTTGACGCATACAATAAACATGTTGTTGTGCTTGGCAATTCGGCACCAACTTCAAATTATATGAACTTACCCTAAGAGTTATTTTTAAGTTTTTAGTGGTGAAGTCGGTTCCATTTTTCCATAAAGAGTTTATTTAATATTGCATGTTAGTAATGCAGTGGAAGTGTTACATCACACATAACCATTCATAATAATAGCAAACATTTGTGGACAAAGGACCGTTTGAATGGTTATGTTTTCATGCCACCAGCTATGAATCACTTTTGTCATAGGTTTTGTTGGAATCTGTTTGTTGCAACATACAATAATAATATAGAATATAATAACGTGGCTACTGAATGGTTGGTACAATGATTGCTCTTATTGTGGTCATTATATAGATTGTATTGGGTAATGCCGATAAACAAGGGTTCTCTATGGAACTTGATGATTACCTCTATCAGAGAGACCTCAGTCGCTATTGACTGAGGTCCCGGGTTCGATCCCAATGGGGAGTACAGTATTGTGCTTGGTTTGTTTGGTGGTAGGACTGATTAAGTCCGCCTGGCTAGCTACTACCATCTTACCTAATTCTGTCGCCATAACAACAATTCTAAAATTGTTGTGTTCCGACATTTAGAGGTAAGATAGCCATTTCCTCAGTTTGTTAAGGATTCCGGGTGGAGTACGCCCACCTTCGGCCTTATCTTAACAATAAAACACACACATTGTGTTCTTCTAAGGTATGGTCTCAGCACTCAACGTGTTAACTTGATACGTTAGTAAGAAGTATAAGCCATCATCATCGTCTACCGTCTTCTTTGTGTGATTCTGAACTGACTGCGGTAAACTTGACGTTTTAAATACGATCCCAACCTAAGTTATTGAATGAACGAGAGATTGAATGATTTTTTTTTATTGTATGGACCTCCGTACACTGATATAGGTTTTTTTATTGAAGCACTTAGCCTTCATCTCACCTGGTTTCAAGTTTTGATATGGCTGAAAATGGCTGGCGATGATAATGATCAAGTTGAACCTAGTGGTCTAGATCTGTTGTATCCGGTTGGTAATAATCGTGACCTTTTTTGTGATTCTGAGTTCTAACGCAATTCAAGATCTCCAACTGTTACATCTTACTAACTATTACCTAACCTGGGACCTCCAGACAGCTAATCTCGGGTATGATACGAGAATAACATCTGCGAATCTAACCTTTATGTCTACTGTCGTAAAGGTCAATTTCGATGAAACTGCTCGAAGGGAATTAGTTGACCGTTACGTAAGGTAATGACTTTATTACAAGGTGTTCTAGAGCTTTCCGTGTTGTGAGAAATACGCCACTTTTACTTTTATGGGCGCTTTGTTTTTAGTTTATAATTTGCAGTTGTCTGGCGTCTGCTGTTCCACATATACTGTTCAGTTACGAGGATAACGTTACTCCGCTGTTTTCATTTTATTTTATTTATTCGGAGCAACAAAATAACTATGCTTTTTTTGAAACAACATTTATAAGCATTAATTTATGTTACAAACTGAATAGTTAATAACATTGAGGTATTATTAGCACTATCCACGACGTTATTCACATGTTAGATAATTACTTATTGGTATTAAAAGGAACTAGAAAGGCAATAGCAATAAAATTATACGGTATTATAAAAATGGAACAAAGAAAGTAGGTGATAGCTAAGGTCTAAGTGAATCTGAAATGAAGTCATCGTACTAAAATGGAAATTTTAGACACACAGCTAATTATTATCCACATTTGGTTAATATTCCACGTATTAGGCCTCCGTTAAAGTTGACCTGAATATTGATATAAGTACTTTGTAGCTTGTCTTAGAACTCTATTTTCATGTGTAACATCTTTTCATTTTTAACCGACTTCAAAAAAAGGAGGAGGTTCTCAATTCGGCTGTATGTTTTTCATCTCATAATTTTTCTCCCGTTAAATAGCACTACACCCACTCCATACTTCACAAGGGTGCTCCGTAGCATTAAGTTCTCCCATGTACTTTTATTTATTAGTGCGATAAAGTATTTTCTATCTATCCTATCTATCTACCTTTCCTCTCGCTTCCCTGCAAACTGTGGGAGTGATTTTGTGAAAAGGGACGGAAATGTGTAACAGGAAGTCAAATGACGATCGCTGTTCGAAAATTTGAATTTTTTTCAAATAATGGAGAGGCCGAAGATATTTTTGCATTCCACTTTGAATTTACCTAGTAGGTATTTGAATCTCAGATGTCATCACACATCATTATGCAACAACTGTAAGGATTACTGGCTTTTCTTTAATGTACGACGGGAAAATGTGACGCCTTCATTTCACCTGGTTTAAAAGTATGATAAGGCCGAAGGTGATGGCGTACTTCTCCCGGAATCATCAGCAGCCTGAGGAACTCGCTATCATACCTTATGGCGAGAGACTTAAGTAGTAGAACTAACACTACTACTAGGTACTACTACTAGCAATTTAGACACAAGCGATTTTTTTACGATGTATCAGAGCTTGCCTGGGCAAGGATGAAGTGGAGCGAGTCTTTCCACAGAACGCCTATATATATTTTCAAGGTTGTATGAACACGTAAGTACGTGAGAGCAGGCAACGGACAGACGCTGGCGGCAATTTAAACAATTTTTTTAAACAAATTGGAGGCTGACCAAGTAAGCAACCCACCTCATGTTAAGTGCATCCTATAATGCTTTACGGCGTAGGTCACATTCACATAGAACATGACCTACGCGACTGCATTGTTCCCGCCCACTTGTAGCATATGTGTTAAGCCTCGCGTACCCGTAATTTCACCGGCAATTTTGTATGGACCCCTATAAAGATAAATCCAAATATATATACGTTTGGAAAGAGCGCTTGTCTGCCAGCCTAGTAAATCTAGTGAAATATGTCTCAACCATTGTCTGAATCGTACAACAATAAGATTGCCTCAGAGCACCAAAAGTGGCTCCATCCAGATGTTACAATCATTATGATAGCTAATTATCTAGATCCGTTGAAATGAGCATTGTCTGAGACGAATGATTAACCCAATAGAGATCAACATATAGATATTTTTTTTTATTGTATGACGGGGAAGCGCTTGGCCTTCATCTCACCTGGTAACAAGTTGAGATAAGGCTGAAGGTGAAGGCGCACTTCACCCGGAATCCTCAACTAACTGAGGAACTGGCTATCTTACCTCTAAATGCCGGAACACAACATTTTTTTTAAGAATTGTTATTATGGCGACAGAATTAGGTAAGATGGTGGTAGCTAGCCAGGCGGACTTAAACAAAATCCTACCACCAACCAAACCAGGCACAATGTATTGTACTCCCATGGGGATCGAACCCAGGACCTCTGGATCTGAAATCGGTGGGTTGAACCACTAGACCGCAGAGGCGGTTAAAACTTGACTGCTCAAGTCGTGCGTGAATGGTTCTGTGGTCTTCTACTGCTTACGTGAATGGTATGTAGGTACCTAAGCTAGGTAGTATATAAGTGGCGTGACTAATGCGATCAAAGTGACAGGTGATGGTGCTTTCTACATCAAATCGAGTGAAGCGTTTTTAGGGTTCCGTACCCAAAGAGACCCAACAGAACCCTATTAAAGCCTTAGCTATCCATCCGTCCATCCGTCTGTTCATTATTGTGCTGTATCTCATGGATCACTTTTTTTTTCTTTTAGGGTACATTATAGTTACTCACATGGGCAGTATAAAAAAAAACATACGAAATACACCCAATATAAAAGCTTAAATAACCAATACGTATTGATATAGGTATAAGTATAGAAGATAAGTATTAAATTAATTTAATAAGCAATTTAACAAGCGAAAGGCGCACTAATGGTATTCACTTTAGACAACCGTATAGGTAACATAATGTAGACAGTTGAAACTTTAGGATTCGGTTTTTCTATTGGCTTTTCTACAAATAAAATAATTAAAAGGCGCCCATCAAAAAAGTTTTTGCCTTGAAATGTGGGGTGGAATAAATACATAAAGAAATTTACGGGGACATTAATTTCACACAGCGCAATCTGGTCCCAAACTTAGCAAAGCTTGTAATATGGAAACTAGATTACGGATAATATAAAATCCTTTTTTTTTTCTGTAAATACTTACATATTATACAATATAACACCCAAACACAGAACAAACATCAATATTCTTCACAAAATCATTCAAATGTTTGTCCTGGGTGGGAATCGAACCCACCACCTACAGCGCAGAAGGCATAGCTGTAATAGCTATGCCAACGGAGCTGTGAGAGTTGTTAAAATGCTTGGTGTGCGATGCACTTGGCCGATTTTATTTCTGAATATATAAATATACATATATATATAATATATATTAGTATGCTTATATATTCATATACTTGCCATTAAAGCATTATTGTGCCACACATTAATGAAAAAATTGCCTTTCCAGAAAAAGACCTGTCCCCTTATAACAAGGCCATATTACGACCGCTTTTGCTAAAATCCCATCAGATTCTAGAGTTCTCGTAACAGGAACTTGTAATATGTGGGCTGGCGTCTGCCACATTGTGAGATACATAACTAGTGGTTATCTGGTTGTAGAAAAACCTGGTTATCGATCATTCTCCTGCCAAAATCTGGCACTAGCGGTTTGATCTGCTGTTGCCCAAGAGAGCCAAACCCTCTGGGAAAGCGCTTTCTTTTTTGTACGACAGAGGTGCTTGGCTTTCATCTCACCTGATTTGCAAGTTATGATAAAGCAGAAGGTCGGCGCGCTTCAGCCGGAACCCTCAACAAACTGAGGAACTGGCTGTCTTAGCTCTTAATGCCGGGCACATCATATTACATTAAAAATAAGATTCAACTGATACATATTTTTGTATTTAATTTAAACCTATGTAAAGAGCTGTTATAACATTTTTATGTCTGCATTACAGCGGGTTACTGGTAATGTAATAAATAGCACCAGGTAATGCGCATGAGCATTTGCATATTATTTTACTTTCACAGTTATTAGGGTTCCGTGGGTGCCAACGGAAGCCAATCACAAAACCAGCGCTATCTGTTCGCCTGTCCGTTTTTCTGTGAGAAAGCTATATCTCATGAACCGTAATAGGTAGACAGTTAAAATTTCAAAGAGAGCAAATTTTTGTTGCGGTTATTATAAAAAAATACCGCCTCTGTAGTCTTGTGGCTCACATACCGGTAACAGACTCAGAGGCACCGGGTTCGATCTCCAGGGAGTAAAAATTTGTGGCCGGTTTGTCTGACTATCTTACGTAAGTCTATCGCCATTTGTACGTCAGCCTTATCATAAAAAAAAATATAATTAAATCCAGTATCCATAAGTATCCTACAAGAAACATGTTATTTTTTACGATATATATTTTAGCTCAATCGCGAATGCAGTAGGTACTAATGCCTGGATAGGTAAAGCTTGGTTTAATAATAGTCCTTATCTTGATTTTATAACAACAAATACTGAAAATAGGCTAAGCGTGAGGTGGACCCAAACGTTTATCAAAAACTCCCTGAAATCGGATTTGAATTTGGAACCCTCGGTGTGTTTGTCTAACTCGCACTTAGTCGTTTTTTTTTTCAGTTACGTTTTTGCTAGTCTCTCTAAGAGGGCAGCAGAGTTTTGCATGGCGATTTAAATCCGCCATTTCTCTTATCTCGATCACACGGTCTTCAGTCTAATCTCAACTCAATTACAATATCAAACCTGCCTATATATCAAAGCAAAAAATCACGTATCTTGAACCTATGTCCCTTTCATATGGACAAATGTTATCGTGCGGGACGAATAAAAACTTTTTAAAGGCCGAGAACTTGGGACGAATATGGCATAAATCCATTTTTATTATTTCCCATAGCAGTCGCGGCTTAGTAATCGACCCTAACATCTCAGCCCAAGGATGTCGTAAGAACCGAGGGATCTCACCAGAAGACGGGTAGCAGTTTCCTTCCGTGTATTATCTTTACTGCGATCACCAATCAGCTAAGCTTTGGAGGAGGCTCTGTCCAGCAGTGGACAGTAACGAGTTTTTGAAATGTGTGATGTGATTTCTATAATTGCGAAGGCTCATGCGATACAGCCCAATGACAGACAGACGGATGGATAGAAGGACTAGCAGCGGAGGGTTCACGTCATAGGATTCGGAACCCTAAAACTGAACAGCAATATCCTGCATCGGTAATAGAACCGAAGGCAGAAAATATATAAATTGACAAACGCTCAAGATATCTTAATTGCGTTTATCGTTTTGCATATAATGTGACGAAATTTAGTGAAACCATAGGCTCGTTATTTACCCACCAGTATTAATTATTTTCCACTTTACGGAAGCCTAGCGTATTGCGTGAACCAATTATCGCCCCTGCTGTAAGTGTTGACACTTGAAACTCACAGAAAAAAGTGAAAGTCGGATGCTGAAATCTTTAGACGTTTCTCTGAATAGACTCCCGAAGAAACTATATTATCATTATTTAACTAGTAACTAGAGTTAGTAAGACAAGGATTGGCCTTCATTTCACCTCGTGAAATCGTTTCACCTAGGTGAATGAGAGCCAAGCGTTAACAAGCCTTATAGCTCAGTTGGTAGTAACTCTGCTTTCTGCGTTGTAGGCTGTGGGTTCGATTCCCACCCAGGACAAACATTTGTGTAATGAATTTAGATGTTTGTTCTGTGTTTGGGTGTTGTATCATATGGTACGTATGTATTTACAAAAAGTATTTAAGTATTCTAGTTCCCATATTACAATCTATGCTTGGTTTTAGTTTGGGATTAGATGGCGCTGTGTAAAATAAATGTCCTGTGATATTAAAAAAAAAGATACATAAGGCCGTAGGTATACTTCATCCGAAATCCTTAACATTCCGAGAAGCTGGCTATCTTACCTATAAATGCCGGAACACAATTTGGAATTGTTGTTAAGGTTACTCAGGTAAGATGGTGGTAGCTAGCCAGAACTTGAAACAAGTGTTACCACCAGCCAAACAATGCACGAAGGTGTACCCCCTCTGGGGATCGAACCTGGGTCCTCTGGACCTGGATCTGTTACCGGTGAACCACTAGACCACAGAGGCGGTTATATACTTATATAAAATGTAGTTCGAAATTCTAGGTCATCTGTCCATTTGTCGTTTTAAGATTAAGTAGGTATATTTTTATGCCTGATACATATCTCGTTCTAAAATATTTTTAAAAATCACAAAATTCCGCTGAAAAATATACCAACAACAAAGTTTCTAAGTAATTTTTTTACTAACTTCCGAAATTATTTTCAATTGGGAGCGTATTTTTTGAACCACGGCTTAGGTATGTAGTCCCAAAGGAAACTCGTAAATAACTAATTTCAACCCTCACCCCGAGGAGGGTAGGTAAAGGCCTGTAAATAAATAATAAAGAAGCTCGCTCGAGTACGAAAGAATTGAAGCGGGTAGTATTAACAACAAATATATACTTAAAGGTCACCTCGAATTGAAAGCTCGTAAGGTATTTAACTACGGAGATTATTTCGTACATGAATTAACAAACGATAAAAGTGTGCTATCATTATACCTTACTCTAAGCACACTCTTTCAATCTCTCTTTATTCGTTTGAGTGTTTGAGGCTCACTCTCATTGCTCACTCTCATTCTATGCAAATTCTAAATTAGAGCATATCAGATAAAATTGTGTTATCATTAGTACACCTTACACGAAGCACACTCTTTCAATTACTCTTTATTCGTCTGAGTGTTCGACGCTCTCTGTCGTTGCTAACTCTCACTCTATGCAAATCTAAAATGAGACCACCAAAGCGCCGACCGTACGTCCAGAAAAGCTACAATAATTCACCCCTTACTTATTAAAAATTGATGGTGTTTATCTTGAAAAGTACTCTCTCAAAACCGTTGCCTTGTAGTCGTGGTTTAAAAAGCTATCCTTCCAGCCCACGGATGTCGCTAATGTCAACCAAGGGTTTAACCCACTTAAAGATTTAACCGCCTCTGTAGTCTAGTGGTTCAGCCCACTGATTTCAGATACAGAGGTCCCGGGTTCGTTTCCCATAGGAAGTGCAATATATTGTGCTAGGTTTGGTTAGTGGTAGGACTTTGACTTTGACTCCACCTGGCTAGCTAGCACCATCCTACCTAATTCGGTCGCCATAACAACAATACTAAAAAAAATAGTGTTCCTGCATTTAGAGGTAAGATAGCCAGGTCCTCAGTTAGTTGAGGATTCCGGGTGAAGTGTGCCACCACCTTCGGCCTTATCTCAACTTGTTACCAGGTGAGATGAAGGCCAAGCGCTTCCCCGTCGTACAAATAAAAAAAAACGAATTTACTTTTTTTTTCAGAACAACACCCAAACGCATCGCTAAAATCTACATCTCGCTAATCTTTTCCTGGGCGGGAATATAACCCACAATCAGCGCAGAGGGCTGAAATGTAAAGTTTGTTATCAAAATCATGGCATATCCGATATTTAACAAACAATCATTTACTTTCAAACGACACTGAACAATTAACGTGGTACCTACATTTTGGTGAAAATGTAGCAACCATGGGAAACGGGGCAATGCGCACACGCAGCAAAAACTAAATTACCCTATTGTGTTGCAGTGTGTTGAATGTTATTCATACAGTTCTTGTGATTACTATGTGACATTGGTTGCTAAACTTGTTTGCTGAACTTGGCTGCATTCATTGTTGAGGATCCCGTCCTCAACAAACTGAGGAACTGGCTATCTTACCTCTGAATGCCGGAGCACAACATTTTTTTTTAAGAATGGTTATTATGGCGACAGAATTAGGTAAGATATAGCTAGCCAGGTGGACTTAAACAAAATCCTACCACCAAAAAAACCAAGCACAATATATTTAACTTCCCATAGGGATCGAACCTGGGACCCCTGGATTTGAAATCGGTGGGTTGAACCACTGGACCACAGAGGCGGTTAGTATTCTATCCGGAAACTAGTTCCAATAATAATGATATAACTATCCCAATTTGATAACCCCGGGTTTGAATACTAAAACAAAACAAAATAATATTACCGTGTAAAAATATATTTTAACATTTAACTCATAATAACTTATTGCATTCCATTAGTACATAAGATATTCAAAAAGTAGCTAGTAACATTATGAAACATGTTGGGCACAACGATTTGTAGTAGAGAGGACGATTGCGATATTAAAATATAAAAATATCTCATTTAAATAATCTTTGACATTATAATAACATTTAGATATTAGTATCTATAAGTTGTAAGAGCCTTTCATTTGTGCTATAAATTGATTTCCATTTTTAAAATTAGTTTGGGAGTTTATTATATATTTTATTGAGTTTAATGACATTGGTATTAGATGATTGTAGAGCTAAACATGAATGTAGATGAAGAAGTCTATTTTCGTGGCCTAAATTGTAAGGCATTGGAACATTCCTACGCTTTGTGTAAAAAATCGAATATAGACATTTACTTGATCTTGTAACAGGAACACCTACACGCGACTAGGCCTTCAATAATATTCAGTGGATGTCTGTGTTTGTGTCCTTGCGATATCTAACCTGCCAAAGTACATTTTATGGTAAAAACCCAAAACTTACTTGTTTTTTATTGGTGGTCAAACGATTGGATGTCATTAATAAAAAACGCTTTGGGAGGCTCATGTCGGCAAGTGGATAGCAGTTGACGTGAAAGGGTTATAGGTACAAAAGGTCAAACATTTTAAGGCATCTACTACAAGTTGGTGGACCTACCTACTAAGATGTTTGATTTTGTCAAATGCATAGTTAAGTAAGTTAGGTTCTAATAGTAATTAATTCTATGGCATAACAAGCCTCATAGCTCAGTTGGTAGTAACTCTGCCTTCTGCGCTGTAGGCTGTGGGTTCGATTCCCTCCCAGAACAAACATTTGTGTGATGAATATAGATGTTTGTTCTGTGTTTGGGTGTTGTATCATATAGTACGTATGTATTTACAAAAGTATTTAAGTATTTTATTCGTAATATAGTTCCTGTGTAAAATTAATGTCCTGTAATATTTATTTATTATTTTTACAATCTAATACCAAGGTTTTTAGGTTTTCACTAAGGCGTTTGATTTTGTCAAATGCATATTGAATAAGTTAGGTACATAACTCGATGGGTGCTGTAAAACACTCACGGTGTGATTTATATAGAAAACGTGAGGACCAGCACCCAACGAATTAAGGTCATTAATTCTAAGGCATCTCCAACATTATATCACTAAGGTTCAGAGGTAAGATTTTGTCAAATTCCTGTATAAGTCAGATACAAAAGGTCATTAATTCAAAGGCATCTACTACAATCTAGCACTACGGTGGTTGATTTTGTCAAATATAAGCTAGGTAATAAAGGTCATTAATTCAAAGGCATCTAGCACAACGGCGGTTGATTTTGTCAAATATAAGCTAGGTCATTAATTCTAAGGCATTAGTTATTACAATCTAGTGGGTAAGAAGGTGTTTAATTTTGTCGATGCCTATGTGAGTTAATTACTCGTAAACAACACAGATACAGCACTACTAGTGATTCATAAATAAACACTGTTGCAACTCCGTTTACAGATAAACTTCATGATGTATATACATTTCGTAACTCAAACAGGCTAAAATCGCATTTGCAATACTTCGTACAAACCATCAAAATTTCAACATTATTCTATGATATTTTGTATACCTACTCGTATCATTAATATTAACACATTTACTCAGTTTACCAATGTAACTACCAATGAAGCTCAGCGAGTGTTGAATGTAATAATTACGATTTAAAAACTAAAAAGATACCAATTTCGATGAAGAATATGATACAATTTCGTTGACCTGGATGACGTATTCTTTCCAATTATTTTGATGACAGATAGACGAACCGACAGACAGACAGACAGATGCGTGATCCTATAAAGAGTCCGTTTTTTCTCTACTTTTGAGGTTTCATATGTATTGATGAGCATTTTAGGGTTGATACACCCTAAAATACCGAAATCACTTCAAGGTGCCTATAACATTTTAAGAGTTCCCGCGATTTCTCCAGGATCCCATCATCAAATCCTGACCTGGTGTCGATGGGACCACCTGTGTAGTACCTATACCGTTTCAAACAAAAAAATAGTTTTCCAAATCGATCCAGGCGTCTTTGAGTACTCGAGGAACATACATGAAAAAAAAGATTCCGACGAATTGAGAACCTCCTTTTTTTGTAAGTCGGTTAAAAAGGATGGTTGTTTTATGAGTGATGAGTTTTCTATTGAACTCGCCTTGTTGTACTCTATGCCAAAGTAAAGATGAGTTGTAGATCTCATGGAGCAAGCTTTCTCAGTAGGCCGGTGCCTACTGAGAAAGCTGACGGAAGTCGGCTTTGGCTGCGGTGGTAGCTAGTCAGGTGGTCACAGGTCCTACCACCAGTTGTTTGATCAGATCACAACACGTGATCATTCAGGCTTAAGGCAAAATTATAGGAAAATTGCACCCCGCAGCCTATCCTTAGATTGGTCTTCTATGACACGCAATATGGAAAGGCTTATGCCTACTGTAACCGTCTTTCTGGTCTAGTGGTTTGCCTACCGGTGTCAGAGCCAGAGGCCCCGGGTTCGATCCCCAGGCGGGGACTTTTTAAGTCCGCCTGGCTAGCTACCACCATCTTAACTAATTTTGTCGCCATAACAAGAACTCTTAAATTTTGTTGTTTTCCGGCATTTAGAGGCTAGATAGCCAGTTCCTCAGTTGAGGATTCTGGGTGATGTGCGCTTTCACCTTCAGTCTAATCATGACAAAAAAATCTGGTGAGATGAAGGCTAAGCCACAAAAAGAGCATTATTCTTTAGCCGAAGCCGAAGGATAGTATTGTAAAATGAATGAAGGTATTTAAATTTGTTGCTACGCGCTTTAGCTTTACTAAGGTGTAGGTAGCGGTATCACCTTACAGGGTCTACATGGTCAAGTAGGTTGTTAGCCGTCAAGTTCTCGCTCGAAATACCACGAATTCTTGAATGGTGAAGTGGATTCAGTGCTAGATGGATGGCCTTGTGCACGGTAGAGACACTATTATTTAATAGTTTTAGGGCTTTACGCCACTTGAATTCTTCTGGTGTTTGAAGGTAAACGTTTATCAATCTACATTTGATTTTTTATTATAAGACGGGAATCCAGCATCACCAGTTGTCTGTGAATTCCGGGTGAAGTGCGCTTCCACCTTCGGCCTTATCTCAAATTGTATCCAGGTGAGATGAAGGCCAAGCGCTACACCGTAGGAAAATAAAAACTCATCTGTGGAGCGATTCTCAAACACACGGAATGATTTCAGATCGGAAACATCACATTTTGTCGGATTCGACTAGGAATCCGATAGTTTTCAAGGAAATTCATTTCTGAAAAGCTTCTGTGGATGTATCGAATACTAAATGTCAAATATTTTTAGATTTTTTATCATAATGAATCAATAAGAATAGGGGCTAAGTATAATGATTTTCTTAGTTTGGGGCTATAATAGCGGTAAGTGAAATTAATACCGTGTTATTCTTGATTTACTTTATTTATATATTTTTTTTTGATATAGAAACGTCCGGGACTTTATCCCCGTTATTCCGTGGGAATTTCTTAAATCCTTTATCGTAACTTTACCCTAAATAACTCAAGTCTATACTCGTATATGACATCTGTTTAGGTTGTGTACTGTCACTTAGTCAGTCAAATTATACGATAATATTATGTATAAAAAACTGGTACACGTCTAAATTTATTGTTATTGTACTTTAACATTTGGGTCTATACTAATTGCGAGTCTTCGTTAAAGTTTTAAGCTTAAGCTTAAAGTTTTACTTATTTCATCTAAGGTTCATTGTGTGATGTATGTAACCGTGCAGATTGTAGGTTTGTTCTTTTACATCATGTACCTAGCTATTACGAATGACTGTAGACAAGAAAGCGTTTCAATTATAGAGCTTAGCTACCCGCTGAGAAAATAGCTACTTCTACCCATCCATGAAGAGTGCGTAAAAACGGATTGCATTGAGCTAATTGTTCCATGTCAGTGAAACTGATAGCGACAAGGGGTAAGTTGGTAGTCGATTGTTTCTCACTTTCCAAATCGCTTTCGAGTGCGTTCAAGCAGGTGTAAGTAGCGAGGAAAGTGTTGTGGGTTGACAATGAAGGCAATTGAAGCTTTCGCAGACATTTAACCGCCTCTGTGGTCTAGTGATTCGTCTACCGGTGTCAAATCCAGAGGTCCCGGCTTCGATCCCTAGGGGGAGTACCAACGATATTGTGTTTGATTTGGTTGGTGGTAGGACTTTGTTGAAGTCCGCCTGGCTAGCTACCACCATCTTATCTAATTCTGTCGCGATAACATAATTTCTTAAATTGCTGTGTTCCGGCATTCAGAGGTAAGACAGCCAGTTCCTCTGTTTGTTGAGGATTCCGGGTGAAATGCGCTTCCACCTTCGGCCTTATCATGGCTTGAAAATCAATAGAGATGAGATAAGACTACGGGGAAGTGCTTGACTTCCCCGTAGTAAAAAAAAACATACATTTCTCAAATGCAATATGCTAGAATTATTCGGCAGTCACAATTTTTCTTGCCGCATGGAGGCGTATTAGGCGATTACTAGCCAATCTTGGATGAGGGAGACAGCACGATGTAAATCCGAGCGTGAGTAAGTGAAATGGCAGCGCACGAATTCTTTTGAGTCGATGATACCTGAAATGGCTTAGCTTCAGCGATTACATCTTCTACAAAACTGAAACATTGATGCAAGAACCCTAGAAAGGCGAAAACACGATTACATAAAAAAATCTGTAGATGAAAAATCTAAAGTTGACTCATATTTGGTACAAATTTTCAATCAATGCACCCAATCATGAGATGAGTCTTAAAACTTTGTACAGTAAATAAACTACCTATATAGCAGATGATCTGCATTTTAGAGTTTCAAAATTCATATTTGTATCACCGTAAAAAAAACGTAGAAATTTGCGCGTAGTTCTGTCATCTGCTGGTCATAAGCGCCGTGGCTGAGCGCACAGCAATGTCACCCTTATTGTACCACAATGTTAGTTCGAAACTAGAGTAAAGTCGCGTCAAGTTGCTAATCTAAGGTAGTATCGGCCCATAAATCATCCTTTTCTTTAATAACACTAAAACTAGACTAATTGAAGGAAAATGCTACAGTAAAATGAAGGTCTTCTTTTTCTGCATTTTAGGCATTGAAGAACTAGATAATTTCGTGGTTTACTTGCACCTCTAACAATAGCGCACAAGTTTTTTTTTCCCTGTTT
This sequence comes from Venusia cambrica, assembly GCA_951394065.1. NCBI lineage: Eukaryota > Metazoa > Arthropoda > Insecta > Lepidoptera > Geometridae > Venusia > Venusia cambrica. Next base: position 3,933,466 of record OX596044.1, on the reverse strand, counting down.
ACATTTTTTCATTGTACTAATGTCACAATGACACAAAAAATCACAACCCGCGACGGGACTCGAACCCGCATCTTTTCCTCAAGCCGGATAAGCTCACACCAATTGAGCAGCGACTGACGCAGATTTTTTTTGTATCATTATAAAAATATTTGATTTTTATGTTGTGTATAAAATGTTGTGACCAAGTCACAATCACTTGAAATACAAAAATATTTTTCATTAGTTTACATTTCCTAGTCAAAAATAAATAATCTCCAAATGTGACTACTTGGCCGAGGCCCTGTCTCAAAGTCATGATATGTCTTGTTAGGAATTCATAAGTGGAAGGAGTAACTGCCAGTTTACTCTTTGACACCCACAAGGTCAAGGTATAATGGGTTATTAGTATTTTAAATAGGTACAGGCACTATGCAAGACATTGTACAATATAAATTTCGTCATGATGATATTTAAAAAAAAAACATGGGTACAAATGTTATATCCGTTACCAGTTCCCGTATTAAGCTTTCCTAGTTAGTTAGCTAGTTTGGGGCAAGATGGCGCTGTGTGAATTTAATGTCCCATAATTTATTGTATTTAAATATAATGGGTAAACTAAAACATTTGAGTACGTAACCGGTTATCAATTATATATGTACTAGAACGGAATTTATCTCAATCTAGATCCAATGATCATTACCTCATCTATTTTATCAGACGCTAATGAGTGCAACGCGGCTTTCGCAATGTGACGTCATCCATTGCGTGGTCATCAGCGAACAGTTTCACGCTCTCATACTAACGCGTCAATGGAACCGTCACAAAGTGCTGTCGATCAGTTCGAGCGGTTGCGCTTTGATTAATTTCTTTGCTAAAACTGCTAGGGTTGTCAAACAAAAAATAAAATTACGTACTACATAATATCACAATAATAGACTACAATAATTTAAACCGCATTTTTACATCGTGTGGAATAAGGCTTCAAGGACATAATATAATTTAATTTGAGTTGCTCGGCTCTCTGTATTAGGTTCTACGATTATCATAGTTATTATGTAGTTTTAACGACAGGCTTATGAAAACAGATAAATAATTGGGAACAAATCTGCTATTTTCCTTTGAATATATCAAATTGATGTTTGACTTATTTTGACTCTACACGAGGTATCCTCAGGAGTTGCTAAATTGATAAGCCCTCGGCCGACGTGGTTGTCGCCCAGAGCGCTGCAAGTGATACCGCCTCTGGTCCGCGTGGCTAGCTACCACCATCTAACCTAAGTCTGTCGCCATAATAACAATTCTACATTGTAGTGATAGCCAGTTCCACAGACAGTTGACGATTCCGGGTGAATAACGCTTCCACCTTCGGTCTTATCGTAGCTTGAAATCATGTGAGATAAAGGCAACACTCGTAGCGTAGGTAGGGATTACACATCGTCGGCCGAGTTTTGATTTAAAAGTTTTTATCGACAACCCTATCGTGATGAATCTCTTCGTATCGGATATTGATTTCGAGCGGTTGCAAAAGGGACGGTTCATTTCATTATACACGCTCTGGTTACCAAGTTTGTTTTAGATTGCAATTACATGGTTTATCATCTTTTTTAAGTTAAAAATTGTATCTTCTATTTGGTTTACGTAAGTTTTGTTTTGTATTTGCCTGAATTGTTCTGTGTTTACAATTCGATAGGTGTAACAGACCAAAAGCTTATTGGCCAGTTAAAACGTGTGTTTTTCTTTGCAATATTTTTTTTGTGTAAGTAATAATTAATTTCGGTAAGTAGGTATAGGTATTGGTTAGCACGATGGGTGCTGTAAAACACTCACGGTTTGCTTGAGAGCGGGACGCGCAGCATCCATCGAGTTAAATGGTGTTTTTTCGGCAATAACATTATTTTGACAGCTTATAGCTTGAACTTAAGTTTTAAAGTAGAAACATCTATAAATAAACATCATAGAGACACCTAGAAACATCTAGCTTATTAAAAGTAGCTTTGTTTGCCGACGAAGCAAATTTTGGAGCTGACAAAAACCCGAGGTAGACTACCTAGGAGCCTAGGTAGATCACTAGGAGCCTAGGCAGACCACTAAGAGCCTAGGTAGATCACACCTACCTCCGTTCAGTCAGTTCACTCAATCAGTTCCGGATTCAAGTATCATTTGAAGACCGTACTGCCTATGGTTACTGGTTTTGAGAGTATAAGGCCACTTAGCAGTAACAAGAGGTAGCCTCGCACAATGTGCGCTACTTACTTTCTTTTTATTCTCACTGTACTGTGACCGCGTAGTATGTAACTATATGTACACATGTTATTACAATGGTAGCCGTGTTATTTCTTTGATGGTGACGATGAGTCAGAAATACAGATAAGTGCTCACTACTAATGGTCTACCATGGGCAACGGAATGATTGACCTCTGTTCTCTGGTCAACGGTTGGATGGGCAACGGAATTATTTACTTCTGCTTTATGCTCAGTTTCTGTCTTCTGTTCTACGCCATAATAACAATTCTTAAATAAAAATGTTGTGTTCCGGCATTTAGAGGTAAGATAGACCGTTCCTCAGTTTGTTTAGGATTCCAAGTGAAGTGTGCCTCCACTTTTGGCCTTATCTCAACTTGTAACCAGGTGAGATGAAGGCCAAGCGCTTCCCCGTCGTACAATAAAAAAAAATGTTTGTGCTGGGTAGGAATCGAACCCACAACCAACAGCTCAATAGAAAAAGAGCCACACTGAGCTATGAGAGTAGCTAAAATAGGCAATCGACGAGGTACTCGTAATATTTCATAGCTCCTACAGATTGAAGGATAATATTTACACAACGCAAGGACCAAAGTATAATAACTGTGAGGAATAAACGCTGGTGACATCGTGACCCAATTCTAGAATAACCTTTTGATGTCTTTTTGACATTTCTCATCAAGGCTTTCACAAAATCTTTTGGGGTCGTGACCTTGGGTCCGTGGGGCGCCGGGTTCTTAATAATCTTGCGGGGCTTTGATTGATGCGACTCGTGACCTAAGGGCTGATTTATTTAGACCAGCGAATTAACATAGCTATTCTAAGTGGCATGCAGCCAGTATCTGCTACTGGTCTGGAACAGTTGAGTTAAATATAGATCTTTATGTAATCCAACTAATTCCTTTAATGTTTATCATATTATATAGGTAAATAAGAAACATGATAGAAACAGGAGGTTCATGATAAGTATGACGCCATACTCGTAACAGCAATTTTAATAATTGTATCCAGTTCCTCAGGCTGCTGAGGATTCCATTGACAGTATTAGATTTAAAAATACATAGCATTAAAATATTATTTTGTTTTAACTGCCTTAAGAGCGCAACAGGCGCATACAGTGAAGATACTTAAATGACACAAAATAGCTATAAAACTTGGCAACATTATCGTTACCGCTATAATAATAAAACTACTTCTTATTTCATAATCTTCAAGGATCATTAAATATTTTTTGGTTTATGGAAGCAACTGAACGAATCAATTGTCTTTTAAATCGTAGAACCATGTTATGATCGCTTTATGCATATCACGTAGAACCTAAAGACAGAGCGACGAACAAAACAATTTAAATTATGTGTGTCCTTGAAACCAGTCCACGATGACGGAACACGATGTATAGTCGTCTGCAAAAATATGTATTCACTAAACACACACACACAATATTTTTTTAAAATAAAGCCATCACAATTAAATAAATATTACAGGACATTAATTTTACATAGCGCCATCTAGCCCCAAACTAAGCATAGCTTGTAAAATGGGATCTAGATTACGGATAAATAAATACGTACTATATGATACAACACCCAAACATAGAACAAACATCTATATTCATCACACAAATGTTTGTCCTGGGCAATCGAACCCACAGCCTACAGCGCAGAAGACAGAGCTACTACCATCTGAGCTATAAGGCTTGTTATATATTATACATTTGCTTTATGTATCACGCTTGAATACCAATTTCTCGATGATTTGAAGTGGACCTATATTATTTTAGGTGACTATACCTACTTGATAACATAGCTTCATCCCCGCAAACTCACAGCTCAGTTGGTAGTAGCTCTGCCTTCTGTGAAAGGTTGTGGGTTCGAGAATGAAAATTACAGGACATGACATTATTACAGGACATTCTTTTCACACAGCGCCATCTAGCCCCAAACTAAGCATAGCTTGTAATATGGGAACTAGATTATGGAAAGAATACTGGAATACTTTTTTTTTTGTAAATACATACTTATCATACAATACACACCCAAACACAGAACAAACATCTACATTCATCACATTAATGTTTGTCCTGGGTGGGAATCGAACCCACAACCTACAGCGCAGAAGGCAGAGCTACTACCAACTGAGCTGTGAGGCTTGTTTTATTTATCCTGTCAACCATTACAATATAAAGAAGCAGGTAAGTCCGCCATTATCGACCACCCAACTGGTGGTCGGTCGTGCAATATGGTTGAAAATACCAGCTTTTTCCAAGTTTTGCAGAATCGATTTAGTCAATGTCAATTATGTCGACATCTTAAAATTTTTGGAATTTATTTTACTTTCGGGCCAACATTATGTATTTATTCCTCTCCATCCACCTTCAAGAGAAAAAATATCTAGAAGGTGGATAAAAACAGAGGATACATTTTTATTCCCGCCCCGTGTTGTGGGGCCTGCATTTATTTTAATATAATAATTAGGCTGAATGCAATGTACGTACGATTGAATTGACGTTACGTATACACTACTATAAAATACAGATGTTTGTTCTGTGTTTAGGTGTTGTATCATATAGTACGAACGCAGGTATTGACAAAAAAAATATGTAAGTATTTTATCCGTACCTAATCTAGTTCCCATATTCCAAGATATGATTACTTTGGGCTTAGATGGCGCTGTGTGAAATTAATGTCCTATAATATTTATTTATTTATTACTAATGATCGCCTTATTGCAATTGAATTAAGCCTTGAAAATATTTAACCGCTCCCATACAAGGTGGGGTTCCGTATTAATTTACAGGAATTTCTGCTCACAGGTAAAGTAAGCGCTATCTAGTAATAAATGTCTGACTATACAGATAGTCAGTGAAATTAGAATTATTGCATTTGTTTCCCTTAGAGTATACATGGCACTACTAGTAGTGCCGCGGGAGATTTTGCCCGTGACACTACCGGTTATCTTACCTGTGCGATGCCTGATTGCTTGTAGTTTTTTCTCTACCTACTATAGTAGGTACTAACTTATAAGTTTCTTACAAATTTCGTTTAAATAACCTATGTACCTATTATTGTTATTAGCCTTTGACTATCAGCTCACTTGTAAAGTCAGTAAAGATCTGAGATGAAACACGCTTGTCTAATAGGAACCTATTCACTCTAGACTTGAAGGTTTGAATGGTGCGGAAAAGCAGAAGGAGTCCTTACCAGCATTCATGATAAAGGCATAGACAAATCAATGTGATTGGTACAATGGAACATCTACAAGGTACGAGTTGTAACCTGCTGTCAGATGGTGGAAAGGGGAAAAAGCGATTTGATCAAAGATATCGTGCGCACACTCACCAAAGTGGAATTTAATAGAACACAGACTATAAATCCACCGATGTTTTACGCTCTCGGAATATAGATCTTCACCAAAAAGAGCTATGGGAGACTATCATACGCATCACGCTTGGCAGTACGTCATGAAATGGTAATTTATCACCCAACTTATTTTTATGAGAATAATAATGGCTGATCGTGCCTGCTGATATTTTCCCCGCAAATCAGGTTTGACTGGCTATAACCGCAAATTATAGAAAATATAGCACGATTCTAACGTATTGTTTTTGTATAATACTAATGTATTATCATCCGTTTATTATGTCATAAGCTTTTCCAATATGGATTCCATGGAACTTTATATCGTTGGATATGCTCTTATCTACAGAATCGGAGTCAATTAGTCGCTTTAAAGGGATTTCTGTCATCGCCAGTGATAGTAACATCGGGTGTTCCTCAAGGATCTCATCTTGGGCCTTTATTCTTTGTTTTGTTTGTGAATGATCTTGTAAATCGTTTGTCCTGTAAGTGCCTCCTGTACGCTGATGATTTGAAAATTTTTAAGACCATCTCTGGGACACGGGACTGTTATTCATTGCAAAACGACTTAGATACCGTTTTTCAATGGTGCAATACTAATCTAATGACTATAAACGTTGACAAATGCTTTGCAATTTCGTTTACAAACAAACGCAATAAAATTCTAAATGACTACAAAATTGAAGGTCGAACTTTAAGCCGCTCTTATATTGTGAAGGACTTAGGAATATTGTTTGACGATAAACTCACCTTTCATGCGCATTATCAACATATTATAACAAGAGCCAATCAACTTCTAGGTTTCATTCTGAGATCGACAAAAGTTTTTAAGAAGAATCGCAGTGTAATATATCTTTTCAACTCTCTAGTAAGAAGTATATTAGAATATGGTAGCCCGATATGGTCCCCTAATTACAAAGTGCATATCTATAATATTGAAAGGATTCAGAGAAAGTGTTTAAGGTTATTATGTTATCGCTTGCAACCTGGCCGTCTGAGCTTGAGTTACGAAGAAAGATTAAGTAAATTTCAGTTGGAATCCCTAGAAACTAGGCGTAAATACTTTGATCTCATATATCTCTATAAAATAATTCACTCTCTCATTGACTCCCCTCATTTATTATCGATGATATCGTTTAACATTAGATTCAGAGCACGAAATTCCAATAAAATCAATATATTTATACTTCAAGTTTATAAAAATAATATCTCTTTTTATAATCCTTTAACTAGAATGTTACGCCAGTACAATGATTTACTGAAAGAATTTAGTCAAATTGACATCTTTGTTCGCAACTTAAGCCAATTCAGTAAACAATTAAAATCTATTTTATATACCAATTCCTAATTTGTCAACCCGTAGAACTCTGTTATGTTAATTGTTGTCATGTTTTTGTTCACATTTTTTTTTTAGTCTCCGTTCGTTACCAAATGTATTAACTTAGTTGTAAGCACATGTTTTTTACCTTACAATCTAGATTTGTACCTTAGTTTTATTTTTTTAGTTGTATTTTTAATTGGTTGTAAAGTGTATTGTGTTTAATAAATAAATAAATAAATAAATAAATTATCCTTTTAAGGGATACACCCGAAGGGTGGGGGACCCTATTACTAAGCCTCCGCCTTCCGTCTGTCAGCGGGCTGTATCTCATGAACCGTAATAGGTAGATCGTTTTTTTTGTGTATTCCTGCTAGAACAACAAATTATACCAAAAAAATATTGGGGGGGTAAAAACGTGATTTTTGCCAAGAAATCTTGGTCGGAACTCTTAGTGTGCGTGTCTGCATCACTTGGCCAGTTTATTTCCTTTATCATCTAATATCTTCCCGTTGAACTTCTATATGTCACAAAAAACCCTAAAACATCGAATAGGTAATAGCCTTTAAACGAACAATCATATAGGTAATCGAACCATTTGGACATTCAGTCATGTAAAGAGCCATATCCCGGAAGGAAAATTACTGCATTAAAATAATTACATTAGTTTAATTATTGGACATTTTATTTTTAATTGTTTGTGAATTCATATTTTAAAAATAGATTACCTTCTACAGTTCATATGTAGAATGGATTGGCAAATATTCATATGTAATAAGTCTGCGATTATTATTTTTTTATTGTAGGAAGGAACTGGCTATCATACCTATAAATGCCGGAACACATTTTTATTTATGAATTGTTGTTATGACGACAGGTTAAGGTAAGATGGTGGTAGGTCCAGGCGGACTTAAACAGAATCCTACCACCAACCAACCAAGCACAATATTTTACTCCTCCTGGGGATCGAACCCGGGACCTCTGGAACTGCACCAACAACTAGACCACAGAGGCGGTTGAATTCTGAATAATAATCTTCTCCCAGCGGTAAAACACAAACATCGAGCAAAGATTGGTCGCTCAGGTCTTAAACTTTATTTGACAAGTTTTATACATGTAAAGTCCGTGGAAAAGATTGTAAAAATAGGATTTGAAAGCCACTAATGTGATGACTCAAAATTGCGTGACTTGAGCTGTGAGCGGACTCGATAAGATCAGGAATACCTAAGTTAATGTAGCCGGGGCTGGGAATAGGTCAAACCTACTGTTATTGGCTTCAAAGCAGAATAAAACACCTATCGATAACACATAGATCTGCTATCATACAGAGTTATTGTGCGATAATCTTTGTGTTTTTTTATTATATTTTTTATTGTACGACGCGGAAGCGCTTGGCCTTCATCTCACCTAGTTACAAGTAAGGCCTCTACAAATAATGTTTCAATAAATATCTATTAAAATCAGGCACGTTTTGCAATTCTTCCGCTGCTTTGTGATAGCTTCATTTTTTGTTATTTGTGGTCGGTAACATCACAAGTGATTCGGAAGCAAAACATTTCGAAAAAAAACTAAACTAACAAGTCTCACAGCTGAATTGATTAGCTCTGCCTTCTGCGCTGTAGGTTGTGGGTTCGATTCCCAGTCAGTACAAACATTTGTGTGATGAATATTGATGTTTGTTTTGTGTATGAATGTTGTATTGTATGATAAGTAGGTTAGGTATGTAATAACAAAAACTAGTATTTACTATTTACTAGGATTAGTAGCTTTGCTTAGTTTAGGACTAGATGGCGCTGTGGGAAATTAATGTTCTGTAATATTTATTTATATTGTACTGTTCATTTTGTGAAGACAGTAGAGGTTAATCGCCTCTGTGGACTGGTGGTTCACTCACCAGTTACAGACCCAGAGGTCCAGTTTCGATCCCCGGGGCGGATACTTTTTTTGAAGTAAAAACTTCTCTGGTCGCTTTGTGACATTTTTAGTAGGGGGAAAACTTAGAGTTCGCGTCACCGACACGCGTCACCAATATACTGTGCAGTACATATATAGTAGAAGTATGTACCATACATGAAAATTTGAATTTCCTTTTATTGATTTGATTCTCCAGAGGCAACGTCGATGTTTGCATTCCACGTATGTGACATAGGTCCGCGATTTTTTACTCGAAAATCTCTTCGAAAATGTGTCTATTTTGGTTTCGGTAAATGAAAAACAAACAAAAACGAATATTTCCTATATCTGGTCGCGTTGCGTTCAAAAGTTTTAATATTTCACTTCTCTCGGTAGTCCCCATAGATGTTTTTTTTTTTTTTAATAGGTCGGCTCTTGACCACGAAACATGCATAGTTAAGAATTTCACCTACGATGGAGCCAGCCTACCCAGGAGGTGGTCCTAAACTATCTTCTTGAATGCATTCAATAAATGCATAAGGGAATGCGCCTTGCCTTCATCCCAACTGGTGTCAAGTTATGGTATGGCCTAAGTATGGGAATCCCCCACAACAGATTTTGGAACTGGCTACCTTCTCGCAACCATTTTGAATAATGAGCTATAGCTCATTATATTATCTCACACCAGTTGCAGTTAAAGGTAGCCAGATTTTCATTTTAATCATACTTGAGATGTAAATATTTAACGATGATAAGATAGCTGTTGATGCTAGTAATCTTATGAAATAAGGTACAGTACACATTTAGTCGAGATATCATGATACTGCGTACCTGTAAATACAAAAAGGAATAGTCTTATTTTGCCAGTTTTTTAAATCACTGTAGAGATACAAGCGTCTAACTAACTAATAACCAGCCGTGTTTTTACACTGAAAATATTATTGAAAGTCAATATTTTTATAACCAAAAACTTTTTCGAAAATAATAGGTAAAACGATTAAACTAAAAATACCTTATATTTAAGGGATTGATACCGATAACAAAACATTTTGTTACAATTTAGGGGGTGAAAAGGGGGCATAGCCGAAACGTTAATTCTATCAAAAAAATTGCCTTTGAATCTAGCGATCAGCAACTATCTCTCTCGGACTTATGGTGGCTGCAGGGAACGCTGAGATAGCAATACGTTTGTTATATTCCGCAACGCGAAAACAGTTTCGGTAATGATCCTCTTAAGCGCAATTTTAATGTGTTTGGTATGAACACCGCGATATTAAGACCAAGTTGTTACTAAGAATTGGTTAAAATCCTGCTACAATGACTTTAAATCATTTGTGCTGCGTGTCCCAACAAAATATCTATCGGTCTTCACTATAAAGTAGCCCGAAAGGTGTTAGGTTAGATAATAACTTATAGTTATAACTTTCATCGAACTTGAACATTGGGTCCCATATCGAATCTAAGGCCAAATTCGGTGCAATGAAGCTGGTTATTCTAGCTAAGAATCGACGGTACTTCACACCGCGACAGTTTTTATGTTCGTACAAAGCTCAGGTCCGATCTTGTATGGAGTACTGCTGTCATCTCTGGGATGGCTCAGCCAAGTATCAGCTCGAAGCCCTGGATTCGATTGAGCGTTGTGCTGCTAGGCTCAAAGGTGATGATTCGCTTGTTAAGGCCAATTTGCGGAGCCTAAAACATAGACGGCGGGTTGTCAGGCTGTCTGTGTTCTATAAATTCCACTTCGGCGAGTGTGCGCTCAATATCTTTGACCTAATCCCTCCATCCCCTTGCCACCACCGGACTAGCAGACGTACGGCTGGCTACAACCCGTACCGTGTATATAATCCATTGTGCCGAACACATCGTTTCGCCTCTACCTTTATCATAAATACTGATAAAGAATGGAATTCCTTGCCTTCGTCCGTTTTTCCGCACGAGTACAATCTTGGAGTCTTCAAGTCCAGAGTAAATAGGTTCCTTTTAGGCTAGCGTGCTCCATCTTAGGCCACATCTTTACATGTAAGCTGGTGGTCAAATGCTTGAATATAACCAATATAAAAAAAAAACGCGACACAAGTGACTTATAGATTTTACGTACCAACAAATAGTATTTATATATTTATCAGTAGTTAGTTTTTCACGTACATATTAATGCTACTGACCTATTGCCATGGAGCTATTATGTAATAAAATAATATATGTACGTAATTTTAAGTTCTCCGAAATATACATAGATCAATAAAACAAAGGATTTTGCACCATTCCTCCGAATGTGTCATACTTTAAACACCAAAAACACCGGTGAGCAGTTTTCATTCAGTTGCTCGTTGTCTGTCAAGGTTGTTTTTACTTTGCATTTTTAGCGAGTTGCTATTTGACAGGAGCCTTCTTTGCATTCTATTTGTTTGAAAAGCAGTAACTTAATATGTTGCTATCTTTTACTTGCATGACAAAATATGTCGCTATTTTCGCAGTCCTCAGTAAGGTTTGTGATATCCTTTGTATTTTATATCTATGCAAATAAGTATATTATTAATTCTCCCCTGCTCTACTCCTATTGATCCGAAGACCCTCGTTTCCAAAGCCCTAGGGTAGACGGTACACGTGCTCTATCACAACTGTTGTTGTCTTTGTCTTTTCAGCGTGGCACGAATGCAGGAATTGCAATTTTCTTAATAAAATCCGTGAAATCTGTTTGGCGATCTGCCCACCAAAAGTGAGAGGTACAATGGTACAAATTGAAAGTCCAAAATAGTTTGAAGTGCAATTCAAATTGTCTGCGACCGTTTTGAAGCACGGATTGAATAAATGTCTTCGCTATTCAAGATTAAATGATCCTATTTATTATTCTGCGTGGTGAGTGGTTACTGCAAACGGGATGTAGGTAGTCTAGATTGCAATGTATTCTGTATCTTTTTAAATATTTTTATTTGTGTTTTTGAAGTGATCGGAAAAAATCATTGAACTCGCGACCCCTTACCAACACCGGTCTGTCTGAACCGCCTCTGTGGTCTAGTGGTTCATCCACCGGTGTCAGATTCAGAGGTCCCGAGTTCGTTCCCCAAGGGGAGAACAATATTGAGCTTGGTTTGGTTGGTGGTAGGACTTTGTTTAAGCTCTCTTACCTAATTCTGTCGCCATAACTGCAATCCCTAAACTGTTGTGTTCCGGCATTTAGTGGTAAGATAGCCAATTTTCCTTAGTTTGTAGAGTATTCCGGGTGAAGTGCGCTTCCACCTTTGGCCTTATCGTAACTAGTAACCAGGTGATTTGAAGGCCAAGCGCTTCTCCATCGTACATCAGAAAACCAACCGTTTTTTAAAATGCCTATCTGGATCTTGAAATGCAATATAGCAAATTATCATAGCGTTTGTTTTATTTAAAATAGCTAACCTTCTTCCTTGACCTCAAAACTTGCAGTTACTTCTATTTTTTTCCAAAAACAGCTTCAAAAGCCAATCGGTTTCAATAATTCGGCTTTTTTTGACTTCACAACGAAACCGAAAAATTGTTCAGAAGAATAGCCGCCATTTGATCGAAGCGAAAATCAAACAAAGTTAGGTAGTATGCCAGCTGGGTTGTATAGGTTTCTGTAACAGACTAGCGAACCCTGCACAGCCACCTCTGTTTTTATCCACCATCGGGAGACAAAATGCTCTCAGAGGTGGATAAAAACAGAGGACAAAATTGTATCCCCTCCCCGTGCTAAAGAAGCAGGTAGACTTGCGCAAATTGCGAAAAACACTGTTGATGCGATCGCTACCAAATTTCACAGGATCATTCGCTGGGCTAATCTGAAGATTGCTTAAAGAATTCATCAAAATCCGTGCAGCGGTTTTGGAGTCATGCAAACATACATACACACATTAACTTATATTTAGATTTTCTAGATTCCAGGACAGGTATCCACGTGACTCAGGAAATTTAAAGTTCCTTGCCATATACAGAATAAGGAAGCCACTCGGTCGAATTCCTACCTTGTGCAAACTCTATACGTATTCAATGACAAAATAAGAACAAAATCTTCACAGTTTCCTTATTATGATCAGTAAAAAGGTTAACTGAAAATAGATCGGCCAAGCGCGGGCACGCACACCGAGGGTTCCGACCCATTTGAACGCAAAAAATCACGTGTCATTGGGTTCACTTTTTTTAGTTATAGCGGCAATAGAAATATACACCGAACATTTCGTTTGTTTTTTATTAATGATAGCCAAGCGTTTGTTCACGAACCCACTGGAAAAAGAAGTAAAGATGTGGCCTAAGATGTAGCACGCTTCTGCAGCTGCTTTCTTGTATGTATACATGAGCTGAGAGACAGACGGGCGGATAGTGTCTTTTTATCGCCTCTGTGGTTCGCCCACTAGTGTCGGATCCAGAGGTCCCGGATCCGATCCCAGGGGAGTACAATTTTGTGCTTGGTTTGGTTGGTGATAGGACTTTGTTTGAGTCCGCCTGGCTAGCTACCACCATCTTACCTAATTCTGTCGCCATTACAATAATTCTTAAAAAAACTGTGTTCCGGCATTTCAGAGGTTGGATAGCCAGTTCCTCAGTTTCTTGAGGATTCCGGCTGAAGAGCGCTTACAACTTTGCTTTTATCATAACTTGGAAAATCACTTGAGATCAAGGCGAAGACACCTCCCCGTCGTGCAATAAAATATATAAAAAAGTATAGTAAGATTTCGTTGGCGTATTTTTAGGTATAATGTGGGAGACAGAACCCTAAAATTCGTGATTTTGAGAATTCATGTAGAGCCACTTAAACCTAATTCATATAGTTTAGAACGATTGTTTTATCACCAATTAGGTGAGTGTCATTAGTAAATGATTTATAATGTTTATGCTCGCAAGAACTTGGAAAACAATAATCTAAGTTACGTAGGTAACAGCGTAACGGATTGGGTAATTGCTATGGAAGTAATGTGTGCTTCGGAAGTTATATATTTTATAAGTGGCAAAATATTAACTTCCGAAGAAATAAATTATACATGCAGGCTATTAGCTACTAAGCCTCATAGCTCAGTTGGTAGTAACTCTGCCTTGTCTACCTTTCCTTGTGTCTGGACAATCATTTATGTTATGGATATAGTGGTTTTTTCTGTGTTTGAGTGGTGTATCATGTATACGTATGTATGAAAAACCAAATTATTTAAGTATTCTACCCTAATCATCCCATCTTACTAGCTTTGCTTAGTTGGGGGCTAGATGGCGCTGAATGATATTTATGTGATGAATATAGATGTTTGTTATGTGTTTAGGTGGTATTATTTGAGTACCTATGTATTTATGTAAAGTAAACTATCTATAATCTTATTCCTAGAAGCTTAGTTTAGTTGGAGCTAGTAAAAATTAATGTTCAAAATTAAGGCTTTTATGTAGCCAAGAGTTCCATTTAGCATCATGCAGGTGGGCTGCTTGATAGTTCTGTCTCCAAATCGTTTTATCTATTTTGAATAAATCCCGACATTTACTTATATCAAAAATTTAGTTTATTCAAATAAGTACTTATCTTTTTTTATTATAGACAAACATTAAAAATAATATGTACAATTAAAATAACTATGTGCGAAGGAAGCGGTCAGATAAGGACCGTTACAAACGGTCTATAGGTAACTCAACTGATCCAGACCAGTACCAGACGGAAGCGTGCCCGAGACAAATAGGTACATTTTAATTTTTAACACACAAACGTACGTACCTGCCTAATGGAGTCAAGAAAAATCGTCGTCATCAAAATGGAATAATTACATGAACCGGACACAACAAATAATGTAATAAATGCCTATTTGTGTAATAATACCCAATTAAATTAACGATTCACATATCGAAATCTTTATGCTAATGTTCTGAAAGTCATAAAACCACATACGATTAAGTTATTACGATATCACACAGAATGCAAGTATGTAAATGTAGGAAATAAAAATAAAACCGAGATGATACCAAAAGTGAAGGCGGTTGCGTGTGCGCACCGCAGGTAAGGCTGATCCCCAGCTTTAGGTACACGCTAAATGGTTTTTAGTCATTGTAGCTTTTTTAAAACACGTGAAAAACTTCACAAATGTGAAATTTGCGACATGTATCTAATAACGCAAATAAATAACTCTGACGCCATAAAAAAGATCTAAAATTGCTGTGTTCCTGCATTTAGAGGTAAGATAGCCAGTTCCTTAATTTGTTGAGGATTCCGCGTGAAGTGGGCTTGCACTTTCAGCCTTATCATAATTTGAATTCAAGGAGATCAAGGCCAAGCGTCTCAAACACTCTGGAACATTCTCTGACCAAGTTGGAGATATTATCGAAAAAGGCTCAGAAGTACCCTAAACCGAAAAGCAAGTATGAAGAATGAGATGAGAGAGTATAAGACAAAAAGGTGTGTAAGAAGCGTTTTAAATGTCAATCCGTTGTCTCTGCCTACCCCTCTGGGCGTGAGTCTACCTCAATATATGTATGTAGCCAGTATCATGCGTGCAGTGGCAAATTTCACTTTATTTAATCTACGATGTGTTTTAACACTATGAGTGCCGAGTCCCTAACTACCTATGAGGAACGCAGCGTGTGTGTTTCACAGCACCCAACGAGCTAACACTAAGAGTCCTGAGTCCCCAACTTTTTTTTATACTACTAGGAGAAGGGACAAGCAAGTAGCGCACCTGGTGTTAAGTGTACTCTTGCCTATGACAAAGCCTTACTGCATAGGTCACATCCACAAAGAACATAGCCTACTCGGCACTGCATATAACTACATAGTGAAGAACGCAGCGTGTGTGTTTCACAGCACCCAACGAGCTAAAGCTACAGTTTACCAAAAACCGTCTCACGCGTACTGCCTGAGGTACCACCTGAACACGATTACGGCAGCGTCTTACACAGAAAGTAAAACGATACCATCCATTAACACCTACTCAAATGTTCACAGCTCGGTGAAAATCAATCGGTCCAGATCAAGATCGTTGTATCTTACTAAATTTTATTCACGCTGCACGTCTCTTGATTATTATTCAGTAAGATTCCTAGGAGTTGGCTTTTATTGCTTGCTATATTTTGTTATTTGGCGGTTTGAGTATCACCCTCGAAATTAGCCTGAGTTGTTTTTTTTTATCGGATAACGGCGAATCAGTAAGTATGTTAATTTGTTCCCTTAGCTCCTAAACTATTTGTAAATATAAGTTATAAATTGATTAGCTCTTGAAAATATAAGTACTAATAGGAAATGTACTTTACAAACTCAAACTTGGAGGGGACTAGCCACAACTGCATTTAATGTCCTGTAATATTTATTTATTAAAAAAAACTTAGGGCATCCTAGTGTGGTGGCTAATGCTACATATTTTTCATTTTGTTTAATGTTACCAACCCAATCAGAATGCTTGTTTTTTTAGGCTTACGCTTATTCTGTGATACGCGTATTTTGTACATGCCAACTAACCAGATTGCCGACATTACAACAAGTCGTGATTGTAATCTCTAAATTGACCACGACTGACCGATATACGCGGCTTAGAACAGTACCTGCATAGACTTATGAAATATTTACGCAATAATAGACCTTATGTACAGGTCAATAAATGAATCCATCAAAAAAAACGGTTATTCTGTTAGTTTGGATCTTATTGAATCGCAATCTCTACCGCATGTTTGAAACACGACCGATACAAAATTCATAATATATTTATTGCTTGTAAACACAAGTTGCCGCGACAAATAGGTAGGTATGTATTAAGTATAGTATTTATGAATTCATTAATTAATAAATGAACACTTTATTGTACTCAGTCGCTTAGTCTGGAATCTGCTCCTAATAATCATGCAACTGCATACAAATATTACAATTATTATTCATTATAGATAACTAATTTCAAATAAAAAAACATTTATTCAATAAAAAGTACAATTAAACTAACTATGTACAAAGGATCTATAGGTAACTCAACTGTTCCAGACCAGTACCAGACGGAAGCGTGCCCAAGACACTGGCTGCATTGCCACGCTGAATAGCTATGCTAATTCGCTGGCCTAAATAAGAGCCAGCCCTTGGGTCACGTGTCGCCTCAATCAAAAGCTTAAATCAAAAATTTCAAATTAATTAGGTATCTACTTAAATGTAAAAGAAAAAAAAAACAAAATGAGAAGGGTAGAGTAAGTTAGTAGAGTACTAAATGACATTGAAATATATAAAATTACCATTAATAAAAAAATCTTCAGCAAGAAAAATAAACTAAGAAGTTATTTTGACAGCATGTAATTCGAACTAATGGCGGAGTACGTCAGTAGGTTAGGTTTTCTTGCACCAAAAAACTAAATAAAATAGTTATCTTGTTTGATATCTCGAGGATCCTATTGTTTTTTCTTTCTTAATCGCAAATCGTAAAATTTACGATCATAATTCGTTTTATGATAATCACATTTCATTTATAAAATGTTATTCATTTCTCATACCGGATACACCTGATGGAAAGTGGTTACCGTTGCCCATGGCCGCTCGCAAAAGCACGCGTATTTTCAAGGGTTGCAACCCTAGAAAAAAAAAATCTAAACGCCCTCTTTGAATAACCCCATACCATAGCTAGAAGGAACTTTGGCAGGGAGTCCATTCCGGGAAATATGCAAGTTATCCATAGACCTCATATATTTTTGACAGAAGAAGGTTTTCAATTTGTACCAAGAGACAAAATATTTTTATTATTTTTTTCCACACCTGAATGCTAATTTAAAGTCTACAAACCAACTTGCCTACTGTATAATTATAATTTCTGAAAACGAAAACTCTGCAACTGTATATATAAATTCTCTCGTAACTTCTAATATTTTCGTTCATCATTCAAATATTACAACTCCTTAAAAATAATGTTGTCACGTTTCAGGTCATGGCAGTAAAAACTCACATTTAAATTATCACACTTTCACCAGACATTAGGGGGTTTAGGTATTTTCTATCCATTTGCAGTGCGGTTATCGCGATGCGTGGGTCGGCATGGGTCATGCGCAATGAACCCGACCTGCCCGCACATTGCAGCGATTTCCACCCGAACAGCTGATTTTAGATAAACAACGACCCTCTAGCAATCGATAATTTACCTTAGACTGAACGGAGTCCGGCTGCATGTAGTAAAATACAAAAAAAATCCATACAGCTCCCACAAGGAACAGCAGCTTGATATTTCGCCGCATTTTGTCACACAATTTTATCCACTGTTTCAAATACGCGTATGTTTTTATTTAGACGAACGCGGAGCGGCGCACGGCCGCTCTTCGTTGAGCGAGTGAACTGAACACAGCCACAGCTAACAGAATACAGATAGTCCGGTCATGCGCGTATCGGTCGGCGACATGATTCAAAAATAGAACTTGCACTATACGCTCACGGTGACAGACTAGCGCCGGGGTAGCCCTCTCACTCCTTGGTTTACCTTGGTCAGTCTAGTTAGCTACTCGTTTAGTAGAGTGCCCTTCAGCAAACGACTCACGCAAAATAAATTACATTCAGATATTTCTTTCTTATGACTATTTCAGTCTTGATTAACACATATTTTGGACTATAAGCTTTTTTATAAACGAATATGGTGTTACCCATATTCAACACTAATAAAAATTATCTGTAAGTAGGTACTATTTATTATGACAAATTTTGTCATAATATAATTAATTATATCATAATTTGTCCATAAGTAATTAAAGTAATTTAATTACATAGGTACTTAACTTTTACTTAATTATTTACCTAATGTTTTTTTTATATTCGGTCAGCAAGAAAAACCTGCTAAAATGACAGCATAATTATAATATGGCGGAGTCTACGTCAATAGGTTATGTTTTTGTTGCACCCAGAAATACCTTGCTTATTAAATTCACTTTGTTTGTTGACTAAATAGGTATCTACATTTTGGAATTGATCAAATCCTCTTTAGTTGGCTGACCGTAATAAAATGAAAGACATTTTTAATTGTTACCGAGTTATGATAATCATAATGTATGATACATTTTTTAGTAATAATAATTAAATATTATAGGAATTTTACACTATGATAAGCTATGGGAACTAGATTACTGATAAAATACTTACTTTTTTTTTATACAACTAGGAGACGGAACAAGCAAGTAGACCTGATGTTAAGTGCACTCTTGCATATAATAATGGTTTAATCCACAAAGAATATGACTACACGGTACTGCATTTCGCCCGTCATCTTGAGGCATAAAGGTTTTAACCCTCGCGGGCCCGTAATTTTACCGGCAACCATACCCTTCAAACCGGAACACAGCGATGCTGCTTGGCAGCTGAAATAGCTGTGGTGGTAATACTTCCCCGGACGAGCCCTTTCACAAAGGGCTCTACTACTCTTACTACTCCTAACGTAACGGCGCAGAAACCCAAAGTGAGTGTTGGCCTCCGATACGAGGAGTGGAGTGGAGAGCCACTTTCCCCTGTCCTTCGCGAGTCCTTGTGCTTGGTCAACTATAGTAATCATACTGAAATGTTACACTTTTTCTTGGGAATAAATATTTGTATTTGTATTTGTAGTATCTTGCCAGCTATCGGCTCCAAGCTCACGCAGGTCAGCTTCGAGTCTGTTTCCCCAGCGATACTTGCGAATCTTGGGATTACCAACCGGTCGATGGCCGACGGATAAAATACTAACATACTTCTTACAATTATTATTTTTTCCTCGCTGGTTAAAAACCAAGTTTCAATTTGGTAAAATTATTTTTCTTGAGGAAATCTATAGGGGATGTTTTTGAAGGCGAAATAGGTTACAGCAGCGTGGGCATGAAACGTTCGTTTACTGAAGGGTACAGTAAGTTTTTTTTAATTTTCCATGGCGCTGTGTGAAATTAATGTCCTGTAATCCTAGTGTATGGCTACAAAAAATATATTTTATGCTTTATTTATACCTACAGAAGAAGGGTCGCTTCTTTCTGTGTACTACCTTTACTACGATCACCAATCCGTCTGTCGAGCGTGGTGATTATTGCAAAACCCTCCGGCTGTGGAGGAGGCTCTGTCCAGCAGTGGAAACTAATGAACTGTTGATGTGTGATGCTTAATGTAGGTGTTTTTTTGTCAAACTTATTATATATTATCATTATTTATTAATCCATTATCTTGTTTTAATAGATCCCATATTAAAGCTTTTGCTTGATTTAGGAGTAGATGGCGCTGTGTGATATTATTGGACTTTATTGTTAATTTAATTTTAAAATAAATTGAAACGCAGTGCCGATGGACCGACATTGAATCGGTCGGGGTGAGTATAACGATGGATGAAGGAAGCTCAATTCGATTGTGTGTGCTGAAATGATGATGACGATGAGTCTTATAATATTGGATAAACTTTATTCTTATTGATACTATAATATAGATAGATAGATAAACTCTTTATTGTACACCAAAAAACAAAAATAAACAGACAAGCAAGAAATACACTTAAACTAGGTACAATGGGCGGCCTTATCGCTAAAAGCGATCTCTTCCAGGCAATCTTTGGATGGAAAGGATAGCAAAGAGCAGACATAGTGGTGTACTAAAATAAACATTAATTTATATAGCTACTTATTAATAGTAACATAACATACAATACATTACAAAATATCCAATCATTACTAAATATATATATATATATAAATAGAAACTAAATAGCAGTAGCGAACGAGACAATTATAAGTTGGTCGAGGAAAAGTAATGACAGCGTAAATTATTTTAAAAAATGTAGATTGTTTTGGAGGATCTGACCGAAACGGGTAGTGAGTTCAATAATATACTATGTTTGCCCACCGATTTCAGATCCAGAGGTCCCAGGCTCGTCCCATGGGGAGTACAATATTTAAGGCTTGGTTTGGTTGGTGTTAGGACTTTATTTGGGTCCGTCTGGCTAGCTACTACCATCTTATCTTATTCTGTCGCTATAGCAACAATTCTAAAATTGTTGTGTTCCGGCATTCAGAGGTAAGATAGCCAGTTCCTCAGTTTGTTGAGGATTCCGGGTGAAGTGCGCCTCCACCTTCGGCCTTATCTCAACTTGTTACCAGGTGAGATGAAGGCCATGCGCTTCCCCGTTGTACAATAAAAAAAAATGACGGAACACAATAACTTAGAATATTTGTTATGGCGACAAGCTTAGGCTTACCTAAGATGCTAGATGATGCTTAGGTGGCCAGGCGGACTTTACCCGCGACCTCTGGATCTGATTCCGGTGGGCGAACCACCAGGCCACAGGCGGTTAAAAGCAAGCACTGGCAAAAAACTTCTTTAGAAGGTACCGCAGTATTTCTTATTTTCGATCCCTAGCAGACCAAATTTTTTTCAAACTTTCTATGAATCGGAAGTGCCATTTCAAAATCAAACATAAACTAAGTTTGTGGATGAGAGATACCAAATGGGTCTGTCTGCTACTTAAAATCTTAAATTTAATATTTAAAATTGTAAGTAAATAAAATAAATAAATATTGCAGGACATAAATTTCTACCTATAATAAACTGTGCATTACATGTAAATCACAAAAGGCGCAAATATAGTGGTCTCGACAGAGCTTACCTATTTGAGCCTTTTGGGGTGGAGACCTTGGGTCCGTCGGGAGCCGGTACCCTCCGGGTTTTCAAAAATCTTGCGGGGCTTTTGATTGAGGCGACACGTGACCCAAGGGCTGGCTCTTATTTAGGCCAGCGAATTAGCATAGCTATTCAGCGTGGCAATGCAAACAGTGTCTTGGGCACGCTTCCGTCCGGTACTGGTCTGGAACAGTTGAGTTACCTATATTCCGTTTGTAACGGTCCTAAGGTAATCTGACTGATTCCTTTGTACATAGTTAGTTTAATTGTACTTTTTATTAAATTATATTTAGTGCATAACTTGTAATTTGAGATTACGGATAGAATAGAATACCGAAAACAATCTAAAATCAAAAATTCATATTATATACCCGAATGAGTTACTACTAAATTAACTTAGAATATATATATATATTACGACGAGGAGGCGCTTCTATTTAAAATTAATGTCTTTTTTTAATAAGATTTTATCTAAAATTAACTAGCACGAGGTTCTTGCCTTTCTCCTTGTGTGCTAGTCGCGATCCCGAGCAGGACGATTTGACGATTCAAAATGATCCTGAAACTCCGCCAATACGCACTGGGAAGCCTGCTTCTAAAAACGAAACATGACAAATCCGAAGACGGATCACACATTTTTCAATACAAAAATTACAATAGTTCTTTCGGATCCGACGTTCGATTTTCGAAGTAGGGCCTCAGCAGTTTGCATGAGTTACACTTTTATTTGATCTGAGAGTACCTACTATCCTAATAAATATGTTATAGCGTGACACCTTTGTAATTTATTGAGAACTAATTCTACATTTATGAAGAAACGAACTAACATGCACCGCTAGGTAGCAATGAAACATGAACAGTTTGTGCCCGCAACTACGAGTTCTACATAAAAAACATAGAGGGCGCTTTTCGAACAAATCAGTTATTAGTTCCTCCAGCTGTTATGTAAGTGACTAGCTTTTGTCCGTGGCATCGCTCGCGTGGTAGGTACCCAGATATAATGTACCCTATGTTTTTCCCGGGGATACAAAGCAGGTCCTAAAATCATCCTAAAAAATCTTACCGAATAAAATTTAGGTAGATAACTTTTGACTTTTGATTCTCGTGTCGCTTATATCAAATAACGGGAAGCTTGAAAATAAGATAACTATGATGTAAGTATTGTAGAAAAACTCTTTTAATAGTTTTCACATTTTGTAAATAAATAAATAAATAATACTGGACATTAATTTTACACAGCGCCATCTAGCCCCAAACTAAGCAAAACTTGTAATATGGGAACTAGATTACGGATAGAATACTTAAATATTTTTTTGTAAAATTAGTTATTTTTTTGTATAACCTTATGATACAACACCCAAACACAGAACACACATCTATATTCATCATACAAATGCTGGTCATATGTGGGAATCGAACCCACAGCCTACAGCGCAGAAGGCAGAGCTACTACCAACTGAGCTATGATATGCTTGTGTAGGTAAATGTCTTTGTATTGTTTACTTTTGTCATTCGTGAAATTTGACGAAGCTTCATGAGCTTTGACACGACGCAAAATGTCAAAATAGGTAAACGTCATTTGGACTCGTCGAAGCAAATTATATGAGCCTAAACTTGAAAGGTTTACTGGTTAGCCAATGAAGAGTTCCATCAACAGATCAGCTCCAAGACCTACCTATAATATTATAGTTTTGTCATACGAACTACAACGAAATGATGAAGTAGGTAAGTACATTTAAATTGACTTCTTAGATTATTTTTGTATTTCAATAGATTTCACTTGGTCACAATTACAACATTTACAAATGTTTTAATGACACCAAAATCACAACCCGCGACGGGACTCGAACCAGCATCTTTTCCTCAAGCCGGAAACGCTCTACCAAATAACCAAATTGAGCAACAAGGGTCCTGACGCAGATTCTGAACTTCTCCACTCACCCTTTTTTTCACAACATCTTGTGTAGAATTAAATTATTAATGTGTCTTTCAAATTTAATTAAAATCCGTTAATAAATAACGCGACAGCAAACTTTCCCCCCTATTTTCCCCCCAATCGAAGATCGCGATCGATGTAAAATTTTAATAAATCAAGCCAATTTCCATCAATATCAAAAAATGTACAATTTATATTAAAAAACTAACTGTTAACTACAAATTAATATTATGTACAACATTTTGAAACAATATTTACCTACTTACATGCAAATTTACAAGGGAAGCAGTTGGACTACCTGAGGCCCGTTAAAATGGTCTATAAGTAACTCAACTGTTCCAGACTTCGTGCCCATGACACCGGCAGCATTGCCACTTTGAATAGATGTCCAGAGTGAATGGGTTCCGTTTAGACAAGCGTGCTCCAGCGTAGGCCATATCCTTACTTGTTTTTCAAGCAAACTGCGGTGGTCAAACGCTTGCCAATCCATAAATGGCTATCAACAATAAAAAAAAAATCCTTTGCGTCAGGCATTGCCCACATCTTGTGGACGATATGTGAATATCGTATTAGCTAAACAGTTAATAAGTTAAGATGCAGTGCACTTTCACCTGAGACTTGCACATACACAAACACTATATACAATATATTTGATCGTGTGAGCGAAGCGAACGAGATCTCTGAGTTAAGTTGGGAAATCCGGCACTGTATGTATGTATGTATGTGGCAATGTTTGTGACGGCATAACTCTCGAACGGATTATCCGATTGTCATATAATTTAAACTGAATAGAGATATCGTAAATAGAATTTGATTGTCACGGGGGATTTTTGATAAGTGGGGTAGTTTTTGAGATATTGGGGTGAAATTAAATACAGTTTTTCACCCAGATCTTTTGAATGTCTCATCCGAATAATTCAACATTTTGAAAATGCAGAGATGCAATGAGATGATGCAGAGATGCAAAGAGATGAAATGCAGAGATAATACTAATCGTTACGAGCTTTTTTTTTATTTGCTGTAACCATCCATGTATTTAAATTAAGGGTTGCAAAAGGGGTAAATAAAAGTGAAGTGCTGAAAATGTGTGAAAACATGATAATATCATAATGTAATAGGGGTTGAGAATGCAGATTTCAAAATAAGTTTATTAATTATTAATAATATTTTTGCCCTTATTAAGCCACCCCTAATAAGGGCAAAAATAAACTTACTTTTTAACATGAAGGGGGCAAAGGATGATCATCAGGTCTTCTTAGATAAGAAAGGGTATAATTTAATATAATCGCAGTAAAAATGGTCTATTTATTTTTTGTTATTCACTCAGTAGGGAAGGGTATTGATAAAATCCAAGAAATACTTTTGGGGTGTCATGCAAGGGTTTTGACTGCGCTACTATGACGTACATTCACTGGTTTGCTTTTTGCAAGCTCTTATTTTGGCTTTTCATAGAACGAGAGTTTCAATAACTCAGGTGAATAAAGACAGAAAAAGAGTGCCTGAGTAAGGTGTAATTGTATTATATTGTATAAAATTTAATAATATATAATAATATTTATCTCATAATAATAATAAAAAAACTAATCCTACACGTTAATAATAAATTAAAATAAAATTTTATAATGACTATTAGGTAGGTAAATTCATTCGTAATGAAAGCACACTTTTATCGTTTGTTTATTACGTTCTATTTGAGAAATAATCTCCATGGTTAAACATCTAAGACAAACCAGACATCACGAGATCTGAGTACGGGGTGAACTACAAGTATTTATTTCGTATCAATTGAGGTACATGGGGTTGAAAACAGAAAAATATTAATAATAAATTTATTGTAAAGTACAAATCAATATTACTGGACATTTGACAAAGCGCCATCTCTACACTTTATTGTACGTACCTACATAAAAAAACTCATCGAATGAATTTATATTTGTTATTATTTCTTATTAATAAATTTACACTTAGTTAGTATTTTATTATCTGTGCCTAAACAGATTACCTAATTATTACCGTACTTACTATATTAACAAAATACAATAAATTAAAATATGAACTGCAACCTTTATTCAGTATGCTCCAAGCAGTATTCATTCGCCAGAGGCCAAAATAATGTTCCATATTCAAACAGTAGGAACAGGAGCTTTCCCTCCATTCTTCTCCGTCTAAGTCCCGGTTCCCGGTTCCCGAGTATCCCGCACAGAGTGTTAGCTGTCCGAAGGGTGCGCCCGTGTGAGCCCGGGAATTCAGGACGCGCGATCGCGATTCAACTTCCAAATTCGAACTTTTATATTTCGATTTATCAAACGGTTTCTTCGTTTCACGTTTAGTTTTTAATTTAAAAATGTAAACTTGAGTGATGTGCAGTTTTTTGTGCTGTTTTGTTTTGCATTTGTCGGAGTAAAGTTGCCAGGTTTGTGCAGGTTTGTGAAATTCTACCAACTACAGTAAAATGGAAAATCCTTTCCTATGACACAATTAACAGGTATCTACTCTACTCAAATCCGTCCTTCTGTCTGTCTGGCTTGTATACATATTTCATGAACCATAATAGGTAGCCAAACATTTTCAATATTTTTGCCGCTATAACAACGAAGAATATATGGCATAAATAAAATAAAATCTGAAATCCATAGCTACTAGAAACGTGATTATTTGCCTTGTGGATTGGAACCCTCAGGGTGCGTGTTCGCACTTGGCCAGATTATTTGGAGGGAACGATAGTTTCATCATTAATATATTCTATCACTAAACGATCAATTTACTTATATTCTGGAAACAAATAAAAAGCCATCGATATGGATTTAATATTCAAAAGCTATCATTATTATTTCAATTATCTCCGCCATGATCGGTAGTAATCGTAGCTTGCAGCAGTATTTGGTAATTTACAATGTACAGCTCAACAGTAGCGCAACTACCTATTAGACAGATTTTACACTGTACACGTTCCATCGCTCCATACAATAGTTTAACAAACAGACTGTTAAGGGCTCTAGGTAGTGCGCTTCCTTCAGCCTTTTCACAACTTTAAACCAGGTGAGATGGCGGCCAAGCGCCTCCTCGTCATATAATAAAAAAAACCTGTTAAGCAAGTTTACTTCTTAGTTTAGTTTTCGGTAAAATCAAATGGTAGGACTTTACTCACTAAATGTGCGATATTTAATAAAAATGCTCATTAAGTCGATCGGATCATGCTCACGCAATAAAATCTGTGATAAATTCTCAAATGATTTTATTACTTAATATTTAATAACGGGGTACTCAAACGTCAATATTATTTGACTGGTGTACAGTTTATATCAGAAATTATAGCTCTTACCCATTATTTTAGTGGTGGGTTACAATATTATCTAGCTAGTGGATCGCCCAAGACTTAATTTCCATCATCCCGTGGTGATCGCAGCGCCACCTACCGGATCTAATTATAATCTTAAACCATCAAGAGACCCACTGAAACACACGCACTAAGTTTCATCCAAATCGGTGCAGCCGAGGAGCAGGAGGGGTAAAGTGATAAATACACGCACCGAAGACAACCTAAATATGATTGGTCCCTCCGTAGGCCAAGACACGTTCTTGGAGACCCGGATGACCCACTCACCACCGCAAACCCGGAGGTGACGGCATCCATTCATTAACTATCTCGTCACACAGAGAAAACACTGTACAGATACACCGACTCCGCCGGCGGAGTCGATGAACCTTTCCGCCTCAAAGCGTTACCCTCGGTATCGCCTTCGGCCATTCCTATCCTCCCCCATCAAATGGCAACAGCCCAAGCCGAGGTCCGTACCTAAGTGGTGCCCTTGCGCTTGTTGCCTCAAAAATCAATTATTGGGCTCGCGCCTTCAGCGCCAGCCAGGTCCGCGCAAAGCTGCCGCCCAGGTTCAGAACCAGGCCAGCGTATTGTCCTTTCATAAAAAAAAAACCTAAATATGACACCGTTATTTTTTTAATGTTTCTTTTTTGCCATAAATACCACGCTCAACCGGCGTCTTGGTGATCACAGTAGAGGTGTAGATGACATACTTTTTATGTTTTTTATTGGTCAGCCAAGTTAGCCAAGCGTTTGACCAACAGCTTGCTTGAAAAACAAGTAAAGATGTGGCCTAAAATGGAAGACGCTTGCCTAAAAGTGAGGAAAAAAGGAAGGAAGCTGCTGCCCTACTTCTGGTGAGATCCCTTAGTCGGCTTTTACGACATCCATGGGCTGAGTTTGAGGGGTCCAATGACCGCCACGGCAAATATATTTAATTGAAGAAAATCTCTTGCACGCATTGTACTGCAAACATGCCTGAAACAGCAGTATGGAGTTGATTTACTGTATGAATATGGTACTGTGGATAGAGGGGTTAACCCTCAGCCTTCCCCTTGCGGCCGTCATGTGCAATTGCACTCACCCCAACTGATGCAGAGGCATCTTGTACACAGAATGTGAATAAGCTACGCGAATCGGTTATGCGGGTAGTTTTAACGTATTCATTATTAGACCTGGAATATTCGTTGACGCTTTTCTTCATATTGTTCTGGGTCTCGGGTTTTGTTTTTATGTATTTTTCAGTGATCTAGCGAGCCAAGCGAGATAAGCGACTTTTCAACAAATGGCAATCTTTTCATTTATTTATCAGTTGAAATTGATTCTCATATCAAACAAAACTTTAAATTGGGAAACTTTAATAATTCTTAGTACTGCACGCAATACTTTTTTCATTCACTCATAAGCAGTTTAATATCCAAGGCATCATGGATAATATCCCAGTCTCTAATGAATTATCAGAACTATAATAATAAGTGTTTGCGTGACAAACAATCTACACGTGCTCTCTTTCCAATTGCTTTAATTAACAGACTTTGTGGCTTAACCTCTCGCTGTGTCGTTTATTCGTTGCCCCGTTCATTAGCGGGGTAATTCGAAACATTGTTCAGTATTTTAACCCAGTAACTGACCAAGCTTTTCGAGTTTATTTAGTTTCAGAATGTTTCATAAATTTCGTAAATTAACGGAAAAGTTTTAGATAGTCCTTGGGTTAAGTATGACATTGTCATTATTGGGTATGACTATACATACTTGCTAGTAGGGAGTGAAAAGTGATTTTATTGCTCAAACCTGAGAAAACCAAAGGATATCGCATGCCTTTGCGCTTTAGTGCACTGTGAAAATAGTGACATACTTTGTCATACGATGCTAGTAAAAGTTAGCAAAATATATAACACTGCTTTTCAAACAAATTGTAACTCTAATAAATGAGTTAGGGCTTATAATGCAATGTAAGCTGTTCGTGACAACCTTGACAGATATCGAGTAATTGAATAAGAACTGCTGCTCCAATGCGCTTTGATTAAGTAAGAAGACACATTCGGGCGAATGATGCGAAATCCTTTGTTTTGTTTAAAGGCTCAAATTCAACTGTGTGATAAACTTATTAAGTTTTAAAAAATAAAATAGAAAAACCGAATTCAATGGAGAATCCGATACAATTTCGTTTAAAAAATACGTCATCCATGACGTATTTACATCCTTTATCCATTTGACTTTGACTTACTAAAAAAAAAAACTAAATCGGTCCAGGTGTCTTCGAGTAATCGGGGAACATTCATTAAAAAAAATGATTCCGCCGAAATGAGAACAGCCTCCTTTTTTTAGAAGTTGGTTAAAAAATAAAATAATAAACACTAAAAACCATAACAAAATATTCAATTAAGATATACTTACATAAAAACTACTCAAATGTATCGCGCCATTCCAGAAACAAATTTTGAAATGTGTGCTACTGATACAGTTTTTCAGAATTTTTTTCATTGCGAATATTTTCAGCAATCATTTTTCCGATAAGCCAAATTGAAGACAAACAAAACACCAAGGTTTCATGTATACCATTACCTTAACGAAAAAAATACAGTAGCGTTGACAAGAACCGACAAGGTGTCTTTAAGCTCTAAAAAAAATTTAACGGACTATAGTACCTCAGATTAGCAGCTCATCGCAACTTTCTTCTAGTTTCGAACTAAGATAAAGGTGATATTGCTGTGCGCTCAACCACGGAGCTTATGACCACCAGATGACAGAAATATGCGCGTATTTCTACGTTTTTTTAACCGCCTCTGTGATCTAGTGGTTCAACCCTCCGATTTCAGATCCAGAGGTCCCGGGTTCGATCCTCAATATTGTGCTTGGTTTGGTTGGTGGTAGGATTTTATTTAAGTCCACCTGGCTAGCTACCACCATCTTACCTAATTCTGTCACCATGATAACAAGTCTTAAATTGTTGTGTTCCGGCATTTAGAGGTTCCTCAGTTTGTTGAGGATTCCGGGTGAAGTGCGCCTCCACCTTCGGCCTTATCTTAACTTGTTACCAGGTGAGATAAAGGCCAAGCGCTTCCCCGTCGTACAATAAAAAAAAACAGTTTTGTTTTTTTAAGGCAATACAAATATGAATTTTGAAAATAGAAAACACAGACCGTCTGTTTACTTTGTACAGTAAATAAACACAGTTTACAGACTGTGTTTATTTACTGCACAAAGTTTCAAGCCCTAATTGGGCGTATTTATTGAATGGCGAACATGTTTGGTATAAATTAGAGTCAACTTTGGATTTTTTTCTATAGAGTTTTTTTTATGTAATCGTGTATTCGAAACACAAGCGTTCTAGCATCTATCCTGAACTATAACATATATTAATTTCAAAGTAAATGCTACAGTATTGAGGAATATAACATATAACATTACTCTTAAGGCTTAAAACATGCCTTCGATCTTTTACTGGGTATCTTCTGAACAGTATTTACCTTGCATTAGCTCTTTACGGGTAGCTTCGGGCAGATATTGGTTCGATCAACAAAATATATATACTTTTTAGAATTAGTGTTTATTTATATACATAATTAAAATAATATGTAAAATTTAATTAACTATGTAGGTACAAGGGAAATAGGCGGGTTACCTAAGAGCCGTTACGAACGGTCTTTAAGTAACTCAACTGTTCCAGACTAGTACCAGACGGAAGCATGCCCAAGACACTATCTACATTGCCACGCTGAATAGCTTGACTAATACGAAGGCCTAAATGAAAAAAAAATGTTGAATAGTTGCAGTCTATTATATTGCTAAGTCGAAGGTCTATATTCGTATTATCACCGCACAAAGCTTTAGAAGATTTCACACTTACATATTCTTACCTAGTATGTATTTGCTTGTTTGTAGCCCACACATGTCAAGTGTTGGAGGGTGTCGAATCTCCAAGTGCGACGAATTACTTTTACTGTCCCGTGTTATTTCCACCGGTAGTAAAACCTGCCTGCTTTAGCACTTTAACTTAGGATTGTTCCACGGTGAGAGTCTGGTAGAGACCTTTTATTATCATGTGATGGCGCTGTATGTAAGTCTTATAATAATTTTATATACATGCTCTTAAGATATTTTAGTAGGCATCCATGTTTAATAACATCTAGAGTTTCATTATATCAACAGAATAAACATGTGTAAAATTTAAAAGAGCTTCCGGCAAGGTGAAGGATTTCCCATATTCACTAGGCTTGGCAAGCGGTTATTTATTACAGTAAAGCTGCTAGATAATACACAGAAGGAAGCTGCTGCCTTTCTTCTAGTGAGATACTTTAGTTGGGCTGACTGCTGGGGTAATGAGTTTTATTGTAATAAACTTGCCACGATTGATTCGGTAGATCGCAGGGCTAAGCCAAGGGGCTCATAGGTTTAGTTTTCTTTTATTTCTAATACACTTTACATTGCCTTTTTCTTTACATCTACCAAAATGACGATTAAATCAATAAAAAAAGAGTAGACCAAGATGCAAAAATACAGAGTAAAAAGACGAAAAAAATAAATAAAGAAACAAGTTCATGTCAAGTGAATCAGCATTTAAATTTCGTCAGATTAGGTGTGAAATATTTATCCATATCAACAGATTTGCCAAGGTTGTTGATGATACGGAGGGTTGTGTGAATGGCGTTTCACGCAGGAGGTTGTCCACGCCCACATACCACCTCTGTGGTCTAGTGGTCCGCCCACTGGTGTCAGATCCAGTTTGATCCCCAGGGGGAGTACTATTGTGCATGGTTTGGTTGGTGGTAAGACTTTGATTCAGTCTGCCTGGCTAGTTACCATCATCATATCTAATTCTGTCACAACAGAAATTCTTTTATTGTTGAGATGAGAGACAAGTACCTCGCGGTCGTACAAAAAAAAATGTATAGACATACCGATACACATAAGTACACGCAAATAGTACACTATACCAAATACAATGGCTACAATTATGGCTACCAAAGTTACGCTGGCACAAGCACTATTGCTTCCTATTTTAGATTACGCGGACACCTGCTACCTTGATATTTCTGAGGCCCAACTCAACAAACTTGAGCGTCTACAAAATCTCTGCTTTCGGTTTATTGCTTGCGCAAATATGACCATGTCTCCGAGTTTCATGCTAAGCTCAAATGGCTCCCTATACGTCTTCGAAGAAATTTTCATATCTTATCCCTTTTATATAATTTTCAACCCTTCCTTTCCACCGTATCTTTTACTTGCGATTCCGAGTCACACCACAGTTTTCTATGCTAACTCGTTTACTGTTGAGGCTGTGCGCATGTGGAACTCACTACCCGTTTCGGTCAGATCCTCCAAAACAATCTACATTTTAAAAATAATTTACGCTGTCATTACTTTTCCTCGACCAACTTATAATTGTCTCGTTCGCTACTGCTGTTTAGTTTCTATTTATATATATATATATTTTTAGTAATTATTGGATATTTTGTAATGTATTGTATGTATTGTTATTATTAATAAGTAGCTTTATAAATTCATGTTTATTTTAGTACACCGCTTTGTCTGCTCTTTGCTATCCTTTCCATCCAAAGGTTGCCTGAAAGGGATCGCTTTTAGCGATAAGGCCGCCCATTGTACCTAGTTTATATTTTTTCTTGCTTGTGTGTTTATTTTTGTTTTTTAGTGTACAACAAAGAGTTTATCTATCTATCTATCTATCTATACCTGGCATTTAGAGGCTAAGATAGCCAGTTCCTCAGTTAGTTGAGGATTCCGGGTGAAGTGCACCTCCACCTTCAGCCTTATCTCAACGCGTAACCAGATGAGATGAAGGCCAAGCGCTTCTCCGTCGTACAATAAAAAAAACCTCTTAGCAAACTTAAAATGTATGTTACTAGCATAATTTACCCCGTTATTGCCTAAGCAAAGACTTGGACAGCCGGGCCATTAACGCGTGGCGTGTTTGTCCGTTCTCATTTCTCATTCTCCTTTTACCGATTTCAGACGCACAGCTAAAAGCCGTAAGACTCCATGTGAAAGGGCTCGTCCAGGCGAGTACTACCACCATACCTATTTAGACCGCCACGCGTATCGCTGAGTTTCGATTTGAAGGAATGGTTGCTGGTGATATTAATGGCACGCGAGGTTTATGCCTCAAGATGACGGTTGTAATGTGCTGCGTAGATCGTGTTCCTTGTGGATGTGACCTGCGCAGTAAGGCTTTGTTATGGGCAAGAATTGGACTTAGCATCGGGTGGACTGCTGGCTTTATCTATCTACGAGTTGTATAAAATATATGTGAATGATGAGATCCTGAAGAGAGTTATATGCATCTTCCGGATAGGTTCGTCACATGGTAGACCTCATCATTGCATGAGGAAGTTTCAAGGTCAAGAGTTGACCCATGCTAATTAAAAAATAAAAACTTTTAGCTTCCTTAAATCAAATTAATGAGTATCACCTTACTTTGGGTGATCTAACCGCCTCTGTGGTCTAGTAGTTTGCTCACCGGTGTCAGATCTAGAGGTCACGGGTTTGATCCCCAGGGTAAAGGTATTGAAGTATTATATCCGTAATCTAGTTCCCATATTACAAGCTTTGCTTAGTTTGGGGCTAAATGGCGCTGTGTGAAATTAATATCCTGTACCTAATAATTACATTTTAAAAAACCTTTTAAAATTCCACCATTACTTGTTAACTGTGTGAATGTCCCTGCCTCATGTCCCACTTTTAAGTAACAATTTTTTTTCAATATGTCGTACTACTAACACGTAGAGTAAGTTTACTAACACTTTTTGAATCTAAGTTATCTGAATTCAATTAAACTATATTATTATTAAATATTTTTTTATGAGTGTAATCAACTCTTAGTATAGAATTACCGAGAGCACGGGCCTGAGCCAAGTTTCCCTCAGTGGTATGGAAAGAAGTGTTATGGATAGTACCTAATTGTGACGTGTTGATGAAACTCGTTCGGTTTGAAGAAACTTCCTACATATTATTATATTTACTAATGACCTAAGGAAGGAATTCGTGAATTAGAGCAGGAATAGGTATCCTAATCATCATAGTTTCGATTACTCCAAAACCCTCAATGGAGCACAAATCAGTCCTTGGAGCAAATAGCTCTTACAATGGTCCCATCCCATGCATTTGGCTCGCATTTGGTTCGCACCAGCTCTAGTGACGATCTCTATTCCGTAAATGTCCGGATAATCTGGCACTCCGGATAATCTGAATTCAGATAATTGCTTTGGGGATCGAAAGGAACATTGGATGTTATTCGGCTTTTGAACGAAATAGTAGGTAATCTTGTATTGTCAGGGTGTTTTCTAAGCTGAGTTGTTACGCAACGGAGTCTTTATTGTATCGAACTCTTGTTCTTTAATTATCGACACTCAACAGTACCTACTGCTATCTATTTTATCCATCCCTCGTACTTAAATACTCAGCGCTCAACAGTCCACAAACGACAGGTACTTACAATAATGATTACCAGACCTTTTGTAAGTATAAGGCTGGAATAGATAGATAGATAACTCTTTATTGTTCACCACTCACATAAAAATGTAACAAAATACTGATAGAAGAAAACTTAATCAAAGCGACACTGGTAAAATAATGGGCGGAAACAGCTACGGTAGGTGGTAATTTACCTACTATAGTTGTAGGAGAAGTCTAGCGACAGGTACCCTCCAGCGGGGAAAAAAAGTCCGTTGACAAATAGTGTGCCATGTTCCGTTGGTAAGCGGGAACGCCAACTGATTTACCTTTTTTTTATTGTACGACGGAGATTTGCTTGGCCTCCATCTCACCTGATTTTCAAGTTATGATATGGACGAAGGTGGAAGCGCACTTCACCTGGAATCCTCAACAAACTGAGGAACTGGCTATCTTAACACAACAATTTAAGAAGTGTTATTATGGCGACGGAATTAGTTTATGGTGGTAGCTAGCCAGACGGACTTAAACAAAGTTCTACCACCAACCAAACCAAGAACAATATTGCTCCCCTGGGGACCGAACCCGGGACCTCTGGAACTGACATCGGTGGACGAACCACTAGACCACAGAGGCGGTCAAAACTCTGGAAAGGTCGCCTCTCTTTGCTCTGGCCTAGATCTAGACAAGCCTAGAGTCGGTCAAGGTTGAGCTTAACCCATAATTTATGCATATTAGGAACAGAAACAAATGTAAATTAAAATCAATGATACCAATAATTTTGTGCATCACAAAGTTATACTATTTTGAAAGGTGTTTTACCAACTAGTTCATAATTTAAATGACCGAGTTTTTACCAATGAGGTCACATATTTATGTGACCAGTTTATAGCTATTTACAAACATTTGGAAAGCCCTATCGGATCGAATTTGGAAGCTTCCTAATTATTTTGACATTAGAATTCGATGCTTTCCACTGAAGATTTTTATATATGGTTTGAGAATAGCGGTGAAATCTATCAGATTCTATGTCGGATCCGACGAAATGTGATGTTATTTATTATGTAGTTTCTTTTGTTGATTTTCCAACGAAATAAACCTCTTGAACAACAAGATATCTTAGTTGGCAACCCATCACTAGTTTCCACGGCAGCGTGTCGTCCACAATAGAACTATTGAAAAGCCAGAACAATAGTTCGGCCGTGTTTACACTGCAGGGATTTTTCGCAACGTCAGCTTGCGAACAAGAGTGCAAAAGGGATCACAATACCCGAACAATGTACATATTAGGCGACTAGGACTTGTTAAAAATTTTAGCTATTATGCCCGGATGTTAAAAATTCGCTGTGTGAATATTTGGGCTACTTTTTGGGCGAACAATGGCGGGTGAGCTTGTGTTGGACAAAGTTCGTTTGGGGACTCAATATTTTATGTATTTCAATAGGTCCTTTATTATTATTTTTGATGTCTCTTAGTTTTTAAGAACAATAATAAGAAATACTAAAGGACCTATCCTACTAGAGGTGTTAAAGAGATAAAATAAGAATTATGAAAGTAAAAAGAAAATAAAAGTATATTAAAGAAAATAAAGTCCACAAGTTCAATCAGAGACTTCAACGTCCAACCAGTAAGAGGGTCTTCAATGTCCAACCAGTATGAGGGTCTTCAACGTCCAGCCAGTAAGAGGGTCTTCAGTATCCCGTACAGCAGCTTTTTAAAGACAGCCAGACAAATATATTGAAGACCAGCAACTTTCCCGGGCCACTTGACCCGGGAATGGTCTTGTATTTAATTTAGAGTTCTCCGATTGGGAGCTAATAGATGTAACTTATCTCCGCTCCGTTTGGATGCTAGATATCAATTCCCCTTTCTCAGCCACCAGCTTTTGAAGACTTTGGTGGAACGCTAGTATTCTAAATTTGATTAATTCAAATATTATACATGGCCAAAGATAATTGCTAAGGTTTTAATACAAGTTGAGATAAACATGTACGTGTTAGACAGAGATAGCATATAAAATATAAAGGAAACTTACGTCTATGAGCTTTTTATGACATAAAAAAGATAAATGACATTTACCATAATTGACAACCTAAAATAATATAAACAATCTTTGAAAATCTAAAGTCTATTGATTTCAGCTAAATATTACATTTGAAGAAACAATAATAAGCTTATCGTAATAAGATAAATCCAGAAAATCTATAGATGTACTTTTGAAAGCAAAACAAGGGATAAAAATGAAAATATTAATGTACGAATTGTGAAGGAATAACACAAAAAGGTACTGTTTTAGAACTAAATTAGAACTAAACGATAAAGAAGTACATGTTTTAATGTAGAAAGTATAAAAAACATGTAGATAAAAATACAAAATCATGCAGGAAAACACAGTTTTCCTACACCCTATACTAATCAAAGACAAAGTCAAAATGCGTTTATTTACTAGGATTTTTTAGGATCATTTTGGAACCTCAAACTACGTCAGTACTCCTCCGTTGTTAGTCCGTGTGTCCATTCGTCTGTCTTTCAGCAGGCTGTATATCATGAACCGTATTAAGTTGACAGTTGAAATTTTTACAGGTTGCGTATTTCTATTGCCGCTATAACAACAAATACAAAAATAATAAGTAATAAAATAAACTTGATATTTTGCCTTGTTAAATGAATGCAGGGCATGCACGAACTATCCATCAATACCCTTTTTTTAAGTAGTTAGTGTCTCTGTTTGTTTGTAACGTTTTCACGGCTAAACGGCTGAACAGACAGATCTTGATAAAATTTGTCAATACAAACTTTATAGACATAGGCTACTTTACAAATGGATCGCGAGCAAAGCCGTAGGCAGAAGCGAGTTCGAAATAAAATAAACCTACACCGCGACTACCCGTCACGTCAATCAACACTTCTATAGCTCTAATACTCTAATTCAAACTAGGGTACGGGGTAGTTACCCCTTGATCAAACAAAGGGAATTTTAAATTGGTTCCAATTTATTGTTTAATAAATCGAATATAACATTCTTTAGGTGTTTTTTGCAACAATGCAACTTGATAGTGCCTTTGTACGTTTTGATTGGATTTTAAATATTAATCAAGTAGGGCTACATTCATTCGGAAACGCTTAGAATTTGTTACCACGAAAAGCCTTTTTATAATAATTATATAGAGCCTATGAACCTGAAAAAATATTGTAAAAATTGGTAAAAAAATAAAATTGAACGAGTAGTTTCGGAGTTTACCGATACCTAATTTGACGAGTCCACAGTTACTATGCATGATAAGTGTAACCTTTTTGGATTGATGTTCTTTAAGGTACACATTAAAAGTCAAACCGAACAAGTTTCATCGACTCGAACATCTGAAAACTTCTGAGCTCTCATATACAAGTGTTTGTTTTATCGACTTTTCATTGAGTTCTTACGAAGTTGCTGAAAACTTTGCGATTACAGATGAGCTAAATTTGAATAGCGGCCTCCTTTGAGAAATTCATCATCATCATTTAACAATGGATCTGCCGCACTAAAATATGAAAAAAATCATGATTTGCCTTCATTCACACATCAGTGTGTATAAATACTTATGTGGCATATAATAATAATAATAAATAATAAATATTACAGGATATTAATTTTACACAGCGCCATCTAGCCCCAAACTAAGCATAGCTTGTAATATGGGAACTAGATTACGGATATACCTAATACTTAAATACTTTTTTTTTGTAAATACATACGCACTATAAGATACAACACCCAAACACAGAACAAACATCTATATTCATCACACAAATGTTTGTCCTGGGTGGGAATTGAATCCACAGCCTACAGCGCAGAAGGCAGAGCTATATACTTATAGCTTTCTTTTATATGACTATCAGGTCATACAAGCCCATAGTAACTAGGTAGTTTTTTTTTTTTTGTGCGATAGGGAAGTGTTTGCCATTCATCTCACCTGGTTTCAAGTTATGATAAGGCCGATGGTGGAAGCACACTTCACCCGGAAACCTCAACGTTTTCAAAAAGGCTATCTTACCACTAAATGCCGGATGGTGGTAGTTAGCCAGGTGGAATATTAAGGTTGCATAATAAACATCGAAGTTTTAAAACATAGAATCCTTAAATGTCCACACAAGTTAAAATCTGTATCGCAGGTACGACTACCTTAGATAGCTAATTGATTCAAGCGTTAATTTGCGGAAATCCATTGTTCAATATTAACCTGAAAACGGAAAGATATTTTAATACAAATTATATATCCAAATCGACACGTGTTTCGCTTTTACGAGGCATCCTGTGGAAATGCAAAATCAGAAAAAGAGAAGCACAGCGCTCGGATCGGCAACACGTCGACAGAGGGCTCATCAGCTTAGCAGCAAGACGATATTTCTTAAGAATGCCACGTGTAGAGGCGAAACCCGTGTCGATTTGAAACAAAAATCACAAAATTTAGCGAATTTGTTTCAAAATATTTTTCTGGTTTCAGGTTAATATTTAACGATTACCTTGTAAAGTGTTCCGGGTTGGAAATCAATAAAGTATTGTTATACAAAATAAGACCAATGGCTGAAATATTTACACAGGTCAATATAAAAAGATACTTTTATGAGATATATGCCAAATAAATGTAATAAGCATACAATTTTAAAGAGATGTTTAGTGCAGTAATAAGAGAGGGCCGACAGCCATTTGGTTAAGATATATTTGACCTTGGATACCGAGCACTGTTTAAAGCGAAAAATGTTGACAGCTTTTACCATCAACCGTAATTTTATAACCTTAGGATGGAGAGGATACTCTCCATAATAAAGTTGTCTGGAAGTGATTTTAAGTGATAAGACCGCCCACTGTTAACTTCAGTTTTTTAATTGTCAATTGTCCTTATTTTTTTTTTCTTATATGATAAATACATTTAATTTAATTAAATTATTCAATAATTCATTCATTAAATTATTCATAAATGCATTAATTAATTCATTCATTGATCCATTCATTATTTTTTCACTAATTCATTCGTTAATTCTTTCATTAAATCATCCATTAATTAATTAATTCATTCATTCATCATCTTTATCACCACGTGCAGCCTATCTCATCCCACTGCTGGGCAGCCTCTCTTCCTCCTCTCTTCGCTTCTGTCAAACTTCACGATGCTGCTGTGACCTACACATTTAAATATGTCGACATTGTCGACACTTCTTTTGTCTTCTCTAGGCCATCATTCAGTGAAGTCTCTGCTCCACTTGCCATCACTCCGCCTTACCACGTGCTTATAAAGAAACATTGATATGTAAGGCAAAACTTGTATACCTAAACACCATCAAAGTGGACTAAAAATATTCGGCGGATAAGCATTTTATTAAACATCTTAATACTAGTGCAGATAGACTGCAAGATACCATAAAACTAGGATAATACGCTAAGAAACTAGGTATGGTTGTAACCCTGAGTTTATTTCGTCTTAAAAAAATACTGACCATTTAATTTCCTAGAAGCATATGAATATATCCATAACTTTAATAATAAAAGAATACACTTCTTGTCCTTGCACGAATTTATTCAATTCAATTTAGAAAACTCTTTTCAAATACCTTGACCATCGCCTCGTCTGCACGAGTGAAATTTTAAATGTTTCTGGGGAAATTTACAATTTCAGAATTTAAAAAGTTAAACTGCAACTTCGTAATAAGTATTAAATTGCGAGAGTTGCAATGTTGACTGTGTTGTATTCTGTTGCAGTATTTCACGATGAGATTTAGACATTTATTTTATTTTTTTGTATTCGGAGAACAAACATTTTTATAAATAAACTTACACAATAGCTTAAAACCATTTGTTATAAGTTATAACCAGTTGGTAGTAGCTCTGCCTCCTGCGCTGTAGGCTGTGGGTTCGATTCCCACCCAGGACAAACATTTGTGTGATGAATATAGATGTGTGCTCTCTTTGGGTGTTGTACCATATAGTACGTATGTATATACAAAAGTATTTGAGTATTCTATCCGTAATCTAGTTCCCATATTACAAGCTATGCTTAGTTTGGGGCTATATGGCGCTATGTAAAATTAATGTCCTGTAATATTTATTTTATTTATTTATTTAAGTGTCCTTGCATATGTAAAGATTAGAGATATGATAGCCAGCTCCTCAGTCTATTGAGGATTCCGGGTGAAGTGTGCTTCCTTACCTTCGGCCTTAGTACTCGTATGACTTGACATCGGATGAAATGAAGGCCAAGCGCTTCTCCGTCATACAATATAAGAAGGATAACCTTATCGGCAAGACGTTAAATGGTGTGTTTTTTAATATTTCGTTAGCAAGTAAAAATCTATTTTGACAGTACATAAGTAATGAAGGTAGGTCTGTCGAATTACACAAAAAAATAATACTTTTTAGAAAAAATAAACACAGCAGAAATGATCTAACTAAAACACATTGACTTTGACAGAATTAAACGACTGAGTTTTAATTACGCCTGTGATAATTTTCTTTCATTATCTTTTTACTCGAACGTTTTCAAAGTTTTTTTTAATAGGAACACGATCAATCTCGTTAGTTCAGCCTAGTCATCACAGTATTTTTTTTTATTTTTAAAACCTTTTTACAGGTTTTATTACCATTTAACAACAATCTTAAATTACTAAGGCATAACATTCATTATTAATAATCGTTCAGTGGTACGTAGTTTAAACTGAATTAAACTGTATTTTAGCCAGATTTTTTTAATAAATTCGAAAAAATATCAACAATAGGCGTTACTAAACACAGGTCAGGGTTATAACGCCTACTTAGAGTTGAAGCACACTTTATCTATACAAACCGCGCATTTAGTTGCAAATCACACCCCATACTATTATAACATTATCATCAAATTGTCGATCGCCATCAAATAGTGTGCTCAAACATAATATTTCATAACAATTCTTAATTACAACCATCAGGACATCTAAATATTTCTACCATTTTTAGTAAAGCCAATACATTCCCTGTGGTACCATTTTTAGCAATTAAAGCATGATCTCATATCAGCAATACGGTCCTCATAACAAGCATAGCAATACCACTCACATATTTTGTTTTCTTTATCCTTTTTTACGTTTGTCTTTCTTTATTGTTTTCTTCTTCAGAATTTGTATCAGTATCGGATCCAGATTAATAAATTCGGAAAGGTTGCTGAATGAGAAGTCTCGTGATGAATCTTGTCATAACCTCAGAAGCATCTTCATTATCAGAGGCATCTTCATTGCCAGAAGCATCTGTAAAACCTACCTATAGGCTACCTGCGTTAACGTGACGGGTAATAGCGCCTGCGTTAGCATTTGGTATGGGCGATACCGCCTAGGCGTAGCTACCCGTCCTGATCAGTTCAAATAGTTTCTAAAATATTTAAACAATAACCGATCGCTAAATGTTTTTATTATGATGGGTAACAGAAAATAGAGTAAGTATGACTACATTCCAAATTTAGCTATATATTACTCGCGCATTTATTCAATAGAACTTATTCAATCAATTAAATATATTCCTTTTTTTCTACGTACACAAAGTAGTTACAAAGTTTAAATAAATAATTGAAAAACAAACAATTATTTCAACTCGTTGAACTTTGTGATGAACTTAGTGGAATAGAGGCTAAGGATGGTACACGGTATATAATATTTTAGCTGACCGTTTATATGATAACCAGAGAAATAGCTTGCTGTCAAAATAACTTGCTTTTACCTTTCAACGTAGGGGTTAGAATCAGGTGTAGGTAAGTGGAAATGCAAAAATAATGTCCCGGAAAATTAAATGGATCTCTCGAGAAATGCTTACATGCATGCACTTGACGTCATCATGGAAAAATACTGATAAAACAGTGTTATGCAGGATTTTTTCATTCCGCTGGTTAGCTGGGGTGATTACGTCCCTATAGAAAATGAAGAGCCTAGGCAGGCTTAGGTGACCTGGATAATGTAAGGTTGTTGGTTACTACAATGGTTGATTACCGGCCGATCCTGCCAGATTAGGTAGGTAAATCAGTAGGATGGATTCATATCTCCTCTTCCCATCATTCTGTGGAACATTTTCGGTATCTTATACTAATATAAAATGCTAACTGACTCACTGATAACAACGCACAGCCTAAACGGCTAATCGTAGAGACATGAACTTTAGATGGTATGTTTGTCGTGATGCGAAAATGAGTGCTAAGAAGGGGATTTTAAAAATTAAAAGGCTAAAGAGGTGGTTGCTAAATCAACTATATATCATACATTATAAGTAAAGGTATACTACAAATATACACACTACTTATGTAATATACTTTACATATTACAAATATATATATATGTAATATGTATGTATATGGATGATAATTATATTAAATGTTCTAGAAGTACCATAATAATAAATATAAAACGGTGCAGATAACAGCAAATACATGTGGTGACGAAGGATGATATAGGCCTTCCTTTTATAAATTGTTATTTTCGATTTGTATAATAATAAAGTTGGTATGAGTATAGTGCTTAATTTGTGGTAAATAAATAAATGAATAATAAAATCTGGCCAAACGTGAGTCGGACCGGCACTAAGACATCATAAAGCCTGCACTTTTTGTCTGGGAATTTGGGTCAGAACCCTCGGTGTGCGTGTCTGCACACCATGTAGGAGCTAATCGATTAAATTTATCCAGATATCCAACAAATATATATATTTATAATAGAATACTTACACCTATTCCAAAAAACAAAACGCAGACGAAGTCGCGAGTAAAAGCTAGTATATAACTAAAATTAACAGGATATTTACCATGATTTGTTGTTTTTTGAGTTAGCCAATATTTCCACGCAGTTGCAATCACGAATAGGTCTTTGCGAGTAGGAATGACTTAGTTAATGATTGCCTAAACGATCTACCTTTGGAAATATCGAGTAACTCAAAAAACAACATATCATGGTAATCCCGTTAATTTTAGGTATAGTGTTCATAACCATGATAGTTTCAAAATATATATTTTATCCTTTTTTATTGTAGATACACTTCTAGTTGTCATCAAAATGGTCGTATGGCTAAGTAGGTAATATTTGGCGCTAAGAATATTAGCAAAGAATAACCGTTGCGTACTCTACGCATAGCCCGAAATATTCTGTGTCTGGTCGGTCTGTAGTCAATATCCATTCATTCATATTTGTTTTCTTTGCTCACTTTTGCATCTGTATCGATTCACGCGCACAGTCTTTTGACGATATGCTCTGTAACTGTCATTTCTCATACCTACAGTAATAGGGCAAACTACACGTAGGTACTCTTTACTGTATAGTCTGTATTTATGTTATTGCAGTAGCTCTGCCTTCTGCGCTGTAGGCTGTGGGTTCGATTCCCACCCAGGA
Organism: Venusia cambrica; assembly: GCA_951394065.1. NCBI lineage: Eukaryota > Metazoa > Arthropoda > Insecta > Lepidoptera > Geometridae > Venusia > Venusia cambrica. The sequence goes on along the minus strand of OX596044.1, from coordinate 3,890,089 downwards.
CAAATACTTGTTTGATGAATATAGGTGTTGGTTCTGTGTTTGGGTGTTATATCATGTGGTACGTAAAAAAAGTATTTAAGTATATAATAGTATTTAAGTTCTATCCGTAATGTAGTAGATGGCGCTGTGTGAAATTAATGTCCTGTGATATAAATTATTAATCTAGGTATAAGAACTTTCACTCATTCCCAACAATATTGTAACTTTAAACTCTTTTTTTTAATTTTCTAGGAATACTAAAATACCTACACATGTCAAGAGGAGGGCGATACTGGCCGCGAATCAGTAGGTATATATATAATAGGTACATTTGCGGTCAGTATCGTTGCTATCAGTTTTATGTACCTACACTGTGTTTTTTATTCCAAATAAATGAATTTGTAATTGTTATTTGTTTGATTTCCAAATGAATGAAATAAAAAAAAATAAAAAAATTACGACGTGTAAGCACTTTGTCTTCATCTCATCTGGTTACAAGTTGAGATAAGGCCGGAGGTGGAGGCGTACTTCACCCGGAATCCTCAACAAACTGAGGAACTGGCTATCTTTCATCTAAATGCCGGAACACAACAATTTTAGAATTGTTATTATGGCGACAGAATTAGGTAAGATGGTGGTAGCTAGCCAGGCGGACTTCAACAAAGTCCTACCACCAACCAAACCAAGCACAATATATTGTACTCCCCATAGGGATCGAACCCGGAATCTCTGGATCTGAAATCGGTGGGTTGAACCACTAGACCACAGAGGCGGTTAATGACGCTCAAAGCTGCCATTTGAGACCCTCTGGATCTGATCACTTTTAGTGGACCGCCAAACGATAATATACCATTTTTTACATTCTTCAGGACTACAGAAGAGTTTTTTTCTGTACTAGTTGACCGGACCACGAAAGATCTACTTTTGTTAGATTAAAATTTTAGTTCAACTTGTGAGCGCAGCCATCCCTGCCCATATCTCTGAGCCACCTCCGTGTCTGTGTTCACAGAACCCTATCAGGTGTTACAATAACATTTAAGTCAATGAACCACATCCCGCTTTGTGTATCGCCGCATGTAAACATTACAAACATTGTTTATATTGTAGGTAAATGAAATCCCGTTTCTTTTATCTGTTCACTGTTGCATCCTTGGTGCTATTTTTGGGTGACTAGACTAAAATGACTGTAAGCTTTATCCTCTTGGAAATGTTACCGCTTTTCTATGCCATACATGAGTGCAACTAGCAAAGCCATACACCGTACTTCTATGTACTAGGTACACACCTAGGTAAAATATGGCAGACTTCAGGGGCCTAACCACAACTTATAGCATTCTAGTTTTGATCTTAAATTAGTCTCTATTTTTCGTTTTTGTCTCGTTTTTTCTACACTTGACAGAACAAGATTAAAGTAAAATCATAACAAGAATATTATTATAAGGGGTCGTTGTATTATTTGACGAGATATTATTCGAACTTATGGCCTAGTTCGTCAGTATTTTATATGAATTTGGGTTTTGAATGTAACTAAGTACTCTTTATAATATGTAAATATAGACCATTTGAGGAATATTATTGGTGCATTCTATCATAATGTTTGTATGCCAAACCAACATCTGGTGGAATCATGTGAGACCTAAACAATCTGTAACAAATTATTATGTATTGCATATAATAATTATTATAATTATTATTTACATGATTGAGCAAAGCAATAAATAATAGAAATCTAGCCTAGATGGCGCTGTGTGAAATGAATGTTCTGTAATATTATTTCTTTTTAATTTATCGTTGTTAGTTTTTTTTGCGCCAGAATCTGAGTTTGCTGACAAAAATATTTTTTGAGAGTCCCTTTAAGACCTAATGAATTAGCCGACAATTTATTCAATTAGCTGACCGTATAAATGATAGCCGTAGCGTATTTAGCCGATGAATAGGTTCATACAAAGAGGGATAGTGTTTATGTGTGCATGTATGTGGTAGCACAAAAACCACAATACCTACTCGTACCATTTTAAAATTATTTCACCAATATTTATATTGGGCATTCAGTGTGGACATAAGCTATAATAATATCCCGTTAAAATAAAGAGGCTTAACGTGGCGACCAGTTTTGCAACTAAAGTTGACAAAGAACGGTCAAGCAAATGCGTTTTTTAACCTGAATTTCCCGCAGACAACGCCGCTCGTAGGTACCTAAAGCTAGAAAATATATAATTCTTGTGAAAAATTTAATAGAATAGAATTACACTTTTTTATTCACAATAATTACATCAAATTGTACAAACGGTAGGTAGGTAGGTAACTTAGTGTAAGATAAGTATGTACTATTGGCGACCATATTGCTAAATGTGATTTTTTTAGAAACACAAATTAGGTAATTCACTGATCATCATCATTCGTATCATAGTAAAGCCACTATTTAAAAAAGAAGATAAAGAATTAATGCAAAACTACAGGCCTATTGCTCTTATATCAATATTCTCTAAGATATTTGAAAAATACTTATATGGTGAGATATATGCCTATTTTGAAAAAAACAACATTTTGTGTGCAGAGCAAAAAGGTTTTCGAAAAAATAGAAGTATTAATATGGCAATATATGATTTTTATGAGTATATCATCTGTCAAGTTGACAAAAGAAACCCTGTTTGTGCTATTTTATGTGATATGTCCCAAGCTTTTGACTGTGTAGATCACCGTATTTTAATAAATAAACTTGAAGCCTATGGGATCAGGGGCAATGTGTTAGAATTAATATCTTCATATTTAACAGGTCGACAACAAATTACAGAGGTATCAAAATTGAACATTAAAACTAAATATAATGACACATATAAATCCAGCATTCGAAATATTAATTATGGCGTTCCTCAAGGAAGCGTCTTAGGACCATTACTATTTATCATTTATATAAACGATCTTCCAAAAGCAATAAATTATCCTATGACGCTATTCGCTGATGATAGTACAATAACAATCAAATATAATAACATTGACACATACGAATCGGACATTAATGAATCTTTAAAATCTATAATTACATGGTTGAATAATAATAATTTAAAAATTAATTTAAATAAAACTAATATTATTCATTTTAATCAACGGCCCCAAAATAAATCATATATTAATTTAATATTTAACGACCATGTTATAAAGCAGGTTGATTCAGCACGATTTTTAGGTTTGCAAATAGATCAAAAATTAAATTGGAAAAATCATGTCAATTATCTCAACAAGAGAATTAGCAGCTCGACCTATGCTTTACATAAATTATCGACAACTGTAAACGTGGATGTTCTACTTACAGCGTATCATGGAAATGTAGAATCAGTCCTACGATATGGAATCATTTTCTGGGGCAACTCTACAGAAAAAGAAACCATTTTTAAAATGCAAAAGCGTTGTCTAAGAGCTATGTTTAAAAAACAAATAACTGACAGCTGTAGACCATTATTCTTAAGGCACAATATTCTTACACTTCCGTTGATATATATATTAGAAATAGCTATGTTTGTTAGGAATAATCCCCACTTATTTCCACATTTATCTGACTCAGTTATTAGAAACAGACGCGAGGATAGATTATGTTTACATCCCGCAAAGACAGAATTGTTGAACAAAAGTGTAGTCTGCATGGCTCCCAAAATCTTCAATAAAATACCAAAGGTATACAAGGAACTAGGCACCAATTTATTTAAAGCTAAATTTAAAAAAATCCTAACACAAAAGTGCTACTATACAGTTGATGAATTCTTAAATAATACATTTTAATTTGTTTTGTATAATGATTAATAATGACATCTTTGATGCTTATTTGATAATGATAATATTTTAATGACTTTTTTTTTTTTTATTAATATTTATATTACAAATTGAATCGAAAATATTTGTTAATTAATGCATGCCAATCTCCCTCAATTTGTACACCGACAATATCGGTAAAGCATGTTGTAACACACACACTATTAAAATAGATACCATCTTAATGTACACATGGCTTAGCAAATAAATGATCTTTATCTTTATCTTTATCTTTATTCTCCTGCCCTTATCCCACGCTAGGTGGGGTCGGCACAACATGTTCCACTTCCACTCACTCCTATCAACCGTCAACTCTGCATCTACACCTTTCATACCCATGTCCTCTTTCACACAATCCATCCATATCTTTTTCGGCCTTCCCTTGCTCACATGTCTATGTAATTCACTGATCAATTTAACTAAAAGCAAATACATAAATAATAAAAACAGATTCCAAATATAGCACCTCAATATTACCAACTATTCCCCGTTGCATAAAATGTTTGTGCAAAATGCAATAAGTATTCCCCGTTGCATAAAATGTTTGAGCAAAACACAATAACTCGAACAAATACACTCATATTTGCAGTCAGAGAGTTCTTTTTGTTGATTTTAAAACAACGTCCACATCGGCTTATTGACGACCCTACGCAAATACCGAGGGGAATATATTTGCGATAATATATCTAAACTTATATGTGACAAATCAATTGATTTTGATCTCTATCGCATGGACAAAAGGTTAGAATCGTTTGATGGTAGTTCGATGAATAGGACGGGCTTTGCGTTACTAATTAAATGGATGCTGGAGTATTCTCAAATCAATCGATTATTTGCTGACTGTCCAATGAAAAAAAGTGCGATGCATAGAATTCTAATTGAGATTAAAATGATAAACTAGCATTAAAAAGTTAAATGAGACGTGTTAACGTGTTTAACACGTCTTAGTACTTTTTACCCTTCGAGGATTTACCTCTGATATAGAGCGTGGAGGATTTATTATTACATATATGGACTTTAGAGGTGGTAGTCAGAGGCACGCCTAAACCAACGTTCGGCACATCCCCACGGCTATTTAAAAAAAAAAGTTACTTTTTTCGCTCTCTCTTGCCAGTAGCTTGTATCATTGACAAACTTTTCCTTTCCTCACAATGTGCCTTCCACCATCAGAGCATATGCACGTGACGTATGCGCACATATACTTCCGATAAATCGAAATGGATTTGAACCCACTTCCTCCGGATCGGAAAGCGGGCTCAGACTTATTTAGCCACAGTCATTTTTGTATGCTTATAATATAAGCTAGTAGCTTCGCCCGTGTGTTATCCGGATAACAGCTACCTATCTACCTTTATGTTTTCCTAGTCTATAATAATATTATCTAATTATGTAATTATTAACATTTGTGTAATTAATGTTTGCTCTTTGTTTGGGTGTTGTATCATATAGTTCGTATGTATGTACAAAAAAAAGTATTTAAGTATTATATCTGTAATCTAGTGCCCATATTACAAGCTTTGCTTATTTTGGGGCTAGATGGCGCTGTGTGAAAGTAATGTCCTGTATAAAATGTATTTTTATTTAAAAGTTTCAACCCAATATAATAAGTGGGGTTACCGTCAAGCAGCAAAAATGAACGAATTATTTTTGCATGGCCATATTCAGTTCGCATCCCACGGAAACGAATTCGGCTTAGACGTGAGTATTAAAAAATAAGGCGAATTGTTCAATCTCCTCTAAATCATATTGACCTATATGAATGACACAAAATTACCGATATCGAATATAAGCACACAGTCCTCAGTTTTCACAATAACTAAACGAGGATAATAAGCAAAGCAATAATGAGCAAGTTGAGCTAGTTTTCGTAAAAATAGTTTATCTCACCTCCTTACTCTGCTCTACACTTGCACAATTACACACTGGCCACTTATCATATTAACAAAAAAAACAAACTGGGTAGAGAGCAAATCTATGCAAAAGTTCAGCGCAATCCTTTCAGTGGATTTACCGTAAAGATGGAACAAACATAGGTATATTTTTCTAACATTATTACACACAGCGCTATATAGCCCCAAGCTATGCATAGCTTGTTATATGAGAACTAGATTACGGATAGAACACGTAAATACTTTTTTTGAAAATAAATACATACTATATGATACAATAACCAAACACAGAACAAACATCTACCTACTTAAATTCACACACAAATGTTTGTCCTGGGTAGTAATCGAACCCACAACCTACAGCGCAGAAGGCAGAGTTACTACCGACTGAGCGATGAGTCTTGTTTGTACAGCCAAACATCTGAACAAATGCTCTCTTACATATTAATGTGACTAATGAAACGCCCCAAATCGTGTTCCCGTAATCCCGTGGGTATTGATTCAAATCCTTTTCTAACGCTCCATTACACTACGAAAGGAAACTACCCTGAAACTGATTAGGTACCTATATGATTATTATTATAGCCACCGCCGTGGTCTAGTGTTTCGCCCACCGATATCACATCTAGAGGTCCCGGGCTCGATTCCCAGGCGAGTACAATATTGTGCTTTGTTTGTCTGTCGACATAAAAGCAATTCTAAATTGTTGTGTCCCGGGATATCCTCGGTCTGTTGGGATTTACGGATGATATACGCATCCACCTTCGTTCATATCATAACTTGAAACCAGGAGAGATGAAGGCAAAGTGCTTCCTCGTAGTATGGTTTAAAATATTGATAAAAAAATCTCTAGGACTTGTGGTTTGGGTTGTGCGTTGATTGACAGTCAGTCAGTTATACGACGTTATTTTGTATTTTAATAAATATTACAGGAAATTATTTCCCACAGCGCCATGTAGCCCCAAACTAAGCATAGCTTGTGATATGGGAACTAGATTACGGATATAATACTTAAATACTTTTGTAAATACATGATACATCACGCCAAACACAGAACAAACATCAACATTCATCACACATATGTTTGTCCTGGGTGGGAATCGAACCCACATCCTACAGAATTAAAGCGCAGAAGGCAGAGTTTTTACCAACTGAGCAATGAGGCTTGTTGTTGAATATGGGAACCATATTACGGATAGAATAGGTACTACATATACGTTTTTTTAATACGTTTTTATTTTTAATACTAAATAAATAAATAAATATTACAGGACGTTAATTTCACACAGCGCCATCTAGCCCCAAACTAAGCATAGCTTGTAATATGGGAACTAGATTACAGATAGAATACTTAAATACTTTTGTAAATACATACGTACTATATGATACCACACCCAAACACAGAACAAACATTTATATTCATCACACAAATGTTTGTTCTGGGTGGGAATCGAACCCACAACCTACAGCGCAGAAGGCAGAGTTACTACCTACCACTGAGCTATGAGGCTTGTTAAATACTACTTACGTAGGTATTATATGATATCTTGATGTCCTCACTTGAATAGAAACTGTAGGTGGTATTCATTCTTAGGTGTCAAGAGTCAGGTTAGTCACTTCGAGGTATGAGAGCATGATATGCTTCTGGGTGGCAGGTTATCAGCTTCTATAACAAGCTTTTATCTCACGATGACGTGGTCGGGCTGCGGATGTTAGCCAGCTCTGTGTAGATACTTCAGCAACTTTGTAAGGCTTCCGCTGTGGATGGAATGTATTTTCGAAGCACCTAATTTGTTTGTAATATGTTTTGGTAAATTAACAAGTTTATTATTGTATTTGTACGACGGGGAAGCGTTTGGACTTCATCGAACTGTAGAACTTGAAGCGCTCTTCACGCGGAATCCTCAACGCTCTGAGGAACTGGCTATCGTACCTCTAAATGGCGTAACACAACAATTTTAGAATTGCTGTTATGGCTTCAGAATTAAGTAAGATGGTGTAGCTAGCCACCAACCACCAACCAAACCAAGCACAATATTGTATTCCCCTGGGAATCGAACCCGAAACCTCTGGATCTGACACCGGTAGGGGAACCAATAGACCACGGAGGCATTTAAAAAGCACAAAAATGTACGATGATGCACGGGGGACTTTTTTAATAATTTTCCCTAGAGAATTAATAAATGTACCTAATGATTGTTGGTTAATTTAATTTTTATATCAACATGAATAAATAGTGAAGTACTCACTTTACCCCTATGAGGAATCTGGGTCTTATGAGATTCACCTACTGGGAGTAGTTAGAAGTCAGAAGGAGAAGTTATGGGTAAGCTCTATGATCGACCTCCAGGCTGGTCTAATTCAAAGCGAAGCGAAGATGAGGCTTACATAAAGCGAGCTTACCCAGAAGCAGAAGTGAGTTGAAGGTTTTGAAAACAAAATGGCGGACCAACATGCGGATGTTCAGAAAATCTGTTATTTGAAACGAACTAGGTGATTGGTGACAGGACTTTGTTTAAGTCCGCCTGGCTAGCTACCACCATCTTACCTAATTCTGTCGCCATAACAACAATTATTGAATTCTTGTGTTCCGGCATTTAGAGGTAAGATAGCTAGTTCCTCAGTTTGGTGAGGATTCCGGGTGAAGTGTGTTCCACTATCGGCCTTATCATAGCCTAAAAATCAGGTGAGATCAATGTCAAGCACATGCTTGTCTACAAAAAATATATCAAAATACCCTAAACAACATTCAAGAACTGTAGAAGAATATTTGTGAATTTACATATCAGAATCTTATTAAGCTTCTTAACTTTTACCGTTTTGAACTAATTTGAATAACAAAATAAGTTTTCTAAAAACGTTTTTCAGCCCAATACGGGTAAGGGTATTGATAACGGGTCTTATTTATAGCGTTCCGGCCCTAAGGTTAGATAGAAAATACTTAATAATGCATGTTTTGCTTATAAATTATCATTTTACCAAGGTTTTGCGTATAATATATCTAGAAAACCAATATCGTAGCTGGTTTGTTTTTTATGAGAAAAAGAGCGTTTCCGTAACAAAAATGAAAATGTAGGGCAAGGTAAATCTACTAGCTTTGAATTGATATATTATGTTGATATCTATCTATACAAATTATGATTATTATTATTGTACAAATACACACTTTTAGGGTCCCGTAGCCCAAGGGTACCAACGGGATAAAATTACTAAGCCACCACCCATCCATCCGTCCTTTTGTTTTTCAGCGGGCTGAATCTCTTGAGCTGTAATAGGAAGACAGTTAAAATTTTCACAGATTTTGTATTTCTTTTATCACTAAGTATAACAATTCACCAACGATTTCATCCATTCATTCATGCTTTAATTAAATAATTAATAAACTCTTTTTTCATTTAATAAATCCACACTTGGCTGTTTTTATTTTGTCTGATGCCCCTCAGATTCCTTAACTTTTCCGCTAAGGATGACTATTTACTTACTAATTGAAAGATCTTCTTAGTTCTTCCTTATCAGAAGATAGCAGGTACAATATGTAGGTAGGACTATACGCGTGACCCACGGGCTGGCTCTTGTGCAGACCATCTAATTGGCATCGCTATCCAGCGTGGCAATGCAGCTAGTGTCTGGTACTGGTCTGGAACATTTGAGTTACCTATAGACCGTTCGCAAGATTCATTGTTCTGTGGTTCGCACGGTCCTTTCTTAAAACTGACTGCCGTGAAGCTTTATGGTGTTTCACTAGATCATTATATTACCTCCTATTACGGCAATAAAGATGGCTATTTCCTTTCCATGTAAGTTTAATTTTATCGTACCTGTAGTAATTGGTAGGTAAATGAAATTATCTAGTTAAATAATCTAGTTGAATTGGTGAACCAAAGTGTCAACATTTTGGATAATTGAATTTCTATCCAAACGTGTATCTGAAATGTTGAAATATACATTTCAAAAAATCTAAATTTCGAAAAATTTAGTTCTAAGCCAATCTGCCGAAATTCATCTCTAATAATTTTTTGGTCGCCAAATACTGGGTCCACATCGCCACCTACGATGGCGATGGTCGCCATCTAGATACCAAACATTCAATTTAGATTTCCAGGCGTTGAATAATTGGGTGAATGGCAAGGCTAAAATGGCCGGGCCAAGAGGGTCACCTTGCTGACAGCCAACTGCAGACGAAATAGTTTGGTTCTTATAAATTAATTTAGATGGCGAACCATAACATTAAATTTATTTACATTAGAAAAAGAAAAGGATAAATTTCGGGAATTTTGGATATGATTTGATTTAGCAAGACGCCTCAGTCAACCGAATTATAAGGATTTTTGATATCTACTTTTAAAATAACCTCCCCGTAATTTCGATCTAAAAAGGTTCTTAAAGAATGGATCGCGGCCTCACAACCGCCTCGCGAACTAAAGCCTAACTGCACGGGTCGGAAAAAGTCGCCTAGTTACGCGGTTTTTTTGCGACAGCAGACTTTGGCTGCAAGGCGGCGATAGGTAGTGCGGCTATGAGTCTTATTCCGCCATCCTTTTTTTTTAAAGCACAAAGTTAGCACCATATAAGATTTCTGTAATCTCGCTGTTGACTCGACCCGATCTCGACCAGCATGAGGTTGATCAATGCGGTCAGTTCTTCAAGAAGGACATCACCCGCATGGCCATACCCACTAGATAGCAGGTCAACGGAATTTGGAGCTATAGTGTCGAAAAAGAAGTATACGGGAGGCACCCTTAATATCACCATCGCCAATCTTACTCTCTAAAAGTTTGAAGAGAGCAGACTCGGGGAATGGTTTTAATTTAGAATTTCTAATCGGGTCCTGATCATTAGACAAAAAAGGTGTGTGCTCATCGCGAGCAGTGTACCTTACACAATTTTGCTTTATTCTAATTGTTAATGATGTTTTTGGATCTAAATCTTTATTTACGTGCAGTACACTTTACGGAAATATTAGGAGATGCTCCCAAGCCTCTTGATTGTTTTTAGATACTGCATTTTTGATGGCTTGTCCAAGAGCTCTGGCGACAGAGAGACGGGCACCTCGAGGAATACGTTTTAAAACTGGGTAGGTAATTATTAACACTTTTATATTCACATACTCGTATTATATGCCTGATAGCTATTATCAGACTTGAAATACAGATTAATAACATAGGTATCTATAAGATATATACGGATACATGAACATTATGAAGTTATGAAAATTTGCTTTTGGTCCGCCACAATTTACTATGTAATGTAATTATTATTATTTATTTAGTTTTTTTTTGTTCCGTTTCCTTATGTTCTATTTCCCTCATTTTCTTTTTGTGTACCAAATCGTGTGGGTATTTATTTTTATTGTACGACAGGGAGGAGCTTGTCTTTCATCTCACCTGATTTTCTAAATAATTAGAGCCGAAGGTGGAAGCACACCCGGAATCCTCGACAAACTAATAAACTGGCTACCATACCTTACTACCATACCATGCCGTAAGATGGTAACTAGCCGGGCAGACTTAAAGAAAGTCCTACCACCAACCAAACCAAGCACAATATTGTACTCCGGGCACCGATTAACTAAATAGAACTACGAAATCGAGCCCAGTATCGGGCCCACTAGACCACAGAGGCGGTTAAATAAATTTAGGTATTTTCATTTCTCTTTTCTTTCTTAACATTAGGAAGTGTATACATATATAAGTGCAGCTGACTGCACCTATGTAAGGCATAGAAAGTCTCATAATGCATAATTGATCCATCGATATTCGACGGGAATTCGGGAACAAAAGGAACGATCGTGAATTAGATGCAATTTCATGGACTTGAAATGAGAACGCCGCGCCGCCGTGCGTCTAGCTTCGTTTGAGGAGGATATTGAAATTTTATAGCCCAAGCCTTTGTCTACGATTGATTGAAATTTTATTTTATTTATGTGGCAGCCTTACGCTCGCTGAATTGAAAAGATTTCAATTTTCTACAAGGGAATTTGAATTTTATGCGATCAAACTGTTTTACATTCTTGGAATCATGCAGTCTGCAAGATACTCGGATTGCGTAAGTATAAGGTGAGAGAGATTATCAAGAGATCTCCTATCGATAATCTATCAACATTGTACCAGGGGCCCAATTCTACTGAACCAATTGCTTCACAATAATAAATATAAATATTACGGACATACATTTCACACAGCGCCATCTAGCCCCTAACCAAGCAAAGCTTATAATGTCGGAACTATATAACGGATATAATATTTAGATATTTTTTTTTCTGTAAATACATACTTATCATATAATACAACACCCAAACACAGAACAAACATCAATTTTCATTAAAAAAATGGTTACCCGGGTGTGAATCGAACCCACAATCTACAGCGCAGAAGGCAGAGCTACTACCATACCAACTGAGCTGTGAGGCTCGATGACTATAATCGCAAAATGCCAACTAGAATACCAAAAGGCGATTATAGTGGCAATTCTACGAGGATACCATTGTCATAGTGAAGCGATAGGTAGAGAAGAATTGGGGCTCAGCTTTGGGAGTACAATCTACTTTAATAACGGAAGCATTAAAATTAATACACTCCTTTATATTGTTTGGCAAATTGTTAAACAATTTTGCCCCCTTTGATAATATAGTTTTTTTACCATAATTAGTGCGTGCTTTAGTTAATTAACATACTATAATAACCTTACGTCCGCTCTTGGGCAGGACAAGGTAAGGTTTTTTTTTTTACTGTACGACGGGTAAGCACGTAGCCTTCATCTCACCTGGTTACAAGTTGAGATAAGGCCGAAGGTGGAGGAGCACTTCACACTGAATCCTCAACATTCTGAGGCACTGGCATCTTACCTCTAAATGCCGGAACACAACAATTTAAGAATGGTTATTATGGCGACAGAATTAGGTAAGATGGTGGTAGCTAGCCAGGACTTCAACAAAGTCCCCATAGAGATCGATCCCGGGACCTCTGGATCTGAAATCGGTGTGTTGAACGACTAGTCCACAGAGGCGGTTGCTATGATGAGCTTTCCCAGAAGGCACTGGCTCTCTCGCGTAGCGACGGAAGATAGCATAACGTGACGCTTCAGCAGAAACCCTCCTGCCACCTCGATCTACAGCCATTGTTGTGTAGTCAGCGCCTGCGTAACCCAGATTTGGAGGTAGTATGAATGAATGAAAGAACTAAAATACTTAATGGCACACCTTATCAACCAACCAATACAGCACAGAACAAACATCTAAATTCATCACATAAAGGTTTTTCCTGGGTGGGAATAGAACCCACAACCTAACCCATTTTGATAACTTCAAAATGTACCATTAAGTATGGACGAAATATACTAGTAGACGTATATTTCGGTAACCGGCTCTGTGGTCTGTTGGAATGAGTGAGGAATCTTGTTCTCATATCATACAAGCTTTGCTTACTGTCCTGTAACTGTCTTATCCTGTAATATTAAATAAAATCAGCTGTCTTATCGTTAAGAAGCGATTTCTTCCAGACAACCTTTGCCTTTACCTTAACCTAGAACCAGGTGGTAGATCACAGCTGCTTCTAATCGTTTTATTTACGAGTAGAATGTTTGTGAAAGCTTTGTTCAGTAGCAAATTTTTTAGGTTTGAAAGTATACAGCCCCCTCAGCACGGGGAGGAGATAAAATTTTTGTCCTCTGTTTTTATCCACCTTGCCAGAGCATTTTGTCTCCCGATGGTGGATAAAAAACAGAGGACAAAAATGTTATCCCCGCCCCGTGCTGAGGGGGCAGAAGTGCAAAATAAATTAATCGTAGGTAAAACTAGTTTTAATTGTGTAATTAACATTAGCATTCTTAGATTGCGAAAAAAATCGAAGCGAAGAAATCTTACGGTACTCTGCTGTTTCGTTGCATAGACAACAAGTCTAGCCCAAAAGGATATTGTCCAAGAAGGCACAATGCATATCCAGATTTTAAAAGATAGAAACCTATTTTTTCAAATTTACAATACTTTACGCGGTTTTTTTAGCTTCGTTATGGTCTGAGAGATCGATAGTGATAAATGATCTTTTAAATAATTTCGGGCCAAGGAGAGTAGCAGCATTAGAAATATAAGATGGTCTAACGTCAAAAATACTTATCATTAAACTGTAACGGGCCGAAATATGTACATTGAATAGTTTTAGAAAATTAGTGAATACCCACACTATTTTATCAATATAATAACAGCAATATAATAACAATAGTTTTCCAAATTTTGTCTGTCTTTCACTTGAACGCACAATGGATAATCTTTGCGTATTAATTATTACTTATAATATGGGCCAGAATCATGTAAGCTTTTTATTCCCCCTCCCCTTGCCTGCGCAAGAATGAGGTGAACAATGGGGCAAGTCTTCCGAGATAGTGCTTTGTTCAGCTGTGGGCTTGGCCCGAAATGGTAGTGATGAACTCGGAACCTTAGCGCAAGTTAACGCGGTGTCAGATCGTAGGTACTGACTAATTCTTAAACTGGAGTGGCAGTTGGTAGGACACATCGCCGAACCGATAATAATTAGGGAGAAAGGGTTCCTGTTTGTTGACCACGATTAAACGCGAAACGGAGTACTCCAGAAAAATAATATTGAATATAATTATACATTAATTTTACCATCTAGTCCCAACCTACGCAAAGCTTGTAATATGGGAACTAGATTACGGACATACTTTTTTGTAAATACATACAATACAAAACCCAAAAAACTGTGTTCTGGATGGGAATCGAACTCACAGCCCACAGCGCAGAAGGCAGAGCTACTACCAACTGAGCTGTGAGGCTTGTCAAAGAGGACACCTCTCTATCTACCGACGACATTATGGCGGTGGTGGAATGTCAGGATCAATATTTGTGGCGTTCATTGTAGAGGCATGTTCAGCAACGAATGTGTGTGGGATGATATGATGACGTGGTTAAATAACATGTATCTTTGCATTGGTTTTCTGTTTTTGCCTTCTGATGTCAGATCCAGAAGTCCCAGGTTCGATCCCCAGGTGGAGTACAATATTGTGCTTGGTTTGGTTGGTGGTAGGATTTTGTTTAAGTCCGCCTGGCTAGCTACCTAAAATAGCCGTTTCCCAAGTTTGTTGACGATTCCGGGTGGAGTGCGCTTCCACCTTCGGCCATAGCATCTCTTGAAAAAGGTTGGATGAAGGCCAAGCACCTCCCTGACGTATAATAAAAAAATAAGTATTTCAGAGATGGATATTTGACGCTCTATGTAAAAAATGACTAACCTACATTAGAGGTATATCACTGGATATTATACGCACCAGTGAAGGTAGGAAGAGTTATGAGCATTTTAGACTTCAACAAAAAATCTGTACGACGTTTTCGCTTTGTTTTTTTTTTGTACAGCTGGCAAGCGCCTACGTCGACTGAGGAACTACCTTACCAACAAAAGCCGGAACACATAATTTATAACTGTTTTTATGGCGACAGACTAAGGTAAGATGGTTGTAGCTAGCCAGATCCAACCACCAACCAAACCAAGATCAATATTGAACCCTCTGGTGAGCAAACCCGGAACCTTTGGATCGGATACAGGTGGAAATACCACGAGACCACAGAGGCGGTTAAACTCAAATAGAGTTGACGAGCTATCCTCTGGGAACTATTCGCTTGCTAATGAATATCTCTGCTTAGCAGCATTCCGGCTGTTGTTTCCGTTTTTTGACTCAATTCGCTTTGTGGACTTTGTTGGGGTGTTTTTATTTTTATAAAGTGCCGGAGACAAAGAAATCTTGTTAGCCTAAATGTTTTATTCCATTTCATTTTTTTATATCAAGGTTTGTGTAGCATCATCATTCTCCTGCCCTTATCCCACGCTAGGTGGGGTCGGCACAACATGTTCTCTTCTTCCACTCACTCCTATCAACCGTCAACTCTGCATCTACACCTTTCATACCCATGTCCTCTTTCACACAATCCATCCATCTCTTTTTCGGCCTTCCCTTGCTCACATGTCCATCCACGCTCAAATTCATAACCATTTTGGTAAAATGACTATTATCCCTCCTCATTACATCAAGGTTTGTGTAGCATGTCCTAGAATTGCCAAGTATAAAGACTGCCTGTCTTTTGTGGCTGCGTGCCTAAGGCCAAGTATAAAGACTGCCTGTCTTTTGTGGCTGCGTGCCTAAGCTTGTAGGTACCTATCCTAGCAGAGGAAACAGTTCTACGATATGCATGACGGGTGTATCCAAATAAATCAAATAATTCAAAAATTATAATCAAAATCCATGAAATCTACAATACTTTTATTTATCAGGATGTAAAAGTTTGCAGACTCTTTATTTTTTCCACTTCGAGGATTCATCTCCGATTACTGCTCAGAGCGTGGATCCTATGAGTCACCTAATAATTCAGAGGCACGTTCAAAATAACGTTCAGCACATACCCATGGTATGCAAGTAGCTAGTATTCAATGAGAGATTGCAAGCCCATCGCCGCTAGCGGAATACTTGCCAGTGTCACATGCCATACGGATAGTTGTGTTGGGATATGCGGGTTTCCTCACGATGTGGCCTTTACTGTTCACATATGTATGCGTCATATGTGCACATAAACCACCGATAACCAAGAAGTTTTATGAATCAATCTCTATCTATTAAAAGAGTTCCTCTATATATGTTTGATTCCGGGTGAAGTGCGCTTCCGTCTTAGGCCTTATTATAACTTGAAAAATCAGATGAGATGAAGGCTAAGCACTGCCACGTAGAACAATGAAAAAAAAAATCAATTAAAGAGTACATGGTTGAGATGCGAATGTTAAGGTGGATAAGACAAGGATGGATAAGATAATTAATCTGTAGGTAGGTACATCAGAGGAAATATAAAGTAGTGCCAGTGAAGGAAGAATTATTCAAATTCAAATTAAAATTATTTATTGCGATAAATGAGTAGGTACATTATGTAGGCCTAACTAATAATAATATTGTGTCACCATATTCAGCGTTACAAGCATGCAATAACTCGAAAATAAAATTGCAATCTAAAACAATGTAAATTCATCAATAATAATAACAAATTTGCAGCGTATATTAAGTAATGGATTAGTGAGGTATGGACAAAGAACATTTCATGCGGAGGCAACAAAGTCAAATAACTTAAACAATGTTGGGTATGAATCTGGACTAACAATGTTGGGTATGAATCTGGAATAAAAAAAAAACTTAGTAAGTTTTTTTTTTATGCAACTAGCAGACGGAACAGGCACGTAGCCCACCTGATGTTGAGTGCATCTCTTGTCTATAACAATGCCTTACTGCGTAGGTCACATCCACAAAGAACAAAGCCTACACGACACTGCATTGCGTCCGTCAACTTGAGGCATACAGGTGTTAAGCCTCACGTACCCGTTATTTCAACGGTAACCATACCCTTCAATTCAAACCAGAACACAGCAAGCTGCTTGGCGGCTGAAGTAGGTACGGTGGTACTTCCCCGGAAGAGCCCTTTCTCAAGAGCCAGGGGTAAAGAAGAGATGGAAGGATTATGTATGCGATATGCAAGTGAGATGAGTTGATGCTGAGTTGACGGGAGACTGGGAAGAGTGGAAGGGAGGACCTGCTATGCCAACCTCTAAATGTGGGATAAGGACAGGAAGAAGAAGAACCACTAGAATTTCTTTGAATCGACGAAAGCTAGCCAGGACAGATAGGTCAAGCTTATAAGCCAAATCCTCAAGACAATTTAGTTTGTTTCATTTACAAGAGCTCTGGTCCTGCAACTCCTAAGCACCGAAGCCATCATCCACCTACCTTTTAGCCAAGCTCGATCCTGTCTCCACGAGAAAACTACAAAACTGCACCAAAACTACGTGGCAATACAGGACAAATACAGGCAGTCGAAGTAGGACTTCCCGGCTTTAGACCTGTAATACTCCCGAAAACTACGACCTATTTTCGGTATTGTCACGGGACACTGCTCACTAAATAAGCATTTTTAGACTCTGGGTATTACAGACAGCCCTCTTTGCAGAGGGTGCATGACAGCTGAGGAGACAGCCGCGCATGTACTCTTAGAATGCAGCAGCGTGGAGTCTCAACGTCAACAATACCTTAGGACACTGAGGACACCCAGGAAGCCTGCACCAGCATCAGCGAGATGCTGGCCTTCTTGGAGAAGATCAGGTGGCTAGAATAACAAGAACCCACTCGTTACACAGAACGGTTCCATAAGAGGCCCACTTTACAGAAAATAGTCCGCGCACCAAGTACCAAGTTCGTTTACAAGAAGCGTAGTCGTTCAGGAGTACTCAGGACGTAGACACTCCTCAAGCTAAACTGCATAGTGCCCAATCAACTTGAAATGCATTAGTAGTTGTATGTATGTATGGTCACGGATAAGGGTGGGCTCAGGGTGGCTTAGGCTTAATGAGCGAATAAACACGGGGTGGGATTGCCAACTTGGCTTACACTGTTCAAATACATTTGTATGTATATGTACCTATTACTATTATGATGTGGGGTTTCGCCTATAGTTGTCGTAAAAGGCGACTGATATACCAATGAATGGGCAGCATCCTTATATTAAAGGCAAACATGTTTATGTTCATATTTTCTGAACATATATGATGTGAACTGTAGCAAGTATTCTAAAATCAAAAATCGTTTATTCAGTAGTATTTTTTAGAATCGTCTTGAATTCAGTTTGTTGAGGATTCCGGGTGAAGTGCGCCTCCACCTTCGGCTTTATCTCAACTTTTTACCAGGTGATATGAAGGCCAAGCGCATTCCCGTCTGACAATAAAAAAAATATACAAAAAAATTATAAATCTACCGCCTTTTCGGTATCGCGGCTCATATATTTTTTGATGAACCTTAGTGTCAAGTATAAATAAATATTAAATAAATATTGCAGGACACTAATTTCACACAGCGCTATCTAGTCCCAAACTAAGCATAGCTTGTAATATGGGAACTACATTACGGATAAAATACATAGATACTTTTTTTTTTTGTAAATACATACTTATCATACAATACAACAACCAAACACAGAACAAACATCTATATACATCACATAAATGTTTGTCCTGGGTGGGAATCGAACCCACAACCTACAGCGCAGAAGGCAGAGCTACTACCAACTGAGCTGTGAGGCTTGTTATTATAAGCCTATATTAGGCTTATAATTTGTAGGTATATTATATATTTTTTACTACGTTAGTGGGCAGTTTGTCAGTATTGAGAAATCACCGTTTGCTCTGCCAACTGATATTGTAACATAGTCATCTAGTTAGGTAACTATGCTATGCATAGCTTAGAACTGGATAGGCACTGTGTTAAAATTAATGTTCTGTAATTGCTATTCAGCGTACCGCCGGTGTCTTGGACAAGCTTCCGTCTGGTACTGGTATGGAACGGTTGAGAAGTATCAGCTCGAAGCCCTGGACTTGATTATGCGTCGTGCTACTAAGCTCATTTATGATTAGCTTATTGAGGCTTTCGCCAGAGCCTAGAACATAGACGGCTAGTTGCCAGGCTGTGTGATATCGTGTGTGCACGATATCTTCGCACCTTCCACCACCAGACTAAGAGACGTACGGCAGGCTTCGGTAGTGCCATATGCCGAACTCATCGTTTCGCCTCTACCTTTATCATTACTGAGAAGGAATGGATCACCTCGCCCTCTGTTTTTCCGCACCAGTACAATCTTGGAGTCTTCAAATCAAGCGAATAGGTTCAAATCAGACTAGCGTGCTCCATCTTAGACCGAATCTTTACTTCCTTTTCAAGTAAGTTAATGGTCGGATGCTTGACCATCACAAATTAAAAACTATAGAACCTTTGTAACGGTCTTCAGGTGTCTGATTGCTTGCCTTTTAGATAATATTTTATTTTATTTGTAGTTTATTGCACACACACAAAAATAAAGGTAAGATAGCTTTAGATTAAAAAGTATGGCAAAGGCGAGTATAACCCTAATGAGAGTTTTCTTCTAGCAAACCTAGGTAAAGATAGAAACAAAAATTGAATATAATGGGAAAAGTGTACAACATTAATTAATAACATACATACTCCTAGGAATCATAAGACAAACAATAATACATAATAATTATAAAATTACTACATACACAATTAAACATACATACATAGCATATAAAGCATATTAATAATAGTTATAATAATGATAGTTAAATACTAACTGTGCATACTGTTTGTTTATTCATATTTTTTTTAATATACCTTCATCATCATCATCAACAACAGCTTTTATGTAACCCACTGCTGGGCATAAGCCTCCTCCTGCAAACGCCACTCTAATCTGTTATGAACCCTTTGCATCCAGGTTTTACCCTATATATACCTTATTTCATTAAAATTAAGTATTTCTCTTCGTGCAAAATAAATTTCATAACATTAATTTATTAACTCGTCCTTCCTTAGTCGAATGACTGGGCGGGTTGCGGGCCCTCTAGGTGAAAATACTATAAAAAAATAACGCAATTACTGAATTCTACCTACCTACGTATCATCCATGCATGTGCAGGTTTCGAGGCCAAGAGCAGCTGATCCAGCATAAATAAAAAATATGTGAATTAAATAATTTAAAATTTGTTGCATTGTTTCATTTAGACAAATATCTATCATTGGTGTATAGTAAAAGTTTATATCCAACTATACAAGTAGGTTTGCGTTTTTATGACCTACTTACTCAAAAGTTAAAAGGCATATAAACTTTTTATAAAAGCCTTCCATGCCAGACCACGCATGGAAAATACTCGTTTTCTCATATTCCTGTGGTCTAGATCCCGAGGCTTGATTATGATGCCATCTTGCTATCTTTTCATAAACACAGCTTTTCACAAGCGGACATACGCAGTTCCTCTATTTTTCTTACCTTATTTTTTAAAGTAAAATGGTTTGTTCATGGTCTACCTAGGTGAACTGACGAGGTGTTCCATGACCAACAGGTGAAATGGACATGAACATAACAAGGTTTTTTTATACCACTGAGGTGGCAAACGCCTCCAATACGGCCGGCTATTCTAATAGCTGTATAGTAGAATAGCCAGTTACGAGAATTACGGGTGGAGTGCGCTCATTGCAGTTTTATCATAACTTGACACCAGATGATATAAAGGCCATGTCCTTCCTGTTAATTAATGCATGCCAATCTCTCTCAATTTGTACACCGACAATATCGGTAAAGCATGTTGTAACACACTCACTATTAAATTAGATACCATCTTAATGTACACATGGCTTAGCAAATAAATGATCTTTATCCTTATCTTCATCTTTATCTTCCTTACCCGCCGTAAAAAATAATACTTATTCCTTTAGTTTATTATTAAAAAGCGACCCCTTCTGCCGAAATAAAATACATTTTAAACAAAATGTAACTATATTGTTCGCTAAAATTCCCTAGGTATAATTTTCCAAATGGAAACTGTTGTTTTATTTTTGAGGCATATTACAAACGGACGGTGCTTACAATCTAACGCTGACATATATACCAATAGGAGACGGAACAAGCAAGTAGCCCATGAATGTTAAGTGCATCTCTTGACTATAACAATGCCTTACTGCGTAGGTCACATCCACAAAGAACATAGCCTACTCGGCCTGCATTGCGCCCGTCGACTTGATGCAAGGTGTTACCTCGCGTGCCCGTAATTTCTCCGGCAACCATACCCTTCAAATGTTCCTGTATTCCGGACATGCTGCTTGGCGGCTGAAAAAGGTATGATGGTAGTACTTCCCCGGACGAGCCCTTTCACAAGGGGCTCTACTACTCTTATAAAATTATATAATTTGTTCACTAAAACTACCTAGGGACTTTGTTCGCACATTATTTTCCAAACCGAAATCCATCAAATTAATAACTGGCCCGGAAAACGAATACCTTTCAATTAAAAAGCAAGGCAACATTTCGCTGGCAAAACTCAAGTAAAACAAGGCAATGTTACCAGGCTCTAGAAATTATCCTAAGACATACGGCACCTACCGAACGTAAGCCTTGTTCGTATGAGCCATCCCGAGACGCTTTGAGGACTATCACAATAGCTCTTGGAGTATATAGCGCCCTTTGAATCAAGTACAGTCGCCTACACTAATACGTATACCTCTATTATTATTACTAGCCATTAGTGTTCCATTTTTATTGTACGACTTGACGGGTACGCGCTTGGCCGTCATCTCACCTGTTTCAAATGATAAGGCCGAAAGTGCTAGCGCATTTTACCAGGAATCATCAACATATAGAGGAACTGGCTATCTTACCTCTAAATGCCGGAACACAACAATTTAAGAACTTGTTATAGTGACATAATTAGGCAAGATGGTGGTAGCTAGCCAGGCGGACTTAAACAAAGTCCTACCACCAACCATACCAATCTCAATATTGTACTGCCCCTGGGGATTGAACCCGGGACCTCTGGATCTGACACCGAACCACTAGACCACAGAGAGTAGAGGTGGTTAAAGCTCCCCCACTCCTTCCAGATTGTCCTATCTTGCTGTTGGTACTTTCCGGTTCTCGGGGAGCTGGTCTCGCTTGTCACGCCATCTACATTCTATTATGTACACTTTACAATTTTCCAAATGGTTCTGTATTAACATCTGCTAAATAATTTATTAAATTTGTTATTATTTTGTATTATATTTGTTTATTTATTATTGGGACAAGCTTTATAGCTCAGTAGGTAGTAACTCTGCGTTTTGCGCTGTAGGTTGTGGGTTCGATTCCCACCCAGGACAAACATTTGTGTGATGAACGTTAATGTTTGTTGTGTGTTTGGGTGTTATATCATATAGTACGTATGTATTTACAAAGTATTTAAGTATTCTATCCGTAATCTAGTTCCCATATAACAAGCTATGCTTAGTTTGAGGCTAGATGGCGCTGTGTGAAATAAATGTCCTATAATATTTATATATATTATATCATTGCTTGAATACAAAATTAATGGCAGAAAATACCAAACGAATATTAGAGCTATGGCTTCCTTTTGAAAATTATAAAGTGTATACTTATACATATAAGTACAGGTACCTACCTTATTTGCTGTTGTTGTAGAGACTTTGATTATAAGGATAGGCCTTGTCAATACCAAGTTAGTATTTCACTTGACTTTACAAATGAAAACCATTGAATTGGCTGTAATATTATTCGACATAATATGACAGGCATTTCAGGATCATAAAGTTGAATTCTCATAAAGTTGAGATTGCAATATTTTCCAGAATGTTCATTAATTTTTGATTCGCAAAATGTTGAATTCTTTGAATGTTGAATTCCCACAATGTTGACTATTTTGACATCACACAGTTTTATAAATCACTAAAGATATGTATTATTGTACGATATGTTCGGGAAACGAAAGTTTTATGCCGACGCTGCTAGCCTTCAGAAATACAGAAATATAGTATTCTTCAAGAAAATTAATGTGCCCTATAATGATAACCCCCTTATCGACTTGAAGGATTTTTTTTAAAGAATTCTGCTTTTGAGCAACAATCTTAAAACATAACTTACGTAACGTACGCAAAATTTCTAGTGTTGCTTTGCCAGCGTTCTTGTCTTCCGTCATGTACACATTCTTTGGTTGAGAAAATTCTAACACCATCAATTTCGGCTGTTCCAGGCAATATACTCCAAATTTCTTATCTTGACGAGGCTCGAAATGCTTGGCATAGTGCTTGCCCTAATACCGATCCCCCAAAACACCTTTCGGCACAACGGCAGTGGGACGGGCCTCTGTGCGAGTTCACACGGAATTATCTATTACATACGTGCTCAACCTCCACAGATCGTGCTCGTCTCTTAGCTGTTTCAAAATGGGAATCAGGTCTTTGGCTGCAAGCACATCCATCTTACAATACCGGTACACTTATGGATCCTGTAACTTTCCGTATTGCCACTTGTCTTCGGTTGGGTGCAAGATGCTGCGCCTCTCACCAGTGCCGGTGCGGTGCGGCCGTAGATCAATTTGGTTTTCACAGACTTTCGTTTTTCACGCTAGTCATAATGACATTATCCGTCGAGCTTTTACCAGTGTCAATGTGCCAGCCGTTCTTGAACCGAATGGTCTGTTACGTGATGATGGTAAGCGGCCCGACGGTATGACTCTTGTCCCTTGGGAAATGGGTAGGCCTTTGGTGTGGGACGCTACCTGCGTCGACACCCTAGCGCCATCTCATCTGCCTGGGACATCAGTTAGGGCTGGTGCGGCGGCTGATTCGGCCGAGGATCACAAAAGGCGCAAATATAGTGGTCTCGACAGAGCTTACCTATTTGAGCCTTTTGGGGTGGAGACCTTGGGTCCGTGGGGAGCCGGTGCCCTCCGGGTTTTCAAAAATATTGCGGGGCTTTTGATTGAGGTGACACGTGACCCAAGGGCTGGCTCTTATTTAGGCCAGCGAATTAGCATAGCTATTCAGCGTGGCAATGCAGCCAGTGTCTTGGGCACGCTTCCGTCTGGTACTGGTCTGGAACAGTTGAGTTACCTACAGGCCGTTTGTAACGGTCCTTAGGTAATCTGACTGATTCCTTTGTACATAGTTAGTTTAATTGTACTTTTTATTGAATAAAAACATAACTTGTTGTATCGTATGTTACCTATGTTTTTACTAAAAACAAGTACCTTCCTATTCTATCCGTGATCTAGTTCCCATATTACAAAATTAAGCTATGCTTAGTTTATAGCTTAAAAATTCAGAATCCTGCAGATTAATTTTTAAGCAACTTGAGATAATGACAATGTCTGGGGAATATATATATACCGGAACTTAATGTATATAAAATTAAATTTAAGCAAGCATAATTTAAGAAGTGACATTCACAATTACAATACAAGAAATAAAAATGACATTTGTATACCCAAACACAGACTCGCGAAATTAGGAAATAGTTTTTTGTGTATAAGTGTGAATCTGTTTAATAATTTACCACAAGAGATACAAAATATGGACAGTAGTGATTTCAGTATCAGGATCAGAAATTTGCTAATGGAAAAATCTTACTATTCTCTTGATAATATTTTTATTTAATAATTATTATTGCTTAATCTTAGGTTATCTACCTAAAATATTTTTATTTTGTTTTTATTATTATGTTTACCTCTTTTGTGACTTTTCCAAGTGTACTGTAATGTATCTGAATGGAATAAATATATCTGAATCTGAATCTGAATCTGAGATGGCGCTGTGTAAAATTAATGTTAAAAATTGTTTATTTATAACTTAACTAAATTTAACCGCCTCTGTAGTCTTGTGGTTCTCCCACCAATATGAGTTCGATTCCCAGGGTGGTACAATGTTGGTGGTAACTGGTGGTGACTTTGTTTAAACCCGCCTGGCTAGCTACCACCATCTTACCTAAGCCTGTCGCCATAAAAATTCTAAATTGTAGTGTTCCATGATTTCGGGTGAAGTAAGCTTTACACCTTCGGCTTTATCTTAACTTGTAACAAGGTGAGATGAAGGTCAAGCACTTCCGTGTCGTTCAATAAAAAAAAACAGTGGCACTCCTGGAGTGACGATAGAAGTGAAAACTTTAAGTTAGTCAATAATTGACGAAGAGAACAGCTGAGATTGTTGGTACTTGAATCTCAATGTTGTCGCGTTGGTCGCGATATTTAATCATGAAGGTTGTTTTTGCAACACAGCTCAGCTCACGACTGTCAACCATCTGTCTTTATAGAGGCGAACGGTCCTTACCCGTACCTCTTAGGATCGTAAAAAAAGGACACGGTAAAGTGTCACAGACTCAATGGTTTTTTTCCCATCTCAAGAAATGCCTTACGCGCCTTAAAAGAGTTTTGACTTTTTTTTTGTACGACGGGTTAGCCCTTGGCCTACATCTCACCTGGGTACAAGTTAAGATAAGGCCGAAGGTGGAGGCGCATCACTTCACCCGGAATCCTCAACAAACTGAGGAACTGTCTATCTTACCTATAAATGCCGGAACACAACAATTTTAGAATTGTTATTATGGTGACAGAATTAGGTAAGATGTTGGTAGCTAGCCAGGCGGACTTAAAAAAAGTCACTTCACGATATTAAAGCTAAAACCAATTAACTAAACAAGAAACTGAAAAGAACGTTGAGGCATTGAAATTACTAGGGTTTATCAGACAATGGTACCTGGTTGTTGTATTTTGCTACAAATGATCCTTTAACTACGACCTCCGAGGGTCCTTAACTTGAAGGTTTACGTTTGTTCTTACCGCGTTGAACTGAGATACTCTGTTTGGTATTCCTCACGACTTCATCCGACAAGGTTAACGATTATCGCGAAAGCTATAATAATTACTTGGCTTGGAATTTCATTGAATTTATCTCTATCTATAACTGATAAACCATACCTAAGCAAGCCTCACAGCTCAGTTGGTAGCTCTGCCTTCTGCGCTGTAGCTTGTGGGTTCGATTTCCACCAGGACAAACATTTGTTATTATGCATTGTTTGTTGTGTTTGGGAGTTGTATTGCATCATAGGTATATATTTATAAAAAAATATGTAAGTATTGTATCCGTAATCAATAAATTAGCCGGTAATATAACATACATGATTCAATTTGAATGCAAAACAAGAATTAAAAACTGGTTAAGATCACAAAGCTACAGTGAAACTGAAGAAATAAAATAATTACTTGATTATATAAATATTCATTAATTTTAATTGTAAGTATAGGTAACCCACTATAATTTAAGTTAATGCATGAATCTTTTTTTTTAAACCAAATATTTTCACCAAATAATTTAATTAATTCAATAATTATAATTTTAGTTAGCAAACAAATAATAATTACATTTCAGAACATGTAACACACACAATATACTGATCATCTTTTAACTTAATTTTTTTTTTCTATTCATAATAGGACATTTATTCAATAAAAAGTACAATTAAACTAACTATGTACAAAGGAATCAGTCAGATTACCTAAGGACCGTTACAAACGGCCTATAGGTAACTCAACTGTTCCAGACCAGTACCAGACGGAAGCGTGCTTTTAACTTAATTCAATATTTTTGGCTATTTTATGTATGTACCTAGAAGGAAAGCAGGACCTACAACACAAGTTTTTGACTTTGTGTGGGTCCTGACTGATTTAAAAACAAGCTATTTTTTTTGTTGGATACACTTTTCATCCATATGTTTTTATTTGCAAGATTGAACATGTAATTTGTTGTGAATAAATGAAATATTATTATTATTATTATTATATTAATCTAGTTCCCGCATTACAATCTTTGCTTGGCTTGGGACTAGATGGCGCTGTGTGAAGTTAATGTCCTGTAAGGTCCTGTAATAGAATTATCGCGATTTTTTTGTGTTGAACTGTCTGAAGCATCAAAATGAACGCATCATTAAAACCCGATAAACTTGTTTTGTGTTTAGGGTGTTGTATTGTACCATGCTATGTACTTACAAAATAAAATGAGGATTCTTTATACGCAATCCAGTTCCCATATAATAGCATTGAATCGTTTTGGGCTACATGGCGCTATGTGAAATAAATGACCGAAACGCAAATCCAAAAAACATAATCTATATATAACTCTATTTTATACATTTTACCAATAACAATTCTTTAGTAGGTACCTACCTAGGTAGGTTTTTGTTATTGTGAAGCTTTTCCCATCTAGCTAGCCGGTTAGGACTCATATTTTTAGCAAAATTCCTAGCTAGGCTCATCCCAAGGGAGCACTTTTCCTAATGAAACCGATTACATTCTAGCCAAGGATCAACCCGGAATAATACAGCCTAGATTATGACGTAACGCCATCCCAAAGCTCATTCACTTGAGTGTCCTGTTCTAAGGCATGTTTTTTTTTCAGTTTCGACTTAAGGACAATCGAGGGGTGTGATGAGTGCCACGGGGGTAAAGGGGAGGCGGGTACCCACCCCCATGCCGCCTCCAGAAATGCAGCCGAGGTAAGATTGCGAATGGAAATTATTCATAAAGTACTGTCTTATTTTTATGCATTATCTCTCATCTCATCTATAAAGGAAAACGTTTTAAATTAAAACAGGTGGTTTGAAATATGTTATTAACATTCTAAATAAGCTCTTAAATAAGCTCTTAGATTTTCCAAAAATATAACTAATTTAAACTTACAGAAACATGTGCTCGAGAAGACAAGGATCGAGATTTTCCAAAAGTGTAACTTAATGAAACTTATAAATGGTTACGTGGGATGCCC
Organism: Venusia cambrica; assembly: GCA_951394065.1. Classification (NCBI taxonomy): domain Eukaryota; kingdom Metazoa; phylum Arthropoda; class Insecta; order Lepidoptera; family Geometridae; genus Venusia; species Venusia cambrica. The sequence continues at coordinate 3,862,247 of OX596044.1, read as the reverse complement.
GTGCACACCAGTTTTTAAAGAATTGCGGGGCTTTTGTTTGCGGGGACACGTGACCCAAGAGCCGGTTTTAGTCCAGCGCATTAACATAGCTATTCAGCGTGGCAATGCTGCCAGTGCATTGGGCACGCTTCCCTCTGGTACTAGTCTGGAAAAGTTGAGTTACCAATAGACCGTCCATGCCATTCGTCGATGGATATAATATACGAATACCATGTATTGTAAATTTCAAACTAAACAGAAAATAAAGCGCTCTGAATTATTCGTATTTTGTCATCATTCAGTGAAATTGCGCTACCATCAGATTTTTTTTTTCTCTTTTTCCATCCAAGGAATGAATTAATTTTTATGTACTTCATGACATTAAATGTGTATCTACGATTTAATATTATAACTAAAATTTATATATTTTTTTTAAGTTTATATACGTAAGCTAATTTCTTTCAGGCAACCACATGTCTCCTCATTTTACAAGCCTTACAGCTCAGTTTGTAGTAGCTCTGCTTTCCGAGCTGTAGGTTGTGGGTTCGATTCCCACCCAAGACAAACATTTGTGTGATGAATATAGATGTTTGTTCTGTGTTTGGGTGTTGTGTATGATAAGTATGTATTTACGAAAAAAATGTGTAAGTATTATAATATCCGTAATCTAGTTCACATATACAAGCTTTGCTTAGTTTGGGACTAGATGGCGCTATGTACAATTTCTGTCCTGTAATATTTTTTTATGTTACCTATACGCGGTGTCACCAAATAGTAGGCTCTATTCGATGATATATCTGTTTATAGGCAATTGTTCATTAATACAGTAATTTATCATTCATTGATTTTTAATCTCAAAAAAGTCATCGATATGAACTATACAAACAAAAAAGTGGGTAGCCATTGGTGTAAATGGAGAGTACATTTACAAAGAAACTACTTATTTTATAGGAACCATATAAATCCATTTACACGGGCTGATAGCTCTGCTTGCTCTGGTCTATTTACAAAGTATCCAAACACCAGTGTAAGTTGAGTTATGCTATTGAATACCAGTGTCAGATGGGATGTTGTAAATAATTTAACTTTTATTAGAAAAGTGGTCTGAACTTGACTTAGGGTTGATACAAAACTTGTACATTTTATTGAGAGAAGTCATAAAGGAGACACTTCTGTTTTATCATCGATTGTCTTAATCGAGTACACTTTATCTCGTTTCGACTCGAACCTCCATGCTTGTCAAGCCGACTGTGATCGCAATATTATAACTACACAATACACCAGTAGTTCGCCCCGAACTGATATTTCGTGATGCCTGGTTTGAGTTAGGTATTTAACCACGAAGATTATTTCTCAAATAGAACGTAATTAACAAACGATCCCACACACACACACACACACATACACACACACACACACACACACACACACACTTCCTAGTTTTATTTTATTTATCTTAAAGTTAATTTTCAAACTACTGTAATGGAAGAGCGAGACATCCTAACATAGGTATCTTTTTGCTTAAAAGGAGGTCTCAATCACATGTAATATATTGTATAGATTAAGTTAAAGACATAAACATTTGTATTTGTATTTGATCAAAGTGTGCTTTCGATTACACCTTACTTAAATACATAAGCACTCTTTTACTCAATCTCTCTTGATTCACCTGATTATCCGAGGCACTCTCTTGTTGCTAACACGTATGCAAAGCCAGAATGAGAGCAAAGTACCAAACCACCGACTGTACGTCATAGTAGGTGGGTATATATACACAGTATACATAGTAGCTCAAGGAAAGCGTGAGGATGACGCGAGTTTCACGCTTTTTGTTGACCCAAAAGTGCTCAACGCGCATAAAGAAGATTTCACTTCAAAAATCTTCATTATCAATTGCCAGTCCCTGGGCAGCCCTACTGTCTTCGCCGCCCCTTGCCCATTCAAAAACCGTTATGTTATGATACTTCATACAGACGTTCCAAGATTTTGTAACCGGCAAACTCCTGTTAAGTTCGGGTCTTGGTCTCGTAATTTAGAAATTTGGTCTCAAGTTTATTTGAACTCTGTTTTCAGATTTCGCAAGTTACGTCTCACTTTGAAAAGTTCTAATTAGGAATGCTTTTGAGGGATTAGATGTAACATTTCAAATAACGAATAACTTGAAAGGTATGATATAAACCTACACCAGGGCTTAGGGTTCTGTACCCAAAAGGTGCTAACGGGAAACTATTACTACGTTAGTATTTTATTATCTGTGCTATCACTAAGCTTACGCTGTTCGTCTGACTGCCTATAAGCGGTCTGTACTTCATAGGCAGACAGTTTTATTTTTCTCACTGTTTGTATTAAGAGATCTAATAAACATCAAATTATATTACAAGGGGCTAGTGGTTCAAACCACCGATTTCAGATCCAGAGGACCGATCCCCATTTTGAGTATAATATTGTGCATGGTTTGGTTGCCAATTTGGTTTGGTTTGGTGTCCATGTCCGTCTGGCTAGCTACCAACATCTTACCTAATTCTGACGTCATAATAAAAATTCTAAAATTGTTGTGTTCCGGAATTTAGAGGTAAGATAGACAGTTCCTCAGTTTGTTGAGGATTCCGGGTGAAGTACGCCTATGGCCTTATTTTAACTTGTAACCAGGTGAGATGAAGGCCAAGGGCTTTCCCTTCGAATAATAATAAAAAAAAACGTGTTTTTTTTCTTTAAAATGTGTGTGGAACCTTCGGTGCGTGTCCGCACTTGGCCAGTTATTTAATGTACTAAGGTACCTTTCCAAAGGGTTAAACAAAATACGTATTGATAGCTAATGGTATGTCTGTCATGGGTTTTTTTTGTATATTACGACGGGAAATTGCTGCACTTTTAACTCACTTGGCGGTCATCAAACCAGGGAAATATTTCCAACTGGGATCTCTGGTTTTCGTGGTCTGATCATCGGGCCGATTTGTTATAACAAACTTGGCTAAGTTTGATATAACAAACTTGGCTAAGGTTAGGGTTTTTATAACAGGCAATTTAATTATTTATTAAGAATAATTTGACAAATAACGTACTGACCTACGAAAGTTACCTGTGTTTGCGAATAATTTGAGACCTATATCAGCCACGAAAATTATATACCTACCTATGTGTGCGAATAATAAAACTTAGCGCTGTAGTATGAGTACTTAGTTCCAAAGTAGGTATTATTGAATAAGATCCCCTTGTCAACCATATCACATTTTGTATGGAATCGGTACGACAGTAACCGATATTGTATTCAAAACATATCAAATGCAGCCATAGAAGTAAGGAGGGTAAGTTGTTCCGAGAATTGGGTAATGTCTTGTTGTCAACCATTAGTTGGTACCTACCCACCCTTATTTTGGAATTGTTATTATGGTGAGAGAATTAGGTAAGATGGCTATCTAATACTACCACCAACCAAACCAAGCAAAATATTGAACTCCCCCTAGGGCTCGAACCCGGGACCTCTGGATCTGAAATACCGATTTCAGATCCAGAGATCTCGGGCGCTCAGATGCGGTTAAATGTAATAATAATAGCGTTTATGGTTCAAAAAATTACAAGACTTATTTTTAAGGTATGTTATAAATGAGAGATATACAGGGTGAGATATCGACCGTCAAAGTTATCGAAATGTCATGTTAGGAGTTACGTGCTCGATCAAAAAAAAAAAAAAGTTCTGCATTAAACTCACTTTTCCAGAAAAACTATAAAATATTAGATTTTCTTTAATGCAGAACTTTTGGCTTGGCCTCAGTGGCCCTGGAAACTCATCCTGTATAGATAATGTTGTGGAGGTAAAGAGGTTAGCCGACGAATTCAACTTGGATGGGCATCGTAAAGTCGGAAAGCTACGCAATATCTTCTTGTCCAAGATACCGCAGAGCCTCGAGACCAGTGGTGGATCATTTTTTATGTATTTTTTTTTATACTACTTGGAGACGAAACAAGCAAATTGCCCATAGGAGATTTGAAGTGCATCTCTTGTCTATAAAAAACCTTACATACGGCGTAGGTCATCTTGAGGCATAAAGGAATATTCCCGTAATTTTACCATACCCTTCAAACCGGAACACAGCAATGCTGCTTGGAGGCCGAAATAGGTATGGTGGTAGTCCTTCCCCGGTCGAGCCATTTCACAAGGCGCTCTACTACTCTTATACAAGAGGAATAATTTAAAGGGTATCACGCTTACGACACCCTGAGCAGAATCTTAGAAGAGCTCTTGGGAAACCTCTTCAAGTTTCGGAGCCTCACACAGATACGTGTTTTTTTTTATTGTACGACGGGGAAGCCTTGGCCTTCATCTCACCTGGTAACAAGTTGAGATAAGGCCAACGGTGGAGGCGCACTTTACCCGGAATCCTCAATAAACTGAGGAACTGGCTATCTTACCTCTAAAGGCCGGAACACATTTTTTTTTAAGAATTGTTATTATGGCGACAGAATTAGGTAAGATGGTGTCTGTTCCATTTCGAAGTGCTTTGGTAGAATAGCTGTTTTTCTTTTACCTTTTACTCGCTTCCATCGGGTACTGGGCCTTAGTAACCCGACTTGCAAAAGTTTAATTTAACAAACTAACTTAATGCCGTGAACTTTGCACTAGCATGTCACGAAATGTAATGTAAAATGAGAGCAGAATGAGGGTATTTTTAAAACATATTCATTTGTGCATTTAGGTTGCACGCGCTAATAGACAGCTTCTACCTCTCAAGTATGGTCCAAAGAGTAAGCTGAAAGCTTCATTTCAAATATGAAATAACTGTTTGTTTTACAGCAATATATTTTTCTTTACTATATATGTTTTTTTTTCAAGTTTTTGCACTTGCTCACAACGTATGCAATAATAACACGAAAATTAACAACCCGAAACGGGACGCGAACTTGTATCTTTTCCTCGTTGTTCGATTGGTTAAGAGCGTATCCAGCTTGAGGAAAAGATGCGGGTTCGAGTCTTATTTTTATATTTTTATTTTTTATTAATTTAGAAATATTTATTGTTAATTCACCGATTTCAAAACGCTAAATTCAAAAGTAGCTTTGTTTGTTTTAAATATTTAACGGCTAAACGAATCACTTGAAATGAGTATACCTCTAGTGTATGTCATAGAAACAACTTTGGGTATTTGATGCGGCTAATTGATTCAGGCATTACTTTGCGGAAATCCATTGTTCAATATTAAGCTTATAGTTTCTACTCGCAGTTATACCCGTTTCAAATCTGCCCGCATAAATAATTACAATATTATAGCCTGAAAACAAATCAAATAGGCACCTACTTATATATTTTGGAACAGAAACATATAAACTTAAAGTGATAAACGATGGTGTCTGCATTGGTTACTGTTGAAAATTATTTCGCAGATACCAAAGACTTCTACTCAGTTTTTTTGAAAAAAAAAAAGTTTCACTTAAAATCAAATAAGAATCTTAAATAAATTTAACTGAATTAAGAGATGAGAGGGAGGTGGACGTGGGGGTTACGAGTGCTTTTTCTTTTGATCACCAGAGTGGAATGTGTGTGAGGGGTAAAAGTGAGCGTGTGAGTGTAAGCATGGAGTGTGAGGGTGATGTATGAGTGTGTGGAAGTGATGAGTGGGTGGGTGTGTTTTCATTTAACAGAAAAATATTAAGTAACAACATTCGCTAAATTAGTTTCACACTAATAAAGCGCAATTTTCACAGAATATTTTTCTGTGTGTAGGTATACACAGTATGGTGTTTTTTTTTTCAAATAGGCGTTTGAAATATTTGATGTGTCAGCAACTCGAAAGTGATGCTTCTGGCGCTGCGAGCGTCCATATGCGACGATGACCACTTTCAATCAGAGTGCTTAGTGCGAGTTGCAATGGAAGTTCACTCGATTCACGTTATCTCACCGTGAATGGTGAATAGGTATCAATTTTCGTACAAATCGTAGTAAACGCAAGTGTTCGAGCAGGTATGGAGAGGTTATGGATAATGTAGATTTGACGTTTCAAAATGATACTAAAAAATCTTAATGAATAAAGAAATTTTGACTTTGACTTTGACTTTGGAACAAGTAGAAAACTCGCTCTAGACACACTGGTGGGTCGTATGCCTGTTTACCACCTAAGTGGTAAAAACACACACACACCAAAAACACGCGCTCTTATGTTTACACCACACACCAAAATAAAAACACGTGCTCTTATGTTTGTGTGTGCTGTCATCGAAAATGCACAGAACGACCTCACTGGTGGCGGGTTTAATATTTTACAAATATTACAAGTCAGACAGAGTAAGAATGTTTATTTTTAACGTGTTACTATAAGGTGGTTTCTCAAATTTATTTACGCGTTTTAACGCACTTCGGGTACAATTTTTGAAATTTCAATCTTGGATTCCCGAAAATTAAGTATATGAATTTTGTTAATGACAGTGCGGTTATCATTGTGCGATATGATTTTTGGCAAATAGTAGCTTCAAATCACATTATGGATTAAATAACTGGCCTTGTACACGCACATTTAGGGTTCCGACTTCCGACCGATATAATTGCAAGGCAAAAAATCTCTCGTCAGCGTTTTAACCGCCTCTATGGTCGAGTGGTTCAACCCACTGATTTCAGATCCAGAGGGCCCGGGTGCGATCCCCAGGGGAAGAAATATTGTGTTTGGTTTGGATGGTGATAGGATTGTTTAAGTCCGCCTGGCTAGCTACCACCATCTTACCTAATTTTGTCGCCATAATAACAATTCTTAAAAAAATGTTGTGTTCCGGCGCTTATAGGTAAGATAGCAAGTTCCTCAGATTATTGAGGATTGCGGGTGAAGTGCGCCTCCATCTTCGGCCTTATCTCAATTTGTTAACAGGTGAGATGAAGGCCAAGCGCTTCCCCGTCGTAGAAGATTAAAAAAAAACGGCTTAATTATACAGGGTGCCGTTATCAGCCTTTGGGTATGGAACCCTAAAAACGTAAAATTTGCTTCTACGTCCAGACTACACGTAGGTTGTATAACAGCAGTAATAAGATGTTCAGATTTTTTATATTTTTTTCAGTTAGGCAACCATAACTGAAAAAAACTTTGCTCGTATAGATTCAGTAGTTAGGGAACCAATACGCAAAGAAACATTAAATACAATAAATATATTTTTAAGTAGGCTACAATTGACCAAAAACCGTCTCATGCATACTTACCTCTGTGGTTCCACATAAAAACTACATGGAGGGTTGTGTGGCGGCCTAATGATGTACTGGCTGAAGATTAACTATTCGTTCTGATTTTGAATGTAGAATTAATTTTGCACTTATACAAATTCACTGATTGAACCAATCCACAGCTGCTCATAGCCCACGGAAGAAAGTCCCTATCTTTGGACTCTCAATGAGTTCATGAGTTCAAACCCCAGGGGAGTACAATGATGTGCTTTGTTTGGTTGGTGGTAGGACTTTGTTTAAGTCTGCCTGGCTATTTACCACTATTTTACCTTAGTCTTTCGCCATAGCAACAATTCCAAAATTGTTGTGTTCCGGCATTTAAAGGGAAGATAGCCAGTTCTAGACCATAGTGGATTCCGGGTGAAGTGCGCCTCCACCTTATCATAACTTGAAAATCAGGTGAGATGAAGGCCACTTCCCCGACGTACAATAAAAATACAATTTGGAGCTCAATACCTCTTTGATTAGCTGGCCGTTTAAATGATGTTGTGTCGTTTATATAGGTACTTTTTTAATCGTCTTGTATTTCTTGTAAGATATGAGAAGTTAACTCTTGCATGAACCCAATTTGGAGACATGAAGGAGGCATTGTGTGGTTTCCATTGAAAAATGCACCGTGGCCAGTGACGGCGCTCAAGAGCCTATCGCTCCACAAACCGGTGATGGACAACGAACCTATACTTCAATGGAATGGAATTGTTTTCCAGCTTATAATCAGTATTTTTCTTTATTCTTTGACGGGGATACGCTTGGCCTTCATCACACCTGTACCTAAAGCTATTCTTTTATTTTCATTCAATGCTAGTGTTTCCATTATATAAATTGTCTGTGCTGTGTTAACAAGCCTCATAGCTCAGTTGGTAACTCTGCCTTCTGCGCTGTAGGCTGTGGGTTCGATTCCCACCCAGGACAAAAAATTGTGTGATGTATATAGATGTTTGTTCTGTGTTTGGGTAAAAAGTGTTCTTTCCGTAATCTAGTTCCCATATTATAAGTTATGCTTAGTTAGGGGCTAAATGGCGCTGTGTGAAATCAATGTCCTGTAATATAAATAAGAGTACATTGTTAATCGTAGATTTGATATCTGTAGAAACCCTATCGAAAATCGTTTGACATTTTTTTACACCTCAGTAAAATGTTAATACAGTAGTAGGTTAGCTAGTACTGGCAATATAGAAAAAATTCTTGATTTTTATGGTTCCGTACCTAAAAGTTGCCATCGTGACCCTAGCTTCCACGGTAAAAGGTTGGCAGTTGAAATTTCAGCGAAAGTAGGAATTCTGAAGATACTAAATGTGTTATCATACAAATAAGGTTTTGCCTTGAAATTTAAGTCGGAACCCTCAGTGTGAGTGTCCGCACTTGACCAGTTTTATTACGATCTAGTTTACTATCACATAAACGCTTTCAGCTAGTAACAAAATTTAATATTTTAAACCTCTGCAGCAGATACTCAGTTTTTAGTGTGTGCGATGAAAAATAAGTGGAATTTTCAATGCCGTTTCCAGAATTTTTAGAGCAAACCTCATCTAGCATTACCCATTGAAACTGGCACTATAGAGCCTTTCTGAGGACAATACAGTACATTAGGTGCACACAGTATGCCTCGATAGTCAGTATAAGACTATACTTAGTCTACCACGACATCCTGTAGGCGTAGTCGTAAGTAACTACCTATATACTTACTATGAAGTTTTACAAGTCTCCCTTTTACTTACACCTTTTTGCATCAAATATTAATAGTTATATCTATATATATGCGTCACTTTCTTATCTTATCAAATTACCTTACAAATACAAACACATATTTAACAACTATGAAAAATAATATGTGGGTACTAAATATAAATTATATTACATAGGTACTTAGTATACATTTTATAAATCAATAGCTTTTATATATATTTTTATTTAATTATAATTTATGTCAGAATAACAGCGTTTTTCTAATTGCATATGAAAGTATACCGGAATCATACCCATGACCTCCAAATTTACTAAACCACCATTAATCTGTAAGAACCTATTAATAAAAAATAATCATGCAATTTTTTTTCTACCACTATGTTTTTCTATTGTGCGTTGAGGAGTTTTGGTCCCCAGGTCCAAAGATATTCATAGGATATTCACCAAATTAAAATGAGATCAATTTCAGTAATAGGTACCTATATCTATAGAGACAAGTCGTAGTCAACAAAGAATTTCAAAATCGATTTAAAAATGACAGATTTCTCAGGTTCAATTCATTATAGAAAAAAATCCGAATTTAGAAATTCCTCCTTTTTTCAGTTGGTTAAAATCATGATAATGATTTCTCTATCAAAAAACCTTGTGGAGAGCAATAACACATGATTAAAATATTTAAAAAAATGTACAATCTTAAGGAGGTTATTAATAAAACACTTATTTAGTTGATTGAGTGAGCGAAGCGAACGAGATCTCCATGTTATGTTATGTTAGGAAATCCGGCATGTTATGTTAGGAAATCCGGCATGTTATGTTAGGAAATCCGGCATGTTATGTTAGGAAATCCACATATAGATGTGGCAGTGTTTGTGATTGTGACGGATAACTCTCGAACGGGTTATCCGATTTTCATTAAATTGAAACAAACTGTAAAGAGATAACGTAGGTAAATAGAAATTGTTTGTCGCGGGAGATTTTTGATAAGTGGGGTACAATAAAAAAAAATCAATAAAAATTTTCGCCCATATCTTTTGAATGGCTAATCCGATCAATTCAACATTTTGGTTATGCAGATATTACATACGAGGCTTTTTTTTAAACAAGCGTCGTTTTTGAAAATAAAGAGAGGAAAAAAGTGCTTAAGTAAGGTAAGGGGGTGTAATGAAAGCACACTTTTACCGTCGTTTAATAACGTTCTATTTGAGAAATAATTACCGTAGTTAAATACCTAACACAAACCAGACATCACGTGATCTCAGCTCCGGGCAAACTACTAGTAACTACCACTAAGATAAACTACGTTGAAATACTGATAGTATGATTTACCTAATTAAACATACATAGAAACTGATATGTCATTGGTAGGCCAGCTTGCAGAACAGATAACCGCTGGGGAGCAAAGATTCTCATATAGCGACCACGATTAAACGCGAAACGGAAGGTGGGAAGAATCGATGGACCGACGACTTTATGGCGGTCGCTGGGAGTCGATGTATGGAAGCGGGTTCGCTATTTGGATCACAATTTTGAGAGACCTACGTTCAGTAGTGGTTTTAATAGGCTGAAATGATGATTATTTAGCAAGCGTGTAGGTTGTGGGTTCGATTCCCACCCAGGACAAACAATATGAAAATCATATGATAAATATAGATTTGTTCTGTGTTTGGATGTTGTATTGTATGTATAAAAGTATTTAAGTATTCTATCCGTAATCTAGTTCCCATATTACTAGATGGCGCTGTGTAAAATTAATGTCCTGTAATATTTATTTATTTATACATACATAATGCAGACTAAGCACTCGTGTGTATACATTTGGTATATAAAAGCTAAGGTTCTCTTGATTTATAGTCGCTGCCACTACAATCTACCTACTTTATTGCGTGAAGTACAACAGTTGCAGGTATACTAAAGTCAAGATGCTAAGTTCTATTCATACCTTCAATATTACCTAATATTTTTTTTACAAATTGTCTTTAGGAGCCAGGACTCAGGACAAAGGAGCAGTGAAGCGAACTTGACGCGAAAATTACCTTTGTCTGGTGTATAACCAAGTAATCGCAATGTTAGATTTTTAATTTAGGTTATTTCTCTTGAGATTGTATGAGCAAAATATTAAGCACAGGTTAATGAGTTTTAGCACTAAAGTCTCTATGTTGTTTGGATTTCGCTAGAACAATATGCAATGTTTATTCGTTTTATTAGTGAATAGAAATAAAAACATTTAGTTGATAACGACAAGAAGCAAGATAAATACAGACGAAGAAGAATAAACAAAGTAAGTATAGGCAGCATAGTGTGTTGATTTATTTATTTATTTAATTAAATAAATAAATAAGCAAGTACAAGAAATATAAACAAAACGATACAACCAAAAGACACGTACCTATTATACAGCAATAATTTACCTGACTTAATCTATGTCCCTACGCACCATACCTACGCAACACCCAACAAACCAAAATCGTACCTATTACCACTCGTTGGTACCTACGCTTACCTTTTTTTGAAAAAAAATATGTTACCCTTCATCTCACCTGGTAACAAGTTGAGATAAGGCCGAAGGTGGAGGCGCACTTCACCCGGAATCCTCATCAAACTGAGAAACTGGCTATCTTACCTCTGAATGCCGGAACACAAAATTTTTTTTAAGAATTGTTATTATGGCGACAGAATTAGGTAAGTAGCTAGCCAGGCGGACTTCAACAAAGTCCTACCACCAACCAAACCAAGCACAATATCTTGTACTTCCCATGGGGATCGAACCCGGGACCTCTGGATCTGAAATCGGTGGGTTGAACCACTAGACCACAGATGCGGAAACATACTATAATCTGCCTGTGACATCAGGAAGTTAGGGCTGGTGTGGCTGATTTGGCTGAAGATCACAAGAGGTACACCAGGCACACCAGGGTACGAGCGCTGGTGCATCAGGGCCAAGGGTCCAATATTATTTGGTCTAATACTATTCAGCTAATGCAGGCAGTGTCATGGGCACGCTTTCGTCTTGTACTGGTCAGGATCAATTGAGTTACTCATAGACCGTTTGTAACAGTCCGTAGGTAACCCGGCTGCATCCTTTGTAAAATGTTAATACTTATTAAGTTTTATTGAACATAATTATGAGTTCTAAATTCTTCCTTGATTTTGTTAATTCTAATTATCTTATACGGCCATACAATAAACATGTTGCTGTGCTTGGCAATTCGGCACCAACTTCAAATTATATGTTCTTACCCTTAGAGTTATTTGTAAGTTTTTAGTGGTGAAGTCGGTTCTATTTTTTTACAAAAATAGTTTATTTGAAAGTCAGTTAAAAAGGAGCACTCAATCCAAACGCACACGTAATGAATTATAATAAGCATTGTTATACCATATAGGAAATCTTTCGTATTTTATTTAAAATTTCAAGGAGCAAAAAGCACAATCGATTACAACGAGTGCCTTCTTCAGTATCTAGTTGAATGAGGTACAGAGATAAGATAGTACAATGATGCTGTTTATTTAAGATAAAATGCATCAAACATAACACAACCTGTGATAAGACCAAATGTTATAATAATATAACAGATAATTACGTTTCAAAAACATAAAAGAAAACCGACTTCAACAAAGAATATGATACAAATTTGGGTCACGTATGTTTTTCAATTATTTTGATTTGATAACAAAATCGATTTTGATGAAATTTCTATCGGACCAATTGAACAGTAGGTAAGTACATAGGTAGGTGATTAATTCTATTCTTTCAAATAAAAAATATTTCCAAACGGGTGATGAACGGGGTTCTAAGGTAATAAACATAATAAGGGGTTAGTTTTTTCCTTACTATTGAGGTAATACACCCTTAAAATAGACAAATCGCTTCAAGTGTGCCTATACATTTGAAGAGTTCCCTCAGTTTCTCCATGATACCATCATCAGATCATCATCACCTGACATCACCTGATGACGATGGGACCAACTGGGAAGTAGGTATACCCTTTTAAACAAAAAATAATTTTCCAAATCGGTCCAGGCGTCTTCGCGTATCAGGGACCATAAAACTTTTTTGAAGTTGGTTAAAAATGTTATATAACAGAAAGAGAGAACAGTGCGTACATAAAATTAATCTCAAACAAAATTATTTCGGTCGCAAAATATTTCATAATGTGCAAAATGATTTTGTCAGAAGTGGGATTCGAACCCACGCCCACAGAAGTGGACTGCGACCTGAACGCAGCGCCTTAGACCGCTCGGCCATCCTGACTATGAATGTGCATGTGAAATTTCTTATTCGTCTATAAGTAGCAGCATGGCTGAGAAGAAACCATGAAAAACGAAGGTGATAGCGCATTCATCCGGAATCCTAAACAAACTGATGAACTGGCTCAACTCTAAACGCCAGAACACCGAGGCGGTTAGTAAGGAGATTAATTTCATAGTACACAACCTTGAATCATCATAAGGTTGCCTGCAAGAGATGTAGGTACCACTTTTAAGCGATAAGAGTACACTATGGCATTCATCCTATATAATTTTGATGCAATAAGTTTTTGTGGAAATTAACAATAACAACAACTTCATTTTTGACATTACATGTTTTAAGTTTTTAAAATAATTATTTATTTGTAGTTACTTTCATAAGATCCTACTTTAGTACCTGTGTAGGACTGAAGTGTGATTTTCTCAGAAAATTATCGGAACTGCAAACTGCACATTTTAACGCCACAATAAAGTCCGTCCGGCTTGTCGTTTGATCTGGCCATGTGGTTCCGGCGGCAGACATTGTTACTTGCTCTTGAGCTATTTAGGGTTCATTTCATAACCAACATTATAAACAACTGGTGCAAGTTCGCCTCCGTGGTCTAGTGGTCAACCCACCGATTTCAGATCCAGAGGTCCCGGGCTCGATCCCCATGGGGAGTACAATATATTGTGCTTGGTTTGGTTGGTGGTAGGACTTTGATTAAGTCCGCCTGGCTAGCCACCACCATCTTACCTAATTCTGTCGCCATAATAATAATTCTTAAAAAATGTTGCGTACCGGCATTCAGAGGTAAGATAGCCAGAGTTCCTCAGTTTGTTGAGGATTCCGGGTGAAGTGCGCCTCCACCTTGGGCTTTTCTCAACTTGTTACCAGGTGAGATGAGGGCTTGGCCCTCGTTTCCTCGTTGTATAATAAAAAATAAAATCTTCAGCTAAATTACAACATTAATACAAGCCTCATAGCTCAGTTGAACAAACATATATTCATCACACAAATGTTTTATCCTGGATGGGAATCAAACCCACCTACTGCGCAGAAGGCAGAGCTACTTCCAACTGAGCTGTGAGGTAAATTCGGCAAATCTACTTTTTTCATGTAATATTAAATTTCCTTGATAGAGTTCAACACACCGTGAGTCACGTGTGTAAGTATTTGTAAATGAGATATAGGTACAGGCATCAAGGTATAAGTATACTAGGTACGTAGACTCGCGTCCGGCTCGTTTGATCGCACCATTCTTGATCGGCTGATGTTTTGCACGTGCGATGAAACGGTAGGCGAGCTCACACGTGTGTGGGATTCAATAATGACGACCGTCTAGCTCAATAGATAGTAGATCTGCCTCCTGTGATGTAGGTTGCGGGTTCGATCCCACATGATAAACATTTGTTTTTGTTTATTTTTATTTGTGATAATAAACTTTAATGGAGCCCACGCATAGATAGACAGGTGAAGAGACTTAGATCTGCAACATATGCTGTAAAAAAGAAACGTCTTCTCACAGACGTTGCTACAGCAAGACTAGTTTACTACAATACTTTCACAGTAGTATTTCATTCATATGGCATAATATTGTAGGGAAGTGCTGCTGATATAGACACCATATTCGATGCAGAATAGGGCTGTTCGCGCTGATTTATGGATATATTGACGATGCCCTGCCAATTTATTAATGAAAATATTACTTATGTACCTACGCGCGTAAATATATGTGATAAACATAATTAAAATACTAGAAATAACAAAAAACTCGCTGTTCCCACACATAAGGTTAATAAAACGTTCTTAGGGTAAACTGTACCTATAATTAATTATCAGCTTGTCAAATAATACATTCAAAAATGTTGTATAACAAAAGCTATCTAGGAAAGCTAATTATAAAAAATCTAATTACCTAGAAGATAAGAAAGCCTGGCATTCAAAAAATAATTTGCTCCAGTGAATAAATTGTAACTAGTAAGTATAAGATAACTTTAAGCTATTATATTGTACCATTACAATGTAAAGAAACATTTCAAGGTTGCCTATCTGAAATCACTTTAGTGATACGTCCATTGTACTTACACACTGTCACCTAATATTTGTATTCTTTGTGTACAAAATGAAGTTCATTCGTTAATTACTCTTTGAAAAATGCTTGAATTGCCGATAGAAGATCGCAGAGCCGTAAAACGCACTAAATACAACTCTTAGATTTCACAGCAGACAGGTCAGCGTTTCCCCAGGGTGCTTACCCCATGTGGTGCAAATAGCAAAAGGGGCGCGAGTGTATGTCTAATTGCCTGCGGATGTGTTGCAACTCAGTTTTGTGCGGTCGCGATGTCCACAGCAGGGCTGGCACAGACTTAAAAATAGATATGTCTTAGCGACTGCTGATACAGGTGAAAACTTCAACTTTGGAATAATTCAACTCTACTAGTGATAGCATTATTGGAAATATTCGAATGTTTTGTTTTTGATATTAATTAATTCTAAAAAGTTTTCACTTCATGCAATACTATCTTTATACCGCAGATAAGTAGTTGGCAAAATGTCTAATTTCATGTAACGATTGTCAAATATTTGTGA
Source organism: Venusia cambrica (assembly GCA_951394065.1). Lineage (NCBI taxonomy): Eukaryota > Metazoa > Arthropoda > Insecta > Lepidoptera > Geometridae > Venusia > Venusia cambrica. The sequence goes on along the minus strand of OX596044.1, from coordinate 3,846,567 downwards.
GTAGGCTGCTACTACAGTAGGTATAGCATGTTGGCGATGCATGTCAATGACGCGAACCCATAAGTTTCCACCTATCGAAAATATCTCAACGCGGCTTAAGAAGTTTTCACTTCAAAATCTCTCAGTCTTAGAGATAGAAGTCTGGGTCTAGAGTGTATCTTCACTTATACGTTAGAGGTAGGTGTGATTTACCTCCTAGTGGTCTTCACCGGGCAATTGGATCGCTGGCTTTTACTAGCAGCTACAGCTGAATGGTCACAACACAAGTGGTAGCACCTATAAAGGTCACCTGGCTAACCTCCCGCCGAAGTCCTTCGCAAAACGATTCTGTGTTCTTTTGGTGCACGGGAGAACCTGTGTCATCAATATTATCTCAGTAAGTATAGGTAAGTACCCAAAAGTGGTTCAATATAATAAGAAGAAATATCTAGGTTAAGGTCCAGAAAAGTCTTGCTTAGTAATTCGAAGATTATGACAGTTATTAATTTTGTAGGTGGTGGTGACATTGTTTTGCAACTTGTGCCAACCCTATCCTCAAGTACCTGTGGCATATCGTAGTGCACTTGCGATAGCAAGAGGGTGTAAAAATACCTAACTCAACACACACCACCCATAAAATACCCAGACATACATTCTCATACCTACGGATGTAAACACGATTGCATGCATAAGCTTGCGGAAGTTCGGTCGTAAAAGTGCATAAAGATATGTTCATGAGCAAGGTCAATTTACTGTTATGTTTCTAAGGAAATGGCTATGATTTAAATGGTCAGCTAATGAAAGAGATTTTGGTCAGCAGTTTTTGATATGATGTGAATTAATTAAAACAAGGCGTTTCTGGATGCAATCTTAATATAATATTTACTAAAAATTGTTGCAAGCTAGACTATAGTGAAACATGAGAACATTATGTATAATTATTAATTACCACCTTTAAACCATGTTTGCAGCAATGAAGATATTTGAATTTGAAAAATAAATAAAAACATAATAAAAATGTTCACAGGACGTTAATTTCACACAGTGCCATCTAGCCCCAAACTATGCAAAGCTTATAATAAGCTGTCAAATTAACATTTTAGCATATTTTTCTTGCTTTCAAAAATATTATTCAATTTGCAAAACAAACAAGGGTTGTGTATAAAATGTAATTAGGACGCAGAAATGTATGAGTTGCTACCTATAATAATTCTGCGTGATAAAATATTTTTCAAAGTTTATTTCCAACTTACTTCTACATTTTAAGAAGTTGGAAGAAAAATCAGTACCTTCTTTAATTATTACTAATAATTAAACTATACGTCATCGCTTTAAAAGCAATATCTACCAGACAACCTTTGGATGTAGGTAATGGATGGTTAGAAATAAGGTAACGTGTTAACAATACCCGAACGAAATAATGTTTTAAAATGTGTTAAAGAAAACGACATGCAGCGACTAAATCACTTAGTAAAGTTAATATTATTTATCTACTTGTCTTTGTACGAATGTGCGTGCATAATAATGTTGTCTTTGTGCTACCCATTCTATGAAAATCTTGAATGAATTGGCCAAGTGTGATACTTACTTAGTAGGCATCCCGCTACGAAATTCTGATAAGTAAACCTGTCCTTTGGTAAATACCAACATTTTAAATAAAATGTTGGTATTTACCTAAGGACAGGTTCAAATGAGAAGGCCTAGTCCCACTTTCCCATACAAAAGTTCCATTTGCATTTCGAAATGGCAAGTCTGATTCAAAAGATTTATATAGGTAGGAGTTGTACAGTTATAATCGGATAGGGATAATCTGTGTCTGTGATGCGTTACTTTTTCTAAAAAACGAATACAAACCAATATATTATATGGAAAAGAGTTTTTACACACAAAACTCTTCGCTTTTCCATATTATTTTCATTGAATTTAGCGCACAACAGACGCAGATTATCTCTTTCCGATTATGCCTGCAACATTTTATGTGAATCGGATTTACCAATTCGAAATGAAAAAGGAACTACGTTTGTACTGGAGAGCGAAAAACAGCGGCCGGCAGCTAGGTAGGTACCTACATCTAAGCTTGACTTTTCTATCCTTCTCCTTTCATTTATAAACATCCATTACACGCAAAGATACTTCAGTAAATTTGCAATAGTTTTTGTGTTACCTGCATAGGTTAATTACTCAATAGAGACTTGATTTTGGCTGTATCAAACATAAGTAGCGTCATCTGGGTGTCACTTTTAGTTTGCTAGCAAAGCGTCACCTAGCGTCAAACGTTGCTAACACAAGAGTTTGTTTTACTACACTCATAGCGGGCGTGGCAGCTCTGCATAGCGGTCGTAGCATAGCAAGTAAGCGTAGAACTCAGTTCTATTGTTACAACATAGATGGCGCTTATGCTTAGAAAAATAACTGGTACAAAAATCCACGAATTCCTGGCCAAGTGATAGCATAAACTGTAGTCTGTAGAGTACCTAGAAGACAAATTTACACAGTATTTTGATGAATATAAAATAATCTTAATTATATTAGAAAATAGCAGCTAGCACGTTGTACCTAAGCTCGACTTTTGCCTCTTGTGTGATGTAAAATGGAAGTTCAATGTAAGGCATATATACTAGGTAAGTATGATAAACATTGTTGCCTACCCTTTCTCGAGAAGTGGCCAGTAACGAGTGGCCATCAGTGCACTCCGGCTGCACTGCAACAAAGCTGGTGATTTATTGGCGCTATGAGTACAGCTCGTGGGTTTTGTCAGGTCATATACCATTAGAGCCGTTGCTTGTGAAAAGAGTAATGACTTTGATAGAGCAACCGCCTTTGAAGAACGGTTTATCTTTGTCGGTGTCATGCATGTTGCGATATAAAAATACTGCACTATCTTTAGCGGAAGTAAAGCGCTTTGAATTGCAAGTAAATTACTCCAATTAATCTAGCAGGTACCTTTGTTGTGTCAGTACATATTGCGACTAAAGAATTGACCACTTACTCAGACCAAGTAGTAAATGCCGACTCAGGGATCTCGCTAGAAGGACAGCAGCTCACTTTTGTGTATTATCTACACCTTTACTGTGATCACCAATGCGCCAGACAAGGGTCGTTATTATGACAAAAATCATCAGGTTTTGATGAGGCTCTGTCCAGCAGTGGACACTGATGGACTGTTGATCTGATGATGTGAAGTATCGTCTTGTACAATAATAATGGCTTGTAACAGAATAAAGAGAAATATTTTTTTGGTATCCTAAGGTAAGGTCCCTACCTATCTATACACGGGCCGAATCGTGATATCAACGAATACGATTAATCGGCCGAACGTTTGGTAAACAATTCAGCAAACCGAATATTCGGCCTTACAAATTAAAAAACCAATCAATTTAAAAAAATGAATTTATTTCTAAACGTATTTGTTTTAAGTTAATTATTTGAACTAGGGCTGGGAATCCTTCTGTTAAGTTTTGGAAAACCTGTGTTAGAAGGGTTCCTTCTTTCTAGAGATATTATTTAATAGACTTGAAATAAATTTGAATTCAATAATAATGCATCTAATCTGTTTACTAAAAAAATATAGCTAATGTAATCCCTTGGCAATTTGGCAGGATTAGACGCGGTTTATCCTGCATTACAAAATAACAAGTGTGTTACGAGGACTTATTCCCAGAGGTCCATGATGTGGCCAATCTTCCTGAATGTTTATTACTTCATCTAAAAATATTGACACATTTGATTGGGAGAAACCGTAACTTGAAAAGCAACTTCCAGAACGAAAAGCCGATACCTAAAAAATCACGCTTCAATATAGAAAATATTCTCATGAAATTGTTTTTTACAAACAATTCATCTATCATCTATTTACTTACATGTTTACGACACCGTTTTACGACATTTTTTTATACCACCTCTGTGGCCTAGTGGTTTGCCCACCGTTGTCAGATCCAGAGGTCCCGGGTTCAATCCCCATAGGGGAAACAATAATGTGCTTCTTACACTTGAAATATCTTAATAAATCTAATACATATTCATAGCGATGTTCAGGGGATAGCCGTGGTCGTATGCCGCCGTAAAAAAATATATTAAAATATATTACAGGACATTTATTTCACACAGCGCCATCTAGCCCCAAATTAAGCATATCTTGTAATATGGGAACTAGATTACGGATAGAATACTTAAATACTTTGTAAATACATACGTACTATATGATACGACACCCAAACACAGAAAAAACATATATATTCATCACACAAATGTTTGTCCTGGGTGGGAATCGAACCCACAACCAACAGCGCAGAAGGCAGAGTTACTACCAACTGAGCTATGAGGCTTGACAAAACAATACATTCCAACAGTAGTAAGCGATCCTTAGCTTAGGCAAATAACCAAGTGACAAAATTAATCGTATAAGTTCAACTTCCTCTGGTTGTCTAAGCCATGCAAAGTAGGTGTTTCTGGATGCAAAAAAAAAAAAAACCTGACAATATACTGACGTACTTCGTCAAACTAACTGTTTAAAAATTATGCTATTATTTCTACTTTAATATACTCTTTATTCAATTACTGCTAATAGTTTCAATATTTTTTATCCAATTAGTTCGCTAATTGATTCAGGCGTCATTTTCGTGAGATCCATTTAATATGAAAACTAAGAATAGACCGTTTATAACGGTCCATAGGTAACCCGACTGCTTTCCCTGTATGAAGTTTATTATATTATTTTTATTATATTATAATTGTACATTATTATATTTTTTATATGAATTGTCTTCTATAAAAAAAATATATATGTAGTTATATTTGAAAACATAAAAATATTTCGTAACACATCCTTAGAAAATAACTAATCGACTCTTCTTTTTCTTACTATCTCTATTTCTTTTACTATTTATATATCAATCCTCAAGAAACATAGTACTCTTACCGCTAACTTGACGATGAACCACAGCGGATTTGTTTGCTGTTTTGTTTGAACTATTTGGAATATGAATATTCCAATTAGTTTAACCGGTTTTCTTTGAGTTGAACTTAGGGGAAAAGATTTTATATTCTATAAGATGCCTCATAGCTGTGGTAGGTATATTTATTTCCTATCTATCTACAAATCGTAGCAGATTTTGTTAATAAACCCAGATTATGCCAATAATGGTTGAGATCATAGCCGTCTGAACAGAAGTTGTCTTGGGGGACATAACAATAGACATAGACGTGTGTAATGGCGAAAGCCCATCCATAGAATTGCCTGAACAGCTGAGCATTTCACCAATAATGCTTAATGATCCGCTTATAATCATTTGCCAAATTTTTCCTTGACCTGGGTAGCCCTAGGTTGCCTGGGTTGCCTGGGCATTATCTTGGTCATGATGAAGTTTTTCTATGCAGTGAGTCTATACCTGATATTATTTGAAATACACAATATTAACTAAAATTATGATTATTGAGATTTCCGTATTATATTCCGTATAGTATTTCTAAGCAAACGATAACAAAAACCTAGAAAATTATTTTAGTTTAAGTATGGAAGGATATTTGTAAGAATTCAATAAATATGTACAATTATATATGTTTACAAAGGAAGCAGTCGGGTTACTTCACACAAACTAAAGACAGACGCCAATTTGGCCTATTTGTCCTTTCTCCCGTATTTTGACAGATGTTCAACAAAATTGTTATTTATAACGACAGGGTGTGAAACGGTGCTTATTTATTTAGCGGGAGTCCATGACGTTACAATTAGTGGAATATAATTTGTCGTGTTAATAGCCTTAAAATAGCTTTGGGACCGCCATTTGCTAAGGATCTGCTTCTGTTCTTCCGAAATTGGAGATTTTTTGCTTGATATTTAGGTACTATTTCTGTAACACGGCTTCAAGAGAGGTGTGCCGATGTCATACTTATCTGAGCCATCGTCGCAAGGTGGCGTATTTGTCGTTTTTTTAACAGAAGTTTGTGGATGTGTCCAACCTTATTCCGCCTTTCAAACATGCATCTTATTATCATCCCCATATTGTTGATATTCCATTTAGGACGAAGCGCCATAAAAATGCACACTGCGAAAGCTTTTTTTTATTGTACGACGGGAAGATGCATGGCCTTCTTCACACCTGATTGTTTAGGTAAAAATAAGGCCGAAGGTGGAAGCGCACTTCACCCAAAATCCACAACAGGACTTTGTTTAAGTCCAATACCGCTAGCTACCACCATCTTCACCTAATTCTGTCGCCATAACATCAATTCTAAAATTGTTGTGTTCCGGCATTTAGAGGTAAGATAGCCAGTTCCTTAGTTTGTTGAGGATTCCGGGTGAAGTGCGCTTCCACCTTCAACTTGAAAACCAGTTGAGATGAAGGCCAAAGGCTTCCACGTCAATAAAAAACAAGTTATCTGAAATAAATGAATTTACATGATTTAAAGCAACGTTACATTCTATCACTATCTCCGCAAACAAGGCTTTCATTCCATATCTCCGATAATAAAACTAAACCTTTAACCGGGATGCCCCACGGCATCGATTCCCATTCGAGGTCTGAGGTCATTGTTGTAGCGTTCGACATTTGCATGTTGCGAAACAAAAGCACATCGATACTCGACAATACTGGGCCAAAGACGTCAACAATGAAAAGCAAGAGAGATCGCTTACAGAAATGTCGATAGCTAAAATGAACCCTAAGACACGTATCTACGTAAAGGCGACAATCGAATGAAGAACGAAGATAATATTTTCGTAGGCAAACCTCGTTCGTGCTTAGTAGGATGACTATGGGATAAATTCAGTAGCAAACATTAATGGTTACTTGGTATATTATTTTACTCTAAGAGTTTTATAATACTGGACTTTATACGCTATTTAAACGGGAAGTAAAAAAAATATAGTTGTCTCGACAGAGCTTACCTATTTATTTATTTAAGGGTCCGTGGGGAGCCGGGGTCCTCCGGGTTTTCAAAACACTTAATTGTGACGACACGTGACCATTTATTTAGGTTTTAATTAGCTGACCTAAATAAAAGGCTGTCAGCGAATTACCATAGCTATTCAGGGTGGCAATTCAGACAGTGACTTGGGCACGCTTCGGTCTGGCAATGGTCTGGAAAAGTTGTGTTACATATAGACCATTTTTAACCGTCCTTAGGTAATCCGACTGCTCCTTTGTACATAAGAAAGAAAGAAAGAAGAAAGAAAAATATTTATTTGGCACCAAGAACAAACACAGCGCATAAACACACAGTAACACATAAACACACTAACTTAAATCTAGTAACAATAGGTAAAAAATAAATAAATAAAATGAGTAGGTAAATACGTAAGTAAACACATATTATACTGCGGCGGCCTGGGCCAAAAAGGTACCACCTCAGCAAAAAGCCACTCCACCATGGAGTGAAGAGGCGCTGATTTTCAGGTGGAACCCACTCGAGCGAAACATACATTTAGTAATACGTACATACATTTAGTAATCGATTTTTTTTATACATGGTCGACAAGAAATATCAAGAAAAATCAAAAAATGTAGGTATATAGACAGCACACGCTTATGGCGGAATAGGTAGGTACAGTCATGGGCAGAAACGTGTATATACATACAGTTTACATGGTTTGATATTCATCTACAGAGGCAATTACTATTGTATACATACTTACTTCCAAATATTGTGTACATATTATAAACTCTTAGATTATACCATATTTGTAATCGTATTGAGGGTGACGTTTTATGAGGTAGTGGACTGTATACATATTTTTGCCTTTTACTGTACATACATCGTAGTTTGTAAGTTTTTTTTTTTCACTATGCTCTTTTAATTCACTTTCTTCGCTGACAAACTACACTTGGACAAACTTATTTAATTAGCTGGCCGCTTTAATTTTAAAAAGAACCAGAAGTACCTACGAAATACATTTTGCTTTGATATTTTTAATTTCCCTGTATTTCGTAACAGAAAGCATGTTCTTTCTACCTTTTTCGGCTTAACCTCTTATAATCTTCATAATATACTTGTAACCCACTTGTGGCTGTATTAGAGGTACTTTAGCGGATACATAAGGTTTATTGCCGAGGGCCCAAGTTCAGGGCAAATATTTGATTTGAGTATCTTGCAGGGAATCTATTTGTTCGGAGTTTGGTTTAAGTTACAATATGAAGAGCGGATGGTTTCAACTCGCTATCAAGAACCATTTATTATAGACTAATTAACAAGCCTCACAGTTCAGTTGGTAGCAGCTCTGCCTTCTGCGCTCTAGGCTGAGGGTTCGATTCCCATCATCATTCCATCATTCCCATCATCGTACCTATCTATTGACAAAAAAATGTGTATGCATTGTTATACTTTCGTAATTTAGTTCCCATATTACAAGTATTGCTTAGTTTGGGCCTAGATGGCGCTACGTGATAAAAAAATAGAGTCTGTAGTGACTTTTAAGAGTAGTAGAATAGTAAGAACAGCTGAGATTGTTGGTACTTGAATTTCAAGGTTGTTGCGTTGGTCGCGATATTTATTATTGAGAGTTATTATTGTAACACAACTGACGCAATGACTTATTAGAACTGACGTTGATTACCTGTCACGGCTGTCAAGCGTCTGTCAATAGGTAGAGGCAGTCTTCGAACGGTCCTTACCCGTACCTCTTAGGATCGTAAAGATAACTTGACAATGTGTTTCAAGTCAAATGTGGAGTCGTGTTGGTAAGGTAACAGTGTGGCGATTTCAATGGTTTTTTTCCCATTTCAAAAAATGCCTAGATAAGTTTTCATTTCAAAAACTGGAGTACGACCAGGCTGTCTAAAAAAAAGTATATATGCGTAAGTATCTGGTTGAGCTTATGATGTATGGAATTGAGGCCTGTGAATATTGTCATGCTTTGAGACATTTTTTTTTATTCGATATTGAAAATCTTGGTTTCTGCAAACTCATGGTCTTTTTAAAACATGTAAGCCCACAAACGATGCAGTAACACGAAATCATGCATGTGATAAGTCTAATGATTTTAATAACAAATTGAGTGTGCCGAAGGCAAATTCCCTTCTCTTTCCCATCTGCATGATCTTTCAAGGTTTTTCTATTTCAAAAGCTTTTTAAGTATTCTATTTGATTACATTCATTTAAATTTCACATTTTTGTATACAGCTTCCCAGCTTCCTCCGATAGAGGATAAACTAGAGAAGAGTATTAGAAGCCCCTAGTGAAAGGGCTCGTCCGGAGAATTACTACCACCATACTTATTTCAGCCGCCAAGCAGCATGGCTGTGTTTCGGTTTGAAAGGGTTGCCGGTGAAATTACGGGTACGTCAGGCTTAACACCTTTATGCCTCAAGTTGACGGGCGCAATGCAGTACCGTGTAGGCTATGTTCTTTGTGGATGTGACCTATGCAGTAAGGCTTTGTCATAGGCAAGAGTACACTTAATACCAGGTGCGCTACCTGCTTGTCCCGTCTCCTAGTAGTATAAAAAAAAAAGAAAGCTGAAACTGTGTCATTAAGATTAGGTATTAAGCAGTTTTTAGAAAATGTATAATAGTGATTAATTGTTTGGCCCTTAATTTAACAAGCCTATATCTCAGCTTACAGTAACACAGCCTTATGGCTACCAATCTACAGGTTGTGGGTTCGATTCCCACCCGGAACAAACAATATTGTGTGATGGATATTGTTGTTTCGTTAAGTATTTGGGTGTTGCATTGTATGATAAGCAATACAGCTTATATTAACATGCAATCAAAGTTATATGTTTACCTTTATACAAAAAAGTATAAGTACCTATGTAATAAAATCATATGAGTATTCGCCTTTGAGGTCTATTGATTAGACCCAGAGGTCTAGAGGAAAATGCTGGGCCTTCATCTCAAAGTTTATAAGTTATGATAAGGCCGAAGAGTAAAACGCACTTCACCCGGAATCCTCAACAGTCTGAGAAACTGGATATCTTGCCTCTGAACATAAAAAATTAGAATTGTTGACACAGTCAAGGTGGTGGTAGCTAGCAGACGGACGGAGCCCCACCACCAACTAAACCAAGCACAATGTTGGACACCATTGGGGATCAAACCTGAAACCTTTTATTCACTAGACCCCAGAGGCAGAGGGCGGTAATATCGGTGTGTGGGTTTTTTTATTTTTATTTATTTATAAAAATATCGCATGTACCTACATCGCTGCTAATAGTCACGTACACACACTGCTTTTGCCATCGCTGCCGTGTGTACCCGGCGTTAGGTTAGGTTAATATTCAATTATATTAAAAATATATATTTTAGCCTAATAATTAGGTTAAATAGAACACAAATTGTAGCCACATTTAAATAGTTTCTAAAATAATAAACCGTACACCATTTTAAAAAACGCACCTCAATGCACCAGAGTTTCTAAAATAATAAACCGTATACCATGGTAAAAAAACACACCTCAATGGAGCACTGGATTAATTGTCCAAATGCACTTTCGTCCATATCAGAATCAGAATCAGAATCAGATTTAATTTAAGATTAGACCTAGAGTATATTACATATCCAAATCTAGACATCTAGTATCAAAGCGTCGACTTAAAATCTAGGCTAGGAGCTAAGCGTCAGCAATTAGTTCAGCGATGGGTACAGGGATGGAATATTAATAGATAAGAGCAGACAGCCTCGAGCACTTCAGTTCTTGGCCCCATGTGACTTGAGCTTACAACCCCTACTAATGTAAACAAAACACATCAACACTAGATTTCTTGACAAATGTTAATGTATTAGAACTAACTTCTTGACCAAAAATAAAGGATATCATTTACGGTCAGCTAATATTGGATTTGTGCGGCATAAAAGTGAATTGAAAAAAAACGTGCGTGTAAACTTATGTACGCACATGAGACGTATTACTTATTTTGCAAGACAAAATGAACGATACAATCATGTAATAAAAATAATATATGATGTAATCATCTAAAAACCCACTTTAAAAAAATATTAAAAAAAAACACTTTCAGCACGATACCTTATGACATATACAGACAATTTACCAACCAACTTCATGGTGTCGCTTTAAGGTGTCTGAGTGCGCGTGCATCGTAAAAAAACATAATTTATACCAAACGCGGCAAAAGAAGTATAACTTAAAAAAAAAACTAGATGATCTGTTTTCAAAAACAACCAAACCTACTGATGTGTTTCGCGATGAGTTCGAACAATTTTTCAGATTTTTCTTGCTGACCAAACATTAAAAAATAATATCAATCATGTGAGAGTTAGTAAAATACAGGGTGTATGTGTGTGTGCTTTGATTTGACTAAAAGGGGAAGGTGAGCGTAGTTGGACATGCGAGCAGGGGAGGCCGAAGAAGAAATGGGTGGGTTTTGTGAAAGAGGACATGGGTATCAAAGGCGTGGATGCAGAGTTGACGGCTAATAGGAGTTAGTGGAAGAGGAAACCTAGCGGGGGATAAAAGCAGAGTGATGATAACAAAACTCACAGCTCAGTTGGTAGTAGCTCTGCCTTCTGCGATGAGGTTGTGGGTTCGATTCCCACTCAGGTCAAACATTTGTGTGATGAAAAAGATGTTTGTTCTGTGGTTGGGTGTTGTATTGTATGATATGTATTTACAAAACATGTATTTATCTAGTTCCCATATGACAAGCTTGGGACTAGATTAGATAGAAAATGTGTGAAATTAATGTCCCATATTATTTATTTATTTATGGTGTGTTGCTTTGCACGATACCAAGTCAAGTCAAGTCAAGTCAAATATTTTTATTCATTAAGATTTTTAGGATAATTTTGAAACTTCAAATCTACCGCCTGTTCGGAATCGCGACCAGCACACAAGGAGAAAGGCAAGAACCTCGGGCTGATTTATATGGCTGTATTTACAAAACATGTATTTATCTAGTTCCCATATGACAAGCTTGGGACTAGATTAGATAGAAAATGTGTGAAATTAATGTCCCATATTATTTATTTATTTATGGTGTGTTGCTTTGCACGATACCGAGATCGGTAGTAGGATATAGTATGCAAGTTGCAACCAAAACTCCGCGAAATTGAGCTAGCGACGTTCCCCACGTCTAACAATGTTACTGGCTCGACTAACTGCCAAGGGACGGCGGCGGCTACTAGAAATGCTTCAGAAAATTTTCAATTTACACCTGAGAAAGTACGGAATGTGCAACATCATTTACTAGCTTCAACAATATGAAAAGTTATATTGCATTTTCTTAGTAATATATTTTTTAAAAGGGACAATCTGCTATCGGCTTTTTTTTTTTATTGTACGATGGGGAAGCGCTTCGCCTTCATCTCACCTGGTAACCAGTTAAGATAAGGCCGAAGGTGGAGCCGCACTTCACCCGGAATCCTCAACCAACTGAGGAACTGGCTATCTGACCTCTGAATGCCGGAACACAACAATTTTAAAATTGTTATTATGGCGACAGAATTAGGTAACATGGTGGTAGCTAGCCAGGCGGACTTCAACAAAGTCCTACCACCAACCAAAACAAGCACAATATATTGTACTCCCCATGGGGATCGAACCCGGGACCTCTGGATCTGAAATCGGTGGGTTGAACCACTAGACCACAGAGGCGGCTTTATCTATAATCAGATACGTTCAAGGAGGAATTATGTTGGCGCAATTCCATCAAATGGCACCGTAGAATGGCTAGACTTAATCTCGCGTGTCCAAGGTTAGTGTGTGCCATCGTTTTAGGCGTATCACGTTCTTTAACGTCTAGGTCTTTGGCGAGTTCATTTATGTGCCTGCTCAGTCGATCTTTATACTTGGAGCAACGTGCGAGTGATGCCTTTGTTTACCTATTATAAAAACCACATAAAATTTGCGCAAGCCAGATATCGCGGGAGTTTTTCACACTTCTGTGTCATTCTAAATCACACGGAAGGTTTTCGGATCGGAAATATCACTTTTTGTCGGATTTGATTTAAAATCCGGATGATTGTTTGATCCGATGGTCAACGCTTTTCTCAAACCAATATTATACGGCGGGTTTGGTTGGTGGTAGGACTTTTCTAAATTGTTGTGTTCTGGCATTTTAAAAGTAAGCCAGTTTCTACACTGTTCCGAGGATTCCGGGTAAAATGCACTCCCATTTTTGGCCTTATCATAACTTGGAAACAGGTGAAATGAAGGCCAAGCGCTTGGCCTTCATCTCAATCTCAATCTTCATCTCTATCTAGCCCCGTCGTACCATTAAAAAAACTATTTCTGATAATCTTTTGTAGAAGTTTCAAATACTGCTCACCTAGAAATCTGTCAGTCTCCATGGATTTCTGTGATTTTAAATAAATAAATATTACAGGACATTCATTTTACACAGCGCCATCTAGCCCCAAACTAAGCATAGCTTGTAATATGGGAACTAGATTACGGATAAAATACTTAAAATACTTTTTGTAAATACATACGTACTATATGATATAGAACTTGTTACAACCCTAAATAAAAACTCATAACGGTGTGTTGTATTTTTACATGCATTATTCTAGATAAGAATAATGCATGTGAAAATACAACAATGCCGCCTAACCACAACTTGAAAATCAGGTGAGATGAAGGCTAAGCACCTCCCGTCGTACAATAAAAAAAAAAAAAAACACTTTTGAAGCCAACTGCGTGGTGTCTAAAATGATTGTTATAGTGATTTCAGTGTAATATAAATCTCGAATGGAGCAGGCGTGGAGTCAGGGAAGCGTTGTGGGCACAATTTGTCGGCGCGCTCTGCAGGAAATGAGCGTATTTGTCTTACCTGCGGGTGCGTCTAGATAAACCGCGGAAAGTGTTTATACGCTACGATTTATTGGCTACGATAGCCGATTGATACAAGCGTTATTTTGAGATCCAATTTTCAATATCGATGGCAAACAGCCAAAAAGGGATACCCGTGTTAATTCAATTCAATTCATGTATTCATACAATCGACACAGGATCAAATAGGCACAAAATAGAATAAAAATAATATACAGTAAAAAAAAAGCGTTAATGTTCCCCAGATTATTTGAAATATAACAGGGTAAATAAGGCTAAACGACAATTCTATTTCTATTAGAAACTGGCAAAATGTCCCAACGAAGATTTTAGTGATAAATATGATTCTAGCTCAAACAGTTTAACGTCCAAGCAATAACATTTTATTATATGCCAAAAAAGCATAAGTTTCATTTAAAAAAAAACACTATTAATATAACAAACAATATAAAAAAACACCTTAATATTTGTTTCGTTTATGACGAAAAAATTAGACTAAAACCCTAATTTACAAACTGCCTAAGCGCCCAAAAGTATTTTGTAGAGCTATGGGACCAATCGACGCAGAAAAATAAGGTGATTCTCACCATATAACTAAGTCAATTTCGCCAAAAATGTCACATATCCCATTTTGGCTGACATGCCATAACAAAAATTCTAAAACTGTTGTGTTCCGGCATTTAGAGGTAAGCCTGTTTTCCTCAGTTTGTTGAGGATTCCCGGTGAAGTGCGCTTCCAGCTTCAGCCTTATCATAACTTGAAAATCAGATGAGATGAAGGCCAAACACCTCCTCGTTGATAATTTTTATACAAATAAAATAACAGTTTTTCAGGGTGGTATTTTACAATTTTGTTTAGCAGTTTACTGCTGGACAGAGCCTCCTCTAAAATTTTAGGGATATTCAACAAAAGAGTAGTAGAGCCCCTTGTGAAAAGGCTCGTCAGGAGAAGTACTACCACCATACCAATTTCAGCCACCGCATTGCTGTCGCTGGTGAAATTACGGGTACGCGAGGTTTAACACCTTTATGCTTCAAGTTGACGGGAGCAATGCAGTGCCGTGTAGGCTATGTTCCTTGTGGATTTGATCTATGCAGTAAGGCATTGCTATAGGCACGAGTGAAAAAACTGTTAATCCCTATCATTTACTTAGAAATCATTCTTTTAATACAAAGTTTTAGCGATCAATTTCCTTTCATTTGCGTGTCAACCTACTTGATTTTCATTTAAAAGTCCTTTTGTTTTATATACGTCTGTCTGTCTACATTACATGTTTATATTTCTATCTATTTACTTTTTTACATATCTACGGAAACTTTTAATTACCCTTCTAATATGTATCATATTAAACAAAATACTATTGTTTTATTTAAAAAAAAAACAAACAAATCAATCGAATCCCTTAGTTGGCGTTTACGACATCCACGGGCTGAGAGCGCGGCCACCAAATGCCATTTTGTAATGCTATTTATTGTATATAGTAGTCACAATTAATCGCTGACAAACGCACCGTAAGCCCAAACAGCAGAGCAACATACACATAAATTCGTTCACAAACATTTATGAATGTTAATATTGCTAGTGTATTATGACAACCTCAGCACTTTAGATCTTATGGATATAGTTTGGATTTGAACTTTTAGTTCCACCTGGCTAAATTTACGACATAAAATAATCAAGTTTATGTGCTGTATGACATGACTCTCAACTTTTTAGACTCTATAAATATGTACAAAATTCAGTACAAGCTGATAATCAATCAGGAATTGTACGCATTGAGAATTGCGATGCTCTGATCAGGAACCTCCTTTTTGTCTTTTTTAAACATTCGCGATTAGAACATATTATTTTGATTCGAAAAAGGAACTCGGGCAGATTGCAACTTAGGAGCCACCAAGTTCCAGTCTGCCCGCCCCGCCGAAACGTAGGATAAAAACGGGGATAAATACTAGCGATGACGAATATAACTATCAACCAATAAAATTAACTAATATTTAAAATCAACCATTATATTCAATAATCAGAATTAACATTATCGAATAAAAATATCATATCAACTTCAGCCTGAGTTAGAACTAACATAATTGAATGCATTGAAATTTTAACTTTAATGTGCTACAAATAAGAAACACTTTCGTATGTTGCTGCTCGCAGAGTTTTCAACTATGTATTAGGTTGACTTCATTCAATTGTATGCTTTCGACCCCTCACTATAGAGATTAAATTACTGATTTGCTGTATATGATATTTTTATTCAATACAAAGTGATGTGATATTTTAAACAAATACCCTTAGTGCTACTATGATAGAGACGAATTAGCGGTTACTTTTATTTGATCAATAGAATAAAATATTCAACTGCATTTAACATCAACCAATAACCAAATCGTGTAAACTAAACAAATAATATTAACTAATATTTGCAACCAATAAAAATATCGATATATTTTTTTATCAATTAACAGTTAACTAATATTTAATTTTAACCATTATTGCCATCTTTAATAAATACCCGTTTTTTGAATCAATATAACCTCCTTTTTGTGTCAGACGAACAAACCGCGGCTCTAGGTCTCTTACATGGCTCTACCAGAGACAGTGCCCGGGACTGACGGACCCTCCTAAGCACGAAATCATTTTAATAACCGGGTTATTAGGTTATTCTAACCAGCAATATCAAAGCCAGCTATGTCCTAACCACAGATCGAGGAAATTGATCTGTGGTCCTTAACCAAACTGCGAACAAGCCCCCACAAAAAGATACATCTGAAAACTGAACCTAATCAAGATATAAATCATATAAATAATAAATATTACAGGACATTAATTTCACACAGCGCCATCTAGTCCCAAACTAAGCATAGCTTGTAATATGGGAACTAGATTACGGATAGAATACATAAATACTTTTTTTTTGTAAATACATACTTATCATACAATACAACACCCAAACACAGAACAAACATCTATATTCATCACATAAATGTTTGTCCTGGGTGGGAATCGAACCCACAACCTACAGCGCAGAAGGCAGAGCTACTACCAACTGAGCTGTGAGGCTTGTTATATGACTTTCACTAGACACAGAAACTGTTAAACACCAATTTGAGTCTCTTTCCAGGGTTACTCGCCTCTGTACATTTATCCTGTGACCTTTTTTAAAATATGTATTGTGTACACTAGATAACTAACAGTCATTTGTAAAGTGGTTTGGTTATAATTTTAAGTAAAATATCTTATCTTAAATGATTGCAAGAATTAAAATCAGTACATGAGACTTTTGTAAAGGTGCAGTGGTTATTATGTTGAAGTAAGCACTTGACTTCAATTTGTTTGGTAATATTTTAAAGTACCTATTATACTTGTCTTGAAAAAGTGACTTTTGAAAAGTCAGTGTAACTGTGAGAAACCGCTTTTGGAGAAGCATGGATCTTACTTTGATATTCAGATATTTGCACATACCCACTATTTTTAAATTTCACTCTCTCATGAAGTTTGCTGGAAGAGAAATCTTTGCAGGGTTTTTTCGTTTTGTTCGATTCTCGCCTTTGCCATGCTCATTAATTTTATGTATGTTTATAATATATGCTGTATTTTGTGTGTGCAATAAAGAATAAAGAATAAAGGATCTTGCCAGTGCAATTTGCTTATTCAAATACGACCCTTGTTTTGTTTGCAGGTCCACACCGCGTTTGGTTGGATCAGAGGC
This sequence comes from Venusia cambrica, assembly GCA_951394065.1. NCBI lineage: Eukaryota > Metazoa > Arthropoda > Insecta > Lepidoptera > Geometridae > Venusia > Venusia cambrica. The sequence goes on along the minus strand of OX596044.1, from coordinate 3,829,154 downwards.
ATCGTACAAGTTCAGTCCCTACGAACAGGAGGCTTTGATCGCTGTAAGTTCTTCATTCTACTGTTTAAAAAATTCAATAAAATCGTTCGTTCTTTGTTTTTTTCTGTGTCTCATACCATCAGTTTAATATTTTTAAATACTTAGTTTGTACAATACAAAACACCCAAACACAGAACAAACAAATATATTCATCACACCAATGTTCGTCCTGGGTGGGAATCGAACCCACAACCTACAGCGCAGAAGGCAGAGTTACCACCTGAGCTATGAGGCTTGTAGATATTTATATATTTGCGTTTATATATTTAATTATGTATTGTAAAAGCTGATCGCCTTTAGCTTTTTTCTTTTGTTTTCTCTAGCGAGACACCAAACTAATATTTGGATGTTCTTTGGTTTTAGGATCGCGTTAAATAGTTTTTGGTAAATAGTAGCTTCAAACACATCGTGGATTCACAAAAAGGGATTTGCATTACATTTAGCATTCAGGCTACTCGCTCCATCGTTGATCTCAATAGGCCTTAAGCCAGCCTTATTCATTTTTTCATTCCAAGAGGAAGCTGATCCATTTAATTAAAAAAGATCTTTGATTCATCACAGAACAGGCTAACTCTAAAAACAGCTAGGGATAAACAGACTACCAAGAATAGCTAGTGCTAAACTGAGCTAGTGCCTTAATCACTAGTGCCTTAAACACAATATAGTGTCTCGCCATGTAAGGCTGAAGTCGAGCATGGCGCCACACCATTTACGTGAGAGATGCGACTGCTTTGGACCACCTAAATAAGGATATAATTGTAACTTTCTTTGAATGGAAATCGAGTCAGGTCAAAACTTGGGTTAAATTTATATTACTGGACATATTAATTTCATACAGCGCCATTTTAAATTCTAGAATAGTAGAGTTCATTGTAAAATGGCGCGTCCGAGGAAGTACTACCACATACCTACTTTTCTGCCAAGTAGCATAGCTGTGTTTCTGTTTGGGGGTATTTTTTATACAACTTGGAGATGGAACAAACTAGTAGCTCACCTGATAATAAGTGGCATCTCTTGCCTATAATAATGCCTTACTGCGTAGATCACATCCACAAAGAACATAACCTACACGGCACTGCATTGCGACTGTCAACTTGAGACATAAAAGAGTGCCTGTAATTTCACCGGCGACCATACCCTTCAAACCGGCACATAGCAACGCTGTTTGGCAGCTGAAAGAGGAATGGTGGTAGCACTTCCCTGGACGAGTACTTTCACAGGAGGCTCTGCTACTCTTAAAGGGTTGCCGGAGAAATTAAGGGGACACGGGGCCTAATACATTTATGCCTCAGGTTGATGAGTGCAATGCAGTGCAGCGTAGGCCATGTTTTGTGACCGGAGCAAATGGGTTTTGTTATAGGCAAGAATTCTACTAAGTATTAGGTGGGCTTCTTGCTGGTTCTGTTTCCATGGCTTATAAAAAAACTTTAAACTAAGCTAAGCTAATTATGTACATAGTTAGTTTAATTAATAATATTAATACTAATAATATTTCTCTTTGTTAATACATCGCTCTATCGTGTTCCTTATCGTTGCTCTAGCTTAGAGCTTAAAAGCTAACCCACCATGTTGTCCGCCTCTGTGGTCTAGTGGTCCGCCCACCGGTGTCAGATTCAGAGGTCCCGGGTTCGATCACCAGGGAAGTACAATATTGTGCTTGGTTTGGTTGGTGGTAGTTCTTTGTTTAAGTCCGCCCGGCTAACTACCACCATCTTACTTCTGTCACCAGAACAAAAAATCTTAAATTGTTGTGTTCCGGCATTTAGTGCTATGATATCCAGGTCTTCAGTTTGGTGAGGATTCCGGGTGAAGTGCGCTTCTACCTTCAGCCTTATCATGACTTGAAAAATCAGCTGAGATGAAGGCTAAGCACATCACCGTTGTGCAATAAAAAAAAGACCTTATCCTAGCTCTGGCCTAGAGCTCATTATAAAAATATAATCATGAATTTCCTAACAGACACTAGTTAATTACTTACTACATTTACTTTACTAGGCTTTAAGACTATGTAAGCTAAAATTACATTGACTCAGGTACAGTTATGAGACGTAATAATAAACCCTCGAAAATAATGTCACATTCAGCCAGACTTAATGACACATCTGACAGGTTGTTCATCAACCCCCACAGTTTCCGCTAGGACAACCCTCAAAGCGTCTTGATGAGCTAATGGTCCTGATTCACCATTGACGAGCTTCCATTTTTCATTTGCTCACGCGTAACGGAGGTAATATACGATTTGGTGAATAGGAATTGTGAAATGGGCATTTTAAAGTCCTCATTTCCGCCAAATGGATGCAAGCGTCAATGAGTACTATAATCATCATTCAAGTGATGAATGACCTTAATATCTTCGTGACCTTGTGTCGAGAAATATTTTCAGTAATATTATAAAAGCGAAAGCTTGTTTGGATATTTAGATGGCTGTTTGTTCCTCCGTCACGCCAAATTTGTCAAATGGAATGAGCTGAAATTTAGCACATTTGCTGTAGAGCGGGAAAGAGGCATAGGCTACTTTTCATTCCATGTATCAGTTCCCGTGGGATGGAAATGGGACGTTAAACATCGCTACAAAATGTTTTTTTTTGTACGACGGGGAAACACTTGGTTCTCATATCGCCTTGGTTTCAAGGATAAGGGAAGCGCACTTCACACGAAATCCTCAACGGTCTTAGGAACTGGCTATCTTACCTCTAAATGTCGGAGCACTACAATTTATATTTGTTTTTATGGCGACAGACTTAGGTAAGAGGTTTTAGCTTAGGTGGTGGTCGCCCATCACGCCATAACTACTAAACGGATAGAGAATTTCATATATATATTTAAAAAAAATAACAGTTAGCATTTATCTATCTAATATTTTTTACTTTACTTTGCTATTTTAATAAGTTATTAATAAAATAAGGGGTTGAAACTTTTATCCTACCGCACCCTGCAGTGTTAATCTAGCATGGAGTTTTTGTATCTCGTTGTATACATATCTACACATCGTTACAAAATGATTAACTGTTTTTAGTAATAAGCTTCGTCATCAAGTTAGTTGTGCCATTTTATTTCAGTGAATAAATTATCTACACTGGCATAAAGCTTTGTAAGTATTTAATTGAAAGCTGTCTGAAGACATAATCAAAGATATGACAATCTTTATTCAATAAAATGTACAATTAAACTAACTATGAACAAAGGAATCAGTCGAATTACCTAAGGACCGTTACAAACGGCCTATAGGTAACTTAACTGTCCCAGACCCGTACCAGACGGAAGCGTGCCCAAGACACTGGCTGCATTGCCACGCTGAATAGCTATGCTAATTCGCTGGCCTAAATAAGAGCCAGCCCTTGGGTCACGTGTCGCCTCAATCAAAAACCCTGCAAGTTTTTTGAAAACCCGGAGGGTACCGGCTCCCCACGGACCCAAGGTCTCCACCCCAAAAGGCTCAAATAGGTAAGCTCTGTCGAGACCACTATATTTACGCCTTTTGTGATCCTCGGCCTAATCAGCCGCCGCACCAGCCCTAACTGATGTCCCAGGCAGATGAGATGGTGCTAGGGTTTCGACGCAGGTAGTGTCACACACCAATGCCCTACCCATTTCACAAGGGACAAGAGTCATACCGTCGGGCCGCTTACTATCATCATGAAACAGACCATTTGGTTCAAGAACGGCTGGAACATTGACACTGGTAAAAGCTCGACGGATAATGTCATTAAGGCTTGCGTGGCGCGAAATCCTACCGGCAGACTTTGTACATGAAAGTCCGTGAACACCACTAGTCAAAGATAGATCAGAAAAAAAAAATATTATTCACCAATATAACACAAAAACAAATACGGAGAACAATAAATGAGCGGTCTTATCAATTGAAATGAAGATAGATCAGAAAAAAAAAATATTATTCACCAATATAACACAAAAACAAATACGGAGAACAATAATTATTATCACTTAAAATGAATTAAAAATCTTTACCAGACCAACCTTATGATGTGGACTGTTCGAAACAAGATGGGGTAGAAATAGTGTTAACAATACCCGAAATAATATTTAAATAGGTACGAGTACGGTTAAGAACTTATGTATAAATATGTAAAAAAGTCAAAGTAAAGTTTCGGTCTATTATTCTTTCACAGCTAGAAGATAAAGAACCTCAACATTATCGCTGCAGGATAAGCATTAGATCCTCGGTAGATTTACACTCTATTAAACGTGGGTGATTCAGCAAATGGTAGCGGGTTTCTGGAAGTAGAGGGTTGATGGCGCCAGGAGGGGACAATGGAACTTCGGGAATACGGTTCACGTTATCTAACAAGATGAGCGCTTGCGTTTCAGAAAATAGGTACAACTGTGATAGCGGAAGTAATGATTTATACAACTTGGAAACTAAGCAGTCTACTGCTTGATCAGAGCAGCCCACCTTATGTTAATTGCATCTCTTGCCTTTATCAAAGCCTTACTGCGTAGGTCACATCCGCAAAGAACATGGCCTACGCGACAAAAAAAATGTAAAAAAAATGTGAAAAAGCATGTGACAGAAATCCTAGGCTATGTAGAGACCCGAATAGACTTATTCTAAAAGTAGCTTCACATTCCGCCAAATATAGTAATAATTGTTTGACTATGTGTGTAAAAATTAATAATAAGATTCCAAATGATATTAGATTAATGAGTACATATTTATTTAAAAAGAAATTGTTTAAATGGCTGAATGAAAATAACTTTTATGACATTAATGACTTACTTAATTAATTTAGCTAATCGCAGATCTTAATATTATTATGTTACCAATAAGTATTGCATGCTAGACTATAGTGAAACATGAGAACATTATTTATAATTACTATTTACCACCTTTATACCATGTTTGGAGCAATAAAGATATTTGAATTTGAATTGAATTGAATTCACACTGCATAGCGCTTGTCATCGGCATAAAGGTATAAAGCCTTGCGGGCCTTTAATTTCACCGGCAACCAAAACCCTTCAAACAGGAACACAGCTATGCTACTTGGCGGACGAAATAGGTATGGTAGTAATACTTCCCCGGAAGCCCCTTGTGAAAGGGCTCTACTCTTAAATCTGAGTAATGAGTTCTGGGTCCTAGAACCCAGCATCCCTACACCAACAAAACCTAACAACCTACTGACGTACTCCACTGTTCGTAGTTCAAATAGATCCTGTACTTTGAAGTGCTTGGCCTTCATCTCACCTGGTTTCAATTTATGATAAGACCCCGCAATAATCTAGTGACTTATGAAACCTATATGAGAATCTTATCTCAACATTTATAATTGTTGTTAATGCGACTTAGACTTAGATAAGATGGTGGTAGCTAGCCAGGTGGACTTAAACGAAGTCCTATCACCAACCAAACCAAGCATAATATTGTACTCTGATACCGGGATCGAACCCGGAATCTGTGGATTTGACACCGGTGGGCGAATTACTAGACCACAGAAGCGATAAAAGATAAACCTAACAGAGATACCTAACAAATTACTAACGTAGGCTTTGCTATATTCACCACGCTTGTTTGGCGGATTGGTGATCGCAGTGTTGGTGCTACGTACTCAGGCTGATGCTGCTGCCCAGCCCCTGGTGTATTTTATATACCCTTAGTCACCGTTTACGACATCCTCAGGAGGAAACGGAAGGGTCCTATTCGTTAGCCGGACCACCTCAGCTATATTATATTGTATGTAATTTATCATTAATTTTGGCTTACCTACTACAATGTAAGGAAAAGGTGAATAAATAACATTGAACTTTGAACTTTGTAGGGGGAAGATAATCATCTCAGAAATAGCAGTACCCAGTTGAGGCTGGACTACATAAAACCTTCATTTCCCTGGTGACGAATAAATATATTATCTTTTACGTCAAAACCGCTTACGGTTATTTAGTTTATACTCCTTTAACAACATTGTTCAAATTAAGCGTAGGACTAATTACTGTGAAATTTCACGATTTAATTTCGTTTTTACAACTCTCGTAAAAACACAATCGCGCTTGAAACTAAAACTCCGTTATGATTTTCAAACTAGGGTGTTGACATTGTAAATTTATGTGGATTAGTTCACTGCTCATTTCAGGAGACATGCTTATGTCTATGTTCGTTGCTCATATAACTTATACCATAGTCTAAATTAATAAGGTAATCATATAGCTATGTACGTATTTTAGCCTAGCTGTAAGTTTTCCTTAAAGTTCTATTTTTTTTTATAGCATTAGACATAGACATAGACATTCATTTATTTACTATTATAACACACGTACACAAACATAACAGAATGAAATTGTCAAACAGAAAAACACGAGTACGTAATAAGTGAATCCAGTTTGTTCTGTGTGCTACAGCAGCAATTGGGACACAACTCAGCATTATGCCTCTTTGCAACACAGGTCAGCGCTGATATTCTGTTGTGACCCAGCCCAGTCAATCGACCTCATGAAGTGTGAGAACATTTAATATCAATAAAATCATAGAAAAATTGATGCGGGGAAAATCCATAAAGTATGAAAAAAAAAACACATTAAAATAAACACAAAATAATACACAAAATAGTACTACGGGTTGCTTGACAATTATCTCACCTGATTTACAAGTTATTATAAGGCCGAAGCTGGAAGCGCACTTCACCCGAAATCTTCAACTGTTTGAGGATCTGGCTTTTGTACTGCTTAATGCCGGAACACGAAAATTTAAGAATTTTTGTTAGGGTGACATGAAGAAAATACAGGCAGATGTGTCCTTAAGAACTTTCAGCGAAGGATAATAGACACATATTTTGGATATAGTATCTGATTTTGTATTGACAGTTTTGTTATTTTTGTCTGTGCACGTTCTCACTTACATCACTCTCACTTTATCCAGGGTTTGGGAGAAGAGACTTGTTAGGCTCGTCTTTGCCATACTCAATTTATTTATCTTTCGTTTGAGTTATTATCTATATTTTACTATGCGTGTGCAGAATAACAAATTGAGTTAGAAACGTGTGGTTTTTTAGTTTGAGGATGTCACTGGTGTGTAAAAGACCCAAAACACTTTCTGCGGCAACTCATTACGTAGTCTATATTTCGCCCGACAATTTACAAAACATTTATTCAATCACTGATTTTCATTGCCCTAACCGCTCTATTACACAATAATACAAGCTTTACTCCCATTTACCCATTTATTTACCTTTAAAATATCAAAGGGGGTTGTTAATGCATGAGGGTGCATAATTTATACCTACCTACTCGGCTATCTCGCTATTTTTACGTCACACGGAGTGAAGAATGAATTTCAAATGGCGATGGAAGTTTTGTGGGGGAGTAAATCCGACGTATAACTATGAGAACTCGCTTAGATTGAGGAAAGTCGAAAATCTGTGGTACAGTGCACATTCTGACAAACATTAGGTCTTAAGTTTGTTATAAGCCCGAGGAAAGTATTTTCTATATGATTTGATATAAATAGTTGGTGGTAGGACTTTGTTGAAGTCCGCCTGGCTAGCTACCACCATCTTACCTAATTCTGTCGCCATAATAACAATTCTCAAATTGTTGTGTTCCGGCATTCAGAGGTTAGATAGCCAGTTCCTCAGTTTGTTGAGGATTCCGGGTGAAGTGCGCCTCCACCTTCGGCCTTATCTTAACTTGTTACCAGGTGAGGTAAAGGCCAAGCGCTTCCCCGTCGTCCAATATATATATATATATATATATCAAAAATGCTTCACATGTTGTGAGTTCCATTCCCCTTTGACAAACAAATCAATGATGAATCAATGTTTGATCTATGTCTTTACAAAAATAAAACTACATTCGTATTATTTCCGTTACCTAGTTCCCATTTTACATGCTTTGCTCACGTGGGGCTATATGGCGCTGTGTGAAATCAATATACTTACTGTAATATATTTGTTACTTATGTACTTTCTACTATTCAATTCATCTACTATTACTACTTTTTATCGCCTCTACGCTCTAGTGATTCGCCCACCGGTGTCAGATTCAGAGGTCCCAGGTTCGATCCCCAGGAGAACAATATTGTGCTAAGCTAGGTTGGAATTTTAGTTTAAATCCAAATAAATATAATTTAAATAAGGCCTTTGTTTAAATCCGCCTGGCTAGCAACCACCTAATCTTACCTAATTCTTAGCAACAATTCTAAATTTAGAGGTATAATAGCCAGATCCTCAGACTATTGAGGATTCCGGGTGAAGTGCGCTTCCGCGTTTGGCCTTATCATATGTACCTATTTTGTACCTATTTTGTATGAAACTGTTTGTGATATCAAATGATCCTGAGTTGATTGAAAATAAACGATTTGTATTGTATTGTATATGAAAATATGAAAATCAAATGATATGAAGGCCAAGCATCTTCCCGTCGTACGATAAAAATAAGTCGATTTTGAGTAGAGAATATCGTGATAGGTAACCGAAGTAGGAGATAAACAAGGTGTTATAGGGTGTAAAGGAATCTCGAAAGAAATGTTCGCTTCAAGTATGATGTATGACGCGCTATGATATTTGAAAGTTTTGATTTATTTATTTTGAAGTATTCATACTTATGATACTTTATAGATAGGTTGAGCGTTGTTTACATTTTTTTTTAATGGCTAAGCTCTTGCCCTTGTGGATCGCTTGTTAGACCTGGGAGAGGATGATGTCTTTACATAATGTATTTAATATAATAGTCAATTAAGCTACACCCCTATTAAATGATGTTCACCATCTACCACCTCACTAGTCATAAAATCCTCTCCACCCAAAGGTTTTCAGGAAGAAATCGCTTCTAATCGATAAGACCACCCATTGTATATAATTGTTTTTAAAGTAATCCAGTTTTATTTTTAAGGTGTGCAATAGAGTATATTAATTAATTAATTCATTCGTTCATTCATTCATTCATGTGTATGAAGGAGCTAGCTTTCACGGAAGCTGCCTATGAACTCCCGGTTTTTGGTTGCTTGGTGCCTATCTATATATATATATATATATATATATATATATATAGATATGGATATCTGCAGGAGGGTAGTGGCAAGCCAGGCGGACCTTATTAAACTTTGCCCTGCAGTACATTACGGATAAATTTGACGTTTTCTTCGTTTTTTTTTGTAATAAAGCGCTTGGTCTTCATCTGGAATCCGCAACAGGTTTGGTTGGTGGTATTACTTTGCTTAAGTCTGCCTAGCTAGCTACCTTATTCTGTCACCATAACAACAATTCTTAAATTGTTGTGTTCCGGCATTTAGAGGTAAGATAGCCAGTTCCTCAGTTTGTTGAGGATTTCGGGTGAAGTGCGCTTCCACCATCGCGATGCCGATGCATCGGCCTTATCATAGCTTGAAAATCAGATGAGATGAAGGCCAAGCAGTTCCCCGTAGTACAATAAAAAGAAGTCTGAGGAATCGTCTATCTTTCCTCTAAATGCCGGAACACAACAATATAGAATTATTGCTGTGTCATAATTTATTGTACATAGGTTGTGACGTATAAGCCTTCTGAGCATTATGTAACACCAACCCGTCTGCCGAGCTTGGTGGTTTGGCCCCTATAGTATTGGACTGTAACAGTGGATACTCCACTATATTTCTTAATGAACCACAGGCCTACGCGCTTCGTCAGAATCCGTACTCTACTTTTTAGGACCACGACGGGTTGGAAAGGAAAATAAACATCATAATTTTTTCTCGTTTCTTTTTCGCCCAAAAACTTCACCGCCAGCCTGACTTTCTATCATCCCTCAGAACATCTATCAATATCGCTATGTGTATAACAACCATATTTCTGGTTATCGCCGGTGCGAGGTGAGGGGGAAATTAATTTGAGGAAACGCGATTTTAACGACTTCCAGACAAATTGATGTGGAACGATCATTTGTTATGTTCCAACTTTTTGGGTGTATTCGGGTTTTGGGTACCACGTGACACGTGACGTCACGGTGCTATGGAGTTGGCGGATGAGAGAACTTACCTTTGTGTTTGGGTTAGTCTCTGGGGGATTTAATGAATGACAAACCACCGGTTTGGCTTTGTGTAGCTAAGAAACTGTATCTGTGTATTTTACGATGGTAGGACCTGTAAACCTGACTCTGACCAACCTCTAGCCTTTAAACGTTTAACCACCTCTGTGGTCTGTGTAGGTCCCGGGTTCAATCCCCAAGGGAAGTACAATATTGTGCTTGGTTTGGTTGGTGGTAGGACTTTTTTTAAATCTGCCTGGCTAGCTAGCACCATCTTACTTAATTCTGTCGCCATAGTAACAATTCATATATTGTTGTGTTACAGCATTTAGAGGTAAGATAGCCAGTTCCTCAGTTTGTTGAGGATCTCCTACCGAAGTCTGCCTACGGTTTGCCTTGTTCTGTCGATGTGCGGGAGAGCCAGTGCTTTCTGGGAAAGTTCACCCCATCGCTGACCTCATCCTTGCCATCCATCCATCCATCCATCCATGGCCTAGATAAGCCAAGCCATAGAGGTCAAGAACTAGCTCATTATGTATGCTTGGCCTTCTTCTCATATGATTTTTCAAGCAATGATAAGGCTGAAGGTGAAAACGTTCTTCACCCGGAATCCTCAATAAACTGCGGAACTGATGTTTCTAAAGGTCGGATATTCATTGTTGATATGGTGACAGAATTAGATAAGATGGTGGAACAATATGTCAGTATGAGCACAATTTCAATGCATTTTTTTATCACTAGGTAGTTCATGTTTGTCATTTTAGATCAATGTTAGTTAATGTACTCATTTAAAGTTTTGACCAATATTATTGTAAGCATGTTTCAAAATGGAGAAAAACGTAATGAATTATTTTATATATATATCGATAGAGTTAATCATTAATAATATGTTTTTATTCACTGAGACGGAGTCTAAAACCGTGAGAGTTATCTGAAAGTCATGTTAGGAATTACGTGCTCGATTTAAAAAAACAAGTTCTGCATTAAAACTCCATTATAAACTTCCATTGTGCAAAACTGGAGAATCCATAAATGTCTATTCATTCTGCATAGTTTTTTTTTGTTGCAGTTTTTTTTTTTAATCGAGCACGTAACTCCTATCATGACTTTTCAATAACTCTCACGGTTTCAGACTTTACATCAATGGACCTGGAATAAACTTACCTGTATACTAACTTAAAAAACTTACCTACATATTTGCATTGTGCAGTTATGGGTGCCAGAATAGTGACGTCTTGTTTTACCACACAGCACCCCAACAGTAGCTATTGTAGACTAAAATTTGACAGGTGTAATATTGCATACTGTACATCTGGACCCTGAAGAACTATTCACGGGCTGCTGCTGAGGTCCCTGAGGTGACATTAACTATTCATTCTAAATACGCTTTTGTAAATCAAATAATAATTTGTAAAAATCTCGACAACATCACGGACATAGTGAGAAGACTCGAAAGAACTATTCGAGTTAGTGTAATGTTAATAATAATAATATGATAATGTATTGTAAGTGAAACAGTGCTACTATTAAAAACACAGTGACTTGATTTTGAACTCCGACATTGTTATTATTAAGTATTATTATTTGACCTTTTTTAAATAGGCACCACCATATATTATTTTTTTAACTGTCTGTGTTTTTTATTTAAGAGTAAATAATATGTTTGTAAGTCTGACACGGCAGACTAGAGGGCCAAGATATCTTTAAAACCAACTAATGTTACTTACCTAGATCTACAAACAATAAATTCATTTCATTTCATTTCAAAGTGAATACTTATACCTGAATAGGAAGAAAAGTGATGGACACATTTTTCGTCGTAACGCTTGGTGTTTAAATCTAGGTCAATGTCAAATTACTCATTTACCTACTCTAATTCAGAGATATGGGGATTGAAAACGTAAAAAAACATATTTCAACCATTTTGAAAAATGTTTAATGCAACACATTTTTTTTTATCCAAACAACATTTTCAATCTTCAAGGGGTCGGGGGTGTAAGGGGTGTAAATAAAAAAAAAACAAATCTCCTGCGTCACATCAAATCACAAGATAATTTCATCAGCTTTCGGAATATAACTATGATATAATACTATTGCATCAGGTAAATAGGTAATCAAGTACTAAATATGACTTACTAACGACAAATGTCAAGGACTTAAAAGTGTTCGGTACTTGTTACAGTGAGATATAATCAAATTAATATGAATAAATAAAAATAGGTAAATAAATATATTAAAAATCTTTGGTCATAACGTCGGTTGCGCCCATATTAACAAATGTCTCAGTTTTTTGTTTTAAAGTTAATAGTTAAAGCTATGCCAAGTCATACTCACGAGAACCATCTCACAGAGCCACTAGCTAGTATAAACGTATTCAGTAAGTTAGTGTAGCAGCTTCAACCAGCAAACTTAAATACAAATACAAATTCGTCAAAAAAAATATTGGGATTGACGTGATCCTAGTATGGTTACTCAGTTTATCCCGATGTTTTTGGCAGTATTTATACGCAATATTTAGTGCGTATAAATACTGCCTTAGGCGAAGCGAAATGACTTTTTACGGCACAATTATTGCTTTGAATGTTAAAATGAATTTTTCGGTAATGGTGATGCTTCGCATTCATTTCCTGCCTACCTGCTAGATATATAATAATTATTATACAGCGCGCACAAGCTCTAAAACACAAGATTATGGCAGACAACAAAATATTATGTTGCAATGTTGCCTATAAGGATAATTGGCATGATGTACAAGAAATAAATACACCTGTGTGTGTGTGAAATTTAATATCAAGATACACTAAGCTGTTGGTGATCCTATATAATTCATATAAAGTGTAATTTATTTTCCAATAAAAATTAAAAGTACCAAAATACCTTACCAAACCAGTCAACACGTTTGTTGCTGTAGGTAATCTCATAACATATCAAAATCAGTGCTATAAATAAAAAAAAAAAGTTCCGAATATTGAGAACCTCCTTTTTGGAAAATCGGTCCAAAATAAAAAAAACATACAAAATCAACCAAGTAGTAACCGATTACAATTTGCAAAAACAAATTATAAAGACCCGGCAGTTTAAAGACGATTCCGCTCAAGAGCGCACAGTAAATGCAACATTATTCTCTTTTTAATGATGTGCTGAAATTGTAAGCAAAAACACCGAAACCTGATCGCGCGCGCGTGAAATGGAGTAAAAAGTAGTTAAATAAACGCGGCAAGTTATTTACATACAGAGAAATCTCATCGTCTATGCGGGCGTACAGCGGCCCGTACCACAAATTCTCATTTGTTTACTTGTGGATTTTCGTATTTGATGAAAGTTAGGAACACGGGTTTTACTGCCTCTGTGGTCCATATAATGCCACAGACGACGATGACGGAGTGCAATATTGGGCTTGGTTTGGTTGGTGGTAGGGTCTGTCTGGCTAGCTATCTTATATATATAGCTCATCTTACCTGAGACTATATCTAATTGTTGTGTTCCGGCATTCAGGGGTAAGATAGTCAGTTACTCAGGCTGTTGGATTCCGGCTGTAGTGTGGTTTCACATTCGGCCTTATTATAATTTGAAGCCACGTGAGATGAAGACCAAGCCCTTTCCCGTCATAAAAAAAAACTACCCTAGTCCGGCATATAACATTGGAGAATTTTGAATCCGTCTTAACGACTATTACTCTGAGCTATGTTTTGAAGTCTAACTAAACGGAATATTCTTCTATACATACTTTTTTAGCAATTCAACAAAAACATTTTGTTTGTGGAGTTCTTTCAAATACATACAAATACATCAAAATACATTTCACTTAAGTTCAATTAAATATAATCATTAAGAAGTAGTACTTATTAGGTATTGGTATTTTATAATTAAATGCATTATTAATAATAGATAATAAATATAATGAGAATAACGAAAAATGTTTTACGAAACATAAATAGGTAAGAAGTCAGAAAACATTATAAAATAGAATCAAGTATACGTATACTCCCCTTTATTTAGGTTATGAGAATGTTACTAGAGGAACCGTGAAGATGACGCCCAGAAAAAAATTAAGACCTCGTGTAATCCCCTAGTCGCGTCTTACGAAATCCACAGGAATAAAGAAGAGTATGAAGCTTTGTGCCGAGCCTGCTAAGTTATAACCCTGCATGATATAACATGGCAATACCAATACCGCAATAATAAAAAAAAAAACTCGAAAGCTGTACGCAATAGATTCCCGAAGTACCCGCAAATTAAACAGATTCAGCGCAGCATTTGCATGCGGACGAGTCGTGTTTACAAATCAAATGTTCATATGTTTGCAATCAGTTGTTGCCACGGTGATACGTACAAGTTCAGTGAAACAGTCAGAATGACATATAAATCCTCGAATATTATGCACAAATTACCGGTTCTATTTATGTATTTCGAACAATACCAAAATATCTATATAAACCGTTTTATTACTATCTATCGTTTTATCACAGCTGAGTGAGAACTGTAGTTTGAGGTTGGTGTGACCTGAGCAACGGATTAGTTTTTTTTTTATTGTACGACGGGGAAGCGCTTGTCCTTCATCTCACCTAGTTACAAGTTAAGATAAGGCTGAAAGTGGAGGACACTTCACCCAGAATCCACAACAAACTGCTTTTGTAGCTGGCTGTTGCTAGCGGTAATGGTAACAACCACAACGCTGGTAGGTAGGCCCTGTAAAGGTTCACCTGGTTAGCCCTTCTCTGCCTTTGCCAACCCTTGGAGAACCTCGCTGACCAATGTCCGGTGCCAATCGGCTGGCCTTGCTTTATCGGTGCGCGGGTGAGTCAGTGCCTGGAAAGTGCCAGCTAACTCCATCATTTACATTTGCTCTGGCCTAGAGTTTATATTAACAAAGTTCGTTACTTTTCAATTGCTTTTTACTCACAGACATCTTTGAATACGTGATATAAGTACTGAATTTAATGAGTGATACTTTGTTTCCCAACTGTGAGTTAAGGCTGAGCATACCCTGCTTACAGTCAGCTGTATTTGTCTAGGACTAGTTCCATGGGTGTTGGTAGAGCTATTATTTGTACCGTGAGCATTTGGGTCACGTGGCCCTCGCAAGTTTGATTAGTTGCCATGTCACATAGTACCCTCAAATTTAATGAGCGACAACTATGTCTGTGACAAGAAATGTTAAACCTACTTCTCACTTATTTTGAAAGCGCAGAACATTGATATTTCATAGAATTGAAACTTGTGTGGCTATGCAACATAATTAAATAAATGAAACGGTTATTACCACAAAATTTATACGTCGATTTGCTGACGTTTCAAGATCATTTTGAGACCCCTTCTTCACGAGCTTCGCCCGCGCGCACGTTCGTCGGTCGCGCGGCGCAAACTGATCTCAAAAAGGTCTGAAAGGGGTCTCAAAATGATCTTGAAACGTCAGCAAATCGACGTATAAATTTTGTGGTAATAACCGTTTCATTTATTTAATTACATTGATATTTCATTTCTTACTACGTTGTCGAATCCCACCTGCAAAGCGTTGATATAATGGCAATAACACTCCAATCAGGAATATTTCCAACCGTGTGTTGGCGCTTTTCATTGATGTGATAACGATATATAGCTAGGGCTTGCAATTCGGATATCCGGATATCCTAATTATTCGAATGTCAAACCAATTTTAGTATTTGGATAATGGAGGACCTAATAAACAAGCCTTATAGCTCTGTTGGTAGTAGCTCTGCCTTTTGTGGTGTAGGTGTTGGGTTCGATTCCCACCCAGTAAAAACCTTTTGTGATGAATATTAATGTTTGTTCTGTGTTTGGTTGTTGTATTGTATGTTAGGTATGTGTTTACTAAAAACAAAACAAAAAAAGTATGTAAGTATTATATCCGTAATATAAATTTCCCATATATGCTTAGTTTGGGACTAGATGGAGCTGTTTAAAAAAACTACTGTATTGTCCTGTAAAAGCACACTGGGCACATTTCACTTGCGGTGTCTTCAAAGCATTCTGGGTGTGACAAACAAGTTTGTTCCCGGCAAGGCACAAATTCCTAGCATCAGAGCTATGCTCAAAAAGAGACGACTTCGGTGGCTGGAGCGCGAGAATCTAATAGAGCAGAATCTCTCAACAAAAAATCCTACGTGCAAAGCACGAATATGCCTGGGTCAACTTATTATGAAAAACGCATGAAGCGATCAGGAGCCCTAAAACCCCCGCCTATCAGGAAGTTTTTAAGTTTGTACAAAGCACAGGGCCGATCTTGTATGAAGTACTGCTACCATCTGTGGGATGGCTTAGCCAAGTATGTTTTTGTATTTCTAATACGACGGGGTTCTGCTTGGCCTTCGTCTCACCTGATTTTTCAAGTTATGATAAGGCTGAAAGTGGAAGCGCACTTCACCTGGATTCCTCAACAAACTGAGGAACTGGCTATTTTACCTCTGAATGCCGCAACACAACAATTTTAGAATTGTTATTATGGCGACAAAATTAGGTAAGATGGTGGTAGCTAACTAGGCGGACTTAAACAAAGTCCTACCACCAACCAAGCAAAATATTGTTCTTCCCCTAGGGATCGAACCCGGGACCTTTGGATCTGAAATCGGTGGGTTGAACCACTAGACCACAGAGGCGTTTAAAAAGACAAGAGCAATGAGTCATGTAATGACTGCACCTCAGGCTTAAAAAAGGACATTATCATAAAACCAAGGAACTATCTGTACGTTTACCTACTAATCTCACTCCTAAAAGTATTTGTTAATTCCAAAATGTATCTGTTCAGTTTATTTATGACACTTGGCCCTATTTCGGTCTGAAAACCTTACGCTCACTTTTTTACATATCACAAAGAAAGGAGGATATTTTTTTTTTCTGTCAAGTACCTAACGCCTATCGCTTCACGAGAACGTGAAAAAAAAGATAAGCGTTAAGCTTACCTAAAACTGTTTAGATTAAAATCTATGTCAGCCTATGTATATGAAATAAGTGCTTATAGGTACTTATTATTATTTGTCGTGAATGTGGTGAGATCTTTTCCCGAATCAGTATCTTTATCCACGAATGCAAGTGTCGCCGCAAAGCTTCTTTAATCGATAGATAGGCCGTTATAATAGCACAAAGCTGTGCTCGATGCTTACAACGCATTATCCCGCTTGTGACACAATCCGTTTCCATTCGCTTTGTTTTAGAAGCAGGTGCTAAAATATATTTCCGATATAGAGGAATACAGAGTGCACCCTCCACTGCGGCGTCGTAATGACGAGCGGTGTGACTCGCCGCACTTATTACTGTGTTTTCAGGATCTAAAGGAAATGGATACGATTCAGAGTACTATGGAAATCGAACGTCGTTGGATCCAAATTCCACCATTGCCACAACGTCGTCGGCCTATCGAGTGGATGGTATTCCAATATTTTGTCGCGTTTGATTTTTTCGATGTAAATATTGGGTTATATAATGAACTATAATTGTGAATGGATGAATGAACTGAAAGTGTGAGTGAATGAATGAACTGAAATTGTGAATGATTGAATGAACTACAATTGTGAATGAATGGATGAATGAATTACAATTGTGAATGAATGAACGAACTGAAATATTAAAAAAAATAATGAACTACAAGTGTGAATGATGGAATGAACTGAAATTGTGAATGAATGAATGAACTACAATTGTGAATGAATGGATGAATGAATTACAATTGTGAATGAATAAACTCCAATTGTAAATGAAAGACTGAACTGAAATTGAAAATGAATGAATGAACTGGAATGACACATCGTGTAACCGAAGGTCCACGACGCTAAAGAGTCATCTAGACAAATTCACCCTCCCGCATTGTCACTTTGATCTCGTATGTAGCGGTATGTTTTGGTTCCAGAGCTAGGGGAGTATCGATGGCGGTTTCAATTTGCGACCTCACGCCGAGGATTAAACATAAACGTACCTACCTTTGATCGGAACAATAGGACGCTGCCCTTTGAATGCGACTTGCAAAGCAAAATCATATGATAATTGCCGCCGATGGGTTGGGGCGATAAGCCTTTGCTATTAGCTGGTGACGCGTGATTATATTGGTTAATGTTTGCTTATATTATACCTAATTATTACTTAATAAAAAACAAAACAAACAACAACAGAAACAAAACGACTAATGGGCCAAAGACGTTACAGAATGGTTTCCCAGATCCAATACAAGGATAAAGAGGAGGCAGCGTCGTATGTGAGAAGACGGCATAAAAAAAGTAGGAATAACCTGGTAAAGAGTGGCATTCGACCGCAACCAGTGGAAAGCTTTTGGGGAGGCCTTTGCTGGAAAGCAAGATAATCATAATAATAACGGTGTAAATAGTTTGCATAAGTTATTATTATTACAGTACAGTAATATCACAAAGCGCCATTCACACAGCGCCATGTAGTCCCAAACTAAGCAAAGTTAGTTCATAAGTATTTAATGTAGATTGTAAATAAAGGTAAATTTGATTATTATATTATGCATATCAACCTCTTATTCATTTCATTCAACGTCAAATACACAGCCATGTTTGCATGTTTTTTGTAATTTTTCTAAAGCACAAAATCTCAAACCTGCACGAGAGCGTTTCAGTTTTTTTGAGCACCATTGCTTATATTCTACAACATAGAAGCACTTGGCCTTCATATCTGGTATCAATGTATCAAGTTATGATAAGGGCGATAAGCAGCGCACTGCACCCTGAATCCTCAACACACTGAGGAGCTGGTAATCTTACTTTGGTAGCTAGCCATGAGGACTCAAAACAAGCCCTACCACCAACCAAACAAAAATAGTCTCAAGTCTTTTATATTATATAATAATTAAGTTAGACCGTGCAGTACCTACATTAATTTATTTTTAAGCTTACCAACTCGATCAGGGTACCACGGAAGACCAGCGCTTTGGAATACCCTTCCATAGCATTATGCTGAGTGGTATCCTTTTTTGTCAATTATTTTATGTTTTTTTTCTGTGTTTTTCTTCTATTGTTTTAGCTATGTATTTAGGCAAAATAAATATTTTCTCTCTTTCTTTCTTTTTCTTTCAAACCGAGCACAACTTGGTTACAAATTTGTGCTCAGTTTGGAAATCAACCTCTGGATCTGATATCGGTGAGATGAGACGGCTGAGGCGGTTAAAATAAGATATGCAAATAATAAAACAGATCAGGGAATTACTCAGCTTTAATTTTAATCCAGAGATGCGTTCACCAACGTGCAAGTTTCAAATAAATTCAAAATTTCGCCAGCGCTCCTGTGCGTTCACGAAACACTCATTCCGGGTCTCTGTCATTCAAATCGTATGATAATTCGAGCGCAGTGTCTTGCGTTCATAGCCGTTTTGTAAAAACTTTGAGCCCAGAGAGTCTTGCTCACGGACCGTGGAATGTTCTTGAATAATTTCGTCATATCCTCGTGTATTCTTGATGTTCACCCTCGTAGTGCCTTCGAGCCTTCCACTTGATACGCTCAGCTGATCCCGAGCGTATCTTTGCTCGTATTTGTGAGCCCTATCTATGCACTTCTGTCCCCTCTGTTCTGGTATTTAATTATTTTGGGGTAAGCACCGGAAGTTTGATCAAGATAAAAATATTTGGGCACAAACAAGAACCAACATTCTGAAAAAATAACGATGACAGAAAGGTTATCGTTTACTTTCTTTTATTAAGAATTAATAATATGTAGCCGAAAATATGTGTTGTTTTCTAAATAGCTTATAGATGTTAATTTTACTCGGCTCCATCTAGCCCTGCAGCAAAGTTTATTTTAAGGGAACTAGTTATTATAAATATAATTATAATTATCGGACATAACTTTTTCACACACCTTAGCGTCTAGCCCCAAACTAAGCAATAAATAGATTAAGTAAATAGATTACGGATAAAATATAGATATCTCTATAAATATATTTTTAGGTGTTGCTCTTTTTAAGGACAGTGAATTAGCATAGCTATCCAGGGCACGCTTCCGTCTAGTACTGGTCTGAAACAGTTGAGTTACCCATAGACCATTTGTAACGGTCTTTAGGTAATCCGACTGCTTCACTTGAACAGTCTTTTTTTCGATACAACATTCAAACACATCTGTATTCATCACACAAATGTTTGTTCCGGGTGAGAATTGAACCCACGACATACAGCGCAGAAGCAAGGATCTGTGAGGCTTGTTAAATTCGATTCGATACTGCTTTTTGCAGATTTACAGTTTCGATGACTACATCGCGATAAATTGTGTATTAAAATATCGGGTAAGACCCATCGCGCGCGCTATCTCGTTCAATCGATCAAGTTATTACACTATTTGGCTTTCAACCTGTAACTCTCTCTCGCAAAGTTCTGCGAATAATTTATGAAATCGATTTGTAATGCGAAAATTAAGTAATGTATGTTTCTTGTTTTTTAAGAAAGTACCTGTATTCAAAGGTACGCGCTACTGAGACTGATAAATACCATCTTTGTCATATCGATATTTTTATGGAGTATTTTTTTCGCTGAATCACTTATTAAGATTTCGTAATCACACAAATACTTATGGTAATATTTGGTCAAATATAAATTAGCAGCTTAATAAATAGATGATTTATTTGAAAAACTCAAACTTGGAAGGGACTAGCCACAAAAACACAGGCATCCTTGTGTGGCTAGAGTTTTTTAAAAAGAAAAAAATACCTTCGTAAAGAATGTTTGTTTTGCATGCACTGCACGCATGATTTCATGAAATAATATCATGATAATTGTTAGTTTCAAATAAATAAATAAATTACAGAAGATATAATAAATGAAATCTCGAATCAAGATAAACTACAGATTTCGATTCAAAACCATTTTGAAAATATGAAGGATGTATAACTAGCCTCATAGCTCAGTTGGTAGTAACTCTGCCTTCTGCGCTGTAGGTTGTGGGTTCGATTCCCACCGAGGACAGACATTTGTGTGATGAATATAGATGTTTGTTCTGTGTTTGGTGTTTTGTTGTATTGTATGATAAGAATGTACACAAAAAAAAAAGTATTTAAGTATTCTATCCGTAATCTATTTCCCATATTAGGTACAAGCTATGCTTAGTTTGGGGCTAGATGGCGTTGCGTGAAATTAATGTCCTGTATGTTTTTAAGGGTCTGGTAGTACAAAATCGTCTCAATTGTAATCTGTTTTTCCGAGATTCAATATCTCAGTGACACCCCATGGGTTAGTGTACTGTACACATGCCGAGCCGAGAAGTAATTGTCAGCTTCTCATTGTGATCGTGAACGCACCTGAGCCTCGGTAACACGTTTTTTTGATATTTATCAAAGTCCAAAATACCTGGAGCAAATAACAAAGGGCCTTGTTACTTATTCAGAAAATCATACGTAAATAAATACATTATGGATTATAATTTTTTCACGTTCGATTTGCATACACTGCTTTGTCATACTGTGCCCCGATTCTATAAAACCAATCTCTTCTCTATGACAATGGTGCCGTAGCAGAATTGCCACTATAGGTGCATTTTAGTATTCTAGTGGCCATTTTGCGATGATACCATTGTCATCAAGCGATTGGTTTAGTAGAATCCCTGGCCCTGGTGTGATGGTTTGGAAAAAAATCCTCCACGCAACATAAATTACAGATAGGAAAATGCTTTCCTCAACTACTTCTCTTTTTCTTCTTCTGGTGACTCTCTACTAAGGGAGGTTAGCCATTATATCAGCAAATTTGTGCAGGTCTTGCGCCAAGTGAAATAGGTGTTCGAAGCTGGCGATACTCGTCTACTCCCAGATGTTTTCTAATCCGCCTCCGTGGTCTAGTGGTTCGACCAGCGTTGTCAGATCCAGAGGTCCCGGGTTCGATCCCCAGGGAGAGTACAATATTATGCTTGGTTTGGTTATTGGTAGGACTTTATTTAAGTCCGCCTGGCTAGCTACCACCATATTACCTATATCTGTCGCCATAACAACAATCCTTAAATTTTTTTGTGTTCCAGCATTGAAGGGTAAGATAGCCAGTTCCTCAGTTGGTTGAGGATTCCAGGTGAAGTGCGCTTTCACCTTCGGCCATATCAAAACTTGAAAAATCTGATGAGAAAGTTAAGTAGGTAGGCCTTCTTATTCTTTAGTGTCTTGGCAAGATGTCCAGCTGATACGTAGCATCTCACGGGTGCACCACATCTCAATGGCATCACGTTGCTGGGTTAGCCTTTAGTGTCCTCCACCATATAACACTTTTGGCCATATTTAGCAGTAGAGTTTCCTAACTCTGAGCTTTATACAGAGTTTACGGCTGCACAAACCCTATTCGATTTTCTGATCATAGCACAGTGTTAACCATACATTAACGCTGAGGTGAGGAAATCTTTATTAAGCAACAATAAAAACTAAAATCAATATAAACATTTAGTTGGTACACACACGCACGCAGGACAAAAACAACGGACAACTGTTGTTTTTTTTTATTAAACACTTGTGTGACGGTAAGGAAGAACATTTCCTCTACGTAACATTTCTATATAACTAACCGTGAAGGTTGTCTGCATAATCAAGCCTAACCACAACACCTCTATTACATGCGAGGTGTAATAAAACGTAATTCTCGACATTTTGCGCGAGTCCCGAGTCGCTTCTGGGAGCTCGCAAATTGGACGAGAAATCAAATGAAAAACATTTGCGCCTATCTCCCCGCGCTTAGGGGAATGTGACTCAATCCAAATGATAGATATTTGACGATAAACCGGTATCTAGTCAAACCTGCGAGTATATATCTCGATTTACCAATGAAACCTACATCGTTACATGTTTGTAACGGTATCGTTTCTGACTTACTTAATATACACACTTAATTACTTACTTACTTTAACCAATATGATTTATCGACAATTAAGTGGATACGCTACGTAGGTAAAGTACCTCATTTTAAATACACGCGCGCATCGCTTGTGTAAGCTCAATACCTTGGTTATCTGTAGTGTGGCTACAACTTACTGTCATATTGCATGGACGCGGAGCACTGGCAGAATAGCGGGCTCAATACAAAATATAACTTGGTATAACTTTAGCAAACAATTTGTAAAATACTATTACTTACAAAGTTCTTTAAAACTTAAAAGTCCAAGTACTTGTGAAACCCCAATTTGGGGTTCAACCCACCGGCGAGACTCAACCCGTCGAATTAAAGATTTGCTGCGCACCTCCGCACGCACTCATCATCATCATCACCAATGATAATCATTAACCAAAAAGATCAATGATATCGCAGAATGGCCACTGGAACTTGAACATACACACTCTACGCACTCTCCCTTATACAGGGAATACCTTTTATCCGAACTTGAAAGAAAATCATTTGCATAACAACACACACTCACACCCTCAACACACCCACTCTCATACATACACACCATCGCAAACATTCACTTATGCACTCTTAGATAGTCTCACACAGTATTATTAATTCTTATAGAATCAAATTATTTGTTTGTACTTATAAGCTTGTTGTCTTATCTTTACGATTAATTATTAATTTAATGTTAACTCTACGTACATTATTAATATAATGTTAACTCTACGTAAAGTTATTATAAGACTAAACCTGCCCTTTCAATGGAACCTGCACTATTTTTTGTATTCCAAGTTCACTCGGTCACAATATTTACAACCCGAACCCGCAACCCTTCCTCAAACAATCTTAATACATGAACGAAGATATACATCGAAATAAAAAAAAAAACGCTAATGAAGCGTACTTCAGACCCAGCCATCAAAGCTACAGCTCAAAAGCAAGGATTCAGGGCGCAGAGGATTATGCGCAAATTGAGAACGTGTCTCGAACGGCTTTGGGCGTACCAATTAAACCTTCACCATTTTTGATATTGATCGGATTTCAAATGTAATGAGGAGACAAACAATTTAAACAATTTATTATTTATTGTTTATTATGTCTCTCATTTTGATAATTAGTTAAAATCGTCTGGTACTGGTCTGGAACAGTTGAGTTACCTATAAAACGTTTGTAACGGTCCTTAGGTAATCCGACTGATTCATTTGTACATAGTTAGTTTAATTATAAATTTATTATGTCTCTCACTTTGATAATTAGTTAAAATCGTCTGCTACTGGTCTGGAACAGTTGAGTTACCTATAAAACGTTTGTAACGGTCCTTAGGTAATCCGACTGATTCATTTGTACATAGTTCGTTTAACTTTTAATTTTATTTAATAAAAAATTAGTAACATATTTACCAAAAGAATTATCTTTTTATAATAATAAACAATTTATTATTTATTGTTTATTATGTCTCTCACTTTGATAATTAGTTAAAATCGTCTGCTACTGGTCTGGAACAGTTGAGTTACCTATAAAACGTTTGTAACGGTTCTTAGGTAATCCGACTGATTCATTTGTACATAGTTCGTTTAATTGTAAATTTTATTTAATAAAGAATTAGTAACATATCTACCAGAAGAATTTTCTTTTTATAATAATAAACAATTTATTATTTATTGTTTATTATGTCTCTCACTTTGATAATTAGTTAAAATCGTCTGTTACTGGTCTGGAGCAGTTGAGTTACCTATAAAACGTTTGTAAAGGTCCTTAGGTAATCCGACTGATTCATTTGTACAAAGTTAGTTTAATTGTAAAATTTATTTAATAATTAATGAAATATCTACCAGAATTTTGTACGACGGGTAAGCACTTGGCCTTCATCTCAGCTGGTTACAAGTTGAGATAAAGCCAAAGCTCTTGCACTTCACCCGGAATCTTCAACAAACCGAGGAACTGGCTATCGTAAGATAGCTTAATGCCGGAACACAACAATTTTTAGAATTATTATTATGGCGACAGAATTAAGTAAGATGGTGGTAGCTAGCCAGGCGGACTTAAATAAAGTCCTACCACCAACCAAACCAAGCACAATATATTGTACTCCCCATGGGAAAAGTACCCGGGACCATTGGATCTGAAAACTGGGGTTGAACCACTAGACCACCGAGGTGGTTATCCTTACTATTACTGCGATCACAAATCTGCCTGCCAAGCGTGGTGACTATGGGAACCCTACAGCTTTGAAGTAGGCTTTGTCCAGCTGTGGACACTATAATAGGCTGTTGATGTTGATGATGGTCCCAAATAATAAGTAAGTAATGTCAGAAGTAGCTGTCGTTTCCATACAGATGTTTGTCACTACGTCACAACGGGTCAGTGATGTAGCGACGCGCGTGACAGGTGCGCGCGATTATGACGCTAGTGAGGGGAAACGTGGAAAAGATGACGGGCTTAATATGGATATATCTGAATCTCTAACGTTGATAAGTCTTTTTTCATTATTACCCTATTATGTCCCACTGACAATCACTGACAGCGGTTTCCCCAAGTCCGTCCAAACGTATCTCTCCATGGCAGTTGATATACCTCTAGAAATTATATAATCAAATGTTAGGTGCTTCACGCTTCCCCGTCGTACAATAAAAATGAAAAAAATCTTTGTTATTTAAATTATGCTTGTACTGGCATTATCTATAATTATTCCTACTTTTAATTGGTTAAAAAATAATTACGAAACGCACCGGAATAGTAGCTTAGGTTTATACGTTTATAAATAAAAATAAAAATAAAATTTGAGATTGTATTTTGTATTTTCACTGTAGAATCTAATTTATTGATAAAAAAATCCGAATGGTGCATTAATATCAGTGATCAAACTTTTTTTTTTATCGGCGGAGAAGTGTTTTCGCCTTTATCTAACCTTTATCAAGTTATAAGGTACCCTCAATCCGCAACTGACTAAAGAACTGGCTTATTTATTTTTTGGCTCCAGCATTTAGAGGTATGAACCTCTAAATGCTGGAACACAACAATAAGAATTGTTAATATAGTAACAGACTAGGGTAATATAGTGGTAGCTAGCCAGGTGGATCTAAAAAGTCCTACCACAAACCAAGCTTCACTTAGCTTTCATTTCGTTTGATGAATCTTTGCTTAGAAATTGTAAAATGTCGTATCCACACAAATCAAACATAGTACGCAAACAAAACGTAAAAGAATAAAATAAAAAATGTTTTCATTACCGGTCGTTAGGTGAACACGCCGAGGCTTTATGCGCGTCAATCGTGCCGTGAAACGTGCGTGAGTGCCACGGACCTGTAATAAATTTAACCGAAAAATCTAAAGTTTTACTACCAAATACAAAATAAAACACACAAAATCCATACCAAATACTATCAATACATCTATATATATATTTTTTTATTGTATGACGGGTTAGCACTTGGCCTACATATCACCAGGTTACAAATGAAATAAGGCCGAAGGTGGAGGCGCACTTCACCCGGAATCCTCAACAAACTGAGGAGCCCGTTGCCATCTTACCTCTAAATGCCGGAATACAACAATTTTAGAATTGTTATTAAGGCGACATAATTTGGTAAGATGGTGGTAGCTAGCCAGACGTACTTAAACAAGCCTCATAGCTCAGTTGGTAGTAGCTCTGCCTTTCACCCAGGACAAACATTTGTGTGATGAATGTAGATGTTTGTTCTGTGTTTGGGTGTTGTATCATATGGTATGTATGTATTTACAAAAAGTATTTAAGTATTCTATCCGTAATCTAGTTGCCATATTATGCTATGCTTTGCTTAGTTTGGGGCTAGATGGCGTTGTGTTAAATTAATGTCCTGTAATATTTATTGTAATATTTAAAAAAAGTCCTACCACCACTAGGTTGTGTATTGAAAACCAACAAAAATTCACCAATCAAACAACATAAGCATCAATCAACCAACTAAAAATTGAGAGCATGGCAAACGTCGGACCGCTTTTAAATCCATTCCAAGCTATTCGGCCTTAACACGTTGAAAGTACGCCGCAAGTTACAGTAGGTATACCTGGACAACAAACTCTTTAGAGTGTATGAATGAATGAATTGTATGAATTAAAATATGCCTTATCGCTAAGAGCAATTTCTTCTTGTAAGGAGAAATGTAAACAGTAAAAAAATAACAGAAGTAGTGCACAACAATAAGAAAAAATATAAACAGAAATCACAAAAAATACTAGTGGCATAAATAAATAATACAAACTAAGATTATGAAATAACAACAATAAATAAATGAATAAATTAACAAATCATATAAAAATATATATCAATATAAGTAGTTAGACAGGGTCAGATTTAACTAGAAG
This sequence comes from Venusia cambrica, assembly GCA_951394065.1. Lineage (NCBI taxonomy): Eukaryota > Metazoa > Arthropoda > Insecta > Lepidoptera > Geometridae > Venusia > Venusia cambrica. The sequence continues at coordinate 3,802,005 of OX596044.1, read as the reverse complement.
GTAGTGATTTTTCAGCCTCAATTTATAAGCATATACACTGACGGAGCCAGTTTTATTTCAGTGGGCAAGTCGTTTCAAAGACGGACCGCCTGGACACTGAAATAGTTACCTACCATAGAAATAATGGTTATGGAGGTACCCTAACCCTTTTTGGTGCAAGTTGGTTTTTGGAAGAGTTACTTACTGCCAAAGCCATTTTTTAATTGTACGACGGGGAAGCATTTGGCCTTCATCTCACCTGGTTACAAGTTGAGATAAGGCCTAAGGTGGAGGCGCACTTCACCCGGAATCCTCAACAAACTGAAGAACTGGCTATCTTAATGGTGGTAGCTAGCCAGGCTTCGTTAAACAAAGTCCTACCACCAACCAAACCAAGCACAATATTGTACTCCCCTGGGGATCGAACCCGGGACCTCTGGATGAAATCGGTGGGTTGAACCACTATACCACAGAGGCAGTAGTTTAATGGAAGATCAGCGCATGCTGAGTTAAACCCTTTTTGAAGTACAGCAACGTGCTATAATTTCTATTGCAAATTCAATAGACCAGTACCGATGCAACCAAAGGCTCGGGCACACATTCGACGTTGAGTAATTAAAAATTGACTGTTTCACCGACTTAAAAAAAAGAAAAGGTTCTCAATACGTCAGAATCTTTTTTTTTTACGGACCTTACGTAACCCTACGGCTTCCCTTGTAATAATTTGACTGTAGATTTTTTTGAATCAAAGTAGTTATTATTTGTTTAAAAGCTTTTACCTCACGGCCCTGCATGGAATCTGGATCAAAAATAGCATATGTTGTTTCCACGGGTACAATATATCCGTTTGCCAAATTTCATTAAAATCCGTTCAGTCGTTTAGTCGTCAAACAATTAAAAGCATAGAGTAACTTTTGTAAGTGTAATATTCGTTAATCATATGTATTTTTATTTACTTATTAATTTAGAATTAGTCGGCTGTTGGCCTCATATCTTCAAAGTCAAGGTCAAAGTCAAATATTTTTATTTATTAAGTTTTTTAGGATCATTACGAAACGTCAAGACGTCAACTTGCTCTTTCATCCTTATGAGGTCTGCGTTGGCGCAAGCCGAACCAGAAGGTGTACTCTCTCTTCTTGAAGACATTAAAGTCGCAACACAACATAATCAAATACGCTGGAAGCTATTCCACGTTCCTCTCCAATCGACGCCACAGATAGCCTCCTCCGTCTACCGACTCCCCGCGACCGCTACAATGTTATCAAATGGGTATTGTACAAATGTAAGCATGACAAACGGTAATGAATAAATAACACATCCGCAGACAATTTGCCGTCAAACAGTCCAATTATTCTCATAATCCTGCGGGCTCTTTAAAAGCAATTAATATTCCATTGATCCACCCCGTTGGTCACCCACGTTATACACACTGAGGGGCGAAGTAAGGCTCAGGTGAGAAGGGTTTTTTGGGAATACAGAATATCCGGCATTCGGAGGTAAGATAGCCAGTTCCTCAGTTTGTTGAAGATTCCGGGTGAAGTGCGTTTCCACCTTCGGCCTTATCGCATAACCAAATAAACCCAAATACAATAAAAAATAAACTGAAATTCCAAATGGCGTTTATCAGCACATAAGCTGAGCTTGGATATAACACAAAAAATCGGATTCTTTGTCAGGACTTAATTCGTCAGAGCTTTGCGGGTTCGAGTCTCGTGAATTTTTGAGTCATTATAGTAATCTGTGAGGTTGTTGGCAGTAGCTTATGCGAGAGTGTGGATATTTAATTGTAACAATACAGTCCTGTAATTTTTAACCTTTTACGATAAAAACTATATTTATACGAAAAACGGGTATTTATCGCGTATTTTACGTAAATTTTACTCCGCCAAAACGTAAGGATACGTATAAAAAAAGTAGGTACATTTTTCACCGGTTTCTTCAAGCTATCTTATGATAAGGCCGAATTCGGAAGCGCCCTTCACAAGGAATCCTCAATAAACTGAGGACCTAGCTATCATACCTCTAAATGCCGGACACAACAATTCAAGATTTGCTGTTTTGGCGACAGAATCGGGTTAGATGGCAGTAGCTAGTCAGGCGGGCTTAAAGTCCTACCACCAACCAAACCAAGCACAACAAAGTACTCCACCTGGGGATCGAACCCGGGACCTCAGACATCAGGTTATTTCAGGCTAGAACCTCAGCAACTCAACGCAACTTTACTCTAGTTTCTAACAAACGTTATTTGGAATAAAAGTGACATCGGCGCTCAGCCACACAGAGGCGTTAAAAATACGCGATAAATACCAGTTTTCGTAACAAAATAATAGTCCTGATTACGTCCACGCCGCGCAATGTTTGGGGAGTACAGTGCTGACACCTGGTGTGTAATTGTCTTCATTCGGCCATCATTCATGAATAGCGCTGGAAATGATGTATTCCCGGGAATGATGAGGCTTCCTCTGCTTGTTTTTTAATTTGCCCAGCTAGATTGATTGGATCCAATCTTGGTATAATTGAAAAATATCTGTATGAATTCGTTATTGCGGTTCTCCATATGCGTTTTGTACTTTTTGTACGAGGAATGGGGAGTGTTACACTGTTCTTCTTTTCAGTTCTGTTCAGTAAACTGCATAGGCACTCTAAAACTAATTTGTTAATTAAATAAATTATGTTCTGTACCTTTATTGTTTGATTTTCGGTAACATTTAACCGCCTCTGTGGTCTAGTGGTTCAACCCACCGATTTCAGATCCAGAGCCCCTGGGTTCGATCCCCAATACATGGTTGGTGGTAGGACTTTGTTTGAGTCTGCCTGGCTAGCTACCGCGGTAGGGCAAAGGTCTCCCCCATATCCGTCCAAGACTTGCGGTCAGCCACCGTTTCCCACCAGTCCGGGTCAAATGCAGTCGTCACGCCAACGTTTTCTTGACCTGCCTCTACTTCGTTATCCATCTGCAGGCACCCATTGCGAGATAGCCTTTGCCCATCTAGTCAGCAGGCATTCGACTGAACATTTATTACCTATCACGATGATATCGATGCCAACAATTGCTGGGGAGCAAAGTATCTCGTAAGGCAACTACAACCTCCCCACTCGAGTCGATGGATGGAGGTGGCTCAGTTAGCTATAGTGACATCGATTCGGGCCTACATTCAGCAGTGGACGTATGTGTATTTAGTATTTATTTATTAATGTCCTGTAATATTTATTTATGAGTCTGCAATGATGATGATAATCTATTATGTTTACTTTGTATTCAGCTAAGCGAGACTGGAACACCCAGCTACTTATTGCCTGCACGAAGTTACACAATAATATTTTTCTTACAGCTAAAGAAATTAGGCAGAGCAAATATGAGGGGTGGATGGAGAAAGTTTTCCTAAGAACTTGCCGAGGCATAGAATAAGTGAGCAACACGTATAGATGCGTAAAGAATCCCGTCAAGAAGAACATCATCAATATAAGTAATAAGTAATAATAAAACATATGTTTATTTTCTCAAACAAGGGTACATACATATATATGTTTATCATTATAGAATAAAAATTGCTGGAAAATCTAATTGTAATTGTAGGTACCTGTTTTGTAACAGACTGGTGCCTGAGATAGGTTTAAGAAAATCTGTATTACCTATAGGTCACCAGGTCGCCTCACTCCACAGCCTCCAAGCGTAAAAACAGAAATAAAGACAAAATAATTGAAAGAAAACAATAATTCTTAATGAGAATAAAAATAGAAATTAAAATAACATATGAATAAAGTAAAAAAGATACTCTAAACATAATTAATACTAAAATTAAGATGAAAGTTATGCAAGAACCAGACTATTTTTTTTAGTGATATTTTGTTTGTGATGTAGGTATTATGGATGAGTTTTTGTTTGTGTTGAATGTGTGAGTAAGTGTGAGGATGTGTGTGGATCAGTGTGTGTTGTAGGAAAACTGTGTTTTCCTGCATAATTTTGTACTTTTATCTGCATGTTTTTATACTTTCTACATTAAAACATGTACTTCTTTATCGTTTAGTTCAAATTAAGTTCTAAAACAGTACCTTTTTATGTTATTCCTTCACAATTCGTACATTAATATTTTCATTTTTATCCCTTGTTTTGCTTTCAAAAGTACATCTATAGATTCTCTGGATTTATCTTATTACGTTATCGATTATTGTTTCTTCAAATGTAATATTTAGCTGAAATCAATAGACCTTAGATTTTCAAAGATTGTTTATATTATTTTAGGTTGTCAATTATGGCAAATGTCATTTATCTTTTTTATGTCATAAAAAGCTCATAGACGTAAGTTTCCTTTATATTTTATATGCTATCTCTGTCTAACACGCACATTTTTATCTCAACTTGTATTAAAACCTTAGCAATTATCTTTGGCCATGTATAATATTTGAATTAAACAAATTTAGAATACTAGCGTTCCACCAAAGTCTTCTTGCTAAAGCTGGTGGCTGAGGAAGGGGAATTGATATCTAGCATCCAAACGGAGCGGAGATAAGTTACATCTATTAGCTCCCAATCGGAGAACTCTAAATTAAATACAAGACCATTCCCGGGTCAAGTGGCCCGGGAAAGTTGCTGGTCTTCAATATATTTGTCTGGCTGTCTTTAAAAAGCTGCTGTACGGGATACTGAAGACCCTCTTACTGGCTGGACGTTGAAGACCCTCATACTGGTTGGACATTGAAGACCCTCATACTGGTTGGACATTGAAGACCCTCTTACTGGCTGGACGTTGAAGACCCTCTTACTGGTTGGACGTTGAAGTCTCTGATTGTACTTGTGGACTTTCTTTTCTTTAATATACTTTTATATTCTTTTACTTTCATAATTCTTATTTTTACCTACCTCTTTAACACCTCTAGTAGGATAGGTCCTTTAGTATTTCTTATTATTGTTCTTACTGTTTCTCTTATAAAAACAGTAACGTTACAGTGTGTATCAGATTAATTCGGTATCTACAGGTAACTGTGAGTCATCATCATCATCATTTCATCCCACATGAATATAAGTACACATATAATACTTATTAAAATTTACTGCCATACTTATTATGACAATACAAAACAATACAACATAGTTTTCTTCACACTTTTCCGATAAATTGACTTTATAGTAGGTACAACGGGAACCAAATTCAAATTTGTTCCCATGGGAGTTTGAGCTTTTCCTGTTCTGATTGATCCGCGTTAGTGCTTTTATAGATTAGGTATGTAAGCTTTTTTTAATAATAATTTGTTTCATTTACACATTCAATGCAATGTCTACAAAATAAATATAGTTATTACGTACCATAAAATAGCTAGATAATTAAAAATGAAATAATTAATGTTACTTTACTATTAATGCTACTTATGTAATATTATTTATTTAATGATTTGCACAAACGGTGGTCTTATCGTAAAAAGCGATCTCTTCCAGACTAACTTTGTATAGTCAGAACCAAGAGGAAGTAAATACTCTTTCTTTATTCTTTATTCTTTATTGCACACACAAAATACAGCATATATTATAAACTTACTTAAAATTAATGAGCATGGCAAAGGCGAGCTTAACCCTGCAAAGAGTTCAAATACGTTTTTTTTATATTAGTATATATCCCTCATACATACTATTGTATAAATGGCGCTGTGTAAAATTAATGTCCTGTAATTTTATAAACATTTAATTGTTTTTTTTTTAGTTTAGCTTGCGGAGTGTCTCTTTCAAGTAAATTTTGTTCGGAGTTTTTTTTCAGAAACCTAATTTCAAGTTTTTGGTTTAAATCAATTTATATTTTGAAAAAAAAAAAGTTTTATAACTCTTACCTTATACTAATATAAAATGCTAACTGTCTCACTGACAAAAACGCACAGCCTAAACGGCTAATCGTAGAGAGATGAAATTTGGAGGGTATGTTTGTCTTGATGCGAAAATGAGTGCTAAGAAGGGGATTTTGAAAATTCGTACCCTAAGGGGTTCAAAATGGGGCTCAACGTTCGGAGTAAAATGTTTCATATCTCTGAAATCACAAATGATAGGCACTTGAAAATTAGTATGTTGATTGCGCATAAGGAATAAGTTATAGTATATTTTCGGTTTTTTATAATTTTTAAAAATAAAGGTCTGAATATAGGACAGTTATAGGGTATAACTGTCCTATATTCAGACCTGACTATTTTTTTTTTATTATTTTAAGCCTTAAGTGTCCCAATGCTGGGCAAAGGCCTCTCCCCACTCCTTCCAGACCGTCCTATCCTGAGCTGCGATTCTCCAGTTCTCGAGGAACTGTCAAGCTAGACTAATAATAAACAAAAAAAAATATAAAAAAACAAAAGCATTTTTTGTCTGGGAATGTGGGTCAAAACTTTCGCTCCTCGAACCTCGTCGCTGTGCGTGTCTTCACACCATTTAGGAGCTAATCGGTCAAAGTTATCCAGATATCCAACAAATATATATATTTATATTTATAATAAAATACTCGCACCTATTTAAAAAAACCTATACGCGGACGAAGTCGCGAGTAAAAGCTAGTTATTATATATATCCATATGATATCCAGTATAAAAGCCTATAGTATAGTTTTTGGCTGAGATTAGAGAAAGTAAACATCTGTGCGTCACATCCTTAGTTCTTGCAATTCTTCGCCAAGCAAAAACTGTGCTTCCTAATTGATTGACGACCACAAAATTAGTTGGCGGCGTACCACATGCAGTAGTTTTCTTATAGCATAAAGCATTTATTTAAGTTTTGGAGCATGACATTTCACTAATGATGGAGCGAGCTTTCCCAGAAGGCACTACCTCTCTCACCGACGGAACTGATTCGAGGTCTGGCGTCAAACACTTTGGTGCCAGACTTTGGCAGATCGCTAGTCAGACGGAGTTTTACAGGTCCTACCACTACTGTTGTGATCATTTAGCCGAAACTCGGCCTTCATCTCACCTGGTTACAACTTACAAGGTATAAGGCCGAAAGTACGCACAACTTGGGAGTCTAAGTGCGGAATCAGGTGTCTTTTTACAGTTTACAAGGCCGAAAGTGAAAGCGCGCTTCACCCAGAATCCTCAACTGTCTGAGGAACTGGCTATCTTACCTCAACATACCAGAATATAAAACAATTTATAAATTTTGATACGCATAAGCCTGTCGCCATGGCGACAGACGTTGATGTGACATCGTAAGATGGTGGTAGCTAGCGGGACCTCTGGATTTGACACCGGTGGAAACCACTAGACCATCACCAATGCGGCTGAAACTGCCGGCAAATCAGCGATTCCTTTACCCGTGGTAGAAAATTTGGAGTTCTAACTCCTAGTTGTCTACCGCGATATGATCTATCATACCTACTCCACAGATACAGATGGGTTTTCTAATTAAGAACACAAACTAACCTGAATTAAAAAGAGCTGGAATTAAAAAAATCGTAAAAAGAAATTGAGATAATTTGCTGTGGCTTTCTTCAAACAGGAAGTCAATGAATCAATCAAGTTATCGTCTCAGCATAATTGAACAGATTTGATGCTATCAGAAGCCTTCCAGGATATCAATAGCTAATAATCTCTTCTGGGTCGTCTGTCTTGCTCGATTGTATCGAGAGAGACAGAGATGGAGTTTCAAAGAGTATTATTGCATTGTCACTGCGTGCATTGTCATAAATCATAGGACGAGGAAACTCTAATGGGCGATTTGAGATCGATATCTTCTGAGAACCTTTGGGATAAAATACGGTTCTTGCTGTTTTATATAACAACCTGGAAATATACATACATCCTCTCTATGTACCTATACCCCTACACCTTATACGGAATGTATGCTTTGTCCAGAGATTATTACATTCCAAATTAACTGGCCGAATAAAAATACACTTATCATCGGCTAGCAAACAACACCGCGCAAGAAATATATGGTAGAAATATATAGAAACATATATACTTACATTGTATATAACAATATTTCATTTCAATTGAACTTACTGGATTATTATTCCCTTTTTTTTCAACCTTCACAAATTGAATTGAAAAAAAAAAAATAGTTCAAATCGTTGAACTTTAAGTTGAACTTAGTAGAATAGAGGTATACCTACCCTCCAACTTTTAAGTCGTTAGGACGAACAGCTTATGTTGCTTTGTATGGCAGGTATATGTTAGGTAAGCAAAAGCATTCATCAAATATGCAGAAAATCAAACTGTAGGTATCATCAAGGACTTACAGTTTACGTTGCTTAGTATGACAGGTATATGTTAGGTAATCAAAAGCGTTCATCAAATATGCACAAAATCAAACTGTATTCTCGAAGTCGGTTAAAAATCCCGTCAATCCAACAAAAGTAATACAACATCCTACTGAGATCATCACATTTCCCGGAACGAGGGAAGCAACTGCGCCGTATTCTGTGACGGGGGTGCGACCGAAGGAACTCTAACTCAATAAACCACCCCTAGAGCAAGAGATTTATTAATCAATCTCCTAAACGCGTTTTAACTGGGCAAATTGAAAAATTATGTGTCGAAGGTCCTCCCCTACGCAGTAGTTTGGGATTGTTTTGATAAACTGAATAGAACAGTCATCGGGTAGGATGCAACGGTATTAATTACTGTCGAAGTACTATTAAGGCCCTGTCATTAGACGTTTCCTCTTTTTCCAATGGAAAATTATAGTACTTCTGAACAAATCACGAGTCTATTTTTTATACATGTATTACCACTTCAGGTACCTATCTACATTAAAGGTAAGTTGAAAACATAATAGCTAAAAAAATTCTCGATTAAAATATATATAAAAAATGGTACGTATCAAAATTTACAAGATTAATATTGTTATATCTACAATGAATATTGACTTACGATTTATTTGAAATGATAGGTAGCATGTTTATCTACATTAAAGGTAAGCTAGTTTTTTGATACCAATTCAAATTTAATTTTAATGATGAATTATTTGAAAAACTACAGGCGCACCGCGTGCCCGCTTTCAATCGTAGCTCTGTGACCACTGTACTACATACAGATATGTAACACATTTATATATATACGAAATGTTTAAAGTTTTTGTTACCGCCATTACGTGCCCTTATAACAATAAATATTTTCAGATTGGCACTTAAAAAATCATTTATTGATGTTCAGAAACTTGCACACCTGTCACAATAATATTTTATGTTTCAAAAAAAAAAAATCTTGCTCTGTCTCGCACGAGTAGCGTCGTCTTCCTTCTTTACTTCTACTTGGCTCCACAACCCCGACCTTAATCCATACCTTAAATATCCACCTCAAAATGTCTATTGTTCCTGCACCTAATCCGCTCTCAGTTTCTGTCTCTCTATCCACTTGTTAACTGTGGTGTCTGATCCACTTGTAATTTGTTCTGGTCTATTTACTTAAATTGTATCCCTTTAAAACCCTATGTACCATTAATTACACGAACATTAATTAGGTGTATATGTGTACCTTATTAATGTGGTGAACCAATCAGGGTCAGTCTGAAAACCAGCGTTGCACCTCACTTCGGCAAGGTGCCACATAAAGCTGAGGCAGGCCCATTTTGGCACATACATCTATTTAACTCTGTGTATAGTATCTTAAATGATACTATAAAATTGGCTTGATGAAATTTGGCTTGTGATGTGTCATTAGATTTGTCTGAATTGTGGGAATGATATAGATTATATTATTCTTAAATTGAGGGTGTGAATCAAAAGTTAAACTTTAATTGTAGTAATAGTTTTACTAACTTTAGCTGTAGTTTAACTTTGGCTGTAGTTTGACTTTAACTGTAGTTTAACTTTAATTTTGGTTTAACTAGAATTGTGGTTTAACTTTTACCTTTAATTCTGGATTTACTTTGTCTAATACATGTTTTAAGGCGAACCTCTAAAAGGCATAAATGAGTTAAACAAGTGATTTAACCGAGCACAGTTATCAATAACAAGCCTCATAGCATAGCCTCATAGCTCAGTTGGTAGTAACTCTGCCTTCTGCGCTGTAGGCTGTGGGTTCGATTCCCACCCAGGACAAACATTTGTGTGATGAATATAGATGTTTGTTCTGTGTTTGGGTGTTGTATTGTATATAAGTATGTATTTACAAAAAAAAAAATTTTAGGTAGTGTATCCGTAATCTAGTTCCCATATTACAAGCTATGCTTAGTTTGGGGCTAGATTGCGCTGTGTAAAAAATAATGTCCTGTAATATTTATTATTTATTTATAATAACAATTCCAAAGCATTGATTATTGTAGGCTGTGGCCAACCAATGGCCACAGCCCTATAGGTATAATAAAGAGGTAAAGATAAGACTCGTGTTTAGATTACCCTTGATCCTAGGAGGTCAAATCTGATGTCTACGAGTTCGTCTCGCTAAGGCGGAGAGGACTCTGCGTAATCTGATTGGTATACGTAGGTATACATTTTTAATCCTACAAGGAACTTCTTCCTTTTCTCCCTCCACTACCTCTTTTGGTTTTTGTTTTTCACTACATCTTGTGTAGAATGAAATTATTCAAATCCGTAGATAAATAACGCTAAAGCAAACTTTCCCCCTATTTTATTTGATGATAAGTTTTCCCGACACAGGCTTAGCCTATTGGGAAAACTGACAGATATACCTACCTAGCTTTAAAAATTGCATTCTGTTAAAGATTGATTGTATTAGTGTTATTAAACTAACTATGTACAAAGGAATCAGTCAGATTACCTAAGGACCGTTACAAACGGCCTATAGGTAACTCAACTGTTCCAGACCAGTACCAGACGGAAGCGTGCCCAAGACACTGGCTGCATTGCCACGCTGAATAGCTATGCTAATTCGCTGGCCTAAATAAGAGCCAGTGTTAAATTAGTGTTAAAATGTTAGTACCTAAGAACCTTTGTTTTCCTTGAAGTTATACAATTTTATTTAGCAGTAATAAGCTATTTTTACTTTTTACTTCTTTTACTTTTTCCCCCCGATCAAAAATCGCAATCGACTAAAAATGTTAATATATCAAGGACCATGTGTGCCAATTTTCAACCGAACCGAACGAACCAACAGCCGACAGCCGACAGACAGCGGACAAAAGCATTTTTAGCCAGTCTCGAAACTTAGACGCTTCGCTCGTTCGGTGAACTACAGACAATACCTACTAAATAAATTATCTCGGATTTTTATACACAATCGAGTAACTTTATAAGGCTTCAAGTATTTCATCACATGTTCAGAACCCCCTGATAAAATAATAAATGAAAAATGCGACCTGTGGACGAGAACAAACCGATAGCCGACAGCCGATAGACAGCGGACAAAAGCATTTTTAGCCAGTCTCGAAACTTAGACGCTTCGTTCGTTCGGTAAACTACAGAAAATACTAAATAAATTATCTCGGATTTTTATACACAATCGAGTAACTTTATAAGGCTTCAAGTTTTTCATCACATGTTCAGAACCCCCTGTTAAAAGAATAAATGAAAAATTCGACCTGTAGACGAGAACAAACCGATAGCCGACAGCCGACAGACAGCGGACAAAAGCATTTTTATCCAATCTCGAAACATAGACGCTTCGCTTTCTCGGTCAACTACAGAAAATACTAAATAAATTATCTCGGATTTTTAAACACAATCGAGTAACTTTATAAGGCTTCAAGTTTTTCATCACATGTTCAGAACCCCCTGTTAAAAGAATAAATGAAAAATTCGACCTGTAGACGAGAACAAACCGATAGCCGACAGCCGACAGACAGCGGACAAAAGCATTTTTATCCAATCTCGAAACATAGACGCTTCGCTTTCTCGGTCAACTACAGAAAATACTAAATAAATTATCTCGGATTTTTAAACACAATCGAGTAACTTTATAAGGCTTCAAGTTTTTCATCACATGTTCAGAACCCCCTGAAAAAAGAATAAATATCAACTAGATACCTGTCACAGTGGGTTTCAAGTACCGATAGGTCTACGGTATCCGGTGTTCAAGAGCTGTGTCCACACGAGGACACTTGCAGCGAGGGAGCTGAGTCCACTTTGACCAAAGCTGCTCAAATTACATTAATTTAGGCGGAGATCATAAGAGTTTTTATATGCACGAGAGGGCTTAAAACAAAATTGTTTGTTTAGAATCAGTTACTAGCTCAATAGATTGATTGATAAACTTACTGGCATTAGTGAAATTATAAACAAGAAACTTATTTTCTTTGGAATAAATTTGAGTCAGTTTCTTCTTTTTTTCTTAGTTTTTTCTTTGAGTGACCTTCGTCAATGTGAAATTTAATGTTTAGATCGTTTAATATTATATAAAATTAATCGTAATCCTCATTAACTTGACATCCCGTTTTTCGTGTTTGGGTGTATAACTATCGTACAATTTGTCACAATGAAAATGAATGAATTAAAAAAAGGTCTCAACGGAAGATCAGCGCAGGTTCCCCGAACCTGCATTAACGCTGAGTTGAGACCTTTTTGCAATTCTATGTGAGATAACTATTTAATTTACATTTTTATTTTTTCTCTCTATTCATTACTATTTTCATGTTGATTTTTGTGTAAGAGTTGCAAATACATGTCTTTTTGATTTTGATTTGATTTGAAAAACATCGTTGCACTTTAGTTCTGCCTAAATAATATGGCTAAGGCTAAGGAGTCGTAGACTTTTGCTTACGGTCACAACAGCAGGACCTGTCAAGATACGCTAACGATCACAATTCTGCTATATATTTGGCACCAAAATGTTTGCTATGTTCTGTTAGTACATGAGAGAGCCAGTGTTTTCTGGGAAAGGTCAACTAGCGTAGTCCTTATCCTTGCTCTTGCTTAAGACAAGCTGAAGGTCAAGATCTAACCTTCGATTTAATTAAAATCTACCCCAACCTTTGCTGCTCATATCAATTTGCTCTTTACGCGCGGCTAACATTTAGCTAGTTTCAATAAAACTACAATATTTTCTCATTTAATTAGAACCATACTTACTTCAAATATCTGAAAAATAAAGGGGTGTCTAGTGCTCACATTACCATTAATCTGAAAAATTAAAGCATATGGCTAATCTATTCAAATGTTCGATTGAAACCAGACAAAGTCCGTCGAACAACGATATCACATGTCGCTTACAGCCCCCAGGTGGCCAGATGTGGGGATCATGGGTGAACGCAGCTGATTAGCTTGAATAATGATAACCTATCGAGGGAATTATTTAAACATTTGTTATGGGTGGACCATATCCACCTGATGCCAAGTAATAAAATGTAAACTCATGATAAAAAATCCAAAGTAAAAAGTAGTGTACGTACTTTGTGCTGTTTTCTTTTATTGTACGACGGAGATGTGCTTGGCCTTCATCTCATCTGATTTTCAAGTTATGATAAGGCCGAAAGTGGAAGCGCACTTCACCCGGAATCCTCACTAAACTGTAGAACTGGCTATCTTACCTCTAAATGTTTCCGACATTTAGTCAATTTAAGAACTGTTGTTATGGCGACAGAATTAGGTAAGATGGTGGTAGCTACTCGGATTTTAACAAAATCCTACCACCAACCAAACCAAGCACAATATTGTACTCCCATGGGGAACGAACACGGGACCCCTTGATATGACACCGGTATAGGCAAACCACTAGACCACAGGCGGTTGTAATGGGATTTATGTGTTTGATTTATTGGATTATTGATAGCTAAATCCGTGCAGTTCACTATCATTTAATTTCATTAAAATATGGTATTTTCAAACGTAAAGTCAAACAGAGATCTTTCTTTATAAATTACGAGTATAAATGTATAGTTATTTTATAAGTAGGTATTTATATTGTTTGTATTAATTTCTATAGTTATATATTATGTCTTTAAACAATTATAAATATATATTAAGTTTGTTGTATTGTCATTATCTAATCTTCTTTCTTCTATCTTTCTATCTATGTATAAATATAATATAACTCAAAGGTGACTGACTGACTGACATAGTGATCTATCGACGCACAGCCCAAACCACTGGACGGATCGGGCTGAAATTTGGCATGCAGGTAGATGTTATGACGTAGGCATCCCCTGAAAAAGGATTTTGAGATTTTGCATTTGTTTTGTTTCGGTTTAGTAGTTTTGGTTATAGACTCTGCTTTGTGTATAGCATTTGTTTTGTTTTCGTTTGGTTTAAGTATAGGTTTTGTCGGTTAGACTTTTTTAAAATGGCTAAAGAAAATCTGAACGTTAATGGAGAAGTTGAAGAATGTACTGTCGTTTTTAAGTTTTGCTGGCCCTAATTTTTTACACACGCTAAACAAAAGTACTATACCTAATTAATAATAATACTTCATAACGAGAGCGAAGCCGCGAGCAAAAGCTAGTACTAATATAAAATTTATAATTAACAAGCCTCATAGCTCAGTTGGTAGTAGCTCTGCCTTCTGCGCTGTTGGCTGTGGGTTCGATTCCCACCCAGGACAAACATTTGTGTGTTGAATATAGATGTTTGTTCATCAAAAGCAAATCAAAAAACATCGTTATTTAACAGAAAAAACGCGATGTACACGTGGTTTCTATAATAAACTATTGTATTTTGAGTGCTCTTTATGCAATGGATGAATGTCAAAACTACCAAGGTCTGATGATGGAATGGAATCAATTTAAAGGGGTTTTTTCAGTAAATAACAATAATACATATTAAGAGCGTTGCACATTTAAAATGATTGTATATGTGATACTCTTCTACGAACCATGTAAACCAGGAACATACGACGATGACAGCGGAACTCTTGAATAATGTATGGTATAATAGTCGTTCTTATACTTTTTGAAATCGGTATAACGAGGTATTAAACGACAAATGTTTTTTTTTAATTTAACCGGCCGTAGCAGTCGCGTCTTAAGAATTGACCCCCTCCAACTCAGCCCGCGTATGTCGTAAAAGCCGATTTAAGGGACTCTCACCAGAGAAAGCGGCAGCTTCCTGCTGTATGTTGCATAACACCTTTACTGTGATCACCAACCCGCCTGCCAAGTGTGGTGAATATGGCAAAAAAAAAACCTCCCGTTTTTGGAGGACGATCTGTCCAATATCCAATTAACCACTACATAAATGGGCTGTTGACGTGACTGTATTTACAACCCTTGACTAATGTAACTTGAGTACTTGATACACAGTAATCTTCTAATGCATAAAAGAACAAGTCCTGAGTGACTGACTGACTGATTCAACTAGCAACAACGCACAGCCTAAGCCGCTAGGTGTACAGACTTGAAATTTGGGGGACTTGAAGTTTGTCTTGGTGTGTAAACGTCTGCTAAGAAAGGAGTTTTGAAGATTCGCACCCTTAGGGTTAAAAATGGGGTTCAAAGTTCGGAGTAAAATGTTGCATATCCCTGAAACCACAAATGATAGGCACTTGAAAATTAGAATGATGATTGCCCGTAAGGAATAAGAAATGGCATATTTTAGTTTTTTAATAATTTTCAGAAATAAAGGGTGTCCTATATTTAGACCTGACTAATAATAAACAAAAAAAATTGGGGGTTCACATACATGAAACGTTTTTATAAATTGTTATTTTGGACCTGTATAATAACAAAGTTGGTGTGAGTATAGTGCTTACTTTATGGTAAATTAATAAATGAATAATAAAATCTGGCCAAACGTGAGTCGGACCGGCACTAAGACTTCAAAAAGCATGCATTTTTTTGTCTGGGAATGTGGCTTAGAATCCTCGGTGTGTATGTCTACACACCATGTAGGAGCTAATCGGTCAAATTCATCCAGATATCCATTAAATATATATATTTATAATATAATAGTTGCACCTATTTCAAAAAACCAATACGCGGACGAAGTCACGAGTAAAAGCTAGTATACTTATATAATTAATTCGTTATGTAATATTGTATTATAATAATGTATGCTTGTAATTTCTTATCTGTCCGTATCTTTTGTATTTGGTTTAATAACTTATAATTTACTCTATTATTTTAGTTTTTTGCACGTAGGTACCCACTCTTATTAAAAAAATCATTATCTCATAAGGTTTGAGCTTTGAAGGTAAGAGCTTGCCTTTGCTCATTATTTATTTAAGATTATTTTTATAATATAAGAAGCATTTTGTGTGTGCAATAAAGAATAAAGAAAAACATGCTTTATTCTCCAAAACAAAATATAAAAATATGTAATATAGAAAAATTATGTACATTAAAGATTTAAGCAATTAAAACTAGCAACTACATATTATTACTTAAGTCTAGGTATGGACCGCTTGTGGCGGTGAAATCCTCATCCAAGTCCTTCCATTTTGTCTTTTGCAGTTCTGGAGTTACTTCCAGCAATTCTGACTATGTCGTCATCCAATCTGGTCATTGGTCTACCTCTTTTGCGTTTTTCGTCACGCGGGGTCCAGTCGGTGGCTATTTGGCGCCATTTATCGCCTGTTGTCCTCTGCAGGTGACCCGCCCATTTCCATTTTAGGTCTAGGACCCGTTTCACAACGTCTCAAGTTTTTTTTTTCTTTCTGATGGTGGTATTATTTACGCGATCTTTCAGTTTCATCACTATCATATCATATTAACCACTGCTGAACGCAGAGGCAGCTTCTATAAACCCCGAATACACGACCGCTACAAAGTTGTCGGTGGATACACAAGATAACCCCCGTGGAGGTTGCCTGCCAAGTGTAAAACATTTTCCACAAAAAACTTTAATGTGAATTTAGTGTGACGTAATAGCTGATTCAGGCAAAACTTTTTGCAAAAAATCATTTTGTAACGAATCCGCCGCAAAAAACTCCATTGAAACAATAATGTTTTTGAAAACATTTTATCGACACGTGTTTCGCCTTTCCACGAGGCCTCCTTCAGCCTCCTCAGGAAATATATAGTCTTGCTTCGATGTTCACGTTGTACCCAACAAAAATATATACATTTTACTAGTTGCGCTTTGCTGAAATATGATTAGCATTGGATAAAGCAGGCGTGGTCAGCCATCTTGTTTTTATTATACTTACAAAATGTACAAACATAGTTTTTGTAAATTTTGATGACAGCAATTCATCTTTCGGTCACAAATCAACGTCACAAACACATGTTAAACTTATAATTGGCGTGAAAGTAATCAACAAGACAAACTCCTGATTAATTAAACACTGTCGCAAATTAAACATCCGGGAAGAAACTGAAGGGTGCTAGAGAGGGGTACGGTACGGCTTAGCCGATTCATCATCAGCATCATCATTTAAGCACATACTTAGGTATGAATAGTCTGTTCTATATGGTAATAATATTAAAAACGACGATTCTTGTATGGGTCTCTATTTTTTAATAATTTGTCATGATTACACATAAGTAAGTATTCTTTGAAAATTTCGAAAGATAGAGGTAGGACAGACATCAGACTGACAGCGTAAGCTTTGTAATAGGGTCCCATCAGCAACTTTTGGGTACAGAAACCTAATAAATATATATCCGCTTTCAAATATGCTCAAGCTAAGTCAATCTATCAAGCTTCAGATTAAATAATAAACAAAGACGAGACTACCAAAAACTCGGTACGAAACCCAATCATAAGGTCACTAGATGTAATTTTGTGATCATCTCGTTAGCTATTACACCATTTTGTCTAGCTTTTAATTACGACGTTATGCGTGCGCAGTAAAGCTAGCTGGCCTGATACGGCGTGCAAATAAACCCTATAATAATGCAGGTATTAAGATCATAAAACAGCATTTTATGTCGCAGAACACTAGATCTCAGATTACGGTATGAAATATAGCCTGCGGCGGTTGTGTTGCAACTTATATATTTATATTTTTTATTATATGGAAGCGCATGGCCTTCATCTCACGGGTGTCAAGTTATAAGGCGGAAGAAAGGTGAAGGTGGAAGCGCACTTCACCCGGAATCCTCAACAAGCTGAGGAACTGGCTATCTTACCTGTAAATGCCGGAACAAAACAATTTAGAATAGTTGTTATGGCGACAGACTTAGGAAATATGGTGGTTGCTAGCCTGGAATTAAGCGAAACGACAACCGTCCTGCCAAGCAAGTCCTGCTCCAAAGGGCTTGCCGTGACCCGACGAGCTTGCTCCATAGAAGATCTCATCCTTACTCTTGCCTAGAGCTACACAAGCCCTGAGGTAAAGACCTTTCCCATCTCTTTTGTTAAAAAATATCAGTAAGGTTTATTCTATATTTTATTTTTTAGTAATAATTCACTGTCTGTTAAGTTGTGGACGCTCTCACTACCTCTTTATCAAAGGTTCTCTCACATTATGGATTATGGGAATAAGATAGCCAGTTCCTCAGTTAGTTGAGGATTCCTTAACCTTTTCCCACAGGGTCTAGGGACCGACATGATCTCGGCTGAAAAACCGCGTCCATTGGTTACTAGCAGTGGGCATTTATGCTGAGCCGTGGCGTATTTGCTACTTTAGAATACGCACACCTATTTTGTGTTTTGTAATTGTCTAAGAAAAATAAAAATAATGCATATTGTTTTTATTTTTTACCGTATATTATTTTTTCCAAGAGATGTATGTTAGTGTACTATGTTTTTTTCGTTTTTTAATATTGTGTAATTATTATTTACTATTTTGGGTAAATAAACGTTTTTATATCTTTCTTTCTATACCTAATCATAACCGGTGAGATGAAGTTATGAAATTGAAAAAAAAAAAACTATTCGTGTTTCGAATAATTTGCTCGGTTGGCAGTGGGTTCATGTAATAAATCAAATGCAGAGTTCTGTTTTAGACTTCATTTTTTAAAGTTTTTTTTGTCTCGGACCTTGGGTTTAATGTGATGGGTTGCTCATAATATTACTTTAAGCTTATGCCACCGTGACGAACAGATACATTACTTCAATAATCCACTTTGATAGCGCCATAAAGAGGCTCGTAAACCATCACTTTCCGGGATATGGATTTTTCATACCCGGGTTGCTCGTGCCTCGTAATAAAAGAAATCACTTATAGGTTGCAGTTGGGAGGGTCCTTTCTTACCTATCGTGACATACGGCTTGAGAAAACGACGAATACAGTGATATTCCAAATGAAAAGAGTTATGTAATATACTGATATACTTTTTTCTTTTTGTACGACGGGTAGATGCTTGGCTTTCATGTCACCTAATATTCAAGTTATGATAAGGCCGAAGGTGAGGAACTGGCTATCTTAACTCAAAATGCTGGAACATAACAATTTTGGAATTGTTGTTATGGATAAGGAATTAGGTAGTAGCTAGCCAGGCGGACTTAAACAAAATCCTACCACCAACCAAACCAATCACCATAATGTACTCCCTTTGGGGATCGAACCCCGGGACCACTAGACCACCGAGGCGGTTAAATATTAACATACAGATACACTTGATGCTAGCGTCGCGCCAATTCTCTCATAGAAGTGCGTTGACGTGCCGTAGCAGTGCAAAGCCACGTCAACACACTGCTACCGCGGCTAAACTCAGTGCTACGCGGGCAATATGACATCATATCATATAAGTCGTCAGCAAATTAAAGAAGTTTGGTCGGCAAAAAAAAAAAGGAAAAAAAGAAAAAAAGGTGAAGACTGATGTATTACGCCATAAGTTCGAGTTTTATTATTTCTTGCGTACCAAATATTAGTGAATACATATTACTCAGACATTTTTACACAACGCCATCTAGTCCTAAACTAAGCAAAGCCTGTAATTTGGGCATAAGATAACGGAGAATAGGAATTATAAGGTACTTTTACTGGTAAAATTATTATAATAATATTAAATAATTCGTTTTTTATAAAATTCAATACAAAAATAATTGTAAGTCGGAACCCTCGAAGTACTTGTCCTGCTTTACTAATCTTGTGCTAATACGGTTACTAGTCGAACAAATCGATTAAACTTAACCGCCCGTGTGTCACGTATAGGGCAGAAACAACACGGTAGCTCAAAAATCTGGATGCAAACTCCGGGGGACCATTCAGCAATAGAAGATTAATACTTACTTCCTTTGTGTTCGTCCGACAAATAGCGAGGGGTATTTCCTTAGCCCAAAGACGGTGATGCATTACTTACAAAAATTAGCCAAGTGCGGACTCGCTCAACGAGGGTTCCGATCCACATTTAAAGGCAAAAAATAACGTTCGCAAAAATAACGTTTTTTTTTTGTTAGATTTGTAATATAAATACATACTTTGTGACAAATGCCTAACTATTACGATTCATGCAAGCAGTTTTAGTAATAGGGTTCCTTTGGCAACCTTTGGGTATACGGTGCCCTAAAAATATTTACTCTGAACTCTCATTACTTTCAAATATAATTCTGAACAAGAATGAATAAGAAGTTTCATTAGGAAAAGTCACGTTGTTCATCAAAGGAAAGCGGTTTCTCCTGAAATTGTCGTGAAACTTTTGAACCGGTTGTAGGTTAACTGGTTTTAATCTTCTTTGTTATTAAACCAATTCTTTCCAAAATATTTTTAACTGTTTCATTTTGCAACTGCAATGAATTTCACCCATCTGCTTTAAAAGGGGCGGAGGGTAAAGGTTTTTGGGAGTACATATATATGAGTGTTTGGTATTTATTTATATTTATATAATGCTCTGCAGCCGGTTTCACGGATTTTGATACGACTGGTGTCGTTTGATTCCTCTAAATTGTGTGATTGTCATTGGCTATATATATAATTTTAATATATTGGGATGAAAACAAAAGTAATAGGGTTAAGATATAATCAAATGTTTTATTATTATAATAATCATAATCATTCTTTATAAATAGGATGAACGTTTTATCGTAAAGCCATAAAGCTTGAAATTTTACAGTTGTGTTTCAGTGTGTTTCAACTTTTTAAACTATAATGTTTAAAATTGGACAATTATGTAGTGGCGGTTAGCCGACCGAGGAACTGGCTATCTTACCTCTATATTCCGGAACACAACAATTTATGTATTGTTGTTAAAGGCGAAAGACTTAATTAAGATGGTTGTAACTAGATGGCAGGGCTTACAAGTTGTACCTACAACTAAACACAGCACATTATTTTACCCCCTATGGGGCTTGAACCCGGTAATTCTGTACATAAAACCTGCAGGCGAACCATAAGACAATAGAGGTATTGCGATATCAGAAACAATATTTGATATTTGTATGCACATAATGTAGGTACGAGTATATTGGATCAAACCGAAGTTATCAAATTCAGCTCCTATTTTGTATCCATAACTCTTACGGTAATGAGTAAGTGTTGTACTTGAGATGAGATTTAATTTGATACGATCCGCGTAAATTGCAAGAGTTAAGTGCTCAAGTGAAACCACTCGCTAAGTAAGTTACTTAGCTCATTAGACTCACTTAACTGGAATTATGAAAGGCGATATTCAAATAATTTACGTAAGTACTCAAACGAAATACCTTAAAACCAGTTCAAGGAACGGATCAAAGGATTTTTTTGTTTTATTCTTAACTGTTTTATGGGTTTTCGTTTTATTAGTTTCGTTGACAAAATTAATAACTTTAAGAATGAAAATTTTATATTATTCATAGACATCCTTGGGATGGAGATGATTGTACAGATTTGCAAATAAAAATAGTCACTGCTTTCTTTAAATCCATTAACTAAATGACGTCATTATTTTCATAATCAATAGCATGCTAATCAGATCAGCTGGTTCAGGCGTTACTTTGCGGATCCATATTTAATATTTAAGTCTTTGCAAGATTTGCAGAGCCGCCCTCGGAGCGGCGACAGGTTGACAGAGGGCTCGTCAGCAGCAATACTATAAATTCCTGAGGATGCCTCGTGTAGAGGCAAAGCACGTGTCGATTTCATTTTGTCAAAGAAATTTTGCGGGTTTGTTTAAAACTTGTAACTAGACAAGATCAAGGCCAAGAGTTTCCCCGTCGAAAAAAATACTGTTATCATGTTAATATTGAAAAATGGTGCTAAAACTCCTCGTAGTCGAATATTGCACTGTTAAAAACGCACCTAAAACGCTGTTGCCAAGTATATAAGTGTATCGAGCCTCTTTTGATCACAGAATAACCTTTTGTTGAGCCATGCATATCGCCTGTTACAGCAGTCGTTAGTGAGTCGTATTGGCGACCTTTTTTTGTTGGGCAACACGCGGCGTCTACCTAAAGTCTTCTTCCTTCTCGCTACACTCTTGTCCACTCTGGCAAGTCTGGTGTTGCTGTCATGGGAGCTGTAGCAAGTTTGACAAACCGGCGCCATTCCTCTATGATTGCCATGTTCCTGGTGCATTTGTGTAGTACCATTCATTGCTGCCCTGATTTGATCCGAAGATCTGTCTCGACCTCGCTTGTCATCGACTTTACACTGTACCACGAGGCACTCAATGGATTAAATTGTAAATCTCAATGTTCTTAATAGATTCAGGCGTCACTTACTGAGACCTAGTGCAGTATGAAAATAGAAAATTATTTATTAACAAATCCGTTAAGTTTCTGTGAGAAAAATCTAATCGATTAGTGTTTCGCCTGGGCACGAGGCATACTCAGGGAATTAGTCTTGCTGCTATGTTTGAAATCACTGTCAATTTGGTTTTCTGTGACGTGTCTGTTAATAATTTTTATGTTTTTATACTTAGAGTAGTTATATTATGTAAATAGGAAAATACTTAGTAATAAATCTGCAAAAAAAATAATTTCAGAATGTGTTAAAATATTTTTATTTTTTCATACAAAAACTACCGTCTAGTTTTAATATGGTAAAACTAGACGGTAGTGGGTCAGGAAATAATTAGAAATAAATATGCAAAAAAAAATGTTGTGGTTTTGATACTAAATGTTTTTATTTTCTCATAGTCACTGTAGTTTTAATATGAAGACAGGAAAATAATTAAAGATGTAAAAAAAAATGCTGATTTGTCACCGAAATATTTTTATTTTTTAACTGACTTCAAAAAAAGGAGGAGGTTCTCAATTCGGGTGTAGGTTTTTTTTTGTTTGTACTTGATTTCTCCGCCAATTCTAAATAGATTATGATGATTCTTGTTATCTGTATAGGACATGGGCTTCCCCTAATGCTAAAGAAAGCAATGGAGGGTTTTTCCATAATACTCATGCTTGGCAGGCGTGTTGGTGGTCGATGACTCTTTAACGACTACTACTGCATTACCTCAGAACTCCGTTATTATACAACCGATTTGGAAAATATATTTTCATACAAAAAATAAGATATTATTGCCCTCACACGCCTCTTAAATAGTGTGTCGGAGACATCGTCCTCCAACCGCCTCTGTGGTCTTAACCGCCTCTGAGGTCTAGTGGTTCAACCCACCGATTTCAGATCCAGAGGTCCCGGGTGCGATCTCCAGGGTAGTACAATATATTGTGCTTGGTTTGGTTGGTGGTAGGACTTTGTTTAGTCCGCCTACCTACCCATCTTACCTAATTCTGTCGCCATAATAACAATTCTAAAATTATTGTGTTCCGACATTCAGAGGTAAGCTAGCCAGTTCCTCAGTTTGTTGAGGATTCCGGGTGAAGTGTGTCTCCACCTTCAGCCTTATCTTAACTTGTTACCAGGTGAGATGATGGCCAAGTGCTTCCCCTTCGTACAATAAAAAAAAATCGTGGTGTCGTAGGTTTTACGAAATAAAGCAAAAAATAAACTCTTTTTGGAAAAAAATGGAACCGACTTCACCACTAAAAACTTACAAATAACTCTTATTTATTTATTTATTTAACACTTTATTGTACAAAAACTTATATATAAATATTGCACAAATGGTGAGCATAATGCCAAGGCATTTTCTAACTGCTAACCAAATTGGCAGAAAACATAACAAAAACGATGGCGTACTAACATAATTAAATAAGAAAAATTTTAGTCTATCTAACAAAAAATTTAAATACCTTTATATATATGATTACATACAAAACAACAACTAATATAAATATATACTAATAGAAACATTATAAGAAACGTACAAATACTGATATAAATATGAAATATATCAAAAACCTTACTAAAATTATAATATGTCCGTCGTAAAATGAGAAAAGAAAAACGAAAGTAGAAAAATAAAAAAACCAGATAATTTAACATTGTGAAGCTCAGAGATGGCTTAATAAATGTTCACGAGCCCGTCTTTTAAAGCTGTCTTTGGAATCGACATTTTTTATTTCAAATGGAAGATTGTTCCAGAGCCTACACGCAGCAACAGAAAAAGAATTATCAAGAAAGGATGATGAGTGCATAGGGATTGCCAGAATAAGATTGTCATCTGACCTAAGATGTCTGTTGTGAGAATCAGCCAGCAATTTGAAACGTCTTTTAAGATATTCGGGAGAAAAAGGATCTTTGAGAACTGATAAAAGAAGACAAAGTAATCTTAGATTTCTTCGATCACGAATAGAAAGCCACTTTAGTTTGGAACGGTAATGACTCACGTGATCGTACTTACGTAGACAGAAAATAAAGCGAATACAGGTATTCAGCAGTCGATCAAGTTTATTTAATAGATCTTCAGAAATATCTAGAAAAACTGCATCTGCATAGTCAAAAATAGGAATAAGAAGGGAATTAGCTAGAGTGATCTTAGTATGTATGGGAAGGAAGTTTTTTAAGCGAAGAATAGAGTGAAGGGAAGCATAAAATCTCCTAGAAATTTCCTTAATATGGGGAACCCATTTTAGCTTAGCGTCAAAAATGACGCCAAGATTTAACTCTTAGGGTAAGTTCATATAATATGAAGTTGGTGCCCAATTGCCAAGCACAACAACATGTTTATTGTATGGCACCGCCTTCAAATTACATGAGTTTATTCATACTTACCTACAGTACCTACCTAGTTTTAATATGAAAATAGAAAAACAATAATAAAAAATTAATAAAATATTTTTCTGTTTTCAAATTGCTATGTATCTACTCCAAGTGATGTTTGAATCAATTAGCTATCTTAGAGAAGTTAGCCAAATATGCTAAGCTATCTAGTATAAAGTAGTTTACACACAACATCAGTAGACCCACAACATTTGTAAGCCATACATAATAATATGATGTATTGCCAGCGAGCCTCGATGTGACGTAATAAAATTTTGAAATACGATGCCGCGCCTGTATCAATCAATTTCGTCTGACTTACCCTCTTCATACAGTCTGCTTGATGAAAACGCAGTTGGTATAATGGTTTACGTTACCAGAATGAATATGATATGTGACCAGCTGATCATTTGGGGTTATACGCATAATTTGGTACCTACTTTGCTCATTTTAAGATAGAGATAAGTTTAAACGTAAAAAATATACAGATAAAAAACTTATAATAAGCAACACTGATAAGACAATGGACTGCCTTGTCGCTGAAAGCGATTTCTTCCAGTCTCTGTATTGTCTAAAAGGAACCTTCACTTTGTACTTGAAGACATCAAGATTGCTCACCAGTGCAGTGCGAAAAAAAGGGCAACGATTTCCATTTCTTACCTGTACAGTTTTTTTTTAAGTAGAAATTAGCCAAAATCACCACGCTTGGCAGATGGATTGGTGATCGTAGTAAATGTGTAAATAATACGCAGACGGAAGCTGCTGTCCTTCTTCTGGCGAGATCCCTTAGTCGGCTTTTACGACATTCTAAAATTGTTGTGATCCTGCATTTAGAGGTATGATAGCCAGCTCCTCAGTTTGTTGAGGATTCCGGGTGAAGTGCACTTCCACCTTCGGCCTTATCATAACTTGAAAAATCTTGTGAAATGAAAAAAAAAAAGGCAGAGTTAAAGGAGTCGATTTTTAAGCCTCTTTAAACTCTTTAAAAATTAAACAAATAAAAAAAACTATCAATATTTTTAATACCAGCATAATTAATAATACCAGTATGACCAGCCAGATTGATTACTAAACCTACTTCGCTTCGTAAGAAGGTATGTCCGTAATCGCCTGAAGCTCGTTTAAGGGAGGGACGCACGCGAGAAATGCATTAACGATATGTTAAGGAAGTGCACTCACTCGCAACTAATTAGCGTATTATGTACGCCATTGCTACGTGTGTGATGTTTATGGCTCCTTTATAAGTTGAATGGGACACAATCAAATCGGAAACGATTTCGTTCATAAAATATCGTTATTTATATGATTGGCTCCAAATAAGGGACCACTAAAATGTCGTATAGAATAATTTAATAAGTGGTTTTGTTAATTATTATTTTTTACATTTTGGAAATGGAACAAGCAGCGTACCTGCACTGAATTGCGCCAGTCAAATTGAGGCATTGAAGTCAAGCCCCGTGTGCCCGTAATTTCACCGGCAACCATACCCTTCAAACCGAGCAGCAATACTGCTTGTCGGCATAAATAGGTATGGTGGTAGTACTTCCCCGGATGAGCCCTTGACAAAAAACTCTACGACTCTTTAAAGATATGATGATAGTAGAGCTTGAAACTCAATGAAACAAAAAAACGACACTAAGAAGAGAAAACATAATCTGAAGGACATTAATTTGACCTGCGAGATAATGAAATAAAACAAAGATTTGTGCGCTTGTACGCGTGTTATTACGAGTGTACGCGAGTGCGTATTACAAAGCTTTGGGAAAAAAAAACAACAGTGGCACTCCGGGAGTGCCGACAGAAGTGAAAACTTGAAGTTTGTCGACTGGCTCCGGTTTATCTATAGACATGAAACGTGTGAGGCTGAGAATATATTCAGTAAATAACAAAATTCATGGATATCTGTCTCATTACGATTGCTTGTCGCCACCATATTTTATACTGTTATGTCAATGTCAAATAAAAAAATGACATGTGTCACACGCATTAGAAGTAAAACTTTTAATAATGCTTATTAAAATATTCACAAAGATTTTTACAAAGAAGTAATCAAATACCTACATCTTTATTACATTAGTAGAATCTAGCTAAATGTTAGGTAAGTAGGAGTCATTTGAAATTGACCTATACTTATACATCGATTTGTGATCGACTAAGAATGTTCGTCGGCACTAAATCCGATTATTTCAATGAGTTGATCTTGGAGTTGAACTAAGTGGAATAGTCTCTGTCTCAGTTCTTATGCTTTTGCAATTGCCGTTGCCCTATTATATTACAGATGACTCTACTATTTAATTGTGATAAACGATATACCTATGTTTAAACCCACGTCTATTTTCTTATCTAGTGTAGGTAAGTTTACGAATTAGAATATTTACTGAACCAAAAGTTAGATTCCACATCTGCGGGCCGAGACAGCTGCATGCCAATTACAACGATGCAAAGCTTCTTTGTCTTGAATCTGTTGGTACAAAAACATGCATTCTGAACCTTATTGCATTCGAATAAAGGCTAGGAAGAACGGGATTTGTGTTAGTTTCATTTTCAAATATTGACACGCGCCCCTGTTGCAGGGATCTGTGATTGAGACTATGACTGAGATTTGTTTGTCATTTGGATTGCAGACATGGTGTTTATTTGTATATAGTTTGATCATTGAATTTCTTAATTAAATCAGATCCTAAAAACATCGTAGGTAGTTTAGAAGAGTTAAGATATTTCCCACAGGATACCGAAAAAAAGTTACGGGCGTGATGGAGTATACAATTCAGGCTGGAGAAGATTAATCTTTTAGCGATAAGACCGCCCATCATCATTGTTTATCCGCAGCGCTAGTCAAGTTTACAGGCGACCAATCATCAAATAAAATAAAGTAATCATCAGATATGCATAAC
The DNA here is from genome assembly GCA_951394065.1 of Venusia cambrica. Lineage (NCBI taxonomy): Eukaryota > Metazoa > Arthropoda > Insecta > Lepidoptera > Geometridae > Venusia > Venusia cambrica. Next base: position 3,774,433 of record OX596044.1, on the reverse strand, counting down.
GTCACTTTAATTTTAACACGACATACATACATACAAGTTAACGTCATTCGGGTAAGCTCTATTTCCACCCAAAACACATCAAAAGCGCGTCGAATATGCCTGTTTCATTTTGGTGTCAATCAATATGGCGGCTTATCTTCTGTATTTTTTTCTTTTCATTGATAAGCTGCCGATAAAACAGATTTAGGTTATAGGGAAGCTGGTGACATCTCGCTGTGTTTTTACTAGATGTCTGGTGCCCACTTTTCATCGTACATCAGTGTCACTGGCCGCCTCAAACTTCTTGGTAAGGAAAAGTTCGTATCGAGTATTGCCACCTATAAGATGGTTCAGCTCAATATCATCTTGCCGCACCAGACTCTATAGTTTTTTTTATTGTACTACGGGGAAGCGCTTGGCCTTTGTCTCACCTGGTTACTAGTTGAGATAAGGCCGAAGGCGGAGGCACTTCACCCGGAATCCTCAACCAACTGAGGCGTCCTAACGCTCCTAGCGTCTATTTTTCCACGAACTTACGACCCTAAAAACTTGAAAAACAGAATCAATAGGCCTATTCTGTAGTATTCTGCTCCATTAAAGACCTCAGCTTTGCAAGGCAAGCTTCAAGTCAAGATATGATGTATCGTAAATAAATAAAATATTGACTTAGTGTAACATTCCAACTGGGAACATTCATTTCACTCTGCATCTAAGGATAGTATTTGTTTTAATAGATTATGGTACTGACTACAATGACGCCAAGCTTTAATTTTGTAAGTATTATTGAACTAACCATGGAACTCAATTAGAAATAGTTAAAAAACACGTTTATTGTATGAGGATCCCCATTTTTTTGTATATTGTTTAAATAGTCCGGCATTTTGAATAATTGCAAGCCCAAAGTCAAAAGTCAAAGTCAAAGTCAAAGTCATCGAATATGAAGCAGAAATAAAGGTATTGTTAGTTGAAAATGCGGCACATTATTATTGTATTGAAATCCAATAAAAATAGCCACTTGAAGGAAAAATGACTTTATATTTTCCTTCAAGTGGGTATTTTTATTCGATTACAATACAATAATAATGTTCATTTCCAACTAACAATACCTTTATTTCCGCTTTCTAGTTTAAGCTAGCTTCAAGTCCTCTGTCCAGTCAATAGTGCCCACAGTGGGATTACTAGAGACAGGGTCTGTAAATACACTTTTGTGTTCGGTTCAAACACGAGCTGGTCTCAATTATTCGGCTTGTGTGCCGCCGCGCCGCCGCTCCACTGTGATGGGGAAATGAAATAGTGTACTTATAATGTAGTGTGAAATATCATAATCATATCTCAGCTAGAAGCAGCACTGCTTTCTGTACTTAAGGTAGTGGGTTCGATTCCCAAGTGACAAGCATTTGTGTCATTAAAAATTTAAATGTTTGTTTTGTGGTAACAAAAACTGTAGGCAGGTATATAGATGTATTACATATATTTATGCTCTGTCCTGATAAACCAATTCATTACTGTTGTAAAAAAAAGGTAGCGCTACAGGACTGCCGACAGAAGTGAAAACTTGATGTTTGCCATCTATAGGTAGAGGCAGTCTGCGAACGGTCCTTTCCCGTACCTCTTAGGAGTTCAACGGCTTTTTTCCATCTCAAAAAATGCCCAACTCTCCTGAATAAATTTTTACTCTAAAAAATATCTGGGAATATCGCCTTCATATTATAATTTTATGTTTTCTAGCAGATGCAATAGAGCTTATTGTTTGACACTAATTGTGTCTTTTTAGGAAGGAAAGTTGTAGCTCCTCCATACAAACGGAGCTTGTCTATCATTTTGATTTGGCATGTCCGATTCGAATGTAATTTTGCAAGGCTTGCAGCGATTTACTTCATATAACTATGTTTTTAGAAAAAACAAGGCGTCTTTAATTTCGTATTGACATGACATATTCACTTTAAAAAAAAAAAGCTGGTATTTTAGGTATCAAATATACCAGGTTTGCAGCCTAGGTTCTCATCCAAATTATACCAATAAAGCCAGATTTTGTATTTTAAATCTTCCTAAAGACTTTCAAATATCGAATAAAGTCATGGCAAAACATTTCTTGTGTATTATGTTTTGACATGACTTTATTCGATATTTGAAAGTATTTTGGAATCGAATAAAGTCATGTCAAAACATAATACACAAGAAATGTTTTGACATCACATATTCGATATTTGAAAGTCAAAAAACCTTTGCATGGGTGAGCGAAAATCGGCGATAACACTCGGCGATCGCAATATACCATTAATCGGTTGCAGGCACATTGAAAATAAGCTAAAACATTGGAGCAATTTGGTGGTTAATGGAACGCAATGCTGTGTCCAAGCTCCACTCTAATTAATCTCACACCGAAACAGCTCTCTTTGTTAACACTAAACACCGTAGTCTGCAATCTAAATCGTAGAGAAAAATACCTGCCGGCAGTCGACGGACTCAAAGTAGGCACTGATGGGGCAGATAGAGCCTTTGGTTGCGAAGTGACTGTTTGATGATCTGTGCCTTTGGAGTGGGTAGCACTGGACCCAAAGTCCAAAAAAACATAGCATTACTATTAGACCATTTCGTCATTTTCCTTTATTTTCGTTATTGACTAATTTCTGATAAGCCTTACAGCTCAGTTGGTGGTACCTTCTTCGCTGCAGGTTGTTGATTCGATTCCCACCCTTGAAATTTTTGTGTGATGAATCAGTTTGTGGCTTGAAAAGTAAAGAACGTATTTACAGAAATAAAAGTACTTTTTTTTCTATCCGTTAACTTGTTCCCATATTGTAAGCTTTTCTTGGTTCTGGACGGCGCTGTATGAAAAAAATAACAGTTTATTTTTGGATTAAACTAATATATACGATTAATTTACCACCGCGAATTGTCCAGTTGAATTCCAATTGAACAATATCTGACTAAAAAGTTTACAAAATGTTTACCTACTAGTTTTTTTTAAGATTATTATTTATCCACTAAATAGCACTACCACCTACTCCAAAGAATACCAGGGTAATCTGGAAGACAAATTACTCAAAGCAGTATCGGTATCGCTCATATGCTCTAAAGAACTTTTTATCCATCGATGTCTATCTAATGGCAAGGAAAGGTGTTTATAACAGAGAAGCAAAACTTTTATTTTGTCGTAGCTATAGCCAGTAAAAAGGTTTAAATTCAGTATTACACATGCGTCTTATAAAAATCAGAAAAACGATCAAAAAATTATCATCACAGTATTTTAGATTTTATATAATATCTACTCATAAATGCATATACCTTTGCCCAGCAAAATAGGTTTATAAAACAGTTTTGCAGTTAAAATGCTATAAATTTAATGTAGGCACATATTTAAAGGTTCCTACTAGATATAATTTAATGACATTAGGGCTGCTGGCTTATTGGAAACCCTTAAACATTTGTTTCGCCACCTCAGCCTCATCAAATTTAGCGTGACGTTCCAAACTATATATTTTACCGCCGCTTTTAGGAGCCCTGCGTATGTATTTTCAAACATTCGGAAAGGTTTCGGATCGGAAACTTTATGTCGGATCCGACATAGAATCCGAATGATTTCATCGCTATTCTCACACCATTTCTGAAAATCTTTTGTGGGAAGCATCGAATTTCAATGTCGAAATAATTCGATTTCGGAGTTAAGAATAGCGCTCTCGGAATCTCCATCGGAACTTCCGAATTCGATCCGATAAATCTCTTAATTATTAAAAATACGATCTTCAAATTAGTAAGTGTCAGCTTTTAACTTTCTATTCATTTTATACAGATATACCTACTCATATTTTATCTGATGATAATAGACAATGATTGACGTGTTACAGACGGATTATGGCTACCGTTGACACCTAAGCAAGGCGCTCTGTATTAAAATTTATGTCGTAGGTACTCTTTTTTTTCATACAACGTACAATCGCTTGGCTTTTATCGCACCTGGTGTCAAGTTCCTTTCCGCGGCCATCGTAATTTTCTCGTAACCAGTTACAAACGACTTTTATGTCTGTTATGTAACTGTTTATGATAAGGCCGAATCCGTAAGCGCACTTCACCTGGAATCTTTAACAGACTGAAAAACTGACTATTAACTTACATGCCGGAACACCACAATTAGAATTGTTATGTTATGACAGACCCGTGACCTTTATCTGTGGGCGAACCTATCTGCCTTATTATATATTATCTGCCTTCTGCGCTGTAGGTTGTGGGTTCGATTCCCACCCACGACAAACATTTATGTGATTAATATAGATGTTTGTTCTGTGTTTGGGTGTTGTATTGTATGATAAGTATGTATTTACAAAAAAAAAAGTATTTATGTATTATATCCGTAATCTAGTTCCCATATTACAAGCTATGCTTAGTTTGGGACTAGATGGCGCTGTGTGAAATTAGTGTCCTGTAATATTTTATTTATTTACTTATTATTTTATAGACCACAGACGCCATAGCAACAATTCTAAAAATGTTTGTGTTACAGCATTTAGAGGTAAGATAGTCAGTTCCTCAGTAAGTTGAAGATTCCGGGTGAAGCGCGTTTCCCCGTCGTACAGTAAAAAAAAACAGAGGCGGTTAAAAAAACTGTTCAGCAAATCCCACATAATTTTCAGGGTTCCATACGCGCTAAAACCTACCCATTTTTTCGTGTCAAAATGATGTGTCCTCTCTGTGAAAGTTTAAAGATATCGCAGTCCAGGGTTATCTAGTCCCAGCCAGCTTTGCTATAGAGTATAGAGCCCAGTTAGCATTCAGAAAGACGCCGCGGGCGAGTGCAAGATAACATCAGCGAGGTGGATCTGGGTGGTGGCGGCGCTCTCAGTGCAACGCCATAGGCTGTTTGTACATGACACAGATGAGGATTTGACAGATGTATGTAATAAAGTGGGGTCTTGTAGAACAGTATGGTATCTGGGCGTCGATTATACGAAACCAATCGCTTCACTATGGCAATGGTATCGTCACAGAATTGCCACTATTGATACCTTTTGGCATTTTTTTGAAGACAAAATCCACAGCACTTATTTTTATACATTATGTATACATGGGCGGGACGCCAGGCAGATTGGTGATGACATGTGGATAAAGGCTTTGTTTTTTAACAACTAGGAGACGGAATAAGCAAGTAGCCCACCTGATGTGAAGTGCATCTCTTGCCTAACTACGTAGATCACATCCACAAAGAACATAGGCTACACAGCACTGAATTGCGCCCGTCAACTTGAGGCATAAATGTGTTAAGCCTCACGTGCCTGTTATTAAACCGGCGACCATACCCTTCAAACCAGGGGAGCAACTTAAATCTGTATACCCTTGGTAGAGTCAAAGCTGAGGTACAGTGTCAAGTTTTGGGAAGGTAGTTAATTATAACTACCTTCCCAACTCAATTAGTATTCTTATATTAATAAGAAAAGCTTTCGTCATACAAAAACGCGCTATTCGCATAATAGTAAGAATACCACAGTGGGAATCGTGTGTAGAGCATTATAGACAACTTGAAATTTTAACAGTCCCTAGTATATATATTTTGGTAACTTTAAATAACATTGTAAAACACCCGTATTACTATGAAACCTCTGATCAAAAATTTACCCGACTTAATACAAGACGTAAAGACATCGATTCGTCTTTTATTTATTTTCTGTTAAGCACTATTCTAACAAAAATGTATTTATATTATATGAAAACTGTAAAATTTTTAGATTTAACATTTTCAAACACGATTCGGTACTGAAGCGACACAGCATTGCTGCTTGGCGGCTGAAATAGTTATGATGGCAGTACTTCTCCAGACAAGCACTTTCACAATGACAGAGTGGTGGCTCAGAGGATTTAGTAGGGACCGCGGCAGACCACCAGTCTGGTAGACTGACGACATTGCTCTATACAAGGTAAAACCTAGATGCAAAAAAGCGCTCATAACAGGTTAGAGTGGCGTTTGGGGGAGGAGGCTTATGCCCAGCTATGGGTTACCTAATAGCCGTTGATGATGTATACACGTATATATGTATGTATATACATACATACTGGTATCATAGAGCCAAAAACGGATTAACATTTAATAAATCATTATAGTATTATATTCGCCAGTCTGCGTTAATACCATTGTCATAGTGAAACGATTGGTTTAGTTGAATCGGTCCTGCGGCCTGACAATGATTGGCGTAATTAATTCATGAATACTTTAATGCATATTGAATATGTACTTAAAATTGCACTTTGTAAATAAAACCTGTATTGTCTTTAAACAAGTGAAAATTCACTTCTTCTTTCGTGTCAAATAACAAGCTCAATATCTGTTATTTTTGAAAAAAAAAAAATAGCTTTTTTCGTTGTATCCTACGACTGAACTAAGCAAAGCTTGTAATATGGGACCTAAATTATACTGCCCATTAGTGTCCACTGCTGGACAGAGCCTCTTCCAAAGCTGGAGTTTTTGCCATATTCACCACGCTTGGCAAGCCGATTGGTAAACCCAGTAAAAGTGTAGATAATATACAGAAAGAAGCTGCTGCTCTTTTTCTGGTAAGATTCCTTAGTCGGCTTTTACGACATTCATGGCCTGAGTTGGAGGGATTGAAACTGCGAGCGCCATGGAACTGTCTGCCTATCGCCCCAAAAATTTAAAAAGTATTTAAAATCCTACTTAACAGAAAAATGTTTTTACTCTTTGCATGAGTTTCTGGGTGATACATCAACTAAATAATTAGCATGTGAGAAAAGTACAGGTATAATGAATAAGAATATTAGTTTATTATTGAATTTAGTATTATGTATAGTTTTATTTAGCTATTAAGTTTAATGCGCCTCCTAGTGTAATATTGCTGTGCCCTAACAAGGTTTATGTTTGAAACTTTTATCCACACAACACCTGTATACCTAATAACAACATAAGTGCAATAAATAATTTGAATTTGAATTTGAATTTATCGTGGCATAGTTAAAGCACCTTTTGGGTACGGAACACTTAAAAGTTTTTATTCGTTATTGCCATATTTATCGTCAATTATTATGCCTGCTCTTACGATTGCAATTTTGTAGTAAACAGTAAATATGTCGAAACTTCTTGTACGTACTCGTTGCTGTCTCATGGTATCGCATTTCAACCGGAATCACAACTGACATTCTTACAAAGGTGAATCGGGGAGGTATGTACCGTCCATTGCACGTTTTACAAACCTGATGCACATTCCTTTGTACTGCAGCCAGCAATGTATTGGTGATTCGATGTGTAAAATGTAGGGCTTTTGTATTCGTTTTATCTTGTCTTTTCATTTTACGAGGAGAATGAGGATCGACTTTCTGACGTAGCGATGAGGGCAAGGTGTAATTGCATTGAGAAATATACTTAACGGCACGATCATATCTACATATCATTATTATAACGATATATCATTATTATAAATGAATGATACCACTCATTTTTATAACTGATTGATATCACTGATTTTTAAATGATTGATACCACTGATTTATAAAAATGAATGATACCACTCACATTTATAAATTAATGATACCACAGATTTTTATCAATTAATGATACCACATTTTTTCATAAATTAATGATTGCACTTACTTTTATTCATGAATAAACCTTACCTAATTGAAACCTATCACACCTACCCTAAATACATTAATCCGTAAGTTTTTTTTAATGTTTTAGATTTAGGTACCCCACACGACCATCGTACGAACGCTCGGCTGCCCTTTAGATTTCTGATTAGACATCGGTCATGATCATTCACGCAAAATTATTTCGTATCCAACTATACGAAATAATTTTACCTCGATATTACCCTATAGCCGATAAACAATTCACAGATTTCAATTGATTCCTTGTGATATTGTTATCTTAGCCAATTTGATACAAATTAGTATATCGATTTAATTGTATGCTTTTGCTTATTTCTCTTTTTTTATGTTATACGTCGGGGAGGTGCTTGGCCTTCATCTCACCTGATTTTTAAATTATAATTCATAATTCATAATTCAAAAATTATTTATTGCGATAATGAGTTAGTAGATGGTGTTAGTAATTACTTAGTTCAGCCATTATCAGCGTATGTTGCATGCAGTATTACAGTTTTATCAGCAAATAAATGTCATAAAATTAGAATTTTAAATGTCAATATCATATCAGTTCTTACCTATTTACCTATCTAAAAGAATTTACGTCAAATTAAATAAAAATCACTAAATGAAGTCCACACAGAAATACTTAAAATAATGTCAAAATAACATAATAATTACAATAAAAATGTCAAAAATGAAAAACAATGAAAAATTATGTCCATAATAATCAATAATAATACAGTAGGTAAGTAATCAATTTTGAAGTCAAATCAATTGTACGTCAATAATGTTCCGGTCATTCAGAAAATCATTTAATGTATAATAGGCCTTTTTAATTAAAATATTACTCAATTGATGTTTGAATTCATTCATAGAAAGATCACGAACAGATTTTGGTATTTTATTATAAACTGTTGTAGCCATGCAAAACACACTCTTGCGGAATAACTGTGTTTTACAGGTAACATGTCTAAGATTGCCTTCTGAACGACTTCCGATCGTAAACCATTCAAATTGATTTTCATTATTTTTAACATAAATAGCTACTTCATATATACATATTGATGGAAGCGTTAGCAATTTTAACTCTATAAAATGATCTTTACAGGTTTCTCGTCTACGGATACCGCATATAGCTCTAAGACAACGTTTTTGCGCTTTAAAAACTTTAAGGTTGTCAGTCGAGTTTCCCCAAAATATGGTTCCGTATCGTAAAATAGATGATACATGACCATGATATGCTGTAAGAAGAGTTGGTAAATTCGACACTTTTCTTAACTTAAAAAGAGCATAAGAAAACTGTTTCAATCGTTTACATATATTGTCAATATGTAATTTCCAATCTAATTTATTGTCAATGGTTAGTCCTAGGAATTTTGTAAAATCGACTTCATTATGATAAGGCCGAAGGTGGAAGCGCACTTCACCCGGAATCCTCAGAAAATTGAGCAACTGGCTATCTTACTTCCTAATGCCGGAGCACATCAATTTATAATTGTTGTTATGGCGACAGTCTTAGGTAAGATGGTCGTAGCTAGCTAGGCGGACTTGAACAAAGTCCTACTACCAACCAAACCAAGCACAATATTGTAGTCTATTAAGAATCGATCCCAGGCTTTACTTAAAAAATGCCTGACATAACATGATTTTAAATATTGCATACAAATTTTGGTAATGCAATAAAAAAGAGACAACGATTTAGGAATGTTTGGCGACAGACGTAGATAAGATGGTGGTAGCTAGCCAGGCCACTTATCAAAGTCCTACCACCAACAAACCAAGCACAATATTGTACTCCACTGGGGATCGAACCCAGGTACTATGGATCTGACACCGTTGAGCAAACCACTAGACCACAGAGGCAGTTATTTACACCAGTAACGCCTTTCCCACGTTGGCATTTCGACTTTCAGCCATTCCAGTTATACAATAAATTATGTTGCTTATCGAGTGAAATGTTCCAGTAAATCCGTTTATTTGTTTTCGATTTAAATTACGATTATTGGAGTCGTGCGTAGCGGTCGAACAAGGTGCACTCGGATAGCAAGGTACTATCGTAAATCTGCTGTAGTCTGGAAGCCAGTTATGGCAAGTCAAAGTCAAAGTGTCCAAACGCTTCTGTGGTCCAGTGGTTCGCTCACCGGTATCAGATCATGGGTTATACCCAGGGGAGAGCAGGATTGTGCTTGGTTTGGTTGGTTTACCACTTGGTGACAGACTTAAGTAAGAATGTCTGTCACCATAACAAACAAGACTCTATTCTATTGCGCTACCTACAATTTTATGCGATATTTAAAATCATTTCATGTCAGGAATGCGGGTGATCCTCGCCAAGTGATATTTTATCAAATTCGATAAATATCATATCACCTGAATATCGTACAAAGCGAGAATCACCCCCCAGGCATTTTATAAGTGCAGCCTGCAGTAATATTGCATTCGTTTCATGATTTTAAAAAATTGTATTGTATCCAGATCTGGTATATATGTTATTTAATATATTTGGTATTCAAGTGTGATATATCTCGAGATTCTTGCCTTTTTCCTTGTATTTTCCTGGTACCGTGTGGTCACGATTCCGAATAAAGGGTAGATTCGACGTTTAAAAAATATCCTAAAAATATTAAATCTAAAGAAATGTTGACTTTCACTTTAACAGGCTTGAATACAAAAATTTACTGAATTTACCAGATAAATAATATAAGTGATGGTTTAATTTTGAAAATATAGAAGTGTGTCATATTACTGTAGGCGAGTATACACATAAGCGAGCATACTCAATAACCACGATATTAAGTGTGCTTGCTTATTGATTTTTTAAACATATACATATTAATTTGATATGAAAAACGGGTATTTATCGCGGTATTTACCCATATTTATCCCGACGTTTCGACGGGGCTGTACCAGCCGTGGTCGAGGGCAGTCTGTCTTCTTGTCTATCTTGTGATTAATACCCGTTTTATATGATAAAAATAATGTAATATAAACAGTGAATATCCCTCAATTTGTAGATAAAACCACAGCGAATCGTTCCTTTTCACAGGTAAAAGCAACAGCACCGAAAATGGATCGCAACGGCTACTTTTTCTACGTCACCGCCACAGCAAAGAAAAAGAAAATCAGTCTAATGCAGGCAAAGCCTCCTCGAGTGGCTTTTACCGATGAAAAGCGACGGTCTGGGGTTGCAGAGAGGGTTCCCGTACCAAGAGTCAGTGTGCCTTCGGCTTCCGTGGAGTCAGGACGTGTGATGGCGCATCGCGGGCCCGCGCCCCCTTCGGCGCGACTATACACGCAACTTGAAAGTTATCAGCCGAGATACCATACGATCCGTGAGAGTAGTGATAAGCGAGTGGAGAGTGATGTGAGGAAGAGGAGAAAGGACCCCAGGATTGCGTATCCGCCGAGTGGCAGGTGAGTGTTTGTTTGTTTACATGCGTGTTTGACGTTTTAATTTTTTCGGTTGGTGATTTTCAGCCTTTTAATCTTCTTAAAATTATTTCCATCATATGTTTGGTGACTGGTAGTGTGTAGGTATTTTGACATTGAAAATAGAATACTAAGCCTAACTTATACGCATCAGGCGTATAAGTAAGCATATTGTAGCCTAACAAGGTAGGCAGGTTATAATGAAATTCAAAATAATTTATCCGAAAGCTATGTCAGCCGTATCCCAACCTACCCTTTAGTGACATCTATTTACATTGGTTCCTTACCCAAAGGGTGTATTATTGTATTATTATGTACGTAGGTACCTATGATAGGTAAGTAATTTGGGTTAAAATCTAGAAACCTCACTTACCTACTAGTGATTGAACGAAAATCAAATATCTTGCCTTTATTTTCGAATTGATTGTGTAGTTACCTATTTAGAATCAGTAAAGCGATGCAGATTATCCCCAATCCAATTATACCTGCAAAATATGTAGCTAACTGAAGTAGTTTGTAAAATGTACCTGCAAATTTGAATTTGAATGGACAAGTTATTTCGAAAGAAAGACAAACTGCGTTAGTATGCTAGAGCAGTACAACCTACTTGATTTTGATTAAAATTTTGAATATTTGAGAGAGATGATATACAACAGTAAAGATTAAAAAAAAACACTCTCTCATATGTATTGCTGGAAGAGAACTCCTTTCAGGGTTAAACTCGCCATTGCCATGCTCATGAATGTTCTAAGAATGTTTTTATTATAAACTGTATTTTGCGTGTGCAATAAATAATAAAGAATACCTTCCAAGAAATGCCATTTTCGCCGGAAACAGGTGGTGCTGATAATTTCCTTGATTGCCTTTCAAAGTTAATGTCAAACCGTATCTTTTACTTTCGCTACGAACTTTGAAACAACCGAGCTTTTGTTTAAAATGTGTCTGACTGTTCATAATGATGGTGCGTTTTCAGTTATCAGACAAACAAACATATTTCCTGGTTTATTTCCATTATTTTGTTCAAACACCTTAAAACGTAGGTACTAAGTTGAGGGTATGTATCTCATGAATCGTAATAGGTACACATATAAAACAACAAACACATATCATATAAAAAACAAATTAAAATTAAAAGGGACAATAAACGTTTGTAATTAGCCTTTAAGAAGCATGATGGGGCTATCAGAAAGTCGATATACCAAAATAAAGTGTTGATGAGAGTTAAGAGGATGAAAGGTAGGCTATATTTTTCCGATAACAAACCTCTCCAAATAGAATAAGCCGATACGCGTGTATCAACTGCTGCAAAAATCAATCAAAACAAACCCACGGATATTCTATCAATTGTTCAAATGTTTTTGTTCGTTTTCCTTTATCAAAAATATATCTGCTATCTGTACGGACGTGGCCAGCTTGTAACGTAGCTTTCATGTCAAAATTATGATGTCATTACTTACAAGTGATGAATAACAATTTGATATTGTTTTTATAATATTAAATTGTTATAACGTATTAATTTAGACCTTGGGTTTTCAAAAATCTTGCGGGGCTTTTGATTTAGGCGACACGTGACCCAAGGGTTGGCTCTTATTTATGCCAGCGAATCAGCATAGCTATTCAGCGTGGCAATGCAGCCAGTGTCTTGAGCACGCTTCCGTCTGGTACTGGTCTGGAACAGTTGAGTTACCTATAGGCCGTTTGTAACGGTCCTTAGATAATCTGACTGATTCCTTTGTACATAGTTAGTTTAATTGTAGGTACTTTTTATTGAATAAATTAAAGTTTTTATTAATTTAGATATGTTTTGTATTGTAAATATCAATATTTACTTTTCCTCTTTTATTATGTAGGTACATCAACCGTATTTGTACTATCCTTTGCATTCTAAGGTTGTCTGGAAGATGTCGCTTTTAAGCGATAAGACCGCCCATTATACTGTTTAAATTAGTTTTAAATTGACAATTGTTCTACATGTTTTTGGTTTACAGTAAAGAATTTTCATTCATTCATTCATTCAATATCTAGTAGCACGCTACTTTTTCAAGAGAAGTAGAGTTCCTTGTGAAAGGGCTAGTCCTGGGAAGAACTACTACCGTACCTATTTCCACCGCCAAGAAGAATCCCTTTGAAGGGTATGGTAACCGGTGAAATAATATCACAGGTTGTAGGGCGCAACGCAGGGTAGCGTAGGCTATGTTCTTTGTGGTTATGACCTACGTAGTAAGGCTCTGACATATATGCAAGAGTTGCACACCACACGCTGCGTGCTTGTGTTAAAATGCCGTGGGAACTGTGGTTTCATTCTCTTCCTGTAGGTATATATATATATATATATTTAGATACAACTAGGAGACGGGACAAGCAAGTAGTTTAAGAGTAGTAGAAGCCCGTTGTGAAATATCTCGTCCGGAGAATTACTACCAACATACCTATTTCGGCCGCCAAGCAGCATTGCTGTGTTCCGGTTTGAAGGGTATGGTTGCCGGTGAAATTACGGGCACGTGAGGCTTAACACCTTTATGCCTCAAGTTGACGGGCGCCGTCAATGCCGCGTAAACTATGTTCTTTGCGGGTTCGACCTACGTAGTAAGGCATTGTTATAGGCAAGAGATGCAGGGGGCTGAAAAAATATGTATGTACCTACGATCGTCTCCATTCTTGGGTTGTTTGGAAGAGATTTCTATCCAACGCTAAGATCGTGTCGATCCATTTTCATGTGTAGCTTTTTTATGGTTCATTGTCCTGTATTCTTATATACAAGAAAAAAAAAACTTTAATTCATTCACGGATAACGGATAGAATACTTATATATAAATACTTTTTTTAAATACATACGTACTATATGATACAACACCCAAACACAGAACAAACATCTACATTCATCACACAAATGTTTGTCCTTGGTGGGAATCGAACCCACAGTCTACAGCGCGGAAGGCAGATTGACTACCAACTGAGCTATGAGGCCTGTTTATTTGAGTTTTCAGAGTTGGCCATCCAACTCTCACAACTCAAATACTTCGGTTTCGCTTTGAGTGTGAGTGAGGGTGTGTCACTCCTCATTTTCATGTTGCTGAAGTAAACATTAAATTATTAAACTTCTACATATCATGGACTTAATAGCTCAGTTGAATTACTCGTTCATTCAGTTGTACCTAGTAGAGCCCCTTGTGAAAGGGCTCGTCCGGGGAAGTACTACCACCATACCTATTTCAGCCGCCAAGCAGCATTGCTGTGTTCCGGTTTGAAGGGTATGGTTGACGGTGAAATTATGGGCACGCGAGGCTTAACACCTTTACGCCTCAAGATGACGGGCGCAATGCAGTGCCGTGTGTGTGACCTACTCAGTTAGGCATTGTTATAGGCAAGAGATGCCTTAACAACAGGTGGGCTACTTGCTTATTCCGTCTCCTAGTTGTATAAAAAAAAGTTGGTTGTAGCTCTGCCTTTTGTCTGACGGTTGTGGGCTCGTTTCCCGGCCGGGTAAAACATTTGGGGGGCGATATAATATTATGTTATAATATCAGTACTGTGTCTATTGGGTGTATCACAAGTACCTATGTATTGAACAAAAGTCTACCTTTGAGAATTATATAAATAAATAAATATTACAGGACACCAATTTTACACAGCGCCATCTAGCCCCAAACTAAGCATAGCTTGTAATATGGGAACTAGATTACGGATAAAATACTTAAATACTGTTTGTAAATACATACGTACTATATGATACAACACCCAAACACAGAACAAACATCTATATTCATCACACAAATGTTTGTCCTGGGTGGGAATCGAACCCACAGCCTACAGCGCAGAAGGCAGAGTTACTACCAACTGAGCTATGAGGCTTGTCGTTGTTGTTGTTGTTGTGTATATAGGTATACTTTTTCCCATATTGCAAGTTTTGCTTATTTTGCCTCTAGATGGCGCTGTGTGAAATATATGTCATGTACAGTAGAGGCTTATTCCTGTCGATATCGACCGTTAGTATCAACTCTTTCACTTAAGGTCACCTCGAAACTCAGGGGACCAGATTAGCCCTTCTAAGGAAGGTTGTATGATTAATTATGTACAATGAGACTGTGAGAAAGTGCGCTTGAAGATCGTGGCGTGATATACATTGAATTTAAACTGTGGTACTTGATGGCAGAAACAGTTATGACCGAGCTTGAGTAGATTAGGAACCTTCAGAATTATTATCTGCGACTTTTTCTTTCACACAGGGATGGGACTTCGACTGCTCATATTATTTATATAAAAAATGAAAGTACCTACTGGTACAACATTTATTACTGTTTAACACGCCTCTGTGGTCTAGTGGATATACCAGTGTCGGATCCAGAGGCCCCGGGTTCGATCCCCAAGGGGAGTACATTATTATGCTTGGTTTGGTTGGTGGTAGGACTTTGTTTATCCGCCTGGCCTAGCTACCACCATGTTACTTAATTCTGTCGCCTATTCTATTCTAAATTGTTGTGTTCCGGCACTTAGAGGTAAGATAGCCAGTTCCTCAGACCGTTGAGGATTCTGGGTGAAGTGCGATTCCACTTTCGGTCTTATCATAACTTGTAAACCAGATAAAATGAAAGCCAAGTGCCTTCTTTTAAAAAATATAAAAAAAAAACCGTAGAAGCCTGTATTGCAGGGTCACAAGGATTTCCACGGGTCCTTACACAGAACATGTATTAAAACATTAACTGGTATGAAAAATGTACCCTAGGTATCTCTGTTCTTCATACTAAGACAGAAAGCCTGTCTTATGAGATCACAGAAGTGTGTCATGCTCTTGCTTTTAATATCACTGTGTTTTTAATCAAAATAAGTGTTTTCTTAAATTACAAAATATAAAAATAGCAGTATGCCGAGGTAGAGTGTTTTATATGCATATTTGAAATTAATAACAAGCCTCATAGCTCAGTTGGTAGTAACTCTGCCTTTTGTGCTGTAGGTTGTGGGTTCGATTCCCACCCAGGCCACACATTTGTGTGATGAATATAGATGTTTGTTCTGTGTTTGGGTGTTGCATCTAATAAATAGTACGTAAGAGTATTTTTATTTTATTCTTACAAAGAGTATTATTAAGTATTCTATCCATAATCTAGGTCCCATGCATATTACAAGCTATGCTTAGTTTGGGGCTAGATGGCGCTGTGTAAAATGAATGTCCTGTAATATTGATTATTATTATTTTTATTAATCAATCGTTTGACTACGGAGCTCGTCTAGGTATTATCAGGGTGATAATACCTAGACTTCCGAGGATTCCGGGGATTCCGGGTGAAGTGCGCCTCCACCTTCGGCTTTATCTTAACTTGTAACCAGGTGAGATGAAGGCCAAGCGCTTACCCATCGAACAATAAAAAAAAAACTTGCCTGTTCAAGTTTCGTGGTCAAGAGCCGCCCCATTATAAAAAAAGGTTTTAAATAATAAAGTTGCTGACTAATGCAACTATTCAGTTATTCAAACCACTACCTATGTTCGGTAAAGAGGTTTAGGTCACCTCGAAACTCAGGGGACCAGATTAGCCCATACATGGAAGGTAGAATATGATTAATTATACTGTGGGAAAATGCGCTCAAAGACCATGTGATTAAAATCTAAGTTTTAACGTGGCTGAGGCTTGATGGGTAAGGGGACACCTTGCTCTCTCGAAATATGGTCGCGAGCGAGATAAATACATTTAAAACGACTGTATGATTAGATTTGCTTGCAACTTTTTTTATTGTACGACGTGGAAACGCCTTGGCCTTCATCTCACCTGGTTACAAATTAAGATAAGGCCGAAGGTAGATGCGCGCTTCACCCGGAATCCTCGACTTACTGAAGAACTGAACAAATTTAACAAACGGGCTGGGCCAATGTCACATGTCAAATCAGTAGATATTTGGCTCGAGTTGCTTTTTACTTAAAACTATCACATCCAAAGCCCATTGGTGTCCACTGCTGGACAGAGCCTCCGAAGCTGGAGGGCTTTGCTATCATCTCCACGCTTGGCAGGTAGATTTTCGATCGCAATAATAGCTTGAATAATACACAGAAGGAAGCTGCCTTTCTTCCAGTGGGATCCCTTTTACGACATCTATCGGTTGAGTTGGAGGGATCGATTCGTTAGCCGCGACCGCCATTGCAGTTTTTTAGTCTTTTACTCATTATAAAGTTATTGTTCGGCTGGGAATGTAAATATATTAATAGGTAGGTCCTGATCTTATAGTTACTCGTATTCGCCGCTAGATGTCACATATCTAATGCAAAACAAATGCATTTATTTTGGTGAAGTGTCGAGTCAAACACGCACACCGAAAAGTTCTAACCCACATTCTACGGGTTTTTTTTTTTGCTTTTCTTTCTCGAACAATTTTTATATCAGAACGCTTTTACAATTGATCTGAAGTACATAAATAAAGAAAAATATTGATATTTTTTATCCACAAAACATAAAAATGACACGTTATTGGTATTTATCCATGTTTATACAGCCAGTTGTCATGATGGGCACGTTTCTGTCTGGTTTTGGTCTAGAACAGTTGAGTTACCTATAGACCGTTTGATAGGGTCCTTAGATAACCCGACTTCCCTTGTCAATAGTTAGTACACATTATTTACTCAGAATTATATTTGCAGGGAACTTGTAGAGGTGCAAATTGGCACTAAAGCTGAAACTAGCAACGTTACATACCAAAGTAAATCTATTTAAAGGCAAAAATGCAAAAGAAGAAAGTTGAAAACTAAAAGTTTAAGTTATTACAAGTTTCAACAAAGGAAACCTTTCAAAAATTCGCTTAGAAAACCCCGCGACCTCGGACAAATAACGGAAGTTGCAGAAGGAAATTATTCTCAGTTGACTGCGTGCTTCATGAGTTCTGATTATGTTGCCGAGACTCGTAGGTAATATTTATATCACGTTAAAAAGAACTGTAGCTTTTAATAGCTCTTTGTCCAGAAAACGTGACTTTTGACAAAAAATTGCCAAACTAGGTACTATTCATATAAGCCAAAAGATAAGACTGTATTCATTAACCGTAATAATTAATAATGTCTTTCAGAGTTTTTGTTAAGTTATTCCATGAATAAATTTTATAACTTTAGAATTTTATAATCTTTACAACACAGTTTGTAACTATCGCATTTTTCCAGTGTTTATGTAATAATGTTTATGTGTTTATGCAATAATGTATAGCATGTGCTATACATTATTGCACGATATTTTTAAAGAAAATTAAAAAAAAAAACGTTATCAACGTTCTTTGACTATGTCGAAGATGTTCTCAAAGGCCAGATGAGAAGTACCCTCAACCAACGAGCATAATTATATGAAGAATCTGATGAGGGTGAATTAGGCAAGAAGTGTTAAAATCCGTAGTATCTGTTTCTCTAGAAAACAGGCATTAATCTTTTACAGGACATTAATTTCACACAGCGCCATCTAGTCCCAGACTAAGCAAAGCTTGTAATATGGAACAATATTATGGGTCGAATACTTCTAGACATTTTTTTAAAATTACATACTTATACTATAATGAAACACTCAAACACAGAACAAACATCAATATTCATCACACAAATGTTTTCCCTGGGTGGGAATCGACCCACAACCTAGGCTACCAACTGAGCTGTGAGTCTTGTTGATCTTTTTTGATCCGTTTCATAACGTTCTTAAGACGGCCTGTTAGGTACCCGAGTCTGTTTCATTTGGGTTTCAATCAAAATTGCGGCTTTAAAAAAATCGGTTTCATTAAGAAGTCAAAGAAAAGCAGCAATTTTATTGAAACCGATTGCAACCCAATTTTATTTTTAATTGTACGACGGAGAAGTGCTTGGCCTTTATCTCACCTGATTTTTTAAGTTATGATAAGGTCACATAGCTTGCAGAACCGATAACCGCATAGGTTCTCGCATGGCGACCACGATTAAACACGAAACGGAGCGTGGGAAGACCCCCCACTCGATGGACCGACGACATTGTGGCTTTTGCGGGGAGTCGATGGATGGATGGCGGCTCAGGAAGACTATTTGTGGCGTTTATTGTGGAGGCCTATGTTCAGCAGTGGACGCATGTGGGCTGAAATGAAGATAAGGCCAAAGGTGGACACGCTCTTCACCTTGAATCCTCTACAAACTGAGGAACTGGCTATCTTACCTCTAATTGCCGGAACACAACAATTGAAGAATTGTTGTTATGGCGTCTGAATTAGGTTATATGGTGGTAGCTAGCCAGGCGGACTTAAACAAAGTCCTACCACCAACCAAACCAAGCACAATATTATACTTCCCCTGGGGATCGAACCCGGGACCTCTGGATCTGAAATCGGTGCGTTAAACCACAAGACCACAGAAGCGGTTTAAATTATATTACGTATTTTATTGAAACCGATTAAAACCCAAATGAAATAGATATTACACCACATAACCTGCTACAAATCTTGTACCTAGCTTAAACACCTTGCTAGGTACCTACGTGCTACTTGACAAGCATGATTTTTAACTTACTGCATGTGTAAAATAACGCACACAATTAACATTTAAAGCAGAAACTTGACATTTTTTACACCTCAGTCACGAACGGCTGTAAAACCATTCGTTATGCATTTTTGTACTAAAATATGTGGAAGTATGCTGGCTCGCGTTACGATCGCTGTCCATCAAAGTGGAATGGCAAATAGCATGCACCTAATAAAAAAAATCACGTTCGTATATCACCGAACCAGATTTTTCTCGTGGTTTCATAGGCTATATTGTGTCACGTGACATGTACTATATCCATAGCTAATTGATTCAGGCGTTATTTTGCGGAGATCCATATTTCAAAATAAAATCTGAAAAACGGAAAAAAAAATATTTTGTAACAAATCCTCCAAATCTCCATGAAAAAATCAAATCGTTTTGTGAGTTTCGATTCCCATCCAGGACAAACATTTGTGAGGTGTTTGTTCTGTGTTTGGGTGTTGTACTGTATGACAAAAATGTATTTACAAAAAAAAAAACAAAGTATTAGAGTATTCTATCCGTAATCTAGATTCCATATAGCTATGTTTAGTTTGGGGCTAGATGGCGCTGTGTGAAATTAATGTCCTGTAATACTTATTTAATAATTGAATTCTTAAGCCGCTCTTTTTTCATGTTTATGTGATAGCGACGAGTACTTCTTCACCCATTCAATACAACCGATCGTAATAAAAAGGCAATTGAAGGCAAATCAGACATTTACGCACGGCTATTCGGGAGCAATTCTGTTCCTTTATTTGCCAATAAGCGCTCATATCCACCAATCGGGCACGGCAAATGACAACCCTGGAGCGGTTTTAAAAATTTACTTTTCTGAAATTGGGGGCAAATAAACCGGGCAATCTTATTTGCCCCCAAGCCCTGTGCGTGTGCAGAGACTTAAGGCTTAAAAGCGCGTGACCCGATGGTGCTTTGTCAGTTGACAGCTAAATAGTGATTACACAATGTAAACTAAGGCCTAATATGTAGGTAGTAAGTAATACTATTTTCTATATAGTATTAAGTATTTATTGATTTCATGTACTTTTAAATGTTACTTAAATTAACATTTATTCAATAGCATTACGGTAATAAATTAACATAAAATTACAATACTAACTTGTAGACTTGTAATAAGCATAACATATAAAAATATCAAATGGATTATCTATGAAATGAATATATTATTGATAACCCCAGTCGATCATTGTCACCAGATTGTAATGTGGCTAGAATACTGGTGATTTGTGATTAGGTATCTGTGTTTAGGTATTTCTTGTAAGAGTACAAAATAAGTATGCTATCCGTAATCTAGTTGTCTTATGCAATTTTGTGAACTGATTGGCATGTAATATTAATTTTTTGACTACATTTATATACTTGTTCTGGAAGTAAATTGAACAAAGTAATTTTTTCCTCTTGTGCTCATGACTTTGTGATATCGTAACCAGACAAAACTTTCACATAAAATATAACCCATTAATAACCGAGCAGTCGTTTATTTCGTAAAAATAAAATCAGCATAACAATTACAGTCAATTTATGACGTATAAACAGCCATATTAGTGTAAATCTTCGATCACGGCAGCGCCGCGTGCTGTGTGCCCATCAATTTACTTTTGAATCTTCTTATTGTGGGAACGTTGGTGCAAACGTCTTAAGTCTGAGATAATCCTGATCATAATAATTTAGACAACATAATATGTGATTTTGTTAAGTTTAAAATAAAACGCTTAAACAAATGAACTACTAAAAAAAACAGTGGTATTTTGACTTTGAGTCAAAACTTGGAGCTTGTCGATGTTTCTTGAATCTCAATGTTGTCACGTTGGTCGCGATATTTATTAATGAGGGTTGTTTTTGCAACACAACTGACACAATTACTTCTTAGAACTGACGTTGATAGATACCAGGCACGGCTGTCAAACGTCTGTCTATAAATAGAGGCAGTCTTCGAATGTACCTTACCCGTACCTCTAGTAGTAGTAGGATCGTAAAGTTAATGTGACAATGTGTTTAAAGTCAAATGTGTCAAAAGTGGTGTCGGTAATGTGACGCGAGTTCAATGGTTTTTTCCCATCTCAAAAAATTCCCAACGCGCCTAAATAAGTTCACTATAAACAAACGAAGAAATTATGTATTACGATGTAAATTGTGAGATATGTCGGAATAACATAATTATAAATAACTGTATTGTCTTCAAGAAGAGAGTTAATAGGCATAGCTGGGTTGGCTTGCTTGATCGTAGACCTTATCCTTGCATGAGCAATTTTCAAGGTTGACCCATTTTTTCAGCCTATTTTGACCCACACGGCTGGGCAAAGTATTACATCCGTCCACCAAATCTCTCCATCTGGATTCTTCGAAGTATCCCACCACTCTAAAGTTTCCTCGGCAGACTCTAGAGTCGGCCGGGGAAACATTGAGGAAACGTCTGGGCACCGCTTTCCAGACAGGCAAAAGTGGAAGCAGTTGTAGGAGATCTATACTCGTCGAGGGTCTATAAATAGATAAATAAATATTACAGAACATTAACTTTACACAGCTCATCGGCACTATCTCAGCATCTAGTCTCAAACTAAACAAAGCTTGTAATATGGAAAATAGATTACGGATATAATACTTGTATACATTTTTGTTAATACATACTTAACATACAATACCACACCAAAACTAGAAAAATCAGGTGAGATTAAGGACAAGCACATACCCGTCATACAAAAAAAAACACTGTTTGTCCCGAGTGGGAATCGAACCCACTCGGTAACTATAAAAACTTATCAACTTGCTTTCTTCTTACCATATAGTTTTTTTATCTGTTGAAATCGTTGACTTTTAATTTTATTTACTGAGCTAAAATGAAGCACTAAATGTACATATATATCAACTGCTTGAGCACGCTTTGCAATATTGATTTAGCGAAGTGATCTTGAACTGGTGACGTTTAAGGCTATACTGCTACTGACTGTATAATTTTTACCACATCAAGACAATTTTGCCATCGTTATAAATCTACCTTAATAATACGCCAGGTGGCTCTCACAGTGATTTTCATGAAACCTTTTAAATTTATGGAAGCGACTGTCAAATTATCATTGCCAATGTTAAGAGCAGGCTCAGGGTATTTTTTACGGTGTCCAAATATCGTAGCTTTTTTACTGGTTCCTTTTGACATCAGAGCTCAGATAATAGCTCTGCCCGGGATAAATATTTGTGTGATGTATACAGATGTGTGTTTGGGCGTTATATTGTATCATAGGTATGTATGTATTTACAAAATATGTACCTGTATAAATGTTCTCATATTCGCCGATTACTAGATAAGTTCACATATCACAAGCTTAGCTCAGTTTGGGGCAAAATATAACCGGTTTTTTTTTATTGTACGGAGAAGCCCTTGGCATTCATCACACCTGGTTGCAAGTTAAGATTAGGTAGAGGATGGAAGCGCACTTCACCCGGAATCCTCAACAGGCTGAGGAACTGGCTGTCTTACCTTTAAATGCCGGAACGCAACATTATGTGTTCGCCGATTCCGGGTGAAGTGCGCCTCCACCTTTGGCCTTATCTTAACTTGTAGGCGAGATGAAAGCCAAGCGTTTCTCCGTCGTACAATATAATACATGTATATTGTCAAACTAAGATATATACATCAAACAAAAAACAAAAATTAAACAATATGACATTCAAACAGTATTATTGTATCTTTAACCGCCTCTGTGGTCTAGTGGTTCAAGCCACCGATTTCAGATCCCGGGTTCGATCCCCATGGGGAGTACAATATCTTGTGCTTGGTTTGGTTGGTGGTAGGACTTTGTTTAAGTCCGCCTGGCTAGCTACCACCATCTTACCTAATTCTGTCGCCATAACAACAATTCTAAAATTGTTGTGTTCCGGCATTCAGAGGTAAGATAGCCAATTCCTCAGTTTGTTGAGGATTCCGGGTGAAGTGCGCCTCCACCTTCGACTTTATCTCAACTTGTTACCAGGTGAGATGAAGGCCAAGCGCAATTTTTTTTTTTTTATTAAAAATGGAGACGAAACAAGCAAACAGCCCACCTGATGTTAAGTGGAACTCATGCCTATAACAAAGCCTTTCTGCGTAGGTTATCCATTAAACACTGCATTGCATCTTTAAGCTTGAGGTATAACTTTGTTGAGCCCCATATGCCCGTAGTTTCACCGGCAATCATACCCTTTCAACCAAAACACATCAATTCTGCTTGGTGGCTGTAATAGGTGCTTCCCAGGACGAGCCCTTCACAAGGAACTCAAGGAAAAAAATTAAGAGTAGCATCTTATTTTTTTTATATAGGTAAGTCTAATCGATTCTACTTCATAAAACAACCATTTATGTGGTTTTTTCAATCGCTCCTGTCGCCCTTTACGACATCTTCAGTCGGATTTAAAGGGCCTATTTGCCACAACCCACGCATTGTCGTGAATATCCAAGTAAAATTCATCTGCAAAAAGTATATTAAACCTGCCTCAGATATTATTTTGTATGATTTTCAAGCAGGACACAAGAATAGGATAAATGTAAAATAATAAGACATTCTTTGTAAAAGATAATCTCCCTGAGGCTTATCTCGGAAGCTAATTATAAGTTTAATTCGGAGAGATTATGAAGAATATAACGCTGACCTAATTTCATAAAACCATGATAAAATCAAAGGCCAAAAATTGAGGTAATAAAAGATGATGAACTTTAGCAAACAACGGAACAACGTGGTATTTGATCTACCTACGGTTGAAAATTAATTCAAAAACCTTACATTTAAAAATAAACATTACAGGACATTAATTTAGCCCCAAACTAAGCATAGCTTGTGATATGGGAAATGGATTACGGATATAATACTTAAATACTTATTTTTGTAAATACATTACTTATGTATTTATACATTACTATATATACATACAATTCAACACCCAAACACAGAACAAACATCTATATTCATCACACAAATGTTTGTTATGGGTGGAAATCGAACCCACAGCCTACAGCGCACAAGGCAAAGTTACTACCAACTGCGTATAAGAGGTTTTTAAGGACATCATTTGACCGGGCAAGAACTGCTGGGAACTGAAGCCAGGTACACATTAGACAGCAGCATTAAGTTCACATTAAAAATGTATGCGCTACCGTCTGTCATGTCAGTGTCAGATTGTATATACGACGTGAAGGGGACACAGGTACAGTATGTATTCTGTGACACAGAGCAATACAATCAGTAGACATGTGAAAACACCCCTTAACAAATGTCTTAACGCGAATATTCTACAGTAATTATAGGCCACCAGGCTTAGCATTGGTAGGCGAGTTGGTGACCACAATATTGGTTTACAGTTTATACCGTTTACAAGTTGGTCAGATATTATTTTTATATCTACGTTGGGTTCCTACAGCCAACCAAGAGGCAAATATTCTCATTTTCAACAGCTCATTTTTAAAGACAGAGCTTCTTTGAAAATATCACCATTTATTTGGTTATCGGATGGTAAAGGTGTTAGATGTTTTTTTTTATACAAATAGGAGACGAAACAAGTAAGTAGCCAACCTGATATTGAGTGCATCTTTTGCCTTGCCAATGCCTTACTGCGTAGATCACATCCAAAAGGAACATAGCCTACACGGCACTGCATTGCGCAAGTCAGCTTGAGGCAAAAAGCCTCACATGCCTTTAATTTCACCGGCAACCATACCCTTCAACGGCACACAGCAATACTGCTGATAGTGATAATGCGCGCGGCATGTCCCCACCACATTTGCCTCGCTCTTGCCGCGTTCGATAGGAGAGCAAAGGATCGTCATAATTATGTAGATTCGGTTATATTGTCTGTCACGGAGCCCCTGTATCCTGTACCCCCTGTAACATGTACCCCCTGTAACCTGTATACCCTGTATCCTGTATCCCTGTATCCCTGTATCCCTGTATCCTCTTTTGTTGCCATAATAATGCACACTCCGTAGCACAGCATCTGGCTGCTATTTTGAATGTAGACACTTCACGTGTGAACTGTGGTTGCTCCAAGTTAGAGTAGGTGGGTTGAGTAAGTTCGTCGCATCCAATAAAACTTTTGTGTACCGACTAATCTCAGACATGGCGTGAATAAGAAGGTATATGCTTGGCTTGGTCGGATCACAATTTGAACTTTCAGACGGCGACTTTAAGGTTACAATCGTTTGCTTTCGATAATTTTATTGTACTTATTTCATTTTACTTTTTGTTTGTTTTTTTTATTAGATAATAAACCAGCCGATTTACATGGCAATCTAGAGGGAGATCACCACTAGGCCACAGAGGCGGTTAAAGTTATCTTATATAGTTATTTAATATTATTACTGTAATACATATAATTTATATTATTATATTATATCCATTATATAGCCTCTCCATATTTTTCACGGCATTGTAAGTCTATGATACTTTTTTAAGAGTCATAGAAAAATAAATAACGTATAATTTTGTGATGAAAGAGTCGGGTATATTTTATATTCCATTTATTTATTGGCAGGGACCTTAGATAATTTATTTTCTTGGATTTGATCTTTGCATATTATATTACTCGCAGAATGAATTTTTAGATAATTTTATTCTTAGTCTATATCTCATCACATACACCTAAAACTTAAAATATCGTTAAATCAATTAAAAAAAATATTAAGGAAGGGACCGTGGTACATATATTTTTTTTTATTCATACATATTTTTTTTGGAAAAAATACTTATGTCACATAAATAAAACTGAATTTATTAATAAAATAAGAAAACTTTCAAAACAAAAACTAGAATCTTTCCTTCTGTTGAGATCCTTTAGTCGGCTTTTACGACATTCGCGAGCTGATTTGACGGTCGATTCGACCGCCATGCCAGGAACAAAAGTTTCCTACCCGCAGAATTATACCCACATTACCTCCCTTCTCATACCACTTACCGTCCGCTCTGTCAGGTGTCTCCGGCACGCATTGTCAAGTCAATCAGGGACATGAATAGCTGCCTTAATTAATGCTGACTGGTCTATTCAGTGTCAATTGATCGACATGGCAAAAGCAGGATTACTGTACGACCAGCGTAAGTAGGTATGGAGTTAGGAGAGGCATGTTGCCAATTGTGAGGTCATCGTTGTATAGCTGTTTAACTGACGGTCAACGCACAGCCGAAACAAGAAGTGAATTGAATTTTTCAGTATAGCTTCCTTCCTTTCGCCTTTTTGGCCGCCTTCGTAACTGAGTTATGTGGTATCAAAATATTTTTCTGCCTTGCAAACGAGTTTCTCGATTGATTTGGATTTGTTTAATATGGATTGATTTAATAAATCAACAATTTTAATTACAAAGAAAGTTTTTGTTCTTATCTACTTTGCTTTTGTAGTATAGGTGTGCACAAAGAAATTTTAAAAAATATATCCTAATGAGTTCTAAGCTAAAATAGATACTTCAGAATTAAACTTATTAATTCAATTAACAAGTTACCTATTTATTATTACTATATATTATTGCCGTTTTTAACGGTCCTTAGGTAATCTGACTGATTCCTTTGTACATAGATAGTTTAATTGTACTTTTTATTGAATAAATGATGTACAATAAAAAAAAAACCTCATTAGACTTTTGCAAATTTGTATGAATATTTATTTCTTATTAACATGTTTTAAGAAATTATGGGTTAACTCTAAACCTAGGCTTATCTTACCCTAGGCCAGATCGTAGATGAGGTCTATGATGGAGCGAGCTTCCCCAGGAGGCACTGGCTCTTCCACGCACCGACGGGACACGGGAAACCGTTAGGCACCGGACTTCGGCAGGAGAATCGCTAGGTGAACCTAAGCCCAGCAAAAGTCAATGATTCCGTTGCCCGAAGTAGACCACTAGAAGGTAGATTGCTAGTAATTGGTCAATAAAGAAAGAAATAATGATAAAAATGTTATCACAAGAGTAGACAGCACATAAAAACAAAAAATACTTTGGAGATAACACAAACAACAAGAAAGACACAACATACAGTCGAAACATACACAAGAAAATTTCTGTAGACATTTTTTTTTAATTGTACGACGGGTAAATGTTGGCCTTCATCTCACCTGGTTACAAGTTGAGATAAGGCCGAAACTGGCAGCGCACTTCACCCGGAATCCTCAACAAACTGAGGAACTGGCTATTTTACCGTGACACAACAATTTAATATTTGTTGTTCTCGCGACAGCATTAGGTAAGATAGTGACAGCTAGCCAGGCGGAAACAAAGTCTTACCACCAAACCAAGCACAATATTGTACTCTCCCTGGCGATCGGACTCGGGACCTCTGGATCTGAAATCGGTGGGTTAAACCACAGAGGCGGGTCCTAAATCAATTGGCCGTAAAGCATGCTTCTAACCAGAGCGTGAGATCAGATTCACTTGCAGTCCACAAATCACTTAGCCTCGGGTGTGCATTGTCAGGCCTATCTAATATGATTGACGTGAATAGCCGATCGATGACAAGGTAGCCGCCCTAATTATACCTAGGTCCCGATTCTACTTAACCAATCGCTTCACATCTTTGAATTGTTTTTTTTTTATTGTACGTCGGGGAATCTTGGCTTTCATCTCACCTGGTTACAAGTTGAGATAAGGCCAAAGGTTTTTAACTAACTAGGTTTTTAACTAACTAGCGATATTTAATTAAGCTTGAGTATTATTTCCGTGATCTTGTTTACATATTACAAGCTTTGCTTCTTAAGTTTTGTTTTTAATTACCTTTTTTTTAATCACAATTTATTTTTGTCAAAAGTCCTCAATAAAAATAGAAAAAAAAATAGCTTGTGATAAGTAATTACTAAATTGTATTTTTTTTATTATTTTCCTGTAAGAAAAATCTTTTTATTAGTTATTATGATGGCATATAATTCGAACTCAGGGCGGAGTACGTCAGTAGGTATTTTTTCACTTTCACTTTGTTTCACTTTTTTAATGACAGACATTTTGGAGCTGACCAAAACCTCTATAACTAGCTGTCCGTTTAGATGATAGCCGTTATTCTCTCACGCTATAATCCGATCGGCATTTCACATTTTTTTCTGTATTACTTCGTATACTTCGTATACCTACCAACCTTGCATAAAAATATATCAAAAGTTAGGTATAATAAGTATTCTAACAAAAAATTTAATCAAAACTTATCTAAGAAAACGTTTTGTCACTCTCCTTGAAAAGAAAAATCCAGGGAACTGCAATAAATCAGGGTTGTGGAAGTCTGAACAGGGTTCTTTGTAGACAATCTGTTAGATCCTGATGGAACCAAGTAAAGATTAAGTAAATAAATATTACAGGACATTCATTTCACACAGCGCCATCTAGCCCCAAACTATTCATAGCTTGTAATACGGGAACTAGATTACGGATAGAATACTTGAACACTTTTTTGTTTGTAAATACATAGGTACCTACGTACTATATGATACAACACCTAATCACAGAACAAAAATCAATATTCATCACACATTATGTTTGTCCTGGGTGGGAATCGAACCCACAGGCTACAGCGCAACAGGCAGAGTTACTACCAACTGAGCTATGAGGTTTGTTAAATTTACTTTCTGTCTCTTCTTCTTATATTTTTTTGAATTTCTTGTAACAGTAATTTAATAATTACTGTTACAAGAAGTATATAATGTTCATAATTTACTCAGAACATTGTTTACTGTTGTTGTTCTTTCTTGATGGCTTGGATTTTTGCCCATTTTATAGTAGTTCCTAGTACCTTCAGACAGCCAAATAGAGTATTAGTGCTAGGACTTCGTAAATTTGTATATTAGATTATTTTTTTATTAACTGACCATAATACTTGTAATAAGTACGTATACAGCAAGTACTTTTTGGTTTTTAAAACGTATATAAAATTCAGGATCTTTTTGAAACGTCAATCTACCGCCTGCACCCTGATTCTGTATGACCAATCGTGTCATAACGCGATCGCGTTACGATATGTCAATACGATTATTTCATGCAGATAACGTAATGCGGGCGCGTTAAGACACGATTGGTCATACAGAATAAGGGTGCTGTTCGAAGTCTCAACCAGCGCACAATGGCTCAGAAACTCAGGGCCTCGATGTTTAGGTATTACAGGTACTATGGTCAGTTTATTAAGAATAATCTAAACAGAGTCCTAACACTAAGACTCAATTAAACGTCTGGAGGTACTAGATACTTCCAAAAAATACGTCATCCAGGTAAACGAAATTGTATCTCATTCTTTTCATATTTTTTTTTCGGTTATCTTTTTCGTTTTTAAAACGTAATTATTATCTACTCCTATATTGTATCTTAAATATTTTTTTATATAAAAAGATAAGATGGTTTCATTGTATCTTTTAAACATTTTTTCATTTATCAAGTTTATTTTTTTATTTTTTTATTGATAATAGTCAAGCGTTTGACCACCAGCTTACATATAAAACAAGTAAAGATGTGGCCTAAGATGGAGCACGCTTGCCTAAAAGGAACCTATTTACTCTGGACTTGAAGACTCCAAAGATTGTACTCGTGCGGAAAAACAGACGAAGGCAAGGAATTCCATTCTTTACCAGTATGAATAATTATACTCAAAATGCAAATCGGGTTCCTTAAGGTTCCCCAGCTTTATACACGTATTACATGGTTTTTGGCGAATTGTAGCTTCAAAATACATTCAAATTCAGGATTCAAAAACGTAAAAATCGCCTCTAAACACATGCTACACGTGTCTAATAACAACAGCATTAGTTATTCAATGCTTAGATTTTCCATATGGGTTTCCTCAGCTTAGCAAACTCTGCTCGTAAAGAATCTGACAGTGAATTTCAAAAATATTGTTGCTATAAGTAACAACAAACGTTTTTTTGTACGACGACCAAGTATTTTTTAAAGGATTTTTTTAGTATAATTTTGAAACGTCAAATCTACCGCCTGTTTGGTATCGCGACTAGCACACAAGGAGAAAGGCAAGAAACTCGGGCTGGTAATTTTTTTGATGATCCATTCAACAATTAGATATACAGTTTTGATAACATTATAAGTACCAGGTACATCATAAACCTAATACTTAATACTATTTTAAAACGTTTATAAACTAAATAAATGCTAACATTGAGATGATTTCTTTTTCCATTTAGCTGTCAACTGCTATAGCGACATCGGGCCACGCGTTTTTATCGTCGATATAGTTACAAATTTTGTAGTAGGCAATTACAAATTAAATTATTTGAATAAGATTAAATTTATGCCTACTTCAAAAACGGGGGAAAGACGGGCCTTCATCTCACAAGTTCTACAAGTTTGTTATCGTGGAAGCGCACTTCACCCGGAATCCGCGGTTTGAAGAACTGGCTATCTTACCTCTAAATGCCGGAACACATTTTTTTTATAAGACATTTGCAAATGTCATATGTCTTTATTCAATAAAATGTACAATTAAACCAACTAACTATATGTACAAAGGAATCAGTCAGATTACCTAATGACCGTTACAAACGGCCTATAGGTAACTTAATTGTTCCAGACCAGTACCGTAAGCGTGCCCAAGACACTGGCTGCATTACCACGCTGAATAGCTATGCTGATTCGCTGGCATAAATAAGAGCAACCATGCAAGTCTTTTGAAAACCCGGAGGGCACCGGCTCCCCACG
The DNA here is from genome assembly GCA_951394065.1 of Venusia cambrica. Lineage (NCBI taxonomy): Eukaryota > Metazoa > Arthropoda > Insecta > Lepidoptera > Geometridae > Venusia > Venusia cambrica. The sequence goes on along the minus strand of OX596044.1, from coordinate 3,743,300 downwards.
GACCCATAAGATATTTTATAAGTGGATATTATTATGGCGACAGAATTAATGGTTTTGAATCTGCGTTATGTTCTGAAGCTACAAATGACCAAATACTGTCTCATTCGTACTTACCCTTGAGGTGCCACTTTTAAAGTAATATTAAAGCATTGCGGCATCAACCTGCCGAGTGTAACATCAAAGGTACGCAATGAAAGTACCTACCTACTAGACTAGAGGTACGAGTGTGCGTACCCTTGCGAGTAAAATTAAAAAATATTTCGCTGTAACCACACTCCGCTAACAATGTTTGTGGGTTATAACTGTATTACAGATATTTAGTGATCCGTGGGTTGAAAATGAAAATAAACAAAACTGTACGACATCAGATAAATTGAAGCAAGGTAGTGTTCCACAGCTGGGTGGCCATGCTATGCTAATTGTTGGTCTCTTTCTGGTGCGCTTTGAGATACCAAATTACTACTACTTTGGAAAAACTGTTCGAATGTGGAAAAAAAAGCCAAGTGTGCATATTTCAAGACAAAAAACCACGTTTCTTGTATCGGGGCCACTTTTGATTTTAACTTTGTTGAGTCTGCCGGCTGGCAACAACCATCTTACCCAGGTCTGTCGTCAGGTTAAAGGTAAGATGACCAGCACCTCAGATAGTTGAGGATTCCGGGGTAAGTGCGTTTCTACCTTCGGCCTTATCATAACTTGAAACCAGGTGAGATGAAGGTCAAGTGCTTCACCGTCATACAAAAAAAAACTATGTATATTAATTATTATTGCGGCTATATCAATTACGGTTCATGAGATACAGCCTGCTGGATGACAAAAAGATGGACGTACGAAATCGGACGCTTAGTAATAGGGTCACATTGACACTCTATGAATACGGACCCCTAATCATATATCCAAACGAGAGACTATGCTTTGTCCTTGATCTAACTTTTCATAATAGGTAAAATATTAAATGGAATAACATATAATTTATTTATGTTTTTTTCGTACTACGGATGATTTTTTGACCTCAAAACTTGCACGCTATCATAAAGAGTCGTTCTTGAAACAAGAAATTATCGTCATGCCATGTCGCCATAGATAAAATAATCAGTAAAACGGTATTATTGTTTTACTTATCCAACTTAACTTTTAAAATATAAGCTTTTGCTATTATAGTTCATTAAAATTCAAGTGTTTTTCACTATTCCAGATTAATATAAGCCTACAGACAAAAAAGTTAGGAGCCGAAACATTTTTTTTTATACGTTTTTCCTTCACCTGAACAGTTGCTACTTTGGATTTAGACCATTTCTACCCCGAAGTATCGAATAATGACGGAACTCCATAGCGCGCTGACTTCACTCTTGGCGTATTTTCACTACGCTATGACCAGACGTGTAACAATTTTATCACAGTTTGAGTGCGATATTTTTGCACGAGATTTTTACGTGCCAGCAGCTAGTTGCATTATATTTCATGCTTCGATTATTACGAAATTGAGGTATTATTTTTGACAAAAAAACGGAAACACGCGAGTTTATTTATCACATCACACTTATATTATAAAAGCGTTCGTTTGCTTGGGTGTTGTTTTTGCTTCACGCCAAAACTACTGCCCCCTCAGCACGGTGGATAAAAACAGATGACAAAATGTTTATTCCCTATAAACATTTTGTCATCTGTTTTTATCCACCATCGGGAGACAAAATGCTCTCGAAGGTGGATAAAAACAGATGACATACATTATATCCCCGCCCCGTGCTGCGGGGGCTGAACGGTTTGACCTAGAGTCTGGACTAGAGCAACATTTGCAAAATTTCACAGGAGACTAATTATCATAAATTCGTTTCTGTGAGATATACCTCTACTCTTATCAATAATACTGGTAAGGAAAGGAACTTGTTGCCCTCGGCTGTTTTTAAGCACTAATACAATCTTGAAGTCTTCAAGTCCAGAGTTGATAGTTTCTTCCGGTGCTCGAACATTTTTAACACAAAAATACATCTTAAGGCTTGACTTCCTCATTATATACCTACACTAATAGCTGATTCAGTTTTCAAGCGTCTATGATTTCACCCGTCCCCATACATAATTTGCCAAAATTGCTATTATGGTCGCGGCTTATAATGATTTATAAGCCGCGACCATAATAGCAATTTTGGCAAATTCTGTATGACGACGGGTGAAATCATAGATATAGACAGATGAAATGCCTCCAACTCTCGCCGATGTCCTAAAAGCCTTCTTAGGCATCTCACCACATGAAATAAATGTCGGTATTTTTTGGAAAAGTTGAGGTAGACTTCGTACTTAATTATTATTTTGTATTTAGGACCCACTTTCTGATTGAAATAATGTAGAAACCTTTAGTTGGCGTACATATTAATATTATGCATTTTAAATAAAAAATATATATATCCCTTCCTATTAATATATATAGGTAATACCTATCAAGTTATTTAACATTTGATTATTGCATGTAAGATGGTTGGTAGAGCATACTTCAACATGGGTCATAAATATTGAGATTAGTGGTACGAGGAGGATGAAACATTCCTTCTCGTACTACGAGTAGTACGAGTCGGTGGTATGATGTGGAATGAGTGAAAAGCTGGTCTGTGTACTAACACGCCTTTTCACTCACAATAAATAGAAGTGATCGCAATAAAGGTGTGTTAGGTAGTCCTAACACCTTTATTGCGATCACCTATCAGCAACCAAGCGGTTTCAAAACCCCCAATTTCCGAAGATGGTCCTGTCCAACAGTGGACATGCTGTGTCTAATAAGGCTATGTGACTAACAAGGTAAAACAACAAAGGCTTTAAATGTAAAGGTGCGGCTAACTCACCAGCTCCCAATAAAAGTTCAACTGAACTTCGGTAATTCCGTTTCTTTTCCGTTTCCTTTGCGGATTGGGAAAGGATTAAGGGGTTGTTTGAATGACAGTTGGATTTATAAGCAGTTATATGAAATTCTAAGCACTCCCACACCACCTTCTATACCTGAGAATAAATAATAGGTACTTCTAAAATATTATAGGTGTGGCAATGCAGCCATGGGCACTCTTCCGTCTGGTACACACTCCAATCCACTCCACACTCTACTCCAACCTCCTAGCTAACACCACACAACACTTTCTTCTTTAGCAAGCCTCATAGCTCAGTTGGTAGTAACCCTGCCTTTAGCGCTGTAGGCTGTGGGTTCGATTCCCACCCAGAACAAATATTTGTGTGATGAATATAGATGTTTGTTCTGTGTTTGGGTGTTGTATCTAATAGTATGTATGTATTTACAAAAATATTTAAGTGTTCTGTCCGTAATCTAGTTCCCATGTTACAAGCTATGCTTAGTTTGGGGTTAGATGGCGCTATGTAAAATGAATGTCCTGTAATATTTAGTATTTATTTATAACAACACTAGGACATTTAGACTTAAAACTTATATTTTACAAATTAGCTTATTATGTGAACTTTTCTCCATTTGATGTAGTGATGCTCTGCTAATAAATTGTCGTACCTATGTTTTAACTTTTTGAAAAAACTCTTGTAAAATGTTTAAGAGTAAGGTACGAGCGACAGATAGTCCTGTGAATCTGTTACACAGGCTTATTAGAGACCTAGTGCAGAGAACAGAACTCATCAGGGTACAATCTTCCAATCAAATGTAACTTCCATTCAATACTACATAATTATTATGTACCTGATCTGTAAAACCGTCTTATGTCTTGAGCACGCTTCCATCTGGTACTGGTCTGGAACAGTTGAGATACCTTAAAGCCGTTTGGAACGGTTCTTAGGTAATCTGACTGATTCCTTTGTACATAGTAATTTTTAATGTACATTTTTATTACAATACTGTACATTACTCCTCGTCTGGAACAGTATTGAGAAAGAACAGTGTTGAGTAACCTATATCCTGTTTCTAACGGTCCTTTGGTAACCAGACTTCCCTTGTATGTAGTTAGTTGTAACACATGTTGTGTTATTTTTTAGTGAATGAATTCAAACCGACTACTGTTAATATTATACAGGCGATACATATATAATTTAAAATGTTTGTCTTGAAAGCCTCTTGTTGATGTCATTTACTACGTTCTCAATAAGTCAGTATTAAAAAATATATAAATATGCCATCATTAACAAAAAGCAGTACAGCTCAAACATTTAAATAAACACACAACTTAGGTAGGTAGGTACTAACTTACATCAAATAACAAAAGATAAAGAAAAAAAGAAGAATTTATGGTGTACTAAGGTACCTACCTTAGTACACCATAAAAATAAACACATATTTTGAGCTAAGGTATGTGAGCGGTAAACTTACTTAAATAAAATAAATAAATAAGAATACACATTTTACCAAAACAATGGCAGTTTCTTTTTATTATTTAAACCTTTACTGTAATCACCTATCCGTCTACCAAGCGTCATGATTGTCGTTGCTGAATAAAGTCCTACCACCAACCAAACCAAGCACAATATTGTACTTCCTTGGGAGATCCAGAGGTCCCGGGTTCAATCCCCAGGGAAGTATATTTTGCATGGTTTGGTTGGTAGTAGGCATTCGTTAAAGTCCGCCTGGTTAGTTACCACCATCTTACTTAAGTCTGTCGGAATAACAACAATTCCGGGAACAGGATTCCGGGTGAAGTGCGTTCCACCTTCGGCCATAAAGGCGCTTACCCGTCGAACATTTTTTTCTTGTTTGTTTGTTTTTTTTATTTACTATTAAGAATGCGTAATGACTTTTATCACAAAATTTGACATGATATTTTTCTTTCTTTTACCTACATTGTTTATATTTAATTTAATATTTTTGTTTCGAAATGTTAGTTAGTTATAAGTTTGTCGTGTGTTATGTATGATTATGATTATTTATTTCTTTTAAATATACCTCTGTAAAATGATATGCCTAGTAATAGTAATAGTAATAAGAAACATAGTTTGTTTCATATTTCAGATTTATAAATGAAATCTGAAATATGAAACAATAAAAAAAAAAACCTTAAAAACGGCTCGTTGGGAAATGACCGTGAAAATATCGAATAAACAATGAGGAAACCGTGATGGGATATATTAATCAGAAGCGTCATAAAAGAAATGTGCGTTATGACAAATTGGCCGAACAAAAAACCAATGGCCCCCGGGACCAATTTGCAGATTTATGGAATTCGGGTCTCGAAAACATCTGTCGACGACAAACGGATAGGTAGGTACTAGTTAATTTGACCCAAAGCTTGCCAAACGATTAGGGCGATTTCGTTTTGACTTATTGAGGTAATTGTCGATTCAATTTTGAGTTATATCGCCATTATGTGAAAGGTCAGCTTAACTGCTCAATATGCTCTCATCTTACCTTTATGGATAAGAATTATTAATTCTAAATTAATCCTAAAGTAATCCTAATCAAGGAGAATAATATGACCCTATCTGTAGTTTTGTTTTGTTGATATTATTGATCTGTGATTAACATGTATCGAATGTTTATTATATGTCTGTGTCTGTGTATTATTATGTAAATTGTTGTTTTATGTTTATTTCTGTTAGAGTGTTTTGTAGAATTGTGTTTATGAAAATATTTATTTACATTTTAGGTGGGTAAGGTATGTTTAGATGAGATAATAGAGAAGTTGTTTCTTCTTTCCATATTGTTTTCTGTATAAGTCGTGCCTAGTATAACAAACACAGTTGTAAAAAGGTCAAATACTTCAATGAAATCTAAAAAAATCTGAAATCTAATTATATACAGGGTTAATTATTTGAGGCAACACGTGACGCAAGGGCTCGCTCTTATTTAGGCCAACGAATTAGCATAGCTATTCAGCGTGGCAATGCAGCCAGTGTCTTGAGCACTCTTCCGTCTGGTATTGGTCTGGAACAGTTGAGTTACCTATAGGTCGTTTGTAACGGTCCCTAAGTAATCCGACTGATTCCTTTGTACATATAGTAGTTAATTGTACATTTTATTTAATAAATATCTAAATTTAAAGGATTACTTTATTTATTATAGAATAAGCTGTGCTGTGTGCCCAAGTGGATATGGACCCGCCTTCCGATTCTGAAGTTCAAATCCAGTCGTGAACTTTTCGGTTTTTCGGAAGTTTATGTGCACATTTGATACATATTCATGCTCTGACGATGAAGGTCATCGTGAGGAAACCGACAAAATCCTAATGGCATGTGTCACAGACTAATATTCCGCTAAGCGGCGATGGGCTTGCAACCTGTCAGGTATTGAATGCTAGTTACTTGCAAGCCGTGGGCATGTGCCAAACGTAGTATAAACGTGCCTATGACTACCCCATAGTAAGTGATCCTCATAAGATCACCACGCTCTGAGTGATGAGAGGTGAAACCTCAAAAGGGTAAAAGTAAACATACGATTTTTTTATTTTTAGTAAATAAATATGACAGGACATTAATTTCATACAGTGGCATCTAGTACCAACCTAAACATTATAAATACTTAAATAAAGGTTAAAAATAAATATTTATCACACAAATGTTTGTCCTGTGTGGGAATCGAACCCACTATCTACAGCGCAGAAGGCAGAGGTATTACTAACTTAGCTGTGACCTCATTCGTTTTGTTAAAGTGGCAATAGAAATACACACTATGAAAATATAAATTGCCACCTACTTTTATGAAAATAAGATAAAGTTGCCGAAAGCTTGTAACAGAAAATATTTGTCGCAACCGAAGATCACACGCTCAATAAAATCAAAGCGTCATCAAAATTCGGATGTCCGCACTCAGGGCGCATAATAAAACTCCAGGAAAACTAGTCGATAAATCACAAAAAGGTCAGAGATCTCACTTGGGGATTTGTAACCGTCGAATAACTGATGTTTTGTAACTTTTGAAGTTTGAAATCATGTTCTTAGACTATTATAATTTAGTTTGAGGTTCCAGAACTCGACTTCATACCTCTTTATAAGGTTCCATACCCAATGGGTGCTAACTGGGACCTGTAACTTAGCCTCCAATGTCTGTAACCTTCGAATAACTAATGTTTTGTGACTTTCAAAGTAAAATCATGCTCTAAGACTCTTTTAATTTAGTTTGAGGTCTTGAACTTGATTTTGTACCTCTTTATAAGGTTCCGTACCAAATGTGTGCTGACTGGGACCTGCTACTAAGCCTTCACTGCCCGTCTGTCTGTCCGCCTACTTGTCAGCGGGCTGTATCCCATGAACCGTAACAGGTAGACGATTAAAATTTTCACAATATAGATATATATATTATTGTATGATCATGATCCGGACTGAGGAACTGGCTATCTCATACATCTGTCGGAACACAGCAGTTTTGAATTGTTGTTATGGCGACAGACTTCGGTAAGATGGTGGAAGCCAGCCAGGTGGACTTAAAAAAGGTCCTACCACCAACCGAAATAACAAAACCTCTGGATCTGATCTGGATGCCTCGTGTTTAATCCCCACGGGGAGTACAATATTGTGCTTGGTTTGGTTGGTGGTAGGACTTTGTTTAAGTCCGCCTGGCTAGCTACTACCATCTTACCTAATTCTGTCGACATAACAATTCTCAAATTGTGTTCCGACATTTAAAGGAAGATAGCCAGTTCCTCAGTTTGTTGAGGATTACGGGTAAAGTGCGCTTCCACCTTCGACCTTATCGTAACTTGAATAATAAGATGAGATGCAGGCCTAGCATATACCTGTCGTATAATAAAAAAAGGTAGTAAACAATATTTTTAAGCTTTATAATAAGCTTACATGTTATTTTAAGCTCTGTTGAATGCATCATCAAAAAACAAACAGCCCTAGTTATTTGCCTTTCTCCCTGTGTGCTGGTCCGAACAAGCGGTCGATTAGACAAAGAAATATTTCGAAATAATTTGCTGCAAGCCCAGTTGTTAGTAACTCTGCCTTCTGTGTTTGTGGGTTTGATTCCCACCCAGGACAAACATTTGTGTGATGAATATAGATATTTGTTCTGTGTTTGGGTGTTGTATTGTATGATAAGTACGTATTTATAATTTGAAAGGTACATAAGTATTCTGTGCGTAATTTAGTTCCCATATTACAAGCTATGCTTAGTTTGGGGCTAGATGGCGTTGTGTAAAATTTACGTCCTGTAATATTTATATATTTATTGAATAAACGATCATTCTTTTTTATATTGAGGCTAAACAAATAAATGAATACCTGAGCCTTACACCCGTTTCTGTGGAGTAGGTAGGCGCTACAAATCATTGGATTCCGCCAGTAATTACATACATTTATGTTACTCGTATCTATAAACATTGCTGTGCTGACATTTTCTAGCAGATTGAAGATACCCGTAGATAATCTGAGACCGATTATCGCCTGAGTAATAACTATAAATCTAACTTAGTTTATGTAGCTGGTAACGACTGAGGTAAATACTTGAGTGAAATTCTAAAAGGTTGTGTTTTCTCTTCGTAATTATTCTCCAAGATGGTAATTAACTAGTAGTATTAAAATAATTTAACCGCCTCTGTGTTTTTTTTTGTACGACGGGGAAGTGATAAGACTTAGTGAAAGTGCACTTCACCCGGAATCCTCCAAAATTAGAGGTACTGGCTATCTTACCTAGTTAATGACGGAACACAACAATTTTGTAGAATTGTCGTTATGGCGACAGAATTAGTAAAGATGGTGGCAGCCAGCCAGGCGGACTTAAGCAAAGTCCTAACACCAACCAAACCACGCACAATATTGTACTCCCATTGGGATCTATCCCGGGACCTCTGGATTTGACACCGGTGTGGGTTGACTAACAGACCAGGGGCCCAACCGGGTATTTCATCGAAGTTCATTGCCATCTTATGATTTCATCTCCGTCTTCATCTCTAGATAAGTCTGCAATGCTACCGCCATCTTATGAATCCTTTCTTTATGAAGTTCATCAATATTATGATGGGATTCCTAGCACACAATGGAATAAAGATTTAAAAAAGAAAAAAGGATAACATGAGCGAAACGCAACGATTTTAAAAAATGCGGCAACTCTTTTTTTTTAATTAGAATGTCATTTATTGATACTCTGTAGTGCATATTATTTTCTATTTCAAGGTATAAAACAGTAATTTTACCCTAAAACCAATTACTTTACTCAAATAACCTAAAATTATTATGTTATGCAAACGCAACAAGACGCTGTGGCTAATCAAAGAAAGTTTCCTAGCATGTGTTAACTTTTCAGATAGAAAACGCCATTTTGGATTTCAGACTTGTGATACCCGGTAGGTAAAAATCGTTTTTATTTCATATGAAGCTAATTTTAAGCCAATTAATATCGGCTTCGACTTAGGCGGTTCGGGCCCTGAGGCGGTTAGATGTATATGTTACATACAGTCTAAAGCTTCCACATTTTGTTAGCCACATAGTAAACAAAACAGCATTGGAACTAAAAGCTGCAAAATGTTCTTCCAGATTCAGCTTCGTAATGAAGCGAGCTCGTAATTTATTCATCTCCTCGGGTCAATAACATAGAAGCATACCTGTGAAATATTCCAGGCGAACTTGTTTTATTATTCTGATGTGTAGTTTGTCTGGGAACAATGTAGGATATTTTGATCGAAGCTAGGACTACGCTGTAAGTGTCTACCTATATTCTGTGTTTGAGAGGGCTCCTCAATTTCTCACCATTTTATTTTTATTTCAAAAGATAACTATTAATTTAACAAGCCTCATAGCTCAGTTGGTAGTCTACCTTCTGCGCTGTAGGCTGTGTGTTCGATTCCCACCAAGAACAAACATTTGTGTGATGACTATAGATGTTTGTTCTGTGTTTGGGTGTTGTTTCATATTGTACGTAAGTATTTACAAAATTATTTAAGTATTCTATCCGTAATCGAGTTCCCATATTACAAGCTATGCTTAATTTGGGCTTTGTTTAGATGGCTCTGTGTAAAATTAATTTTCTGTTACATATTTTTTTTTTATTATAATTAGATAAGGATAATCTTTGAGGTAAATGTATCCTATAAAGTATCTAGCTTCAGAATATCACGTTTACAAAGTGACATACTCATTATATACGAACGATACGGAACAACAAGAACTCATACTTTTGTATAAATCGGATAGAGATAATCTGTATATGTGCTTAGTAGTAACAAGTAAGTAAAGGTGTCGCCTAAGATCCACGCTTGTCTCACAGAACTTAAAAATAGTTACTATCTTTGTCTGTTTTTCCGCACTAGTACTGTACTAATGCGGAAAAACAGACAGTTCCATTCCTTACCAGTTTACTTGTTTGATTTCTGTACAGGCCAGTGATATTCTCATATCTTGAGTTCCTCGTGAAGCTCAGACGGTTAGTACCTATCGAGATAGCATCGAATCGCGTGCTTATCGCGTAATCGCCTATTGTGCGATTACGACGGTGCATCTTCACAATAGGTCTATGGTTTCCCACATGCTATCGGCCATCAGTCATGGCTTTCTAATGATTGTGGAGCGGAGCGTGTGATGTTATTGGAGTAATATGCTGGTTTAAATGTTGACTGTTGTGCGGTAAGTCGTAGGTACCTACGTATATTACACAGACAAGCACCGTATTATAGATACGTACGTACCTACCTACGTGTGATAGATATCAGTTAACATTTCTGGATGACAAGTCATGATATGGTCGAAGGCGGAAGCGCACTTCACCAGAAATCCTACATTGTTTGAGGAACTAGCTATCTTGTCTTTAAATGCTGGAACACAACAATTTGGAATTGTTCTTATAGCGACAAACTTAGGTGAGATGGCTTAAGGCGCGCTACGCAGCTAAAATTGCGGCAGAAACGATTATGAGAGTTGACGACGGCAAGCTGTAGGTGGCGCATGCGTATCGTAAATAAAACTTTTTGATAATTCTTATTCTGAGATCGCGTTGCTGGTATGTAGGTGGGTAATGTGACCATATGATGGTACCTTTACTGGCACAGAACAAATAACATTGAAATTCGTCCTAATATTTATTCTGAGTCTAGGTGTTGTCTGACCGCTGCGATGACGACAAGCACACGTCCGACGTTAGCAGTGGTCACAGAGCTACTGATTGAAAGACGGGCGCGCGTTGTGCCTGCAGTTTTTCAAATAATTCATGATTAAAATTAAATTTGAATTGGTATCAAAAAACTAGCTTATTTTTAATGTACATGTAACATATCATTTAAAATTAATCGCAAGTCAATATTCACTATAGGTATCACAATATTTCTCTAGTAAATTTTGAAACGTACCATTTTCAATAAATATTTTTAACGAAAAAAAAATCAGCTATCATGTTATCAGCTTACCTTTAATGTAGATAGGTACCTAAAGTAATACATATATAAAAACAAGATTCGTGACCTGTTCAGAAGTACTATAATTTTCCATTGGAAAAAGAGGAAACGTCTGATGAAAGGGCCTTAATAACTAAGCAAAACCTAATTAGGTACCATGAGCGCGGAATAAAGCAATCTAAAGGTCAGCCATCTTGTTTTATTACATAGTGTCAAAAGTGGAATACATTACGTACCAAGAATGTCGTAAAATGTTCTCTGTAACGCTGCTTTTATTAAATACGAATCTGACTAAGTAAAATGGATTTCTGATATTCACAATTTCGCATATGTTTACAATAAATTTCAAGTAGGTATTTCTCATAGGCAGTACCTTTTTCCATGAATGAAATGTTAGTTTTTCTTTTTCCATTTTTTTTTTTTTGATCCGTTTTCGAATTTGTCTGTAGAATTTACATATAGAAATTAATTTTTCGTATCACTTGTTCATTTAAAATGTTAAAATAACTATTTTTTTCTTAATTATATGTATACTAAATGCTATGCCCTGTATAGTCTACCTGTGACTTGTAAACAATTTGTATCTGACTCCCGAGACACAGGCGAGTGATAGTGCGGGGTCTACTATAGTAATCCTACTCAAATTTTTCATTTTTTTGGGAATAAATATATTTATATTTGTATTTGACCTCTAGGCTTGTCTGGCTCTAGGCTAGAGCAAAGCTGAGGTTTGCTCCCAGAAGGGACTGCCTCTTTATCCAGGTGGAACTCTAGGTTGTGAGCAGTCAGCCGTAACCACTATCAAAAGCTAGCGATTCCGTTGCCCAGGGTAATCCAAAGGTCACACCTACACAGTTAGCCACTGTGGCTCACAATTTACTAAACGAGACAATATTATTTGATCCTCAAGAATCTAAAAGATTTTTTACTATATCTCAATTCATATTTGAACTCCTTCTAATTATTGACCATTAAGTTACGCACGGCCTCATGATAGGCCTTATGGCGGAGTACGTCAGTAGGTTGTTAGGTTTTTTTTTGCAACCAGAAATACTTTGCTTTTGACTTCCAATGGATATAGTGAGACTGTATCTAGAAAAACAGTCGCATTTTACCTATTACTAGCCACTTATTTGCGCAGCTCAAAACATAGAAAAGCGATTGATATGATCTATTTATGATAAAACCAGCCTCATAGCTCAGTTGGTAGTAACTCTGCCTTCTGCGCTGTAGGTTGTGGGTTCGATTCCCACCCAGGACAAACATTTGTGTGATGAATGTAGATGTTTGTTCTGTGTTTGGGTGTTGTATTGTATGATAAGTATGTATTTAAAAAAAAAAGTATTTATGTATTCTATCCGTAATCTAGTTCCCATATTACAAGCTATGCTTAGTTTGGGGCTAGATGGCGCTGTGTAAAATGAATGTCCTGTAATATTTTATATTTATTTATATTTATATTTATTTTTATTTCTTGGCTGAGACAAAGAGGATCAATCATTAAAAAATATGACCGTATATATTTTTTTGCTCGGTGTTTTTGTACATGCCTTACGAAACTAATATATGTAGTAGGTACAGTATAGACCGTTTGAATCAAGTCGGGTAAATGGATTTCTGGGTCCAATTATCGTTGAAAATTTCAGCACGCTACTGTTTGTCCATACAAAGGCTGTAGCTGTAACGGAGTGGGAGGGAAATTAAATTACTATATAAATAACTAAGCGTTGTACGCTTGTAGCTCGTTTCAGGAGACGTGAATTATGCAGTGATCCAATACTTTGTGTAAGATCGCTTTTGTTACATAAGGCTGCTATTAGGTATCTCCTTCATTGAATGTGATAGATTTTTCAAAGGAATAGTTTGTTGTCCAGCAGATCAAAGATAGCTTTATGACATTCGTGTAAAAGCGGTATATTCTACTACTAGTTTTGAATTAACCCATTCAGTACCGGGTTCAGAACCGCTTGACATTCATGAGGCCGAAGGTTGCGCTTTCAGCCGGAATCCTCAACATACTGAGGAACTGGCTATATTACCTATTAATGAAATTAAAAAGAAACCATACAGGTCAGACATGATCAAGTGATCACACACTCTGAGTACAAAACTACAAACATACTTTACTTTTTGTTTCTAAATACTTCATCATGCAATGCAACACCGTAACAAATATACGAGAACAAACAAAGATTATCATAATATATTCATCACACAAATGCCTGATATATTACAACGGTATGTACGGATCGACCCAAATGTATTAGAAATAACAAAAACCATTTTTTCATTGATTCAGACTAGCAGTAGGTTCCATAACCTTCCACCCCTTTTGAAACAGTCCCAAAATCTGACTTTAAAACACATTTTAGACAAGCATTGTATTTCTTAACTGACAATAGCATAATTTTTGATGGTCCAGACATTAAAATAAGTTTTTCCAGACACAATACTTGGCGTTTGTTGTCTTGTATTAAATAATACAGTTCTGTAAAACGAAAAATCATTTGAAACTCATTTTTTAACAGACTTTAAAAAAAAGAGGACAATTCGTTCTCAATTCATCGGAATCTTTTTTTTTATATAATATATGTTCCCCGATTTCCTACTCGAAATAGCATGGACCGATTTAAAAAAAAAATTGTTTGCAAGGGTCTTCTTAGATTTTCCCATCGTCATCAGGTCAGGATCTGATGATGGAATCCTGTAAAAATCGAGGGAACTCTTCAAATATTATAGGTCACACTTGAAGCGATTTGGGTATATTACCTCGAAACGTTGAAAATACCGACCCCATAAAGGATAATGTGTCTGTCTGTCTGTCAGTCATCCCGTGCATCTGTCATCAAAATAATTGGAAAAACTACGTCATCCAGGTAAACGAAATTGTATCATATTCTTCATTATAGTCGGCTCTCTTTTTAGTTTTATAAAATGTAATAATACACTGTAAGTACAGCTTCTTAAAGAGTCATTCTAATTTATCCTAGGTTAAAGTGGTGGGTCTTCTGAGTTTCGCATCTATGTACACAAGCAGCATTCTTCTCTTATGCAGCAGTTTTGGCAAGACCCTATGACTGAAATGACCGAACATTACTGCAACTCAACTGGATCCTGTTTTGGTTCCTGTTTCCTTAATTGATATAAAAGCGTTTTGATTTCTTTGTTTATTTACTAATAGGGCACACAATATAAATAAACCAATACAAAATTACCTAGGTATCTAACCTACAATACTTTGCACATACAAATTTATTCAATAAAATTTACAATTAAATTCACTATGTACAAAGGAATCAGTCAGATTACCTAAGGACCGTTACAAACGGCCTATAACCTAAGGAAACTTAGAATTTACTTGTTTTTGTTATAATGGTATGATTTGTTTTTTTGTGTAATATAGGGTGACTAGTTTAGTTTTGAAAAAAACCCTTTAATAAGGAATAATAAAAAAAAAACTATATTCAACATTAATTTGGTACCGGAGGCAAATAAGGCCTAACTAAGGGGGATTTGCAATAAAATGAAAAATATCATAGATAATCAACATGTTTTGCAAGTAATCAGTCCAACAAGATAATTATAACAACATAAAAACATAAAACGTCAACTTCTACCATACCTACACAACAACAAAATTAAACATTAAAAAAAACTATGCCAGTAGGCCTTAATTTACACGGGTAGGGTAACAAGGCCTATGACTTAAATATACATGATAATCATCTTAAACACTATATTTTGGGAATCTAAATCCATAATTAAATAATTACACTTATTACACATGCAATATCTAAGCCATAACTATTAATTTTATCGGCTAACAGCCATTAGGGTACTGAATCAGGGTACCTTGTGAAAGGGCTCGTCCGGGGAAGAACTACCTCCATGCCTCTTTTAGCCGCCAAGCAGCATTGCGGTGTTTCAGGTTGAAGGGAATGGTTGCCGGTGAAATTGTGGGCACGCGAGGCTTAACACCTTTATGCCCCAAGTTGACGGGCGCAATGCTGTACCATGTAAGCTATGTTCTTTGTGGAAATCCACAAAGAACCTACAAGGTCAAATGACCTACGTAGTAAGGGGATCCGCTTGGCCTTCATCTCACCTGGTTACAAGTTAAGATAAGGCCGAAGGTGAAGGCGCCCTTCACCCGGAATCCTCAATAAACTGGCTATCTTACCTATAAATGACGGAACACAATATTTTTTTTGAATTATTGTTATGGCGACAGAATTAGGTAAGATGGTGAAAGAAAGAAATAAATTCATATATTTGACAAATAAAATAATACATATATAAATAATATATATAAAATATAAATATATATAAATAAACCATAGTGACATAACACAACACATGCTCTGTGTCTAAGTCTGCCAAATAGGTCCTGCTTCAGCTTAGTGCCTGCCCCTTGCATAATAGCGCCTTGGAAAATGACATCAAGGTATACATCAAAAAAAGCATTTAAAAAACAACTATATACAAAGTACATAGAAAAAACATAATTTTATATGAATTAAAATAGTTAAAATAAAATGGTCATATAGTTAAACAAATATCAAAATACTAAAATATATCTAAAAAAGAATGTTAACGAAGTAAAAATGAAATAAAATAAAACCGGACATAACAGATTTAGACTAAATACGCCCCCGTGCACCCTTCAACAAGACGCCGCCTCGAAGTTCTGCGTTATTGTTAACTCTACTTTTATATAAGAAGGTGCAATGTGGGATGAGAGCTATAAGGCTAATTGCTCGGATAAAAGTACCTTCTTCAAAGTGCGTCTAAAAGAGTGCAATGATTTAAGATCCCGTACTGGAGGAGGTAGATCATTCCAGCATCGGGTTACCGCGGCTCTGAACAAGCCACGAATTGCCATTGATCTGTGCTTCGGCAACGCAAACTCATTTGAATATCCTCTTTTTTGGTAACGCGACTTCTCTTTAAACCAAACAAACTTTTGGAGCAGACAGGAAGCATATCATACTTGATAATGCCAAAAAGAAGTATAGCAAGGTGAAGTTCTCTTATGGCTTTAATTTTGATAAATGAAAAAAAAATAGTCCTACCACCAACCAAACCCAGCACAATATTGTACTCCCCCTGGGAATCGAACTCGGGACCTCTGTATAATGAAATCGGTGGGTACCACTAGACCACAGAGGTGGTTATAGGTAAATTACGTGATACAAACCAGTGTTTACGTATCTAAATAAGGCATAACAAGGTGATCGAAAAGCTCACTCCACTCCACCTAATACTTTTACCTAATACCTATAATTAAAAAACCTCATAGCTCAGTTGGTAATAACATTGCCTTCTGCGCTGGAAGTTGTGAGTTCGATTCCCTCCCAGGACAAACATTTGTGTGATAAATATAGATGTTTCTTCTGTGTTTGGGTGTTGTATTGTATGATAAGTATGTATTTACAAAAAAAAAGTATGTGAGTATTCTATCCGTAATCTAGTTCCAATATTACAAGCTATGCTTAGTTTGGGGCTAGATCGCGCTGTGTGAAATTAATGTCCTGTCATATTTATTTATTTATTCTATCCGTAATCTAGTTAAGTCTGAGATTATTATATTTAATATAATTAAGAGCCGGTGCCATCCGGGTTTTCAAAAATATTGCGGGGCTTTTGATTGAGGCGACACGTGACCCAAGGGCTGGCTCTTATTTAGGCCAGCGAATTAGCATAGCTATTCAGCGTGGCAATGCAGCCAGTGTCTTGGGCACGCTTCCGTCTGGTACTGGTCTGGAACAGTTGAGTTACCTATAGGCCGTTTGTAACGGTCCTTAGGTAATCTGACTGATTCCTTTGTAATTAGTTAGTTTAATTGTACTTTTTATTGAATAAATATTAAAAAAAAAAAAAGTTAAGTCTGTAATATTTATATTTGGCAAAACTAGCTCAACTTTGTCACATGCCCCTAAGCTGGCCTGGCACTCTGCGTCATCACATCCGTATACATCTGAGTTTGCGATCTCGGCAGCTAATCTCGGTGCCACCTGAGGCGATCTGCTTGCTCTTTAGTTATTAATGCTGTTGACCTGGAACTGCTTTCACGAAAGCCTTGAGGAGTTTGTTATGAACGAATATGATTAAAGCAACCAAATCGCTACCAGGAAAAGCTTGGAAGCCTTATCATAAACCTTTTTTATGCAACTATATAGGTAGGTAGAGGTAACCTAGCAGTCGAAAATTATTTTTGTATTAACAGGTACGATGATGTTCGAGATTTGGTTAATCTTTTTCCATCTAAATATCCCAAAACCCCTCCAAATCAGTCCACGAATGTCTTAATAGGTGACTAAGGCATTTCACCAGAAGAAATTGCCTGAATAATGGCTTATTCCAGAAATCCTCTTTTTGCTCTTAAAGAGGGAGAGTAAGACGTTATCTGGACAAAAGTTTAACAATCTCTTTATCTATTTATTCGCTTTATTATATTTTAAAGCAGAATACGAACAACTCGTAAGGTAATCAGTCTTTATTTTTTGATTCTTCGATACCTCACGAAATAAAAACAACATGAAATCTCTGTTTACACAACAAACGAAATAATATTGTGTAGACATAAAACCTTTCTACGCTGCATAAACTTTAAAATTTAGCAATTAGGAATCCTAATTAGGTTATTTTTATAAAACTTAGAACTAAGGCATTTCACCAGAAGCAGAATCTTTTACTGCGATAGCCTATATAAAAACATGAAAATGTGATGATTATAATATTACACCCAGAATTTGAAGGAAGCCATTTTCAACAGTGGATATTAACTACCCGTAAGGCAAGAAAATAAAAAGGTAGGTACCAAGACTTATCTTCTTCGAAGATCACTCACTACCTAGAGTTTGACCTTGAGAATTACCTTGATCTATTAGGTGTATAAATGCATTCAAAGGTTGTCTGGCAGAGATCGCTGAAAGACCGCCAGTGTTACCTTTTTTCTGTGTACATTTTAAGACACTACATTATATATTCTCAACATTGACAGATGGCAAATAAGTAGATTGGTATAGCTATTCTCAAACATGCGGGATGCCGAATTTCGCCTTATCGAAACGAATTCGGAAACATCCACAGAAGATTTTCAGAAATGGTCTAAGAATAGCGTTGAGATCTATCGGATTCTAAGTTGAATCCGACAAGAAGGGATGTTTCTGATCTGAAAACTTTCCGTGTGTTTAAGAGTCGACACAGAAAAGGAAAAAATAATACATATGTAGGGAGAGTGTTTTTATAATCAGGTATTATCTCTCTATCTTCCATCGATACAATAACAATAAAAATATTATTTACACCTAAAAAGTAACATGAATATTACCTGTATAAGATAGTTAGCTTCAAACACTCTCCCGCTTTATTAGCTCTCAAGAGTTGGTATGTTTTAGTATTGTAACGTTCAGCACTGAGCGAAACGGTTCGTGACCTAAGTCTGCAATCATTTAATCATAAGATCGTCAATCGTTTTTTAAGGTTCCGTACTCAAAAGATTCGGACGGGACCCTTTATAGCGTTCTGTACCCGAGCGTAGTGTGATTAAACAGTTGGCATAATGTGTGTTGTGTGTGACTATGAGCATGTAATTGACAAATTAGTCACAAACCTTAACTATTTAAAGGGGATAAAAATTATTTAAACCACTGAAAATAAACTAACACAAGTGTAGACTAAAAAAGGATTATCTAAATAATATAATTTTATAGATAACCCAGTCGATCCTAGCGGTATAACCGTTAGATGTCAATATTCACTAGATGAGAAAAATACGGGTCAACATTCTGGTTATGTCTCTTTTAGCCTCTCGGTGAAATCCCTTTAAATTGTATAAGCCCCGGGTAAGGTCAAAGAGTTTCTACCTCAAACGGCTTTTATATATACCTTTTATCCACGAGCACAAACTTGTTTGAGAGACTCCGCTGAAGTTACTGCGGAATACAAGCGGCATCACAAACAAGCGGCCGTCCTGACTGCCACAGGACCAATATCATCCCGACAGGTCTTTTGCCAACTATCAAGATGATTGTGTGATTGTAAACACATTATAAATATTTAAATGTTGATCATTTATTATTATAATTGAAAACCCTTACATTTTAAAACCCAGTAATGTAACGTTACCCTATAATTAAGTTTCTCAGGTTCCCGTTATATCAACTAAAATAACTTGATCACAGACCACCGTCTGAGCCCTTTCAGCGCAAGCTTTTAGAGACGTCTATTTGCCTAAATTACTCGCTCTCTGAGTCGAACCTCGAACGCAGTGCCAACTAAACCTAAAATCCGCCTCAAGGCGCGGTTCTACCTACTGCGGAACCCTGCGAGTTACAAACGGGGCTATAGTTTATTACTGTTCCAGACCGAACCTCATCAAATACGATAGTTATGGTTCTATGAATGAGCTTTGTATTGTGAAAGGGCGAGGAAACTATAATGTATGTGTTTAATACACGATTTTGGTTATCAAACGAAAGTTCTACTTGTTTTTTTATAGACTACGACTGGGAAGCGCCTTTATGGCTAGTCTGGTCTGGTCTGGTGTTGGAATCCTCAACAGACTGAGAAACTGGCTATCTTACCTCCATATGTCGGAACACTACAATTAGAAGTTGTCGTTATGGTTAGTGGCTTTAAATGGTAGTATTATTAATTATCAATCGTTTCTTAGTGCACCCCTACACTACAAATGGTACCTTGAAAGTTGTGAGTCTTTTAGGACCTGTGGTTTGTCCCGTGCGTTGATTAACAGTCAGTCATTCAACTTTACGACGATTAACATGTTTATATGTGATACTAATGAGCCCAGTGTAACCACTACTACACGGAAAGTTTTCAGATAGGAAACATCACTTTTTGATAGATTTCAACGCTATTCTCAAATAATTTACACAAATCTTCTGTGGGTAGTTCCGAATTCTAGTGTCAAAATTTTTAAATTTCAATATTAAGAAAAGTGTTCTCGGGATCTTCATCTGAAGCTTCCGAATTCGATCCGATAAGTCTTCTACCACCGAATGTTTGAGAATAGCTATTACTGGTCCTCCTATAGTCCGTCTAAGGCCAGTTGGTCGCGCCATCTCATGCGCGGTTTGTCGCTACACTGCCTGGTCGTACCAAGTACCCACATTGTCGTTATCTAGTGGTTCTTCTGGTGTCAGATCTAGAGGGCCCGGGTTCGATCCCCAGGGGAGTCTATACTGTGCTTGGTTTGGTTAATGGTAGGACTTTGCCTCCGACTGGCTTGATACCACCATCTTACTTTAGTCTGTCGCCATAACAACAATTAAATTGTTGTGTTCCGTCATAATATAACCCAGTAAGATCTTGTTGCCAGTTGTTGAGGATTCCGGGTGAAGTGCGCCTCCACCTTCGGCCTTATCTCAACTTGTAACCAGGTGAGATGAAGGCCAAGTGCTTCCCCGTCGTACAATAAAAAAAAGGTACATTGGGAATGTCATATTTTGTCAATGTTATGAGAACAAGGGAAGTGCCCAGCCCAGCTCCATTTCAGCTTAACGGCTGTTTCTCCAACATCAGCGATTTGGTTCAGGACCGTTGTTAATTAGCATGTTAATTTAGGTCCCAAGATACAACACTCTGTAGCCCTGTGGCATACATTGAGATTTTCATAGTTTAGATGTTGAATATTGAATGGAAAACTCAGTTTCCAACATAGAATACGGCATTCTTGATGTCTTCCAACCTGCGCTTGGAAACTGTTATACGTATCTGTAACATTCCGTGAAAACATTTGTTGCAGAATATGCAAGGAAGTATTTACATCGAATTTATGTGTTATGTATGCAATGAGAACATTACAATCTTCTGCATGCCTTACCTGGATAGTAACCATAGCCCGTAAAACGTATTCAATTTATATCTTTTTTATTTTTGGGTGGTTGGACTTTGTTTAAGTCCGCCTGGCTAGCTACCACCATCTTACCTAATTCTGTCGCCATTACAACAATTTTAAAATTGTTGTGTTACGGCATTTAGAGGTAAGTTTGTAAGCAGAAGCCTAAACTTAATACCAATAAAGTGGATATTGATATTAAGTTAAATTACTCCGACCACCTCCTAACAATGAAATTAAAAAAAAGTGTTAATAGTAATCGAGTGACTAAGCGACCAGAAATCTACCTATAGCGTAAAAATGCGACATGCAAAAAATGGGGGATGTACCTAATTCACTGACGTTAATTTACCTGGGTTAATTCACTTAGGTTAATACACCAGGGTAAATTCACTTCTGTTAATTCACTTAGGTTAATTCACCTGGGTTAATTCACTTAGGTTAATTCACCTGGGTTAATTCACTTAGGTTAATTCACCTGGGTTAATTCAATTGTCGCATTTTTACAAGATATCTCTAACAGTACCTAGATTGGTGCCAAAATAAAAATATTTTGAAACAAGAACATAATTGCCTTTGCGGAATAGATGTTTCCGCGCATACGGTAAATGTTGATCCAGCAACTAGCAAGTCGTCAATGCCTTAAACCCAGGGCTTCCGTTTCCGGGAATAAATAAAGTAAATAAGCACAAGGAGTCTAGATAGTCACGGCATACGACTCTCGGGGATTAGTCAAATACGACTCGAAGTTTACCTACGTTAAGTAGAAACTACTATCGGTTTCACATTGAAGTACGTATGTATAGGATATTTGGTTAAGCTTTTACGTAGTACCGCCTCTGAGGCGTGGTGGTTTGCCCACAGTCAGATCCAGAGGTCCCGGGTCCCTAAGGGTTCATTATTGTGCTTGGTTTGGTGGTAGGACTTTGTTTAAGTCCGCCTGGCTAGCCACAATCATGCCTAATTCTGTCGCCATAACCACAATTCTTGCTGCTGTGCACCGGCATTTAGAGGTAAAATGGTCAGCTTTGCAGTCTGTTGAGAAGGTTAAAGTGTGCTTCTAACATCCGCCTTATCATATCTTGAAAGCCAAGTTTTTTGTTTTCCACGTTTCATCAATGTAGAAAAATATGAGTTAAAAACAAAAATTAATAGGTGTAGATTTATTTATGAATTTCTATTCAAGAAAATATACTTCACTTTCACAGAAATTCACTAGGGCTCCTTACCTCCATAGCTTGTCAACTCAACTACTAAAAGGATTGCATACTGCGCAACCTTTTCAAAACTCAATGAGTCTTCTTGGTAATTAGTTTCCATCTCTCCGTCACTGAAATGCTGGCGGACGAACGTTATTATTTCATAATTAAATTAACTTGAAGAACCCTTTTATTGAATGTATAGAAATAGTCTGCCTGTTAGGCATAGAAGATAGATGTCTCGGTATACTGCCACCATAGCAATTTCAGCCGCCAAGCAGCTGTGTTGAGGTTTGAAGGGTATGGTTGGCGGTGAAATTACGGGCACGTGAGGCTTAACACCTTTATGCCTCAAGTTGACTGGCGCAATGACACAAAAATTCACAACCCGCGACGGGACTCGAACCCGCATCTTATTCCTAAAGCCGGAAACGCTCTAATCAACTGAGCCATGAGGGTCCTTACGAAGATTCCGATTTTTTGTGTCATATTGATTTGTGTCAGCTTGAGCTCTGATTTGCAAATGTTGTGACCTATTGCTATTACTTGAAATACAAAAATTTTATAAATCATTCTTAACACGAGCTTTGTCTTACTCTGGGCGAAGAATTGACATTTATTCTGTACCCTATGTACATAGGGTACAGAATGAATTGTATTTAAGAAAAAAATAAGTGAATGGTCCATGTGTAATTGTTTTTATAGCCTTGACGAATATGTATCATATAACTGTAATGATTAATTGTATTAAATAATTGTAATAATTGACGTTAGCATAACATTTTTAATATTTGCACGCCTGCATGCAGGCTGAGTACATTTACAATCGTATGTTTTAATTCCTAATGTACACACTATCATATGTATTCTCGCAAATAAATGATTTGATTTGATTTGATTTGATAGCAACATCAAAATATAATGTCACTTTCAATTGGTTCCCAGACAAGCTTGAACAACAAAGTGTTTGGCCTCAGATGCAGACAGACATGGTAAACAGAGATACTAAACAATTAAATCTGTCAATTTATACACATAAATAAAATTGTAGTGTCTGTTTGCGTTGCGAAAATAACAGCTTTTGAAAGATACACGGAATTTCGAACAAAAATAAGTTTTTTTGTAATTTTTGTCTGTCTTCATTCAATAGGTACATAACATATTATTATGACAATGTATTGGTACCTACCTAGTTTTTTTTAAAACAACCTGGAGACGAAAAAAGCAAGTAGCCCACCTGATAATTAAGTGCATAACAATGCCTTACTGCGTAGGTCACACCCACAAAGAACATATCCTACACTGCATTGCACCCGTCAACTTGAGGAATTAAGGTGTTAAGCTTTAATGCCTCAAGTAGACGTGCCTATAATTTCACCGGCGACCATGCCCTTCAAACCGAAACACAGCAAAGCTTCTGGGTGGCCGAAATAGGTATAGTGGTATTACTTCCCCGTACGAGCACTATCATAATGTGCTCTACTACTCTTAAAATTTAATACTTTTATAATACTCAACCCTTGCGGCTGTCGCATCTGTATCTGTTTGCAGTTAACTACGAATTTCATCAATTACCTTCAAGGGCTACTATGAAAAACTATTGAATGTATGTAATAAAAATGTGAATCTGGAAGTAGGGTAGATGGAGAACACGTGGTACCACCCGTTTATTTAGGGCACGATCTAACTCGCATTTCTTTGTCGGCCTCTTTACCTTTCTGAATAAAATATGCGAGATATCTTCACTTTCCGAAAACGCCCGTGCAATATTAAAGGTATTTGGCAAGATATTGATAATGCGAACCTTGCTAGGAAAAGGGTATCGGTAGGTGCGCTTTTAATAGTAAGAATTTATCGCAATCTGCCACTAGCTATAAAAATATGCGAAATCATTCAATTCGTTGCTACGAGTATTTCAATTTATTTGGGCTGATTTCATTTTTTTTTATATTTTTTTGAAGTGAAAACTTCTTTAGGTTCCTTGGGCATATATTTAGGATGGCAAAAAAATCATTGAACTCGCGACACTGTTACGCTTACCGAAACCTCTTTGAAGTGCAAACTACAGTCAGCATTAGTTCCGCTAACTCTCTATAGATGGCGCTATTGTAAGCACTTGGTACCCACCAGCTTAAATGCATTAATGGATTACACCTATAATCCATTGAGATTCAAGTACCAACAATTTCAGCTGATCTCTTTGGCAAAGATCGACAAACGTCAAGTTTTCATTTCTTTTCAAAGTCGGCTGTATACATGCTCTTCCACAGAATCAATCCGAGTTAAAATACCATTTCTACTTTTAAAATGTATGTGGTATAATTCAAGAATATAAATGATCTATCGATATATATATATACAGAATATAAAATCATCGATTATATTTGTATATGTGAACACTTTTTAAACAAATTAAATGTAGCAACCCTTTATCTTCAGGGCTTTAAGATTGCAACATATAATGTAAGGAGGTCAAAAAAAGAGGGGGTTCATTAATTATGGTGAAAAACAATCTGAAACTGTTGAAATAAAATATTGTTAACAACTGTATAAAGTTAATGCGTGTGAGGTTTGTGGTGTAAGAGACCTTATTAGCAACTTGAATATCTGCTGTGTTTATAGAATACCTGATAAAAATATTTTTGTCGATTTATTACTAGATTTGAGCAGCTTTTGGAACATTTCTTTAACCAAAAGTGCAGTATCCTCGGTGACTTCAACGTAAATTTTCTGAAGGAAAGTAATAATGACAGTTTTTTAATTCTCCTAAAATGCTATAATTTCAAACATTTGGTCAATGCCATTACTTTTGTTAGAAATGACATCGAATCTTGTATCGACAACATAATTACTAATCTATCGGGATCTGAATTAATTGATTGTAATATTGACCATAATAAAATTGGAGATTGCTGACATTTATGTAATCTTTAAATAGTTAGTAATAAATCTAAGGAAAATGAAGGCTTTGTCGTTAGACAATGATGTTATAGATAAGCTAATAAAACAATTTTCAGGAAAAACCTATCGGAAAATAATATTAATGACTATCCAATCAATAGTTTCTCATTAAATTTTCAGACGCTATTTAATGATTGTTTCAAAATAAAAAAAATAGAGTCTGTCTTCACAATAAAGGAAGAATAAACTGGATCTCTCGTGAAATTAGGGTAGCTAGCTAGATTAAACTAGTAACAAAATGTACTGTCATAAATCTTTAAGGCAATATAGAGCAAAGCATATTATAATATAAAAAAAAGTGGTTGAGTCTTCGAAGAAACTAGCACTAAGGAATAGTATTGATAAAGCTAATAATAAGAGTAAAGCAATTTGGAAGATCATAAATAAACATAAAGGTAACCTGACATCTTTTAAATCTAAATCTGTAACTCTAAAATTATGTGACACATTAAATAAAGATCCTCTGGGTGTTTCTAACATTTTCGCCAACCAATTCGACCGAGGAGGCAATGTCAATAGCGTCACTAATAACTCTACTGCTCTTGCTTATTTGAACGATTGTTCACCGAAAATTCAAGAAGATATTGTCTTCAACAGCACTAACAGGAATGAAATAAGGAAAATAGTCTCTAGGATGGAAAACAAACAATCTCTACGCTACGATGGCGTACCAAATTGTACTAAAATAATATATCGACATACTTTCAGAGCCCTTGGCAATATTTTTTAATAATTGTTTCGAGGCGTCCATTTTTCCGGAACAGCTTAAGATAGCTCGAATCTTACCAGTGCACAAGAAGGGTACCAAACATGATCTAAAAAATTATAGACCCATTTCATTACTGCCAACCGTTTCTAAAATTTATGAAAAACTTCTAAAAGACATATTAGTCTCGCATCTTAATACACATACTATTTTAAGCATCAATTTGGGTATCGTTTTTGTGTAGGAACCACAGACGCAATTGACGAACTTTTACACGAAGTCATCACTAAACTTAACGACAAAACTAAGGTAGCTGGGCTATTTCTTGACCTCACAGCTGCTTTTGACATGGTTGACCATGAATTACTCTTAACCAAACTAGAACACTATGGGATTAGAGGTAAGGTTTTAAATTTGTTCAGATCGTACTTAACTAACAGAAAATATTTCGTTGAAATTAAATCCATTACTGACAACGAAGAAGTCACAACCAGGTCCAATATTTTAACTAGCAAATGTGGTGTACCTCTATTCTGGGTCCCATTTTCTTCATCATCATCATCATCATCATCATTTAAAAGATTTAATTGAATTTATCTGTAAGGATGTACCGGAAATCCGTCTCATTGTGTATGCTGATAATACCTACGCCATTATTTCTTCTAAGAATATTGACGATCTCAACAGAAAAATCATCTTAGCGTTGGAAAAAATTAGTAAATGGTTTAGCGCTAATCATTTAATTTTGAACTCTGGATAAACGAATTCAATACTTTTTAAATCGACTACTCTTAATGGTCAATGCCTTGACGTTTAATATCAGGGACATAAAATAATCTTCGCGGACTGTGTAAAATTCTTGGGCATTCATGTCGATCAATTCCTAAACTGAAAGAATGAGTTTAATGCTATAGAAAGTTCAATTGGTTCCGCTTGCTATGCTATATATAGTACAATATGGAGAAAGCCTTTATTCTACAAAAAAGAGCAGTGCGTATAATTTTTAGGATTTTTCCGTGGGAATCGTGCAGAGAACTATTTGCAAGGCTAAACGTACTGACAATACCTTGCCTCTACATATTGATAATTCTGACGGATATCTTTAAAAAAAGAAATACATATGAAAGTGATGCACAGATGTTTGAACGGCTGGCCACTAGGAGAAAGGATCTTAATTTACCTTTTCGTTCTAGTTTAAATATTGCTCAGCATTGTAGCAGGTACCAAGCGGTCAAACTTTTTAACTGTCTGCCCATATGTTTGAAAGAGACAAGGAATCACACTAAATTTAAGTTGGACTTGAAAACAATTTTACTGAAATAATGTTTCTATTCGATTACATTATGATTAGACTTTTTGAGCCATAAACTTTAAATGCTGATTATTGTAACTCAACCTTAATTTTTATATCGATTTGACATTTGTAACTGTGATAAGGTAATTAATAAAAAATAATAAAATAGTATTACATTAATCAGGTACTTATTTCGATTCTATACATTCTGACATTTATATTTTCCTCAATTTATTCATAGGCAGTTTAATTTATTTATTGTTAATTTGTAAGTTATGAACTAAGTAGTCTTAATGCTTAGAATTAATACAATTTCAGACACAATTGTAAACTGATATTGAATAAATGAAATGAAATTGAATGAAATTTTGGCACTTCCGGAATCCGGAGAGCCACTGTTTGTACCCACTATGCCACACTTTTTGTCCATGTGTCTTTGTGATTTTTTGGAACTCCAAAAAAAAATCTTCTCTTACTTTCAGTGTCAGGTATTAGTCGCTATAGGCGGACTATTAGCGTGCCTTCACTTTGTCGGCTCTGACCTTTGTGGCTAGCAACTACCCTAATGCCGAAGACGAGAGCCCAGTGCCTTCTGGGAAAGCACGCTCCATCATTATATGTAGGTATAGCCTAAACTTGGTCAAGAGCTAAATCAATTTAAATAAACACTGCCCAAAGCCTGATTACCAAGATACCAAGGAGTTTATGTTCATTGACGAATATTAAAAGTTAGCCCTTTTGGACCTTCTACTTCATACGATGCAATCGACGCTAACGAGACAGAAATATATAGGAGCAATACCTCTCTCCCTTTCTCTCAACTCTGCAGTTTATGTCGGATAATCTCAGCTGTATTACAATTTTCAATCTGATAATAGATAGACAGATAGATAGACAGATAGATATAAAACACTTTATTGCACTAATAAATAAAAGTACATGGGCAAACTTAATGCTACGAAGCATTTTCTTCCAGATAACCCTTGTGTAGTATGGAGTGGGTGGTAGTGCTACTTAACGGGAGAAATGATATTTTATAGTAATTTATTACTAACACATAGTATATACTTATAATATTAATAATTAAAATAAAATGATAAATACTTAGACATAATATATAACATAAATAATTAGCTCAATTTTGTATATTTTGTTTTTCTAAAACAAGATGGAAAACTTTAGATTTGAAGATGCCTAAAGAAGGAGCAGTGCGAATATCCATAATAATAATTAATTGGTAAGGATTTTTTTTTTATTTTTTATTTCTAGGCACAAGTACAACAAAGTGTATCTATAAATCTATATAGAACATTTGTCTACCACACTTTACGCAAAATGAATACGATTCTTATTCTTTTTCTTATTGTTATTCTCTCAAGAATTTACTTACCGACTTTATTGATGTATCACTTTCTGAGTCTAATACAAAAATATCAAAGAGATCCGAACTCCCAAAGGGTTCCACGGAAGTCTATCAAGAAGCTGCATGGGTTGTGTGGTTGCTACAACGCTGAATTATTTAAAACATTTCGTTTGAAAGATAAACTCATCTGAAAATACAAAGCTGATGGAATTTTATTTTTGTCGGTATAAACTTGTCTTTCTCCTTGTGTGCTGATCGTGATTACAAACCAATATTAGATTTGATTACAAGATTATTGCAAATAAGTTATTATGTAGTTAACTAAATAATTAATAACAAAAACGGGTCTTTATCGCGTACCTTTTATATTGCCTTTATTTTTGATAGTTTCGACCGTGTAGTTAACTAAAAACTCACGCTAACTGTTAAGGAAAATTTTAATTGTTTTGACATTTGTAAATGTCTAAATGTCTTGTCTTGTAAACTTTTGTCACGCATGAAACTTGACGAACCTTCGCTTTGTGGCTATGTCACGAAAAAAAAATCAAATGTCAAATGTCAAAATAAACGTGGCCGTTTTACGGACTAAGATGGCGCTTGTGATTCTGGGCCCTTATTCACTATGACATTGGAGATTCCTTGCCAACAACGTGTGACGAAATAACGTGCTCCAAACACAAGCGTGGTTTTCAAACACGCCGTGGAAAGGAATTGAAAAATTGTATTCTGTATGAAATATATACAAGTTTGAAACGCGCCTTGTCGCGTCTCAGAAGTCTGATTTGACATAAAGAATACGAATCTACGATGATTCCACGCAGGTATCGTAACGCGGGTGCGTAAAGACATTTACGATTGGCAATAGTGAATAAGGGCCATTATCAAACTTAAATATAAACTAGTGCATTATTATCTAATATATAGATTATTAGGTATGAGTAAGATCTAAAATAATAATTTAAATACCTCTAAAAAAGTTCTTCATTTATGAGTTGCAACTGAATATTCTTTATAGCATCTCTTCGTTATCTTTCAATTATGTCTTCCTTTTTGCGTTGAATAGATTATTTTGGTACTTAGCACACCTGTCATCATCAAATAGTATAAGGGGCTGTAATATGTTAGCATTGTTTCTATTGAACATGTTTTTGAACATTGGTCGGTAGTATACCAAAGCTAATAAAGCTAAAATTCTTACTGAATTAAAATATTTTGACTTTGACTTTGACTTTGACTTTGACTTTGACTTTGACTTTGACTTTGACTTTGACTTTTTTTATAAATCTTGGTAAATATTTGCTTACACGTTTGAAAAACAATAAACGAAAGTCGATGATAACTTATTGCTAAATAAGTTATCATCGGCTTTCGTCAAACTGTCACGGGTGAATGACGAACGTCGATTTGTCAGTAAACACCCCACCCCTACATATCCAGCGCGTAATTAACATAAATGCTTCGTACAAAAATTACTTCGATAACCCTAAAACATACATAAAACCGTACAACCTTTTTATCTGGGCCTAAAGACTCGCACGTCCTATTATCCTTCCCATAAAAGGTCCTATGCGGCCTATTTACTTCACAAAATGTCCGGTCACTACACCTGCTAACTAATTTTATTAATTTTAATCACCATGTCTTGCGTGCGGACACACATTAACTCTCGCCAATGAAACATGGTTCCCGATAAAATAACTCTGTATGTTTTATGCGTGTTGATGCTTACGCTAGTGTTCCGTAGGATATTGTCAAAAGATATCAAAAGCCATAGTCATCAATGGAAGTGTCAATTGATTGATTCTATGGCGGTTCGATAATTTGTGAAGCGGAAAAAAATATCAAATTTATTTATTTGAAAGAACGCCAACAGCACATTATTAGATAGGAACAGTTA
The DNA here is from genome assembly GCA_951394065.1 of Venusia cambrica. NCBI lineage: Eukaryota > Metazoa > Arthropoda > Insecta > Lepidoptera > Geometridae > Venusia > Venusia cambrica. The sequence continues at coordinate 3,712,763 of OX596044.1, read as the reverse complement.
TATAACACAGAAGGCCAACTAAAGGTTTTCACGTATTGCATTAAGAGTTTGAACTGGACAGGATATAATACAACACAATAGATGAAAGGACAAGGCAGCAGTAAAAATAGATACGTAAAAATTCTAAATTGAATAAGACATAATCAGATTTAAATAATTGACTAGCCTCTAATAATGTTGCCACGCAGAGAAGAAATCTCCGCCAAGCCGCCGCCTCACAGTTTCTTTTCTACACTAGATATGAAATCAAAATCTTTATGCTTGTAGACTTTTAATAGCATATAAAAGTTATTGCCTACTCGCCAAAGAAAGGAATTTTGCCTGTAGTTTGCTCAGAGTATAGAAGTATTTGTGAGAGGGTTAAATCTTAATAGTTTTTGGGGAGCGGTTAGAAAAAAAATTTTTTTAAGCAGAAAATGTGCTCTAGATTGCAAAGAAGTTGTAAGGTAGGCGTGATCTTCCTACTAGTGATCAAGGTACTCCGGAATTGCAGGCTTTTGCTATGAACTTCGTCTGAATGATTGCAACACTGGTGGAAGGACTTATTAAGGTTCACTTGGCTTGCGACCATCCTCCAAAGAAGTCTACTTGGACCTCCGAAGTGCGGTGCCAAACGTTGGTAAAAGGAAATGTCAGTGCCTTCCGTGAGCCTAGAGCTAGAAAAGAGTATAAGCGTTTAGAGGATTACATATAAAAAAAACAGCAAAATCAGAATCTGCATATCGCAAGTCTGCACATATTCATTGATTGACTGTATAATACCGTACACTTCTGGTGTTAGGTATTTCAGTCGCCAAAGGAACACCAGAAGTGTTAGGTATTATTCAGTCAATCTCAAATTTCTCAAAAATCAATATTTTGCTCAGGATAGTGGATGGTTTGGAATGGAAATAAATAAGGCTACACCGAATTATATAGGTGAGGCGACTTAACCGCCACTGTGGTCTAGTGGTTCAACCCACTGATTTCAGACCCTGAGCTCCTGCGTTCGATCCCTAGGGGGAGTGTAATATTGTGCTCGGTTTGGTTGGTGGAAGGACTTTGTTTAAGTCTGCCTGGCTAGCTACCACCATCTTACCTAATTCTGTCGCCATAACAACAATTCTAAAATTGTTGTGTTCCGGCATTTAGAGGTAAGATAGCCAGTTCCTCAGCTTGTTGAGGATTCCGGGTGAAGTGCGCCTCCACCTTCGGCCTTACCTTAACTTGTGAGATGAAGGCCAAGCGCTTTCCCGTCGTACAATAAAAATAAAGTATTTAAGATTAGATAATATAGCGACTTCTAAGTTTTACCAGAAACCAGTATAAAGTATAAGTATAAACAACACTTGTTTATACTGGTCTCTGGTTTTACCAATCTCCAATATTTGAAATATGGTTTGGGTTAAGCTCGCCTTTGCCATGCTCATTATTTTTTTAAGATTGTCTATAATATGAGATGTAATTTGTGTGTGCAATAAAGAATAAAGAATAAAGAAAGAATGAATGATGAGTGATGAATAATTAATGATTAATGATTTAATAATCGAGCAAATGCACATCAAAATTTCACAGATTATTACACCGCAAAAAGCGATACTGATTTTAAATTCGTTCAAAAATTATATTGTTTCATACAACATTCTCAATTTTTACAAAAACAAAACCTACATGATCTTTATTCTATACAATAGTCGAGCATTATTTTCTAATAGGATGACGTTTGAAAGCCATGAGTAAGCTTGGTTCGGTTTCACCATTATGTTCGAGCTACAAAGTAGGTAAAGTTAATGGTCTCAATAGTCTACCGATCTCTGACTTTATAAAGCGTTCTCTTAAAGGGTAAGGATACAATAACAGTATATTTAATCTAAATGAGGATTGACTATTAGTAATATGTATCGAGGCATTACTATAAACAATAGAGGCAGTAGAGACCTTATGATGATCATGGGCAACTTCGAAATATAGATTTACTGGCAAATAATTATAAGAAAAAAAAACTGAACTTTTAATGAATAAATTATAGTGAATTATGAACGAAAATATTCTTAATCGTTCACAAAAAAATAACACAAAACAATGCATACTTAAAAAAAGAAACCTACTGGTAAAATTGTATTTGAATAAAAAGAAACAAAAACTTAGGTACGTTTTGTTACGTTTTTTGATTCTACGGAACCCTTCTCCGATATTGTACCCAGAGCCGCCCCTTTAAAGCATCATTAAACGTGTATGAGCGATAAGGATTATTGTTAATGAGCTATGGAATGGCAAAAGGCCGTTTTTGGTGGTTTACTGCCATACAATAACGTTTTTTACGACCACGACGGATGGTAGATAAGTTTTCGGCAAATTACGGTGCTTGGGAAGTGAAGATTACTCTGATAAGACTCTGATTTTGGGATGATACATTCAGATATAGGTTACAAGAACAACGACTTCTTTAAAAAAAATCTTTAGTATTTTTTTAGTACAGGTCAATCAGATATTATGATACAGATATTATGTTGTCCAAAAGTAAAATACTTTAATATGTTTCCTATCCCAAGGAATTTAGGATAAAAGAATGTTAACTTACGCTGCGGTTTTTATTATGACTAGTTCTAGGCCAGAGCAAGGATGCGGTTAGAGATTGCAACTTGCACAGACAAGGATGGATATAAATATTTTTTGACGTCATCATCAGCATAGTAACATTTTTTCCGCCTCTGTGGTGTAGTGGTTCGCCACTGGTATCAGATCTAGAGGTCCCGCTTTGATCCCCAGGTGGTACAATATTGTGCTTTCGTTAGTCTAGCTATCACCAACTTTCCTAAGTCTGTCATAAAAAACGTCCAATATTGTTTTTTTCCGGAGGTAAGACAGCCAGTTCCTCAGACAGTTGATGATTCCGGGTGAAGTGCGCCTCCGCCTTCACCTTTGTCATAACTTGAAAAATCAGGTGAGATGAAGGCCAAGCACCTTTTCGTCATAAAAAAAAGATAATACGCTTGCCTTTCTCCATGTGTGCTGGTCGCGAATTCGAACAGGCGGTAAACTTGACGTTTCAAAATAATCCTAAAAAATCTTGATGAATAAAAAAAAATTGAATTTGATTTTGATGTAACATCTCAGCCCATGGATGTCGACTAAGGGAGCTTAGTCGACATCCATGGGCTGTGATGTTACATCTTGCCTATTCCAAATAATTGAAGACTACCCTTACGCTGCGGCGTATTTTTTTCTTTTGGTATAATAATGATGGATTAGCTATTAGCATTCAGATTTTTTTTTCTTTAATATTACAGAACATTAATTTCACACAGCGCCATCTAGTCCTAAACTAAGCGAAGCTTGTAATATGGGAACTAGATAGCGGATAAAATATTTCTAGGTCTAGTTCTAGGTCAGAACAAGGATGCGATTAGAGATTTATCGAGCTTTCCCAGTAGGAACTGGCTCTCCCACGCACCGAAGGAAACCGACAAACCGTTAAGCTACGTCAATTGGTCGCTAGCCAGATGAACCTTCATAATATTAATCGTTTATTTGAAACAAAAACAAGGTATTTTTACTTACCTACTTACATATTAGGTGCAAAATACAGTTTGGTACATTGATTTAGGTAAGTATATTATTTAGGGTACATTCCCTCCGTGCTAGTTTAAAAACTGTGTTACGGCAGGGAATGCAATCCTGCATACTATACTTTGGTATCAGACAATGACTTTAATAGGTAAGAATATAATTATAGGATAAGATAGTTATTCTAAGATAAGTTAGTGACTTAATATGCTAAGTTATTGGTTTTATCAGGAGTCGACCACTAGGGTATCACTCCTACCCCTTACGTATTAAGGCAAGGCGAAGATACAATCTGACGTAGTTCTAGACCCAGACTTCTTCTTTATCCAAGATTGACAGTTTATGACGTGAAAACATCAAACCGCGTTGAGAGATTTATAGCAGGGGCGAAAATTATAGGTTCATTTTGGTAAAGTAAACATTGTGTACTCAATCGTTCTGTTCATTAATCAATCGACTGTGATTTTTGGAATAAACCTATCTGTATAACAAAACATATTTTTTTTATACTTAGTGCATATTAAATTGATAATATGCTCTAAAACTATATTACAATCTAGCCTATGTAGGCTAATGAGTAATTTTATGCTAACCCGTTATGAAATTAATTATTTTATTATAATTAGTATCTTAGTTTTATTATAAATAGTTTCTATTTAAAGGGAGACACTACGTTATTGTATTCTTTGAAGTAGCACTTTCACTTACGCTGACGCTTCTTTATACTTATTTAACATTACACTAACTCAAAAGGTTTAGTTCTTTTCAGTGTTCTCACTGTTTTTGTGTTGTCGAGCTGGATTGCCTCAACGTTCACATGTTTATGAAGTCTTTGTTCATGAGCTTCTGCATGTTTTTTTATAACATTATCAACGAAATCTATGTTAAGGTCCCTGTGGAGGTCGTCGTTCCTGATGTACCAAGGTGCATTCACGATATCCGTAAGTACCTTGTTTTGAGAGCGTTGGATTATTTTGAAGTTACTTTTTTTGGTACAGCCCCACAGTTGAATAACATAAGTCGATACTTTCATCAGGACTGCTTTATACAACAAAACTTTGTTGTGTGTTGAAAATGTTGACTGCCATCTTAGGAGCCAGTACATCCTTTTGTATCTAATATCTAACCCTTCCTTCTCTTCATGACGGGAGCTTTCCAGCGTAGCTTTGCGTACCTAGGTAGGTACTTCGCCGTGTTTTCATACGGCTTATAGTTGATATATATCGAGAAATACTGATCCATTTTATTTGTGAAGTTAATGTATTAAGATTTTGAATCATTAAGTTTGATTCCAAACAATGATGAGTATTTTTTTCCACTAAATATTTTAGTGTACGTATGTAAATATATTTCAAATACTACATTCCTTTCCATCTTATTTTGGAAGCGAGATCAGTTGACAAAGCAAAATTATTCAAATGAATTAGTTAGTCAACTCATCCCGTAGGATAAGTTTAGAGCGGGATGAGCTGACTAACAAGCCCGCGTCCAGATATTCTGTAATTTCAATTAAGTAGCGTGTACGTTGTCGCCATCGCCACATCTTGCGTGATATAAATTAAATATTTTATAACTACCCCTTTAAAATAATTCAAACGCAAACAATAGCCAATCACAAAGCCTGATACAATGGTAAATGACCCACGAAATATAAAACAATTAATAAATGTTTATCAAAACGCCAACACTTAAGATATACGATGATAACCCGAATACAACACGCAAAGCAAACAAATAAATTCACTTATAGCTTTTTCTTGTACACAAAAAGTATCGCGATCCTTGACTTTGTAAGTAATTATGTTAAAATTAATATTTCAAACAGCGCCATCCAGCCCACAACTAAAGTGAGGCTTGTAATATGAGAGCAGGATGGAGGCGCCGAAACAAGCGTAGGACTTATGTCCGGTGCCTCATGCGTTCCTGACAATCAGGGGGGCTAGTTTTGATCCCGAAAATAAGAACTTTGCGGCGGCCTATCGACGTGTTCAGGCTAACTACCCCAAGGCAGAGTAAGAGGGTTCACTAACCTGACAAGTCCAGCAATCCTTAACTCCAGAGGGCTTTCAGGAGACACTGCACTCCAACACTTGGCGTGAACTATGGGTTTTTCTTGATGCGATGATAAAGCGCGGTCGGTATGGTTATATGCCGGTAGGTAGTGACGACGGACTTTAGGATTCCAGTCGACACGCGCGCGCTCTGGTGTGAGTCTTAGGGTGGATCACACGCTTCTCCTTTGACCGTGCGCACGGGAGGTCTCTGCTCGACGCCTTTTGACATCAAGCTCCCATAGAGGTCGCTTCGGTCGGTAATCAAACCAGTTGGTTTTGATGTGGCGCGAAGATTTGAAACTCCGCGCGAGCCCGTGTTTGGATTACGCGAAATTACCAGGAAAGTAAACCAACTTTGATCTACCCAATTGATAGTTAGCCTTGCAACGTCCAATACAATAATAATAATAATAAAATTACGCGGAACTTGCTGTTGGCGTAACCATTTTCCCCGGCTTGAAAGATCCTACTTTCAACACACAAAGAAAGCGAAATAAAACAATTGCATATCATCACGAAATGACTACCTAAGCGATGCAAATTAAACTTACCTTCTGCACTACAATATATACAAACACGGAATACTTAACCTAACTTAAGAAACAGTATTGCAAGCGTTACTGTGTTGGGAGAGGACACAGCTTAACGGCTGGCCTCTGGAAAACCCCACCTTTAGTCCTAACAGTTGCGACTCTACAAACCCCTTTACTGTCCGGAAAGATTTCTATTATTAAACCTAACGGCCAATGCAAAGGCATAACATTGTCCTGCATGGAGACTACAACCATACCAACACGTAAAGGATTGGATGGTGTGTTCCATTTTTCTCGAGATTGGAGGGTGTGCAAGTATTCGTTGCGCCACCGCTTCCAAAATGATTGAACAAGTTGATCAGTCAGTTCATGTCGTGAAATAAGGTGTAGACGCGTTTCCGTTACCTCGCGAGCGGGAAGAAATGCGAGTGGTTTAGTATTGAGGAAATGTGCAGGAGTTAATGCGGTAGGTTCTGACGGATCTGAGCTAAGCGCGTAGAGTGGTCGCGAGTTTAACAGAGCTTCAACCTGAGCTAACACAGTGTTGAGCTCATCGTAGGTAAGAATTTGCTGACCAACTACTTTGAGAAGGTGCGTTTTGACACTTTTAACCTCACTTTCCCAACAGCCTCCGAAATGAGGTGCTCTACAAGGAATGGTCTTGATAGAGACTCTACATTCCGCCAGTACTTGTTCCCAATAGGGGCGATACTCATGCGATAAGAATTGGTAGAGATCGCGAAGATACGAACGAGCACCAATGAAATTGGTGGCGTTGTCTGTATAAAGACACTCGATTGGACCGCGACGAGAGAGAAAACGTTTGAGTGCTGACAAGAAGCTGGCGGTGCTGAGATCTGAGGCAACTTCCAGATGAAGGGCACGCGTTGTCAAGCACGTAAAAAGGCATAGGTACGCCTTGCGACTCTTTTGGCCTCTACCGCGAACCGAAGTAATCATAAGTGGGCCAGCGTAATCACACCCAGTGTGGGAGAACGCTTTAGGGGCCGTTTCAACACGAGAGTTTGGCAGGTCCGCCATGATCGGGAACACAGGTCGCGGTTTGGCTCGAAAGCAAACGTTACAATTAAATGTAATCTGACGCGCAATACGTCGTGCGGACAAAATCCAGTAGCGTTGTCTTAAGAGAGACAAAAGCAAGTTTGGACCTGTGTGAAAATTAGAAACGTGGTAGTAGGAAACTAGAAGTTCCACTACGTGGTCCTGTCGAGGAAGAAGAATTTGGTGACGCGAGTCAAAGTCTAACTCTGAGTTGGCTAAGCGTCCACCAACGCGAATAAGTCCATTATGCAGAAACGGACTCAGTTTCTGTATTGGCTTAGAACATAACTTGTTGAGAGATAATCGATCTAGATCGGATGCAAAATGGGTTCGTTGAACAGCTCGCCACACAATTAATTCAGCCAAATCCAAATCAGATGCGGTTACTGGGCCTCTAGGAAGCCGCTTTGCAAACTTGTAGACAAAACAAATTGTTTTCAAGTATTTTTTCCACGAGGAAAACCTGCTAGAGAGGTCGTACAGAATGTTTTCGGAAGGAGAACTTGCACTAGACAGTTCTGACGATAAAGCAGGAAGAGCTACAGGCTTCATTTCGGGAAGCTCTTGCGAAGTACCTGACATGAATGGTTTTACAGGCCATTCGCTGCGGGGCAATTTAAGCCATGGCGGTCCATTCAACCATAATGGATGATGGACTAGCTGGGCAGGCGTTAAGCCGCGGGAGAGGCAATCGCTGGGATTTTCTGATCCTTTAACGTGAAAGAAATGATCAGGCGGTAGATTCTCCTGAATCTTGGCTATGCGATTGGCAACATAAGTGTGCCAGCGATGTGGCGATGAGTGAATCCAACTCAAAGTCACAGTTGAATCAGAAAAGGCTAAGACAGCCTCAATGACATATCGAGCAGAGTAGAGATCCACAACTCGTTTTATCAAAGTCGATAAGAGGAGAGCGGCGCAGAGCTCGAGGCGAGCTAATGAAATAAGTGGCGCGACTTTAGACTTTGCACATACCAGTGAGACGGCGATGTCACCGCTGGGCTTGACTACGTGGGCATAGACAGCCCCACCGTATGCCCTCTCGCTGGCATCTGCGAAACCCACAAGTGTAACTCTGCAGTTCACGACTACACCAATATGGCGAGCGAATTTAAGTTGCGATATATACGGCAGTTCAGCTTGGAATTGTTCCCACAAGCGAACAATGCGGTTTGGGGGGATATCATCCCATCCAAGTTTTACAAGCCAAAGATCCTTGATCAGTAGCTTGGCGTACAAGATTATGGGGGCGACTAAACCCAAAACATCGAAGAGGCGCGCGATAGATGACAGAATATTTCTCTTCGTGCAGGGGCGGTGGTCAGGATTGACCTGGAATGCGAAATAGTCTTCGTCAGGAAACCAACGAAGGCCAAGTACCTTCAGAGTCGAATCCTTACTTAGATCGACACTGTGCGAGAGTCGCAATGACTCGGGAATAGCCTGAATAACCTCAGGGCTATTACTTGACCATTTGGTCAACTCAAAATCACCAAGTGAAAATAACTTGATCAGTTGGTGAGCGGCGTCTGTTGCTAGCGCAGTGCTATGAACAGAACTAGCGATATCATCCATGTAGATGTCCCTACCCAGTATTTCACTGGCAAGGGGAAAACATTGACCTTCATCCTTACACAATTGTTGAATTGTGCGGATGGCAACAAAAGGCGAGCACTTAAGCCCAAACGGAAGAACTGAAAATTGTAGGACTTGCAGCTCTTCTTCTTCGTGAAAGCGATATAGTATTCGCTGAAGAGAACAATCTTCAGGTCGTATGGATATTCTGAGGTACATAGCTTTAACGTCAGCCGTTATTGCTACAGCAAAGAATCTTAAATTCAGAAGAATGTTAAAAAGGTCAGATTGTAGAACTGGACCTGCGTGTAGAATATCATTCAGAGATGTTCCATTGGCTGTCTTAGCGCTGGCATCTAGAACCACACGTAACTTGGTAGTTGTCTTGTCCTCGCGAATGACAGCATGGTGCGGTATGTAGTAAGAAATCTCGCCAGGAACGATACCTTCTACTAGGGAAATGTAGTTATTTTTTAAGTAGTCCTTTATGACGTCATCGTAAAGCAACTTGACATTAGGATGCGATTTTAGTTTACGTTCGAGGCTGAGAAACCTACGACGTGCGATTTCAAAAGAATTTCCTAAAGCTTTTGCGTCAGTCTTCAGTGGCAAAGCAACTACGTATTTACCAGACTGGGTGCGAGTAGTAGTGGAACAATAAAACTGTTCGCAGTGTTTATCGTCCACACTAGTGATAGATGGAGCTTGAACTTCTTCTATTTCCCAGAATTTGCGCATGTCGTAGCTTTCTAGCGAAGACGTAGCGAAAAACGACGAAGTGGCAGTAGGTTGTTCTAAGACAGGCGCGTCTCCCATGAGTATATAACCAAGCACTGTCTCTAATGCGTCAGGACAGCCAACTGAAGAAATAACCTGGCCCGGTTGCAGTAACTTGGCAAACAGTTTAACTCCTAAGAGGATGTCAATATTCCCCGGCGTAGCCCAAGTATCGTCAGCAAGTAGCTTCGAATCAATGTGATTGAGGTAAGCGCCATCTATTGAGCACAACGGGAGCTGACCGGTTATCTCGTCTAGCACCAGTGCGTCTATGGTGTACTTGGGTTGGGCACGGAAGCGCGAACTAAAGGTGAGGTCGACAGAACCTCTAACGGGTTGAGAGGTTCCACCAATACCTTTGACAGTGACCACCGCATCCTCGCGGATGGGTAACCCGAGCTTTCGACAACATCGAGTGGTAACATAATTCTTTTGGGAGCCCGGATCCAGGATACAGCGAAGAACAGCATCCCTACCCTTCCTATTTACCACTAACACTTTCGCGGTAGCGAGCACTTCAGTAGTGCGAGTTGTACCTTGAACCGTGGCCGAATGAGTGCACAAAGAGACCCGGTCTTGTGCTGGCACAGGTTCTACAGTACTTGCTACCGGCGCTGGCGCGGCGCTGACCGAAGCAGCTGATCGCTGTGGCGTGGGCGAATGACCGAAGTGTAAAAGGGAGTGGTGTTTCCCATTATGGCATTTTTTACAGGTGGTGGAAGACTGGCATTTGGATACGGTGTGCTGTCCACTAAGGCAGTTTACACACATGTTATTTTCCTTTATAAATTTAAATCTGTCACTCGAGTTCAATTTTAAAAATGTACTACACTTAAACATGTGAGTATGCGTCGAATGACAGAGCGTACATTTAGATGAAGTAGATACATACACCTGCGATACCCTGGAGGGTGCAGCGGACGCCGTACTGGCGCCGCCGCCGGCGCGGCCGGCAGACGTCTTATCAGGGCGCTGCGGCGCAGTGCGATGCAAGATCTTAACTTGTTCACGAACAAACTTTACGAAGTAATCATAGTCTACGCTATGAGGATCTTTCAAATTGCGAAGCGACATTTCATAATGTGTTGCGATGTCAGAGTCTAATAACTTAAGACCCGCGTACGTAAATATGAAATCATCCATATTGTCTATTTTTAATTGCTTGAGTCCTGCCACAATAGCGGTGAATCTATCAAATACCTGTTCAACATTAGCGGGCGAAGAGCCAGCTGGTTTTAAAGAAAACAGCTGATTTAGATAATTTACGGCTAATGCGCGCGAGTCTTTATACTTTGCGATAAGCGCGTCCCAGATTACGTGATAGTTCTCTGCAGCAGGCACAATACCGGCGGCGACGCTTTGCGCTTTGCCTTTGAGGTGACTAAGCAAGTAATGAATCCGATCCGAATCCGACAAATCGGAGTTGGTATGTATAACCCGTTTGAAAGTCTCATAAAAGAACGGAAAGCTCTGGATATCACCATCAAAGGTAGGTAGTTCGATTCTAGGTATTTTGATATGACACGACCTTGACTCCGACTTACTATCACCACTCGTCGAGCTATTCGTAGCATAATCCTTACTTGGGTTCAGTGAACTCAATACATTCTTAATTTCGCAAGCAAGATCGTCAAAGGCAGACAATGTGCTGTAATTAACCACATAATCAGGGTTAATTTTCATTGACAGAATATTTATGTGATCAATCGTAGTTACGAACTCGTTACGAATTTGATCAACTGATTTGGCATGCGCAATAAAAGTATTTCTCGATTTCTCTTCATTGAGATTTGAAATGGAGTCATAAATCTTTTGTAGCCGACCGAAATATGCAGCGCGCTTGCCTTCATAAAGCCTGAGTTTGTTGTTCAAGTCCTCCATTATAAACAACAACTGAAACTATAAAATACAACAATTTATAAAAAACAGGTATGGAACCACTTATCCAAACCTGCGGAACCCTAGCGCAAGCTGGTGCTAAAGGGCGTAAAGTACAATATTACAATTATATTTGAAAAGAAAAATAAGTAGGTGCGGAACCAATTTTCCGAACCTATGGAACCCTAATGCTCAAGTATAAAGGGGTGCGAAAACAAAGATTAATTTTCTAAAGAAATCAAAATATAGGTACGGAACCACTTATCCGAACCTGCGGAACCCTAGCGTATGTTCGTACGCAAGGGGCGAAAATAAAAAAAACACAAGTTAGAAATATACAAAATATTGTATAGGTACGGAACCACTTATCCGAACCTGCGGAACCCTAGCGTATGTTCGTACGCAAGGGGCGAAAATAAAAGACACAAGTTAGAAATATACAAAATATTGTACAGGTACGGAACCACTTATCCTAACCTGCGGAACCCTAGCGTATGTTCGTACGCAAGGGGCGAAAATAAAAGACACAAGTTAGAAATATACAATATGTTGTATAGTTACGGTACCACTTATCCGAGCCTGCGGAACCCTAGCGTATGTTCGTACGCAAAGGGCGGAGATAATCAACAAATTAGAAATATATAAATATTGTATCACGGAACCACTTATCTGAGCCTGCGGAACCCTAATACAAACAAATTCTTATGCTAATCTACCTAAATCTATTTAATATCAACACAAAATTTACCTAATTTATTAAATTATAATAAGTCTAAAAGAACGAGGTCTTTTGAACGGCCTAGTGTAAGCTGATACCTACGTTAGGTGCGATGCGATGTGAAGTAGATACGTACTACGTACCTATTACTTATACGGAACTAATTTTCCAAATAACGTACGGAACTTTAGAGTGCGATGCGAGAGCAAAACCTATAAAAGTTTTACTAGGTAAGAACCGAACGGTACCTACCTAACACTAACGTAGGTGCGAATCGGTAAAAACCAATAACAAATCAAATAAAAATTCGAAATGCAAAAACTATACGAATGGTAATAACTTAACCAGTCGTACAAACCTAGCGTAAATGTTACGGTGTAGGTACCTACTATACTTGGGTGAACAATTTACCCGAGTACCTCAGTTCTTCGGTCATTCAATCTTTGCAGAATGGAATGCGTGCGATTATGTACCTAAATGCAATTAAATTGTACTAATTCAATAAGTTGCGGTGTGGACTGTATTGCGATGAAATATAACTCGTATAACTTACTTATTATGACGAGGCGAATAAAAAACAAAACCTAACTACTTAACTCAATGTTAATTACCTAGTAGGCTATAGAGAAAAAACCACAAGATCATAAAAGCGATAGGTAACCTTGAACTCTTTGTTCGAGTATCAAGTGTGGGGCGCGGCCGCTGAGTAAACCTACACTTCGCGAAACTACCCGCAATAACTTCTAATAATGAAAAATTAAGCGTAATTATTAATATATCACGTAAAACTTATTTCACAGCTTAAATCAATGTAGATCAAATTAACTTATACATCCCTACATGTGAATCAGTACTGCAAAGTGAATAATTATAAAGATATTTCGATAGTTTTATAACGGGAATTCGTATGAAGTGCGGACACAAATAGACCTTTACATAACGCAATAAGAACGAGTTTCGTATGATGATATGCAATTGTACGTAATAAAATTTTATTTTCTAGGATTCTATCTAGGCTCGCTAGGACCAAAATGGAGGCGCCGAAACAAGCGTAGGACTTATGTCCGGTGCCTCATGCGTTCCTGACAATCAGGGGGGCTAGTTTTGATCCCGAAAATAAGAACTTTGCGGCGGCCTATCGACGTGTTCAGGCTAACTACCCCAAGGCAGAGTAAGAGGGTTCACTAACCTGACAAGTCCAGCAATCCTTAACTCCAGAGGGCTTTCAGGAGACACTGCACTCCAACACTTGGCGTGAACTATGGGTTTTTCTTGATGCGATGATAAAGCGCGGTCGGTATGGTTATATGCCGGTAGGTAGTGACGACGGACTTTAGGATTCCAGTCGACACGCGCGCGCTCTGGTGTGAGTCTTAGGGTGGATCACACGCTTCTCCTTTGACCGTGCGCACGGGAGGTCTCTGCTCGACGCCTTTTGACATCAAGCTCCCATAGAGGTCGCTTCGGTCGGTAATCAAACCAGTTGGTTTTGATGTGGCGCGAAGATTTGAAACTCCGCGCGAGCCCGTGTTTGGATTACGCGAAATTACCAGGAAAGTAAACCAACTTTGATCTACCCAATTGATAGTTAGCCTTGCAACGTCCAATACAATAATAATAATAATAAAATTACGCGGAACTTGCTGTTGGCGTAACCACAGGATTTATACCTACTGATTTTGAACTAAAGCTGAAAAAAATATTAAGTTAATGAAATGGTTGATATGTAGAAAGATAATAATACACTTACTAACTGTAAAACTTCCTTATAATATGTAGGTATTTGTTTTGATTACATTAAAACAATTTACCCAACGAAGAATTAACAAACATAAATGTTATTATTTAGATAACTTTGTGTTATGAATGAATGATTATCTGATTATTTAGATACTTATAAAAGAAATGGGTACATACTTATGGTATATTTGACGTATGTTGATCTCTTCGGCAGGGATGCACCTGCTTTTGTCGATTAATACGTCGGGATAAATATTTGTAATGTTTACACATTCATTTATTCCTAGAGTGCAAAATTTCAGCTCTATCTATCCTGAAGTTTTGACGTGAAGAATTACTAAACAGCGAAACAAACTTTCATCTATAAAATATTAGCATAATTTAAGCTCTTTAAGTATTACTGTTTGTCTATAAATGTATTTATTCTTTATTTAATTACTTCTCAAAGCTTCTTTATTTCTTCCAGGGTCACCAGCTCACCTCTAGATAACATGACCGTTTCTCAATTATCATCCATCCCAGTGGAATAAATGCTTTAGTTCTCAGACGAATTAGATTCGTGGCTTTATTTAATATTCACCCTCGGCGTGAAAGCCTCAAAGGTTAGCGTATAAATCAAAGTTGGTTCTAGTTTGCGACGGACTTGGTACTTGAATAATTTAACCATTTTTAAAGCCGATTTAATTCAGGTGTTTTTGGTTGGATTTTATTATTTTCTGAATACAAGTGCTTTATGAATCTGTATTATTATAATTATTCCTGATAATTTTTATTACATTATATTACAAGCATTGTATGATAAGTCAAAGTATTTACAAAAAATAAGTAAGTATTATGAGTATTATTTCTGTATTTCTAGATCCCATATAACAAGTTTTGCTTAGCTTGGGACTAGATGGCGCTGTGTAAAGTTAATGTCCTATAATATTCATATAACCATTTTAAAACAATTATTATTGTAGGCTGTGGCAAACCAATGGCCCTTCACCCCGATATATATAATAATTCCCACTTGCCCCGTGATTTGGTGGACCGCGAAATCTTGCAACTGAAGTGAAATAAGGGATCCCCAACCGATTGAACTGATCTACACATATACACCTACACAACATCATGACTAGCCTCGAAGCTCAGTTGGTTGTAGCTTTGCTCTTTGCTCTGTAAGTTGTTGGTTCGATTCCCATCCAGGACAAATATTTATATAATGAATATATAATTTTAATTGTTCTGGATATGGGTTTTGTGTAGTATCTTAATTTATATATGTGACGGAGACAGGTCGGGTATAATGTCAGGATCATCTGTGCTTGTGGTTATCATGCTATAAGTCTGAGTGTCCATGGTCGTGGGCGCTAGATCCGTAGACTTTGGTATCACAGCGATAATATAAACACTGGCTTGAACACACGATATCTTAGCTAACAGATTTAGCACTGTGGACTGTGGCTACTAGCTAGGTAGGTAGTTATAAAATGCCTGAGTTGAGGTCACGTGGTGTTCCCGGCGTGCGCGTGCGACACGACCGCTCTATCGGTCGGTCTCGCCCGAACTACTGTCGACGCCAACGTCGCGCCGCACGCCGATTACACCCGAACGTTGTTTTTCAACGCTCGACGTTCTTCTCCGACACGGTCATTCTGAATTGTCATTCGTCCTCGTATGACGTTCCTGTAACAAAACAAGGCAAGAGAGTAGTTTTACCACTCGGCCTTCCTGCCTTACTCACCTAAAAGACAATAAAAGATCATAAAACCGTTTGGGTTTTATTACAAGAAAAACTCTACTTCTCACACAGCAATAGAGATCCTATTTCCAGTTAGAAATTTCATCGTGTACCTCATCGAGGACTTCTACGATCTTGAACGGACTCTCTGTATTGGATGTTTTTCTCGTTCTTTAAAAGCACATAATCTCCAACTACAAAGCAATAAAATTAAGCTTTATTTCAGTTAAATCTAGCTTTAACATTAGATGCGTCTTTCTTAATATTGTCTACAGCCAAAGTTTGAACTGCATCTAAGTTAACTTTAGATTCAGCACAATCAGCAAACATCAAATTTAACGGCCACACTACATTACTGATCAATTCTGTAACGCGGCTACATTATGGGCCATTTTATTTTTTTTGATTTTCAAGTTAATGGTAAAGACGAAGGAAGCACATTTCACCCGGAACATTCAACAAACTGAGGAACTGGCTATCTTAACACAACACAACAATTAAAGAGTTGCTATTATGGCGATAGAGTTAGGTAGGATAGTGGTAGCTAGTGTAGCTAGCCAGGCCGACTTGAACAAGGTTCTACCACCAAACCAAGTACAATATTGTACTACCCCAGGGAATTGAACCCGGGACTTCTGGATCTGACACCGGTAGGCAAACCACTAGACCACAGGTGGTTAGAGGAAGTCATGCGATAGAACGAATTTTGCAAAATGATCGATCAGGACAAATGCATACGCCTTCCTATAGTTTTTACCTGTAAGAACATGAAGTAGAGTCATTTTTAAGATATTTTTTGAACAAATTGTCTTAATTATAAAGCTAGGCTAGATCTATAAACTGACATAATTGAGTGATTATTTGCGGTGGAGGTAAATCCACTAACGGTTCTATCTTCTTATGTGCTACAAAGACTAGCATACTCAATGATCAGCAGATGCAGGAAATCCACCCCATCGGCAGCGCTAGAAATAATACTAGGGTTACCGCCAGCCATACAACCAGAAGCTATAGCGGCCGCCCTTAGAATAAAGTCAACAAAACTGTGGAAAGGCAGTGTCATAAAAACGAACCACTTTAAAATACTGGACCTAGCACTTGTTATTTTCCCAGAAGCATTAAACGGCACTGACAAAATAGCCACGACCTTTATTAGCAATATAAGGTATATCGTAGCAAAGCAGAATAACCGTGGATGGAAGAGAAATCAACATACATGTTCCACATTTACTCAGACGGTTCGAAAACCAAAACTGGCGCCAGATGTGGCTTCCATAGTCAGAAAACGAACCTATCAAGAGCATAACCTCCCAACAATACCGCGACGGCGTTTCAAGTCGAAACTGTAGGACTGCTCCTGGCAGCTAAGGAGGCTTTAGCCTCGTTGGTAACAGGCACGCAGAAATTACAACTAGTGTTCATAACTGATAGCGCAGCACTCATTAATGCTCTCCACAGGCCAGACACTAGGGCTTAATCCATTGCGGAATGCCACAATGCTCTCCAGGACAAAAAGTCACAGCATAAATCAAGGCAACAACAAAGCTGACGTTTTAGCAAAAGAAAGGTCCAGGATACCACAAACTCCCGATGACAGCAGACGGTCCAGACCTTTAACGGCGGAAATAAAGAACAGGTTGAAAATGTACACTGAAAAAGAACATCAGAAATTGTGGGAATACAGTCAAGGCTTCAAAAACACAAAACAAATGATGCCAAAGATAGATAGAAAGATAACAAATACTTTGTTAATAAAGAGATGTGAAGATCTACGCACGATGGTCAGTATTGTCACAGGACATTGTAAACTTAACCACCATCTTGAACCACCATCTTGTCAAGACTGGTGCCACAGACAGAAGCTTATATCGCGGATGTTTTCAAGGAGAAGACGTTGGAGCACGTGGTCATTCATTGCGCCACCACAAGGGAAGCCAGAGTGAAATCTGGTCTACTAATGCTACTTGACCCACCTGCTGGGGAACAAGCGGCAACATCAAGTACTTTGGGGATACACCCTAGTGCGGGACGTCATTGCAGAACATTTCTCTCCCCCAAAATAGAGTTAGAATTAGATTTATCTTCTTGTGGTTGGGTCGAGTCTCACTTATAGCCTTTATATTAGACCTTTGTCGACAGAAAATAACATTTGTCAATGTTTAAAGAAAACCCTACTTTCATCAAGACTTGTATGTGTGACTCACGTAACATAGGTTGGGGCTGCTCTACATCGGAGGTAACAATTAAAATTAAGTTGAGGTCACGTGGTGTTCCCGGCGTGCGCGTGCGACACGACCGCTCTATCGGTCGGTCTCGCTCGAACTGCCGTCGCCGCCAACGTCACGCCGCACGCCGATTACACCCAACGTTGTTTTTCAACGCTCAACGTAATACATATGTCGGAGAAGAGTCCGACATATGTATTTAAAAAAAGATTGAAGTATTTTATTCGTAATCAATTTCAATATAAATTTACTTA
This sequence comes from Venusia cambrica, assembly GCA_951394065.1. Lineage (NCBI taxonomy): Eukaryota > Metazoa > Arthropoda > Insecta > Lepidoptera > Geometridae > Venusia > Venusia cambrica. Next base: position 3,694,678 of record OX596044.1, on the reverse strand, counting down.
GTAACTGACAATAGATGGATCTTTGTGAAGTTAATGAGTGGTAATAATAATTTATTTATTAATACAAGTTTATTTGATTATACGCGAATATAGCAGGTACTAAAGTAGGTAATTTGTATATATATTTTATTAATGGTAAACTTTATTTGTATGTCTATCTAAATAGTATATCAAATTGTCGTGAACCTGACTGATTGAATGACAATCAATGTACCTACTGCCCAAACCAGAGGTTCTAAGACTTGATACTAAGAAGGAAGCTTCCTTTCGTGGTATCGAGGTGCGCTTAGATAGGATTTCGGGAAATTCCCACGGAGTAACAGGAACGATGCCCCAGACGTATGCTAGTTCATGTAAAGTAAATTAAAAATGCCTTCTCCAGTACCCAGTTTTATCAAGATCGTGCTGTTCCAGACAGTTTCACGTTTATCTCATGTACCTCCTTTTTTGGAGGCTGGTTATCAAGTTCCTCTTCAATCCACGGTCGCCCAAAAAGCTCAGATTATGCGGATTACAAGCCCGCCTCGTTTCAATTAGATATCATAAGACAATAGGGCCCGTATGGTTGAGTTTGACGTCGAAAGCGGGTTTTGAACTCTAATTTATTAACCAACTTCAAAGAAAGGAGGTTATCTTTTCGTCGGAATCTTTTTTTTATGTATGGTTTTTATTTGGAATTTTGAAATTACTGAACTGGTGGTCCCGTTACCATTAGGTCAGGATCTGATGATGGGATTCTGGAGACATCGAGGGAACTCTTCAAATATTATAGGCAAATTTGAACCGAATTGGGTGTGTTACCTCAAAAGTAAGGGAAAAACGGACCCCATATAGGATCACGCGTCTTTCTGTCTGTCCGTCCATCTGTCATCAGTATAATTGAAAAAAATACGTGGATGACTTATTATAAACGAAAAACGGTAAACGAAATTGTATCATTGTTCATTGAAGTCGGTTTTCTTTCAAAACAAAATCCACAGCTCTTCTCTCTCGCAACTCATATTAAAACTTATATGAATGACCTATGACGTATTAACATTTTACATATACGTTACGTTACGAACCTATTACAAAAAGGACCGTTGCAAACGGTTTAAAAAAAAAAGTACTCCTGTGGGATAAGTGCATGCACCACCTACTAACCAAACCAAGCACAATATATTGTACTTCCCATAAGGATCGAACCCGGGACCTCTGGATCTGAAATCGGTGGGTTTAACCACTAGACCACAGAGGCGGATAAAATAATCTAGTTCTTATTACAAGCCACGCTTTGTTTGGGGCTAGATGGCGCTGTGTGAAATTAACATCCTGTCCTGTCCTGTAATACTGACATTCACTAGATTTGTTTTGTTTTAGATATTTGTTGCCTTTTCGACACTCTTTTTATTATTTTTAGAAAGGTACTTTGTATACGTATCAGAATCAATCTCATAATTATATTATTTTAGTTATTAAGATATTAACACAAAATAATGACTAGGCATATTTATTATAAATACATATAAATATTATATAGATATTACAGGACGTTAATTTCACACAACGCCATCTTCCCCAAACTAACTATTATTACGTATAAAATACCTTAGTAGTAGTATTTTTTTTTGTATATACATTCTTATCACATTTGATGACTAGTACTTTATAACGCTAGTAACCATTGGGTATCTATTTAGCCGTACTTAGCCGCAGCCTGAAAGCAGCTACAACTGTAAATGCGTCCTATTGTTTGGTACCTACCACCGAATTCCGGCTATCAGACCAATAATTATACCTATTGTCTTATTTTATGGGGCACCGCAGGTATGCTAGGAATGTTACGATGAGGATGGAGTAGCTTTTGAAGACTTTGACCTGCATTACTAATGAGTTGAGAGTAACAAGAGTCTTTTATATCACAGTTTGTATTTCAAGTTTGCTCTAGGTCAAAATATTTACAATTTCAAGAGTATTATAAGCCCTGTAAAGGGCTCGTCCGGAGAATTTCTACCACCATACCATTACTGTGTTCCGGTTTGAAGGGTTGCCGGTGAAATTACGGGCACGCCAGGCTCAACACCTTTATACCTCATGTTGACAGACGTAGGCTATGTTCTGTATGGATGAGACCTATGCAGTAAGGCATTATTATAGGCAAGGTGGGCTTTTGCTTGTTCAGTCTCCTAGGTGCATATAAAAAAAAGCTCAAGCTGAGTTTGGCTAAGACACAACAATTCGGTATTTTCAGAACCCTCGTTGCTCATTGGTTAGAGCAGTTCCGGCTTGAGGAGGACATGCAGGTTTGATTGAGATGCAGTTACAACTGTACGATGGCGTACTGTACGCCAAAGCAACCTTTTGTACACTGTGATGTTTTTTTTTATTGTACGACGGGGAAGCGCTTCGCCTTTGTCTCACAACCTATAAGTTACAAGTTAAGATAAGACAAAAAGTGGAGGCGCACTTTACCCGGAATCCTCAAAATACTGGCTATCTTACCTCCTAATGCCGGAACACAACAATTTTAAAATTGTTGTTATGGTGACAGAATAAGGTAAGATGGTGGTAGCTAGCCAGGTAGACTTAAACAAAGTCCTACCACCTACTAACCAAACCAAGGCATAATATTGTACTCTTCCTGGGGATCGAACAAGGGACCTCTTGATCTGGAATCGGTGGGTTGAACCACTAGACCACAGAGGCGGTTTCCTCTAAAACGTTGCTTTGGCCACATAATAAAACTTTGGCTGAACTTTTTCATTTGTCAGCAGTTATACTGCAATTAGAAGTGCGTCTCAAGTGAACAAATTAGATACGAAAACGGTGAAAAGGTTGAGATGCGGGTGAGGTCCTGTTGCGATTCATCTCATAATGTTTAAGACGATTGCCACCCTGACTAAATACATGCAGGGTTATTGGTAATTCGACGTTTTCCCGTTAGGAGGTGATAGATTTCCATAAAATTAATTAAAAACAATACCCAATGTAAATAAAACAAAAAATACAAATTTAAATGATAATTAAAATGTTTTTTTTTTAAATAAATTTTTGATGTTACATTTTTGACTAATTTTTGAAAAAAGTTAAAAAACATGATACCATGAGTTATCGTTAAAGTCACCTCATTTTATACAATAGTAACATCTGTGTTAGTAAAGTATGCCGCTGGCACGTCAATCTTACCAGATAATCGAGTTAAATGAAAACGTGCTCGGCTTATAATAAACTAGCTACGAAGATAGTGCATTTAAGTCTGCGATAAAATGGTGAACGAACTCTGAATGCAATAATTCTAGAACTTAAGTCAGTAATTTTTTACACTAATATTATTAAAGAGGTATGTAAGTTTGTTTTACGCGTCACCCTATAATGGGGTCTGTATTTTCCTTACTTTTGAGATGATACACCCAATCACTTCAAGTGTGCCTATATATTTGAAGAGTTCCCTCGATATTTCCAGGATCCCATCATCAGATCCTTACCTGACAATGGAACCACCTGTGAAGTACTCTTTCAAACAAAAAAGAATTTTCCAAATCGGTCCAGGCGTCTTCGAGTAATCGGGGAACATAGATATAAAAAGATTCCGACGAATTGAGAACATCCTCCTTTCTTTAAAGTCGGTTAAAAATTCCAATATCGTTAGTGATTTGAACGTATTTTCAGACACTTGGACAGTTTCGCATAGTTTATGGAATATCTGGTTGATGGCGATAACCAGCACTCAGTTAGTTGAATATGGCACAAATATTCGGAAACTGAGTCAGAACTCTCGTTGCTCAGTAGCTTTTTCGGCTTGAAAAAAGTTGTGGTTCGAGTCCCGTCCCTGATTGTGAATCTTTGTGTCATTATATAGCATTTTTGTACTTGTTCGATTTCAAAAACACTTTCATCAATATTAAGAATGGACATTCAGGGTAGTCATAGAATATAATTATCCCGATAAACTATACTACTTTTTATTGCGACCAATGTAACAAAAAACGACCGAGAAAATTATTCGTTAGATTGGTACTTTCATAAAATGCTTTATCAAAAAACATTGTGTTTAAAGTAATTGATTATTAAAGCGATGCAAACCAATGCACGATCCAATTACACCTGCAATATTTTTTTTTATCCAACATACCGTTTCCAAATTATCAACATAATACGAGTGTACCTACTGTAGCGCGAAAATCAGCGATACTCCTGCTGTCAACGAGATTTTTCCACGTTTAATAATATTTAATTATTATATGACTTCATTGTTTACATTTAGTCATCGTTTACGGAATAATAAATATTATTAAAAATATTACAGGACATTAATTTTACACAGCGCCATCTAATCCCAAACTAATAAAAACTTGTCATATGGGAACTAAATTACGAATACTTATATATAATACGATTTTTTTTTTTTTTGTAAATACATACAACACCCAAACACAGTAATAGTCTGATCGCTGGTGGTAGATATACCTGTAATGTTACGGTTCGCTTAGCTTACGATAACCCTCTAGCCAACGTCCGGCGCCAAGCAGCTGTGTTCCGTTGGTGCTTAGGAGTGCTTGTGCCTTTAATAGGCTTCTGGAAAAGCCCGCTCCACCGTAGACTGCAACCTTTCTCAAGGTCAATAATTAATAAATAATCATAATATTAGGTTTATTCCGAGATCTTACTAGTTAGGTACTACATATTTGAGTCAAATATTTTCAAACTTGCAACAAAATATAAAAACTTTACCAATAAAATATCTCTAGTCTCGGTGTGCCTTGCATGGGCCTCCTCCAACGTTTTCCATTGCTTTCTGTCATGGGTTACCCTTCTCCAATTCGGTCCAACTGCGATTTTCAGAAAAAAAAAAGTTTCAATAATTAACCCGTTTCAAATAAAAAAAAACCTATACTGCTCATACCTTTCTTTCAAAAGTAGTAAGATACTTCATTTGAAGAGTGAAACCTTTTAAAATTTAACGTCTCTAATTTAGTACCCGATGCATAATGCATACCAGTGATAGATTAGCATTCAACTCGCGACGGCAACCAACGGCGCGGCGGTGTCAAACGAGAAGCCGACGGCACGCGTCGATCTGTCTCACGGCGCGGCGCGGACAATGTGGACAGAATACTGACGGCGGCTAGGGCTGCCAAGCAACAATACATGACCGGCGACATTGTAGTTGTTGCGCGGCTATAAATAAATAAATAAATAAATATTGCAGGACATTAATTTTACACAGCGCCATCTAGCCCCAAACTAAGCATAGCTTGTAATATGGGAACTAGATTACGGATAAAATACTTAAATACTTTTTTTAAATACATACGTACTATATGATACAACACCCAAACACAGAACAAACATCTATATTCATCACACAAATGTTTGCCCTGGGTGGGAATCGAACCCACAGCCTACAGCGCCGAAGGCAGAGTTACTACCAACTGAGCTATGAGGCTTGTCGGTATAGGTATAATATAACTAGTGGTTCTGTAAGAAGCCCTTATAACCATGCAATAACCGATGCTTTCCTCTTGCACTTTTCCTTTTAGTCTTTTGAGAAAATAGGGGTGTAAGTTTTAGCGATTACTCGCGTTCCCTTGGTCTGAAGAGATTGAACCTGGTGTCTACGGATATTTTTTGCAAAGGCGGAGGGGACTGCGCAGTTTTAATAGTAATTGTTAGTATACATTTTCCGAAAAAAAAACAAAAAATTGAATTCTAAAGCAAACTTCTCCCCATTTCCTCCACCACTCCCTCTTTTTTTTTCACAACGTCTTGTGTACAATTAATTCTTTAGTGTGTAAGAGAAATAGGCCAGAACAAACCGATAGCCGACAGACAGCGGATAATGCTTCGCTGGCTTTGCTCGCTAGATCAATAAATAAAATTATTTTTTCTCGTACAAAACTTGAAAATCTTAGAATTAGGGTAAACTATGTATGTGCGCTGAAATGATGATGATGATGAACGATACGAAACAGTGAATACGTTGAGATGCGGGTGAGGTCCAATTGAGATTTACCTCATAATGTTTTGTATGTTGTATTGTACGATAAATATTTATTTATGTACATAAAATAAAGCATACGAATATTATATCCGTAATCTAGTTCCCATATTACAACCAATGCTTAGTTTGGGACTAGATGGCGCTGTGTAAAATAAAACTGATGGCGACTAGAGCTGCCAAGCAACAATACATTAAAATAAGAAGGGCACATTTTTAAGGTCCCGTACCCAAAATGTGCCAACGGGACCCTACGGGTCAAACTCAACCATCATTTAAAATAAATAATTACAAAGCTTTTACAAATAGCTTTTTTGACAAATACACACAGGTCAATATAATATGGATCTAGCCTGCATCTCTCAGAAGCTGGAAACAAGAAACTGTCCGATTTAGAATCGCCATAATCGCAATATCTTCTTTTTTTTCCTTATCATTCTATTGAATGATATATTGTACAAACACAGAAAAAGATGTAAATTATAAAAAAGTTTGTCACCCATAGCAAATAACGCAGAGCCACTACCGACAGAACTGTGAGGCTAGTTTTTGTTTTTAGTTAATCAATATTATTAGTACTTATATGCGTTCCTCGATTTCGTTTCATCCAAAGCATCGTCTGTCATAATGAAAAGTGACAGTGACAGGTGACAACCCTATAAAACGCGTCGCACATTGGTGTTCTATGAAGTCATTATCATTGTGATTTCGGAAACGGCTTGTGTCACGATTGGCGTTTATGAAAGAACACGATACCAAAGATAACCCCACAAAACTCTGCTATGGAATATTTTGATATAGTGCAGGATCTAACCGCCTCTGTGGTCTAGTGGTTCAAGTGGAGGTGCATTCACCCGGAATCCTCAACAAACTGAGGAACTGGCTATCTTACCTCTAAATACCGGAACACAACAATTTTATAATTGTTGTTATGGCGACTGAATTAGTTAAGATGGTGGTAGCAAGCCAGGCGAACCCAAACAAAGTCCTACCACCAACCAAACCAAGCACAATATATTGTACTCCCCATGGAGATCGAACCCGGGACCTCTGGATCTGAAATCGGTGGGTTGCCACTAGACCACAGAGGTGGACTTAAACAAAGTCCTACTACCAACCAAACCAAGCACAAAATTCTACCCTTCTCGGGATTAAACCCTAGTTTAGACCACAGAGGTGGTCAAAACTATAAGGTACTACTTATAGGTACTGCTGGTTTTTATTTCTCAGGCATGTACTTTAAAAGTTCTTTTGCAAGTAGTTACATCGGCCTATTAAGGTCAAATATAATTATAAAGCCTCTAGAGAAAATGTAATTCGAAAGCAATTACATTTCCTGGATTTTACGGAATGGCAAATCGTTTCTTCATACTCCATTAGTATTCTTCTCCGTCCGTTCAAATGCTTCCCAAGTTTAATTGACTCGGCGGATTCGTCAAAGGAAAATTATCCAATCAAATGTAATGTTACTTACTTCTTTGTTCTTTTTCCAATTTATAATTTTTACGCAAGGATTCAGCCGACGAATAAATTTCCAACGTTAAATTGATGCCATCGCAAGGTTTGTTATCATGATCACGCTAGGCGGGGGCGGCATAAAATATTCTCTTCTTCCATCAGTAGTCATCTCTGCATCTACACCTTTCATACCCAGGCCTTCTTTCAAACAATCCATCCATCTTTTCTTCAGTGTTCCTTTGCTCGCATGTTCAACCATGCTCACAACCCTTTTGTAGATTTTTAACAAATAAGTAAAGATTTAAATATTTTTTTGTGTTTCTATAATGGATATTTTAATCAGCAGTAATCTTTCCCCCAGGCACTACCCGCTAATCATGAGTCAAATAATATCTCTCGCCTGATCAGGGTTCATGTCTGATGCTAGTAAACGTATTTATTTCGTTCTTCCAGAGCTTATTTGTTTTTCTGCATAATATACTTGTTTCTCAGATTCATTAAAATCACTCGATACGGGGAACCACTTACCATAGTTCGTATTCTTTATATGGACCACAGACAATACATTATAAAACCATGTCTTGAGCACATCGAAAAAACAAAATACCCTGGAACACCCAAAAAGTTTTTTTTTCAGATTTATTCAATAAAATGTACAATTAAACTAACTAACTAACTATATACAAAAGAATCCGTCAGATTATCTAAGGATCGTTACAAACGGACTAAAGGTAACTGTTCCAGACCAGTACCAGACAGAAGCGTACCCAAGACACGGACTGTATTGCGACGTTGAAGAGCTATGCTAATTCGCTAGCCTAAATGAGAGCCAGCCCTTGGCTCACGTATCGCCTCAATCAAAAGCCCCGCAAGATTTTTGAAAACCCGGAGGGCACCGGCTAACCACAGACCCAAGGTCTCCACCCCAAAAGGCTCAAATAGGTAAGCTCTGTTGAAACCACTATATTTGTGCCTTTTGTGATCCTCGGCCAAATCAGCCGCCGCACCAGCGCTAACTGATCTCCCAGGCAGCTGTTGAGATGGCGTCCCACACCAAGGCCTACCATTTCCCAAGGGACAAGAGTCATACCGTCGGGCCGCTTACCATCATCGCGTAACAGACCATTCGGTTCAAGAACGGCTGGAACTTTGGAAGTTGAAAGTTGCTCCTGGTACAGCCAAGTGGACTATATAGGTGGACCACGGGCAGTGACCGAATTAAGTAAGTATGTAAGTAATTTATAACTGTTATAACCTTTGTTAGGGTGTTCATTCTTAGAAAGTCAAAATTATCAACTTCTCCGAAGAGTCGACACCGTTTGTGAACGAATCAAATCCCACGGATTATGGGGATTTGCTCAACGTCTCGTTGAGCGTTACTTTTTGAAGATGAATTTGGCCCACTTGCGCAATGTCGACGGGGATTACGAGTTTTCTGAAAAGCCGGTTCCCAAATGGAATCATTGTTTCAGTGAAAATCGTTTGCTTTTGCGTAAATAACTTTGCCTTCGTGTTGAAGTTAGCTGACTGACTGATTACACAGCCCAAACCAGAGAAGTGATTTAATATGTTCTGAGTATTCAGGGCTATTAATTTTCCGGGTAGCTTCCTCTTGAAGTTAGGTAAAAAAGGGATTTAAAGAAATTCCCACGGGATGACAAAGGGAACATTTATGAACTTGGAGGTAATTTCCTCCATATATTTTTAATTATTTAATAATAATTTTCAATACTTTTTTTTTATTTATTAAATTTTGCAACCTAACCCGTTGACATTGTGATTCTATTGATGACATTCGTCCCGAGACAATTCTAAAAACTTTTTTCCCGTATCCCGTTGCAATCGATTTACGATTGCTTACAGTGTGAATGGGTATTATTTTTCATACATACAAATATAAATCGTAAACTCGCACTCGTTCGAGTAGGTATGAAACAGTGGAAAATACCCTAGACGCACTGATTACTTGGTACTCAAAGCCTGAATCTTATAAAGATTCAGGATGTCAGAAGCATATCCAAATCACGGTTTTTCGGAGGCGCATTTCACTAGGAATCCTCAACTAACTGAGAAACTGGCTATCTTACCTCTAAATTCCGGAACACAACTGTTTTTTTAAGAATTGTTATTATTGCGACAGAATTAGGTAAGATGGTGGTAGCTAGCCAGGCAGACTTAAAAAAAGTCCTACCACCAACCGAACCAAGCACAAAGGATGACATCATCAGGGTTTCTTAGATCAGAAAGGGTATTCGGAATCTTAGTAAAACTGGTATATTTATTTTTTGTTATTCACTCAATGTGGTAGGGTGTTGATAAAATCCAAGAAATACTTTTAATGTGTCATGCAAGTGTTTTGACTGCGTATATTCCTTATCAAAAGTAAATTATTGTCCACCACAATGTGAAAAGAACTTCCTCCATAACTATAAGGTTTATCCATAATCATTACGCTTGGCAGACAAATTGGTGCTCACAGTTACAGTTTTGTTAATACATAGAAAGAAGCTTTCTGGTTGACTTTACCGTCAGCCAAAAAACCGTAGGCTGGAGGGGTAGATTTTTAAACCACGACTACTAAGGCAACGGTTTTGAGAGCACCTTCAAAACGTCATCAACCTTTGTTTTATTTTAGTAAGGTTATTATAAAAAAGTTAGCAACAGGAGAAAGCCTCGGACACTTAAGGTAAGTGAGGTGTGTATTGAAAGCATACTTTTATCGTTTGTTAATTACGTTCTATTTGAGTAATAATCTCCGTCACAAACCAGACATCACGAGATCTCAGTTCGGGGCGAACTACGAGTATAAAATTGGTATATTATAAAGTTTTATTTGACACCCATTTTGCTATAATCTTACCTGAGTCGTCATAGCAACAATATTACATTGTTGCGTTCCGGCATAGAGCTAAGATCGCGAGTTCCACAGATTAGTCAGGGCTTTGAGTGAAGTGCGCTTCCACCAACATAACTTGGTCAGATGAAAACCAAGTGCTTCCTCGTCGAGCAACAAAAACATTGTATGTAACTTTCACCTTTTATTTTTTATTCGCACATTATTTTTTATATTAAATAGCCTATTTTAGGCCAAAAAAAAAAGGGTTTCGCAAATGTGTTCCACAAAAAGCTCTACCAAAACGTACCGGCAGTCGTTTTTGTACAGTTACTAACAACCTCATAGCTCTGCCTTCTGCGCTGTAGGCTGTGGGTTCGATTTTCACCTAGGACAAACGTTTGTGTGATAAATATAGATGTTTGTTCTGTGTTTGGGTGTTGTATCATATACGTACCTACATATATTTACAAAAAGTATTTATGTATTCTTTCCGTTATTTAGATCCCATTTTATAAGCTACGCTTAGTTTGGGCCTAGATGGCACTGTGTAAAAATAATGTCCTGTAATAATATTTATATTATTTTTGCAGGGCATTTATTAAAAAGTGCGATATCATTTGTATATTTTTTATTGAAGACGTATAAAGGAACCAAAAGACACCTCTCAAAATCCATAACTCCATCTAGGTGCAGAGATTTGCAACGAAATAGACACACATACCTACTCTCATAAAACATTACCCTCCTTCTGAGGCAGTTGGGTAAAAAGTAAACAAAAACATGAAACATCAGAATCGGAGAAGTGTGAAGAAAATCGATGCTAACGCCTCTCAGCGGCAGTATTAGAAACTAAACTGAAACCTTTGGGCGCGAGGGATGTTATGAGATCCTAATTCCCGAGCTTGAACACAGATGGCAGCTTAGATATATTTTATTTTTAAAACTTTTTTTAATTGTTTAAAGACCTGTGCTTTACATTAATGCCCAATTTTAGCAGTCGACAAATAAAATACGAAGTTCAACAACCCACATCAACATACCATTAGTGTCCACTGTTGGACATAGCCAACTCCAAAGCTAGAGGGTTTTTCCGTAATCACCACGCATGGCAGGTGGATTCGTGATTGCAGATTAGGTGTAGATAATACTCTCAAGGAATCTGCTGCCCTTCTGCTGGTAAGATCCTTTTGTCGGCTTGTAAGGCATCCACGGGCTGAGTGATGATTATTGTGGGACGGGTTGTGCTTGGCCATCACCCGGAATCCTCAACACACTGAGGAACTGGTTATCTTAACTCTAAAATGCCGGAACACAATATTTTAAGAATTATCGTAATGGTCCAGACGTCCTACCACCAACCAAACCAAGCACAATATTGTACCTACTCCCCCTGGGGATTGAACCCGGGACCTCTGGATTTGAACCAGTAGAAAAACCACTTGACCATAGAGGCTGTCAAAAATTTTAAAAGGTCAATCGATTCCTAAGTTGCCACTGCTACGGCAGGTTAGACATTTTGAAATTATTTTGTGTTCACAAAAAACATTATATGGGTACAATAATTAACAGACTTTGCAGCTGGCTGAGTAGTTCAGTTCCTTAGTTGGCAAGTTCTGTTCTTTGTGTTGATGGTTTTGGGTTCGATTTCCACCCGGGACAAACATTTTTATCATAAATATAATGCTTGTTCTGTGTTTCGGTGTATGTATTCACAAACAAAATTATGTACGTATTTTATCCGAACTCTAGTTCCCATATTACAAGCTTCTCTGAGTTTGGATCTAGATGGCGCTGTGTAAATATTAAAAGTCCCGTAAATATTCATTATCCGTATTTACTAAAACACAAAAGACTAGTTTCTTCTTAGAGATGATTTAAAATAAAAAGAATAGGTACCTATTTAATAGTAATGCAAGCAAAATTACTTTTTTTATTTAGTTTAAAACATATGTTTCTGTTTGATTATACATATAAATATGAAACAAAAGTATGTACCAAGACGAGCTTAACCCTAAAACATAATATATTCACTCAGATTATAAACCACGTGACACGAGGAAGAAGAAGAGAAAGCAATCTCGAGTCAACTTGTCAACTATGACAGACAGACAATCTCATTGTTTTATTAAATTGAACACGAGGTGTCCTGACCTCACGACAAAACAATGATTTCGAAATCCTCTCTTTTGCCTCGAAGCCTTCAAGGGCCTAGTAAATCAAATATCAAACAAAATAAGAAATGATAAGATTAATTTTATGTCTTGAGCATCAAGAGTACTAGTTATTCTAGTATCAGTACCTAATACCTATTAGTAAAAAATACATTTTAGAACTACACTATCCACAATGTTGAGCTATGTGATTTTTTTTATTGCACTCTGTAATAAGTGTGTCAATATAACATTTTCTACTCCCACTCTTTCTCCCGACACAGTGCCCACCACTTGTCGTCACACAAAAAGGTTGCGTATCAAAATATCATCTTCATTTTCAATCGGGAGGGATTTGACAAAAAATATTCACATCAAAAAGTAAAAATGAGACAGAGATCTCAAAATTTATAACTGCAGGTCAACAGTTCCACTGCCCGGAGCACACCAATAGTTAGATATCCGCTTCCCCCATTATTAGTAAGTTGCTCTAAGTTTCGAGGCAAGTTGGCAAGTGGACAACTCAACTTGCCTGTACTTAATTAACAAGTTTAGCTAAGCCGCTCGATTAGAAACAAGGTCTACTTGACCTGGCACTAAATTAAGTTAAAGGACAGAGGTGTTACTCTACCAATGAATCTATAGTTACGTGCCTTAAGCGGTAGAACTTGAGTGGAAATTATAGGTTACGGGGGAATTAGTTGATTCAGCAAGGAAAACTTATAAGTGCAAGTAAGTGTAACCGCCTCTGTGGTTTAGTGGTTTGCCTACCTGTGTCTGATCCAGAGGTCCCGGGTTTGATCTCCAGGGGAAGACAAAATTAGTGCTTGGTTTGGTTCGTAACAATATTCTTAATTTATTGTGTTTAAGTGCCAGAATGTAGGTTCCTCATGTGAAATGCGCTTCCACCTTCGGCCTTATCATAACATTAAAAATCAGGTGCGATGAAGTCCAAGTACCTCAAAAAGTTCTTGAAAGTGTAATTTTGGTTAAAAAAAAATAACCAACTTAAAAAAAGGAGGTACTCAATTTGTATGTACTCGATTACTTAAAAACGCCTGGACGGATATTTAGAAAATATTTTTTTTGAAAACTTTATTTTTAAAAAAAGTTTGGTTTAGGTACTTTACGTGTCGTCCCATAGACATCAAGTTAGGATCTGATGAAGGGATCCCGGAGAAATCGAGGGAACTCTTCTAAATTATATGCACACTTGATGTGATCTGGCTGTATTACCTCAAGAGTAAGGAAAAAACGGACCGCATATAGGATCACGCGTCTTTCTGTCTGTCCGTCCATCTGTCATCAAAATAATTGGAAAAAATACGTCATCCCGGTAAACTAAATTGTATCATATTCTTCATTGAAGTCGGGTTTTATTTTTATTTTTTAAAACATAATTATAGTATTTGTAGATTGACCCTAACGTAGACATAAAAAAAACATCCAAAAAGTTATCGATACCGTAGCATAAACCAAAAAGCCAAACGGCAGTTTAGGCACGCGCGACGGGCTTGCCGTAATGGCTTTGCGGTGGTGGAATCACACCTTTAGTGTTTATATACAACTGCGTACGGATATATATAATCCGAGATAGCTCACTTCATTATAGACCTAGCTCTGGCCTTAAGCTAGGTCAAGGGCTGACCTAGCTTTAGGCCATATTAATAAAAATAAAATACACTACTAGTGGTTTACGTTTCTGTATGGTATACTGCACTTTGTTTTTGTATGGGTGCTTGTGTGTGTTGAAATTGTAATTGAAAATGTATATAAGAATTACAGATTTGACAGGTTAGTAAGAATTGCAAAAAATAAATCAAAATTTATTATACCTTAAAAAAGGTGCTAACGGGACCCTATTACTGAGTCTACGTTGTCTGTCTGTCTTACCTTTAAATGGCTGTATCTTTTGATTTGTAATAGGTAGCTGATTGCCATTTTCATAGAACATGTGTTATTTTGGCATATTACCTGACAAATGTAAATAATAAACTAAGAATATCTTAGTTACATAGTACGCATTTTGTCTCTCTGCCTTAAGCCAACCAGTCCTATAGCTAAGATAATTTAGTCTGAACCGAAACAAATTTGTAAAATTATTCCTGGCGTACGATACGCCTATTAGGATATCTTGATGGCTGTCTGTCGAGTTCTTTCAACAGTTTCAACTTCTATTTAAAAGCTACTGAAAACGAAACGGTAAGTTAAGATCAATTCAAATTGAACCATATACTAAAACACATAAGATTGACGATAGATTTACAAAAAACACAGAGAGAGCTGCCAGTTCAACTTCGAATATTTATGGACACATTAATAACCATGTTAAGTTGACCCTTCTATTACCTTTTACCCAGAGTGGAATTAAAAGTAGCATAGTCTTTTTTACAATGGTTTGTTGCACTCCCGTTTTGTTATGATGTTGGCGGGAGAGGGGATAGACTTATTTTTAATGTGGATATATTTTATGGGAGTTATTTTTGGGTTTATCGGAAACAAAATGCCATGTACAATCCATAAAAGATTTATGAAAGGAAATATAGTTTAGCGGTGGCGTTGTGTACTATTTTTAGAATTGTCTTTTTATACTTTTACTATTAGAACACTTTATTTTAATACGAAAAGACGAGTAAGTATTTAAATTCAATTTTTATGTAAAAGCCAAAATTAGCGTATCCATTTGTTTTTACTTGATTCAGAAAAAAAATCGGTTAAGTGCAGACACGCACACAAAGGGTTTGAGGTCACATACGCTAACAAGCCTCATAGCTCAGTTGATACTAGCTCTGCCTTCTGCGCTGTAGGCTGTGGGTTCGATTCCCACCCAGGACAAACATTTGTGTGATTAATACAGATATTTGTTCTGTGTTTGGGTGTTGTATCATATAGTACCTACGTATGTATTTACAAAAAGTATTTAAGTAGATATTCTATCCGTAATCTAGTTCCCATATTACAAGCTATGCTAAGCTATACCTAGTTTGGGGCTAGATGGCGCTGTGTAAAATGAATGTCCTGTTAATGTCCTGTAATATTTTTATATTTACATTTCAAGTCAAATAAACCGGTCAAGTGCTGAAACGCATACAAAGAGTTCATGGCAAAAAAACACATTTCATATAGGTAATATCCCTTAAAAAAAATACAAATAATAAATCCCGTTGATAGACAGACAGACATACGAACAGACAGCGGAGAGACCCCGTTGGCACACTTTCCTTTCTTTAACATTTAACCTCCCGATACAAGGCCTCTTACAACTCACGCCTTCCTTCTCGATCTTGTGCCCACTGCTTCTATTTCCTTAACAAGCCTCATAGCTCAGTTGGTAGTAACTGCCATCTGCACTGTAGGTTGTGGGTTCGATTCCCACACAGGACAAACATTTGTAAAGATAACGATAAAGATAAATGTTTGTTCTGTGTTTGGGTGTTGTTTCATATGTTAAGTATATATATACAAAACATATGTTTTGAAGTATTCTATCCGTAATCTAGTTCCTATATTAAAAGCTATGCTTAGTTTGGGGCTAAATCTCGCTTTTTCTGCCCAATTTTTGTGACCCTTTGACTACGTAATCCGTATCCAATAATAAATTTGTAGTGTCTGTCCGTTAATAAACCAAATAAGTGCAATGCTGGAAACACACCGAAGACAGATCCCAATGGAGACGCATTGTCCATTATAAGGTCCTACATAAAGGTCTCGACCCTCAGCAGTGAGGATACCGACGGAAGGAGGAGATACATACCAGATAAAATTTAAAAAGCTTTTTACTCTTAATATTATAATTTTCGCTGGGACACATAACTCAATTAAATAAATAATGTGAAATTGCAGGACATGAATTTCACACAACGCCATCTAGCCCCGAACTAAGCATAGCTTGTGATATGGGAACTAGATTACGGATTGAATACTTTTTTTTTGTAAATATATACATACAATGTCTTGGGCACGCTTCCGTCTGGTACTGGTCTGGAACAGTTGAGTTACCTATAGGCCGTTTGTAACGGTCCTTAGGTAATCTGACTGATTCCTTTGTACATAGTTAGTTTAATTGTACTTTTTATTAAATACATACATATCATACAATACAAACACTCAAAATTACGGATAGTTTTTTTTTTTGTAAATACATAGGTACTTATCTTACAATACAACACCGAAACACAGAACAAACATCTATATTCATCACACAAATGTTTGTCCTTTGTGAGAATCGAACCCACAACCTACAGCGCAGAAGGCAGAGTTCTACCATCTGAGCTATGAGGCTATCTGTGTCATCTGAATTATTAATTATTACTATAGATGGAAACACCGCTGAGTTGAGATAGCGTCTGTTAATTTAGCATTTACTATAACAATCGGGTTGTTATTGGATGTCAGAATTACTTGCGATAATTTATCGACAACATGATAGGCTTTGAAATAGCTATTCTATCGATCGATAAATCAAAGGCACTTTGACTTGTGATTATCTGCTGCGTTGGGACATACGCGTTGGGCTTTAGCAGTTGTATTGGTATCTCTGCCTTCTGCGGCGTAAGCTGTTGGTTCGATTCCCACCCAGGATAAACATTTGTGTGATGAATATCGATGTTGGTTCTGTGTTTGGGTGTTGCATTTGTTGAGGCTAGATGGCGCTTGATAAATTAATGTTTTGTAGGTAACATTATTGTGTGTTCTTTTTCTTACAGTACTTATGTATGATTAGGTTGCAGAGTAATCAATAATTGATGGGATGTCTAACTCTATGTAGGCATGAGATGATATAAACCCCGTCGTAGACTTAAGTCACCTAGGTGAATTAAGTATACTATTTAGTAGACTTAATATACCTATCTTTTTTAGTCCCTCTCTTATGGTGATACTCACCCACCAATTAACATTGTTTGTCAAAAAGACATTTTATTTAACGTAACCTCAGGTGGACTGAACAGTTAGATGCACCAATTGTAGCACACTTAAAAACATATTTACAATTGTGCAATAATTTGTAGTCATCTTATCGTACCATCTCTAAGAAATGACCCACAGTAATACTACGTATACCTAGTAGCATTGTACCAAATCGATTACATTATGAGTACCTGTATGAGTTTACTTTTCTTTATCATACTTTTCTAAGTGACCAGATACCCGTGTGAAAAGATTGCATATCAAATCACTGAAAGTTGATAATTCATTTATAGGCAAACGAATTATCAACTTACATAGATATAATATCCTGGTTATGACCAGGATATTCAAGTCTGCAAAATAAGTGTACCTAATTTTCCTCAAATCATCTAAGGGTATTTAAATCTACTAAATAGTACCTATACTTATATATACCTATAGCCCTGGTGAATTAAGTCTATTCTTTATTATATTATTATATTTTCAACAACTTGCCGACTTTATAATTTTAACTGGCAACTACAGATATATACAATACTGTGGGTTCGATTCCCACCCAGGACAAACATTGGTGTGATGATTTAATGTGTGTTTGTTCTGTGTTTTGGTGCTGTATTTTGTGATAAATAATAATTATAGTATGTAATTAAATATAAATAAATAAATATTACAGGATATTAATTTCACACAGCGCCATCTAGTCCCTAACTAATGAAAGCTTGTA
Source organism: Venusia cambrica (assembly GCA_951394065.1). NCBI lineage: Eukaryota > Metazoa > Arthropoda > Insecta > Lepidoptera > Geometridae > Venusia > Venusia cambrica. The sequence goes on along the minus strand of OX596044.1, from coordinate 3,676,625 downwards.
ATATGGGAACTAGATTACAGATACAATTCTTAGATCGTTTATTTATTACATACTTATTATACAAAAGGTACAACACCCAAACAGAAAAAAACATTAATATTCATCACACAAATGTTGGTCTTACTTACAAAAAGTATGTTAGTAATCAATCCGTATTTTAGTCCCCATATTATTAGGTTTATATGCTTAGTTAGGGGCTAGAATCTAGCTCCTAACTAAGGTCACCCCTAACTAAGTAAGCCATCTAGCCGCTAGATGGCTCTATGTAAAATTAATGTCCTATAGGTATATATATGCCTAAAACGATCACATGTAACATTCAAACTAAAATGTTGATCCCGTACTGCAGTGGCTGAGTCATCCCTATGGGTCTTCCAGGTTTTACGGTCAAGTGAGTCCCAAAAAGCACGTTTTTGACTGTACGGAAGGGCAAAGGGCAAAAAACGTAGAATTTTATAGTTTTTTTTTTTTGATGACAATCATAAGCTTAGGATTTTAGTTAGTAAGCTATGGGAGTCGAAACACGATTGACTAAAGTTGGCTTGATACAATATAATCGCAAAGTGTCCTCTCAATCTTACTTTTTAGATACTTCAACGGAAAAAGCATTTTCATTTGCTAGTTATTAAACATTTTTCAATAAAATTTCGTCTACGTGTTCTATAATGAATAGTTTAGACGATTATGGTTTTATTTTCTGTGTTTGGGTGTTATATCATATAGAACGTATGTATTTACAAAAAGTAGTGAGGCATTCCATCCGTAATCTAGTATCCATATTACAAGCTATGCTTAGTTTGGGGCTAGATGGCGTTGTGTTACATTAATATCCTGAAATACGTAGTTATTTATTTATTAGACAGTAGTAGGATTACTTATGCCCTAGGACATAAAATTACATTTTACGAGCAGGAGACGCGAAAAATTTATTATGCAATATGCACGATATTCTCACGAATTCCGCAGCGGCATGAATTGAGCCTCAGTCAAGACTCAAGGCAAGTCATAACTGCAACGAAGCACACATTGAATTGCGATACAAAGCACCGGCGTGTGCCGTGCCATCCAACTTCAAAGTGGCGATTACAAACAAATGCTGCTAACACAATAAATCACATCAACGGGCACGGCAGCGGCAAGGCAGAAATAAACGAATCCGAACTAAACTTTCATTTCGTTCGGTACAACGCGACGCCGAGTGCACTTTGCTTCTGTTTACATGGATACATACTCACAGTTCTCGATTCTAAAGCTACTATTATGGGATTCTTTTTTTTTGTACGACGGGGAAGCGCTTGGTTACAAGTTAAGCTTACTTGGTTACTTGGTTACGGCCAAAGGTGGGGGCGCCCTTCGACCGGAATCCTCAAGTAACTGAAAAACTGGCTATCATTGCCGGAACACAACAATATTTAGAATTGTTGTTATGGCGACAGAATTAGGTAAGGTGTTGGTAGCTAGCCAGGCGGACTCAAACAAAGTCCTACTACCAAGACACGCCACATCTGTAAAATACTAAATATGCACACCGAGTAGGTACCTACTTCTTGCCTGATTTTTATTGTTACTAACACCTAGTTCATAAGATTTCCAATTTACTAACAATTGGCATAATCTTGGCCTGGTTTTTTAATTTTTTATTTGATTTATTTTAAAACGGCCGATCGCACTGAACTAAATTGACTAAAACAATGCCTAGTTTTATTTTCCGCTTTGCGTGAGACGAACTTACTAGCCCGAGTTTCTTGCCTTTCTCCTAGATCAGCACGGTCTCGATTCCGAGCAGGCGGTAGAAAAAAAAGATTTTTTCTCAATAATTAAAAATAAAATGTTTTATAATTTCGCAAACTTGCAACATTACAGTAGCCATTAGCTGATACAATGTTGCCCGTCAATATATTGTAAGAACAATGGTACTACTCAAAACGCTCCTGTAAACAGTTCCAGGACGCAGCATTAACCTGGACTCTGAGTGTCAGGGATTGTTCAACGCTCTAAATGCTGCACGAACTTAGACCTGTAGGTAACAACTTTCCTTGCAAGTTGGGAGATAAAAAATTAAGTGCCCCTCTGCTTAAACTATTCAATTGAAAGTTCCACGGTAGATTCTTTGTTGAAAATTCAAAGAACAGTGCCTTTAAGAGCCCAGTAGTCCCGCTCTACCATACAAACGAGGTATTGATCCTTTGCTCCAGGTGTGCCTAAAACGTAGTCTGAATAATTCGCGTTTTTCCCTAATTTGGTGGCCTTCATTATTGTAATATGATACATACGGCAGGGGGTCCAGTGGGTGGTCAGCGATATCTCAAGGGTGCTGCTCAATTGGTAAATTTATTTCTATTATTGTATGTAGCCTACCTACAAAACGTATGTCGATGGAATCCCTTAGTGATATTCGCTATTGGTAAAAATAAACCAATAGCGAATTTCACTAAGGGATTCCATATTTAACGATAGGAAAGCACTTGGCCTTCATCTCACCTAGTTACAACTTAAGAAGTGGGGTGCACTTCACCTGGAATACTCAACAAGCTGAGGAACTGGCAATCTTACCTCTAAATGCCGGAACACAATAATTTTAGAATTGTTGTTATGGCGACAGAGTTAGGTAAGATGGTGGTAGCTAGCCAGGCGGACTCAAACGAAGTCCTACCACCAACCAAACTAAGCACAATATTGTACTCCCCTTATCGAACACGGGACCTCTGGATCTGACAAAGTGGGCAGGCGAACCACTAGACCACAAAGGTGGTCTATGTCGCTATTGGTCATTTCAAAGTGGCATGACAAGTCAAAGATAACTTAAACTCGTAAATAGTATTTCTAACCTGACCTTTACATATTTTTATTTTTATTTTAATTATTTAAAACAACAAAAGCCAGAGCTTTATTGCTGTGCGACCCCATCGCCCAATCATACATAACAAATCAAAGAACACTAAGCACATAAACAAAAAAGAGAGGGAAAAACAAACTTCTAAACAAACTTAAAATTAAAAAACATTTGAACTACTTTACGCATAGGATCACAAATACGTTAAAACGAAGAGCTTCCACGTCGTACAATTAAAAATAAAACTCCTGAGATTTGCCGCTGGGGATTCCCATGGGACACATTAGCTTGTATTAAAATAATAATTCAAAATCTATTGAAGGTAAGGTAATATCTTGTAATTTAAGTATCGAATACCTTGTGGCATCCTGCAGATAATTGTTTCGCGTCTGGAATGTCCATCTAAAATAAATGGATGGTCCGGTCCTATGATTGTGTTCCGTAATGTTCATTTAAATTTTATTGTATTTTTTTTTTTATTGATGTAATTTTTAATAATTTAATCATTTCAACCTGCTTGTACTATGAGTTTTGAAACTGAAAATAAATAAGTTGACAACAATAATACAGGCAATTATATATTATTTTATTTAGTTTATCTAAAGTAAGCTAAACTAATTTAGTTTCTCTTAAAAGCTAGTTAGTTTAGTTTAACTAAACTAAACTAGGTTCAACTAAATTTCCACAATACATTGTAATTTTGATGCATATAAATCAACAACATACATATGAACATAAAATGATTGAATCTTTCTTCTGAAAAAGTTAGCTCTATTAATCGCGATATTATTCTTGACTGGAAATGCTGCTTATACATACACAGCTTACAAGAGTACACTGCATAAAATTATACATAAATATGAAATTCAGTATCAGCAATGGAAATTGATATGGAGACTAAATAAATATTACATCATCGACGGTCACAGTAACATTAGGACACACTGCTGATAAAGCTGGCAAATGAATCAATGAAAGTTCATGCTCATCATAAAACAAATTTGAAATCTGAAGACAAAAATCAAAATGTCAGTAGGTATTTTCAAATTATTTTTCAGGCTGCCTTGAAAATATATACAGACAGAGATGTCCACCAACCTTGAGTTTAATATACCAAGTAAGTATATACCTACTAAAGTAGTACTTAAGAATGAAATATAAAATGGTACACCATGAAGACCCGTTTTTGTTAATAATTAGGATATAAGAAACTTTTCAGTTACTAGCAAAAAAATTAAAGATATCGTGTGAAACCCGGCAAGAGCAATGATTTACCTTCTGACCAAATATTGAAGATTGAGTGGACAGATTTAGCTTAGCCCTTGATTGCGTCATTTCCGTTTTAATGTTTTGACAGGCTTTAGTTAAATACATCAAAATTTCCGCTCAGCTATAAAAAGCTTTAATAGGTAAAAGGTAGCTGTATAATCGTTGCAAATGATCAAAAGTGCTGTCCTAACTAAAATTCCGTGTGTAGCCACTCATCCCGGGCAGTAGATTTGCATATGAAAGCCATAACTCCGCGACATGGAAAATGTAATCTTCCCTGTAATTAAATTAAGCCCCTTCGCATCGCTGACCTAATTAACGAGTGACAGGAGAATTTACATGGACTGCTAATCAAATTTATTTTTTGTTTCAGGTAAGCTCGCGAGCTTCGGTGACCGTGAGTAGCTTACGAAACGCGGTCACGTTTCTGTTTAGATGGGACACTGACATATTTTATTTGTGTTTTCTTTTCGTGAAATATATACCTATAAAAACTCATATCACGTAATTAGACTATACCGCAAAATTGATACCATATAATGGAGATTTATTTTTGTACGACGGGGAAGCGCTTGGCCTTCGTCTCCCCTGTTTTCAAGTTATAAGGCCGAAGAAGCTCATTGCACCGGGAATCCTCAACAGACTGAGGAGCTGGCTATCTGTCCTCTAAATGCCGGAACACACTAACCGGAACAATTTAGAATTGTTTTTATGGCGACAGACTAAGGTAAGATGGTGGTAGCTAGCCAGGCAGACCCAAACTAAGTCCTGTCACCAACCAAACCAAGCACTCCCTTGTACTCCATTGGTGATTGAACCCGGGACCTCTGGATCTGATACCAGTGGGCGAACCACTAGACCACAGAGGAGGTTAAGGAGGATATAGAAAACTTTTCCGTCTGGCATATGTGGTTCACATTATACATCCCAGCTAGATACTTAGCAGATCCAGTTGTCTATACATATAAATAAAATTGAAGTGTCTGTTTGTAATGTAAAATGACAGCTTTATGAATATAGGAGAACGTTCGGTACTTATTATAAAAAAACTATTTTTTTTGTCTGTTTGTTATGTTTTATCTATGAAACGGCTGGACAAGTGCCGTTAAAATCGACGGGACTTCCACTGAAACTAATAGCTGATGTTTTAAAGATCTTAAATGATAGCGACATTTACTTATCTTACTATATTTTCTAGTTTTTATTGCTACAAGTTTGTATGATTATTGATTGTTGTTGCAAATAAACTCTATTCTATTCTATTCTATTCTATTCTACTTACTTTTATTATAGTAAAAGAATTAGGGTTCCGCGCAAAAAAATTAAACCCATTAAATTCTAGATATACCTATACTAGAATTTGAAGAGTAGTTTCCTTTCGTGGTATAGGGGTAACATGTGAAGGGGTTTTGGAATATCTTCATGGGACCGGGAACGAAGTCGCGGGCGATCGCTAGTATTCAATAAATTGAAACGTTACTCAAAATAAGCATTCTCGGGACTTAGAGTTTTGCGTAAAACTACAGGAATCTACCAGGAAAGCATTTTACGAAGAAACGCTAAGGAGCTTCCAGCCATCTCCGAGGATATAAAGCTTGCAGGGACAGCTATGCACTCAGGACTCGGAGCAACCATTTCACTAACAGCTCAGCTCAACATTTGCTACTGAATTATGAACTTAAACACCATTAATATAAGAACTTGCTATCTCGACGGCCTGAACATCAACGACAATTTTATTGTGGTCTTATTGTCGGATGCGCAAACTTACATTGGTAGTGCCTTTACGCGAATATCGAACTTATTGCTGAGAGCAATGGATAATTTACATGTTTTTGCGTAAGAATTTTTTATAGTAGTTCATAGTAAAAACTTCATCCGATTTTGTTATATCTTATGTACTAATGAGCGAAAGCACTCGATCAAAGTTCAAAATTCTAAGGGTTCGTACCCAAAGGGACCCTTATGAAGAACTCTCTTTCTATAGCCCATCGTCCATTTTTATTAATAATGCTGTAGCACCCAAACACAATATATATTATTTTTAATAACTATTCAGTCATGTAAAAAATATGTCTCGTAAAATGTGTTAATTTTTTTTTGTCTACTCTACTTATTTCGTCCGGTGTTATTTATTTTATCAACAACACAATTTTATTTTAATTCATTCAATTTTGCATGCAATTTAAGCGCTAATCATAGTTGTACTAACCAACAACATTTGTCATTTGCAAATTTAATGTTATATTGACACAAAAATTGTCAATAAATCGTCATTCGTCATTCGTCAATTTGTCATCTTTGTTAGCCCATGTTCGCAATAAATGATTATGATTAAAAGTGCCTTGTGGTAAGTAAGTAGGTACCATACAAAATTATTTGAAGCGAATTCTATTTTCCAATCCTCAACAATGCTTCTTGCCGAGACCAATACCTTATCGATAAAGCATAGAGAGCTTCTTCAGACTGCTATTTCATTTCTAGCGCCCATTGTTTCTACTTCATTGAACCAAGGAAAACAGTGCCTAGATCGTAAAACGAAGATAAAAGCCTTTGTTTTCGGAATGAGTGTCTTGCGATCAAATGATTGCTAAAAACGTATTAGCTTTATCAAGCAATCACATTTCATTTGTCTCGAATCGGGACACAAAGCCGTACAATACTTGATTGTGTAATTAAAACATTCGCGCTTACAAAAATCTTGCGGGGCTTTTTATTGAGGCGATACGTAACCAATGGGTTGATTCTCATTTAGGCCATCGAATTGCCATAGCATTCAGGGGGCACGCTTCCGTCTGGTACTGGTCTGATACAGTTGAGTTATCTACAGACCGTTTGTAACGGTCCTTAAGTATTCAGACTTCTTCTCTTGTTAATTAAATTGTACATATTATTTTTAATTGTTTGTGAATAAATAAATTGTTAATTAATGTGTATACATAAAATGTTATGTGTAAATATGTTATGGGCCTTGCGCCCCTCAATATTAATGTAAATCAAAGGGGCTATAAAATAAACGTGATCTTTTTAACAATTTTTATATTAGCTCTATTGTAAAAGCACACCAAGTTAAAACTATTATATCGTTGCTGCTTTAATAGTTCTAACTTGGTGTGATCACATTTTATTACCTTGATGTATAAAAAATACTATATTACGCTAGGTGGCGCTATCAAGCAAAACATTTGGCTCTATGATTTTATTCTGTAAAAATAGATAAAAGTTTAATAATGTGCAATTTATCAGTGAATCACGTACAGGACCACCAAAATACTTAGTGACAGTGTTATCCTAAAATTTAACCATCATATCTATTCTATACTTATAATAAAATCGTAGAAAAGCTGTGTCTGTACATTTAATATTAAAAAAAAAATGATGCTACTTAAAACACGCAAGTATATAAATACAATTTTTAGATTTTTTGTCTGTTCGTCGGTTTGTTTGTGCACGCGTATTTCCGGAACAAGTGTGCTGTCGAATTGATTGGTAATCAACAAAAACATAAAAATTGTATATTCATTTTTTAATCCTAGATTTGTTAAACAGTCGACAGCTAGAACATATCCTACTTTGTCAGTTAACGTTTGTTGAGGTCTTCCCCTCCCCACTGCACCATTCACACTCGCCAAGTATACTTAGTTTGACCTGCTTTCATCCATCCTATCTATACCTACGCCCAGACCCCTCATAGCATTCCTTTAATATTTGTTACCACCTTTTTTTTATTGTACGACGGGAAAGTGCTTGGCCTTCACCTCACTTCACCGTTATGATAATGCCAAAGGTGGAAGCGCACTTCACCGGGAATCCTTAACAAACTGAGGAACTGGATGTTTTACCTCAAAAAGGACGGAACAGGAATATGGCGACAGAATTAGGTATGACGGTGGTAGCCAGGCGGATTTAAACAAAGTCCTACTACCAACCAAACCTAGCACAATATTGTAATCAATAATAATATTGTAATTGGATCGAACCAGAAACCTATCTAATATGGTAAATATCATTTTTCAAACCTCATCGTCGTCAATTATTCAACTAAAACAAACTTAGAAACATGCATTGTAATTAACCATAAAAGCCAACAATTACTTAGCATTCACTTATTTGCGTTATCGCGTTAACGACCAGCCAGGTTGGTATAAAACCTTCGCTGAAACCAACCGTCCGATTGATTGATATAATGCATGTCGGGTGAACTCCAGTCAACACGTGTCTCTGTTTAATTAATGTGTGATGTGTTTCGTTTTGCGTTGCAAGCCTTATTCGGAACGCAGAGCGAAAAAAGGTCATTGACCTTTGTTTGTTATCTTCTTGGTATACGCTCTATGAACAATGGAATTGAAATGACTATAGTAGTTGAAAGTATACCGACTCTATGGTGGCACTTTTTACAATTGACTTGCTGAAACATTTTGAAATACCTTTCGATGGTTTTGTAAGCTTCACTTATAAATATGGCAGCGTCTTTACGAGCTCTATTTTATCTGCATGAATAAAAACTTAACTAAAAAACATAAATGTGTGATTGTGAATCAATAAATTGCAGTAAGAATTTTTAAATTCAGTCAAACGATAGAAATACTACTTTTTTTTTTGTTGCTCATAACTTTTATCAGCGATTAGTTTAGAGTTGATGTGTTGATGGCATGCAGGATCTCAACTATTTAGTAAGTTCTCAAATACTCTACAAAAATGCAGTCAGATTATCTTAGGACCGTTATAAATGGTCTATAGGTAACTCAACTGTTCTAGACCAGTACCCGACGAAAGCATGCTCAGGCCACCAGCTGCATTACCGCTGAATAGCTACACTAATTCGCTGGCCAAAATAAAAAGCCAGCCTTTGCGTCATGTGTCGCCGTAGCCTCAATCAAAATTCAAAATCAAGATTTTTTAGTATTTCTTCATTATTAGGTACTAAAAATGTAGTTCAGGACATATGTTCTTTTCAGACACTTTGTGTCACTTGCAAATAGGCATGGCATTTGAGTCTATCAACAAAAAAATACAACCAAGTAAAGAAAACTTCGTGCCAATTATATGAGTCTTTACATTAATACATAAATTTATTGTAATAAATTAGGAGAGAGACAACACTAGCTTGCAACCAATTTTATGGGTTATTTCGTAAAAATGGGCGATAGATCATTGCCCTTAACAAAAGTTTTCGATATTAACAAGTCACGCGATGTCATTGAAACTCGATACGCAAATCGTAAACTAAACTACCAGACTTTGGCAAACTGCATTTGGTTGGATAGTAAAAAGATCACCAAACTTAAACATGGTAATATCTTTTATATTATTCGACGGGGAAGCGCTTGGCCTTCATCTCATCTGATTTCAAGTTATGATAATGCGTAAGGTCAAATTGCATTTCACACGGAATCCTCAACCAACTGAGGAACAAACAACTAAACGAGAGTAGACTGCGATCGCCAACCCGTCTGTCAACTGTGGCTATTATAGGCACTTGCTCCCATGATGTGAAATTTGGTGATACTTGTGTCCAGCAGTGGATTGCAATGCTGCAATTAGGTTGATGATGATATGTTGTAGGCAGAGTTTGTCAAGAATCGGTAGGTACCCATTTAAGCTGTTGTAACCATAATGTGAATATTGTCGGTTTCGCTCATACGTAGCCTGGAAGTGATAAATTATGGAGCAACTAACGACTAAGTCTAATCCTTCGTAATGCAAAAACATCATTAGAGTAGGAAGTTAATGCAGAAATACTTGTGTAATTATCCATGGTAGTGGCTACCTCACTCTTTTTAACTGGACTTTATTTATGCACCGTTTCCATGGGGTGGACTTTGACAAATGCCTGCAATTTTTGTTTCCTCTATACCTCGCGTCCCGTATCTTGACAGAAGATCTACACCTGGAAATTACCTGCTTGTAGCTATTATTGACTTATAAATATTATATCTTAATAATTTTTATCATAGCGTGAAATACATACACATGAAAATTTCAACTGTCTGCCTATTACTGTTCATGAGATACGCCGACAGATAGATGGTAGATCGTATGAACGGGCAGGGTATGTACTTAGTAATAGGGTATTTGGGTACGGAACCCTAAAAAGCAGTAATCAAAACCACGGGATAAGCAAGTAAGTGACACTTTATTGATTAGGTAACACAAAAAAAAACAAAACAGATAAGTAGGTAACTACTAGCTCAGTTAGCAAAATTAAACAATTGGTAACGCAAATTGGCGACTTTATCGCTGAAAGTGATCTCTTCCAGGCAACCAGGCATGGACAGAAATGAGCAAGCTGTATAGGATGGAGTATATATAAAAAAATAGGATAATGAACACAATTTATTACAGAAATACAATTGAAAAGTCAAAATAAAGTACCAAATTAATAAAACCACAAAAAAGCAAGCCTTATAGAAGAACATTATGGACTCTAATTTTGAAGGTATCTGGGTGATATAAATAGAAATGGACGCCCGAGGTAAAAAAATTCCAACTATTTTGTACTGAAAATTTTGGTCTGATGATTTCAATATTTTTGTTAAATAACACCCGCTGTCTTGGAAATATTTTGAAACCTCCGATTATTAAAACATTTTAGTTCAAGCAACACCCGCTGTCTTGGAAACAACGACGGAGAAATGATATTAAAAGCTGCGATGAATCCCAAGTTTTAATTAAACCGTCGCGTCGTTACAACTATTCTCGATTGTTCATTGCAATAACGTATTATCATGCAATTTATTTCTTTGTTCTTTTATCTATAATTAGAATAAATTGCAAAGTGGGCGACAGCGGGGGCTTAGTAATAGGGTTATGTTGACAATCTGTGTCCGAAACCCTAAAAACGGTTATAAAATTATGAGAGTCAAATACTCTCGTAATAATATAGTCTCATAATATAGAGTCAAATACTCACATTATTTTATTTTTTCCTTATTATTTCCATGTGACCACAGTTTCTATTTAACGTACAACTTTGTAACACAACAAAAGCAAACAGTAAGTAATAAGCGAACACTGAAATGAGCATTAAAAAATTTACGACCAATATTTCACTAACAATGTACGTTTGACAGGCTTCGTTCGAAAACGTAATTTAATTATAAACAGATGAAAAATATCTATAAAATGCTGAGCCCCAAATGTAATTACTTGCGATCATTCGTTTGTACTTAAAACGTTTTATGATTGGGGCTAGTATAGGTATACAGTCACCTGCACGAATATGTAAACACTTCGTAATTTTCAAAAAGATCGACTGGGTTATCAATAAATTATTATTTTATAGATAGAATGATATTTTTCTATTTCACTAACTATAAACTAACCATACCAACTCATAAGTTGGTATGAACTTCATAAAATCTAAGTCGGTATAACAAGATTTAGTTTCATTGAGCTAGGATTGTTTTTCAGATATTGTTGGTATAACCATACTCTTTTATGGGCTCAATCAATCAGACAAAATTTGATAGTCTGGGTCTCAGGAGGTTTATGAATAAATCAGTAAGTTTAAGCAAGTTTAAACATTAAGCTATTATTATTATATTCATGGTGTATTACACTAACGAACCCAATAAATAAAATATATGAAGATGTGGATACAAAACCATTTTGAAAATCATAAGGGTAAATTATGTCTTTAATTTCGTATTCGCGCCCAATGGATACACTTAAATACCGAATACATAACATTTCTACAGATGTAAATAAAAAACAATTTAGAAAAATGTATACACATTAGTGCAGGCGACTGTACTTTAATAAGAAATCATAAAAACTCATTATTACTTGAGGTTCTTAAAAGTATTTTGGCAGAATTCAGGTTCTCGTTTTAATATTAAAATCACTGAACGAGTCATAATCATAAAAGCCTAAGCGCAAAATGGCTAGTTCATAATTATTGAATAAATTGCTAGTTTTCAGCGTCCGTTTTTTTAGTACTAATCGCCTTCAGAAGGTTTGCTCCGTCGTAGTCCTTTTCTTGCCCAAGTCTCTTAAATATACAAAAGGGTGTCGGTCTATAATTCCTTTGTAAACAAGAAGCTTAGGAGCCTTGGGCAAAAAGCGGATGCTCATAAAATATCCTTATTAAGGTTGTTCCTCAGCTTAAAGTACGCGTTTTACAGTTTTTGGTAAATTGAAAATTTAAAACACATGGATTTTGAAATGTGAAATGCGTCAGTACCCCCCCACGCTAAATGTAATTAATAACATACATTACCAATAGACCTTTAATATTTGTCTTTAGGTCATCCAACTGCTTCCTTTGTGCATACTTAGTTTAATTTACAAATTATTTTTAATGTTTGATAAAAATCTAAATATAAAAATACTACAATTTGGAATTCATGGAATTTCCATTTCGGTTTTCTATCCGAGCAAACCTATAGATTCAATGAGTTCAATTTATAACGGTAAATAAAATCTTCCTGCCCACTGTACCATACTATGTATATGCACAACATGTCTTCTTCCTCCACTCTCCTCGATTGTATGTCATTTAATCACTTACTCCTTTCTTACCCATATCATCCTACCCCTACCCTTATATCCATGCACACTCATATTCGACATCAATACTCTTCTTGTTAAATGGAATTCTATCCTACTCGTTGCATGATCTACCACGCTAGCCTATCACTACTTCTCAACCTATCTGGCGCCACTTTCAAGCTTCCTCTTATGTACCTACTCATTCCTCATCTTATCCATTCACGTTACTCCACATCTCTATCTCAAAATACTCATCCCTTGTTATACTTTCCTTTTATCAGTCAATATAGTTAAAATAAACATTAATTGGTTTGGTTGGAATTTGTTTATTACCGCCTGGCTAGCTATCGCCATCTTAACTGATTCTGTCGCCATAACAACATTTCTTTAACTGTTGTGTTCCAGTATTCAGAGGTAAAATAGCCTGTGCCTCAGTTTGTTGAAGATTCCGGGTGAAGTGTGCTTAAACCTTCGGCCTTATCATAAGTTGAAAAATCAGGTGAAATGAAGGCATAGCATCTCCCCGTTGTAAAAAGAAACAAAAAAACGAAGGTAGCCCGTAGTGAAGAATTTCCCATTTTTCAACCTACGATGTGTTTTGAAGCTACAAATTATCCTTAAGAGCGCAATGACAAAATTACGCAACAGGAGCATTTTCAAACACACTCTTTGATAGTAACGAAAGTAGTTATACCAATAAAAAAAATACCGAAAGCTGGGAAAAATCTTGTTGTAGTACAATGATCGGATAGAATTTTTTTAAAAATCTGAGTTCTTTTAAAAAAATAAATAGATACTACACTAAAAAACGCTTTTAATTCAAATGCTCGAAATTATCAGCGACAACCCCATTTTTTTATTTATGAATAAAATAGCTAGACTAGTGTTTTAGTCGAATGATCGGCTAGTTTTTTAATTTCACGTTTACATTTTGAATAATGAAATAAAACACTAACAAAAATTATAACGCGGACCTAAAAGCCATTTCATAAGCAACTGAACCATGCAATTGCGTTGCACGTTTCATGCGTACACAACTCGGAGAAACCACCTTAATAAGCTGCAAGAGGCAAACATGGAGTAACGATGTGGTAAGGCTTTTTGTAAGGGCTTGTATGACATGGTGGTGCTTGTGTCAGCTTTGTAAAGCTTCATTTACCTTGTTACGAGCTTATGAGCTTGGTTGTAAGGTACAAAACATATTGCTTATTCGGTGCAATAATGACGAATTTAAACGGTAAAACAAACATTATTTTGAAAATCTAAAACACAGAGCGTCTGCTGTAAGTATACTGTTTTTATTTAATGTACAAAGTGTCAAGGCCTAATTGGGCGTATTTATTGAATGGCGAACATTTTTGGTACAAATTAGTGTGTATGTTATGTTATCGTGTTTTCGCAACTAGCGTTCTAGCATAAATCCTGAACTATAACATATATTAATTTCCAAGTAAATGCTACAGTATTAGAAGCTTAGCCATTCCAGGTATCATTGACTCTTAGGTGTGTCAAAAATGATGATGAGGTTGATGACATTCGGAGAAAAATCGACGGAATTGTAGCTACTGGCGATTTGGCTAGGTGGCGTTGACATCACCTGTCACGTTATACAAAATCACAAACATTCTGGAGTAAAAATGTCGAACTTTGCACTCTTGGCAGTAGCGCGGACGTGTAGTCGTGTTTTGGGTGCTAAATAAAATAGGTAGGTACTTACATAATTTTTAACCTCCTCTGTAGTCCAGTGGATCGCCCACCGGTGTCAGATACAGATGCCCCGGGTTCAATTTCAAGGGGAGTATAGTACTGTACTTGATTTGGTTGGTGGTCGGTTTTGGCTAGCTTCCACCATCTTACTTAAGTCTGTCTCTATAACAACAATTCTAAATGGTTGTGTTCCTGCATTTAGATGTAAGATAGCCAGTTCCTCAGACTGTCGAGTATTCCGGGTGAAGTGCGATTCCCCCTTTGGCCTTATGGAACTGAAATCTGGTGTAATGAAGGCTAAGTATGTACTTGGCCTTCATTACACCAGATTTCAGTTCAGTTCAACGGGGATGTCCCCGTTGTACAATAAAAATATGTATAAAATCAAAAGCCAGACAACGAACATTTGGCTACGTGGCGTCGAAATAGTATTTTATTAATGACGTCACGCATTTTAGGACCGCGTTTGGCTGCAGGCGAGGGCATGTAGCAGCACTTTAAAATTGATCGAGTTTTCGTGTTATCCTCACACAGACAAATGTAGCGATACCTTTGTTCACATTATTTCATCACTAACTGGTAAGGTAATAAGGACTGGAAGGTACGGCGTTGGAATGTGCTTCACCAGATAGGTTATAAAATGACAACAGATAAATAACATTCAATTCCTACTACTAACTAAGCAATGGGGATGCCTTCTGGGCTGTGTAGTCTGTGGGTTCCATTCCCACCCAGGACAAACATTTGTTTGATGTTTTGTGTGAATTATCTAAGTATGTTCTGTGTTTGGGTGTTGTATCATAATATTACGTAAGTATGTTTTTACAAAAAAGTGTTCTATTTTGAATGTTCCATCCGTAATCTAGTCCCCATATTACAAGCTATGCTTAGTTTGGGTCTAGATGGCGCTGTGTGAAATTAAGGTCCAGTAATATTGAGTATTTAGTAAAATTTAGTAATTTTTAGTATGTTCAAAGGAATCGGTCGGATTACTTAAGGAGCGTTACAAACGGCCTATAGGTAACTCAACAGACGGAAGCGTGCCCAAGACACTGGCTACATTGCCACGCTGAATAGCTATGCTAATTCGCTGGCCTAAATAAGAGCCAGCCCTTGGGTCACGTGTCGCTTCAATCAAAAGCCCCGCAAGGTTTGACACTACAATTGCTTATCGCAATAGGCCTCGAGACTTGAGGCGTACTAGATACTTGTAGGTACGAAATTAAAATACATCCTAACAATATTCTTTTACCAGCTGCCAGTTTTCAACTCGCTCGGGGCCGTTGTCACGCTGAGTGCTCTTCGAATTTTGAGCTTTGGTTAGGACATTTTTCAGTTTCGCAAAAAAGTGCCAAAACCCGCGTTAAAATGCTTGCGGCTACACTGGAAGCACACTTCGAAAAAGTGCTTTTAGGTTTGTATGAAGTTTGTTTTGTTCGAGCGCTTGAGCTTCTTAAAAGAACTAAGAACAGGTAGGTACTATGAGATCTTCGTAATCTACTTCGTCACCATCATTATCGTTGTTGCGAATACAGGTGCTCAATAAGCGGCCAAACCCAAAGTCACGGACAGCACTCTGTACCAGGCTGCCTACAGGTGAAGGAAACAATAGAGCACGTGATCCTTCAATAATCTCCTAGCGAAACAGCAAGGAAGAAGATAGGCCTCAGGTAGAGTCAAAGCTAAGGTATAGCGTTAAGTTTTGGGGAAACAGTTATGACTATAATAATGGAAAAGGCATTTATCATTCAAAAACAGGCTATCCGTACCATAATGCGTATTCCACAGCGGGAAGCTTGCGAGAACCAATTTAAGCAATTAAATATTCTCACACTTCCTAGCCTTTATATACTAGTCACTCTAATGGACATAGTGATGAATCCACATATTTACGAGACTGCAGAAAAAAGGCAACACAGAATAAGTACAAGACGTGAAGATATAGTTACGCCGCTTTGTCCACATTTGAATGTCGCAAAACATGGTCCAAGATATCAGGCTGTCAAACTGTTTAACTCTTTGCCGCCTGAACTAAAAATGATAGATAGTCCCGTAATTTTTCATAATAAGCTTAAAAAAATATTGTTAGATGGAGTGTTTTACTCAGTTGAGGATTTTTTGACGTATCATTGTGATTAAGTGTAACTATTCAACATGTATATGGATTTGACATAGATTTTTGATAACCTTTGACCTGATTCCTTTGGAAATATTTTCTGACATTCATTTTATTTTTGTGAATGTAGTTTTTGTGACATTCGTAATATTTTTTTAGTGATAACATGTGATAATTGTATAAAATACCTATATTAAAATACCCGATACTTATTTTATAATTTTAAATACTTACCTAATTGAACTAATGTCTATGTTTAAAATGTATTTGTATGAACTCTACACACAAAAGTATTTTGTTTATTTTGGAATAAATGAAAAAAAAAAAGAGAAATGAAATGAAAGACTTGAAGCAAACATCTTCGGCCGCTACATCATCGTTGTTGAAATGTTTTACATAAAGAAAAGAAAGAAAAACAAAGAAATTTCTTCATAAGATCCACGCTATGCGTATAGTAATCAGATGAAAATTCTTGAAAGGGAAATTGTCTGCTACGTTTTAGGTAGGCAGCACATAAATATATTTATAAAGTAATTACATAATAATAAGTGAGACAACACAATCAACAAGAAAAACCGATAAAATACAACACACAAGAAACATTAGACTACACAACCTAAGTACCTAGTAACTAATGTTGCTGTGTTATAAAATGCGATCTTTGAACCATGAAGGTGCGCTAAAAGTTAGTTTCATTATAAAATACTCTTATTTAGGTAAGTACTTTAGGTGCGATATATTTCACCAGTATAAACAGAGTCTGTGCAGTTGTCGGACCGTATCCACTGGGGCACGCCAGACCACGGCCAGACAAATAAAGATTTATACAGGACAATGTTGGTTAATTGCGCTACGTCAGCACCCTTTGAATGAATGAATGAACACTTTATTGTACTCATAATACTATAGAACAACACAAACATTTAGTAACAGTAGCGTCTAAGTACAATGGGCGGCCTTATCGCTGAAAGCAATTTCTTGCAGGCAATTTTGTAAGGAGAAATGTAAACAGTAATAAATAACAGAAGTAGTGCACAACAATAAGTCTAAATATAAACAGAAATTACAACAAATACTAGTTACATATATAATTAATACAAACTATGGACTAATACATACCTACAACAATAAAAAAAAACAATAAATCAAATAAATATATACAATATAAGTAGTTGGACAGGGTCAGATTTAAATAGAAGCAAGTTAGTGAATTTTCAGCCTCAATTTAAAAGTATACACTGACGGAGCCAGTGTCTTAATTCAGTGGCCAAGTCGTTCCAAAGACGAACGGCCTGAATACTGAACGAGTTACCATAGAATGAATATTATAGTCATATACGGTTATGGCGGGAAATTTTAACAAAAAGTTTTCTGATGATCTAAGACCATGTGAGTGTGAGGAGTACAGAAATTCGAATCTGTCTTTAAGGTAAGCAGACGATTCAGGGGAAAAAAGTACAGAATATAGGGAGAGAAAGAATATGCATATCCCGGCGAAGACGAATAGGGAGCATAGCCCGAAAGGGCCTTTGGTGTGCAGCCGATGCGTTTTTACAAAAACATAATTGATCAAGTACGGTCACGCACACCAAGGGTTCCGAAGAAATTTCTTCATAATAATATATAATAATTTTCCATACTTCAAGACAAAAAAATCTTTCCTTTTTGAAGTCATTAAAATTATGAGAGTGATTTTTACGATTTGCGTGTACACCGACACCTAAAAGCAACACCATGAAGTTGATTAGTAATTATTATCTGTCATGTTTGTGAGAACTGGTATCTTTCATCAAGATGGTTATTCAAATATATATCACAGTACGTGTGAAATAGGTAATATATTTTATGTGCATATATTTGCACATGTGATGATCAGTGGAGATAATAAAATATATTCATAGATATACATAAATATACATGAACCTATTTGTGTGAGATATTTAATTATATATGGTGGTTAATGATAATTGATTGTGATTTGAAGTTAACTCTATTACCTCAAATCTTTAATTGCTTAGATTCAAAATTATTCTCGTATTTTGTTTTGTTACGCTAAAGAAGTTTAACTTTTAACGTGCGTACATAAGTACACACACACGCTTATTATCAGTTTAATAATTTGGTGATATAGCGGCAATAAACACATACTTTGGAAATTTCAACTACCTATTACGGTTCAGGAGGTACAGCCTGCTGACTACGGACAATAGAGGCTTGTTTTAGGGTTCAGTTGACATCCATTATGTACGGAACCCTTTGAAATCTAGAATTACGTACCGAAAAAGGTTAATCTCATCAGAGTATTGGTATTTTTTGGCCTGTAGTGAGTGTAGTCACAATCATCACAACCTCTCCGTCTTCTAGTGGGCACCTTGTAGAACTATCAGAATGTACCTAATAGTCACAAACACAGCCTTATCTTCCTTCTCTCTCCGCCCAGTCTTCGTTAACTCCATTGAAACTTACCAGGTATCGTCATTACCAAATTATTGTCTCCGAAAATCGCCTTGTAGTATTGAGTCCACTTTACCACGCCTCTATACACTCATCTATACGGTTCAATTTCCTACGTTGATATTGTCTTTGCACAAGTTAGCCTCTGTCGAGTCTCGTTAGGTAATCAAATTTGTTTGCAGTGTGCTAATGAACGGGCAGTCTCGGCCGATCGTGATTTGTTTAGTAATGCGGTGCGTTGATAAATACTATCGATTGATCAGACTGCAAGGCGGATAGCGCCTCGCCATCTTGAACAAATTGCAATTTTATTGTAAACTTAGTAAACTTATAAAAGGAATTATAATTAAATGGTCAGCTTATTCAAACAAAAAAAAAAACAACAGCTGACAGTTTATTTTACGTAGCTGATTTTCTACATAAAATAATCTGTCAGATTATTACAATAAACGGTAAGCTAATTCAGAAAACAGCTAGCTAACAAATTAATTAAAAAGCAAGGTGTTTCTGGCTGCAAAAATCATTAAAAACCTAACCTAGGTTAGGTTAGGATGGCAGAGTGGGTACTGACGTACCCCGTCACGTTTAGATTGTACGCTGTCAAAATAACCTTTAGCTGACTTTTTTTGCTTACCGAATATAAAAAAAAAACACTAAAGAACTTACCTATGAAAAATGCCGTTTGTAATACCCGGCTGAAAAGTCGCACTCTGTTACTGAGGGTTCCTATGCATATTTACAGGCAAAAAATCACGTTTCTTGTATGTATGTTCCTTTTAATTAAATTATTTTTATAACATGCAATAATTATGCTTATGTCCTGCTCACGAAACTTAATAGAAAGTGGAAATTTCAGTAATTTAAAAAAAAATAATTGTCTTTCTTTTGCTTATTACTTAAAATTAAGACATAATTGTTAATTTATTTGTTTTTTTTTACTGAAATTTCTACTTTCTATTACATTACATGAGATATCTACAGCCCGCTGACAGAAAGAAACACAGACAGACAGCTTAGGCTTAGTAATAGGGTCCCGTGGCACCCTTCCATTCGGTACCCTAAAATGCCATTCGTTGCATTTCCCGGCTGAACAATAGCATCCGGTCGCACACATGCATATTACGAGTCAAATTAAAAGGAAAAAACAAAAAGATGTTCCAAAGTCAATGACACAATGTGACACAATGACAGCCATTGTCGACCACTTGTGCCTCATTAGGAAGAAAAAACAATTAAACTGCATTCACCTGGACAACTTTAATATTTGCTTCTGAATACAGAGGGTAATTCTTTATTGTCTTAGCTGTAGGGTTGAAAATCGTTAAATTACGTGACCAGATTATAAGGTACCCCTCATCCTCATACATACGTCACTGACGAAGTACCGGGGGCTATTCCTTTATGAGCATTGTGAACTTAAATCGAGTAGTGAATGGCATTGTTTAAATCACCTATGGCCTAAAGCAGACTCAATGTATTATAAGCCGCTCTATGTT
Organism: Venusia cambrica; assembly: GCA_951394065.1. Classification (NCBI taxonomy): domain Eukaryota; kingdom Metazoa; phylum Arthropoda; class Insecta; order Lepidoptera; family Geometridae; genus Venusia; species Venusia cambrica. The sequence continues at coordinate 3,656,257 of OX596044.1, read as the reverse complement.
ATGGCAGAACATAAAAATGTGGAATGGTCTGCCGAGGTTATACCTACTAGCTACAGCATGGGTTGTTTAAAAATAGGCGAATTTTATAGTGCCGGCGTACGATTGATGCTTTTGGTATTTCGAGTGGGCGACCGTAACCACTTTCCATCAGGTGGACCGAGCCGTTTTCTGTTTGCCACCGTGGTGTATAATAAAAACACACCATGTGGATGAGAAAAAAAAATAACTAGCCCGAGGTTCTCGTCTTTCTCCTTGTGCTGTTTGTAATTCATGGCGGTCGTTTTGATTTTTCAAAATGATTTTATTTTTTTATTTTATCGTACGACGGGTAAGCACTTGGCCTTCATCTCATCCTGGTAACAAGTTGAGATAAGGCCGAAGGTGGAGGCGCACTTCACCCGGAATCCTCAACAAACTGAGGAACTGGCTATTTTACCTCTAAATGTCGGAACACAACAATTTTAGAATTGTCATTATGGCGACAGAATTAGGTAAGATGGTGGTAGCTAGCCAGGCGGACTTAAACAAAGTCCTACCACCAACCAAACCAAGCACAATATATTGTACTCCCCATGGGGATCGAACCCGGGACCACTGGATCTCAAATCGGTGTGTTGAACCACTAGACCACAGAGGCGGTTAAAAAAAATATCCTAAACTCATAATGAATCTGTTTAGGACACTTACAATACTCGACCCAGTGTCGAGTTTGGGAAGTGTCCTAAAGAGAATCAATAAAACGGTTGCACGCTAAATCAAAGAAGGTGAAGTTAAATAGCGCATTTTGATTTTGACTTTGACTTTGACATATAAGAAACAGTTCATATTATTTGGTTTCGATTACGTGGCCCGCTGCTTTGTTCCAGAGGGACCGAGAAGATTTTTATGTTGATTAAAATATTACCTATATAGTTGAATACTGTACCCATATATGTATAAAACACTGTATTAATACTATACTGTCTACCTATCGTTGGTTTGAGTTATTGGTAGTAGTTGCCAACGATTTTAAAATTAAATAATTATAGTAAAAACTCGTTCTTGTCACAGCAATGACCCTGTTTTAAGCTACATAGGTACCTCACGCCCCAGACAAGTTAATTTTGTTAATTATACACATGTACTATCAACATAATTTATCTAGATTCTGCATTAAACCACAGCGTAATTTATACAGCTTAAACATATTGGCTTGGTATCGAAACTGTTTCAAATAATTTCCAATACTCAAGTGGCTCTACAATCTAGGAATCTTATAAAATGTAATGTTTTGAACAAAGGGGTATTAATAGATGATAAATTTAAAAATCTGTAGAATAGATATCCTTTATTTGTACGACGGGGAAGTCGTAGACGGGGTATAGAGTTATGATAAGGCCCGTAGGGAGTAAGCGCACTACACTTAGAATCGTCATCAGACTGAGGAACTGCCCATCTTACCTCTATAATTTCCGGCACACAATAATTTAGAATTTATGTTATGGCGCCGGACTAAAGTAAGGTGCTGGTAAGCTAGCCAGGCGGACTTAAACAAAGTCCTACCAAAAACCAGACCAAGGCATAATATTGTAGGTAACCCCCGGGAGGTGACCGGGGATCGAGTCCGGACTCTAGATCTGATGCCGATGGGCAAACCACTAGACCACAGAAACCACCTCTGTGGTCTTCAGGAGAACCTAAGTTACTGACGTAGCCCTCACATTTAACAAGCTGGCCTACTGGCATTGGGAAGGCCGGATAGCTCATAAGAAAACCGTTGCTCAAACAATTAAACGCGAAACGGAATAAGGGAAGAATATCGTAACATGTGTACCAAATTAATGTCAAATACTTTTTTGCGTTTGTGAAACTTCGCTGGTTTTTAGTGTTATTCTTTTGTATTGTTTCTTTTTTTTTTATTTACTGTACGATTCCTATATAAAAAAAACAGTGCACGTATGTGGTCTGCGATGATTATTCTTTCTTTTTCCGTCTCCAAGTCGTATTAAAAAAAATTAAACTATGAATACATTTTTGACATTACAATTTACCCGGACTACACTAGTCTATTGGGAGTGTAAAGACGCAACCTATCATACCTACTGAGCTACAATCGCGCGGTACTTAGCAGGGTTCCGATGAAACATGTTAATTTGCGCGGACCGAGGACATAATTAATCTTGCAATCTGATCAATTCGACCGCAATCGACTTGGCTGGGTAATGTCACTCAGATTATTAATCATCAGGTACTTTCTACGAAGTTGACGCTACACTAGCGGCTTCGATTTCGTGTTTTTTATTAGAGTTGGGGTTCGATGAAATAGAAAGTAACCGATTATAACTCAAATTCAAACATTATTCATCACTAATCTTTAAAACACAGTTAAAAACACTAAGTTATATAAATATATTCCGAACCAATAAGCACACAAATGTCATTTGATGTTAACAATGAAATAGGTAGTTTGTGTTCTTGCCTACGATTTATGTTTAAGACTCTTACCTCAAAAACTTTTTATTATTTCAGACGTTTTACGTGTAATAATTTAACCCGTATTACATTTTCCAGACAAAGCTCCTTTCGCTCATCCCCGTCATAATAGAATATAATCTTTCAGCTCAAGATGAATGAATCTTCTTCGAGACTAGCCATGGCTAGTCTCGAAGTCACCCCACCCTCTCTTGGCTAGTACTAAATCTACTGTTTTCGCTTGTATTTTCACGTGAACACTAAGTCACACCTAACTTACTTACAGAGAAATGATCATAAATAAACCCCCATTCACCTAAAACGGTTTTTTCCTGTAGTTGCTTAAATAATCGTCTTGTTCGGATCGTAAATCTTTGTAATAGTGCTTCTGAGTGGATCCGCTTTGGAGCTTTTAAACTGAAGGAAACACCTGAAAGTGCGGAGGGTAGTTTGAATTTGAATATAGCCACGTGATAACGCTTCTACTCGACATTTAAATAAATGTAAATGGATTCTGAAATTTATTTTTGCCATCCATCTGTTCAATGTTTACTTTTATTGCTACTTGTTAAGCGAAGCAAGGGTTTTTGTTACAAAATTACCATCACTTATAAATTTATGGTTTGGTTATGTTTATATAGACGTTAACTGTCAAGATCAATTGAAAGACTGACGTAAACAGGTAGATGTCATTTGTCAGTCCAAGTTGTGGATTAACGCTGTCTTTGAACGGTCCTTACCCGTGGTTTGAATTAATGTCGTATTTTAACATAATTCAAGATAACGCGACATTATGCTTCACTATCATTTTTACCCCTCGAAGGGCTGTGATAACCCTCAAATGTGTTAATTGATAATTATTATCACGCATAGTTAAGCAATATGGAACACCCAACTTGCGCACTTGAAGTTTTTTATGGTTATGAACCAAATCGAATACGCATTATATTGATATGATGGCTTTAGTTGAGTCAATAAATCAATTAGAAAGCTGTAGGTAACATTGAAGAGTGTAGGTATTGGTCATATTTATCACTAGGACTTTCATGATTATAGCTAACTTGTGAAAGCCCTGGTATTCAAATATTCCATTAATTCCGCGGAATATTTACATTGAATCGACAGTAGCTGTGTACAATTCATGCTAATTGCGAGGGAGGTCGACGGTCCATTGACGGCGTCACACAGTAATGGCTTTTAAGAAACGTAATAAATTATTCGTCGACGCCAGGTGACGTGGGGGGCTGGAGAGGATGGCCCAAAATTCGAGAAATTCGCGGTTTGAAGCGCGATTTTTTTTTTTATCATTAATTTTACACAGCGCTATTAAGTCCCGAACTAAGCAAAGCTTGGAAAATTAGGAATTATGAATTAACTTACATACTTGATCAAACTTAGTTCAGTTTGCAATACTGAACTAAGTTTGATTTTTGTGAGCATTTGTGCCCATTGCCACTGGCGTACACACTATGAACTAAGGTCAATGAGCTACGAGCAATTCAGTGAAACGCACGTGTATTGCTGTTTATTAGCCATATAAATAAATCATTACTCACTTTAACATACGTATACCAACGTCTGTTTGTATTTATAAAATATTTATGACTTGTTCTCAAATTTACGTACATAAACGTCTGTTTTTAAAATGTATTAGACTAGTTTTCAAATTTACGAGAAGCCTTAACGAATTGTTTTTCGATTCGATATATAACCTTACCGGAAATGCAATTCTTAATTTCAGTCACCAATTAATTCAGGCATACAATTTGTAAGTAACAAATGACGAGAAATTCAGTTTTACCATAGATGAAGGTAAATTTGTCTTTGGTCTATCTTTGACAAAATACAATATGGATATTCTGGAAAGTAATTTTTACAAAACCAGAAAATGATTTTTTTATATAAATTATTCTAGTTACCTTTAAGTTTGGTCCTCCACCACCACCAACGAACCACAGCAAACCATTTGGCGCCGGACTTTGACAGGGTAGTTGCTAATCAGCATTTCGATTCCGTTTCCCGGGGTAGCCACTAAGGTTGGATCACACTTACCTCAAGGTGTATTCCATTATTAACAAATACATGAGCTTATACTTTGGACCAAACGCAACCGTCAGACGTACGACGCTCTCTTATCGTTCCCGGAATTCGTCTCTTACTAAGTAATTTACAAAAAAAAGATATCTCTTTCGAGCGACATTGCTGTTTACTTTAATCATTGTGAACGATTTACTATGTTGCGTGCTGCCACGGGGGGCTGTAGCGAAAATGGCAACTCAAGTAGGCAGGGTAAGTGATCTGATTCTTGAGTGGAACTTGTGTAAATTTAACAAAACATTTTCAGTAGCCAATTGCTTTAAAGTTTACATTGCATGTAGGTACATTTTGTGTGATACGCGAGTAATAAAAGTATGCGCCTTTCATAAGCTTTAACAATTAGAATGGGAAGACATGAGAAGACGGGGCAGTGCTTTGTACTGCCCCGTCGTTCAATAAAAAAACATTATTTTGATTTGAGATACCTACGTGTATTTATCGTGGTATTTATCCGCCAAATCGTCGGGTTAAAAACCCGTTTTTATTATCAAAGCATTATTAGCATTCTTAAGTTTGCATCATAAGTTTGTATTACAAATTAATTCTAAGGCGTCAGATGACGCTGCAGCTCAATTTGTTACCAGGTGAGATGAAGGCAAAGCGTTTCCTCGTCGTACAATAAAAATAAAAAGCTTCTGATAAAATACAGAGGGACCTTAAGTGGATTTCACGCTTCATAGTACCCAAATATAAAATGCTCTTATTTTGTTTTTCTAGTAAATAGATTTCTCTTAATATTAAACAATGATGTAGCCTACGGTGGAACACGCCTAAAGGAAATCTATTCACTCTTGACTTGAAGACATAATTGCCATAATATCGTTGGAAAGCCCCCACTCCAAAAATACTATCAACCAAAACATAGAGGGCATATATCAAGGAATACTCTAACACTCGACCCTAAAACCAAAGCATCTATAATAAATATATACAATAACATACTCCTCTGTCATTTACAACTTCAGAGATAATTTCCAAAGGTGCTACTGCGAACCCTCGTAAAAGTTCGTCGTATCATTTCGTACAACATACGAAGTCCCAAAGCCAAATGTCGGAAATTACGCACACGCATACCTGTGGGACGCTATCAATCCTCGTTAATAATTAAGGCTGTTGAGTAACTCCTGTCACAGCTCAAGATGGGATGGTTTCTTTACTACATTATTATAGCAAGCAGTTGAACAAACTAAACAAATAAAATAATAAAAAGACTAGCTACCCGCAACACAGAACTTCCTAGTGTGGAAGCCAAATATCTACTTTATGTGAGTAGGTATAGGTATACACTAGCTTTTTAGAATATAAGTAAGTATATTTTTGAATACGAACAAATATAAAATATGTATATTTTGGAAGCACCTTTTTGAATAAATACGTACTTGAACTTGAAACGTTTCGACTGTAAACCTCTTTGGTGTGTAGCGGTTTCTCAAACAGGCAAAAAGTTTACGGATCGGAAAACAACACTTTTTGTCCGTATCCGATAGACTTCAACGCTATTCTCAAACTATTTCTGAAAATCTTCTGTGGAAGTTTCGAATACTAATGTCAATATTATATAAAATTTTGTATATCCGGAATATTATCCGGCGTTCCCGGAATCTCCATCGGACGTTTTCGAATTTAAATGCGATTAAACTTTTCGAATATTTGACAATAGCTATTTAAAACTTTTCGAATATTTGAGAACTTTCTGATTGGTCAAATAAAAAAAAATTATGCACTGGCAATAGGGCAGAACATATTATGAAATTAAAGCTGTCTAGTAACTCTTCTGCCATAGCTGAAGAAGCGATGGTTTCTTACATCGGCCAGGGTCATTGGCATGCAAGTGCAATTCAAGCTTTGTAGCTTGCGGGGCTACTGAAGTTGATGAAAGGCTAGATCAAGATGTTCCAATTATTGTTTTAAATGCGAAAGTAGAGTGCTGTGAACCATGTTTTGTGAGATTCGCGATATAAACGGGTGAAATGCGCATCCACCGGATATAGGTAAAAAGCTCACATTTGATTTTGTGACACCGGTGTCAGACCCAGAGAACCCGGGTTCAATACCCAGGGGAGTACAAAAATATCCTTGGTTTGGTTAGTGGATGGACTTTTTTTAAGTCCGTCTACCACAATAATAATTCTAAATCGTTGTGTTCCGGCATATATACGTAAGATAGCCAGTTCCTCAGACTTGAGATTCCGGGTAAAGTGCGCTTCCATTTTCGGCCTTATCATAACTTGAAACTATGTGATGAAATTTGTAGGATAGGTAATGATCCAGCTGTTCTTCGTTAAGCTAATGATTAGCACTAACTCTACCTCACAACATGAGATAAACCAAGCGAGCATTGCCTTTCCTTTGTCATTCAGCTAATTAGTCTAAACTTTGAGACATATACGAATTAAATTATGTATGTTGTTTTGTCGTCGATGCATTTTTTATTTTGAAACTCGTAGGTGTAACTCATTTATATAATAGGTATACCTATGATATTTCGCAAAGATTTAGATGGCAAAAGTAAAAAGAACTGCGTTGAGAGATTTTTGGTGGAATTAAATCTTATCCGACATGCTACTGTGACGTGCTACTCCAGACTGGCGCCTGGCGTGGTGAAACAGATTATCTAGTTGTCGCTGATTTCAAAATCAAAAATATATAAATGTGTTTTTTATTTTTTGCAAAATTATTCATTCCAAACCTATATACTATTATATTCTATACTAATAACCATTTTTTAAATTTGTTTCGACCTCGATCCTAATTGATAAAAAGACCTACTCGTAGTATAATAATGTTTCCGTCGGCAGTCCCCATGACAGTATGAGATTATTGTATGACAGAGAAGCCCTTGATCTTTATCTCACCAGTTGTCAAGTTATGATCAGACCGGCTGTTTTACCGTGTACCGTGTATTTCGGCTGTTTACCTCTAAATGCCAACACAACAATTTAGAATTGTTTGTATGGCGACAGACTTAGGTAAAATGGTGGCAACTAGTCAGTCGGAGACAAAACAAACGCTACCACCAAACAAACCGAGCACAAACTTATACACTCCTAGAAATGTAACCTAGGACTTCTGGATCAAATACCGGTGAGCAAACCACTATAGACTACTGAGGCGGTTTATATTGCAAAGTTTGTGATGACATAAGTGAAAAGGGCTAAAATAAAGTACTGAAAAAACGCTTTTTCATCACAATTATTAGCCCCCTAAGCATGTCCCTTCGAAGGATGCTAAATCATCACCCTTCCTCCATTTGCGAAATAGCCGGCCGCCTATTAAATGACGATTTCTCACGTTCAACTCAGTCCCCTCTGAAGCAGTTTGAAGCCATTTCACTTGCATTGGGGTCGGAACTGATTCTTTCCTTACACTTTTCTTACGCTAGTTTGCAGCTCAAGGCTCGGTCGATATTGTGCCCGTGCTTAAACTTTGCTAACATTTTGTAAGTCTCTATTTTTTCTGGTAAGTCAAAGCAGTTTCATGAGAAAGGAGTTTGTGAAGTACTATTTGAATCTTGAGTATTTAAGGGTGAGTTAGACCATAATTAAGATATATCTTCAAATTTCTCTTCCAAACATTTTCTATCGTAAAATTAGGTAATTGATATTATTTGATAAATGGTTTTTTTTTTAAGCAGTCTGCACAAAAAAAGGAAAATGTTATTTTGACAGTATCATATATTTGGCAAAGTATGGCGGTAGAATAATATAAATTATTTTTTTTGCATCCTTGCTCTTCTAATTCACATTACATGCTGACAAAGTACCTATATTTATATATTGCTAGCCATTTAATGATAGCTAAAGTAAATTTATCATCGCCTGAACTCTGTTAGGGTTGTAACACTCGTAAGATATGCCTACCTAACATACCTAGCCTACACTGAGTGTACTATAATAAGTACTATCTTTTAGGGTTTCTAGTGGGAGTCGTCACATGCCAAACAACAGGTTCGTGACGTCTTCAGGAAGTGCACACAGGAAGTCAAGAGAAACATTCACAGCTGATGGTGTGGTGCAAGTAATGACACAATAGCGAGCCCATATTTAATTTCATTTTTGCAAATTATGCTGATTTATTTCGCAATCATTGCAAGAAGCAATGTTTTTTTTTTTTTAAATGGGGAAGCTGTTGACGTCGAGGCTTGACTGAGTATTACCGAAATATATGAGGCCTAAGACGGAGCGAGTTTTCCGATAAGCTACCTATTAAAGGCCCAGCGCACCGATGAAACACAGCGAACTGATTGGCGCCGGACTTTGGCAGGAGGATGGTCGCACCTTTATGTGCACCATTTTTCGATGGTATACTAAAATGGTTGATGGGTTTTTTCGGGACAGGTGAAAGGATGATTCGATCTGAAACCAAATAAAGGCAACAAATACATTATAATATCACATCAGACATTTCAGTTTTTTCATGCCTTACTTGGTCAGTTGGTAGATGCTTTGCTTTCTGCGCTGTTGGTTGTTGGTTTGATTCTTAATCAGGACAAACATTCGTGTGACGAAAATTAAATGTTTGTTCTGAGTTTGGGTGTTGAGTTGTATGGTAAGTAAGTATTAACATAAAAACTATCCGTAACTTGGTTCCCATATAACAAGCTTGTATGAAATCAATATCCTGTAATATTTATTTATTTATTTATTGGAAAACCAACAGCTCTTAAAGTTAAAATAACAGAAGCAATAGAATCAGAAAGCTAATACCTAACAGGTTTTCACGTCTAGATAATCAGTATGAAAACAAAAATGCGAAGAAATGATCGACCGTACCTATCTGTAAGTTTAAGGTTTCATAAAAAAAAAAAAAATTACCAGCATGTTCAAAGACTTTTCATGTATTCAATAAACTGCATAACACGCGCATCCAAGCACTGAAATTATCCATTAATTCAACGTTTTTTTTAAGTTGACACCATTTTTATTAGTAGCCAAGCGTTTGACATATAGATCACTAGAAAACCAAGTAGATGAAGCCTATGATGAAGCACGCTTAAAAAAACGTATTCCGCAATCTCTCGCTTCTTGCTGGGAGCAGTCAAAGCTACGACTGCCGCCATCTTGAGAGCCAGTGGACTTTAATTTATAGCCCACAAAAGTGTTTGAATTGTTAATGTTTAACTAATGCTGAGGAAGTCGGGCTTTAGTTCTTACCAGCAGTGGTTGATTTACATGTTGTGTGGTAGCTCTCAGACTATCTGTTGACTATCCGGTGTTGTGTGTAGTGAAGTGTACTCACTAACCTTTATTAGAAGCCATGCAGTCGAATTTCACCGAAAAGGAATATATGCTTTAAATATATTTATCTTTCTACACTTAACCTCCTTTCCTTTATAAAAATATCGATCTTCGGCCTTATGAGGACTTGTGAGGTGAGATGAAGGCCAATGTACCCCGACGCACAATAAAAAAAAAAAAAAGAGTTAATATGCTCTAACCTTCTGGGTAGGCTCGCTCCATCTAGATCCCATTCTTGCTTATGCAAGTTTTGAGGAGCAGAGCTGTCGCCCTACCGGTTCAGAACCAGGCCAGGGTATTGAATACTTTTTAAATACTTTTATGAACCGATATAAAATATGAATACTACCTATTTAAAAACATAAAGCTATAGATAGATATTTTGCTATGTAGTTGTATAATAATTACCTATATGTGTAGATCAATGCTTAGTTTAATGTTAGTTTATTAAGTACTTAGTTAATTTAGTTACCTATACCTAGATAGCGAGCGTGAGCGCCAACACAAACCTGTAATGGTTTTTATTGTGCAATACTTAGTTTAAATGTACTGTAACTTTCTAATAAATTAATCATTCATTCATTCATATTCAAATCATATTCAAGTATGTTCTGACTTTAAAAAAAGAATAATAAAACATTAATCTAGGTTTTCAAAATCTCACACTCCCCCGTGTGCGTATTAGGCCTAAAAAGAGTAGGGACAAAGTTAAGCTAAGCTTATTAATACATACTTAGTTTTTAGAAGCTATAGAGATTTTATGGTCATTATAGGTTGTTTTATCTATGGATTGACTTCATCGTTACTAGTCAATTCTCTGAACGTCAATAATACCTATAGGTACTTACAATAACGACTACTCTGGCTCAGCTCTATTTTAATTTCCTAATGGAGCTCCCTAGAGAAGACCCCTGGATGGCTCATAGCTTGCTATTGTTATTGCTTTGGTTTCTCTTGTGTGGGAATAAAAATAGTATCGGTTTTTTATTGGTTACCGCAAGGTTTTTATTTAACCGCCTCTGTGGTTTAGTGGTTTGCCTTAGTTCCTTAGAGGTCCTGGTGTCGATCCCCTGACGGGGTACAAATTTGGGCTCGGATTGCTTGGTGATATGGAGGTCTTTGTTTAAGTTCAGCTAGCTATAACCATCTTACCTCAGTCTGTCAGCATATCAACAATTCTTCTGTTTTCCCGCATTTAGAGGTAAGATAGCCAGTTCCTCAGTTCGTCCTTATCATAGCTTGACAACAGGTGAGATCAAGGCCAAGCGCATCATGATATAAAATAAAAAAAAAATCCATTTCCATTTTTGTTTGAGAATTAACAAGAAGTTTATAAAAATAATATTCGAAACTCCTCAGTTCTGATGATTTCCTTATGTTTGTTGTCATGAGGAATTTTCATGAGTAATACCAACGATAACAAATAATTATTGGATGTTACGCTTAGGCTACACACCTCAACTCCACAAATACTAACAAGCTAACGAGTTTCTTGCCTTTCTCATTATGTGCTGGCTACGATTCCAAACGGGCAAAAGACTTGATTCCAAAACGATGCTTAAAAATATTTCTGAATAAAGAATTTTTGACATTGACTTTACACATGAGAAAAATGACAATAATTACTGCAATAATCGGGACGTTATGTTGAAATTAACGCGCTAATACATTATATTTATATATCTACACGAATTAGCGCGTTAATTTTCACAATGGCATTTGACGTTGGACGATAGCTGGGGTGCCGTCTTTTTTGACAGATCAACCGGCTCCATCGCGATGGTGTTATTCGTAGTTTTTTTCCATGTATCGTTCATGAAGTAATAATTAACACTCATTATATAAAAAGCGCAGCATAAGCTCCATAATTAAGAAGTTCCATTTTCAACTCAATGGTTTTCACGCAACAATTATCGAGTTGTTTGACTCGATATTGACATTAATATGGAAAAAGCATTCGAAATAACAATAATTTACACATTTTTAAAATATTCTTAACGATTTGGTAAGAAACATATACAAGGAACATGACAAGACATTTCAATGTAACAGACAGACGTATCTTTTGCATGTCACATATACATTGTAGGACGAATTTTCTCAAGGGATACTCGGGTCACGTCAATCAAAAACCACTTTATTCCTTATTCTTTTAGGAATAAACAAGTTTTCATAATGCAACCCCACACCCACTGAATAGTTGATGAGATGTCGGGAATGGAATTTTACTTATGATAAGGGTCAAAAGCAAAAGTATATATAAATGAACATCCAATATGGAGCTTTTGTATGAATCCAGAAAACCGTAGGTTTTAATACATTAAGAAAGGAGCACAAACATCTTCTCAGGGTGAGTTTTTTTCCAGGGCCACTGAGGCCAATTCTGAAACCGTGAGAGTTATCGAAAAGTCATTGTAGGAGTTACGTGCTCGATTTCAATTTTCACGCTGTATACAATGGCGGGGTTATCGCTTAGAAATTGTATTTTGTCTTTTGTATCTTCAGCCACTCAGTGCCCATTTATGAGCGTAGGCCTCTCCCACCTCCTTCCATGCGCGACGAGCGGTTTTCGTAGCCATCCACTGGTATACCGCATGTCAGGGATAATTACATAATTAAGGGATAATTACATCCACAGATCTTGGTGGACGTCCTCTATGTCTGCTGTTCGCCCAACGTCTTCATTCAATCATTTTTCTCGCCCAACAATAGCGGGATCTGTTGACAAAGCAAAATTATCCAAATGAATTATTTAGTCAATTCATCGCGTGGCATAAGTTTAGAGCGTGATCAGCTGACTAACGAGCATATCATTAACAAGACTCATAGCTCAGTTGGTAGTAACTCGGCTTTCTGAGCTATAGGCTGTGGGTTCGATTACCACCCAGGACAAACATTTGTGTGATGAAAATAAATGTTTGGTCTGGGGTGTTGTATCATATAGTAAATATGTATTTACAAAAAGTATTCAAGTATTCTATCCGTAATCTAGTTCCCATATCACAAGCTACGCTTAGTTTGGGGCTGGATGGCGCTGTGTAAAATTAATGTCCTGTAATATTTATTTAATTCGATAGGAATTGTACTGTAAAATTTCTAGTCAAGTTTATTGCTTTATTTGATCATCAACATTTACAGCGCTTTACATTTTTTTAAAGTAACAGATTCATGACTTTTTCCATTTCGATAATTCCACTCTATACCTCTGATCACTATATTTTTTAAAACATAATTTAGACCAAAATTAATGCAATAGAGATTTATTGGAAAAATTCGCGGAACGGAGTGTGGGAAGACCTCCCACCCGATGATATGACGACATTGTAGCTGTTGTGGGGAGTCTATACCCATTATAACAATTCTAAAATTGTTGTATTCCGGCATTCAGAGGTAAGATAGCCAGTTCCTCAGTTTGTTGAGGATTCCGGGTGAAGTGCGCCTCCACCTTCGGCCTTATCTTAACTTGTTACCAGGTGAGATGAAGGCCAAGCGCTTCCCGTCGTACAATAAATAAAAACGATGGATGGAGATGGCTCAGGTGATCGCTATTAGTGGCGTCGATTGGAGTATCTTCAAATGATGATACATTATTATATATTAATCTATAAACATTGATATTACAAACACTGTGGTATGATGACGTATTAGTGCCGAAGCCATAGATTCCGTCCCCTGTAATTTATTATCTATCAGTTTTGGTAACGAGAATTTTTCGATACACACTGGTGAAGCTATTGACGAACAACGCTCTATTCCCAAACGTACTAAAAAAAAATGTCAGCAAACTCTATGAAGGTTCTTAATTCTTGTTCAAGCCGCCTCTGTGGTCTAGTGGTTCAACCCACCGATTTCAGATCCAGAGGTCCCGGGTTCGATCCCCATGGGGAGTACAATATATTGTGCTTGGTTTGGTTGGTGGTAGGACTTTGTTGAAGTCCGCCTGGCTAGCTACCACCATCTTACCTAATTCTGTCGCCATAATAACAATTATAAAATTGTTGTGTTCCGGCATTCAGAGGTAAGATAGCCAGTTCCACAGTTTGTTAAGGATTCCGGGTGAAGTGCGCCTCCACCTTCGGTCTTATCTTAACTTGTTACTAGGTGAGATGAAGGCCAAGCGCTTCCCCGTCATACAATAAAAAAAAAACACTGTCAACAATAGAGGTCCACTGCTGGACATCAGAAATAGGGTTTCTCGACTCACACGATGTCTGTCTATATTTTAGACGGAAGGTCTAAGGCGAATGGAAAATATATAATATTCTTGACGTGTTCCATTATATCGTAAACCTAGAATAATGTAAGGTTGCATGGACTTGCTAAAAGCTTAAAAATCTTAAACTAGTTAGGAGGCTGTCGGTATGTTGTTGGGCGTCGACAGTTTTCGTCATTTGTAAAAGCTAGAGATAGAACTTGTAGTGTAGGTACATAAATCTTCAGGTCAATAAGATTTTCAGAAACAGGATTGGTGAAAATTTTCTCGATTGAAAAAATTAAAACTTTTTTGACACTTTTCCATTTTTTTTTCGATTCTTCTCTATGCTATCACATAAATAGGCAATGTTGTGTTTTTTCGATAAAATCTCGCTCATCCGTTTCACTCAGCTAAGTACGAGTATGTATGGCGCCATGTTTCTCACTTTATGCACCTAGATTAGCTTCTTAAAATGGGGCGCCAGGGTATATATATATATACATATATATACGTTATATATGTACGTTACATACGTTCATTAAGGATTAAAAACCTCTTATTATCAAGTCACAGTCTAGATTTCTTTATTTGTCGTCTTTAATACCTGTATGTCCAAGCAAATCGACGAAAGCCAATCGGGTGGAAGAAAATTGATCATCCCCTATCGAAACGCGGGCAATCCAGAATCGCCTGTTGATATCAGGACAGGCAATAATCTTTATCAGGATATCGCAATTGTAGCCTGTGACATGCTGATACATAATATCCTACTAGAAGCATTGCAGAGGATTCGAAAGTTAAAAAATGTTGTTTTTTGCACATCTCAAATCAAACCATATGCTAAATCTCAAAATTCTTTAAATGGGGGCGAAAGCTGTACACTGAGCGTATCAATATTTGCCGCGGCGGTCGCGTCTTATGAATTGACCCCTCCAACACAGCCCATGGATGTCGTAAAAGCCGATTAAATGATCTCACTAGAAGAATAATACAAGAGCATAGTAACAAAAGCATAGCATAAGCGGAAAAATATATACATACATAAAACTTAGGGTCAATGGACCCTAAGTAATATGTAAGCGCTAAATGAAACGATAGTACCGAATAAACGATAGTTTTCATTTACGTTGTACATGCTGTTAGTTTTCCTTATAAATAAATAAAATAAAATAAATCAATAAGTAGTATCGATACATTTAAACATCGTGAAACAAAGTTTATTTATAGAAGGCAATCATTATAAACAGTTTTGTTCGTTCTAAGTTTGAACTTACGTTTGGCCGTTTTTCGCTCTGCAATTGTAAGAGACCAAATAACAATAGATACTACTTACACTTACAGGTAATAAGGTAGGCACCTTACCACCTGTACCTTATAATGAATATATTGGCACGAACCTCAACGTCAAAAACTGATTAATTAATATTATCTTAAAACATTGATTATCACATAATTACCTAATGGGCAGTTTCTTTACATTGAGAAATCACCATTTAACTGTCAACTGGTATAGCAACATCGGGCCAGGCGTTCTTATCGTCGATAAAGTCACTTATTTTGTAGTAGGCACTTTTAATTACATTATTCTTTATATACAATTTGAATTTACGAGCAGAGAGTTTGGTGGCGCTTTGAGGAAGCTTCTTATCGAATCATACACAGTTTCCTAAGAATGAATTATTTACTTTTCCTAAGCGATACCTGGGTATGTCAAGTTTATTTTTCTAGTATTAACACTGTGTATTGTGTGTCTTCTTTTATCAAACTCATCAATGTACCTGTGAGCGTGCATTAGATTTTCATAAATGTATTGGGAGCTGACTGTAAGAATACCAATCTCTTTAAAACGTTCCATGAGGGAGTCACAGAAGTCAGTAGTAGGTTGATCACATCTACCCTGATCTTAGTCCTTATATTATAACCGCCTCTGCTTCTGTGATGTAGTGGTTCGCCCACCAGGGTCAGATCCAGAGCTCCCAGGTTCAATCCCCATAGGAAGTACAATATTGTGCTTGACTTGGTAGAACTTTGTCGAAATCCTGGCTAGCTACCACCATCTTACCTAATTCTGTCGCCAAAATAACAATTCTAAAATTGTTATGTTCCGGCATTTAGAGCTATTTAAGCCAGTTCCTCATGTTGAGGATTCCGGGTTAAGAGCATTTCCACCTACAGCCTTATGATAACTTAAAAATGAGGTGAGATGAAGGCCAAGCAGTTCCCATGTCGTACAAAAAACGAAAAAAAAGTCTGTCTCAAATTGCTTACCAACTAAATGCCGTTGACAATTTCCCGGCTCTTTGTAGACACATAGCGTGAATATGCAAATGCTGGCCGTTAAACAATGCTATCGAATGCCACCCAATGTAACAGCTATTTAAAAACTACCACAACAACCGAATGGGGTGTTTATAATTACGCTATTATACCATTACGGTTGTCCTGAATTAATAAGTAGAACGGTTTTGGGCTCATCCATTTTATTATTAGATGTTTGTGCGACCTTTTAATTTTTAAAAGGATCCCAAAACGCATTTTTTTATTGGTGATAGCCAAGCTTTTGACCACCAGCTTACATGATATACAAGAAAAGATGGAGCACGCTTGCCTAAAAGAAACCTGTTCACTATGGACTTGAAGACTCCAAGATTGTATTTGTGCGGGAAAAACAGACGACAGCTAGGAGTTCCATTCCATTTATCAGTATAAGTATAGCAAAAGTTTACCTACTCTGTGGTCTACTCCAACATTCCCCGAACACTTGTGGTAGGACCTGAAAGGTCCACCTGGCTAGCACCCACCCTCCTGTCACAAGTCCAGCATCAAATGGTTTGCCGTGTTGCGCCATGGCGCGGGAGAGCCTGAGTAACTTATGGGAATCTCGTTTGCCGCGAGAACCGTCTGAGTGCCTTCTGGGAAGCTTGCTCCATCGTAGACCCCAAACTTGCTCTGACCTAGAGCTAGTAAAGCCAGTCAAGATCCAACCCACCAGTTTAAAAGGAGGTTAAAAGAGTAATACGTGGGTAAAAGTTTCGGCCATGTACATCGAATGGGTGAAGATCGAAGCGTCAAGAGAGCATATCTGGGCAGACCAGTCAGCCGTCGACCGGTTGGTCGTCCCAAGTATCGCAGGAGGGACAGACTCGGAGCTGACCTGCGTGAGCTTGGAGCCGATAGCTGGCAAGACAGCGCGAAGGACAGGGGAAAGTGGAGAGTCCTCGTATCGGAGACCAACACTCACTTTGGGTTTCTGCGCCGTAGGAGTAAGTCAGTAAATGATTTAGGTACATGTCTTGAACACAAAATACAGCAAGCTAAATAATATGTTTTTTACGTTGATGTTTAGTCAATAATTACTCATAAATTTTCATTTTTGAATGGGGTCTGGTGACCTACTAAACAGGTTTTTGTATACAACCTTGCAGGCACCCACATGTTATGTCTACTTGACTTTCTTTTCTTTCTTTCTTTCACAAAGAGATAAATAAATTGAGAAAAATACATTATTTCATTTCATTTTGTTATTTGCGTTGATATAAATAGGATACCGTAGTAATACGGACATCATCATATAAAGCCCTCACACGTCTACTGCTGAACATAGACCTCCCCCAATCAACGCTACAAATATTTGCAAGGGAAGTTGTTTTTGTAAATATTTGTGGCGTCGGGTTACCTTAGGACCGTTACAAACACTTTAGTAGTCGAGTCTGGTACTGGTCTGGACTAGTACTAGGTAGACGGAAGCGTGGCTAAAGTATTCCCTGCATTGCCACGCTTAATAGCTATTTTAATTCGTTGGCCTAAATAATAACCAGCCCTGCACTGTATAAATAGGTACTTATGCTATTTTTGTATACTGTATTACCTGAGCATAATGAGCAGTAAACAAGAATTTTAAATAGAAAGGAAATTAATGCACACACCCAAATGAGACATTAAACGAAAAATGATAAAAAATACGCCGTTAAAACTTTACGATGGCATGACAGCGGTAAAAGCTAATAATGATGTTTTATCATTCATAAACTTCACCTTTATTACTTTGTTAGCAAGCTCTTTTGCTCTTTTTGGGCTTCAAACATTTAGGAGAAGTCAACTTGGTGTTTGCCAAAAATAAATTCGTAGTAGTTAAATGTCACCACGAAAATTCAATGACTATAAGTGAGTTTCTCCACATATGTTTTCTTTTGTATAGTTTGATGTGCAGAGTGGAGGAGATACAGAGCACAACCAAAACAGAAAACTGGACCGAAACAACAGCAGACCGTGACAAGTGGAAAAGACTGAATGAGGCCTATACCGGAGTGTTCTAACCTAAATATGACCAAGGAACTTTAATTAATTTTGCATTAGTGTCATGACAACAAGTTACATTTGATAATTAAACGAAGTACGTAATATACAAAAATTGTCATTAAAGTATGACATAATGAGATAAATTTAGATATAAATTATAACGAGCATGTGAGTATTAATGACTAATATGTATCAATGACAAAAAATGTTACAATTGGAAATTGGCTTATGGAATAAAAGGCTTTTTATTTTTTTTATTTTGTAACGGTAATCTACGAATTTTTCGATTATTTTGGTTTCATAACAATTCTTAATGAATACCACATTGTACATTTACTTGAATATATAAAACATCGGTATCTTTATTTACGAGCCTTTCTTCAGTCGGTAATTATCTAGGTCATTCTATTCTTTAACAAGCCTCATAGCTCAGTTGGAAGTAGCTCTTCTGCGCTGTAGGTTGTGAGATCGATTCCCACCCAGGACAAACATTTGTGTGATGAATATTGATGTTTGTTCTGTGTTTGGGTTTTGTATTAGTAAAGTATAATAGTTCCCATATTTATAAGCTATACTTAGTTTGGGGCTAGATGGTTCTGCGTGAAACGAATGTCCTGTTATATTATATTCTACTTAATCTTGTGCTTCCGTGTCCAATTAATAACAGCATCATATGTTAAAGTGATAAGGGCCTGTATAACCATGAGTGACTGAAAATACTTTACTGTACAACTTATAAATAAAACTGGATATCGTAAAAAATATTTAGGTATACATTAGGCGGTCTTATCGGTTCTACAGGTTCACCCATCGGTATTGAACCCAGAGGTCCCAGGTTCGATCGCCAGAGGGTACAAATTTGTGCTCGGTTTGTAGGGTTGAAATTGACACTGCATCCATAAATTTAATACCATCCATTACACAATCGGTTTATTATTCATCTAATTGTAGACAGACAGACATGACAACCTGAATTAATCCGTTATGATGGTATTGCGCATTACGGGGATGATAGGAATTTATATTATCTCCCGAGAGTTAATGAGCAATAAGGACGAATGTCGAATGAATTGCCTGCGAGTAGCGAATAGCCTAACACGAGACGCAAACTGATTCGCTAGCGTCACATAAAAATATCGTTAAAAAAGCACAGAATATGTGCTTATTTTTATCCTGTGTCTCCTTTTAAGGTTGGCTAGAAGAATTTTTAGGGATAAGTCTAATTTGTACTCATACATTATGCCATCTAATATTTGTATCCATTTTTAATTCGCGTCGAAGTAGTGAATTTTGTCATTTCTTTTAGATTCAAGTCTTATAAAAATGTATTCGATTTATAAATCAATTATAAAATGTATTCAATTTAACTGTAAATAAACATTAACTAACTATAGGTGCGAATTTACAAGTAGTTAAATAGAAAAAAATATCAAATGGATTATCCACAAAATTAATATTTTATCGATAACCCGTCAATCGTTGTCACCAGATTGTAACGTGGCCAGAGTGTATTAACACGTTGGATGGCAAAATCCCATAAATATAAAAACATACTATAAATATAAAAATACAATGTCAAACAATAACCTTAACCGCCTCTGTGGTCTAGTGGTTAAACCCACCGATTTTAGATCCAGAGGTCCCGGGTTCGATCCCCATGGGGAGTACAATATATTGTGCTTGATTTGGTTGGTGGTAGGACTTTGTTTGAGTCCGCCTGGCTAGCTACCACCATCTTACCTAATTCTGTCGCCATAACAACAATTCTAAAATTGTTGTGTTCCGGCATTTAGAGGTAAGATAGCCAGTTCCTCAGTTTGTTGAGGATTCCGGGTGAAGTGGGCTACCTTCGACCTTATCTCAACTTGTAACCAGGTGAGATGAAGGCCAAACGCTTCCCCGTCGTAAAAAAAAAAAAAACAATAAACACGTCACGAGTATTGTCACTATTAGACGCATTAGTCCGAGACCGTCACGCTGCGTCACCCCTCACCCTTCGTTCGAACTTTACAATGTTTTTCATTGTTTTGTTGTCCTACAATATAATACTTTCTTGAATTGCTTTGTAAGTTACTTCAAAACCTATCAATATATGACAAGCTACAAGAAAGTTCATGTTTCCTGTTATTTGCTACATTCAATTAAAATCTATAAATTGTCTTTGAATTGCCGCGGGGTTAACCGCCTCTGTAGTCTAGTGGTTTGTCCACTGGTGTCAGATCCAGAGGTCCCGGGTTCGATCCCCATGGGGATTAAAATATTGTGCTTGGTTTGGTTGGTGTTAGGACTTTGTTGAAGTTTGTCTGGCTAGCTACCTAAGTCTGTCGCCATGACAGACAACAGTTTTAAATTGTTGTGTTCCGGCATTTAGAGGTAAGATAGCTAGTTCCTCAGTTAGTTGAGGATTTTGGGTGAAGTGCGCCTCCGCCTTCGGTTCCATCTCAACTTGTAACCAGGTGAGATGAAGGCCAAACGCTTCCCCGTTGTACCTGCAATAAAAAAAAGAATCTGATAATGAATCCAACACTCATTCAATAACAGCAGCGGCGTCAAACGACAGGCATTCAATAGACTGCAACAAAGGAGTCACGGAGTAGAAGAGCTCTTTATGAAAGGTTTCGTCTGGGGAAGTACTACCACCATACACATTGCTGTGTTCATGTCTGAAGGGTATGGCTGCCGATGATAAATAATGCCGAAGCTAGAAGCGTACTTCACGTGGAATCTCCAACAGTCTGAGGAACCAACAATTTAGAAAGATTTTTATGGCGACAGACTTAGATAATATGATCATTTTCTTTGTGGAAGTGACCTAGGCAGTAAGGCTTGGTTATAACATCCAAATCGACAAGTACACGTCCATGTTTGTTCCATTTCCAAGTCATCTATTAAAAAATCGATCCTCAGTCATGAGAAAACACGAAGGAGGATGATAAAAATATGGTTTCAAATATGTAGGTATGTTATCTTAAGGGTTTAAACATTATAATTGAAGTAATCTTCACAAGACCAGCGGAACCAAGTACAGAAATGCATGAATTGGAATGCAGTCATGATCGTTACGCTGTTGAATCAGCTGTGACAGCTTTGATATTATTTCATAATACAACATGACATCCGGTGAACGACCTTTTAATGTTACTCATTATTTGAAAAATTATTATAATTGACCGAGCGAGCGGAGCGTCTCGGTTTCGAGATTGGCCCAAAATGCTATCTGTCAGCTGTCGGCTGTCGGTTTGTTTTTACAGGTCGCAATTTTCAACCGATTTTGATGAAAATTGGCACACATGTTCCTTGATTTAATTAAAAATATCTACTAATCAGACTACGCAGTCCTCTCCGCCTTTGCAAAACTAATCCGTAGACACCAGGTTCGATCTCCTCAAACCAAGGGAACGCGAGTAATCGCTACAACTTCTACCCCTATTTGCTCAAAAGTCTAAAAGGAAAAGTTAAAGTAGAAAGCATCGGTTATTGCATGGTTATAAGGGAGGTCTATTGTTCTTACAACCACTAGTACTAGTGAAAACGACCGGGGCTTCGTTCCTGTCATCGTTTTGGCAATCGCAGTGCCACCTATCGGGTCCAATTCTGAATTTAAACTATCAATCCACTCAAACAAACGCATAAAAAAAACATCAAAATCATCCCAGTAACAAAGACGATGATGATGATGTGAAGATTACTTGTAATAGCTGGTAATTGTATATCAATATAAATCTGGAAACAGTTTTTTTTTAGTAACAAATCCGTTAAATTTCTTTGAATAAATCGTATAGAAGTATCGTGTAGAGGCAGAACACGCCAAAAAACAAAATCGATATCAATTTTTTTCAAAGAAATTTTGCGGATTTGTTAGTTACTAAATATCTTTCTGTTTTTAGATGTATACTGAAAAATGGATCTCACTATACGCCTGAATCAATTAGCTATATAGTTGGTATCATTTCGATATATTTTTCTAGAAAGTAAATATAATCTTTTTTGAAAAACATACAGAATAAATGATTATAGCAGGGCCACTGCTTACAGCTTTGTCTACTATTTAAATTCATGCACCTACAAAGCAACTGATAATCTAGAATCGTTTTAAATCGTAATAAAGAAGCAAATTTTTGCATGTAGACAAAATGTAGGGTCTTTAAAGCGCAGAATAATGGTGTTGAGCTCATCTTGTGTAGATAAAGAGTTTAGATAAATGGTACAAATCACTGCGTACAACACGACTTTGTATGGCTTCTTTCAGATGCAAATGGCTGTATTAAATTTGCAATTTAGACCTTGATAACGAATATCAAGGCCCAAGTTATAAAAGGTAGAGAAAATAACAATGAACCAGACTATTTACCTTCATTATATGCAACGAGTATAGATTAATACATTATCTACATATTACTTTATTGTACTCCACAGTAATTATCATCATATTACTAGAAAATACCAACCGACCAACTAGGTGGACCAACCAGCCTGGTTGGTCGGTTGGTAATAGACGCTCGATGCTATTGTTTTGACAAAAAAGGGGATTTCAACTTTTACCCTGCCGCAACCTCCAGTGTTTAACTAGCATGGAGTTTTGTACCTCATTGTATACACATAATTACAAACGTACAACTGTTTTTAGTATTCTTTTATAGAATGCTAAAAACAGTTGCAAACTACTGAATCAAATCCTAACATCAAATTTAAACCACCACCTAATCAATTGATTAGCAACAATCAAATGTATGTGGGAAGATAAAGAAACAACACCCAATTTAATCAACGAAAAAAATAATCTAAGTGTCTTTTTTTATTTTTATAGTCCTTACTTTGCAAATAAAACGTTATAATTTTTGAACCAAGTGGTCTATTGTATTAAAATAATAACAGTAATGATTGTTATTATAATATTCATGTACAACTAAGAGACGGGACAAGCAAGTAGCCCACCTGATGAAGTGCGTGTCTTGCCAATAACAATGCCTCACTGCATAGGTCGCATCCACAAAGAACATAGCCTACACGGCACTGCATTGCGCCCGTCAACTTGAGGCATAATTTCACCGGCAACCAAACCCTTCAAACCGGAATACAGCAATGCTGTTTGGTGACTTAAATAGGTTTGGTGGTAGTAATTCTCCGGACGAGCCCATATATGTATGTAATTTATGAAGTGTACCACTGTACCTATGTTGTAAATAACTTTACTGCTAAAACCATCATCAGCATTATAATATCGATTGCAGACTGCCAACATTCATTGTTATTTGTAACTTGCAGATGATTTATATATACACAGTCAGGTCATAAGTATTGTCACACAGTAAAAACTTTTCTTTTAGAATGCTGGCCACAAAAAAGTTTATTGAATTCGAATTTCGAATTGTTCATAAAAATAAAAATGTATACTATTTAGAATTTTACTCATTTTTAAATATGGAGTGGACGCTTAAAGAAGACCGTGTTGCAGTTATTGCGTTGCATCGTTGCGGTTACGCGTCAATTCAAATTTTTTACATACTGAAAAATTTTAATATAACCAAAAGATTCGTTTATCGTACCATCAAACGATACAATGAAGACTCTAGTGTAGATGACAGGTCAAGAAGTGGTCGCCCTCGGTCTGTTAGGACTCCAGCAGTGATAAAAGCTGTGAAAGCGCGAATTCAAAGAAATCCCAAACTTAAGCAGAAACTGTTGGCCCTTCAGATGGGGTTAAGCAGAACCACGGTGAAAAGGGTGTTAAATGAAGACTCAGGGCTTCGGGCATATCGAAAAAAAACAGGACATCGTTTAAATGCTCGTCTAATGGACCTGAGACTGAAGAGATGCCACGCTTTGTTGAAGCGGTACGCGGGAAAAAAGTATCGGGAAATTATTTTTTCGGATGAAAAAATTTTTACAGGTCATTTCAAAGGTCAATAAACTTGTTTCTATTATTTTTTATTAATCTTGTGACAGAATTTATGACCTGACTGTGTATATGGTATCAGTAATGATTGCAATCTCAGACTATAGCACACATTTATTTGTGAGCTGAAATAAATGACGTGAAAATTGAGGAAGAAATGGTGGCTTATATTTACGTCAATAATTGACCCAGTAGGAGCAACAGGCAAGTGCAAGAAACTGGTATGCCACTCTGCTAGTAGCTAGCAGTATTTTCACTTCTGCCTAAACAGAAAATATCTGTTTCTTGAAAAACTAGAGAAAATTTCTATTTAACTTATTTAATTTTAACCGCCTCTGTGGTCTTGTGGTTCAACCCACTGATTTTAGATCCAGAGGTCCCGGGTTCTATTTCCAGGGGGGCAATATTGTGTTTGGTTTGGTTGGTGGTAGGATTTTGTTTAGGTCCGCCTGGCTAGCTACCACCATCTTACCTAATTCTGTCGCCATAATAACAATTCTTAAAAAAATGGTTGTGTTCCGGCATTTACAGGTAAGATAGCCATTTCCTCAGTTTGTTGAGGATTCCGGGTGAAGTGCGCCTCCACCTTCGGCCTTATCTCAACTTGTTATCAGGTGAGATGAAGGCCAAGCGCTTCCCCGTCGAAAAAAAACTTGTTTCTCTCTCTACTTAGGTTTGCTGATAGAGAACTCTTTTTAGGTTGAGCTAGCCTTTGTCATACTTGTAAATTCTATCGTTGAATGCTTATATATTACCAATGTGTGCGCAAGCATTTGTTTGATGAACATAAATGTTTGTTCTGTTTGGGTGCTGCATCATATAGTACGTATGTATTTACAACAAAGTATTGTATTCTATCCGTAATCTTGTTCCCATATTACAAGCTTTGCTTAGTTTGGGGCATAGACAGCGCTGTGTGTAAATTTATAATAAAGTATAAAGTAAAGCTTGCTCTATTAGACCTCAATCTCTCAGACTCCTTGCTCTGGCAAATAGACTAGAGGTCGAGAGGTCCACCATTGTTAATATTCAGAAAAGCCCCCACCTTGCACCACACCCGTCTGTTGGCAACGCGTCTCTCGCCTTCAGACAATGAACTTGCCCTATTGTAATGCTCAAATAGGTTCGCCTCTAAATATTCACGGTACGGTCAGCTTCTTGGCCTTCCAATAATGTAAGGAGTTGGCTGTGACATTTTTCCATGAGTTTTATAGCAGTTACTGTAAGTACCTACTTTTTTTTTTTGATACATCATGAACAAGGCTATGATTATTTTAGTGGTCTAAAACAATAAAATGTATAATTGCCTCTGTGCTCAAGTTGTTTGCCCACCGGTATGTAACCCAGAGGTTCCGGGTTCGATCCCCATGGGGTAAAAATTTGTGCTTGGTTTGGTTGGTGGTAGGACTTTGTTGGAGTCCACCAACTTACCCAAGTCGGTCGCCATAACAATATTTTTTAATTGTTGTGTTTTGGCATTTAGTGGTAAGATAGCCAGTTCTTCAGTCTGTTGAGGATTTCGGGCAAAGTGCGCTGCCACCTTCATGCCTTGACTTATCATAACTTGACATAGAGAAAGTCATCGTACAATAAAATCAAATTATCGGCACATATTCTTGCAGCGAATAACCAGAACTGCATTAAACGGATTACTAATCGGCGATCATTTAAACGGTCAGCTTATTAAAGAGGTTTTGGTCAGCTCAAAAATGAATCTGTCGGAGAGTTAGAACTCAAAGCAGAAATCACTTTAGTTTTTTTGTTGTTGTTGTTTGTCATAGCGGCGATAGAAAAAAAATTACATATTCAAAATTTTAAATAGACTGTCTACATAATACGGTTCATGAGATACCCACTGTGAGACAGACAGGTTGGATGGACAGGGGAGACTTAGTTAAAGGATCCCGTTGGGAAGAACCTTAAAAAGGAAGTGCAAAAAAACCCTAACAAGCTACTCGGCTATAAGCTGTTGTAAGTTATTTGCTATACAAAACAACTACTACTTTAACTACAAATACCTATCTCATACTTGTCTACTACCTTTATAGGTAGTAGGTAATTTTTATTGTGCAGTTATCTGCACAATAAAAATTGTAGCATATTCACGACTTTTCCCCTCTTAGGAATCACCTCTAATCACTACTCAGATCATGGACCTTATCAGGATCACCTACTAGGGGTAGACACAGGCACGTCCAATCTTACGTTCGGCCTGCTGGTTTCAAATATTCAATACTTGACAATCACATCGCCATAAAGCGTAAAACTAAAGCCTGTGTCACATGCCATTCGATTTCGGTCTTAGATAGATAGATAACTCTTTAT
This sequence comes from Venusia cambrica, assembly GCA_951394065.1. Lineage (NCBI taxonomy): Eukaryota > Metazoa > Arthropoda > Insecta > Lepidoptera > Geometridae > Venusia > Venusia cambrica. Next base: position 3,629,757 of record OX596044.1, on the reverse strand, counting down.
TGTTCACCATTTACAAATAACATAACAAAATACAGATAGTGGAAACTTAATCTAAGCGTCACTGGTAAAACAATGGGCGGCCTTATCGCTGAAAGCGATCTCTTCCAGGCAACCGCTGGATGGACAGATAAGATAATGACTTTCAAGGATATCAGGAAGGTCTTAAGGTCACGCCGGTTTCCTCACGATGTGACCTTCACCTTCAGAGCATGTGCATGTGTCAAATGCGCACATAAACTTCCGAAAAACTAAGATTTGGTAAAGTAGAGCTCCGTGTATTGGTGCATGACTGGATTAGAACCCAAAACCTCCGGATCAAAAGGCCACCTTGCCCACAGCTCTTCTGCAGTCAGTTGTATTGAGCATGTATTAAGTTATAGCCAGTTTAGATATACAGCTTCAGACTATACGCACAACCTTTACAAATTACTACTAATTCATAAAGGTGAATTTATAAACTCTCTATTTTGAAAGTGTCTCAACAACTTTGGGCACATATCTAGTCATCATACATATTTTTATTTTATCTCTAAACTAAAAATTCAAAAATTCAATTTTTTTAAACTTACTTTTCCAGAATAACAAAAAAATATTTAGATTTTCTTTGATGTGGGTCTTTTTTATTTTTATCGAGCACGTAACTCATAATATGACTTTTCGATAACTCTCACGGTTTCAGACTCGGCCTCAGTGGCCATAGAGAAAAACTCACCTGTATTATTTACTAAATTCGTAAAGTTGAATTTATAAATTTTCAACTAAGGGCACATAGTCATCGTACATTATTTTTTTTAGTATCAAACAAAGAACTCAGAATGCACATTTTTTCACAAACTCACTTTTCCAGAAGGACAATAAATAGTTTTTTTTTTATCGAGCAAGAATCTCTCACGGTTTTTAGACTTGGCCTCAGTGGCCCTGGAAAAAGAACACACCCTGTATTAGGGAAACCAAGGTTCCAATAAACAAATGGTTTTAACAAAATCAAATAAATCGGAGGGTATAGAAGAAAAACGTGTTCACCAGGATAATCCCCGTAAGATAATTTCCACTCAAGCGAACAATGTCTTCGCTTAGGGCGATCTGGTAGGGACTTAGCGGGATCTCTTAATTTATAGCCCGTGATAAGTTTTGGGGAGTGGCAAGAGACGAGGCGTTTGAAGAACTGTAAATACAAATAAAATAAGAGATGAAAGCCAAGCGCTTACCTGACGTACAATAAAAAATAAAGAAGTAAAATAATTCAGGTTTGGTATGGTATATGAAAAAATAACAGTCTATAATTACGAGTATTCATGTAATTTTTTCTTCCTCTTCAGTTGATATTCTATATTTAAGACTGTGTTTAAAATAATTTTAACAGCCTCTGTGGTCTGATTTGTGAACCAGTATCAGATCCTGAGGTCCCTGGGACCCTACCGCCGACGGCGAAGCCGATCTCCATTGGCTTAAAATTAGCTTCATGAGAACTAGAAACGATTTTTACCGTCAAATGTACTGAACGGATAGGTTTCATAATATGTGTACACTTTTGAGTTGGGAAACACCATTTTGGATATGACACATACCCGGTAGTAATAATCGTTTCTAGTTCTCATGAAGCTAATTTTAAGCCAATGGAGATCGGCTTCGCCGTCGGCGGTAGCGTCCCAGGTTCGATCAACAGGGGAGTACAATATTGTGTTTGGTTTGGCTGGTGGTAGGACTTTGTTAAGACCGCCTGGCTAGCTACCACCGTCTTACCTAAGTCTGTCGTCATAACAAAAAATATATTTTGTTGTGTTCTGGCATTTAGGGGTAAGATAACCAGTTCCTCAGGCTGCTGAGGATTCCGGATGAAGTGTGTTTCCACCTTCAGCCTTGTCATTGCTTGAAGACAGATGAGATGAAGGCCAAGCGCTTCGTACGTAGGACAGACATAGGGTCCTGTTGACACCCACGGAACCCTAATAATCAGCAGTATGATTGGAAAGCCTCAATTTCAAACCCACGTCCTTTTGAAGAAAGTTTGGCCAAACTCTTTTGTTATGAGGATAAATAGGTTCAATAGTTTTTTAGGCTTATGTGATGTAATACAGACACATATATCATCTTTTACTATGGTTTACCTTGACTGTACTATAATTGTAGTTTAACTTTAACTGTGAATGAACTTTTTATTTGTAATTGTAGTTTAACTTAACTGTGATTTACATTTGAATGTGGTTAAACTATGATTATGGTTTAACTTTAACTTTGGTTCAATCTAAATACTTTTCTAAGTTACACTTTTAAGTGGAGTAATTTATTTATTGATATAATATTGATTTGTTTGTTACAAATACAACTATCTTGATGTGATTTGATATGTGATTTGACCTTACAAAAACAATTTAAGAGCAATGATTATTGCAGTTTTTTGGAAAATGTTACTTTGCGCCGGTATATACTGGTTGAGTTTTTTTCCAGGGCCGAAAAGTCATGTTAGGAGTTACGTGTTCGATTTAAAAAAAATAAGTGCTGCATTTTTTTTAGTTATTCTGGAATAAGAAGTTTTTTTTTTTTTAATATTTTATTTATTTGTTTTATAATAAAAAAAAAATTATGTGCCCAAAAATGTTGGAACACTTTCAAAATTGAAAATGTATAAATTCAACATTATGTATATTTAAATGAAAGTAATAATGTATTTATATCTATTTAATTTTGTATGCCTTTTGTTACAGTTACATTTGGTATTCAGTGCCAATACAATATACAAACGATTATCTCTCTCCTTACTTAGACTTGCCATGACTTCCTGTTATCTGCTCATGATAATAATCTGATTTGTCCCTTAACTACCTTCATCACCATGTCTACAGTAAGCTTATATTAACGGAAGCGTTTTATTTTGTTTTTCTGTCGCTTTTGGTAATTGGTCCGTTATTTATGTAATCATTTTATCTATCACTTAGGAATTGAATCGAAAAACGCTTCATAGTACACTATATGATATCGAATAATACAAATTATTAGGTAACACAGTGAATAAGTACAATGAGTGACCTTTTCGCTAAAATTGATATCTGCCAGACAACCTTTATAAGAAACATTGCAGACAGCGCACAAATTAGGAAAAATAATAAACTTATCAAATTAACTTAAAATAAAAACTACATACACAAATTATAAAACCATAAACGAATACATAGGTAAAACAACAATTTAGAAATAATTATCCAGTTAAATTTTACAGCTAACTGTTTGTAGTACAATTAAAAGTATTAACATGGACCAGAGATAGACCGACACAGAATTAAATAGACGCAACGTAATGTCATAGTTTCAGCTTCGATTTAAAAGAAACAATTCACGGAGCTTGTCAAATTTCAGTAGGCAAAGTGCACTGCGGACCCACGACACCAGGGGTGTCGCCGGGGATATCGTGGGTCCGTAGTGGGCAAAGTGTTGCGAAGACAAACCGCCTGAACACTGAGAGACAATATAACAATGGTATATTTGTATTATTTAGGTTTTAGTAGGGAAATGTTTTTTGAATTAATTAATTTATTAACGCATGAAAATACTTTATTGCACACCTTAAAAATAAGACTGGATTACTTCAAAAATATATATAAAATGGGCGGTCTTCTCGCTCAGACGCAGTTTCTTTCTGACAACCTTTGGATGGAGATGCTTTTATGGCTGAATTTGTTATAAATAGCCGTGCTGTGACGCTATTATTGTTCTTATCGTTCCTTAACTGCATCTACTCAATTTTATCGCGTCCCTTCCCAAATCCGGACACATTTGTAACCGGCTTGGATTATCGGCTCGCCCGGAGCAAAAACCGGGCCCTACAGACCCGGGCGACACTCGTTGGCACATAAATTAACTGCAATGATTCATGATTGCGGACTTTGGCGAAAGTTTGTGCACGATTAATCGCAGTAACTCCTGTTAATCGATGCATGCTGGACTGTAAGACCTTGTACATAATGGCTGAACAAACTAATGTAAATAAATAAATATAAAGCTTGCAGCTTTTGGAGGCTTCGCCCACGTGGTACCTAGAAAAAAAAGCGTATATGTTTTTCGGGTCCAGGACAATATCTATGCAAAATTTCAGCTCAATCTATGCTACCGTTTTTACCTAAAAGAGCAACAAAGAACCAATTACGAGAGTAATTATGGCCATGTTTGACATCTCATTTATTTCCCACGGGAATGGAAATAGGGGATAATATTAATATGTAGTTTAGGAGTTAATCCTGTGTATAAACTACATTTATTAAATATATTAAATTTATTAAATGTAATCCAATCATTTTATTTTTTATATTTCATCCAATTTTTAACCGCGTCTGTGGGTGGGTTCGCGGATCAACCCATACCAATTACAGATCCCGGGTTTGATCACCAGGGGGAGTACAATATTGTTTGTTGATTGGTGGTAGAACTTTGTTTAAGTCTGCTTGACTAGCTACCATAATCTTACTTAATTCTGTCGCCATAACACCAATTCTAAAATTGATCCGGTATTCAGAGGTAAGATAGGACTGTTGAGGATTCCGGGTGAAGTGCGCCTCCACCTTCGGCCTTATCTTAACTTGTAACCAGGTGAGATGAAGGCCAAGCGCTTATACGTCGTACAGTAAAAAAATAACAAAACAAACAAGAATAGTCCATCTGAAATTGGCGCATTATGCTCCTCTCAATTTTTCTCGTCTCCTAGTACATTTATTTCTATGTATCTTAATAACTATTTATGTGTTTAGTGTGTATATCATTATTTACTGCTAACTTTACATGGATGGATTATTTAGCGGTAATAATGGTACTATAATAGATCATTCTGTACCATACGGAAAGTTTTCATTGTCTCATACACTTTTTCTACTTTCACATCTGGAGACCCAAAACCCCTGCATCAGAAGGGTCCATACCCATTTGGCCACATTTGGTCATCTAGTTTCCATGTTACAAGCTTAGTTTGGGGCTAAATGCGCTGTGTGAATTAATGTCCAGTATTTTTTTATATATTTGATCACGTACGATGCCACACCAGCCATGCTTATGTTTTTATCGAAACTCCTCAATTTAACAGTTCAGTGAACAACTGAATATTCAAATTGAAAACTATGAAAGCTTCAATGAATTTACATGCACAATGTGGACGCTTCTTTCCATAATCGATGCGTCGACGAATGCACCATTTTACCGACTAGTCGACTCGGGGCAAGAACTCGGGGATGCGGCTTCTATTTAATAGGCTATATAGACTAGCTTTATTTTACTAGTGAACTAGTGAAATTTATTACTAGTGAACGCCCGGAACTTTGTTCCCGATATCCTGTGGGAATTTCCTGAAACCCTTTCTTGCACAGCTTCGTTTCGTTGTGTAGCGGTGCACTGTACCTACTTTAGGGAGTGAACATATATATTTATGACAAATTTGGAATAAACAAGGCTGTGGTCTTTCAGAATAGCTACATTAAGTCGTGCACCACAAGATTTTTTAAATAAATATTGGGCCTTAGAACTATACAGCTGTCCTGGTAAATTAAGTCTACGGCACCGATTAATTACAATGTCTGTATTTAAACAGCAATGGCGAGGTTTGTTACAGCAATGTTACAAACGTACCCTCAAAGTTACAAACGTAACAAAAATGCTCACTACCCAAGAAATAATTTAGCACAAACAGTAACAGGAAACGATAAAACGAATTCCCACTTCTCCGAGTTAGAGTAACGTAATAAGGATCGATGAGGCCAATTGGATCTCGACTATGGATCCCTCGCACTTCGGCTAGTTTTGAGTTTCACTGGCTTAGCGGTATTGTAGTACTGAAAGGATAAATGGCGCAAAGTGTTTTGGGGTTCACATGCTTTACCCAACTGCTTCAGAAGGAGGATTATGTTTTACTAGTGCATGTGTGTATTCATATGTATGTTCATTTTATAGGCACGTTCTGCAGCTTAGACGGCTTGATGGATTTTGACGTTCGATTCCAAGTTTTAGTTTGTTTTTTTGATATTTTTAACCTATATAATTATAGCCATATAGGTTATAGTATATTAGGATAACTTCAAAAAAAAGGAGGAGGTTCTCAATTGGTCGGAATCTTTTTTTTTCTATTTTTAATGTATGACCCGATTACTCGAAGACGCATGGACCGATTACATATTTTTTTTTATTGTGTTTTTTATGTCAGGATCTGATGATGGGATCCTAAAAAATCAAGGGAACTCTTCAAATATTATAGACGCACTTGAAGCGATTTGGTTGTATTACGTCAAAAGTAACTTCCGTCTGTCTGTCTGTCTGTCCGTCCATCTGACGGCCTGAATAAATACGTCATCCAGGTAAACGAAATTGTATCATATTCTTCATTGAAGTCGGTTTTCTTTTCAGTTTTTAAAATGTGATTTAAGGATTTCACTTCTCTCTAACAATAAAAATTCCCTTAAAAATATATATGTATTTTTTCTTCTTCATAAGTACATAATGTATTGCTATAAAATAAATCGCAATTATCATTTTTATTTTATAACAAAATGGTGTATCACGAAGATTTTGTTATAATAAAATTACGAGTAAATTCCTCTAATTCCGAAAAGTTTCGTTTTTTCTTTTATGATTTGTAACTCAGTCAAAACCGTGGGGAATATTAAAAGGTATATGTGATTAATACCTGCATTATATTCGTTTTATTTAACTAAACAACTGCTGGGCAAAGGGCTCCCTCAAATCCTTCAAAACGTCTCTCTGCTTGGCAGTATCCTACCATTCTTAGTCATGGTGGTTAAAATCGCCTCGCCAACGTTTTCGCGGACGAATTATTTTAAAAAGAAATTCCAGAAACAGTATTGAATATACAGCGGTGCATCCACCGTGGAACAGGCGGCATCTCTTCAGCCGTATTTATTCGCGGGTTCCATAGAGTTTACCCGCGGCGTTGCTGAATGGTTGCCCGAGGCGCGAACACTAGGTATGGGACAGACGTCTAAAATCCGATACATCCCCAGACCTATTTTTTCGAATATCATGACATCTTCTTAATTTCTTGGCATTAACTTATTTTTTAGGTTCTAGTGATCCTCGTGAAGATTTTGACAGAATACAAGCGCCTATCTACTCCAATAAGAAGGCATTCATGCCATTGAAGGCCTTTTTTTGCTGTTGTTGCACATAACTATATTACATATCTACTTTTGTATTTTTTTGAGACATTATACTTTACCTAACGTTTTACCAGACTGGTGTAAATTTTTGACAAATATCAGACTGGTGTTATATTTTTAATAAATGGTTGCTTAGTTCTTGACGATTAGGCTTGTCCAGCTGTAAGCCAAGTAAGATAAGGTCTAAAATTGTGCGAGCTTTTCCAAAAAGCACAGACTCTTATACGCACCGACGGAACGCGGTTAGCCGTTTGGCGTTGCACTTTTTCGCAGACCGAATGCAGGTCGCAGTATTGGTTAAATAAGAAAGTGCAAGTTTTTTTTCAAGAGAAAAATTGCCGATAACCCTACCGGTCATATATCAAAAAGCACCGCCACTCATATTTCTTGTCTGCATTATATGTTTGCTATCATAATTTACGCAATAGATTTTATCCATCAATCTTCAATGCGAGAAGTTATATTTTTGTATGCAAGCTCAGGGTATTACATTCATTTATGTTTACAGTTAAAAAAGTGATGCAACAAAATCCATCAATTATTGGCAATCAACTGAAGGAACCATCTTGTTTGTTTTCATTTATAGCGACACGTTATAGAAAATAACACAACTACAAGTCTGCTTCTAATTTCAAATTGATATTCAGTAAAAAAACTAGTTTCGTACATCACTAGCCCGCAGGCATGGCTCAATAAGGCACGCACAAGCCGTCGAGGTCTTTTGTCCTGTCCTCAAGTGCAAATAGCCTAGCGTTCTAATTTCAAAATGCCCGCCCTTGAATAGAGTGAGCTTATTCCAGATTTCCATTGAAGATTGTTAGGATGTTGATCTTCTTGGGAAATATATACCCAGGTATTTCATATGGCGATCAAAATAATGATTGGTACAGTTCAGAACAAAATCATATGACGAGTTAGTCACAACGCCATCATATTATTCATCCAAAATTTGACTTCCGTAACAAGATGGCGTCTTTTTAAAACGATTGATCGATCGTTAACAAAATGAATGTATTCTGGGAAGACTACCTCCATCCCAGGCCTAATTCATACCCACATAAATAGTGAATCAAAATAAATAAATGGTAGTTATCGATGTTTAGCTTATAATTTTTTTGTGGATCACCTGGGACTTCGTTCCCGCCGGTTACTCTTTGGTACAATAAAAGACCCGCCAAAATTAGTCCAGCCGTTTTGAAGTCCCTTCACGAAACGCACTCTTTTTTTTTTTTAGAAGTCTGTATTATTTCAGCTGTTCAGCCGATAGACCGAAGGAGACAGATGATTTTCAATGTCATCAGATACAAGGAAAAGCTGTTTTCTTTTAATGTTAGTACTTAGTCTTTTACCTTTAAGCTTTACTAGTGCTCTGGCATAGAGCGAAAAGCACTATACAGATAGTTCTAGAGTCTAGTCTAGACCTCTGTCTATGTCTAGTCTAGTCTAGAGAGTCTATGTATGATGGAGCAAGCTTTCTCCGAAGTCATTGGCTTTCACGCGCACTGACGAGACACGGCAAACGACTTGGCGCTGGACTTCAGCAGGTTTGCGGTTGCTAGCCAGATGGACCTTTACAGGTCCAACCACTACTGTTGTCATCATTCAGCGAAATCGCTAGCAGCTGGAAGGCCACTATGATCACACCTACCCCAAAAAATGGTGAAATTAGAATCTATCAATCACACTCGCGCTGTCGTTTGCAGGCATTTTATATTGACTGCCAAACTTCCCCATCTTTCGGGTAATTTTGAATTTCATTTGCCGTTTACGTCACTCGACCTCGTGACACGAGACATTACCGCCATTATGGCCCGTCTGAACGCCATTATTCCTTTTTGTTTTGGATTATATTATTGCTCGCGCCTGCCTCTGTGATGCCTGTTTCTTATGCTTCCTTCGAAATACTTCATAAACATAATCACATTGTATTTATTTAGGACAACACACAGTTACAAGAGTACAAAAACACAAAAACATAGGAATAACAAAGTACATAGCTAAATAGATACAAACAAAAAAACATAATTGAATTAATGACAAACTTGTACAACTTTTAAATGAAACTGGATAACTTTATATATACTTTTTATATATACTTTGATATGTATATACAATCATCATCATCATCATCATTGCAGCCCACATAGGTACTGCTGAACATAGGCCTCCCCCAATCGACGCCACAAATAGCGACCTGAGCCGCCTCCATCTATGACTCCCTGTAACCGCCACACTGTCGTCGGTCCATCGAGTGGGGGGTGGGTCTTGCCACAATCCGTTTCGCGTTTAATCGTGGTCGCTTATGGAACCTTTGTTCCCATCTGTTATCGGTTCTGCGAGTTTTGTGGCCTGCCCACTAGTTCAGCTTGCAAACTCTGAGAACTATGTCAGTAATTTGGTTTTCTTATGGATACTCTTTCGTCTTGAGGTCAATATATAATAGACAATCTAATCACTAAAAGGCGATGTCTTCTTAAAAACATGGATGACAAGTTTTACCCAATGATGAAGCATAGGGAAATCTATATAGATCGTAACTATTGATTATTTGTTTCCAGGTAAGACAACAACATTGGCCTCACCAATAGTACTTAAGAAAAAAGAAAAGGTAAGAGTACACGTACTTATAGTTTTAATTAATGGCTGGGGTTGTTCCTTAGCTTTGCCAATTACAAAGAAAGATATTCGCCACTACTTACAGGTATCTAATTTCAGTAGCATTTTCGATTTTATATAGGTATCGGTTCCATTAGGAACTCACTGAATCTTTACTCTTCTTTCTTTTCAAGTTCAAGTTTCTTTTCTTTTTCCCATAGGTATAAATGAGAACTAGCGGAAAAATTCAGTCAGTGACCGAATATGGAAAATTAAAGCATTCAACATACAAAATAATGGTTGTTATCAGGTACATGTTCCCTCAAAACAACAAAATTTATTAAATTGTAATTTTTTTGTTAAAATTATTATTTAATTGTTATAGTGGCGTCTTACTTCTATAGTTCCAACATAAGTAAGTACTTACTGCGGGTAATTTACAGTAAAGTGTAGATAATACACAAAAGGAAGCTGATGCCTTTCTTCTGGTGAGATCCTTTAGTCGGCTTTTATAACAATGAGGGGTTGGTTCTTAAGCCGCGAAACCACGGCAACATATAAGTAGGTACTTCTCTTTCATTATTTTCGAATGTAAGCAGACTGGTAGTCATTTGCAGATCTATAAACTTACATGACGGAATCCGTTCAAACACCCAAGTTATTTTCCCTCATGATTCTAAGACAGCCCATTTCCCATCCCAGATCCTTATCCGCATTATTCATTACGCACACGATCTATAAATCTCGCATTCCCACGACTTAAACAGTATCAAATTACTGCCTACCCTTCTAATGCACATTGTCAAAGTATGTTCGCCCTATTCACACACAAATATTCATCACTTTCTCTGAAAACGATCAAAACTAGACCTTAAACCGCTGACATACGGTTGTGTTGTATATTTTCGAGAGTAAATTTAGGAGAGCGGGCATAAAAATCTGTTCAGGAGTGTTCCAAATGACATGCCGTTGCATAGAGGGTCAGCTCTCCCTAGGGCGGGCATTATTCGGGTCAGTGGTCAGATAACAATATAACATAAACAAATTTGGCTCAAGTTAATGCAGCATTGATATTTTCATTTTAATTTTGTAGGGGTCCAGAGTGCTCTGAGTTTTTACCTTTCGTTAGTGTACGACCGCCATCTTGGATTCGCAGATATAAGGGACCAAATATTGGTAGACCGACAAAAAGGGTCTGGTGAAGTACTTAAGTGCTCATTTGTTTTTGGCAAATAAAAAATGGCCTTATTACCTATTCCACAGAAGGGCCATATTCAAAGCTGTAATTTTTTTCCCTGCAATGCTACTGACGAGAGACTAATACAGGTATTGATTACATAACTGTAAATTGTAGCTCTCTACTTCTTCTTCGACAGTCCATTATTCCCCACTGTTGGACAGATCCTCCTCCAAATTGGAGGGTTTTGCCATAATCATTCCGCTTGGCAGAAGAATAATCGCAGTAAAAGTGTTCAATAATACACAAAAGTAAGTTGCAGCGCTACTTCTTGTTCCTTTAGTCTACCTTTACGACATCCGCGAGTCGCTGGTCAAAACAAGCCTCACAGCTCAGTTGGTAATCTTCTGAGCTGTAGGTTGTGGGTTCAATTCCATTTGTGTGCGACAAACATTTGAATATTGATGTTGGTTCTGTGTTTGGGTGTTGTATTGTATGATAAGTATTTGTTCCCATATAACAAGCTTTGCTTAGTTTGGGACTAGATGACGCTGTGTGAAATTAATATTCTGTAATGTCCTGTAATCTGGTCAAAACTCTGACGCGATGAACTTATAGTCGCTAACACAGCAATTGTGCAACCAATTAGAGCTTGAGCTAGCTTCCAAGCTTCTGAATATAAGCCAGGCTTTGTGCGTCAATTACCTGCCAGGCGCCAACACAAAGGAATTTCTAATATAAATTGTATGAATTTCACGTGAAGCTACTTATGGTTTGAGGTATGACGTTGATTGTGTTTGTTTTGATGAATGTTAACTTATTATTGCCATTGCTGACAATACAAAAGGGTTAAAGCACTGATTGGCTGAGAATGTATCTGTTTTGTGAGTACTTAACACGTGTACGAGACTTAACGTGAAGCTGTCTCTTGGACAGAAAGCTGAAAGTGTGAAATTGATAGCAAGCTTTTTAACCGACTGTCTTCGAATAAGAACTATGTTTTACAAGAATGTCTTTTTCATTGGCACACTCTACAGCCTAAAAAAAATTGCTTGACGTGACATGTACTTTGGATTGTCATTTTATTTTATTTGATGGGTTATATTATTTTTTATAGGTGGTACGCATCAAATATTAAGAGATACAATCAATGTATTATTACTGCAATATGGGCGATATTCGATAACAGGACATGCCTGTGCTAAATATGGAAAATACAATAAATCTTTTTATTTTTTTAATTACTGTAATATGGGTGATATTCGATCAGCATGCCGATGCTAAATATATAGATTGTAATACTTTTTAGACCGCGTTTTCGTAAAAGCCATGTAGTTTAAAGATATATCTTTCTTGACTTTTTGATGAAAATAAGGTACTTGCCACCAAAATCCGCACAGTTCTACCGCTTATATTTTGTCAAAGAGGTTTTTACATCGAAAAGGAGTTTATAAAGCAGAATAAAGGATTGCAAATGAGGCTCCTCCAGCTCCCCCTTTTAATTATAGAGGAAATTGTTTGTCCGAATTCCGGGTTTTCAGGCCTCTAATTACTGAGAAAATCTCAAATTTAAGTAATTGTATACTTAGATTTTTAAATGGACTCTCACTTAATCTTAATGCTTTGATATTATTATCTCAAGTTTTACAATAGATTAGGGTAAAACTATGAATAGAATATAAGAGATATCGTATTTCATTTCTATAATTTGCTTGTGAAATTTACTAATATGGCCCGTGGGAATTTGCCAAAATCCTTACTTTACTAAGCACCTACTCCAAAAAAAGAACATTGAAATTTTCATGTCTCTAGGACCTCAATTTTGGACTGTGCGTTGATTGTCAGTCAGTCAGTGAGTCAGTAAGTTACACAACTTTATGTATGTAACCATCCTTAGTAACACGACGCTTCCCTTGTTAATAGTATTTGTACTATCTTCTCCATCCTAAGGTTTTCTGGAAGATATTTTCGACGCCCTTAAGCTATAAGACCACCCATTTTATAGCTAGCTTTAGTTTTTAAATTATGAATTGTTCTATATTAATTTAGTGAACTAAAATCATATTATTTTGGAAATATTAGATTTAATTATTACACACCTACAACAATTAATAATGTTACCTAAGAACTTTATACGAATAAAAAAATATGATTTGATAATATTCATTTTATTTTAGCTTTTTTAGCTTTAACTTTGAGTAAAAAAAAAGTTTTATAGTAAAAGCCAAAATGCTTTTATTCTTTAAAACGTTCCCTGAGAGACAGTCACGAGTTTTCATTTTATAAATTGCCCGCAAAGTCCATTTCTGCAGAATAAAAATACTTATAATATCTACAGCACTTTTCCATAAAAATGCCTTCTCCTACGGTTTACTGTCCCTTTCATTGCACTGAAATTACATATCACTGACAGTAACCAAAATAAACTAACTCGCCGTGGGTGTATCAGTAAGATTGTAATATTTTACCTACTGCGTATGCAGCCGAGCTAAGCCTGCTAGCTGCTAGAATTAATCATGTAATAATACTAATCATGCGTGAATAAATTATATTGTATGTACTTACATCATAACATTCCTAAATATCCAATTTGAGACAATCAATCAATCTATTTGTAATTTCATCAAAATAATCGATCAAAAGTAACTTTGGTGACTATGTGCGGAGGAGTATTTCCCTAATTTCGCTCAATTTTCCCAAAAAACACATCCCAGCTACCAGGCGCCCATAACAGCGAGGAGGCTTCTGTAGGGCGAGATGCAGCCATGAAACTGAACTGAAGTAATATAATCGTTCAGTTCAGTAGCGCTACGGACGCGGTGGCGTACGCACGTCCGTACCAGCCCAAAACGCGAAACGTGAACCACGTTTGAACCCTCGTGTTTGTGTATCTAGTTGCAGGGTTTTATCTAGAAGCATATATCACTTTTGAATAGTATATCGGTGGTGGAAAAGTCATGCTTTGCAAAAGGTTGGTGTGGTTTTAGGTGTTTTGAAAAGGTTTTTTTTTTTAGATAAAACAAGAGCTTTTTTTATTTTTCTAGATGTATAATTTGAAATGGGTTTTGCATTCGATTCAGATGAACCAGCGTTTGGGAAAAATGATTCGAATGTCACTTTGAATTTCGCTTAATCTACATCTTCGCTACCTCCTTCCATTAGTTTGCAACTCCAGCCCGGCTATACAACTAAAAGCCTGTGCGGCTGAACTTTTCAACTAATCTGGCTGAAATTCGCCCACATTTTCTGATGCCCTAGATTCATCAGGCTTTGGTATCTTGAACACCGTTTCTATTTAGATGAAATGAACTTACGTAAAGACAAAATCGGTAAACCTTTATATGGTTATATTTTTACGCAACTTAAAATAAAATAAACAAATCAAATAATATTCATTTCGAGAATATAAAACAAATACATATTACGACAAAACCAAAAAAAAATTGGAGGAAGTTCTTATTTTATCTTTACATGCCTATATTTTATTTCGTTATTTATAATTGGTATTTTTAGTACCTACAGTGAAATGTATAAATTAGTTCTGTAGATTTACTGACTATAACAAGACAGCACAGCGTCTAAATAACAAATAAAACTAAAAACCAATATTAATTCTAGAGGTAAAAATTTGCTTACTTTCGTGATTGTATGGAATATTAGGATATAAAAAATGAATGAATAAATCAATTAAAACACAATCCTTGCGCCACGGGGTTTTGGGATAAGCCAGACTAGCAACTGCCCGCCCAAAAGGCGAATTGGAGATACAGAACTAGAGTTAGTACATTTATTCAGAAGTAAGTAATCGTCTATATGCGTACTTATGTAGGTATACAAAGCTTATGAGCTAGCACAAAGAGCCACCGTACACTAGAAAAGATGACGAGTACCTATTATGTAGTCAGCAAGTCCTTTTAATTAAAATGTAACTTTATTCTAGGTCAGACCTACTTAAAACAAATGTGGAGTGGTCTTTTTTAGGTTCCATACTCAAAAGCCACATCAACAGCCTATTAGTGTCCACTACTGCACAGTGCCTCCTCCAAAGCTAGAAGGTTTTGCCATCGTTTCATCATTTTTGTGGATCGCAGTAAAGCTCAGGCCCTTCATCTTCAGGCCCTTAGTCGGATTTTATGACATCCATGGGCTGAGTTGGCGGAGTTGATTCTTAAACTGCGACCGCCACAGCAAAAGGCTGTGCCTTATTACGAAGCCTCCAACCATCAGTCCGTCCAAATAAATAGCATGTCTGACAGCGGGCTGTATGTCATGAACCGTTATAGGAAGACTGTTTTAATGGCTCAATAAGCAAGAGCAAGAATGTTGCAATGTATGATAAGTATGTATTTACAAAAAAAAAAATGTATTAAGTATTCTATCCGTAATCTAGTTCACATATTACAAGCTATGCTTAGTTTGGGACTAGATAGCGCTGTGTGAAATGAAAGTCCTGTAATATTTGTTTATTGTTGGTTGGTGGTGGGATTTTGTTTTATTCCGCCTGGTTTGCTACCACCATCTTACCTAATTAAGTCGCCATAGCAACAATTCTAAAAAAAAAATGTTTTTCGGCATTTAGATGTAAGATAGCCAGTTCCTCAGTTTGTTTAGGATTCCGGGTGAAGTGTCCACCTTCAACCTTATCTCAACTTGTAACCAGGTGAAATGAAGGCCATGCAAGCGCTTCCCCGTCGTACAATAAAAAAAAACAATTTCATACAAGAATCGTGATTTTTGGCCTTGTAGGTAATTAGGGTGGTAAACCTCGACGTCGGTCGAGGTCGATTTTTATGGGTTAGTGCTTAGCCTAGGCTTGTCTAGCTTATCTGAGCATAGATGAGGTCTGTATCATTTTCTACAAGTCGCCGCTGGCGTCTAAAACATGATCATGAAGTCTAAAGGAAGGGCTCAAAACCATTATCTACGTGAATATGCACTGAAACAATCTGAGAAATTGTCAAGAACCCTGCATCGTTATAGCCTGCATAAAACCATTTCCTTTTGTTACTTCTATTATTTCTATTAACAAGCCTCACAGCTCAGTTGGTAGTAGCTCTGCCTTCTGCGCTGTAAATTGTGGGTTCGATTCCCACCCAGGACAAACATTTATGTGATGAATGTTTGTTCTGTGTTTGGGTGTTGTATTGTATGATAAGTATGTATTTACAAAAAAAAAGTATTTATGTATTCTATCCGTAATCTAGTTCCCATATTACAAGCTATGCTTAGTTTGGGACTAGAAGGCGCTGTGTGAAATTAATGTCCTGTAATATTTATTATTTATTATTATTGTAGAAAGATCTGATTATTTGAAGAAATCTAAATGTAGAAATATTAAACTGTAATTCCACACAGAATAACACTTAGACTATTGTTTGGAATTCATGTCTTTGTAGGTAGGTTGCATACTACAGTTTTTATTTATTCAGAACATATACATATATACCATGCAAAACAAACAGGCCTTACAGGTCATGGGTTTGATTCCCACTTAGGTCAGACCTAGGTAGTTACAAAAAAAAACGATTAAATCCGAAATCTAGCTTTGCTTAGTTTGCGGCTAGGTGGCGCCGTGTGAAATAAATGTCTTGAATACTATTTTATTCGTCTAATATATAAAAAAAGTAAAAAAAAAAAACATTTTCTTTATATTTAACTTGAGTGCTCAGATTAAGTTTAAGTAATGCTCTAAAATAAACCTCAGTCTTATGCCGCCTTTTTTATTCCATAACATCATTGGTTCTGGAAACGGAAACTGTATTAAAACGGAAGCGCTCCACAGTTATCCCTCATAATGAAAGCCGTAAAAATAGCGGCTTTATTGCAAACGAAAGAGCACATCAACAACTTTTAATCAAATAAAAAGCATCAAACGTTTACTGCGAATAAAACAAACATGTAAAGCTAAGATCAATCACTCATTGAGAAGTGCACTCATAACACTTAAAGAGAAGGCTACTTTTGAACGAGCTGTCGATTTTATTGCGCAGTTATAACTGTTCAATACATTCAAGGATACAAAGTGTGTGCGTTTTTTCACTTACTTACGACCCTAATACACCTTCAAAAAGAAAGTAGGCGTAGTGCGAAAGCTCTACTGCTCTACTGTAGATCATCCATCTTATTCTTGCCTAGGCAACTCGTACGTCTGTAAATTTTCGAGACAATTTAATTAATAGAAGCGCCTTTTATATCAAGAAGCTTCAATGTCTGTAAATTTTCGAGACAATTTAATTCATATAGAAGCGCATTTTATATCAAGAAGCTTCAACAATTATAGTAAGTGTAGAACTTGTAGGTTGAACTTATACTTGTAGGCGTATCTGAAGTTGGGAGACTCACTCCGTTGCAGGTCTAATTCTTGCCCAGGCAACTCGTTTATATATTATTTGATCCTATATCACCCAAAAATTACATTATATAACTATCAAAAAGCAATAACTTTAGTCAGTGCAGAACTTATAAGTTGAACTAGACGTACCTATAGCAGGAATGCTAAAATCATCGTAGATATCATTCTTGCCCAGGTAACTCGTATATCTGTAAATTGTTCATGATAATTTAATTCACAGAAGCGCATTTTATATCAAGACGCCGCAACAATTATAGTAAGTGCAGAACTTTTGCGGGGGAGGCCATTGGTACTGAATAATACCGAATAGAAAATGGCGGAGTTTCTGGGTTTTAACGGTCTTAGATGAATAAAATGTTTCCTGGAGTATGTCTGTTGTGTAAGGGAATTTTATGTAAATTGTATAGTGGGAAAATGGCGTCGCAGAAAAATGTGGTGATGGTTGATACGCGTTTCACTAGGTACCTATTATCTTAGTTGCACAATAGTCTATTTCAATAGAAAAGCGAATAATTTCTAGCATTTTTTTGGTGTTGTGTTTTTCCTAACGGTTTCAGATCTAGGGTTTCCGGGTCTTATCCCCAGGTCAAATGTGTTCTTGGTTTGGTCCACCCGGCAGCTACCATTTTAACCATTTTACCTTAGTATGACGCTATAACAACTTATAATAATAATTGTTGTGTTCCTGCATTTACAGGTAAGAGATGCCTGGTATATATAGGTATGAGAGCCTATTTCTCAGTCTTGAGGATTCTGAGTGAAGTGCGCTTCCACAGACTTATAATAACACATAATGGTATTGTGATAAGGCCAAGCGCATCCCAAAAAGGGAAATAAAAAAATAAAACCGATTATTGAAGCTCTGAAAATAAGCTTGATAATTCATACTATTAATTCTAACAATTAAATAACAAGTTACATGGATGAAAATGAATTAGTTAGTAAACACTTTATCTTTATTAATTCGGAAGAGGCTCATATCACTTTTTGTGAGGTCAATCAGGGCGGCAAATGTCGAACACTGGCAAACATTGTCTGTAATGATGATGAATAAACAGTAACAAATGCCCTCGACCATTTACAGTAATGCCAACTGCAAAAGCATTGCCTGATTCGCCGCCATTAGATTTTAATTTTCCAGTTTCCACTTAAAAACTTTGTTTATTCGCTCATTACTGTTTTAAATTTTCATTCAACACAGTTTTTACAGTTTCACAGCAATAAATCATGCTACTTTATAAGACCTGTAGATTTACTGGTATTTTTATCGCGGTGTAATTGTTATTTTATGAAAATGATTCTTAATTTAAATTCATTCTGTTGTTCATTAATTAAAAGTCGGCATGACTGGGTAAGTACCTACTTACCTCCTTACAGAATATCGCAGCCAAATAGCACTATATCAATATAGTTCTGTGTTCTTGGGGTGAGTAAGGTTGCCAGAGATCTTTTAAAAGTCGACAACGAGCAAGTAATGCGTTCTTTTAGTGTTGCCAGCGTCAATAGGCGACGGTAACTTCTTACGATAGATAGATAACTCTTTATTGTTCACCATTTACAAATAAAATAACAAAATACAGATAGTGGAATTCAATCTAAGCGTCACTGGTAAAACAATGAGCGGCTTTATTGCTGAAAGCGATCTCTTCCAGGCAACCGCTCGATCTACGATCAGATGGAGTGGACCGTATGCCTGTTTTCCACTTAGTGCTGTAAAAATAAATATATTATATTTTAGCCTTGCACAATATTTGAACTAACTCACAAGGCAAGCAATCGGTTTACCTAAAGACCGTTTCAAGCAGTATAAAGGTGACTCAGCTATTCTAGACCAGTACCAGAAGAAAGCGTGCCCATGACACTGGCTACATTGCCTCGCAGAATAGCTATGATATTACGCAGGTCTAAAAGAGCCAGCCATTGGGTCACGTGTCGCTTCAATCAAAGCCCCGCAAGATTTTTGGCTCCCCACGGACCCAAGGTCTCGACCCCAAAAGGCTCAAATAAGTAAGCTCTATCGAGACCACTATATTTGCGCCTTTTGTGATCTCGCACATTGATTTTAGCATCATATAATTTGGAAACACTTTAATATTAAAAAAACTTATAAAAAAAAAATAACCAACAAATAAACTAAGAAAGAACTCCTTTACCAAAACCGAAATACATACGTTACTCACGATTAAGTCCATTAAATGTCTCTTTCGAGTGTATTGTCGTCGCGTAGCACTGCTACGGCGGCTGATCTCAGTGCTACGCGGCGACATGACATCACATAGAACTTGTCGCGGTAGCTCATCATAGGCCCCCAGATCTATCATGATCTGTGACACAGACCAACCAAAGATTTCCGACCTACAATTAAAAACAAAAAAACACGTCTTTTAATTCCATAATATATCATTTGTTGATACTGATATAAATTTAAATACACACAGAGATTTCAACTATCGACCGTTTATGATATACAGTTGCTGACAGACCGAAAGGCAGCGGAAGCTTAGGGCCTTAGCGTACACGCTACTTTTAGTATCGGCGAAGTGCGATTTTGCTACTATATCGATGTTCTTTGGGCCTAAGTCAAAAGGGTCCATCGGCACCCTTTGGTTACGGATCCCTAATAATAAAACCCCATTTTTCATACGTGGGAGCAGATAGCCATATGTGTTACCGACTGCCACCGCGTTTTTTTTTTATTGTACGACGGGGAGATGCTTGGCCTTCATCTCACCTGATTTTTCCAGCTGTCATAAGTCCGTAGGTGGAAGCGCACTTCACCCGGAATCCTCAACAGACTGAGGAACTGGCTATCTTACCCCTAAATGCTGGAACACAATAATTGGATAATTATTATGGCGACAGAATTAGGTAAGATGGTGGTCGCTAGCCAGGCGGGTTTAAACAAAATGTCGTTTGTGGGGGCAGACGGTAACAATTCAAACATTGGTTTCGTTGATAAATCATCATGGTACATACTATATCACGTCTAAAGACTCGCACCTTCCAATATTACATTCTAATATCTTAAGCCCGCTCGTCAGTAGTGACCCGCAATAAACGCTATGTCCGGACAGCGCACGCTAATGAAATTTATAATCCATAAAACCGTAGGCCTTTATAACAGTAATAATAATAAAGTCCAGCCCGACGGTGTTGTACAGCGTGTTTAATTACGTGATCGTGTATCCGTGTTTTATTGCGGTGACAATGTTTTTGCACTTGCGTTTATTGGGGTTTGCATACATTTTGGTTGGAGGCGTGTTTTTAGTTCAATTCAAATTAAAAGAAAAACTAGAAAAAAAAACATTGTGAGCCCACGTGACTAATGTCTCTACATTAGTCACGTGGGTTTACAATGTTTTTTTTTCAGTAGATCCATTAAAACCTTTTTTATAGTTCAATTCAAGATCAATATTTTCAAGCAAAACAGTGTGTTAGTGTGTCCTTATCCGCCTTTGTGGTGTAGTGGTTCGCTTACCGGTGTTAGAAACGGAGGTCCCGGGTTCGATCCGAGAAAACTTTTTTTCTTACCCCACCAAGTTTTGATCCGCAATTATTGAAGTTATATCGACATACATATTCCCAAAAAACATGACGTTCCTTCTGAGGCATTCGGTTTAAAACCATCTATTGCCACTAACAATATAATTACGAAAACCAATAGGTACCCTTATAATTTGGAAATCAGAATTCCAAAATGAAGACGGTCGTATTTAATTCATAAATTAATTAAACTCCCTCCTTAAGGCGCTACTTCGCATGATAAGCGAGGTCTTTTGGATTCCGGGTGAAGGGCCCTGTGGACTTTCTGAAAAGTCGGAAACTGAAAACCGGTTCATACTTATATTCGTAAGTCATCTCTTTAAGTTACCTAAAAACTTAAAGTTTGATTCCGTGTATCATCACATAGTAATATTTGGACTAAAACTGTAATTTCTAAAACGAGTAGCCTGTTTATGTTATTTCTTGTGTTCCGGCATATTAGAGATAAGATAGCCAGTTCTTCAATATGTTGAGGATTCCGGATGACGTGCACTCTACCTTCAGCTATCATAACTTGATAACAATAAAAAAAACAGCTGATAGAGGTGAAAACTAAGAAACTTGTGAATTGTATCGTCGAGCTATTAGATTATTATTTTTGAATTATTTTTGATATGCAAAGAAGTTTAAATTACCAATTTAAGCGTTCTCAGCGCGTCTAAAGAAGTTTTCACTTCCATAAAATGTAATTTCATGTAACTTCTAAGTTTGAAATATGAAAGGTGGTCAATCATAGCCTACAGACCTGGAGCGTGGTCAATGCGTAGGTATTTGTCTCCACAAATCCCCGGATTTGATAATCTGTGCGCGCTCACCGTTCGGACGTTGATGTAAAAGGGTATTTTCGGTATTAGCGTCTTTGGTGATAAATATCAGAACATTTCACTAGCCGTCCGCTTAGGGATTATCCGTGATTTGAAAATTAATTACTCAAGACGGCCATACAAACGTTCTTTGGCATATATTTTGATTTACATTATATATTTTGATTTACAAACAAAAATGCTGTCTGATGCTGTCATAGAGATATTTTACCAGAATTCAACGTTAATTACCCCATTTGGAGGTCATATAGGGGTGTTTTCAATACGGAGTTTGGAGATTTGTTTGTATCGTTTTATTTTTTCTTCAAGTAGAATTTAAATATGCTCAGATGTTTTGCGACAACTATTAAATGCATTACCAAAAAACTAAGTAGCCAGGTCTCTGCCGGTCACTTCCAAACAGGCGGTAGATTTGACATTTCAAAATGCGAAAATTACAGAATAAAAACATTTTGACTTTAACTTAACCTTTACGTGTAAATGGAATGAAAGAATAATTCAAAATAATGATTTTATTGTACCTGATTTACTTTATTTACAAACCTGGATAATTTAAGAAAATAAATGCGAATGGCCGTCTACGAAGTAATAATAATCATCATCATCTCTACCGCCTACACCAAACTTGTATTATTCTCTCCATTCTTAGGTGAGAGACTTAGGTAAGATGGTTGTAGCTAGCCAGGCGGACTTACACAGAGTCAAAAGTATTTTCACATTTAAGAATTTCCTTTCATGAATATCACCCTACCATAACTTTAAAATTTATATTGCAAAACACGTAACCGCTTTAATTATTACGAAGCACAGTGACGTCGACAATAAAAGCACAAAGCGAAGCGAAACCATAAATTTTTAACGTCTTCACGAAGCAGTGTTCATTTAGTCCCTTTGTGACATGACTTTGAAGCGAAACTGAACGGTGTGTGCTGTATTTTTACTTTGTGTTGTAACGCCATTATTTAAATGGTCAGCTAATTGAATAGTCAGAGAACTAATTAAAGGTTTTTGAGCCTTTTGGGGTCGAGACCAAAAAAATCTAAAATCTTGCGGGGCTTTTGATTGAGGCGACACGTGACGCAAGGGCTGGCTCTTATTTAGGCCAGGCAACTAGCATAGATATTCAGCGTGGCAATGTAGCCAGTTTCTTGGGCACGCTTCTGTCTGGTACTGGTCTGGAACATTTGAGTTACCTATAGGCCGTTTGTAACGGTTCTTAGGTAATCTGACTGATTCCTTTGTACATAGTTTGTTTAAATGTACATTTATTTTTATTTTCTCAGCTTCCAAATGTATCATCCGAAAACAATTGAATTAAAAAAGCACGGCGTTTATGAGTATGTCAGGTCATACTCCGCCATTAGTTTGAAATATAAGCTTTCAAAATATTAGGTCCTTACATATGAAATTGGCGTTTTGTCGTACTGGCCACTTTGATCTTAAATATCTCCTCTTTGGTTAGGAATTCCAAATTCAAATTTAAACAGCTATTTACTCATGCATTTGTGTTTCGAAAACCGTAATTCATTTGTTTTTTTCTCATTTGCTTTTTTTTTCTGCGTCACTCATTTCACAAAATGGAAAACTTAAAATATCGCATTATTTACGAGTACGAGTTCCACCGTGGCACCAGTGCTGCAGAAACGGCTCGAAGGATTAATGATGTGTATGGTGGTGGTGTCGCAAAAGAAAACACGGTGCGTTTTTGGTTTCAACGCTTTCGTTCTGGAAATTTCGACCTGCAGAACAATATGATGATAATGATGAATTGAAGGCTATTGTGGAAGCAGATCCATCGCAAACCACATCACAGTTAGCTGCAGGCTGCAGTGTTAGTGACAAAACCGTTTTAATCCACTTGAAGCAAATTGGGAAGGTGAAAAAGCTTGAAAGGTGGGTACCTCATGAATTGAGTGAAGCAAACCGACAAACGCGCGTCGACTGCTGCGTTACATTACTCAACCGGCACAATAATGAAGGAATTTTAAATCGGATCATTACATGTGATGAAAAGTGGATCCTGTACGATAATCGTAAACGCTCATCGCAATGGCTGAACCCTGGTGAACCAGCAAAATCTTGCCCCAAGCGAAAATTGACTCAAAAAAAGTTACTTGTAAGCGTTTGGTGGACTAGTGCCGGTGTCGTACACTATAGCTTTCTTAAATCTGGTCAGACGATTACGGCTGATGTCTATTGTCAGCAACTGCAAACCATGATGGAAAAGCTCGCTGTTAAACAACCGAGACTTTTCAATCGCTCTACGCCACTGCTGCTTCAAGACAACGCTAGACCACACACGGCCCAACAGACGACTACCAAATTAGAGGAGCTTCAATTGGAATGTCTAAGACATCCACCGTACTCTCCGGACCTTGCTCCAACAGATTACACACATACACACAGAAAAAAATTCAATTCCGATGAGGCAGTCCAAAACGCTTTCAAAGATTTCATTGATTCCCGTCCGAATGGTTTTTTTAGTAAAGGGATCAATGAACTACCAATAAGATGGCAAAAGTGTATAGATAGCAATGGTACATACTTTGATTAATAAAATATATTTTAATATGAAAAAATTGCCTTTATGTTCCTCCCATACAAAACGCCAATTTCATATGTAAGGACCTAATATTTATTAGCATATTTTTTTGCTAACCGATTATAAAAAAAACATTTCGTTGCTGTGGGTTTTTGGATGTATTTTTTTTTACTGCTGATTTGGATAATATTTGATATTTTGAATACATGTACACATTGAGTACACAATATATGTGTACAATACGATTCATATATGTGATAGAACGATGATGTTAAATTTTCTCAATTTAAATATACAGAGCTGACTCTAATGTGTGCTAAAAATGATCGCCCTTCAATAAATACGTCCAATTAGGCTTTGAAACTATGTACAGTAATAAACACATATGCTCTGCGTTTTAGATTTTCGAAATTAATATTTGTTTTCTTGTAAATAATTTGATAATAGTTCAAAGCTATAGTAAAGCTGCGTTGAGTTGCTAATCTGAGGTTGTGTCGGCCCTTAACAGGCAATCAGATGATTCAAGCCTACAAAATCTTAACTAAACTGGAAAAAACATCACTGATCCAGAGGTCCCGGGTTCGATCCCCAGGGGGAGTACAATATTGTGCATGGTTAACCCTTACCTAATTATGTCGTTATAACAATAAATGATGGTGTAAAAATTAGTGTGTTCCAGCATTCAGAGGTAAAATAACCAATTTTTCAGATTGTTGAGGATTACAGGCGCACTTCGCCTGTAATCTCAAATAGCGCCACCTTTGGCCTTATTATAACTTGAAAAACCAGATGCGATGAAGGTCAAGCATTTCCCCGACGTACAATAAAAAGAAAGAGGTGCCCCAATTATTTGAACCCAGGACTTGCGGGTAAAGAACCATACGCTCTACCACTAGACCACGGACCAAACACAAAGCAAACAGCAACATTGAAATCGCTTCCATACACGCTCGTTAAAACTAAATCCCCAAAATCTTCGGATTTCATTGCGATCCAGACTCACACGCTATAACCTGTCAAATAAATCCATAGTCAATTGTGCAGTTTAACGAGGTACCACGTAGGTGCCTAGAGATTGATCTTTCATCAGCAGAGCGTCGAGCGGAGAGGTAGCGAATCAGAGAAGATAGTGATCATCCATGACGAAGCATTTTGAAGGTTAAATAAGTCAAATCAAAAGATTTCACATCAACAGCCCATTAGTGTCCATAGCCTCTTCCAAAGCTGGAGGGTCATTGTAGGTGGATTATTTGGAATTCGATAAGAATTAGCGTGCTATCTGCGGCTACTTTGTCACTTTCCTTCAGTCGGGATTGTGGTCAAACGTAGGTTTATCATAAAAAAGTACTACACCAGGGCGCTGCCCTGTCACTGGTCGTGGGAACAACTTTTTTTTACTTGACGGGAATGTGTTTTTCCTTTGTCTCACTTGATTTTTAAGTTCAGATAAGGCCGAAGGTGGAAGCGCACTTCACCCGGAATCCTCAACAAACTGAGGAACTGGCTATCTTACCTCTAAATGCCGGAACACAACAATTCAAGAATTGTTGCTATGGCGGCAGAATTAGGTAATATAGTGGTAGTATTACACAATATTGCTCCCTCTGGGGATCGAACCCAGGACCTCTGGATCAGACGGTGGGTGAATCACTAGACCACAGAGGCGTTAAAAGTTCGCTGGCCTATTTACCTCTTTTTAATTTATCTTTGAATTAGTTTCAATGAAAATGCTGCTTCCGATTGTAACCCAAATGAAGCCAGAGTTTAGCAATAGGTCTCGTCTTATAAATCTCTCAGCTAGTCGCTCAACCTATACCCGGCCAGTGCAGCCTCAAGTTTATAGGCAGTCAAGCTGCGTATGTAGCTTTATAGCTTTATTGCTAATGGATAGGTATTTGTTTATAACTTAGCGATGTTATTATGTATATCGAATTGCACCCGTTACGTGAGCATTTATGATGGTTTGATTGAAGGCTTTACGACAGGCATTGCGTGGTGCGGTAGTTAATTTACTTTGTAACGCGAGTTTTATGCTTTCAGAATTCAGAATTAATAGAAAATTACCTTTTGATTAGCTATGTGGCTTTGAAATTCAGTGGGATGATTTGTTTCTGGTCGAAGATTTTATACATGTTTGATTTAAAATAATAAACATAGGATCTTATTTTGCATACACCGCCACCTAGCGCCAATTCAAGCAAAGCTTGTAACTGTAGGAACTAGTTTACCGATTGAATACTTATTACCCTTTTTTTTGTATGGACCTATGTATATAATTAATCATGCAGCACCTAAATACAATAGAAATATCTCTATTTCCTCACATAAATGTAATTATTCATTTATTCGATGAAATATTTTAAAAATTAACGAGCTACTACCCATTTTATTAGGTAGTAGCTCTGCCTTCTGCGCTGTAGGTTGTGGGTTCGATTCTCACCCAGGACAAACATTTGTGTGATGAATATTGAAGTTTGTTCTGTGTTTGGGTGTTGTATTTTATGACAAGTACCTACCTATGTTTTTACAAAAATATGTATGTAAGTATTAAATCCGTAATCTAGTTCTCATACTATAATTTGTGCTTAGTTTTGGACTAGATAGCACTGTGTAAATTAATGGCCTATAACAAAAAATGTTGAACATGGTTGGATTATTTTGATTGACTTTAAAGACCAAATTGGTTTTCTTTACTATTTATCATGTAAAGCTATATACTTGTGCGTATATACATATATAAAACTCATGGTAATAAACGACTGAAGAAATTAAATCGTCGTTTATTACCAACTTAAAACCTTTAAGTCTGAATAATACAAACCCTTTACCGCAGTTGTTCTAAACTTCCCCGTGAAAGTTTAACGACTCTGCATTTTTATCTGAAATACACAATTTATTGAAGTTCTCTGCATAACTTTCTGACGTAAACAAATATTCCAGTCTGGTATAAATGTTTACATGAGAATTATGATTCACATGGAATGTAAGACCAGTTACTCACCCACAAGAAGGAATACGAGAAAAAAACATATGAATGTACGTAGATAAATACTCCTTCATATTCAATAATATTCGCCTTTTTTATTGTACGTCTTGGTAGCGCTTAACCTTCATCTCACCTGGTTACAAGTTAAGATATGGCCAAAGGTAGCGCACTTCACCCGGAATCCTCAACAAACTGAGGAACTGGCTTTCTTACCCCTAAATGCCGGAACACAACAATTTTATAATTGTTGCCTTATGAATACCTAAGCTCAAAGTCGCACAGCGAGCTATGGAGAGAGCCATGCTGGAAATTTCACTAAGTAATACAATCCGGAATATAGATACTCGTAAGAGATCCAAAGTTATCACATAGCTCTCAGAATTAGCTAGCTGAAGTGGCAGTGGGCAAGCCACAGCTCGCAGAACCGATTAAACACGAAACGGAGTGTGGGAAGGCTCTATGGTCCGACGATATTATGTCTGTTGCGGGGAGGCAATGGAAGGAGGTGGCTCAGGTCGCTATTTGTGGCGTCGATTAGGAGAGGCCTATGTTAAGCAGTGGACGTATACAGAAATGATGATTGATATTCCTTCTTTAATAAGACTTTTCCTGCAGTGTTTAGGAGTTTTTTGTGGCACAGTCCTACAAATAGTGCAAATACGTTACAGAAAATGACCGAACTCGTATGTGACTCAGTACTGATGTGGATGTGAACCGGGACTGAGCAATGTGTATTAAAACTGTTGAGTGAATATCAAAATGGCGTCATTCAATCACCAGGAGACGCAGTCCAGTCCAGCAAAAGAGCTGCCTAGGTAAGTCTAGATTGTAGTCAGACATTTATGGAGGGTTTCAGGATATTTCCATGAAAGAGAAGAACGAGAAATCATTACGATATCTGGATGTTGGTTTAACCATAGTGATTTGTCGATTCCAGCACTGAATAAATAAGAATATATATTACAGGCCATTAATTATACACAGCGCCATCTAGCCCCAAACTAAGCATAGCATAATATGGGAACTAGATTACGGATAGAATACTTAAATACTTTTTGTAAATACATACATACCATATGATACAACACCCAAACACAGAACAAACATCTATATTCATCACACAAATGTTTATCCTGGGTGGGAGTCGCACCCACAACCTACAGCGCAGAAGGCAGAGTTACTACCAACTGAGCTAAGAGGCTTATTTGAAAACTGAAACTGAAAGCAACTCTAAATGAGTTACATAACCGGCTCTGTGGTGTAATGGTTTGCCCACCGATATTAGACTGGTTCAATCGGGTGGCACAAATTTGAGCTTGGTTTGGTTGGTTGGACTTTGTTTAAGTCCGACTGCCTAGCAACCACTATCTTACCTAAGTCTGCCACTATAACATCAATTATTGCTGTGTTCCGGCATTTACAGGTAAGATAGCCAGTTCCTCAGTCCATTGAGGATTCCGGGAGAGGTGTGCTTCTACCTTCGATCACTTCTGGATCTGAAATCGGTGGGTTGAACCACTTGACCACAGAGGCGGTTTATTGTTAGTGGACCCTGTCATGAGTAGTTTATGGATAAATACAGCTATTTTAAACATGCATAAAGATAAAAAGAGTAGTTTATGGATAAATACAGCTATTTTAAACATGCATAAAGATAAAAAATCTCCGTTCTATAACTACAGCACTTCATGTCCCGTTGTAACATTAAATAGTTAATCAATAGGCATGTATTTTGGATACATGCCAGTCGCAAAACGATTATTCATGAGTACATAAAATATAAACTCATGTAATACCTTTATATTTTCGGGCTTATGACCGCACGCACCATGGTACATCAGTTTTATTACACTGGTAAAAACACAACCATATGCACTTTAAGGGTATACATATATTCAAATAATATGTACAACGAATAAAACTAACTATTTACAAGGCAAGTAGTTGGACCGTTACAAACGGTCGTTAGGCAACTCAACTGATCTTGACCAGTACCGGAGAGAAGCGTGCCCAAGACACTGGCTGCATTGCCACGCTGAATAGTGTGCATACATTCTTCTTCAAAAATCTAGCGGACCTAAGACCTGAAAACTGACCAAAGAACTAAATTCTTTGGTCTTTATAAGATCCAGGTCTTGGGTCCGCTAGATTTTTGAAGAATGTATGAATCTATAAAAACATAACTAGACATTTGATACAACGCCATCTAGCCCCAAACTAAGCAAAACTTGATGTATAGATACTAAATTACGGATGGAATACTTTTGTACTTTTTTTTGTGAATACATTTTTTGTTTAATTGGTGATAGTCAAGCGTTTGACCACCAGCTTACATGTAAAAGAAATACGTAGTTACTTTTCGTAATTGACGTACAGAACAAACGCCTATATTCAACACACAAATGTTTGTCTGGATGGGAATCGAACCCACTGAGGCCATTTATATACTTAACATACAAACGTAATCTGATAGAGTACAACTAATCTGGAAACATATGTTTTGGCAACCGAAATCAACGAAAAAAAAACATTGCTGACGATATAAAAAAAAAACAAGTAAATTTTTGACAGTACACAAATCTGAATCTTGTGACTTGTAGTCACGAATGTACAAAATAAAAATTGAAAAAAGAGATTTTTAAAAATAAAATCTATAGCAAATAGAAAATCCGTTATGGTACAATTATAAAAACAAAGCTCCCTTTGCTTCGCAATGCAGATACGCCACCGGACATGGATTGTTTGATCAGTTTTGCCGTACCATTGGTTCCACACAATATGTCCCGTTCTCATCTTACTAGATGACTAGGTACCTAAATCGATATTATAGTCATCGACTGAATCTAGACTTATACAGCTAAAATTTTTTATTAAACCTTAAAAACCGACATAGGGTTGTGCACACACAGACATAACAAACACATAATTTTAATAATAACTTAAATATTATAATTTTTTTGTATGAAATGTACAAATAAACTATCCTTAGTTTAATTGTACATTTTATTTAATTTCAGACGGTTCTTAGTATTAGTAGTCCGTGGTAGTCCGACTGATTCCTTTACACAAAGGAATCAGTCAGATTACCAATGGACCCTTACTAACGGCCTATAGGTAATTCAACTGTTCCAGACCAGCACTAGTAGGAAGCGTGCCCAAGACACTGGCTGCATTGCCACGCTGAATAGCTACGCTAATTTGTTGGCCTAAATAAGAGCCAGCCCAATCAAAAGCCCCGCAAGATCTTGTATGAGTATAATAGCCTACCAGACTTCTCGATCTTTTATTTTCTTGCTTGACCTTCATCTCACCTGTATCAATTTATGATAAGGCCGAAGGTGGAAGCGCACTTCGCTGGCTGGCGAACTGGCTTTCTTAACCTCTAAATGCCGGAAAATACAAAAACGATCTTGGACATAATTCCTTCAGTCATAAATGCGCTAAGCTCGTCACGCCATCTGCACTTCGGTCTGCCGTGACGCCTCCTCGCCGTGTCACCACTTGGTAGCCACCCTCGCCTATCGTTGAGTTGACATGTAACAGACATGGCTGCCCAGTTATAGCATCGCGGCTTTCGGCGCTACATCACATGCGTTCTAGAACGCAGTTCGGTATCACGGATTCTATCCGTTTGACACCCAAGATGCTGCGTTCCATTGCACGTTGACAAACTTTAAGCTTGGACTTGAGAGAGTTTGTCCAGGTCTGCGCACCATATGTTAGAATGGGGAGGGTACATACGTCCATTAGCTTTCGCTTAAAAGCAAGTGGAACAAAGAGAAGTACCCTTTGTGTCGCCCATAGACCAAAAAGCTCTTCCAGGCATTTTCGGTAATTTAATATTCCATTTCATAAGTAAAATACCTCCGCTATTTTAAAAACATGGTATGGAGTCAAAGTGATGGCTTGAATACCACGTTGAGTGCGATACCAACCTTGTGTTAAAATTATAACAAAAATAACTGTGTTCAAGACATCAAACCTATCAATTACTATCAACCATCCTTCCATCACATCCATCTCAATTGGGATAACTTCGAAAACTCGTCAATTAGTAGCATCCATCCATTTTCGTTCGCAGCCGGATGTAAAATCGATACAATGCCTGCACCGAAAGATCACACACATTTGGTCCGTAGCCCATTGATTATATGTTTGTGTTTTTTATCTCCATGTTTATTTTCGTTCGCCAGTTCTCTTTTGCCGACGCTTCTCTGGTATGATGAGCGGGTTTCAAGAACTTGAAAGCGATGGCTGTTTCTCTTTGAATATCAATAACACGCTTTGTTTGTTTTTTTACATGCATATATAGATACATACACGCCTGTTTCCTAAAGGGGTAAGCAGAGACAACTGATTCACACTAACAACGCTCCTTGCACATCTCTTTTGCCTCATTCACTCTCATTGATCTTTTCTTAGGGTACGTATTTCTGACCTGGCTCCAGAAACTCTCTAACGTGGTCATATAACGTACGCCGCTTTTTAATATGCTTTACATATAATTTAGTATCATATGACACCATGAAGTTGAGTGACGAAGAAATGTGGTACAGATTACTTTTTTTGTAAATACATAGGTACAATACATTTATTTGTTGGTGTGTTTTTTGTTTATTTCATTAATTAAGTAGGTATCTATTTGGTTGGTACCTACGTTATCTAATTGTTTCTACTTATACCTACCTTTATATAATCTAGTTTATGTGGGATAAATAAATGTGTCTTTCTTTCTTTCTTTCTTTCTTTACAAAGCATCACCCAACTACATAACAAACATCTACGTATATGTTACTATGTATATCACCACTGTATATATTCATCACACAAATGTTTGTCATAGGACCGCATGGGACATTATCACCTCAGTATATTTATTTTTTCGACTTCATCCAATACAAATAATATTATTGAATAATTCTGCAAACGTTTGTACTTTTAATTGCCTTAAAGGAATTTTAATAGCAATGATCGTCGAGAGAACTACATTGAGAATTCTAAAAGTGAATCCAATTTTGCAGCCCTATGTGCATTGAATTAGCAATGAGACAATAATTATGGTCAGTTTTTAGTTACTAAATATGTATAGTTAAGTTATAGATATAATCTAGTTTAACTATCATTAAGCCTTACAGCTCAGTAGGTAGTAGCTCACCTTCTGCGCTGTGGGTTGTGGATTCGATTCCCACCCAGGACAAACATTAATGTGATGAACATTGATGTTTGTTATGTGTTTGGGTGCTCTATTGTATGATAAGTGAGTATGTAGGTATGTATATACAAAAAAATATATGTTAGTACTATATACCTACGTAATCAAGTTCCCATAATACAAACTTTGCAAACGTTACCTATAGGCCGTTTATAACGGTCCTTAGGTAATCTGACTGTTCCTTTGTACATAGTTAGTTTAATTGTACTTTTTATTGAAAAAAAAAAACTTTGCATAGTTTGGGACAGGTACATGGCGCTGTGTAAAAGTAAAATCCTGTAAAATTCAATTATTTTTTTATTTTAACTTAGGGAAGTGAAAATAAAAAATGGACTTTACAGGTGGTACACAATACTGGTAGTAGGTAGGGACCTACCACCAGTATTGTGATTATTTAGCCTCATAGTAACCTCAAGCAAAAGCCAGCCAAATATAAACTTACTGTCCATGATATTCCAAACATCTTAGTGCAGACAGCGCTCGTCGCATCACAAGCACACTTGCAGCCAAGTTTAATAAGTTTTAAAAATAAAAAACTATCAGCAATTCAAGTTCAGCAGACGTCAATGCCTCGGGGAGGATAGATAATGCGTTTTGTTGCATCGCGCCGGTCCCGGCACGTGGCCGTCGCGTCGTCTCGTCTCTAATTATATACTAGACAACATTCAATACCAATCGTGTCAGAAGAAAATTATAAATAAATATTACACAGCGCCATCTAGCCCCAAACTAAGCAAAGCTTGTACACAAATGCTTGTCCTGGGTGGGAATCGAGCCCACAGCCTACAGCGTAGAAGGCAAAGTTACTACCAGATGGCGCTGTGTAAAATTAATGTCATGTAATAAAAAATAAATTAAAAAAACATTAGTAAATGGTTGTGAATGTACCTAACTATACGTTTTCGTTACGAAATGTTGTTCTCATAAAAACTCAGTCCATATAATATGTATATGCAACTGAGCGACGTTACGAATCTCATTTCCTGAACCGCCCTGACACAAAAAACATTCCATCAAAAAAATGGATGCAAAACATTTTTTTGGCTTCCAAATTTACACGTGCGACGACATGCCTGAAGTCCACTCGCGATGCGAATACGAATGAGATTGGATCCAAACTCGTAAGTCTCAAACCCCAGGCCTGTTCCGTTTTTATCCGAGGCAGAACGGGGAAAGTACACGCGTTTCACATGCGATTTTACTCAATACGATAGTGTATTTTTTGTTATTTTCATTTTTTGGTTGGTGGTAGGACTTTGTTTGAGTCCGCCGCCGGCAACCATCTTACCTAATTGTGTCGCCAAAACAAAAATTCGAAAATAGTTGTGTTCCGGCATTTTAGAGGTAAGATAGCCAGTTCCTCAGTTTGAGGATTCCGGGTGAAGTGCGCCTCCACCTTCGTGAAATGAAGGCCAAGTGCTTCTCCGTCATACAATAATAAGAAATAAAAATTATGTCCAAACGTTCTTAGAGTTAACATTTTCAAAATGAATCGTTTATTGATCTATAACATTTTCATTGCTGCGTTTAAAACGTGTCATCACTTGAAAGTTTTTCACACACTGCACTTTAAATCAACCCCCTCTCAACCAGCACCCCATAATTTACCCCCTACCGATAATCGCGTCATAACTCACAGTAGTGCACCTCCGCGGTAATATTAAACCAGCATAATGTGGTGATCAGTTTTAAAACATAAATTTATATGGCGGTATGAGATGCTATTCGGATTTATGGTGATAGCCAGTGATAAGTTGTAGCTACTTTGAAGCTATATGAACGGCTTGGTTGTACAGAACGTTGTAATACTGCATCAGCCTATAACTGTCCACTGTTGGACATGAGCCGCTTCCAACACTGCAGAAGAAGTATTATATTCACAATACTCACAATACTCACAAAAAAGATAGTTAAATTGAAAGCGCGTATAAAATTGTGTTTGAATCACTTTTGTAATCTAGTGGTTCGTCTGCTTGTATCATAGGTACCGGGTTCGATCCTCAGGGTACAAATTTGTGTTTGGTTTGTTCTTACCTAAGTATACCTAACGACATAACAACAATGGTCAAATGTTTTTATTCAGTAAACATTTTCAAGATCATTTTGAAACGTACGTGACGTCACGTCATACGTATTTAATGTCATAACTCATGTATGCCAAAAGTTTGAGAAATGCGTTTTTCAAACAGCTTTGTAAACGTTATTTTTTAGTAAGATACCTTTTAGGAAAAAATAACGCTGAAATTTAATTTCAAGTTTTACTAATATTATTTGTATAACTTTTTAAATTGAAATTAAATAAGACCTTTCCGAATGATGGGCGTGTATTTATTAAAAGATTTTGCACCATCCGCCCGAAGGTTTTTTTTTTATGTAGGTATGTTCCCCAATTACTCGAAGACGCCTGGACCGATTTGGATTATTTTTATTTTGTTTGAAATGGTAAACATCGCAGGTGGTCACATTGTCGTCAGGTCAGGATCTGATGATGGAATCCTGGAGAAATAGAGGGAACTTTTCGAATATTAAAGGCACGCTTGAAGCGACAAAGAAGCAAAAATACGGATCCCATAATAGGTATAATAACGCGTCTGTCTGTCTGTCCATCAATCTGTCATCAAAATAGTTGGAAAAAATACGTCATCCAGGTAAACGAAATTGTATCATATTCTTCATTGAAGTTGGTTTTCTTTATGGTTTTTAAAACGTATTTCTTTTTTTCGTTTTTTTTTTGCGTCAAAACAAACCGGAGCATCAGTTTCTTTTACTAACATCGCATGATAAAATATGTCACAATTTTTATATGTGATAATTTGCGATATCCTGTTCTTTTTCTAAACTTTTAATCTAGCGCCTCAAAATGTTTCCTCCATATCGCGTGTCACATACAGCCGGCCGTGTTTAGTTTTTTGAAAAAAGCATCTTCATGATTGTATTCAGTACTAGTAATCCGCCGACTGAAATTAAAATGTATAGTTGGATGTTTTGTCAACTATTGATTTCCCATTGTCATTTTCCAATTATTAGGTTAAAATAAATAACGTAAATAACGTAATAAATAAATTTTCATTTTTCTTTAGCTTATTTCCTACAATCGATACAATACAATGAAATACTTTGTGTTTGTGAAGTTTTATAGTTTTTATATTATATTTGTGTATACTTTTTTTATCCTAGCTTGCGCGTGTTAATACAATGTAAGCAGACTTACATTGTATTAACACGCGTGATTTTTTTTATTGTATATACGACGGGGAAGCGCTTGGCCTTCATCTAACCTGGTAACAAGTTGAGAAGGCCGAAGGTGGAGGCGCTCTTCACCCGGAATCCTCAACAAACTGGGGAACTGGCTATCTTATCTCTGAATGCGGGAACACAACTATTTTAGAATTGTTATTATGGCGACAGAATTAGGTAAGATGGTGGTAGCTAGCCAGGCGGACTTCAACAAAGTCCTACCACCAACCAAACCAAACACAATATTGCTCCCCTGGGGATCGAACCCGGGACCTCTGGATCTAAAATCGGTGGGTTGAACCACTAGACCAAAGAGGTGGTTAAAACGGTAATGGGCAGATCAGCAGTCTATGTTGAAATACATGATTGGTAATCAGGGCGTCGCGATATCGCTACCTCGAAGCCACAAGCCCTGACACGACCTTCACCGCTCGCATTTATATAAGGAACGGAACTCATATAACGTCATTTGCATGTATTTCCATATTCAACCATCCTGGTAGCACAAACGAAGGAAATATTTCTGTAGCCTACTTGAAATATGATGCCACAAATCTGGGACATTCGTTCTATTTATTTCTAAATGTTGAAGGTATCTTCAATTCGTCACCCTGACCTGAGTGAGCCAATTAAATACAGAATTCTCACAGATTAGTTAGTAGTAAGTTCTACTAATGTGGTGAACATAGACGTTTGTTCTATGTTTGTATGTTGTATTGTATGGATGTTACATTGGTACGTAAAATGTACTGTATTGTACTAACCTAGATAATACTTATGATATTTTAAGACTATAAGTGAGTATAGTTAAGATAAAGATAATTTATTTCGTATTTACAAACGTCTTCAATCAAAAATAACATTCTCATAAGCCTATGGCTAACAAGACTAAACTAGTTAGTTGATGTTAATTTGTGTTAATAATATTATTGTTTATTTTTAATCGTTAATGAATAATTAACATCTACAAATGTATATAATGTATTATATTCGAGTAATAAGATGCTGTGTGAAATTAATGTCCTGTAATATAAATAATTAAGGCTATCATTTAAATAGTCAGCTAAGTTAGTAAACTAATAATTAAATAAACAGTCAGCTAATTGAAGAGGTTTCGATCAGCTCCAAAATGTATTTGTCAGCAAGAATTCAAAAAGCATGGTGTTTCTGGATGCAAGTAAATATAACAATGTACTGACTTACTCCGCCATAAGTTCAAAACATATGCTGTCAAAATAACTTATTTGTTGTTGGCGGACCAAATATTTATACCAATTATGAATATGTCGTCAATGAATCTCAATATGTAGCTGTAAGTCATTCATGAGGCTCCTTCTCAAAAACAAACTATCCACCTCATAAAGCTGTTATCCCAATAACGAAATCATTTTAATCATAAAATAAGGTATAATTAACCACACGACTACAAATTAGATACACGTGAAGTTAAGCCAAGAGTTATTCAGCTAGCTCACTATCTCACAATCGTAGACCAAATCAAAACTTTTTTTCAAAATAAGTTTTTAGTGTAACTTCATAAAGTTACACTAACTCGTTTTTATGAAGTTACACTAAAAATGAGTTGTTATGAAAAAAATGCCTTTTACAAAAATGAGATTTAATATGCAAACCGAGGGTCTTAATGACATTATCCGTCGAGCGTTTACCAGTGTCAATGTGCCAGCCGTTCTTGAACCGAATGGTCTGTTACGTGATGATGGTAAGCGGCCCGACGGTATGACTCTTGTCCCTTGGGAAATGGGTAGGCCTTTGGTGTGGGACGCTACCTGCGTCGACACCCTAGCGCTATCTCATCTGCCTGGGACATCAGTTAGGGCTGGTGCGGCGGCTGATTCGGCCGAGGATCACAAAAGGCGCAAATATAGTGGTCTCGACAGAGCTTACCTATTTGAGCCTTTTGGGGTGGAGACCTTGGGTCCGTGGGGAGCCGGTGCCCTCCGGGTTTTCAAAAATATTGCGGGGCTTTTGATTGAGGCGACACGTGACCCAAGGGCTGGCTCTTATTTAGGCCAGCGAATTAGCATAGCTATTCAGCGTGGCAATGCAGCCAGTGTCTTGGGCACGCTTCCGTCTGGTACTGGTCTGGAACAGTTGAGTTACCTATAGGCCGTTTGTAACGGTCCTTAGGTAATCTGACTGATTCCTTTGTACTTAGTTAGTTTAATTTATTGAATAAATGTATACTTGTTATAAAAAAAAAAAAAACCCGAGGGTTGGTTTGCATATTGTATTCATATACCTTTTAATCATCTGCTTGGTGGTAGAATATGCTAGCCACCATCTTACTTAAGCCTGTCGCCATAACAGCAATTCTAAATTGTTGTGTTCCAGCATTAAGAGGTAAGATAGCCAGTTCCTGAGTTTGGTGAGGATTCCGTGTGAAAAGAGCTACCACCTTCGGTCTTATCTTAACTAGACACCAGATCGGATGAGGGCCAAGCGCTTCTCCGTCGTACAATAAAGAAAACATATCATAATTTCGTAATTATTTTAAGTATGTGTCCTTAATTATTTTCTAAACAAGATATGAACATATAGGTAACGAATGGTATTCTTCGCAGAGCTGGCGTACAAAAAGTGAGTCTGCTATCCTTCTGGTCAATGATGCGTGTACCAAAATATTAGTTTTATTTCACCACCCAAGCACATAATGCGACCTAAAATAGCCTGTAGCTCTTGTGTCACATTAAGTAGTCCATAAAGTTACAAATAAGGGTGGCTATTTATAACTTCCCTGGAAAACATGTAGAGCGTTCTCCTTTCACAAAAAATATAGTACAGTATAATTGATCAAGTGAGTGAAGTACGAGATCTCAGAGTTAAGTTGGGAAATCCGGAACAGTATGTATGTATGTGGCAATGTGTGTGACTGCATAACTCTCGAACAGATGATCCGATTTTCATGAAATTTAAACTAAATAGAGATAACATGAATATAATTTGATTGTCGCGGGGAATTTTCGATGAGTGGGGTAGTTTTTGAGATATAGGGGTTAAAAGAAATACAATTTTCCGCCCATATCTTTTGAAAGGCTGATCCGATCAATTCAAAATATTGAACATGCAGAGATTATATTCATACTCATCAATCGGTACGAGCATTTTTTTGACACTAGGATAGTTTTTGAGAAATAGGGGTGTTAAGAGAGACAAGAAGATTTTTGGCTCGTGAGGTGTCATTTAATAATAAATAAATAAAAATAAATAAATATTACAGGACATTAATTTCACACAGCGCCATCTAGCCCCAAACTAAGCATAGCTTGTAATATGGGAACTAGATTACGGATATAATACTTAAATACATTTTTTTTTTAATTTGTAAATACATACTTATCATACAATACACACCCAAACACAGAACAAACATCTATATTCATCACACAAATGTTTGTCCTGGGTGGGAATCGAACCCACAACCTACAGCGCAGAAGGCAGAGTTACTACCAACTGAGCTATGAGGCTTGTTAATAATAATTTGAAAGAGTATTGACTGCACATTGATAAAATATACATTTAGTTTTTACTAGGGGTGGTTTTCGTAACAAAGGGGCACGTTAAGGGGTTAAATTGCATTGGTATGTATTGTAGGATAGACTGTTAAAGGGGGTTGACTTCACAATTAACTTTCTTTTAATTTGCTGAAACTACCCCTGTATTTACATTAAGAGTTGCAAAAGGGGTAAATAAGATTGAAGTCTTGAAAATGTGTTAAAACATGAAATATTATATGAAATAGGGGTTGAGACTGTAGATTTCAAAATAAGTTTATTTTTGCCCTTATTAGGTATGGTTTTTAAAATGAAGAGGGCAAAGGATGATCATCAGATCTTGTAAAATAAGAGAGGGGATTCAAAATTTCAATAAAACTGGTCTATTGATCTATTGTTATTCACTCAATATCGAAGGGAGTCGATAAAATCTGAGAATTACTTTTGTGGTTTTATACAAGGGTATATTCCATATCAACAATACATTATTGTCCACTACAAAGTGGAAAGAACTTCCTTTATAAATGTAAGGTACGGCCATTATCACCACGCTAAGCAGACGGGTTGATGCTCACAGTTACGCTTACACATGGTTTGTTTACACAAAGAAAAAAGCTACTGCCTTTTGGGTTGACTTTAAGACGTCCGTGGACTGAAGGATTTTTAAACCACGGCTACTAAAGCAACAGTTTTGAGAGCACTTTTCAAAATAACATCAGCCTTTGTTTAATTTTAAATAGGATATATTACATTACGTTGGCAACTAGAGAGAGCCGCTAACATTCAGGTGAATAAAGAGAGTTCGAGAAAAAAGTGCTTAAGTGTACTTTGATTGTTTGTTAATTACGTTCTATTTGAGAAATAATCTCCGTCACAAACCAGACATCACAAGATCTCAGTTCGGGGCGAACTACTAGTATAGTATAGTATACTAGTATAGTAGAACTTCAGTCTCGCTACATACTTTTCCTTTTTACTTATTAACGATCAAACGACAGAACGGATTTGGCTGAAACTTGGAATATGGCATTATTTAATTAACATAAATGAATATGACCTGGTTTAACACATATAATAAGGCTACATTTCATACCGAAAGAGTGAAGAATTCCCCTGGGATGGCAAACTTAACTCATGAGTATGTTTCTTGCTCTTTCACGCTCAAACGGCTGAACGGATTTTGATGAAATTTGTAATAAAGGTAGCTCAACCCTAGATTAACACTGGCTACTTATTATCTCGAAAAAATTGCCATCCCATGTGAAAGTATTTTTTTTCTGGGTGAACTACTTTTTATACTGAAAAATATTTATCTCACGGGAAAACTTCACTTTTTCAGGATAAAATTCCAAGTCATAATCTATGTATATTCCAAGTTTCTTCCAAATCCGTTCGGCTGTTTCAGAGTGAAGAAGTAACAAACACCCACACACACACACATTGACAAACTTTCGCATTTATAATATTATAGTGTGATAGCCAAGCGTATGACCCCCAGCTCTCTTGGAATACAAAAGGAACCTATTCACTCTGGACTTGAAGACTCCAAAATTGTACTGGTACGAACAGCAGATGAGGGCAACACTTTTCTCGTTACAAGGATTTTTTTGCCACTTGATAACAGTAGTAATCGAATCCGGGTCTCCTAAGCATCCGTAACGATCTAAAGTTACGGATAAACTCGAATTATCAAACAATTGCCCGTGTAATGGTTGCGGTCCGAATAAGAAGAGATTTCGATCGGCGCGTGCGGTCCGCTGGGCCGCAGAGCTAGGGTTGCCACTTGGCCCGTAATTGTACCTATTGTGATTGCGTCTTGACAATTTACATAATATCGTGTGGAAACTTCTCTACTTTGCTTTTTGTGAAGCGACGGCCACAGTGGCATAAGAAATAGTTACACTTGAAGTGAAAATATTTTTTTCACATAGTAAAATATATTTTCAAAAAGAAATATGTTCAATAAAACCTTTATTTATATACATTTCATACCCTCATACTACCCCAAAAACTTTTTTCGAAGATGAGTGCCAAAATTAAAACGCTTACACTAAACAACCGCCCGTGAAGAAAATCCGCGCGTGATTATTATAAACGCGCACGAATTCACGCGAAAATCCTATTCTTTAATTTCACGAAAACTAGACAAAGCAAAATATCCTAATACCCCGATATGTCTAGACCTCCTCTATGTTTTAGTTTAATTATTAAGTAAATCTTCCAAGCAGTTATAAAAAATATATTAAAAGCTCAAAAACTGGTTTATTTCAGGATTCACTATCACATATTAAATTACATATATATTATATTCCTACTATCCAATCAAAAATAAAACGTCAAAAATAAATCAATTTATAATTAATTATTTTTGTAATAAATGTAAAAAGACTATAAATATTACCATTTGGCTCATGTAAGCGCCAAAGCAAGTTAATTCAATTTTCTATGGATTAATAAAAACAATTTACTACCAAAACAACAAATAAAATCCAAATAATTCGATGAGAATAAGAATTTATGACATCAAAACATTATGCGAACTAAACATTTTCCTGCTTGAAATGTCTGCTACTTAAATTATAGGGAAACGCATTTTACGAGTTCGATGGGATACAAAACAGACAACCCTACAACGGGGCCCGCAATATCCGCAATTGGTATTCGTATCCGAAAGCCTCCGAAGGTACCTACTTCTCATCGCTCAGTGCAATCGATACGTAAGATAGGATGTCATTACAAACTACAGACGAAGTTTGAAGGTGGTTTCAGGGGTATAACAAGTACAACATTGACTGTCTTTGATAATATACTTATATTATAAATAATAATTGTAAATATTACAAGACAATAATTTCACACAGCGCCATCTAGTCCTAAACTAACTACGGCTTGTAATATGGGAACTAGATTACTGAAATAATACTGAAAGACTATTTTTTTAATTAATACTTATCATACAATACAACGCTTAAGCACAGAACAAACATCGACATTCATCACACAAATGTCCTGGGTTAGAATCGAACTCATAACCTCCAGCTCAAAAGGCAGAGCTACTACCTCATTAATTCATTTCATTTTTCATTTTTCATTTTTGTTTCATTTTTCTAGGCCTAGCTTAAGATTTTTTTCTTTATAGGTGTCCGCACTCGGCTGGTTTATAATACCCATTTAAAATAAACGAAACCTTCATTATTTCGATTATCTTATTCGATAGTTATGAAGTCGATAGCCCTCTTGCCCCAAACCACCAAGTGCCCTAAAAAGACCAAGCAATTACCATCATTCGATTAGTTCCCCAAAACATCTTGGAACTGGGTTCCCATCAGCACCCAAGTCACGTCTGTCTATTTGTTCCGATGTATTGCCCAGCTGATCCGGACACCACCTGCCTACTATTAGTAGCTAATATTGAATTTTGGGGGAGGTTTGTGAAACGTGATCCTTTTTGTTATTGGAAACGGTTCTAAAGACATCTGTAATTCTGCAATTCTTTATTGTTGATAAATAGATAACTCTTTATAAAACCCAAAAAACAAACAGACAAGCTCAAATAACTGTACACAAATAAATACATGTACAAAAAAAATCAAAAAATAAATTATTGTACGAGGGGGAAGCTCTTGGCCTTCATCTCACCTGGTATCAAGTTGAGATAAGGCCGAAGGTGGAGGCGCACTTCACCCGGAATCCTCAACAAAATGAGGGACTGGCTATCTTACCTCTGAATGCCGGAACACAACAATTTTTTTAAGAATGGTTTTTGTGGCGACAAAATTAGGTAAGATGGTGGTAGCTAGCCAGGCGGACTTAAACAAAATCCTACCACCAACCAACCAAGCACAATATATTGTACTCCCCATGGGGATCGAACCTGGGACTTTTGGATTTGAAATCGGTGGGTTTCTAGACCACAGAGGCGGTTAAACATAAGGAACAAAGGCCAGTGTTTTAACCCTGTGAAAACTAAGCAAAACTTAAATTGATTATATGGAAAGTAGAATACGTATAGAAAACTATACACTTTTATTTCATTAGATACATATGTATGAAACAATACAGTACCCAAACACAGAATAAACAACCTTAATCATCACGTGAATAATTGTCCCGTGTAAGAAATGAACCTACAACCTGCAGCGAAGAAGGCAGAGCTACCAACTGATCTATGTCGCTTGCTTGAATGTATCGTTTTGACATACCAAAAATGTATTAGGGCTGGTGCGGCCGCTGATTCGGCCTAGGGCCAAATATAGTAGCCTCGACAGAGCTTACCTATTTGAGCCTTTTGGAGTCGAGGCCTTGAGTCCGTGGGGAGCTGGTGCCGGGATTTCGAAAATCTTGAGGTACTTTTGATTGAGGCGACACGTAGCCAAAGGACTCGCTCTTATTTAGGCCAGCGAATTAGTCTAATCTATTAATGGAAGTCTCTTAGCCACGCTTCCGTCTGGTACTGGTCTGCAACAGTTGAGCTACCTTTTTCCGTTTGTAACGGTCCTTAGGTTATCCGACTGCTTCCTTTATACCTAGTTAGTTTAAAAATACAAAACTAGTTTTTTTAGCTCAAGTTATAATCATACCTTTTCCTCGGGCAACATCAACACAATTGCAAAAGCACTTCATCACAATAGCTCCCTCCACCGAGGGTCTGTAAGCCAAGCTCACCAGTTCAAAGGATGATACGTGATTCAATTCCAGCATGATTGATATGGAGGATCCCGCATTCGGACACTACGGTCTGATGCAATTTTTTACCTTTCAAATCACCCTTACAAACTGGCACCTCATCTGTGTTTCCGCCATACTAACTGCTTGTTTCACTGTGCCGTTGTCGTAGTAAGTATCGTGTATTCTCTGAGATCTACTGTGAAGGTTGATTTATGGACTTTGGCGCGATGAAGATGTAATACGAGTTTTTTTGCTTTCTTTTTTGTTGAGATTGGATGGTCTTTGATGTT
This sequence comes from Venusia cambrica, assembly GCA_951394065.1. Classification (NCBI taxonomy): domain Eukaryota; kingdom Metazoa; phylum Arthropoda; class Insecta; order Lepidoptera; family Geometridae; genus Venusia; species Venusia cambrica. Next base: position 3,585,671 of record OX596044.1, on the reverse strand, counting down.
TAAATCCGACTGCAAAAAGGCATGTAGATCTTTAGCGTACATGCTAATATTCTGAAGTTCTAAAGATATCTTCGGTGTAAAAACAAAAGATATCGCACGCCCTACATGCACTGCGAAAATAGTGGCATATTTTGTCATTGTGTTTTTAAGCAAATAGCAACTCTATTTTAAGATGTTAGGGTTTAAAATGCAAAGAAACTGTTATTTACGACCCTGATGGTCAACGAGTAACTATATCATAACTGCTACTCCAGGTGCGTTTGGTAGTGTTTTAGGTATTTAAGTATTCTATCTGTAATCTAGTTCCCATATTACAAGCTATGCTTAGTTTGGGGCTAGATAGCGCTGTGTGAAATTAATGTCCTGTAATATTATATTATTATTATTTCACATTCGAGCGGATTGTAAGTTAAACAGGCACGGAATGTTTACGAGTCTATAATACGTGAAATGGCTTAGCTTCAGCGATCATATCTTCCACAATACTGTAGCACATTTACTTTGAAATTAACATATGCTATAGTTCAGGATTTATTTTTATGTGAAAATTTTATGTAATCGTGTTTTCGAAACAGAAGCGGTATAGCAGCTTCTGTTTCGAAAACACGGTTACAAAAAAAATTCTCTACAAAAAAATCCGAATTTGACTAATTTGTTACAAAAATGTTCGCCGTTCAATAAATACGCCCAATTAGGCCTTGGCAGACGGTCTGTGTTTTAGATTTTCAAAATTCAAGTTTGTTTTATCGTACGCGCATATTTCTGTCATCTGGTGGTCATAAACGCCGTGGTTGAGCACACAGCAATGTCACCTTTACTATTACATAAACTTAGTTCGAAAATAGAGAAAAGTTGCGTTGAGTTGCTAATCTGGGGTACTATAGGCCGTTGAAACCGCGTGAAAAGCCCCTTCCTTAGGTAAAAAGATCTAAACTTTCTACTCTTATCAAACCTGTGAAAGTTAAGCTTTGCTTTCGCAGCGTTGAAAGCGTTCGGCACATTTTGATATTCTTCATTCATAGCATTTCCCTAACAAGATCTTGAAGTTCGTCGACCTACTTCGGATCTCCCGGAATTTGTTAAAAAGTGGCAGAAACTCCGAATAACTCGCTCAGGGCCTACTAGCCCCGGCGCGCATTTTAAACGATCCTCGGTAAAGGTACGGTTATACGTGTCTAAGAGGAATTCCAAATAGATTAGTGATTGCCATTAAATCAATCGTGAACGAATTAACACTATAAAATGAATGATCGAATGAATTAATTGATGGATGTCGTGAAATTAAGTTCGTTTAATTTTAGTTATTCAGTCAAAGAATAAATTAATTTCGCAGAACTTACGTTAACTAAGAACAAGTCACATTTACCATTGTACAATACAAATTTGGAAAGCTTAGGTACCCAAACTAGGCACATCATGTATGATGGTGTACCTAGCCTTCCTCCGTAAGAGTGTTATTCATTACGCTATGTTTAGCTTCATATAAAAGTACCTAGTAATTTTTAAATATATATGTAATGATAATTTACTAGAGTATTCTTGAATTAGGAAAATAAGTGAGGAAAAATAAAAGTTATATTCATAAGTAAAAAAAAGAAATGTCATTCACTCATTCATTCATTCATTTATTCATTCGTTCATCGATACCAATAGCACGTGACTATTAGCACGATCGCTCTATCTGATAACTAGTTCACTGGTCACTTTGGAGCAGTTACTTATGCCGTTTCTGTCCCTTTGGACTCGTAAATATCGTTCCAGACTCTACATAGTAATACTAGCCAAAGCCGGCAGTTTTACCCGAAATTGGCGGCCAGTGCCTTCTGGGAAAGCTCGCTCTATCATAGATCTTATCCTTACTCTGGCCTAGAGCTAGACGAGCCTAGAGGTCACTAGCAAACTCATTTGTAAAAAAAAAAAAAACAGGGCTTTCATTTCACACAGCGCTATCTAGCCCCAAACTAAGCATAGCTTTTAATATGGGAACTGCATTAATAGAATACTTAGATACTTTTTTTTTAAATACATACCTACTTATCATACAATATAAGACCCAAACATCTATATTCATCACACAAATGTTCGTCCCGGGTGGGAATAGCTACAGGCTTGTCAAAAAGTTTCAATACACATCACATCAACAGTCCTTTAGTGTCCAGTGCTGGACAGAGCCTCCTCCGAAGCTGGAGGGTTTTTCCATAACCACCGTGCTTGGCAGGCGGTGATTGTAGTAACGGTGTTGATAATGTGTAGAAGGAAACTGCTGTCCTTATTTGGTGAGATCCCTTAGTTGGTTTTTACGACATCCATGGGCTGAGTTGGAAGGGTCCACTATTAAGCCGCGACCGCTACAGTAGGCTTGAATACAAAAGTAAAAAAATAATAGATACCAATTTAAAGATCAGTGTGTCAGATCCAGAGGTCCCGGGTTCGATCCCAGGGCAGTCCAACATTGTGCTCGGTTTGGTTGGTGGTAGGACTTTGTTTAAGTCCGCCTGGTTAGCTACCAGCATCTTACCTATTACTGTCACCATAACAAAAGATCGCTCAAAGCTAATCGAGGCCCATTCAATAAAGCTACCAGCAAAATGACAAATGTCACTATTTTTTTCATCTCAAGTAAAAGATCAAACGAACATTTACGCATTTATAATCTTAATTAGATATTTTTTTACGATATGATAACAAAGATGAATAAATGCAAATGTATACTTTGGGAATGTGTCTCTGAGTCCCTGAGGGATGTCGACTACTCCAAGATTCCTCCAAGATTATAACAAACGAAGTTATTACCCTGCTTTGTTTACTGGTGTGCCGTCATAAAAATGTGTTATAAAAACACCGTTTTACTGCTGATGAAACTTTAAATTACTTACCTAGATTAATTAAAAACAAGCCTCATAGCTCAGTTGGAAGTAACTCTGCGATTCCCACCCAGGACAAACATTTGTGTGATGAATATATATGTTTGTTCTGTGTTTGGGTGTTTTATTGTATAGTACGTATGAATTTACAAAAGTATTTAAGTATTCTATCCGTAATCTAGTTCCCATATTACTATGCTTAGTTTGGGGGCTAGATGGCGCTGTGTATAATTAATGTCCTGTAATATTTATTTATTTATGCACGAGAAAAGGCAAGCTTTTTTATATACAGCAAAAAATATCAGCTCAAAAGTTATTTTGATAGCATAACTGAAACTTATGGCGGAGTACATCTTTTTACACCCAGAATCATCTTTTTTTTATTGTAACACAGGGAGGTGCTTGGCCTTCATCTCATCTGATTTTCAAGTTATGATGAGGTCGACCGTCTAACCGAGGAACTGGCTATCTTACCCCTAAATGGACAACAAAACAGACATTTTAGAACTGTTGTTATGGCGACATATTTATGTAAGATGGTGGTAGCTAGCCAGGCGAACTTAAACAAAGTCCTACCACCAACTAAACCAAGCACAATAATCTACCTACTCCCCCTGGAGATCGAACCCGGAATCATTTTTATTTTTTATTGGTGATAGCCAAGCATTTGACCACTTTAATGTGGTCTAAGATGGAATGCCCTTGTCTAAAAAGAGCCACTGAATCTGACACCAGTAAGCACCAGACCACAGAGGCGGTTTAAATATACCCTTATGTAGACGTAATAGGTATTAACTAGAGATGTCAAACAGTAGGAGACATCGGAAGTTGCCAGTTGCAGACTTGCCGCCCTGTCTGTGGCTCCACAACGTGCCGTATTGGCTAGCATTCATGAATGTTAATTCCCACGCCACAGTCGCAAACTTGTGGCTTAATCCCGACTGTTGTATACTACGCGATAGGACGTACAGGATTTCAGAGACCTAATTTCCATAGTCTTACATTAGAACTTCTTAGAACTTATCCTAATGTATTCTAATGTATTCTATCCCTAGGTGTGATCAACCTCCTAGTGGTCTACCCCGGGCTACAGGCTCGCTAGCTTTTGCTAGCGGTTACGGCTGAATGATACACACTTCTCTAGGAATCCTAAACGGTCTGAGGAACTGAGTAACTTACCTCTAAATGCTACATAAATTAATATGCATACTAAAATGAAATAAATTACAGAGTAAATAGGTTCTTTTAGGCAAGCGTGCTCCATCTCAGGCCACATCTTTACGTGTTTCACATGTAAGCTGGTGGTCAAACGCTTGACTATCACCAATAAAAAAAATGAATTGTTGCTATGGCGACATTTCGGAAAGATGGCGGTAGCTATCAGGCGGACCCCTACCACCAACCAAACAAAACGAACCCGGGACCTCTGAATCTGACACCGATTGGTGAACCAGTAGTCCACAGAGGCGGTTACAAGTTTAGCTCCACCTGGCAATGCCTCCTGGAAAAACTCATTCTCATACTTACATACATAACTATCTTAGACGTGATGTCTATGATAGAATGCTCACCCATCAGTTATTTAATTAAAATAGTTGCAATAGTATGATACTTCATACCATTCCAACTATTTTAATTAATCATCATCATCATCATCTTAATAGATCATCAGCATGTTTGCACCCGACAGCAAAAACGATTAAGGTCAATTTCTTTTCATTAAACATAATTAATGTTCTTTGTATATGGGATATATCCAATCTAACCGAATAAGTTAATACACCCCCTCCCATCGTATTCCTTTAGAGGCTTAAGGAGGCTAAAATTCTGTGGGGGGACTTTGGGTTGTATAATTTTTCAAGATGGATGTTGGTGTGATATCTAATAGGCCTTCGTATAATATTAACTATATATATTATTATATATAAGTGTATAAATGTACCTAGCTGTAAGTTTTCCTAAAAGCCATGAAAAAAAAAAAAAAAAAAAATACTTTCATGTCCTCATCCCACGCTAGGAGAAGTCGACACAACTAAACGTGAAAACCTTTTATTTTATTAGCCTTCTGTGTTCTAATATGGTCTCTATCTATTTTATCTGATTTTTTATACTGCACTTTAATGTGCGATATTATGTGGTTTTCTTTAAAAATAAAGAAAAGATAAGAGAATAATGTATATATATACAGGACATTAATTTTACACAGCGCCATCTAGCCCCAAACTAAGCATAGCTTGTAATATGAGAACTAGATTACGGATAGATTCAATTCAATTCAATTCATTTATTTCAGACACTGCCCATAATTTTGTTAGTAGCAGGTACAATCAAAAATATATCATAAAAATAAAGAATGCTTAAGTGCTTTTTGTAAATACATATGTACTATATGATACAACACCCAAACACAGAACTAAGATCTATATTCATCACACAAATTTTTTTTCTGGGTGGGAATCGAACCCACAGCCTACAGCACCAAAAAACAGAATCAAGTACAAATCCCAGGTAAAATGAAACGTTCGTCGCTCAATAGCCAAGCCCAATCGCACAATTCAACTGGAGCGCGTATCCGAGACGATGAAAATGGCGCCCATTACAGCCTTCTTTCCCCACTTTACACTCATTAGGCTATTATTCCCTTGACAAAGATATATAATCAAATGGAAGTGATATCTTACAATATAATATAACAATTTATGAAGGCTTAGAATCACAGCTCTCATACAAACGTATGAGAGCTGTGCCATGCCAATTCAATAGACATTTTGAAAATGTAATCGGATAGAAATAATCTAGGCAAATATGAGAGATTTCCCATACAAATTAACGGTCATTGTTTTACCAGTAAGTATCGCTTAAATTAAGTTTTTTTGCCAGTATTTGTTATGTTTTTCGTAAGAAGTTAACAACAAAGATTTATCTATCTGTATATATCTAACGCTGTATACCAGTTAGTTTTAACCGCCTATTTAGTCTAGCGGCTCGCCCACCAATGTCAGATCCAAAGGTCCCTGGTTCGATCCCCAAGGGAGAACAATATTGAGCTCCGATTGGTTGGTTGTAGGACTTTGTTCAAATCCAACTGGCTTGCTACCACCATCTTACCTAAGCCTGTTGCCACACTAACAATTATATATTATCGTGTTCCAGCATCTGAAGATAAGATAGCCAAGTTCAAACTGTTGAGGGTTCCGGATTAAATGCGCTTCCACCTTAGGCCTTATCACAACTTGTAACCAGGTGAGATGCCAAGCGTCTCCTCCTCGTAAAAAACTGATTCCAATTGGGTTTTAGAAAAAACAAGAAAATTATTCATCTGGAATTGTTTCGTACAAACTGTTCAATATAATTTGTCGTTTACTAAATAAACAACCTACATGTAATATTTTCGATGTATTTAATACTTATTCATATACATGTTATGAAGATATTCATATGTATAGTGGTCATATGCTACTTTACCTTTTATAACTATGCATATATATATATTATAACTATGTCTTAGTTCGAAACTAGAGTGAAGTTGCGTTGTGTTGCTAATCTGAGGTACTATAGCCCGTTAAGTTCTGAGGGAAACTAAAGCCTTCTGTAATATTTTCTTTGTAATATTTGCTTCGCCGTAGTCGGGTAATAAACTTACTAATTCAGACAAAATTAAATGCCATTTTCTTAGCCATGACTTGAGCTTTTTAAATTCAACGGGCTCAGTAGAGACACATTCATCAAATTTGTATTCCAATTCCACACTTACAGTTGGCACGCAACATTGACTAGTCGGCGCGTCGCTCTTGCTTCGTTTTGGTTCGACCCGTGACACGTCTTGCCACATTAACCCGGCCAACCGTTTCATGTTTCGGGTATTTCTCTTGTCTTTAATGTTTTGAAGGGGTATTTATACTATGATTAACCGTGTCGATTACATATATAAATCTCTTATTAATTAAGCGTGGTGATTTATGTAAAATTATGTCAAAACGCTTCAGATTTATTTTGTGATGCCTTTGATGTTGCAATCGTCCATAGACTAGGGTAACCACTTGCAAATCAGGGGCCGTATGCATGTTTGTCAATTATGTCGTATTTTTTTTTATTACACGACTAATTAATGTTTGCCCTTCAGCTTTTCTGGTTACAAATTGAGATAAGGCCGAAGGTGGAGGCGCACTTCACCCGGAATCCTCATCAAACTGAGAAACTGGCTATCATATAGAATTGTAATTGTATAATTTTAAATTTGTAGGTATTTGCTAGAATTATATGTATCGAATATTTCAAATGTGTTTTTAGAAATAGTAACGCTTTTAAAACCTAGATTATTTCAATCCGATTATACTCGTAAAATTTCGATTGAATCAGAATTCTCAATTAAAATTGAACGACAAACTTCTTTTGTACATATAGGAGAGCGATAGGTACTGTACCTACTGAGTCATCTAATACTCCATCACAATCACCAAATCAGTGCGTCAAAAATGGATAACCACCACTAAAATAAACACAAACAATCACAGTTCATCATCAATATACTTAGCCACTTAAACAACCCCATAATTATATTTACCAAACAAAGTTTATCCCTATTACCGCGGCATCGACCTAATTCCGTAATCCGTAATGCCGTGTCTCTGTGTAATTAATATTAGTGGAGACACTATTTTATTACAATATAGCGGCAACTTACTTTGTGAGTTAGAAGTTTGTGTGGGGGAAATACGAAAGTGCTTTGGAGTGTATTTACATGAAGAATAAGCGATATTCTGGAAGTTTAGACTTGTGTGCAGAGATAACTGAAGTGATAACTTACCTGGCGTTACTTATTTTACTTTTGAAAGCAATTCTTTTTTTTTTTGCGCGACAAGAAAACGCTTCGCCTTTGTCAACCCAGAATCCTCACCAGACTGAGTAACGAAACATAACAATTCAGAACTGCTGTTATGGTGACAGAATATATTAGACGGTGGTAGCTTTCTTCATCTTTTACTGCTGTTTCATTTTTATATCTACGTATGTAATCCTACACTAAAATGGGATTATATATCTCCCGTTCGCTTCTGTGAGCTGTCAACTCAGAATCCTCACTTGCATTTTTAAAGTCGTTGATCGGTTAAACGTCAACGGTTACGTCAAAATGAGCCTATCGCTGGCGGACTTGTAAAGATTAGCCTTCTGCCTGTCTCCTCCGTCATCTAGTTCCCACATTACTAGCTTTCCTCGTTTAGGGGCTAGATGGCGTATTGTAAAAAAATTGTGTTATATTTTTATGAAAATGAAAATAGTCTTAGCGTTTTCTTTGCTTAAGCTTTTTGGTACTCCAAAACGCGCTACACATTAAATAATTATGAGCTCAACAGTAAGTAACACATGCTTATTTTTTCATAACCTCATACGCTCCGCCCTTTCCTGTGTCAAAAACGAAGCAAATATTACCGGCGTATATTACTCCGAATGATTTATATCACGTTCGTTTATTTGTTTGACTAAACCCGATAATTTCCATGCGCCGGAGGGCTATCTGCTTATAATGACGGGCTATTATGTTTCAATTCCATTTAGATAACAAGAACATTTATATATTGAACAATGATTTGTTATTGCGAAAAGCGCATTGTTATCTTAGTTGTACCCAAAACTCATTCATCGTTTAACAAAATTTATGTCACATGGTATTTTTACCGCTTCTCTGGTCTAGTGGTTCGCACGCCGGTATTCCATCAGTTCATGAGATCTATTCAAATCTTCTCAAAAATCAAAGACTTAATAAGACAGGTAAACGAAATTGCATCATATTCTTCATTGAAGTCGGTTTTCTTTTTAGTTTTTAAAACGTAATTATTTTTCAAGCGGACGAACGCTTTGTTAACAGCTAAAAAAGAAATGTTTTTTTCGTTATATAATACAAGCTGCTCAAAGCGCCTTTTACATAACCTGACAAAAAAATAAAGCGAAAAATAAAACAACTTTTGTTTGTACTAAAATAGATGACCAGAAGATAAAGCTGGACGTTATAAAGCCAAGAAGGCTAAAGTATCAAAATAATTAAAAATTTCATCAAGCGAAAAGGTTTAATGTTTTCAAATGAACATTTTTGCTCATTGTCGCTTTACTTTTTCAGAGATTAATAACGGACAGACACAAAGATGGAGACATTAAAACCTTTTGAAAGAGTACAACTAAAACTCTAAAGATGGAATGAACAAGATAATTGTGGTCACGAAATTTACAAAGCGCGAAGCTTGATTTAAAAATAATACCTCATAACAAAGAAAAATAAAATATAACTGAGGATAATTTCGCGAAATAAATCTAAAAAAATATTTCGATCAATGATATTCGTCAGATTGAGTCAGCATTAAAATTTGTTACTAACACTAGACAATTTTCATAACTAAAGTAGTAGTTACTAACTTGAAGTTAGTTAGGTTACTTATGTGATTATAACTCAAATCTGTAGAAATTTTGAATTGTATTTGAATTTTTGAATTGGTTGACCTCAATCAAATAAAATTGTTTGTTCTATGTGTACTTACCTAATGTATGATAATGTTTGTTACCAAAAAACTATATCTATATTATGTATACTGTCCGTAATCTAGTTATAGATAGCATACATAAATATTATCTTCCTGTAATATTTATGTTAATTTTATATATAATTCTTGCTTGTCGGGAGTAGACAGATGACCCAACAGCAGTAAAAACAGTCAGATTTATCCAGCTTGTTGCAAAAATATCAAAGCTGAAAACTTGTTTCATAGCCCGAGAATATGAGGCCAGTAATTTAAAATTACTCAAAACTCTACCAAAAAAGTCTAAAAATAATTGTCCAAGGCGAGGCGAGGGGGCTAAAGAGGCACGCACCTGATATCTCATTTCAGCCTATGAATACAAACAGTATCCTAAAAGGAGGATTTACATCTTGTTTTACGCGGAACCGATAAAACGACATATTTAAATTTGGAACACGTGATTGTATATCGATTCCCATTTCTCAGCTGTCGAAGAGACGGGTGAATGAAACTGTATTTTGATGATTCAATCTGTTTTGTAATGTGGAGAATGTGACGCTTTTAATTAGTAATGGGAAAAAGGAATGCGATGTATCTTATAATTTACAAATTTCGAAGACAATTGATTGACATTGACACATTCATCACATAAATGTTTGTCACAGGTGGAAATCAAAACCACATCCCACAGCGCTGAGTTCCAAGTGAGATAGAAGGCTAGGTTATTGGTTAAATGGATTGAACTATCTCACCCTTTAAAAATCCAATTACACAATCAATTGCTCCCATCCCCGACGCAATCGAGCCATCGATCCCAAGAGGTGGACTTTTTACCAAATTATTTCCAAGATTTGGCCATGGCCCGAAGTAGGCCAAAGTGCCGGTTCAATCATCGGTGCGCCCTTCCAACTGATTACATTATGTAAATTACGCCTCCCCTCGTGTCATCTATACCTTGGAATGTATTTAAATTGGACTACTGGAATGGTTTTATTTATATTTTACAGCGGTTTGTTTTAGCGTTTTTTAAGCATGATTTTTTATTGAAAAAACCCGTACCTACTTACTTTTTTCAAAACAAAATGAAACTGCGATCATAGATAGCTTATACCTTATAGAGTACGCTAAAAGCGAATAAAATAAATGCTTGTCAGCAAAGTTGCGACCACCAACCCACCAAGCGTGATTACTATAGCAAATACTATAATTGAACTCTTTAGGAGAATCCCATGATCTGCAGTAAACATATTTTCAGACTGCAATGATGAATCTTAAGATAAAAAAACCATCAGTTATACATAAACAATACTGTATCACATAGCTGGTGGTTGAGCTTATTTTAATCCCGCCAAGCTATCACCATCTTAAGTCTGACTCCACAACAACAATTACTGTGTTCCGCCATTTTAAAGGCGCATTATCATAACGTGTAACACTAGTTGAGATGAATCTCATGAACAAACGACGTAAAAACGATTGCCAGAGGCAAAAATGTAGCCGGTATACACGTGTTTTCCTGATGTCTATATAGTCACAGTACATGCAAGTGTAAAGCAATATCGTTGAAACCAACTGTGAAAACAGTTTTTACGCAGCGGTGATTAAAAAGAGGAGTGCGGTTTGACGTGATGCGGTACACTGCGGGACAATGTGTTGGCACGCACGATTTGAATTAAAGCTGATATTTTACAAATGGAAAATACTCAACCAGTTGACCGGGTTGTAAATGATGCCCTGACCAGCCCAAATATTAGACGAAGGGGAAAATACTCAATGAGTTGACGGAGTTGTAAATAATGATCTGATTAGAACCGAACGGTATTCAAAGGTAAAAATCGTATTTTAACATGAACACAAATAGTCTTTTATAAAAAAAAAACATTAGTGCAGTTCACTTGCAGAAGAAGTGAAACTTTAAGAAAACTAAATTGCTAGAGAATGAGGCGATTGGCATATAAAGGAGAGGGATTGTTATATATTACATTTATCATAATATGAGCAGGTTTTTAACCGCCTCTGTGGTCTAGTGGTTCAAGCCACTGATTTCCCGGTCCAGGGTTCGATTCCCATGAGGACTACAATATATTGTGCTTGGTTTGGTTGGTGGTAGGACTTTGTTTAAGTCCGCCTGGCTAGCTACCACCATCTTACCTAATTCTGTCGCCATAATAACAATTCTAAAATTGTTGTGTTCCGGCATTCAGAGGTAAGATAGCCAGCTCCCCAGTTAGTTGAGGATTCCGGGCGAAGAGCGCCTTATCTCAACTTGTTACCAGGTGAGATGAAGGCCAAGTGCTTACCCGTCGTACAATGAAAAAAAGGTATCTATAGTCTAAACTAAAATATTACAGAGACAATACACATGACAAATACACGTCAGTCTTTTCCCAAGGCTTTGCAATACGCAGGTGCACACACATGTATGTTTGTACGTGTACAAAAATACTGTTTGTAATTTTTTTGTGTTGCTTTTTTGTTTCATTGAGTGTCAAATAACGGTGCTCAAGAAATTTAACTGTATAATGAATTGTATAATGGTAAGAGCTTAAATAATATGGCGCTACTAGTCTTTTTTAAACTTTCGCGATTAGAACACATTATTTGAATTCGAGTAACCCGTTTCTCGAATTAAAATACATATTATTTTATGCACTGTGTGAAATTAACATCCTGTAATATTTATTATTATTTATTCCATTTGATAGAAATCGTTTCAGACTTCTGCCTTAAGCTTCGCAGTTTTCCGCGTGCCTTTATATTTTTCATTGGAGTTACTGACGGTAGAATAGACGTAATTGAGAGGTGCGTCTGACGTGTATTGTTTTGTTTTCAGGCTTCATTTTGCGTTATATTCCACCCTCGATGGGTTATTGCTAAAGTTGATACATGTACCTAATGTATCTATAGATATCACATGGCCATGTTGGTTTTGTCTGCGTCCTGTTTTTCCTCTTACGTACGACTTTAACACCTTCAAAGGCTTTTTCTGGGAAAGATCGCTCCATCCTAAATATCATCCTTGCCCAGGCAAGCCCCGGGATCGAAAGCTGACTCATCATAAATAAAAAGAGCATTTCATGTGCTCGATAGGTACTTAACTAATTTTTATTTAGAATTATGACGCGACCTCAAAAGCAACATAATGTATGGCGTTTTACGTTACTATAATCACGTATGATTTATCTTATTCATAATCTAATTCATAGTTTCATCAAACTCGATTATGCAGACGTAGGTAATATTTTTTTGCTGACTAACAATATGTACAGTAATGTGTTTATCCGTTCACTCATTCGTTCATTCACCAACCCGTTAATTCGTTCGTTCGTACATTCATGCATTCATTAGTTCATTCGTTCGTTCGTTCATATTACTTCTCACCGAAAGCTTCGCATCCAATTTCTAATGTCCTTCAGATTAAAAAGGTTAGTTCCCACTAGTTACTCTCAAAAGCCCTTATCAGCAGCACAAATAACAGCGTTCGGTGCGCGTAAACACTGCATGCGTAATGGGGATGCAAATGCAACGTTTATTGGTGGTTGTTTGCGACGCGATAGTGTACACCGGCTTTAGATTTAGCAGGGGTTTGTTGATGCGGGCGCTATTTTGGTGGTTGATTGAATTTTTTTAAAATTTAGTGGAACCACAGCTGTGGTTGTATGTATGTTTATGATGTTGATTGCTGAAGCAGCATAATCAAACACAAAACATGAATGGAACTCGTTGCCCTCGAAGTCCAGAGAGTCTAAGGCAATATCTTTACTTATTTTCAAGTGAGTCGGTAGTCAAGCACTTGGCTATCATCGATTAAAAAAACATATAGGTAGATATGATATATTTTTGTGTAGTCGCCAACACTATTATGTACAAACTTTTTAATTCTCTCCGAATGGCGTTGTATCCTTTTCTGGTCCATCAGACCAAGCTTCATAGCTCAGTTGGTAGCAACTATGCCTTCCGCGCTGTAGGTTGTCGGTTCGATTCCCACTCAGGACAAACACTTGTGTGATGAATATAGATGTTTGTTCTGTGTTTGGGTGCTGTATATTAGGTATAGTACGTATGTATTTACAAAAAAAGAATTTAAGTATTCTATCCTTAATCTAGTTCCTACATTACAAGCTATGCTTAGTTTGGGGCTAGATGGCGCTGTGTGAAATAAATGTCCTGTAATATTTATTTATTATTATAAAATGTAATTTTGAAATGTAGTCCTCCATGTCAATCAATGCTTTTTCCATATAAACAGTAACAAAGCGCGAGAAATAAGAATCGAGACAGTAACGCGAGTTTAATGGCGCACCCCGAAGACAGCTGAGCCCGCGAACAAAGGCCTGTCAATTGCGACTTGAAAAACCTTGATGAAAGTACCATAAGAAGGCCCAGAAGTTGTCCCATACAAATGTACTTCGTCGCTTATTTTGAAATGCCTTGTCTTTTATGATATTTCGTGGGTAATATAATCAAATTGAGATAATTTTGGTTTTACCGCGATATTTATTCTAATAAACACAATAAGAGAATTATCCCTTAAACACACTACTTTCCATATTATATTGATTCGGTTAATTTTTAGAGAAAGTAACGCAATAAAAACCTATAGTTGTTCCTATTCGGGTATAGGTACTAGCAACATTTATTTTGAATCAGACATGCTAATTTGAAATGCAATGATTTTATGCTTCAAATAGACCCTTGTCCCTGCCGATAAAAAAATCAGGGGTATTAAATTAAATTTTCGTTTAATATATTTCGATCACCGGACCTTCAATATAATACCACTTAGAACCGCCTGTGACTAGTGGTTTACCCACCGGTATCAGAACTAGAGGTTCAATCCCAAGTGGGTCAAATTCGTGCTAGATTGATTGGTAGTAGACTTGTTTCAAGTTAACCTGGCTATCTACTACCATCTTATCTAAGTATGACGCTATAACAACTATTAACTATTCTAATTGGTTCGTTCGAATGGAGGGATAGCCAGATTATCAGTCAGGTACTGGGTTAGGTTGATACCACCTAATGCACCTAATGGTAATTATCACAATTGTTTTACCTACACTTGTTATCTAAATCAGTTTGATGTGCCAGCTGAGTTTTATCAGTTTTTATCATCAGCTGAAGGCAGATGCTTTGCATTTAAACTGTTATCGGCTGTCAAGAACAGCTGTGTAACGATCGCTGAACGGGAGAGTGGAATCTTGAATAGAAACATACTTTTTACGCTAATCTTGCATCAAATACGGGGTTCACTGATTGTATCTGATTTGAAATGCTTTAGATAATATCTATGGATTGTTAACTTTAATCTAAATGTCTGTTGGTGATAATAGTTATTTAGAAAAATACCATTTTTAGTTTCTTTTTTTTTCTGTGTTTTTCCAGGGTTGCCTGGAAGAGTTAGTTTTAAACGATAAGAACGTCCGTTATACATTGTGTTACCTAATGTTTGATCAACTCGTTTGTTTTTATTGTACGACGGGGTACTTATGGTGTATTTGTTGCCTTCATCAATCCTGGTTTTAAGTTATGACTATGCCGAAGATGAAAGCGCACTTCTATGGCATGGCTATCTTACCTTGAAATGCCGATACACAACAATTTATTTTAGATTTAAAAGAATTGTTATTATTGCGACAGAACTAGGTAAGATGGCGGTAGCTAGCCAGGCAGACTAAAACAAAGTCCTACCACCAACCAAACCAAGCACAATATTGTACTCCCCTGGGGAACGAACCTGGGACCTCTGGATCTGAAATCGGTAGGTTGAACCACTAGATCACAGAGGCGGTTAAAAATTTTGATTTGAAGATTTGTGTTCAAATTGTATTTACCTTCCTAAGTACCCACCTACTTACCTACTTATTTAATTAATATGACAACGATCATTTTTAAATGTATTTAAGAACAACATGAGTCTCAATTGTTTCTTATTTGATAATTAAATTAGTTAAACCTAAATAACGTTTTGAAACAATAAAAACACAATGCGGCAGGAAATGACTAAAGACAGCAACACAATAAAATGACACGGCCGATATTATTTCATTACACAATTTTACGTATTTCAGGAACTTTAGCAGAATATTATTAACGTATTAATGAGGTGCATAATTCATTCGCGAGTAAATATTGAAATGGGGTATTTGCGACCGCAATCGGTAAGTCCAGGGTTGACGAAATACCTGTATAAAATAATCATCGTCAAGGATAAAATTGCAAAAATGATATACAGGCGTATTGTACATATAAATATCCAAATTGTGCCAACGGGTCCCTTCTCCCACTAAACCTCCGTTGTCCGTTCGTCTCACTGTCAGCAGGCTGTATATCATCAACCGTAATAGGTTGACATTTTCTCAGATTGTAGGTATACCTACTTCTAATAATTGCATGTATATAAAAATATTTTATAAATATCCGTAACTATATCCGTGTTGGTGAATATGTGCCTCATTATTTATTTATTCTATGGACGCTATAGCAAAAAATTTTACAAGAAAAGTAATTCACATTTCGTAAGCACATTTCGAGGCAAACGAAATGTGCTTTGGATTGAAACCGTGCGTAACCACGCCTATGACCGGTTTATTTACATCTATATTTATTGTATGCTTCTTCTTTGCTTATGATTAATAATAAAAGTCTTATATAACTGCAAGTTGTTATAAAATTATTTGAATTTGATAATGTTTTAATAGTAAGATCGATACAAATAATGGTGAGAAATGCTTCGTCGTCAGATTTACCGTGATTCAATTAAGTAGTATAAGTCTTGTAAGATAAAATATGATAAAAAGGTACGATGAAGCCCAACAAGTGCTTAACCGTAGTACAATAAAAAAAATGTTTCTGATGCATTCATGTTTGTTTTTATTGTGTCGGCTCTTAACCTCGATACTTACACCGGCAAGAAAGAGATCTATGATGGAGCGAGCCTACTCAGAATGTGTCTATTGACTCTCTTCTTGAAGACATTAGGGTCGTACCGCAGCGGATATACATACGCTGGGAGCTTATTCCAAGTTCTTGCCGTGCGCATGATAAAATACCCTTGAAAGCGCTTAGTTATTATTATGTGAAATATCAACCACATGGGGATGATAATATGCTATGAATTTTATGAGGTTTAAGTTCGCAAATGACACAAATATGATACAAAGCAATAACACTTATCATTGTGCCGAACGGCTTATTGCAGAAAAGAAATATACCTATGGATTTAATGCGTCCTACCACTTTTCTGAGACCCAGGCAAATAGAACCGTATTAAGGTATTATAATTATCAGCAACCCAATGAACGCGAAATAAAAAATGTCTACATAATTATGTCAACCCTAATCGTCTTTTAATGGTTGGATGGTTGTTCAAATGTACACTTTTGTAATAAGCTCGTACCTTCATCTGAATGGACAAAATGGAGGTCGTAGACGAGTGTTTGTTTGAATTGTAAATGAAATGTAATTGGTTGTGCGTCATTTTTGTTGGTCATTTTATTACCGTACACATAGAAATATTTATAAAAACGTGTGATGTAGTAGGTACATGCGCACATGAATTTAATAAATAAAATATTTTGAATTTTAACGACTGTATGAGCAAATGGACGAAAAACATGTGGAAATAAAGGACGATGAAAGTTTTATTTTTACTTCGAAAAAACAAATAACTATGCTAAAACATGTTAACTGGTTGCTAATTTTAGGTAATTTCATCCCAGTAATGGAATAATAATAAAATAAGTTATTAAGTATAGAATCAAGAAAGAGATACATCAGAACATGATAAAGATAAAAATATAGGCAGATAACTGCAGTATATCTACCTAAATCTAGTATTAAGTGATAGGTTTCAAGCTTATCGCCGCTTGGTGAGATACTACACGTGCATACCATTCGGATCTTAGGTCCTAAAAACAAGCTGGTTACCTTACTAGTCGTAAGGCAACCTTTCACCTTCAAAGCATGACATGTGTCAAAATCGCACGTAAACTTCCGAAAAACCAAAAAGTCCATTGGTGCGCGACCGTATTTGAACAGCCTACGGATTGGAAGGCAGGCTATACCCATCTGACCACACAGATTTCTATTCTATACCAAAAACGTAAAATCAAAAAATAAATACAACGATCATCTTCAAAGTCTTTTTAAAATTTTCGCTGTATTTATCCAGTCGTGGTCGCAGGCAGAGTGGAACTTGGTAGCCACCGTCGAAAAGTGAAAGCTTTATTAACAAAACTAGCTTTTGCTCGCGCTAAGAAGTATTATTATTAATAAGGTAGGTATAGTTTTTGCGGCTTTACTTTTGTTTAGCGTGTGTAAAAAATTAGGGCCTACAAAACTTAAAAACGACAGTACATTCTTCAACTTCGTTCAGATTTTCTTTAGCCGTTTTAAAAAAGTCTAACCGACAAAACTTTTACTTTCTTAGCGGATGCCTACGTCATAACATCTACCTGCATGCCAAATTTCAGCCCGATCCGTCCAGTGGTTTGGGCTGTGCGTTGATAGATCACTATGTCAGTCATTCAGTCACCTTTGAGTTATATGTATTAAGACGGTAAAATACGCGAAAAATACCCGTTTTTCCGTATCAAAATAATCATCATACTAATAATTGTCTTCATAGCATTATATCAAATAGCAAAACAATATCACCGTAAGCATTACCATTTCCCGTTTCCCGTATTGCCTATTCAGATGTCTAGTTCCCGAGGCCGAAACCAATATTCTTACAAAATGCTATACGTATCAGAGAATGTATCGTAAGCGATTTCCTGCTTCCTGCTTCCTGAACAGATGCTGCGTACACGGAGTAAGAATCTCCGTGCTATTGTCGGGTATTCTTTAATCCTCGCTTTCAGAATCAGAAGCACAATTTATTTATTTATTGAGGCACACATCATAATCATCTTCCTGTTATCCCACCCTAAGGTATCTAATATGAAAATCAGACGAGATGAAGGCCAATAAAAAAAAATGTGAGTGGACATGTTTCTCATGCACCTCTGTGGTCTCGTGGATCTCCCACCGATATCAGATGCAGAGGTCCCGGGTTCGATCGCTAGGGTGGTAAAATATTGTGCTTGGTTTGTCTGGTAGTAGGTCTTAGTTGTCAAGTCTGCATGGCTACTACCACCATCTTTTCATTCTTTTCATAGTGGAAAACCATAGGTAGGAATTTATTTAGTTTATTTTATTTATTGAGGCGACACGTGACCCAAGGGCTGGCTCTTATTTAGGCCAGCGAATTAGCATAGCTATTCAGAATGGCAATGCAGCCAGTGTCTTAGGCACGCTACCGTCTGGTACTGGTCTGGTACAGTTAAGCTACCTATAGGCCGTTTGTAACGAGCCTTAGGTAATCTGACTGATTCCTTTGTATATAGTTAGTTTAATTGTACTTTTTATTGAATAAATGAAACTTTGTTAATTAAAAAAAAAAGTTAGAAGAACAATTTAAGAAAGATTAATAGAAAAACAAACACTGAGAACAATAAATGGGCGGTAATAACGCTTTAAAAGCAATGATACCGCCAGAATCTCCGCCAGACAGCCTTTGGGTGGAATGGACTTTTAGAATTATGAAGTGTAACAATGGTGTTATCAACTAAAAACTAATGCAGTTAGGTACATAGTAGGTATATGTGATTACCTGTATACCTTAAACGCTGACTTAGAAATCTCACCACGAGAATAATGAATTATCTAGCAACCTATTTTTTTTTTCGAGTTTACTTGTAGCCAACTGACTGACATGGCGTGTTATCCGGACAAAATAATTCTTATCAATATAAATACCCTGGTTAATATACAGCTTTTCGTATCTGTTTATTTAGTTTTGTTGCTTATTTTTTCCAGTATTTTTCCTGAAACCATTGTAAGCGAACATACGCGATTCAATACTCATTCAATGCCCTATTCTCGTGTCGCTCGATAAGATTCAGCGTCCCGCGAGAATCGCCGTAAATCTCGACCGCAAGTTGCGCGACAAAAATATCATTATGTAGATTTGCATAGAAATAAAAGGGAGACGATCGGTGCGCGTTTCTGCGATTTCGTTTGCTGTAGGGTTGGGTACGGACAAGTATTTACGTTTTGTTTTTTTTTAGGGTCCCGTACAGAAAGGATGCTGACGGAACTCTTTCTAAGCCTTCACTGTACGTCCATCCGTCTGTCTGTCTGTTATTGGGCTATATCTCATGAACCGTAATAGGAAGACAATTAACATTTTCAGAGTGTGTATTTCTATTACCGCTATAACATCAAAAACCTAATATTTAGCTCAATCGCAAAAGCAGTGAAGCAGTGTTAGTAGTTTACACTCAATGTGATAATACTCCATATCTTTACAACATCAAAAAATCTAAAATCGAAATCAAAAAACATTTATTTGCTTATCTTACAAAATTATTAAATACATAAACAAACAAACAACAATCGATGTAAACAACAAAAAAAACAAATACAATATAAATAGTCATATATATAAGTATCAAATTAAATAGGTACAATACAATTAGTCATATAATTAAGATTTACATACTATTACAATTACACATTATTAAAAATTTCAAATACAATATAGGTACAAATAGAGGACTGGAGTATTAGGTTTTTTTTTCACCTTATTGTTCAATTTTTTTTTATTGTACGACGGGTAAGCACTTGACCTTCATCTCACCGGTAACAAGTTGAGACAAGGCCGAAGGTGGAGGCGCACTTCACCCGGAATCCTCAACAAACTGAGGAACTGGCTATCATACCTCTGAATGCCGGAACACAACAATTTTAGAATTGTTATTATGGCGACAGGTAAGATGGTGGTAGCTAGCCAAGCGGACTTGAACAAAGTCCTGCGACCAACCAAACCAAGCACGATAGGTATATTGTACTCCCCATGGGATCGAACCCGGGACCTCTGGTTCTGAAATCGGAGGCTTGAACCACTAGACCACAGAGGCGGTTATCTATATTTCAAATAAGATAAATTAGCATAACATCACTTAAGATGACCGACTTGCTCATCGCACGGAGACTGTCCGCAGTACCCTCCATCAAGAATCATCAAAAGACCCTCCGCAGACAAAAACAAAGGAAATCACACGAAACGTTAACGATCAACTCAACACATTTCAAGTACACACTTACAAAGTTCCAGAAACGTACGCTTTTGAATTTCTACGAAGCCGGGGTTCTTCGAAAAGTACAAGAGTTATAAGATAGTTGAAATATGACAGTAAGACAGGCGGAACGTAATAGACTCAATTCAAAGCTATTGTTCAAATCTGTGGTGAGCTGGCGGAAAAGCTAGGCTAATGTGCTGTTACGTGTTTTGTTGGCAATAAACTATCCATGTCTTACTATGTTTGCGATACAGCTCATTTGATTCGATTCCCAATCAGGACAAACATTCTAAGGATAAATATAGATGTTTGTTCTGTGGTTGGTTGTTGTTTTGTATAATAAGTATGTAAGTATAAAAAAAAAATCATTATTCGCTATGTTAAGTTTGGGGCTAGGTGACGCTGTGTGAATTAATTATTACAGGACAGGACAGGACAGGACATTAATTTCACACAGCGCCATCTGGCCCCAAACTAAGCATAGCTTGTAATATGGGAACTAGATTACGGATAGAATACTTAAATACTTTTTTTTTGTAAATACATACTTAACATACAATACAACACCCAAACACAAAACAAACATCGATATTCATCACACAAATATTTATCCTGAGTGGGAATCGAACCCACAACCTGCAGCGTAGAAGGCAGAGTTACTACCAACTGAGCTATGAGGCTTATTAATGTCCTATAATATTTATGAATACAGTTTCAAATGAAATCCTTTGATCTTAGTTTGAATATTGTAATAGAACTAGAAGATATCATCTAGATAATCTAGTCTATGGCTTACCTGTCGAAACTGAGTTGTCACCAGAACGATTCAATCATCAGATAGCATCAGAATCTCTTCACGTAATTCAGCAACACAAAACAGCGACTGGTCTAGTCGCTCCAGTTAATCCTAGTGGAGTCGACGCCACAATCTGACAGAAGACAGACTCTTTGCACAGCGAGATGTTACAGCTTATCCACTGTAAATTAATACTGAACGTAGATTTTGAAGCATTACAAACAATATATAGGTGACTGAAATTGTAGCTGTGACTCTCTATATAATAAACTAAGGAATCCTAAAAAAACATTGATATTTTCTGAGCTTAGAATGAATGAAATGAATGAATGAAAATACTTTATTGCACATCTTAAAAATACAACTAGATGACTAAAATATATATATATATATCCAGTCCATTGCGATTTTTAGTTGTAGCTGCTACATCCTCAACCTATTCTGAATTAAATGTTCAGTAAATAGAAATGTTGCTATGTACTGAGTGAAGCTAGTTGATTCAGGCGTTAATTTGCGGAAATGCATTGCTCAATATTAACCTAAAAACAGAAAAATATTTACAGATGAGCTCGATAAATCGTTTAAAAAAAATCGACAAGTGTTTTGCCTCTAGATGAGTGTATTTAGGTGTGGAGTGAGCTAGCTGTCGTAGATTCACAACAGATCCCTTGCTCATATCTCACGGTACGTCTGTGTATTGTTTCAGTGTGAATTTATTGTAACGTAGCTATGTAGGTATAGATACGTACAACAACTATACTGTAACAATCGCAATGATACCTTCAATAGCAATTTATGGGTTTGCGATGGCTCTTAATAGCTGAATTGGAACGTCCATCATGCAATGATTCATTCTACCTCGTAATGGCAAATGCCTAACGCGTTTGGTTGATTTGAACTAAGTTGGTTAACAATTGGGAATAAAAAATCGTCTATTGTAACTGAGAAAGGTAACGAAACTGTTACGAAAATGACAACACTTCTCTTGAAATTAAAAAAGATATAGTACAAGTTTACAACAGTTTAAATAATTATTAGTGGAGAGTAGGTGCGAAAAGTGATCCAAGGGATGCTAATTCGCTGGCCTAAATGAGAGCCAGTCTCATTTAGGCCAGCGAATTAGCATAGCTATGCAGCGCGACAATAAAATTAGTTTCTTGGGCACGCTTACGTCTGGTACTAGTCTGAAATAGCTGAGTTACCTAAAGACTGTTTATTAACGGTAGGTTTCATTGTACATACCTATTGCTTAAATAAATTACAGTGCTTTTAATAGTTTTATTATAATCTTTTTTAATGAATATAGAAACATTACTATGTTAAAATGTAAACTTACTAGAGAAGCAGTAGGGGAAATGTAAGTTTATTTTATTTTCCTGAAAATAAAATAAACTTTCCCTTTTTTGCCATTCTTAGCTGCCTGCATAGGTACATTTACTTTATTTGTATTTGTTTCCGGTAACGCCATATTTTTTCACGACGTTTCTATTCCCTTTTCTGCCGAGGCTCATATGTTTTATTTTCAACTTGTAAGTAATGGGCTTTGTGAATTTTCAAAACCGCAGCTGTCATGTTTTAAGTGCGGGGCTGTATATTATTTTTGTACTTTTCCTTAGAAAACACGCTTGTGGTTAGGACATAACTTATCAGTAGTAATTGCACCAGGTTGCTAAAAAACCATTTTACACGTTTTTTTTTGCTTCTTAGGGTTTCATACCCTAAGGGTGCCGTTGGGACCTTATTGCTAAGTTTCCGCTGTCCGTTCAACCGTCTATCTGACTGTGAATCACATTTACCGTAATACGCAGGTTTTACGAATTGACATTTTCAAACAGTGTATATTTATATTATTGCTTTAACAAATAATAAATATATAAGGGGGCCCCTACAAGCAACATTGTTTTATGAACGGTTGTTAATTTAGCTCTATCGTAAAAGCAGTAATGCTTAAAAAAAAGAAGCAAAAATTGTTTATTACTGAAAAAATTTTTTATTAATGTAAAATGAAAAATTTCAAAGGACAATCATGGTTCATAAGCACTAACATTTTAACAATCTAAGACAAAATAAATGTGTGAATGGTGAGAACTCTCGGTCTTGGTATGCATATTCGCACTTGTCCGGTTTATTTACATATAATGTCAGTAACTTATCATAATTTCTTAACTTGCACGCAAAAAAAAAACATTTAGGTATTCCATCCGTGATCTAGTTCCCATATTACAAGCTATGCTTAGTTTGCGGCTAGATGGCGCTGTGTGAAATTTATGTCTTGTAATATTAATTTGTTATAATGTTATACAATAAAAATAAAAAGAGTTACAATCGTACAATCGTAAAAATAGGTACCTAAGGGTAGTTTTTCAGAGAACAATGTAGGCACATTGTAATAACATAAAGTAGCCGGGTGTAAATCACAAACACATGTTGCCTACTAAACCTGCCCAAAAAAAAGTAAGGAAAAATGTTCTCATACAAAACTTGCCGTAAATATGTAGGGAATTCTTCTTTATGGTGTCACAAGGTCGCGCTCAGGGGGCGAAAGCAGATTACTATACGTATTTTATAAATGTCAAAGCTAAAGTTGAGAGGGAAAAGATTGTAGGATATAAATTATCACCCCCTTAAGCAGCGGAGGGTTAAATTTAAGGTGAAGTTAGCAGCTTGCAATGTGTATATCAAAGTTTTATAAATAAGTACCTTGCGGCATGGGGTCCTAAATTTTAATAGGAATTTTATTACTCCTAACACCAAATATTATGGTATGTTTACATCTAAATGTTGCTAAGCTATTCGTTTACTGTACTTAAATAAACCATTTAAAGAGACAAATATGAAATGTATTTATTTTGAATTGAAACATATACCTAAACTTTAGTTTATTGTATTTAAATAAAGCATTAAGGGAGAGAAATATATTTATTTTGTAACAGAAACTTGTAAACTTATGTCCTGTAATATTTATTAAGATTTATAGTGAGAAACGATAATGCCTGCATTAGTTAAGAAACTGTGTCGCAGATACCAACGCCCTTTGCCGTTTATTAGGAAAAAAAATAAGTACCACTTAAAATTCAACATGGATCTTAAATAAAATTAACTAAATTAAGAGGTTGAGAAAGAGGGGTGATGGTGAGGGGTGCTTTTTCTTTCAATCTCCAGTATCGAATGTGTGTGAGGGGTAAAAGTGAGTGTGAGGTGTAAGCTTGGAGTGTGTGTGTGTGTGAAGTATGAGTGTGTGGAAGTGATGTGTGGGTGGGTGTGTGCTTTATATGAAGGATCATTCAGCAATATTTTAAAGACATTCAGCTATATTTGCCTAGGCAACAATGATCTGAGAGAACAATTTTGTAACAAAGAATGCGTAAAAAGAAAAATAAATATTAATTTCTTACAGCGCCATCTAGCGCCAAACTAAGCAGAGCTTGTTATATGGAAACTAGATAACGGATAGAATATTCGATACATTTATTTTGTAAATACATACGTTCTATATGATACAACACCCAAACACTATCTGGGTGGGAATCCACAACCTACAGCGCAGAAGGCAGAGTTACTACCAACTGAGCTATGAGGCTTGTTCAACCTCTAGGATTTATTCACACATGAGTAGGCTACATTTTGGATTGAAATAAGCGTATCAGTCTAGGCCATTCAAATCCAATTCATGCCTGCTCTTAGACTTGGAGCTCTTTGGCACAATACACTAAAGTCTACTCAGTTCATATAAAAGAATTGTTCTTTATTCGCTATGTATTCTTCACTTGTATCAAACCTCGTCGGAACTGCGAATCGTCCACAAAAGGCCCACAACAATGGCATGATCTCTAATGAAGAGTTTTGTACACAAAGGGACAGACCAACTCTTTATTAATACCTTGTGTTGTGAGTTATCCCTTTGCTTTTACCGTAATGTGGGAAGGGGATTTTTTATGTGAAAATCCTTTTGTGCGAGTATTTTGAAATAAAAAGTACGTATATACTTTTCCTAACTGAAACTATTGACTCCAAAAAACAGGAACATTTTATAACCATAGATAACGATCAAGAGATAAATGAGTTTTAGACATTGACATAGGCAATATTTATTTACTTAAATACCACACTACATACCTATATATGTATATGCCTACACATGTATAAATCGGTCAAGTGCGTATACGCACATCGAAGGTTCCAACCCACATTTCGAGGCAAAAAAATACGTATCTTGTATCTCTTTAATTTTTAAATGTATTTTTATTATTTGTTGTTATAGAGGCAATATAACGTACAAGGGAAGCAATCGAAATCAAATTACCTAAGGACCATAACAAACGGTCTATAGGTAACTCAACGGTTCCAGACCAGTACCAGACGGAAGCTAGATTTCTATATAAATACACACTGTGAAAATTTAAACTGTCTAGGTACTATTACGGTTCATGATAAAAAGCCCACTGACAGATAGACGGACACTGGCGGCTTAGTAATAGAGTCCCGTTAACACCTTATGAGTACCGTACCCTAATAAACTTGGAAAGCAGAGAATAACTACCCAGAGTATATTTAGATAAAAATATTGTTCACCGATAACATATAAAAATACAAGTAGAATAATCAAAATATTGTAACAATAGTCTTATTATTATTATAGCGACCTACCCATAGTTATAGATCAAGAGATAAATCTCCCGGCAAAAATGAGTTTTAGAAAAACATGCATATTTTCGATCACTTTTCTCATCGTATAACAAAATCTAATGTTACGCATAAGCACGCAGCTTCATGTCGATCAGCGACTATCACGCTCCTTCGCACACCGAAAGGGAAAATCAAGTTATTACAACGTATACTTTAAGCGTTTGAACTGGATAGTTTTAAAGGTTTTCCTTCCACCTTATAATATATTTATTCATTGTATTACGGGGAGGTGTTTGGCCTTCATCTCATCTGATTTACAAGTTAAGCTGAAGGTGGAAGCTCACTTCACCTGAAATCCTCAACTGTTTGATGAACTGGCTATCTTACCTCTAAATGCCGGAACACAACATTCAAAATTGTTGTTATGGCGACAGAACCAGGTAAGAGATGGTAGCTAGTCAGGCCTACCATCAACCAAACCAAGCACAATATTGTACTCCCCGGGGATCGAACCCTTGACCTCTGGATCTGGCACTGGTGGGCGAACCAGTCGACCATGGAGACGGTTAAAATATAATATTTTAAAGCCATCATTTAATCAAACAGTAATCCTTACAGGACATTTAATTTTACACCATCTAGCCTCAAACTAAGCATAGCTTGTGATATTGGAAATACATTACGGGTACTTTAACGTTTTTTTATAATCATTTTATTGTACGACGCGGAAGCCTTCATCTCACCTGGTAACAATTCGAGATAAGGCCAAAGTTGGAGGCGCACTTCACCCGGAATAGATAGGTATATTTAAGATTAAGATTTATGCTTAAGATCCACGCTCTGTGTGATCAGAGAGGAATCCTCGAAAGAATAACAGTCGTGAGCCCGTACTTTACTTTTGTGCTGCAAATTAATCCTATCAAAAACATGCAGCAATAATTCCTGCATAACATCTTAAACATTCAAA
Source organism: Venusia cambrica (assembly GCA_951394065.1). Lineage (NCBI taxonomy): Eukaryota > Metazoa > Arthropoda > Insecta > Lepidoptera > Geometridae > Venusia > Venusia cambrica. The sequence continues at coordinate 3,558,783 of OX596044.1, read as the reverse complement.
ATGTTGGCAGGAATATTTTGTGAACCGATGTTTTCCATACAGACTGAACACATTTAAAAAGTTTAGACATGCCATGTCAAACTTGGTAAGCACAAACTTTGGTCTTACACCTTTTATGTGCGGCAGACGAATTTTTTTACTATGTTTACTCTGTGGCACGCGGCCAAAACACGACAACCTTCCTTTACTGTTTACACTTATCACGCAATTTAAAGCGCTATATCGTTTAGACTGTCCGAAAAAAGAGATGTAGGTATGTGTAAGTCAGCTGCATTGTTGAAAAAGCGACACAGCTCAATTGGTAGTATTTTTGCCTTCCGTGCTGTAGGCAGTGGGTTCAATTCCCACCCGTGACAAACATTTTGTTGAATTCGATGGCAACTATGCATAATTAAAGACTTTTTAAGATTAAACAGTTTTGTTTTAATTTCTTTATAGAACGACAGCGGGAAGCGTTTGGCCTTCAACCCACTCGATGAAAGTTTATGTTTAGGTCAGAATTGAAAATGTATAGAGGTAGTTTTTTATTTTGTAAACATGTTTAGAAATGATTAAAAAAAAACTCACAACAAAAACAACTTGAAAGTCCAACACCTCACTACAAAAAACTAGTCTTTTTATAATCGTTCATTTGGTCGGTCACGGCTTTGTATTCATACATCTCCAACACAGCTTGAGAATGTCGTAAAAGTAAACAACGTGATTTCACCATAATAAAGGCACAGTTGTTCTCATTCACCTTAATTCTGAAATTCAACGTCATTTTTTATTATTTAAGATTTTTTAAGATCATCTTTAAACGTTAAATCAACCGCCTATTCGGAATCGCGACCAGCACACAAGGAGAAAGGAAAGAGCCTCGGGTTATTTAATTTTTTGATGAATCATTCAACATTTAGATATACAGAGTTTGAAATAATATTATAAATAGTAGGTATATCGTAGGTAGTTAATACTGAAACAAAAACTGAAATAGTAAATAGTGAAACTATACCGCCTATTACTTACCTAATGGGCAGTTTGTTAACATTGAGAAAACACCATTTAGCTGTCAACTGGTATAGCAGCATCGAGCCACGCGTACTTAAAGTCGATAAAGTCATTGATTTTGTAGTAAGCACTTTCAATTAAATTTGAATTGATAAAAAAAAAAAATTACGATGCGGATGGTTGGTGTTTTTTTCTACTTTGAGGAAGCTTATTAACATTATATAAAGTCATATATATAAAATCGTACACCTTAAAATTAATGATTTACTTTTCCTAAGCGATATTTTCTATAGTTTATGTTTATTTGCGAGCACCAACTCGCCTGCCACGCTTGGTGATTTTGGCAAAACTCTCCGGTTTTGGAGTGGGTTCAGTCCACCAGTGGACACCAACGGATTTTAAGTGCGACGTGAAGCAAATCATAAATTAACGAGAAGAACAAAAGCCACAAGCACTGGTCATTATTCAAATCACGAGCGTAAATAAAACCTTTGTACTGCCATTAACACCATTATAGCATTAATGACTTTTAAAAATGCTATTATAGGACTATTATAGGACTGTTAAATGTTTATGGGAATTAATTTGTGAGTAATTTAAAATGTTTGTATAACACGCGACGCTTTGTGCCGATGTAGTTGTGGGTTTGGCTTTATTACCTACGAGTATGTTTCTTAAAGCTCAGATCATAGGACCGGTTATTGTCATGGGGTTGGATGCGTATTAATCGCGAAGAACTTTAAAAATCCGACTTCAAAGACTGTTTACCATTAAGAAAATAAAACCCTTACGTGCAATTACAGCAAACGCACGTTTAAAGCAAAAATAGGGTATGTCAGTCATGTAAGGAATTTTAAATAGGGGAGTGAATTAAAATTTTATAGAGAAGGTTTAAATGTTTAAATATGGGTATCAAAATAATAGTAAATATCCCGATTCTAGAGGAAGCTATAAATATTTAATATTACTAGTTGAACACCCTGAATTTTTCTGATTTCCCATCATCCCTGTACCACCTGTGAAATTGTCCAAAAGAGAATCTGAACCATCAAGTGACCCTATTCAATTCAATTCAATTACACAAAATATCATCAAAATCGTTCCAGACGTTTAAGTGAAGTTCATTAACTCAGGTGCAGAAAAATTTAAATGTCAAAGAAGTTTTTTTTTTTATTACAGTACACAAAATTTACACAGCCCCATCTAGCCTCAAATAAAGCATAGGTTGTTATTAATATGGAAACTAGATTACGGATAGAATGCTAAAATACTTTTTGTAAATACATAAGTACGTACTATATGATACCTACAACACCCAAACACAGAACAAGCATCTATATTCATCACACATTAACTACAGCGCAGAAGGCAAAGTTACCACCAACTGAGCTATGAGGCTTGTTAATAATAATTTCCGTGACGATATATTTATATATATTTTTATATATCTTCATGGAATGTTTTTTTCAGCCGATTTTAAGAATTTTAAGCATTTAGCAAAATTTCTGGAAAGGAATGGAGACTATAAAATTCTTAATATATTTTGTCATTGTCCACGGCACCTGTGCAAAGTTTTATGAAATTTTCGTACGTTCTATAACGAACTCGTAACTTCTACGAAGTGCATTATATAAATGTTACATATTTCAACATATTCATTTCGTTTTCATGGTTCTGTTGCATAAAATAATTTTAACATTTTTTATTATCATGTGGGACAAGGGGCAGGAACAACTTTCAATTTAATAACTAGAATTATTATAATAATAGATTTTTTATTTTTTTATTTATCAAAATATAGTTTGGTTTTTATAGCTATGCATACGTACTTATATGCTCCGTAATAAAGTTACCATTTTACAAGCTAAATATACATAAACTAGATAGATATCTAGTTTATCTTATAGCTCATAGCAGATGAATATTTGATTGATCGATTGATTCCATTTTTCGAATTTTATCACTCATTGAAACTCATAATTTGTCCAAGCATTACTTGAACGAATCATTGAGAAGCAATGAAATTGAGAGAAAAATGCAATAAATTTGTTATTTACCATTATAACCGTCTATTGTTAAAAACCGGCCAAGTGCGAAAACGCTCACCGAGGGTTCCGACCCACATCTTAAGACAAAAAAATACGTTTCTTGTATTTTGAATTTTAACAGGAATTTCATGGCATGAAATGGGGGTAGGCCTTTGCCCAACAATAGGATGACCAGAGCTGATAGTAAGTGTAATTATACTTAAGGCGAAGTGGCATCGTAGTTGCGTAATCCTAAACTTATGATTACCATCAAAACATATCTAGAATTCGATATTTTTGCCTTAAAAAATATTTTCGTAAAAAGGTTTTTTTTTCTGTACGGCAAAAATACATACTCAATTTAAATAGTCTTCAAATTACGGTTCATGAGATACTGTTCGCTGACAGGCAGGTCGGGCTGACGGACTGTGGAGGCTTCGTAATATTGCCCTGTGGGTACGGAACCCTCAAATGTAGCGTTTTGACATTGCAGTATGAAAAGATTCGGTTTTGATTTCACGGCGCGACGGGCACATTGGTAGCGATCTTGGATAGAGCAGCTCCTGACATTTGATAGAATGTCTCGCGGACCGTGAACAAGACGCGATGTAAAGGCGTGGTGTAATTGATAGCGAGTGTCTTAAATTTTACTTTATATCATGAATTTCGGAAAATTCGTAACTATAGTAAAACTGCCTTTATAATATAGATTTGGACATTAATTTCACACAACGCCATCTATTCCCAAACTAAGCAAATCTGTTATGGGAACTAGATTACAGAAATAATACTCTTTTTTTTGGAAATACATACATAGCATACAATACAAACCCAAACACAGAATAAAATTGTATCACACATAGTTTGCCCTGGGTAGGTATCGAACCCACAAACTCTCAGCTCAGAAGGCAAAGCTACTACCAACTGAGCTGTGAGGCTTCGCAACACCGAGCAACGGAATCGCAGCTACAACTGAATTGTCACTACACTGATGGTAGGACCTGTTTAGGTCCACTTGGGAAGCAGCATCCCGCCTACAAATTCCGGCGCCCTAACGGTTTGCCTTGTAAGAATGCTCGCTCCATTGCTCTCATCCTTGCTCTGGTCTAGTGCTATACAATTCTAGTGCTAGCCAACCCATCATATATCAAAAAGTAAGGCCATTGAATGTACACAACTTAAAAAAAAAAAACATTTCTACTAGCTTTCTATTTTCAGTGGGTACGTGTGTTGCGGGTATATCTCAGTCTCATAAGAGTCTGATGAGCTCACCATTGTATGTTTGTATGTGTAAGAGTGTGTGATTTTCAGATTTTTCATAATTACATTATCAAGAAAAATCTGACTATAATGATGATGACGAGTTGCTACAAATCGGAACGCGCCTTTACGGCTTAGATTTTCATTTCTTGTATTTTGTTGTTTGATTTAATTTCAGAGATATCTGTTCTGGTTCAAAGTTTATCGCAATATTCAGTTGAAAAAAATATTATTAACCAGCAAACAGCTCGGTAGCTCTGCCTTTTGCAGTGTAGGTTATGGATTCGATTTTCACACAGGCAAAACATTTGAGCTATTAATAATGATGTTTTTTGTGTGAATTTTGTTTTGAATGATTAGTCTGTATTCAAAAAAAAAAGTATATTAGAATGCTGTCCGTAATCTAGTTCCCATATTACAAGCTCTACTTCGTATGGGCTTGTGTGAAATTAATCTCCTGTAATATTTATTTTATTGAAACAGATGAGATATATTTTATCAGCACAGTTCTACCTATTTCCCGTACATGATATCCGCACAATTACACCTTAGTAAAAATGGTTTCAATTACTATCTTATTACACAGATTTTTAATTTAAATAATGATAGGTAATATCAGAATTGATCGTAGGGGTTCCAATATTTCAACATCATTATCTACCCCTATCGACCCCTACCTGTCAATACCCTATCAAAAAGCCATGCGTCTCCTTGATATCTTTATCAGAAGTACCAGGCAGCCATAACTTGCAGGAGGCAAACACGGAGTTATCTAAACATTCCCCGTATAGGAATGTTAATAGTTCTTAGCACAATAAAGTGGGGAGTCCGAGCACGCAACCAGCACACGACATGGAAGAATGTTTAGACGCCTGTACGAAACGGACTCCACTGCTGATAGATCGAAGATATAATATTATGCTGTTAGCTTCCGACGCATGACAAAACAAACAAGCTTCACAGTTTGATCGGTTGGTAAATCAATGCAGAAGGCAGCTCTTTCTACACCGTAGGTTGTGGGTTCTATTTCGACCCGGGACAAACATTTGTGTGATGAATATATAGATGTTTGCTCTGTGCTTGGTTGTTTTAGTGTAATTATGAGTATGTATTCACAAAAAAAGTATATATCTACTAATAAAGTAACTAGATAAGATTACAAAATTTTATCCCAAATTACAAGCCTTGTTTCACTTGGGGCTAGATCGCCCGGTGTGTAATTAATGTCGTGTATATAAGTTATTGAATTGATTTATGACAAGCAACCTAAATATGTGTTGAGGTTGAGCAAATAATTTTATTCCTTCAATTATTTGCCTCGGCTTGGGACTTCCATAGGTAACTCGACTGCTTCCTTTGTAAGTATAAAGTTAGTTCATAGGTACATTTTTTTTTGTATTCCATCATAAAAGTCATTTAAATTATGTGATCTGATAGGTAAAGTTAACTCAAAAGCCTTAGGAAACTAATTAAATAAAATTATAATGTGTGGAATGTTGCCTTCGAGCTTATAGTTCGAGACAACGAATATTCATATTGAAAATGCAGGTTGCAAAGTGTCAATTAGTTTGCATCCTGTTAGTCTGAGCTCCTCTCACATTTTGCTGCTCACATTTTCATCCATAAAATATTCAGAGAACATTTTCAATAAAGATTATGTGGATACACGGTATGTCCCATAATTTGAGGTATGGAGACGCTCCTGTTTTGAATATGTAATAGGAGATACGAAGTATCCGCGTCATTTTTCCGATAGGCTGGCAAAAGTGAGAGAATTTTCAATTTTAAGCCTCTCGCGAGACTGTACGCCGATGGCATTAAAATAAAATAGGAACGGTGTCGTCAGTCGACACGTAAACTCCATCCATCACCGCCCGTGTGCACCCCCCGGCAGGGCGTTGCAGACGGGCGACGAAATGTCGCGGGAACTTAAAGTTCAAGAGAACCGGGGCGACGCGTCGCTCGACGTCAAAACACTAGGGAATTGATAGAAAAGCGAACTCGCTTTTCTGCGATAAACTATTGCTAATGTATATTGAATGTGAATGTGATATTGAACGCTTACTAAATGTCAAGTGCGACAGAAGGTGGAAAATGCCGTGGACGAGTCTAGGAAACATGTTTGCAGAATGATGATAATCTTGAAGAAACATATTTGCAGAAAGATGTATTTAATATGATCGTCTTGAATACGCACATGCAATTTAAATTGTATATTAAAAATATATTTTTTTCCACCACTCGGAGTTAAAATTAATAAAAGTATAACAAATAAATTACTTATTGCAGTACAACATATCGTCTCAATGTTTTTTCAGATAGATATTTAAAGTAGATTAAATTAAAGTAAACTTTTGTTGCTTAAAATACAAGTGTTAAAAACTTTAGATTTGAGATCTACAGATTTGTTTACATCACATTTTTATGGTTTGATTTTTGTAATTTTTTGGTTACGCTTTGAATGAAGTAATGTTTTCGCTGTGAAAAGAGATTTTCACAGCGAAAACATTACTGATAGCCTAATTAAGTACATATAGGTTGAGCTTAAGCGCGAATATACAAATATTATACTATGCATAGTAACCTCTGAAAGTAGTACCTCTGAAAACTGACGATATGAATATATATATATTTATATATTTAGGTACATAAGTGTCTACAATATTATATACATTTTAGAAAGGAATCAGTCAGATTACTTAAGGATCGTTACAAACGGCCTTTAGTAACTCAACTGTTCCAGACCAGTACCAGACGGAAGCGTGCCCAAGACACTGGCTGCATTGCCACGCTGAATAGCTATGCTTATTCGCTGGCCTAAATAAGAGACACGTGACCCCCCAAGGTGTCATCTCAATAAAAAAATTAAAAATATTGAGTATACTTTTGAGGCTATTTAGGGTAATTTTATTTTTTGTTTAGATTGCTCGATGATTAATAAGTCGAGGAATGAAATATGGGGAGGTTTTTGCTCATAATAACCAAATGCTTAGCAGGACCATTTTTTTTTATTAAGTTGATTTATGTATTTGATTTAAGTAGATTGATTATTGAATATTGAATATTTTTAATTTGGTTCGTGTTGTGTTTTGTTAGGAGTTACATAAGTGCTAAAATAATTATTAGTATCTTAAATGTTTATTCATTTCAATTTATTAATTCTGTCATTTTTTCCGTTTTAAAGAAATTTAGATAAAAAATAATTAGAATAGAAGACTTAAACTTTGCATGCCAATGTAGTTGGTGAGAATATGTGAAACGTAATTATTTAAGACTAAGAACCTGTTTGAACCATATTTCTAGCAAATAAATAAACTTTGACTTTGAAACTTTGACTTTGACCAGGGATGGATGGTGAGAATTTCTCATCTTCGGCTGAAAGTCTCATGTCTGCTACCACCCGTATGCGTTACAATATTGACGCGCAGCGAATTTTTGAGAAATGTAAAAAGGTCACTCGTAACGTCACGTACTGTTCATTTATTTCCGGATCGACTTCTTTCAGTTTGGGGCATCTGAAGAATGGCGGGTCAAAATAAATAATGACTTTTGGAAGGTTTCAATTACACAATGTGGTTGTGACAGCATTTATCAAATAGTATATAGTGATGAATTATGGAAATAAAAACAAACACTGAATGAAAGTAGATTTATTGATAGTTCAAGAATTACTAATAGGTACGTTTATCGTCTTAACAAGGTTCAGAGTAATCTTCTCGCCATTGTAAGTGCCAAGCTCAAAATTACAGCTAGGAATGACATCTGACGTTTACTTACTGGCCCTATCTGAGAGTACTAATAAGAGTAAAAACTTAAAAGAAAACCGACTTCAATCAAGAATATGATACAATTTTGTTTAACTGGATGACGTATTTTTCATTTTTTTTTTTGATTACAGATTGACCGTACCACACTTGTGAATCTATAAGGGGTCCGTCTTTTACTTACTTTTGAGGTACCTAATACACCCTAAAATACCCAAATCGCTTCAAGTGTGCCTATAACATTTGAAGAGTTCCCTCGATTTCTCCAGGATCATCAGACCCTGACCTGATGACGATAAGACCACCTGTAAAGTTAAAGTTTATGTTTTTTTTAACTAAAAATTTTTTTTTCGGTCCAGGCGTCTTAAAGTAATCGGAGAACATACATTAAAAATAAAACCGAATTGAGCACCTCCTCCTTTTTTTGAAGTCGGTTAAAAGGGGCGGAAAATTCGAATGTATAAAAATAGATAACGCATAAAATCATCAAATGTTTTACTTTGCACATAAAATTTGTAATCAGCTCTGCCAGCGTCATTTTTTCCAGTTAGTCCAACTCCAATCCTTCAAAAATGAAATTTTTAGGCATTTTCGGGGAAGGTTCCTATTGAAGACCTCATCCTTGCCCAGGCAAACTTCGAGATCAAGAGCTGACTCTTTATTATTTCTCCTACCCTTATTCCTAGGTGGGGGTACATCATGTTTTCCTCTTTCACTCACTCCTATCAGCCGTCAATTCTGCAGCCATGCCTAACTCATTTATCTCTAACATATATTTTCTTGTTATTGTTCACATAAATATGATTGAAACATGTCGTAGGAAAACATACGTACAGAGGCGAGCCCTTATGGAGTTTTCTACCAGCAAACCTTAGAGAGAGAGGTGATACTCTGAAAAGGTAGAAAAGTGTACTTGAATTAAAGTATGTTTTTATGGACAAATGAAATATACATGCACATATACATTGTAACATGAATTATTGTAACCAAAACAAACCTAAACCCTCGACTAAAACAACGGATCGCAGAGTCATGGTGTGATGTTTCTATTCATTTATACCTTAAGCCCTCCATTAAAATGCTTTTCTTCATTCCAGGACATCATCAACAACAAAAGCGAGCAGCGGTTCACCACACAGAGAGCGACGGAGACGGGATGAGGATGGTGCTTCGAGTGGTTACAGTGCAGCATTGCATCGGGTGCCACCGCCGCCACCGCCAGCACTGCTAAGAAGACTTGGCGTCAAGGAAACCACCGGCGTTGGCAAGGTTTGTGTTGATTTTATAAAGAAGAAATTGGAAGAAGCGCGTTGCCTTCTCATCAAGAGACAAATTAACAAGCTGATTGAAATTAACCCAATCACGGACATTTTGCTGTTATTCACTGAAATCTATTGAACAGCTCCTGACTCATCAGATCAGCTCGCTGAGACCATAGTGTTATACTGACGATGGAATTTGTCATATTCAAAAAATAACCAATGGGTTAGCTGGAATTTGGCAGGAGAATATTACATTTATTGTAATATCACTTACTTTATCGCTCTCTACTCTTCTACTCTTAGCCCTTTAATTTGATACCCATATTGAGGGTGTTGACCAAAAACACATTATCCGCCATTCGGCAACGGCCATTTTGAAATTTTTGCATATTGTACTATCACCAGAACGAAATTATACAAAATGTTAGCTCAATCGGATTTCAAAAAGTGGTTCTCATTAAACTTGCAAAATTTGACCGAAAAAACCTACTTAATTAACAAACTATGTATGTGTATGTTACACACAAGTTAAATAACATTAAAAATATGACAATACTTTCATATTTTACTCATGCGTTATGGCTACGTAGTTTGCTTTCATTGAGCCAGAAATTCTGGCACAAGAGAGCATATAAACGAAAGAATTTATATTTTTTTCTAAAAGAGTACCGTAGCACATAGCTCGACCTGCTTAACCTTACTATCCTGCAATCGCGAGCGCGTAAAGTCCTCTCATTAGCGCAAGATCATCAGCTGTCTCATTAGACGTAACCAATTAGCGGAGTCCGGCGTCCGGCAGACCCTTAAATCATTGCCCGAGACAAGGCGCTATTACTTCGCTTATCGCAGTTCAAAAGTGCACTTAAGACTTCTGTTGGAAATATTACAGTTTTTACAGGTGCTTCAAGGGTTTTATAACTTCATATAGATTTACAACTTTTGGTATATATGTCGAGTGCGAATGGTGCAGTTGGGAGGGGGAAACCTCGGCCGTTCACTGATCGAGTGGAAAATGTTCTCGAAACAGGCAAGTTCAAAATATCCTAAGCCAACGGGCATGTATGAGAATGTTATGAGAGTAAATGAGGCAAAAATGGTACAAGAAGCGAAGTAACTAGAAAACCGTTGTCTTTACCAACCTCTCTGGGAAATAGTCGTGAGTCTATCTATGTATGTATTCCACTTTTATGTATAGGACATTAGTAAAGTTTATTTTTATTGTATGACGGGGAAGCACTTGGCCTTCATCTCACCTGGTTACAAGTTAAGATAAGGCCGTAGATGGAGGCGCATTTCATCCGGAATCCTCAACAAATTGAGAAACTGGCTATCATAAACCTTATAATGCCGGAACACAACAATATTTAGAATAGTTGTTATGGTGCAGGAATTTCAAATCAGATTTTACGATTACGTGCCTGCTTTTTACCCTGCTGTTTACCCACAGCTGGACAAAGGCCTCCCCTTGATTTCACACTTGTTCAAACAACGCGTTGTCATAATAGTGAATTTAATCTCGCCATTTTTTTCATTATTTTGCGATGTGCTGATATTCATATTTTACTTTAAATAGAAAACTCTTTACTTTGAGGTTTGTCTGGGAAAAATTAGGTCTATGATACAGCGACCTTTTCCAGAAGTTATACATTTCTTGGCGCTGGAAAGTGATTGCAAGCCAGGTCAAATTATATGACAAGCCTCACAGCTCAGCTGTGGGTTCGATTCCCACCCAGGACAAACATTTGTCCTGGTCAGTGTGATGAATATTGATGTTTGTTCTGTGTTTGGGTGTTGTATTGTATGATAAGTACGGATTTACGAAAAAAAAAGTATGGAAGTATTACATCCGTAATATAGTTCCCATATTTCAAGCTTTGGGACTAGTTGTGGCTATGTAAAATTACTGTCCGGTATTTTTTTTTTTTTTATTGTACGACGGAGTAGTGCTTGGCCTTCATCTCACCTGGTAACAAGTTGACATAAGGCCGAAGGTGGAGGCGCATTTCACCAGGAATCCTCAACAAACTGAGGAACTGGCTATCTTACCTCTAAATTCCGGAACACAACATTTAACAAATATATATACTATGGCGACAGAATTAGGTAAGATGGTGGCAGCAAGCCAGGCGGACTTGCCATTGCATCCCCAGGGGATCGAACCCGGGACATCTGGATCACAGAGACCACAGAGGTGGTTCAAATTATCATAAATTATTTCTATTTATATTACAATAAATTATTTATGTTTATATTAACAAAATGTCTAGTACTTCCAGTCGGAGAAATATCAAATCATTGTGTTTCATTTATCAATTTTGTAATCGATACATCGATACTGAGAATTTAGCAATTTTTAACCAAAATCAGGGGGATTCCTGTTTTAAAGGAGTTGGGACGTGCCTTCAGAGGGACCATTAACGTCATAAGACAGTCGGCTAACGAGACACGCGATGGGAATAGTGGTTGGCATGCGTGGTGCTGTGGCACTCTTGATTTGTTTTCAATGTAAAATGAACTATGAAAGCTTTTGTTTTTTTTATTTTACGATGAACTATACAAGTTTTTCTTATTGTACGACGGGAAAGTGCTTGGTCATCTCACCTGGTAACAAGTTAAGATAAGGCTGAAGATGGAAACGCACTTCACCGGAATCCCCAATAAACTGAGGAACTGGCTATCTTACCTGTAAATGCCGGAACGCAACAATTTAAGAATTGTTGCTATGGCGACAGAATTAGGTATGATACTCAATACTCAATACTCAATACATTTATTGCTACATGTACTTAGTTACATAGTTCTTAATAATATTACATAGTACTGTACATGTACCCTGTTAGGGTATTGCAACGTCAAGAGGGCTTTACACAAAAAGTTTTAATTAAAATAAGTATAATAAACAATCCATTTGGACATATCGTCATAATATTATAATTCTATATTTATTTTTAATAACATTGCCTAATTTACTAACTCATTGATATATTTTTTAAAGATTCGTCAGCAAGGAAATCTTTAAGACAGTAATAGCATTTTTCCAGTAATAAATGATGGTGGTAGCTAGCCAGGCGGACTTAGACAAAGTCCTGCCAACCAAACTAAGCACAATATTGTACTACTTTGGGAATCGAACCCGGGCGAACCACTAGGCCACAAGGAGTCTAGAAAAACGCCCGTAACATCGTTCTTGTCATCTTGTGTCGATACTTAGCACCACCTACCGGGTCTTTAACAAGCCTCATAGCTCAGTTGGTAGTAGCTCTGCCTTCTGCACTGTAGGCTGTGGGTTCAATTCCCACCCAGGACAAACATTTGTGTGATGAATATAGATGTTTGTTCTGCATATCAAATAATACTTATGTATTTACAAAAAGTATTTGAGTATTCCATCCGTAATCTAGTTCCCATATTACAAGCTATGCTTAGTTGGGGGCTAAGTTTAGTTAGCCCCAAACTTAGTTTGGGAATCTAAACAAATAAAAAACCCAAACACGTACAAAAAAAAATCAAAATCGGTTCATCCATTTAAGTGGAGTTCAAAAGAGGAAACAAAATGCTTTTTTTTGTTATTATAGGTACATGTTTTAAATGCCAAGCGTGTGACCACCAGCTTACTTGAAAAACACAAAAAGATGTGGCATAAGATGGAGCACGCTTGTCTAAAAAACATTTTTTTAATATTCAGTTATTTCGGTATCTAATTCACAGCATTTCGATGCGACAGAGTGAAAGATTGCGTTTTTTGATGATGAAGAATTTATTCTGTGGGTTTTGCAGACGCGACCGAAACACGTAACCAATATTGGGATTCTTGGGATGTTTTACACGGATCTTGTGAGTCTTATTGTGAATCTAAACAGGCAAGAGACCCACTCAAACACGCACCAAAAAAAACATTAAAATCTGTTCATTCATTTAAGAAGAGTTCAACAGAGGAAACAAAATAAGCTTTTTTGCTGTTACATAGTTAAAATATGCCAAATTTTATGTATTCATTAATTTCGGTATCTAATTCACAGTATTTCGATGCGACAGAGTGATAGATTGCGTTTTTTTAAGATGAAGAGCTATTTCTTCTGTGGGTTTTGCAGACGCGACCGAAACACGTAACCAATATTGAATCCTTGGGATGCTTTCAACGGATCTCGAGAGCCGAAATTAAAAGCGGTGATGCGAGCTTTTGGACGCTATAACGCAACACGAGTGTTTTAACGAACACTTGATACCGTGTAGGTAAACATTTTCTTTCTCGTATAATATTTTGTAAAAATATTTTTGGAACTGCAAAATGGTCAAAAATAACTCTTCAAAATGTTACTTTAAATTACGCCCCTATTAAATAATGTTCACCACCAACCACCTCTTTAGCCATAAAATCCTCTCCATCTAAAGATTTTCTGGTATAAATCACTTCTAAGCAATAATATCGCCCATTGTATTTTGATTTTAAAGGTGTGCAATAAAGTATTTTCATTCATTCATTTAAGTTTCAGTTTAGCCGGGTTGCTAGACCGTCTATGTTCTAGGCTTTGCAAATTGGCCTTAACATACGAACCATCACCTATGAGCCTAGCAGCACGACGCTCAATCGAATCCAATGCTTGGAACTGATACTTGGCTGAGCCATCCCAGAGATGATAGCAGAAATACCGCTGACAGACAGGTGAACAGTGGAAGCTTAGTAATAGGGTCCCTTTAGTACCCTTTGGATACAGAACCCTAAAAATCATTCACACTATTTGATGTAAAAGAAAGATAAGATACTGGATATAAGTAAAGAGATTAGTAAATTTACGTGTGAACATCAAGATTTTTGCTTGAATTACAGTAAAACCACGCCAAATGTTTTTTTATGCAATTCAAGCAAAAATCAAAATATCAGAAGCAAGACCATTTAAGTCTCACACTTATCCATCAAAGCCCCCTTCCGCATCCCGTCTGCATCTTGTTACCGCGTCACTTATCACATTAACCCTAGCTCCGGTAATTGGCGACGTAAATAACTAAGTAAACACGAAACCGTATAACGAGATTTACTTGCTAATTGACGAGCTGAAAAAACCTTGGCGACGACAGGGCTAAATCTAATTTATCGGTTGGGAAAGAGAGTATCATTTACAGATGTCAAAGTTTTTTGTAATTGTTGAGCATATTTTCAAGTAGAAAACACTTAACCACAGAACACTAAAAAGCATATTTTCAAGTACCTTATCATTATCATCATCAACCTATCGCTGGACATGGGTATCTCCCAGTTTAGCCACTTAAATAAATAAATAAATAAATATTACAGGACATTAATATTACACAGCGCCATTTAGCCCCAAACTAAGCATAGCTTGTAATATGGGAACTAGATTACGGATAGAATACTTAAATACTTTTTGTAAATACATACGTACTATATGATACAACACCCAAACACAGAACAAACATCTATATTCATCACACAAATGTTTGCTCTGGGTGGGAATCGAACCCACAGCCTACAGCGCAGAAGGCAGAGTTACTACCAACTGAGCTATGAGGCTTGTTCTGATACTTAGTCTGATCTTTGGTCAGTCCTCATGCATTTATCACTTCATGGTGTGAAAGCTTAGGTCTGAATTTCCCTGCAATGATCTAGAAAATATTACTAATACAGAATACTAAAAAGCATATTATATAAGTACCATATCATCATTATCATCATCAACCTATTGCTCGACTTGGGTTTCTCCCAAGTTTCGCCACAGCCAGATCTTTGGCCAGTCTTCATCCAGTTTGTGTTAGACGCCTTTCACAAGTTATCACTTCTTTGTGCCGGCGGTCCTCCGAGATTTGCCAAGACGCGGTCTCGATTCTGTTGTACCAGCGATTATTGACTCTTTGGTAAATGCAACTTCAGCCTGGTAATTTTCTGGGCGTGTTCAAGTACCATTATCATTGTCAACATCTACGTCTGCTAAACATAGGCCTCCCTAACAATTATTTGCGGTATAAAATAAATAATAAAATATTTTTGGTACGGAACCTTAAACATAAAAAGTATCTGTAAGACTGCAAAAAATCCCAAATACTTTTCCGCAACGCGCGTTTCAGTTGATCTGTCAGAACTTCAACGTCAATATCAGTAATAGAACACAACATGAACCATCGTGATGTGGAAAACGGCGCGGCAAATCCTATCGTGTGTCAAAACAATCACCCGTGTTATTAGTCCTTAATGTTATTGCTGTCCCTAGGGACCCTCGAGGGAACCTTTCGGAAGATAACAAGTTGTTCGAAGGCTATTCAATAACTATAAGCCTCCTGAGTGGTTATTTTCTCGAGGTTTATTTTTACTATTTTGCAGGTGGGCTGGACTGGCTTCATACTTGTAGGCATGTATGGGTTTCGAGGTACCTACAGTTGGTAGTAGCTCTGCCTCCTGCGCCGTAGGTTGTGGGTTCGATTCCCAGATAAGTATGTAGTTACAAAAAAATAAGTATTCTATCCGTAATCTACAGTTCCCGTATTACGAGTACAAGCTGTTCTTGTACTCTTGCAACTTCTTTGCTTTTTTTGCACATAAACATTCATTGTTGAATATAGGCCTGTTATCGACGAAGCCGACTGCGATTTTTTATCAATACAAAAACAGTTGGACCCAGACAACGGCAGTGTGCGGCCACCAGCGTTGTGATCATGCAGCCGTAACCACTAGCAAAAGCCAGCAATGCTTCCATAAACACACAACGTGCTTGGTTTTTGGCTGCAGGTTATCAAAAACGCTGCAAAATTTACCTAGCTCTGTGCATCCTCCTTAGGTTCTTATCACGAAACCCTTGCGGTGCCGCGGTGACACTTTTTGTCCCACACTATCCGTCCACAACCGCGCTATCCGTTCCCTATCCCCATCCCGGCAGGATAACGTTGAATTGCAAACTAGCTTCGGCCTGTTTATTATTTGAGTTGGATACAAAATTGTGTAAGGCTTATTTCGAGGACGAATAGTGGAAATTGCGATGACCTTTTTATTCAGAGCCGTGTATTACCAGATTTGTGATCACGTGACTTGAAAAGTTTTCCTGTGAATTTCGAAACTGCGTCAAAATATGTTATTTTAGATAATCCTGAGAGATCCAGAAGACATTACGTCTGCTGCTTCTGTAAACGCTAAAAATTTGCTCGACAACATGGCTACGAACGATCAAATCCCAACTTTACAATGTGACTTTTCCAAAAACCATATCATGCGCCCCTAAAGCTGAGGATCTACTTCAAAGTTGAACCATAGCTACGATTGCGTCAGTTGACCGACTTTATGACTTTTCTTCAAGACTCTAGCTTGTTAACGCTCTATATTTAAAGTCGTAATCAGTAAAGTAAAGTAAAGTAAGTCAATATTAGGACGATTTTGATGTGCATATCTTAGTTAATTATACCAGTCGTTTTTGAGTCGGAGTAGATTTATACATTTTTAACCGCGGGTTTTACGCACGTATACGTGCGTAAAACCCGCGGTTCAAAATGATGATGAAGGCACCAACTTAGTTTCGGTCCTCCCTGAGAACCAGCATCATAATAAGTGTGATTCCAGGATCTGATCGCGGTAGTATTCTTGAATTTGAAAATAATGGAATCTAGAACAAAATTTGGTTTTTGAATGATGGTTCGCCTTTTTGGCTGAGTGTACTCGACAAATCAATTCAATTGAAAAAATAGAGTGGTACGAGTTGCAGAACGAAAAATAAATTATTTTTGTGTTTCCCCAACTCACACCATTCGGTACGAAGACATTCGGTACGAGTTGTGGAACTCCAAAGTTGGTGCGTACAGCAACAATGGTCTGTTTGATTAGATAACCCTTCAATATTGCTTACCTGGTGAGTCTTTTTGTGCACAGAAAGGAAAATAAATATTTTTCAGTAGATAAGTATGCAAATTAGAATTATGGTAAGTAGTGATAAAATAAATTAATATTACTAAGACATTTAACACAACGCTGTCTATCCCGAAACTAAGCTGGGCTACTAAATAAACTTTTTGTAAATACCTACCTACTTAAAATGCAAAGTAAAACCTGTAAAACCGCAGAGGACGCTCTTTCCTGGCTGTTTCTCTGACAGTTTAGATAACATATAAATAAATCTAATTTCATCACTGACCTATTTCTGCACCCTACCTAGATCTGAAAGAACTACCCCTATTGTATCACCCTCCACTGCTAAAGGTACTGCCCATCAATTTATTCGTGCAATGATGGCGGACTACCCGTGGGATTAAACTCCTTATTGATTATTGGACCCTTTTTATAAGGTGGTACAAAATATAATACAAAGCGTTATCTAAGGCTAATGTGTAAGATCGATTTTTCTCACAGGGGCTTTTAGACAAATTCTCAAAGGGGTCGATGTTCAACACAAACAATATTGCAGTTAGTTCTAAGCTTCTTGTAGATAAAACATCGTATTATTAACTGTTTTTTATGTATTTATTTGTTGCAAAGTTTTATCAGAGATTAATATAACGATAGTTAACAGCTCAAACTCACAAAGCAGAAGTATTTCACCAAAATAACCTGCGGTGCGATATTTTGCTACTGACCGAGCATCTACTACTGTCGCACTTAGTTTACTTTTAAATATTTTCATGATATCGGTAGCTCTATGCCAACCTTTTGAAATCACCATAGCTTAAATTGCACTGTCTTCTTATTGTTTTCGTCGCACTTAGATCGCACTCAGGCTCAAAAATTGAGTGAAGTGAAGTCCATCTAAAGCAATCTGGTAAAAACAAATGTATCTGGGACTATTTTTCTGAGCTATCCATAAGCTTGAAATTTGGACCACACCTTTAAACTATCCCTTCAAGATATAGGTTTTATATAAGGAGGTTTGGTCCTGTTATTGATACAAACTACAGACCTACTTTTTCCTTTGATGTGCGCGTAAGTCGAGCAAACATATCAATTTGGGGCCCTCAGTAGCATCGGCCATTTTGTGAAAAAAGTGTGCAAACAATGTTTTCGTGTCCTTCGGGATCGAACGTGCTTGCAATCTGTTGTAACAATATTTATTTAGGGGGGTCAGTGTTCTACTTTTGCGGAGAGTTTTATCAATATTGCTATTTGTGTGACAAATCCTTAACTTAGTGTATAAGTATGAAAAAAGTATCATAAAAATCAATCCTATTCTCAAGAGATTGGATTTGGTTGTAAAAAGTTAGGCTTAGGGAGCAAATCGTCCAAGTCTGAACTGATCCTATAAATTTCTATAAATTTGATGATAGGCTGTTAGTACTACTTAAAATATAGTTGTTCCAGCGGACCCTACTAACTTAAGTACCTATATTTACATTTCATTTGATTTGATCTGATTCGAATACAGGAAAATCAATATTATCTGTTCATGTCTTAAAAATGAGATGGGTCTATTTTTTTACAAGGCCTTTATCTCACTTGGTGTCAAGTTATAATAAGATTAGGTGGAACACTTACCCGTGATACAAGAATGATCGAGGAACTGGCTTTGTCACCTCTAAATGCCAGAACACAACAATTAAAATTGCTGTAATTCCGACAGACTTATGAGATGGCTGTGGCCAGGCGGAGTTTACAAAAGCCTTACCACCAACAAAACCATCTTTTTATTGTACGACGGAGTAAGTTATAAGCTATGATAATGCTGAAGGTGGAAGCACACTTCACTCGGAATCCTCAACGGTGAAAGATGTCAAGCACAAAGTAACCTTCTGGGGATAGAACCCGAGACCTGGGTCTCATATTAGAGATGGGTGAACCGCTATGCCACAGAGATGGTTAGAGGTAATAATTGTTGATACTTTGTTTGTGTTATGATTAATTGAAGGTTTGTCCCATCATGTTTAATCCCATCCTCGTCGCCAATGAAATATCTTGAGTAAAACGGCTTAAATTAATTAAATAAGCTTTTATTAGCGGCACGTACATACTTCGTTGACAGATGATTAGAAAGAGAGGGAGGTAGGGTTGCGTTCGTAGACTACTAGACAGCTGACGTTTGTTGCGTTCCAATCTCAGGATACCACAGTTTGAATCCTAAAAGCTAAAATAAACACACGAAGATAGAAATGCTCTACCAATATCAAATTACTCGGTTAGTGTTTTACCACAAACAATCGCTATGTGAGCTGAGTGAATTGAATTTAACACAATTATTTAACTAGCGAGCGCTCAAACAAAATTTTGGAGCTGCCGGATGCCCCCCAACAGATATAACAAAGCCATCATAATCATGTTATTCTAAATACATGGCGGATTACTGAAGTTTTAATCGAGTTATGTGAAATACTCCAGTTTTATTCGCTGTACTGTAGACTAGAATTTTTATGCGGTAGGTGCGATATGTCATAACTTTAGAATAATGATGGAAATACTTTGAAACGCCTAGGTTTCAAATTACCAGTCTTCATTTCACTTTCTTTCATACTTTCGCCCTTACAGGCGTATACTAATAATTAGGTACTTCTTAGTATAACCACGTGATTAGGAGTGCGCTCGATATTTCAATAATTGATACCTAGGTAATACATGACATAATACTTCTTAATACATAATAAGAAAGCTACATTTAGGTAGGTACTTGAGCCTATGAATAAAATGAAAATTTCACTTTATTGTCCACCTTATTATTTTAACAGAAAATAGTTAATGTTTTCTGATGTTTTGTTATATTCTAATTTGGTGTATTTTTTATTTGTTTGTTTAATTCAAACTTATACGCAAATACAGCTCATTTCTTTATGTACGTTGTGTTTATAAGTACCTATATTTTGAAAAACGATCTAGCTCATAATTGTTGTAAACTTAAAAATGTATCATGTATCGATTGCGTTTTGTTTTGTGTGCCAAATAAATAAACCAAAACATTAACACCAGAAAAAAAAACATTTTTTAAACGTTTTCGGTCCCACGGGCGATATTCCTCCATTATCTACCAAAATAACAAAGTGAGTGCTTGCACAGTCGTCTTGCAAAGCGTTCAAAGGCGCATCGTTAGCTAAAACGTGGCCATATTGTGACTATCTCGTAAAAATACAATGAATACACAAAAAGGAACAGTGCTTGCCTCGTTCCATAGGCATTACTTGCTCCAAAGTACTCTTTTCTGGCGCCACGCCAGACCACAGGCCGGGATAAACAGTCTGCAAAGTTAATTATATCGCCGCTAAGTGCCTATGACAGTGTCATGGCAACTAACAGCATGTGAAACAAGCCTTTTAGTTTTTCAATGTTGTGCCGAGTGCCGAATTAGCTAGTAATTCCATGTAAGACTGGTGTACCTAATGCGTAAAGGGACTAAGTAAGTCGCGTTATGCTACCACCATCTTATCTAATCCTGTCGCCATAACAACAATTCTAAAAATGTTGTGATTCGGCATTTAGAGGTAAGATAGCCAGTTCCTCAGTTAGTGACGGTTGCGGGTGAAGTGCGCCTCCACGCTCGGGCTTATCTCAACTTGTATGGTAAGATGGCCAAGCGGTTCCCTGTCAAAAAAAAAAATACCTTGGTAAGCTAATATTATGCTCATGAGGATTTGATAAGCCGGGATACGGAGTCGGTTATGGTGGTAGCAACAATGGTGGTAGGACTTGTAATGGTCCACCTGGCTAGACCACATTCCTGCCGAAGTCTGGCGCCAAACGGTTTACTCCGTCTATGCGTGGGTTCAGTACCTTCAGGAAAAACTCGCATCATCTTAGACCTTATCCTTGCTCTGGCCTAAAGCATGACAAACCTAGAGGTCGAGCCAACCTATCGTTTAGAAAAAATATGAAATTTATTTTCATTCAAAAATCTAAGCATAATCTTAGTTCCTCTTTTACCTCTTTTACTCCTTTAAGGAATGGAACTACTTGCCCTCGTATGTTTTCCCGCACCATTACGACCTTTGAGTCTTACTAAGCCACATCTTCAATTATTTTTCAAGTGAGTTGATGGTCAAACGCTTGGCTTACACCACAGAGAACACAGTATTCTATTTCCAGTTGATATGCTTGTTGTATACCACGAATTATATACATTACATTTGTATTGTCAAGATTTTATCAAAATAGGAAAAGTTACTTTGTTAATTTTTCCCGTTTAACACAAATTTTTAGGCAATCACCTGGTAACAAGTTGAGATAAGGCCGAAGGTGGAGGCGCACTTCACCCGGAATTCTCAACAAACTGAGGAACTGGCTATCTTACCTCTGAATGCCAGAACACAACAATTTTAGAATTGTTATTATGGCGACAGAATTAGGTAAGATGGTGGTAGCTAGCCAGGCGGACTTAAACAAAGTCCTACCACCGACCACAATATATTTCGATACACAACCCGGGACCTCTGGATCTGAAATCGGTGGCTTGAACCACTAGACCACAGAGGCGGTACACCTAAGGTACACATGTTGTTGCTGACGTGTTGCGGTGCGGGGGGTAACAGGACAGGCGCCCCTTAAACCGCCGAAACTTCACCCCTTTCGGCCAGAAAGTAGGGCTCCTTTGAGAGGCGATCCGTGTGAACTCTCACCATAAAAGAGCTGAAGCTCACATTATGACGAGAGTCCAGTTTCTCGACCCTGATTCCCACTCCGGCTTTCCTCTTGATATACTCCTTCACCTCTACGGTCATCACGTCGTAGTGGACGCGGGACACGTAGATTTGCGTAGTGGGTACCTCAGCATGGAAAGCCTCATCACTACCTAAGGCTGTTCCGCATAGGTTTCTAAAAAGGCTTCCGTTCCTTACTACCGTCGTGAAGCCCACTGCATTCTTTAGCGGAGCTCTAGCGGGTACAGCGCTGTGAACAGGTCCACAGCTCTGCTTCCTCCCCTTTGTGTGAGGGGCTGCAGGGGTGCTGGCCGCTGCAGCTACATAATCACGTTGTCGGGGAGCGGGCAACGTGACCGGTGTCGGCTCTACCGCGGGGGGCGCAGGCGCGTGGACGGCAGGGGGCGCGGGTGCGTGGGCCGCGGGTGCGCGGATACCGCCTCTGTAGTCTAGTTGTTCAACCCACCGATTTTAGATCCAGAGGTCCCAGGTCCGATCCCCAGTGGAAGCAATATTGTGCTTGGTTTGGTTGGTGGTAGGATTTCGTTTAAATCCGCTTGGCCAGCTACCACCATTACCTAATTATGTCGCCATAATAACAATTCTTACAAAAAATGATGTGTTCCGGCATTTAGATGTAAGATAGCCAGTTCCTCAGTTTGTTGAGGATTCCGGGTGAAGTGCGCCTCCCCCTTCAACCTTATACACACACACACACCACACGCACACACAGAAACACACACACACACTTCACAACACATCCTAGTTTTATTTTATTTTATCTTAAACTTAATTTTCAAACTACTGTAATGGAAGAGCGAGACATCCTAACACAGGTATCTTTTTGCTTAAAAGGAGGTCTCAATCACATGTAGTATATTGTATAGATTAAGTTAAAGAAATAAACATTTGTATTTGTATTTTTCCCCGTCGTCATTATAAAAAAAAAACAATTGAGATCTACAAAAATACTAGCACACAAATTTGCACTAAAATCAAAACAAAGCCCACTGCTTTAGTAACTAACTGACAGCATTTAACAAATCCTAGCTAGAAGCTAAAACTAGTACGTGCTACGTAATTATTTAACCCGCGCCCGGCGCTAACTAATGCACGCTATTACATGGCTTGTTCGGGTCGCTCAGGCCCAGGCTAAATGTAAACAATAGCCGACCCCGTTGGTTGTTTGTCACTCGTTCCCAGTTTTTTTTTACGTCTGCGCCGGCTTTTTGATACTTTTTGCCGTTAACATTCGATATTTTACTGACCTTTCATGCGGAAAGCCTTGTATATTGCGTGACGATGGCGCTCCCGTTTTTCAGTGGGTGCATTTGCATACCGTGTTACATGCTTTTGGACATTATCTAATGTTTTTGTGTGACGGTAGAGACGTAGCGACAAGTCAGCTTTGTAACGATACACTATTTGATTTGTTTTTTAAATATATTTTTATTTATTTTTATTATACGACGGGTATGTTCTTGGCCTTTATCTCACCTGATTTTCAAGCTATGATAAGGCCGAAGGTGGAGGTGCACTTCAGTCGGAATCATCAACAAACTGAGGAGCTGACTATCTTACCTCTATATGCAGGAACACAACAATTTAAGAATTGTATATAGCGACAGGATTAGGTAACATGGTGGTAGCTAGCCAGGCGGACTTAAACAAAATCCTACCAACAAGCACAGTACCCCCCTGGGTATCGAACCCGGAACCTCTGGATCTGAAACCGGTGGGCGAACCACTTAGACCACAGAGGCGGTTATTTTGTATTGGTATTAGAATGTGAAAAGTAAAAATATCGCTTAGGATGGACCGCACTTGAGTTAACGGAACATATTCATTCAGGACTTAGACTCTAAGATTATACTGGTGCGGATGAATAGACGAGGGCAAGGAGTTCCATTCCTTACCAGTACTAATGATAAATTGATGGATGAAGGAGGCTCAGGTTCGCTTTTTGTGGTGTCGATTGGGGGAGGCCTATGTTCAGCAGTGGACGTGTGTAGGCTGATATGATGATGATGACTAATGATAAAGGTTATACATATCTGCAATAAACAGTATTTAATAATTTTGCAAATATAACAATTAATTAAAATTAAAAAATTACAAAATTAAAACATTATAACAATTAAACAATCCAATTACTCACAATTAATTAAATCATTAATGTCATAAAATGTCTTCTCCACGAGCCATGACTTGAGCTTGAGCTTAAATTTAAAACTCCGGAGACCGTGTACGTTTATTACATGTTCCGGTAGACGATTGTAGACGGTGGGCCCCAGTATATGCACTAGCTTCTCTGACTTGGTAAGCCTGTGTGCCACTGCAGCGAGCTTGCCAGCACCTCGCGTGTTAGGTATACGTACGTACGTGCCTGTCTCCGCGTGTTGGGAATACTGCAAGATATTACCTTACGTACATTGCAATCTGGAGGATTACAATCGAGGGCAGTGTTAAAATTTGCAGCGAAGTGAAGTAAGGTGTCATCGATGTGTCCCACGTCACTCTTGCGATCGCTCTCACGGCACGTTTCTGCATGCGCAAGGCATCCCTGTCGGCAGCGCGCCCCCAAAACTCATCCCCGAACTGTAAGAGCAGACTACATCTGATGAAACCACGCTGGACAACCTGTACAAGGCGTAGCATGCACTGCCAAGCTTCGCGCAGACTTTATCGATGTGCTTACTCCAGGTCAGGCCACGGCCTATCTCAAATCCAAGAAAGGTAGTTACATGAACTTGCTCAATAGCTATAGAAATAATTGACACTGACAGTGTGTCCACACAAAAAAAATGAGGCGAATCGATGTATGTGGTATGTATGTGGTTCACAATGGAACATCTACAAGGTACCTTATAGGTTGCAACTTGCCGTACATCTGTAAGTTTGGTGGTGGAAATGGGAATTATTTGGTCAACAACATAGAACAAAGTTTTATTTTGTATTTTGTTGTATGACTTATAATTTACTTTGATATTCAATATATATTGCTCGCCTTTGCCATGCTCATTAATTTTGAGTATGTATTATATATGCTGTATTTTGTGTGTGCAATAAAGAATAAAGAATAAAGAACAAAGACGGACTGACAATCCGCAGTCTGTATTTTAGGTGCTTCAAATTGGAGTAAAAAAAAACTAATTAACCTTTAGCACGTCGCTCAATCGAGCTGCTTCTTTGCTGAGCCATCCCAGAGATGTGACAAGAAACGACTGAGCTGAAAGGCATAATATGAATTTCAGTTAAATTAATTGTATGTATTATTTCTTCTAATAATTTCATTACAAGGTAGGTACTGATTCTGTGAACAAAACTGTCTCTGGCTAACTCAATTAATATTTCCGCTTCAAATGAACAATTACGTCCTTGAAAAAGCCCCTAAAGAGGTAAGATTAATAGGTCCAAGTTGATGGAAATAAATAAAGCCTCCGCCAATTTGCGCGGAATTGTAAATTATTTGGGGAAAATTGTGAAATTAATAAGGATATTGAATGCAGTGTCGGCGGTGATCAATTAGGCGGTTGTTTGCCCGAAATCACCAAGAGGACCTTTTAGGGATGGGCTCTGAAACGAGAGTTTGGAAACAGCTTTGGGTTTATTTGTCACGAGGAAGGCTTTATAATGTTATTTATAAGCAAGTTTAATTATTTTCATGTAAAATATTTTTGTCACATGTCTAATTATTTATATTTTATTTTGATTATAAACAGGCGTTCCGCCACAAACTCTCTTGAAAAACAGGTAAAAATGTGGCCTAAGATCGACCACGCTTGTCTGAATGGAACCTGTTCACTTGGACTTAAAGACTCCAATATAGCACCAATAGAGTGCGGAAAAACAGACGAGGGCAAAGAGTTCCATTCCTTACCAGTATCCATAATAATGTTAGAGTTAAATCAATGTGTTCAGCGCAATGGAACATCTACAAGGTACGGGGTTGTTACCTGCCGTACGTCTGCTAGTCCGGTGGTGGAAAGGGGAAGGGGCTATTAGGTCGGTGATATCGAGCGTACCTCGCCGATGTGGTATTTATAGATCACAGACAGCCTGGCAACCGCCGTTTAAGTTACAGGCTTTGCAAATTGGCCTCAACGCGCGAATTATCACCTTTGAGCCCAGAAGTACAACACTCAATTGAGAAGTGAGCGAACCCAGAGATGGCAGCAGTACTCTATAAAAGATCAGACCTGAGCTTTGTACAAACTTAAAAGCTGCCTCGGTGCTGACTGTACTGCTGAGCCATAGCCTGGATACCAACCATCAAAGCAGGAAATTTGGCCTTGGACTCAATATTGGAGCCAAAGTTCAATTTGGATGATTGTTCAACACCTGAGAGGCTCAAACTATTATTGAATAAGAGCGCAACTGTTATTTCATTAACGCTCTGCAGCCTGACTTGATGGATTTTGATATGTGAGGTAGCGTTCGGCTCTTCCTGTGTCATATCATTTAAATTTGGGATTTGTGAATAATAAATAGGAAGAGTATAAAATAAAATGTATTTTTTATAACAATGTGGGTATCAAATTAATGGAAATAACATGCCAATTCAAAGTACACAGTAATTCATTTTCTTTTTGATTGCTGTGTTTCTGATCAGACACTCAACAATTTCATGGCGTAAGTTATAGACAAACATCGCATAAAATTTTGCAGTAACCTTACCTACGTTCGACATAGTAAAATCATTAGTTTACTTATATTTATTAATCATACCTATCTTTTTTTTTATTGGAGATAGTCAAGCGTTTGACCACCAGCTTACATGTAAAACAAGTAAAGATGTGGTCTAAGATGGAGCACGCTTGCCTAAAAGGAACCTATTTACTCTGGACGTGAAGACTCCAAGATTGTACTCGTGCGGAAAAACAGACAAGGAATTCCATTCCTTACCAGTATTAATAATAAAGGTATAGGCGAAACGTTGTGTTTAGCACAATGGAACATTTACAAATCTTTATTTATATAAATATCTACATTTATAAATCATTTATTTACTAATCTACAATCAGGGCGCCACGTTTCAGACCGGCCACACTAAGGCCCAACATTTTTGTACTTCTCTTTTCACCATTTGGCGATCTGATTTAATGCGATCGACTTTTCATTGGATTTGTTGAGCAAACTGAACAAAATGAACGGTGTAAATTATGTAATGACGCGTAAATTTTCCAACAACCAAGTATGTTAAAGCTATCGAGTCTTGGAGGGGGTTCATGTCCAAAAGTGAAGGGTCGTGAGCAATGATTGTACAATACAATCAATCAATGAATCAATCTTGGAGTCTTCAAGTCCAGGGTGAATAGGTTCCTTTAAGACAAGCATGCTCCATCTTAGGCCACATCTATACTTGTTTTAAAGTGAGCTCAAACAGTGGGCTATCACAAAAAAAACAAGAAAAAGAGGGTAGCGTTTCAAGATTTCAAATGACTTGCTTCACGTGAGTCGTGATTTCATAGATAAAGGTAATTTCATACTTTTATCGTTTAAAGGGTACAACATTATATCAAATTATGTATTACATCAATAAAATATGAAAAAATACCTTAATTACGATGGTAATGGTATGGTATTGACCATTTTTCACCTTTTTATTAGTCATTCATAGTCATTTAATTAAAAGTTTGGACGTGCCCCCTACTACCCCCCGTTGGCTCCACATAAGATCCACGCTCTGAGTAGTGATCAGAGGTGAATCCTTGAAGGGGAAAAAGTCGTGAGTCTATTTATTTATTTATTAGAAATGAGTCAGCCCTCCTTCATGAAACATGCCAAGATTAGGCAAATGATAGAGCAAGCATACCCAGAAGTTATCTATTAACCCTATTCTTCAAGACAATAGGGCCAGACAATAAAATACTAAAGGCCATCATAAAGCAACAAAAACACATACGCAGAGCCGATTCCAAATTTTTGATAATTAGGAGACTCAAACTGTAGTCTTGAATTAACTAGTAGTAACTAGACGCAAGAAAAGTAGCAAAGTAATTAATTTTGATAACTTTTATTTACCTACTACAAGTAATTTGAAGCCAGAAATGTAGCGCTGTAATTAATTTTGATAACTTTTATTAACATAAACCCAGTATTTCTGTAGAATAAGCAATGAAACCCCCTGCACGATACCAAAAAGTTCAAAATTACACACATTCAAAGATACAATCGGAGTTCAATTAGCGGTCAATTAAGCCAGAACCTCTATTAGGTAGAATTGGTTCATAAACATTATTGGCCAACCAAATCTACATTTGATAAGGTTATTGCGCCCGTTGTATTAATTAGTCTGGGTCCGCGTGGACCGCAATAGGCTATTGATTGTTAGGTGTGTCAAACGTATCTACGCTAACCGTTTGAAAATCACCCGCAGTATATCTACGATTAACAGTATCATGATTATATATTATATTATATTATATTATATAATAATTAAGTTAGACCGTGCAGTA
The DNA here is from genome assembly GCA_951394065.1 of Venusia cambrica. Classification (NCBI taxonomy): domain Eukaryota; kingdom Metazoa; phylum Arthropoda; class Insecta; order Lepidoptera; family Geometridae; genus Venusia; species Venusia cambrica. The sequence continues at coordinate 3,530,482 of OX596044.1, read as the reverse complement.
CCTACATTAATTTATTTTTAAGCTTACCAACTCGATCAGGGTACAACGGAAGACCAGCGCTTCGGAATACCCTTCCATAGCATTATGCTGAGTGGTATCCTTTTTTGTCAATTATTTTATGATTTTTTTCTGTGTTTTTCTTCTATTGTTTTAGCTATGTATTTTGGCAAAATAAATATTTTCTTTCTTTTCTTTCTTTCTATATTTTATAATTGGTAGTAGCTCTGGTAGTAGTTCGATTCCCACCCAGGACAAACATTTGTGTGTTGAATATTGATGTTTGTTCTATGTTTGGGTAGTGTACCATAAAATATAGTAAGTATTTACAAAAAAAAAACGTATATAATGAATATAATTATAACCTATTATACCCGTAATCTAGTTCCTATATAATATTTGTTTATAAGCTTTGCGTAGTTTGGGGCTAGATGGTGAAATTAATGTTATGTAACATTTATTGTTATTATCATTTTAAAATAGGCCATTGAAGGTGGATTTAAATAAACCTACTGACAAGCATTATCTGTCAGGTTTTATGCAAGAACCCCTATACTTCGGCAGCGTTCTGAAGAAGATTGCGCTATTTCCTGCATCTACTACCAAGATTACCCTTGCATACACAATTTTTTTTTTATTGTACGATGGGGAATCGTTGGCTTTCATCTCACCTGGTTTCAAGATATGATAAGGCCAAAGATAGATGCGCGTTTCACCCGAAATCCTCAAAATTCTGAGGAACTGGCTATCTTATCAACAATTTTATTTAACCTTTTATTTCTCACCCTCAGCCATTATTTTTTCTTTGAATAGGTACTTTTCATACTGAAATTAGTCTAGCTGCAACATACCTTACCTTGCGTCTATTTAATTATGTCCGTTACTAGTAATGTAGTGTCTACTTACTGGTCCATGTTAATATAAATGATAATAGTATACTACCAATAGTGTATTGTTAAATATACCTGGTTATTTATAATAATTTTAATAGTTGTTTATGTATTAGTTTATAGTTTTTGCTTTCAGCGATAAGGCTGCCCTTGGTAAATAAACTATGTGTCGTTTAATGTTTTGTTTGATGTTTTTTATGTGTACAACATTCAGTGATCATTCACTCTTTCATTCATTCATCATCGTCATTCTGTGGTTCCGTATTGTCGAATGCAGTGTTTTATCAAATTCATGCAATCCATGAATTTTCAGATTAAAATAGATAGTCAGAATCTAAAATTTATACTCTCATATTTTAACATGCTGCGTTTGACTTTACTATCTGTTCTATTTTTGTTGTTATGACAACCGAGTAAAAATGCGATAGTGTTATGTTTAGACCGTTTGCATAAATTCCAAATATGGGACAAAGAGTCGATAGATAAGCGTTTTCGATAGCTATTCACGCAAATTTTGCTAGTTTATTATAGGCGTCGATGCAGTAAAGCGATACAACTATTTTATCAAAGGTATTTTCAACAAAAAAATATTCGTTTTGATAGTTTCGACCCCGGCCACAGATGTGAAACATTTTCATCCACCCGTGGGATGCAGTGGAATTTTTCAGGGCTGTTTTGAATGAATGAAAATTAAAGAATGAATGAAAATTGTCTACACCAAAATAAAGTTGGACAATTTATAATTTAATAAACCGGCCAAATGTGGACATGCACACCAAAGGTCCACGTTATCCAGTGTTACTAGTAAAAGGTGGTCTTTTATTTTTTAATGATTAACCTAATTATTGTTAAAGCAGCAATAAAAATAAATAAGCATTGTGAAAGTTTTAACTTTCAACTTGTTAAGGTTTATGAGATAAAGGGTGTATTTCATAAACCGTAACAAGTAGACAGAGAGAAGGATGGAAAGTGGAGGCTTAGAAATAGGGTTCCATTGGCGTATTTTGGGTACGGAACACTAAAAGCTAAAGCTAAGAGTAACAGCCTTAGGATGGAGAAGATAGTACAAATTTGGTTGTAAGATGTAGTTAAGGTCATGATGATGATTTATTTCTTGTAGACCGCCATTGTATATGTTTTAAGTTTACCAGATTTATTTATTAGGCGTAAGTATGATAAGGTAATTCCATTAATTCAATTATGTATTGATTCATTAAATTATATTCATTCGTTCATTAATTCATTGATTCACGTCACATCAAGAGCCCATTAGTATCCACTGCTGAACAGAACCATCTCCAAAGCTGGAAGGATTTGAAATTATCACAATGCTTGGCAGGCGGATCGATCGCAGAAAAGGTCTGGTGCCCTAAGTCGACTATTACTTCAACTGTTCTTTTTACTTTCTTTTTTTAAATCATTATTCATAAATATTTTGTACGTTCATAAAAAGTTTGAATAATATTTTAAATAGTAGAAAAACAATGGTATCGCAATGTAGGTAATGGTAATTTATCTGAGTACATTTAAATTCTAGTTGCAATCTAGCCGGTCGACTAACATTAATAACGAAACCCGCGGCCCAACTTTATTATTCAACGTTTTTCATTAACCCTGCTTTATGGTGGACATTAAAATTTCATTAAAACAGGAATATTTTTCTATTGCGATAAACTTGACCAACAATTAATGCACAGGTGTTGCGAAATACAATTAATTGTAAAAAGGTAACTTTACAAATATCATTATCATCGTCATTTGAGCCCACAAACGTCGACTGCAAAAGATAAGTAATGTTTCTTCTGGGAATGCTCGCCACACCAAATACCTCATCATTGCTCTGGCCTAGCGTTCAAAGCCATAATTTATATTTAAAAAAAAACATGCATAACGTGTCTGTTTAACCATTTATTTTACTATTGATCTGAAAAGTTCAATAATTATAGTTATATGAAACCGAATCAATAACGACCTAGGACATTCATTAAATGAGCTGTCAAAAGTAAGGTTGGAACGACCTTTACTATCTTATATGTAGTTATATTTAAACATAAATGTAAGGATTAAATCAATATCCCACACTAGGAATCTCTATGTCATTATGGATGGCTAAAATACTAGCGTATAACTAGTTATTGGCATCGTGGTTTTGGATTGGCCCTCACAATCTCCTGGCGCAAACCCAATTGAAAACGTTTGGGCGTTGTTGAAGAACTTCGAGGAAAAAAAACACTAACTGCCGTCGAACTCACTCTTTTTTTTTTATTGTAAAGGGGAAGCTCTTGGCCTTCATCTCACGTGGTAACAAGTTGAAATAAGACCGAAGGTGGAGGCGCACTTTACCCGGAATCCTCAATAAACTGAGGAACTGGCTATCTTACCTCTAAATGCCGGAAAACAACGTTGTTTAAAGAATTGTTGTCATGGCGATTGAATTATATCAGAATACTCGCAATTTAAAGGCCATATGGAAGTCATCATCCCGTGAATACATTAAAAATAGTCGAAAGTTTGCCATTGTCCATAATAATAATGTGAAATAAAATAACAGAGAAGATCGTAATCCTTATTATTAATAAAGCATCAAAATAAATCTCAACTTTGATTAAATCAGACTTGCTTCCACTCCATTTCTTTCCAGCCACGAGACAATTTATTGTTTTTATTTGCTTGAGCTGGCGATTTAACTACTTGTAGGATATTATCTTAAATTATCATATTTTGTGTTGGGTTTCCTAGACTGACTATGACTAGCAGGTTTACAGACCACACATACAAATCTCAATTTATTTATTTATTTAATAAGTACGGGTTTCGCCACTTACACAAATTAATTATCTAATTAAGGAGGGCATTGGTACGCCATCACACAGATTGTCCTAGTTTGGGTACCAATGTCACCATCAAGGATTAATTGTATTACCAGGAACATCACTTCTTTGTTTTATTTAAATGTGTTACTGTTATGTTTGTTATTACCAAATAAATTTTCATTTTCATTTTTTTTAAATTAAATTACATACATTACACAACATTGAATGAACACAGAATACAATAATATATAGGTAAGTACTTATATTAATTATTAAATCAAATTACAAAAACCTAACAAACACAAATTACAAAGATATCTTCATTATTAATAATTAGGTAAATAGGATGTCAAAAATTTATAATAATAGTAAAAAAATATATAAAAAGTTGGTTTGTTCAAAATTATCAATAATGAACTACGTGTTTATTTTTTTTCGGACGCTAGTCTTCATATTTTTTATGACTTATACCCGTCACTCTCTTGTTTTACATAGGTACTGTTCGTATAACAGTAAAAGTCTGTATCCATGAAAGGAAATACCCTTAAGCTATCCCTTTTCTAGAAGCGAGCGTGTCACCCCACACTTAGACACAGGCTAAGCTACGTTTGCTTTGCGTTCAAAAATATTGTATATCACATTATATACGATTATTAGTGCGATTACTCGGTAAGTATTTATTGTACTAATTGAATTAATCGAGTCCAGTCACGAAGCCCTCATTGGTTTGTAGTAGGGTATATTGGGGCTGAATGGGACATGGGTATAGTATGTTCATGTGATAGAGTAAATGGAAGAGAAAATTCACAGCTAGTTGCAGTAGGTAAGTAGTTTTTTATTGGTGTTTGGCCATGCATTTGACCACCAAATTACTTGAAAAGGATGTAAAGATGAGGCATAGAAAGAGAAACCGAACAGCTGAACAGAAAACATACCTACAAATAAATGTACCTACGTACCTAACATGATTACACAGAAAGTCATAAAAAATGACGCGTAACAATAATCTCTGAGTTAAGTTGGGAAATCCGGCACTGTATGTATGTATGTGGCAATGTTTGTGACGGCACACAGACTCTCGAACAGATTATCCGATTTTCATGAAGTTAAAACTGTAAAGAGATAACGTAAATAGAATTTGATAATCGCGGGGGATTTTTGATAACTGGGGTAGTTTTTGAGATATTGGGGGGAAATGAAATACAATTTTTCGCCCATATCTTTTGAATGGCCGATCGTATCAATTCAAAATTTAAAAAATGCATAGATTATAATAATCTATGCATTCTTAAAACTATCGTTACGAGGATTTTTTTGGCACTAGTATAGTTTTTTTGAGAAATAGGGGTGTTAAGTGAGACAAGAAGATCTTAGGCTTGTGGGGTGGCTTTTTTTTTTTTTTTACAGGACATTAATTTTACACAGCGCCATCTAGCCCCAAACTAAGCATAGCTTGTAATATGGGAGCTAGATTACGGATAGAATACTTAAATACTTTTTGTAAATACATACATACCATATGATACAACACCCAAACACAGAACAAACATCTATATTCATCACACAAATGTTTGTCCTGGGTGGGAATCGAACCCACAGCCTACAGCGCAGGAGGCAGAGCTACTACCAACTGAGCTATGGGCTTGTTAAGAAATACATTTGAAAGAGTATCGGCTGCACATTCATATTATAGATATTTTTCTCATACATAGGGGTGGTTTTCGTAACAAATAGGCGCGTTAAGGGGTTAAATTGCTTGGTACGTCTTGTAGGATAGACTGTTAAAGGGAGTTGACTTCACAATTACCTTTATATTGATTTTCTGAAACCACCCCTATATTAACATTAAGGGTTGCAAAAGGGGTTAATAAGATTGAAGTCATATGAAATAGGGGTTAAGACTGCAGATTAAAAAATAAGTTTGTGGGTGGTTTTTAAGATGAAGGGGCAAAGGATGATCATCAGGTATTGTAAGATAAGAGAGGGTATTTGAAATTTCATTTAATTTCAATACCCTCATAACCTAATCATTCTATTTATCTATTGTTATTCACTCAATACGAAAGGGTGTCGATAAAATCCGAGAATTACTTTTGAGGTTTCATGCAAGGGTTTTGACTGCGCATTTTCCATATCAACAGTACCTACATGATGATTTCCATAATGGGGAAAGAAATTACTCTATAACTTAAAGGTACGGTCATTATCACCACGCTTAGCAGACAGATTGGTGCTCACAGTTCAAGTTTTGTTTACACAAAGTAATAAAGCTGCTGTCTTTTTGGTTGACTTTACGACATCCGTGGGCTGGAGGGATAGAATTTAAACCACGAATACTAAGGCAACAGGCTTGAGAGCACTTTTCAAAATGACATCAACATTTGTTTCATTTTAGTAAGGATATTACATTACATTAGCAACAGGAGATTTTTTTGTAGTGTTCCGGCAATGAGGTAATATAGCCAGTTCCTCAGTTCCGGAGGATTCCGGGTGAAGTGCACCTCCTCCTTTGGCCTTATCTCAACTTTTATCAGGTGAGATGAATGTGCTTACCTGTAGTACAATAAAAAAAAAGCGAGAGCCTCGAACACTCAGGTGAATAAATAGAGTTCGAGAAAAAGGTAAAGTGAGTACGGTGTAATGAAAGCACACTTTTATCGTTTGTTAATTACTTTATATTTGAGAAATAACCTCCGTCAAAAACCAGACATCACGAGATCTCAGTTCGGGACAGAACTGAGTACTGAGATACGTTAGGTACAATAAATGCACCCCTTTTCAGTCCAGTTACTCACTCCATTCCACGCTAGGCTGATGTTGCGCTCCAGAAACTATTTTCATTTGACCTGTTTTAATGGAAATAAAAATAGAAAAGCGACGTCGAGAATTCAACAGAAGAGCAATTTCGCACAAAGAACTGATTGAAACTATTCAATTTGAGTAGATAGTTTCTACATTATTGTTTGTTTTACACTTTTTGCTATAATCTATAGTTTTTACTATGTGTGCTACAGTTTTATTAGTTTTGTATTAAATCGTTTAACTGACTGGCAATCATAAATAATTAAAAATAAGCTGGCTAGATGAATGCGGACTTCAACCAAATATCCTAATATCAGCCCACATTTCTGGGCAAAAATATTTTTTTTTCTGATTCTTTTAAGGAAACCTTTAATTTTAATTTTAATTTTGTGTTGTTATTATTATTGTTATAGCCGCCAGAAATACACTGAGAGGACATTCAAACTATAAAATTGATTCAGGCGTTACTCAGGGATCCATTTTTCAATAAATACCTGAAAACAAAAATATGTTTAGTAACCAAATTGCTAATTTCCTTTGAAAAAATCAAAAGGACACGTGTTCGCCTCCACACGAGGTATACTCAGGATGAAGCTAAAAGCTAAAAGCTACTATGCAAGAAGGAATGTTGCAGATGTGTGACTCAATATTTTTATGTTTTTAGGTTCATATCAACTATATTAAGGTAGGTAAGAATGGCGAGAATGATTAATTGATCAGCAGAAAATTCAGATAAAAAGTTTTGTAGAATGAATAATATACATTCACGTATAACATTTATTCGCGTATATTTACGATAACATGAACACTAATGGCGGTGTACGTAGTTTGCTAGGTTCTTTTGCATCCAGGATCATCTTGCTTTTAGTCATCGAATTATCGGGTTGTACTTATTGTTTTTTTATTCCACTTTGACCAAATACATTTTGGAACTGACTAAAACATCTTTAATAAGCAGACCGTTTACATAATTCGCTGCCCATTTACATTATAAGCAAACCGCTTAAATGATAGATTAACATAATCTACTCCAACCGGTTTTAGTCCCAAAATAATGGTATTATTTTCAAGGAATCGAAAATATACTGCAGTACAACAGACATTTCCGGAAACGAGAAGCTTTTGTCTGTCCGATGTTATCTGCATTTTTATTTAAAGGCATTTGTCCGTCCGTGACCTGTGCATCAATATTCTACACAAAACTGCACTTTTCCACTGTCTGTGTGTGTCACTTGGGGCCAGAGAAATAGCGGGCACGCGGGTGCAATATTTTCAAACTTACTGCTAGGTTCTGTATGTTCTTAGGTTTTTATAATATTTTATTCACAGGTTCATGTTTTATGTGCGTAGTGTGACTTTCGGCAGAACAGTACCACTTCCACTCATGTATTGTACAAGGCGAGTAGTGCCTAAAATCTAAAAAAAAAAATCCTATTCGATTTTCCTCAGGTTACATGTTATATGGTTTTTTACTTGGCAGGTACTTTGAATCCAAGTAAGGAGTATATCGAATTTCCATTAACGGATGAGGTTTATGTTCAGCATTGAACTCATTTATCTACATGTAAGTATACATAGACGGGTACACTAAGAGGGCAAAATGGCGGAGAAGTCATTAAATATTTTATTTTGTGTTATCTTTGAAATGCTTGTTATCTGCTGAGTTATTTCGGGTACAATGAAAAGAACAGACCAACAACCCAAGCCTGGCTTTCCTATAGCCCTACAGTATCGGTGACACAGACATAGCTCGGAGGCTGCAATCGATTACTGAGCCGCTGTAATTGCCTGCCCTTTCTTCTTACTGACAGGAACTGCGGGAATCATCTCGGCCATAATTTTAAATGGCTATCATTTAATCGGCCAGCTAATTTTTTTAAATGGTCAGCTTAAATATTCTGACCCGTCAGCTAAATTATTTAAACTATCAGATAAATTATTTAAACTGTCAACTAATCAATGATAACTGTCAGCTGATTAAAAATGTTTTGGTCAGCTTAGAAATGTGCTTTGTCAGCAAACTTATTAAATTAAAATTAATGTCCTGTAATATTTATACTTATTTATTCATATTTAAAAAAGTAAACAAAGTGTTTCTTGTTGCAAAAAAAATCAACAACCTACTGACGTACTTCGCCATAGATTCGAGCCAGGTCAAGATTTATATCCTGTCAAAATTACATTTTAGCAAATGTTTCTTGCTGACCGATTGTTAAAAAAAATACCATGGGTTTGGTAGTCAAACTATTTTGCGTGTCCCCCTTTATCGTAATACCAGATTTTAAGTTCTTTTAGTAGACGTCGAAGACATTAAAGACTTTAAATAAATAAATAGGGACATTAATTTCTAAACAGCGCAATCTGGCCCCAAACTAAGCATAGCTTGTAATATGGAACTAGATTACGGATAAAATACTTAAATACATACATAATATATGATACAACACCCAAACATAGAACAAACATCTATATTCATCACACAAATGTTTGTCCTGGGTGGGAATCGAACCCACAGCCTACAGCGCAGAAGGCAGAGTTACAACCAACTGGGTTATGAGGCTTGTCAAACTTAAAGGTGTGTTTCGTGTTTTGCAAGCATGTTGGTAGTAGGTATTATATGCTATGGAATAATACAGCAGGATAAATAAATGTTATAATGACACAAAAATTCACAACCCACGACCGGACTCGAACCCGCATCTTTTCCTAAAGCCGGAAACGCTGTTAATAACTGAACTACGGGGGTACCAACGCAAATTCCGAATGTTGTGTCATATCTCTCAGCGTCATATATAGCATAAAGATGTGTGTGTTTTTATTGTACGACGGGGAAGAGCATGGCCTTCATCTCACCTGGTTACAAGTTGAGATAAGGCCAAAGGTGGGGGGCGCACTTCACCCAGAATCCTCAACTTACTGAGGAACTGGCTATCTTACCAGTTAATGCCGTAACACAACGATTTTTTGAATTGTTGTTATGGCGACAGAATTAGGTAAGATGGTGGTAGCCAAGTGGACTTAAGCAAAGTCAACCAAACCAAGCACAATATTGTACTCCCCTGGGGATCGAACCCGGAACCTCTGGATTTGAAATCGACCACAGAGGCGGTTAAAATTTCATCCAATTAAGTGTTAAATAATGGAGCGAATTGTTGATTAACACTTCAAATTGAAAAAAACTATGAACAAAAGAAAAAACAATGTTTGCCCTGAGTTGTTCTTCACATTATTAGTTTTGTTCGTACGAATGTGCCAGTAGGTTAGGGTTGTCAAAGCGCAAAATTAATAATCCATCTTGCTTACACAGGTCCTTTGAGGTAGTAAAAAGTGTGAAGTGAAGTAAAACTCTTGTTAAAATACCCTTAGCTTCTATACGAAACAAGCCTCATAGCTCAGTTGGTACTAAATCTGCATTCGACACCGTAGGCTGTAGATTCAATCCCCACCCGGGACAAACATCTGTTTGATAAATATAAATGGTTATTTCTGTGTTTGGGTGTTGTATTGTAAGGTACAAAGTAAAGTTAAAGTTTACAAAATAAAAATTATATCCGTATTTTACGTGTAATTTAGTTCTCATATCACAAGCTTTGCTTAGTTTGAGGCTAGATGGCGCTGTGTTAAATTAATGTCCTGTAATAATGTAATAATACTTTTAGACTAAATTTAATTATTTAAAATGTTTTGTGAATCGCGAAGGTGTTCCAGATATTTTTAACTAATAGATTTTTGTTTTATTTTATTCCGTAAAACATGGGAACTAAATTACGGATAGAATTAAAACCTAAATACTTTTTTTGTTAATACGTTCCTATTGTATGACACCACACCCAAACACAGAACAAACACATATATTCAACAACAAATGCTTGTCCTGGGTGTAATCGAACCCACAACCTACAGCGCAGACGGCAGAGTTACTACCAACTGAGCTGTGAGGCTAGTCTCTGCCACTTCTTTTCCCATACAGTTGCGGTGGCAACCTTTTTTTTTTCGCTGGGAAAAATACATAATGTGGTACTCCCCAATAAACAACCCAGTGGCACTCCCACATAGTCTTTGTGATGGCAGGGCTGGGAAAACGCCAAAGCCTTCACATCCAGTTCTAGTGTGCGGTGGCAACCCTAGCACGAACTCTGACCGCGAGTTGAACTCAGCTCCTCTGGGAGAGCGAGCATATTAAAGTGCAGAACAATAAATTTAAATAAAGGATAGTTATGCGGTTTTCGTGTCCGCCAGTGTTATAACGGTACTAATTGTGAGTTCGCAGTTCAAGATAATGCACATATGTTGTGGACATTACTTTGTATTAGCCTTACAATACTGCAGTGCTAATATTACATTAATTTTTTTTTTAATTAGTAACAAAAACGGCATAATAATGTATAATAATCGCGATATGTTAAATGCTATTCCACCGCTGCTTTAACCGCCTCTGCGGTCTAGTGGTTCAATCCACCGATTTCAGATCCAGAGGTCCCGGGTTCGATCCCCGGAGAGTACAATATTGTCCTTAGTTTGGTTGGTGGTAGGTATTGTTTAAGTCCGCCTGGCTAGCTACCACCATCTTACCTAATTCTGTTGCCATAACAACAATTCAAAAAATTGAGTTCTGCCATTTAGAGTTACGATGGCCAGTTTCTCGGTTTGTTGAGGATTCCGGGTCGAGTGCGCATCTACCATCGGCTTTATCGATGGTAGATGTGCACTTATATCGGGTTCGAACTGAGGGTCGAGAAGTTGGATTTTAACCATAATGTGAATTTTAACTCATTTATGGTGCGAGTTCCGACAAAACATCTATCGACCTTCATGAGCGAAGGGCTTTGGCCGGAGGGTGTCAAATTCCGTCGTTTCGCGGGCCGCCTGCAACGTGAGTCCGCGCATCGTACGCCACGAGACACCGAGATCGCGTCACACGTCGCCGCCTAGAATCGTGTGTCTAGTAATTAAGTTTTTATCTTACATGTATGCTAGTTTTAAGGTATATATTATTATGTACTTATTAAACTTATTCTATGGGCCGTAGAATAAGTTTAATAAGATCTTTTACTTGTCTATTGTTGCCTGAAAAAAAATATTATTATTATTATTATTTATCTCAACATGTAACCAAGTGAGATGAAAGCCAAGAAATTCCCCGTCGTACAACCAAAAAAAAATTTTTTTTTATTGTGGTTGGACCTGCAGAGGTGACCCTGACTAGCGACCACTCTCCATTTGAAGTCTAGCGCCAAGCAGTCCATTGTGTTCCGTTGGTACGGACAGAGCCAGTGCATACGACCTCGCGCCATCGTAGACCTCCTTGTCTGTGCAAGTGCCTGTGCAAATTTTGAGGTCAAAAGTTTACCTATTACGAATGAAAAAATCTTGTACCACAAGTTTAGTAGTCATGGTACAGACACAGCGAAAAGTGCTCCTTGTTTTCGCGAGCCCGAAACGAAAATCCTATTAGCGGTCGTTCTTTTGTATTCTGGCTGCTGTTCCGCTTTTTCACTATTCGTGAGTTGTGACTGTTGGACCGATTGAATAAACAGTTTTGACGGTCTGAAAGCTTTTGCGATGACAAAATACAATGGTGCTTGACAGCTAAATGACAGAATTCAATTTAATCAATTTTATATATCGATCATTCAAATGATCTGCTAAGTTAATAAGCGATTAGTTGACCGTTTAATAAAGTATCTACCATAGTATTACACCATAACAACAATTCAAATTGTTGTGTTCCGGAATTTAAGGGTAAGATAGCCAGTTCCGCAAACTGTTGAGGATTCCGGGTGAAATGCGGCCTTAGTCCTTATCATAATTTGACACCAGGTGAGATCAGGTATAGGTAGAATATATTACACTTTTGTCGTCAACTGTACGTGCGTGACACATCACAAGTTGCAGCCAAGTTATTCGTAAGCCGCTCGTCAACACATGCGGGGAATAGTTGCACGCACTTCAACCTAAGTTAGGAGCTAGTGATGTGGTAAAATAAACCTTTCAATAAGTACTTATTTTATTTTTAAGTAACTGAGCGCCAATCGTTTTTTTCGTTTTATAACTTGGTTACGGAACAAGCAAGCAGTGGTCCAAGTACGGATCTTACCGATCGTATAATAGCGAATCGCAACGTTCGTTAAAATGAACTACCACGCGAGTATGGAAGTCCAGTCGGTAACTCATATCGATACGTACATAAAACTTTTACCGAGACCTTCTTCAAAGTAGATAAAACAATCGTGTAAGTAGACAAAATATACGATCTCAAACGTCAAACAAAAGAACTAGTTATATCGATAAACTCTAGGTATATAATTTAACGATTGTATATCGATTTTATCTGCCGATTATTTCCGTACTTGCGATGGTCGATTAAACCAATTTCATCGATTTAAACGATTCTGAATGTCAAATAATGCGATCGGTAAGAACCATACTTGCTCCGCAGGCCGACTGATGTTAAAAGTGCATCTCTCGACTGTAACAAAGCCTTACTGCGGAGATCATATCCACAAAGAACATCAACTACGCGGCACTGCATTGCCCCGTCAACTTGATGTATAAAGTATGTATAGGGCAAACATTTGTGTGATGAATATAGATGTTTGTGTGTTGTATCATATAGAACGTATGTATTTACAAAAAAGTTTTCTATCCGTAATCTAGTTCCCATGCTTAGTTTGGGGCTAGATGGCGCTGTGTAAAATAATGTCCTGTATTAAGACTCGCGTGTAACATTTTTAAATGGTTTTATTTTACAAGTTTGTCGCTTTATTATATAAACGCTACAGTGTCGCACTCTATGTCAATTACTTTCATTTCCAGGAGCTGAACTTATTGTAACCCAACGTACTTATTTATTATGATATTATTTTAAGATGACGTGCCATTTCGTTTTTGGCTTTTAAGGTGAAGAACGAATTTACTGAAGATTTTTTAATGAATTACTGATTATCTCTTGACCTCTAGGCCTGAGCAAGGTCTAAGATAGAGCAAACTTTTTCAGAAGTCGCGCATTGACGGATTACGGCAAATTGTTTGTCCCTGGATCCCAGCAGATCAAAAAGTCTAACATACTTTAAACATAAGTATGATACCATAGTACCACCATAGTTGATCTTTATAATACGCCGCAAAACATTTTTAAAAACATTATTGTCAAAAACTTTTTTCTCGGTGAGTAACATACATTATAATATACACTATTAAACACTTATACTACACTTCTTATTTTCATTGGTATATATTTATTTTTGTTATATTTGGTTTCTTTAGTAGGCATGCCAGTAGGTAAAAACTACCTGTCATTTGTCACTTTGCAAGCGATGCAACAGTACCTAAGCATGTATTTTTATTAATCATTCTCTATTTTTCTCTTTTCTTTTTCTATCATTGTGCAGAATGTTATTTTATTATATTATATATATTATGTTATTATTGTAGTAATTAAGAATTTCTTTTTTCTCCACATCTGTATCAATCGGTATTCTATAAGTGAAAACTGTATAAGGCTTTATTTGTTCTTCAGTTTACAAGATGTTAGCTATAAGCTGTTTGTTTTCCATGTAACATAAAAAATAAAATAAAATAAAATAAACATTACTATTTACAAAGGTCAGTTTTCCTAAGGACCGTTACAACGGTCTATAGGTAACTCAACTGTTCAAGTACCAGACGGAAGCGTGCCCAAGACACTGTCTCGCTGAATAGCTATGCTAATTTGCTGTTTCAAGATGTGATTAATTTTTAAGTTTTTTGAAGTTGAAACCTGGCTAAAACATACGTCGTTTGCTTGTCTCATTTCAACTACTTGTCTTAAATTGTGCAACATTTAACACGAGTAAGAGCAGACGAAGTAATGTCTCCCACAAGTTCCTGGGTATAAAGCCTCATAAACAAGTCCGGCCTCGCCACACCGCACTAAGCGCATCACTAGTCGCGCAGTAAATCTCGAGCGCACGTGTGCGCGTAGCTTTATGAGCCCACTAATGTCGTGTGTGAGGACCTTTATGGCGAATTGTTCAAGTTTCGATTGCTTTTATGATATAAAATGTTTGTTTGTTAGTTGAGGCTTAATTGTAAAGATAGTTAATGTATTCAGGCGTCTTTGCGGAGATCCATTTCAACTTGAACACAAAAATATATTTAGGAACAATGAATAAATATTATAAAACATTAAATTCACATAGCGCCATCTAGTTCTAAGCTTAGCAAATCTAGTAATATGGGAACTAAATTTCGGAAATAATACATTGATACTTCTATTTTTTTTTTTGTAAATACCAAACGTTCGACCCTAAACGGCTCAAACAGGTAGCTCTGTCGAGACCACTATATAATAAGTAAGTAAATGCTATTTTTTATCATGATATCCTCTTCGACGTATCTCTTAACGGCGAACCATATTAGTTCCAGACATGCGTAAGAATTGTAAGTACCTACCTAGTTATATGGGAAGGCTTAAATTATTTTTTATCGATGATAGCCAAGCGCTTGACCACCAATTGACAACCAACACAAAAAAGTAAAGATGTGGCCTAAGATAAAGCACGCTTGTCTTAAAGGAACCTGATCACTCTGGACTTGACATTTTGAGAAAGCGTTTGGGATTAAGATTTTGCAGGCGAATGCTTTCAAAATTAGTCACAGCCTTATTAACAAAGTTGCGCTACTTTTGTCTCTATTGCGCAAGCTTCTCACGATGACTTCTCCAATGATTCGCGAAATGACATATGCCCCTTTATGTCTACGCTTTTCCTCCCTCAGTGAATATAACAAAAATTTTAGATTCGTCCATTCGTACAAGGTGACCACACCATCTAAGGTCTTATTTCCAAACACTCGGATACCAAAACCTTGCTTTCGATTCTAACAAAATAGCTCTGAGTTTAAAGTTTCATGTACCTCGACAAAGTTTCCCGGAAGGTTCTCCTAATTTGGGCCAGACGCGTCTCACGTCACGTATTCTCACGAAACTTCCACAATACAATGAATGCACGGAAAGTGGCGGCCAACTTGTGAAATTACTCGACAAATGAAAGTTGACGCACTCCTATTTATATTCGCTGGGTTAATTTAGTTTGCGGATCTCTTTCTTCCGGTAGGCTTTCAGGGTTGTTTTATATTTGGTAAGAATGTTTGAAAATGCTTTTTGTCCCTTTCTTGTGCTTTATGTTGCCTTTACTGTGCATTTGTAGTGATGTTTTCGAGACATACTGAGAACCGGAATGTCTGAAAGAACCATGAGGAAATAAATACGGTTTCTTATCGTATACAGATGATTGATGTAGGTAGTGATCATTAAATTCCCTTCTTCTACTAGCTATGCCCAAATTCAGTAGTCAATCGGTTGTATAGGAGCTACAACAAACAGTTTGGTGATGCAGAATTCTTCCACACCTGTAAACTGGGCTTCAAGCTCCAAATCATCAATGATGATGAGTGGGAGATGTCAAATCCTACCTAGTACACATATATTTTAACATTTCATATTTACATATTATATATTATATTATTTAGGCAAAGTTCTTCTTTTCATTTGTTGTTTAATACGTTTCTTCTTTGTTATATTGTGTTCATAATTATTTATGCTTTTTGTTATTTGTTTGTATATCTCTTAGATTGTGTGATTTTTATATTGATGTATGTTCTTGTTTAGTGACTGTCTTGATTTAACTTTTATAAGATCTAAATCTGTAAAATGTAAATCCCTAATTGGCTATCAGTTTTGTTGTAAGTTTAACACTGTTTAGTTTTTATGAGCTGTGGATTTTGTTAAATGAATAAAAAGGTTTGTGCAAGTGATCGCACTTGATCACAACTTGTCTCAACTCACTCACAAATGTTATAATGACACAAAATTCACAACCCGCGCCAGCGTTGGTTAGAGCGTTTCTGGCTTTAGGAAGAGATGCGAGGTCGAGTCCCGTCGCGGGTTGTGAATTTTTGTGTCATTATAACATTCGTAAATTAAGTGATCGTTTTGTATTAACTTAGTACTCGGCCCCAGAGTACCGCTGATTTTCGACTCACATGAAATTTTCAGGTATAATCGGAAAGACATAATCTTCTAACTTTTAACTTTTAAGAACTTTTGTATCTGACTTGCCATTTCGAAATGAAAACGGAACTACGTTTGTGTGGAAAAGTGAGACTACTGGGCCTTCTTAAGTTTGTTCTTCAGCTGTAGGTACTCGTGATATGGTTATTAGCTAATTGTACCAAAACATAGCGTAGGCTCTAAAACGTAAAAAATAAATTTGATTTTGATTCTTACCAACTTTTCTCGAGGTTTCAATTTCAAACATGCAAATTATAACCATGTAGCACTTGCTTTTCAAACCATTTTTCGCGTATCATTCATCGCCCCAACAACATTAAACTAATAATAAACTCTGGAAGCGGATTCAAAGTAAAACTTGTTTAATTTGCGGCGCGAAGAAGTGTCCTTCAGACCGTCGCTTAGTCACGTAATGACTCTTGGAACTGCTGCGTAACAATCGTTGATGGAGGTCCTGTCAGTGGAGGTAAAGTTCTGAAGACTTTTAACCGCCTTCGTGGTCTAGTGGTTCGCCTACCAGTATCAGACCCAGAGTTTCAGGGTTCGATGACCAAGGGTATCAATTCGGGATGGGTTTGGTTGGTGAAAATAGTTTCCTTTTAGGCGAGCGTGCTCTATCTTAGGCCACATCTTTACTTGCTTTTCAAGTAAGCTGGGATGATAAGATATTTAAAATATCAAAGAATACCAAATGCTTGCAAATATATTTCAAATATTATGTATTTTAATCTTTGGTATTCCAAGCAGTAGGTATAAATTTTGATTTAACATATTATGATATGTAATCGTTTCACTTGCGGATAATCCTATTCTCGTGAGAATATCGGGATAATAAGAATGCTATGTCTACATTCCAAATTTGGTGGCCAAATAAAGATACATTATACACAATTTAACAATATTTTGTTTCAATTGAACTTACTGGATAAAAATATTCCTTGTATTTAAACTTGCACAAAAAAGTTATTAAGTTGAAATAATCGGGAAAAAATCCATTTAGTACAACGAGTTGAAGTTTGAGTTGAACTATGGATAGGATATATGGAATAGGGCTTGTTGGAAGATAACTCTTTCTTTTTTTAAATGTGTGATATTTTTTTTTTATTTGTGTGTTTAATGTATATTAAAGTAAGATATTCTACATGGCGTCATCAAGCCCCCAACTATGCTCAGCTTCCAGTTAATATAGAAACAAGTTAACAGATAGAATTCCTTTTTTTTTGTTGTTTATACATACTTATGATGCAATAACCAAAATATTATAACTAAAGCTGAACTAATAGTATGACCTGTGTGACCTGTATTACAGGTTTGTTTCAAACCTACCATAGGCACCAGTCTCACACAAAACAGGTTATTCTAATCTATAATTTTAGCTAAACCTACTATGTTACTGACCTTTTTGTATGAGAAAATAAATAAATATTTGATTTGATTTGATTTGATTTGAATAGACTGTTCTACATGAGAGGTTTTGCAATTCGTCTGTGCCTGTGTTAGTGGAAACTGGAAACTTTTTCCCGAACACCATCGAAGCACCATTGACGCTTAATGAGCCACTTTACCCCTCCCTCCCCTTACCTTAAATGTTTTGCCCTTTTCACTTTTAAATTTATTTTTTTGAGTAACGACTCCGTACTCTCGTGATTGTAAAGTGAGTGCTTATTTTCAGTTTTAATTTAGGTTAAATGAACTGCTGGTTTTTGCTGTTTTTGTACTAAAACAATTATTTTTAGTTGAATGCTAATTTTAAATTAAAATAGTAAAATTAAGAGCTCTACATCAAACGTGATTTAGATAAACACTTTATTCGCAAATAGTAAGGAAAGCTACAAAGGTACAAAGAAAATAACAGAGAGTGGTTCGAAAAGAAAAATAGAAAAAGATAAATTATTAATTGATCAATAAACTTGTCTATATTTTTTTGCATTATTACACTTTTAGCTCCAGTGAGATTTAAACCTATGACCGTAAATAAGAAAGTAGATAATGACATAATTATAATAACATTTATGGTGTTGCGCATTATATTTTATTGTTTTGTTATACATTTTTTTTCAATAACATTTATTAGTAAATCAATGTTGTCTAACCGAAAACTAACTATTCCAACTGATTGGCTAGTAAATAGTTAAATAGAAAAAATACCAAATGGATCTTCTATGCTAATTATATTTTATATACGCCTCGATAGTTGTCACCACCATCGTACATTATACATATTGATCTTTCTTTTAACGGAATGTAATCGATGTAATTCCTCAGATTTTTTAAAATATATAATATACAGCAGTATCAAGGTGAATATTAAGATCCTAAAGTGAATTAATTGATCACCTAGCTATTTAGCCAAACGAGTCAAAGTAGGCAATGCAGTACAGTGTACCAACCGCCGTAATCCAATTTGCAGTAAGTTTCCGCCAAGTTGGCCAACTTGCCAGACTTAGTGATTTAAATTTAGAACTTGGTCCGCACCACACTTGCAATTTTAACGATCTTTCCTCTACAAGGTACCTACCACAAAGCGGGTCATGGCTTTAATAGTTTTAAGTCTTATTATCCTCTTCCCGGAATCAACGACTCAAATAACATGACAGGATTAAGACAAGACATTAAGTTAGTATTTTACCTAGCTTAGCTATAATTATATTAAGTTAGTATTTAACCTACTTTTACTCTTATTGCACAGTTCCAATCGATATTTCAAGGTTTTACAATTTTTAGTTAAAACAGAAAACTATATACTTATATCATGTAAATTTAAGGCAAAAGAATAAAGCCTTTTTATTTTATTATTTTACCCAGTGCCATCTAGCCCCAAAACTAAGAAATGATTGAGGTTTTTTTTAATAGTACGATGGGGAGGAATTTTTGCCTTCCTCGCTCCTGATTTTCGAGGAAGATTTTCACTGAGGCACGGGCTATTCTTACCTCTAAATGCCGGAGCACAACAATTTCTCAGAAATGTTGTGATGGCGATGTAATCGCCATCACAACATCGGCGAGGTAAGATGGTGGTAGCTAGTCAGGTGGCCTTAAACAAAGTCCTACCACCAACCAAACCGAGCACAATATTGTACTCCCCTGGGGATCGAGCCCGGGACCTATGAATCTGAAATCGGTGGGTGAACCACTAGACCACAGAAGCGGTTAAAAGTTTTGGGGATACGATACTTTTTGTAAATACATAGATATATCATACAACACAACATTTAAACACAAAAAAAAAACATATTCATCACACACATTTTTGTCCCAGGTTTTTGTGTTTAAATTTCTCCTTTCTCTCTAAATTTCTTCTTTTATCGGCTATTCAAAAGTGCGGCCTACCAGTGATCATCAGATTCAGTATCAGTTTTTTTTTAATTAACTACACACCAAATATACATTAAACCATACAAAGTTAACACAAAAAAACTTAAACAAACAATACATAAAATAGTAATGTAATTCACATGCTTAAACTTTCGAGTCACAACTGATGAGTCGATAGACTCTCAACTGATGATAAACCTTTTTACTTATACTTACGATTTGTTGATATGTATGAACGGTTGTTGAGTGGGTAAGGGCCCGCCTTCCTATCCGGAGGCTGTGAGTTCAAATCATGCGCTAGTGCTTGCAACATGTCACGTAGTTACAACCGCCTCTGTGGTCTAGTGGTACAACTCACCGATTTCAGATCCAGAGAACTCGGGTTCGATCCCGATGGGGAGTACAATATAAGCTTGGTTTGGTTGGTGGCGGGACTTTGTTTGGGTCCGCCTGGCTAGCTACCACCATCGTACTAAATTCTGTCGCCATAAAAACAATTCTAAAATTGTTGTGTTCCGGCATTTAGAGGTCAGATAGCCAGTTCCTCAGTGTGTTGAGGATTCCGGGTGAAGTGCGCCTCCACCTTCGGCTTTATCTCAACTTGTAACCAGGTGAGATGAAGGCCAAGTGCTTACCCGTCATACAATAAAAAATAATAAACAAAAACGTATCGAATACTATAGCGACATGCATTGGCGTTTAAGTTTGGACGAGCACCAATGGACTTTATGGCTTTTCGGAAGTTTATGTGAGCATTTGATACATGCAGATGCTCTGACCGTGAAGGTCACATGAGGAATTTGGCATTTCCCTATAATTCCGAATGGCAAAACCTACTTGTAGGTGATCCTCGTAAGATCCACGCTCTGAGTACTCATTAGAGGTAAGTCCTCATAGAGGGATCGTCGTGAGTCTGTTGTTGTTTACAGCAGTAAAATGTTTATGTTTTATATTTTATTGTTTGACATTCTTAAATTAGAAATACACAGTCAAATAAAATGAAATGAGTATCTGATAATAATAAACATAAACAAATTAACTTATTGGAATATAAATATTAAAAACATTATGTGCAGATATATAAATTACAAGGTACATATTAAACAGAATGGCGATAAAATTAAAAAATATCCATTGCAGAATAAGTCGTCGATTACCAACCGAACAACCAGGCTGTCCACCTAATTGGTTGATTGGTAAGTTCATCCATAAAAGCAACAAGAGCTAATATAACGTGATACATACTTGGAAACATATAGGTACATTTACTTTTGAAGTAAGCAAGAACCTTTTAAACTAGCTAAACACATTTGCTCCTCATAAATGCAGCACGATCACATCACAATAAAAACTCCCTATCACAAGAATGCTGTAAGGAGTAAACAAAGTACAGACGAAACATAAACTCTCAATACGGCGCACATAACCCGACTTCATCTAACGCAGCTATAACCGAATTCAACTTTATAGCTCGTAAAAGCATCTAACGAAAAGCTAGAGATGATGGCATCTCAGTATAATTATACTGAGATGCCAACATCTCTACCTTTTCGTTATACTCGTGTAGCGGAGTGACGTTTTTATTTCAAGCCACTTTATGCGATCGTTTGCGATGCCGCAGACCATATCGAGATAAACAGTTCACTTGTTTTTTTTTACTATACGACTTATACGAATTAAACATACTACCGTTTCCCTGCCATTACAACGATGCTATGAGACTTCGTAGCAGTAGGCTACGAATTTGTAGCAGAGCTACGAGATCCGTAGCACAAATTTTCCTTTACGAACCTACTCAAACGCAACTCATAGAAATGGATTCATCGCTTAATTTCGATCACGCAGCTTGAATTTAAATGAGGATTAAATTTATTATAAGTTTACGACATAAGCAGTGTGCCTGCTGTTCTCTATACTGTGATGCCACCTCCCCCTAAATTTACTGTCTTCTGGAATTGGTGGTCCCCAGGACCCCACTATCAATTCACGGAGACTGTTAACTAAAACCGAGTATTTCACTGTGATTCAGTAACAATTACTTCTGAACTGTTCTACTGGAATGATAATGAAGCGAGTTTTAAGATTTCGGATGGGAATTTGGGGCATCGCAACAACAAGTATACAAGCCTTACTGACAGTTGGCAGTAGTTCTGCCTTCTGCACTGTAGGCTGTGCGTTCGATTCCCACCCGGGACAAACATTTGTTTGATGAATGTAATAAGTTGTAATGTAGTGCAGATGGCTACGCATCGGTCTATAGCTTTTCCTAACCGATAAGGTATCGCTTTATAGTACATCCCTAGTAGATACAATACGACTCGAGGACTATTGTCTTTGTCAACGATAAATAAGCCACTCTTGGCTCTACGCTCTCGTCTCAATGACATCTCAAATATAAATCATAAGTTGTACCTTTTCTATGTTTATTTTCACAATTCCGACTCTCAGTCAGTAAATCACAGTCACAATCAATAACTATGTATTCTGCAGTCAATTCATCGAAATCGCTGGAGACAGGTCATCCATGCCTGTAAAACGTGTCCTATTTATGATAGATAGTTAAGTACTGACAACGGAGAAAATTGCAAAATACTTGGCAATCGCGTGAAATATGACTCATATTTCACGCGATTGCCAAGCGAATAAATTATGAAAATTTTATCAATTTTCATACTGTACTGTATATATTGCACACACACATACATACATACACATTTAATATAAGAATACATAATTAATTTTTTTAAGTATGGCAAACGCAAGCTTAATTAACCCTGAAAAGTGTATCCAGCAAACCTACGTATAGAGAAAACAAGATTGAATAGAAGGGATAAAACATCAATACATTACTTTATTCAATATAGTACAGTAGTGCAATATAGTTATTTTTTCTATTGTACGTCGGGAAAAAGCTCAGCCTTCATCTCATTTGATGTCAGGAACTTGATGTCAAAGTACGATAAAGCCGAAGTTGGAATCGCACTTCACCCGGAATCCCCAACAGTCTAAGGAGCTGGCTATCTCACCTCAAAATTCTACAACACAACAAGTTCGTCAAAAATTACAAATTGCTGTTATGGCGACAGATGGTGGTAGCTAGCCAAGCTCCCTTAAACAAAGACGTACCACTAACCAAACCAAGCACAATTATTGTAGGTAGAGAATGGGTATTGAACCCAAGACCTCCGTATCTGATACCGGTGGGCAAACCACTAGACCTCAGAGGTGGTTATACGATAACATAATATACGATACATAGTTACCTATAGCAAATACACAACAGTAAATGAACCACCATAGCAGCTAAAAGAGTTTTATTTCTAGACTTTGTACCTCATAGTGGATTTTAACGGTTTCAAGCTGTTTATTGGATGAATTGGAAGAGTAGTAGAGCTTCTGAGAAGTAAGTAGACCACCTAATTCGGCCCCCAAGCAGCATTGCTGTGTTCCGGAAATTACTGGCACGCGAGTCCGAACACCTTCATGCCTCAAGTTGACGGGCGCAAAGCAGTGCCGCGTAGGTCATGTTCTTTGTTGATATGACCTGGAATTAAGCGGTAGATGGGTTGCATGCTTGATACTCCAAATGGTATAAATAAAGGAAAATATTCATTCGAAGCATAATTACTTTGAATGTACATTTAAGTATCCAAACAGCTCCATTGATTGCAAATGCTATGGAACAAGCTTGGGTTCCATATAATATAAGTACTTTAAAACAACTACAAAACAACAATCATATAAATGCTTACAGTTATCCCAGACAATACTGGATACTGTGAACACAATAACAAAAGTTACAGCAGTAACAATATTGAAGGAAAGGGACCGCGGGCCGTAGGGCATGTATGTAGCATGATATATCGTCCCGGCATTGGTATTCCTGGCTATGTTGCGAGTTTTATTATCTAAATATAAGGAGATGTGAAACATGAGGCCGAATGGATTTTATAACGAGACTTTGTTTACCTCGGTGAGTTAAATTTGCCACTATTTCTAGAAAAATTACGCCATTGTATAGCTTTACTTTAGCCTCATAGCTCAGTTGGTAGTAACTTTGCCTTCTGCGCTGTAGGCTGTGGGTTCTATTCCCACCCAGGACAAACATTTGTGTGAAGAATTTAGATGTTTGTTCGGTGTTTGGGTGTTGTATCATATAGAACGTATGTATTTACATAAGTATTGAGGTATTCTATCCGTAATCTATATCCCATATCATACAATCCCATATTACAAGCTATGCTTAGTTTGGGTTTAGATGGCGGTGTGTAAAATTAATGTCCTGTAATATTTATTTATTTTATTTACGCGTAAAAGTTGTGTTTATTTTATTTTATTTAGGTTTGACAATACAAAATTAATGCTTTGTCTTAACTTAACTTATATACTACTTTAGTACTATAGATACAAAGTTGTAACATTGGACAATACATATATCTATAGACATACAAAGTTGTATGCTAGTTCCATCGTTATCGGTTAGAATTAATGAGGAATATATTTGGAAGAATTGCTTCCCTGATTCGCAGAGTGCGGGAAAAAAAAAACTGTGATAAACATAATTATAATACTAGAAACAATAATAAACTCGCTGTTCCCACAACTAGGCTCCATAAGGTTAACAAATCGTTCATAGGGCAAACTGCACGCTTTTATAATAAATTGCCAAGTGATGTGCTAGGCTTGTCGAATGATAAATTCAAAAATGTTGTAAAACAAAAGCTATCTAGGAAAGCTTATTATAAAATTTCGGATTACCTAGAATATAAGAAAGCCTGGCATTAAAAAAATGAATTAGCTCCAGTGAATAAACTGTAATTAGTATTAGATAATTTTAAGCTATTGTAATAGATCATGAAAAAGAAAGCTAGCCCGAGGTTCTTGCCTTTCTCCTTGTGCGCTGGTCGCGATTCCGAACAGGCGGTAGATTTGACGTTTCAAGGTGATCCTAAAAAATCTTACTGAATAAATATATTTGACTTTGACTTTTAATTTGAGCATCCTGAAAGTCGTATCAGATTGGTTCACCAGTCCGATTTGGAAATGTTTTGTTCTGAGGGTGATAAAACCCACATAGGTTGGTCATCTGCTATTTTTTTATTTTTATTGTGTCTCTACTAACTTAGTATTTTAAGCTTATGTTTATTTACTAACTGTGTACATATATTAAGTTGTGCAAAATAAAAGATTTTTATTTTTCTTTAATGATTCTAAGGATACAAAGTTGTATCACTTGTGCAGTTACTTTGCCCATAATCCTAAACAAACGGGGACTTATGTTTTGTGAATGTCAAAGTCTTCATAACGTCTACGTTTATAAAAGCAAAATGAAGGCCTTCAATCGAATGCGCTTCTCGCCAACATCTTGATACCCATTCGTCTGGGTCTGAGCAATGTTTGGTTTAAGTCCCCTCGTACCAATTTTCACCTGGCACCCGCGGCGGCGGCGGCACCCTCGGATTTATGTGCGCTCAGATATCATCTAACGTCTCCTAAGAATTCAGCGAACTTTCAAATGAGGAAGCTGGTTTGCTGGAAGTGACTCTACATTAATATATTATTCTAGCAAACGCCGCGAGGGAATTTCCCAGAGTTCGTTCATAGTGCACTCTTTGGAAAGATAGACAGTTCCATAGATTGCCTTCGTCCTTATCATAACTTGAAAATTATGTGAGATGAAGGTACACCCGTCGTACAATAAAAAAAACCTATCCTACAAAAGAAGCTACCCCAAATATTTCGTTTTAAGTTTGAGTTTAAGCTTTTAATAAAATTGTAAGTAATGTAAGGGAAAGTCTCGACAGCCATGATAATTTAAAAGCCACAAGAAGAATGAATGAATGAATTAAAATACTATATTGCATAACGTGTAAGGTGTGACATGTTTATCGTTATTTCGGAAACAATAAAATACCGAGTTTAACTCATCAGCACGGATAATGACATAGACTACTCTGACCAGCGACATCTAGTTAATTTTAATAACACTAATTATGTATTGATCTATATTCAACCACAATAAATTAACCTTATTATGAGTACAATTCAATACTAGGCCAGCGAATTAATCAGCGTGGCAATCAGCCAGTGTCTTGGGCACGCTTCCGTCTGGTACTGGTCTGGAACAGTTGGGCTACCTACAGACCGTTTGTAACGGTCTTTAGGTAATCTGACTGATTCCTTTGTACATAGTTAGGTTAGTTGTACATTTGATTGAATAAAGATAAATTCAATACTAGATATAGTGCAGTGTCCATTCCACGTGTCTAAATCCTTGTCCATAAAAACACGGGGGTCGAGGGTGTCGTTTACAATATTACGATGTTAACCACCAGAGACGATTTACATAATTCATTGAAGGGCCCGATGGTGGCTGTAACGTGCCATCTACAATCTGAGAACGGCTGCTCCGAAATCCGCTTACCCGCAGCTCTACGAATCACGGAAATGTTTAGCATTTTTATTCGTTATTTTTCTCTTCACCCCGATTGACCCGATAAGGTTACTTGTGATCACGTGATCTACGTTTTATACTGTTTTTTTTTTTAATCTGAAATGTGAGAGAATGCGGTCTTATCGCACCGACATAACACAGCACAAAGGGCTAAATAAATATAATAAGTATTAATGTACATTATTTTCAAAGCACAAATGTTCACTAAGGTAAACTAATGACTTCAAATGAACTCATGATATTTTTCGATCCCACTCCATTTGAATTAGGAATAACGTTTAGCTTAAAAACGAACTTTGACAGCAATGGGAACGCAAGAAAAAAAAATGATGATCAAACTAAAAGCCTCGGTAGTCCGATTGCCTGCAACATTTCACTACTGATGATGAGAATAAGTATAATCTAATAGATCCATTAAGTTTGAGCATAAGCTCAGATTTTAAAACTTGGTACATTAAATTTAAATTCAAATGGAATGGAAGGATACATAGCAGAATGTGCAGGTAGTAAAACGTGCAAATCGTAATAAGTGCAGGTCGCGGAATGTACAAAACGTAAAAAGTGCAGGTCGCTGAATGTACAAATCGTAAAAAGTGCAGATCTCAAAATAAGTAAAAAAGTACGTAAAAGTGTCTGTAAGTCTTTAGTTGCTCCTAATTCTGATAAAACATTACTCAGATACTTACCAAGTTTCATGAATAAAGTCTCAAAAATAAAGAAAAACCCCAATCAATAATGACAAACTTGTGTTGAACGTATACACAATCCACACACACAGCCAGGTCACTCAAAAGATAGTTTTATTAAGTGACCTAGCTATTTAAAGGGATGCGTTACCCAAATAATTCATTGAAGCAAGACCGTATGTCCCGATTTAACGGGAGACCGTTAATTGCTCCTGTAACGGTTTCCGGTTATCAGCCCATTGAGCCGGAGGTATTTTCATGTTATCTGAAGCACCTACTTACTTATGAGTTTGCGGTTATAAGGGATGATGGGAATTCCATAATTCAGAGGGTGTTTATGTTTGCACAGGTAGAGCTATTTATTTTTAATTACTCTTCCTGACTTTTAATTACTGTAAACCTAAGCAACAGGTACAATTAAAAGTGTATTTATAAATTACTTTTCGACATGTTTTTTTTTAATAATAACAACGTATAGGCGAAAAAGTATGTCATAAATTTAGATACAACATAGGTATAGGTAGGCAGAAGCCATAGCCACTGAGGAGCAACGCATAACGATTGTGGGATGACTCAATGCAATGACGACATTGTGGCGGTTGCGGGAATTCGATGGACGGAGTCGGTTCAGGATCGTTATTTGCGGCATCGATTGGGGGTGGCCTATGTTGGACGTATGTGGGCTGAAATGATGATGAAGATATGTTCAATAGTTTTTAATCTCTGTTCTGTCTAGTATTTCCATGCACAGGCAAACAAATATTTTTCTACAAAAAATATTCGATTAAAAACACGCATATTTTGCATTTGTTCTACAATAGAACAATAATATTGCCTATCCCTAGTGTCACAGTGGCATACATTATTCATGTAAGTAGGTACCTATTCCTCAATCTCAGCACCCCTCCCAAGAATGGACATAAAAACATAAGGTTCATAACAAACAGCTTATACCTCGGAGACATCGTTACCACTTTAGCGTTGACAACCTGAAATACTATTAAGCATTGTATACGTAAAGCCATTTATTATCTTTTTCAATTTAAGTAGTAAAAAAAAACAGTTTGAGATGCTGATTAAAATTAAGAATGGCAATTTGGAAAGGGAATTTAAATGTAATTTTATTTGATATAATTAAATGATTTCAAATTAAAGTATGTACATTATCGTCACCTTAACGTTTTAAAACAATTGAAATAAATAACAAAGTTACAGCGGTTACGCTTGCATGCAAAGAAAGTATATAGACGTAATACACATAAATATGCTTTGTCATTGGTTGTTATTTCTTTGCTTTTTCTACAGTAAAAATAAATAAAAAATATTATATCGTCAAGTAGGTACCGCCTTCTATGCATTTAGCCCTTGATTGAGCTCTTGAGGTTCTTGAGGTCAAGGCTCTTATTATTGCTATTATCATATGGGTAGGTAAGTGTACTTAGATGCTATTGCCATAACACAATAACTGTAGATATTATTAATATGATTTGCATTTCGCACTTCCCCAGACTGTTGAGGTTTCAGTACAAAGTGCGCTTGCATCTTCGGCTTCATAATTAATTGAAACCAGGTGAGATGAAGGCTAAGCGCTTCCCAGCCTTACAATCCTAGGTATATTATATAACAAGTCGGTCATATTTTACGGTGAAGGCGCTTCCTGATTGATAGGTACTACCCTCTAAAGGTCATCGATTGCGTGGCTTATGTACTTCAACAAATCCAATGTCGTCGATATCCCACTGTTTATTTTGTTCAAGGTTCTATGCTAATGCGTTTTTATTGTTCATGGCAATATTTCATGCAATCGAACTATTTGATTTGGTTAGAGAACTTTTTGTGTGGTCTGACTCGTGGTTTCCCTAAGTTTGTCGTTTTTTCTTTGTGTATTTTTATTTGTTATTGGTGATAGTCAAGTGAATCTTTATGTGACCTTAATGTGAAATATGCCGTCCAAGTGCAACGAGGGTTCCAACCCACTTTTCAAGACAACATCACGTTTCTTGTAAATATATACTATATTTTTTATTATCGATGAGATATATTATATCCGTCTGTATGTCACCATGGAAGGACTGACGAACAGCGTAGGCTTAGTAATCGAGTCTTGTTGGCACCTTTGCGTAATGAAGCCCAAGACCATTGTTTTTTTTTTATCATATGTACCTACATTATACCAGCCTCTAGGAATTTTTCAATCGTTTAACTAAAGAACAACAGTATCGCAAAACTGTTCGAAGTTTAACTCAACACATCTCACAGACACGGAACGTATAGCGCCTGAACGGTTCATTATCCGCGTTTAATTTTACGCATGGCTACCCTCGTCACAATCGCTGCGCGCGAAAGACGCCCGCGGCGCGATTCTAAATTTAAATTTCGCGAGTTTTGACGGAATCTGCCGAGGGATGGTTTTATGGAGACCGCAATGATACGCGATCTTTCCCCTATCGTTTACGAACCTCTTCAACTTTTACCTACAGCTTGTAGTTTGCGGAGTTGGTTTACGAGCGTGAGTTGCAAGTTACTATGGTATAAAATGTAAATGGAAATAGATGCCATGGATTTAATGCTAGTAAGATATTTTGAATCTGTTGGAATGAATAGTTCATCCAGGACTTACCTAGTATTCCTACTATTGCTTAGGAAATATGGATGAGTGGTGATTTTTTTTATTTATAATGATTAGAGCTTGACCACAAAACTTGTGTTCTTTTGGAATGCGGGAGAGCAAATGCACTCTGTGTAAACTGGGTGAAAAAAAAGTAAATCGGTCAAATCAAATCAATATTAATTTATTCAGTAACATTTCTTTGGATCACTTTGAAACATGAAATCTACCGCCTGTTTGAAATCGCAATCAGCACACATGAGAAAGGAAAGTTATTTTTTTGATGATCCATTACATAAACTTAATTTATTTCATACTATTACAATTTATTTGCTGGAGTTAATTCTTTTGAATTAACTGCCGGGCTTACCTATCTAGGTAATCTGAATCTTAATGTAATCTTTCTTATAATAAGGATGAGGTCTTCAATGGCGAAAGCATACCAATACCAAATAAAAGTAAAAACCTGTTCAACCCCTAAATACGCCAACGTCCTAGCCTGCAAAAGCAGCCTTCATCTTTAAAAGTCATTTTATATCAACATAAAAAAAATACCGCCAGATAAACGAGTTTCATTACTCACCGTGATTTTGTTGCACCTATGAGATCCGACGTGATAATTCGAACGCGGTAGTAAATGAGTTTGCCGCTGCCATCCTGTCATGGAAAAAACAAAATAAAAGATGGCGGAACAGGCATTTCGCTTGTTGACATCAAGATTTGTTTTTTCCTCCCCGGACTGTTTGTCATTTCGTGTCGGGGATTTATTTACATAACATTATTATTACCGTGTTGCGTAATGAAGTTTACGTAAAAAGTACAGCAGTATCCGCATTTTTTATCGTGATACAATGTCAGAAAGTCATGAGAAAAAAGTTCTTATCTGCGTAGAACTTTTTGCAACTTTTGAACTTGTAGAAGAATAAAAAGCAAATTGATTTAGACCTTATAAATATCCCATGGCTTTCCACCGAAAACTCTTGCTTTAATAATTCAGAATATGAAGGAATAACAAATATTTCGGTTACTAATCTTTCGTGAAAGTTGGCGCCATCATCAACTTTCGCATAACTATACTTGAGTATCACCCGTGTTTAAATAATTAACAAATACCATTGTAAGTCGGCGTATATGCTCACAGCAGACGCCTGCACCCTCTCGATGTCACTCAGGCTTTGTGGATTTAGCCATCAACGACGTTCATGCACGGTCGGGTGAATGCGATTTGACAATAACAATCGTGAGGCCGAAGGAAGATAGTACATCGCAACGTTCTCAACATTGATGTTTGGTCAGGACTCAAAACATAACAAAACTCCGTGCTGATCCGTGATGTAGCTACTAATTTTGTTTTATTTTCATTAAGAAGGTCAAGTACCGTTGATTTTCGCTTTTCAGTTCAAACGTAGCTTGTTGATCATATCGAAATGGCATGTTCGAAAAAAAATGTGCTACCTCCATAGCTATTTCGGCTGCCAAGCAGCTGTGTTCCGGTTTGAAGCGTAGGGGTTCCGGTAAAATTACAGGCACAAGGCTTAACAATATATGCCTCAAGTTTACGGGCGCAATACAGTGCCACGTATCGGTTATACCACGTAGCTTCTCTGTGGATGTGACCTATACAGTAAGGCTTTGTTGTAGGTAAGAGATGTCCATATAACACAACATATAACGTTTGTATAAAAAGAAATGAAATACCTAATTGGATTGAGAATATTAAGGCTTACACTGTCCCGCGTTATATTTTATAAAAAAACACAATTTAAAATTCTTTCAAATAGGACTTTTTAACACAAGCGACACTCCGTTTCTGAAGCATAAAATATGAAAATATACGCACATGTATATAAGCTTAGCTGTAGCTTTTACACAATAAAGTTTCGTGTATGATTTTCTATTGAAGTTACTGACTAATTAGCAGTTGATGCAATGAAAACTTGAACGATAAACCTTCCAAAGGTTCAACATTAATCAGCAAATTACCATTCCATCAACACATTCAGATCCCAGTTCCGGAATTAATTAAACATTCGTTAGAAATGCAAATATTAATTTCAAATATTAATAACAATTTGCATTCTCCCCGATATAAATTTAACATTCGTAAGGGCGGGTGTAGGTACACAGTGTCTACTGTCAACGCGACGATAAGGCTCGTCCGTCAGTCAAGTGGCTTAGAGGCTTACTGGCTGGCATATCGAATCAAACGCGCCATTGCCTTCAAATCCTTCCTCTAATTGAAATTTAAAAGCGTTTTTGACAGTCCGCTATGTGCTCGTTTGCACGTGACAGAGGGAAGTTTTTTATGAAGGGATGCTGATGCAATGCATTTATGCAATATACACTTCCCATTAGAGCCTCTGTATTCACATGCAAATGTGAGCGCAATGTTTTAAAGCTTTAATAATGATAAAACAGGAAATCCAAAACAAGTCCAGTCTTCTCAACTCAACGTCACTTCACATTTTCTCGCACGTTTATGAAAGTTTCAAAACATCAAGCTAGCATAAATATAATGAAATACTCTTTGAAAGATATCAAGTGTGAAAATATTATACAATATTTTTGAGGCCAAGCTACACTGGTTTGCAGCAGACACAGAAATGTCGTAGCACCGTAGGCGTCTACGTAGTTTTTGTCTAACGTACTCGTAGAACTACACTACAGCCTACGCAACGCGTGCCATTACATTGAATTACGCTAATATTCATGCATAATTGTATGGATTTTATAGAAATGTAATGTGTTGCTCCATGCTATTCAAACACGGTAAAGCTTTGCTTTGCTTTGTCAAAAATATCATTTAAATAATATAAAGGGTAAATCAAAGTGAAGGTACTCAGACCCTTACCGCACCTGTGGTGTAGTGGTAAGCCCACCGGTGTCAGATCCAGAAGCCCCGGGTCCGATCCCGAGGGGAGTACAATATTGTACTCGGTTCGGTTGGTGACAGGACTTTGTTTAATTATTTAACTTCGCCTTCCTAGTCATCTTACCTGAGTATGTTGTCGTAGTAACAATTCTAAATTGTTGTGTTCCGACAAATAGAGGTAAGATAGACAGCTCCTCAGGCTTCTCCGCAGACAGACAGAGGAATTAGGGTAAAGTGCGCTTCCACCATCAGCCTTATCATAACTTGAAACCAGATGAGATGAAGGCCAAGCGCTTCCCCGTCTTACACTAAAAGCAACACCAAGCAGGTTGAATGAACCCAGCTTGTAGGACCTGCAAAGGCCCGAGCTAAGGACTGCCCTCCTGCAGAAGCCAAGCGTTTGCTGTGTACCATTGCTGCGCCCTCTGGATAAGCTCGCTTCATCTTGACCTCAAGTTTTGAGATCAGGATATATAGCAGCGTATTTTGACTTTGACTTTGACTTTTCTCCATCTCCCATTTCATGTAAAAAAGCGTTACTTGTTGGGTGCTGAGGAGATGATACGCACGCGCAACATGCATGTGTTTTAAACACACCACGAGGTTGCAGCATAATTTAAAACTATATTAGCGTAACATAGCTTTAGTACGATTGCAGACAGTGAAAAGCCATCGACCTGTATTCCCACAAGAGCGTCAATACAGCCTCATAACTAAGTTCGCGAACTGCATAGATTCTCTAATTAATGATCGGCAAACGCCATTACACAATTAGCAGACGATGTCTCAGTACCTACTGGTCGTGAATACGTGAGTACTTGGAACCTACCTATAATGGATACGTGACACCGCAATAATTACAGGGTGTTCCATTCAAGGTGACGACAGATCCTAGTAAGTACGAGTGTCTTGCACAATTCCTAAATATATGATTTTTTTTTAAATAAAACATATAACAATAATAATAAATTACAGGACGTTAATGTTCACACAAAGTCAAAGTCAAAGTCAAATATATTTATTCAGTAAGATTTTTTAGGATCACTTTGAAACGTCAAATCTACCGCGTGTTCGGAATCGCGACCAGCACACAAGGAGAAAGGCAAGAACCTCGGGCTAGTTTTTTTTTTTTTTTCACACAGCGCCATCTAGCCCATATTAACAAAGCTTGTGATATGGAATAATAACAGCGTAATTATATACTTTTTATTTGTAAATACATACCTACGTAACGTATTATTATAGAACACCCAAACCTAGAACAAACATATTTAATCAAAAAAGTTTGTCCTGTGTGGGAATCGAACATACATCCTACAGCGCAGAAGGCAGAGCAACTACCAAATATATTCATCATTCCAATAAGTGTACACCAGATTAATAACTTTGCATTTTTAAAGACTGATGCTAGTAACTGTATTTACGTTGCACAATGACATTTATTTATTTATTTATTTAATTAGCACGGCTCTCGCCACTTACACTAATTAATTACCAAATTAAATTACATACATTACACAACATTGAATGTAGTCAAAATACAATAATATATAGGTAGGTAAGTACTGAAATTAATTATTAAAACAAATTACAAATTACTAACAAACACAAATTACATAAGATATTGTCATTATTAATAATTGGGAAATAGTGTCGACATATATATATATAGCCCCAAACTAAGCATAGCTAGTAATATGGGAACTAGATTACGGTTAGATAACTTAAATACTTTTTGTAAATAAATACGTACTATATGATACCACACCCAAATACAGAACAAACATCTATATTCATCACACAAATGTTTGTCCTGGGTGGGAATCGAACCCACAGCCTACACCGCAGAAGGCAGAGTTACTACCGACTGAGCTATGAGGCTTGTAATAATCTGTCCAATTATGGACGGTCTCGGCTTAAAATCGTAACTGGTATGAGGTTCTGAAAAATTTATTGAAAAACTCTATAGTACTTATGTTCATTCAGTATATTCAAGCAAATAAATCAAATAGTTTTGCCATTTTATGGTCAATTTTTGTACAACCGCTATAAGGGAGGTACTCTATGTTGAGTCATTTATTGTATGATTCACCTTAAGTGTGAATATTTCAATAAAAGACACAACGTAGAATACCAAATGTACATCAAAGTACAGGTCGGTACTTCGGGTATTCAAAAATCTTGCGGGAAATTTAATTGAGGCGACATGTGATCCGCGGGCTTACTTTTACTAAGGCCAGCGAATTAGCATACGAACCAGCGTGGCAATGCAGCGTATTCTGTAAGCCGACTGCTTCTTACATTCATGCATAATTAAACATACTTACATAACAAAAAATGTCTTAGTGTACATCATATCAGCCCACACACGTAAACAGCTGAACATAGGCCTCCCTTATTCGACGCCATATAAAGCGAGTCGATGAATGTAGGAGGCTCAGTCCTACATCCATCGACTCCCTGCGACCGCCACAATGTCATCGGTCCATCGGGGGGTCTTCCCACACTCCGTTTCGCGTTTAATCGCGGTCGCCATGCAAGAACCTTTATTCCCAAGCGGTTATCGGTTCTGCGACCTATGTGCCCTGCCCACTGTCACTTCAGCTTGCTAATTCTGAGGACTATGTCAGTGACTTTGGTTCTTTTACGGGTATCCACAATTCGTATTTTATCTCGTAGTGAAACTCTCTTTCATAGCTCGCTGAGTAACTTTGAACTTATTTACGAGGCATGTAATTAGCGACCACGTCTTAGATCCCTACGTCATCGTTAGTGTACATACTGTTTGAATAAATGTATTGTTTCCTGCATGCAAAGTTGCAGAGATCCGCTAACTATACATACTTACTAACTATATATAATAATGCATGTCAGTAAACAATCACCAAAGTCGCACGTACAACGCCGTTCGGTGTTCAGCGAGTAATCTCAAGACAGCTTCCACATCACGAGTGTAATTAATTCTGAACTAATTACTTGTATCGTTATTCGCGCAACAAATCCCGCGAGTTGTGTAACTAATAGAAAAGGTGTGGTTGGATTGACAGCGGAAAATTTCCGCTAGGCAAGCTGAATTATCATATCGCTGGTAGTAGCTTGTAGGACCTTTGACGTCACATACAGACCACTTACCGAAGCTAGCATCATAAAATTCCAAAACAACATTTGTCAAAATATTCCCCTTATTTCCATGTTTGAATGATCCAACTGAGCTTTATATATTGTCTAATCTAATACGTAAAGAGCACGAGTATACGTTCCCACTAAAAACGTGCAAAGCTAAATCTGTTTCCTTGTTTGCAGATTGGGCAACAGCCGGTATCTATAAAAGTAGGAGTAGATTGTATGAACTATATGCAGAAAGAGAGTCAAGGCTACACGATTTATCATTTCTAATTTTGTCAAAAACTACACAAAAATCTTTAAAAAAGTATGTCATGCTGTGAAATCTTTGCAAATAAAAGGGAAAATAGAGCAGCCATCAAATAAAATAAAAGCTACCTGGAAAACGATAAAAAGTCAAACAGGTAAAGCAAAACCTTTTGAAAAAACAGATAAACTTAAAAAATGACGATAGAATTTTGACTGATAACTATGAAGTTACTAATGAATTTAACCGCTTTTTCTCTTGTGTACCAGCAATTGTTACTCTACAATTAAACTCCTCTGTTGATTGTGCTTTAGCCTTTCTAGAAACAAGTGTTGAAAGGTGTAATGTTTCCTTTAGCTTCAGACACGTCAATGCTGATTATATTCTAAAAGATAAAGATGGGGGATTTCCGTAAAGATCTTAAGCACGATTGTTTTTGATATAGCACCATGTCTAGCATATATTTTATATTTAATAGAAGCATCGACCAAGGAATCTTTCCAGATATTATGAAACATAGCAAGCTGATTCCTTTATTCAAATCTGGAAATGATAAGGATCCAGGAAATTATAAACCAATCTCAATTCTGCCGGCATGTAGTAAAATATTTGAAAAACTTATTCTTAACCAGTTGTTGTCACATTTTAAATGTAATAGAATACTACATGAAAAACAATTTGGGTTTACCAAAGGTCATTCAACAACTGACGCTGGTGTCATGCTGTTGAAATACGTTTTTCTTCGTTGCTTCTCTAGCTAGAGTTCTTGATTGGTTTGCTAGCTAGAGTTCTTGATTGAAACCACGGCGAAGTTAGTTTATTTTAGTTACTTTCACAGCGTTATGTCCTATGGCATATTTTTATGGGGAAATGCTGCAGATATCGAAAGCATTTTTATCCTGCAAAAGAGAGCTGTACGCGCAATTTATAAATTGAAAACTCGTGACTCTCTCAGGGAACGCTTTAAAGAGATTGGTATTCTTACAGTCAGCTCCCAATAAATTTATGAAAATCTAATGCACGCTCACAGAAACATCGATGAGTTTAGTAAAAGAAGTGATGTACACAATTTAACACTAGAAATAAAAATAATCTTGACATACCTGAGTATCGCTTAGGAAAAGTAAACTAAAATAAATTAATTTAATTATAATTCTATAATAAGCTTCCTCAAAGCGCCACCAAACATTCTGCTCGTAAATTCAAATTGTACACAAAAAAAAAATTAATTAAAAGTGCCTAAATCGAAGTTAAGAACGCGTGGCCCGATGTTGCTATACCAATTGACAGTTAAATGGTGATTTCTCAATGTTAACAAACTGCTCGTTAGGTAGATGAGTAATAATCAATGAAGTGCGCCTCCACCACTGGAATCCACCACTGGAATCCTCAACAAACTGAGGAACTGGCTATCTCACCTCTGAATGCCGGAACACAACAATTTTAGAATTGTTATTATGGCGACAGAATTAGGTAAGATGGTGGTAGGCGGACTTAAACAAAGTCCTACCACCAACCAAACCAAGCACAATATATTGTACTCCCCATGGGGATCGATCTCGAGACCTCTGGATCTGAAATCGGAGGCTTGAACCACTACACCACAGAGGCGGTTTAAGTATTTTCTAAAAGGTTTTTAAGTTTCGTGGTGCTTTTAGGAAGCGTATAAGGTACTATATAGAATCAATCACAATCTCCTATTAATGATTGATTAACTTTTCCAGAACAAAATTTAAGTACAAGCTACTTTTTATAAGATTACTGTTATTTGAAGCAATATACTGCTCATCAGTTTAAAAGCAAATCTATTCTTCCATCAAGCTGTATCTTTACGACCCAACCTTCTGTCAAGCTAATACAAGCACTCTACTTGTAACTACTCGCGTCAAACTAGACAGAGAAGTGATAAAACGCAAGTGGCGTCTTCACTCGCGTGTTAGCTCCACAACGGGTTTGATTAGGTTTTTAATGGCTCCAGCAGATGAGATGGCGAGGATTCTAGTTTTGAAATTATAAAAGAAATATGACATAGTTTTCGTGGCAGGCTGGCGTTCCACCAGCGATGGGTACGCTTTTGTGTTAGTATTTTCACGTTTTTTTTTATTATACATCGCGGAATCGCTTGGCCTTCATCTTATCTAGTCCCTGATTCTGCTAAGTTAATCGTTTCATTTAATAAAAGTGAATTTCATGGTCAATAATGTGTTTTGAAGCTACAATTTGCCAAAAAACATCATATAACTCGTACCTATAAAGCTGGTTAAATACTTTAACTATGATGCTTGTTTTATCTCCGTTCTATATAAGGCTAGAAAATTATATCGTCCGAACACAATGCTGATTAAATAATTTTTGAAGTGACACCATACTTTTGAGTAGGTTTTCGTTAAACAGGTAACTAACTTGTGCTTCTGTATCTATCCCCGCTAATCCGTTTCAATTCAATTTTATTTTTTTCAGATAACAGCACTAATATATCATTCATAATAAAAAGTCACAAATAGTTGAAATAATATTAATTAAAAAGACTTAAAATTAACACGCAAAAAATAAA
Organism: Venusia cambrica; assembly: GCA_951394065.1. Taxonomy (NCBI): domain Eukaryota; kingdom Metazoa; phylum Arthropoda; class Insecta; order Lepidoptera; family Geometridae; genus Venusia; species Venusia cambrica. The sequence goes on along the minus strand of OX596044.1, from coordinate 3,492,070 downwards.
AACAGCATGGATTTAATTTATGCAGAAGATGTGCTTAGCAAATGGGTTCATAAGGGCTGTGACCCAGTAACTTTGCACTGTCCTAATCTACCTGCAAGGGCCTTAACTTTTCACGTTTCACTCAGATACTTGCGAGTACGTATAGAGCTTTCTGTCTCATTTTGCGTTCAAATATGGTAGCCTCTTAAATATATTATTTCTCGCGTAAGCCTAACAAAGTGAAAGATAAGTACAAACTCATTTACAATACAACAGAACTGTAACCCTTCACCATTGCCTAGTAAATTTGTATTTGTTATGTTTAGCGGTCGGAATTCGGGAAGTTATTCCACGCCGCCTTTGTCTTCGGAACCGAGAATGTTTAATAAGCCTGCCTTGTTCGAGTGGATTTCGGTAGCAAAAACCTATCCTTTTGATAAAACGGTGAAATTATAAACGTATAAACGTAGTTGGGTTCATCATCATAATTTTCCTGCCCGTTACATTTACCCCACACTAGATGGGGTCGGACCATGTCTTCTTCTTGCACCTTCCATCGAACGTCATCTCATCACGCACTTCTTTCCTGCCCTTATTTTCCCTTACACAAGAGTTGGATGCATTGTGTGAAGGATGATAATGGGCTTGAAAGAGAGTATCCATCTACATCACACTCATGCTCAACACTCTTTTTTTATTGTACGACGCGAAAGCGCTTGGCCTTCATCTCACTGGTTACAAGTTGAAATAATTCCAAAAGTGGAGGCGCTCTTCACCCGGAATCCTCAACAAACTGAGGAACTGGCTATCTTACCTCTAAATGCCGGAACACAACATTTTAAAATCGTTCTTATGGCGACAAAACTCTTCTTGTGATACGGCTTTCATCTCTTCTCATTACATGACCTTACCATGCTAACCTATTACTTCTCAACCAATCTGTCACTGGCGCCACTTTCACGCTTCATCTAATGTACACATCCATCTCAAAATCTCAACATTCACATCTCAGCCGCTTGCACTTTCCTTTCATCAGTCACTTTCGTGGTTCAGCACTCAAAATTGTGTATTTTATCGACACTAGTCAATATTTTTTCGTACAGCAATTATGATTTTATCGGTAACTCTTCACTATAATAGAAAAAGTTGGCTACGATCATTCTTGTATAGATTAAAAAAAAAAGTAATGTTTAGATAATATATTTCAACATACGATCTAGTCTAGTTGTGTTACTACAAGCTTCGTCAGATTAAAAGTAGGTACTTTTAAATTGAAGCAGAACTTCATCTACGTGCATCACTTGCATGTATTTAATATTTCCCGTATATAAATGGTCCATGTCAATTCTAATAATATTGGGTACTACAAATAGGGTATTGTTTAGTTACGTTTTAAAAATTTAAAAGAAAGGCGACGGCTACCTGGATGACGTATTTTTTCCAATTATTTTGATGACAGATGAACGGACAAACAGACAAATTGAGTTGCTTTACATGTCGTCAGTGTACGGCCACCATCTTGGATTAGCAGATCAGTGTGACCAAACATAGGAGATCCACAGACAAAGTCTGGTACTTAAGTTACACTCTCGTAAGTATTATGTTAGAGCTCATTCGTAATCGGCAAACAAAAACAATATTTGGTTACTACACAGAAGCGTCAAAGCTGCGAAATGTTGTTCCTCTGGCAAGAGATTAATATTTTCTTATAAACTGTATCGCCCAATGAGTGTATTGTTTAATGCTGTTTTTAAGTGTTCATTCGTTCATTCATTCTTGATTTTCGTCAAACGAACCGAAAACTACGAGTCCTGCAGTAACTTCCCTCGTAAAACACACGAAAAACTTCATCTCCATAAAAGTTCATGCATCGCACACTTTCCGAATTGCATGAAATTATTTTGTGAACTGGCGACATCGGCGCGAACTCCATGTTAAACGAACCGTGAGACTTCGAGTTTGTCTCCAAGGGATGTGAACCGTGAAATGCATTCATTATTGGCCAAGAATAACACGCTATCGAAATGGGTTACGAGGCTGTATTATGTAAAATAGGCCTTAAAACACCGGCAATAAAATACACAGTTGTATACGGTATGTTTGGGAATAGAATAGAATATTGTTTATTGTCATATTGTAACACACATACATACTCGTACGTCATATTAAAAATGAAATTATGTGCGTATGCATAATATTATTCGTCAATAATTTCATTACATAATAAGATATTTTATAAAACTAATCTTATATTAAACGCACATATAAAATAAGATATTCAGGTAATCACTTATACACAAAATAACAGTAAAGTAGGTACATAACATTACAAAAGATTTATTATTTTATTAAAAATAATTCGGCTGTATAGGGGCCTTGTCGTAGGTAAAATTAAAATTAAATTTTTAATAATCCTTGTTAAAATGTCGGTAATCATTTTCAAAAAATTGTTGTATGAACTGAGGATTTGGTGGTTTGTCTTCAATTTGGAATTTCAGAAACACGATTACTAAACGTTTTCTCGATATAAAATAATGTTGAATGCTTAAAATCGTATAATGCTATTTACGTTACAAATACTATAATAATAAATAATTTATTTTAGACTACGAAGGTCCATAAAAAAAACATACATTGCTATTACAATTACAAATAATATGGCGCAAAAATAAATTACAACAAATAAAGAGTAGAGCAATGGAAACAAAACAGGTACAATTCAAATAAAATTGATGGTAACTGTGTGCTGTTGGGTATAACCGTTTTAACCCAATGGACTAAGATGGGACAGTCATATTTAGCAATAATATAATGACTGTTCTTCTAAAGAAGGCTTTTAGTAATTCCTTTTTCCATATTTTGTCGGTGGTAGGGACAAAACGTAACGTAAATATTTTCCAAGGCTTTTGCAATTACAGGAATTTGTGAGATATTGGGTGTAACCTATAGGGTTTTCTCTGAGGGTCTTCCCTTTCTTGTTGTCACTTATTACATTTTACGGCTCCAGTGCAGCCTATGTTTTACATATATGAGACAACTCATATCTTTTTTTTTTGTACGACGGGGAATCGCTTGGCCTTCATCTCACCTGGTAACAAGTTAAGATAAGGTGGAGGCGCACTTCATCCGGAATCCTCAACAAACTGAGGAACTGGCTATCTTTCCTCTAAATGCCGGAACTGTTGTTATGGCGACATAATTAGGAAAGATGGTGGTAGCTAGCCAGGCGGACTTAAACAAAGTCCTATCACCAACCAAACCAAGCACAATGTATTGTTCTCCCCATGGAGATCGAACCCGGGACCTCTGTATCTGAAATCGGTGGGTTGAACCACTAGATCACAGAGGCGGTAAAATTTTTGAATCTTACGCACCTAATAAATACTTGCACTTTTACATATATAATTGTTTTGTAGGTGTGTTTTTTGTGTATTTGAGTGGGTCTCTGGATGATTTAGATTCACAATTGGACCCGGTTGGTGGCGCTCGAAATTCAAGGCACTTGTATCTTATATATACTTATAGCAAGCATATTTTAGCATAGCAATTACCATTTGTCTTCCTTGTTCCAGGTGAAAGTGATGCTACGAGTAGGAGCATCAGGCGAAGGACCTTTCACCAGCGGCACTCAAACCTTTTCAATGGACAAGCGCAAGAAACAGGTCAGCCTGTGTGAGGCGGCCGCCGCAGCTGCTCCTGAGGATCGGAAGGTCGGCGTAGCCGCTCCCAAGATGTTCGCCTTTGATGCTATCTTCTCCAATGATGATTCTCAGGTAATACAGGAATCTTATTAAAATAACTATCGTGGATCAACGAATTCATTTTTGGACATACGGGAATGAAGAATGACATGAGTGCTCGCAAGGACGCGGAACGCGTGCGTCGTGAACCGTACTCACCCTGATGATGTCCTTCGGTCAAGGACGAAACGTTGGTGTTTTACATCAAATTGAATCGGTATGTAATTTAGAGGCTTCACTTTGAAACGCTTTGGCTTACATTGCATCCGGTGTCAAGTTATATAAGCTGAACCTTCAAGAAGCGCATATCTCCCGGCATCCTCAGCAGACTAAAGAATTTGCTATCTTACATTTAGCACAACATTTTTTATTGCTTCTATGGTGACATACTTAGGTATGATGGTGGCAGCTAACCAGGCGTGCTTACGTTAAGCCAAACTGAGCTTAAATTTGTACTCCCCTGAGGATCGAACCCGGGACCTTCGGGTGGGCACACCACTAGACCACAGAGCGCGAAAAATATATATCATACATGCATTATTGATCTTCTTCGTTTATCGTTTTCCAGAAAAAAAAACTCAGCTTGTTTCTAGAAAAAACTTTTTCTATTAACAAGTTATCTATAGAAATTTGCAATGTAAAAAATGAGTGTGGGTAATATGCCCCGTTTCGTAATATAGAAATCCACCATTAGCAACTTTGGATGCAAAACTTGTGAACCTAAATAGCTAGAGCAAAACTAGAGCATCAGATAGTTTTCCAATAGTTAGATGGATATTCCCCCAGTATTACAATCATGCAGCGCTTTTAGTACAGCATTTACTGGAATGCCAAGTGTGTCACCAGGCAGGAAGCGGCTGGGCCCGCTTTTACGTAAAACCTCTTTGCATGCTTAAGATGCAAGCTGCTAGCGATCGTCGTAACTTTGATACCCAGTATTTTTAATGGCCTTTACTATCCTACTGCTGATAAAAGGCCTCCCAACTCTTTTCATTCTTTCCTCCTCTCCGCCTCGTGGAATCCAACTTGTCACGACATTAGCTCACCTTTCGGTCTGCATACGGAAGACGTGTCTCATTTTAGCTTGGCCTTGGCCATTGTAGCCAGATTTTTCTAACCCGATCAACTCTCTTGACACCTAAAATACTACGCTCCATTGCTCTCTAGCTGACCCCAAGCTAGGACTTTTGTGATGGTAACCGCAAACCAAGGCAAGGCATCATAGGTCAGGGCGGGTAGGACACGATAGAGTTTGCGCAACAAAAGGAGGTCGCTAGGCTTTCGACCCCATGTTCAATCTCTTTGGAATCATTAAATACTATCTTCTATTTATAAACAGCAAAAATCATTCCATTTTTAAATATAGGAAGATTTTTAAGATCATTATTGAGACGTCAAATCTACCGCCTGGTTTGGAATCGCGACCGGCGTACTAGGAGAAAGGCAAGAACCTCGGTCTATAAGTTTTTTAATTATTCAATATTTAAACTGTTTAAATGCGGTCGCGGATTAGTGATTTACCCCACCAACTCAGCCCATGGATGTCGTAAAAGTCGACTGAGGGATCTTACCTTATTATTTTTAAGAGGTTCTGTCCAGCAGTGGACATTAATGAGTACTGCTTTATCTTAAAAATATGTATTACAACCTTGACAAGTACGCTACAAGTATCCTCGCATAGCTTACGCCATTCGCGTTCCCTCTGAATTTCATGCACCAAAAATGTCTCCAGCAAAGCGATGGCATCCTGTTAAAATTGTTAAACGACTTGCACTCTGCGGATATCTCACACGCTTGTGAGATTATTGGCCTTCCATAACCAATGAAGAACAGCAATTGAAGAAGATAAAGATGAAAAAGAAGAGACTTGATAAGCCCTCTAAAATTGCACAAGCAAGTATTTTTTTTTGACGTAAGTACCTACGAATGGTATCTTATGAACAAGCCTCATAGCTCAATTCGCAGTAGCTCTGCCTTCTGCGCTGTAGAGTTCGATTACCACCCAGGACAAACATTTGTGTCATGAATATTGATGTTTGTTCTGCTATGTGATTTACAAAAAAAAAGTATTAAATGAATTCTATCCGTAATCTAGTTCCCATTATTACAAGCTATTTTTAGTTTGGGGCTAGATGGCGCTGTGTGAAATGAATGTGCTGTAATTTTTTTATTATGTGCATGGCCTTCATGTCATCTGATTTTTCAAGTTAGTATAAGGCCGAAGGTGTAAGCGCACTTCACCCGGAAGCTTCAATAAACTTACCTATAAATGCCGGAACACTACAATTTAATAATTGTTATTATGGCAACACTAGTCTACGATGGAGCGAGCTTATCTCGACAGAAGTGGCTTTCCCACGGCCTCAAAGCTTGGCGCTGGACTATGACAGCCCCTCCTGCCGTCACTAGCCTTAACAGGCCTTTGCAGGTCCTACCACCAAGTTGGGAATCATTCAGCCTAACTGCTAGCAAAAGCTAACGGTTCCCGTTTCCCGGGGTAGACTACTTAGCAGTAGATCCCATTTATACCGATTTGTTAATGTGGGACTTAGTCGTATTGTTTTTAGTCTAGCTAAAACGATAAGGGGGTGCAGAACCCCGTGGTCCGATTAGAAGATCAACGATAAAAGCTCATCATGTTAAATTGAAACAACTCTGCAGTCGATTTGTTAACACGGGGGGAATTAACCACCTCTGTGGTCCAGTGGTTCAACCCATCAATTTCAGATCCAGAGGTCCCGGGTTCGATCCCCAGGGAAGTACAATATTGTGCTTGGTTTGGTTGGTGGTAGGACTTTGCTTAAGTCGGCCTGGCTAGTTACCACCATGTTACCAAATTCTGTTGCCATAACAACAATTCTGAAAATTGTTGTGTTCCAGCATTTAGAGGTAAGATAGCCAGTTCCTCAGTTAGTTGAGGATTCCAGGTCGCATCCACTTTCGGCCTTATCTCAACATGGAACTTGGTGAGATGAAGGCCAAGAGCTTTCCCGTCGTACAATAGAGTAATAATATAGCGTTTTACCACCAGCCTACTTGAATAACAAAATAAAGATGTCACCTAAGTTAAAGCACGCTTATCTAAAAGGAACCTAAACCTTTTCACTCTGGACTTGAAAACTTTAAGATTGTACTGGTGCGGAAAACAGACGAGGGCAACAAATTCCATTCCTTACTAGTTCTAATGATAAAGGTGAACTTGATGCGAGCAGAATAGTAGGCAAAGTGTCTCTCGTAAACATAACTTAGAACAATTTCATTGAAAGCGATCCCATGCGGCTTGCCGTGTACTTAAAGTTTTAACGGTAATAAGAATTTATTCTATAGATCTGTAATGTTTCTTGTTAGTTTCGCAAACTGGGCTAATTAATGGTTAGGAAACTCTCATTGTGCTTGATTTAGAATCCAAAGTAATTCAATTAGCTGTAAATTTAAGAACTTAACATTATTGTTAAGTTATATAATTAAATTAATGAGAAGATACCGATTAAAATGTATATTATAATATAATTTAATTTCATAGGTTTTATTAGATTTAGTTATAGTAGAGTGGAAATTTTAATTGAATTGTGTGATTGTTTTAAATTATTAAATTATAATACATCTTGAAGGTAATGCGGTGTCAGCGACACAAGTTAATGCTTAGTGTAGACATCGCATGTCAACAAATTTGTAAAAAAAATAGGCTTTAAAATGTATAATATCAATGAATAATGTTAGATATTGTTTGTTCCCAATTTTTTTTTTTTATTATTTATTTATTATTCTTACAAATTGATCCAAACAGCCCTGCTGTTGCGTTGACAAATATATTCACCAGTGTAAGGATTAACTATCTACCTGTAACTATCAATGGAATTACATTTATGGTACTTCAAGAAAGTACCTACATATAACCAACAAATCTCTGCTTTGGACTGCTTTTGACTGTGTATGGAAGAAATCACACAATTTTTCAAATAACTGGATGAATAATCGTTTGGCGCAGTAGGTATGAATATAAACTGGCCAAGTGCGAGTCGAATATGCACGCTGAGTGTTTTGGAATTCATTTCAAGGGAAAAATGCGGGTGGTTTTGGAGCGTTAGTGAGGGTCACGTTTGGTCGGTTTTTAGTTTTTTTTTTGTAAAAAAATAAAAATAAAAAGTAAGGATCGTGCCAAGTTTGAATGTAGTAGGTGTTACAGTTTTACGATAGAGCTTCATTTAAAACCGTAAAAAAGTACGTTTTTTGTTTGGTTTGCCCCTTTTTTGTAATTTGTTTCCTATACCAATTACAAATCAACAGACAGACAGACAGACGTCAGAGGCTTAGTGGATAGTAATAGGGTCCCATTGCCACCTCTTCGGTACGGAACCCTAATAATTACAAGGCACTAAATTTTCATTACCAGACAAATGCACACAAATCCTTTACAAATCTGTAATTTGGACTGCACACGGCATAAATTACTGTCCCATAGTTGAAGCCCGGTAAGCTGCATACTCATTATGACAGTACAGTATCAAGTGCTTAGAATAGTAGCTGGCGTACAAGTTTATCTAATGTTTAGTACCAAACTTTCTCATGTTAGCAGTCGTACGAGCGTATCAATGATTAAGTTACCACCTAACACTATAGAGTTTATATATTACAACTTCCTTTGGCGTTCTAAAAGTTCTCTGAATATAGTCTCATAAAATCTTGTCTATCTCTTGCATCGCTATTTAAAAGGTTATAAGAATCGGTTTTTCGCAATAATCTTGGTTTCTATAGCTCCAATGATGTTTACATTTATCCCATCTAAATGTGTGTCCCGTGGGAGCATATGTGTCCCACTCACGTTTGGCCGTTTTTAGTTTTTTTTTTGTCATACATTAGAGACTTAAATTTTAATCGCGTCAATTTTTAACTTTGTAGATGTAACCGTTTTTACGATAGAGCTAAACTTAAAAGCAACAAAAAAGTTATTCTTTTGTATATTTTATGGTCTGTACAATTTTTGGCCTGTTCCATACATATTTCATCCCTACTAGTCTATCTCCACTTGTAGGAGAGATCGAATTTTTTGTACGTCCAAAAAATGACAATGAAGTATAATTTTCATGTAGTTGAATCACTAGCTATATAGTGGAACCATATAGTAGGTCAAAATTGGTGGGACCACGAGAGTAAAAAATTGTACGTACTAGGTACATGGATATCCATGTAGTGCATACGATGTTTTTTTATACGACTAGGAGCCGGAACAAGCAAGTAGCCCACCTGATGTTAAGTGCATTTCTTGTCTATAACAATGCCTTACTGCGTAGGTCACATCCACAAAGAACATAGCCTAACGGCACTTCATTGCGCCCGTTAACTTGAGACATACAGGTGTTAAGACTCACGTGCCTATAATTTCACCGGCGACCATGCCCTTTAACCCGGATTTGACATTGCTGCTTGGTGGCTGAAATAGGTATGGAGGTAGTACTTCTCCGGACGAGCCCTTTCAAGTTGGGCTCTACTACGGCTAAAACATTTTACTTCTCTTTAATTTTTTGGTGCGGGACGAACCTACAACCAACTTCGAACAGTGGTACCTATATTGTAATATCAGCTGGCAAGTCGTACACTACATACAGACGTTCAAGCATCACTGTGTCTGTGTGTACGCACCAGAACAGCACTAAATCCCATTAGTATGGTGTAATCCTCTTTATCTAGCGCAGTGCATATCACCGAATGTTATGGGGCTTATATCGCGTTGTGTGTAATTACATTTGCGCACCATTTTCGCTTATTTATTAGCCCGTGATTGGGGAGAAAAACTAATGTGCAATATTTGGATAGGACTTTAATATAAATATGAAAGCGCAGGCTTCATTAGAATTAATTTAGTGTAGACACGAGGGCGTGTAAGCAGAACAAAAGGTATGAATCTTCTCAACAGCAACAATTATTTGATTCCTCTAAATATTTCAGCTTACACAAACGAATGCTTTAGTAGGTCGATAATTATTCTTATTATAGCAATTAGCATTATTTAAGTTGTAATTCACTTCGATTGGCAAAAATTTGGGAAAAGTAACGATATTAGATTGCTGCCTCGCTGACACGACGCTGCGCTAGAGTGATTTTGACAGCCACTTGTCACTCTGGATGTTCCAAACTTATGAACGCGCCGACAAATATATAATTCCACAATCAACACACAGCCCTAACTAGAGGTCTAAGAGACTTGAAATGTTTAGTGTATCTCTCATTTTGTAGTGTAGGGGCGCACTTAGCAAGTTATTTCAACTTTGCTTGGTTTACAACTCGTTTCAGTATATAATCCTGCTTATCGTTGTGACAACTTTTTTCTTTATATGTATTGTAAGACGGGGAAGTACTAAGTAAGTTAATAAATTATATGTAAAGTAAAATTTATGTTTGAATGTCAGGGGCAGCTCACAATTAAATACAGGTTCAAAAATGCATACAATGATATTAAGTTACATCTCTTTATTGCCAATTTTTGAGAGTTTCCTTTTATCTACACCGCCTGCCAAGCGTGGTGATCATGGTAAAACGCTCCAGCTTTGGAGGAGGCTCTGTCTAGCAGTGCACACTTTCTGTCTGATGTTATATTATATGGGCATTAGTATTTTTCAGCATTTTTATGGCTTAAGCTAAACGTTTGATTCTCATTAAAAATTACTACCATAGATAATGTACGCGTGAAGTAAATAAGTAAGTAATAGAAATAATATTATTATTATCATTATATTGAACCGTCAGTGTCCCACAGCTGGCCAAAGACCTGACCCCCGCCCGCCCTCCAGAGTTCCCGATCTAGGGCATCATTCCTCCAGTCTTTGAGAAATACGTCTACCTTAACACGCTACCTGCGCTTAGGTCTGCCGCGACGTCTCCCGGCTGGTTTGGGCGCCCTCGCCCATCGTTTAGTTGGCATGCGACAGATATGGCCAGCCCAGTTCCATTTAAGCTTGGCAGCTAAAGGAAAAATAATAAAACATAAACTGAGAATGTTCCAGCCATCACGTTACTGTGAAAGTCAACTTGGTAATCAACATCGACTTTTTTTTGACATTAGATACTAGGTATATCATAGACTTCAAATGTCACTTTCGTCTTTATTTTTACTAATTCTGACTGGGTTTGACGATGGTAATCGACTTATAGTTCACTGGTAATGGATTTCAAGTTACACAATTAGGCTGCATGTCTCGAAAACACAATTTTAGCTGCAAAATTGCGTGGAAATTTCAAAATTCAAACGAACAGAGCAATTATTAACACAATTAAAACCCAAACGTCCGACAAAAGCTTAAATTGATCGGTACAATAACGAAAATATCCGATTTGATCAACTTCGCTCGGATCTAAGCGTTTTCAATTAGCGACTGCCACGTGATCATTAAAATTTTCCCTCAAAACAATTTTCAGTGTTGCCGGTTTGAGTGGGTGTTCCCTTCATTCGTGTGACTGTGAGTTTTTTTTTATGGAACCTGACCACGTGCCACAGTTTGGGCCTTACTGCTCAGTTGATAGAAACTCTTTTGTTTTTTGGTTGTGGGTTCGATTTCTACCTGGGTTTAGAGGTCAAGTTGGTATGTCTGTTGTTCTGTTCTGGCATTTAGAGGTTAAATAGCCAGTTCCTCAGACTTTGGAGGATTCCGGGTGAAGTGAGCTTCCACCATCGGCCTTCTCATAACTTGAAACCATGTAAGATGAAAAACAAACGCTTCCTCGTCGTACCATAAAAAAATGTTTGTGATCTCAAACGTATTTGTAGAGCCGAAACATATTTAATAATGAAAAAGTCATAAATTTTTCAGAAAAATGTACGTCCCAATGTTAAGATTGAACATAAAATCTGTATTTTGTGGTAGGGTGTTAAGTATATTATACCAGTAGTATGTATTTCCAATAAAATATAAATGAGTACCTATTCATGTTGTCCGTAATTACATTTCCCGTATTACAAGCTTTGATTAGTTTGGGGATAGATGGTGTTGTGTAAAATGTCTAGTAATATTTATTTTTTATATCCCCCTGGGGATTGAACCTTAGACATCTGGAACCATTGGGTGAACCACTAGAGAGCACAGTGGCGGTTGAAGATTGTTTTCGAATTTAGAAACTGAACTCGTACCATTTTATTAGACTCATGGTCATCCTACAATAATCTCAACGATATTCCTATAAGTACTATTAATTATCTGTAAGCCTCGAAAGAAAACAGACCCAGGTACGGGCTTACGCCGGCTTTACACCCTCAGCATGGTTAAGTGGATCCGAATAAATTATGGAAGATGTGTTAAGTTCACTTTTAAGGTTATTTTTTTTATAAATTAAGGGTTCGCTTTTGACCTTGTCTAGCCTTGTCACTAAGCCAGAGAAACGAGCATTCCTAGAAAGATTCATTCCTCTCCGTTTGGCGCCTGACTTCGGCAGGTGGTCATCAGCCAGATGGACCTCAAAATCATCATTCAGCCGTAACCGTATCAAAGCCATCGATTCTGACAACTTGAGTATCACACTCATCCCATGCCACGTTTGTATGAAAATAATATGCTTCTGCAAACGTTATTCATGACTCGATAATTCAGGAATTTGCGTAAGGAAATCAGAATTTGAAACATGGAATGTAAAAACTTGCGAAGTCCTTTTATCTTTCTTTGGAATTTTAATAAATCCATTTGGAATGTGAAACAAAGATTCTGCTCCGTTTTAAAAAAAATGTTCAATAAATGGACTTTGACCGTCCATTTACGTGAAAATTAAGTAGTTTTTTTTTGTTTTGAAAATAGCCCATATCTTTTTCCCCTTCCGGGCGACTGTAACACCTATGTACTTCGTTTGTGGGTCACCTACTAGGGCTAGTCAAAAGCACGTCCAAATTTACGTTCGGCACATTATCACGGTTTGCAAGTAGCTAGCAAGAGTCAAGTTGCAAGCCCTAGTCTTTTTTGTTTGGTCCTAGGGATGAACCGGTTTCCGCACGATGTGACCTTAACCGTCAGAGCACATAACCGGAAAGTCCAGAGAGGCATAACCGGTTTTGAACCCATAGGGTACACACTTTTTTATTTCTATAAATTATGTATCCAGTATGTATTTGTCAGGGTTATGTATTATACTACATATAATGTATGTTTCATAAGATATGCATTTATTTTTAATTTAAAAAAAAAATATGCATTTATGTTAACAGTATAATATAGATGTAATTATAGATGTATGTATCGTAATACATTGTAGTTTATTGTGTTATTCCGTATGTTAGGTTTGTTATTTATTAATGTTGTACACTTTTCTCTTCTATTTATTCGTGTTTGCTGGAACAGTATTCTTTAGGGTCAAGCTCGTCTTTGCCATATACTTTTTAATTATAATACTGTATAAAGGCATTGTTTTAGGCAAGATATGGACTTAACATCAGGTGGACTATTTGCATGTTCCGTAGCCTAGTAGTATAAAAAAAAAGTTTTGGCGACAGTATTAGGTAAGATGGCGGTAGCTAGCCAGGCAGACTTAAGCAAAATCCGACCACCAACCAAACCAAGCACATATGTTAGTAACCTTTGGGGATCGAACCCGGGACCTCTGGATCTGACACGGTGGGCAAACCACAAGACCACGGAGGTTTAGGCGGTGGTTGTGATAATTAGTTGACAATGTATGTATGTATGTTAAAGTACCTATGATCACCGCATTGGTTGGTAGACAATGTTTTTGTAGCTATGTATAGTAGTATCACCGTAAGCTAAGCATGCATTTCTTTGTTGTTACTGTATGTTTTTGTTTCAGACTGAAATATGCTCCAGCGCATTAAGTGACGTAATCCACGCAGTCATTAATGGTACCGACGGTTGCCTCTTCTGCTTTGGACATGCAGGACTAGGTAAGATTTTTGCCTCTTCTGATTTGGACATGCCGGACTAGGTCAGATTTTTGCCTCTTCTGCTTTGGACATGCAGGACTAGGTAAGATTTTTGGCTCTTCTGATTTGGACATGCAGGACTAGGTCAGATTTTTGCCTCTTCTGCTTTGGACATGCAGGACTAGGTAAGGTTTTACCACAACTTATCTAATGAAGGAGCTAAGCAAAATAATTAAACAAATGCCTCAATATCTATTCAGATAACGATGGGTCTGTGAGGTCTTGAGTCTTTTCTATATATGAACTTTTTTTTTTATTACACATAAGTATCTTTTATTATTAACCGTGTGGTCAATACAAATCTCTTTATATATTATTCAGACAACTTTATGTACCTATAGGCACCTTTATGTTATGTACCTGAGCAAATTTTGTGTTTTCAAGCTTATAGTACCTATAGTGTTGCCTGCTGTTTATTTATTCACAGCCCGCTCAAGGTTTGATGAATAAAAACTCTCGAATTTGTACAGTCACCTGCACAAAAATGCATACATTTCTTTATATTTTCATCACATCACATCTGGTAAATTACATTATTACTTTTGTATTCAAGCCTGATAGATATACCACTTCAATACCAAATCAATAACATATCTACCAGATGTGGATACAAAACCGTTTTGAAAATTATACAGCGTCTATATTAGTATAGGCCACTGAACATAAATTCTTGTTTATATCGTGTTTTAATGATCATTGATGCTCGTACTGCGATTGGGTGCTGTATTGTGTGATAAGTATGTAAATACAAAAAATATTATATTCGTAATCTAGTGCTCATACTACAAACTATGCTTAACTTGGCGCTAGATGGCGCTGTTTTAAAAATACAATGACGGTCTTAAACCCATTTCTGTAAAAGAAGACCGCAAATACTTACACAGCCGGAACAGAGCCATAAAAGCGGATGACATCCCACAAGTCACAGTTTTAATATCGAAGTTAAGTCGGAATTTACACTGGCGGAGATCGCACCTCGGTATTTATCAAACTTTCAATTAAGAGCTTGCGGCAGTCTTTCCCATTTCGATGCAAATCTTCCCCCTTTCGCCCCCCGAGAGAAGTTTTTGCACTATAGTGGCTCCATAAACAACTGGGACGTATGCAACTTGATGCTTCTCGGCTTGATTTGAATAAACAAGATTAACTTGTGTTCGTTACGCCTATTTCACAACGTTTTAGGAGCGTTTCTTGACAAGTAAATTTTTGATACATGCTAAACAGTGAAACAATGCAAATATTAATCTTGTAAACGCGTGCTTTTTTCTGAAATTTTGAAAAAAAAACTGAAAATAAAAATCTTGAGAAAATGCCAATCATGTTTGAGAAAATGCAAATTGACAAAACACCAATGTTTTGTTTGCCCCAAAATTTTGATTTGTTGTTAATAAAATTTACAGTGTTTTTATGCCTTTGCTTTTTTGCTCTTTAACGACTTTTATTTTGTGATATACCATCGTTTCATCTCAGTCTGAGTTATTGTAATACCTGATGTTAATGTACCGCCTCTATGATATTTGCAGTGACTCTCCTGATGACTAATTAACCATTAGCCATAACCCATTTCAAATGTTGTAGATTCTCGCGGCTTATTAACCACATTAAACACGAAATATATAAGTAAATTAAACAACATACAGAACAAAATGGCATCAGCTCCGCTCCATCCCCAAGAGATAAATACCCGCTAATGTAAATTAACAAGACACTTATTCGATTTACCCGTAATCCAATAATGCCCGCGCTTACATACTCCTAAACAATACTTTATTACCAGCTTATATTTTCATTAGCGGGGAAGTTCTGACTTCTTAACTCGCGGTTTCCTCACGAAAAGGATTAGGCCACAGCCCACAGAGATACAGCTGGCACACTAGTTCAAATAAATAAATATTACAGGTTTAATATTAACTTCACATAGCATCATCCACCTTCTTCACCATCTAGCCCTTCGTTTGGGGTTGATGCCGTTTGCGAGCCCAAAAATGATACACATTACGAACGTAACCTATTATAGGTTATGTTGTACACTTTTTTTGTTAAATTCATTCATACTATTTAATATAACACCCAAACAAGGACAAACATCTACATCCATCACAAAAATGTGTGTCGAGTGGAAATCGAACCCACAACTTGCAAGTGCAAAAAGCATCTATAGACTGTTATGTAACTTTAACGACACCAGTAAGTTAAGGAGGAAAATAGGTTCGTCCTTTTTTGCTGTGTCAGTTTAACTGCCAGCTTAGGGCGGGGGTAGTATCACTTATTAGCTTTTTTGAATCTCTGTAAATCTAATAAAAAGCGACGCAGCGCCAAAAAAATAATATTTTAATTAAATCGAACATATACCTACTCAAGCGCTGTGCAAAGACGGAAAAGTTAATTATAATTATTGGCTCGATAAAAAAAAACATAAAGATGACACTAAATCGTTTTTTAAACGTGTAAAACTGAGAAATTTCTTGTTGAAACCATGTTAAAGTTATAAAAATAATAATAACAAAATATAGGGCTTTTTATTTATTAGAACTTGCCGAAAACAAATATTATAATAATGTGAAAACAAAGGAAATCTAGTCGGTCAAACGCTCGCGCCGGGTGGCCAGTGCCTACCGAGACGTCTTCAATAAAAGCTGAAGTGAACCAGTTATCCTTTCAGTACTGTATTCAGGTTTCAAATGCAAATTGAATGAAAGCTCTCGAAATGGAAACTTGCACTGAGCTGGGCTTAGACATACCACTGAATCAGTAGGTACCCAACCTACCATCGCTTATTTTGGACTTAGAAATCGTGCATTTGGTTTAATTGGTAGGTTTAGTAACATAATGTGTGCTTATTATGTGGTTATGAATGTCAGTGTGTCAGGGAGATTGCGTGGACGCCATTGATCATGATCTGTATAGGTATTTTAAAACATTCGGGAAGTTTTCGGATCGGAAACATTACTTTTGGTCGGATCCGACATAGAAACCGAATGATTTCAACGTGAGAACAGCTCACAGCATTTCTGAAAATCTTCTGTGGGAAGCATCGAATTCTAATGTCAAAATAATTAAATTTAGGAGTTAAGAATAGCGTTCTCATAATCTCCACCGGAAGCTTCCGAATTCGATCCGATGAAGCCTTCCGAATGTTTGAAAATACCTATGCTGTACACGGAGAAAAAAAACTCGTTATACTTCCTAAAATTCTGTTAGACTCAACGACTCAACTTCACGTTCTTTTTGTGACAGCGAGAATAATTTTGTAACGATTACTATACAAGGTGAAACAGAATATGTGTACTAAGCAGTGGGGGGGCTTTTCGGACCAGGAAAAGTATTTGTTGTGGTGGGGAGATAAAAGTGAATTCCCATTTTTAGTTTCCCATACAAATCTTTTCATTTTCTCAATGACAATAAATAGTGACGACCCTATTCCTTTACCGCACTATGCATGTAGGTAGGTAGGTATCAGTTGGTGCAATTGTCTGTGTCAAAGAGTATTAAGGACAGATGAACCAATTTTAGTGAGAACTTGGAGTCATCTCGTGAAAGTAGGTTATTAGATAGAACATACACATTGATAAATTACATAGGCACCTACAGTTACAAAAAGACGATAAATGCGATATTGGACGAACAAAAGTACATTATAGGAACGATTATTTTGTATTTTAGCTAACAGATAGATAAAATTCTTATTGATTTGACAAATTAAACCTTCTAGTAATGGATTGTCTCATTAGCAGCCCAGGTTTTTCGACGATTTTCCTCTGTTAGTCAAAGCGCTTTTCGTTCTTTGTGATTGTGACATTCTGCTATGTTGCCTCATCTGTCTAGAGCTGAGGTCATTGACGCGAGTTAAGAAACAGCTGATTTTAGGGTAGTCTCAACTCAAAAAACCAGCTGTTGGTGTCAGAACTTTGATCTTGTTTTACCAAAAACTTTGAACCAAAATTCAAAAAGTCGGTTGTATAATAATTCTAGTTGTCCTAAGTAGTGGTGGCTGTTATCACGACAAAACAGTCTAGTAGATATAACATGAATCATTAGCAACTTTTAATTAATTTCTTGTCATGTGAACCATATTGTTTTTTTTTTTTTATTATTATTGTACGACGAGGAAGCGCTTGGCCTTCATCTCGCAGTTTATTGACATAAACTCCAAGCATAAAAGTACATAATGGACATTAAGCCTCGCGCGGCTGTAATTTCACCGCAAACCATACCATTCAAACTGGTCTCAACTCAAAAAACCAGCTGTTGGTGTCAGAACTTTGATCTTGTTTTACCAAAAACTTTGAACCAAAATTCAAAAAGTCGGTTGTATAATAATTCTAGTTGTCCTAAGTAGTGGTGGCTGTTATCACGACAAAACAGTCTAGTAGATATAACATGAATCATTAGCAACTTTTAATTAATTTCTTGTCATGTGAACCATATTGTTTTTTTTTTTTATTATTATTGTACGACGAGGAAGCGCTTGGCCTTCATCTCGCAGTTTATTGACATAAACTTCAAGCATAAAAGTACATAATGGACATTAAGCCTCGCGCGGCTGTAATTTCACCGCAAACATTCAAACTGGAACACAGCAATGCTGCTTATAGCGACCGAAATTGTTATGGGTGTTGTACTTCCCTGGACGAGCCCTTACACAAGAAGCTACTACTCTTTATAACCTATAGTATCAATTGCAATTGATTTGATATAACGACATAATCTATCTGTACACAGGCAAATCATACACGATGTTGGGGCGACCGGACTCAACTGCAAATCTTGGAGCTATACCTTGCGCTATCACCTGGTTGTTTCGTGGGATAGCTGAGCAGAGGCACAAGTGTGGCACTCGCTTCTCCGTCAGAGTGTCAGCTGTCGAGCTTTGCACCAATACTAATCAGATACGAGATCTACTGGCGCCTTATCACAATGGTGAGTATTTATAACGCTTTTATCAGATAAACAGCTATAAGCATATGCAAATATCCCCATTACCTAATACAAGCCATTACAAACGATAAACTTGCATTGATATAATTGAGTGCTACCTTTGAGGTGAACCAAAGGTAGCACAGGCAATGAAGAAGTATACGGTGTAGGGAGTCTACCCAGGAGGTGTATTTAAATTATCTTTGACACACTCTTCATTTTCTACTGGATGTATGTGGGTAGTAGGAAGGGAAGTTAGCTATCAAAGGAGTCAGAAATAAAAATGAGTCTAATGCTTTCAGATACCGAACAGTCACCAGGAGTCTACCTCCGAGACGACCCGCTTTTTGGCACCCATCTCCAGAACCAGTCAGAGCTGAGAGTGCACAGCGCAGAGAAGGCGGCATTTTATCTAGACGCTGCACTGGCTACCAGGGGAGCGAGGGAAGAAGGGAAGGACAGTCACTTACTGTACACTTTACACGTGTATCAGTACAGTGTTGGTGGAAAAGGCGCAGGTAAAACAAGTTTTATAAATGTAAGTAGAGTATAAGAAATATTGATTACATTTTGTAGTTGTGACTATGGCAAAACCCTCCAGCTTTCGAGGAGGCTCTGTCCAGCAGTGGACACTAATGGGCTGTTGATTTGATGATGTGATTCTCTGAATAAGTTACTACTTTTGTTTATTTAATTTATTTCTATTGTTCTAGTTGCTGGTGGAAGAAGCCGTCTTCATTTAATTGACTTGGGAAATTCAGAGCGAGGGAAAACGAATGGTGGAATTCCACTATCTGGACTGGGTAACATCCTCCTAGCTATATTTAACGGCCAACGACACCTGCCATACAGAGATCACAATCTGACTCACGTTCTGAAAGAGTGTCTTGGCTCCCTGACCTGTCACACTGCAATGATCGTCCACGTATCGCCAAATATACAAAATTACTCGGACACATTAACGACTTTACAATTAGCGTCACGAATACACAGACTCAGGAGGCGAAAAGTTAAATATTCAGCAAATAACAATGCTGGTTCGGGTGGCAGTTCTGGTGAAGACGCTTCGAAACCAAGTAGTAGTGAACCCGACCCATCAAGCAGTGACCTGTCAGCAGATACTGTCATCTACGTTGGACCTTTAGATGATGCAACAGATGGTGAACATCCACCAGTGTACATACCACATATAAATTCTGGTGATAATAGAGGCGTTCTAAGCAAAGCCTTGAGAGGTTCAGCTGTAGAACAGAAACATAAGTCAGCACTATCTAAGGTTGTTGAAGAAAGAAGTCCCGTTCACAAGCTCTATTCAT
The DNA here is from genome assembly GCA_951394065.1 of Venusia cambrica. NCBI lineage: Eukaryota > Metazoa > Arthropoda > Insecta > Lepidoptera > Geometridae > Venusia > Venusia cambrica. The sequence goes on along the minus strand of OX596044.1, from coordinate 3,472,205 downwards.
CTCCTAAAGCTTCTCCTCTGAAAACCATGCTCCCTTCCAGTCACACACCCAAATCTTCACCTGTGCATTCAGTGACATTGAAATCAACACCTGTAAAAAAGGCTGGAATAAAACACCCACCAGAAGAAGGCAAAAATACTAGTGACGAACAGTGGATTGACGGTCCAAGAATATCAAAATCGAAGTTAGTAGAAGCAAGACATATCATAAAAGAAACTCAAAACATGAAACAAGAAACTTGGATTGATGGTCCAATGCAGGAGCCTAAAATTCCAATTCAGTTCGAACCTATATCCATGCAGCCCAGTAGCATTCCACTTCAGATCGGTGTTCTTGGTTCTCATGGAAACGAAAATATTGGTTATGGCTACATGGATAGTCATAAAAAAAATATGATTAGGAAATGGGTAGAAAATCAGACATCTCAAATAAATAAATCAAGACATAGCTCTCCGAGCCATAAGGCTCAAAAAGATCCAGGAATGAGATTACCCGACCTAGAGGTTATACACAAAGTAGAACCAGTTTTAAAAGATGTTGTGCGACGAGCTCATGTAGAAGAGTCCACGATAAGAACTGGTTTGAAAGCTGGTTCGAAAGGAATGACAATTGAAGAAGAAAATATAGGACCTCCAGATCCAAAAGATAAAAAATTTAGTACATCTAAATCAGCTTCGAAGAATGAAATAGACGAAGATGACGATAGTGAAGAATTAGCTGAAATTCCACCAGCATTACCTCTTATGCAGCCAAGTAGTCTTAGTAGCAGAGAAGTTTCAATGGAAAGTCTAGATAATAAATTTAAAGAAAGGTTAAGAATGAACGAAGAGATGATTTCCAACCACGGCCGAGAAATTGATATGCATGGTATGAGCAGAGGACCCGATCACGAAGAAGACGAAATTTTAGAAATCTTTGAAGTAGAAGAACCATTAGAACCAGTCCCGATGCAGGACAGTTGTCTTCAAGTAACTGAAGAAGACATAGCTTTCTGTATGGGGCTGACCGAACATCCTTTGCATGAACAAGATGATGAAGATCATCCGCTAAGGGCTTTAAGCCAAGAAAACCTTACGGCAGCATCCACCTTCACTGATACTCTTTCCTTATACAGTGAAGTTGAGCGACAGATAAGAAATGAAGCTTACTTGAGACAAACAATAGGATTTTACGTAGAAAATTTTAATTGTGACCCGTTTGGTGACATGAATCCTCGGGAGAGCTTACCTTCATCGCGCACTAGACTAGATGATATCATGGATTTGACTGACGTATATGGCTCTCGTCGGATTTTAGATAGTGAGAACCTGCCTGTAACAAGGATTGCACCTCAATTTCAATCTTTATCTATGTGTAATGTTCGCGATACCGAAGAATATCACGGAGATGGATCTGTTTACAGTGAGCCTGCGTATCGACCGAGCGATAAAATATGTGATTGCTGCAAACGTACAATGTCCCGACCGGGAAGTGCAGTAGGAGAATGTGGTGCATATCATGACTTAGACGCTGCCCACAACGATTGCTATGGTCCATTTGAAAGATATCGAGGAAATGACATAACGGATGCCCGAATAGCATCACTTCGACATCCTGATGGAGCATCAGATCCAAATTTGCGAGAAGAAAGACGAGTGCCAGCTGTAGGTGCACTTTCAAACACATTTCGGGAACTAAAGTCTAACTTGCACCTCGAAGTAACTCCACCTGTTGTGACAACTGAACCTCGTCCGGAAAAAAATGAAAAAGATAAGGGTGTTGCAAGAGTTGTAGCAAGCTCAAAGCCTGACGGATATGACAGTGGACACGAATCAACACCAAGGACTGGTAAACACAGCCCAGCAGCTACTTCCAGACGCGCTGAGTCAGGATATGATTCAGTGCCAAGAGATTCAGACGCTTCTTCTTTAGATTCGTACCCAACTCGTAGAGCCGCTGTCGCTAGAGCTCACGCTAAGAAGCACACGACTGCCAAATATAAACAACATAGCAACGGATCCTTTTGCTCCTGGCTACGAAACCCGTTTACCTGTAAATACCACGACACGGACCCCGAAATAAGTGATTTCTAATCCGGAACTCTAAATATCGTAAGCTACGTTACCGAATTTACTCTGGAGACTGCTTTTGTATTCTCGTATAAATAAAAGCTTTGGCACAAGTTATCTCTGTACCTATGTATTTATATTTTTCTAGAAGCTTCAGTATCTAATTGTAAATAATATACAGAAATGCAACGAAAGCTGTCTGTGGCTCTGCTCATTTTGATACTTTTATACTGTCCTGCTCTCTGTTATGTGATTTTTGATGTGTAGCTTTTGTACTGACAATGTTTAAAGGTCTTCCACAGTCTTCCGCGACATTAATCTGACTTGCCATATCTTCCATCTGTATCTTCTGTATTCACTCATTCATCACAAGCATTTTTATCTCTGTACACTTGTGAACTAGATCATGGTCCAAATGTAAGATATTTTAATCGTGAGTTCTCATTTGTATTTTACAAATGAATGAATTAGGCAAAACATATGATTAACTTGATTATATAGTTGATAAAACTGCTGTCATCTCACTAGCCATGTTTTATATAGCTTTAATATTTTGATATTGTAATTATTAAGGTTCACAACTGTATGTCCATTTGTACATAGATATGTAACGCAACTGTACTGTAGATTTATGAACTGTTGCTGTTGGTGAACTTAGTTAAACGCTTTATTGTGTTTTTGTTATTATACTATTAATATTAAAGATATTTATCCTAAATTTTACTATGCGTTCATATTAGTTTACAATAAATTGTTCCATTTCAAAACTTTGTTTCATTCTTTTTGAATTAATATTATTTTTGCAAAAAATGTAGTATACCTACCTACACTAATTTTTTCGTTATGGGGCGGAAAATAGAGGGAATTTTAACAAGCCTTTAAACACTAATGGAAGTGGGCGAAACCTCTCTGGTAAAGGTTTGACGTAACAATAGCCATAGATTACCAAACTGTAGCTCGCGAACAATGTGTAGGCTAAGACGTGGTAGGTTACAAAGTAATGCATGGGCAATGAAAGAAGCATAGTTTCCAGAATATTAGCCTGGAATAGATATCCCCGAAATTGTCTGTAGGCGAATAGACCATGCACAACAGAATATAGTAAAGATATTGAAATTTTACATCGTTCTTGATGTCATTTTAACCAACTGGCTAGAAGACAGGATTCTTCTTCTTCCTGTCCATTTCCCACGCTTGGCTAGAAGACAAGATTACGTGATTTAAATAACTTCATGTTAAATAGCAGCGATGATTGTTCATAACAGTTTTATACAAAGTTCTTATAATCAGCCAAATAGAAGCGAATAGCTGGTTATTTCAGAAAACCCATGAATAAATAACGCGATACCGCCCGCACCCCAGGGGCTGAATTTCAAAATCTTTCGGGATAAAAAGTTTTCCCTTCCGTAGAGCTGTAAATTTTAAGGAAAACTAGACGAATCCGGCTTTTTATTTAGTTTTTGCAAGCGGGATAGACTTTTTAATTATATTACATTAACGTTCTTATTTCAGTGACTACTCAGCTGAATATGAAAGCCTCCTAGTACCTGGATATGCTGGATATAGCCGTACAATCTTCATACAATTATAACAAGTCTGAAAGGCTTAAGATTTCCAGGATGCCTCTATTTTTAAGACATCCAATAACTTGAGTCTCTCCATTTTGTAATATTGATGAAATCGTCCGACTTTAGAAGGCATCCGACTTTCCAGTTATTCACCCCAGCAGTGTTACTCTCTAACTCTACCTAGTAAAGCACAACTTTTCCTCAAGACGAGCGAAAGACGAAGGCCTATTATCTTTCATTTCGCCAGTAATTTAACATTCTATGTACGCCCCAAGAAAATCAAGCTATCAAATAGGCGTTCTTACCCTCTTTGTAGGGGTGACAACTTTTTTCCTCGTAATCCACCAATAATTTCTTAAAGTGGCAGATGGTTAGCCCATAACGCTTATCGAGTTGTAAAAGATTTTACCGTTCGTACTTAGCCGGGGGAGGCTGTATCTCGAATCGAAATACGTAGGCCGCTAAACGCAATCATACTTACGTAGCAAGTTAATTTTGAGTAAGATTGGTTACTGAATGAACATATAACTATATCACAAAGCCTATGAACAGCACAAGATTTAATGAACGCGAAAGACACATAATACATTCGCCAATAAGCTCAGTGCGGGTTCAAAATAATAGGAGGAACAACGGAAAGACACGCGTAGGACGGAAGTCGAACGTGATGGGACCACCTAATCACGATCTTGTGACACACCTAACCACGGAAACAAAGCACTTTCAACCCAAACTCCTACACACTAAGAAGCAAAGTAGATGCTAAAACGTTTACGGTGTTATGTCTGAAACATTGGAACGTGATACGCAAGGAAAATAATAACAAAACGAAAATGCATTATTTTTGTCGAGGTGGGTATGGTACGAATGGAAACGGTAAACCTATCCCGGATTACTTTGCCGATATATTCTAGGACCCTTTGTAGTTGTTCAAAATAATACTTTTAAAGGTAGTACTGTCAAAAGTCAAAGTCAAAGTCAAATTTCTTTATTCATTAAGATTTTTTAGGATCATTTTGAAACGTCATATCTAACGCCTGTTCGGAATCGCGACCAGCACACAAGGAGAAAGGCAAACCTCGGGCTGGTTAATTTTTTGATGATCCATTCAACATTTAGATACACAATTTGTAATTGTGTTCTAAGTAGATACATCATAACCCAAATACTTAATCTTAAAACATTTGTTATTACCTAACTGGTAGCTACCTAATGGGCAGTTTGTTAACGTTGAGAAATCACCATGTTGCTGTCAACTCGTATAGCAACATCATACTGGACTTAGCGCATAGCGTGAACCGCATTAACAGAAATGTATTAACAAAAATAAAACGTACCGAATAACAGACAAACGCAGAAGTATTTTTTGTATTGGTTGTTGCATATTACAATCGTCGTTTTTCTGAAGATGCTTCACGAAACGATACCTAGGTATCAACAACAGAAATTATAACAGGGACGGTGGAAGAGAGTAGGTACTAACTCTTACTAACCAACAAGATAAAAAATAGGGGAGTCATGGAGTCTTGACTAGTGAGAAGAAATGCCATAGCCATAGTAATATCATATATAATCTCTTATCCCATTTTTTTATTATATATGTATATATTATTTAGCGACGGGGTTACGCTTGGCCAACATCTCACCTGGTTTCAAGTTAAGATAAGGCTGAAGGCGGAGGCGCACTTCACGCGGAATCCTCAACAAACTGAGAAACTGGCTATTTTACCTCTAAATGCCGGAACACAACTATTTTTAGAATTGTTGAAATACGTATGAGGTATCATGAGATATATATCGGAGAGACGTGATCCAAATCCTATTTTTAATTAAAAAATAGCACAGCTGCATTGTTTGACCATAGTTGTAGGATACTATAGTATTGTATTGGTATCTGGTAGGTACAGGTCTGGAACGACAAAAAACTATAAACGGTCTATACTTACCTATAGACCGTTTGTAACGGTCCCTAGGTAGCCCGACTGCTTCCCTTGTAGGTACATATAGTTAGATTAATTGTACCTTTTTTATTAGGTTTAATTGTTTGTGAATAAATATTTTACACTGATACAATAGTATAGCTATAAACAGTGAAATAAATAATTATGATATATGTACATTTCTTTATTCCCTATACGAGGATATCTTAGGTACATTTATATATGCGTTTATCTCATGGGAAGGTATTAAAGCAAAGTTTTTCTAAAACGCAGTTCTGATCACACACCCCCGCATTTTAAGAACGAAAGGGTCAAGTGAGAGCTTTCTTTATATTTTTCATGCCGCTTGTAAAGCGTCATCGATTGATGCGATCCTCCACAGAGTAAACAGTGCAAAGTGCGTGCGGTGGCCTCGAGTGCGCGCAAATCCTGAGAAATCGCTGCGGCTTGCGACGTCTTTCAACACGTCTTCGGATTTGGTGTAGAGTGTAAGAAAAAGCGGTTGCTTGAAGCAATCTTTATTTTTTACATTACTGCCTCAGAAGGGCTATGTTTTTGAGAGATAATGTATATTTCATTGTAACGATTTGCAGCCTGCACGGCAAATATTTTAGCATGTGAGGTGTCGTTTAAATCCTCTAAATAGTGTGGATGACATAGATTATTTCGTTTTATATCATTTTATTATTCAAGTACTAAATATACGTTTTTTTTGTACTACTGGGATGTCCTTGGCCTTCATAACACCTGATTTTCAAATTATGATAAGGCCGAATGTAAAAGCGCACTTCACTCGGAATCCTCAATAAACTGAGGAACTGGCTATCTTACCTCTGAATGCCGGAACACAACAATTTAAGAATTGTTGTTATGGCGACAAACTTAGGTAAGATGGTGGTAGCTAGCCAGGCGGACTTAAACAAATTCCTACCTAAAACCAAACCAAGCACAATATTGTACTCCCCTGGGGATCGAACCCGGGAACTCTGAATCTGACACCGGTGGGCAAACAGCTAGCCCACAGAGGCGGTTAAGTGTGTTAAGTGTGGGGAAGACAACAAAATGTTAATTACGGTCCAATGGCAAATCTGTCATAGGATAACGGTTTCGGTAACATATAATTATTTTTACTTTACCTGTTAATTATTTTTTTGTTTGTTTATTTCTTTATTTATTTAAAACAAGTACCTATTTGTAGGTACAAGAGTCAAGTGATGCAACAAATTGCCGTCTAAGTTCCCATGACAGCCGCTATCTGTCCATAACATAACGTCTAAGCAGTATAATACAGATTGATTCGGCTCAGCTCAAAGGATACAAATTCGATTTGCGAAGAGCGGCCCTGTCGCCCAGCCTGATTTGACGTGATGAAATATATACAAGGTTTTGCATAACCGCAGCCCGCAAGCGCCTAGCCCGCTGGTGGTAGCATGATTTGAGAAAAGTGACATTCGGTGAGTAAAAAAAGGTAAAGGTAAAACGGGAAGCAAATTTAAAAGAATTTCACATGGAACTACGACTTTTGAACCGCCTCTGGTGGTCTAGTGGTTTAACAGTGTAGCCACATGAGGGTACAATATTGTGCTTGGTTTAGTTGATTGTAGGACTTTATTGTAAGCCGCCTGGCCTAGCTACCACCATCTTACCAAAGTCTGTCGCCATATCAACAATTCTAAATTGTGTTGTGGCATTTCGTGGTAAGATAGCCAGCTCCTCATACGGTTGAGGATTCCGGGTGAATTAAAAACCTCGGCCTTATCATAACTTGAAACCAGTTGAGACGAAGGCCAAACATTTTCTCGTCATACCTACAGTCATATTTGTTAAAAAAGTGTTCAGATACCTACTGAAGTCGTCAAAAAGAAAGTAACGTCAGCATAAAAATGTTAAATTCGTGAAACACCTCAAACAGATGGGTAGTGAGACGGCCTTCCAAAACTCCTTAAATCCCCTTTATCTCCTGTAACGTGGTGCCGTTGCTGCTAAAGCAGCTTATATTTCACCCAAACCTTACAAGCTTGAGTGAACGTAGCTAGGCTCACTGCCAGGGGGGACTAGGCTCACTGCCAGGGGGGATTGAGGAATAAAATATTTCTGCCTGCTCGTACTTTCAGTATTCGGGTCTGTGATTGACTTTGAGTGATTTGTCTTTGGAACACTTTGGCTATTAAAATTAGACTAGGTTCGTCAATTGATACTTTTAAATTGAAGTTGAACATCACTACCTTACATCTATTTAATTCTGCCCTTGTCTATTTCTGGTCCATAGACCAGAAAAAAAAGAAGTTATTCTAAGTTGATTTGATAAGTTTGATATATTCCATAATTTATGCGCTAAGGTTGCCTGGAAGAACTGTTTTAAGCGGTGAGGTACCAAATAATGTTTTGTCAAGACCACTATATTTGCTTCCTTTCTGATCCTCGGACGAATCAGCCACTGGACCATCCCAACTGATATCCCATCTTATATATTGATATCTTGAATTATCTATTCAATATTGAATAATATTATTAGAGATCAAATTCAATTTCTTCCATTCCACTTACATTTTATTTATTTATTTATTTATCGTACAAAACACGTCACAATCACTTTATTTAATGAGGTTAATGGTAGTTTAAAACTTGATTGTAACATAAACATAAGTACGTACTGTTATAATATAAATATATATCTATCATTTACTAAAACTGGTGGTCGATACAAAACAGAAAATGGATAAATAATTACGATTATGGTTGCTAAAACTAGATTACTTGCTATATTACTATAATTAAGTAAGTATTTATTAGTCACATTATTCTAAGTGCTTGAACTCTGTTTCTTTTCTTTTATATCGAAGTCGAGGATTTCTTTAATAATTTGAATGTTTATAAAGATTATAAACACAATTAAATCGAATAGAAACGAATTAGATTATAAAATTCCCGTCTCGCAACGTCCCTGGTTTCAAATACGTCTGCTGGCGCACGTCAAGTCAAGGGTTAGAATATTCGCGGCACGTCCCTCGTCCGTCCTAATGTGCCTCGATTGCCCTTTTTGAAGAAACAAAACTTCGGGTAAGCGGGACATTTGGCTCTGCGATATTCCTAACAATGGGCGCCTGCTCGGAATGAGGGGCTCCTTCTAAATGGCCTATTTTAGAACTGATCGCTGGTTTTGAAGGGTTAATTAGATTGGAAAGCGCTGACTGTATAACCCGCTGCTTTTAATAGTTTACATATTTATATAAATTCTGATGATTTTTTTTGCCTTTTTTTCTTTGTCCGTTCAGTACCCAAAGGGTGGTAATGGTAACGCTAAACCCAATTACTAAGCCTCCACTGTCCGTCCATTCATCTGTAGGTATGTTAGCGTGTATCTCATGAACCGTAATAGGTAATTTTCTGTTTCCTATAGCCGCTATTTAATAAAAAGGCGGGTCATACTTGTATGACCCCACCAACCCTATTTCACAAATTCATCTTTTCAAAAAAATATTTATCAAACGCTTTACGCTTTTTATTATAAATCCATCGTAAAAGCAGTAATGCCTAAATAGCTCAAACATGTTGTGGTAATAGTCCTAACCTGATGTAGGTATATCAAACGTAAAAATACCAAGCGTAAGTCGGACCCACACGAATGTGTCAGAAAACCTGCATGTTTTGCCTTAAAATGTGGGTCGGACCCTTCAGTGTGCGTGTCCACACTTGGCCGTTATTTTAACACATGACTGCCAATCGATTTGTAATAACTCAGCCTTTGCACCATTACCCCATAAATACCCCAGAGTCATAATGAGATTATGCCAATAAACGCCCTGATCTTTATAAAGCGGGGATCAGTAAAAAAGTAAACCAAATCAAAGTCTTCGCGAATGCCGCTACTACGAGCCTGCTGAGTCGATAGATATTCACACTTGAAATCAGGTTACCTACTTGATTATCACATCATTAGAATTTAGTTATTGAAGTGAAAACTTCTTTAGGCGCGTTCGGCAATTTTTTTACAGCACTTTTAACTTTAAACACATTGTCACGTCATCTTTACAATCCTAAGCGGTACGGGTAAGGATCTTTTGAAGAATGCCTCTACCTATTTATAGACTGATCTATCAACGTCAGTTCTAAGAAGCCAAAACAACCCTCATTAATAAATATCTCGACTTTATATTACTTAATTTGTATTATGGCCTCCATAGGTAATAAAAGCTATAATAATGTCCGTTTAAATCATTAATTGAATATTTATGTGAAACCACATTCATCATCATAGGCCTCTCTTGTTACAACCTTCTTGACCCTGCTACGGTCTAACGGTTAGACAGTAGCAGGGTACAGACAGTACCATTAGACACTAACGGTAAGACCAGGGGTCGGCAAGTAAATTTAAGTACAATGGGCAGATCGTTTTTGGATAAAACTCTAACCCATAATCGACCTGCAAATTTCATAATGACCCGTTCGTAAGATCCACGCTATGAGTTGTGATGAGGTGAATCCGCAAAGCGAAAAATTCGTGAGTCTGCTTTTACATTTTACTATGTCGTTGATTCATCTTGCTGGTGGACGACCCTCACTTGTTTTATCTTCTCGAGGCCAGTATACCTCGTTTTATTTATCGTTTCACCTGACCACGTGACCTGCACAACTCCATTTGATCTCGAATATTCGCTTACTCACGTTCTGCGCTTGCGAAGCATTGGGCACTTAATCGAGAAGAATCGATTGTGATTTAACCATTTTGCTGCCAACCGGCATAGCAACATCAGGCTTTGCGTTCTTATCGTTGATAAAGTCACTGATTTTGTAGTAGACTCTTATAATTAAACAATGCTCTTTGAAGTTAATTATTTTAAAGAATTAGAGGAAACTTGAAAGTGGCGCCAGTGACTGAAACGAGAAGCAAGCGCGCGGTTAGCATGGTGTCGTATGACAAGGAGATACAATGCCATGCCGCGCTCCATGGCTCTATGAGCGACCCATTAGCATTCACAAATGTCGATAGTGTAATTTACAATACTTTTAGCGAGTAAGCTATGGGGCAAAGTGGGTATCATTCGTTTCCTTCCGATCCGGAAGCTGTACGTTAAAATCAGGTCGTGTACAAATAAACTTTTTGTTTTTTTGGATGTACTAAACATGCATCCAAGTGTATTTGACACATCATGTGCAAAGTGTTGGTCACATCGTGAGGTAACCGGCATTTAGGACCAAAAATCCGATTGACGTTTGTCACTGGCTAGTTTTCCGCTAAGCGGCGATGGGTTTGCGATCCGTCACGTATTAAATACTAGGAACTTGCAAACCCTAGGTAGGTGCCGAGCGTATGCCTCTGACTACACCCTAGTATGTGATCCTCATATGATACACGCTCTGAGCAATGATAATAATTATAATACTAGAAATAAGAATAAACTTGCTGTCCCCACAATTAGGCTCCATAAAGTTAATAAATCGTTCACAGGGCAAACCAAGTGATATGCTAAGCTTGTCAAATAACAAATTCAAAAATGGTGTAAAACAAAAGCCATCCAGGAAAGCTTATTATAAAATTTCAGATTACCTAGAAGATAAGAAAGCCTGGCATTAAAAAAAATAATTTGCTCCAGTGAATAAATTGTAATTAGTATTAAATTATTTTAAGCTATTGTAATGGATCATAATAAAAAAACTAGCCCGAGGTTCTTGCCTTTCTCCTTGTGTGCTGGTCGCGATTCCGAACAGGCGTTAGATTTGTCGTTTCAAAGAGATCCTAAAACATCTTACTGAATAAATATATTTGACTTTGATCAGAAGTTAATCCTCGAAGTCGTGAGTCGGCTATTTTTGTAATTAGGTACAGCTTTGAAAACCAACTAGAAATTTCATGAAGAGTACAAAATTAAATAGAATCGACATCCCAAAGTAAGGCTCGCATAATGGAAGGTAATTCTTATCGATGACGACACGTACATCACTAATTCCCTCCGAGCCCTTTGATCCGGATAAATCGCCGATAAATTGACGCCGGCCATTGACGCCTACGCTGAATTCAAACGCAATTGTGCTCTTCTGCCGGTTAATTTGTGTAGGCGCTTAGATCCTTAGTAGCCTTTATACTCGAACTATCAATTTGTGCTATGGTACTTATTCGATAGAATCGATGCAAAACTATGGTAAATTACATTCTGCTAGATTCCTGCGGGTTCCTGGATATTCAGTAGCCTAGATTATTATTTTTTTGTTTTTTTTTTATATCAGCGATGATTGACATCTTATCCCATCCCCCGAGAACTGGTTTAAGGGATGAAGGGATAAAGCCTATGTATTAGTTCCGGTCTAGAGCAACATAAGTGCAAAGTTTCAACTCATTCCGTTTTTGCGTTAAGGAACAAACATCCGATCTAGTCCTTTCTTATACCAAAAACGAATACCAAATGGTATTTCTTTTTTAGTTTTAGAAATCATATACATTATTTCCTATTCCAAACGAATACCCCTCTTAACATGGTACCAAAACAAGTATTATGGTACAATCAGTAATAAAAATGCTTTAAAATGTGACACTACTTGAGTGTTTATTTATTCAAAATCTTATCAACAAATTAAAGTGTAGAAGGAAAACGTTTGGTTCATTAATATAATAACACAGACAATCAGACATACGTGAGACCTACCTACATGTCTAAATATAAAGCTTTCACAAAAAAATATGGTAGGTCATGTAAATATGCCAGAATTGAGTGGATTTGTAAAGGCTTAGGATTGTATTATGATCATAATATTAAATTACTACAAAGCAAAATGTCTGTGACTGTGCGATGTTTTGATATTCGTTAGAATAGATTGATATTTGAATAGATTTTGTAATTCATTCAAATACTTAAATTGAAATTCGGTATTTGTTAGAAAAAGAAAATTGATTACGATAAAAACCAAAACCATTGGTATTAGAAAGGAATAGATCAAACATCCAAACAAACTATCAGGTTTATATTCATATTTTTTTATAAATAGCAAAAGCAAGGATGACGAAGATGAGGATACGAAAGAGCTAGCTTACCCAGAAATCATTTTTCCCGCGCACCGATGAACACGTCAAACCGTTTGGTGACAGACTTCGGCAGGAGGATAGGCAGCTGGACAGTGCTACAGCCATTAATTATAATATAATAATAAATGTTATAGGACATTAATTTCACACAGCGCCATCTAGCTCATTGTGATCATAGAGTAGAGATATTGTGCCGAATAGAGCATCAAAGAAAAATAGAATTTGTTTAAAACTGAAGGTCTAAAGGTACAAGTTTGCTGTGGACTGCAGACGGCAGCAGCAGGCGACAGCGACAAGTGACAAAGTGTGCGAAACTGAATTCATATTTAAAATGTAAACCATACTTTACGTATCATAAATACTATTCTATTCTAATACTCCTATACATTTGTCTTATGTAATGTATTTTGTATGTAGCAATGTCGCTGTCGCTGTCGCTGTCGCTGTCACTGTCGCTGTCGCTGTCGCTGCTGCTGCTGTCTGCAGTCGGCTACGTACTTGTACCTTAATCAGTCTGAAATAAACGTTTGTTTTGATAATGACGTTGTATTCCCCATTGGTCGGGTAAAAATACAAGCCTTATTCAAATTGAGTTCCAAAGTCGAGTGGGCCATTCCAGCCCATTACCTCCGTCTGAGCTATCCCAGGCTTATCGATTGCTCCGTCTAATAAAATATGTCCCGCCGATATAAATAACGCAGAGGACATATGGGAAAGGGAATTTCCGTTGCCAAAGTTTTATGTTTTTTTTTGTAGGTTTAGTAGAATTCAAATTCAATTTAAATTCAGCTTTGTGATCCAGCTAGCTACCACCAGCTTACCATTAGTATGTCGCTATAAAACAGTATAATTGTTGTGTTCCGGTATTTAGAGGTAAGATTCTTATCATAACTTGACACCAGGAAGATGGAGGCGAAGCACTTCGCTATCGTAAAATCAAAAAATAATAGTTAACAAAATCGTGTAATCGTGATTTTTTTATTTATTATTATACGACGGGGAAGCGCTTGGCCTTCATCTCACCTAGTTACGAGTTGAGATAAGGCCGAAGGTGCGCTTTACCCGGAATCTTCAACTTACTGAGGAACTGGCTATCTTACCTCTAAATGCCGAAACACAATTTTTTTTTCATAATTGTTGTTATGGCGTCAGAATTAGGTAAGATGGCGACAGAACCCGGGACCTCTGGATCTGAAATCGGTGGGTTGAACCACTAGACCACAGAGGCGGTTAATAATAATGATATTGGTCTCCGATCAACAAATATGTAAGGCTCGACGCAAACGGGCTACCGACCACAGCCACCGGTGGCCAGCGATAGCGACTTAACACACTTTTTCATACATTTTGTATAGACGCGCCGCACACGTATACCTAGCCGGTGGCGGCCACTCACTACAGCAGTGTTCGCGACTCGCCATTTGTGGTCATTGGCCCGTTTGCGCAGAGTTTTTCAAAGTATTGGCATGTCCTACATTAAAAAACAAATTACACAAAATAAATGCTAAATATAAATAAGGGAGTAGGGAGAATATAAATAACAGAAAATGTTATTTATAGAAACAACAGACATACAGCGAAGGCTTTACTTATAGGGCCTCGTCGGCACCCATTCAGTACAGAACCCTAAATAGGCTTTTGATTGATTACCACAGACCTATTAATTTTGGTAGGTATGTGATATTACTAATTCCACTTCAGATCACACTTTTTTTAATGTACCACGGGGAAGCGATGGTATATACAATTTTAAGTCTATAAAACATCAGTTTCATACATTTTTGTGTCAACATACGTTTCGTGTTCTCAGGTGGCACGTACAAGTAATTACAAAGTAACATTTATGAGAAGGATGTCGTTATCTTTCGCCCGTCTCATTTTATTATTCACCTTATTGTCTCAATAAAAATTCTAGAAGATGGCCTATAAAGTTTAACGCCGCCAGTTTCGCAGTAAAAAGTGTACAATTATGAAACTCGCTGTAAATCACGGAGAGATCAGAGTTATGGGTATTTGAAAGACTAAAATTTACTACGTCTAAATGGAAAACGATTATTTACATTCCTACCATATTGAATTTATTTTATTACAAGCTTTTATTTTGGTTAGCAAGATGAATAAAGTTACTTCATGACGATAGCGCTGAAATTTTGGATACAGCTTTAGTTCTGGTGACAATGAGTACCTAGTATTAGGTATAATATGTACAAAATGGCCATCTCCATAAAATGGCGGCACATTTTGGTTCGTGGTAAGACTTTGTTTAATACAGCTTAGTTAGCTACCACCATCTAACCTAAATCTGTCGCTATAACGACAATTCTTTAGAGGATAGCCAGTTCCTTAGTCTGTTGAGGATTCCGGGTAAAGTTGCGCTTCTACCTTTGGCTAATAATGCAAAAAAAAAGGTATAACTTGAGAACAGGTGAAATGAATGCAAAGCGCTTTCCATCGTACAATAAAAAAAGGTCTTATTTTTGTCACACTTTAATATGGGCTTACAATATAGATATCAAATGAAAGGGATTAGAAAACGATGTCAAATACAATGTTTAACTCTTGTCACACATTGAATACTACAGCAAACCGTGGGCATGTGCCGGACGTAAGTTTGGACGTGCCTCTAACTACCCACAGTAGGTGATCCTCATTATATTATGATTCAGTCTGAGTAGGTGGTGAACAGAGGTTAAAGGGAAAAAGTCGTGATTTTATTACCTATATGGTGGTGTATACAAAAGGAATGAGACCCGAAAATTCCAAATAAAAACTCTCGAGCTCAACTTTCTGAATTTAAATCATTGCATATAAATGGCCCCATTCGAAACCCCACAGCCTCACAGAATCTCATTATTCAAGTTATAAAATCACGCGAGTCTATAAAAAGTGTCAGTTTGTATAATATACAAGCGTTTCGCTTATGTTTCAAATCCTTGGTTTTGTAGTGCGAGGAATACGCACAGAAGAGAGGCGATAAAATTTATTGTCACCCATGCGACATCTGGTGTCTTCCCCTTCACCTGTACCAAGGCACAAGAGATAGAACCAATAACCTTCAAACATAAACCTTTTTTTTGTTTTTTCTACGACGGGGTAGCGCTTGGCCTTCATTTCATCTGGTTACATGTTATGATAAGGCCGAAGGTGCAAGCGCACTTCACCCGGAATCCATAACAAACTAAGGAACTATCTTACCTCTAAATGCCGGAACACAACCATTTTATAATTTTTGTTATGGCAAAAGAGTTAGGTAAGTTGGTGGTAGCTAGTCAGGCGGACGTAAATAAAGTTCAACTACCGACCAAACCCAGCACAATATTGTACTCCCCTGGGGATCGAACCCGGGGCCTCTGGATCTGGAATCGGTGGATTGAACACAGAGGCGGTAAAACCTACCGAGAAAGTTTTTTTTCAAAATGGTTTCGAATTCACGTAATTTGGTATAAATGTGTTGTATATCTATCAGGCTTGCATATAAAAGCAATGACAGAAATCACCAGGCGTGAATTTGCATATTACAGGCGACCTAAATGCTTTTTCAGGAAAGCTTGCTATCAGAGAATAATATATCTTTGTCGTACTCTTTTGGCCTACTTGTATGACAAGTATGACAAACATGAAAAAAAGTTGAACATTCTCCAAATCGTGGTCGCACAGATATATAGATACATACCTATAGCGTATATTATAGTCATATATCAGCAGGTAGACAATAATTACCTATAATAGGTATTATCAGAACCGCAAACTCTTACACCTTAAGGCAAGAAGGGGAAGACAAACGCAAACTGTTTCCCGTAGGTACTCTACATTCAGAAGAATGAAACGTTTACAATCTCAGACTTATATACGTAGTACATAGCGCACTTTTACCTCGATCATAGCCAGTGTAGTAGTGAGAACCTATAGCCCTGTCCTATAAAAAAAAAAAATTGTTTTCTAAATGACCTCTCGGCTGGTTTAGCTAAGCCAAAGCAAGGTTGGGGTTGACAATGGAGTGAGCTTTCGAAGAAGGCTCTGCAGAACAGCTAAGTCTCTTCTTCTTAGCACTCTTCTAGTTGCTATGGTGGCTCATTTACTGTCAACTCAGTCAGGTTCTGGAACTCTACGATATCCGTGCTAATCCCTCGCTAGCTATCTTGAAGAGTCTTAGGTAGACGTCAAAGAGTTTTAGGTAGGTATATGTACTGTCTGTATGTAGGTATTTGAATGAATTAACGAAAACACTTTATTGCACAACATAAAAATAACACTGGATAACTAAAAAATATTCACAATGGACTGTCTTATCGCTTAGAAGCCATTTCTTCCAGACAACCTTTCATGGAGGGGATTTTATGGCTAAAGAGGTGCAACTTAATAGGGTATTTAGTAACATAACATGCTATGTATGTTTAATTATTTGGGTTGAATGTAGGTACTTATTGACCTAGCGAGCGAAGCGTTTCAGTTTCAAGATTGGCTAAAAATGCTTTGGTCCGCTGTCTGTCGGCTGTCGGTCGGTTTGTTCTCACCTACAGGTCGCATTTTTCAACCGATTTTGATGAAAATTGGCACACATTTTCCTCGTTTTTTTTTTTAGTGGATCGCGATTTTTGATCGGGGGGAAATAGGAAAAGGGGAAAGTTTGCTGTAGCGTTATTCATTAACAGATTTCAATTAAATTTGAAAGACACAATGTTGTGAAAACAAAAAAAAAAGGGCTGCAGGGGAAGTTTGCTGTAGAATTTAATTTTTTGATTTGTTTTCTGAAAATTTATACCAACGAATACCAATCAGACTAGGCAGTTCTCTTTGCCTTTGCAAGACAAACCCGTAGACACCAGGACTAAGGGAATGCGAGTTACCGCTAAAACTTATACTCCCCTATATGCTCAAGTCTAAATGAAAAAGTGAAAGAGGAAAGCATCGGTTACTGCGTGGCTACAATATAAGGTCTCGCGAAGTCTACTGTTCTTACAGAACCACTAGTTATTTAATCACAGTACGTATAATTATATTTATTATCTATTGTAGTTTGTCTTATTATTCTTCTATTGGTTTTGTTATTTATTAACGTTATATTACTAGTGAATACCTACTATCAGTAGAATGAATGAATGAATGACTGAAAATACTTTATTGCACACCTTAAAAATAAAACTGGATTACTTTTAACTGTTATCATGAGTTTACTAAAACGGATTGCGCTGAAACTTGGTTCACCTGGACCGAATCACATAGTAACTTTTTATCAAGGAACCATGCAGGCGAAACCGTGAAATATTAATTAATATTCTTACCTGCTTTGTTAATGCAAATTTAAAAACACAGCTCTGCGCATTCAATACAGAAGCTTTGGTTTTCCTCCTAAAAATTTGAATTCAAATCAGCATACGGCAATAACTTTTTTGTAATAGAACCTTTCAACCCTGTTCTAGAGAGATAAGGTTTTTTTATTAGTTTTGATACAGCTTAGCATATTAATTGAATGTTTGAGTTGACATAGCAGCAGACGAATATTATTGTTTTAGATTAGGTACACATTATTGATATTATATTACATTTTTTTATTTTATTTTTTATTTCGACGGGAATTTGCTTATCCTTCATCTCACCCTGTTACAAGTTAAAATAAGGCCGAAGGTGGAGGCGCACTTTACCCGGAATCCTCAACCAACTGAGGAACTGGCTGTCTTACCTCTTTAATTGCCGGTTCACAACAATTTTAGAATAGTTGTTATGGCGTCAGACTTAAGTAAGATGGTGGTAACTAGACAGACCGATTTAAACAAAGTCCTTCCACCAATGTCGTTCAGATTTCAAAGAAAACACGAACTAAAAAAATATCAAAAAACGTTTGCAACTGGTCACGTGTATAATACCACTTGCAAGCACATGGGCATGTGCAAAACGTAAGTTTGGACGTGCCTCTGACTACCCTCTAGTAGCCAATGGATATCCTAGCATGATAATGATACATTCTGAATAGACAATCCTCGAAGGGGAAAACGTTGTGAGTCCATTACTGTTTCGTTTCATAACTTACCTTACCGGAATATATCGCCTTAACAATATAAATAACTAAATATAACAGAACATTAATTTCACACAGCGCCATCTAGGCCCAAACTAAGCAAATATTGTTACATGTGAACTTGATTACGGAAATAATTCAAATTCAAATTTATTTATTTCGTTTGTTCACCATTCAACCGCCGCGCATGTGTGGTCTAGTGGTTCAACCCACCGATTTCAGATCCAGAGGTCCCGGGTTGGATCCCCAGGGGGAGCAATATTGTGCTTAGTTTGGTTGGGAGTAGGATTTAGTCCGCCCGGCTAGCTACCACCACCTTAGCTAATTCTGTCGCCATAATAACAATTCTCAAAAAAATGTTGTGATCCGGCATTTTGAGGTAAGATAGCAAGTTCCTCAGTTGGTTATATATGTTATATATGTGTATAGGCCGCTTCCCAGTGGTAAAAAAAAAAAAAACTTACCTAGGTATATGCTTTTTTTGTAAATACATACTTATCATACAATACAATGAGTCATCTAGCCCTCCATAATCTTGTACCTCCTTTCTCCCTTTATTTCTTCCCTTAGGACTAAGCGATCTGAACAGCATTACTTAAAACATTTCCTTCCCTCAGTTAAAATTAAAGCTAATTAACTTTTTACTCCGCACCCTTGTCCCTCAGAGTTCGCGATTAAAACGAAACAAAAACTTTAAACCACCCCAAGGAGTTGACTATGCATTTTTCCGTGTTTAAGTTTACGGGCTATATTTAATTAGTTTAATTATAACAGCTCTTTTCAAATTGTTTTATTTGTAAGCTTTCACTTTTTCCTTATTACCTGTTATGCGAGTTTGAATTTGAATCATGATTTAAACTCAACATATATAATTATTTAGTTACGAACAATTCAAATAAATATGTGGCCGGCTACAAAAGCTAGAGTAAAATTCCATTTTCGTAGGTTACGAAATCTGAGTAACGAAAATGGGAAAAGGGATAACGAAAGGAAGTCGAACGGTGCCTAAAATTAATTATAAAGCAAGCATATTAACACATTATTTGTAGGTAACATTTCAAGTTTTTAGCTTCAACAAAAAAAAATAAAGATTTTTGATGCACGCACACCGACGGTTTCGCACAATTTGAGGCGATTCTTATATTTACTCTTGTCCGTCTTAAATTTTATATTGTATTTGTTCTTTTGTTATCTGTTTTTGCGGTAATACAATATAATAATAAATACAGAATCAGTGATCATTTCAACGGTCTATTTATAACTGTACATGAAATACAGCTAGCTGACAGACAGAAGGATCGACGGCTGCATAGTGGGTAAAGGGTCCTTTTGGAAACCCTTAAAAAATGAATTATGCGTAGTATCTGTTGAGCAAACAACAAAAACAAAAACTTAAGGCATAAAGGTGTTAAGCCTCGCGTGCCCTTAATTTCACCGGCAACCATATCCTTCAAACCGGTGGCTGAAATAGGTATAGTGGTAGTACTTCCCCGGACGAGCCCTTTCACAAATAAATAAATAAATAAATAAATATTACAGGACAATTATTTTACACAGCGCCATCTAGCCCCAAACTAAGCATATCTTGTAATATGGGAACTAGATTACGGTTAAAATACTTAAATTATTTTTGTAAATACATACGTACTATATGATACAACATCCAAACACAGAAAAAACATCTATATTCATCACACAAATGTTTGTCCTGGGTGGGAATCGAACCCACAGCCTACAGCGCCGAAGGCAGAGTTACTACCAACTGACCTTTAAGGCTTATCAAGGGGCTCTACTGTATTTTTTTTGTAGCCAACAATTAATTCATATGATATTATATTTTACCTTAAAACAAACATGCGTGCTAGCTAATCTAGCATTATCTTAGTAGGTACATACATAGGTAAATTTAAACAAAATGAAAAAAAAAAAAATATTGAGCACTAGCTCCCACACTAGGATACCCTGTGTTGTGGGTAGCTAGTCTCTTCCAATTGATTAGATTGAGATTAGAACTTAGATTGATCTGACCACAGCCACAGTTCAGTTTCCCAGTTTAAATTATATTAGTCTAATCACACACCACAGTTAAAAGTACCTACGTATCTATTGTAAGATCGCTTGATTAAGGTATCCACGGTCACATTTTAGTGTCCTTGATTAGATTTATACAATCTAGCCCAAATAACCAGGGAAAACTTACACTCAATAGATATTCATGGCCAGAATGCAGTTCTAATAGGTATGTACCTATGTAATTATATATGGACTAAGCTTTGACCTGTCATGAAGTGACGTGAAAACTTAAGTGTTGCCTCTCCCCTGCTACTAATACTTTAGCTAGAACTAGAAGTGACTTTATGTTGATACATTAGATAACGAACGGAGAATAAAAAAGAAGTGAACAAAAACATGATAACAATTAACTTACCAGAGTCCTTCTGGTTCACAAATGAGGAATTGGTATCTAAAATAGTTTTTAATTGTTTACTGAATTGGCGTAAGTTGCGAACAAAGATGTCAATTTGACTAAATTCTCTACTGACTACAACACATATTTAAGATCTCCGGAAAGTCCAAGATTTGAGTCATCCATTTTCTACATATCACACACACATGTCTCACACACATGCAACACTTTGAGATCCACAAGCTCCCTTTAAAATGACTATTGTACGTGACCCGACAGCAAAATGTCTTCTTATTCTTTTAATAGTTTTCCTTTTGTGTTCCGATTTGGAAATAGGATCTGATATCCCCCCATTGATTGAGGTAAACGACTGCATGGTTTAAATCTGGAATGTTTTTAAAATACGTGTACTGGGTATCAACAGAACAGTTTGTCTGGTTCACAAAACTAACCAATAAGAAGTTATTTTTCTAAGAAACACGAGAATTGTCCCCCTCAAAAAATCCAAACCAAAATATGATACCTATGCGGTAAAGTGGCTACTCGAAGTGGGCAATATGAGAAAGACGGCGCAATACGTACTTATACGTAGGAAACGGGTGAGCCAGATTGAGTAATTATACTTGCGTTAAGTATAATAATAACTTGAAACGGTATAAAAAAATCAAAAACCTAAATTAGGTACCAACATGTACATTTATATGATTATGATGATGATGTTATAATATATGATTAAATAATCAATAATCACATAAGAGTATCGCGCTATTTCAGAGAAAAAATCGAAAATCTGGCAAAGTTTTAGCAAGTTTTGGGGATTTTTTTGTCATTTTTTTTTTCCTGAAAACCCAAAATTAGGAAAATAATACCAATAATGTACATACCCAAAAATGTATCCACTGGAAATAATCAATGTTTGTCAGACTTATTTTACAGAATATACCTGCCCTTTTTTATACACAAGCATTTTTTGTAGTACATAAAGGTTGACATTAATACCATATCCTTAAATAACCTCGTCTAAAATCAAACTTTCTAGCAACGTACAAACCAGAATATCCCATTATCTTAAACGACACCTCGTTGCCAATACCCACAAGGGTTTCGTAGTGTTTCAAAGTTTTATCAAAGTTCTGAAGTGGCCTATAGAGGATCACGGCTCATGCGGTACGTCGATAAAGGATACAGAAAGCCGCTTGTGGCCGGAATAATTGAACCTAGACGGCTGCAATATCTGGCTAGTTGAGGGTGCTTGGCATGGCTTTGTCTGTGATGCTACAGATACTTAATCTGTGGCATTGGTCTCATCTTAGTAAAGTTGTATAACACCGAAGTATTATCTATTGATGCTATGCCCTTCTTGAAGTTTGGAATCAGCTTCCACTGGAAGCTTCCAGCATCTACAGGACATTTATTTCACACAGCGCCACCTAGCCCCAAACTAAGCAAAGCTTGTAATATGGGAACTAGATTACGTATAGAATACTTAAACACTTTGTAAATACATACGTACTATATGATACAACACCCAAACACAGAACAAATATATATTCATCACACAGATGTTTGTCCTGGGTGGGAATCGAACCCACAACCTACAGCGCAGAAGGCATAGTTACTACCAACTGAGCTATGAGGCGCCCGATGTCTTCAAGGAGAGAGGTATCGGTACTTACACTAACCTCAAGTAGACGGTCGTAATGCAGTGCGGCGTAGGCCATGTTCTTTGTAGATAAATAAATAAATATTACAGGACATTAATTTTATACACAGCGCCATCTAGACCCAATCTAAGCAAAGTTTGTAATATGATAAGCAGATTACGGATATTACTTACATATATATATTTTTTAAATACGTACATATCGATACAACACCCAAACACATAACAAACATCTATATTCATCACACAAATGTATGTCCTGGGCGGGAATCGAACCCACAACCTACAGCGCAGAAGGCAGAGCTACTACCAACTTAGATGTGAGGCTTGTTATATGAAAGAGATGCACTTAGGTGGATTGCTTACTTGTCAGTTTCCAAAAATAAAAATAAACCCTCTGGTTAAGCTTGGTCCATCGTAAATTTCATATTTGCCTGTGCCAGTTTCGAAATCAAGAAAGAGCCGACCAAATTTTTTACCACGGGTTCGATCCCATGGGGAGTACAATAATTGTGCTTGGTTTGGTTCGTGGTATAGGACTTTGTTTATGCTCTGCCGGGCAGCTACCACCATCTTACGTCTCTTATTCCGGGCTAAGTGCGCTTCCACCTTCGGTGTTATCATAATTTGATTGTTTGAAACCAGTGAGATGAAAGCCAAGGGCTTCTCCATCCTACAAAAAAAAAGGTATTTGACACTCGACATTTTAAGATTATCAGCTAGATGAGCTAAAATAAATTGGCTGTAAAACGTCTATCGCACGATCCATAAACTTAAGAAACAAAATCACGAAAACTCCTCCCGAAAAGTATATAAATCCACGTCACAAAGAGCAAAATCGATATACGCAAATCAGTGATAACAGGGGTCTCTAAACTTTTACCGTTCCCCTACTCGATCCGAACTTATCGGCGGCGATCTACAAATCCAATTTCCTAAAATAGGGATCGATCCGACAAATCATCTGGCCGACTCTATTATCCCCCGTTGAAGGGATAAATGGTGACTTGCTCGTAGGTGGACAATGATGGAAAAATATCGGATAGATACCGATTTACTCTCCGATAAACCTTTCCTGTCCGAAGCTGATTGTACAAGTCAGGGTCCTACGGTTCGATTACGGCTGAATGATCTTAAAGCTGGTAGGACAAATCCTCTGTCTAAAAGCGCTGCTTGCGACCGAAGTGCGACGCCAAACCGCTGAGGCAGCGTTGCGTGGAAGTACCAGGTCTTTTAATAGGCAGATTCTGTTGGAAAGTTAGCTCTATCTTACACCTTATTCTCGCCCAAGTAATTCCCAGACGAGCCTCTCAAATAAACATCTGTGGAATATCTTCTATACTATATATTATATATATATACTAACCCCTATTTTTTCTGGTCACGCTATGACTTGAGAACGGCTTGACCGATTTCATTCATATTTTTTTTAATTACTTCTGGTATTTCGTAGAAGGTTCTTACGTTAAAAAATATAAGTTAATTGCGCAGAAACCTAGACAATTTAAGTAAACTTAACGACTACCTTCATTATTAACTTTTTTAATATAACCTTAGCTCCAGCGTTATATACTCTTTGCTAAGCACATTTGAAATAACTGTCGGTGTTTTGACTTGACAGTAAAAGACAGATCGCACACCGCCAATATTTACAAAGATCGCGGAATCAAGACTTCACCAAGCACTTAATAGTTGTCTGTGGACTTCACCATGGAAATACATTAATTTTAAGGGGCAGGAGTGACACAAAAACCACCGCAGCCTTCCGCAGATCTGTTCTCTTCCTTGCTCCTATGCATTGCCGACAACACCTACAAAAGCTAATCAACACGACAGCCGTGACTCTCGCCCGACGTCCTAAGTGCCCGGGTAGCTATCCTGGGGTTGATTTGATCGCTGATCGAACGTAGGGCTTAATTTTTCCGTGTGTTCTTTAGCTTCGTCGTAATCTACACTTTAAATGTTCTCTATATAAGCAAGTGCTTTTATAACCAGTGAATCTAGCCCTATATTTGTAAACTATAGCCTGTATTCTATTACTACAATCTAAATATATATTAGTGGTACTGTGACGGTGTGCGTATAGTGTCTGGACCCCCGGTCCCCCTGTCCATCTTCCGCGTGGCGTGGCACCGAGCTACCTTGCTGCCTTGAGACACGCTTCCTCCACACTCGGCGTCGCCACAAGTCCACGCCATGCCTCATCAGCAGCATACTACAGGATAGTACCAGTAGTGACCAAGTGATTGCTCCTAGAGTTCTAAATACCCTTGAGGTCAGGCCTTCAGTCCATCTTTGTAGCCTAAGAGAGAGACTTCCATACCCCCCACGCCCATTAGCCGGCGCGTCTAGAATCTAACTTATCATCTATAACTATAAACTTCTATCTATATACCTACTTATATCTATTACCCAACAATTTCTATTTACCTTCCTATCACTACCGTAGACATGTAAAACGATATCACGACCAACGCGACAGTGACATTAAGCATTACAATAAACAATATTTTATAGAGATAATAAAATTTACAAACATAAATATAATATCAAATTATAGCCACAGAAATAATAATTATTAGTATTGTAGTACATATTCCAGTTTTTGAATTAAATGAAAGGACAACGTCTGTCGGGTCAGCTAGTCTTATATATAGATAAAACATATCGTACGACGGGGAAGGCGTATCTCACATTGTTTGAAGTTATGATAAGGCAAAAGGTGGCAAATGTTTTTTTATTTGTACGTCTGTAGTAACTAGTGTACTATAAACATATTGTTGACACACTTACACAATGTTGCAGTCACAAGAATACAATACAATGACGAAATATACACAATCAGCCGATTGCGATACGACACACCACCTGGTGCGAAGTAACCAGATACAGTGCTTCTGAAGATGAGCGTTTGAACTGTTTACAACTAGGTTAATGATCTTAAAACTGCTGTGTTCATAACAACGTTTGGTTCGTAGATATCAAAGCAAGAATCTCTCATAAGTGACTCAATTAATCGTAAGAAATGTTTATCATCATGTTTCTGCTATTCCACATTAGGTGGGGTGACATGACTTCATCCTTCTCATCTATTGGACGTCATCTCATCACTCTGCTTAGCTCAAATCATCCCTCACCATGTCACTTTTTCGGCCTGCCTCTGCCCCTGTAAATATAAAATAAGAATATGATACAATTTCGTTTACCTGGATGACGTATTTTTTTCCAATCATTTTGATGACAGATGGACGGACAGACGGAAAGAAGTGATCAAGCGTGCATATAATATTTGAAGAGTTCCCTCGATTTCTCCAGGATTCTATCATCATATCCTGACCTTATGTCAATGGGATCACCTGTGAAGTAAACACTTTAAAAAAAAAAATGGTTCAGGCGTCTTCGAGTCGGGGAACATAAATAAAAAAAAATGATTCCGACAAATTGAGAACCTCCTCTTATTTTTTAATTTGGTTAAAAAAACTCATAGGTGGTATATAGTGCGTAATGTCATATAACCAGCCTATCATCGATCAGAAGCATTCGTGGGGTCTTCGCAGGCTTCACGGAGTGACCTCGGGTTCTTGAGGGTTTCGTTGCGTTGTGATGTGACTCCCATGCATTCCAGGACTACGTGGGCAGCTGACTCCTATTTGTTTAGATACTCTCTGCATAGGTGGCTGTCCGTTGCTCCCGTGGTGAACGTCTGTTTACCATTGTATTGGTAAACAGATCTGTGCGTGGGCAGTGGCCCGTCGCAGTGTCACTATACCCATCCATCCAGTCCTCATAACCACACCATGTAATGCAACTTCTCAACTTATCTGTCACTGGGGCGCCACTTTTACGCTTCCTCTTAGTTACTCTTTCTTCAATTATAAGAAAGTAGCTTTTGCTCGCAGCTTCATCTGTGAATAAAAGGTTAATGCTCGTTGAAAACAATATCTGTGCAATATTTTAGCTCAATCTGTTCTATTGTTTCAGCGAGAAGAACGAACAAACATCTATATTTTTTTTCCCGTTAAGTAGCACTACCACCCACTCTATACTACACATGGATTATCTGGAAGATAATGCTTCGTAGCATTAAGTTCGCCCATGTACTTCTATTTATTAGTGCAATCAAGTATTTTCTATCTATCTATCTGTCAAAACATCCAACCAATCTTTAGCTAGTATATAATTATTGTATTGTGAATTACAACAATAATGGACTTTAGCCTTGCATCTGTCGTAACGATAGTGTCGTCATCTGTCTGTTCTGTCTGTCACTGACATTCTACAACTATTAATACCTATTCCTATATCTTCTTATCTTTTTCATCCCACGGGAACTGATTTATGGGATAAAATGAATCCCATGTTATATTTCTGGTCTACAGCAAAAACTGTGCAAAATATCAGCTCAATCTGTTCAGTGGTTTTGGCGTGAACCATCCAAACAAACTTTCACCTTTATAATATTAGTATGATGTTCATGCAATAGGAATTAAGGCAGCTGGCGTTACCAAAACCCCTTCAGCCACTTTGGTTGCTAACTGGTTCGTAACCAGCTACGTAAAAACAATTTTCTTCACTGTTTTGTAATCAGTTACAAATAAACACTTATTTTCCGTTTTCGTTATATTTTATAACCAGTTATGAAAAAATACTTTTTGTTCTCTGTTATGTAACCAGTGACTAAAACCTTTTTTCTAAATTTTGGCTGCTATCGTTATCTATCATGTATGAGTAGATCAATGTCAATCAATTCAAATGCAAATCAAGTGTCTCTTGTCTGCTTTGATACTGCATTTCCTGCATTTGATTTCTATATTTAATAATATTTGTGCTAATAATTCTAATGATATGATGGAATATTTTCATATTTTGGTGTAACTGATTACAAAACAGTGAAGAAAATTGTTTTTACGTAGCTGCCAGTTAGCTACCAAAGTGGCTGAATGGACCAAAACTATGAATCTAGTTATATGGACAAGATATTCCCTCGTCGACGATGAATAATTATAAACATCTCGGTAACATTTATGAGTGATAGTCTCAATAGCACACGGTAGGCTCATCGTAAATCGGGGCCCAGCGCTTCTGGGGACCTCGGCTCTGGCGTCGAATGGTCCGTGTCATAGAATCTAGAAATCAAAATGTTGAACCGCCTTCCTTTCAGAGAATTGAAAAATTAAATCGAAAAGTATACTTACGTGAAAATCAAATTTTCAAATGATTTTCCTCAAAAGATCCTCACCATGTATTTTTTATTTTTAGATCAAGTTATTTTATTTATTTTTATTATGATGGCCTACTTTTCATCAAATGATGTAAAATCATACATTTTCATCCGTTAATTTCAATTGTGAGCGTTCGATTTTCGATTAAACAGAATGAAATATGGAACCGACACATTGATAACAAACTTTTTATCAAGCTGCCATATGCTTTTAGGGCTATGAATTTATAACATCTGGGTGTTGTATTATATAGTACGTATGTATTTAAAAAAGTGTTTAAGTATTCTATCCGTAATCTAGTTCTCATATTACAAGTTATGCTTAGTTTGGGGCTAGATGGCGCTGTGTAAAATTAATGTCCTGTAATATTTATTTATTTTATCTTGTTTTCGAGGTTCCGGCGAAGGCTAGAAACAAAGCAGAATAGAAAATAATGGAAGAGACATAATTCTTCAAGGATGAAAATAACGCCTAAGCATCTTAAGCCAAGCCAACCTTAGAATCTTACCTCGGTTTCGTCTAGCAGTGCAGAAAATTCAGCGCATCTGGTGCAACGGATTACACTCGCTTCGTTAAGCCTTTGTAAACTAGATCGTTACGTTTAACCACAGACATGTTTCACGGCGGTTCTAAGGCACACTGCCCGTACCTTACGTGGCTCAGTCTAGGTCGCGTTACGCGTATGTATAGTGCCTTATACAAAGTATTCTGCGTGGCCTCACCACATACTTTGTTTTACGCCGCGCGTAATATGGTCTACAAGTCATCTTGCGTTTGAGCATGCAGAGGCAGCTTAAAGCATAATGACTGGATTTCATACACACTTTGCTACATTTGATACTATTCCATATACTTATTGTTTTTTTTTATGTTTTTCGGTAACTTTTACAACTGTGTTGGATGATGATAGTATTCACAGTTATAGGTACTATAGGCAGAATGGGATAAGTATAATCAGGGCACACAAACGGACGCGACATTCATTGATGGAGTACCGAAACCAACTGGATGACGCGGCTCGCAAGGCTTCCTTCACAGATTTCAAAGAGGGTAGTCAAATCAAGTAAGGTGATAGTAACATCAAAATACCCTATATTTTTCTGAGCAGAGATCGAACAATCCTTTTACAACTCTGCCCGAGTTGCAGGGTCGCAACCGCCACGTTAAACACACACTAAATTAATTAATTTGTTAGATAATATAGGATAAGATTGGTATATTTCGCTATGAGGCCACAAGAAAGATAGGAGACTCATAATTCAATAGTAAAATTTAACACGTTGAAAAATATCAGCGAGGTTTATTGCGTTTAGTTTATACTTTGTGCCGCACCAAAGTTTAGCATACCGGCCTTACCCTGTCTTTCCAGGGTTCAACCTCAACCAAATGTCGCAGTACCTGGATTTACGGCAGCCACTCTAAGAAGATCTCTAAACATCTTCCGTCACGCAGTAGTCAGTGAAAACGCCGTACCTTTCACTCCCCTATGGGTCAACTTGAGTTGGTGGGTAGATAGGTAAATCATAACCTGGGATCCGAAGTCGGCCTGCTGATGCCATGAAAAGTGTAAGCGATTTTAGGATTTTGCGGGTTAAACTAAAAGTAAATAAGGTTTAAACTTCGGGTTTAAAACTAGTTGCATTGGGCTTTGTAGACAGATTATAATTTACTCTGGTCTTCTGTATTGTAATGAAATACATGGTAGGCAAGATCATTCGAACTAAGATACACTAAGATTTAAGATAAGAAATATGTTTATTCACAAACACGTCGTAAGCGATTTTAGGACCCTTTTGCGGGTTAAACTAAAAGTAAATAAGGTTTAAACTTCGGGTTTAAAACTAGTTGCATTGGCCTTTGTAATAGACAGATTATAATTTACTCTGGTCTTCTATATTGTAATGAAAAACATAGTAGGCAAAATCATTCGAACTAAGATACACTAAGATTTAAGATAAGAAATATGTTTATTCACAAACACGTCGTAAGCGATTTTAGGACCCTTTTGCGGGTTAAACTAAAAGTAAATAAGTGAAACTTCGGGTTTAAAACTAGTTGGCCTTTGTAATAGACAGATTATAATTTACTCTGGTCTTCTATATTGTAATGAAATACATGGTAGGCAAGATCATTCGAACTAAGATACACTAAGATTTAAGGTGAGAAATATGTTTATTCACAAACACTTCAAAATAATATTTACAAGAGAAGCAGTCGGATTTCCTAAGGTCTGCTCAAACGGTATATAGGTAACCGTTGACATGTATTATTGTATTTATGAAGTATACATATATACAATAATACAGGGAAAGTGTGTAAGTTTGGATGGGAATCATCTCGGAAACTATTCGTCCTCCGATTACAATAATTGTTTCACCAATATTTAGAATGGACTTTTAAGCTTAGCTAATATAAGCTACATTTACATATTCTTTTAACATTAGAAGCCGTTTAATTTGAAGCGACGAATTTTTAATGCCGTGCGTCTATTTTTTTTTTCTTTTTTTAATAATTTCACAGTCACTAATTTAATTTCACGCAACGCCGCAGACATACCTAGTGTTGTACAATCAGAACCTGTAAATTGGGCTTAAATATGAACTTGTGTTCGGCCAGTTCACCATTAAAGTATTTTCAGCTCTCCTTTCCTGAAATATCTCTCCTGATTGTTGGATAAAACATTCAAACTATAAACACACCTCTGCAGCGGAGCGCACTCCCGAATTATAAATAGAACGGGTCGATCCTGGTGCTTCTGAATACATACCTATTCTGATGACGTAATATCGTGTCGCTGAATGTTTATAAGAAGCGCTGAAATGCATCTAAGACACAGATATTTCACCAAGGCACCAACTTCTTCTCCCAGGGAAACGTCATCAGGGTGACGACCGGAATAGAATAAGCAGACTTTTTTTTTATATAACTAGAGACGGAACAAGCAAGTAACCCACCTGATGTTGTGCCTATCTTGCCTTTTTGCCTTTAACAATGTCTTACTAATACTCTTAATGTCAAACCAGTGTTAGGTCCAGAGGTCCCGGGTTCGATCCCCAGGGGTACAATATTGTGCTTGGTTTGGTTGGTGGTAGGATTTTTTTTAAGTAGCTAGCTTCCACCATCTTACCTAATTCTGAGAGTGGTTCTGTCGCAATACTTAATAACAACTCTTAAACTTTTATTAAAATAACTACCTATCGTGGATCAACGAATTCATTTTGGAACGCGTGCGTCGTGAACCGTACTCACCCTGATGATGTCCTTCGGTCTCATCAAGGACGAAACGTTGGTGTTTTACATTAATAATTAGGTTCGTGGAAATTCCCGTATGTCCAAAAATGAACTCTTAAACTGTTATATTCCGGCGGTAAGATTCTTCAGTTTCTCAGTCTGTTGAGGATTCCAGGTGAAGTGCGCTTCCACTTTCGGCCTTATCATAACTAGAAAATCAGGTGAGATGAAGGCCATGCATCTTCCCGTCATTTAATATAATAAAAAAAGAAGAATTTGATATTTTGATGGCTGTAGTGAATTGCGAGCATCATTTAAAAATGGTTTTTATTATGTAAAATTAACTTGTGTCGGACCTTACTTGACAGGAGGAAAACAGCAAGGTGTTTTCTTACAAATGTTATTTAAAAGTAACAAAACCGGTCAAAATGGAGGGTACATTCATCTACACTACACACATCAACAATATCTAAACGAACTTGAATTTTTGAAAACTTGAAAACATTATTATGAAAGCAATAGGTATATACTATTGCATTAAAGCTTGTCTTATGCCCAAATTATTTAATAAATAAAACCGGACAGCAGGATTTCGCTATTGTTGTTTATTTGCAAAAGGCTCCAGCTTAAATTTTCATGGCAATTAATTAAGAGCCAAGAAAAACAGAGTCGAAATTAATCAAACAACTACATTTTATTTGAAATACTTTATAAAATATGCTCTAGTAAATTTGTCTTAAGATCTAACTTTACTAAAATCTAGAATGCCCATACACTTTTCCTAGATATTGTTGATGTTTGTTTATAATTTTGCGGATGGACCGATCTTTTTGGTTTGCGGGTTAAAGCTTCAAATTCACAATTGCCGTGCCGGTAGATGGCGCTACGTTCGCCGCGAGATTATGAACGGAGTCCCTTGCGTTCCGCTAGTATTGTATAGAATAGTGTTGTCTTTTCGCGACAGTTATCCAAACGTCAATTAACACTACAGTTTAACTTGGCTCACTGCGAGATTGCCTCCATCTCTGCTTATCGTAGATAAATGAACTGCAATTCGCACCAGTTTTGATACGACTCATTTTGTGGACTCGGTAGTTCAACGCTAACACGCCTCTTGCTATCGTAGAGAACTGGTAGGAAAAGTTGGAGCTAAAAAAGTATTAAGACCAAAGAAAGGACATCAAAATCTAGGATATCAACTAACGCAGTGATCTACGACGGTGGCTTTTCTTTTTATTATTGTACGACAAAGCAGTGCTTGGCCTTCATCTCACCTGGTTTTCAAGCTATGATAAGGCCGAAGGTGGGAGCGTATTTCATCCGGAATCCTCAACATTCTGAGGAACTGGCATCTTACCTCTAAATGCCGGAACACAACAATGGCCCTGTTGACGATGACCCCAAGAACCACTCCAATCTTGAACTATGAAAAATACTTTACACCAAAACAACCTACCACTTTCTTTCACGGTTTATTGGCAACTAATTCAAAATAAGTACAGACAAAAGCTATCAAAAGGAATCAAAATAAAACTTCATAAAAAGAATACAAAAAAAAACTATAAACAGCCAGTCTGATCGTCAACAGGCCCCTCGCCATTTATCTATAGTGTCCAATATGGCAACAGGAGAGTTAAAAGTAGTTAGGCATCATCACAGGATACTGCGACCAGAACTTACACCTGTTCAAAACTGGAGTCACGGACAGCGCTCTGTACCGAGGCTTCTTACGCAGGAAACAATAGAACACGTGATCCGTTACTGCTCGGCTACAGAATCAACGAGAAGATTGAAAGAGTGTCCGTATGGATGTTTCTTATAATTATTATCCATAATATATTTTGATTTGTACTAGTTTCTTAAAAAGCGGTAGGTAAGTAGGTACACTAGGTCCTTTTAACTTTTCGGAGAATCTATCGTAGACCTCACCCAATGCACAGTCCCAAGCCAAGAGGTCAAAAACTTGTCCATTTAAAACAAAAAAGACCGAATATCATTGTTCACTAATATCTTAAATATCGAGGAAAATATGGCACCATATCTGATCCTTATCTGTACCAACATATAACAAGATTTTGGCATTCAATAGGCGGTATATAGGCCTATGCCTGCTTAGGCAGGTACCTCACTACGATTCGGTCCAAGTTTACGCAAGCGGAGGTAATTTTCTGGATACGCGCCATAAGTAGGGAAGTCAAGTAGGTAAGGTCTGCCATTGATGAATATTATTGTTCATCCTAAGTAAGTAGCCTACTCGAAATAAACAGTTAAAGCGCTTATATGGAATATGAATTTAGCATCTGGTTTTAGTTAAGTACTATATCAGGTGTGTATATAACAAATGTTTTATTCAGAAAGAAAAACTACACGCAGCATTCGTTTTTATTCGTAAATTCTAGTTAAAAATATTCACAGACGATATACACCAACAATTGTTGTCAAATTGTTGTTGATATACATATATTTGTATTTAATCTCACTCTCTCGCAGGCTTTATCCTATAAATTTTGATCCTTTATAGTGTCGCTTATTCGTTTCATAGAGTTTAAAAAATAAGTTTCACTAAAACAAATATATTAATGTCACTATCAAATAAATAAAGAATGTTCAATGCAATAACACTAGTTTTTTGTGATATAATCATAAAATAAAACCACACGTCTTAAGAAGTGAAAATCTCTGTTGTTCTCCTTTTGGCACAGATCTTGCAGCCTTTGAAACGAAACGAACCAAGCCAGATTCTTGAAACTGTGGAAACAAGGCCTCCGACGTCCTACGTCGACTAATTGACCGGCGAACAGACAGACGCGACTTGCATTATTTACGCGATCGATATCCGGCCTGGAGGTAAAAGTTGGGACCGGATGCCAGTACTTATCATAACTTGGTAACCAGATGATATGAAGGCCAAGTGCTTCCCCGTAATACAATAAAAAAAAATGTGTCAAGAATCAGAAGGGTCAAAGTCAAAGTCAAAACGCATTCATTAGGACTTTTTAAGATTATTTTGAACTGTCAAACGTGAGAATTTAATTTATTACAAAGTATCTAGTTTTCTAGTACCTAATGAAGCAACGTAGATTATGTTGTCTTTGAAACCACTAAATAGGACATGCGCTAGAACAGCACATTAAAAAGGTTTGTAGGCTGATAAGCAATAGTTTATAGGCGTAGTGATTATGGCAACTCTCAAACTTTGGTTTTTGGTGGATCTGTCGCCATAACGACAATTATTTAAAAAAATTAGAGGCATTTAGAGGTAAGATAGCCAGTTCCTCAGTTTGTTGAGGATTCCGGGTGAAGTGCGCCTCCACCTGCCTTATCTTAACTTGTAACCAGGTGACATGAAGGCTAAGGGCTTCCCCGTCGTTCAGTAAAAATAAATAAAAAATAATACGCTTTGAGTGAATGCTCCGAACGGCCGGTCATATGAAAAATGTTGACAACCACATCGATATTCGTCGAGCGGTTTGTCACACGTCCGAAACAGAAGGCAACAAATTGTTGAAATATGTTGATAGTCTCTATGCAGCCATTTTGTAAATAAAAAAAAAACACATCGAGTGTCTTTGTTTTGCTTTTCGATACGTAGGTTTTCGGAAAAGATCGTTAATATTGTCTTTTTTAAATTATCGCGATTAGAACACATTATTTTGATAAGAAAAAATGGGTATTTATAGTAATATATTATATACCTATATTGGTAATATTCATTACGTGTATTTTACCTGTATTTATGAGGCTTTACCCGTGGTCCCACTGCTTTAACCCCCTGGGGTTATCCCAAAGTTTCCATGGGGTTGCACCAGCTGGTTGACCTCGGCAGACAATGTTGAGGGTTCACGACATAATGAGTTTGTTAATAGCGATGAGACTGCATTTTTTTCTTATAGGTATATAAATGATGCCCCTGTAAAGATCAACATGGAGAAAGATTCATCAGTTGTGCCGACAAGAGTCAAACTCTTTAATTAAAGAAGAAGAATATTAATAAGTTCAATACAATTATCTTTGGGTGAATAAAGAATACTGTAATGTATTGTGTTTGGATATATTTAACGAGTTTGCTAGAATTCGAAGTCCAAGGTACTGGTGTGACTGATCAGATGTGTACCACTCCAGTCCAAGATGGTAATGACAATGTCTATGGTGGGACCACCATGTAGCATTGTTAAAAGATAATTCACATTTCATATGTTTCTGGACCGAAAATGTTTTTTTTATACAACTAGGAGACGGAACAAGCAAGTAGCCCACCTGATGTTAAAGTGCACTCTTGCCTATAATAATGCCTTACTGCGTAGGTCAAATTCACAAGGAACATAGCCTACACGGCACTGCATAGCGCCCGTCAACTTGAGGCATAAAGGTGTTAAGCCTCGCGTGCCCGCAATTTCACCGGCGACCATACCCTTCAAACCGGAACACAGCAATGCTGCTTGGCGGCTGAAATAGGTATGGTGGTAGTACTTCTCCGGACGAGCCCTTTCACAAGGGGCTCTATATATCTCTACTCATATATATTTTTATTATTGTAAAGTACCGGCCATCGCAAAAACGATTCATTTCGATGCGACGACGCGTCGAATACGCACCGAACGCTAGCAGTCAACACTCACCTTCCACAAAACACAGTGATTTGAACGATAATCGTTTCAATTACAATGATATTTTATATTCTCAGCCAATATAAGAGTTTCCTGCAGCCGCAAATATCTAGCCCCTTACAAGCTATGTGTAATTTTTTTTTATTGTAAGACTAGGTTTCTCGTGGTAGCTTTACCCAGAATCCTCAACAGACTGAGTAACTAGCTATCCTACTATAAGTATGACTGTGTACTAATTCAGGTCTCTAGCTTCTCTATAAAATCCAGAGCTTGCTGAATTTAGCAAAAATAGCAGAAAATCCCTTTCGAAAGTTTGAAAGAGGTTGCAGAAAATTTTGCACATGAAAATGCACGAATTTGAAGACCACTTCACTTACCGTAGGGTCCTCTTGACACTTACATCTAAATCCGTAGATTTTTCCATCCGTAACGTGACACTGTGCAGACGAGCGGTCTCGACTAACAAATCTAATTTGTCCGCCGATCGGCACGTCCAACTTTTGACGGAGGACTCTGTGAAGCACCATTCAACTCTCAGCCTGATAAAAAAAAAGATAGATAGTTACGTTTTTCACGTAAATATCTACGAGCACCTAGCAGTTATAGTCTATTCTCGATGACTGTTATGTTTTTGTTAGCAATTGCGACATCATTTTTGATTGCATTGGAAGTAAAAGCTCGGACAAACGATCGCAAACAGAAATAGCAGACGTTTCTCGGAAAGCCACTAAACTTTAAGTGAGTGAAACATGTGTGCCGTATGTCAAAAGAAAAGTGGGCGATAACTACAACATAATTTGTTCCCAGCAGACAACGGTCACGTGGAAGGCCCAGGCGTAGTTGGCGAGATGAGTTAGTTAAAAAGATGACATGATAATGAGCCACTTACATAATGTCCGATTGGTCAACAGTAGAGATTTATGTAAGAAGGAAAGCCTTTGCCTCGCAATGGGACACCCCAGGCTAATAATATAATTAGAAGTGCGTTATATTTTGAAATCGGGGAGTATGATTATTTTAATAGCTACGTGCTTTTTCATTCCAAAAGTGATTTCAACATATTTCCCGGTAAAAAGACCCAAACTGAATCACAGATCGATACACATCTTATTCAAATGCAGCTGTAAAACAAACCTCAGTCGATGAATACAGAGATTAGCTGAACACTATCGAATTTACTCGCGTCTAGCGCCATTGAATCAATGAAAAACACTGTGTGTTGGCATCGTGCCTAATTACTAGGCTTTTCGCTAATTACCTACTGAATCTACAGTCTACACTCGGAGTCAGATACAATGAGCACCCTATACTTTAGAAAAAAACCTTATTAAATTATATCCAATTTATTCGGTGGTCTTGCCGATATACTTACTAATAGTGCGCCCGGAACAGAGATCTCGCGGTTTCTGGTTTGTGCTAGGTATTATTTCTTAATAAGTAAGTTATTGATAATACGATAAAAGCGTGCTTACCTTATTATATTATTGTGAAATAATGTAGGTAATAGGATTAGGTAGGTACACTTTACTCTAAATACATCTTCTCCAACTCTTTTTATTCACCTGAGTATTCGAGGCTCTCTCTCTTTGGTAACTCTCACCATCGGTACCCCTTGAAAGCCATCCCTGTAGTAATTCTTGGATCTAACCCATGACATCTAACTTCGGAACCTTATTAAGTGAAAACATAATCAATAAATAGACCAGTTTTCAATTAAATAAGAAGCCAAACACCCCACGTTCCTTACTTTGAAGACCTGATGATCATCCTTTGCAACCCTTTATCTTGAAATCTGCCCTTATTAAGGAACGAAATTACACATCCGTGTTACAAAAATAAACATATTTTGAAAACTCTTGCCTCACTCGATCAATAATTTTTGTTTTTGTTGTTTAAATTACATTGTTTCTTTGTAAATTATAATTAATAACAAAAACGGGTCTTCATCGCGTTACCTTTTTATTTTTTTTATATTATTTACAATGGTTATGTAGGTGGACGTAAACCAAGACCTAAGCGCGCAGGTAAGAACGAGATGGAGGTATGCAGAAAGTATTACAGGACATTAATTTCACGCAACGCCATCTAGCCCCAAACTAAGCATTAGATGAGTGAAAATTGAGTTAATGGAATATCTTATAATCTAGTTCCCGTACTTGTAATATGGGAACTAGATTACGGATAGAACACTTAAATACTTTTTTTTTTGTAAATACATACTTATCATACAATTCAACACCCACACTACAGACAGCCTACGTACTTACCTTGCGTGAAGGGGGTGACGGACAAAATAGGAAATATTCTTAGGAGATATTCTATTAACACAATTTTCACTCCTCTAACGAAAGTGCCCAGGAACAGTTCGCAACAGCGAACGCCCAAGGACGTTATACCATTTCAATCACCTGGCGTGTACAAGATAGACTGCAGTTGCGGCCGTTCATACATTGTACAAACCAAACGCACTATAGCCGAACGCGTAAAAGAACACATTGCAGCTGTCAAGAACCGCTAGATGAATAAGTCTGCGATAGCGGAACACCTAGTGGACTCAGGGTCAAATCATTGGATCGAACTGCACAAACCCAAGATTCTGTCCAATGAACGCTATTATCATAGAAGAATGATTCGTGAGGCGATTGAGATTAGAAAGTACCCAAATTTCAATCGCGAAGACGGCTATAGACTCTCAGCTTCTTGGAACCCGATCATTAATAGGTGTTTTCGCCGTGACGATACATCGAAGTGCGAGGATGTAGTGCGTGCTGTGTGCCGCAGTGAACACTGACTCATCTGTTGCCAATAAACAAGTGAGGGTAGTTGGAGAAACTACCTCACAACGACGACGACAGTAGCAGCGAGTACTTCAGTCTACCCGTGACCACGGCCGTTGTAACACGGGCGAAACTGTCGGGAATATAAAAAGGTACGCGATGAAGACCCGTTTTTGTTATAAATCTTTGTAATTTTTTTTTATGTCTGCTTTTGGTAACTAAAAATACTCGTATTTATTTCTTAATTTCAAAGTAAAAAACCAAATTAGTGGCATCATCCACGGTAAAAAGGTATACTTAGAGCGTTACATTTTGCATAGAAGTGTCCTCGTAAGTCACTTGATTAAAGTTTACTTTCAACTGTGTCCACAGATTATAAAACGAATCCCACTGATTACCGATAGATACCGCTTCAATAACTTTGATCAAAAGATAAGTTAATCTTCGATAATCTATCATGAAATTTAATCTACTTACCTCATCTAAAGAGCATAAACATCATACGAAATAGTTTGAGAAACTTTGCTGGTTACTTCGCAAGCCTGAAATTGATGAAATCAGGTGAACTTTTATCTTTTTCTAAAGTTTAACATTAAACAAATTCTGCCAAGTGTACCTTACTATTACTTGAGAGTTCCGTATCGTCATATTATTATTTCCTTGCAATGACATTATATGAATGGTTGTAGTTTTTTTTTATTGTTTGACGGGGAAGCGCTTTGCCTTCATCTCATCTGGTTTTAAAGTTATGATAAGGCTGAAGCTGGAAGCGCACTTCGCCCGTAATCCTCAACGATCTGAGGAACTGCTATATAACCTGTAAATTCCACCAACAACTTTTTTAATTGTTAATATGGCGACAGAATTAGGTAAGATGGTGGTAGCGGCCTTAAACAAAGTCCTACCACCAAACAAACCAACCACAATATTGTACTCCCCTGGCGGTCGAACCCAGGACTTCTGGATCTGACACCGGTTGGCGAACCACTAGGCCACAGAGGTTGTTAACAGTCGACGACAACAATTCATAATTTTCAACATTAAGCTATTACAACGTCTGGTAAATTATGTTACTACATTTGTATATACGCTTGATAGATATATACAGGACATTACAGGACTTTAAGTTCACACAGCGCCATCTAGTACCAAACTAAGCAAAGTATGTATTAAGGGAACTAGATTACAGATATAATACATATTTGTTTACTTTTTTTTACAATATCTTACAGGATATTAATTTCAAACAGCGCCATCTATCCCCAAACTAAGCGTAGCTTGTAATATGGGAACTAGATTACGGATAGATGCTTAAATACTCTTAATATTCGTGTATCAGATGAATACTTTTTATGGCGGAACTCTAAAACAAGTAGGTACCTATAGTGGTCGGACGGAGGTCGCTAAAGCTTGGTTTAATTAAAAGTTACCAGAGGACTTCATCTTTGATAGATATTTACTGGGATTATATCTGAATACAGGCTCCACAGACTACCGTAGTAGTTTTATTGGAAAAGAGTTTTATCATTTAGCATTTTCCTCGTACAAAGGAAAGATTTCAAGTCCCGTGGTGATTTCTCATTGTGATACCACCTATGTGGCAGTAACATGAATCTACAGGTATGGTAATTGTATAAAATGTGATGAAGGTAGGTACAGTAACCTGCACTAATATGTATACACTTACAATTTTTATTCAATAAAAAGTACAATTAAACTAACTATGTACAAAGGAATCAGTCAGATTACCTAAGGACCGTTACAAACGGCCTATAGGTAACTCAACTTTCCAGACCAGTACCAGACGGAAGCGTGCCCAAGACACTGGCTGCATTGCCACGCTGAATAGCTATGCTAATTCGCTGGCCTAAATAAGAGCCAGCCCTTGGATCACGTGTCGCCTCAATCAAAAGCCCCGCAATATTTTTGAAAACCCGGAGGGCACCGGCTCCCCACGGACCCAAGGTCTCCACCCCAAAAGGCTCAAATAGGTAAGCTCTGTCGAGACCACTATATTTGCGCCTTTTGTGATCCTCGGCCGAATCAGCCGCCGCACCAGCCCTAACTGATGTCCCAGGCAGATGAGATGGCCTACCCATTTCCCAAGGGACAAGAGTCATACCGTC
Source organism: Venusia cambrica (assembly GCA_951394065.1). Lineage (NCBI taxonomy): Eukaryota > Metazoa > Arthropoda > Insecta > Lepidoptera > Geometridae > Venusia > Venusia cambrica. Next base: position 3,431,582 of record OX596044.1, on the reverse strand, counting down.
GGGCCGCTTACCATCATCACGTAACAGACCATTCGGTTCAAGAACGGCTGGCACATTAACACTAAAAAGCTCGACGGATAATGTCATTAAGACTTGCGTGGCGCGAAATCCTGCCGGCAGACCTTGTGCACGAAAGTCCGTGAAAACCAAATAGATCTACGGCCGCACCGCACCGGCACTGGTGAGAGGCGCAGCATCTTGCACCCAACCGAAGACAAGTGGCAATACGGAAAGTTACAGGATCCATAAGTGTACCGGTATTGTAGGATGGATGTGCTTGCAGCCAAAGACCTGATTCCCATTTTGAAACAGCTAAGAGACGAGCATGATCTGTGGAGGTTGAGCACGTATGTAATAGATAATTCCGTGTCAACTCGCACAGAGGCCCGTCCCACTGCCGTTGTGCCGAAAGGTGTTTTGGGGGATCGGTATTAGGGCAAGCACTATGCCAAGCATTTCGATCCTCGTCAAGATAAGAAATTTGGAGTATATTGCCAGAAACAGCCGAAATTGATGGTGTTAGAATTTTCTCAACCAAAGAATGAGTACTATAGACGGAAGACAAGAATGCTGGCAAAGCAACACTAGAAATTTTGCGTATGCCTAAGCCGCCTAATCGAATAGGCAATAGGAATGAGGCCTGCGACCATGCTCTGTCATCCAACTCAATATTCAAAACCGTGGAAAGGGTGTTCTTTAATATGTTGTCTAAGCCTTCCACCAGCTCACTGTGTTTCCACAGTTGACAACATCGTAAAGCATAAGTAAATTTTGGGACAAAAAGGCAAAATTTTATAATGGTGAAAGCTATATAAATACTTCGATCTCCTGATCGAGTTCGAAATTCGAAGTACCTATGTCCTCATAGGTACTTTCTTATGAAGATAAGACTGCGTACATTAGGCGCCGATGAGCATTCTACCTAAGTGAAGTGCATTGTGTGGTTGCGGAAATCTCCATTCGAAGGACTATAGTTGATTCGTTTGTCGTCTAGACCCGTTTGGATTTGATATCGATAGAGCGTCTGGTTCACGCGTTCAGAATATATTTTTTTGAAGTCATCAAAAATCAAAAAACATCTATGGGCGCGTTGGACATTTAAAGGACGAAAACCATTGATTTCGCGACGCTGTTACACTTACCGACACCATTTTTGACACATATTACTAGAAAAACATTTCAAGTAAACTCTTTGACAAAAACAATAACGTGTAACATCCTTTAATGTAATTGAAGGTACGTAAATGTTTTTTTTTATAATATTATAGAATGCAAATAACCAAATATAACTATATTACGGTTTTTTTTTTCTGAACAACTCTTCCAGAGCATTCGGTAGATTTGACCTTTTTCATTTCAAACTATCAAGCCGAATGCAAAAACCTTGCCCAGCCATTAAATAAAAGAGCTATAGAATTGCCTACATAACATTCCTGTTGCGAAAGTTCCCAAGGGGAAATAAAGGGTAGAGAAAGGTTTGGACTACGGGTATTTAAGTAGATATACAGGTGAATATTTAATCTGTTCCTTGTGATAGGAATCGCAGCTGACACCTTGCATAGGACATCGACCCGTGATCTGTGATCTTATAAAAGATTTCTGCAGTATTAAAACATTCATTGTTTCATTAATTTAGGAACAATATACGAGTAGTATGGCTATTGATAGTCGAAATAAGTTTTTAGCTAATTTTATTGCTTACAAAAAATTTTAAGAATCGATTCAATTACTTATTAAAATATAAAGGCTCTTTCTCTATGGTATGTTTTTATTTTTTTTATATTTGGTTAGCTTTTTAGCTCTAAACCAGAGCGATAGGATGTGTTCTAGAAAGGAGCGAGCTTACCCGGAATGAATTTTAACAACGATATACCTCAGATGTTGTCTGAACTGTAGGACAAATGATAGAGACGATGACTGACTGGGCTGCTATGATAATGATGGAGATGCCACGGCAAGGTAACCGATTTAAGGTTTAACCGCCTCTGTGGTCTAGTGGTTCAACCCATCGATTTCAGATCCAGAGGTCCCGGGTTCGATCCCCATGGGGAGTACAATATAATGTGCTTGGTTTGGTTGGTGGTAGGACTTTGTTTGTGTCCGCCTGGCTAGCTACCACCATCTTACCTAATTCTGTCACCATAATAACAATTCTAAAATTGTTGTGTTCCGGCAGTCAGAGTTAAGATAGCCAGTTCCTCAGTTTGTTGAGGATTCCGGGTGAAGTGCACCTCCACCTTCGGCCTTATCTTAACTTGTTACCCGGTGAGATGAAGGCCAAGCGCTTCCCCGTCGTACAAACAACAACAAACAAAAAAAAAAGGTAATGTTTTAAATTATTGCTATAAGTTCTTTACCTGTAGGCTTGTCTTGTTTTCATATTATTATACGACGGGGAATCGTTTGGCCTTCATCTCACCTGGTAACAAGTTAAGGCCGAAGGTCGAGGCGCACTTCAGCCGGAATCCTCAACAAACTGAGGCACTGGCTGTCTTACCTCTAAATGCCAACACTTTACAAAAAACATTCAAAAGCAAATGAATCAGAAATCAAAAACAGAAACATGCAAAGCGGATTCCGTTTCAACAAAACCAAATCCTTGTTAAAATGAGCTTTCACAAATGAAAGGAACCAAGAGCGGCCTTGTTACCCAAGATATAAATGGAAATAATAACAGAGCCATAATTTTTATGTCACATCACAAAGTAATTACAAATCGTAATGTTTGTGTTTGTTGCTAGATTAGAATCCCCTTAAATGTAGGTAGGGTTGTAGGTACTAATTGTGTTAGTCAATTGCGTATATATTACTACACTGATAGACTAAGGCTAGGTGTAAGTTGGAAACGCTCACCGAGGGTTCCTACACACATTTCAAGGTAAAATATACAGTTTTCTTTTATTTATTAAGATTTTTTAGGATCATTTTAAAACGTCAAATCCACCGCGTGTTCTGAATCGCGACCAGCACACAAGAAACTAGTTCCATTAGCACACTTTGGAGATGGAGCCCTAAAATACCACTAGGACAATGATTTCTGATGTATCATGTGGTATTTTTATGCCTCAAGTTGACGGGCGCAATGCAGTAGCGTGTAGGCCATGTTCTCTGTGGATGTGACCTACGCAGTAAGGCATTGATATAGACGAAAGATGCACTTAACATCAAGTTGGCTACTTGCCTGTTATGTCTCCTAGTCGTACAAAAAAAACTTGATCGAGTCTTGCATTAATAATTAGAACACAAAATATGTTTACTAACATTTATTTATCACAAGACTCCAACCCCGTTAACCAGAATAAACAGCTTATATCCGTGCACATTAGTGTGTATATTGGCCGGGGGCGATTTACGAGGCTAAGGACCAAGAAGCCTTATCTGCGATATGAAAGATTTCATTAAATCATGCCTTGCCCGCAATAAAACAGTTTGATACCGCACTTATGTCATAAGGAGTCGGGTGACCGAGTTAATGACGTGTACCATTTTGACCCTTGGAGTGTGGCACAAAGATGAGGCACGAGCTGCTAACTTTCATTTACTTTTGCATAAGTAACTGAAATTTGGCAGATTTTTATTTTATTAGAGAATGACATTGCAAAAATGGTAAACATTTTTGCGATGTCATTCTCAAATCCAATGTCACTAATATTTGTTACTACAGCAACCTGAAATCAAGAATAATATTTAGTTGAAAAATCTGCAATATTTCAGTTCCCTTTGCATAAGAAGTAAACATTTTTAATTTAATATCACAAAATTTATATTTTGCTGTCTTTAGGTAGCGACAATACGGAAAAGATCAAAAGTGACCATTTTTTGACAGCTGGAAATCTCTACAGATAGACGAATTGATGGCGTTATTAACTGTCTGATTCTGACTCCAAGTTCATGTTAAATTTGTAAATCTTTTCTATCTTACCTCCACAACAATTTATGAATTGTTGTTATTACGACACGATAAGGTAAGATGGAGGTAGCTAGCCAGAAATACAGAAATACAGATTTATTTATAGCACCATTGTTACAAGTCAAAAAATAGTAATACTTAATAATAGTTATAACATATATTTATTAAAGTAAGTAGGTACATAGTGTCATTATTATAAACGGTAGTAAATTAAATTAATTAGAATTATAAAAAAACTTGATCAATAACTCATTTTTTAAGCCTACTATTAAATATAGGTATGGTAGCTGCATCCCGAATCCTCTCTGGCAGGCTGTTGTATACGGAGCGGCCCATTATGTAAACCGATGTATGCCAGGCGGACTAAAACAAAGTCCTACCACAAACCAAAACAATTTCTATAGGAATTCTATATAAATTGCATATATAAACATCACTCGTGTACGAAGCCTGAAGGATAACCTGCATGAGACAGAAACTGATGAAGCTGTGAATAGATTGCAACAAAGGAGGTTCACGATCCTCAGTAATGAGGGAACGACGAAGGTAGAAGGAGATATAATTCAAAATAAAGCTACACATTTCACAATCTTTCGTAACTTGGACCAACAAATCAAACAGTTACAGCTAGGGATTTAGAAGTAGGATTTACTATTCGTCAGGTTATTTGAATACATAAAGATCCTACCCCCTTGTAATAAAGTTAATAATCCTCTGAATGCTGGCTTTACGACGTCCAGCAGTAAAGTCGCAATTGGTCTGTGATCATTACATTTGCAAGTTCTCAAAAGGAGAGTACATTACGTCCTAGGTACACATAGGTACTCATAGCATATAAAATAAATATTACAATAATTTCACACAGCGCCATCTAGGCCCAAACTAAGCAAAGCTTGTAATTATGGAACTAGATTACGGACATGATACCTATGTACTCTCGCAATTGGTCAGTGATCATTACATTTGGCAAGTTCTCAAATTGAGAGTATATTCTGTCCTAGGTATTATACCTATATATACACATAGGTACTCATAGCATAAAGAAGTAAATATGTGTATTAGTCATTGTATACACTTTTTTTGTAAATACAGCACCGCAACACATACATTCATCACACAAATGTTTGTTCTGGGTGGGAATCGAACCCCCAACCCACAGCGCAGAAGGCAGAGCTACTACCAACTGAGCTGTGAGGCCCCGTCTGCATAGGTGTAAATTAATGATAATGTATGTAGGCCTTGAAGTGCGCACTTACAAAGTTTACGTGATGATGACCTCATGAATAATGCCTATTTAACTAATTAAGAAGTAGTTACTGGGCTACTTAGATACTGTTTATTTATGAAGTGACTAACAATAATGACATTAACAATATAGGTATCTATGTAAGTGCCAGTATTCCATTGTGGCAGTTACAAGTAATAATGAGAATAACCTGTTTTCCAGAGTTCCGATTTTTTTTTATTGGTCGACGTGGAAGCGCTTAGCCTTCAACTCACCTGGTTACAAGTTAAAATAAGGCCGAAGGTGGAGGCGCACTTCACACGGAATCCTCATCAAACTGAGGAACTAGATATCTTACTAAATGCCGGAACACAACAATTTGGTATTATACTTCAATCATCAATGTTGGGTTAGATCTTGCACTGGTGATTCTTCAGACTTGACACCAGTTGATGAAGGCCAAGCCATCATAAAATAATAAAAAAGAACCTTATCATTCCGATATCTGGCTGGAATCATTACAAGTGTCATAATCTCCACTCTCCAGTGACATACCTCATACCTTCTTATACTTATACCCTCATCCCAAGCAACCGAGTATCCCCAAAGAGGGCTAACGTCAGGTAAGCAGATAAGGTAGTATTTAAATTTTCAGACAAACCGACAACATGGCCTTGAGCAAGACTTTGTTGGTTGGTGGTGGGACTTTGATGGTTGGTGGTTGGACTTTATGTAAGTCTGACATTTAGAGGTACGTCTCCTCAGTTTGTTGAGGATTGAGAGTGAAGTGCGCTTCCTTCACCTTCGGCCTTATATCACTACTTAAAAATCAAGTGAGATGCAGGTCTAGCACCTACACGTCAAACATTATAAAAAAAAGCCACTACTCAACGTTTACCTACTAACTTCTATTCTATGGTAAAATGTTCTTAACGGATTTTAGTTTTATAAGGCTTGGAGATTAGCGTATAGGTATGTATACCATCAAATTTTATTGATATTCTTTTTCCTTTTCTATTTTTGTGAAAATCAAAGTATAAGTCACATTTCTGTATTCAGTAAGATATTTACAAGATAATGACATTATTCGTCGAGTTTTTACCAGTGTCAATCTTTCAGCCGTTCTTGAACTAAATAGTCTGTTACGTGATGATGGTAAGCGGCCCAATTTGCCAGTTTAATTGTACATTTTATTGAATAAAGATTTTCAAGATTGATCACGCAGTTCGGAATAAAATATAGCTTATTGGTAATCCAGAGGTCATTTTCTATGTATATTTCAAGCTTCAGCCAAATTCGTATTGCCGTTTGAGCTTGAAAGATTAAGAAAACAATGAGTTACGTTTGCCATCCCACGGGAATACTTTACTTTTTCGGGATAACAAGTAGGCTCTGTCCAGGGTATCAGCTATCTTCATAACGAATTTAATCAAACGTTACTCATAGTATGTTTGTTAAGTATAAAAGATGGCGGAGTTCATTGTTTTCTATGTTTGATTTGAATTATTCTACGTTAAGGAATGCTTGACGAGAAGTGGTTGTGTGAAAGAGCAATTATGGCGCCTAAAACGACTTGGTGGAAAATATAAATAAAAAATATATTATTCGAGAGGTACAATATTAGATGACTAACTATACGTATATCAACACGGCATACAAATAATTGGTACCTACTTATTAACCGCGCGGCGCAGCTAGTTCGGGTACCTATATTTTATTTTATACTGCGTCCAAGTTTTTGCGAATACAAAGTTTTTTCCGTTACCTATTCATTTACCATTCGGATCACGTTTCACACAAAACAAATAAGCATCTTTCGCACGTCAAAGATACTTAATACATTAATTAATACAGGGCATAATCCCTGAGGAACCCTTATCCGAAGACTGCCCCAGAAGCTCGAGGGTAGTACAGAGTACCGTGTAATAATTATCAATGGACCCTTAGGGCATTACCTCTATAGGTACCTACGCCGTTCATTCTATTTGCATTTTACAACTTCGGACCTTTTATGAAGTTCCCGATTTAATTTGGTGAAAAATAAAGGGGTTGGTTAACACGTGGTTTTATGGGGTGGGTGTGTGTGGTCGTCAGAGTAATAGGGGAAATATAATGCAAAACTTTAAAAGGGGCAAGTAGCAAACAACGATTATTATAGTTATGTGCCTATCCATAAGTAGATTTCAATTTCAAAACTTCCGAGAGTATGATTTTGATTATACATTTTTAAATGCAAACCCCGTTTGGTATTACTCACCTTTATTTCATCAACTATTTATACTTCGTCTATTACCAACCAACAAACCCGGATGTCGACCTAGTTGATCCGTAAGTTTATTTTTAACTGACAACCCCATCCAGTTTTTTCGTTAGTTATTTAAATTCTTAATTCTAACCGACCAACTATTTACGAATTAATAGTTTGGCTGAGTAAAACCCGTGTTTAAAAATGTACTATCCATAGAAATTATATGCTGAGTTCGTTGCTAGGTATGGTTGAACAGGATACTGATAGAATGATCGACGTTCTTGTTCGTATCTTTTTACGCTGCTTCAACAAATCACGATACTGTAAGAAAGAAGAATCAAAGGTATATGTTTTATTTGACACATAGATGTGCTACCCACCTATGCGTCAAGAATAACATATACCATAATAATTACGTATTAAAAACTAAAAAGAAAACCGACTTCAATGAAGAATATGACACAATTTCGTTATCTTGGATGACGTATTTTTCTAGGTTTCGTTTTTTCCTTACTTCTAAGGTCACCCAAATCGCTTCAAGTATGCCTATAATATTTGAAGAGTTCCCTCGATTTTTCCAGGATACCATCATCAGACCTGATGACGATGGATTACCTAGGAAGTATACAGACCCTGATATTAATATTTGAAGAGTTCCCTCGATTTTTCCAGGATACCATCATCAGACCTGATGACGATGGATTACCTAGGAAGTATACAGACCCTGAAAATACACAAATCAGTTCAAGTATGCATATAATTTTTGAAGAGTTCCCTCGATTTCTACAGGATTCCATCATCAGATCCTGACCTGATAACAATGGGACCACCTGTGAAATATACCCTTTCAAGCAAAAAAATAATTTTCAATATCGGTCCAGGCGTCTTCGAGTAATCGGGGAACATACATAAAAAAAGATGCCATCGAATTGAGAACCTCCTTCAAACTTCAACAAAACGTCAAGTCACAGGGACCATACGCGTCTGCGCCAAACTAGGTTTTAACTACTATGAGAGGAGTGGTTGATCGTTGTCCAAAACATTAACACCATTAAACAATCGTTTTTGTAAATTGCTACTCCAGAAACACGGTAAAGCAATACGTCCTATTGTGAAATCCAATTAAGCGTAGGACTTTCGGCAGGAATCTGATTAAATTCATACAAAAGCCTAGTAAAATACACGGCAATCTGTTTCGCAGGAAACCTCAGCGCCACTCAATGCAAAGGTATTTCCAATTTACTCTTCAATCCTTCCATTTTCCTACTCAGGGAAATTTTATTATCTCCGTCCCATTCTTGCGCTTTCAATGTTCGTGTATGAAAGAGATGGGGTGGAGGATTTCGCCATCTCATGAGGCTGGGTTAATTTCCATCAGCCCGAGGCGATGCCTCTCTTCACCTTTCATACGTAAATTGGAATGGTAACTTTTAACTATATTCGCTTACTCGAAATGCGACTCGTTAAATTGAAATTTGTATTTTTATTCATTCTGTAACGTACGCTTTTAAATGCCACACGTGGCAAAGGTTTGCTTTATTGTAGAACATACCTACCTATTTCTAATAGTAGATATTTAATATTTGCATATTGTTTGTCAGACTATGAAACTATGCATTGATTCGTGAAATAGCAAGTCTCCAGTAAAACATTAAGTAGGTACCATTTACTTTTTCAATACAATACAATATCTTTATTCATAACGCCAAGTTACTAGTCGAATAATAGTAGGCACCTAGGGTAGGTATAATACTAAATAATAATCATATTTTAAATTTCAAGGTACATTAGGTATACATTTAATGTATTTTTTTTTATTGTATGACGGGGAAGCGCTTGGCCTTCATCTCACCTAGTAACAAGTTGAGATGAGGCCGAAGGTGAAGGCGCACTTCACCCGGAATCCTGAACCTGAGGAACTGGCTATCTTACCTGTAAATGCCGGAACACAACATTTTTTTAGGAATTGTTATTATGGCGACAGAATTAGGGAAGATGGTGGTAGCTAGCGAAAAAACGAAAAATACGAAATCCTACCACCAACCAAACCAAGCACAATATTGCTCCCCCTGAGGATCGAACCCGGGACCTCTGGATCTGAAATCAGAAACCCTCTGTAGTCTTGTGGTTCACACTAGACTGCAGAGGTTTACAGATAATATCTGAATTAAATCATCTGATGAGATAGCTCTTGACCTCGGCTGGTCTAGCTCTAGGCCAGAGCATGGATGACTACATGGATGCAACATGTCACCAGACTCTAGGTGGTAGCTAGCCAGGTAGACCTTGACAGGTCCTACCACGACTGTTGTGATCATTCAGCCGTAATCTCCAGCGGAAGCCAGCAACTCCGTTTCCCGGGGTAGACGACTGGAGGGATACCCACATAATACACAACAACTTGATAATAAAACTCAAACAGTTGAGGATTCCGGGTGAAGTGCGCTTCCACTTTCGGCCTTATCATAACTTGTAAATCAGATGATATGAAGGCCAGTGGCACTCCGGAAGTGGCGATAGAACTGAAAACTTGAAGTTTGTCGATCTTTACCGAAGAGAATAGCTGAGATTGTTGGTACTTGAACCTCCCCGTCGTAAAAGAAAAAAACAGTGGCACTCCGGGAGTACCGACAGAAGTGAAAACTTAAAGTATGTCGATCTTAGCTTGAAGAGATCAGCTGAGGTTATTGTTACTTGAATCTCATTGTGTCAAAAGTCGTGTCGAAGCGTAACAGTGTCGCGAGCTCAATAGTTTTTTCCCATCTCAAAAAATGCCCAACGCGCCTAAAGAAAACTTCTTTCTCTTCTATTTTCTTCTATCTTCAAAAGACGTCTAATGCCTTAAACTTTGCCCCATATTCAGAATTTTGTAGTAATTTTCCAGTATTATTACAGTAGGTATATCAAAATACGATAAAATCTTCATCTATTCAGCAGGTTTTGCCATAAACTTGCCAGTAAATTGAATAAACAGAGTAGACACCACCACTAATGCCTCAGTGACCCATGTCAGACCCTTCGGGCTAATTTGAAAGTTATGCGACGCAGATCAGCTGATAATTACCTATCGGATAGACATGAGAAGGGGTTTTGTAGTGCGAAACCTTGAAACATTAGTAGTAGGTATTCACCGTTTCTGGCCCAAGGGGGTCGAAAAATTTTTTGGAAATTGGGCACCCTGGATTGGTCTGTCGCATGATTCAACGTACCTGCCTCAGGGGGTGCGAAAAGAAAAAATAAAATAATAATTTGAAAATTGGGCACCCTGGATCGGTCTACCCAATTCTTTTTAGGCTTTCTCAACGCTTAACCGAGATAGGAATTTTAATTGCATGCTCCTAGTATGTCTCATTAAGTCATTACTAATGACATACTCGGCACTAATCATCGTTGCTCTAATTATATTCATACCAATGAAACCACACTTTCTATTTTCACATTATTTTATTTCAACCAAAATAACATCTAAACATATTATATACCAATATATCATTTAAAATACTATTGCTCCTGAATAATCTCACAAATTCTGTTAAGGATAAACCATTGAATTTGTGGTAGATATACATCAGACTGTACTCGCCGCATACTGAGGTCCAATCATTTTGCAGTCGACATCTATTGTAATCCCATTTTCTTGCGTTTCTTTTTAAAAACCTTAGGTGATGGCCGGTAGGCGGTCTACCGTAAGAATCAAAGTATTCCCCGACGCTATTATCGTCAATGTGTATAGCAACCCAATGAGATCCAGGTTTTGAGTCAGGATCTAAATTGCTTATAAGGTATGTAGGGGCTTGTACGCGTATTGGCAATCTGTTAGCAGCATATACGTTGTATTGTAAGCGTGTATGAACATTATTTAAATGTTGTTGTATTTCTAAAATGTGTATAAATAATTATGTAAATACGGTAGTTTTAGTATTGTAAATTCATGTTGTAATATGTAATAAATGTTGAATGGTTTAATTAGTTTTATATAAATATGTTTAATGAGTGTAAATAAAAAATGATTTTTATCAGAGAATGTGTTATTTGTTACAATACCCTCATAGAATCTACACGTCAAACAGAGATAAAATGAATCAATTTCTTCATCCATTTACCGCAATTGTTGCTGGTCCAAGTGGTTGTGGAAAATCAAAATTTGTTACAAACTTTATAAAATACATTACAGAGATATGTGACAAGCAATTTAGTCAAATAACTTGGTGTTTTGATGAAATGCAACCTTTGTATAACTTACCAAATGTAAACTACGTTCACGGGATACCAGATTTAAGTATGTTTGATGGCAAGGATGCTAACCTGGTAATTATTGATGATCTTATGAGAGAATCTGATGGTAGAGTGGTTGATATATTTACCAAAGGAAGTCATCATAGAAACTTGAGAGTTTTTTACATCACGCAAAATTTGTTTCATCAAGGAAGGGGTCAACGAGATATTTCATTAAATTCAAGCTACATCATCTATTTTAAAAATCCACGTGATAAGACACAAATTCGATACCTAGCTCGTCAGGTATCACCAGAAAATACCAAATTTATTCAAGATGCTTATAAGGATGCAACCACAGAAGCACATGGATATATAATGATAGATCTTAAGCAAGGAACAGATGATATTTGTCGAATTAAAACTAAAATATTCCCTGAAGATGGTTATTGCATAGTGTACGTCCCAACAAAGGACTTTAAATATTCGAAGACTCAACAAATCCCGATCACTTTTAAATAATGACTCGTAGTCTCAAGACGCATCAGAATTTATTAAACGCACTAAATACACTTAAACCAAAATATCAACAAGTTATATTAAAGGTATGTGATGATGATGAAATAAATTGTATCTGTGAGTGTATTCACAACGTTCTTCAGGGAAAAGTTCCACTCGACAAAAAACAAAAGAGTAAATTGAATAAATTCAAATATTTACTGCGGAAATTGGTTAGAAAAGGATCAAAAAAAGAAAGAAAGAAAATTTTAATTCAAAAAGGTGGAGCTTTCCTCCCAATCATTTTAGGTTCTATTTTAAGTGGATTGATAAGTTCACTTGTTTAAAAATGGAACATGCCAAAAAAATGGTGCTCGTGGAACCCAGCTTGATTGATAAATTAAACCGAATTAACACTCAACATGGGGTTGACAATCCAAGAACACGATTGGACACAGAAATGCAGAATATTTTAAATAGTAATATAGATGATAGAAAGAAATGTATCCTGTACTTACAAATTTTGCAAAGATTTCTACATTTCACTGAAGAAGATCGTCGACCTGTTGAATTACCGATAATAACATCAAATCATTCACCTGTAATAAGTAAAGATTCAAATATAAATAATACCATAAAAAACGAGCACGTAGTTGACTCTCCGACTTCGAGCGAGGAAGGTAATCATCAAGAAAGTCTCCTCACCTCATTTGAGTCTCCCAACGAAAGCGTTCCATCCCCTTTGAAGACTCCATACTCAATAAAACAAATATTAAGTTTAATACCTAAAACTTATAACAAAAAGGGTGAGTTATTGTTAAGTTCGCTATCTCTGAGTAAAAATAGAAACAAAGTTCATTGGAGAAATGATGGCACAGTTGTGATTGATAATAAAGCAATTCCTGGAAGCAATATTATAGATCTAGTGAACGATATACTAAGACCATTAAAGAAATGTGATCCAATAGGCTGGAAAGAGTTCTCTCAAGGATTGAAAGATATAAAAATACCACTTACATACATTGGGAATCCTAAGAGGAGTCAGTACATCAGTGAACTGCGGCTTAAAGATAACAGTAACATTTCAAAAGTCGAGGAATCGTATTCAACACCCACTAGTAATTATGCGAATAAACTACGCAAGAAGATCGATTGGGAAAAATGGACCCCTTATTAGAAATAAATAGAATATATTATGATCCTGCACATCCTGCTGGATATGGAAGCATTCATAAATTAACTAAAGCTATGAAAGGTAAAATGAGTATAAAAGAAATTAAAAAATGGTTACAGGACCAAGAGGCATACACACTCCACAAACCTGTTCATAAGAAATTTCCTCGTAATAAGTATATATTATCAAACCTAAATGAACTTTGGCAAGCGGATTTAAGTGATATGAGAACGTATTCTAAACTAAATGATGGTTTTAATTACATTTTGTGTGTGATCGATGTGTTTTCAAAATATGCGTTTGTTAGACCTATGAAAAATAAAAACTCTGAAACAGTTAAACAATGTTTTGAAAGTATTTTTAATGAAGCTAAAATCACTCCAACACACATTCAATCAGATAAGGGAACAGAGTTTGTTTCAAAGGAGGTGCAAACATTTTTAAGAAATAAAAATATCAACTATTACACAACAAACAATCCCGATATTAAAGCTAGCATTGTTGAAAGGTTTCAAAGAACACTTAAGATGAAAATGTGGCGTTATTTTTCACATAAAAATACTCACAGATATGTAGATATTTTACAAGATTTAGTTTATGCATATAATCACAGCTATCATTCCAGCATAAAAATGTGTCCTTGTGATGTAAATTTTAACAACATAATGACTGTCTGGAATAACCTTTATGAAAGAAAAAATTATCAGTCAAGAATCTCAGATACCACCTTACCGAAATTTCATATTGGTGACCATGTACGAATAACTAAATATAAACATATATTTCAAAAAGGATATGAATCGAATTGGAGTGATGAAATTTTTATTATATCTTCGATCATAGAGAGGACACCATGGGTAGTATACACATTGAATGATTTGCAAAATGAACCAATAACAGGTACATTTTATGAAAAAGAACTACAGAAAGTAAATTACAACCCCACTGCAAGTTACAAAATAGATAAAATCATAAGCACGCGCTACTCTGGGAACAGAAAGCAATTGTTTGTGAAGTGGAAAGGTTATCCAAATAAATTTAACAGTTGGATTTTGGCTTCTAGCATAAAATAACTACAAAATGAAAGAAAGTTTTTATATTACTCTACTAAGCAACAGCTCTATGGAATACTTTCCACAAAACACTACATCTCTTTTTTCTACTAAACTACCAAAATCAATCATTTTGGAAGGATCATGGACCGTTGGTATTGTTGAATTTCAATATCCAAGCACAATGTTTACTGTTCAAGAACATGAAAACATAGTTTATGTAACAAAGTGGATGCTGATGCCTAACGAACAGAAACCATCAAAAGTGTACTACAAAACGCACATACCAGCCACCAACTATGATGATATCAATCATATCTTATCAGCATTAAACAACATAAAAGAACATGTCAAATTCCGTTATGATGAGTTATCAAAGTTCGTCTCCGTTTCTGTAATGGATGAATCAATAACATCAATAACGTTATCACCTAAGCTGTGTCTACAACTCGGGTTTGAACCTTCTAGAAACTTGGTAACTAAGGGCATAGGGAAATGTCCAGCGAATTTGCATTTAGGGCTACCATCTCAATTATTAGTTTACTGTGATGTAATTGATCCACAAATAGTTGGTGATGTGATGACACCTTTACTTAGAATCATACCATTAGACCCTTCAAAATATATTTATGGAGCTAATAAAATGCATGTATTCTCACCACCTCACTACCTACGTGTCATGCGTAGAGAGTTTGATACTATTGAAATAGATATAAGATCAAACACAGGTGAAAAAATACCATTCCAGTTTGGAACAGTCTGTGTTAAACTACATTTCAAAAAAATATAATGCAATCTTTACAAAATAAAATATCTTGTCCTTATGAAAACTATTACTCTCACCAAGCGGGTTCAGGTATTGGAGTAATCTACAGAGGTGCACCATATCAACGGGGGCATGGAATTGGTAGCTTTTTAGGAGGGCTGTTTCGATCAGTTTTACCTCTATTCTCCAGTGGAGCGCGAGTGATTGGTAAAGAGGCTTTAAATGCTGGTGTGGGGTTGCTGTCGGATTTAGTTAGCGCGCGACCTATGGAAGAATCAATTAAAAACCGGCTGAAAGAAGTTGGTGCAAATTTAAAGCGAAAAGCTGATGATAAAATTGATAGAATCAATATGTCTGGATCAGGATATATAACTAAACGGAAACAACTAGCTTCGTTCATTCCACAATTAGCTGCTAAAGTAAAAGCTACAAATAAGAAAAAAAAATTGAATCGTAATAATATCAAAGATATATTTTCATAACAAAAATAATATTAAATTAAAAATGTCTTTCTTACATAGCCATTCGTGTGAGTGTATTAAATCAGAATTAGACTTATTTGCCTTACCCTCAACACAAACAAGTATAGAAAATGGATTGTGGATACATTACAAACCTATTTCATCTTTAGCTGACGATGGCCCCATCGAATTTCAAGTACCAGGAACTGGAGAGGATTATATTGATCTATCGCACACTTTGCTTCATATAAAAGCTAAAGTACTAAACCAGGACTCAACGAAACTTGCTTCTACAACAGTAGTAGCTCCTGTTAATAATTGGTTACATTCTCTGTTTTCCCAACTTGATGTTTACTTGAACCAAAAGCTTGTATCACCACCGAACAACACTTACCCTTATCGCGCATATTTGGAAACTCTATTGAACTATGGTTCAGCAGCTAAGAAATCTCATTTGACTTGTGGTCTTTGGTATGAAGATACCGCTGGAAAAATGAATGCTACAGATGACAAAAATGGAGAGTTCACTAAACGACAAGAATTTGCTTTTGAGAGTAAAGAAATAGAAATGATTGGACATTTACATGGTGATATTTATAATCAAGAAAAATTTTTAATCAACGGTGTTGAAATGTCTGTTAAACTAGTGCGTTCTAGAGAATCATTTAATTTGATGGCTTCCTCGAATGATATAAAGTTTAAAGCATGCATTACAGACGCCACACTTATTGTTCGCAAAGCACGAATCAATCCATCAGTTTTACTTGCACATCAGAAAGTGTTAGCCTCTACTACAGCTAAATACCCTATAACTAGAGCTGAAGTTAAAGTTTTAACGATTCCATCGGGGGTACAGGGAAAAACGTTGGATAACATATTTTTGGGACAAGTGCCTAAGAGAGTTATAGTTGGTTTTGTTAATAATACCGCATTCAATGGTAGCCTCACTAAAAATCCATTTAACTTTGAAAATTATGATATAAATACATTTTGTTTGTATATTGACGGACATCAAATACCTTCAAAAGCTTTACAACCATCATTTCAAAATAATGTTTATACTTCAGCTTATCACACGTTGTTCTCTGGAACAGGTATACATTTTCTTAATGAAGGTAATGGGATATCTAGAGAACACTATGCTAACGGTTTTTGCCTACTAGCGTTTGATCTTACATCTGATTTGTCAGCTCATTCTTCGACACATTGGAATCTTATTAAACATGGTAGCGTAAGACTAGAAGTTCGTTTTGAATCAGCACTTTCACAAACCATCAACTGTATTGTGTATGCAGAGTTTGATAATGTTATAGAAATTGATAAAAACCGTAATGTAAATGTAGATTACAGTAGTTAATAATGATTAGTTTTAAGATCGATTGTATCTAGCTAATAATTTCTTGTTAAAGATAAGACATTGAAATAAAGTTAAAAATTACAAAAAATGCATTTATAATTTACCTCTACGTTGATCAAACCCATCTTATCCTACTTTTAAAGAATGTAAGTATCAATATTTTGTCACTTGTATCTGACACTTGCAATCGATACGACATAAGATGGATACTTTGGAAATACAGCAACATTTAAATAATGTTCATCCATGCTTACAATACAACGTATATGCCGCAAACCGATTACCGATACGCATTGAACCCCCAATATACCTAATAAGTAATTTGGACCCTGATACAAAACCTGGATCTCACTGGATTGCTATACACGTAGACGTGAATGGTATTGGGGAATATTTTGATTCTTACGGTCAACCACCTACAGGTCATCACCTATGGTTTTTAAAAAGGAACTCAAAACAATGGTGTTACAATAGAAGGAGAGTACAAAATGATTGGACCTCAGTATGTGGCGAGTACTGCTTGATGTATATATATCACAAATTCAAGGGTATATCCTTGCGTGAATTTCTAGGATTATTCAAAAACGATAGTATTTATAATGATATATTGGTATATTATATGTTTAAATGCTTGTTCAATTGAAATAAAGGATAATAAAAATAGTTCGTTGTTATTGCTATGCTGCTTCCCTTCACAACAAGGTGATTAGCATCGTGGCGAGGTTGGTGGTGATTAGTTAATCCCTGATTAGCTAATTAGGGGTACTAGGCGCTTAAAACATAAATTCCTATCTCCGAAACGAGTTGAAATAGCGTAAAATGGATGCGCTACATCGATTCAGCGTGGTCGATATACTTTTTCTTCTTTTCTTTTTTTTGGTGGGCCAGAACCGGTGAATCCCTACTACTAACATTGCAGTCCTGAACAATAATTTTAATAATTTACCTTAATGGTATCAGTACCGGTGGAGTGGTATAGATAAATACATTATTTCTGATGTACAGTCGCGTGCACTGACACTTTATAATTTCGAAAATGGTTTTTTATGCACATCCATTAGATATGTTATTATCTATGATGTCTATAATATATATTTTATGGGTTTGACTGGCGCCAGATCAAGAAGTTTGGCATAAGTGAAGATAAGCCTATGCCCAGATGTGGGATGGGACAGGCTGCATGTGATGATGATAATGATATATATTAAACTTGAATACGAAAGTACCAATAATAGTGTCACCTACACTAATATGTATACACTTTATAATTTTCATGAAGCCATTACTGGCATTTTTAAATTTTCTGTGATTATAAAAATTGTGAAATGTATACAAATGAATGCAGGCTATATATTAGGTACCTACATACCAAATCAGCATACATTTTAACGTTAGATAAGTAGTTTAAATGTTTAACGGTAATAAAAATGTATCAAACCGTAACAACGATGCTTCACCTTTTATAACCAAGACTAACAAAAGGCTCTCGTAACCTAAGCTTGACGTGAATTGGCGTTGAGGCTGAATAGAAACAGCCTATTAGGAAGGTAAACGCTGTTTGTATAGACATCAAGTTTTCTGTCTCGAGTATTATAATTATCTAATAAGATAATCAGTAGAAAGACTTTATGTTTTGAGACTTAACCTCCATACAAAAATACACTGCAAAAAGCTTATTTAACAGGTAATACTAAAAAAGACTGTGTGGTCTATTCTAAATAAATTAAAATAATAATATTTTGTCGTAGAGGCTCTACTTACTGTAGTCACGTCTACGAGCTACGCCGTAGCTATGCGTAGCTTCGTAGCGACTTTCGTAGAGCCTTCGTAGTCGTAGGATTTGAGTAAATGTTGAACATAACAGAATTGCTTGTCTCTCCGCGTTGTACAAACGACAAAAGTCAAGCTGTTTAAAAAAATGTGTAAAATAATGTTTGAGACTATTGGGCTATATAAGGTGAACAATCCTCAGAAAGTTCTACAACACTACTCAATATTCATGATATTCAAGAAAGAAACGAACAAGCGTCCGTCTCTCGCGTCACGAAAACGCAATCGAGCTTCGTTGCTATCCCTTAACAGATGTTAATAACTGAGTTCGAAGTATACCACAAGATGCTTCAGTCATAACGGAAATATAGGTTAATTACATAATTAAATCTTAAAAATATCGTATTATAATATAAAATATACATATAGTACCAACTCTGCTAGGTTTCTTTGCAAAAATCAAATCACCCAAGACGACGATTGTACGACGGGGATGAGATTTGCCTTCATATCACCTGATTTTCAAGTTACGATAAGGCTGGAGGTGGAAGCGCACGTCACCCGAAATCCTCAACAAACCGAGGAACTGGCTATCTTACCTCTAAATGCCGGAACACAAAAAATTTAAGAATTGTTATTATGGCAACATAATTAGGTAAGATGGTGGTAGCTAGCCAGGCGGACACAAACAAAGTCCTACCACAAACCAAACCAAGCACAGTATTGCTCCCCTGGGGATCGAACCCGAGACCTCCGGATTTGACAACGGTAGGCGAACCACTTGACCACAGAGGCGGTTGTAAACCACAGATGCGGTTCATCTTCAGGTAACATAGTCTTGCTGCTAAGTTGACGAGCCCCCGGTTGTGTTGTCACTCAGAAGGCTGCGCTGCTAGTCAGTGCGACCCCGTTATAGCGGATTCTTTTCTAAATATTTTACTGTTTTCATATTACATTCAATCTTGGGAAAATAATGCCTGAATGCTTCGGATGTACTTTTACGCCTGTAGTTAATTCCAAAGACGTAAAAGTAGATCCAAAGGACGCTAGTCTTAGCAAAAGAGGTCATCGACATTGCCATTACTTCTGGGCCCGTGGCAAATGTAAAGCAGCTGACCGCTCATAAAACCTGATGTTATTACCGAGTACCTTTTCAATTAACTTCGCCTTAGTCTAATCCCTGTCTTGGGAGATCTGGTTGGATCCTTACCGAACCACGCTGGGGTTGAAATAATATCGGGCTTATATCACGAACCCCTCACGCAAACCTCTACAATCCAGGAATACAATATCGACAGGCTATCTCACTGATATAGAAATCCACTGCATAAACTGACCAAGCAAGTACGAATTTGGACCCACACAACGAGAGTTCTGGATGAAACCTTGATGGACGATAAATACCCGTTTTTAGAATTAAAATAATGTGTTCTAATCGCGAAAGTTTAAAAAAGACTGGAACCAAGATTTTCAAGGTAAAAGTGTTGTGTAATATGTCCCATAATAATTTCCAAAATCTGGGAAAACAGTTCACGTTATAGCTGTTGATGACGTGTATGAATTGAATATGACTGTACCAAAGCAGACGATTTGAAAGGGTGACGGTCAGAAAGAGCGACTTTTTGAAAATCTGACCATTTGAAGGTCGAACCTTATGAAAATAAAAGGAACGATAGGTTGCTTCTTCTGTCATTGAGGCTCCAAGCCTATAATGTAATTTAAAAACAAACTAAAATTATGGCTCATCATTAATGCATTCCACTCTTTCCAAGAGTTCCTGGAATGTAAACAGATAATGTAGGTAGGCGTTTCCTACCTTGTTTATTGTATATAATAAATAATATACCTATATTAAAACATCTGAAACTATAAGTACGGAGCTTTTGATGTACTGTAACGTAACACTGCTTAATATCTAGATGTTAATTTATTATCTTATGTTTGACCTGTAATTGACATTATTAATAGAGTTTGAGTTTGGGCATGTAGTAGTGTGACATGTAGCTGGCTACTTCATGCTTTGGTACCACAAAACCGTTAACGGTTCCGCCCAGGACGAATCCCATTGCTGGCACCGACTCCTGCAATGAGTCGGTGCCAGCAATGGGACTCGTCAGCATGGGATGCCGAGATACCAGGCAAGAACCCCCGTCTGTAGAGCATAAAGAAACCTCAACGTACACGAAGCCATCCAACCTCAGTTGGATCTGTTTGCGGACGGAAATATAGATAGGTTCTTGCTTACTACAAAAGTGTATAAGAAAGTAAGTAAATATTACAGAACACTCATTTCACACGGCGGCATCTAGCCCAAAACTAAGCACAGCTTGTAATATGGGAACTTAGATTACGGATAGAATACTTAAATACTTTTGTAAATACATACGTCCTATATGATATAACACCCAAACACAGAACAAACATTTATATTCATCACATAATGTTTATTTTTCATTTGACAACGGGTTAACTTTTGGTCTTCATCTCCACCTGGTTTCAAATCAAGTAATGATAAGGCCGAACGGAATCCTCAACAGACCGAGGAACTGGCTGTTGTGTTCCGGATCCAAAATGCCGGAAAACAACAATTTAGAATTGTTGCTCTAGGAACAGACTTATTAGACTAGTTTTTGCTCGCGGCTTCGCTCGCGTTAAGAAGTATTATTATTAATTAGGTATAGTTTTTTCGGCTATATTTAGAAGAAATATTATGATTATATATATGATATAGAAGAAGAAGAAGAAGATGGTGATAGCTAGCCAGGCGGACTTAAACAAAGTCCTACAACCAATAGAACAGGTTTTTACAGTTCTTTAATCATTAGGTAAACAGAAATTAAATAAATATGAATGATACCAAAATGGATAATGGGAATGTAGCGGTAGGTATTGGTTGTTTATGTTCCATGAAAAAGCCATATTTATTCATAAGAACACAAAATCATAAACAAAGATTTTCATCATAAATTCCTAAGGCTTGCGGCATGTGTAATAACCAAATTTATTTGGAAACAGGGCGTATGGAATTTTGACTGAAACTCGTTTCAATTGAGAAATACCTTCAGCCAAATAAACTCAACAAAGGCAATGGGTCAGGTAGAGTTTGTTCGGAAAAACAGAATCTTTATTCGAAACTCGCCTTTTGTGTCTCTGAAATAAGGTGCAAAATATGTGGCATTAATGGCTGTACCTCCTAAGGATTTATTCATTAGGTCCAGTATACCACATTGTCCCGATTTTTTCCAAAGCGCTGTTTGTTTGTTTAGGTCTGAAGTTCAATTTCATTAGGTCCACGAAAGCTACAAAGTGCCGTATTTATGAGTTTTTTTTTCTAACATATCATTTGTGTAAAACCTGGTAACGAACGGAATTTGGGACTTTGTTTTCGATCGAAATAAATCCAACAAAAACGGGTAGATAATCCGTAAGCTGGGGTAGAGGATTCAATTCCGACTGCCAAACCGTGACAAATCTGCGACCATTGCTTTTACAGTATCGCATTACGAAATTAAATCTAATAGCCCTTTACCAACTTTATGATAGGCCTGGCTCATCCCAATATCTATAGTCGTCTGGAATATACATAATTTTCAAAATGAAGCCATTACTTTATGTTCACGTTTGGTAAATGCAGTCTTAACTTTTGGATTCAATATCACACTTCACTAGAAAATACAATACAATAAAACCAAAATATTATGCAACCAAATTAAAAAATAATCTACCAGATGTAGAGACAAAACCATTTTTAAAATTGTGAATACATTTAGTCCAGCAACTGTACTGTATATACCTGCTATTTCTACCACCAAGCAGCGCTATTGTTTTGAAATGCAGGATGAAATTTCACCCTTTAGTTTTATTACCGTAACGAACATTTACAAAACCGGCCCACATATCTGGGTGAAAAAAAACGTTTCTTGTATTGGGGCTGTTGTTCTTGTATTGTTTGTGGCTATATACTCATTAAAGTGTGTACCTTTTTTTATTGTATGACGGA
Organism: Venusia cambrica; assembly: GCA_951394065.1. Taxonomy (NCBI): domain Eukaryota; kingdom Metazoa; phylum Arthropoda; class Insecta; order Lepidoptera; family Geometridae; genus Venusia; species Venusia cambrica. The sequence continues at coordinate 3,408,906 of OX596044.1, read as the reverse complement.
GAAGCGCTTGGCCTACATCTCACCTGGTTACAAGTTAAGATAAGGCTGAAGTTGGAGGCGCACTTCACCCGGAATCCTCAACGATCTGAGGAACTGGTTTTGCCGGAACACAACAATTCAGCATTGTTGCTATGGCGACAGACTTAAGTAAGATGGTTGTAGCTAGACAGGTAGACTTAAAATAAATCCTACCACCAACCCAACCAAGCACAATATTGTACCCCACCGGGGATCGAACGCAGGACCTCTGGATCTGATATCGGAGAGCGAACCAATAGTCCACAGAGGCGGTTAAAACGGTTCATGAGATACAGCCCGCTGACAGACAGGTACGAACCCTCAAAAATAAGCTATTCTCTCTGAAGACGTGACCTTCGCCATGTCTTGGCATGTCACTGGCTTGTTCTGGTTTTAAATTATATTACGAGTTCGATCCCCAGGGGGAGTACAATATTGTGCTTGGTTTGGTTGGTGGTAGGACTTTGTTATGTCCGCCTGTCGACATAACAACAATTTTTAAATTGTGTTCCGTCATTTAGAGGTAAGATAGCCAGATCCTCAGTTTGTTGAGGATTCCGGGTGCAGTGCGCTTCCATCTACGGCCTTATCTTAACTTGTAACCACGTAAGATAAAGGCCAAGTGCTTTCCCGTCGTATAAAAAAAAATGGTCTGGGATTTTCCTCACAATGCATTTTCTCTCGAATTATGATGAAGCATATCCAATGAGCATTTCGAATTAGTTGCTTTTCAAACATCAAACCACATCAAGCAGCGCGAATAGGCAGTAACGCTCGAAGTTCATTACTCATGCCGTCAGTTATATACCGCAGTGTATAAATGAAATCTAAAAGAGCCGGTGACAGACATCAAGCGGTGCTCTGGCAAAGTGTCCATAAACATCACTTTACGAGGGCCGAGAGGGGCTACGCCTAAACAACACACACTAAAAATCTTTTCTGTGTGTCTTCACACGTTCAACTAAATAACAAAATAAAACTATCACCACTTTATCCGTTTCGACTGTCACATTAATGTTTTATATGCGAAAGTTAGCATGTTTGGATGTTTGGATGTTCCTTCTCCACGCTAAAACTACCAAACAGATTGTAGTACAGTGGTTAAACATCACCAAAATGTTGCTTTAGATCAGGATTTTTCTTTTAATGACGTAAATCAGTTCCCATTATATATGAATGGGGTTTTAAACATGGCCATTCATAACGGATTCGTTCTTCGTTGCTCCTTCGCGCAAAAACTACTGAACGGATTGAGCTGAAATTTTGCATATAAATGGTTTTGGACTTCAAAAAACGGATACCATGTGGGTGAACCCCTCCTCGAATGCTTGCTCCATAATAGACATCATCGTCATCCAGGTAAAGTTAAAGAGAGCCTTCCGGTCAAGAGCTTTTAACCGCCTCTGTAGTCTAATGGCTCGCCTACCGGTGTCAAATCCGGGGTTCGATCCCCAGGGGAGTACAATATTGTGCTTGGTTTGGTTGGTGGTATGACTATGTTTAAGTCCGCTTGGCTAGCTACCACCATCTTACCCTAATAACTTCGATATAACAACAATTCTAAAATTGTTGTGTTACGGCATCTAGAGGTGAGGTAGCCAGTTCCTCAGAGCGTTGAGGATTCCGGGTGAAGTGCGCTTCCGCCTTCGGCCTTATCATAGATTGTAAACCAGATGAGATGACGGCCAAGCTTCACCACGGTGAAGCTTGGCCGTCCGTTTTGTACCACGGTACAAAAAAAAACAGCTTATCTATTAAAAATAAAAAACAACCTTCGACCTTTTTCTTTTTGACCTTTCGAATAAGAATCCCTGAATTTTCACAGTAGAACTTGCCTTCTGCGAACTTACGGTCACTTTGATAACCCCTAGGTATTTTATGTTTGTACGCCGTTAGAGCACTGAGAGGGTTGTGTGTCCTGATGCATTGTGAAGAGCCTGTGAACCTTTAATGCGATGTTTCCTCCATGAAATCATTACGTACATAGGTAGCTTGCAATGTAGCAAGTCCGCAGAGACCTGGTAGAAATAGATAATTAAGGTTTCAGATAACAATCTAGCAGGTTTGCAGAGACCCGGGAGTATTTAAGTATTATCCAACCTTAATAAATCTAACCGCCTCTGTGGTCTAGTGGTTCAACCCACCGATTTCAGATCCAGAGGTCCCAGGTTCGATCCTCAGGGGGGGCAATATTGTGCTTGGTTTGGTTGGTGGTAGGATTTTGATGAAGTCCGCCTGGCTAGCTACCAACATCTTACTCTAATTCTGTCGCCATAATGACAATTCTTAAATTGTTGTGTTCCGGCATTTAGAGGTAAGATAGCCAGTTCCTCAGTTTGTTGAGGATGCCGGGTGAAGTGCGCCTCCACCTTCGGCCTTATCTCAACTTGTAACCAGGTGAGATGAAGGCCAAGCGTTTCCCCGTCGTACAATAAAAAATAAAAAGTACAATATTGCCGAAAATTAAAAGCTAAATTGCGGTGACTTTTTTTTCTTATTTTACGACGATCTGAATAATAATGTAACCACAATGCTAGGGGTTTACAAGCTGCCGGGGTCTAAGAGTCGACCCCTCCAACTCAGCCCATGGATGTCATACATCCCGACTAAGGAATCTCGCCAGAAGAAGGGCAGCTTCCTTCTGTGCAGTATCCAAACCTTTATAATGATCATTAATCCGCCTGCCAAGCGGGGCGATTACATCCAGCAGTGGATACTATGGACTGTTGATGTGATGTGATGTGATTAAAGTCCAGAGTGAACAGGCTCAAACGCTTGTTCGCGGTGGTGGTCAAACGCTTAGCTCGTAAAACGGTGCGTTTTTTAGGTTGGGGTAGTGCCGCTCGATTGTTAAGTGGGTATACCGGGCAACCGGGGAGTCCCACATAACCCTTACCCCCGATGGGATGGCGTAATGCATTTTTCACAGCGGAAAAATAAAAAAAAGATTCCGGGTGAAGTGCGCCTCCACCTTCGGCCTTATCTCAACTTGTGAGATGAAAGCCAAGCGCAACCCGTCGTACAATAAAAAAAAAAAATGGGCTGTTGAAGTAATGTGATGTGATTCAAGTCTAGAGTGAACAGATTCCTATTAGACAAGCGTGCTCCACTTTCCTGCTTCATTGGTTTTTCAGTGAGTAAAAACGTATTAGGATAAGTAATATACAATGTCGCGTATTCTCTAGGAGTGATGTGTGTACCGGTAAGCGGCCCACGATTGCGCAAGATACGAGTTAATCAACGGTCTACATTCCGGAGCCGCAAGCGTTACGTAACTCATAAAACAGAAATCGCATTAGCAAAGGGTTGGCTGCGGGCGTTTGACGCGGCGCCGCCGGTGACGTGGGAGCTGGTGCAAGACATAGGTTCAACACGCCAGCGGTATTTTAAACCGCCTCTGTGATCTAGTGGTTCGGAGGTATCAGACCCAGATGCCACTGGGTCGATCACCAGGGGAGTACAAATCAAGTCCGGCTGGCTAGCTACGATCATCTTACGTGTCTGTCGCTACAATGATTCTAAATCGTTGTGTTCCGGCATTAAGAGGTAAGATAGAGTATTCATCAGACTGTTGAGGATTCCGGGTGAAGTGCGTTTTCACCCTGGCCTTATCATAACTTGAAACCAAGAGAGATGAAGGACTCTCTGGAATAATGAAGGATCTCTTACCCATCGTACAATAAAAAACAAATTGAAAGGGGAGCGCAGATGTCTATAACACAGGCTTTTAGTCTAGCATCAAAAAATCCTGCAGCTCATTGATCATTTTCAAAGATAGCAACATTATCTCCCAACTCGTCCCACTCCGAGTGGTCGCTCGTAAAACTCGTAAACAGTTTACGACGCGCTGCCAGCGGTTCAGATTAAAATCATACATTTATTTTATTTCTCATTACTCCCAAATTGCTCGGAGCCTCATTCAGCTACCTTAATAGAAAAAACTAGTCTTGCCACTCGAAAAAATAGATTTTTTACTTATTGAATAAATGAAGGGCTATCTGACTTCACTGACTCAGGAGACATGCACATAATGAAAGTCGCACAAAAGGCCATAGAGTGTGCCATGCTCGGAACTTTTAACCGCCTCTGGTCTAGTGGTTCAACCCACCGATTTCAAATCCAGAGGTCCCCGGTTCGATCCTTAGGGGGGCAATATTGTGCTTGGTTTGGTTGGTGGTAGGACTTTGTTTAAGTCCGCCTGGCTAGCTACCACCATCTTACCTAATTCTGTCACCATAATAATAATTCTAAAAAAATGATGACTTACAGCATTTAGAGGTAAGATAGCCAGTTCCTCAGTTTGTTGAGGATTCCGGGTGAAGTACACCTCCACCTTCGGCCCTATCTCAACTTGTAACCAGGTGAGATGAAGGCCAAGTGCTTACCTGTCGTACAATAAAACAAAAGAGATTTCGGCAGGATGGTCGCTGGCCCGGTAGACTTTTACAGATCCTGCTACCAGTGCATCATTCGGCCATTCCCATCCATCCATCCATTGTTCGGTAGATCACACCTGCCCCGACTAGTAGGCACACCTCGTAACGGCCTATACTACCTCAGATTAGCACCTCAACGCAACTAAAACGTAATAATAAAGGTGACATTGCTGTGCACTAGAAGTGCTAAAGCAGACATCATAATGTGGGAGAGCTGGTGCCTGCAAGGTTGTCTAAAAAACTGTTAGGCTGGTCACCGGGCCCTTCGCCGTGCTTGTAAGTACTTATGGTTCTATTTAAGCTTATACACTAGGCTACAATTACAATTAACAATACAATTTGGGCAGGAAAATAACCCTCCTGCATTTAAGGGATCTATCTACAATGTCTCAAAAATGTGCTCATCCATATCTAAACTAAGCCAAAGCCTGTGCGATAGCATATGGAATTGCACACAATGTGAATTATTTATAGCTAGGTACATTGCAATTGCAATGGAGTTGCTGTGTGAAATTTATAGCTATTAAGATAAATATAGTCTCACTGGAAAAATTAAAATACAAGATAATGGGTGTAAATGTAAGATATATATTTATTTTATATATACATATATATATATATCTATGATGGTCTACATAGAGGGGTGGGGGGAATGTTGGGGATTGGGATTAATGGATGGATGAGTGTATGTGTGTGAGGGTGAACGGATGTATGTTTGACAAATAAAATAATATATACTTAAGTGTTGTGTATGTTAATTTATCATTGAATATACCTACTTACTGTATTTATTATAGGTGTATACATGTTATACAAGTAAATAAAATAAAAGTGTCTTATGGTGTTACGAAGCAAGGGATTTTAAGTCACAGGGAAGCATTTTAGGTCCAACAATATTTTTAATTTATATTAACGACCTCTGTGGCTTTGATCTGAGAGATGGACATATTTTCTCTTACGCGGATGACACAGCTCTCAACTTTATTGGTTCGTCTTGGAATGACTCTAGAGAGAAAACTGAAGCTGCTCTTGAAAAGGTCGCTAAATGGCGAAAAGTTAATCTGCTCACACTAAATGTCTCTAAGACACACTAAATGTGCTTCTCTATTTATAATAACAATCAGCCTAAATCGAATTTTCAAATAAAAAATCATAGTTTTACACGAATAGATACTTACTGCAATTGCTCTAGTATAGATAAAGTAAAGACTTTAAAATATTTAGGAATTATGATGGACCAACGATTATCATGGCACTCTCATAAATTAATGTAGATTTTTAAAAATCTTAGACATATAGCAAAACCCCCACTGTTAAATCAAATTTATGAAGCACTTGCTCAATCAGTTTTAAATTACTGCATATCTATATGGGGTGGTGCTACCAAAACAAAACTTCTAGAGTTGGAGAGAGCATAGCGGTAGCTTCTAAAAGTTATGCATTTTAAGCCTTTTAGATACTCAACTCACATGCTCTACACAAATTTAGCCTTATTATCAGTGAGAAAACTTTATGTTCTTCATGCATTATTAAAATTACACAAAAGCTTGACATATGACAAAACTAAATTAAATAAAAGAAGAAGAGATAAGGTTATTGTAAAACAAGCAGTAAGCACAAAATTTGCATCAAGACATTTCACTGTGCAGTCGGCTCATCTCTACAATCGGGCAAATAAAGCATTAAATATATACCCATTGCATAAATATGAATGCAACCAAAAAATTACGGAATGGTTACTCAAAACAATGGTTACTTTGATGTTGAAGAACTACTTGAAATTATTATCTAGCACTATTCGAATATATTTCACACAAACAACATAACCATAGACATATATACACACCTTCAAACACACATAGACACACACATTCCCATAACAGTCTCACTTCGCCTACAAATACAAATACTGCGGATCCCGTTGCCCAGATTTTTACGAAACTGGTGTTCTCGGGAGTTACACACTACTCACCCGCATAGCGCACTCACTCACACACACTTCACAAATTAACAAAAGCATCGCAACACATCCTAAGTGTGATCGAGGTAGTTTTCTATTATAGTGGGAAAAGAGTGAGATGGTAAGAGTCCATGGAAAACCAACAGTTCAAGGTATTCTTCCACTTTGTTCTCCAGACGTTCAGGTCTAATATTTAAATTGATATCTCCAATCCAGACAATGTTTTTGTACGAAGATACCGAGGTGAGCAAGGTATTGAGAGACTGGATAAAGGTGTTGGTTTTGTCATATGAGGGAGAACGATATATTGATATAATAACGACTTTTTTGTATATGATGCTGACGAGGCAATTTGCACCCGTAAAATGTGGTTCATAATTTTGAAATTCTAAGTCATTCCTAATGTATACTGTCACTCCGTCATTCTGAATCGGATTATTTATGGTACAAGCAGCATGATAGCCGTCTAGAGTAGGTAGAGAGCTATGGTTAGAAAGTCTGCATTCAGTGAATACGATAATGTCCTGGTCAACTTTAATTCGTTTTAAAGTAGTACAGAAAACGCTAAAATTCTGGGAATTAATTCTCCTTATGTTTTGTGTTATTATGTTCAGTCTTGAGGTAGTTTTAGATAAGTAGGAGGCCCAGCTTTCCACAGAGCATTGATAGCTAGTTCCGGTAGAGACAGCATCTATACTATTGCAGATTTCTTCTATGTTACCTAGAGTGCCCATAATAGCGATCCAGTAAGGAAAACAAGATAGAAAAGCCGTGGAAACTTTGTCTGTAGAAAAAGTTTAGGCATAGGTTGTGGTATTAAATAATAAATAGAAGGCGGTATTAAATAAATAATAAATAACAAATATTACAGGACATTAATTTTACACAGCGCAATCTAATCCCAAACTAAATGTGATAATATTGTATAATATTAGTGTTTGTAGGTATAATGTCGGTCGTTGAGTGTGTGTACAGTAAACTTATCATGTAGAGTAGTAAAGGTAGAGTACAGAAATGTTAAAGTTCCTAAGGAATTTACTGGTCTCATATTCTTGCCAAGACCTTCGAGGTCTACCTCACAGAATTCTAAAATTCTGTCATAGGAGGTCCAGCAATTACTGTAGCTACTTGTCTTGTTTATTTAAATTAAATTAAACTAGAAAGAATCAATTACACCAAATTTTGTATCGCATAGAGCTTCATATAGTGTGTAGTAACTTTTGTGAATTTAAATTAAAACGTGTATAGTTTAAGTTTTTAATCTCATCAGATAATAAATTATATAACCTAACCCCATTGGCAGCAAAACTCTTTGAGCCTTAACTAAGTCTAAACAGTGGTGTCTGTAGTTTTCCTCCATGTCTGGTATTGTAATGGTGGTTTGCTGATAATGTTGTAAAATCATCTATATAAATTTTTATGTGTAGAAGACATTGTAATATATACACTCCAGTAAATGTGAGAATGTTTAACTGCTTAAACACATTTACAACCATTATATCATATATCTATATATATATTATATCCATTATATCATAAACCCAGAATAAAACGCATGCTGCGTTTTTGCAATAAAAATATTATATTGGAGTTCGCTGCATTTCCCCAAACCAGTATACTATAACTCATTAAACTATGAAAATAAGCAAAGTATACTGACTTAGCTGCTTTCAGACAACAAAACTCTTTTACTTTTCGTAAAGCGTAGCAAGCAAAACTCAATATTTTGGCCTAGTGACCAATATGCTTATTCCATGTCAATTTATGATCAAGTTCAATGCCCAAACATTTTAAGTTGTCCGTTACACCTAAACTATGAGCTAAGGTCGTTCTAGTATTAGCATCATTATTCAATTCAGTATTTAGGTTTATTCCATCTTTTGAAGAAAAGTGCTTACAATTTGACTTATTAACATTAAGTAACAAATTATTGCAATGAAACCATTTTTCTATATTTTTTATTGCATCATTAATTTTTACACTAAGAAGGTTGGTGTCAGTACTATGTACTATTAGCGAGATGTCATCGGCAACCATGAATAGTTCGATATCTTTTGCTATACAGGTGCTTATGTCATTAATATAAAGAAGGAAAAACATCCATTGTTTTTTCTAGAATTAAGCCTTGTGGGACACCACATTTAACAAGTTCCTGTTTTGAGTTTTCCCTATTGACGTTCACTACTTGTTTTCAGATTAACCCTGTTAAACCATAAAGTTTGAGTTTAGCTAGCAGAAGGTCATGATGCACGTGAGAGCAAGAGTAGAAAACCCTAACTATTTATATAAGAATTACCTTTCAAATTTACAAGTAGATATCTCAAATAAAACACGTTTAGAGTCTCTGTGAGTCTCACCAAACTATTATGAATCTAATATACAAAGTACTGAAAAAATGGTCATTGCCGTTTCCACTTTTTAGTTAGAAACATTATATAAATACTATTTATTTATATAACATCTCTAAGAGAGCTTTTTAAAGTCTTGCTAAATTGATAACGAAAATCAATCAGATTCATTTAATGTTATAATGTAAGAAAAACACGAATTATCAATTAATGGTATATTACTTTCTCACACTAGGCTTTGTTATCAAAGCTACTAATATGGTGATATAAATATAAATAAGCAAAACACCAAATTTACTTGCATTATATTATATGTATCTAATTTGAAACAGTTACAATATACCGTAGGAAAACATTTACCAATACAACATAAAAATATCAGAATGAGGGTATAAAGATAATGTTTTACTTTAACGGCTTAGCAAGCAATCAAAGTTAACAAACACGGATATATTGGGTATAGTCAGAAAAAGTACATAGGTAATTACTTACATTGTATATTAACTTTAATGGGTATATTTACGGACCCACATAAGTAGGTAGACTAAAGTAGGTAAACATACGACAAAACACAACGTTATAATTTCTCAAGGCACAAAGATAACTAGGTAGGTACTTAACTTATGTTTGAGATCCGTCGATTGAAATATGACTGTGCTCCTTGAACATTATTTGCCTTTTTTATACTCTAAAATAAAACAAATAAGCTGACACAATTTAAACCAATCACAATTGAGTAAATATAAACTCAAATTATCTTTTTCTGGCATTGTTACAAACAACAAGTGATATTGTAAAATTTAGTTGAAACCTATACAAAGTATCAAGGCCTAACTGGGCGTATTTATTGATTGGCGAACAAATTAGAGTCTACTTTGTTTTTTTTTTTGCTATGGAGAAATTTTTATGTAATCGTATTTTCGAAACACATTCGTTCTAGCATCAATCTTGAACTATAGCATAATATTCATTTCAAAGTGCTACAGTACCTATGGTGTAAGATATGATCGCTGAAGCTAAGCCATTTCACGTGTCATAATGGTCCATGTGCTTGTAGTCAGATTCTCTAGATTGTTCTTCTAGCGTCCGTCAAGATGTGCCTGTGCAAGATTCGAGTTTAAGAACTGAAGAGAGAATCGATTTTATGTAGAAAAACTGGCAAACAAGTTTACGAAGATCAAAGAGATTTATGTAGTACTCCTAGTGAATATAATTTATAATATTATAAAAAGTTTTATAGTTTTTTTTTGTACGACGGGGAAGCGCATGGCCTTCATCTCACCTGGTTACAAGATAAGGCCGAAGGTGGAAACTCACTTTAACCGGAATCCTCAGCAGTCTGAGGATCTGGCTATCTTACCTCTAAATGCCGGAACACAACAATTTTAGAATTGTTGTTATGTTATATAGTGTATCTATAAGTATTGTGTATATGATGATCTGACTAGGCCATTATTTTAAAACAATAATCGCGCTAGAGACGCTTTACAGTCTCAATCATCACGAAGACGTTCTTTCCCCCCCACATAAAGCTGTCTACTTACCCTCACAGAAAGCTCCAAATTTCAAACAAACACACAAACACATACACCTCATACACACAAACACTACATATACCTCCTCTACACATAGGTACTCATATCCTTCCTCATGGTTATTCCTACTACATATCACGAACGCGAACATATGCGATGAGCAGAAGCACCAACACCAAACGCATCCCTACCCCATCTAATTCTCACACACACAAACTCATCATCTCACCCGCCACATATGTAATCAAAAAAAATATATATCTTGTTTGTATGTTACTTTGTAGTTTTTTCAGTAAAATTTTAATTCTTTTTAGTTGTGGTTCCTACATGCTACATGTATTCTGATAAAAGATACGTGGAGCGAGAGTACTGGTGACCAGTAATAGCCTCTCACTAAACGGGTTTTTTAGGAATTTTGTATAAAACCTATTGTGTTTTAAAACCTATAGTGAAAGAAATCAATGATTTTATTATTATTATTAATCATCCAATAGATATTCTAAGAGAATCTGATACAAAATGCTCTCACGACCTTAAAGTGACAATCGACAAGATATCGATTTAGACAAATACACAACCAAATGTAACACACAATAAATAATAATCAGTCAACTACTTACAGAAAGGTATGTCAAAGCCATATAATAACGCATTCCAGGCATTGTTGGGCCTGCCGTGGCTCTGTAGTGCATCGGGCATGTTTGCTGAAGCTCGGATTGATGGGTTTCCTGCCATCCTCAGAAAACGAGCAGCATCTATGCTGAACCGTGTCCGCGGCGGTAACAATGGCATCCTGCGTGTTATAGCGGATCGCGTGGACTGTCCTTTTCTAATGCATATGTGTCGTCTACACATCACATAGGTAGTGCTGAAATTGTGGGTTTTTTTTTAATTATTATTATTACTTTGTTTAATGATAATTAGATAGGTATATTTTTTTAATTCAATGACATTTTGTACAACTCAACTATGTTTGCTCGTATTTCTAATGAATCATTTTATAGTTAATATTTATGTTGGTAATTGTAATTTTATAAAAATCTATTGTAATTTGTCACTATGGACTCTGAAAATTTCTGAGTTTTTATTAAAAAAAATATATGATACACTAGCCTCATAGCTCAGTTGGTAGTAGCTCTGCCTTATGCGCTGTAGGTTGTTGGTTCGATTCCCACTCAGGCCAAACATTTGTGTTATGAATATAATGTTTGGTCGTTGTATCATATAGTAAGGATGTGTTAACGAAAAAAAAAGTATTTAATAGGATTCTATCCGTAATCTAGTTCCCATATTTCAAGCTATGCTTAGTTTGAGGCTAGATGGCGCTGTGTGAAATTAATGTCCTGTGATATTTATTATTATTTCATAGTACAGATCGACAACATCAAATAAAACCTAAGTAATGTTTGCTAAATAACATGGAGGGTTTGATTTAGGTATTATGGAGATGCGTTTTAAGTTATACCTAAATAAATACATTTCTGGGAACAAGCTCATGAACCTTGAATCATCAGAGATACTGAATGTTAAGGGCAAAAGGTCGAGTGATGAACCCATAAAAGATAATAAAGTATTTTGTATTTGTTTGAGATAACTCTAGGCTTGATTATATATAGGGGAAGTCGGCGTGAATATTTAAACTCTCCTTATATGTATACATAGATTAGTAGAGTTTCTTGTGAAAGGGCTCGTCCGGGGTACTACCATAGCTATTTCGTCCGCTAAGCAGCTTAGCTGAGTTTTGCTTTGAAAATATGGTTGTCGGTGTTTTTTTTTTATTGTACGACGAGGAAGCGCTTTGCCTTCATCTCGCCTGGTTACAATTTATGATAATGCCGAAGGTGGAGGCGCACTTCACCCGGAATCCTCAACAAACTGAGGAACTGGCTATCCTACCTCTAAATACCGAAACATCAAAATTTTAGTAGTGTTGTTATGGCGAAAGAATTAGGTGGGGTGGTGGTAGCTAGCCAGGTGGAGTTAAACAAAATCCTACCACCAACCAAACTAAGCTCAATATTGCTCCCCTGAGGATCGAGCCCTCTGGATCTGAAATCGGTGGGTTGAACCATTCTAATGGTTCAACCCACCGATATCAGATCCAGACCTATACACAGTCAGGTCATAAATTCTGTCACAAGTTTAATATAAAATAATTGAAACAAGTTTATTCATTATGTAACCATTTATATACGAAAATGAACTTAACGAAACATAGATTCTTATGACAATAAAGTTTATTCAAAATGACATCCGTGATTTTGAATACAGGCCTTCAATCTGCGCGGCCAGTCGTCTATCGCAGCACGAACGAGGTCCATGTCAATATCGGCGGCTGCCTTTAATCAAGGATGTCTTGAGTGACTCCAAATTGGGATAAGGCTTTGAGCACGCCTTTTCCTCCAAGTGCTGCCATATCTTGTAATCTAACGGACTCAAATCTGGACTGGAGGAGGGCCAGTCTTCGTGCCGGATGAAGTCGATTTCACGCGCCGCCAGCCAGTCTTGTGTGCTCTTCGCTCTATGAGCTGGCGCCGAATCTTGTTGGAATACCCAGTGCCTGTTATTGAACATGGTATAAGAAACAGGTTCCACGAGGTTCGTCAGGACTGTATTTTGATAGCATTCTAAAAGAAAAGTTTTTACTGTGTGACAATACTTATGACCTGACTGTGTATAGAGTGATCTATCACAGGAGCGGTTAAAACGTGAAAGTGATATTTTCAAAATGTTATTGAAAATATACGATTGAAAATAGTCTTGAAATATTTAGGTCAGAACCCTCGATGTGCGTGTTCCCACTTGGCTGGTCAATCATTAGATACCAGCTATTGACTATGTGGGAAAACCAACAAAGAAAAACATTTCACCATTATATTTTAATTTTCATTTAACCTTGACTTTTTGCTCTCTGAATAAAATTAATTCAGCCAATGCAAATTAACGATTATTTGGATTCTGGTTTTTCTGTTTTCAAGCTTCTATATATAGGAATGAGTGAATTATATTCTGCTAATTTATTTAACTCCAGTGAATTGACGCTGTATATTACTTCACACGTCTTATTCCAAAAATCCCTATCGACCCCATCAATAATAATTTTATAATGCGTTAATTCATAATTACGTTTTAAAAACTAAAAAGAAAACTGACTTCAATGAAGAATGTGATACAATTTCGTTTACGTGGATGATGTTTTTTTTTCAATTATATTGATGACAGACGCACAGACAGACAGACGCGTGATCCTATATGCGGTCCGTGTTTTCCTCACTGTTGAGGTAATACACCCAAATCTCTTCAAGTGTGCCTATAATATTTGAAGAGTTCCCTCGATTTCTCCAGGATTCCATCATCAGATCCTAACCTGATAACAATGGGATCACCTGTGAAGTATATGTGTATATATAGTGAATTATATACATACATTTCAAACGAAAAAATAATTTTCGAAATCGGTCCAGGCGTCTTCGAATAATCAAGGAACATAGATAAAAAAAAAGATTCCGACAAATTGAGAACCTCCTCCTTTTTTTTTACGTCGGTTTAAAACACAATAAAATCGACCGATATCGATTTCGAGAAATATATATACTTCTACAGGGTACCTAAATATTATGCGCAAAGTTGCAAAAAAAAAGTTATAGATCTGATGAAAAAAAACTTCACAGGAACTGGGCTTATCAGAAGATAGTTTGAAAATGTCATCAAAATCGTGATGCCGCTTCGGAGTCTAAAGGAAACCCACGTCGACTTTTATATACTTACAAGAAGATCTTTACATCGACGAAGTTATCTTCGTGCTTTTCGTTTTTTTAACTCCAACATAAAAGAGTACGTTTTATTTTTTTATAATAATTATAAAATTCAAATAATTTATTGTATGTGAAGTTCCCATGAAGTCATATTTACAATTAACATTATGTTGAGTTACTTATAGGCCGTTGGTAACGGTCCTCAGGTAATCTGACTGGATCCTTTGTCCATAGATAATTAATTGTACATTTTATTGAATAAAGATGTTTGAACATTAATTTGTGTATGTGTAGACCACACACAACAAAACATTTAATGGTATCCTTAACGTCTTTATAGCATCTGAATTGCGATATAATATTTCACACGTAACCTCAGGGCTGCCGGTTTATATTAATTAAGCTAGCAGCGCGGGGTCACGTACGGGACAAAGTAGATTATTTGCGGACACCCCTGCTAGGTTCATTATACCATTTATGTCTTCCTTTTCCTTATTGTTTTGTAACTTTTCGAGTATTGTGTGTCTGACAACTGGCATATCCCCCTAGATTTATTAACTACCGTATTTTCTGTGATGTTCTGAATCAGCTGACCGAAGTGGACCATTTTTTTTTTTACAGGACATTCATTTTACACAGCGCCATCTAGCCCCAAACTAAGCAAAGCTTGTAATACGGGAACTCTAGATTACGGATAGAATACTTACATACTTTTTGCAAATGCATACGTACTATATTATACAACACCCAAATACAGAACAAACATCTATATCCATCATACAAATGTTTGTCCTGGGTGGGGATCGAACCCACGGCCTACAGCGCAGAAGGCAGAGTTATTACCAACTGAGCTATGAGGTTACACACAGTCTCCTGTTGCCCAGACTACTACGAAACTGGTGTTCTCGGGAGATTCAATTACCTAAATAACACACACATTCACATACGTATAAAATACACAACATTTACACACTTTTTCATCTTCATAATAGGTCAATAGATACTTACTAACATTAGGTTCGTACCTATCAATACCAACAAAACAAAAAAATATACATTACCAACTTGTAAATTTTTGGAAAAAGCATTTTTATTTAACCTACGTTTGGCCACAATCTCCTTTGAGAAACAAGAAGAGGAAGCGACGACGTCTATGATGTACCACGCTGGTCTAGAAGACCCTTATTCACTCTCGCCTTGAAAATGAAGTATTCAGGTACAACAGACGTAGTCAACGTTTTCCACTCCATAGCCGTTATTATGATAAAAGTTTCGTGACACAGTTTTTATAAGCTATTGCGAAGATTATCGTTGTATCCAACATGTTTTTGTCCGTTGATTTTAATCCAAATAAAGATTTTTTTATCTATTTTTGAGTTATAAGAGCCAGGTAAGTTGTTTTTGATTTCAGTTCAGTACCGCCCAATAATTTACTATGACTGCTGATGTTCCTAAACCCAGAAACTTACAGCACCTAACGTGGACATTCTTCAATTATAAGCCTGCTTATTTTTATACATTTTGTTTAATTGCTTTTCCCGGCTGCTCCGAAAGATAGCAAAGGTAAGTCTCTGAAGACATGTCTGCCATTGATTCAGTACGGCAAGAGTAAAACAATTCCTTCCGCATTCCGCTCAGACGCAATAAATAAGGGTCCCGTAGACTTGCGACCGCAAGGTACAAAGAGTATCGTTAGCCGCGCGTCCGTCGTCACAACAGGAAGCGGGAAATCATTCGCCGACCGGAAGTTAACGGAGACGCCGCACGCCCAAACTACCCGCAGTGAGGGACGTAGTCAAGGGGATCTTTGCGATATCTAGGAAATAGGAACTTAGAACAGTAGACTAATATACGAGTATATGTGAACAGTAGACTAACATTTCTGTGAACAGTAGACTAACATTTCTGTGAACAGTAGACTAACATTTCTGTGAACAGTAGACTAATATTTTTGTGAACAGTAGACTAATATTTCTGTAAACAGCATATCTCTTTCCGATTTTGCTCTTTTCGAAATTATTTCTTAGAATTGAGTAAGTAGGTACCAAATGTAAACTAACCAAATATTATAAAATTTCTCCGGTAAATGGTATTTATTGCAGCAAATTTCCCTCCGTCATGGAGAAAAATTTAGTCCATTCAAAAATCGCCGATGTAAAAAAATATATGATGTTGACTGTATACGAAGTTTCATCAAGATTCTTTGAGAAATACGACTTGTAAACTAGTATCAACATCCGGACAGACGAAAGCAAATTTTTCCAGTTGTTGCAAAGACGCTTTGCTCGAATATCTCTGAACAAAAGAGATAACACAATTACAAAACATAATTATAATGGTCTTTTAACAGTCTGGATATTATGGCTATCATCTCTCCTTATAACTTCCGCATACTATGCTAACCTAGCTAAGACAACCAGTGAAAAAATACAACCCGTCAAAGAACCCCCAAATACTAGTTCTGGCTACATTCTCAAACTCCATTCAGCCATTTTGCCGCCATTCAATTATTCTCATGCCGAAAAAGTTTAACGATAAATAATATTCAGAGGGGTGCCATATTCGGCACAAAATGAGTCTTTGTTTTTAAGATGCATTGAAAGATTCTTAATAGTCTCGCTCGGAAGTTTTTGATTTTTATTTTAATTGGGCGCTTGGAAGCAAACGACAAAGCGGGGCGCTTCCCTGTGAATATTTTCAATTTGAATTGCACTGAAATATCACGTGCAAAATCAACTGGCCAAGTGTGAACAGCACACCGGGGTTCCAACTTACATTTCAAGACAAAAAATTACGTTTCTTGTATTTATTTCCTTACAATTTTCAATTAAATTTTATATAGGCAGGCAATAGAAAAACACACTCACAAAATGTTCAATGGTAGGTAGGCAGGCTACCTAACGTAGATTACGCTTCATTATATATAGCCCGCTGACAGACAAATGGACGTACCGACGGACAGCGGAGGATTAGTAAAAGTCCCGTAAGCAACATTTGGGTACGGAACCCTAAAAACCAGATCTTTAATCGAAATGTGAAAGCTCTAGCAACAATGACGCCATAATGCCTTCTGACAAATGTGGAGGTAAACAAAAACAAAAACATCGGTAGAGCCAAGCAGAGCCTCTCAAAATAAATGGTCTTTACTTCGTGATTTTTGTAATTTTCCACTTAGTAGACGTCCGAATAACTTTCTCCGAGGATTTCACCGTCGGCCGGACACTGAGCCTTCGTCAGAAAAGAATTAATTTCTGCAACCATGCACCTACCATTGTTCCGATCCAAACGCTTCTATATTCAAAATCTAAATTAGCTGTCAAGTGTTTTATCCTTTTTTTTTACGATGGGTCGGCTCTTGACCTTGAAACTTACAAGCATGAATGAGATCTACTATGGAGCGAGCCTGGATCATCAAAGAAATTAACCGGCCCGAGGTTCTAGCCTTTCTCCTTGTGTGCTGGTCGCGATTCCGAACAGGCGGTAAATTTGACGTTTCAAAATGATCCTAAAAAATCTTAATGGATAAAGAAATTTTGACTTTTGACTTTTGACTTTTGCCTACCCAGAAGGTGCCTATTAACTTCTTGAAGTCAAAAGGGACGCTGGGATTACCCTAAGCTGAGATGATTAGTAGACCTAGCGTCACTCTCTAGCCGAAATATTCATTTGTTATCGTACGACGTTGAAGCGTTTGGCCTTCATCTCACGTTTCATCTTACTGTGCAGAAGACAAAAGTGCAAGCATAAACGCTTTATTTAGTAGAGTGATGGTTCATGTGGTTTAAATCTTTTTGTTATACTACGAAAGGAAGCGCTTGGCCTTCATTTCACCAGGGTATCAAGACCGTATAATTACATAAAGCGGATGGTGGAAGCGTACTTCATCCGGAATCATAAAATAAGAACTGGCTGTTCTTCAGCCTGTTGAGGATTCTGGGTAATGTCATACCACTAAATGCCGGAACACAACAACTTATAATTGTTGTTATGGCGACCGACTTAGGTATTTCGATCGAAGTCACACGCCCAGGCATTCACTAGCGATAGTTAATGCCCTTATCAAATACATTTCTAAATAATTATAAAGCCGCTCTCAGTGTGAAAACAACAGGACCCGATTCTACTAAACGAACCGCCTCACTATGATAATGGTATCGTCGTTAAATGGCCGCTATTGGTGCTTTTTAATACCTATTCTAGCGGCCATTCTGCATTGACATCTCTTTCATAGTGAAGCGATTGTTAAGTACCTCGAATCGGAGCCTAGTTCTTGTTAGTCGAATTCGAGTGAGAATATTTATTCACTCGACTGATATTAGACAAATGGTAACGTTTCTGTGAGGATGAGGACGGGCATTTTTCATCATTTACCCAGCCATAAGCGGTTTACTTTCAACGTAGATGCACTACATTTTATAGGTATAGTTTATTACAGAGGAGATGCTTTTAATAGGAACTTTTTACAGGTTCTGGTAAGTTTTTGAAGTGAAAACTGTTTTAAGCGCGTTGGGCATTTTCGAAATGAGACAAAACCATTGAACTCGCGACACCCTACCGACACCACTTTAGACACATTTAAATTTAAACACATTGTCACGTTATCTTTACGATCCTAAGAGGTACGGGTAAGGACCGTTCAAAGACTGCCTCTACCTATAGACAGACGGTTGACAGACGTGACAGGTATCTGTCAACGTCAATTCTAAGAAGTCATTGTGTCAGCTGTGTTGCAAAAACAACCCTCATCACAGATTAATAACTATTAATAAATATCTCGACCATAGAAAAATTTTACTGCCTACAATCTCGACCAACACGACAACGTTGATATTCAAGTACCAACAATATCAGCTGTTCCCTTCGGCAAAGATCGACAAACTTCAAGTTTTCACTGTCGGCACTCCCGGAGCTCTGTTTTTTTTTTAAGATGTGTTAGCTCTTGACCACACGGTTTGTATCTAGGCCAGAGCGAATATGAACTCTACAATGGAGCCAGATTTCCCAGAAGCCACTGTCGAAACACGGCAAATCGCTTGACATTGGCAGAACGGTGGTTGCTAGCCAGGTTAAATACTTAAATCTTGATTTAATACTTATATCAGAGTTCCAAAATAGTTCACTGTATTTTTTGACAGACAGTTCCCTATAAGCGATTAATTAACTTTACCGAGCTTAATTGTGGGAACAGCGAGTTCATACCGCCTCTGTGGTCTAGTGGTTCGTCAATCGGTGTCAGATCCAGATGTCCCGGGTTCGATTCCCAAGGGAGTACAATATGGTGCTCGCATGGGTGGTAGGGCTGTCTTTGAGTCCGCCTAGCTGGCTGCTAGCTACCACCATCTTACCTAGCAAGGGAGTAACTTGGGATGTATACTTTTCCTAATTTATATCAATGACCTACCAAAAATATTAAATGAACCGTGTGTTCTTTCTGCAGATGACTTTTGACATCAATAAAAAATAATGACATCAATTTTAATAATAAACTTTTTTTGAATACTTAATAATGGCACCGACTTCACCACTAAAAACTTTAAAATAACTCTAAGGTTAAGTTCATATAATTTGAAGGCGGTGCGGTGCCATACAATAAACATGTTGTTGTGCTTGGCAATCCGGCACCAACTTCAAATTATATGAACTTAGGTACTAACCAAAGTTTATGAAATAAAATAATAAGTTCAATCTAATTTCAAAAGTCTCCCACAAAGCGACACATGCAGAAAGCTCGGTATGATCTAGCAAGAACCGGACCGTTTTTAACACAATTCTTGGGCTCACACCGCCGCGAAATTCGCCGGAATCTATAAGTTTGTGCACATTTTATGGTAAAAATATGTGCATTGTTTATCGTAGAAACGCATAAAACTAAGCGCCCGTCTTCCGATAATTTCTCAAGGATTCCGGAGAATTCCGCGGAACAAGTACTGCTACTATTATGTACCTAAGCCCGTAAAAACATAAGTTTGTTTGAAAAAAAACATGTGTAACATAATTATAATACTAGAAATAAGAATCAACTCGTTGTTCTCACTACTATAGGCTCCATAAAGTTCATTATTAATATTCATTGATTGCATTCCAAAAGTACATAAGAAATTCAAGTTACTGGTAATATTATGCACCCTGGTCGGGTACAGCAATTTGTAGTTAATTAATCGTTCATAGGGAAAAAAATACACTTTTATAATAAGTTACCAAGTGATTTGTTAAAACTGTCAAATATATGTGTTCATAAACAAAAAATAAAAAATCTGTCTAAGAATGCTTATTATAAAATATCAGGATACCTAGAAGCCTGACATTTAAAGAATTTGCTCCAGCAAATGAATTGTAATAAGCGTTATGTAATCTTAGCTTTTGTAATGGATCATCAAAATATTAACATAGCTCATAGCTCCTAAGAAATATTACTGAATAATGAATATTGTTTTTTTATACCATGTACATGGAGACGGAACAAGCAAGCAGCCTACCCGATGTTAAGTGCATCTCTTGCCTATAACAAAGCCTTACAGTATAGGTCACATCCACAAAGAACAATCCACAAAGAACATGACCTACGCGACACTGCATTACGCTCTTCACCAGCAACATTTAATATTATATGTATAAAAATATGATCGCATTATTATTATTTATATATGTATAAAAAACACACTCACCTACCCACACACAAATTCACACAAACACACACACACTCTTAAAAATTTAAGTCTGTAATTGGCATTAGGTTTAGCCTTATATTGTTATATTTATATAAGTATAAAGTGCTGTTGACTCTGTGATCAATAAATAAATAAAAAAACCATTCCCTTCAAACCGGAACACAGAATAGAGTGGCGAGGGGCAGCCAAAATAGGTATAGTGGTACTTCCCCGGACGAGCCCTTTCACAAGGAGCTCTACTACCTTCCAAAATTAGTTAAAAAAAAACACACAGTGAACACCCTATATTCCTATGCGCGCAATGAGACTTCCGAACCGTTCCGTTTCGCAACGCGCGGCCCGGCGGTGTGAATCGAGCGTAAGTCGCCACGTGCGGCAAAATGCCAAAGAATGTAATGTTGCACTCAGTAACGCACCCATTACCTTCGTATGGGGTCGATGTGCTTTGAATTACCAAGATAATCGTGTTTTCACAATTTATTACAACACACATTCGCAACGCCGATATTTTTCGGACAAATTTAAGAAAACGCTTAAGGTGAAGTGAGTCCCAAAAACCACGTCTGCCCCCACAAACGGAAAATAAATTTAACGGCAAAAGTACATCAAATTTTAAATTTGAGATTGATGACAATCATAAGTTTACGATTCTAGTTAGTAAGTCATGGGAGTCAAAAAATGATTGACTAAACTAGACTCGATACAATAAAATCGCAAAGTTTCCTCGAAACCTTCATTTTTCCTTTCAAACCTTCATTTGCAAGTTAGTAAAAAAATACCTACGTATTCCATTATAAATATTTTAGACGTTTATGGTTTTATTTTGTTGCGAGAGAGTATAATTATGTATCAAGAAATACATTTATTATTATCAACCATCCAATGAAATTGCTCGCGGCCCAGCCATTACGCAGCTTACAATTTCCATCAGTCAGTCAACCACGATATATATATAGATATAGATATAATATAGCCTTAATAAAAAACGATACGTATTCCAAGCCCATCACAATATGAACCATTGATGAAACTGAGATGCTACTTCAAAATCCATAGCCCATTACTGGATAAAGCCTCCTTTAAAGCTCGAGGGTATTGCCATAATCATCACGCTTGGCAGGTAGATTACTGATCGCAGTAAAGGTGTAGATTAAACACAGAAGGAAGTTGCTGCCCTTGTTCCCCTTAGCCGGCTTTTACGACATCCATGGGCTGAGGTGGAGGGGTTAAAAAGTAAGCCGCAACCGCTACGGCAATAAATGTTGAATACTTAGTTCAATGTTAATCTATATTTGGGTAGTGCTTGGCCTTCATCTCACCTGGTTTTAAGTTATGACAAAGCCGAAGGTGGAAGGTGGAACTTCATCCAGAATCCTCAACAGTCTGAAGAACTGGCTAAGTATCAACATCTCAATGACGGAATACAACAATTTAGAATTATTGTTCTGGCGACAGACTTTGTGGTAAGATGGTGGAAGCTAGCTAGGCGGAGTTAAACGGAGATTCATTATGATCATTAATCTAACATTGAAATTTGACTATCTAACCGGGGTTTATTAAAAACCTGCGCTGGAGTTCGTTACGTACCTACCTACTTGTACGGAACGGATCTTCAGCAAACGCTGAATTTACCCCTTTTGTCTATTATAAACCTAAGCATAAGACGTAAGTACCTTAATCTAAGATAGATAGATAAACTCTTTATTGTATACCTAAAAACAAAAATTAACAGACAAGCAAGAAAAACACTTAAACTAGGTACAATGGACGGCCTTATCGCTAAAAGCGATCTCTTCCAGGCAACCTTTGGTTGGAAAGGGTAGCAAAGCGGTGTACTAAAATAAAGTTTAAATGTCATGAAATTAGGCAAAAAATGTTTTTTGATTTGATTTGATTTCAACTCAAATAGCCTCCACCTTTTCTCTCTTCGTATTTAATGAGGAACTGCCAAAAAAAATATCGCTATCTTCGATATAAGTGGAATCAGACATACCCTAAGTCTTTTGATGAATATCGCAATCAAACGGGAAACATGTAAACATGATTGGAAGCAGCAGCTGATTCATTCAAGTACTCGCGCTTGCATTAATAGAACAGCATAATGGGTACAAACAAACAAACAAACACAAACTCAAGATAACAATCCTGGTTCAAGGAACGCTAGTAATTTAGCGTAGGTATAATATAGCTAGCAAGTTGGTATTCACAATTAATTATGCAGGCTTAGGCTTTAGGCTAAGTACCTGCCTTTGTCGCTTACCTCTTTCGAAAAGGCACCTCCGACTCAAATGATATTTTGCAGATAATCAAAAAGTCAAAGTCAAAATGTATTTATTTAGTTAGATTTTTTAATGATCATTTTGAATCGGAATCACAACCAGCATACACGGAGAAAGACAAGAAACTTGGGCTAGTTAGTTATATGATGGGCTTTTGATTGAGGCGACACGTGACCTGGCTCTTATTACGCCAGCGAATTAGCATAGCTATTCAGCGTGACTGTCTGGTCTGGAACAGTTGAGTTACCTATAGGTCGTTTGTAACGGTCCTTAGGAAACAATTACCGTTGTTTTCTCTCCAGTACAAATGTAGTTTGTCGTTAATTTCGATATGGCTTGATTCAAATGAAATTTTGCAGGTACCGATAAGCAGTAGGATATCTGTGGGACACCTGTGGTACTTACAATAACACTAACTAAATATTACAAGACATTACGGGACTTTTTTTTTACACAGCGCCATCTAGCCCTATCAAACTAAGCAAAGCTTGTATTATGGGATTACGGATAGAATACTTAAATACTTTTGAAAATACATACGTACTAAGTATATGATACAACACCCAAACACAAAATATGTACAAAGGAATCAGTCAGATTACGGCCCTTAGCCGTTACAAACGGCCTATAGGTAACTCAACTGTTCCGGACCAGTACTAGATGGAAGCGTACCCAAGACACTAAAACCCCTAACTAAATTATAATTCTAGGACTTTTTCGAACAAAACGAGATTCGTTCGAAGAAAAAAATGTCTTACCAAACTAATTTAGCAATACCGACTTGTTAGAAAAAGGCTATCATTAAAAAAAACCGACAACTAATTAGAGGTTTTGGCAAGCTGCAAATGCATTTTATCAACAAAAAAACCAAACCTACAGACGCACTCCGCCATAAGTTCGATTTATGTGCTGTCAAACTACCTATATTTTAAGCTTCATTATCTTCCCGATTTTCATAAGAAATACTAATCACTTGCCAAATTGATCGTATATCGATTGTGTTTTGGTTTTTGTGCCAAACAAATAAACATAATCCCTAATTAGTAAACAATCCTACAACCAAACCCCATTATCACGTTTATTTCCGCGTGGTTCCATTAAAGTAATGGGTCAGAGAGCGCGTTTCCCGACTAACACTACTTCAGTAGTTTCGTGAGTCCTGCAGAATGTGGACGTGCGCGGGAGTGGTTTTGCTGGCCGCGTGCGCGGTGGCGATCTCCCGGGACCAGTTCTACCAGCACGGCGCCAGTGTGGACCAGCGGCTGCCGAGAGGACACGACGTCTCATCCCCGGAGACTTTCCTGAGGGTGCCGGTTGTGTTCTATGGGGAGACTTATGACACTGTTTTTGTAAGCTTTTTATTGAATACTTGACTCTCTTCCTCTCTTTTAACTGCCTCTCCAGAGGTCCCGGGTTCGATAGGGGAAGTATAATATTGTGCTTGATTTGGTAGGACTTTGTTTAAGTCCGCCTAACTACAAACGTCTTACCTAATTTTGTAGCTATAAAACAATTCTAAAAAAGAACCGTGCAAACGATGGGCATGTGCCGAACGTAAGTTTGGACGTGCCTCTGACAACCCCCAAGTAGGTGTTTCTCACAAGATCCATGCTCTGAGTAGATAAAAGTGAAACCTAGAAGAGGAAAAGTCGTGAGACTGGTTTATTATGAACTTACTTATCTTTAACATCAATGTTTTGAACGTAGTACAATTATAGACACATTAAAAGCTTCTTTCTGAGACTTTGCACGCGTAGTATGTTGATAAAAGTAGCCGATGTCCTTCCCCACATAAACTATGTCCATATAATAACTTGATCATAAACGGTTTAGCTGTATTGCCGTAAAACATATTTACATACACAGACACACAGACGGAGAGTTTACGTTGAAATCACGCAAATTTCTTAACAATATAGCTTACTAATCTATTCTGATGTAGGTATTTGCTATTAATACTAAGTAAGGTTTCGCTCAATAGTTTTTGAGTGAAAGAGTAACAAACATCTTTACATTCTAACAAACTTTCTCGTTTATAATAGTTTATCTTTGTCAAACTTATATTTATAAGCCCGTTAAGGTTTAACCTTTAGTATAATTATACATTTTAGTATTCATTTGGCGGTTAAAATTTCAAAATATTAAACATTTTGACCGCCTCTGTGGTCGAGTGGTTCAACCCAACGATTTCAGATCCAGAGTCCCGGGTTCGATTCCCATGGGGAGTACAATATATTTTGCTTGGTTGGTGGTAGGACTTTGTTTAAGTCCGCCTGGCTAGCAACCACCATCTTACCTAATTCTGTCGCCATAACAACAATTCTAAAATTATTGTGTTCTGGAATTTAGAGGTAAGATTCCTCAGTTTGTTGAGGATTCCGGGTGAAGTGCGCCTCCACCTTCGGCCTTATCTCAACTTGTAACCAGGTGATATGAAGGCCAAACGCTTGCCCATCGTACAAAAAAAAAGCCTAGACTTTTTTTTTAAACACTGTCTCAAATTCTCGGTCGCATATGCGCTCATTTTCCTCCGTCAAGTTTGCAGCCCAACACTTAGAATAGGCTACAAACAAATTGTAGAAATAAAATCTAAGGTCCTAGAGACCAGAGATTATCCAGAATTCAATCTTAGGTGGCACTTTCCACAACTACAAAACACTTTACTGACACACGCGGTAGGTACTTACGTGACTTTACTTGACATACAACAAATTGGACAAGCATGATCCGACTCCACACCAATGCTCCAAAACTAAATGTAAACGTTGAACTCTCCAGTTTTGGAGAGGGTTCTTTTCCATCCAACAGTGGTCATTAATGATCTGGCTTTGCTTGTGATGTTAATGGCAAGTAATTAAATGATACTTGGATTTTTTATTTTTATTCGGTATGTGAGAAAAATCTGCTAAATAGAGGTATAGTTATTTAATGTCATTATTAATACGTTTTCCACATAATCGATTTACCAAGAAGCCCGATTTATACATAAATTTGTAAAAACATAGTCATTGGAAGGAATCCCAAACCACAAGCATTGTTTTCTGTAGACTCACGATTTATTTATTCCTCCCAGAGCAGAGCCAAGAGCGCATAGGTATGTGAAAACAAGTATTAACCTCGTTGTTGCAACTTTAGGAATTTCCGTCCAGATTTAGCTGCACGAAGCGAGAGTTCAAAGATTCTTGTTCTTCGGATGTGCAGTCCTGCACATGTATACACCTCATTAGTTTGTATCTACAGATGTGGGATGTGGTGTTTTGGTGTTCAAGTGATATCTATCAGGTTTGATAACAATGTATGACAGAACTTACCAGAAGCGAGCAAACAAGTAATGGCGCCATTTTAAAAATGATGAAGTGTATACAAATTGCAGACGACTGTACATCCGATAATGTTACTCGAAGACTACTAATACGAAAGTTTGTTTCTGATTGTGAATTATTAACACAGAGCACAAATTTCGTTTGTTTTTGAAGATTAATAACTGTGCTCTACATAAATTCAATTGTTTTTGTTTGGATGTTTCGCGTTCATTCACGGCAAAACAGCAGATCTGCCGCGAACATCAGCTAGTACTTTTATCAGCAAAAAGTAAATGATAATGTTGAATACATTAACTTTACAGCTTCATTAAAAAATTATAAGTATTTTTGCAGTCGATTTACCTACTACCGAGCCTTGCCTAAAGATTGTACGAAAAATTTAATGTTTTTATTGTACGACGGGGAATCGCTTGGCCTTCTAATGTATTTTTTTTCATCTACGATGGTGACAGACCTCTTTTCGTGCAAAATTTAACATAAATAAAAGAAATAATCACCATTCCATCCAAAATTATTTTTAACGACAGGATTTTTATGTGATCATAGCGCGTGCAAATGCGTGGAAATATCGGATAACTCATTTATCAACAAATCATGGTAAATATCCCGTTAACATAAGTTATAGTGTTCATAACCATGATAGTTTCAAAAGTTATTTTACCCAGAGAACCAATCAGATAGGTTCATACCGAAGTTTCGTGCTCGTTTCAATTACAGCGAGTCAACTTTTGGTATCCATATACCGACAACACCCAACCATTTTATAGTTTTCGCGAACTCAATTATTGTACTTCTACTTCTAAGAAACATTCATCGCAGACATGGCTATTTAATTGGAAGAGACTTCCGCTTCTATGAAATATTGGTCTCAGACATGGCTATTTAATTGGAAGAGACTTCTGCTTCTATGAATATTATTAGCAGACATGGATATTTCTTTTTAAGAGACTTCTGCAGCTAAGAAATATTATTAGCAGACATGGATATTTAATTGGAAGAGACTTCTGCAACTAAGAAATATTATAAGCAGACATGGCTATTTAATTGAAATTAATATAACTCTCGGAAAGCACGTGATGTTTTGTCTTAAAATGTGGGTCCGAAACTCCGAACCCTCAGTGTGCGTGTGCACTTTACAAGACAGGACATTAATTTTGCACAGCGCCATCTAGTCCCAAATTAAGCTAAGCTTGTAATATGGGAACTGGCACGTAGCTGATGCTATAAGGAGTAATGTTACTTTTATTATAAGAAAATAAAAAAAAGCCTGCTTTTTTTTAGTGTAGCTTCCTTTCGTATGTGTGAGCAATAAGAAAGGATTTTGGGAAAGAGCCACGGGATGGCGGGAACGAATTTCCGGGCGATTGCTAGTTTTTAGTTTGTATGGAAACTATACTTGACAAGGCATTACATAGGTGGCTATTGACTTTTAAACTACTTCCTGTCTACTGAGTCGTTAATTGATTTTAGAATTCTTTATAATCCGAATCCAATTGTTACAATAAGAACGACTATCAATGGGGACCAGAAAGGTCAAGTCGCGGTAACCTATTTAACTATCAAATTAAAATGTAGGTACATTGATTTTTTGTGAACGATAAACATTATCAGACGTTACCCTACAATCAGGGGTCAATTGAAAATAGTTTTGCTCTCAAAATATCTTCTGTCGTAGGTAATTTTGTTAGTTATTACAACATTGTTTTAATGCCTCTGTTGTCTAGTTGTTCCCCCGTGTTAGATCCAGAGGTCCCTGGTACGATATCCAGGGGAGTACAATATTGTGCTTGTCTTGGTTGGAAGTAGGATTTTGTTGTCTGCCTGGCTAGCTACCACCTAACCTAAGTCTGTCGCCATACAACAATTGCTGTGTTCCGGCATTTAGAGGCAAGATAGCCAGTTCCGACTGTTGAGGAAATGGCTATACCTAATCCGTCGTACAATAAATCAAGCTGAAATACCAAATATGTGTATTTGAAACAAAATCAATATGCATTCACCAATTGAAAAACGATGATGCCTTCATTCCATAAATAACCTGCCCATATAAAACGCGACAAAGGGTTCACGCCAGCCAAAGGATGGGCCGCAGCGTCCACCTACCTGACCACCAATCGAAAATCATCAAAACAACAACCTGCTTTCGTGATGGTTATGTAAAATCCTCGTTGCACTTTTTGCTGTTAGATTATTGTCCTGCAGTGGAATTTTACGGGATAACATGATGATAATCATTTGATATTGATAATAAGAATAATATAGAGATTTAGATGATAAGAAGATATTTATAGGTACATCATCTGCAAAGCTTAGAGCAACATAATCATTTGATATTGATAATACCTGTGCAAAGTGACGAGCAACAACAAACAGAATCAACTTTCTATTGGATTATCCAGCCTCATATTTGCAAATAGCTTGTTGAAAGGCATTGACGAGTCTTATAAAATCTACTGGAGTTGCATGTGAGACAGAAAAGCAAACAGCTTGTTGAAAGGCATTGACGAGTCTTATAAAATCTACTGGAGTTGCATGTGAGACAGAAAATATTGAACCGTCGGTGCTACGCCCTAAGAAACGTGTACTATCTTCATCCTTGTAATGGCTATAAATGCTGTTATAAGCCTTAAATGTCAATGTCAGACATGTGACTAGAAGACATCTAAGTAATCTATGCTATACCCATGTCAAATGTACCTATCTAGTTGTGTACTAGATAGGATGTACCTACACGTGTAATCTCATATAAACTTAATCAGTGTAACAATAAAAATAAAGGCGCATTGGCCTTTTGGTGCTTACCTAATGTTAGCTTTTGACCTTCGTACTGAAAGGGCATCAGTGCCAGTGATTTTTGCATGCAAAGATAACAGCGACAGAAAGCACATAATTATGATATCGGACGGAAGTACTTATCAATACAACAAAATGCAGACAGTGAATACGATTTTATTTTTAATCCCGTTAAAAACTATCTTCTTTCCTCTGACATATAAGCGACAACTCATCGACATGTAACCTACCCGTTCTTACCTACGGCGTCCAGACTTGGTCAGTCAGTGTCTAGTAATACAAGTTCAAAATTTGTCAGAAGGCAAAGGAACTTAGTATCCTCAGACTTAAGCGTATCGACAGAGAACAGAATACGGTGATACGTTCCCTTACTGGAATTGCCGATGTTGCCCAAAAGACCGCAAGACTGAAATGGGATTGGGCAGGCTAATGTCTACTGACAAATGGGCAAACGCTTCAACTCCTTGGGTACCTCAGGATGTACAGCGACGTTGGGGTCGATCATATCTATAAGAAATGGTGAGACCTTTACCTTATGGCAGTGGTATAAAAACTTACTGGCCTCTCAACGACAATTCTTTCAAATATATGACGACTTCGTAGGGAGGCCATAATACTAATCAGGCGAACGGCTAAGGAGTAGAATACATTGCCTGCGTCAGTCTTCCTTACATGGGCCTACAATGGGCCTACAAATAACATGGGCCGGTTCAAGGTCAGAGTGAAAGGTGACTTCTAGATCAGCGTGTTACATCGTAGGTGCTTCATGCTTCCCATCAAGAGAGATTGTGGTTAAACGTAGGTCTATCCTATTATAAAAAAACAAACAGCTAGGAAACGGAAATCAACTCAGGACGAGTAGTAGAAGGCGACGACTCACCTTAAGCTTTAGCCAGTACTAAATAATACCCACCAACCCTATGTGGAAATTTATGAAAAACCCTACAGTTTTATGACCGTGTGCAGTATATGAACTGCAGTTAGTAGATAGGTACGTGATAAATCGATAACAGACAGAATTTTACGCGCAAGAAATAGAATGTGTCAGCGGTTGTCGGTTCCTCCTGCTTCCAGTCTGCTAATCTTCTGGTCTATGTCGGTGACTTTGGTTCTCTGAGGAATATATTCGTTTCGGATCGTACCCCGAAAAACTCCCGAGGATAGCAGTCTTGCTGAGCGACTTTAAGCTTGTGGATCTGTCCTACCGTATGTGATCACGTTTCGGTTCCATATGTCATGACAGGAAGGGCGCATTTGTTGAAGACTTGAGTCAGTTTTCCAAAATGCTGCCCAGCCCAGCTGAACTCTTCTACTAATCTCCTTTCGAATTTGACCGTTGAATAGTCTGCCCTGGGTAGACATGTTCTTGCACAACTTCTAGAGGAGTATTTTTGATGATTGGCTCATCATGTGACATACCGACTGGCAATTTCAATCTATTTGGCACATTGAAGTTCATGCACTTTTGCGGTTGCGATGACCTCTTGCTTGCGGTCAGGAAGGGCATTAGGTCATACGCGATTCGGACAGATGTTCAAATTGAATGACTAATTCTTTGTTTTAAACCAAACTGTTAGTTCATCATCATCATCATTAGTCATTTTAACTAAGGCGCACACAATTACAACTACATAAACATAAAAAAAATACGTATGGAAAAGGAGAGATTAACCCTAAAAAGAGATCTCTTTCAGCAAACCTAGCAAACGTAGTTTGTCGTTCATTTCTAAATGGCATAAAAAGTAAGGTGGGTGAACCCACCTGCATCAGATCCAGGGTACTAAATTGTGGTTTGGCTAGTGGTAAGACTTTATTTACACTTCTACTATCTTAAGTCATCCTAAGTCTGTCGTCATTTCCGGTCGGTCGTTCCGGCATTTAGAGACAAGATAGCCAATTCCTCGGACTATTGAGTATTCCGGGTGAAGTGCGCTTCCACCTTAGGCCTTATCAAAACTTGAAACCAGGTGAGATTAAGGCCAAGTGCATCCCCGTCGTAAAATAAAAATAAATTGTTGTGCTCCGACATTAAGGGGATAGCCAGTTGCTCAGATGAAGTGAGATGAAATGAATCAGATGGGGATTCCTGGTTGAGTGTGCTTCCACATTCAGCCTTAACTTGACACCAGAAAAAAAATATAAAAAAAATCCTAACACCAAAATGTATTTTGAATCAAGCCATTTCGAAATGAAAGACAAAGTAGGTAGGTAGGTAGGTACATTTGCTTGGGAGAGCGGACTCTCGGAATCAGCTAATATCCTAACATTTGATTCTTCTTTACTTAGGTAGGTTGGTACATAGGTAACCTATTCATTCACAACTCAACGCTCACTACTGAGATTCGTTATTTTAGTTACATACTTACTTATCGCGGGGTCACGACATGATATACCTAATATAAATTAAGTACCTACTGATCATATTTGATACTTACATATCACAAACTTTACTACAATGATGTAAGTTAACAAGCCTCACAGCTCAGTACTTAAAATACCGAACAATATAATACAAAATGTTTTCAATGTATATAATGCTTCCATTAAAAGCAAATGATAGCTATGACCAAGATCTACATCTTCACTGACAGCAGTCAAACTTCAAACGGCAATGTCTCTGAAACTACTCGTCCTAGAATCTCCGTTCTTAGTTCAAATGAAAGCTATGACCAAGATCTACATTTTCAATGACAGCTGTCAAATTTCAAAAATTATTCGTATTAGACTCACCGTTCTTAACTCAAATTAAATCTATAACCAAGGTTTCACTTTCAATGACAGCTGTCAAACTTCATACGGCAATATCTCTGAAACTACTCGTCTCGTTTCCGTTCAAATGAATGCTAAGACCAAGATCTAAATGTTCAATGACAGCAGTCAAACTTCAATTAGCTATATCTCTGAAACTATTCGTATTAGACTCACCGTTCTTAATTCAAATGAAAGCTATGACCAATTTTTATTGACAGCTGTCAAAACTATATCAGCCATCTGAAATGTAGTCCTCTTTAATAGCTTTTATTTGAACTATACGAACGTAGTATCGTAGACGAATATAGAGAGATGATAAAGATATGGCCGTTTGAAGTTTGACAGCTGTCATTGAAAATGTAGATTTTGAACATAGAATTTATTTGCTTTTAATGGTAACATTATATATTCAACATTACGTATCTTTTTGATCTTTGGTGTTTCAAGAATTTGTCTTTAATTAAGATTTTATATAGGTACCTATCATCATATGTAATCGTTTCACTAGCGGATAATCCCATTCTCGTGGGAATATCGGGATAAAAAGTATGCTACGTCCAGAATATGTCTTCATTCCAAATTTGGTGGCCGAACAAACAGGCACATACCCAATTTAACAATATTTTATTGCAATAGAACTTATTGGATAAACCATTCCTTTTTTTCAACTTTTCCAAAGTATTTACAAAGTTGAAATACCTAATTGGAAAAAAAAACAATTTATTCGTTCAACGAGTTGAACTTAGTGGAATAGAGGCATTCAAAATACCTAAAGGAATAAATATAGTCCCAACCATACAGTATTTTACCATGGGTCACTTAAATAAGTTGTTAGTCAAATCTTTCAGCTCATAAAGACTCAACGTGACCAGGAAATCAATGTAACTGCGCAATCCGCAATATCAAGCGACAAAGCAGGTTGTCGGTTAAGAAAAAAAAAAGCCAACCGACCAACTAGGTGGACAGCCTGGTTGGTCGGTTAGTAATAGACGGTCTGTTTTCCGTACCGGTACAACCTTGATGTCTTCAAGTCCAGAGTGAATAGGTTCCTTTTAGAAAAGCGTGCTCCATTTTAGGCCACATCTTTACTTGTTTTCCAAGAGAGCTGGTGGTTAAACGCGGTGACCAATAAGAGTAGTAGAGCCCATTGTGAAAGGGCTCGTCCGGGGAAGTACTACCATCATACCATTCACCTATTCAGCCACCAAGCAGCATCGCTATGTTCGGGTTTGAAGGGTATGGTCACCGGTGAAATTACAGGCACGTGAGGCTTAACACCTTTATGCCTCAAGTCGACGGGCGCAATGCAGTGCCCTGGCTATGTTCTTTGAGGATTTGACCTACGCAGTAAGGCATTGTTATAAGCAAGAGTGCACTTATCATCAGGTGGGCTACATGCTTGTGCCATCCAGAATCCAGTAATATTTACAATCGTAAAACTTTATATTCCAGGTTAACAATTTCGGGGTCCTGTCGTTCAGAGCAGATATTCCGTCATTTATAAACACGGAATTTCCACTGCCATATCCATCAATAGCAGCTTTTTATTCTAACGTAGACACCACCGATACAGGCGCTATCTACTACAGAGAGACCGATGAACCACATATTTTATCTAAAGCAGAGGACAGTGTTCAAAAAAACTTTGCGGAGACATACCAAGATTTCAAACCGACCAGCGTGTTCATAGCTACATGGCTTGAAGTACCGCACATGAGCGACACGAAAGGCCTCAAAAACACTTATCAAATTGCCATCATCAGTAACGGCACAGAGAGTTTTGTGGAGCTCTTGTACCCCGAGCGAGATATTCAATGGATAGAAAGAGAAATAATCGCTGGGGCCGAACCTGATGCTAAAGCGCAAGCTGGCTTCGTCGCTGAAGATGGACGGCTTTTTACGTTAAGAGGATCTGGCAGCCATCAGATCAGAAACATCGTATCGTAAGTTCTTAATTTAAGTTAGTCAACATAATTTTTAAGAGCTTCTAACCGCCTCTGTGGTGTAGTGACCTGCCCATCGGTATCAGACTCAAAAGCCATTTGTGTTCTTACATAAGTACGTCATAACAACAGTTGAAATGTTTGTGTTCCGGCGTTTAGATGTTAGATAGCCAGTTCCTCAGTCTGTTAAGGATAATACATATATATATATATATATATAGGATAATGCGCTTCCACCTACCTGATCATAACTTGCATACCAGGTGAGATGAAGGCAAAATGCTTGTCCGTCGTAGAATAAAAAATAGTTAATTAATTTCAGGCATATAATCCACCAAGGAGAAAAAAAAACAATAAATATGTTTTCATTTCAGCTGGTCAAACACAAACGAACCCGGAAAGTACGTATACCGAGTAGGGAGCATACCTACCGATGGAAATATCGCCCCACCAGACCATTACGACCCAAATGTGGTAGAAATAGAAGAATCTAAGTCGTGCGCTGTAAGCGGACCCAGTATTTGCCACTTCCGAGCCAGATGTGTGGACTACCAAGAAGGATTCTGCTGCCAATGCGGCGAAGGTTACTATGGAAATGGCAAGTCATGTATCAAAGATGATGTTCCAATACGAGTACACGGGAAACTATACGGAGTTCTGAATGATGTTCATTTAAACGACGTCAACATCCAAGCTTACATTGTGGTCGCGGAAGGCAGATCCTACACCGCCCTTGCGTTAGCACCGCCTTCTCTCGGCAGAAGCTTGCTGTTACTGAATGTCCTCGGAGGAATCGTTGGATGGCTTTTCGCTAAACCTTCGGGAATCGCCAAAAACGGATACCAACTTACTGGAGCGGTATTTAATCACACGTCAGATATTTGGTTCCCTGCTACTAACAATCGAGTTACTATACACCAAGAGTATTTTGGACACGACGTTTTTGATCAAATAACAATTGAGTCAGACGTACGAGGCACTGTGCCGGTCATATTTAACGGAGATAAACTAGAACAGTACGAGTACGAAGAGCATTACACGATTGTAGAACCTGGACTCGTCCGTTCCGAAGCAACTAGGACCCTTATAAACAAAGAAACTGGAGAGAGATACGAGCAAAGGATATCGCAAACTATTTCTTACGTTCCATGTCAATACGAACCTACTTCTCTCGAGGCCACTCAGCCATTAACTCTGAAGGTGACCAAGAATTACCTAGGATATCAAAAAGAGGATAACATCGTACGGTATGGGTCAAGTAACAAAATCGGACCAATCGGTCAAGAAGATCCATGTGGAAGAGGCCAAGATACGTGTGGTCTTAACAGTATATGCGTAGTTCAGGGTGACTCTTACGCGTGCGTCTGCAAGTCCGGTTACATGAACTTTTATGATGAGAGCGTTTGTGAAGATATCGACGAATGCAGCATTGGAACAAATAACTGTGACACTAACGCGGATTGCTACAACCAAGACGGCGGCTTCCAATGTACATGTAAGGAAGGATTCCATGGCAACGGAATTATTTGTACCGCTCGCGTTCGATGCAGTGACATTCGTTGCAGTGACGATGCCCAATGCAGTGAAACTCAAGATGGCCCCGTTTGTACCTGCAATCCTGGATTTACTGGTGATGGGAGCATCTGCTGGGAAATTCGCGACCCTGAATGTTCAAGGTGCTCTAATAATGCTGCATGTCAGCAAGCAGGGTACAGATCCGTTTGTACTTGTTCACCAGGCTATGTAGGTGACGGTTATAGTTGCGAATGGGAAGGCTACACTACTACAGAATCTGTTGTATCAACCGAAAATTCCAGTCCTTCTGTTTCGAATCTTGAAATTGTTTCTCAATATCCCTATGAAGAGGCGCAGAGTGTATCGGAAGATACATATCAGGAAACTCCCTACGCTCAAGAAACCTCAGCAATTCCTGAAACACCGTACGGTTCCGAAACTCCTTCACATCCCGAAATTACTTCTAATGTCCCGGAACACGAAGCCGACTACAATGACACATTTGTACTCCCTAACTGTGACAACATAGGTTGTTCGTGCCCGCCAGAATACATAAGCTACACAGATGAAAGTAATAACGAATTGTGCCGTATAGCCAGTCCCAACGTTCCGACACCACAAAGTGAAAAAGCTGATTCCCCAAGTAAGTGTCTTAAGAGTATACATGTGCTTATGTCATGTTAGATAAGGATCTGACAACACATCGGTAGGTATAATTATATGTGTGTCACTATCCACTTAATCGTACCTAACTAATCATGTAAAATTTAACGGGGCAGGTAGATCTCTATTCCATGTTCTGCACACTCCTAGATCCAAAGCTGTACATAAATTTTAAAGTCCTCATTATTTTAATGAACAACTAAGTAGCCAGCGTAGCCAACCATTTTGTGAGCGCTTAGTAATAAATATATCAACTTTTTGTTCCAGTTGGATGTGACGCAGACGAAGATTGCCCGCCAAACGCAGTATGCTTTTTCGTAGAGGACGACCCCGAGTACTCGGGACATTGCGGATGCCCGAAAGGATACGAAGGTGACGCGTACGAGTGCATAGAACGCACCGGGCCCAGCTGCGCGTGCGCTCTCAACGCGCACTGCATCGAGTCAGTGCCGGGCGAGCTATTGTGCGTGTGCGACAGGGGCTATGTCGGAGACGGCTATCTTTGCCGTCCCAGCTTCGGCTGCACCAACAACTCTGACTGTGAAAACCACGCCGAGTGCCGTCTGCACCCAAACACTAACGAACGAATCTGCCAGTGCATCGAAGGTTACGCTAAAGACCAAAGCGACGCCTGTATTCCGGATGCGCCGCTCTGCAACGGCGCGCTGTGCGCTGAACACGCTTCCTGCCTTCACGACGACCAAATAGACTTAAACTACTGCCACTGCGATGATGGATACGACGGAGATGGAATTTTACAGTGCACGCAAGCGAGCAAAACTTGTGACGTATTCAACGATTGTCACATCGATGCTACGTGCACGCTTGTGGATAACTCATACCAGTGCATCTGCCGGGATGGATACGAGGGAGATGGTTACAACTGCAACCAGGAGTTGAGTTGTCGAAATGATCCGTATCTTTGCAGCCCACAAGCGTCTTGCTTGAAGAGGAGCGATGGTTATGTGTGCGAATGTAACAGCGGCTACAACGGCGATGGAAATAACTGCGAGCTCAACCCGAGACTTTCCGGTAACTTCCTCGTACTGAGCGAGGGCGCCACCATTTACCGAGTGCCGTTCCAAATGACGCTAAGAGACTACGCAACTCCTATTAGCAGCAGTATTGACCAGATCGCTGTAGGAGTGGACGTGGATTGCACTGCAGGAAGGATTTATTGGGGAGATGTTGCAGGTCACACTATTGTGCGAGTATCCTATGATGGATCAGGACACGAAACCTTTTTAAGTAAAGGTAAGCTCGTTTGTTACAGTACAAATTTGAATAATAGATGTCAGGTCGTCGGTCCATCGAGTAGGGGGGTCTTCCCACACTGAGCTTCGCGTTTAATCGTGGTTCTGCGAGCTATAAGGCCTGCCCACTGCCACTTCAGCTTGCTTATTCTGATCTAAGAGCTATGCCAGTAACTTTGGTTTCGTATGATATTAAAGTTATATTTTTTCCAGGTGTGGTTTCCCCTGAAGGTATATCCATCGACTGGTCAGCAAGGAATATTTTCTGGACAGATTCTAAGAAGTTGACTATTGAGGTAGCAAACTTAGAGACGAAGATCCGAAAAGTTCTGTTCGCCGTAGACGGAATATCTAATCCAAGAGGAATTGTTGTGCATCCACATAGGGCGTAAGTATTTCAGTGAACACACGTTTAAACTATATTTGACCTTAAATGACTTCTATAAAGTTAATTTTATTTTATTCGCAGGAAAATCTTCTGGTCTGATTGGAAGCGTGCAGACCCTAAAATCGAATGGGCTAACATGGATGGAAGCCAACGAGGAATATTCCTGGACAAAGGCGATGTCACATTACCAAACTCTTTGGCCATTGACTGGGTTAGGGATCGCCTGTGTTACGCTGACGCTGGAGTACTCAGCATCAAGTGTGCGGGGATCGATTCTTTGGAAAAGGAGACTATAGCATCTTCCTGCTCGCATCCCTTCAGCTTGGCCATCAGTGGTGATTTGTTCTACTGGACAGATTGGAGAACGTGAGTTTTTCCATCAACTAATTTTATAACCACTTACCACCTACTTTCCTGCCTTCTTTCCTGACGTTGACACAACCGGTAAGGAAGGTTTGAGTCTTGAATCCTTTGAATCGAAAATAAGTAACCACCAATCTGCCAATCTTCAGCGTCTGAGTGCCCAGTACACTTGTCTCTGATACTTTGATACTTTACAAAAAAAAAAGTTGGTTATAATATCTGCCCAGAATATTCTCCTGATGGTACAAAACTAACCCACTCGTAGGCGTTGGGAGTATATGCAAACAAAACCCTCCAGATTGTGAGAAACAGTGGATTACTGGCTGTTGATGCAGATCATAATAGGCGTGGAGTAGAATCGAAATGAGCTTATATGTAACCTGATCGAGAAAGCATATAGGTATGTGAACCGGCTATATTTCTTTCAGACTGAAGATCGAAAGTGCTGACGTAAGGAACCACCTCCGCAGCCAGCTGTCAGTAGCCGTGTCAAGCCGTCCTTACGGGCTGGCGGTCGCCCCGGGTCAGTGTCCAGTTGTCAGCAACGTGTGCCTTTACAACGGCGGGTGTGCGGCCAACCAGCTTTGTCTGCCCAACGGGCAAGCCAGGACTTGCGTTGACGGAGACGAGACTTATCAAGAGCGTTAGGAAGTTTTCCCAAGGCATCACAGAGAATAAACCAACAGGAGACGATGATCTGTACCGTAATTGTCGAAAGTTGAGTTGCAATCATCTAGCAACTTGTGTGTGCTTGCATGCATATTGTAATTTTATTTGTGTGCGCATAAATCAGTCTCTTTCTAGGTGGGGAAGTATCTGCAGTTTTGCACGTCTTCCGTTGGTTTATCACTATGCTTACAGTACTTACTTTTTAGTTGTATAAACTAAGACCCGTTTTACCGTTTACCAGAGGTTATATCAAAGTGAACCGAAAAAAGTGTAGAGTTAGGATTATTAGCCGCGCAATTCCTTTTTGGTACTTACTCTGGATTTTATATTTTTGTCCATCGCGGAATTTGCCAATAAGTATGCTTTTTCGTTTGAGCAGGGTTTTCAACTACTAGCATAAGCAATAATAACATACAATATAGAGTAGGCTTTTGAGTAGTATTGTTTTGCACGCTCGGTTCGGCATTCTCGAATTTTGTAAAGGTACCGATTCGAATGTGTCAAAATATTTAATTAAAAGGCCACGAATTGCAAAAGTTCAGTTGTGTTCTATTTCATTTTTTCAATTCATAAAATTACCTATATCTGAGAATAATTAGGTTAAGGAAAATTATAATAATATTTGCATTTATTTATCACTGTTTCATGCCAAAAATATTATTAGTTTTCGAGTTTAGTTTTCCTAACACAAGTGTTAATGTACAAATAATAAGAATTATTAATATTGAACAATAGTTTTTATTTAACTTATAACATAAGCATATTAATTCACAGAAAATGTTATTTATAATTAAATACCAAAGCAATTAAATAAGTAATTTATAATATATTTTAGTTTTATTTGTTATCTAGTAAATACCCGTTTAAGATATTTATTCCGTTATATAATTTATATTTACTATATACTTTCTTAACAAAACGAATAGTAGCTTATAAAGGTTTTCATCGCATAGCGACTTCCGCCTTAAGTGATCTATGCAGTCACAAGCCAAACGCTTCGCTTAAACAATATATAAAGCCGAATCTATTTTGGCTGTATGTAACTCCATAATCCAATAGGGCTATGAAAATTAACAAAATAATGCCATAAAATGCTAACAATCTCATACATACATTTTGAAACACTGGTTTTAACCGCAAATCCGGGGAATCACACTCGCTGATGATGGTTCCCTTGGAGAACCGAAACTATGTTGGTGCCTTCATCAACTAGAGTAAAACGTTTTTAAAAATGCACATAGTATACGTTTACACGAGAAAAAATACTTACATTTTAAGTCCAATAACAAAAGCAAAAGTTATTCGTTCCAAAGAACCATCTGCTATAGCTTGTAGTAACAAGTTTAAATAGGTAGTTCCCAAACAACGAATTACTCGCTAACTATAAATAACAAGTATTTAAGGCCCAGTAGCTGTAAGGGGCAGTTTCACTCCCATACAAACGTAGTTTTTCATTTCTAAAGATTAAAGATTTTATTTGCAAGAACATAATGTAGCATATATCTTAAAAGTTAAGTATTATCAATGTGTATCAATTCTAAATGGAGCGGAGCGTCCAATTCTAATGAAACTTTGCGGGCATTTTCTTACAGGAATATTCTATGTTCAACTATAAATATTACAGGACAAATATTACAGGACATTAATTTCACACAGCGCCATCTAGCCCCAAACTAAGCATAGCTTGTAATATGGGAACTAGATTACGGATAAAATACTTAAATACTTTTTGAATACATACGTAGGTACTATATGATACAACACCCAAACACAGAACAAACATCTATATTAATCACACAAATGTTTGTCCTGGGTGGGAATCGAACCCACAGCCTACAGCGCCGAAGGCAGAGTTACTACCAACTGAGCTATGAGGCTTGTCAACTACTTTGTTATTGTACGACAGGGAAGCACTTAGCCTTCATCCCAGGATTCAAGTTATGATAAGGCCGGTGGAAGCGCACTTCACCCGGAATCCTCAACAGACTGAGGAACTGGCTATGAGGTGTGATGATGGTAGCCTGCCAGGCGGACTCAAACAAAGTCCTACCACAAACAATTCCATTAGAAATAGACGACACTACATTTGTACTGGAGAATGGAAAGCAGCGTTACTCCGGGGCCTTTAACTAATATATTATTACGCAAAATCATACCATTTCCAAAAGGTCGAGACATATTTATTTCTATTACAACCAACACATGGAGGCAAACTAACCGAGATGGCTTAGCTTATCCCCAGAGGTCCTCGGTGCGTCCGAACTTGAATACCAACGACCCGGCGAATATGAACGCGTTCTGCAAGAACAGACTCACGCCTGGCCATGTGTGCTTGCTGGCTGAAAAAAAAAAAATGAGCCATTAGCACCTTCCGTTCCCCAAAATCTAAATCAAATCAGTACATTTTCAGCAAGATTCAGGGCTTTGTTTTTGTACGACCGGGAAACGCTTGGTCATCACATTCATCAAGTAATGATAAACAAGCCTGAGGAACTGGCTTTCTTACCTCTAAATGCCGGAACACAACAATTTAGAATTGTTACGGCAACAGACTTGGGTAAGATCTTTGTAGCAAGGCTTAAACAAAATCCTACCACCAACCAAACAAAGCACAATATTGTACACGCCTGGTAATCTACCGCCAGTTTGGAAATTGCGACTAACACACAAGAACCAGGTACCAGATGTACATTTATAAGTACATTATTAACCTTAACATTTGATAATAACTTTAAAATATTGGTAACTATGTAACTACTTAGTGGGCAGTGTCAGTATTGAGAAATAATCATTCTCTAAGCCGCCAACTGGTATAGCAACATCGGGTCAAGCCAAGTCAAGTCAAGTCAAGTCAAGTCAAGTCAAGTCAAGTCAATATTCTTTTCAAGGTAATATTTTTTTTAAACGTCAAATCGATCACCTGTTCGGGATCGCGACCAGCACACAAGGAGAAAGGAAAGAAAGGCAAACCTCGACGTCAAGTGCTTACCTATCCTCACCCAGAAACTTGTTAAAAAATAAATTATCCGTATGTGTATAACGTATATACAACAAGCCTCATAGCTCAGTTGGTAGTAACTCTGCCTTCTGCGCTGTAGGCTGTGGGTTCAATTCCCACCCAGGACAAACATTTGTGTTATGAATACAGATGTTTGTTCTGTGTTTGGGTGCTGTATCTATAGTACGTATGTATTTACAAAAAGTATTTAAGTATTCTATCCGTAATCTAGTTTCCACATTACAAGCTATGCTAAGTTTGGGGCTAGATGGCGCTGTGTAAAATTAATGTCCTGTAATAATATTTATCCTGTAATATTTATATGAGTACCTGCGCTAGCGTTATTGGCGAACAGGATCCAGCAGGATGCGATGAGCGAAGCGAACCCGACGACGAAACCGAAGAACAGCCAGAGGCGAGAACCGCGGGGGCCCATGCAGCCGCCGGTGTAAGTCTCACCTCGAACCTGAAATATCACAGAGGAGCATTGTTTTTTGTTTCTGACATAATGCTAATGATAATAATCTCGCCAAGTGCGGTCACGCACACCGCACCAAGGGGTTCCTACATTTCAAGGCAAAAATCACGTTTCTTGTATGGCATTTAGAATTAAGAAAGCCAGTTCCTTAGTTTGTTGAGGAATCCGGGTGAAGTGCGCTTCTACCTTCGGCCTTATCATAACTTGAAAAATCCTCATTCAAAAATTTTATGTAATTATTTAATTTTGATAATGAATATAGAAATAGAAATACAAACTGAAAATCTCAATTGTCTACCTATAGGGTACATGAGATACAGCCTGCTGACAGCGCAGGCTTAGTAACTTATTGGGTTTCAATTTTTTTTATACATACATGAATGGTTAGCTCTTGACCTACTCTTGGCTAGGCTTTATCTAGGCTTGTGTAGCTCTAGGCAAGGATGAGGTGTACGATAGAGCGAGCTAGTATTTAAGTAGTTTTTCGCCCCCTTTTTAAAAAAAGACTTCAAATGTTTTTATTTACTAGTTAGCTTCTTGACAATCAAATTACATTGGCCCTGTGTTTCAAGAATATTTGGTCTATAAACTTCATACTTTACTATGGATGAAGAAACCTAGGAAACCACCAACCTGTGCATTAGAGACAGAGTTGACCATCACCAGTGACAATGT
This sequence comes from Venusia cambrica, assembly GCA_951394065.1. Classification (NCBI taxonomy): domain Eukaryota; kingdom Metazoa; phylum Arthropoda; class Insecta; order Lepidoptera; family Geometridae; genus Venusia; species Venusia cambrica. Next base: position 3,366,095 of record OX596044.1, on the reverse strand, counting down.
GGCCATCACTCCGCAAACATGAGATGCATTAGGCAGCTCCCCGGGGTACACCGACACTGCATCAATTATGAACCACCAGCCTACAAAGAACTAAAAACAAAGATAATAAGATAAATGTTTACTTGTTTATAAAACAATGTTGAAAATTGAAATGGTACAGTTTCCTTATTTAACTAATGGATAACTTAAAGTAACAAAAAGGTGTACCGGCATGTAACAGTCAATTTTTTTATACTACTAGGAGACGGGACAAGCAGGTAGAGCACATGGTGTTAAGTGCAACTCTTGCCTATAACAAAGCCTTACTGCATAGGTCACATCCACAAAAAACATAAAGGTGTTAAGCCTCATGTGACTGTCATTTCACCGGCAACCATACCCTTCAAACCGAAACACTTAGTATTTCTCCGGACGAGCCCTTTCACAAGGGGCTCCTACTACTCTAAACAACATTTATTACTTAATGCCCCATAATGTACTTATTCACTTAATGTATGTTTTATAAGCTGTATAATTTCTCTGTACAATAAAGTGTTGACTCATTCATTCATTAATTTTTAATTTATATCATCACAATTAGTCCACTACTAAATAAAGGCCTCCTCAAGCAATGCCACAATTATTTAATGTTGAGTCACCTTTATTCAGTCTGCAAATACAGCAACTATTTTTAAAAGAATACTAGCTTTGATCTGACAGATTAGGGCCAGTTGTCTTGCGGATACATATTTTATATGACTCTTTTTTTCTTTAAATGTTTTTTTCTCAATAACACTGGATCACTATTTATTAAATTTGATATTATAAATAATTATTGTTTTTAAAATAATATGAAAGCAGTGCCTACATTTTCTTAATTTCATCATTGTAAGAAGTGGGCCATGACCAATGAGCCAAGTGTAGCAGCAAATTTTGTTATCTATATATATATAACTCGAAGGTGATTGACTGACATAGTGATCTATCAACGCACAGCCCAAACCACTGGACGGATCGGGCTGAAATTTGGCATGCAGGTAGATGTTATGACGTAGGCATCCGCTAAGAAAGTATAGGTTTTTTCGGTTAAACTTTTTTAAAATGACTAAAGTAAATCTGAACGTTAATGGAGAAGTTGAACAATGTACTGTCGTTTTTAAGTTTTGTAGGCCCTAATTTTTTACACACGCTAAACAAAAGTAAACCCGCAAAAACTATACCTAATTAATAATAATACTTGTTAACGCGAGCAAAGCCGCGAGCAGAAGCTAGTGACCTATTAAAAACCAGATCAATTTTGTATATCAATATTTGCTATTTTATTCCCACTCTAAACCTTTGTTCCTGTTGTTGTGTGTTTGTTTGTAGAAGCAAAGAACAAATCAGTTTCATATGACAAACAAACATTTACTTTTTCAATAAAAGAGTGATGGAATTAGAACATTGGTCCATCAAGAAGGGGGCTGCCACCACTATGTCTTATTTCTATTACAATATGACTTCAATTTAGCCATCCACTCCACACCAGCATGCTAATTCTGAAAGCTGAGTTTGTTAATTTGGTACTCTAGTTTTATTTTTAATCTGAATAGGTAAATAAAATCGGTGTATTGAAGAAATACAATCATTGTCCAGCCAAAAGCAAGTGGCCTAGAAACTTGAATTGTAATGTGTCAATGCATTAATTAGTAGATTACTTGACCGTGGATGGTACGGTAACAACGTGATAAACTTAGTAGACTTCTACTTCTACCTAGTTAATCATTAGGTACTAGTGAATAGAGAACATTTTTCGGAGCTAACGAGTGTAAACATAATGAATCATCGTATTTTCGAGATACTAACCAACAATCCAGCGAATATTGAAGCTACAATGTTCCGCTTTTCTCCACTCTCAAACCACACACAGCTTGGCATAGTCATATTTTCACAGCAATTGAGGCAGCTCATCTTGAATTCTTGATTACAATAATTTCCCAATATATCTAACAGATGTTACAATGTTTTTGGTTTACATACAAACAACAAAACAAAAACAAAGAACGAATAAACGAATGAATTGATAGCTTGATTTAAATAGTTAAAATGAAAATGATTGCATCAATCACTCAATTGGGTCGTCGCATCTTTTCTTATTAAAGCTGCGGGTAAGAGCCTCTAACTGGCGCTTTTTGCTCTGGCGTCTACTATCGTACCGAGTCTGACTAGTGAAAGGAGACTAAAAAGGCGCGGTAAAATTTGAAAATATCAGCACTGCAGTTGCTACTACGAGCCGTACATTCGTAGATTCCTACGTTGCATTTTAGTAAGCTTCAGTTTTATCTACTCCGGATACAACCCTGTGGAGTAGGATGTACTACTCAAGTTTTCGCAGACCAGGCCACCGGCCACCGGCAGTGTTCTTAAAGTGGCCTCGAGTGCATGCGATGGACTAAGCATTCAAAAAAACGTCATTTTACCGGCAAAGCGGTGTAGTGGTTTTAACAGCGGTTTAAAATCCAGTGGACTCGGTTTCGAACCCCAGGTGAGTACAATATTGTGCATGGTTTGGTTGGTGGTAGGACTTTGTATTAGTCCGCCTGGCTAGCTACCACCATAATACTCAGGTCTGTCGCATTACAACAATTCTAAATTGTTGTGTTCCGGCATTTTAGAGGTAAGATAGCCAGTTCCTCAAGCCGTTGAGGATACCGGGTGAAGTGCGCTTCCACTTTCGGCCTCATCATAACTTAAACCAGGTGAGAATAAAATTTTTGAGAACAAAATAAAATTTTTGGTCTCAATCGGCTCTATTTTCCACTTGGAACTTTTCTTAAGAAACTTACCAATTCAAATCTTAATTTTTATTCAAATGAGACACATGTCGTTGTCCTTAGGATTCACAATCCAAAGGTTGCCGACGGTTAACGGGCCTATATATATTACCTCAGATTAGCAACTTAACTCAACTTTATTCTAGTTTCGAACTAAGATATACTTAGGTGACATTGCTGTGCGCTCAACCACGGCACTTAAGACCACCAAATAACAGAAAAATGCGCGTATTTGTACGTTTTGTTTTTTTACGGTAAAACAAATATGAATTTTGAAGACCGTCTGCTGTATACTGTGTTTATATACTGTACAAAGGTTCAAGCCCTAATTGGGCGTATTTATTGAATGGATTTTAAAAAATTTAGGAAATTAAGAAAATTACCATTTTGTTGTGTGAAGGTATCACGTTTTCGTACCTAGTAGGTACTTATCTGCCTACCAACTTATCGATTATCATCAAGAAACCTTGGTAATAGCTATAAGTAATAGGTAGGCTACCTATTTAAGTATTTACGTACGATTCGAAGCAGGTAATTGGGTACCTACCTAAGTAGGTACGTGCCTCAATAAAGTTAACTTAATCTTAAAAACTAAAATAAAATCCGGAAGTAAGGTAGTTTACTAGTAAGTGCTCTTTAATATTTCATAGTTTAAAAGTACTTTTTCAGTTTGCAACTATAATATCAAAACACGTGTAAGCAATACCTACCTACCTAATTATTAATTATGAATATGATTATCCTGTATACTATTATTATAAATAATATGTATAAAATACGATTTCTTTGAGAATCACAGTGTTATTTTAAATATTGTGTCATGAGAAATACTTGATTTACAAAAATACAGAATAAATCGAGGCATCGAGTAAAGGCAGATAGAATTATCACAGTCAAGTTGAATTCCTACGCGTAGCAGTAACCCTCATTTTGGTAGCACCACTCCGGTTGAAGAGACTCTGCATCGATTCCCATGCGGACCAATCGCTCGCTGAAATGAGGAAATACTTGGGTCAATTTATCAAACGCACGCAATACGAAGCTCATGTCCAATACGGTCCAATGTTCAACATCAATATGGCCTTTCTGTGAGAGTTTTTTCTGATCCGAGTTCTAATCTTATTGCAGTGTGGGAACATAAACTAGTAGTTCGCCCCGAGTTGAGATCTCGTGACTGGAACGTTTGTGACGGAGATCATTTCTCAAATAGAACGTAATTAACAAACGATAAAAATGTGCTTTCATTACAACATTCTCATCTAACTTAAGCACTTTTATCTCGAACTCTCTTTATTCACCTTTATTAACGTATGTATCCTTACTAACATGAAACAAAGGTCGATGACGTTTTGAAAAGTACAAGACATACCAAGCGTTGTAAAAAAAAATCTTCAACCCGATTGATGAGTATTAATATGATCTCTGCATGTTAAAAATTTTGAATTGTTCGAATTAACCATGCAAAAGATATGGGCGAAATATTGTATTTCTTTTCACCCCAATTTCTCAAATATATAAAATAAGTTTATTTATAATTATTTATGTAATAGTATAAATTAGGTACATATTTATATACTTATGTATACTATGTTAGTAAGTAGGCAGGTACATATTCTAACATAGTCAAATTTGGGCGATGTGGTCGCATAGCAACTAAGCCCTACCTTTGATTTAAATAAAAAAAAAACATATTCAAATTATTATAACGTATTTATTTAGATATGTTTTGTATTGTAAATATCAATATTTACTTATTCTCTTTTATTATGTAGGTGCACCCTCCTACCATCAACCGTATTTGTACTATCCTTTCCATCCTAAGGTGGAAGAGATCGCTTTTAAGCTATAAGACCGCCCATTGTACTGGTCATTTTAATTTTAAATTGACAATTGTTCTATTTATTTTTGGTGTACAATGAATTATTTTCATTAATTCATTCATCTCAAAAACTACTTCATTTATCAAAAATCCCCCGCGACAATCAAATTCTATTTACGTTTTCTCTGTTCAGTTTAAATTTCATGAAAATCGAATAATCCGTTCGAGAGTTATGCCGTCACAAACATTGCCACGTACATACAGTGCCGGATTTCCCAACTTAACTGAGAGATCTCGTTCGCTTCGCTCACTCGATCAACCAATTACAATATAAAACCTCAGAAGAAGCGCTCATGAATAGGTCGCGATTCCGAACAGGCGGTAGATTTGACGTTTCAAAATGATCCTAAAAATCTTAATGAATAAAAATATTTTACTTTGACTTAGGCCTGACTTCAAGCATCGTTCTTACCGATCGCATAATTTGTCATTTAGAATCGTCTAGATTCGATAAAATTAGTTTAAAGGACCGTTGTGAGTTCTATCGGTTCTACCCTTACCGATTAGGGTATATACATTCGTTGAATTTTATCAAATTCATCGATACCTTGGTACATAAATTTTGTTTCACGTTTGTTATCGTTTATTTTGACAATTAACACGATTTTTTTATGAACTTTGCAGATGATCACTGTAAAAGTTACCGATTGAAGTTATATAATTATTAAATAAGTATTATTAAACTCCAATAAATATTTAAATAAGATTCATGTATAGTTAGGTACCATCTATAGTTCCATACTCTCAAGGAACAATACGATTCGGTTAAATTTATAGACCTTTGCAAATCGCAAATAGGCAAGCGATATGAACAATACCGGTGAGAGTGAATAGGTGTCTTCTAGACCAACGTACTACATTGTAGGCCACACGCTTTCCACCAGATTTGATTGCGGTCGAAAGAAAGTAAGTTAATATGCATATTAGTACAGGCGATTTTAAAGCAATGCAAACTTATCCAGCCCGGTGGCCAAATGTAGATTTTTTTTTATTCTGATATCTATGGTGGAATTAACCACGCCATTTTTATATTCACCAAAATTTCACTCGGTCACGTTGACAACAGCGACGTCGTCATCGAGATAAGAGAGTTAATACAGAGATTGACAACTTTCAATGTTAACCAGTTTTACTTATGATACCTCATCGCTTAAGCTCAAGAGATCAAAAATGTTTAAGTTGATATAAATACGAACCGAACATGTAGCATTCTATACTCAGCATCACGCCACGATCCTTCAGGCTCAGCCCACAGCCGCTCTGCCAACGCGGCTGCACGCGGCCACAGTCGACCTTCCAGCGACGCGCTATCAGCCTGTTCTGACCAAAGAGCTGCTTCTCCACCTGAAAAATATTGTTTTGGCTACACAAAAGTGTAAATACAAGTATAGGCCAAACCAACCAATAACTAGGTAAACGCTAACAAAAACATAATCTACAATGATATTTTAAAATGAAAAAAAATATTTTTGCGTTTTGTATTTTTGTTTGTAATTAAAAAAACTAAAAACAATTGGACCAAATTTTAAAAAATATTGCACCAGTACAATGCAGGCTATATTTTTTATCAGGATATATTAAGGATCCTTTTAATTTAACCAAGGTGAAGCACGATATACCGATAAAATTTCTTACATCGCGTGCGCTGCGGAAACGATTGATGATGGATAATCTGACATCATCCATCATCAATCGTTTCCGCAGCGCAGCGCTACCATATTATGTCCAAATATTATAGTTATGTCACTATCTACTTCATTACGTTTAAAAGTTAATGTAAGCGCCACGTCTTTTGTACCTTGGTATTAATCCTTATCCAAATAAGTCACATTGTATTCAAGGCTGCTTCAGCCTGTAGATAACTTTTTGGTTAATTCAAATTTCATTGCATTCAAAAAATATCGTGAATTTAAAAATATTTCAATGAATTTTTGCATTATTACTGATATGTAGACTTTTTATTCCCCCCTCCCCCTACCCTCGTCTGAAAGGGCGTAAAGGAGTAAAACATTGGTATGTAACTTTTTACTGGAATTGATTTGGAACATATTCTTTATAGTAAAGTATAATATACCCGCATCATTAATACCTTGAAAATCTACCTCGTTGCAGTACTACAGGGTAACAAAGTTTTTTTTAATTCACTGAATATATAGTCGGATTGACTTCAAAGCTGCTATTAATACTAAGCAAAGTAGGTGGTTAATTTGTTTTACGTGTTTATAATTAGGCTCTAAAAAAATTACCTATTCAAGTAAAAACTCATATTGAGATCTCAGTACAGAGTTTACTATGCGCGAGGGGTGTAACCTGTATGCTTTTTCCATACATTCAATTCAATTACTAATAAGTACCTACCAAAGGATCAATTTCAAGTCAATTAAATATTAATTTGGGAAAACTCCCAGTTGTTTCTTCAAATTTGCTTTTCGTGGTGTGGATAGTTCGATAACAATAGTTAACGTTAGGTACATTTTTAATTCAAATCTGATTCTCATATTGCTATGGTGTGTTATACCTTAATCACAGAATAAATAATAGAACAACATGCCTGTTACCACCTACAGTATTGAGTGAAGTCTAGGTATATATTCATGGGTACTGACCTAAAATAAGGTCTTTGTATTCACCCGCTATCTTAGCGGGGCTGTTGTCGTAGACCTTCTGCCAACCGATGTAAGGAGAACACCAATTGTTACCTGAAAAATATACCTTCAGTATAATGATGTAATTTGGCAAATCAAATATTTTTGAGAATTTTCATAATTATTTTAAATGGCAAATATTCTTAAAATCATATTCAATATATGAAGTTTGAATTTTCAATGGCAATAATTAAAAATGGTAAACTTTACCAGATCCAACCCAAGCACCAAATCCGCAGTCGAAGTAAAGAGCATCATAGTTGGACATGATTAGCCGGTAGCCCTTCTCCAGCAAACCCTTGATCTGAGGGTCGGTCCCAGTAGTCCACACCTTTAAAGATGACAGCAAAACAGAGGTGAGGCATATTTATCGAATAAGTTAATGTTAGACAGGCGTGTCCCATCATAGGTCATCTTTACTTGTATTTCAAGTGAGCTGGTCATCAATAATAATAAAATAACAATAGTAATTAAAATTAAATAAAATAAATCATGGAGTGGGTTGAAAGAATGTTCCATGGTATGCAATCGGCAGAGACGGAGTCTACCTGCCTCATACCTATTAGAACGTGGATAACTTGGAACAGGAATTTGGATTAGGTATTTACATGGATTTGTTCAGATGTGTCTGAAATTTACCAGTTCAATCTCTACCCATCTCGATAACAAAACGTAAAAAAATCAACTTTGCGTCGAACGGCTAGATAAAGGTATCTTTTAAACTAACTTGGATGATGTATTCGTCCTTATCCAAGAACTGCTCGACGTGGTTGAATTCTGTCAGAGTACTGGTCCATAAGATTAAAGGAAGCTTCTTTCCGAAGGCCTGCAATTAAAAATAATTTATTTAATTAAATATTCAAGTGTCTGTAATAAGTACCTTTTGGTAAGGTATCTATATAGATCTGGCAAGGAAAAAATTGAAATAACAATAACAACCTTGTAAGCCCGATCCTGAGCCTTTTTCTGGAAATAGTTCCATAGTTTCAAGAAACTGGACTTCTCTAAATTCCATCGGTTCTGAATCATGAACGTTTGAATTTGTTCCGAAGTGTTCCAGCATTTTTCGCTAACTTCATCACCCCCCATGTGAAACATGTCAGCTTCGAATACATCTGTGGATAACAAATTTACAGTCTTGAGGCAAGCTCTGAGCTTCAAAAAGGTCCACCATTCATGATAGGCAAACTTGTTTCGGGATTCTCGAAAGTGTACGAAAGAAAGGTTGGTTACTTTGAGGTTTCTTTTGTACATTAATAACGTGGTTAGACGATAATGTACGTACTTTTTTCACACAGAAGCACCTTACTAATTTTGAGTCAAATTATCGGGTCGTACATTATTATTATGTGTTGACATTGCACAGCCAGATAATGCATGGTCCGATAATCTACAAAAATATCGAAATATTGGCCGTGCATCATCGGGTCATTTAATGTAGGGTCACACTTGTACACGAGGGCCAAGAGTTACCACGAAATAAAACCTGGCTTACCAGCCATGTCACTGTAAATGTCCTCCAAGTGATCATACAGTTCCTCTTTAGTCGGGTTAAGTTGTCCGCAAGGAGGTTCCACACAGTATGATGACCATGGTTCAGCCTGGAAATTAATTTGTTGCACAATAAGTTTACCTGCACTAGACACTAATATTTTTGCACTTCATAAGGAATGGTTTTGTATCCACCCGTGGAAGATAAATTACTCATCACCTTCACCTTCGACCTTAACATTACTTCATACCAGGTAAGATGAAGGCCAAGCGCTTCCTCGTTGTATAATAAAAAAAAAAATATTGTCCCACATCGTACCTTGAAGCACACTGTCAGCCCTGTGTCCTGCCAACCTTCACCGACGTGCGCGGGCGCATCGAACTCCGGCAACACCCGCACTCCTCTTTCCAAACCGTACTCTACAACTTCACGAATTTGTGGTTTGGTGTATACCTAGGGAAAATATGAATGCATTACCACCACAATCATTTATAATTTATTTAAACAATACTCATAATTTAAATGTAAACTAGCTACAAGGGAAGGAGTCGGGGAAGGACCGTCAAAAACTGTCTGCATTGCCACGCTGAATAGCTATGCTAATTGACTGACCTAAGTAAAAGCCAGCCCCTTGGGTCACGTGTCGCCTCAAACGAAAGCACCTACACGATTAAACTAAAGTTATAATGAATTGCTTTCTTACAATATATTTGCTAAGGAAAATTACCTTGCTAGGTGTGAAAGCTCCAAATTTCGAAAGATTAGGCCTTTTCTCGGAAACAAACGGAAAACTCTGGCTGTCCGTGATGTGCCAATGGAAAGTGTTTAGTTTAACGGCAGCCATAGCATCTGAAATGTAAGATACATAAAGAACACTTCGTTCTTATCATCCCTTGGCGATTACATCGCTATCGACCGGGGCCAATCGTGAATCTAAACCATCATGGGACGCACTCAAACACCCAAAAAAACATTAAAATATAATTTAGGAGACTCCTCCTAACACATATTTTTGAATTATCTGTGTTTTTTTCTATAGTACGACGGGGAAGTGCTTGGCCAAGTCCCATCTGGTGTCAAGTTATGTTGGAAGCACTTCATCTGGAATCCATAACAGGGACGCTACCGCCGACGGCGAAGCCGATCTCCATTGATGGCTTTAAATTAGCTTCATGAGAACTAGAAACGATTTCTACCGTCAAATGTACTGAACGGATAGGTTTCATAACATGTGTACACTTTTGAGATGGGAAACGCCATTTCGGATATGACACATACCCGGTAGGTAAAAATCGTTTCTAGTTCTCATTAAGCTAATTTAAAGCCATCAATGGAGATCGGCTTCGCCGTCGGCGGTAGCGTCCCAGACTACTAACCCTAGATGCCGGAACACAACAATATCGAATTGTTGTTTTCGCAACAGACTTAGGTAATATGGTGGTAGCCAGCCAGGCAGACTCAAACAAAATCCAAACCAAGCCAAAAATGTATTTCCCCTTATACAAATTTGTTAAGAAGATAACAATAAAACGTTTACTCACCAATAGTAGATTTAATGGAATCAATGCTGTAATAATTCCTAGCGGTATCAAGCAGAATGCCTCTGTATGGATACACGGGCTTATCATTGATGGTGACATCGCGAACCATCTGAAATTATTATCTGACTGATTCCTTTGTACATAGTTAGTTTAATTGTACTTTTTATTGAATAAATGTTTTATCTAGGTTTATGTATGGAATGCAGCCAGTGCGCTTGGCTCCTTTTGATTTTTGATTGCCTTTTTTGTCTTTAGGTCATTGTATATATTTTTTCTCTATAAAGTTTTAAGTTAGTCAAAAGTAATTAACTAATGTAGCTAGTCAAAAAGTTTTATTAAATTGGTAACTACACGAAGGAGCTAACTAAGCTTTTGTTGACAACATTATTTTAAACATTTAATCATTGTAGTTAAGACAGATGACGTGCTGAGCGAGGGTTTCATTTCATTCCTTACGTAGCCTTAATTTATAACTGAATAACGTAATATTTTCTGTCTATGTTATAAACATTATCTCTCTTCATGAATATCGAAACAGCAACCCGCTTATTTCCGTCCATTCCAATATAAAATCATATCATAAATATTATCAGTAAGTATGTCCTTTATTTATATTTAATTTATTTGGACACTTTTGGGTTCAACGAACCCATTCAGAAAGTGATCGAAATACCTGTGATCCAGAATCTTTATGCTAAATTTATACAAGTAGGTCCTTCATTTAAATCCAATTTATTTGAATACTTTTGGGTCCAACGACCCCATTCAGAAATTGATCGAAATAGCCGTGATCCTGAATCTTTATGCAAATTGTTGATACACACATAATGTCAATGATCCCAACCGGTTGGTCACTTGATCCGTTCTGGTTCTTGGCAGTCGAACCAGTCGTCGTTAGATCAAAACAAACCTTTTTGCGGACTGTTGGGCTATGTAAGGTATTCGATAAGAATGTTTAATAAGATTGGTTTAATATGTAAGTATTTTTTTTTAATTTAGACTTGTTATGTATGGGTTATAGGTACCTAGATTATCTATGGGATTTGCTGTTTGTGTAACTTTTTTATGTTTTTTTAAAGAAATGGCATTAGTAATAGCCCTACCCTCATATACCTATTTATGTAAATGTTCCTCGACTTTAAGTAGATTTAAATTGTTTATGATATGGATGTATAAATCTATTACTTATTTTGTTTCGCCACTGGTTATTTTTATTTAAATAATGTTTTTTGGACATTTAAAATTAATTATTATTATTTATACTTCAATGTCTGTACTTAGTGATGTAAACTTTTTATTTTTTCAAATATAACGCATTGGATGTTTATTCTGTAATGCATAAATTAAAGAATGTCAATAAATAAATAATTAATAAACGTTTTACAGTTTTTGTTAAATTGTAACATCAAAACACAGTGGATTCAAAAATGAGGAATACGCCAACACCTACAGAGTCTAACGAACAGAAGCAATGTTTGTTAAATTAAATGTTTCAATGTATACATTTCATTGTTTAAATGTATCATCATCATCATCCGCAGAAAAATTACACCTACTGCGGGATATTAGACCTCTCTATGTATGTGCCATGCCGAACGGTCTTGAGCCAGTTTCATACAGGGACGCTACCGCCGACGGCGAAGCCGATCTCCAATGATGGCTTTAAATTAGCTTCATGAGAACTAGAAACGATTTTTACCGAAGCGTCCCAGATGCAGCTTGCAATGTTGGCAATATCGTCGGCCAATAAAACATTTACCTATTTGTATATTTCCATTATCTATATTGGCTCCCTAACTGGCTGAACTTACAAGCAAAGTTCACTAGATTATGCAATATGGAAAATCCAAGTATGGAATTTCAAAAATATCTACCTAGCCGGTAGATAATCAAGAATCTAGACCACGTTTATTAAACTGTTAATAATAGTAGTAATTTATAACTTCCTAATGGTAGCAATTTATATATCATTTACGAAATGAAGAAACAGCTTATCAAACTTTGAATTGCATCGTATATCGTATTTTATTTTGAAATTTACCTACTTCTTTAGTAACTATTTACAATCATAAACACTAATAGCAACAAGCCTCACAGCTCAATTGGTCTAACCTACAGCCTACGACTCAGAGCTCTGCCTTCTGAGCCGTAGGCTGTAGGTTAGAATTTCACCCGGAACAAACATTTGTGTGAAGAATATAGATGTTGGTTCTATGTTTCGGTGCTCCCATAACCAGGGGGATGTCACGCTTACTTATAAAAGGTAGTCTATTGACTTAATAGACATAGTTAACTTTATTGATTTATTTTATCATAAAATTGCCTAAGTGTATTTATATCGGCGAGTGGGAACCCTATGCTCTGACCGTGTAACCGGTTCCAAGTCAGCGGAGCCAAATGGAATATGAACGCTAGTCCCACACGATAAGATTCAATTTCGCGTGCAAGTGGTAAGAGTAGGTACATTTTGTATACCTAAACATGACTTTTGTTAGAGAGTGATCTTTCTGTACGTAGTACTATTAGTTATTCTATGCCATAACTTACAAGTTTTTATTAGTTTCAAGATAGTGGCGCAGTGTGAAAAATATACAAGCTATAGTAGGTACCATATCAATAGCACTGTGATTATATCCTAATTCTTATAAACATAATCTTGATATTTGCAAATGACGTTTTACTTAAACTGTACATACTATCTAAAACTTACTTTAGGAGAGCCAAAAATTTGCATAACAAATAATGTAGGTAAATACGAATTGGCCACAAGCAACAACCCATACCTCAGTCAGTATAAGTAGGTACAGTACCTAACTTATCTAGTTTTTTTTTTTTTTGCCTACAGTAAACCTTCACGAGTTGTCATTCAAACAAATAGGTATCAAGGTAACACGATCAATTTTCTCATCTATCACAATTTCGATATCGCCTTACCACAAGATGATTTCTTATATCGTCGAACACAATCAGCTGTGAAAGTGATTCTAATCCGTGTCGAACACCGAAGAACGAATTCGCTGTTATCGTAGCGTTGACTCTATCATTGGATAATGCCGATACTTTGATACTGTAGCTCTCGTCCAAGTCAAGAGAGAACTCTGAAACCGAATTAAATTATATATATTATTATATTATATTAAGCCGTCAGTATACTACTGCTGGTCAAAGGCCTATAATATATATTATATTTATATTTATTCCATTTGGTAATTTAAAAAGTACAAACATTATATTATTATCTTACTAATTTAATTATTATTTTTTGTAAAATTTTACTACCTATGTTAATGAAACAGTCGGATTACCTGAGGACAGTTTAAATTATAATTTAAATATAAGTTTGAATTATATAATTCTAATTAAATTGTTACTAAATATTCTGTTTTCAGGTTTATATTATATGTAACGAGCATGTTTAAAGCATGTAATTCATTAGGTTATGAGTTTTAAATATTAAATAACTTTAAATCACTAGAGTCCCTATTTTAAAAGGGTAAGGTCTAAAAAAAAGTATAAAATAAGTAAGAAGTCGGCCTTGAGGTCTACAATAGATCTGATATCCAAATTATTGTATAAGATAGGATTAACTTGGATTTTTTTAAATAGATCGGGTTGTAAGTTTAAATAACTAAGGAACTTATTTATTAAATATGTTTTTTTTACTGTATTTGAATTATACAGGTAAGCTCTTGATCTTGGCTTATCTTGGCAATGAGTCTACGATAGTGCGAGCTTTCCCATAAGACATAGTATTTGCATTCGTTTGTAACTGGTTATACGCGGCGCATGACAACACGTCTAATGCCCGCATATCCACATAGTTGCTGTATAAAACTCCCCAACACAGCCACCATATGGTAAGATAAAGATGGAGGAAAAGGATAATGACCTCCAACTCGTATAGGTACATTGAATCGATTCTGTAAGAAGATGACACTGCCGACTTGTGATGTAAATATTAAGTAGTCAGTAACACATTGTAGATACTTATAGTACGAACGAAGGTAGGTAATGTTCAAATAAAACGAGTTGGAGAATACCTACTATTGAATGCCGATTAGAGTATTGTAATAAAATAGGTGGGCAATAAATCATAAATAAAAAAGAAATACGAAGGGTGTAGACAAAAGAGTTGGTGCTAGGAAGACGTCTGATAAATCTGATAAAAGTATGGCCCTGCCTCCATTTCATATCACCAGATATTACACACACCAAAATGTGGGTTATTGAACCAAGGTGTGGAAAGTGCGATAAAGAACAGATAATCTAGGTAACTAAACGTTAAAATGCTAACACGATTTCATTTCTTTTATTTTATGATTCCGTACTCTACTTATTATTTATTTTCTATAATTGTTTTTGTGTTCTGTATATTTTAGTCTCATTGGTAATATCCATGGTAATTAAATTGTTCAAATTACTAAAATTTTAATAAACCAATTAACTTAATTATTAAACAAATTATCCTCCTAATCCTAGCTGATTTTGAAATAATATAAAAAGCTCACCTCTTATATCAGGATGTTTGTTGATCAAATAAACAGTCACCGCTTTTCCCGAAGGTTTTGGGGATACTCCCTTTGGCACTGATGTCGATAAAGCATTCTTGAATCTCTGTGAACATAGGTATTATAATTATGAGCATTAGTAAGTAGGTATAGGTAGGTAATATCAAAACTTGCAGTATCAACTCTTACAATAACCTAAATTTTGTATTGTTAATAACATACAATTTGGTTTAATGTATGTACCTTTCCTGCAGCTTCCATTAAGTCACTAGACCTGCCGGCGTTAGTGACTTCAACATTGACGTTGTTTATGTTAATTTTGGACAAGAAGTTTCCAAGGTCAGCGTCTCCTGTCGGCTTAGGCCATAATAGACCTGGAACAACAACAACACGTTTCAATATTCATAGTGGATTACTCACGCCCAGAATTATGCGAGTAATGTATAATACGTCAAAGTCAAATATATTTATTCAGTAAGGATCACTTTGAAACATCAAATCTACCGCCTGTTCGGAATCGCGACCAGCACAAAAGGAGAAAGGCAAGAACCTCGGACTAGTTTTTTTTTATTATGATCCATTACAATAGCTTAAAATTATTAAATACTAATTACAATTTATTCACTGGAGCAAATTCATTTTTTTAATGCCAGGCTTTCTTATATTCTAGGTAATCTGAAATTTTATAATAAGCTTTCCTGGATAGCTTTAGTTTAACAACATTTATTTATTTTATAATTAGTTATAACGGCCTACTAAAGCAAAAAATAACAAAGAATTACAAACTTGAAAAAAAATAATTATAACTATTAATTGTTTAAGTACAATTAAACAAATAATATGTAAAATTATACAAATTTCATAATATTGTTTAAAAATTACATAGAACATTAATAATTGACATGACATGACGTCTAATCTCATGTAATATCAACAAAAAGTAACTCATTCATCTCATAAAAAAATATTTGGACGATACAATCATAGACACATGCTCTAAGATCCCTTTTAAACATTACCATATTCGTTACAGAACATCTTGCAAGCCTCCAAGCTGAGTACTGGATCTTGGTTCTGAGGATCGTTGCGCAGCTTTACACATTTCCTTTCTTCGCAAGACCATCGCCATGGCGATTGATCAGCTGAGACACTGAAGACAAATCAAAGGAGCTGATTTCCTTCAAATCAAAGATATCAAAAAGGAAATCAATGGTTAAGGCTTAGACCATTACCTAAAAACGGTCTGTGGGTACCCAACTCAAATGTTCCAGACCAGTACCGGACGGAAGCGTACATGAATTTTTTTTTTAAATATTTTAGTGGGAAAAAACAAAGACAAAAACAAAGCCTCCCAAACAGATCTCACTCAACTATGTCATAGTTGTAGGTAGCTAACTAATCTCTCATAGGTAAAAAGGGTATAATTGGGCCTTCATTATATCTTACGTCGATAGCTCTGGCTGTCGACCCTTGCTTTTGCAAGCTAATATCAGCTATGATTATGAGCCTCTTGCCCTGCGCAGTGCGCTCAACCGAGTCAAGCGCGGAAAAATGGTACTGGCTGAACTACATACTGACGCTATTTATTTTTTTATTGTATGTACTTCGCTTTCATCTCACCTGTTTTTTTTTTCAAGTTATGGTATGGCCGAAGATGGATGCGCACTTCAACCGGAATCCTCAACAATCTGATCTGAAGGCTATCTTACCTCTAAGTGCCCGAACACAGCAATTTTAGAATTGTTATTATGGCGACTGAATTAGGTAAGACGGTGGTAGCTAGCCAGGTGGACTTAAACAAAGTCCTACCACCAACCAAAACACACTTATGTACTTGATGCATCTTATGTACCTACCTAGGTAGGACCCACTACCGAGGTAATCAAATAAAAAAACATTTAAGCATTTGCAACTCAAAAAAAAACTCAAATCAAAGGACCCACTACCGAGATACCTATGAAAAAGTGATCGTGATACAACTGTTGGTGAACCTGCTCGCTGAAATTGGAAACGGAATATGTAGATAGGTAAAAGTATAGAAAGAAAGACAGACACACTATCTACATAGTCAACTATGCAAGGGAAAGGTGAACTACTTTTGCAAAATCGGTCGTCACCGTCGTTTGTACTTTCGTCATCATCACAGTTTCCTTATTTTTTATTTTTATGGTACCTATGCTACTTATTGAATTCCTGCGATTAATTATTAATATCTACGCTATGTAGAAGGTGGAAATGCATGCGTGAAGGGAGTGGCGCATGGCATGGCGTTGGAATTATTGTGTGATTTTGATTCAATTATATTTTTCGTAATGATTCTTATCGATATGAATTTGTCCTGCGTACTACGTACTACTACTAGGTACTAAGTAGGGTGTTGTGGATGTAGCTTTATTACATACCTACTCTTTGATAGGGAGTTTTAAAATCACAAAAAGAACTCACAATATACCTACCTACCTAGCCAAAATTAGCGCTAGGTACACTTTAATAGGGATTTCCAACTTTAAATCAAAAAAGGGACTTCTTAGTTAGTAAAAAGAACTCACCATATAACCAAAATTGCTATTTGGATTGTGTATAAATATATATGCTGGAACCACATTATCTGTAACAATAACAATAAATATAGCGAGTGTGAAATAACTGGGATTTTAAAATATTACTTATCGCTTTTGTGTTGTAGATACTTTTATGTATGTTTGGCTACGGATTCGGAACTTTTGCGTGTACCTACCTACCTATCTAGTCTACTCACCGAACCTGCTACTTAATTTATTATCAGCAAACACGTCTTCTGTGCGGCACAACACAGTACAGATTGCACTTGGATTGAACTGACTGAATCAACATACGAGTAGGTAGGTAGATACAAGCAGCCTGACATAGCATGGATCGACTCAACAGCAACTAAATGCCTCTCCTCTCCCATCGCACAAACATGAATCAAAACTTGTTTCCTTCACGGTTCTCGGTAGAACTTACATATAGGTAGGTAAGTACGTACTTTATTATTAAGTAGGTAGGTTGTTACTTAACTGAAGTTTAGGTTGAGTAGGTAGGTAACTATCATAGTACAATTTTTTATTACTAACGGGATTACAGGATCATGGATAGATACCTATGATCTAGGTATCTATAATGATATAGATACCTAGATAGATAACATTTATTCACTTAATATAGCACACTACACAACATCATAAAACGATAAAACATAGTAGGTAAGTACAAACATATTTTATGGTAAAAACAATAATATTTTAAGCAACAGGAAATTAAGAAGGTAGGTAGGTACTTAAAAATAAATGAAACACATAACGGTAACAGGTGTGTGTGTGCTACAGTAGCAAAAAAGTCTCGGCTCAGCATTAATGGCCGCTGAACACAGAGGGCGCTGTTTTTCAGCCTGGACTCAAAACTGTCCTAAGCTAAGACCCTGTGAGAACTTAAAATTGTGCTATGGAAATAAAATGATCATAGTTTTATTCTGATTATTTGTAAAATTACATACTTAAGCATACTACTTACATAATTAAATGCTAAAGTTATACATTTGATAAATAAAAAATATGATATTAAACATACTGAAATATAAAAAAATTAATGGCGAACAATAATAAAAAGATTTTATATCTGTATTCAAATAAAAATAATGCTATTTACACATATTATTTAATCATAAAATGGCGTACTTAGTAGTAGTTAACTATAATTATGATATGATACTATACCTACATACATGCCTAACACATACACAAATGAGAAAAAGTCTATAAATTTAGAAGTACTAGCAGAACAAGTCGGTTATATTAATATATAGGTAGGAGGAGAAGGTTGGATATTCAAAAAAGATTTCTATATCCAATTCAAATAAATAAATACCTTTACCACCCAAAAATAATCTGCTAGATAAAAAAAAAAGGTTGCTTGGTTTTTAATTTTTGTGTCCTATGTATTTCTAAATGTCTATATCAATAACCGCAAACTATACCTTATAATGATGTTATTGTAATTGTAATTGTACTATTACAATAACATAATTATCCTGTAATATTATTATTAATATTAGGTATATAATTATAGCATGTGGTACCCATGTTTCATGAATGTTCTGAATGTCATAAGTATCTTTGTGTCATGTTGGATAGTAGATATGTAGGTAGGTGGTAGGTACACGTACATTCTTAAAATAAAAACAAATAGCAGCGACAAAATTGCATCATTTTGTTCGTACACATTGTGCGGATGGTGTATCATACCAGTGGGTAGGTGGGTAGTGTACAGGTAGGTACTAGGTACAGACAAAAGGTAGTTGGTAATGGGTTATGTATTAGGTAAGTAGCTGTTTATAATGCCAGCATCACGAAGTAATAAGCAGTCGGAGGTGCCAAAATATTGACAGAAAAGAAGGCATCCAATTAAAATTTCTGATCGTAGGTAGGTATTCTGTTCTAAATTCCATTGTGCTAATTTATAAAATAGGTAGTGAAAAGTAAGTACCAAATATTAGAACATAATATTTGCCAAAATAAAGTTTCTTTAAATATGTCACCAATGCGAAACAGAAGAGATTTTTTAAATTCCTCTCAGCAAGTGGCAAGATCGAAGAGCGGAGTTGGTACGTAGGTAGGTAGTTTGTTGGGTTGGTTTGGGTTCGGTTCGAATCGGGATAGAGCGTTAAAAGCGCTATATGATATGGATATATCCGTCGGAAGAATATATAAATGTTTTTACCTTTTTACTACGTAAGTAAAATAGTAGTAAAAGTAAAAATAAGTGTCGTATATTTATTGAGACTAGTGAGCTAACGTAAGAAAACAAAAAAAGTAAAACGTACTGGTACATCATTGTATGCGTTAGTTATGCTAGTGTTAAGTTAACGCGCCTAATGAAATGTCTATGGTTCGTTTCGTTCGTATTCGATTTTAGAACGTCGTGCAGTCGTATCGTATCGTATCGTAGGTACCTACCTACCTAGTGATAGTGATAGTAAAGACCTTATAGGTCTTTGAGTGATAGTGATTCTGTTCTTCTCTCTTTGGTTTGTGTTTGATTGGTTTGATTGTAGAGAAGTTGAAGTTGAAGTAGTGCTTGGTACTCATATAATAGTTTTCTATGAGTGAACCCAAAGAATCAGTTATCCTTCTATGTTTTATTTAGCAAAATAATTTGGTGAACCCATTATACCGGTCATATTATTTTGTCATAAACTCCCTTTTTCTGATTAAAAAAAGCTATCATGAATCGGACAATAACAGAAGAGTAACCGTCTGTCTTTCACTTATTGCCATACAAACAAATAGGTAGGTACAATATAAGTCAAGTACAGTACAACAAAGAAGTTGAAGTTGGATAGATTACTTCTTATTTGATGCACTGACTTTGGGGCTGTTGTTTTGGCTATTTTATTCGTAGAAGCTATAAAATTAAATCATGATAACGGCTAAACTTACAAATTAAACAATCCAGATCAGTTTTCCAGTTACAAAATGGATCCGGCACTGCTCAGAGAGCGTGAAGCATTCAAGAAAAAGGCACTTGCTACACCGAGGTATATTTTTGATTAGCTACACAGCACAGCACGATAATTGCGCGCACACACACACACATACCGTTCGTTCGTAGCCCTAGTACTTGTACCTATTGTTGTTTTGTTTTGTTTCATGTTGTTCTCTCGCTCTTTTAGGCGCAGCATTGGGGGATTGGCTAGGGAGGGTTTCATTTCATCATCTCTTCAAATAATTTCAATGAAACTGGCCTGGCCTAGGTCTTGAAAGTTTGATGAATGAAAACTGTAATATGAGAAGGAATTTAATTGTTTCAGTACCATGTCATTAATAGGTAGTACATCAAACTAAAACCATTGTTATACCTACACTCTTTGATTCACAATTTTGCTCACAAAAAAATCCAAAAAAATATATTACCCACACATTAGGTAGTATTTCACCACATGGTGATGTGGTGAAATACTACCTAATAATGTTTGTAGTAATGTTTGTTCATTTCAATTGGCATAACCAATGTAAACATGAGTTTGTGGGTCTAAGTGATAAGACTGTTATAATATTTAAATTTGTTGATTGATTGTTCTGAGTTAAAGTACCTACAGTGCTGCAAACATGAATTTGCAACATCATCAATAACAATAAAAATACTTAACAATATTAAGAGAGATTATAAATTATGTGTAAAACAATAATCTTAACCAAAATCATAAAGTATGTATGGCAAAAGAAAAGAATTTTGCCATACAAACACTATACATATTGGAAAATTCTTATAAGTGGTACTAACTTAACATTTTCTAAAACAGAAGTGAGATCTGTTCCCAATTATACCAGCAAAACTTGATTGGATTGAATTGGACATGCTGCTTCAAGTCAAAATCAAGATAATATAAATCAAGTTATTTTGGTGGTGCATAAATAAGTGGTAGGTATAGGTACTCTGGTCTTTATCAATGCATTTGTAATATGCCTTTCTATTTTGTGTTAACCAATTTACAGCATTGAAAAGAAGAAAAGAGATGACTCCCATCACAAAGATGAAAGCAAAAAGAAATCCAAGTCGTCCAGCTCTGCCAGCTCGGCGCCTAAACTTGATGCCTCCAAGTATGTACCTACCATCGCTTTCATCATCATAAACATCATAACCAACCAGTTTATTTTGTTTTTTTGTACTATGGGGAAGTGCTTGAACCTTAGCTTACCAGGTAATTTATGACAAGGCCGAGCTGGAAGTTCACCGGAATCTTATATTGTCTAAGGAACTTGCTATCTTATCTCTAAATCCCGGAACACAACAATTTACAATTGTTGCTATGGCAACATAATTAGGTAAGATTATGTAAGCTACCCGTGGACTTAAAAAAAAATCCTACCACCAACCAAACCAAGCACAATATTGTACTCTACCTTAGGACCTTTGGATCTGACACTGGTGGGCAAACAACTAGACCATTGACCTTTGCAATCAAAATGGTCTATAGGCTGCTCAACTGTTCCAGACCAGTATCAGACGGAAGCATACCCAAGATACTGGCTGCATTGCCACACTGAATAACTATGCTAATTCGCTGGCCTGAATAAAAACCAGCCCTTGGGTCATTAATCAATCAGATCAAATCAAATAAATATTTATTGCTCACAAATATAACAATACAAAACAGAAAAAAACAAAAATACAAAGAGAGACTCAAAAAAATTTACTACGAAACACATAAGCACATTATGTTTGAGCAAATGGAGTAATTTCAGCAAATGCTGAACACATATATTGGAGTGCAGCGCTGGTTTAAAATTCACCCCACTCGGATGGATAGTCACCGAGAGGTTTACAGCAATAAAGCTGGTAAAATGATTGAAAAAAAAAATTTTGGTAAAATGAACTAATTATTATTAAGGTAACCTATGAGCTGTAGCAACATGACAATGTGTGTAGAGAAGTAATGTGTATGTGTGTAGATTGAGAGAAGTGTGTGTATGGAGAGATTTCATGTTATTACATTATTATTATTATTATTTAATGATATACAAGCCTCATAGCTCAGTTGGTAGAAACTCTGCCTTCTGCGCTTTGTGGTTGTGGTTGTGGGTTGTGGGTTCGATTCCCACCCAGGACAAAAAATTGTGTGATGAATGTAGAGGTTTGTTCTGTGTTTGGGTGTTGTATTGTATGATCTTGTTCCCATAATAGAAGCTATGCTTAGTTTGGGGCTAGATGGCGTTGTGTGAAATTAATGTAATATTTATTTATTTATTTATTTATTATTTATTCATAGGTGAGCAGCACTGGGGCTGATGTGCCTATTTCAGTGTTGATTTTAAATAGAGAGTCTATACACTTGATTATTCCTTGTAGGAAATAGTTTATTAATTTGTAGCCAGTTGTCCAGTTTGTTTTTAAAGTTGTTTATAGAAGAGGAAGTAACAACTTCTTCAGGTTTAAACGGTTCCAGTTTCGTACAACTCGATTGCAAAGAAAATAGTATGCAGTATTCTTGTTCGAGGGGTCACGGTTTAATCGAATGCTATGACCTCGGGCTGATCTATGAGTCTCTTTCAGTGAAAATATGGAATGGATGTTGGGCAGATTATATTTATATGTTACATTATATATTTAATGTATTTTTCAGTTACAAAACGATGACGGGCAGCTCTTCGTACCGCTTCGGAGTGCTAGCCCGCATCGTCAGACACATGAGAGCTAGACATCAGGACGGGGACGACCACCCGTTAAATCTGGATGAAGTTTTAGACGAGACCAACCAACTTGACGTGGGCAATAAAGTCAAACAGGTAAACTTGCGTTTCTTTTTTATACCACTAAGGTGGCAAAAAGGCACACGGCCCACCTGATTGTAATTGTAGTGGAGTTAATAGTAGAAGCCCCTTGTGAAAGGGCTCGTCTGGAGAATTACTACCACCATACCTATTTTGGCCGCCAAGCAGTGTTGCTGTGTTCCGGTTTGAAGGGTATGGTTGCCGGTGAAATTATGGGCAAGCGAGGCTTAACACCTTTATGCCACAAGTTGACGGGCGCAATGCAGTGCCCTCCTGGTCAGAGCCCCCTCCAAAGTAGTGTTATGCCACAATCACCACGGTTGGCAAGTGGATTGGTGATCGCATTAAAGGTGTAGATAATACATAGATGGAAGCTACTGCCCTTCTTCTGGTGAGATCTCTTAGTCGCCTTTTACAATATCCATGAGCTGAGTTGGAGAGGTCGATTCTTAAGTCACGACTGCACACCACCACGGCTAGCTAAATTAATATATTACAGGACATTATTTTCACAAGCCTCAAACTAGCATAGAACTTATGTAGTATAGGAACTATGTTATGTATATAATAGTTATACTATTTTTCGTAAATACATACTTATCATACAATACAAGAGCCAAACACAGAACAATCATCTTTATTCATCACACAAACGTTTGTCCCAGTTAGGAATCGAACCAAGAACCGATAGCACAGAGGCAGAGTTACTACCAACTGAGCTGTGAGGCAGGAACCAACTAAGTAAGCATAGGTTGACCAAGTTTAATGGACCCTGGGCTAGCGACCACCATCTTACCTAATTCTGTCGCCATAAAGATCCATATAGAATCTATATGGAAAAGTTTAGTCCTTATGACCACTTTGATCTATATTATAGATTAAAGTGGTCATTAGGGCTAAACTAATTGTTTGTTATGTAACTAGTATGTACACTGGACAGCGTAGTGGGCCACTGTTGTTTTATTGTGGCGATTTGCTGTTCCTTAATACTGCCTTCTGCGCTGTAGGTTGTGGGTTCGATTCCCAACCAGGTTAAACATTTGTGTGATGAATGTAGATGTTTCTTCTGTTTGGGTGTTGTATAGTATGATAAAATACATCCTGTATTTTTTTAAAGGATTTAAACATTACATGTATTTCTCTTATCTAGTTCCCATATTACAAGCTTTGCTTAGCTTCGTACTAGATGGCGCTGTGTGAAACTAATGTCCCGTCATGTTTATTTATTTATAGACAAAATAAAAAATAACAAAATAAAATTGACTAAGCTAGACTGAAGTGATTAGTGTGTTTTATTTTTATTGAACGACTGGTAAGCACTTGGCCTTCATCTCACCTGGTTACAAGTTGAAATAAGGCCGAAGGTGGAGGCGCACTTCACCCGGAATCCTCAACAAACTGAGGAACTGGCTATCTTACCTCTAAATGCCGGAACACAACAATTTTAGAATTGTTATTCTGGCGACAGAATTAGGTAAGATGGTGGTAGCTAGCCAGGCAGACTTAAACAAAGTCCTACCACCAACCAAACCAAGCACAATATGATGTATTCCCCATGGGGATCGAACCGGGACCTCTGGATCTTAAATCGGTGGGTTGAACCACTAGACCAAAGTGCCCGATTAGTAAAGCAGTGCATATAAATGGTTATAAAATTTGTCTCCGCACATTATAGTACAGTCCACAAATCACATGCCAGCGCATATATCATATATAATATATACAATAAACTAATATATAAAAACCTGAAAAATATGTTCTCAATATCTTTATTTTTTTCAGTGGTTACAAACAGAGGCTTTACAAAACAACCCGAAAATAGAATGTACAATGGACGGAAAATACAATTTCAAACCTGTATATAAAATTAAGGATAAGAAATCACTATTGAGGTAACTTATTGATTGGCACCATTGAATTGTGCATTATTTTATTGAGTATGCAACAATACCTTTGCAGAGTATGAAAAGTTCAAAAATAGGACTGACGAGACTTTTTCGTCCCAGTAGTCTGGTTTTGCAGACAATAGGAATATTCCTATTCATCAATGGAACTTCAAATTAAAAGTATAAAACATTCGATTATAGGACTGATGAGATATTTTCGTCCCAATGTGGTGATACAGATGATAAGACTACTGAGCGTCTGTGGTTCGCCCACCGGTGTCAGATATAGAAATCCCAGGTTCAATCCCCAGGGGAGTACAATAATGTCTTAGTTTGGTTGGTGGTAGGACTTTTCTTAGGTCTGCCTGGCTAGCTACAATACTAAATTGTCATGTTCCGGCATTTAGAGGTTAGATAGCCAGTCCCTCAGACCGTTGAGGATTCATTTGACCACCAGCTTACTTGAAAAACAAGTAAAGATGGAGCATGCTTGTCTCAAAGGAAACTATTCACTCTGGACTTGCAAGTCTCCAAGATTATACAGGTGCTGAAAAACCGATGAAGGAGCAAGGAGTTCCATTCTTACCAGTATGAATAAAATTCGGCCTTATCATAACTTGAAACCAGGTGAGATGAAGGCCAAGCGCTTTTCTGTTATTTACGTACTTATTATTCAATATTATTATACTACTACCGGCGCGCCGCGGTGCTAAAACACTAAAGTTGTGTATTTAGCAAGTCACTAAAAATTGGTATTGAAAATGTAGTCACGCATCCCACGTGCGATTGCACGTGGGATACGTGACTATCAAATTTTTTTCAAGGTTGACTACTCTTTATCCTGAAAAAAAAACGGGATAAAATGTAGCCTATATGTTGATGCAGATCATTATCTATGTATATTCCAAGTTTCAGCGAAATCCGTTCAGCCGTTTCAACGTGACGAAGTAACAAACACACAAACAAACACTGACAAACTTTCACGTAAGTATATAATAATGTAAATGTTAATGTTATTTGCCTTCCAGATTATTGAAACAGCAAGATCTAAAAGGTTTAGGCGGTATACTACTAGAAGACGTCCAGGAATCGCTGCCGCACTGTGAAAGAGCTCTGAAGAGCCTAGCACAGGAAATACTGTACATAACAAGATCTACTGATAAGAAGAAAATATTGTTCTACAACGACAAAACTGCTACTTTAGATGTAAGTAATAATAATAATAACTTTGATTTACACAAAACTTATTGCCTATAGATAATACAGTTAAAAATTAGAACTAATAGCATGTAAAACATACAAATTAGATACCTAGGGTTTTAAATAAATGCACAGACTGTGACAGTAGGCATACATAAAGTAAGCAGACCAAATAGGTACCTTCCATGTTAGTTTAGAACTGTTATGGCAAGGTATTGCTCTACTACCCCATCATGTAGGTACTTAACTAACGACATGTCGTGATTGTAGATTAACTGCAGACACTATACAAAAAAAACTATTTTTATTTATTTTTTTAATAATAATAAAGTTTAAGTTGAACATCAATTAAAACTTTATTATTATTAAATCAAGCCATCAGCATCCCAGAGCAATGGCCTCACCCCCGCACCCCTACAGACTACTACAAAACGATTATGTATTACATGTATGTATATGACATGTTATGAATAGATGTTTGTTCTGTGTTTGGGTGTTGCATCGTAGAGTATGTAGGTCTATGATATTTACAAAAAAAAGTATTTAAGTATTCTCCGTAATCTAGTTTCCATATTACATGTTATGCTTAGTTTGGGGCTAGATGGCGCTGTGTGAAATTAATATCCTGCAATATTAATTTATTTATTATACAGGTGGGTACAAACTATTTACATTTATTTTACACAAAAGCAGTGAGAATACTGAAAAAAACTAAACCTTTTGATAGTGTAGTGTTAAATAGTATAAAATAGTGTCAGTGTAAGTGAAAGTGCTACTTCAAAGAACACAGTAACGTAGTGTCTCCCCTTAAAAGAAAAAAAAGAAACTGAAAGAAACGTAACATTGGACACATTCTTTAAAATATTTTATTTTACAAAACCAAATTATCATAAAATTACTCATTAGCCTACATAGAATAGATTGTAATATAGTTTTAGAGAATATATCAATTTAACATGCACTAACTATATAAAAAAAAAACTTTTAGAAATTGATGTATAGTATAGTAGACATAGATATCATTTATATGTATGTTTATAGGCTTTTTTAATAAGCAGTATATTTGGTTAGACCTCTATTCATTTGTGCACCACCTCTAGTCCTGAAACCCTATCCTGCCAAAGGGTGTCTGCGAGAAATCGCTTATAAGCTATATCATACTTTATTTTATCCAGTTTTATTAGTGGATAGTTAATAATAAAATATTCTAACAAATTACCCTCTAAACTTGTAAAAAAAAATGCGACTAATATAACTAAAACGTTTACTTCTTTATAACATGATTTTAACGGAATCAAACAAAAAAAAGGACAATACGCTGGCCTGGTTCTGAACCTGGAGGGCGACAGCTTTGCGCGGACCAGGGTGAAAGGCGGCTCCCTCGATTGTTTGCCTTATATACCCTCATCGGCGTGGATTGTCTAACGTTCACAGGATTTCTTCACCACTCATGTGATGGTTTAGCTCTTGACTTCTATGTAGGCTTGTGCAGCTCGCGCATCAAAGGAACATATCAAACTGTTTGGTACCGGACTTCTGTAGGAGGGTAGACCATTATAAGGCTTATCACACACACCTACCCCTGTGTCTTTTAACAGGTGTCAGATTCAGAGGTCCCAGGTTCGATCCCCAAGGGGAGTACAGTACAATATTGTGCGTGGTTTGGTTGGTGGTAGGACTTTATGTCCGCTTGGCTCGCTAGCTCGCTACCTAATTCTGTCACTATAACAACAATTCTTGAATTGTTGTCGGCATTCAGAGGTAAGATTTCACTCAGAAGTTCCTCAGTTTGTTGAGGATTCCGGGTGAATTGAAAAATTAGGTGAGAAGAAGGCCAAGCTAAAAAAAATACAATTATCTATCTTAATTATGTTCATTTAAAATTGCAGGTAGATGATGAATTCGTAAAACTCTGGCGCGCTACAGCAGTAGACGCTATGGACGACGCCAAAATCGAAGAATATCTCGAAAAGCAAGGTATCAAATCCATGCAAGATCACGGCCAAAAGAAACCAATCGCCCCCAAGAGGAAGAAGGCGGCCCAGAAAAGGAGGCAGTTCAAGAAACCCAGAGACAATGAGCATTTGGCTGATGTTCTTGAGACATATGAGGATAACACACTCACTACGAAAGGCGTTGCTATAAAATAGAAAAAAATGAAATTGAATACGTTGTTTTATTTATTGATAGGAAAGTAGTGGGGTAAACGATCTCCATTCAGGGGAAAGTACGCATGAGACGGCTTTTTTAATTGCAGCTTTAGAAAAGGTCATGGATTTCACAACTGTCCACTGCTGGACACAGCCTCCTCCAAAGCTATTGTTTTGCTATAATCACGCTTGGCAGGCGGGTTGGTGTTCGCAATGTAGGTAAACTGTGGAAGAACCACCTTCCTTCTCACCAGAAGGAAGTTGCTGTCCTTCTGGTGAGATCCCTTAGTTGGCTCTTACGACATCCATGGGGCAAATTACAGGGGTCGATTCTTAAACATTCTCACCTAATTCTGTCGCCATAATAACCAGGCGAGATGATGGGCAAGCGCTTCCTTGTCGTACTATAAAAACTAATGTAAACGCTTAATTACCCTCATAATAACCTTAAAACAGTTATTTTAATCCCTGATCAGTCATTTAGAATCTTCCTGCTGGCTAACAGCGTTTCCCAGCATGATTAGATTTTCCGTTATTTTTTATATAACTACTAATCGCGCAAATTTTATTTTTTATCGCACATTTAAGTAACTTACATCAAATTTCCCCATAATTATTTGTAAACCTCAATACCGTATAAGAACATACTTGCTAGGCTAACGCATGCCATGTTACTACTTTTAATTCCAAGGTACCTATTACTGCCAGAGTTTTAAGAAAGCTCCCGAGAACCGCCGATTTTCGCTCCAGTACAAACGTAGTTTGTCGTTAAAAGACCAAAAACCGCCGTTAAACGTGGTGCTTTAAAATGTTCTCTCAAACCAAGGAAAAAACCTGTCTTCACACTAAGCTGTACATGATGAAGTTAGGTACCTAGTAGGTGGTACCTAAAATACCATAATGGTATTTTATTACATAAAGTAGGTAGTACCATGGACGAAGGAAATACAATAGACATCTAATCCCATAGAACATTTTGTAGATCAAAAAATGATCAAAATCCGGTATTATTTCTAGATGGCGCTGTCTCGTAGCCTGGGAGCATTCTAATCAACATCTAAAACGAATATATTTTCAATTATTTGTATGGTAAAATTCTTCGATTTATATCTATTTTTTTTTAGAATAGTAAAAATTGTTCACAGTGTAGTTTTATCAATTTTGTTTCACAGCGGTATTACACCACATTTTACGAGCCTGCTTATAAATGGCGTGTAACTAAACTCTAAATAAACGTACGTAAAATGCGATGTAACGCATCGTTGTTTAACTAGATGGCGCTTAACATCAAAGTAAGTATTATTTTTATTTCAGACAGGTACCTGCAGACTATAGGAATGTTGAAAACTCCGGTATTTACTTTTCTAGTTTATGTCATCAAAGTAAGCAGGTTAAATCGTTAAAATATGTACCTACCAGAAAATTGAATATTGAAATACAGAGAAAGACTAGAGAATACAGAGTTGACTGCTGATAGGAGTGACTGGAAGAGGAGAATATGTTGTGCCAACCCCATCTAGAGTAGGATACGGACAGGAGAATAATGATGATGCCTATAGAAAAAGAAAAACAACAATTGATTGAATCAAAAAATAAATTTATTTATGAGAACGATTTCATATATATATATATATATAGTTCATATCTTTCGTCACAGAATAATAAATAGTACTAGCGTACAGAAGGATCACTCTCTAACCTAATTACGTTTTAAAAACTAAAAAGAAAGAAAACCGACTTTGATGGAGAATATGATTCAATTTCGTTAACCTGAATGGCGTATTTTTTCCAATTATTTTGATGACAGATGGACGGGCAGACAGACAGACGTGTGACCCTATATGGGGTCCGTTTTCTCCTTACTTTTGAGATATACACCCAAATCGCTTCAAGTGTGCCTATAATATTTGAAAAGTTCCCTCCATTTTTTCAGGATCCCATCATCAGATCCTGACCGATAAAGAAAAATTCCCCCTGACAGGGGTCTTTTTCTTTATTTTTGAGGTAATACAGCCTAAAATACCCTTATCGCTTTAAGTGTGCCTACAATATTTGAAGAGTTCCCTCGATTTATCTAGGATCTGATCATCAGATCCTGACCTGATGACAATGGGATCACCTAGGAAGTATACCGACCCTAAAAATACCCAAATCACTTCAAGTGTGCATATAATATTTGAAGAGTTCCCTCAATTTCTCCAGGGTTCCATGATCAGATCCTGACTTGATGACAATGGGAACACCCATGACAATGGGAAGACCCTTTAAAAAAAATATCTAAATCGGTCTTTGAGTAATCAGGGAACAAACATTAAAAAAAACGTTCCGTCGATTTGAGAACCTCCTCCTTTTTTTTAAAGGAGGTTAAAAAGCCATGTTTCGGTACAAAAATGTACTTACTGTTAAGACTTGCACGCGAAATTGAATCTTATTGTGTGGCTTTAGCGTTCATAATCCGTTTGTCTCTGCTGACTTGGAAACGGTTTCGCGGTCAGAGCATTTGCCGATATTAATATAGGTAAAATTTATGTTAAAATAAATCAATAATGTTAACTATGTGTATAACATCAATACCTACCTTTAATAAGTAAGTGTCGTGAAAACACTTTAACATACATAGGTACCTACTAAGTACAGTTTTTTTTTATTGACAATACATGTATGTCTGCACCTACTTATAGCTTCTCACCAATTATAGAATTATATCGCTGTCTAGATAACTACAAACATACGCAACTATTACTGGGTAGGTAGAGAATTGAGTAGGTGCGTCACAGTATCATGTACCTAAACGAATTATTTATGTTTCGAAGTCATAATAATTGATTGATCCAAAAATCACAAAAATTAGGTACGCATGGTAGGTAGCGACGCGGTTAGCGTGTGACCAGAGACGAGAGCCGAGTTGCAACTTACTGCCGCTACACCCCCTGCTTTCGTTTTGGACCCTATAAGCCCACAGCTGAAGCATTTTCTCGGAAGGCTCGCTTCATTGTAGACCTCACTTTGTTCCATCACCAATAGTTTTCGCTGCGCATATGATGCGGTAGGTATCAACTCTGGGCATCACTATGCACTATGTATAGGTAGGGTAGGTACCTACCTAACTAACCCTTTTTTACTTCACCATTATGTATAGGGGTATAGGTTAAGTACTTACCTACATAATGGTGACAAGGAAGGCAACCAGGCTTTGTTTTCTCAATAAACCTTATTTTGAAGAAAATCTACAATTTACTATCTAATCTAAATATACAGTACAGGACACAAAAAATCGTATGTAGATCGGCGGTGGTGGTGGTGGCGGCGGCGGCGGGGCGGGAGGGTTGACCGCCTGTGTGCAGTTTTACGGTACCCATTTATTTTGCACTTTGCAGTTGCACGCGACGAAGACGACGACGAGACAATTCGAGTCTTAAGAGCGGCAACGCCACCGCCGCTGCCGTGCGTAGGTTTTTGCACATGCTGGTAACCTCGCAGCAAAGAAATAACATTTGTGCTAGTCAGAAAAAGCGCCATCTCTCTGTATATTTTCGTACGAAGAAAGGAGTGGGCTAGATTGAGGTTTAGAAAAAATATGATTCAATTATTATTACTTCGTTTAGGAACACGTAGCGACATCTCACGTCATAGAAAGTATTTATTTATCGTGCCACGCTCGATAGTAGGAAGATTGTCAGTCTATTGTATTTCCTTCGTCCATGGTAGTACCTAGTAGTTGTAGTTCCCAATTATTTAGAGTTCTAGCTGGTGATTTGATTTGATAAATTAGGCTACCTAATTAAATTGCATTATGTCGTTAGTGATGTGTTAGCCAGTTCCTCAGTCTGTTGAGGGTGAAGTGCACAAGTAAACTATTTTTCGAGCGCGGAGCAGCGTTTTAGAGCTGGCGTTTCGACTGCGAGCCAGGCGCAACTCTAACATAACCTTTAGGTACCTACCTACATGAAACCAGGTGAGATGCAAAGCCAATAAAGCTTCATCGTCAAAGATAAGGAATAGGATGGTAGGTTTTAGCCGCCTCTGTGGTCTAGTGGTTCGCCAACTTGTGTCAGATCCAGAGGTCCCGGGTTCGATCCCCAGGGAGAACAATATTGTGCGTGGTTTGGTTGGTGGTAGGACTATGTTCAAGTCTGCCTGTGGTGGTCTTAACCTGGTAACTAAAGTCTGGAGTTTATACCTCACAGTGGAAGCTCTAGAGTAATTCCTATGCCCAAAATTTCCAATGACTCACTTGTTGAGGAGTACCGCCCAATAGCTATTCTCTCTTCTCCTGCTAAAGGTTTTCGAGAGCATCCTACATAAGTACATTTATGCGCAGGCGAACAAGTTTTGTGCAACGAACAGCATGGGTTTAGAAGCAAGCGATCGGTAGGGGAAGGGGTGGGGGGGACTTGATCTCTGAGTATTATTTCGGAAACTATAGGAGTTTTTTTATTTTTTTACTGGTAAAACTGTTCTTTGCCGTCAACCAGAGTCACCAAATGTAATTTTGGCAGTGACAAGAACAGAACATCAGAGCAGTGGTGTGTTGTTGTTTTGAGTGTGATGCAATATTTTTTGTGAGTATTTCGTTCGAACTTTAGTGCTATTGATACTTACTAATTTCTCAATACAAGTAAATCAGTTGATTATTGGTTGACTTTAGTTAAGTTTGAGTTGATTACTTTTCTTATCGAAATAATATTCAAAGTCAAAGTCAAATATATTATTATCACATAAAATAAATTGTATTAGCAAAATGAGACCAGGGTAGACTTGTTCCCCGAACAATAGGGTAGACTTGATCCCGGGATCGAGTCACCCCCAACGCTTTTATATAAAATTACTTACTATTATTGTTCTTGTTCTAGATCGTGGTGTAGTCTATAAAAAAAAAATAGTTAAAAAGCAAAAACCTGTTAACAAAAAAAAGCTCAAAGAAGCGGTACGGCATATCTTAAAAGGCAATATTATAAAAAGAACATCTGAAGCTTGATAAAAATAGTATTATGTAAGTCCTAAAATTACACTTGCATTAACTAATTTTGAGTGAGAATAAGAAAAGATCCTTGTTATATTACCGTTTTTAATAGGTACAAAACGACGGGTATCTGAAAGAGCTCACTTTCAGCGATAAGGCCGCCCATTTGATACCAATACCTTTAATTTAGCTTATTTAGTAGTTACTTGTCTGTTTTTTTGTTTGTTTTTTTTTTGGTAATCAATTAAGTGGTATATCAGCGCTCTAAGGTTGATTAAGGCTGAATAAAACTAAGGTAATGGTTAAAATGATTTTTGATCACTTCACTTTACATACAGTATGGTACATTTGACCCCCTGGATCAAGTCTACTCTATACCAGGATCAAGTCTCCCGTAATAGGGGACACTTGTTCCTTTCGGAAATAATGCCTAAAATTACATTAATTTAATCTTTTTTTTTTAATCAAATGATGCAAATGGTAGCAATATTAATTGTTTATACAGTGATGAAAAATAATACATAATAATATCTATATTCTATGAGATATGTACAAAAATCTAAAGAGGGGATCAAGTGTGCCCTTCCCCTAAACACAAACTTGTTGACGCTCGTTGACTACATTTCAAAAAACATGGATGGAACAAGTGGATTTTCTATACTTTAACTTCCGGAAGGTGTTTGCTATGGTAAATAACGACATTCTGCTGACTAAACTAACTGCAACGGGTCTTTTCCAGCTCCTTGCGGATTACCTCCGTAATTGTCAGCAGTTTGTAAGACTCGGCCTGTACGAATCCCAGCCCTATCACACGCGTTCTGGGGTCAGTCAAGGATCGATTATCGGGCCTTTGCTGTTCTTGATTATGATCAACGACCTCCCAGCTATGTGTGCATTACTCCAGCAGGAAAGTATCTTCTAGAGCGAATCGAGTTCAACACATACTTAGAGCGATATAATTATACTGTATTAGTGCGCCAAGTATAAAATTAGTGCATGTTACCGTTTTTGAATAAAACGCGAAAAACGTTTCCTGCTGGAGCAACGTTCTTCCAGCAGGAAGATTCTGAACGAATGACTGTAGCCATAAGTGACATATATGGGCAGATAGTTTACATTTGTGCATGAAAGTGCGAGGCCCACAAATTCCATTTTTCGCGTTGTTCACGGTTTTTGAGATATTTCATTTCCTGCTGGGGGAACGTTTTGCAGAATCGTGTTTTTTGTAAACCATTAGATGTGCAACTGTAAGATATACATACATGAGTAGCTCTTCATTTGTGCGTATTTGTGACATAGTAATATTATCAAAAATATAGGTATACTGTTTTTAAGTAATCTAGCTTTTTTTTTAAACCATAAAAAACTTAAGGAATGTATATACAAGCGTTTTTGAATAATATAGCTTAGATCAAAACTTTTAATGTCATAACTTTGACGTCAAAATGCAAGAAACCTTTTCAACCCACGATTGTGAATTTATACCTTAGAATTAGAGCGGTTATTGGAAATTATATCCTGAAAATTTCAGCTGTACACGTCTAGTATCAAGGTAGATATAAACAAATTACTGAAACATCGCCTGCATATAGGTTAGTCGACCAAATTCGAATGACCACAAAAAAGCGACAAATTCATAATATCTCTGAGTGCGGACAGCAGTGATGACGATGACAGCACTAGCTTGTTGTACTTGTCTTATTCTGTTTCCATAATTTACGATCGAAAATCGATCTATAATTTAATTTAATTGATGTTTCTAAGCAGTTTACCTCTGCTATGAAGCTAGACAGACCGATTTCAAATGTGATCAATTAAATTGGCCCTACTATAAAAACAAATAAACGATGCTTGAAGCTAGGCAGAACTTTAATGGCGGACGCTGTTATATCATTAAATTCCTTATTGTTTCTCGTTCCGTCTTTACGTTGATTGGCTGTTAGTTTTCCCTCTGTCATCCCGTCATTGTTGATTAATTTACATATTACACCTACATTTCATGATTAAAAAGCTACAATCTATACATAAGCGATTGTGTGACCTAATTATGTTTTGATGATATATTTTGTTCTGTTACATTTTTGCTTCTATTTGTTGGCGAATGTAGTAATCGTGTAAATATATTTCAATTCGGTTCAATGGACTCCCGTCTTGTACGTAGTAGTGTATTCTCTTCAATTATACTCTGGTACATATTGTTTAGTATTCTATCCCTATTATTCCATTCTAGCACATAATTTTTGATCTATCTCAAAAAGTATATACAGACTTTGAAACAGACAGTAACATCTTTACATATCTAATTGTAATATGTGTTCTCAACCTCACGATAATTATTGTACAATTACGATAATTTCAGGTCAACGTACGATGTACGATGGTACATTACTGTCGTACGCAGATTGTACGATAATTTCGACGATGAATATTATGATGCACAATTTGAGAATTGAACTGACAGCCACTAGCCCAATAACAAATACGATTCACCATCGGTCTTCAACACCACTACGGTTTCTGGGAAGTGCGGGTAAGAAACGAGCTATGACTCTTATTTCTAGCATCAAATTCAGCTGTAACGACTGCTGGTCGTTTGGTTTGCCAAGTATTGTAAACCTTTCAGCGGCTTACAATGTCTTTGGCTTACAGTTGCGTTTCGACTGCCGGTATCTTCTTGGCTTGCGGTATGCATGTCAATCTAATGTTAGTGATTAGTAAGTTCGAGGCTTATTAAAATTTCATATTAAATAAACGGTCTTATATACAATCACCACACAATTCATAAAAAAACAACATATAAAATGACACAGAAAAATCAAAACAACAAATACGATTGTTTTCTGCTGTCAGCGCCATCTATTGGCTTATTTCTTTCTATTTATTTATATTTACATGTGTTCCTAACACATGTATGCCACCGCTTCATGTCTCTATCATTTCATTGG
Source organism: Venusia cambrica (assembly GCA_951394065.1). Taxonomy (NCBI): domain Eukaryota; kingdom Metazoa; phylum Arthropoda; class Insecta; order Lepidoptera; family Geometridae; genus Venusia; species Venusia cambrica. The sequence continues at coordinate 3,329,806 of OX596044.1, read as the reverse complement.
TTGCTAATAATTGTCTTTTTTTAATTGACCGTTACAATATATCATGGGGTTAGTGGCGGCTTTCACTATTGAAAATAACTTTTATTATAGTTATTTTCAAATAACTACAATATGGAAGCAATATTCTAAGGAGCCTAAAATTCTGATAAGACAGAGAGTCTATCATCTATAACGTCTATATCTATCGATATACTTACTAGTTGTTATAGAAATATAATAGTGTTTGATAAAACACGTTATTTCATCGGGCGTATATGATAATAACTATGTTTTTTACTCAGTAAGTATGTAGAATGAAAAAAGAATTCTTCGTGTTAAATCGATGGTTTTCACACGACAACCCCGAGATTGCGAAAGTTAGCGCGCTTATACACTCAAAGTGGAAGGGGCTAGTTTAAGTCTGTGCCATACGTCGTATTTTTTTACGTTACATATGATTTTTTAATGTATTAGTCACTATCCTAATGGGTACGATAATTTTGATACAAATTTGAACACATACGATAATTTTACGGCCCAGGTACGATAGCTGCCTGGCGTCAGGTTGTGAACATAGGTAGTTATCAGGGGGGTCCAAGTCGCCTTGACTGGCTGGCGGCAAGGTGGGTTCGTAGGAATGTTGCTATAAAAATATATCCAACCAATATTTGAAATGGTAATAGTACAACTTTTATTTCACGTTGAATTTATGGTTTTGCGACGAGCCAATCATGCAGCTGTGTAACCATAACAACCAAATAAAATTGTCAACAAAAGAAAACATAATCAATATTTCCGATACATATGTTTTAACCAAATTTAATTTATTTAGTTTACTTACGTACCGGGATCTATTATAAATTTAATTGCAAAGCAAAGTTCGTTCATTAATGGTGTTTACATTTATGTTTACGAAAATGAAGGATTCGACACTATAAGTGTTCTAAATGTACCTACACAAACATCCAAGCTTATTAGTTATCCCAAGCTATCTTATTAATGTGTGTGCTATGCTTATTATGAATATCACGATTCTACAATCATGAGAATTTGATTTTGTTGGTTTTATTTTATTTTATTTTGAATACCAGGGTTCCTACTTTATTCGTTTGTAATTAGCTTGTTAAAGTTTATTTGTGAGATTACACGCATTTCTTATACCCTAAAATACTAATTGACTCAGAAGAAATCTGTTAATAATCTAATTCTCCAATATCTATGTCTTTTAGTCTTTAATAAAATTATTTTACAACATATTACCAGCACTGTGATTTTATTTGTATTATCTCATTAGTTTGGTGGGGTGAATCACAAACACTATTTTGTATTTATGATCCATTCCATGGTCAGAAATACATAAGGATGTTTGTGGTTCATTCAGTAGTAGGTATTATGTATTTGAACAAATAAATAATTTAAAATTGCCGCCATTTGGTCGATGGGTTTAATGGTCTATTTACACTAGAAGTTTGTAGCTCAATTCATTTCGTCAAACTGTCAAGCAGCTTGTGGGCTACGAAATGATCGTGTGCACGTCCGAATGTTAACCACTTTTTATGTATGGAGTTGGATTTCTTTCCGTTAGGATATTAGTGTTCTGTGGGTAGTTATACTATGTTCTCCATTCTCTTTGGATTGGAATAACGTTTTATTGTGCTAACGCGTTTTATCGTTTACAATTTTTCGAGAATCGTAGGAATTGCCGATTACCGTATGTTTACGAGATCTTTAATGTGCATTGTCTCTAAATTGTTACCGTTGGTCTCTCCTGTGAGTTGTTAAATGAGGCGCTAAGAATGGCAGACACTAAATATTCTGTTACCTGGGATGCTTACCAAAAGAGCATCTGCAATGGCTTGAGTTCGCTACAACAGGTAACCTCATCAACGCCATTGTAAGATACAATCTAACCCACTTGCTATGGTTCCGCACCTGAAGAGGTATCAAAGGATTCCTTAGGGCGGTACTTCGTCCGTCCGTCTAATTTGCTGCTACTTTACCGCCAAAATTCTGACTGGGTTAAGCACTGGTAATCAACTTGAAGTTCACTGGTAATGGATTTCAAGTTATGCTATTAGGCTGCTGTTTAGGTTGTAGGTATATCTTTCTAAGAGTATTGATCATATTTTTGTGTTTTTTTAACAGAAAGGGGAATTTGTGGATATGACACTAGCTGCAGAAGGCCATCATGTAAAAGTACATCAAATGGTTATGTCCCTGGTCAGCCCTTACATCAAAGATCTCATCAGTTCAGCTGCCTGCCCTCACCCAGTTGTATTTCTTAATGTAAGTACAATTTTAGTATAAAAAGTGTACTACATTACATAGCATGTATACTGTATAGCCAGCAATATCCTAACCAAAATGGGGACCACATCTTGGCAGTGATAATTATGCCTGGTCTGACAATCAAACCAAATTGAAAGTTGAAAGCTAACTTCTACTAGGTTGTTTTCCCATGAAAGAAAACTCGCAAACCTCTTTCGCCGAAATATAGGTACCTATGTGATGCAGAAGAACTTTTAACCGCCCCTGTGGTCTAGTGGTTTAACCACCGATTTCAGACCCAGAGGTCCTGGGTTTATCCCCAGGGGAGCACAGTATTGTGCTCAGTTTCGTTGGTGGTTGTTAAAGTTGTTTAAGTCAGCCTGGATAGCTACCACCTAACTCAGTTGCCATAATATATTTTTTTAATTGTTGTGTTCCGGCATTTGGAGGTAAGATTGCCAGCTCTTCAGTTTGTTGAAGATTCCAGGTGAAGTGCGCCTCCACCTTATATTAACTTGATACCAGGTCAGATGAAGGCCAAGCGCTTTCCGTCATACAATAAAAAAAAAACAAAGAAGATATATTTAATTCAGAGTGATGTTTACGTCTAAATAGTTATCTGGTAACTCGGCCCTGTAGTAGTAACTTAACTGAGCTTAATATTATCCTACGACTTTGAACAATTATTAAAGTGTGGCAATATTTGCACTTTTAATTAATGCACCACATACTTTTGTGTGCACTCCCAGGAAGTAAAGATACGGGTTCAATACTAGCTACGGGTTCAATACTAGCTACGGGTTCAATACTAGCTGTGGGTTCAATACTAGCTGTGCAGTGCCCATGTTGGATATTGAGAGGTATTTCATATCTGAATTTGAAGCTATGAGTCATGTGGCTTCAAAAGGGACTTCTCCTTAACGGGCTATACTACCTCAGATTAGCAACACAATGCAACTTCACTCTAGTTTCGAACTAAGATATAGTTATAATAAAATTTTATTTATACATGTTTTCGAAACACAATTGTTCTAGCATCTATCCTGAACTATAATATATAATAATTTCAAAGTAAATGCTACAGTATTGTGGACGATATGATTGCTGAAGCTAAGCCATTTCATGTATCATAGACTCCACTTTTTTTACATAATATGGGTAGGCCTATGCCTTTGCAAGTTGTACTATTATGAATGATGTAGGATTATGTACATTTTTGCGAATAAAAAAAAATGAAGCTAGGCATGTGGCTAACATTTTGTTTTGTCAAGTCAATGCAGGCAACCTATACAACAAAAGTTCATTTGTTGTTTTTATCCCCTCAATCATTGAAAAAGTTTTCTGTGATATCATCATCATCCAGATCAAAACCCATTAAACTGAAAGCAATTTTTTTCAGAAACTGTCATATGAAACACTCCAGTCTATACTTCAGTATGCCTACACTGGTGAAGTTGTGGTGTCTAATGAAAAACTGCAAGAGTTCTTAACAGCTTGTAAAGATCTCCATATTAGAGGCTTAGAGAGTTTGGTAAGTCCTGTCCCCTGTTGGAAGTACACTATGTAATACTTAATTAATAACAAAAGCAGGTCTTCATCGCATACCTTTCCATTTTATATTCCCGGTATGAGATGAAGACCCGTTTTTGTTATTAATTATGTATAATAATCGCGATAATTTAAAAAAACGCTATGTAATACTTGTTTAAGACTAGATAGGCTCTGCTTTAATCACTGCACTTTATGGATTTTAAGGGTATATCTGGTTGTGGTATAAATGTAAAAAGACCTTCCGCAGTTTGACTCCCAAGTGGTCCATTATGTGTGAGCCAGCCAGCCTAACTCCGACCAGAAGCGCAGAATATTCCTGGGGTCTTCACAGGCTTACAGAGTGACCTTGGGTTACTGTTACTCCCACACATTCCAGGACTATGTGGGCAGATGATTCCTCTTTAGACACCCTCTGCATAGGTTGTGGTTGTGTTGTCCTTTACCCAATAAATATCACACTGCATAATCATCACAATACACCCCACAGCAAGACTTCAGTGAAGTGTAGACTACATTTATCCCCCAACCCATAAAGCCTGAGAATCATTCCTAACAATGGACAAAAAATTATGTTAATTTTGTTGTTCACAGAAATCTATGGAAACAGCAACGTGTAAGTCAAAGAAACCCACAAACAAAAAAAGTGAAATGCCTCCAACAATAATAACTAATAAACAGGGATCAAAATCCATGTTTGAGTCTCCGCTAGATGAGGATGATGATGTTAATCAAACTGAAGAAAGTCATATAGACTAGTAAGTATTTTATTATCATCAAATCTTACTGCTCTACCTTGTGTGTTCATAAGTTTTGAGACAAAGTAAATGTATAATTTTTTTGTTTTTAAAATATTAATGTTTTGCTAATATTTTATTTAAATATACACATACGAAAGTAGAAAGTCATGTCCACCCTTGTTTTTACTACACACCTTCAAACGTGCGGGCCATTCGTCTATGGCCACAGATCTTTTCTATGGGAATCCATTTTGATTCCTTAACAAGGGTCAAACAGTGGCTGCTCACAAATTGTTTTTATACCATTAATAATAAATGAAAAAAAAAAAAGTAAGAATTTAAGTAGTGTATCCGTAATCTAGTTCCCATATTACAAGCTATGCTTAGTTTGAGGCTAGATTGCGCTGTGTATAAAATAATGTCCTGTAATATTTATTTATTTATTATTTATTTAATGGCTGTACATTTTGAATAGTGTCGTACCCAACATATACTTGCAGATAGAAAAGAATAATATAAAAAATATTTTAAAAGAACTTAATTTTTCTCAGTATTGCTTATTCTCCAGTTTTGCAGTTTACAGTAGTCGTCAAAAATTGTGCAAAAATGGAAAATCCAGAAATTTGCTCCCTGACATAAAACTCTAATTTTGAAATTTATGAGTAATTCTGTTTTCAAACGCTAAAGTTGTATATTCGCATTCGGCGATATTCGACTTTTTGAAGACGTTTCGACTTTCAAAAGTTCTACACGAACAGCAAAAGAGGATTTAATAGCTTCGCTTACGCATTTTAGACTATACATACAACTAATACTAAATTCATAAAGTTTAATTTATACATTTTATATTTTGAAAGTGTTCCAACAACTTTGGGCACATAGTCATCATACATTTTTTTTTATTATCAAACAAAGAACTCAAAAATGCAAAAAACTTTTTTTTCCTAAAAATCACTTTTCCAGAAAAACTATAAAAAAAAATAGATTTTCTGAAATGCAGAACTTATGTTTTTTGAAATCGAGCACGTAATTCCAAACATGACTTTTCAATAACTCTCACGGTTTCAGACTTGTTCTCAGTGGCCCTGAAAAAAAAACTCATTCTGTATATTATTTTACTACTTTACTATCTGAGATATTAAAAATTATAAAAAATTCGCTGCTACCGCTTGAGGCCGCAATAGTACCTATCGTTGATGATACTAGAAAAATGTGATGGTTTGCATTGATCTTATTAACGAGAATTCTTAATGAGTCATATCATTATCGGTCTGTGTAACTTTATATGAGGTGCATTTAAAGGTGCTTTGTCATTGGTTGTTCAGTCACCGTGGAAGAGCATCCATTTATAATTGATTTATTCCTACCTATTTTATTTTAGGGTGCGCCTTTTTTATTAATTTATTAACATGACATGTGCTATGCTGCTTTCAGTTCAATGGGTTCTGGTCTTGATGATGATATCACGCAAAACCCTTTTGATGATAATGAGGAGATAAAAACAACGAGTACAATGGCTAATAAGAAAGAAACAGGTAAAATTAATTTTATTTTTCATATTTCTGTTTACTTTAATTTTTTATTAATTCCATGAAAAGTATGCTGTCTGTGGTTCACCAAGCAAATATAATTTATGTATCTGTTCTTGTCATATCCATTGTATTAACAATGACGATGTTAAATGAACATGCTCATTGTGCAAGTTGCTTCCTTTAACTCTTTATCAGGCGGTAATGTATTCCCATTTCCCACATAGTATTCTGGCTCTCCTAAAAAGACAACTTTATACAGGTCCCAATAACTATCAATAATTATACAAAATATATAATCTATGGTTTACTGAATGTGTGAAAAAAAAAACGATTTTTGTGTTGTATAATGTTGCACATTTTTTCTAAGCTGCGGATAATAATGCCCATGTAAGTTTAAAGTCAAAAGCTAACCCATTAAATGTAATTTTTTTTTGTTTATTATATTGTGGGTAGGTTTTGAAGCACGCGACTCATTGCTTCAATTTCAGAAATAAAATACTCAATATCCAACATGGGCACCGCACAGCTAGTATTGAACCGGTATCTTTACTTCCTGAGGAGTGCGCGAAAAAATGGCGAGGATATGTGGCGGTGCATCAATTACAAGCGGGAACGCTGCAGCGCTTACGTCGTTATTCAAGGTCGTACGATTATATTAAGGTCAGTTGAAAGCAACCACCGCAGGGCTAAGATACCGGTTCAATACTTTCAAGTAAATCTAATACAAATAAAATATATCTATGGCAACACATACCTGATTAAACCTCACAGCTGAGATGGTAATACCTTCTGCACTTTACCTCTAGGTTGTGAATTTGATTCAAATACGGGACAAAGATTCATGTTACATTGTATCATTAGTAAAAAAAAACTTTATTATAGCAGTAACCAAAAATTTTATAATGTAACAAAGGTTGAGTTAAGATACATGATCAATACTTGAAGTAAATCAAATACAAATAAAATATAGCTATGGCAATACATACCTGACTAAACCTCACAGCTGAGATGGTAATACCTTCTGCACTTTACCTCTAGGTTGTGAATTTGATTCATATATGGGACAAAGATTCATGTTACATTGTATCATAAGTAAAAAAAAAACTTTATTATAGCAGTAACCAAACATTTTTATAATATAACAAAGGTTGAGTTAAGATACATGAAGTAAATCTATTCCAAATAAAAATATATCTATGGCAATATAGTCATAATATTTGACTAGCCTCACTGCTCAGTTGGTAATAGATCTACTTTCTGCGCTGTAGATTATGGATTTGATTCAGACCCGGCACTAAAATTTCAGTAATTAATGTTTGCTCTGTGTTTGGCCGTTATATTGTATCATTAGTAAAAAAAAAGTTTATTATTACAGTAACCAAACATAATATACAGTGTGGAAAAAAAACAATGGGCCCTGAAGGGAAACTAGGTACTTTAAATCCTTAAGATAGATTCTTAACAAAGGTTGAGTTAAGTAAAGTAAGATTCCTTTAATTGGAAGACCCTGCTTTAACCATATCAATAAATGGTTTGGTTTAGTACAGTGCAGCCAATTGCCTTCATTTAACCTGGATACAAGTTAAGATAAGCCAGAAGGTGGAGGCGCACTTCACCCGGAATCCTCAACAAACTGGGGAACTGGCTATCTTTTCTTTGAATGCCGGAACACAACAATTTTAGATTGTCATTATGGCGACAGAATTAGGTAAGATGGTGGTGTAGCTAGCCAGGCGGACTTAAACAAAAAACACCAGCCTTTATTGTTATATAACCTTTGTGGTTGGTAAAATAAATAAATTGCCACTTGCGAACTACAACTAAGAAGTCTTTGTCAATCATGTACCTCTATTTATGTAAACAAAGTATTCGACGTACATACAACAATGACGCTTTGGGCATTTACCAGCCGAGCTGACAAATTTTGTGAAAGCGACTACTGATTGTTTGCATTGATGAAATTCCTCCTATTTGAGTTCCATACTTGCACCTTCGTACATGTCTTCAGAATAACTAGTAGTTCGCCCCGAACCGAGATCTCGTGATGAGCTTAAGGTATACAACTATTCAATTGAGAAAAAGAAAACATTTTCTCAATCTCTCTTTATTTCCCTGAGTGTTCGAGGCCCTCTCTTTTTTGAATCGCTAATTATATTTGTGTGGGCATGATACAATAAGTGAATAAGTCTCTTCTTGTTAACATGAAAAGTTTGATGTCTTTTTGAAAAGTGCTTTGAGAGCAACGGCTTTGAATGTATATTTTTCAACCACGGCTTGGTAGTCGTTTACTCTACATCTCAAAATAAATTCTTGATTTATATCGACATCCTTGGTTTGTAAACTGTATTGAGTGAATATCAAAAAAATAAATAGACCAGTTTTAATGTGATTCCGAATCTTTGCTCCCTTTATATTAAAAACTATAACTAATAAGGGGTGAATAAACCAATTGGAAATTTGCCGTTTAAACCCCCATTTTATATGACATTTAATATTTCACATTTCCAAAACTTCGATGTATACACAGGGGTGGTTTCAACAAATAAATAAAGAGTTAATTGTGAAGACCACCCCCTCTAACAGTATCCTACAAGACATACCAGTGTTTTACTCTTTTAACGCACTCCTTTGTTACAAAAACCACCCCTATTTAAAAGTAAAATATGTATTTTTTTAATATGCAGTCGATACCTTTTCAAATGACACCCCACAAGCCAAAAATCTTCTTGCACACTTAACACCCCTTTTTCTCAAAAACTACCCTAGTTGTAAAAAAATGCTTGTACCGATTGATGCGTATTAATATATTCTCTGCATATTCAAAATTTTGAATTAATTGGATCAACCATTAATGATATGGACCAAAAACGGTATTTCTTTTCACCCCAATATCTCAAAAACTATCCCACTTATCAAAAATCCCCCGCGACAATCAGTTTCTATTTATGTTATCTCTTTCCATTTTAAATTTCAGCAAAATCGAATAATCCATCCGATAGTTATGCCGTCACAAACATTGCCACATACATACAGTGCCGGATTTCCTAACTTAACAAACAGAGATCTCGTTCGCTTCGCTCACTCGATCAAAAATAACAAACCGAAAAACTGAAAAATTCGTGATGTTTCTGAAACTGTCCGTGTTTTTGAGAATCCCTACACAGCTTTCAAGCATGAAAAATATTATAAATGTCTTAATGTTAAAGTTCGCAAAATCTTTGCCACGTCATTGCTCAGACCTAGAACTATTCAAGCCAAAAGGTCAAGGTCAAGAGCTAAACTATAATTTGTAAAAAAAAAAAACAATTCAAATATGATTAATATATGCTAAATAAGACGGGTATTCCTTCCATTTTTAAATTCCTCATATTTCAGACATGTTATACTTCAGTATATCTGCAATGGGCAGCGCACAGATAGTATTGAACCGATATATATACAACTCGCGGAGTAAGCGTCGGACGGGGGAAGTGATGTGGCGATGCTCTAGCTTCTGTAGAGGTCGCTGTCGGGCTTACATCGTTGTAAAAGACTTCAAAATAATAAAAAGGTCAGTCAATGCATAGGTCAATAACAAAACGTTGATTCAATAATGAAATAAGATCTTTAGCCCTGGAGTTCTGCTGATTTTCGCTTCGAAATGGCATGTCTGGTTCAAAAGTAATTCGGTAGGTATAATCGAATAGGGATCATTTAGGCTTGTACCGCGTTACATTTTCTAAATATACAATTACGATAAAATTAAAATGATTCATTCTCTTTTACATTGTTATCGGTAAAATATATACAAGTTGTAAGTTCTACATAAAACTTCAGAAAATCCAATTAGCGAAACAAGCTTTTGTGGCATTTTATGGAAAATAATTGTCAACTCGGCAAAACATGCCGAGTTAGCTGCCAATTTGGGATATATGGGAGGTAGTTGTAGTATAACTATTTAAACAGTCGATATTCTGAAACCGAAATTAGATCTGTAGCTATTTTTTTTTTATTGATAATAGTCAAGCGTTTGACCACCAGCTTACATGCTATACAATTATCGAGAATTGTCGGTGTTTAAAGACCTATATTACATAGTTGTGATTGCGCATAGTTGTGCCTTGAGGTTCCGTTGATGTTTTTGATTTATCAAGCGCCGAGAATCATCGGTGATTGACAATCATCGGAAGACCTTAAACCGCCTTTTTTTCTTTTTTTTTTAACCGCCTCTATGGTCTTGTGGTTCAACCCACCGATTTCAGATCCAGAGGTCCCGTGTTCGATCGCCATGGGGAGTACAATATATTGTGCTTGGTTTGGTTGGTGGTAGGACTTTGTTTAAGTTCGCCTGGCTAGCTACCACCATCTTACCTAATTCTGTCGCCATAATAACAATTGTTGTGTTCCGTCATTTAGAGGTAAGATAGCCAGTTCCTCAGTTTGTTGAGGATTCCGGGAGAAGTGCGCCTCCACCTTCGTCCTTATCTTAACTTTTAACCAGGTGATATGAAGGCCAAGTCTTACTGCTTACCCGTCGTACAATAAAAAAAAAACTTTTTTATGTATTCATCATACTATGGATGTGGTATTGGTTCAATAGCTTTCTTTCAGTTGCTCATAGCGGACAAATATTGTCACTAAGTCATCTCTAGCTCTGATTTAAACAGTTTCATATACTAAAGAAGGATTACCCAAGTAATTTAGGTGGTAAACCTTGTTTTTTTTTGTACGAACTGTATAATGATCAATTATATTAAAAAACAATAATTATGGTTGTTTCGATTGAATAAAAAATAAAATAAAATATCTGTGCAAGCGTCGATGACGTTATATTGCCGCTCTGGTATGGTTTGAAAAACAAGTACCGTTAGAAATGATAATTTATTTTTGTACAATGAAATAATAAAATATTTAGATAAAATATTCTAATAATCTATGAAGAATTAATTCGATAACAACATTATTGTGATGTGTATTGTGTGTCCAAAGTAATGATTTAATGCATTTAATTATTTATTAACGAATAATAATAACAAAAATGCAGCTGTAGAAATGGATTTGTTAAATACAACAATTCGTCTTAAACGCTTGTATTTTGACATAACATATAAATTGTAGTTTATTAAAAACATTTGGACTAAAGTTTAATTGTTATATGAATAAGAGGTATATTAGTAGACACTTGACCGATAGTTTTCTATAACCTTATAACAAACTTAACAGTATTTTTTTTATGTCCAATAACAAAACCATATTAACACGAAAATATTACCAAATAATCGAAACACATTTCGGCAACGAATGTGCTAACCGTGCTATGATCTACGTACGCTAAGAGACTAAGCATTAAAAACTGTAAACTGATACAGTATTCAGTTCTGAGGGAATATTGATGTACGACTATAAAATTCAAAACGCAACAGAAAAAGATCCATTCACGGATCTTAACAATGAATTTTAGTGGACAAAAGGGAGAGGGAGAAAATGAGTTACTAAACGAAAAATCGTCAGAATAATCCTTTAAATAAGAGATTCCCGGAAGAGCAACATACGAACTTTGACAGTTCCAAGTCTATGTGTTTTGTTTTAGTAAAAATGAATTACCTAATCAAAATACTCGTACCGCCATGTATATAAAACGCCAGACGAATATATCGCCAGAATGGTGGTTAGGATATAGAGTGAAATTATCAAAATTACCCATATCTTAAAAATTATGAAACAGTGCGTTATAGCGTTTTTTTAATTATCACGATTATTATGCATAATAATTAACAAAAACGGGTCTTCATGTACCGGTGGCTACGGCCGTTGTAACACGGTCGAAACTGTCGAGATAATAATTACGTTTTAAAAACTAAAAAGAAACAGACTTCAATGAAGAATATGATACAATTTTGTTTACCTGGATGACGTTTTTTTTTCCAATTATTTTGACGACAGATGGACGGACAGACAGAAAGACGCGTGATCCTATATGGGGTCCGTTTTTTCCTTGCTTTTGAGGTAATACACCCAAACCGCTTCAAGTGCCTATAATATTTGAAGAGTTCCCTGGATTTTTCCGGGATCCCATCAGATCAGATCCTGGCCTGATGTCAATGGGACCATATGTGAAGTATAATCTATGAAGTATAACCCTTTTCTAACAAAAAAATAATTTTCTAAATCGGTCCAGGCATTTTTGACCAATCAGGGAACATACATTTAAAAAAAACATTTTTTGAAAGTCTGTTAAAAAGGTACGCGATGAAGACCCGTTTTTGTTAATAATTAAGTACGAGATAGGTACCAAAATATTTATACTTTAAATAGGCTATTTAAAGTATAGACATTTTGGAATTAAATCATTATGCGCAGAGATTTAAATACGTCACCTCAATTTACACCTAACAATATAATTATCTATTGTATATTTTTCCTATGTTTAAATTTTAATTTCTTATTGAAAATCATTATTATTATTTTATGTTTTGTGACATTCCTATAAATAATAAACTGAATCTGAAATTAATGACGCACAGAGTATCGGACGAAACGGGAAGGGCATTCCCGCCAGGTGCACAGATATTTTGACCGGCTTGTAGGTATGTTAGCTTTGTGTTTAACGTTTCTTCAGTGGTTAACGTTAGAATTTTGCTCCACAAATTTCAGAAGTAGTATTCCAATACTCAGTTTCCAATAGGGGCACGAAACATAGTAAACTACAAGTAGTAATGAACCAATATATTTACTACTTACGGCATACACGCAAAACTGGTGATACCATGTGGCGATGCGCCGACTATCAGCGGCGTAGTTGTCCAGCTTACCTTGTCACATACGAGGACAGGATTCAAAAGAGGTCAGTCAACAATTTATATCGTTTTTCGGGGATTTACCGTGTTATTCATTTTTGAATGTGGAAGATAGGAGTACAGGAAGGACGAAAAGAGGATATGCGTGTGATAGAAGTGCACGAGTCTTTTCTACGAAGGGGAAGCGCATGTCCTTTATCTCATATGGTATCAAGTTATGATAAGGCCGAAGGTGGAAGCGCACTTCACCCGGAATCCTCTGACTGAGGAGCTTTATCTTACCTCTGAATGCCGGAACACAATTATAATTTTTGCCCAGACAAGGCTCGAGATCCAAGGCCAACACTACGTATATAATCATGAGCCGCCTCTGTCCACCAACTCCAAGTGACTGCCGCCGGTCACTACACAACACGTCTGCTAAGTGTAGTGTTTTAGCGAATGTATAATCAGTTCAAGATATCACATTTAAAATGAAATAAAAACATTCTTAATCTTCAAACATCTTAGGTTAGCTATATACACTGCAAACATTTTGAAGAAACCACTGAAAGATTTCAAAAATTCATATAACATATTTTAAGTAATCCCAAGTTCAATTTGTAATTGAATTTTATTGAATGTATTGGATAGAGCATCCAGATAAGACCCCTCGCGCGAAGTTAACTCTTTGTACAACTATTTGTACAGGTCATTATTAGGTTTGGTTTTCATAGATTGGTTTCTTTAAGTCTTGAGAACGATGATTATCAGTTACCCGTGAAAATAAATGTTTCAAAATTGACTTTGCTTTGTATTTATATAAAGTTCCTACGTAAGTATATCCTAGCCAAGGCATTGTTCAAATCCATCCAATAAATATATATATTTTTTAATAATATTTTTTAATTCACGATGTTATTGAATGGAATGTCCGATTTGAATAATTCAAAGAAACACAAAAGTGGTTATAGTGACAAGTGACAATGTTTACCTAAAAAAGTTAGACATTGTGCTCTCGCTGACGTACAATGTAGGTATTGACGTATTCTCTAATGCTGTAGAACATTACTTTGTTTTATCATCAACAGTTTTCGCAGCGCACGCAATGTAAGGAATTTCATCGTTCATTTTCCTTCACATTGTGTAACATTGTTAGAGTTTTCGTAAGGATCCCTAATAAAACCTTGTAAAAAAAATTGCCTGTGTTCCTCAGTGATACTATAGCATTCTATTGGTGAAATATTTTTTTAAATCGGCTCATGAGTTTTCGAGCCTATTCAGTACAAAAAAAAAAATACAAATATTTTCTCTTTATAATAATACTGTAGATCAGCCCGAAGTGTTCCACCGCTGGGCAAATATCTCATTCTGACTTCTCCAATCGCTACGGTCGTCTGCTCGTTCAGCCCACGAATATTTTGTCGTCACGCCTGTAATTTTCCTGTAGACAGTAATTTCACACAGCGCCATCTAGCCCCAAACTAAACACGGAACTAGGTAACGGATAGAATACTAGTAAATATATATACTGTTCTTGAATACATACTAACATATGCTATAAAATAACTTCCGACACACAAAACCAATATCTATCTGTATTCATTACTACACCAATGTTTGTCATCAACCATCTTTTAATATTTTATTCGCATCCCCAATGTTATATAAAATTATATAGCCTATTGGCTTCCACAATTTAAAATATATGAAACAGGTATCGTTTTATATATTTTAAATTGTAGAAGCCAATAGGCTCATGTCAAAATTCATCAAGGAGCGTGCCAATGAAATAAATAGGTATATACATACATACTCTGAAAATCATAACCCTCCTGAGGCAGTTGGATAAAACAAAATGTTCAAGTGTTATGTATTTAAACAATATGATCGGAAAGTTCCATTTTTTTTTTAAAGAGGCACGATGACCGTTATTACTGTTTTACTTAATATGCGGGCGTGTATGGAAAACCATTGCTGAGAGTAGTCTGAAAATTAATTGTTAACGTCCTGCTTTTTTTATCATATCAATATGTAACCTTATATAATGCCAAAAATCAAATAGTTTTATTACCAAGTCTCAAAAGGATACTGGCCACTTGCTTTTTGTTAACACTAATAAAAAGTAAAGTGACGAGTAAAAAGTTTGAATAGCTGTAACAGTTTAAATAAATTTTAATAAAATATTTTTTCTTTTATTTCCTCTTTGGTATAGTATAAACAAACCCAAGGCCCCATACATTTCTGAATGAACTCCTTTATCGCTTAACACATTTGTCGTGCTCATATTGGATACCAAAAGTAAAACTGTAATTAGATTAGATTTCAAACAAAATATAGACTACTAAGAGTAGTTAAGTTCCTTGTGGCCGTCCGGGGTAGTACTACCATACCTATTTCGGCAGCCAAGCAGCACTGCTGCGTTCGGTTTGAGGGGTATGGATGCCGGTGAAATTACGGGCACACGGGTCTTAACACTTTTATGCCTCAAAGTGACTGGCGCAATGCAGTGCAACGTAGGTCATGTTCATTGTGGATATGACCTACGCAGTAAGGCTATAATAGGCAACAGTTCCACTTAACATCGGGTGGCCTGCTTGAAAATACCGTCTCCGTGTCGTATAAAAGAAAACAACTAAAATATGACACATTGTACGCTCTCTGTAGGCACGTTTCTATTTCAGATACACGCAATACGATAAAATATTCGTTGTCCAATCAGGAAACTGTACAAATCGTAGCGAACCGTTTCATATACGGTCACAAATATAGTAAACAAAATGGCGAAAAAACATGGCGTTGTTATTCCATGCACAAATGCAGTGCGAGAATTGTGATCATGTTCTTTGTGGATATGACCTATGCAGTAAGGCTTTAATAGGCAACAGTTCCACTTAACATCGGGTGGCCTGCTTGAACATACCGTCTCCGTGTGGTATAAAAGAAAACAACTAAAATATGACACATGGTACGCACTCTGTAGGCACGTTTCTATTTCAGATTCACGCAATACGATAAAATATTCGTTGTCCAATCAGGAAACTGTACAAATCGTGGCGAACCGTTTCATATACGGTCACAAATATAGTAAACAAAATGGCGAAAAAACATGGCGTTGTTATTCCATGCACAAATGCAGTGCGAGAATTGTGACAAATAACAACAGGGTCATAAAAAGGTTAGTTTAGTTAAGAATAATTTATACCACAATTCAATTCTCTATTTATATCTATAGACAGTTGCTTTGCCTTTTCACCCGGTATCCTCAACAGACTGAGAAACTGCGGGGTCTATGCCGTATTGTGAAATTATTATACTACAACGAAAAAAAAAAATGACAAAACATATTTATCATTCAATACAAACAATTTAAATCACAATTAGCAGAAAAATGATACTAGATAATACATTAATTATAAAATTAGCCTATCAAAGGCTTCTGGTTTTATTTAGGTTATTTATTAGTTATGGTATAATATATCAATTAACTGGTGGAAAGCTGCTATATTCAAACTAGTATTAAGTATAAATTATTAGGTCTCTTTGTTTGTTTGTTTCTTACATTCTCATGACTTATAGGCAGAATGGATCTAATTGAAATTTGGCATGGATATTCACATTATACACGTCATAAGTTCACAGTGTGAACAAACTGCCAGTTTGGTATTACTACCGTAATAAATATAATATTTAAAGATTTTAATTGACCGAGCGAGCGAAGCGTTATATGTTTATATGTTTCGAGACTGGCCAAAAATGCTGTTGTCCGCTGTCTGTCGGTTTGTTCTCGTCTACATGTCGCATTTTTCAACCGATTTTGATGAAAATTGGCACACATGTTGATTTTTTTTTTTTTTAGCCAATTGCTATTTTTGATCGAGAGGAAAATAGGGGAGAAAAGAGGGGAAGTTTTTTTGTTGCGTTATTTATCAGCGGATTTGAATTAAATTTAAAAGACACCAAGGATTTAATTCTATACAAGATATTGTGAAAAAAAAGGGTAGAGGAGGGAAAACAGGGGAGAAGTTTGGATAATTTTTATTTTTTTTTGTTTTCTGAAAATGTATACCTACCAAAAAATAACGCAGTCCTCTCCGCCTTTGCGAGACGAACTCTTAGACATCAGATTCGACCTAGGATCAGGGGAACACGAGTAATCACTAAAGCTTATACCTCTTTTTGCTCAAAAGTCTATAAGGAAAAGTGAAAGAGGAAAGCATTGGTTATTGCATGGTTATAAGGGCTCGCGAGGTCTACTGTTCTTACAGAACGACTAGTATATAAGATAGTATTTAGGTTAATAATTGACCTATGAATGATTGAAACTTAGTTACTATTGTATGTATCATCAAAAAACCAACTAGCCCGGTAAACCCGGGTTCTTGTCTTCTATGCAGATTGCGATTCCGAACAGATGGTAGATTTGACTTCACAAAATGACCCTACAAAATCTTAAATGAGTTCTTTAAAAAAAATTACTGGCTACTTTATTCGGGTACGATGCGGGCGATGCCGCAGGCAAAAGCGTGTTACTGTCATAACACGAACGATGAAAAATGAGCAACATATGTTCAATCACTGTTATTTTCACATGTATTCTCTGTTGGTAGTCCAAATAAATAAATAAATAAAGAATAAATCACACATCAACTTTCACATCTATCAATTCTAATAACTGACTGACTGAAATTAGGAATTTTTAACCGCCTCTGTGGTCTAGTGGTTCGCCTACCGTCGTCAGATTCAGGTCCCGGGTTCGATCCCCAGGGGGAGTACAATATTGTGCTTGGTTTGTTAGGTGGTAGGACTTTGTTTAAGTCCGCCTGGCTAGCTACCACCATCTTACCTAATTCTGTCGCCATAACAACAATTCTTAAAATGTTGTTTTCCGGCATTTAGAGGTAAAATAGCCAGTTTCTCGTTGGTGTTGAGGATTTCGGGTGAAGTGAGCTTCCTTCACCTTTACCTTCGGCCTTATCATAACTTGAAAAATCACGTGCTCCCCGCCGAACATAAAAAAAAATTTAATTTGGTAATAGATGCTTATCTATTAACAAATTCAATATTATATTTTTTATTTAATATTTTTTATAATATCTGACGGAGATTAAAGAGATTGACGGAGTTTGATGTAGATTTGTGTGATGATTTGGTTTGACGCTCTCGCCACTGACGTTTATTGTTTTTGTCTTGAAGAACCTGGTGGTGGTAGTAGACTCCCAGTACTATCCATCCTTCGGTCGGGCAGCAAAACAGTAAAACGCCAAATAGATTGCGAGCTCATTTATTTTCCAAACGGACAGAGTTTCAACATTGGTATTGTAGGTCTTTACTGTCCAAAAGCTCGAGCAAGAATGTCCCGAGCTTTTTTTTTTTTTTATGAAAGGACAATACGCTGGCCTGGTTCTGAACCTGGGCGGCAGCTTTGCGCGGACCTGATATGTCCTGAGCTCGTTCGTCATCCAGTATTTATAGCAAGGTTTGGTGCCGCCAAAACAACCTTTTGCACAGATTGTAAACTTGTTTTGTAGGATAGAGCCACATTATTTTCACTAAAGTTAGGTGGTTATGTAATTCATTTGAAGGTATCGATAGAGACTAGAGTTTCACTTTAGTCTAACCATATCTACAGCTCGACTTTAACCGCAATTTAACTTCAACAGTAGTTTAACTTAGTCAGTTAAACTTTTATTGTAGTAATAGTTTTAACTAACTTTAACTGTAGTTTAACTTTGACTGTAGTTTGACTTTAATTGTAGTTTAACTTAAACTTTGGTTTAACTTTAATTGTGGTTTAACTTTTATCATTAATTCTGGATTAACTTTATCTAATACTTTTCTAAGGCGTACCTCTAAAATGCATAGATGAGTTAAACAAGTGATTTGACCGAATATAGTTAACAATAACAATTCCATAGCATTGATTATTGTAGGCTGTGGCAAACCAATGGCCCTTCACCCCGATATATCATATATTATAACATTTAATATATCATCATTTAAAACCTTATCAAAACTAAAAAAAAAAACTGCATTAACGTAAACGCTTTAGAAATTGATCCTACTATTCCTTACTATAAGAGAAGTGAACAACAATCTAATGCCTTAAAAGCTCGAGGCTTATATTATTATAATTATAATAACTTTATTTCTTAGGTTTCTATATGGATGCACGAAATTATGTTTTGTGGTTTACATAGTAGGTGTACATGAAATAATAACTAAGTTTAGTTAGCATAATAGAAGGTTTGGACCATAACTATGTAAACTATATAAAACTAGCCTTATTGCAATGATAGAAATGTTTAGTAAGATGTCGGTTCAACACAGGTGTCGTGCTCATAGTAGGTCATAGTCATAGTCATTTAAACTACCGTGTAATGTGAACAAATTAACTAGATATTTCCTAACCCTTTCATTAAGGTTTCAATCGGTTACAATCAGTCAGGAAGCCATTTAAACTGAAACCGAAAACAGAGGTAATACGCCAGCTGGTCAATAAATCTCCCGCTTTACTTGGTGAAACATATATTTGTAGAACATTTGTAGATTTATAGAGGCATTATAAATATTACACGCCATTAATTTTACACACCGCCATTTAGCCCCAAACTAAGCATAGCTTGAAATATGGGAACTAGATTACGGATAGAATACTTAAATAGTTTTTGTAAATACATACGTACTATATGATACAACACCCAAACACAGAACAAACCTCTATATTCATCACACAAATGTTTGTCCTGGTAAATCTATATGGTTGTGAGTAAAACAACCGAAATCTAATACGAATACCGTTCCTCTCCACCCTTCTGGCGTTCTTATACCGGCCAAGGGCGTGAGGGACAGTGCGATGTAAATCGGTGCGTGACTGAGTGAAATGGATGCGCACGTATTTTCGCGAAAATCATTATTTTCTTTCATTACCCGAAAACTAGACCAAGTAAAGAAAAATCTGAATAAAGGTCTAGTGTTTCTTAATATTCCAAGCAGTTCAGAAGAATAGTTCCTATAATCCAATTAAATCGTCTTAGAATCAGTGAATGTTTGATGAATTATTTTATATTGACTCGTCTAAAAGTAGATATAAATGTAACCATTTGGTCCATGCGTCTTGATGGTTTCTCATTTCAAAACCATAATAAATAAAACGCCATCCAATAACGGTTTTGTGCAGATGCAATCATTCGAATGCGACTTTTTTTATTTCTCTGTACACATACTACTAATAATAAGATGCATATATGCTTTCAATTGTATATAAATATATTTATTGTCTTGTCTATATTTAAGACCAAGTAGGTACATCCCCGTCGAACAATAAATAAATTTACTTACTGAACTAGAATATATTATATGACTTAAGTTAAACCAAAACTTTAAATGGGTTCCTAAGTTTCTTCAATTTTGGTTTCTCATATTTTCAGAAAATGTATTTCAATACTCAGTTTCCAATAAGAGCACGACACAAGTAATAATGAACCGATACCTATATAACATACGGAATAAACGCAAGACAGGTGAAGCCATGTGGCGATGTAGTGACTACCAGCGCGGTTGTCCGGCGTACCTTGTCATACGCGACCACAAGATAGAAAAGAGGTCAGTTAGCAAAACAGTTCAAAAACGCATGTTTTATCACTTCATATATCAATCGGCATATTATGCATAATATTGTATAAGACTGCAGCGGCCAGCGAAAGAGACGTTGATAGACGAGGCACACATACGTAGGTCCATCAATGTCTTGTTGTGGCCAAGGGTTGTAGAGTACTCAAATAATGCGCGGAATTTAAAACTAAGTAAGTAGTACCTAGGCAGAACTTTTTATTTGAAAATATTTATTTTTTTCCCGCGTTATAAAGTGATCATATGTTTTTATTTTTTTGCTTCTCATTTGCATTCAATTTGCAAGCCAGTTCGAAATTTAAATAAAACCTATGATTACCTCCTTGGTTGCCATGTATCGGAGTAAAAGATCGTTCCACTTAAATTACCCAACGATATATTTATTTGGTCGCTAAAACACGACAGATAAGGATTTTCATGCAACTTCTGCCAGCCGCTACCGGCATGTATTTGGCCAGTACAGCAATTTTTATCTCGAAGAAGGTTGTCAAAATAATGCTCAAATTTCCATGAATGCTTGATAAAAATAATCACACGAATGTTAATCTACTCGGTCGAAGCCAGAGCAAGTAAGTGGTAAGCAAAATAATGAACAAATGTTTAGAACGACTTTTTAAGAACAGTTTTGCTAAATCTCTAGAGACCAATAATAATAATATTATTATTTATTACCTTTTATTTGATACTCGTGTTGTAACAATGAAACGCCTTACTAGGGCTTTAATTATTAGATTTTTTTAATATATGAATATTTTACTTTTTAGGTTAAGTAATATATAATAATTAGTAATACATACAATATTTAAACTTGGTGTGATTATAGTCAGTACCTTGATCAATAACAATAAATACTAGCCAACGGCAAGTTGGTATTCGACTGAACCATCCTTAAGAAACAAACGAACGTAGCTCCATTTTCATTTCGAATTAGCGAGTCTGCTTTGATTTTTGGTATAATTCCGGTATCCGGTATAATTGGATAGGGATAATCCGTGTCTGTGTCACCTTTTCTAAAAAAACCTTTGGATCGGACTCACCACTTTGACATGAAAAAGGAACTACGTTTGTACTTGAAAGCGAAAATCAGCGGTAATACGCGGCTCTCATAAGGTGGAATTAATACTCCATACAGAAACGGTAACATAGCATGTTCAGGTGTGAAGTATCTTTCGAAGTTATTAAGGACAACTTCTTGGTCGCAAGAAAATGTATCTATGCAATGCGAAGATACCGGTTTAATAGAAGGAACGTTATCAAAATGTAAGCTAAAATGCCGGTTCAGTACAACTGTCCTTAAGAAAATGTACCCTAATAAGTAGTTTATAGTAAGGAGTTATCCTTATAATAAGGAGTAATCTTTTTGTTCAGTAATAAAACAAGAGCGAGAAAAACATGCAAAAATCTTCTAATGCTGATTAAACAAGATTCAGCTTTTCTTGGTGAACCATAGACGATTTGATCAGGTTATTTTGAACCCACAATAATTCTATGTATACGAAAGATGTGAACTGAGTACGAATTCGATAAGTATCTAAGCGTTATGCTCAAAACGAATTCCATTTTTAAGCCCGGCAAATATATTTGCTGACACAATCGACTGAACCCAATGTTTATGAATTAAAAATATAATATATAAATTAAGATTTCGAGTCTGTGATTACAATTTTGTGTCAGTTTCTTGAGCGTTGCTTACGAGTCGATTGTGCGGATTTTTATTGGCAGTACCCATGTAGAAGTAGACAGCATAACGCAAATAAATACATAGGTAATTTACTTCGTTACACTAATTATTATAGTCATCTTTGCTTCTATTTACCGAGTTAAAAATCACAGAACCAACTTTAATACAACCGCTGTCACAAAATCAAAACCACAGACTCATAGTGTAGACATTGGGTACAGTGACAGATGGTATACGCCCTCTATCGTGATAAAAATAAAGTTTTTCCCCCCATTCAAGGCTCCGCCTATTTTTATTTCAGACGTAAAATACACGCTATCCAATCACGGTACCCCACAGATTATAGTAAACCGCTTTATATACAGTTACCAGTATGAGAAACAAAATGGTCATCAAATGTGGCGATGCTATGACACAAATAGGTGCAGCGCTCGCATCGCAATTATGAACCACAAAGTTAAAAGGTTAGTAGTAATAGACCGCCTCTTTTCACAGATAAAATTAATGAACTAGCACCTTATTGTACACATAAACTACATCGAACAGTACAAGCATAGGCGACACAGAGTATAAGTGTAAGCAATTTCTTCCAAGCAATTGGAAGGAGCAAGATAAAGTAAAGAAAAATACAGATGTAGCGCAAAAATTAGGGGAAAAATTAAGCAAATCAATTAACTAAAAATGAAATAACAGATACATGGGGTAGGTACATAAATTAAATAAAAAAAAATACAATCACAATTAAGTAATAAAAAATCAGGTATATTTTACGCAACAATATTGGTCGCATAAGTATTAACATGGACCAGTAAGACAGGGACAGAATTAAATAGACGCATGGTTTCAGCTTTAACATAAAAGTATGAATTAATGGAACTAGTCTAATTTCGGTAGTCAAAAGCGAGATAATTCCGATGCTTGTTAACATTGCCCATCTGGGCTCCAATTCTACTTCACTATGACAATAGTAACGTCACAGAATACCCATTAGAATATAAAAAAAACACCTATAGTGGCTATTCTGCGACTGTATCTTTGCCATAGTGAAGCGATTGGCTTAGTAGAATCGGAGTCCTGGTACAATACGTTCTATAACACTTAAGCAAAGGTAGGTAGGTAACTAAATAAGGTACCGACATTGGACAACGTATATTTTTACCGGACTTGCCTCAATATCCTTGTAAAGTGCCGAGTTTGTTCTCATTTATGACAGTTTGTGTCATTTTAATCGTCTGTTTGTGCTTACTCGAGACTTTAATTGGACATTGTTGAATACCGGTTTAATCTCGGACGCTTTTGCATAAAGAATATTCAGTGCGAAAAAAAAAATCTGCGGTGACATATCTCGATCGTCAGTAACGAGATACCAAGCTCAAGAAAGCCTCCTTTTTTTCAGGCATTATATACTCATTGTCCACTCACAATACCACGCAGGTTATAGTAAACCGATTCATATACAGTTACCAATATGAGAAACAAAATGCCGAACAAATGTGGCGATGCGCCGATTCAAAGAAATGCTTCGCTCGTGTTTGTATAAAGAAAGGGAAAGTGTTTAAGAGGTTAGTTTGTATGTTGTAGTTGATATATGTATGGTATAAAACGAAATCCTATTATAATAATATATAATCTAAGAAACGGCGAATATACCCGGGGATCCTTATATAAGTTAAACATATTATTTAGGGACAACCTTCCAACTTTCATAATAGTATGTTGTTAGATTTGGTAAATAAAGGTTTTTTAATATAACCTATATAAGGTTATATTAAAAAACCTTAAAAGTTCAAATGAATAAATTGAAACTGTCTGTTTGTAATATCAAATTAACAGCTTTTTCCTAAATGCATATCAAAGTTAGTTTGAAAAACAAAAATCATTTTTGGTTGTTATTCCTGCTAATCTCCGAACGACTGCGCTGGTCCTATTTTGACGTGTCTTTCAATGACAAATAGCTTATAATATGAGGGGCAAATTAGGCTTTCATTTAAGAAAAAGAAATGCTAAAAAAATCCATGAATTCCAATACCTACATACTTATAGGTACTTACTAGATATTTTTAGTTTTTCTTTCGTGGTATGGGGGTGCAATAAGAAAGGATTTCAAGAAACTCCCGTGGGATGGCGAAAGCAAAGTCGCGAGCGTTTGCTAGTCTTCTTTAAACTATAAAGAGAATAGTAGGTATAAGATTTGTATTTTTGTTTGTATTGAATAGGCACAAAAACTACTGGACTGATTTAAAAAACTATTTAACCAATAGAGTACTATAGTATCATTGAGTAACACAGGCTACATTTTTATCAGGCTTTATTAGGGATCCTAACGAAAACTTGAATAATGTAACCCAAGGTGAAGAAAATGAACGATGAAATTCCTTACATCGCGTGAGCTGCGAAAACTATTGATGATAGAACAAAGTAATGTTCTACAGTATTACAAATAATTGTATATGTTATATACACATCAATATATATAACATATACACGGTGTAACAGAATATGTGTACTAAGCAGTGGGGGGGCTTTTCGGACCAGGAAAAGTATTTGTTGTGGTGGGGAGATAATAGTGAATTCTCATTTTCAGTTTCCCATACAAATCTTCTCATTTTATCAATGACAATAAATAGTGACGACCCTATTCCTTTACCGCACTATGCATGTAGGTAGGTAGGTATCTAGGTATATATGTGCAATTGTCTGTGTCAAAGAATATTAAGTACAGATGAACCAATTTTAGTGAGAACTTGGAGTCATCTCGTGAAAGTAGGTTATTACATAGAAAATGCTAGTCAATGCTGTTTCAGTAGCTGTAGGTAGCTTTTTGAATTACTTGAATCGGACATTCCATTAAAAAGATATCGTGAATTTAAAATATTATCAAAAAACTGGATGGACTGGAAGTATTTATTCGTAGACTGGGAGTATTTGTTTCACGGTTTTAAGATCAAAACCGTGAAACAAATGTGAAATAATCATCGTTTTAAACACTAAAAGAAATCAATCTATAAAAAAACAAACTAATGAACTAAGCTCTCTGTACAAAGAGTTTACGGTCGGGTCTTACCTGGATCCTCTTTCCATGCATTCATTTACAAATAAGTACTTGAGTTGACTTGATATATTTTATATGAATTTAAAAAAACCCTCAGATGTTCTTCAAAGTATTTGCAGTATGTAGCTTATTTAAGATTCAGTGACGAGGTGTAAAAACATTCCTTTTTATTTGAGATGGGAGATATCTTTAACTGGTTTGTGTATGCACCTACATTTGCTAGAAACACTACACTAAGCAGACGAATAAACCACTACCGGGGCTGTGTGGTGACCGCCGACGGTCACGTGGAGAAAGCGAATAGAATTGTATATACGTAGTAAACGTTTATGCAAATTAACAAGCCTCATTGCTCAGTTGGTAGTAACTCTGCCTTCTGCGCTGTAGGTTGTGGGTTCGATTCCCACACAGATCAAACATTTGTGTGATGAATATAGATGTATGTTCTGTGTTTGGGTGTTGCATTGTATGTTAAGTATGTATTTACAAAAAAAAGCATATAAGTATCCCTAATCTAGTTCCCATATTACAAGCTATGCTTGGTTTGGGGCTAGATGGCGCTGTGTGAATGAAAAAAAAATGACCATTAATTTGTTTATACGTAGATATGTATATACGTTGGGTCAGCCCTGGATCTCGAGGCTTGCCTGGGCAAGAATGAGGTCTACAATTGAGCGAGCCATAATAACAATTCTAAAATTGTTGTGTTCCGGCATTTAGAGGTAAGATAGCCAGTTCCGTTGAGGATTCCGGGTGAGGTGCGCCTCCACCTTCGGAGATAATGATCTCAACTTGTAACCAGGTGAAATGAAAGCCAAGCAAAACCCGTCGTACAATAACAAAAAAGAGCCTTCCGAGAAAATGCATTGTTCAGCTGTGGGCTCATATGGCCCGAAACTAGTGATGAACTTAGAATTTTGGCGCAAGTGTAACTGCGCAGGGTCTGCTTGTAATCAATAAAGATGGCCGCTATCCACTGACAGATAATCACTATCGATTATACCAGCTTTTAATTCCATTTGAGTCAGACGTAGTAGAGCTCCTTGTGAAAAGGCTCGTCCGGGGATATCTTGAAACCATCATCCCTATTTCGGCCGCCAATCACCACTGCTGTGTTCCGGTTTTAAGGGTATGGTTGCCGGTGAAATTACGGGTTCGCGAGGCTTAACATCTTGATACCTGAAGTTGATAGCGCAATGCAGTGCCGCGTAGGTTTTGTTCTTTGTGGATGTGACCCGTTTAAATTAAATTTTGCTGTTATGATCGGACAGGGATAATCAGTCTGTGGTGCATTTTTTTTTCATATCTAATACAAATCTATATGTCATTTGTACAGAACGTTTTCATAGAATACTGAATACTCTTTTCCATCTATTCAGATTCTTATTGTGTTTAAAAAAACAAATAACGCACCACAAACATAAATTATCCCTATCACAGGACATTAATTTCACACAGAGCCATCTCAAACCAAGCAAAAAGCTTGTGATATGCGAATTAGATTACGGATATAATTCTTAAATAATGAAAAAAAAGTAAAATTTCATTTGAAACGGACATTCCTTCGAATATGAACGACAAACTCCGTAGGTCCTGCAGGGTTTAATCGATAGCTGTTCTTACCAAATTTCATCAATTTAAGTATTTTAACCGCCTATGGTCTAGTGGTTCGCCTACCGGTGTCAATCCTGAAGACCTAGGTTCAATCCCCAGTTGAGTACAATATTATGTTCGGTTTGGTTGGTGGTAGGACTTTGTTTTAATCCGCCTGGCTCGCTACGATCTTATCTAATTCTGTCGCCATCAAAACAATTCTTAATTGTGTTCCGGCATTTAGAGGTAAGACAGCCAGTTCCTCAGTATGTTGAGGATTCCGGGTGACCTTCGGCCTTATCATAACTTGAAACCAGGTGAGATGAAGGCTAAGCTCTTCCCCATAGTACAGTTGAAAAAAAAAAATGGGTTTTCTCATGTTTTCTATACTGTTTGTAAAACGATTGCTTTTTTCTCAGGGCGTGCGCACATAACCATCCGTACCACGACAAGCAAATCCTGAAGAGACTCAGAAACCGCAACATATTCTCGTCAATAAACGAGGCGCAACTAGCTATCGACAAGAAGAAAGATGAACTAGACAAAACCAAACCTCCCAGTGCGGCCACGCAAGCGGCGGCATCTGCGGACACTGATGATGAATAGCAATACATTGGTTAAATAATCTGCGTTATAACTTACCAGACTCCAAATATATAGACTCCGAAACTACATTCTCGTAACTAATAAACGAGGTTCAACAAGGTATCGATAAAAATAAAGATAGAAATCTAAACCTGCAAATACGGCCAAGTTTAGACACCACAAAATCACTTTGGGTCCGTGTGATGGATTAAATCGTCAACAAACGAAGTGCAACAAACTATATACAAGAAATATGAAATAGATAAAGTTAAACCTGTAAATATGGCCAAGTTTAGTTAAACACTACGAAATCACTTTGGGTCCGCGTGATGTATTAAATCGTCAATAAACGAGGTACGACACACTATCAAGAAGAAAGAAGAAGAAGATGAACAAGACAAAACATATGAAAAAATAAAATTCATAGATTATGTGCATGATGGATTATGGCCCCAATCAAACTATTTGAGAGCAAGCTAGTCCCAGCAGTGGGAACAGAATCAAACTAATAAAAACCTTGATTAATATCAAGTAATTCGTTAGTTTCAATATATCACAATCCACCAATCCGCGTTGGGCTCTAATGGAAATACCAAAGTTCCATAAACAAAAGAACCAAATATGGAGAAAGGGCCCATGTTTAGAATTAAGTAACTATAGTATAGTACATTTAAATGTATTATTATTATATGTTTTAATTACATAAATCTTTTTTTTCAAGTCCTCGAGCATAGGTGATTCGAAAATTGAAAAAAGTTTTGTTCTGCGAAATGATATAATTCATCAAAATAAACATAACATACATAGTATTTACATTCCAACAGGCTTCTTAACAGGTCTTTGCCTACTGCAACGAAGCGCCACAGCCTGTCCAGAAAAAGAACCGTTGTGGCCAAACAGGGAATTAAAATGATTTCATAGATGTTGAGTGCCGAGTCCCAAACTATCTATCAAGAATGCCCTGAGTTCCACAGCACCCAACTAAACTAAAGTTAAAGGGCCTTATTTGTATGAAGAGCGCTCGATATCTGCGAGTGTTTTCATTCCGAAAAGACCTACCGTAATTCCGTATCACGTTCTAAATGGCAAAAGCACATCAGTCCATGGCATTCCAAATGAATCCTAAAAATGCAAAGTTGACACGTTAGAGAATATAGATGGCGTTATTACAATACCAAATAAGGCGTTCCAAATGAATCTGTTCTGGATACTAATATTCTAAAAATGCAGAGTTGACATGTTGTAGAATATAGATGTCGTTATTATAAATGCCAAATGATAACCAGTTTCAACAGTTGGCTTTACTGTTCACACTCAACACATCAGTCCCATTATGAAGAAAATCTACATACTGTAGAATATAATAGTAAGACTATATTTATTTGTAAACTTGAACCTACTATCCACTAGAAGCATAGGGCACCATGCAACAGATATCAGAATACTATCCTTCAGGTCTCCTATACCATATTTCATGATTTGATAGAAAAGTAGTAAACGTAAGTAAAGTGTGGACAGCAGTTATTTGTCTACACCTCCAGGTGCTAGACGAGTCCATAAATGACCATAGCCAATAATACATGTTTGTGAGTCAGATCTATTAGTTTTATGTCAATTTCTGGCCTCCATTCTTGTCATGGTTGATAATAACGCTAGTTTTGCTGGCCGTCTCGCCCGCGCTGGCGTTCTTCATATTCTCCACATGTTGCTCGACCTCTTTCAATGCAGAAAACAGGTTGCCTTTGTTCAGTCTTTTCATTATTTGTGCGTCGTGAAATGGATGGTTGTGTGCTCCGACCCTGAAAATAAAACATTTTTTTTTTATAAAACTTGTTTTATAATAAAACGTAACCTAAAATACATTATATTCAAGCGATTGACACCAATAACAAAACATTTTGTTATAATTTAGGGATGAAATGAGGTATGCTCTGAAACGTTAATTCTATGAATGAAAGTACTTATTAATCTCAAGAGCAGGAATTGTCTCTGTAGGACGCATAGGTCAGCTGCAGGGAACGCTCAGATAGTAATACGTTTGCTAAATACCTACAACGAAACAAGCTTCGATATATGATCCTCTTGACGGCCTATAGTACATCAGATTAGATTAACACAACACAACTTCACCCTAGTTTCGAACTAAGATATAGTTATAATAAAGATGACATTGCTGTGCGCTCAACCACGGCGCTTATGACCACCAGATACAGAAATACGCGCGAATTCCAACGTTTTCATTTATTACGGTAAAACAAATATTAATTTTGAAAATCTAAAACACAGACCGTCTGCTGTATACTGTGTTTATTTACTGTACAAAGTGTCAAGGCCTAATTGGGCGTATTTATTGAATGGCGAACATTTTTGGTACAAATTGGAGTCAACTTTGTTTTTTTTTCCTGTCGAGAAAATTTTATGTTATCGGGTTTTCGAAACAAGCGTTCTAGAATTAACCCTGAACTATAACACATATTAATCTCAAAGTAAATGCTACAGTATTGTGGAAGATATGATCGCTGAAGCTAAGCCTTCCTCTGAAAATGTTTCCATACCTTTTGATAATCCGGTTTTCCTTGGTGACTAGGAAGGCTCGACAGGTACCCTTCCTCTGAAAATGTTTCCATACCTTTTGATAATCCGGTTTCCCTTGGTGACTAGGAAGGCTCGGCAGGTACCCTTCCTCTGAAAATGTTTCCATACCTTTTGATAATCCGGTTTTCCTTGGTGACTAGGAAGGCTCGACAGGTACCCTTCCTCTGAAAATGTTTCCATACCTTTTGATAATCCGGTTTTCCTTGGTGACTAGGAAGGCTCGACAGGTACCCTTCCTCTTGTACGTCATACAGCGCCACATGCGCTCTCCGCTCTTCCGAGAGCTCATGAGAAAGTACAGATATCGGTTACACACCAACTGCAGGTTGCCTTGGAACGACATCGTGTATTGCAGGTTATCTGAAAGACAATGTATACCTAATTCTGAATCTATCAGCATGATTTTTCATATTGTCTGACAGGAGAGTGCTTGTCCTATCTCATCTGGTCGAAGGTGAAAGCGCTTTTCACCCGGAATCCTCAACAGTCTGAGGAACTGGCTATCTCTAAATGCCGGAACAACAATTTTAGAATTGTTGTCAAGGCGGCAGTATTAGGTAAGATGGTGGTAGCTAGCCAGGTGGACTTAAACAAAATCATACAACCAAACCTCTCCCTCTGGATTTGAAATCAGTGGGATTCGAATTTAAGTGGATTTTCCAAAAATAGCTCTCCATAGCTTGCTGTACGACTGAATCTATTCAAGAGGCTTGTAGTCAGCGATCACATCTCAGATATATGGTTAAAATAAAATTGGCAAGTATAAAATATGTATCCATACCAACACATTTAGTGTCATGCCAGAAGGAGCTTGAAGTAAAGAAGGAGAAAGGAAGTAAGTCTTGAGCAGTGCAACAATACATGTTATGCTATGGTGAAGTCAACATTTAGATATAGCGACAAGTTCTGGGGAAATAGTTAAATGTAAGTACAATATACATGGAGGTTCTGTCTTTTACAAAAGCAACCATTATACAAACATCACGGAGTCCTGTGAGAATCACTTTTTATAACTAAAAATATTGACCCTTCTAAACTTGTAATTTTAGTTGTCATTCAAGTTCACCGAAATCTGCTAAGATATGAAACGGCAGAGTAATAGTTACAATTCGCGAGACAATTGTCAGTGAAAAAATTAAAATTTAAGTAGCGAAACACTCACCTGAAATTTTTTTGATGTCATGCTTGGAATCTTGGCTGCTAGTTGTGTTCACGGGACTGCTGCCACCGCAGTGGTAAGGTGTGTGGTCGTAAGAGGAATCCATTGTATTATCGTCATCACTGTTAGCACTAAAAATATAAATTTCATGAGAAACTAAAGGATAGATAAAGATAGATGAGAGTATGTATAGACGATTCCGAACAGGAGGTAGATTTGACGTTTCAAAATGATCCTAAAATATTTGATTTTGGCTTTGACAAAATATAGGATATTTTTTTTTAGCTAAATCTCCTGGGATTTCACCAGGAGATGAGCAGTTTTAGTCACAATTTACCTTTCCTGCGATCAGTGAATCAGCACAGCAACCCTCACTAAACCCCACCTGCCAAGGTTCTTCTTGCTTTTGTAGTGGATTTCAGGAAAGGAGGATGACAAGAACTATGTACCGGGTGTTTCAATATGATTATTATTTATAAAATATAATGATTGGCATAATGGAAAGGAGCATAATAAAGGAGTATATAAACATGAAGCTCACCTATCATTATCTGGGAGTGGTGACTGAATAACGTTTCTTTTGTGTAAAGACAATGGCAAATCCTCTTTTGCTGTGGTCGATTGTGTCAAGTCTGAGAAGGTACTTTCAAGGTTGGTTGCTCCCTGAAAAAAAAAACTATTAAGAACTGGCTTTAGCTGTTATCTGGCCTCACATCATTTTAGACAGCACATTGAAGACAATATTAAACTCAGTGTGCCCCTTAAGACAGCCGAAGACATACTAGACATTTAACGAACGAATCAAACCTCATGCTGGCTAAATACGCCACCAGACAATAAAAAATATTCCTCTAGACATCAGACATAAAATCCAGGAAAAGCGTAGATTACGCAAAGTCTGGCATACCAGTAGGAATAGCATAGACAAAACAGCCTTCAATAAAGCCATTGTAGAGTTGAAAACCATGATAAAAGATGCTGACAATGAGACAATAGAAAAAAAAATTTCTTCATTGACAGTTACCAGTTCTACTGACTACTCACTATGGAAATTCATGAAGTCTCACAATAGACCCCTAATTGCAAACTTGCCGCTGAAATCCAACAATAAGTGGATGAGAACAAGCGAAGAAAAAGCACAACTATTTGCTGAACATCTTTCCAAAGTGTTCACTCCACACCCATCGAGTGAATCGGATACTGAGGAAACCATAAACAAAGTCCTGGAACAACCATTTCAACTAGACCCTCCACTAAAGCCTGTTTCACCCAATGAAATCAAAAGATGCATCCGAAATCTGAAAGATAAAAAATCACCTGGATATGATCTAATCACTAAAGAAATCTTGAAGGAACTACCTAGAAAGGCAATAGTCGCTATAACAATGCTGTTCAATGCTATATTTAGAGTTCTGTATTGAACTCTCCCTCTACAGTGGAAAGTGTCCCAAATTATAATTATTCATAAGCCGGGCAAACCAGGTCACGAAGTCACATCACACAGACCAATAAGCCTACTGCCGTTATTATCAAAACTGTTTGAAAGGGCTCTCCTACAAAGGATATTGCCAGAACTAAAGAAAAACCAAATCATACCCAATCATCAATTTGGCTTCAGAGAGCAGCACTCCACGGTAGAACAAGTACATAGAGTTTATGATACAATTAGAGCATCCTTAGAAAACAAACAATACTGTTCATCAGTCTTTTTAGACATTCAACAGGCCTTTGACAAGGTGTGGCACAAGGGGCTGTTATTCAAAATAAAAAGAAGCCTTTCGCACAACTATTACCCTCTACTAAAATCGTACCTAGAAGAAAAAATATTCCAAGTCAGGAAAAACGGAGCAACTTCCAAATTCTACGAACAAACAGCTGGAGTCCCCCAGGGCTCTGTCCTTGGTCCGATCCTTTACTCACTTTATACGGCGGACTTGCCAGAAATGGAAGATGTAACCACAGCCACCTTTGCTGATGACACGGCAATATTGTCTAGTAAAAACGACCCACAACTAGTATCTGAAGCCCTCCAAAGAGGCTTGGACAGGATTGCAGAATGGATGAATAACTGGAGAATCAAAGCCAGTGCCACAAAATCAGTAAAAGTTACTTTTACCTTAAGAAAAGTAACTGTCCAGCAGTGAAACTCGGAGAAAATGATCTACCACACAATGACGTCAGATACCTCGGACTCCACCTGGACAGACTAACCTGGCAGACACACATAAAAAAAAAGAGATCAAATGAACCTAAAATTTAGAAACCTCTTGTGGGTTGAAGGAACTCAATATTATCCACAGACAACAAACTGCTCATATACAAAGCCATCCTGAAACCCATCTGGATGTACGGAATACAACTGTGGGGATGCGCCAGCAACTCTAATATATCTATACTACAGAGAGCTCAGAACATGATGCT
Source organism: Venusia cambrica (assembly GCA_951394065.1). Lineage (NCBI taxonomy): Eukaryota > Metazoa > Arthropoda > Insecta > Lepidoptera > Geometridae > Venusia > Venusia cambrica. The sequence continues at coordinate 3,296,266 of OX596044.1, read as the reverse complement.
TAAGACAATATCAAATGCACCATGGTTCATAACTAACACTGAAGTACATGAACAACTACAGATGAGCACAGTTAAAGAGGAAATCCGGCTAACTTCTGCTAAGTACATGGAGCGATTATCACACCATCCCAACCAATTGGCAACAAGCTTGCCCAGCCCAGTTAGTACAAAAGATTAAATAGAGCTGGCATTCAAACGCTAGATCAGAGGTTCTAGCAGTAATGCATTAGGAGTTGTGAGCCAAAACTGGAGCACAAGCCACATCATATTAAATCTTGCAACACATTTGCTTATAGTCGCAAGACTGCAAATGTGTTGCACAGACAACACAAAAAAAAAAAAACTGGCCTCACATCACAGCTCTGGTGGATAGCTAAGCCTAAAATTAAATTAAACATTTGTGTGATGAATACATGACTGTATGTTTGTTGGTTCTGTTTAAGGTTCTATTTATACTGTGTTAACAGCGGCCTCTTGACCAGTCTATTATCCACAATCATAAATTATATTGCTCTGCGGGCCGCTTTCGAACTTTTCAAACAATTTGGTAAACATTTAAATATAATCTTTACTCATACAGCAAATAGTCGTTTTTCTTTCAATTATTTGATAAACGGCGCGACGCGAGGCTGCTTACCGCGCCGCCTGCTGACATAGGTGTGAATCGGCCCTTAATGTATCATTCAATTAATTGTGTATAGTACGTATTTAAAATAAAAATTATGTAAATAATTTAGGTTTATCATATAGGGCAATATTCCCACATTTGCATGGGAAAGTTCTTAAGTCTAACATATTATTATCTTGGGATTTGGATTGATTTGGGTAGATAATCTAGATTTGCAGACCTAGTTTATCCCTATCCATCTTATACCTGCTAAATTTCTTCTGAAATGACATTTTGACAAACATTTTGTATGGGCAATGTTTTGGATGGGAAACCATCTTAAGATCTGATGGATTATGCGGGTTCTTACCAGATCTTCTACACCTCTTATGTGCAAGGCTTTGCAAGCAGCTAAAAATTCACTGATTTTGTCCCGTGCAACCATCACTTCTCCAGTGTATGCATATTGCAAAATAGATTGCAGGGTTTGAATGGACACTTGCTGAAAAATAAACAGGCTCAATATAATACAATTTATATGTATTTGTATATTACATTATTATGGGTACTAGTTATAGAAGTACTCTTGATTTTCTGTTAATTTTTAATCTGAGTTACTAGGTACCATACCTACTATACAGATGTTACAAGGTTAATGTTGCACATTAACCACCTCAGGGCTGGGTTCAGTTTGATCACCCGCAGACGCCCAGAGATCATGACATCTCTTTTGCATGCGTCAAATTTGTATTTTGTATCCTGCTGTCAGTGATGAGCGGGCATCGTCGGTCAATCAAACTGAACCCAGCCCAGGTGAGTCCATCTCAAGGCAAAGAGCTCCCCCGTAGTAAAAAAAAAGGAAGTTTACAGGTGCTTGGTCACAACAGGAACAGTATATCACAACCTTAGCTGCTATTTGTATTTTATGTATTCACAAATATCTTACATTGAGGAATATGACAGGATGAGGGCAGGCGGCTGAAGATATCAGTTCTCCGATATATGGACTGACAAGTGACAACACCATCTGATGTGCCTTCACATGGTGACCATCAGCGGCTATTGTCATATCAACAAACTTGCCTTTCTGAAAAAAAATAAATATGCAGAGTGATTAACGTAGAAGTAGGTATGGGAGGAGTTCCCGTCCCCTCTACCCCACCAGCCTCTCTTCTCTTGCTTAATACCGGCTCGTCTCCTTAAGTTTGTGGCACATTCTACCAACCTTAAAATGTAGGTACCTAGTTATTACTTAAAGGCTGAAATATACTGACTCTTCCTATAGATACCTATACAAAACGAACAAATTAATATTGTTTACCTGCTGAAGCAAACTAAGGCCTTGACATATATTGTTTTGGTACGAATCCCACGCAACAGAAAATGCCATTTTTGTAGTATTATTTGGGCACAAAGTTTTTATTTGATAACGTATAGCAAAAATGAAGATCACAAGTTTTGTCAACTGATTTAAAGGAAATTTCGCTGGAGCTAGATTCTTTCTTGAACAAAGAGTTATCAGATTATTGATCACAGATGAATAACTATGTATTCTATCTATTATTGTTTTTGGAAATCAAAATCACACAAATCACAACAAACAACGCAGTGTGACCAGATTTGAATTGACAAATCTACTGTAACATTGGGTAAAAACCTACCAAAACCTACTAAAGATCAGCTGAATTCAACTAATGGCCTACATTAAACATCTGTAAAGCTATTTTTTTTAAGAGTAGTAGAAGGACTCGTCCGGAGAATTACTACCACCATACCTTTTTCGGCCGCTAAGCAGCATTGCTGTGTTCCGGTTTGAAGGATATGGTTGACAGAAAAATAACACCTTTATGCCTTATGTAGATGTATGTTCTTTGTAGATGTGACCTATGCAGTAAGGCCAATGCCTATAGGCAAGATATGCACTTAACACTAGGTATACTTGCTTGTCCCGTCTCCTAGTTGTATTAATAAAAAAAAAACTCCGAAATTTATTTGATATTAGATATCGATGCTTCCCATAGAAGATTTTCACAAATGATTTGAAAATAACAATTAAATCTATCGGATTTGATGCCGGATCCGACAAAAAGTGATGTTTTTGATCAGAAAACTTTCCAGGTGTTTGAAAATCGTTAGGCTCTGAGTGTTTGTTCTTTGTGTACGTGTGTTTAGAAAGAGATACTAGACTAATTCCGATTCACAGAGAAACGCATGTATGAGGAATTCCCAATATTGAATAGATTTTAGGAGAAGGTTACCGTCTTCATTCGAAAAAATACTACCAATATACCAAAAAAAAATGTAAATTCTACCAAAATCTACTGATATTTTTTTGCCTACTGGAAGCTGTTGCAAATTCCTCGAAATCTACCGAAAAAGTAGAAATCTACTAAGTTTGGTCACACTGAGCAACAACAACACAACCAACCAACCAAACACCAAAATTAGAGGTGTGACTGATATTAAAGGTATAAGTAGCCTAATATTTGCAATACATATTCGTAGTAGTTATTGGCATCTTCAGCATTATATTATTTTATAGTGGTCAAATATTAGCCTGATCTAAGATTCGTTACGTGAACTTCGCCTTTCGTTCGCCGCGCGGCACGGTAGCATGACACGGTAGTGCACAGAACACTATTATCCTAACGGAAAGAAATCCAACTCCATAAATAGAGAGTGGTTAACATTCGGACGTGCTCACGTACGTTTGTAGCCCACAAGCTGCTTGACAGTTTGACGAAATGAATTGAGTTACAAACTGCTAGTGTAAATAGACCATTACACCCATCGAGCAAAAAGCGGCAATTTTAAATTATGGATGGATGACGGTTTTTGGCGGGGTATTTAAATTCTTTATTAATTTATTAAAATAATGCTACCTACTACTGAATGAACTACAAACTAATGTATTTCTGACCCTATAATGGAAAATAAATACTAAAGAATGTTTGTGATTCACCCCACCAAACGAATTATAAATTGTTTATTATAAAAGTTGGGAAATCCGGCACTGTATGTATGTATGTATGTATGTATGTGGCAATGTTTGTGAAGGCATAACTCTCGAACGGATTATCCGATTGTCATGTAATTTAAACTGAATAGAGATACAATTTTTCGCCCATATCTCTTGAAAGGCTGATCCGGTCAATTCAAAATTTTGAAAATACAGAGATTATAATAATACTCATCAATCGTTTTGAGGATTTTTTTGACACTAGACTAGTTTTTTATGAAATAAGAGTGTTAAGTGAGACAAGAAGATTTTGGCTTATGTGGGGTGTCATTTGAAAGAGTATTATGTATATTATCATTATGTATATTATATTATTTATTTTTATTATTATGTATATTATATATATTAATATATTATCTGTACATTCATAAAATATATATTTTACTTTAAAATAGGGGTGGTTTTCGTAACATAGGGGTGCATTAAGGGGTTAAAACGCTTGGTATGTCTTGTAGGATGAACTGTAAAAGAGGGTTGACATTACGATCAATTTTCTTTTGATTTGCTACCCCTGTATTTTAATTTAGGGTCGCAAAAGGGGTAAATAAAAAAAATAATTGAAGTCTTGAAAATTTTTAATACATATCATATAAAATAGGGGTTGAGACTACAGATTTCAAAATATGTTTATTTTTGACCATAATAGGGGTTGTTTTTAAGATGAAGGTGGCAAGGGACGATCATATGGTCTTCTTAGTTAAGAAAGGGTATTCGGAATCTCAGTAGCTTTACTGAGATTCCAAATCCTATGACCATCAGGTCTATATATTTTTTGTTATTCACTCAATGGGGAAGGGGGTCGATAAATACCAAGAATTACTTTTGGGGTGTCATGCAAGTGTTTGACTGCGTATATTCCATATCAACAGTAAATTATTGTTCTCTGCAATGTGTAAAGAACTTCGTCTTTAACTGTAAGATTTCGCCATAATCATCATGCTTGGCAGACAGATTGGTGCTCACATTTAAAGTTTGACTTTACAACGTCCGTGGGCTGGAGGAGTAGATTTTTAAACCACGACTACTAATGCAACGGTTTTGAAAGCACCTTCAAAACGTCATCAACCTTTATTTCATGTTACTAAGGATATTATAAGAGAGAGCCTCGAACACTTAAGGTAAGTAAGCTGTGTATTGAGAGCATACTTTTATCGTTTGTTAATTACGTTCTATTTGAGAAATTATCTCCGTCACAAACCAGACATCACGCGATCTCAGTTCGGAGCGAACTACTAGTATATCCCGGTATGTAAGTAAACTACATAAATTCATTTTGATAAAAAAATATGTATGAAGATTGATTGTTTTCTTTTGTTAACATTTTTATTTGGTTGATATAGTTACACAGCTGCATGATTGGCTCTTCGCCAAACCATATTACTCAAAGTGAAATGGAAGTTTTATTATTGCCATTTCAAATATTGGTTGGATATTTTTTATATTTTTAGTCGGTGCCCTCCGGGTTTTCAAAAATCTTGCGGGGCTTTTGATTGAGGCGACACGTGACCCAAGGGCTGGCTCTTATTTAGGCCAGCGAATTAGCATAACTATTCAGGGTGGCAATGCAGCCAGTGTCTTGGGCACGCTTCCGTCTGGTACTGGTCTGGAACAGTTGAGTTACCTATAGGCCGTTTGTAACGGTCCTTAGGTAATCTGACTGATTCCTTTGTCCATAGTTAGTTTGAATGTACCTTTTATTGCATAAATAAAAAAAAATTAGAGCAACATACCTACGAACCCATCTTGCCTCAAGCCAATCAAGGTGAGTTGGACCTCTCTGCGGTAGTGGCGATGGCGCGCAGCATTGTCGCTCTGCTGTCGGTGTTATATGTTCTCGTACGTACTGTTACGAGCTGTTATTACGCGCGTTCGTGTTCGAGCGAGTCAACGCGGAGTCGTGGAGTGAGCGAGTTTGAGATGAATGCTATTAATATTTATTCTGTAATTTGAATAATATGCGTCTTGTAGTGAGTGATTCTAAATGATAGTTTGTATGGTTGATATTCATCTGAGTGAATTTGTCTGAATGATATTTCATCTAGTAGTCCGTGTATCTAAGTAAATAATAGTCTCTGATATTCGTTTGCTAATTAATGAATTTTAATTAATGATGTCCAGTAGTGATTTAATCCAAGTAAATTATAGTCTCTGTGATTGATATTCGTCTGCTATTGAGGGAATTTGTGTGAATTATATTTGTCTAGTAGTATTTGTATCTAAGTAAATAATAGTCTCTGTGGTTGATATTCGCCTATTAATGAGCGAATTTGTATGAATGATGTCTAGTAGTGATTTAATCTTAGTAAATGATAGTCTCTATGATTGATATTCGTCTGCTAATGAGTGAATTTATATGAATGACATTCGTCTAGTATAGTGAGTATATCTAAGTAAATAATAGTTTTTTATGATTGACATTCGTCTGATTCTGAGTCAACTTTTAACTTTAAAAATAAACTGACTCATATTACTTCGTATTCATGTTATTGAATATAACGCTTTACTGATATTATATTATGATACCTTTAATAATATAATAGTCAAATAATAGTGTTCCGACCCTTCTGATTCTGTATTCAACGCTACATACGGGGTTTAACCCTACCCAAAAATAATATCTGATGGAATATATATCCATCAGATATTATTTTTGGGTAGGTATCCATAATCGGGTGAAAGTGGCTTTAAGTGTACAAAGTAATTAACAAACGAGAAAAGTATGCACTCAATACACACCTTATCTTAAGTGTTCGAGGCTCTCTCTTGTTAATAACTTATAATAATATCCTTGCTAACATGAAACAAAGGTTGATGACGTTTTGAAGGTGCTCTCAAAACCGTAGTCTTAGTAGTCGTAGTTTAAATCTACCTCTCCAGCATACGAATGTCGTAAAGTCAACCAAAATGACACAACGTAAAGACACCCTACCCTATTGAGTGAATAACAAAAAATAAATAGACCAGTTTTACTGAGATTCCGAGTATCTTATCTAAGAAGACCTGATGATCATCCTTTGCCCTGTTCATCTTAAAAACCATTCCCTAGTAAGGGGAACATATAATAATTATTTTATGTTTTTACACATTATCAAGACATCAGTCTTATGTAACTCTTTTGCAATCCTTAATTTAAATACAGGGGTGGTTTCAGCAAATCAAAAAAAGTTAAGAGTGGAGTCAACCCCCTTTAACAGTCTATCCTACAAGACATACCAAGCGTTTTAGCCCCTTAACGCGCCCCTTTGTTACGAAAACCACCCCTATATAATTTATAAATGTGCAGTCGAAACTCTTTAAAATGACACCCCACAAGCCAAAAATCTTCTCGTCTCACTTAATACCCCTATTTCTCAAAAACAACCCTAGTGTCAAAAAAATCCTCGTACCGATTGATGAGTATTAATATAATCTCTGCATGTTCAAAATTTTGAATTCATCGGATTAGCCATTCAAAAGATATGGGCGAAAAATTGTATTTCATATCACTCCAATATCTTAAAACCTACCCTTATCAAAAATCCCCCGCGACAATCAAATTCTATTTACGTTATCTCTATTCAGTTTAAATTTTATGAAAATCTGATAATCCGTTTGAGAGTTATGCCGTCACAAACATTGCCACATACATAGATACAGTGCCGGATTTCCCAACTTAACTGAGTGATCTCGTTCACTTCGCTCACTCGATCAAAAAAACAGAAAAACAGTGCACCCCTACACTTCACTATAGTAGGAACCGATTTTTAACATTTGATTAGGTCATCTGTATGTATATTCGTTCCCATATTGCGTAGATATTTCCCAGAATCACGGTATTATTGCACCCTCACACGACACTTAAATATGGTGTCGGAGACGTCATGGTGTCTAAGGTTTTACAACGAAAAAAAGCTAAAATTAAACATAAAAAATAATAATAAAGCCGACTTTACCAAGTTGGTGCCGAATTGCCATGTACAACAGTTGTTTGGCTTTTAAATCAAACAACAGGAAGACAGGATAATGGGAACGAAAGATCGTTCCCATTATCCTAACATAGTGCACCCCTACACTACACTTTAATAGGAACCGATTTTTAACATTTGCTCAGGTCATCTGGCTTCTGCGAGCAGGCCACACACCGCTGCTATAGTCCGCCAGTACTTGGAGGAAGTTGAAGTACCCGTTATGGCGTGGCCTGCTCGAAGCCCAGATCTCAATCCCATTGAGCACTTATGGGACGAACTAAAGAAACGAGTAAGAGCCAGAAACGCAGCGCCTACGAGTCTCAGAGAGCTCCAAACCGCGATCAAGGAAGAATGGGACAGCATGCCGCAGGATTTCGTAAAAAAAATGATTTCTTCAATGAAACATCGAATGGAAGCTGTTATTAAGGCTAGGGGAGGCAATACCTTGTATTAATAAACCGTTACATTCACAAATTTATTGTTTTTTTAACCTTTTATACCTGCTCAAAGTCCCACAAACCGAGCTACCTGAAACGAGCTAATTTAGGCCATTCTATTGTTAAGTTGCCATTTTTATGATTTCGAAGGTCAAGGCTAGACATTATGGGTTTTTAGGAAGCTAACAGTGTGTACTTTAATTTAATTCAAGTTATATTTGCAACCAAACTTTAATTAAAAGAAAATAAGGGTCGACATGAAAATGTAGGGGTGTGCGATTTCTATGCTCTCGAGTGTAATAGAAGACCGAAGAATCCAATACCTATTACGAATATGCATTGCTAATATTAGGTTACCTATACCTGTTATGAATATATTAGTCACACACAGTCTACATTGTAATCACATTGTATTGTATTGTAATTTGTAATGTAATCGTCCGTCTCACTGGTCCGTCTGGCGGCGTCTTGTTTTGAATTTCCATTCCGCTCAGCCTCAACCCCATTTTAACCTTTTCTTACTAGGGAAAGCAAAAGGTTTAAGTTGATGTTATGGCACAATCCACATTTTCTCTGTCATGGGAAGCCCACAAGAATAATATTTGCTCCGGACTTAGTGAACTGCAACAGGTTAGAATGCACCATAATATGTCAACGCAAATCATGAGATTTGATTATTACTTACTATGGTAGTGGACCATGCCAAGACGTATGTATATAAATATTTCTTCACAGTAAGAATATTCCTTTTTACCAAATTTTTAGAGAGAAGAATTTGTAGACATGACCATAGCTGCAGATGGTCACTTTGTTAAGGTCCACCAAATGGTCATGGCTCTTGCTAGCCCATACTTCAAGAACCTCATTGCATCAGCGGCAGGCCAACATCCAGTCATATTTTTTAATGTAAGTGTATTTTATTATACCCCATACTTAGGTTCAGTACATGTCTTCTTTTAGACTTATTTTATGTTTGTAAACAAAAGTACCAGCATAATATTTATTTAGTAGCTTACTATAATCAATTGCCCTTATTCCAAATGTGATCTGCAAGAAATGACTTGATAAGGTCACCCATTATACATTTTTTGTGTGGTATATTTTTAATTTGCTGTACAATAAGAAGTTAATCCTCCTATTTTGTCTTATTCAAAATTATTGTGTTTGAACTAAACAAAGAGTTAAGCAGAGATGTTACGTAAATTTTAAGGTAGACAAATACAAGAATAACAAAGGTCCGGCCATTTTTAGCCTTGCCATTCACCCAATTATTCAACGCCTGAAATCTAAATTGAATGTTTGGTATCTCGATGACGGAACCCTGGGTGGCGATGTGGACTCAGTATTTGGCGATCTAAAAATTATTATAGATGAATTTCGGCAGATTGGCTTAGAACTAAATTGTTCGAAATGTGAAATATACATTTCAGATACATGTTTGGATAGAAATTCAATTATTCAAAAGTTTGAGACTTTGGCTTCCAATATTACTGTTGTAGATAAGAGTTCACTCCACCTACTAGGTTCACCAATTCTTGATGAATCTTTTCCGGGTTTCGTCGACGACAAAATTCAAAATTTTATGAAGGTTTCGGACAGACTTGCAAAAATTAACTCACATATGGCTTTCAGTATTATAAAATTTTGCCTTTTTGTCCCAAAATTTACTTATGCTTTACGATGTTGTCAACTGTGGAAACACAGTGAGCTGGTGGAAGGCTTAGACAACATAATAAAGTACACCCTTTCCACGGTTTTGAATATTGAGTTGGATGACAGAGCATGGTCGCAGGCCTCATTGCCTATTCGATTGGGCGGCTTAGGTATACGCAAAATTTCTAGTGTTGCTTTGCCAGCGTTCTTGTCTTCCGTCTATAGTACACATTCTTTGGTTGAGAAAATTCTAACACCATAAATTTCGGCTGTTCCAGGCAATATACTCCAAATTTCTTATCTTGACGAGGCTCGAAATGCTTGGCATAGTGCTTGTCCTAATACCGATCCCCCAAAACACCTTTCGGCACAACGGCAGTGGGACGGGCCTCTGTGCGAGTTGACACGGAATTATCTATTACATACGTGCTCAACCTCCACAGATCGTGCTCGTCTCTTAGCTGTTTCAAAATGGGAATCAGGTCTTTGGCTGCAAGCACATCCATCTTACAATACCGGTACACTTATGGATCCTGTAACTTTCCGTATTGCCACTTGTCTTCGGTTGGGTGCAAGATGCTGCGCCTCTCACCAGTGCCGGTGCGGTGCGGCCGTAGATCAATTTGGTTTTCACGGACTTTCGTGCGCAAGGTCTGCCGGCAGGATTTCGCGCCACGCTAGTCTTAATGACATTATCCGTCGAGCGTTTACCAGTGTCAATGTGCCAGCCGTTCTTGAACCGAATGGTCTGTTACGTGATGATGGTAAGCGGCCCGACGGTATGACTCTTGTCCCTTGGGAAATGGGTAGGCCTTTGGTGTGGGACGCTACCTGCGTCGACACCCTAGCGCCATCTCATCTGCCTGGGACATCAGTTAGGGCTGGTGCGGCGGCTGATTCGGCCGAGGATCACAAAAGGCGCAAATATAGTGGTCTCGACAGAGCTTACCTATTTGAGCCTTTTGGGGTGGAGACCTTGGGTCCGTGGGGAGCCGGTGCCCTCCGGGTTTTCAAAAATATTGCGGGGCTTTTGATTGAGGCGACACGTGACCCAAGGGCTCGCTCTTATTTAGGCCAGCGAATTAGCATAGCTATTCAGCGTGACAATGCAGCCAGTGTCTTGGGCACGCTTCCGTCTGGTACTGGTCTGGAACAGTTGAGTTACCTATAGGCCGTTTGTAACGGTCCTTAGGTAATCTGACTGATTCCTTTGTACATAGTTAGTTTAATTGTACTTTTTATTGAATAAATGTAAAAAAAAGACAAAAAAAAAAAAAGAATAACAAACAATATTGAAATTGAATTTATAAAGATACTTAATTTCTTTATATTTAGAATCTCTAAAATTCTAATCAAAAAGGGGGGGAAATTTAACTGCACTGATGTCCCATACTGGGTTGTATTGTGCATTGACTCTGTGGTGGCGAAAGGTAAGCTTTTTTCTGTAAACAACTAAACAAAATAGATCTTAAAAACCAATAGATAATCTTAATAAGGGCAAAAATAAACTTATTTTGAAATCTGCAGTCTCAACTCCCATTTCATGATGATATTTCATATTTTCAAGACTTCAAACTTATTTACCCCTTTTGCAACCCTTAATGTGAATACAGGGGTGGTTCCAGCAAATAAAGAAAAAGTTAATTGTGAAGTCAACCCCCTTTAACGAATATCCTACAAGTCATACCAAGCATTTTATCTTCTTAATGCACCCCTTTTTTACGAAAACCTATTCAAAAGTAAAGTGCCTACTACATAATTTATGAATATGCAGCCAATATTCTTTCACATGACACCCCACAAGCCAAAAATCTTCCTGTCTCACTTGAGAAATAGGGGTGTTACCCTATTTCTCAAGAACTACCCTAGTGCCAAAAAAATTCTTGTATCAATTGATGAGCATTAATATATTCTATGCATAATCAAAATTTTGAACTGATTGGTTCAGCCATTGAAAAGATATGAGTGAGAAAGTGCGTTCTTTTCACCCCAGTATCCCAAATACTACTTATGAAAAATCCCGTTCGATAGTTATACCGTTACAAACATTGCCACATACATACATATATTCATACAATGCATACATACATAAAGTGTCGGATTTCCCAAATTAACTCGGAGATCTCTTTCACTTCGCTCACATGATCGATAACCAATAATCAGTGAACATAATCTGCTATCCTGAACCCATCCAGCCTTACTCCATAAAATAACAGACAAGGGCCCTGAGAATCAGGTCCAGAGTATCCGAGGTTGATGCAGCTTGTTCCTCAGCATCTGCTAATAAATTTTTTTTCATTTATTATTATTATTATTTAATGATAGGCGAGCAGCACTTGGGCTGATGTGCCTATTTCACAGTGTTGATTTTAAATAGAGAGACCCTACACTTGATTATTTCTTGTAGGAAATAGTTTATTAGTTTGTAGCCAGTTGTCCAGTTTGTTTTCAAAGCTGTTTAAAGAGGAGGTAGTAACAACTTCTTCAGGTAAACGGTTCCAGTTTCGTACAACTCAATTGCAAAGAAAATAGTATGCAGCATTCTTGTTCGTCGAGGGGTCACGGTTTAATCGCATGCTATGACCTCCGGCTGATCTATGAGTCTCTTTCAGTGAGAATATGGAATGGATGTTGGGCAGATTATATTTATGGGAAAGTATCTTGAAAGTCTCAATGAGGTCCCCATGAAGGCGACTATCTTCAAGGGTAGCTAGGCGTAGTGCGTTAAGTCTTTCAGGGTAGGTTTTTTGACGAAGGCATTGAGATATAGGAGGTGCTTATCCTTTATCTCACTTGATTCTGAATATGAAGCAATACATATTGCACTATATATTTCGCTCCTCTGGCGTTGCAGTGTAATATCATTTAATTTTTAGTAGTACATTTAACAATGTTTGTTTCCAGAAAATCTCATACACAACACTAAGTGCGATCCTTGAATACATCTACACAGGAGAAGTGCTGGTGTCAATTGAAAACCTGTCAGATCTGATACAATCGGCAAAGGAGCTGCATATCAAAGGATTGGAGGACATGGTATGTTTTTCTTGATGTGATTTAGTGGAGAAAGGCATTATCACCATTTAGCCCTTTGATCTAGTGTTTGATTTCAGTTTCAGACCTGATTGACTGAGGTAGTAAAGGTGTTTTAGTAGAGTCCGGGGAAGTACTACAACCATACCTATTTAAGCCGCCAAGCAGATTGACTGAGGTGGTAAAGATGTTTAGTAGAGTCCAGGGAAGTACTACGACCATACCTATTTAAGCCGCCAAGCAGATTGACAGAGGTAGCAAAGGTGTTTAGTAGAGTCCGGGGAAGTTCTGCAACCATACCTATTTAAGCCGCCAAGCAGATTGACTGAGGTAGTAAAGGTGTTTAATAGAGTCCGGGGAAGTACTACGACCATACCTATTTAAGCCGCCAAGCAGCATTGCTGTGTTCCGATTTGAAGGGTATGATTGCCGCCGTTGTCATTGAAATTATGGTCACGCAGTGCTTAACACCTTTATGCCTTTAGTTGACGGGCGCAATGCAATGCAATGCCGTGTGGGCTATGTTCTTTGTGAACGTGACCTACGCTGTAAATCTTTGTTATAGGTAAGAGATGCTCTTAACATCTTTTGCCTACTAGCTTGTGCCATCGCCTCTCCTGTGCCAGTTGTGTTTTTTTTTTGGTTGATGGTAGAACTTTGTTGAAGTCCGTCTGGCTAGCTACCACCATCTTACCTAATTCTGTCGCCATAACAACAATTCTATAATTGTTGTGTTCCGGCATTTAGAGGTAAGATTGCCAGTTCCTCAGTTTGATGAGGATTGCGGCTGAGGTGCTTCTCCACCTTCGGCCTTATCTTAACATGTAACCAGGTGAGATGAAGGCAAAGCGCTTCCCTGTCATACAATACAAAAATAAAAGTACCAATCTCCCATACAAATGTGATTGTCTCGTAAATCAAATAAAATTTTGCAGCTTTAATTGGATAATCTAGTTTTGCATCATTTATCGGATATGGCATTTTGAAAAGATCGTCAATGTGTTGGAGACCGAATTAATGGCTCCAGGCTCTTTTAAATTTGTCCTCCTAAAAAGGATGATGTATTATAGAAACTGCAGAACCCACCAAACAGCATAATAGAATCACCTGATGAGGGTATGGAACAGGATCAAGATATTGGTCCACAGGAGCATTCTGTGGATGAAGATGTATGCTACTTTGAGGTTACGGACCAGGATGACACACAAAGCCAGAAGAGTTCACATGATGATGGGTAACTGTTAACATTTATAATCCCTCCATCCTCTTTCCACCACCGGACTAGCAGACGTACGGCTGGCTACAGCCTTGTAAATGTTCCATTGTGCCTAACACGTCGTTTCGCCTCTACCTTTATCATCAATACTGGTAAAGAAACTCCTTGCCTTCGTCTGTTTTTCCGCACGAGTACAATCTTGGAGTCTCCAAGTCCAGAGTAAATAGATTCCTTCTAGGCAAGCGTGCTCCATCTTAGGCCACATCTTTACTTGTTTAACATGTAAGCTGGTGGTCAAACGCTTGACTATCACCAATAAAAAATTAAAAAAAAAAAATATTTAACAAGCCTCACAGCTCAGTTGGTAGTAGCTCTGCCTTCTGCGCTGTAGGCTGTGGGTTCGATTCCCACCCAGGACAAACATTTGTGTGATGAATATAGATGTTTGTTCTGTGTTTGGGTGTTGTATTGTATGATAAGTATGTATTTATAAAAAATAAGTATTTAAGTATTCTATCCGTAATCTAGTTCCCATATTACAAGCTATGCTTAGTTAAAACGGGTAAATAAATTAGCAGGATTTCCTGCCAAGGTGAATCGAGCGGTCTGTCAAAAATTTGAAATCTGAAAAGCAAATATTTTTTTTGTATGTTTGTTATTGTATTGTAAAAAACTATTATGTTGCGTATTGAGATGTTTACATCCTATTTCTATTCCATAACTGATTTATATGATTAAAAGAGCAATCTTTGTGCCAAGTTTCAGCTTAATTGTATAAGTGTTGACGTAAAAGCATATCATAGATCTTGCTATGTCAGTCAATTAAATATTGTAATAAAATAGTTTTTTTTTGTAATTTCAGGGTATTAGAAGACACAAAACCAGTTAAATCATTGAATGAGATCGAAACAAATGATAAGTACACAGAAGATTCAAAAGACGTTAAAACAATATGCGATAAGTCATACTTAAAAGAGTTGACAGGTAAGTAACACTACCACATCACTGCAACAGCACATAAACGACCACTGTTGAACAGTATCCTCCTTAACAGGCCTCACATCTCAGTAAGTAGTTGTGCCTGTAGGTTGAAGGTTTGATTCCCACCTGGGACAAACATTTTTCACACAATTTTGTGTGATGATTATAGATACCATGTTTGTTCTGTGAGTTGGTGTTGTATTGTACAATAGGCATGCATTTACAAAATAGTATAAGAAAATTCATAATCTAGTTCCCATATTACAAGCTATTTTTTTTTAAGGTTACATGGTTACATACATAAAAAGGACAAATAGTCAGTTCCGCAGTCTGTTGAGGATTCCGGGTGAAGTGCGCCTCCACCTTCGGCCTTATCTTAACTTGTTACCAAGTGAATTGAAGGCCAAGCGCTTCCCCGTCGTACAATAAAAAAAAAAAAAACCCCAAGCACTGAGCACCAAATTTGTTTCCAGGGTATACAACATTGATGCAATACACAGTATCGAACCAGGGCTCTGTGCAAATGATCCTGAACAGATATATCTACTACTTGAAGCATTCGAACCGCGACGGGTCCCGACAGTGGCGGTGCGTCGATTACCTCAACAAGAGCAAATGCCCTGCTATTGTCGTCACTAAGGAAAGCCTAGTCAAACAAAGGTTACATTAATTTTTATAAAAAAAAAATTACGACGAGGAAGCGTTTGGCCTTCACCTTACCTGGTAACAAGTTCGGATAGGGCCGAAGTCGAGGCGCACTTCACGCGGAATCCTCAACGGTTTGAGGAACGGGCTATTTTACCTCTATAACACGTGAAAAAATTTAACAGTTTAAAAAAAAAAGGACGACGAGGAAGTGTTAAGTTTACCTTACCTGGTAACAAGTTGAGATAAGGCCGAAGGTGGAGGCGCACTTCACCCGGAATCCTCAACAAACTGAGGAACTAGCTATCTTACCTCTAAATGTCGGAACACTATTTACAATTGTGGTAGGTAGCCGTGTTTTGTGGTCTTGCTGTTTTGTCGGTGCGCGGGAGAGCCTGTTTCTGAGAATGCAGGGCTAAGCAAACCCTAGGTAAAAGAAAAAAAGCTAAGGTCAAAAGGCTGAAACAGCGCCCTCTGTGTACAGCGCGCATTAATGCTGAGCCGAGACTTTTTTGCTACTGTAGCACACATACATCTATGTTTCATTTATTTTTGAGTACTTTTTTTTTGATCATTTATTCTAAGACTTTTAAACATAATGTTTATGTCAGCCTCATAGGGTCCGCCACCCAACACACAACAGTATTATGTATGATACACAGTAGTATTTTTATAAAATCAAAGTAGTTGTATAATGCATACGCGACGTGTTCTTTAATAGTAGTTTATGCAACTGTCATAGTCAACATGTCATATAAGAAGGGATATTAAAACACGAGAGTCTGTTTGTGATAATAGGTTGACTCGAGTGTTTTAATACCTAAGTTATATGCAGTTTCGATACACTACTTTATATTCACTCATAGGAAAAAAATAAATTAAACTAAGTAGGTAGGTTACAAAAACACGATCGGCAAAAAAAAATATGAGAAGCGCGGGAAATTAAGTTCAAACTACGCATGCGTGCGCTTTTTTTTTCAAATTCAGCCTAAAACCATAGACTAGTTTAATGAAATAATAAAAAAAAGATAGCGGTACTATAATGAGTTTTATTCTTAATTTTATGTATATGCGTTTATAAAGTGCGTCTGTATAGAACCGTCTTTGAATTCGTAATTCAAATTTTTCGATTTGAGTGTATATAAAATTGTGTTGTTTTTTACCATGAAATATGTTTGTACCCAGGTTGTTGCGAATATCATCATCCGCATCCGCATCTGTGGATGATCAGCATTATTTAAAATATCTGCATCCGCATCAGCATCCGCTTTGATCGATGCGGAGTAATTGCGGATAATTGATAGTGTGACGCAACACGCGTGTTTCGAGACAGCTTATGCTTATGGCACTTGATTGTAAGAAAATAGGCAAACAAAAGTAACCGGAAAATATGCTAAATTCGAGGGAAGAGGGTAGCAGCGACACTGATGACGTAGAAAACTTGGATACAATACTGAAGGCACAGTTAAAAAAATATTGTAAGGAAATAAACTTTATTGCGTCACAAGAGATCTCTCGAGAATTGCCCAAACATTTTTGTCACCACCGCCAGCGAGTTTTCTCTATAAGCCTGCCAGAAACAGACGGCAAGCCAAGAAAGCGGCTCAGCTGTTGTTTATAAAATATAGCTAACCTTTATCAAAATTCCAATCTGATTAAATGTTAGATAAGCCAGCAGATTTTTGTTAATAAATGACACAAAATATTTAATTAGTTATATTTGACTTCATTCAATACCAAATAAACTAAAATGATATTTCATGTAGATTCTATAACGAAAAAATATCATTAAAATGTCCAGATAATTTTAATGTTTTTTTTTTAATTAGTAAAATCAGCATCTGCAGATGTCAAAGACAAAAATCAGCGTCTGCATCAGAAACAACCCTGGTTTGTACTATGTTTTTATCGTTCTGTCATGCTGTGTAATGTGCTATTAAGTAGATTTGTTTGTAAGTGATTAAATGCTATCTATCTATAAAAGCTAACCCATAGGTAGTTAGATGGACATCCAAGCTGACGATCCCTTGTTCTCCTTTACTACTTCGTAAGTAAGAATGTCCGATTGTCGCGATTTCTGTCGTTTTCATCGTAAAAGCCGAATAAGGGAATCGGTTTGGAAGCTGTTTTTAATAATGATTGGTGATTCTTTGACGAAACTTACTAATTTGTAAAATGTTAACTTATATTACATTTTGATAAAGAAATCACAGCAAAAAAATATTTATTTATTTGGGTGATTAGTCAATTTTTGTAGATTATTAGTGTTCCGTTCCCAAAGATTGCCAACGGGAGCCTATTACTAAGCCTCCTCTGTCCCGTCCGTTTGTTTGTAAGCGGGCTGTCTCATGAACCGTATTTTGTAATTTTCAGAGAGACATTTTAATTTCTTCATAGTTTTGATCAACAAATCAAAATTAATTAAATTAAAATAAAAAAGACCTCCCGTTTTTAGTACACAAAACCACGAAGTACAAGAAAACTTTTTTTTTCATGTGAGTCTGGACAGAACCCTCGGTTTTCGTATCCGCACTTGGCCAGATTTTTATATACCTATTTTTTGGTAATTGATTCAGAGTTAATTTGCGGTGATCATTTTTTCAATACCTATAAACCTGAAATAAGAATGTTTAGTAACAAATCTGCTAAACTACTTTGAAAAAATCAATTTTTTAAGGAATTTTCAGTTTTTTTCAGAACTAAATAGTTTTCTGTTGATAGGTTAGCCTACCTATTAATGTAAATAACTTTTATTTATTAATCAGAATCGCTGTAATTTTTTTTTTTTATATTTCAAGGAAATTTTGCAGATTTGTTCGGTACTAATTACGAAACGTGTCAATTAGAACATTTTCAAGCAGATTTGTTACTAAATATCTTTCATGTACTAAATATTTATCTGTCTTCAGGTTTATATTGTAAATAACTTTTATTTATTTTTCAGAATCGCAGTTCATAAGCATATTCATCACGACAAAAGGATCATGAAAAAGATAAACGCAGGATCCGTATTCTCGGCGATAACGGATGCTGAAGTGCAAGGAGATCAGATCAAAAGCAAGATGAGGGGGGAGGAGAAGTTGGAGGCACTCGAAGATATTCAAGAACATGATTAAATTAGCTTAATGTAAAATGGACTATTTCATTCTTGCTCAGTACCTACCTGGGAGGGTGCCACGACCTCTTAGAGCATTCTTGTTTTGATATTACTTTACTTTTGTCCCTTTTTTTTTATCATTTTTTTTTTCGATGGTCGGCTCTTGACCACGAAACTTACACAGGCAAGTATGAGAGTGAGAAGAATGATCTACGATGGAGCGATATCCAGTGCAGAAGAAACGAGAAAAAAGTAACGTAATATCAAAACGAGAATGCTATAAGACGTGGTTAGGCCCCTGGTCTCTACTTAACCAATGGCTTTACTATGACTATGGTGAAGACTAAAAGCACCTATAGTAATAATATAGTATAACAAGCCTCCCAGCTCAGTTGGTAGTAGCTATGCCTTCTGCGCTGTAGGTTGTGGGTTCGATTCCCACCCAGGACAAACATTTATGTGATGAATGTAGATGTTTGTTCTGTGTTTGGGTGTTGTTGTATGATAAGTATGTATTTAAAAATAAAGTATTTATGTATTCTATCCGTAATCTAGTTCCCATATTACAAGCTATGCTTAGTTTGGGACTAGATGGCGCTGTGTGAAATTAATGTCCTGTAATATTTAATAGTGGTAATTTTACGACGATACCGCCTCTGTGGTCTAGCGGTTCGTCCACCGGTGTCAGTTCCAGAGGTCCCGGGTTCGATCCCCAGGGGAGCAATAGTGTGCTTGGTTTGGTTGGTGGTAGGACTTTGTTTCAGTCCGCCTGGCTAGCTACCACCATCTTACCTAATTCTGTCGCCATAATAACAAGTCTGAAATTGTTGTGTTCCGGCATTTAGAGGTAAGATAGCCAGTTCCTCTGTTTGTTGAGGATTCCGGGTGAAATGAGTTTCCACCTTCGGTCTTATCTTGAAAATCGTGTGATTTGAAGGCCAAGCACATCCCTTCGTACTATAAAAAAAAACATTGTCAGTGTCAACAAGCCTCGCAGCTCAGTTGGTAGTAGCTCTGCCTTCTGAGCTGTAGGTTGCTGGTTCGATTCCTACCCAGGACAAACATTTGTGTGATGTACCAATGTTCTATGTTTGGGGGTTGTATTGTTTGATAAGTGTTTATACAAAATGAAAAGTATTATTTCCGTAATCTAGTACCCATATTACAAGCTTTGTTTGGGACTAGATGGGCTGTGTGAAGTTTATCTTGTAGTATTAATTTATAGTGAAGCGATTGGTTTAGTGGAATTGGGGCCCAGGTGGGACATGAACACGGTTTTAATTATCACTCACCGCGATTAGGTTATAAAATACCTAAAAATTAAATTGTGAATTTTTTAAGTATAGTTATACATATTGTAAATAAATGGAAGGTATTGTTTATCACATGGTTTTCATTTCAAACTATACCTACTAAAGTTTAACCCTGTTACGTTTTATGTCGCTCGGCGACGACGCTATCAAATGTTGGCACCGCTTTCCTACATTATTTTGATTTTTAATTGATCAAGTGAGCGAAGCGAACTCTGAGATCTCTGAGTTATGTTGGGAAATCCGGCAATGTTTGTTACGGCAAAACTCTCGAACGGATTATCAGATTTTCATGAAATTTAAACTGAATAGAGATAACGAAAATAAAATTTTATTGTCGCGGGGGATTTTTATAAGGGGTGGTTATTAAGAAATTGGGGTGAAAAGAAATACAATTTTTCGCCCATTTCTTTTGAATGGTTGATCCGATCAATTCAAAATTTCGATCATGCAGAGAGATTATATTAATACTCATCAATCGGTACGAGGATTTTTTTGACACTAGGGTAGGTTTTGAGAAATAGGGGTGTTAAGTGAGACGAGGTGAATTTTGGCTTGTGGGGTGTCATTTGAAAGAGTATCGACTGCATATTCATAAGATATATATTTTATTTTTTATAAGGAGTGGTTTTCGTAACAAAGAAGCGCGTTAAGGGGTTAAACCGCTTGGTATTTCTTGTAGGATAGACTGTTAAATTGGGTCGACTTCACAATTAACTTTCTTTTGATTTGCTGAAACCACCCCTAATTTACAATAAGGGTTGCAAAAGGGTTAAATAAGATTGAATTCTTGAAAATGTGTTAAAACATGAAATTTCTTATGAAATAGAGGTTAAGACTGCTTTCAAAATAAGTTTATTTCGCCCTCATTAGGGGTGGTTTTTCAGATGAAGGGGGCAAAGGATGATCGTCGTAAGGTCTTGTAAGATAAAAGAGGGTATTCGAAATTTCATTAAAACTGGTCTATTTTATTCACTCAATACACGGTACGGCCATTATTACCACTAAGTAATAATGGCCGTACTGCGGCTGATGCGATTGAATGGTATCATGGTAATGCCACCTTCGTTTGTGGAAGTTGGTGGTATACATCTTCACAAGAAGACAGTACAGCCTTTGCCGGAGGTGAGTTCAGTACATTATGAATTTTCTTTGCTAACTTCTTCAGTGTTGTTGATTTTTTGAGGTGGTTTTTGCAGGAGCTAGAAAAGTGGGTGGCTAGTGCAAAGGACGGGTTAATTATATTAAGTTTTGGATCCCTGATCAGGGGGTCATCGCTTTCTCCAAAACGATTGTCTGCTATCATCAAAGTATTTGTCGATTTATCGCATTGAGTGGTTTGGAAGTGGGAGAGTGAAATCATGGAAAATTTACCGTCAAATGTATGAGTTGTAAAATGGCTGCCACAATTTGATTTGCTACGTAAGTATGTAAGTACCTAGCTACCTCCTAGTTAACTGACTAATGCTATTACTATCTTGATATTCAATTTGTTTATTTACTATTTATGTATAAGTATGTACATAGGTTTTACATAAACATACAACAGCTGTACATCGCTTAAAAAACTTCCTCCCCATACACTAAGATCACTGTAGCTAGTTCCCTTCTTATTCCTATTTTTGACTATGCAGATGACAGATGCGGTTTTTCTAGATATTTCTGAAGATCTTTTGTTTCTTCTTTTCTTCTTGAAACTTTATTTTCTGTCTACGTAAGTACGATCACGTGAGTCATTACCGTTCCAAACTAAAATGGCTTTCTATTCGTGAACGAAGAAATCTAAGATTACTTTGTCTTCTTTTCTCAGTTCTCAAAGATCCTTTTACTCCCGAATATCTTAAAAGACGTTTCAAATTGTTGGCTGATTCTCACGACAGACATCTTAGGTCAGATGACAATCTTATTCTGGCAATCCCTATGCACTCATCATCCTTTCTTGATAATTCTTTAATTTTACTTGAATAACTAAATAATAAACAAATACAATTTATATTACAGCACATTAATTTCACACAGCACCATCTAGCCCCAAACTTAGCATAGCTTGTAATATGGTTACTAGATTAATATGTTCATCTAGTATACACTACCTACACTAAGCCAATCGCTTCACTATATCAATGATACCATAGCAGAATGGCTACTAGAATACCAAAAGCTACCTATTGTGGCAATTCTGCGACGATACGATTCTCATAGTGTAGCGATTGGTTTAGTAGAGTTAGGGCCCAGGTGAGTTTTTTAAGACCACCTTGGCCAAGCCTGTAACAGTTAGAGTTATCAAAAGTCATGTTAAAAGTTAGATGCTCGATAAAAAAAAATAGAACTGTTTGAAAAAGTTGAAATTTACTGTTGGTTTTTAAGTTAAGAATGTTTGAAAAAGTTGAAATTTACTGTTGGTTTTTAAGTTAAGAAAGATTTTGTAAAAAAACATGCATTTTTATATCTTTGTAAATTTATTTCAGCTACATATATTTAGCGATGTCGATGGTTAAACGTTTGAACTATGTGCAAACTAAGCTTACTCTTGAATAAAACCATGTGGTTTAAGTACTTATTTAGGTGAGTACTTGGGTATTTATAAAAATTAAACATCGTGCCACCATCAGTATTACATATTTTCATTATAAAATAAGGATACATATATAGACTACTTATCAAGACAAAAATAACTTCATTATTAGTTATTTTATCAGCTACAGCTACTAATAAAATAACTTAGTTTAGTTACACAACATTTTACTTGTGTGTTACATAACATTTTACTTGTGTGCTAGTATAGAATAGAACAGTTATAAAACCTCCGTGCTATGTAAGCTTCAAACCTTCTAAGATAGTCATATAATGATGTCGACAAACGATGTACAGCTGTTGTATGATTATGATAATACCTATGTATAATTACATAAATAGTAACTAAACAAATTGAATATCCTAACTGCAATAATGCAATAATAATGCAATTACTATGTATGAACATTTGCTCTGCATTTTTTAACCAGTGCCTGTCAAAAAATGCAGAGCAAATGTTTGGGCTTACCCATTTATCTTAAATCTATATATCTTTATATCCTTGAGGTTTAAAAACTTTGAAGAAAGCAAATAGGAAGCAATTATTGGTATATACAAATTTCAGCAATTCCACACAGTACCTAGTCTACCGACAGGTGACCGGCCACCCTGACGTCAGAATGAACGGTCACCTTGAAACGTTTAATTTCTTCTTGAATATAAAGGAAGCAAATCTCCTATTGTAGGAAGCGAATAGAAGCACAATTGCTTCTAAGGAAGCAATTTTTGGATAGCATTTCAACATAAAATACGACAGGTGACAGTGCATGGTAGTCTAGTAAAAAAAAAATATGTGTAAAAAAAAGTATGCGTTTATTTACGTTTAAGATTATACGGATGTTTAAAGGATCTAGTCAGACGTATCAATAGGATCAGAAGCTTCGTGGCTGAACCGCTGTGGCGAGACTTTGATGGGGAACTCGGGCACAAACGCAGCAGATCGCTGCTCGGAATGGTACGCACTTTCCTCCACCAGCATCTGAATACGACTCCTGAAGGAGAGGACCTGCGGCTCAGGGATCCTTCTCACATGCGGAAGGAGACTTTTGAAAAAGTTCAAATGTTCATCCTCAAAGACACGCTCTTCATGTACACTCTCGACGTCTGCGTCGGATTGTTGTTCAGTTGCTTCATCAATCTTTCGTCTCTTCGTTTTGGGCACTGATTTTTCATTCCTTTTATCTTCAGAGATATTATCGAAGCAATCGGAAGAACTTTGGTCGTCTACATTTTTTTCGCTGTAGTATACCTCATCTTTGGCGTATATTCTGGGGACAACGGTTACTTTCAAGAAATCCAGAGCTCTGTAGTGCCGCCATTTTGACGCACCTGTTGGAGATGATTGCACTTTTCCAAGCTCAACGCAAAATTGGTCTCTTAGGTACTTCCATTTCTTTCTAAGTGTATTTACTGAAAAGATACAATAAACCCTTAAATGAAATTCATATTTAATACGGGCATAGATAAACTCTCTCGGAGACGTCGTGGTTTCGTAGGTTTTACAACGAAAAAAAGCAAAAAATAAACTCTTTTTGGAAAAAAATGGAACCGACTTCACCACTAAAAACTTACAAATAACTCTTAGGGTAAGTTAATATAATTTGAAGTTAGTGCCGAATTGCCAAGCACAACAACATTTTTATTGTATGGCTCCGCTAGTCAATTTAGTTAAATTCATAGGCATCAACAAAATGAATGAAAAAAGTTAGCTCCTAGCTTGATATGGTGTGGTTACGCAGAAATAAATAACCTATCCCTTAATATTAATTAAACACACCACTCCCTACTAACTTTTCGATAAAAAAACTAGGTACCTACCTAGGTATATAAGTCAGAACATCCGAATTAGGTTTAATACATTTATTCATAAAAAGACAAATGTCACTTACTTATGAACAGTATGATCTTAGGTAACAATATACAGTGGGTAGGTATGTCACGCGTATGTCGTATCTAACGCAATTATTTCATAAGCAAAGAGTGGTCTTGCATAATATGTGTAGAGAGTTTAGATTTAAATGCGTTAAATGCGTGTACATTTTTTATTTCAGAGGGTAGATTGTTGTAAAGCTTTGCGCCTTCAAAGGTAATAATTTGTTTGCCATAGTTCGTCCGAGGTCTAGGTAAAACAAGATAGCTGGCTCGTCGCATACTTCGCTTTGTTATTTCGGATTTTTTTACGAATGATATGTTAGTATGAATAGTTTTGTTTAATATTTTTCTGACTAAGATGCATGTATTTTATTTGTACAACTGTTTTAAGTTCATTAGTTTAGTCTCTTTATATATTTTAGAAGTTGATGTTAAGTATGGGTATTTGAAAAGTAATTTAATGATTTTATTTTGTAAAACTTGAAGATCAGATAATTTAGTTTTAACGGCGCTGCCCCAGATTTCTATCAGGTAAAGTAAATGCGGTTTGACTAGAGAATTGTATATGGTGTAGCGGATTTGCCGTGGAACGCAATGGACAGCGTTGCGTAGTGACCCGGTGAGTGAGGAGAGTTTACTTTTAATGTAGGTATTCGATGTGTGTGTTCCAGGACAAAACACTATCCATGTGTAAGCCTAAATATTTTTCTCTTGTAAGTTTACATTATTGATTTTAGGAGGGACAAACGGGGGGATAATTTTATTTTTAGTTTTGAAAATTGTATAACAGGTTTAAGAAATATTAATTGTCAGAAGATTGTGTTGAAACCAGGTAAAAAGGATGTTCAAGTCTTCTTGTGCACGCGGTAAAATGTCGTGGATAGAATTAAATGCACATAATACTGTCTTCACCCCGCTAATAACTGTAGGTATCTGCATCTGTCTAGACTAAGTAGATAGGTAATTGATTGATACAATCAACTATCTACGAGGAGGTAGGTAACTACCTAATCCTTGATACAAACCTCAATTGGTCATCTCTCATATCAATAGGTATACTATCGTCACTAACTCGTAACCAACGAAACATGTCAAAAAGTTGACTTTTTTTTTTTTTTAATAAAGATAAAACGGGTAGGTCTCATTTGTTCCATGGAACATGACGTCATAGGAAAAAAATCGATATTTTTATCTTATTTTGTACTATAGAACATGTAATACTTACTTTTATTTCTCAAATTGTTCTATAGGACAAGGTAAATGAGACCTCTTAAGATTATATTTCTTGTGAACTAGTGGTACTAGAATGCTCTGAGATTGAGAATCCTCTACATAATCTGGAGAGTCCTCCCCACGTTTCCGATTTATTTTATTCGTATTTTATTTTTATTTATTCAGGTATGACAGAATAATTGTCATTATCAGTGTCATTTAGGCAGGCAGATTCATGGAAGATTTTGGGAAAATCTGATTTGCATTTTGTTCTATGGCATGAAAATCGGGTGAAAAGCTAGTATGTAGTTCTATGGAAAAAATTGGGAAGAAAATGTCTCATTTTGTTTGATGACGAAACGTTATAGAACAAATGGGACCTACTCGATAAAACGTTTATTTGGAACAAAAATGTTTTGGATATTCACTTACAACTAGGTACCAACAAATTTTTTGGTTATAAGTAAAATAGTGGGTAACAGCAATAAGTATGATCTAGGGTAGGTACATTCTATCCGTGCTAGTTTAAAAAACTGTGTTACGGGAAAGAAAGGAGTCCTGTAGAATGACAGTGGATCACACTTTTTTTATGTCATGCTCCTGGGCAGAACCTTTTCTTTGTTTTGAAAATATCTGTAGGATTACTATAAAATACTAGTCCTATTAAAAAAAAGTCTATCTCTAGTTTCGTCGTAAACTCTTATTCAACTTAGCAATTGTGCTGGGGAGCCTCTCTCTAGCAGAACCACCACGAAATATAGAAAGTTTAAGCAAATGTATTGGATCAAATAATTCTATAACAACTCATAATCAAAATATGAATATACGAACTTACAACACCATAAACTTTTTCGTTGAAATTGTCAATGAGCGCCTACAAAAACAAAGGAAGCTAAGTCACGCGTTTTCGTTTTTATTTATTTTACTTGCAATGTAGGTTGTGATGTTACACGGCGGACTCGTGGTCACACCGTTTTGTTACACCAGTGTGACTACGAGTAATTTCTTTTACTCGTGGTAACACTGTGCGGTGTGATCATCAGTCAATTATTAAAACATAGGACTCGTGGTTACACTGCTAGTGTGGGGAAATAGTACGCTGATGTAATGTAATAATGTAGTTAGCTGAATTAGAACCACTACCTACCTACTTGACATCCGAATGAGCTGAAATTCGGAATAATACTTATATGGCAATGCAATTACCTATACGGTGACGGCGAGCTGATCTGATGATGGAGTCAAGAGCTGTTCAACAGAACTCTTCAGCAAATAAGCTACTTGAGTAGAAACTTGGCATGCCTGTCATGTTCAGACGATTATGTAATACTATTGGTGTCTACAGCAAGCTGATACCTACCTACCCTTTACCTACTTACGGTAAATATGTCAATAAAAAATGTTAAGAACAAAAACAGTTTACGTGCAATAAATTAGAAATATACATGAAATGTTTCAGTCAAATTTTGGCATAAATTAGTAAATCTACCAATACATTTTTTTAACATTTCATTTTGTAAGTTTCTGTGAAGAATCGTCATAACAATACCATTGGGCGCGACTTTTGCAGTGAAATTTATATTCAAGTACTCTATAAATATTGGCAATTGTAAAGCAACTGTAATTCCTTTCAATGTCCACTAACCAAATGTATTGTTTGAAATGTGTTCTAGGTACCTATAAAAAATATACGTACCTATATGTACACCTACTGACCGTTTATCTATGTGGTCTTGTGGTGCACGGTGCACCCAATGGTAAACCGACTTCAATAAAGAATATGTTGGTATACCTATTACACAATTTCGTTTACCTGGACGTACCTATATTTTTTCCAATTATTTTGATGACAGATGGACGGACAGACAGCCAGACCGTTTTTTTTCTTACTTAAGAGGTAATACACCCTAAAAATACCCAAATCGCTTCAAGTGCGCCTATAATATTTGGAGAGTTACCTCGATTTCTCCAGGATCCCATCATCAGATCCTGACTTGATGTCGATGGGACCATCTGCAAAGTACCTATTTTTTAAATCGGTCCAGGCGTCTTCTAGTTATCGGGGAACATACATTAAAAAAAAAAAGATTCCGATACGAGATGACACAAGGTGTAGGTAGGGATAGGGACCTATATTTCGGTTAGTACCTACTTACTGCCTATTTAGTGGTTCATGAATTCGGTTTATTGGTCAAAGTAGGTTGGTACTAGGCACTTTGCAGTTATCGTTTTAAGGTTATTTAATACTTATACCTATTAAGACTCTTAAATCGTAGTTTTGTATTACAGGGAAACATTTAAATTATCTTCCACTATACCCGACATAGTGCCTTTTTAGGTGGGTACCACTTTTCGTCACACAAAAAGGTTGCGGATCAGAATTTCAAAACCCTCCCATAAAAAGATTCACTTCAAAATTAGTTCTCAAATAAATTCATTATTCTACAAATCAATCTCAACGCAACGCAACCCACCCACACAGATCCAAGTTCAAGCACAGAATTAACTAATGGTCTACCTACTAGGTACTACTAATATACTACCCTACCGGCACGGAACGGATGCACAGAACACTAATAATTCTACAAGGACGGAATAATAATAAATACTTAAATATTACAGGACATTGATTTTACACAGCGCCATCTAGTTCCAAACTAATCAAAGCTTGTAATATGGGAACTAGATAAATAACGGATATAATACTTATATACTTTTTTTTTGTAAATAAATAGGTAGGTACATACAGTACAACACCCAAACACAGAACAAACATTAATATTCATCACACAAATGTTTGTCTGTGTGGGAATCGAACCCACAACCTACAGCGCAGAAGGCAGAGCTACTACCAACTGAGCTGTGAGGCTTACTTAATAGCAACGAAGGACGAGACGAACGAACGCCACCCACTCAATAATATCACAACACAATCACAGACAGATCAGCCGATAGATAGAATGCCTCGCCGCGCCAAAGAGTATAAATATCACTTCTTTCTACGCCGCCGCGATCCACGATACGCTTGGATTCATTCATAACAACAAAACTCACCAAAGAGTATAAATATAATATCACTCCCAACCAACTCACCATCTATGCGTATTGCTCTACCGATTTCCTTCCAGCATTTCTCGACAGCGTTCCTCTTACTATGGGTTTTTCTCCGCATATCCCAAATCGATGGTCTTTCTTCAACTAAAGCGATTAACGTGTCGACAGTGTCAGCGTCCATATTGAGAAGGTCGAGGACATTAAATTAAATGCGTCAGTCTGCACGCGCCGATAGCTTGTCGGCGTGTGCTGGCAAAATGGCGTCGCATCGGCTGAGGCCGAGACGATCGGCGCTGGCGAGACACGCCCCTGTAGCACTTCACGTAGAACTGTGAAGTGTACATTGGCGGCTGACGCTGACTGTACGCGTACAAAGTGGGGAAAACTGCATAATGTTAAATCGAAGAAAGTCCGTCCCTACGTTTCGAGTAGAATGATCTAAGTATACTTACTTGCTAAAACCCAGGCAGAGATCTATAAAAGTTATAATTACTAGCACTCATTCATATAAATAAAAACTAAGTAGGTATACCTAAGCTAACATAACACTAAACCTAAGCTATACACCGTGCGCGCAATAGGTATTCTTGAAAAGGGGCCCCTTTGTTCGGCGCTGGACATATTCTGGATTGGACAGTCGTCATTCCCGAACTAAGGATTTTCGAGTAGGTAATTCCGGTAGTCACAGGCATAGCGTCCATAAAAAAATATGATGTTCTTCACAAATAATAATCCTAACTGGATGGTTGCTGTAAAATACATAGAGAGCAGGACGCGTAGCACCCAACGAGCTAACTTATTAAATGTACCTATACCTACCTACAGTTGTTCGGTCCAACTGGTTCTCTTCGGACATTCCATTCTGAGGACCTTAGGCATAAACCTCACAAGTCACAACAAAACAGTGGGATTATGACATGGAGATCCAATCCAGTGGTTCGGAGGGATAATTGCAGGCGCATGATACCTATGTGTTTCGTGATTTATTCCTTTTTTCTGTTTCACATGGTAGTTAAAGGTAGTATCGGTAGGTAGTAATAGGTACCCACTTAGGTACTCCCAGCGTAATGGTGTAATTTCAAGCGTATTTCCGTTTGTCCTACTTACAAACAGGGGTGGTTTACTGATATTTGCCAGGTTCCTTTGAAAAAAATAAACTCGACTTTTTTTTTCGCTCTCCAGTACAATCGTAGTTCCTTTTTCATTTTGAAGTGGTGAGTCAGATTCGCATTAAATTTTGCAGATGTAATGGGAAAGAGATAATCTGTGCGCTATTTTTTCTTTAAAACGCAATAACAATGAAAATATTTGGAAAAGAGTATTTGTATGGATTTTTTTTTTCAATATATGTAGCTTTGTATTCGTTTTTTTTATTAAAGTAACGCACTACAGACTCAGATGATCCCTAACCGATTATACCCGCAAAAAATCTTTTGAATCGGACTTAAATTGCCTAAATTTTCTATATTTTTGTTAAATTTAGGCAAGCTCCGTCTATTAGCTACTTTTAAGAATCGAGTGAAATCGTTTTATTTGTCTGATTTTTAATAATCATTAATTATTTGTGTAACCGTATTCATCTCCTCCCGTGGTATTTCTGATTTTTAGATAATAATTTATGTAATCTTATATCTTCTAAATATATATAACTCAAAGGTGACTGACTGACTGACATAGTGATCGATCAACGCACAGCCCAAACCACTGGACGGATCGGGCTGAAATTTGGCATGCAGATAGATGTTATGACGTAGGCATCCGCTAAGAAAGGATTTTGATTAATTCTACCCCCAAGGGGATAAAATAGGGGATGAAAGTTTGTATGAAACTTTGTCAATTTTAAGCCGATCGGGTTGAGACTTTGCATGCATAAAGCTACTATGACGTAGGCATCCCCAAAGAAAGGACTTTGAGATTTTGCATTTGTTTTGTTTCGGTTTAGTAATAACTCAAAGGTGACTGACTGACTGACATAGTGATCTATCAACGCACAGCCCAAACCACAGGACGGATCGGGCTGAAATTTGGCATGCAGGTAGATGTTATGACGTAGGCATTCGCTAAGAAAGGATTTTGATTAATTCTACCCCCAAGGGGATAAAATAGGGGGTGGAAGTTTGTATGAAACTTTGTCAATTTTAAACTGATCGGGTTGAGACTTTGCAATGCATAAAGCAACTATGACGTAGGCATCCCCTAAGAAAGGATTTTGAGATTTTGCATTTGTTTTGTTTTGTTTTTGTTTGGTTGAAGTATAGGTTTTGTCGGTTAGACTTTTTTAAATGGCAAAAGAAAATCTGAACGTTAATGGAGGAGTTGAAGAATGTACTGTCGTTTTTAAGTTTTGTAGGCCCTAATTTTTTACACACGCTAAACAAAAGTAAAGCCGCAAAAACTATACCTAATTTATAATAATACTTCTCAACGCGAGCGAAGCCGCGAGCAAAAGCTAGTACTAATATAAAATGCTAACTGACTCACTAATAACAACGCACAGCCTAAACGGCTAATCGTAGGGACATGAAATTTGGAGGGTATGTTTGTCTTGATGCGAAAATGATTGCTGAAAAGGGAATTTTGAAAATTCGTACCCTAAGGGGTTCAAAAAGGGGTTGAAAGTTTTCACTAAAAGTATGCCCTAACTCTGAAACCGTGCATGATAAAAGGTCATAATAATTATGACCTTTTAGGCATCTATATTGATAAATTATTATCATTATAGATGCCTCACATGAAATAGATAAGAAAGTGATTCATGATTTTTTTTCAATAATTGAAGGGCTTTTATTAGAAAAAATATCAAAAAACATTGTTATTTAACAGAAAAAACGCGATGTACGCGTGGTTTCTAAAATAAACTGGTGTATTTTGTGTGCTCTTTATGCAATGGATGAATGTCAAAACTACCAAGGTCTGATGATGGAGTGGAATCAATATAAAGGGGTTTTTTCAGTAAATAACAGTAATACATATTAAGAGCGTTGCGCATTTGAAATGATTGTATGTGTGATACTCTTCTACGAACCATGTAAACCAAGGTCTTACGATGATGACAGCAGAACTCCTGAATAAATGCATGGCATAATAGTCGTGCTTATACTTTTTAAATTCAGTATAACGAGGCATTCAACGATTTTTTTTTTTAATTTACCTGACCGTAGCTGTTGCGGCTTAAGAATCGATCCCCTCCAACTCAGCCCGCGGAACCAGAACCATAGGAAAAAATCCAGTAAAAATGCGAATGGACATGGACAACTCGAAGGTGACCACCAATGGAATCAACCACGAGCCGTCGAGGGACACGAAAGCAGCTAGTACTACTAGTATTGTAAGTGGCATTAGAGGCAGAGAGAGCGTACAACCTAAGATGGTGAAGAATGGCCGGAACTCTAATAGTAATATGGAAATCCAAGCAATGGAAATAAAGAGATATCTTCACGTATGGAAGCTGGCGATTGGAACGACAGTGGAAAGTATGACGGAGCACGTAAAGCGAGTATGTAGCACGGAAGCCACGATAAAAGTTGACAAGATCAGGCATAAGACTGAACGGGATTATGCTTCTTTTATTATCACGGTGCCGCAAAGAGAGTACGAAATACTTTACCGGCCAGAAGTCTGGCCCGTGAAGTCGGAGTTTGGCGAATGGTTTTGGTTTCGGAGACAGGCAAATAGGCCAATCGAATACTACCAGAATGCGAGAGGGTTACGAACAAAGTTTTATATGATTTATAACTTAGGTTAGGTTAGGATACATCGAATCTTCAGGTGCAGATCTATAGGTAATCACGGAGACGGGTTGTGTAGAGTCCATTCACGATGCCGAGATAGTACCTCAGGGATACCAGATCTTGAGATGTGACCGGGCGGACAGACGCAAGCATGGGGGTGTGTTCTTGGCGTCGTCGCACCGCCTTCAGTTACGACGAGCAAAGGTTCCGGATGGCGTGGATGTTGACGACTGCGCGTTCGAATTAGTTGGCGCCACGGTGTTTTTAAAAGAGAAGTTTTTATATTTTTGTTGTGTTTTGTATATTCCCCCGAATATTACTGAAAATGATTATTTAATTTTGTTCAGAATTTTAGAGAAATGGTGTCCTAACTATAAGTCATGTACCTATAGTTATAGGGGATTTTAATTTATATTCGTGTACCTAATGATAACGTTCTTAACTATTTTGAATATTTTGGAGCCTTTTGCGGATTCGCTCAGAAGAACGAGGTGAGAAATTGCAACGATAGGTTACTTGATTTGGTGCTGGTCTCTTCAGAGATGGATAAAGTGCACGTGTGCATGGCCGACGATGCACTGGTGGACCAGCAGCATCCACCGCTCGAGGTGACGGTGCAGTAAAGCGGTTTACCACGCTTTGTATTCGTCAATAGCGGCAGCTAATTGGTGCGCTCTATATAGGGTCCAAGAGCCAGAAGACGCTTTAGATTGCTTTTATGATATCCTGAATGAGATCTTTGACAAATGTGTACCTAAAAAACGTACAGTTAAGGTAAATTCAAGATATAGTTACCCAAGGTGGTACACCGTAGAGATCATTCGAGAAATAGAGCACAAGGCCAGGCTGCATAAAATGTACAAGACGATTTATGATGTCCAAGGAGAACTACAAGGCCTTCTCAGATTCAAGAGCCATGGTCAAGGATATGATACACACGGAGCATCTACAGCATCAGGAGCGAATGCAGAGCCGACTAGTGGAGGATCCGAAAGCGTTCTGGAACTATGTTAGAGAGAAACGGGGTGCAGTGGACCGAAAGAAAAATACTAAGGATGGTAGTACACTCCCGGAAGCAGAATGGGGCCGGAAAAACAAGTTGCAGTTTAATGTGAACAAATGTTATTCAGTCCATTATAACATTCAGTAGAGCAACAGCCCCACTCCACTACAACTACCAGATAGAGGAAGCGCAGTTGAAGAGGGTGGAATCGGTGAGAGATATTGGTGTGCGTCTGTACACAGAGTTGAGGTTCAGAGTCCATGTTGTTACCGTTTGTAAAAAGGCGTACAGAATTTTAGGATTCATTTTACGCCGAGCAAACGGTTTCACAAACTTAGGGCTCTGACGGCAATGTATATGCCCTGGTCAGAAGCCAGATGGAAAGCGCAGCGTCTGTGTGGGCTCCGCATACCGCATGAAGCTAAATATAGCCTCATGTTGGAGCGCATACAGAACAAGTTTATGCGATATCTTTATCGGAAGATATACGGCGTATATCCTTTTTATCCCTTCATGTATCCAACCTTATTCGTTTTGGGTATGGTTGGATAAGTACAACAACCTGGAAATTAGGAGGGATGTGGCGCTTACAGTGTATGTAGTTAAGGTGATCCGGGGGATCGTAACTAACCCGACCATCTTAGAGATTATGAGGCTGGGCGTGCCAGACGAGTACGTAGGGCGGAGAAAGCAGCCACCTCTGTTCGTGGTGCCTCGAGGAAGGACGAACCTGCTCAACAGAGCGCCACTAACACGCACCATACAAACACTGAATCGAGTGGCGGAGATTATCGACGTATTCCACTGTTCCCAGAGCGAGTTCGTAGGGGCTACAACGTATTATTTATGTTACGATAAATAATTACTGTGATACTGTATTCGATTTTGAATTTGTTATTATTAGATATGTGATTTTGACTATGATTTATTATTGACTAACTTTGTTTTTGTTTGTACTTATTGTGATTAAATATTATTATTATTTTTGACATGTGGATTGCTAATTTGATGACTACTCTATTGCATTCGGTTATTAGCCTGTAAGGATAGATGTATTGTTGTGGTAAATAAATAAAAAATACTATGATCACGAACCCACTTGCCCTTGCAAGTGTGGTGATTATGGCAAAACCCTCCTGTTTTTCGAGGAGGCTCTGTCCAATATCCAATTAACCACCACATAAATGGGCTGTAGACGTGACTGTATTTACGACCCTTGATTAATATAACTTGACTACTTGATACACAGTAATCACTAATGCATAAAAGGACAAGTCCTGAGTGTCTGACTGACTGATTCAACTAGATATAACGTACAGCCTAAGCCGCTGGGCGTACAGACTTGAAATTTCAAGGGCATGTTTGTCTTGTGTGTGTAAACGCCTGCTAAGAAAGGAATTATGAAAATGCGCACCCTTAGGGTTCAAAATGGGGTTCAAAGTTCGGAGTAAAATGTTGCATATCCCTGAAACCACAAATGATAGGCACTTGAAAATTAGTATGTTGATTGCCCATAGGAATAAGTTATGGCATATTTTCGGTTTTTAATAATTTTCCGAAATAAAGGGTGGGGTGTCCAATATTCAGACCTGACTTATAATAAACTAAAAAAATAGGGGGTTCCTTACCTATACATAAAACATTTTTATAAATTGTTATTTTCGACCTGTATAATAACAAAGTTGGTGTGTATATATTTTATAGTGCTTACTTTGTGGTAAATAAATAAATAATAAAATATCTTAAACTTAAATTATCTGTTTAACATAGTATATAATATGCAGGTTATTCTCTTATCTCACAGGAAACGTGCTGAAGCCAAACTTTTAAGCCAAAAGTGGCTGGACCGGCCAATCTCCCCGATGGACATGGCAATATTCCATATTGAGCAGACAGCACGCTTCGGAGGCTTAGAAATGTCTTCTCACGCGCGGAAGCTCAGTGAAATTCAACTGGCTCTGTTAGACGTTGTAGTCTTTATTCTAAGCCTACATGGTCTCATTATCGGATGTATATTTTATGTGTGTAGAAAATTTGAAGTAACAAGGAAAGAAAAAAATCCTAGATGATTAGGTATGCTTGCCGGTATATAAAATCTGTCCGGGCCAATGATTCACCTTGGTGAAGCATGAAGTAAATAACATAGTTTAATAAAAAATATATTTATAGTCCCGATTTCAAACAGTAGTAAAATACAAAAACATTGTTCAAAAATATTCGCTACTCATATCACATTTGTTCCTTAGCAAATACTTCGATATCCTTAAATATAAGTACTAAGCTTTTGCAACATTTGGAAGGCATAACATGGAATGTTCTATTCATCAATGAAAAATCTGAATGCAATAGATACAAATAAACGTAGATATAATGCGTGATAGAATCAATTATGCGTATCATTACCGACATTTTAAGGTTATATAAAAAACGCATTTCTCCTAAGCCAATGTGTACTTTACAAATGTCGGCAGTACAAAGGCAGCTTTATGTACGTCACTATTATAATACCTGAGATTCATTCTTTGTTCGTCCTCTTTGCTGAAAGTCAGTAATGGCGTGTCAAACTTTTTGTTCTCCTCCAAAGAGCCGATGACAAACCCTATCTGTCCTGAAGGGTAGGTAGGAACAGATGCGTAGCCGTAAGCAACAGATGGGAATTGTCTTCTGCAGTAGTTGAGAGTGTTTCCTACCAATTCAATATCGTTCCAAATGGTTCCTGCTTGGGAACAGACGATACCGCCCGGTCGCAGCGCGCTCTTCATAAGAGCGAAATAGTTTTCCTGGAAGAGGTTCACGGCTGGTCCGACAGGGTCGCTGCTGTCAGTAATAATGACGTCAAACTCCTTGCTGTGATTCTTCATGAACTCAAACCCGTCGCCGACGTGCAATGTCAGCTTTTCGCTTTCGAAGCCAACGGCCATGAATGGCAGATACTTTTTCGATACTTCAATCACCTTCGCATCTATTTCTACCTGGAAAAATGATAATGAGTGATGGTTGTAAAATATTTACAATTTATGGACAAGAGTTGTGTATTTTTAGTCTTTTAGCAACATTTAGGAACTTTATAGGATTAGTAATTCCTTTTTTATATAAAAAATTGTATCAGTATGTTTCCCAAAGAAAATAAATTTATCTATCTATCTATCTATCTTCGTTTATAATAAATCTGTAACAGGTCAAAATCTGAATGAAGGTACATTTAATGTATTTTAAAAATTTCTATTGCAGGCAACATTATTCAATAATAATGTTGCCAGATACAGAAGCCAAAGCTAGATTTTTCCATAAAGGCATCGTTATGCCTACGGAAATTTACACTTTACTTGTAATTTAATTAATTGTAATAATAATTTCTATTTAAGAGTGGGATGTCTTTTTTTCATACTTTATTCGTCAATGGATGAAGCCTAATACTTTCAAATAGTAAGTTGCTTTGACAACAATCGTCATCGTACCATAAACGCTACAGAGGGTTGGCATTTCCGACTCAACCAAAAAGTCAAGCTAAAAAAGACCAATTTATTTCTGGTGATTAACGCTCTTAAAATGAGAGCATTCATTACGATTTTTTGGTGAGGCGACAAAAAATATACGTACAATTTACAAAAAAAAGGCAAGAAAAAGACATTGTTGCTGATCAACGCATCACCAAGATCGTTCAAGACCATTTAACGAATAAAATCAGCATAGAAGAATGTTTAACACGACTAACGAAAGTAAAATTTGCTTAATTTGGCTGTTTATTTGTTTTAATTTCAATTATTATTATTTGCTCGCAATAAGGCCGCCTGTTATTTTTTCTAAATTGAGTATGTAGGTAATTTTTGTTTCAGTGAATATTTCAATTTGTTTGTTATGCTATTTGAGTGCCCAATGTTATCGATGTACCTACTCGTTTTGTTATTTGCTTAATAAAATTTAAAAAAATCTCTTTGACTGTACAGAATAGGGCAAATCTCTACATTATTCAAAAATACTCCAAAAAGAGGACATAGTTTGATAAAATACTACAGAGGTAAGAAATGTGGGCGATGAACTAATAAAAGTACAAGATTTCGAAAAGGGGGCAAAAATCCACAATTTCTTATGGATGGCTAGAAATAATAGACGAAATCATAAAGGGGCAAGCGGCGATCAGACCCTTTAGGTAAGATGGTGGTACCTAGCCAGGCAGACAAAATCCTACCACCAACCAAACCAAGCACGATATTGTACTCCCCTGGGGATTGAATCAGGGACTTCTGGATCTGACACCGGTGGGTGAACCACTAGACCATGGAAGCTGTTAAAAAGGAGATTTGACAAGAGATTGTTTGATCCAAGAAGCCATTTCATCCTAAAGGAAGGGTTTGCTTTTAATTATCTAGGTCTACTGTCGTATCAAACTGTAATTAATGTTTCATTTGTTAACTCCAAGGAGATAAGGTGGCTAGCACAATTTGATAACTGATAAACTTAGACCTCGAACCATGGTCATAGTATATGAAATAAGAATACTAGTCCACTATTCCAAGTTATTATTTGTAATCACTCAAACTCACAAAAATGAGAGAAAACCATTTATTGATACAGTGCAGACAATGTTATTTGTTTCAATGTGTACCAGATGAGAGTCACTGTTGATGTCGAAATTTTAAAGCTAAGTCTACAGTGAGTTCCAAATAAGATTTTCTACACACACACTTATACTGATATCCTATAAGTATGAGTAGGTATAATTGTTTTTATTGAAGTGAAACTTCCTTAGAATCATTGTGATTATCACTATAATTACGTTTTAAAAACTAAAAAGAAAACCAATTTCAATGAAGAATATTCAATTTCGTTTACCTGGATGACGTATTTTTTCCAATTATTTTGATGAAAGATGGACGGACAGACAGACGCGTGATCCTAAATGTGGTCCGTTTTTTCCTCACTTTTGAGGTAATACACTCAAATCGCTTCAAGTGTGCCTATAATATTTGAAGAGTTTCCTAGATTTTTCCAGGATCCCATCATCAGATCCTGACCTGATGACGATGGGATCACCTGTGAAGTATACCTTTTCAAACTAAACAAATAAATTTTCCAAATCGGTCTAGGCGTCTTCGAGTAATCGTCATACATAAAACTTAAAAATACATAAAAAAAAAACCTTAAAATACCCAAATCACTTCAAGTGTGCATAAAATATCTGAAGAGTTCCCCCGATTTCTCCAGGATCCCATAATCAGATCCTGACCTGATGTAAATGGGACCACCTGTGAAGTATACCTTTTCAAACTAAGAAAATAAATTTTCCAAATCGGTCTAGGCGTCTTCGAGTAATCGTCATACATAAAACTTAAAAATACATAAAAAAAAACGATGAATTGAGAACCTGCTTTTTTTGAAAGTCGGTTAAATAGTAAACATACTTTGGATGATTTTTGGAGATTTGGCTTGAAAACCTTGAAACCTCTTTAGCACTATCAACAGAATAATTGGAACAAACTATCTGTGGTTTGCCACCAATTTAATATAAAATGTTGGTACTAGTTAGATAGATAAAAGGGTTTGGACTGTACTGTAGTTAATACCTTCTAACTAACTGACACTACAAAGTCCTGAATTCTATTCCCAACCAGAATGTTTAATGAGTTACATAAACCCACTTACCTGTACAATTTCCTTTACTTTAGGGTGTTTAGCAACATCCCTTGCCACCCCCCCATCACCCCCTCCAACTATAAGAACCTTTTCAGGGTTTTTGTGGCAACACAGAGGCAGGAATGAAATCATCTCCTGAAAAACATTGTTTTTTAAAAGCAAATATTACAGATGATGAGATTATGTCATACTCATACACCACATTTATTCTATCATAAACTATTTGAAAGCCTATAAAGTATTAAATGTTTGTTCGTTTTATTTGTTTCTAGCAATCTAAAACATGCATTGTATTTTTTTTCTAAGGCAAACAAGGCTAATTGGAAGAAAAAGTTAATAAGGAAATCTTACCTGATAAGAGAATTCATCTTTCTCTGTGCACTGTATAATGCCATCCAACACAAGTACTTTACCAAGACTAGTGGTGTCGAACACATGGATATCTTGGTATTGAGACTTCTCAGAATGTAGGACCTCTTTTACTTCGAATGAGAATGTCCCTCCCGGCCACATTTCACATGACTCTGTGAACCAGTTGTTCTTCAGTTTGTCCATGTTTAGTTAGGCACAGCTAGAAATAAATTAGTGGTCATTATTATGTAAAGTAGGATACTAAAATTATAAGACAAAGTACTTACGTTCAAGAGTTGTCAAGCTTCTCGTTCGTAAAGAGATACTGAGCATGAGCAACCCAAACTCAAACCGGTTGGTATTGCGATTGCGATAACGGCAAAAGCCTTAGATGTACAACTAATGAGATAAAATTCGTGAGATGAGAAGTTACAACAATAAAACCACAAACAAAATGGGACGGTAATAATAATAATATTCAATTCAATCAAAGAGTACTCAGCATAGTATTAATATCAATTACAGTCAGGGTTGCCGCTATGGCAAAAATTAAATCGCTAGACCAGCGTCAAAAAGATGTGCATCGCCAATGTTTTGATTGATAGCCTATAATTATGTGCAGAATGGGTTCACTAAGAACCAAATATTTCAAGCTTGTAGCTATAATACTTTCAGAGAAACAAGGTAAAAACGACGTGTTTGCTGTACCCATGTCCCCAGCTTATACATCTGGATTAGCAAAACGGCTGAATACTGGAATGTGATTAATAGCTTAAATTTGAGTCCGGAATTGGTTCACTAAGCATCAACATTTTGGTACCTTTAGACCCAGTGGTTTCAGAGAAATAAGCAATAAACTTTTTCCCGCCAAAAAAATCAAATATACTTGAGAAAAACGGCCACGCGCTACGTTGCCACTTAGTGCAGGCCACGGCTACAAATAATTTTGAACTTTATCGTCTTGAAAATAAAAACAGTTTTGTCTGTAACATAAAAATTATGTAATGTCTATGAGATCAAGAGCCATAGCATATAAACGTATGTAATTTTACATCCATACAAAGGGTGATAAATGGATATGATTACTGATATTAATGGCTTTATTGATAATTATGTAATCTATGGTTAATTTTGTTGATTTTATAGTTGCTATGAATTCATTAGAATCTATCAAACCATTAAATTAAATATACCTCCTCGATAAGCTTTGTACCTACTCGTATTGTTATAATAGCCACAGTTTTTTAATATATTTTGTTTCAAACCCTCCATAAAAAATATTACAATATTAATATAACATTATAGGTTGTATAAACACTTCCAAAATAGTTTACTACATGACAGGTCTGAAAATTTAAACCTGCAAACATATTTCAGTTCAAGAGTTTTTCCTTAAAAAGTGGACCCTCTACTCTCTTTTTTTTATAACCCTCAAACATAACATTGCTAATTTCATATGGGCAATCTACATACTCATTTTCATGTGTGGTCTCAGAGATTTGCTAACTTTCACTCCGAACTTTGAACTCCATTTTGAATCCCTTGGGGTAGGTATCGATTTTCAAAATTCCTTTGCTAGCGGGCGTCTACACACAAAAAAAACAAGCCCTACAAACTTCAAGCCTGCAGGAACAAAGGTTTAGGCTGCGCGTTGTATCTAGTTGAATCAGTCAGTCAGTCAATACTTTTCCTTTTCCCGCAACGTCCATTTCTCGCTACGTCATTTAGATCGACCCTATGTCCTTCTATCGCTATTGTTACGCACACTGAAGGTTTAGACCCACATGCTGTTTTTGTTTGTTGTTAGTTCTGAAGCTCAATGCGGGTCCGACACACGCTTGGCCAGTTTTTTTTATAATTGACCGAGCGAGCGAAGCTTCTCAGTTATGAGATTGGCCAAAAATGCTCTTGTCCGCTGTCGGACTGCGCCTACAGGTCGCAATGTTCAACCGATTTTGATGAAAATAGGCACACATGTTCCTTGATTTATTAAAAAAAAAAACAATCGCGATTTCTGGTCGGGGTGAAAGGGGGTAAGCTTGTTGTAAGATTACAATTTTTGGAAAATTTACCTACGTTTACTAATCAGACTTCGCAGTCCTCTCCGCTCTTGCAAGCCAAATCCGTAGACACCAGATTCGATCTTCTTAGACCAAGGGAACGCGAGTAATAAATGCTAAAACTTCTACCTCTGTTAGCTCAAAATTCTAAAAGTGAAAGAGGAAAGAATCGGTTATTGCAAGGTTATTAGGGCTTACGAAGTCTACTGTTCTTATAGAACCATTAGTTTATTGTTATACCTTTAACGCAAGCACTACATTCACATCAAGTTTGAATAAGAAAGGAATTACCGTTTTTATGTCAGAGCTATAATAACAATTTATAAAAACGTTTCATGGGGAACCCCTTTTATTTTATTCTTCGAGCTTTGAAAGCTTTTAGCGAGTTTTTTCTCGCTAGTTCTTCTGGCGGTAAGCGTCTGACGGTATAGCTATTGTCCATTGGGAAATGATCTAGTGTCATCTGTCCCGGTCAATCTGGCCCGGTACCGGGGAGGAAGGGAAAATTTGTTTCAACGTCTCCGATAGACTTACTACTGGGCACGTTGACACAAGTTTTGTGTTAGTGGCTAGACCTTTGGTGAGGGACGCTACCTGCATCGTCACCCTTGCGCCATCTCACTGCCTGGGACATCAGTTAGGGCTAGTGCGGAGGTTGTTTCGCCCGAGGATTACCTAAGGCGCAAATATAGTATCGACAGTTTTTACTTATTTGATACTTTAATGATTTCATACTTTAATACCCTTTCGAGTTCGAGGACTTAGGTCCGTGAGAAGCCGGTACCTTCCGGGGTTTCAAAAATATTGAAAAGCGATTGAGGCGACACTTTACCTGGGCTGGCTGGCTCTTATTTAGGCCAGCGAATTAGCATAGCTATTGAGCGTGGCATTGTAGCGAGTGTCTTGGGCATCCTTCTGTCCGGTACTGGTCTGGAACAGTTAAGTTACCGATAGATCAAGTACGATTACGAAGGGTCGTACTCATCCCAGACACACAAAGTACCAAGAGAGGTAGGCAGACTATAAACTGGCCATCAATGGCAGAAACTATATCTGAAATTAGGTTGGAGAAAGCTTAGAAGTTACAACTCCAATTGCGGAGCATAAGAAAAAGTACCTCCTCAATTTATGTCAGAAAAAAAATATACCGGAAGCCTGTAGACATGGTATGAAAGTAAATCTACCATAACCAATATCATGTTATAGGCAATGATTCCGAGTCAGAGTAAATAATTATGTAGTTACATTAAATGACATTTTAGGCCAAGTTTATAGATTTGTTTTTGGTTTACGGTAGAAATGCCTGTTTTTGTTGATTTTTTGTTTATTATGTGTTCTTAAATTTCACGCAAAACCAAAGTTTTATGAGTTTTATCACAAGTCTTTTTATTCCTCAAACTGATATAAATTATAGGTTCTGCTCAACTTCAAATAATGTATAAGTCTGTTTAAAATCAACTGATTGATAAACGTAATTAATTTATTAAGGAAAAGAAACAATGAGGTAACTGCACTTATCTATAGAATTTTTAACCTCACTTTAACATCTTAAAGTTGAAGAACTGACTTACTAATATGATAAAGTAGATTAACTACACCATACTTTCAAAACATCAGAGTAGTGAAAATAGATAACTTACTTTTGAGCTATTATCACATAAAAGGAAAAGTGTAAGAATCCCCGATCAGGGCTTAAAAGGTAATCAATGAGTTGTTAAACATCATATCATTTTTGTGCTATGAAAAGAACTTATCGTAGTTGTCGAAAAAAAGCACTAAATCTACGTTTTCTCTCGATTTTGGTTTTTTTAATTATTTCATTCTTCACCTACACCAGCGATACCTGCATCTCACCTGGTGTCTAAGTTTATATCCCTATGTTTATAGGTGATTTGACCTTTTTTGAGCTATAACAGTTTACGTTTCTCAGATCATCAATTATTTTGGGCATTTACCTAGAATGGCAATATCGTAAATATATTTATTATTTACTATTATTATATGTATATTAAATTTAATTTAATATGAAGGCTTTATTTAGGAAAAGGTGCGGATTCGAATCCTGATACGGGTTGTGAATTTTAGTGGCATTATAATATTTGTAAATGTTTATACCATATTTATTATATATTTTGCCGAATGGTCATTATCATTTTTATTTCTGACCGTAGACAATATGTTTTTAGGGGCATGGTCCTCCAAACTGTAAATTGCCACTTTAAAAAAAAATGTGTCAATGTCAAAGATAGTAAGATGTGTTTTGCTTACATTCTCTTTGTTCTTTGGTGCTTTGCTTTGTTTATTTACATTTCTTCAATCAAATCAAACCTAATGTTTAGGTCTCGTCTTTTCTTTCTTACTTTCCGTTCGATATTGTACGTTTTGAAGGCTTATTATATTCCATTCATACCGGTGTTATTCGTGTGATTACCTAAGGCCCAAACAGTTTAAAAGTAATTGGCACTATGTCTTGTAACCTATC
Organism: Venusia cambrica; assembly: GCA_951394065.1. Lineage (NCBI taxonomy): Eukaryota > Metazoa > Arthropoda > Insecta > Lepidoptera > Geometridae > Venusia > Venusia cambrica. Next base: position 3,252,348 of record OX596044.1, on the reverse strand, counting down.
CCGAGAACAATTCCTTACTGCCGCTAAAGAGTTTGTCAACATCTCCGACAAACTATGGGATGGGTGGAAATTAATCGAAAACGAAGATAAGATTTCCATCATTAAAAAGGAATGCTTTATAAATCCCAGTAATGAGCCTGTTCCTATGAAAGCTGAATTTATTGTGTTCTACAGCTTGAGCTATGGAGTGCCTCAGTTCAGTTTTAATGTTTGGAATTCTTCAGGTGTACTGTTGACTATAGAGGAATTGATCCGTATTTCATTTATCAAGTAAGCACAATCTGGCTAAAAAAAATCACAAGGGTTGCTAATGCCCTTGAGACAGTAATAGAAACTAGTTGTTGCCCAGTGGTCAAAATAGGACTGATAATAATACTAATAATAATAAAAAATAAATTTATACTAATGGATTAACTGGACTAAGTTGGGGAGCTATGTGTTGGACTCTGATTTGGCACCCTTCAAAAGCTCTAGCTCCTGCACAAATTTTATAAACATTACCTATTGGGGTGACATGCAGCAAGACCACATGGTATTGGTACCGGATTTGTTGCAATCATGCTGAACCTAATTTTAATAATATTTAATTAAAAGTTCATCTCCAGTACCAAAAATACTTTTGACTGTTTAGGTAAAACCTAAAGAAGACCTCTAGATTCATTCTTTTATTGAATACCAGTCATCTATAGCTAACCCTTGGAGCACTGCTGTGGAGTTGGGTGCTGGGGTTAGGTTAGCTCAACTCACAAAGACTTGCTAGCCAGGCAGACTTAAACAAAGTCCTACCACCAACTAAACCTAGCACAATATTATCAGAGACCTCTGGATCTGACACTGGTAAACAAACCACTAGACCACAAAGGCTAGAGAAGACATACTTGAATTAAATTAAGGTATGAATATAATAGTCTTCTTAGGGCTTACTTGAGAGATTTTATGTTTTTTTCGGTACTGGAGTTTTCATTCCAGTTTTTTCGAAATAATGTCAAATCTGACCACAATACAAATACCACACCTAAATGAGTAGGTTAGGTTCTAAATTAATGACAATGACATCTGAAGTGCAATTAACACAGTACTTAAATTGAAAGGGTGATTGAGGGGCATCTCTGGTAGGTTCACTAGGATTTTTTCGACCCTATCTTATTGCTCTTAGCTGCAGAATTGAATTATATAATTTGATAATATTTTTTTCTGCAGAGTACCATACCAAACCGATGAAAACATGTACTCAGTAATCACACAGCAAGAACACCCTGTACTCTTCAGGCCATACTTCATAGTACATCCATGCAAAACTGCGGAATTGCTGGCTTGCTTCATGGAACGCTCATCTAACATCTTAGTTACATTCTTAGGAATGATTGAAGCTGTGATCAAACTGGAGTTGCCGATGGAATATGGAAAACCTTGTGTTCTAGACAAGAGTGTTTAGGTACACTTTTGCATTATCATTTTAATTTATTTGAAATAATTTACACAGGCACTGGGTAGAATATAATAAGTGAATAAGTCAAGGTGACTATATGAAAAGGTTCATTTTCTTCAAATTTTTTTTTTTTTAAAGTGCTGTTAAAACTATTGCCTTAGTAATCGTGTTTCCCACAGATCTCGTAAAAGGATATTTCATCAAAGAAGGAAAACCAGCTTCCTTCTGTGTTTAAATAAAACTTTAAACTGTGAACACCAATCTGCCAGGATGGCGAGCATGGCCAAACCTTTCTGTTTTGGAAGAAGTTCAAAATTGTGTTTTGGTGGACAATTATGTGCTGTTGTTGTGGGATGTGCATAGTCAAACCCCTTGCATGACATGCCAAAAGTATATCTTGGATCTTATTTTATTATAAATTGGCGCAAGGAGAGGTAGACTGGGATTTCACATTCTAGAAAATTTAAAGCTTACAGAGGCTGTGCCTTAATTGTCAGACCAGTCAAGTTAGGTTCAGTCACACACATTGAGGGTTCCAACCCACATTACCAGGCTAAAAATGTAGATTTTATGAAGTGTTAGCATGAGTCCTGCTTGTGTTTGAAAATTCTTAAAATCCCATAATCATGTCAATCAAATCATGTCATTGCTTATTTCAAGTGGGCAATCTACATACGAATTTTCAATCGTGTATCATGTACGGTTTAGGAGATATGCAACATTTCACTCCGAACTTTGAGACCCAATTTGAACCCCTTGAGATGTGAAATTTCAAAATTCTTGAGTGAGCGTCTACACACAAAGACAAATATAACCTCCAAATTGAATGTCACTAGGACCAGCCGCTTAGGCTGTGCTTTGATATATCAGTCAGTCAGGACTTTGAATTTTATATACCTATATGAGGTAGATTTTAGATCTCATTACCCTTATAACCCCCTCTTTTCTCATAGAGGAAAAAATATAAATAAAAAGACAAGTTTTCATTTAAATAAAAAGCCAAATTACCCTCACATCACTATCTTGCGAAAACGGATAATGTATAATTAGGTACATGTTCTTGAACACCACCCCTATTCATATTTTATACCAGTGGCTTGTGGATCACATATACCAAAAAGTCCATCAGTGCCCTACGTGTCCTGTATAATAACTTGTTCAGGGCTATGGTGGGGCTTCCTAGGTTCGGTTGTTCTCCTCTACAGACCGCATTTCTCAACCGATTCTCGTTAAATTTTGTAAGCAGGTTCTATAAGTACTATTGAGTTTTTGTTTTTATAAACTTACTAGCCGACTGTGGTGCGCTATGGAACGTTCCTAATCTATACTAATACGGGTTAATATAAGCCTATTGTAATGGCCTACCTACCTAACCTAACTATTCTAAAGAAATAGCTAATTCTAGTCAAACGATAATACCTGAAAATCGATACGGAACCCCAAATTGTAACAAACCAGAAAATCCAATAATCTTGGCCATCACGGCCCCAAATTGTAACCCCCCTTATCTTATCTAATAGTATGAGTTAGTTTCTATTTGTGTTTTTGTATTATAATTTAGTAAGAATTTTAAGATTTTTATATTTTACCTACAGACTCCGAATATTGACGCTTAAATTGACGTACCTAGTAGTCCTACCTAGCTATTTGTTGGTTAGTTCGTCATAATCTACATTGGCATGTGAAACATCTAGTGATATAGTGATACTCTACGTTGTGTAGGTATGTAGTAAACCTGATTCTTTTAAGGTATTACGAGATATCTGGAGATCCTAGATTCTATCTAAACACTAAATAGTCATAATGATTTTACATATTTACTTATGATCACCCCCACGTAAACTACGATTGTAAAAAAAAGTTCATTCTTAGAGATAATCAAGACAAAATAAGGTGTAGGTTCATAGGATTATCAGGAAAGTATGTCTAAGCGGAGGTCCGGAAATAAATCACAAATCTCGCCTTTCAACAAGGATAACTAAAGAAAGATCATTCTAAGAGATAATAAAGACAAAAATAAGGTTTAGGTTCAAAGGGTGATCAGGAAAGTATGGTTTAGCGGAGGTCCAGAAATAAATCGCAAATCACGCCTATCAACAAAGATTATTAAAGAAAGTTCATTTTAAGAGATAATCTAGACAAAATAAGGTGTAAGTTTAAAGGGTGATCAGGAAAGTATGGTCAAGCAGTGGTCCAGAAATTAATCGCGTATCACGCCTCTTAACAACGAATGTCAAAGAAAAATCATTATTAGTGATAATCAAGACAAAATAAGGTGTAAGTTCATTGGGTGATCAGGTAAGTATGGTCAAGCGGAGGTCCGGAAATAAATAGCAAATCACGCCTTTCAACAACGATTCTTAAAAAAGATCATTATATGAGAAAATTAAGACAAAATAAGGTGTAGGTTCATAGGATGATCAGGGAAGTATGTTAAAGCGGAGGTCCGGAAATAAATCGCAAATCACGCCTATCAACAACTACCTACTCCACGTAAACTACGATTGTTAAAGAAATGAATGAATGAATGAAAATACTTTATTGCATATCTTAAAAATAGAACTAGATAACTAAAAAAAATATCCACAATGGGTGGTCTTATCGCTAAGAAGCGATTTCTTCCAGGCAACCTTTGGATGGAGAGGATTTCATGGCTAAAGAGGTGGTTGGTGGTGCACATATAAATTAGGGGTCTAGCTAAATTAACTATATATTATACATTATAAGTAAAGCTATGTCACAAATATACGCACTACTTATATAGTATAAATACCTACATATGTTCTTGCATACTATACTATACAAATATAATACACAAATACAAATATATATATACATATATACTATATTTGCTTAAGTATATGGATGATAATTATAATAAATGTTCTTGAAGTACCATGATAACACATATAAAACGGTGCAGATAACAGCAAATACATGTGGAGACGAAGGGTGATATAGGCTATTTAAACAGGATTATTGAGGTAAAAACATTTCACCCTAACTTTGAAAACAACCAGAAAAGGTGATTGTCTTAATGAAAGCGGCAACGCGTTCCATAAGCGTACAGCCTCTACAGTAAAAGACTCATTGTAAAAACTAGTTTTGAGAGCAGGGAATTTATGAACAAGAGTTTCAGTTCATCAATATCGTTAGCTACTGGATCATTACGAGATTTACTAACACCTAAAGTTTTTAGAAAATTCCAGATCTTGGCTGGATCATTATTGGAAACAGATTGAATTGACGTCGTGTTGCATACACACACTCTATTGCAGCGATGCCGAGCCTGATGATATTTCTCTTTATTAGCTTCACTCGGATGTAATTTGTATTTGGTTTTCCTAGCAGTCTTTTTGCGCATTAGCATTTAGATATCATCTGTCAACCACGGAGCTGGCAGAAAGTTCATTCCAAGTGATAATCAAAACAAAATAAGTTGTAGGTTCAAAGGCTGATCAGGAAAGGATGGTCAAGCGGAGGTCCGGAAATAAATCGCAAATCACGCCTATCAATAACGATTGTTAAAGAAACTTCATTCTAAGAGATAATCAAGACGTATCAGGAAAGTATGGTCAAGCGGAGGTCCGGAAATAAATTGCAAATCACGCAGCTATCACCTCCACGTATACAACGATTTTTAAAGAAAGTTCATTTTAAGAGATAATCAAGACAAAATAAGGTGTAGGTTCATAGGATTATCAGGAAAGTATGGTCAAGCGGAGGTCCGGAAATAAATCGCAAATCGCGCCTATCACCTCCACGCTAACAACGATTGTTAAAGAAAGTTAATTCTAAGAGATAATCAAGACACGAAAACAACAATTGTAAAAGCAAGTTTGTTTTTAAAGATAATCAAGACGAATGTCTTTGTATGTTGTCAGGGTTGCGAGTCACGATGAATGTTCGGTACGATTAGACGACGAAAAACGCTCAATAACGTATTTACCTAGGATTTGTGAGCCTATTTTGGCATTGATAAGAAGATGCCGATCCAACTAGTGCTAGTCAGATACTTGGCTTTGTAGTTGGGTCTCGTCGGCACCCTTTGGGTACGTAACTCTAAAACGACTTTCCATAGTCTAAGGCCTATGTCACTGATCACGGCATTTGTTTATCGATGTATTGAATTCGATAAGATAGGAGTTTCGCTATCAGTGGCTCTGGCCATTATTGTTTGTGCGATAGTCGGTTTCACATTGTGCAGCAGGATATAATGTGAATGTGTTTAAAATGAGACGGTTTGTTGGTGGGTCCGTTGTGACCAACTGGGCGACAAGGCTGTGCGAGTGCTTGCGATCTTGTGTTCAGTTTATGTGTTTCTGTTGCTATGTAAGTTGTATTTTTATCCGCTGGGAACCGTTAACGGACCCCTGGAACATTGTTAGATACATATGACTCCAGTGCAATCTTAGAGTCTTCAAGTCCAGAATGAATTGGTTAATATTAGACAAGCGTGCTCCATCTTAGGCCACATCCTTATACTCGTAACATTTGTTTTATTACAGCGATTATTAGTCATAATAATTACACAATGTAGTCACGTCGTACCCAGTCGTAACTAATAACGAACTACAATATTTTTGAAATTCGATGTTTAGATTTTCTATTTTGGCTCCCTGACTGTTTACGATAAAAGTTTGCTCATTTTTTTATTTATTATGATTGTACGACGGGGAGACCTTCATCTCACCTGATTTTTCAAGCTATGATAATGCTGAAGATGGAAGCGTACTTCACCCGGAATCTTCAACAAATAGTAATTCTGAGCTATAATTTACCAACATCCATATCAACCCTCGATGTACCCACATAGCTCAAAGGAACCAATCTAACATGTAGGTACCAGTAGGTACTGATAGGTAAGGTGCTAGGTAGTACCTACCTATTCGTCACACGACCCATGTCAGATGACTATTCAGCGTTGCATATAGTCCAACAAACAAGGCTTGGCTTGGTAGGTACTGTACATAGAATGATACAACCCACACAAAATAAATTAAATATCCAAGTACCTACGCTTTTATGATCGCTTTCCTTATAATGTTCCAAATATCTTTATGGTACTTACACCTTTTTAATAAAACTGGATAATTTAAAATAAACAATAGCGATCTTATTGCTTGGAAGCTATTTCTGCCAAGCAATTTTAGTATGGACAAGATTTATGGCTAAGGAGGAGGCTGCTCTCCAATAGCGTATGGGGCCTTCCAATTGCTAAAGTAGCTTACACATGACTCTGACATGCAGTAGGTACCTACCTTCAAAATATAGGATTACTTATGTATAATAAACATCTATACTACCATATAATTACGTTTTAAAAACTAAAAAGAAAACCGTCTTCAATGAAAAATATGTATAAGAATACAAATTCGTTTACCTGGATGACCTATTTTTTTCAATTTTTTTATGACAGATGGACGAACATACAGACAGACGCGTGATCCTAGGGGGATATAATATAAGTGGTCCGTTTTTTCCTTACTTTTAATACACCCTAAGGATACCCAAATCGCTTCAAGTGTGACTATAATATCCCTCGATTTCTCCAGGATCACATCATCAGATCCTAACCTGATGGAAATGCGACCACCTGTGTAGTATACCCTTTTTAAAAAAAAAAACAAATCGGTCCAGGCGTTTTCGAGTAATCGGGGAACATACATAAAAAGACTCCTTGTTTTTGAAGTCTTTGAAGTTTGCACATAAAATAGATTACATTACAGAGAGACGTATGAACTTATTTATTTGGAATAAATAAGTTCATACGTCTCTCTGGCGCGACCATGGTGGAATAATCAGTTCAAAGGCAGATAAAAAAAAGTAAGGTGTAAGTCGGTACCCAAGTTAAAAATGTATAAGGTATGTTTAAAACATTAACAGACTCACAACCTTTTCCCCGTCGAGAATTCACCTCTGATCACTTCTCAGAGCAGCGTGGATTTATCAACCAGGGGGCAGGCAGAGGCACGACTAACCGTTCGGCGTATGCCCACGGTTTGCAAGTAACACTTTTCAAGTCCAGCCAATGCTATCGGATTCATGGACCTTGTCACCTAGGGCCATGTCGGTTTCCTCACGATGGGACTTTTACCGTCAGAGCATACGTACATAGACTTTTTTAAAACCGTAAATTTAATTGGTGCACGACATGCTCCAGATTGGAAGGCGGGCTCATACCCACGTGGCCACACAATTATATAAACGTTTATTTAAGTGCTTATTATACCTTCATAAATGAAGGATGCTAGGTCATCAAGCCACTTAGATTCATGCAAGTGTAATAGCACTTAGCATCCTAGCTAGCAAGCAAGTAAGATGGCTACCGTACTAGCTCCTAGTTAGCATCCAATATTACGGATGCAATTTAGGACGGTGTAACAAGAAGCGGTTAAAAAGCTTCCTATCCTAGGTCCTATCTAGGACGATTGATTGTTTGAAGGTGTAATAGAAAGCTAACTGTTATTACACCATCCGTAATATCGGATGTTAATAAGGATCAAGGGACGGTAGCCACATTTTTCTTGCTAACTAGGAGGCTAGCTGGCTAAGTGCTATTACACTTGCATAAATTCAGATGGCTAGGTGACCTAGCATGTGTGTGATAAGCACTTTAAAACAATAAGCAACACGCGTTAGAACCTTGATCTGTATTTAAAACCAGGCGTTTTGTCAACACAAATCAAGATATTTTTAAGGCTTTGAAGTCAATTAGGAAACAAAATAAGGCAAATTTGCTAGGTACATATTACGTTACATCAAATGTTTTTACTCTACTGAATACGATTAACGATTTTATGTGATAGGTCCAAGCGTGGTCGTGCAAGGAAGTACCCTGGCCCGACCGATTTAGATTTTAACGATTTTAAGATTTTACTGTAGATTATGTGTATTCTCTGTTGGTAGTCCAAATAAATAAATAAATTAAGATTTTCGCAGTAGGGCCTTAAGATAAGTTGAAAGCACGGACATTGGATCTAAATGTAGTAGACTCAGGGTCTTAAGATACGTTGAAAGCACGGACATTGGATCTAAACTGTAGTAGACTCGGGGTCTAAATAGATACTTATAGTACTTAGGTATCGACCTATAGAACTACGCCTGTGCCTTACCTACCTACCTACATAGCTGGTATAAAGAATACATTTGAATATTGAGTAAGTGCCTATAGCGAAAATAGTATTATTTAAAATATCTTAATAGTTGAGGGATTACAATATAATCTGAGATAAGATAAGTGTCAGTATGATAACAGCCAAAATTAATGTTACTGTTAATGTGACGTCTAATTAAAAAAAAAGTTATACGCCACGGAAGTGCTAAGCCTTCATCTTACCTGATTTTGAATTTATAAGGCCGAAAGTGAAAGCGCTCTTCACCCGGAATCCATTTGAGGAACTGGCTATCTTACCTCTAAACGCTGGAACACAAAAAAAATAGAATTTACGAATGCTATGATATAAGATCACAGTTCAGTGAATCTCTGCTAGATGGCGTGATCAGCGCTCAAGCTGAGTATCAATATGACACAAACATTCGGAATCTACCGTCAGGACGTCAGCACCCACGTAGCTCAGTTGGTTAGAGCGTTTCCGGCTAGGAAAAGAGGCGGGTTCGAGTCCTGTCGCGGGTTGTGAATTTTCCTTTGTGTCATTAGAACATTTATAAATGTTGTGACCAAGTGCGATCACTAGAAACAACCATTTTAATTTTAGAATTGTTGTTATGGCGACAGAATAGGTAAGATTGTGGTAGCTGACGGACTTTTTTTTTATTGTACGGCGAGGAAGTGCTTGGCCTTCATCTCACTCTAACAAGTTGAGATAAGGCCGAAGATGGAGGCGCGCTTCACCCGGAATCCTCAACAAACTGAGGAACTGGCTATCTTACCTCTGAATGCCGGAACACAACATTTTTTTAAGAATTGTTATTATGGCGACATAATTAGGTAAGATGGTGGTAGCTAGCCAGGCGGACTTGAACAAAATCCTACCACCAACCAAACCAAGCACAATATATTGTACTCCCCATGGGGATCGAACCCGGGACTTTGGATCTGAAATCGGTGGGTTGAACCACTAGACCACAGAGGCGGTTGAACTTATAGGACTTAAAAGTCCTATAAGTCCAATCACCAACCAAAAGCTAGAAATCCTAATTTACAACGGATATCGTGATTAATATAACGCTAACGTTCGGATGATGGGTTGGCGAGTGGCGAGACATGTTCATTGCCTCCACTTACAATTATGATAGACGCGAAGTAGGTTTACATTTTTTTATGAGTGATAGACCATTGTTTGATAGGCCACAATCTCAGTATAACTATTCTCCAACATTCGGAAGGCCTTATCGGATCGAATTCGGAAACTTGCGATGGAGGTGGCGAGATTCCGAAAATCCAAAATCTAAAAAAAATGATTTTAGTATTCGAAACATACACTGGACCCTGATTCTACTAAACCAATCGCTTCACTAAGACAATTATGGTAGGTATAGTCGCAGAATGGCCAATTTAAGTGCTTTTTGGTGTTACAGTGGCTATTCTGTGACGATACCGCCCTTCGTCTGTTTTTCACCGCACGAGTACAATCTTGGAGTCTGCAAGTCTATAGTGAATAGGTTCATAGTGTATTACCGTGTGCCCCCACCGTTCATACGTGGGGGCAGATAGCCATAAGTGCTACCATCTGCCCCCACGTGGGGGTCGTTCGTGGGGGCAGACGGTAACAATTCGTTCTTTTTAGACAAGCGTGCTCCATCTTAGGCCACATCTTTACTTTTTTTACATGTAGGTAAGCTGGTGGTCAAACGCTTGACTACCACCAATAAAAAAAAACATAATCATAGCGAAGGGATTGGTTTGCGATTGGACACAAGTTATACAAGGAAAGATTGATAAAGGCAAAGCGTTCATAATGAATGTGGATTTAAACAGCCAAGTCAAGTCAAGCCAAGACTTAATAGTAGTGTAGGTACCTAATTTGATGAAGTTTTTTTTTTATTGTACGACGGGGAAGCATTTGAAATTCATTTCACCTGGTTACAAGTTGAGATAAGGCCAAAAGTAGAGTCGCACTTCACCCGGTATCCTCAACAATCTAGGGAGCTGGCTATCTTAACTCTAAATGCCGGAACACAACAATTTTTAGAATTGTTATGGCGACAGAATTAGGTAAGATGGTGGTAGCTAGCCAGGTGGACTTAAACAAAGTCCTACCACCAAAACCAAGCACAGTATTGTACTCCCCCTGGGGATCGAACCCGGAACCTCTGGATCTGAAATCAGTGGGTTGAACCACTAGACCACAGAGGCGGTCCAGTATCTTAGGAGGTGTGATATTCCTTCTAGTGGGCTACCCTGGGCAACGAAGTCACTGACGTCACAAGCTCAATGGTGGCAGGATCTGTAAAAGTCTAACAAGCGGTTACCCTTCAGCCGAGGTCTGGCCTCGGTTTCCACTGCCTTTTGGGAAAGCTCGCTCCAATAGATATCATACTTGCTTTTTGGGTAAGGCCGGAGCCTAGAGCCTTACCCATCAATTGTGTTATAATCCATACATTTATACAATTACTGTGACGCCCTGCTTCCTGAAGCAGCGTGCTGTGGCATGGGAAACTCTAGGTACTGGCCAATAGTGCGTGAATTAAAGCCGAGCGTGAGATGATCCTGTAGTAAAGAAAAATCCCACTTTTGGAACATAGATGTAGTCTTTCTGTGAATTATAATTTGGTTATAACACTAATAATTATAATAATATGCCTACTGATTTACCTAATATGGGCACAAGATTGAGAAGACAAGCAATTGGGACCGCTGCCAAAACGAACCGCGTTACGGGGGATATGAATAGGTACCTACTGCCATTGACATAGGTACGTCATTTGTAAATACATAGCACCCAAACACAGAACAATTATATATATTCATCTCGTTTTTGTGCCGCATGGCAATCTATCTACTGCACTATAGCGAAAAGCACAAAAGGCTCATATTGTAGACCTCATCCCCGCCAAGGTTTTTCCCAGGCATGCTTCGAGGTCAAGGGCATAGAATATTTAAAAAGTTTGCACCTGTCTTTTTCAACAAGGCGGGTATCGGGTGTTCCGTGTTGTTGTCGATTATTTTTAAGTGAAATCTTTTTTAAGCGCTTTGCGCATTTTCGAGATGGGAAATATCCATTGAACTAGCGACACCATACACCTTACCGACACCACTTTTGACACATTTGACTTTAAACACATTGTCACGTTATCTGTACGATCGAGGTACGGGTAAGGACCGTTCGAAGACTGCCTCTACCTATTGACGACAGACTTCGTTTTCACTAACGTCGCTCCCAGAGTGCCACTGTTTTTAACCGATTTAAAAAAAAGGAGGAGGTTCTCAATTCATCGGAATCTTCAAAATATTAACGGCACACTTAAGCGAGGGGTGTATTACCTCAAAAGTAAGGAAAAAAAACGGACCCCATGAAGGATCACGCGTCTCTTTGTCTGTCTGTCTGCCGACCATCTGTCATCAAAATAATTGAAAAAAATACATCATCCAGAACGAAGTTGTATCATATTCTTCATTGAAGTCGGTTTTCTTTTTAGTTTTTAAAACGTAATTGTTTTTTATTGGTAAGCTATTAGCCTTAAGGCTTGCATGGGTATTACATGGGCTTGGATGCATGCGAGCTGTTTCAGAATCTGCCTACAGAACATAGTGAGCTAAGTCAAATCATAAAATGATAACAACACAACAATTATATAATATGCTATTATACTTATTGTTACGAACAAAACACGTAAGGTGATAGAAAACACCTCTGCTTATTATTTGTTTAGTTTCTCAAACATTCGGAAAGCCTTATCGGATCGGATTCTTTTCTTTTTGGTTGGTCAAAATCTTTAAATGGTCTTTATTCAGTATTTCACCGGCATCTATGACATCTATATTTTAAATAATATCTTGGTGCGCTCGAACCCTACAAGTTTTGAAATTAACAACAACGATTTATAGAATTTGTTAAAGCGCTCATCTACAATACGATTATGGGCACTTAGATATCGCCACCAGTCGCCATTACCATATCGTTGGTTTTTCTTTGTAATTTTCACCATATACATTTTTATTCTTATTTTACGAGCCTTCCCTTACACGCCAAACAAGAAGCTATAAAAAAAATTAGTAAAAAGTACCACGGCGAAGTGCTTGGCCTTCATCTCATCTGGTTAAAAAATTAAGATAAGGCCGAAGGTGGAGGCGTCCTCAACAAACTGAGGAACTGACTTTCTACCTATAATTGCCGGAACAAGTGTGTCTGTGCAAGTGTATATAAGTAATAACATCTATGCGTAATGTTAGTTAGTCCGAAATAAAGTTATTATTAAAAATTGTTAATACGTACAGAACCCTGGTACAGTTAATCGACTTAAGGTAATTTAGTTCTAATTTATAGCTGAGTGCAGTTTACAGATGCTTTGCTTCGCACGCGCTGCTTGCCACTTGCGTTTGACATTGACTTGACCACGGTCAGCCTTACCTTGCCTTCGTAGTCAGTTGGTGTTTTCATGGGGGACCGTGCCATGTTGTTCAAAATGCCTCGAACAGTCTTCTACTAGGGTTTCAGCCGTTTGTGTCAGATGAAGGTATTTTCTCTTATAATTCTCTCTTATTAACTACGCACATTCATATTATTAAAAGTTAATCGTGTAAGAGTAGTAGAGCTCTACTACTCTTACAAAAACTTTCTTACTTTTTTCCTTGTGAAAGGGCACGTCCGGGGAAGTATCACCATATCTATTTCGGTTGTGAAAGGTGTGGTTGTGACGGATACGAGGCGTAACACCTTTATGCCTCAAGTTGACAGGCGCAATGCAGTACCGCGTAGGTTATGTTCCATGTCGATGACCAATGCAGTAAGGCTTTGTTGTAGGTAAGAGATGCACTTAACATCTGGTGGGCTGCTTGCTTGTTCCGTCTCCAAATTGTATTGAAAAAAAAATTTTTGATACCTACCTAGTATTTCATCTGTTTATTTGCACCATACTGCTTCTACTTATCATGGTACGCACTTTCTAGAGGAAGTTGATACAGGCTATCAATCCGATAATTATTAAATTTTGAGATCATGAACATAAAATACTTACAGCAAAAGAGGTTTCAAAAAAATCAAATTTCAAATCAACTTACGCATAGTCTAAATGTAAACCTTTACTAAATGCATGAAGTTCTATTTATAAATGTTATATTTTGAAAGTGTTCCAACAACTTTGGGCACATAATCATCATACATTATTTATTTTGTCTTGTACTTTTCGATAACTCTCACAGTTTCAGACACTTGCCCTCCACTGAGGGCCACTGCCCTGAAAAAAAACTTACTTTGTACAGTAACTCTGCCTTCGGCGCTGTAGGTTGCGGGTTCGATTATATGATTCGACTAGCTTTTGCACGCGGCTTCGCTCGCGTTAAGAGGTATTATTATTAATTAGGTATAGTTTTTGTGGCTTTACTTTTGTTTAGCGTGTGTAAAAAATTAAGGCCTACAAAACTTAAAAACGACAGTACATTCTTCAACTTCTCCATTAACGTTCAGATTTTATTTAGCCATTTAAAAAAAGTCTAACCGACAAAAGCTATACTTAAACTAAACGAAAACAAAACAAATGCCAAATACAAAGCTATAGAGTCTATAACCAAAACTACTAAACCGAAACAAAACAAATGCAAAATCTCAAAATTCTTTCTTAGGGGATGCCTACGTCATAGTAGCTTTATGCTAATGCTAAGTCTCAGCCCGATCGTTTTAAAATTGACAAAGTTTCAAACAAACTTTCATCCCCTATTTTATCCCCTTGGGGGTAGAATTAATCAAAATCCTTTCTTAGCGAATGCCTTCGTAACATCTACCTGCATGCCAAATTCAGCCCGATCCGTCCAGTGGTTTGGGCTGTGCGTTGATAGATCACTATGTCAGTCAGTCAGTCACCTTTGAGTTATATATATTTAGAAGATGATATACAAGTAAAGTACCTACTCCTTTAACCATGAGTTCCTATTCACCCAAAAGTTGTCTGCAAGAAATCGCTTCTTATTGATAAGGTTTTGGGTTAGGTATTTAACCACTGAGATAATCTCACACAGTTATCAACACTGCAATTAAAGTGTGCATTTATTGTAATAAATGCTACTCTGAGCACACTTTTCTTAATCTCTCTTTTTTCACCTGAGTGTTCAAGGCTCTCTCTCGTTGCTGATTCTCCTCTCTTGCAAAGCCAGAATTAGAGAAAAGCCGCGACCGGACGTCATAGTAGTTGGGCAAAATAAAATAAGGTGCGTAAGTCCCCTTACTAATATGAAAATGTTAAAATCTGTGAAAAAGTGCTCTCAAAATCGTAGCTGTGGTATCCGTGGTATACCTACCCTTCCAGCAAGATGTCATAAAAGTCGACCAAGGGGTTTCACCAAAAAGGCAGCTTCCTTAAGATAAAAAAAAAACATTAACTTGGAACGCCAAAACTCCCACATCTTTCTGTTTCTCCGACAAAGGTTGCCCGCAAGCAATCTCTTTTAGCTATCAGGCCGCCCATTGTACTTATCACTATGTTATCTAATGTTCGATGACATTTATGTGTAACCTAAAGCGCTATTCAATTCAATTCACCATCCAATCCATCTGATGCGCGGTGAGTATGGCAATTACAGTTTTGGAGAAAGATATTTCTATATACTTAGTGTTGAACAATAATTTGCTTTTGATGAATGGATGAATGAATGAAAATTCTTTATTTGACACCAAAAACACATAGAATAATTGTCAATTTAATACTAAAGTAAACAGTACAATGGGCGGTCTTATCGCTTAAAAACGATTGTGAGAAACGTGATTTTCAACTTGTGGACTAGCATTGTCGTGTCCACTTTCCGGCAGCGTAAGTCATCACGCACTGATTGAATACTTAACTTTTTTTTTTTTTGACAACCCTATTTGTTATAAACTACCCACAGCCCACTGTGACCTGTTAGCAAGATGGCTGTCCTGATGAGCATGTATGCAAGAGCAAATATGAGAGGTGGACAACAAAATCTAGCATGAATTAAAATTGCATTATTAAATGAACATAATAATATAATGACTGTAAATGAGATAGGTACCTACTTTAATGCTTAACCGAGCGGTGTTTTTTTTAATTGTTAAGAAAAAAGACCTTGTCGCTCAGCGACCACGTCGTCCCATAAAATGTGATTACTTAAACTAACAAACATTAAAAAATAAACTGAAAACAACTGTGCAAGTAAATTAAAACAAACAATTTACAATTTTAGTAGATAAATTTAATTGAGAATTAACTCAAACCTGCAATGGCCAATAAATTGAGAATTTAACAAATTGGAAAATAGTTATATCGATTTTAGGAAAAGGTAGTTATTAGTCTGTGGAGCTTGGGAATTACTACGCAGAATTCCCACGACAACGACGCGGCTGTTCAAGCTCAATTCATAAATTATGAATATTTCAAACGTACTTGAAACTATGGCTGTAGCATTTAACCGTCTCTGTGGTCTAGTGGTTCGATCCCCAGGGTGAGTAAAATATTGTGTTTGGTTTGGTGAGATGATTGGCCTTCACCCCACCAAACCAAGCACAATATTGCACCTCCCCGTCTTACAGTGACAAATAAATAAATATTACAGGACATTAATTTTACACAGCGCCATCTAGCCTCAAACTAAGCATAGCTTGTAATGTGGGAACTAGATTACGGATAGAATGATGTTTGTTCTGTGCTGGGTGTTGTTTTGTATGATAAGTACATACTTTGTAAATAACATTATTTACAAAAAAAAAACGTGATTTATTATTACTTTAGTAATCTAGCTCCCATAACACAGCTTTGCTTAGTTTGGGACAGATAGCGCTATGTGATATGATTTGTATAATTATTATTTGTATCGAACTAGGAAGTGTGACAGCTGTAACACAGGGACTTCCCTAGCACAGTTGTCAGAGTTTTTAAGTATCACTCAAGCTATAATTTTGATTTTTAAATTTAATGTACAACCTAGATTAAGTGTTTCTTGAAATAAATAAATTAAAATAATATTAAATAAAAATATGAATGTCCTGTAATATTTATTTATTTATTCTGTTATCTATACGTACGTACGTACATTAATATAGTACATTGCACTTATAAATATTTTCACCACCAGGTCAACGCAGTAACTCCAGTATCGGAGACACGGCAGATCGAAGTAGGCGAGGTGGTGGAAGGGAGCAAAAAGAAACACAATAAGATTAAAACCTCGAAATATTCGCTGCTCCTCTTCCTGCCCCAGAATCTCTCGGAGCAGTTCCGAAGAGTGGTCAATTTCTACTTTCTGATGGTGACCGTGATTGCAGTCGTTATTGGTGAGTGCTAACTGACATAGACCGATTTTTTGTTCTTTCTCCTTGTAGAGTCTCCGCGATTGTGAACAGGCGGTAGATTTGACGTTTCAAAATGATCCTAAAAAATCTTAATGAATAAAGAAATTTTGACTTTGACCTAAGGACTTTGTTTAAGTCCGCCTTGCTACCTTACATAATTCTGACGCCATAACAACAATTCAAAAAATTGTTGTGTTGAATATAAATGTTTGTTCTATGGTTGGGTGTTGTATCATATAATACGTAAGTACTTAAAAAATAAGTATATAAGTAGGTATTTTATTCGTAATCTATTCTGTAATCGATTCCGAACAGGCGGTAAATTTGTCGTTTCAAAATGATCCTAATTTTTTTTTATGAATGAAGAAATTTTGACTTTGACTTTCTAATTTCCATATTACAAGCTACCTGTGCTTAGTTTGGGGCTAGATGGCGCAGTGTCAAATGAATGTCCTGTAATATTTTCTCGCCTGGTGTCAAGTCATAAGAATTCAATTAAATTCTTTATTTCATCTATAAACAATTAACATTGCACTAAGATTGGTCACACATACAGATTGGTAGATTATAAAATAATTAACACAAATCAAGAAGTTACAGAATCGACGTTATAAAATATGAGGTAAGTAAATAAGATCAGCAAAAAGTTTCGTCAAATTGTATGAGTAAACATTTCTATGTCATCAAGCGCTTCTTTCTTAATATAATAGCTTGTTTCCATCAATTGTTTCACATACTTTGTTTACACATAATTTAAAGTTAAGAAGCGCAATCAACAGACTTAGACACTGGCTATCTCCTACTATCTACTATCAATATCAACTAATTTAACGGCTTACCTTTAAATGCCGGAACACAATAATGAGAATTTGTTGTTATGGCGTCATATTTAGGTAAGATAGATACAAGGATATTGTTTCCCCCTGGATATCGACCCCGGGATTTCTGGGTCTGATACCGGTAAGTGAACCACTACACCACAGAGGTGGTCAATATTTGGTTGTTGGCTCTCGGTAAATATACCCACCTCTTTTATTTTTATTTTTTATTGATGATAACAAAAGGTTTGACCACCAACTCACCTGAAAAAAAAGTAAAGGTGTGGCCTAAGATGGATGTATTATAAGAACCTGTTTACAAGACTCCAAGATAGTATTAGTGCGGAAACAGACCAGGGCTCCAATCTTTTACGGTATAAATGATTAAAGTAGAGGGAAATCGATTGATCTCAATATTTAAAAATGTTCTAAGCGATTGTCCATGTTATCTATTCCCCGGCCTTATGCACAAGGTCTGTAGCAAAATCTATCTGTAAAAGTGATAATCTTTGATATCTCGGAAATACCATAAATCTTATCAGTGCCAGGTGCCAGATGTTAAGTGAGTTCTCTTTACAGTTAATGGCTGACGGATTATACGAGGTCTTTTGGGCTCTGTCGTTTAAATATTTCGTTCCTCAGTTTCGTTTTGTACCTCAGTTAGTTGAGGGTCCGGGTGAAGTGCGCCTCCACCTTCGGCCTTATCTCAAATTGAAATTAACAAAATAAAAGTTATCTCAACTTGAAACCAGGTGAGATGAAGGCCAAGCGCTAAACCGTCGTACAATAAAAAAAAAACCGGTGATTTTGAATTCGGAAGTGTATATTGAAATATGTTTGAATATAGAATAACAAAAAAAAAGTACACTTACAGCATCGCGTCGTTATAATTCTGTCAGGGGGGGTACCACGACCTGTTACAGCATTCTTGTTTTAATATTACTTTACTTTCGTCACTATCTATCCAGTGTAGAAAAAACGAGACAAAAGTAATGTAAGATTAAAACGAGAATGCTATAAGACTTTGTGGTTAGGCCTCAGGTCTCAGGATAATGAATCTTAGATACTAAGCAAAATGTCAAAAGGCTTCACTGTTTCGAACAGCTAACATCCATGTACTACGATGAAGCCATGTCTGCGGACTATCGAACGCTGGTATTTAGAATTCTAGCGTGGACATACCAGCAGTCATGACCAATTTCGTGAAAGACCTCCAGAATCCGCCTTCACTGAAATAAAATCGTTGCTATGGGACAATTAATAGTCGAAAATCATCATGTCATAAAGATATATAGAGGCTTAGGGACAACCATTCAAAAGATCTTTCATGAGGATCCCCATTTGCTTTCCGACGATGATGAGGCGACTCGCGTCAGAAGGTGTAAGAAAACTCATCAAAGGTTCTACTAAGGAGAGGTAAATCACGTACTTAATAGACATCGTCTCTGGTGAGGAATCGAACCCATCTATGCCGATCCTAATTCCAAACAACAATCCACAATCTGCTTTTCAAGACTTAAGTCGGCCTAAGCGAGCAAAAGGCGAAAGTCTTTCGCTCTCGAGCTATATCAAAAAAGATGATTGCTGCAGACTTTCGATGCAAAAACCGGTCATTTTGCAACGATTGCACTTGAAGATCGTAGAACGGCAATTCAAAGTGATACCTGTACCACAAGTCATCGACGAACTTCGAAAATCTATAGGTTACTAAAGACGACATCATCCTGAACTACTATACCACGATAACGCAAGCTCACTCAGCGTTCGTCAAATTCAGTATTTAAAGCAGGAAAATACTTAACAAACCTCATATCATAGCTCAGTTGGTAGTAACTCTGCCTTCTGCGCTGTTGGCTGTGGGTTCGATTCCCACCCAGTTTGTTCTGGGTTTGGGTGTTATATCATATATTACGTAGGTATGTATTTACAAAAATTTATCCTATCCGTAATCTAGTTCCCATATTACAAGCTAGAAGCATGGCGCTGTGTAAAATTAATGTCCTGTAATATTTATTTATTTATCCTTCATACAGCCCTAACAATTATACATTAATAATAAAATAAAAAAACATTGACAAAGGGAACAATAGAAAAAAATACAGGTCTTATTCTAACTGTGGGTGTGGTATCATATAGTACGTATGTATTTATAAAAGTATTCAAGTATTCTATCCGTAATCTAGTTCCCATATTACAAGCTATGCTTAGTTTGGGGATAGATGGCGCTGTGTGAAATTAACATCCGGTAATATTTATTTTTCCTACAAAGCTAAAAACTAAAGCAATGGATATCTGCCTAACACCCTGCCTTACTTAGAAAAACTTAGGATATGCCAACGAGGAATGGAGCGGAGCTACATGGGTCTGAAGCTAAAAACCTCCGAAAAAAAACAAAAGCCAAAGACATTGTAAAGCGGGTCCTAAGCCTTTAATGGAAATGGGCGGGACACCTACAAAGAACATCAGCTGACAAATGGTGCCAAATAGCCACCAACTGGATCCCGCGAGACAATCAACGCAGGAGAGGCAGACCTATGACCAGATGGGATGACGACATAGTCAGAACTGCAGGCAATCTATGGTCCAGAAAAGCCAGAACTAGGTTACAATGGAATGATTTGGAGGAGGCTTTCACCGCCACAGGCGGTGCATACCTACTAGATGCATAGCTATAATATAAGTCAACTTTTATTTCATTTAATTTATTATTTAAGTAAGAACATTGTAAATAACTTAGGTATAATAAAGCTCTTTTTATTTTATTTATTATTTTATTATATTTATTTAATTATTTATTTACTTAGTCTACGCCCCATAGTAATATACCTTAAAAAAACTAACATACATATTACCTTTATTCTTAAGCTGAAGTCTCGTAATAAGAAGGTGTGTCTCCAGTGGATTCCTTCTCACGTTCATTTGAAGGAAAATGATGAGGTGGACTTACTTGCAAAGCAGACGATAGGAGATGAAATTCCATTGAATCAGTTGCCTTTTTTTTTCAGATATTGTTAGGCTAATTAAAATTAAATGTACAGAGTTGTGGCAGGAGTACCTACTTTGACGTAAGGTCACGGGAGAAGGAAATCTGGTATAGAACCATCCAACCTCTAATACATAAACATCCATGGATTGATACCACTTTGTTAAATATAAATTATTTAAAATCTGTCCTCAGAATGCGCTCCGGACATATCATTAGTAATAAATTCGCTTTTCTCATGAAAAAAGTTTCATCGCCAAATTGTGATGATTGTGGGGTTATCGAAGATGTTCAGCATATTTTGTTGGAGTGTAGCAGAAATGCAGCATTTAGACTAAACTGTTTTGTCAAAAGTCGCTTGCTAGATGTAGGTAGTGTAAATAGCATTTTATCCGACCCTTCTTCTGAAGATGTCGAGTTTTTGATTAAGTTGTTAGAGTTAGATTTAGATAAGTAGTAGTAAGTAATTAAGTGTGTTAAAATATGTTTTTTTTATGTTATAATTTATTTTTCTATAGCTTTATGGGCGATGTGGTTGCTAGGCGACAAAGCCCTTAAAAAAAACTGTACTACCTATAACTATTTATTGGCGCGTAAAGTCTGTACGTGACTTACTTGTGTTGTGTTTAATAATTGTCCGCGATAGCTTCTAAACACAACACTCGCAACACAAACTCTTAAACTCACTACTCACTGGTACTCGCAACACCAACGATTTAAAATCATTGTAATGTCTTCGTGGTTCAAATGTTCCGGTCCGCACGGTGAAGAAGCAGTCGACGCTTTCATGTCGGCCATTTTGAACACCACAACTTTGGAGTGGAATAAATGTTTTGTTATCTTATTACAGCTAATTGAATAGTGTATTAAACTACGTAAGAATTGCTTTGAAAACCAGTAAGTAGTACTTAGTCCTAGTTGTTTTTTCTTCAAACGACAAAGCTTATAAGGCACAGTCGATATCATAGATGAATTATAACTCACATCTTAATGAAATAAATGATAGCGATCTTTCAGGCAACCAAAAATTCGACCAATTTTTGTTTACAATGAGTCAGCCGATTATGATGTTTATGGAGCGAGTCTTCCTAGAAAATGCTAACTGACTCTCTTTTGGAAGTTTTCGGGTAACTGGGTAACGGACGTTAACAAACGCGGACTTGGACGATTTCAAACTTGCAGTGCGCATTAAACATGATTTCTCGTATAGTCCCTTTGTTACTCTTATATTACAAGCATTGAACAAGGAAACAATGTTCTTCGCACAAAACCGGGTAGTGTACTAAGATACATACGTTCTTTATTATTAATTACATTGCCAGCTATGTACCTCTACAAGGATATAAATATTCTTCCTACATTACTCGGTTTCGTTAAAAGATATCGTTGTTTCCTATCTTATAAATAGAATATCAACCAAATGTGTATGATAGCTAGTTTTGCGTCTCAATTCGAGCCATTTAATCATAATTATCATTTTTGTATTACAGCCGCTTCATTTAACCGGTGGCCTATCGTAGGGAAATAAAGCAATAGCT
The DNA here is from genome assembly GCA_951394065.1 of Venusia cambrica. Taxonomy (NCBI): domain Eukaryota; kingdom Metazoa; phylum Arthropoda; class Insecta; order Lepidoptera; family Geometridae; genus Venusia; species Venusia cambrica. The sequence goes on along the minus strand of OX596044.1, from coordinate 3,230,155 downwards.
AATATATTATGATAACGGCTAGGTATCGTCATAGACAGGAGATAGCGGGCATCGTACCACATTCTGATACGTATACCAAATCAAATCGGCTATTTAATAATAAAGAACACAACATTTCAATTAAAGTAAAGTATTATTTGTAGTAAAGTAAAAGTTACAAGCAAAACAAAAAAATAAAATTTAAGTGTCTATTTGTCATGTCAAAATAACAGCTTTTTTCTAAATGCACAATGAAAGAATCTACAGTACTTATAACAAAAAACTTTTTTACTGTCTGTCTTGTTTGTTCCGGCTTATTTCCGAATCGGACCAATTTTGACGGGACTTTCACTGACAGATATTTGATGTTATAGAGAGTAAAAAAAACAAAAAAAGGGGTTCCGCGCAAACAAATAAAAACGATGTAGTCAAACGAACAAAAGAACTATCTCAAACTTTATCTTTTAACTAGCTTTTGCCCGCGGCTTTATATTAATTAGGTATAGTTTTTGCGGCTTTACTTTTGTTTAGCGTGTGTAAAAAAATAGGGCCTACAAAACTTAAAAACGACAGTACATTCTTCAACTTCTCCATTAACGTTCAGATTTTCTTTAGCCATTTTAAAAAGTCTAACCGACAAAACCTGTACTTAAACCAAACGAAAACAAATGCCAAATACAAAGCAGAGTCTATAGCCAAAACTACTAAACCGAAACAAAACAAATGCAAAATCTCAAAATCCTCAGGGGATGCCTACGTCATAGTTGCTTTATGCATGCAAAGTCTCAGCCCGATCGGTTTAAAATTGACAAAGTTTCATACAAACATTCATTCCCTATTTTATCCCCTTGGGGGTAGAATTAATCAAAATCCTTTCTTAACGGATGCCTACGTCATAACATCTACCTGCATGCCAAATTTCAGCCCGATCCGTCCAGTGGTTTGGGCTGTGCGTTGATAGATTACTATATCAGTCAGTCACCTTTGAGTTATATAGAAAAAAAATAAAGCGCTGTGTGTTTTTAACACGTCTAAGCGAAAACTTTATTTCCAGACAGTCCAGTATCACCATTCACGAGTATAGCTCCGCTCAGCTTCATGGTGCTGGTGACTGCTGCGAAGCAGGGTTATGAAGACTGGCTGCGACATAAGGCTGACAACAAGGTCAACAACCAAGTTGGTAAGATTCATCACCTGTTTTACTTCCCAGTCGGTTCCGTACCCAAAGGGTGCTAATGGAACCTTATAACTAAGCCTCCGCAGTCCGCCCGTCTATCGCTAGCTATCAGCAACCAGTCACAATATTGTACTCCCCTGAGTACAATATTGTGACTGGTTGCTTGGTTTGGTTGGTGGTAGGACTTTTTTTGTCCGCCTGGCTAGCTAACACCATCTTTCATAAGTCTCCCGAACAACAATTATACGAGTAATTCTGTTGTGTTCCGACATGAGAGATTAGATAGCCAGTTCCTGAGTCCAACGAGGCACAATATTGTGCTTGGTATGGCTGGTGGTAGGACTTTGTTTTGTTCCGCCTGGCTAGCTAACACCATCTTTCCTACGTCTCTCAAGCAACAATTATATACTGTTGTGTTCCAGCATCAGAGGTAAGATAGCCAGTTCTTCAGTCTGTTGAGGATTTCTACTTGACACCAGTCTTACTTGACATGAGTGAGGAGGCTTCCCCATCGACAAAGAATCGAATGCTTATCCAAAAAAATTCCGTTGATAATGTGCAGTCAGTTTATATTTGAAAAAAGCCTAAAAGGTTTTCTGTGTATCACTCAATGAAATCTAAGTGTCGGTATCTTTGTCTACTATTCTTTATAGTAGGTAATATAAGTACTAAAAGCCGAATGTAATTAGACTGCTGGCTTGAATACAACTGGAGTCACCTTAGCTCCGTTAGTAGAACTCTACCTTGAGCTGTAGGTTGTAGGTTCGATTCCCACCTGGAACATACATTTGTGTGATGAATATAGGTGTTTGTTCAGTGTCTGGGTGTTATTAGTATGAATGCTAATGCTTGTTATATTGTACACCTAGTTTGAAGCTCATAGGTACCTATTATAGTTTTTACTTTGAGACAAGTTAAAATACGTACTAAAAATCACGTTTCTTGTATTATAGACAAAAGCTGAACATTTATAGTCTCTCTCAAATGCCACAAACCGCTAGTTTTTTTACAGGACAGTATTTTACAGAGCGCCATCTAGTTCCAAACTAAGTAAAGCTTGTAATATGGGATTTCGATGACGGACATGATACTCATATACTTTTTTTTAAATAGATACTTATCATACAATATCAATAGAATATCATCGTGCATAGATTGGGGGGTATTCCACACTCCCTCGTTGTTTTCATAAATCGTAGTACGGAGAAAAGTTTAACAACAATTCGATATTGTTGTGTTCATTGAAAGCCAGGTCCTCAGACCGTTGAGGATTCCGGGTGAAGTGCGCTTCTACCTTTGTCCTCTTTTTTTTTATTGTGTGACGGGGAAGCTTGGCCTTAATCTCACCTGGTAGCAAGTTGAGATAAGGTAGAGGCGCGTTTCATCCGAAATCCTCAATAAACTGAGGAACTATCTTCCCTCGAAATGCCGGAACACAACAATTTCAGAATTGATATTATGACGACAGAATTAGGTGAGATGGTGGTAGCTAGCCAGGCGGACTAAACAAAGCTCTACCACCAACCAAACCAAGCACAATATGTTGTACACCCCATGGGGATCGAACCTGAGATCTCTGGATCTGCCGTGCTACTCTACAAACCGATTGCGATATATTCGAAACGATACGATAGTCTTCCGAATAATCGGAAACAACGGTACTCTGAAAAACATCGAAATAATCATCGTCTGTCGAAAGTTGTATCGAATGCTCGGAACGAATGACAACAAAATGCATGGCATGGATAAAAATCTTTTGCCACAAATCTCTTTGGTTGATGGTCTAGATCCGTTTTTATGTCAAAGTTTGTTGACTTTGTTTTTTTATGTTTCATTCTTTTAGTTACCCATTACGGAAAGGCTAAAGTTATACAACCATACCACTTATTGTTCTCTATGGTCTAATCACCAGCTAGCGCGCGTCACCATTTTGAGCTACAGTTACCTTAGGTAAGTAGGTACCGATGGTATAAATTTGGCATGGTGTAAAATAGGATCGATCGATGGCGCGGAAGTACCTACGGGACCCTTCCCGACATGATAACATGAGCTACACGCCAACGCTTGATCATCAACGTTGAACGTCTTGCTAGATTTATTTAACCCTGCATAGAGATCTAGCAAGGGATCTGCTAATGGCATCCGGCCGCACTATGGCAAGGAGGCTATTGCAAGATTTGACACAACTTTTAACTTCCTAATCGGCAGTGATAATACTGTCCAGCAGTAGCAAAAAGTAGGTTGCATGTTACTTACCTATACCTAACGTCTACCTACCTACGTAGTTAACATAATATGATAGAAAACATTGTCTGAAACCAATTTCATTTACATTGTGATTGGATTCAATAAACTCACCATCATCTTTAACTTTTGAAGTTGTATGTAACCCAAACCTTAGAAGGTAGGTACCTAAGTAGTTAACATAAACACTGTACCTAGGTACCTCCTATAGAAATAATTTGATTGGACTTTTTGATTGGATTGGATAAGTAACCCAAAGTTTATTAGGTAGGTACCTAAGTCAACATAAACATTGCAGGTACCTTTATACCAACTACTTAAAGAATTTGATTTAACTCTCTTCTTTCATGTTCTATATGTATAGGTAGGTACAAACTTATTTTAAGTTGTTTTTTCTGATCATGGTAGTATTTGGGACGAACAGAAGAAATCGCACCATTTTACCTAAAACAAGAATGCCTACATAATTAACATGGCAGAAGAGAGTCAAATCGTAGTAGGTTTAATAGTAGAGGTACCTTTAATGTTTTGTTAACTTTGGTACCTACCTAATAAACTTTGGGTTACATATAACTTTAAAAGTTACAGATGGTGGTGAGTTTATTGAATCCACCTACAAGGTAAATCGAGAGTCCACTACCTAGTAACCCAAAGTTTACTAGGTAGGTACCTAAGTAGTTAACATAAACACTGTACCTAGATACCTCCTACAGAAATAATTCGATTGAACTTTTTGTGTTTATTAGGTAGGTACCTAAGTTAACATAAGCATTGTAGGTACCTATTATACCTACTACTTAAATAATTTGAAGCAGAAAATCAAGGAATCACTGTTACAAAAATAGAAACGATAACGTACACGATAGCAAACTATGTGTCGTTACAATGTTCGTCAAGCTCGGTCAAATTAACGGCTGTTATTGGTCAAATTCAAATCATCGTATCGTTTTTGGTGCTAGAGTACGATTTCGGCATCGATTGTCGAAATTAATGTCGGACGATTCATCGTTCAAACGATGTCACTAAGAGTACCTTTTGCACGATAATTGTCCCGATATATCGTTTATCGGTTTGTAGAGTAGACCTACTGAAATCGGTGGGTTGACCCACTAGACCACAGAGGCGGTTATCCTTATCATAACTTGTAACCAGATGAGATGATTCCCGTTTATGTTATCACGAATGATACGCGATAGTGTACTTGAAGGCATGGTGTATTGACAGATCATATCACTTGGACAAGAACGCACACCTACAATTGTACCTACAGTGATACGGCCGATTCATCACCTTGAAATTCATTTAATATCTACCTGTAACATTTCCTGCTTAGATTACAGTACAAAACACTAATAAAAAGTACGTAAGTTTTAAAACTAAAACCCGACTACTGTACCTAATATCACGCGTAATTTCACGCTCTGAGTAGTGATCAAGAGGTGAATCTTCGAAGGGGAAAATGTAATGAGTCCCACTAAAGTGTAGGTAGGTACATACTTTGTTTTTATTTTTTATAGAAGGACGGGGAGGTGATTGACCTTCATCTCACCTGATTTTTCAAGTTATGATAATGCCGAAGGTAGACGCACTTTACCTCCGGAATCCTCAACCAACTGAGGAACTGGCTATCTTACTTCTAAATGCCGGATCACAACAATTTTTAAGGATTGCTGTCATGGCGACAGACTTAGCCAGGTGGATTTAAATAAAATCCTACCACCAACCAAACCAAGCACAATATTTTACTCCCCATGGGGATCGAACCCGGGAACTCTGGGTCTGTTAACCCAGCATAGGATGAACCGGATTCAAGATGTACCCTAAAACTTAACGTTATTTTCACATTTTCCTGTCCTTATCCCGCTCTAGGCAGGGTTGGCACAGCGTGGTCATCTCTTCCATTCACTTCTATCAGCCGTCAGTTCATCATCCACTCCTTTTACACATATGTCTTCTTTTACACAATCCATTCATAAAATTTTCCTTGCAACTTGACTTTCGTCCCCCTGCATGACGTGTCCATAATACTTTGATAATAACAGGCTAGCATAGTATGGACACGTCATAGTATGTACATTCAAGCTTCCTCTTATATATTCATTTCTAATCTTATCCATTCTTGTCACCTGTCACACCTCATATCCATCAGGTACTAACCTAACGTGTGAGTAATAAAATAAATAACCCAAGGATTTGCCAGAAAGCATACGGCCCACCTGATGGTAAAGTTCAAGTAGAAACTCTAGAAAAGTGGAACACGCGCTATAACGAAGGGAACACTGGTGCAGTCACCAAAATGTTCTTCCCGGATGCCAAACTAGCCTACAAAACAGTAAGGAAGATAGCGCCCTCCGGAGTGCTGACACAAATCTTCACGGGACACGGTGGGTTATCCGAATACTTGGCCAGGTTCAAGTGTAAGGAGAACCCATCGTGTATATGTGAGCCCGGAGTCGAAGAAACCGTAGCGCATATAATTTTCGATTGCCCCGTGTACGGACGCCAGAGATATGACGTTGAGATTTTGATCGATCGCGACGTCACACGTAATAACGTAAACGAAATTATGTTAGACAAAGAACGACAATCAGTATTCCTAAAATACTGTACTAATTTAGCCACGAAAACTATTAATAGAAATAAAGATAGATAACAATATGATAAATATATATTATTGAATAAAGATTATATGACATTATGTAAATAAATCTAGAAAAGCAAATGAGAGATAGATATAATATTAGAACTATGAAATGTATATAATGCTGTGTGTAAATAAACTTTAGTTGTCAAATATTAATATAAAAAAATAAAATTAGTTATTACGTTAAACGATAAGTCTGTAAAAGTAAAAAGTAAGTAAAAATAAAAATGATATAAAACGACTCTGACCACGTCAGAGGGATTCCGACGGCCAGATGTAACATTCTGGCTATAAAGAAAAAAAAAAAAAAAAGTTCAAGTAGTCTCGATGCACTTATTTATGCAAATAAATATCTTATCGCATAATCATAGCAAAGTGATCCGTTTATGGTTTGCCTGTACATTATCTCAATCGTTTATTATTTTATACGGGGATTTAATGTGTACGTGTGTGTCTATAGCCACGCAAGCTTATTTAACCTGATGACGGATTCGCTGAGGCCCTATGGCGAAAATGGAACGTCAACTTATGCAAAAGAACTCCTGTAATTTTTGTATCGATCGGATACGTACGTTACGATACGTTTCTCGTTGCAGGCGTCTGTGATCGAGTCAGATTTCAAAATGGCGTCGTTAGTTCCACTTTTGACCACCAGGCCTGAAAAATTAGCGTGGCCATACCTACCTCTTTTTAAAGTTACGGGAAGGTGTGTACCAAAAGTGTCTACTTATTGGGTAGTTTCAATAAAGAAAGCAGACAGCGCACTACGGTAAATTTAAAGTTTCTCAACTTTGTATGAAATTGACACTACAAAACCACAACTAAATCTAAATACTTACTAACAATTTCTTCTTTCAAATTACGTTAGCTAGTTATTTGTCACTTGTGGAAGCGGCTATAGTTTAGGAGGATATTTTTTACACGAATGGCTCAGAAGGAGGGTAATCGAGAGTTCGACAATCGAAGATTTCGAGAGTATGTGTCTATTTAATTGGAACGCCCTGCCGCTGCAGCCGATCTGCTGATGAGTTGATGGATTTTGACGTGTAAAGTGGCGTTTTGTCCCTCTTAATTGTTGGAGTGTCATATTATAATAATAATTTTAATATGAAAAAAGAAATGGGGCGGTGGGAGGATACAATAATTCATTAAAACAATATGCATATCAAATGAAACGAAAAAACATGCCAATTCTAAATACATATATTGAAATACATTACAAAGCCTGGTTGCTCGTAAAACCATGAAGTTACAAATTTTAAACTATCACTTTGTTTATGTAGGTACTTATTCAAAGGCAAAAGCTTCTCTTAGACTACTACGCCCCATTTTGTTATCACAGTTGAAATAGTCCACAAGGGGGTGATCAAAGAAGTCCGCAACTCTTCAATTGCACCCGGAACGCTGGTCAGGGTGAAACGGGGAAGAGAGGTGCCGGCAGATCTAGTGTTGCTGTGCTCCGCGGGGGAACAGGGGAAATGCTTCGTCACCACCGCCAACCTCGACGGGGAGACCAATCTCAAGACTCTGAGGGTGCCTCCGCCGCTGATAGGATATACTCCAGGTAAGGTTCTGTATATTATAAATTAATTAATAAAATAAATTTGTGTAACAGGACGTTAATTTCACACAGCGCCATCTACTCCCAAACTAAGCTAATCTTTAAATCTTTTTTTATTGTTGTTTATACATACTTACAGTAACAATACAACACCTAATCACATAACAAACATCAATATTCATCACACAAATGTTTGTCCTCGGTTGAATCGAACCCACAATCTACAGTGCAGAAGGTAGAGCTACTATCAACTGAGCTTTGAGGCTTGTTATTGAAACATATCTAAATATTGATACCGGAAGTATTAATTAACGTAAGGGAAATTTTATCTTTAATGAGTTAAAAGTGCTGTTCTATTAAAAACTTGCGTTATCGACTTGTATTATAAACATTCCGATATCTTGGAAAAAAACACAAAAAAAAATCGCCAATGAATCCTTTTTTATTCAAATTCAAAATTATTTATTTCAGTTGTTCGCCATAATTGTTAGTAACCTACACCTACCTATACTATGTTAGTAACCATAAAAACAGATTTCAATTATACTTGTCAACATAACACATTAACATAAGTTCAATCCAAATAAATTAAGATTGGGATTTTATGAAATCGTCAAAAAGTAGACTTCAAATACGACTATTTGATCCATGCGTTTTAATTATATGAATTATTGAAAACTAGCATAAGCCCGCGTTTTCACTTGCCTTCTTTTTATTTGTAGATACAATTGTATAATAAAATGTACAATTACTTATTTTAATTTATAATATTTAAATTACACAGACTGACATAAATATGACTCCATAAAATGACTCGCGAGTAATTCTCCTACCCATAAACATTGCCCCCTTTTGTGCAGTTTGTTAATGTGAACAGATCAAAATATTCCTCTATTGAATTTCCTCATCCTTTCATCAGATATCCTCCCCCGGCACATGCGCATCGAAGCCCCTAACCCGGTGACTGACTTATACACGTTCTATGGACGACTGGAAATCCCCTCACTTGAGAGTATAGTGCTCAGTCCCGATAACCTAATGCTCAGAGGATCCAGGGTTAAAAACACGGAGTGGGCTATAGGATGTGCAGTCTATACTGGTGAGTGACCTTTTATACTCACTTCTTTCGATCATCGAAGCTCTGAACCTGATGTCTTACCAATACACCTATAACGACTGGATATACGAATCTCTAGATATTTGGTGAGTTTGGTACAGCGTCTTTAAGTGCCGTTTATACTGGTGAGTGACCTTATATACTCTCTTATTTCGTTCATCGGAGCTCTCAACTCGATGTCTGAATAATAGGTACACCTTCTGTAAACGACTAGAGATCGTGGTGAGTAGGTACTTAGTCTGAATAACCTGATGTTGATAGTCCAGGGTGAATAACACCGAGTGGCCTTTAGGATGTGCCGTTTATACTGGTGAGTGACTTCTTTCGATCATCGTTCATCGCAGCTCGAAACCCGCTGATTGACCTAAACTATTCCTATCTTACCCGTTTTGTTTCAGGCGAAGAGACCAAACTGGCTCTGAACTCAAAATACTCAGGGAACAAATTCTCCTCATGCGAGCTGGCCGTCAATGGCTTTCTCGTTATTTTCATACTAGTCCTCTTAGTCGAGATGGTGGTCTCACTCGCCGCTAAGATTGTCATAGAGCTGAGAAACCCGGAGAAGGATTTGTATCTGGGCCCCGGGGTAGCGCAACCCGCGCCTCTGGGGTACATGTTGCAGGATCTGTTCTCGTTCCTGCTGCTCTATTATTATATCATTCCGATGTCGCTGTATGTTACTATTGAGCTGTATAAGTTCATTGGTGAGTTGATTATTGTATTGCATTTTTGTGGGATACGTAGCTTGAATGTTTTTTTTATTACTATTTTGTAAGATGGGCAGGTGCTTTGCCTTCATCTCACCTGATTTACAAGTTATGATAAGGCCGAAGGCGGAAGCGCACTTCACCCGGAATCCTCAACAAACTGAGGAACTGGCTATCTTACCTCTAAATGCCGGAACACAACAACTTAATAATTGTTATGGTGGCTTGCATTACACAGAAGGCATTCTTCTGATGAGATCCCTTAGTCGGCTCTTACGACATCCTTGGTCGATTTTTAAGAGGGCCCTGTAGTACCGCTGAATTTCGCTATCCAGTACAAACGTAGTTCCTTTTTCATTTCAAAGTGGTTAGTCCGATTCACATTAACTTTTGCAGGTATAATCGGAAAAAGTAGTACACACAATGAAAATATATGGAAAAACTATTTGCCATATATTTTGGTTTCTATTCATTTTTAAGAAAAAGTAACGCACCACAGACACAGATTACCCCTATCCGGTGATACCTGCAAAAAATCTTTTGTATCAGACTTGCCATTTCGAAATTAAAATGGAACTACATTTGGGATGTTTTATTTTTTATTGTACGTCGAGGAAGCTCTTGGCCTTCATCTCACCTGGTTACAAGTTAACATAAGGTGAACAAGTAAACATCTTACCTCTAAATGCCAGAACACAACCATTTAAGAATTGTTATGTCCACAGAATTTGGTAAGATTGTGGTCGCTAGCCAGGCGGACTTAAACAAAATCCAAGCACAATATTGTACTCCAACTGGGGATCGAACCCGGGACCTCTGGATCTGAAACTGGTGGGCGAACCACTAGACCACAGATATGCAACCGCAAGGCTTCGTTATAGTGTTGCAATAAACACTACACAGAAGCTGCTACCTTTCTTCTGATAAGATCTCTTAGGAGATCCCTTCGGCTCTTACGGCATCCATCGATGGTCGATTCTTAAGCCGCGATCTCCACGGCACTCAGCGTAAACTCAGTATTAATAAACTCGACTGGGTGGTCTTGAAGGTGCACTTTTCATCGGATGGGACGAGGACCTCCGTTGCCCAGAGACCGGTCGGCCTGCGATCGCCAACACGTCGGATCTCAACGAGGAGCTAGGACAGGTGGAGGTGCTCTTCTCCGACAAGACCGGGACGCTCACCAAGAACCTGATGGTGTTCAAGTCGTGTTCCATCAACGGCAGGCTGTTCGAGGAGCGGGACGCGAGTCTGTGCGATGTGGAGCGGCTGGATGAGCCGGTGGATATGTTTCAGGTCGGTTGTTTGATGTATGCTATGGAGGGACTGGCTCCTTCTAGCACGTTTTTTGAAGTGAAAGTTTTTGTGGGTTTTGAAATTGTGATCCGTAACCTTTTTATGTGATGACAAGTGGGGCGCTGTGTCTTGTATGGGATGGTAGGGTTTTGAAATTCTGATCCGTAACTTTTATGTGTGACAAAAAGTGGTGGGATACTGTATTGGGTAGAGTGTATGGGAGGGTGTTGAAATTCTGATCCGCAACCTTTTTGTGTGATGAAAGATGGAGCACTGTGACGGGTACAGCGGATAAGAGGGTTTTGAAATTGTGATCCGCAACCTTTTTGTGTGATGACAAGTGGTGGGTAGAGTGGGAGATAATTAAAATGTTTCCCTGTAATACAAAAGTTTCACTTCTGCCCTGTTATTTTTTATTGTAAGATAGGGAAGCGCTTGGCCTTCATCTCATCTGGTTTCCAGTTATAAGGCGGTGGAAGCGCACTTTACCCGGACTCCTCAACTGTCTGAAGAACTGGCTATCTTTACCTCAATTAGAATGGTTGTTTAACTGATTCCTTGACGCCTACACAATAGATCTTGAGAACTTGTTTCTTTGCTCCCGCAGATCTTGTTTCTTTGCTTTATTTTAGCAGGTGAAAAACATCCTGCAAATAACCAGTTTTTGTCTTATATTATTTTTAATTATTTCTGAGCTAAGCTGATGAGAAAGACAAGACCTAAAATCTGTAAATGATCACTCGTTTGAAGGTATGTAGAGGTATAGATATCTCATATATATTTATCGAGATCATATTTTCATCGATGGGCTCCAAGATAGGTTTAATTTGTTCCTCTGCTTTGGGTACGCTTTAGATTATGATTTCTGACAAATTATAGCTTCAAAACACGATTTTGATTAAAAATCGTTAAATTCGCCACTACTGACAGGTATGTAACTTAACTGTTTTCTTTAAATATGCAACTATCTCCAAAAAAATATGTTTATTTCAGTAACTAAAAAAAATATATCAATACAGATAAATGGTACATTTGTGCTTTAATTTACCATAATGCCTAACTGTATATTCTCTAACTGAGCAAATTTTGCATGTGTAGATTCAGTCAGGGAACCGATATCGAAAATTCAATGCATATCTAGGCATGAAATTTCAAAAATATTGTTGTTATAAGTTACACGTCATCGACATCTTTCTGTCCTTATCCCACTCTAGGCAGGGTCGGCCCAGCTGGTCTTGACTTCCATTCACTTGTATCAGCCGTCAGCTCATCATCCACTCGTTTCTCACGCATGTCCTCTTATACACAATCGAAGCATCATGCTGCAATAGTCTTGAATGAATGAATAAATGAATTAACACATTATTGTACACAGAAATATGACTAAGAACAACACAAACATTTTGTGTCAGTAATGTCTAAGTACAATGGGCGGCCTTATCGCTAAAATCGATTTCTTCCAGGCAACCTTAAGTCTTCCACATTCATACGAAACATTTTCCTTGCAACGTGACTTTCGTCCCTCCGCATGACGTATCCAAGAATATCATAAGTTTTAACTTATGAAATTAAGTTTTAACTCATGAGATTAAGTTTTAACTTATGATATTCTTACTATATTATTATATTCTTTTAAAACCGCCTAACACTTTGAAAGCCCATCGGTGTCAGTTGGTCATGATATCGGTCATGTCATAACCGTTATAGTTACAGGAAAACGTTTATCAAAAACTATCCATACATTTTTAAGACATTCTGAACTGCGTTCTCAGATTTTGAAAAAATGTACGGCCATCAAGAAAATGGTCATTTTACACAAAAACTTTTTTGATGCCAATCGATCCTGTTTCTTATAAGGATCAAAAGCCTCTACTAGACCGGCTGAGGTTTGAGTACTAGAAATGTCAGTATATAATTCCCCTGTATATAAGTCCACTGGCTAACTACGAATGTCTTACCTAATACAGTCTCCATAACAACAAAGTTCTAAAGTGTTGTGGCATTAAGAGGTAAGATAAGCCAGTTCCTCAGACTGTTGAGGAATCCGGGTGAAAAGCGCTTTCACTTGATAACTTGAAACCAGATGGCGAAGGCCAAGTGCTTACCCGTCATACAAAAAAATAGTTTAATAATCCGCGATGTGTTTTGAAACGTCTAATGCGTGGGTACTTAGGTACCCTGGGGCCTGGGGCCTAACCATAACGTCGTTATAGCATTCTCGTTTTGATCTTATATTACTTTTTCTCGTTTTTTGACCAAGCGAGCGAAGCGTCTCAGTTTCGAGATTGGCCAAAATGCTTTTGTCCGCTGTCTGTCGGCGGCTGTTCTAGCCTACAGGTCGCATTTTTCAACCGATTTCGATGAAAATTGGCACACATGTTCTTTGATTTATTAAATATTTTTTTCGATCGCGATTTTTTATTGGGGGAAAATAGGGGGTGAATGGTTTGCTGTATTGTTTTTTATCTTAAATATATATACCTTCACTCCCCCCTTTTTTCACAATATTATATTATTTTTATATTAACATATATTAATATAATTAAATTTGCAAAACACACTAAGGATTAGATTCTACAAAAGACGTTGTGAAAAAAAGGGGGGAATGAAGGGGGGAAAGGGAAGTTGGCTGTAGTATTATTTTTTTTTTTATACCTACGTTTACTAATCCGACTACTCAGTCCTCTCCGCCTTTGCAAGACAAATCCAAGATTCGATCTCCTCAGACCAAGGGAATGCGAGTAATCACTAAAAGTTATACCCCTATTTTGTCCAAAGTCTAAAAGGAAAAATGAAAGAGGAAAGCATCGGTTATTGCATGGTCATGAGGGCTTAAAGAACCACTAGTTTTACACTGGATATATAGCGACAAAAGTAAAGTAATATCAAAACATGAATGCTATAAGAGGTGGAACCCCCCTGAAGTGGAACCTCAACTCAACTCACATAACACCGACATTATATTTCAGACAGACATCAAATTTTTCCTCACGATCCTCGCTCTCTGCCATTCAGTGCAAATATCAAACGAAGACATGAAGAAACTCAGCGCCCGTCTCTCCGGCACTGGCAATATGCAGTTGAAGAACTTCTTTCGACGGAAGAAATCCAGCAAGACTCCATCGCCCGTTACTAAGAATGGAAATGTGGACAGAGCTGCGTCCAGTACCACGGTTCTTGATAACTTGACGTGGAATAATATAATTAGTGGCAGTGACAGCAATATGGACTACCAGGCGAGCAGTCCTGATGAAAGGTAACACTACTTTTTTACTTTTTTTGTAATCTTTTTTAATGTAGCATTTAATTTAATTTAGCAAATTGAATTTGCAGCATGTTGAATCCTAAAATATTTAATTTGCAGAAAGATGATTTCTTAAAATGAGTTTGCAATGAGTTGAATATGTTTAAGGCCGCCCGGCTTAGCTACCGCCATCTTATCTAAGATTCCGGGTGAAGTGCGCTTCCACCGTATATTAACTTGAAAATCATGTGAGATGAAGTCTAACAAATACCCGTCGTACAAAAAAAATATTTTAGAAAACAAACAAACAACAAACGATATACATAAAAAGAAACACAAATACAATATAAATTATATACATTTTTGCAATAAGTTTCCGAGTGACAAAAAAGGGTTTGACTGAGCATATGCTGAGTATAAATAAGAGATGTATCGTAATTATAATTAATTCATAATTATAATAGTTCATAATTTATTTATTGCTCGTGAACCTAGGTAAACAAATGCGGTAAAGCTTGGTCTATCTGCTAGGTTCTGCTATTAGTATACGATCATTACAACTAGTGGTTCTGTAAGAACAGTAGACCTTGCAAGCCCTTATAACCATGCAATAACCGATGCTTTCCTCATTCACTTTTCCTATTAGAGCAAATAGTTTTAGCGAGTACTCGCGTTCCCTTGGTCTGAAGAAATCGAACCTGGTGTCTTGCAAAGGCGGAGAGAATCATTTTCCGAAAAAAACAAACAAAAATTTAAATCCTACAGTAAACTTTTCCCCTTTTCCCTCTTCACTCACCCTTTTTGTTTTTTTTTCACAACATCTTGTGTACAATTTAAAGTTAGTTCAAATTTAATTGAAATCCCTTGATAAATAACGCTAAAGCAAACTTCCCCCCTTTCCCTCCCTATTTTTCCATCAATCAAAAATCGCAATCGAAAAAAAATATTTTATAAATCATGGAATGTACCTATATGATGAATGTGTATCTAATGTATGCTAATTTTCATCAAAATCGGTTGAAAAATGCGACCAAGGCGAGAACAAACCGACAAACAGCGGACAAAAGCATTTTTGGCCTATCTCGAGACTGAGACGCTTCGCTCGCTCGGTCAATTATTATTAATTTTACCATATAAACATCTAACTTTAAATTAATTTAATGTCAAAAAATTATAACAAGATTAATATATTTTTAAACCATATTTCAAAGTAAAATTACAGTAACGTCTTGAAACGGTCGATTAGACTTCTTGCTTTTGCCCTAATATAATTATAGCGCTTAATTAATTATTCTTTTTAATTATATATCTTTTTAATTTCTTAATTATTCTTTTCAAGCGCTACCTCTTCGTACAATAAAAAAAAAAAAGCATTTATCTTTCTACGCCATTACAATAATTTTCCCATGTAGGGCTTTGGTGGAAGCAGCAGCCAGGATCGGCATCACCTTTCTAGGAGAGGAGGGCAGCACTCTGCTGTTGAAAGTGGGCGACCACACCGAAATGTACGAAAGACTGCAACTGATCGAATTCACGTCCGAACGGAAACGGATGTCGGTCATCGTGAGGGACAAAGATGGAAGAGTAAGCATTTACCTTTTGTGTTATCGTATTACCAATCCGCCTGCCACGCGTGGTGGTTATTTATTTATTTTCGAAAGACCATCGGCAAATAAAAACATTGTTGGCACTTAATAACTTAAAATAAGTGTCCGTCATTTTAATTAGATGTATTTTGATGATGATTAAGTGTATTTTTTAGAACCCAGAAAGCACTGGTTCTCGTGAAAATTTGTAGGGCCAGTGACGGATCGTTTCCAATATGGTAACATCAAAATAAATAAACCGGCTAAGTGTGGACTCGCCCACCGAGAGTTCCGATCCACATTTCAATGCGTATTTTATTTTTTAATAATTGTTGTTATAGCAACATTCATTAAAGTTGAGTAGAAACGGCAAAACGGCAGAAGAAACACACACTCTGAATATTTCAACTGTCTACCTATTACGATTCAAAATAAACAATGTAAGACGACTATGTGCCCAAAGTTGTTGGAACACTTTCAAAATTGAAAATTTATAAATTTAACTTAATGACTTTAGTGAAAAAAAATGTCATTTCAATAAACGAAATTGTATCATATTCTTCATTGAAGTCGGTTTTCTTTTTAGCTTTTAAAACGTAATTATTTGATGTATTGTTTCGTTGCTACTTCCCAGATACTGCTACTGTGTAAAGGCGCAGAAAGCTCGATATTCCCGCTCTGCAAAAACAACGCGTTGGTTGAAGACACGAACCGAGACATTGACGTGTTTGCGAATAAAGGGCTGCGGACTTTGGCCGTCGCTTACAGAGTCATACCGGACGCCGAGTACAATGGAATTGCTGAATGTAAGCAAAAACAATAAATAATAACAATTTACCGCCTCTCTAGTGGCCCACCGATTTCAGATCCAGAGATCCCGAGTTTGATCCCCATGGGAGTACAATATATTGTGCTTGATTTGGTTGGTGGTAGGACTTTATTTAAGTCCGCCTGGTTAGCAACCACCAACTTACCTTATTCTGTCACCATAATAACAATTCTAAAAATGTTGTGTTCCGGCATTTAGAGGTAAGATAGGCAGTTCCTCAGTTTGTTGAGGATTCCGGGAGAAGTGCGCCTCCACCTTCGGCCGTGTCTCAACTTGTAACCAGGTGAGATGAAGGCTAAGTGCTTCCCCGTCGTACAATAAAAAAAATACCACATATCCTATATAGGCCTATTTTTCTTAGTCTGTACTCCCCCTGGGGGATCTGACACCGGTGGAGGGCAAAACACTAGACCACAGAGGTGGTATTAAGTATTTTTAAAAGAGCTTTGTCTCAATATGTGGTAAATCAACCAGGTGGGAATGATAATTAGCTGGCAAGGATGAGTTTACGATAGAGCTATCTTGAAATTAAAATTGAAATTACTATTTAAAGGAAGAATTTGGTCGTGAAACTCCTGTAAGCAGACACTGAAAAGTACATTTTGTTAAAAACCGACAAAAACGCCATCTAGCGACGAGGCAGGAAGTTTTTTTTCTTCACACAAAACGTACTGCGTACTGATGCAAAAATGTCGTAAAACAAATTTCCTTCTTTCATCTTTCATCGTTCTCCTAATAGTTCTAACGCCAAGTACCTAACACAATTTTTACAGATGTACCAATCCATTAAATACTCAATACATCCATATCTTTTTCAGTCTCCCTCCAATCCTATAGCCTTCCAAATACACTTTCCTTGCAATATGAATTTCGTCCCTCCGCATAACATACAACATACAACGCTCGCTGTTACTTCTTATATTATCAGTGTACGAGCCTACAATAAAAGATGTTGTATTGGCAGTAAAAGTATTTAACAAGCCTCATAGCTCAGTTGGTAGTAGCTCTGCCTTCTGCGCAGAAAATAATTATTTGAAAACGATTTTTTAAGAACTTCAGATTTTTCAGTATCGCTTATTTTACCACGCCATTGTGCAAAACTGTAGAATCCAGAATTTAATCCATGACATAAAACCAACTTTATTCTAATTTTGAAATTTATGAGTAGGTAATTCTGTTTTGAAACGCTAAAGTTGTACCTACCTTCGCCTTCGGCGATACCAAGCTTTTTGAAGACGTTCTGATTTTCAAAAGTTCTAATTCATAAAGTTGAATTTATAAATTTTCAATTTTGAAAGTGTTCCAACAACTTTGGGCACTTAGTCACAATACATTTTTTTTAAAATATCATAAAACGAACTCAAAAAATCAAAACAATATTTTTTTCATTAACTCACTTTTCTAGAAAAACTATGAAATAAATTGATTTTCTTTAATGCAGAACTTTTTTTTTCAAATCGAGCATGTAACTCATAACATGACTTTTCGATAACTCTCACGGTTTCAGACTTGGCCTCAGTGGCCCTGGAAAAAAACTCATATGAATATACAGGTCATATATGTATGTTGTAAAATTGTATGGATAATATGTTTTTTTTGTAATATACGAGTAATGTGTTAACAAGTCATCCAATATGCTTCTCTTGTTCCAGCTATAAAACGATTAGATGGCAAAAGCGCAGAAGCGCTACAACAAGTCACGCAACAGTACCGAGTGTTGGAGCGACAGTTGACGCTAGTGGGCGCCACCGGCGTCGAGGACTGTCTACAAGATGACGTCGCCGACACGTTAGCGTCGCTGCGACGTGCCGGGATTCGAACCTGGGTCCTCACCGGAGACAAGGTATGCGTAGCTCACACAGAACCAACTTGGGGCGGGTTCCTTAGGCACACATCTTTTTTTTTTTATTGTACTACGGGTAAGCACTTGACCTCATCTCACCTAGTTACAAGTTGAGATAAGGCCGAAGGTGGAGGCGCACTTCACCCGGAATCCTCAACAAACTTATGAACTGGCTATCTTACCTAAACGCCGGAACACAACAATTTTAGAATTGTTATTATAGCGACAGAATTAGCTACCACCAATCAAAACCGAGCACAATATATAGTACTCCCCCTGTGGATCAAACCGGTGGGTTGAACCACTACACCACACGCTTTTCAAGTAAGCTTGTGGTCAAACGCTATCACCAATAAAAATAAAGCGCGGTTGATACTATACAATCCCGCAGGTGGAAACAGCGATAAACGTGGCGCAGTCGTGCGCGCACATATCCGAGAACGACAAACGAATGTTCATACTGAACGCGGAGGACGCGGGGAGCGCGCGCGCGCACCTCGCCGAATGCTCGCGGATCGTCGCCGAGCCGAGCTACCGCGACCTCACGCTGGTCGTGGACGGGACGAGCATGGGCGAGATACTGGACACGGCGCTCGCGGACACGTTCGCCGACGTGTCGCTCAAGTGCACCGCGGTGCTGTGCTGCCGGCTGTCGCCGATACAGAAGGCGAAGGTATGTATTGTTACCTAGAAAAAAAAAGCAACACAAGCCTCATAGCTCAGTTGGTAGTAACTCTGCCTTCGGCGCTGTGTGAGGAATATAGATGTTTGTTCTGTGTTTCGGTGTTGTATCATATAGTAGGTACGTATGTATTTACAAAAAGTATTTAAGTATTTTATCCGTAATCCAGTCCCCATATTACAAGCTATGCTTAGTTTGGGGCTAGATGGCGCTGTGTAAAATGAATGTCCTGTAATATTTATTTATTTAAACATTTTCCTGAGTAAAAAATAAAATAAGGAAAAAACTAAAGAGAAAATGGGTGTATACTTATATTACTTGGAAAATTGCATGCAACATTCTTTATTGAACACCAAAAGTGAATAAAATTATGAACTACAATAAATAATGCACAATGGGCGGTCTTATCGCTAAAAGCGATCTCTTTCGGACAACCTTTGCATGGACAGAACCAGGAGGATGTTAATATGGACATACAGGCGCACAATAAAATATTTGGAAAAATACGCAGGTATACTAAAAACTAGCATAATTTATAAGCAGACTTATTCCTTGAGTAAAAAAAAAATATAAGCAAATAACTATATTTTTATATTACTTGAAAAATTACAAAATTATAAACGAACTTCTTTTTAATTGTGCCGTTTCAAGGGTTTTTTTATTAACATATAAAAAAAAGTTGGTTGTAAAATTATAAGCATAGGTATACCTTAACGAAAAATGGGTGTCTGTGATAATATATTACTTGGAAAATTACAAAATTATAAGCCAACTAGATTTTTAGTTGTGTCGCGAGCTGCGCAGCTCGCGTCCCTTTCAAATTTTTGATGTGTAACTCTTCTTTACTCTCGTTTTCCATTTACTTGCGGGAGTGATGTCGTGAAAAGGGATGGAAGTGTAACAGGAAGCGCACGCTTTTGATTTGCCCAATGAGCGCGCGCGGTTAGTGTTGCCCGTCAGATGGAACCAACCCGTTTTCCGAGAAGTTGGTGTCTGCCAACAGTGTGCGTGTGGCGAGAAAGAGAAAGGGATATAGAGAAAGAGAACGCATCAGCTGTGAACTTTACCTACAGTGTAGTGTTAGTACGTTAAATCTAATCTATGGCTCGGGACATTGTGTTCAGGAGAAAATGTTAATGTTGCTTATTACAAATACAAAGGTGAGATGCAACACATCATACACTACTGTATTTATTATTCATATATATTATTAAAAAATATATATATAAATATATATTAATCGTCCAAAACTATAAGAAAACCTAAATAAGGAATGACGAAATATCTGAGGTCAGAAAATAAAAGTGTAAAACTTTTTTATGTTATAATTATGATCAAATTATGATCTTTTCCCACTATGCGTATCTGTGCAAATTTTGGGAATACAACTTTATGAAAATTCATCTTTTTGATCCTAAAGGGCTATAATGTATGTCACTTTGCATTTTGCACCAATCTAACTAGCCCGAGTTCTTGCCTTTCTCCGAACAGGCGTTAGATTTGACGTTTCAAAGTGATCCTAAAATATCTAACTGCATAAAACATTTTGACTTTTAGTGTTTTATTGTGTTTTTTACCTTCTAAATAGTTTTCAGGCATAAGCTATATTTTTTATGTTTCTATGGTGGATATTAATTAGATGAAATAAAAGCATAAAAAAAAACTAGTATATTCAAATAAACGATCGAGTCCATAGTTAACAAAGTTACAAACGAAAGTTAGAAACACTATAATCACATAATAATTACCTACATAAATGTAAATAATAAAAAATATTAGAAATACAAGTGAACATAATACAAAAATGTAATTGAAATAAAACATCATGATAATTAAATAAAAATTAAAAATCCCCAATTTTAGCAGTGTTACACTATGTGTGATGTGTAGTTGACACAATGTTTTAGAAAAGGACAGTCGGCGCGATATTATAATAAAAAAAAAAATCAAGTTTTTACACTTGCGTGGCGATTTCATAATGACGTAATTCACAAACATACAATTTTAAAAGGTACAGTAATACAGGATCATACCTTCTGTTATAATTTCCAGATAGTAAAATTAATCAAGCACAGTCCGAGTCGACCGATCACGGCGGCGATCGGCGACGGCGCAAACGACATCTCGATGATTCAGGAGGCTCATGTCGGCTTCGGCATCTTTGGCAAGGAAGGCCATCAAGCAGCCAGGTCGGTTTTTTCAAATGTGTTACAGTTCTTACATTTATTGGGTTTTTATATAAAGTAACAGACTTTAACAGTCTCTGTGGTCTAGTGGTTCACCCACTGGTGTCAGACCCAAAGGTCCCACGTTCAAACCCCAGGAGAGTACAATATTTTGCTTGGTTTGGTTGGTGGTAGGACTTTGTTTGAGTCTACCTGGCTAGCTACCACCATCTTACCTAATTCTGTCGCTATTACAACAATTCTTAATTTGTTGTGTTCCGGCGTTCAGGGGTAAGATAACCAGTTCCTCAGTTTGTTGAGGATTCCGAATGATGTGCGTTTCCACCTTCGGCCTTATCATAACTTGAAACCAGGTGAGATGAAGGCCAAGCACTTCCCCAACTTAAGTAAGATGACACAGGCGGACTTAAACAAAGTTCTACCACCGACCAAATCAAGCTCAAATTTGTACCCCCTTGCGTATCGAACCCGGGACCTCTGGGTGTGATACATGGGCCTACTTAAGTCAATAACACTTTTTTTTTCGCTTGGCCTGCCAATTACAAGTTTTGTTACCAATAACAAGTTGAGATAAGGCCGAAGGTGGAATCCTCAACAAACTGAGGAACTGGCTATACCTATAAATGCCGATATCTTTCAGATCTGCCGATTTCGCGTTCACAAAGTTCTCTATGGTGAAGAAAATGCTTCTTGTGATGGGCCACTGGTATTATCAAAGGCTGGCCACGCTCATACATTACTTTTTCTATAAGAATCTAGTCCTTGGGAATATTATGGTAAGTGGCAATCGATTACATTTGATGTCTAAACTGTCAGATGTCTAAATAAAAAAAAAAAATATATTACAAGACATTAATTTTACACAGCACCATCTAGTCCCAAACTCAGTAACGCTTGTAATATGGGAACTATGTTACGGATGTACCTAATACTTACATACATTTTTTTTGTAAATTCATACCTACTTATCATACAATAGAACACCCAAAAACATCAACACAACAATATCTTACAAGATTTGAAGACATCTCATATTTTTTTTAAATATATTATTTCTTGTTGTAGCCGAAATAGTAATACTAACACTGTTTGGAAATGCCAAATGTCTACCTATTACGTTTCACGAGATACAGCCCGCTGACATACAGACGGACGGCAAGCGGTGGCTTAGTAATAGCGTCTATAGGCCCCTTAAATCAACAAAACAAGGAAAACAGCATAGTTCACAGATAAATTCACAGATATATCTTTGAAATTATCTTATTTATCTTTACTATGGTAAAGCGTGCGATATCCTTTGTTTATTTTATCTTAAACTCTATGAAACTAGGACTTAAAATGTATCAAGCTTGGTGTCATTACAAACGGGTCATGTTAGTTTGTTAAGTTATATTTTTTTTGTGTTTAACAACATTTACAAATTAATGTTAATGTCATATTGACACAAAAATTCACAACCCGCGACGGGACGCGAACCCGCTTACCTAAAGCCGGAAACGCTCTAACCAACTGAGCTTTAGGAGAGGCGAGTTCGAGTTATAAAATGTTATGTTACGGTTTTCAGTTCGCATTTCAAGTGCACTGTGCGTTCTCAACGCAGTCGATATACGACTCTATGTACTTGACGATGTACAACCTCGGGTTCACGTCGCTGCCCTGTCTCATACTGTCGGTCACAGAGCAACGCTGGCCGAAGGAAGTGCTACTCAAGTGAGTACTTTATACATGTTTTCTTGACCTCTAGGCTTGTCTACCTTAAGGCCAGAGCTAGAATCCAGAATGTGGATATCCGTAGGCTACATAGCTCGCAGAACCGATAACAGCTGGGGAGCTAAGGTTCTCGCATGGCGACCACGATAAAACGCGAAACGGAGTGTGGGAAGACCCCCACTCGATGGACCGAAGACATTGTGGCTGTTGCGAAGTCGATGGATGGAGGCGGCGTCGATTGGGGGAGGCCTATGTTCAGCAGTGGACGTGTGTGGGCTGAAATGATGAAAAATGATGATGATGAGGTCAGATCATGGATGACTACAATGGAGAGCTGTGTCAGAAAGCACTGGCTCCCCGCGCACCATAGGAACACGGGAAACCGTTTGGCACCGGACTTCGGCAGGAGGGTCGTCGATAGCCAGATGGACCTGTATAGCTCGGTGTTTTGGTTGGTGGTAGGACTTTAAGTCCGCCTGGCTAGCTACCACCATCTTACCTAATTCTGTCGCTATAATAATAATTCTAAAAAAAAAATGTTTCGGCATTTAGAGGTAAGATAGCCAGTTCCTCAGTTAGTTGAGGATTCCGGGTGAAGTGCGCCTCCACCCGGCCTTATCTTAACTTGTAACCAGGTGAGATGAAGGCCAAGCGTTTACCCGAAGTACAAATTATCGCTTTCAGCGATAAGGCCGCCCGTTGTTTTACCAGTGACGCTTTGATAAAGTTTCCACCATCTGTATTTTGTTATGTTATTTGTAAATGGTGAACAATAAAGAGTTATCTATCCATCTACCCCTAAGTGTTACCAGTTTAAGTTCGTTCAATATAGTTATCATGGCGGCGGGCCAGGCGGACTTAAATAAAGTCCTACCACCAACCAAAACTGGTTGGTGGTAGGACTGCTCCCCTGGGGATCGAACCCGGGACCTATGGATCTGAAATTGAAATTGGTGGGTTGAACGAAAAAAAATGTTCCAGCTAAGACCTCTTTCTCAAGACGGTTTTTTTTTTCCTTTCCATTTATATATCACTACTTTACGGCGTTAAAGAGAAAGTTAGAAAGGGAGACTTTAAACAATCCTGACGTGAATCCCAATAACTTTGCTCTTTGTTTCCCATCTATGTTCCTTACTCCTACTTATTTAATAAAGCATGCACACTCACATACACACACACACCCTCTCTCTCACAAACATAAACCCTTTCATTGTCATACTCAGACATTCTATTTTTTTTGTTTTTTGCCCTGTAAGTAGTGCAAGTCTTTTGGTAATTCTTTAAATATACGCGGCACAGGCTAGCCCTAGTGTGGGGTCCTCTACTAATTCTATTTATAATTAAATAACCTTAAATAATTATTTTTATAAATACAAAATAATTAATTATTGGCAATAAATAAAAAATAAAACAAATGTACTATGCACACAACGCGATATGTTTTCAGCAACCCGCTGCTGTACCGTGACATCGCTCGCAACAAACTGATGTCATGGCCGCACTTCGTGGGATGGTGTTTGTCCGCCATCTTCCATTCGGTTGTCATATACATGTTCGCCTACCTCTTGTTCTTGTATCCGGTCATCAGCACCGACGGGAACACCGTCGATTTATGGTATGTTTCATAGCTCCATTAAATGCTGTAATTCACATTTGTTTCTTGTGTTTGTAATTTTGAGGTAGCCAGTGTAGCCAGTACATTAATTTCACACATCGCCATCTAGCCCCAAACTAAGCATAGCTTGTAATATGGGAACTAGATTACAGATATAATAACTTAAATACTTTTTTTTGTTAATACATACTTATCATACAAAACAGCACCCAAACACAGAACAAACATCTATATTCAACACACAAATGTTTGTACTGGTTGGGAATCGAACCCACAACCTACAGAGCAGAAGGCAGAGCTACTACCAACTGAGCTATGATTCTTGTTAAAACAAACAAACAAAGTGATAACTACTTTAGGCGCGTTGGTATTTTTTTGAGATGGGAAAAAAACAGAATTCCGGGTGAAGTGCGCCTCCACCCTCGGCCTGATCTCAACTTGTAACCAGGTGAGATGAAGGCCAAGCGCTTTCCCGTCGTACAATAAAACCAACCGAATCAGTCACAAATTTGCAACCCCCTGGGGAGTAAAAAAGTCTGAAATCGGCGGGTTGAACCAGTAGACCAAAGACGCGGTCACGACGGGGAAGCGCTTTTTGGCGTACATCTCACTCGGGTACAGTGGTAAGTAACCGTTGTGCAGGTGTTTCGGCGCGATGCTGTTCCACGTGATGATGGCGGTGGTGAGTCTGAAGCTGTGGCTGCACGCGCGGTACCAGACCGCCGTGTTCGTGGCCTCCGTGCTGCTCTCCTGTGCGAGCTACGTCGCGCTCAACACGCTCTACTCTCTCTTCTATTTGTAAGTACATAATTTTTATCATTATGTGTATTATCTACACCTTTACAATCAGACAAGTGGAGCAAGTCTGTGTGAAAGATGGGTTGATGAAATTGTGAGAGTGGCAGGCCGGACCTGGACAAGAAATGCGGAGCATAGAGAGGCATGGAGTAGGTTGGGGGAGAGGATTACAGTACGTTCTGACCAAAGCGTTATGTAAACTAGTCGTATACAATTATTACACATATACATAAAATAAAATAATCCTTTTTATAAATATAAAAAATCAGAAAGAGCGTTTAGTTTTGTAAAAAAGAAGCACTTAAACATTTTAAATATGGTGAAGGTGATTGTAAAACTTTTTTATATGAAGAAATTGCATTGGTGTGAGTACTATTGCCGCGGTGGTTGTGGCTTAAGAATCGACCACTTTCGCAATCGCAAATATTTTTTTTGCGTTTAATACTTTGCTATCGCTTTTGCATCTGATCACCACGCTTGGCAAGCGGATCGGCAACCGCAGTAAAGGTGTAGATAATACTCAGAAGGAAGCTACTGCCCTTCTGGTGAAATCCCTTATTAGACTTTTACGACATTCATGGGCTTAGTCGGAGGGTTCTATTACTAAGCCGCAACTGACACGCTGTGGTTCGATATTTTACAGTCAATTTCCGAAGCCAATTTTAGAAAAAAAAGTGGGTTCTAATTATTGGCCGTGCGTTAACTGGTCGTACAAAATAGGAACACATAATGTGACCACAGCCATAGGTAAGGATAACTAGCTGTGCAATGAATGTTTGAACAATTTCCAGGCAAGTCGACGGCGACGTCCTAGGAACGTACACCCGCCTGCTAGACTCCCCCGCGTTCTGGTTCGCGAACCTCCTCATGATAGTGTCGGCTCTGTGGCCCGACATGCTGATGAGATTACTGTCGGACAAGTGGGGCGCGCG
This sequence comes from Venusia cambrica, assembly GCA_951394065.1. Lineage (NCBI taxonomy): Eukaryota > Metazoa > Arthropoda > Insecta > Lepidoptera > Geometridae > Venusia > Venusia cambrica. The sequence goes on along the minus strand of OX596044.1, from coordinate 3,204,005 downwards.
GCTCATCAACAAGCGGCTGCCTCACCGGACTGTGTTTACTACTCATCTGTGATAACTTATGTGTGGTGTGATTTGTGATTGGACCTGCGTTCCGTTCAACATTGGGTCTTGCCTCGACGATTTATTTTTTATGTTTTGTTGTAATGACTCTTGAGCTCGAAAGTTGCAATATTGAAATCATTTCTAGGTTATAACTACAAACAATATTTTTTAAGGTGTAAAATGATATTACAAGAACTGGTCAGCCGTTTGTTTTGTGCGTAAATAAATGAAACATTACCTACAAAGAGTACAAACTTACATATATATAATAGAACAAATATATGTGCGTATATACGTATATGTGATGTTCAGGTGCCATATATGTGATATAAAAATGTATTTTGAAGTCAAAAAAAATTTTTTACTCTTATAGAATAGCTAAAATTATACACATAATAATTTTGAAAACAGAGTGTACGTAAGGTCTAGTTATCAGCATGAGGTTTTACTCACATTGTACTTTTATGTTAGCTATAGCTACTTGGTACCTGTGCCTACTTGTTTACCATTGGGACCAGGTTTTACGAAGGCAAGAACCTGTATATAAGTGTAAGTTATATAAGTTTACTGTGTAATGTAACCATAATCTTCAAAAAAGAAAATTTAAAAAATACTTACTTGTTTAAAAAAATACTTAATTCTTAAGGTTTTTTGTTCCAATCAGGTATTTAGATTTGTTTAATGTACATACATAGGTACATCTCGAGATCTCCGTTTGGGGAGCTCACCCAAAACAGAGATCTACTGAAAATAGTAGATTGTTTTACAAGGGACTAAACCATCCCATTATATACGAGGTTGTTATACTCCCGAGCGTAGCGAGGGAGGATGACAAGACCGAGTTACTTTTCACTTCGATTGCGAGAAAATAAAACAATTCAAAATTAAACAATTTTCAGTAATTTTATAAAATATTACATGTGCAGTTAGAGCAATTTTGAATATTTAGTGATATGTTTTTCCCGGGAAATTTTATTTCGGTTCTCTGTGATTGGGATGTGATAATATTTTGAGTTGATTGTTGTGGAGTAAAAGTTGGAGATACTCGACTCATGCTTGAGTTTCCTGCATTATTAAGATCTGAGTGCGGCTTCAGCTGAGTTGACATACCTATTCATCCAATCCCGCGATGTAGATGCTTGGGGTTCTGTAATGTTTGGTAGAATATTGATTCCTTCCGTAATCCGCTGCGTGACGTGATACTTGTTTTGTATAGAGTCCTCTATATAACCTTCAGCCACTTGATCGGACCTCCATCCACCGTGCCGTTTTAATATTCGCACCAGAGTCCGCCAACAGAGTCGCGGATGTTCTGCGGAAACAATGGCCCGTGTAGAGTCTCGGATTTGGTAAATTTAGATAAGTGGCAATATCTTTAGGCATGTTACCAAATTTATTTTTGCCTATAACTTGCCTTGTGCATTTACCATTTTGATAATTTAGAAAAAATCTTCTCGTTGAAACATTAGTGGGACGTAACTCCTGATAGGCTTTAACTATATTAAGGTATTCTCCACTGATGACAAATTTACGCTCTTTGTTTGTTTTCGTGTTCGGCAGACTCACAGCTTGTAGGTTTGTATCCGTTTCTACGTCTTCTAGCGTTATATTAGCAAGCTCTATTCCTCTGCATGCACCGCTGATTTCATAAATTAAAACAACCTGTTGAACAAAAAACTAAGTGTGTTAATAATCGTAATAACCTAGGTACCTATTTTAGGTATGTAGGTAGGTATCTATTTATTTAGTTTGAGTAGAGTAGATAAGTAGGTTACCTTTGTAGCCAAGTATTGTTTGTTTGGAGTGTTATTTAAAAATGTTTCGATTTCTTGTGTCGTCAAGACTTTAGTTTTTTGCCTTGTATCCAGTGGACAATTTCTTCAGTAAAGCCGTCAAATTTACATATTTTTGTAAGGTCATTTTTAACATTGAATATGTGCTCCAAAGAGTCGACGATTTGAATTTTTTCGATAATTCATCAAAATAAGTGAGAAAAACCCCTTCAGTAAAAGAATCCACACGTTTCTCATCCCTCCATTTTATAAAATTTTCGTAACTCTTAAAATATATTCCACGTGATTTTGTCGACAACAGATTCATAATTATTTCTTTGCCCTTTTCTTCCATTGCAAATGGAAGAAAAGGGTATTAGCATCTTCACTATCACTTGATGACATTTTTCACGTTCACAATTTGGAAGTAAAAGTCGGGAAGTTATACGTAAAAGTTTGGAATGAAGAAAATTCTAGTATTTTCTAGGGAAGAATCAACCTTCATAAAACATCACCAAGAAGGTTCTATTTTAAAAAAAAGATTGACGGAGCACCAAGAAGTCGAATTTTTATGTAAGAGACCGAATGCTTTGTACGGGCTGATGATTTTAGACACAAATTAAAAAGAAAAAATACTTTTTAGCCCTAGGTATTAAACTCGAGTTTTAGGCCCGATAAGCTACACTATTATGATACACTTTTAACTTCGATTGCGAGAAAATAAAACAATTCAAAATTAAACAATTCTGGGTCAAGTACCCTTTTACCTTCAGCCTTTATCATAACTTGAAAATCAGATGAGATGAAGGCCAAACACATCCCCGAAGTACGATAAAAAAAACTGCTTTACTTACCACAATAGTTTATAGCAGACTCCAAATATAATACTATTTATCCAAGGAGCGATACTTACTCAAAAATATATGCAAGTTTAGTTTTTTTATCTCAATAACAATAACAAAGGGTATATACCTACGTAAGTTACTAATAAAATATAAACTAAATTATTTTTGTGTACACAAAAAAACAAGTCTCCATGCAATCTATTTTCTAGGAACGTCAACGCGTCATATTCGCCACAGTAGTATTGCGGGCATTGGCGGAGCTATTATATATTATATACATGGAATTTTTTTTAGACAGCCTGGTCTTAAACAGATCTAAATAATTGTATGGCTTCTAATAATGTTGCCTCGCAGAGAAGAAGTCTCCGCTAAGGCCATAATATGTTTATACCTACTACCCTATTATCAGAGTGGTTTTTAACATTGATTGTAAGGGTTTAGTCGTAGTATTATTCCAGTATGAGTTGGCTACACCAGGAGACAATAACGTACGGTCAAATAATGTACGACCAATAATGCACAGCCAATTTACTACATAAAAGTGGATTATAATTATTGACCTTAATTTTATAACAGACTTAAAAAAAAGGAGGAGCTCAATTTGTCGATTTGTCGGAAATCTTTTTTTTTATATGTATGTTCCCTGATTACTCAAAGTCGCCTGGACCGATTTGGAAAATATTTTGTTTTAAAGGGTGGTCCCATTGTCATCAGGTCAGGGTCTGATGATGGAATCCTGAAGAAATCGAGGAAACTCTTGAGATATTATAGACACACTTGAAGTGATTTGGGTGTATTGCCTCAATAGTAAAAAAAAACGGACCCCATATAGGATCACGCGTCTGTCTGTCTGTCCGTCCATCTGTCATCAAAATAATCGGAAAAAATACGGCTTGTTCCTCATGGCCAAACTATTTCGCCTAACTGATTTGGCTACGAGGACTAACATATTCTCATAGCCGTACTCGTGTCAAAATAGACAAAGTACACTCGCCACCGCAGAGAGGATACTTAGATGATACCTACTAATTACTTATGAATAATTTTTTGTAGTTCTTTGACAATAGCGTCTCATGTGAAATCTCTTTGATGACAATTCAACTTAAATAACTTTATATTATCAATTTACTTGACGGTTGGACGTCATTTTAAATGGTTTGATGTTTTCTTGATTTCATTTCATTTGGACGTTTGATAAAATGGATGACTTAGAATTTATAAAGCGTAAAAATGGTTAAGTTCTGCTTTTCGATGGGCATCAATATCACAAATTACGTAAATTGAAAAATGGTTATATTATATGGAACAGCAGTCGCGGCAAAAAAGAAAAATGTCATGGTTTAATAACTGTTATAGTAAATAGAAAATTGGGATATTTTTAATGATTCATAATTTAGTACTTACATCTCGGCGAAAATATATTACTAAGACCAACTAAGTTGTTGACGAAAACGGGCACATAGCTCGCTTCAAATAGTTAAGTATCGTATTTGTAATTTATACCATTTATCTATTTAAGGATAATCAAATAATAATAAAATCGGTGCAGCATTCGTGTTAAGCAAATTATGAAAAAAATGAAATTGACAAGGCTGTGAAGAAGATGAGGGAGGAAGCTATGCGAACATATGTGCCAATTCCGCGAATATTTCAAGAAGCCAAGAAGCACGATCACGACTTTTTTTTGTAATATTAAAACTTCTTATTAAAAATCCTTATTACTTTTGTATATTGAATTGCATGTAGGCACAGAATCTTGATCACACATTTTCACAGAAATACTGCTCTAATAAGTCCTCCAGACCGTCTGACAGTAGGTAATCATTAGAAATGATTTTCTTCGAGTTAGATAACACCAGGAAAAGTTCACAATGACGTGTGTCAATCTATTCATGTTTACTTTTCAATAAAATAATTAAGGAGGATTCTACTCAAACCAAATCGTAACAGGCTAGGTAGTGTTTACGGATAGCAGATTAGTCCCATTTGTCCCATTTCAGCCCCGGTGGTAAAATTTTACACCATCTCAACACCGGTGAACAATTAGAGCTAAAATCGTCCCATTTTATCACTAGTGGTGAATTGGGAATTAGTTTTACCCAGTAGACCACCAGTGGTAAAATGGGGTGGTTTCCGTCTCAATTGACAACCGGTGTCAAGTTTATGGTGGTCAGATGGTCCAGAGGGGTTCGGCCATGAGGATATGACTGTTAGTCCTCGTAGCCAAATCAGTTAGGAGAAATAGTTTGGCTATGAGGAACAAGCTAAAAATACGGTATATGAAATTGTTTTACATTGTCCAGTGAAGATGTTTTTTTTTAAACGTAATTATATCATCCACACTCTTCCGGTCCAAAATTGTGTTTTTTTGCTTTCAAAATGACGCTACCGTGTACCTTGTACCAATGATTCCTTTTTCTTTGTTTCTCCGAAAATATCCTTCGCTACTTGTCGCATGCAAATCGCCATTTCATTTCAACATCACTCACATCTTAAACTCTTCTGCATACTCTCCCTTTTCAGATAAATGCCATGTTCGGTGTGGGTATTTTAATTTCTAATAAAAGTAGTCGGTGTTGGGAGACTAAAGCATGACCTTTAGTCTCCCAACACCGAAGTAGTGGCTACTTTGTAATCTTTTACAGAGTAAATTTGTGAGCTACGATTGTCATCTCAGCTAGGTTATTATACTTTGATACATTTTATTATGTGTTTCGTAAAGCAGATGCATGCCGCCTGTAATATGGTTTCCCGTTCCCAGTTTCAAATCCTAAAATCAAAACCTAATTGAGGACATGGACATGTTTTCAAATTCGAGATTGCTAAAATATACTGTTTCTGACCGAAGACTAGATAGAGCTGAATTTTTTGGTAATGTAAATTTTTTGTAATATTTTTCAAGTGGAATTTTGACGGTTAAAAAGTAGTCGTTTTCCCCACTAACCACAGATCACCACTAACATTTTTAATCCTAATTGGTGGGTATTATGACAATGACAATACAAATCGAGTTTGGAAATGCCAATCCCAAAATAGAATTACACATACGGTTAACATAACAGATCATTATTTACATTATTGTACTTACTTAGCTGTTTTTAAACAAACATACATTATTATTATTATCATTATCTATGTAAGTATTATGTTGTGAGTAATAGTATATTCTATGATCAGTGTGGTCAACGTAGGCGATTTTTCGTCTTTTATACTACTCAGGCTAAAAATCGGTGACGAAAAAATGCGAAAGGCGACTGGTCGCCAATTAGGCTACGTTTAGAACAAACCATTTTAATTAGCTGAATCTCAAACAAACAATCTTAATAAAAAATCATAGCCACCATATATAGAATATGATGGTCACCCTATTGGTTTTTAGTTGGTTGGATTTGAGTCGGGGAATACCCTGTATTGGTCGCTATGCAACCAAATTTAGGATACATAATGTGATTATGGAGATGAGTTATGAACAGTCAAATGAATACTCATTTGACTGTTCATAATCTCAATTATTTTTGTAATATCGACTCCGGGCAAATTCTAGCTGCATACCAATTTTTTGTCACTTTCGTTTCGCTTTATGCACTATGCAACTTAGGTATCCTGTTTCTGTTACCTTAAGTGACTTTGTACATTGTTTCTGTGATAAAGAAGACATGGGACAACTTGGAAAATATGTCAAACACTATCGCGATGAATCGGAAATCGGAAAACAATATCGGTAAGTAGGTAAGTAAATCTAATCTTCTTTTTGTTATTAGGACACTTTCTTGACAACTAGGAAGAGAGCATCACTACGAACATTAGTTGGTAATTGTATGATACCTATATTACCTAGGAAGCAACGACTAGGTCTAGGGAGTAACTTTATTATAGTATGAGGAAGCAGAATTAAGTTAAAAGTGTTTTCAGAAGTAAGTACCTGTAATAAAAAGTTGTCAAAAACCACATAGGTAATTATTATTAATTTATTTAAGGTCTTTTAGTCGTTTAGGCTACAGAAGCTGATATTCGGCTACATAGGCTGCGAAAAATGGCGACATCAGGCCTTGCGCTGTTGGCAGCACTCGCTATGATTCTGACTGATCTGAGACAGAGAGAGAGTAGTATGTATCGAATCATATTCTCTTAGCAGCCAGCTGCGCCCCCACCCACAACCGTTAGGATATTAGTGTTCTGTGCACACCCACACCCACACAGTCCACTCGGTAGTATTGTTCTGTGCAGTCCACACACACAGTGCTCATGCTAACTGAGCGCTGATTTTTTTTCTTGTTTTGTGTTTGTGGAAACTTTATTTTCCAACCGAGGATTACTTAGAAGAATTTATACTGACATCAAAATGATGCAACATCAGCAGCGTGAAGAAAAGCAATTAGAAGCAACAATACAAGCTATTCTTAACAGAGTAACTGATCTAAAAACTGCTATTCAAGCGTTGATTACAAAACTTGAAACTGAGTACGAAACAATAAACTGGCCTACTTTTCTCGATAATTACGCTATTTTATCGGGACATGTAAGTACTAATACGAAAGACAATAGGTATGTCTATTAACCTCTATGGTTTTACTTAAGTTGTTTATTTTTCTAGTTGACTGGACTTAGTAAAATATTGCAAGCTGAATTAGCTGCATCCCTGAAGACTCGTATAGTCTTACCCTTGCAACTGGGATGTGAAAGAGATGAAGCTTTAGCTCGTTTGACTGAGGGAAGGGTTCCCGCATGCACACACGATTTGGTACCTGACTTATTGAGGACAAAACCTGAGCCCCAGGCTGAGCAGAGGTTGCAACAGTTTAACCACAAAGCGAGCACACTGAGCTATGATACTGCTCAGGTATGGTATAAAGTTCTCAATATTTAAAATCAGCTTGTGGTTGAAATGCTATTTTTTTTTGTTTCATTTGGAATCAGCAGTTGTGAAATAGGTTGTAGAAATTTTAATGAGCAAATTTTATGTATGATGTAAACTAGTCTTAAAGTTTATTAATGCAGTGACATTAATCACTACCTGAACATTGACAGTTAAACCTTGTCAGCTTTTTTTTAACAATCTACCAACTATGGAGCTTCTGTCTAATTTCATATACAGATGAGCAAATTAATTGAAAGCTCAGAGATCAGAGATATCTTATAGATAGCATGATGGATTCATCTTTACAGAAACAAGTGGCCCAATTTACCAAGGTGGTTAGCCATGTCTGGGAGCTAGTAAATAAGGGGAGAGAGGATTGGGAAGGAGAATCAATGAGATCAGCAGGTAAATAATATCCTTAGTTAAAGCCTACTATTAACTCATTCAGTGCTGAAGACCAGGAATTGAGCATAACTGTTATTCGACCAAACAGTAATTAAATATATATAAATATAACAAGATATAAATTTCACACAGCACCATCTAGCCCCAAACTAAGCATAGACATATATACCTAACCTGGAATTTTATACAATGGATAGAGTAGACCAAAGAGTAAACTGGGCCTAATGAACCCAATAAGGCTGGAAACCATCATAAATTTATTTAAAAAAAAAAGTTTCTGATCCAAAAACATTCCATATGCTTTAGAATAGGACTGGACTTGTTTCATGAAAAGACTTATAAACTGCATAGGTACAAATAACTACCAATTTTCTTTTAGGAATGCAACCTACCCATAGCATGGCAGACACCCATGCATTGGTGACAGCTGTTGGCACAGGCAAAGGTCTTCGTCCTGGAATGCCTCCCATGGCAATGTCTGGTCCGTCAATGGGGGCACGTTGCCCAACACCACAAGTTGGTCCTGCTGCCCCATCACTGCCTAAGGCCCCATCAGCCATCAAAACCAACATTAAAGCAGCCAATCAAATACATCCCTATCAACGATAATTTTACACATAGTAGATCTAAGTTTTGGCATCTAACCTGCTACCTTTCCATGACATTTCTAAGATTCCGCTAATACAAGGTGGGGCAAAAGTAATGACCCGATGTTCTTATGCTGTAATTTTTTTAAATGATAAACTGGTTCTGCTTGTGAAATCTTTATATAATCCAATAGAATTTATTCCATCAAATTGAGAACATGATATCAGCCAAGTGGCCGCCGCCAGAGTTGATGACCATATGGCGAAGCAAAAGAACATTGGGCGATTACTTTTGCCCCACCTTGTTGCCATAAGTGGTAGCACAATTATGTTTGTTCCCAAGCAGTGAGATGTGCTAGGTTAGGTTAGGGGGGTATAATAATTAAGATAAAATAGACAAGATTTGTTACATAATGTATTTCTTTTATTTCAAAATAAATACTTATAAGCACATTACACTGCCCAAAGTTCACCAATACCACTTTCTATAAGTTCAACTGTCCTAAATATTGGTTATCAATATGGTAATATTGGTGGTCAGTGGCCCAAAGCTGTGTTTTAGCTTATACATATAACATTTGGTCTGATGGTTAGTTCATCAACAACAAAGTGCAAAATAAAATTGAAAATTATTTCCATTAAAATAGCATTGAGACAAATAGTAGTGTAATTTGAGTTAATACTGTCTTTATGTAAACATTAGATAATAGTTATAACTTATTAAGATCTCAATATCATAGCAGGAAGCAAACTGAATGTTATCGTTACAAAAAAAATGCATTTTTACATAAAACAAACATGTTTGACAATACAGAAGCACCTTGCGAAACAAGCTGGTTTTATTGTCTTGACATTTTCACCACATCAGCCCCCTCAGCATGGGGCAGGGATAAAATTTTTGACCTCTGTTTTTATCCACCATCGGAGACAAAATGCTCTGACAAGGTGGATAAATACAGAGGACAAAAATTTTATCTCCTCCCCACATAGTAATTAAACAATGACAAAAATAAACTTTGTTAAAATTGTGACTTCCAAAAACATTCCGTTTTTAATTTAGAGTGTTTACCTGAAACAAACATAGTAATTTTAATATACAAGCGACAAGTCACATTGGAAATAGACATGCATATAAACAGTTCATAAACACAGTTGGTTAAACTGTGTTTATGCATACACCTAACCAGAAGAGAGTATTATGTATAATGCTTATTCTGGAAATGAGATTTTGGTTCATCCTTTCAGTCTTAGAACAACTTAGCTTTGATAACTTGAGTAAAAACGTTTTAGTACCGCGGTGTTTTTTTACTATGTAATACACTACATTTACTGACCTGTGAGTCAGTCAATGACAAATCCATTCAATAGAACAATGGACTAAGTCAAATAGTAAGAATATTCTGTAAATCCTTCATAATCATGCGGTTACTGGTGACCTGTATTACAGGTTTCAAACCTACCATAGGCACCAGTCTCACACAAAACAGGTTATTCTAAACTCTAATTTTATAAACCTATGTTACTGACCTTTTTGTATGAGAAAATAAATAAATATTTGATTTGATTTGATAATGTTGTCTCTGCTGTCTCCTACCGCATGTCGGTGACGCGCCAGCGATACACGTTGACGTACGTTACGTTATACTCACAATGTCGTCTATCTTGAGTATAGCCCGCACTGTCTCGGTGGCAAGGCCGAGCGCGGAGGCGGTGACGTGTAGCGGCTGTAGCACATGCTCCTGCCGCATGTCGGTGACGCGACCGCGACGCACGTTAACGCCGGCGCCGCACGAACCGTCCGTCGAGCAAGCGTGGGCCGCGCGGAGCTCCGTCACAGTCTCGATAGGATTCAGACCTGGATCCAAATTGCATAACTCCATACATTCATCACCCAGTTAAGATCAAGAGATGAAGACGCGACATGCTGCGGTGTAATTAGGTGTACATTACTTTAAAAAGTACCTGTGTTCGAAGAAGGAATTGTTTGAGTTTGAGGAACACTCAACTCAATTAGTTCTAGCACTACACATGCTAAATAAGCCTGACACATACTATGTGTGGCAAGCCTCAGAGAAATGGTTAGATAAAAAAATAGGAAATATAAATGTGATCTCATATCATTGTTTCATTTTAATAGTTACTAACACCTAATTCTTAAGAACGTTAGTTCTTGTTGCTAATATATGTATGCCAAACATCAGCCTAGTCCTTCGTCAACATTTCCTTGGGTGGACCAAAGTGCATCAACACAGAAACAGACCGCCACTGCTTTAAATAGATAAAATACCTTATCTCTGCCAATCTCAAATTAATAATTATAAAATATTACAGGACATTCATTTCACAAATCGCCATCTAGCCCCAAACTAAGAATAGCTTGTTATATGGGAACTAGATTACGGATAGAATACTTACATACATTTATTTTGTAAATACATACATACTATATGATACAATGCCCAAACACAGACCAAACATCAATATTCATCACACAAATGTATGTCCTGGATGGGAATCGAACCCACAACCTACAGCGCAGAAGGCAGAGTTACTACCAACTGAGCTTTGAGGCTTGTTACAACACTATCTGAAATAGTAATAAAATAAAATAAAATCATTTAATTAACAAACTCATTTGGCAAAAACCAATATCTACAATCAACCAAATACCTGTAATATTAGGTTAAATAAATACATGCACTTGGAAGAGACTAGCCTCCCACAACACAGGGTATCCTAGAATTGGAGCTAGTGTTTAATATTTTTTTCATTTTGTTTAAATTTACTTTATCTACCTACTAAGATAATGCTAGATTTGCATGCACTAGCACGCATGTTTGTTTAAATGTTAAATAGAATGTAATATGAATAATTGTTGGCTACAAAATAAATAAATTATTGATATAATTAGGATTCGTTTTAAGTTTTTTGCTTTTTGAATTATAGCTAGAATGTGCCAATTAGTTGAGTATTTGTTGTTTCATCGTACAATATTTCTGAAGCAGAAAGGTATTTTTTTCATGTAATAATTACATTTCTATCATGTTTAATTTAAAGTTAAATATTAATCATCCATGTCCCATTCCAACGTCAAAGTTCCATGTCAAGCCAACTCATTCTACCTACCTATTTTTTACTAGACATTAAATGTTAAAACATCACATTGTTTTGTATAATTATAATTATTTGTATCGAACTAGGAAGTGTGACAGCTGTAATGCAGTGACTTCCCTAGCACAGTTGTCAGAGTTTTTAAGTGTCACTCAAGCTATAATTTTGTTTTTTTTAATTTAATGAACAACCTAGACTAGTGTTTTTTGAAATAAATAACTTATTGAATTATCATGAATAGTAATGTGAGTACCTGCATTCTCAGCCAGCGTAGAAGGCACAACCTCTAGTGCGTCTGCGTAGGCCCGCAGGCAGTAGTGGTCGGCGCCTGGCGCGGCCTGCGACGCGCGAGCGAGTACCGCCGCCGCCGCCGCCTCGGGAGCTCCGCCACCTGCGGTTCTTTTTCTTTTAGAATACATCAAGATCTAGCCAAGCGGTAGGCTAATGAGTAATTTGACATTGATCTATATACACACAAGTTAAGACTAATAATAATAACGTTTATTGTTCAAAAAAACAGTTGTACAGCCTTATTACTTTTTAGGTAAACCTAATAGGTAGGTAATGTATTTAGCACTAGAAATAAAATATTGAAGATATATGACCTCTAAACTAAGTTGAAAACTTGTATTTTAGAGGCTGAACCAAAATAATATTATTTTGTGCACAATAAGGTAGGTGGATGGTCCTTTGACACCTGAACTAAGTGAATCACTTGTATTTCAGGAGTCAAGCTCTTAACATATTCTGTTGTGCTGGTTGAACGTGACATGATTTCTAACTAATTCAAATTTCATTGAATATATACCATACATGTGTAATATGTACGTTACTCTTCTTACTTTCTACTACATAATTGATAAAAGGGAAAAAGAAAATAAAATTAATTAATGAATATAAATTTGAGATGACCTTAGGAATAACCAAGCTTAACTAAAACTTATTTAGACTATAGGTTAGTATGAGGTGACCCTAGGAATAACAAAACTGAAAACTTATTTAGACTATAGGTATCCTTGGGTTTAATAGTGGTTGAAGTTGGAGTTCATGGATGTATATGAGTGAAAATGTGGTTGTTCATGTGTTTTTAAAAGAAGCAAGCTGTGTTGCCAATAACACACACATAGTCACAATAGGATCAACCAATTGAGAACCGAGATAATAAGGGGGTGCCTGTGTCTTCATGAATTTACAAAAACCTTGCATCTTCATGAAGTCACCACCTTCCCTGTTTGTGACCACAAAATGCTTTGGGACCAAAACTAAAAGCATATCCAAGATGTTGCCAGGTCCAAAAACGAAAATAGCAGTTTACCTATGAAATTGCCGTTTTGTATGTAATCAATGCAATTTTTTTTTTTTCGATCTTATTTATTTCCGTCAATCAAAGTGATCGCCCATGCAGTCGACGCATGCAGCCGCGCTTCTTGAATAGGTCTGCTTCGTCGGTAGGCGCAAGGTCTGCATCCTTATTCTGTATGACTTATCGTGTCCTACGATATGTCATTAAGATGATTCCATGCAGATATTAGGATATTATTCAGAATAAGGGCTCAGGTGAGTACGGCGGAGGACGGAGAGCTTCCAGCCCCAGCTCTTGTAGCGTGGAGACGGTCGGTTGTGCGGTGTGAGGTCGCGCGTTGTCGTGCAGCAGTAACGGGGATGATCGTTTCACCAAAGCTGGTTGGCGTTGTGCGAGTTTCTCGCATCATTGTGTTCAGTTCTTCACAGTACATATCTGCAGTAATGCTCGTCCCGTTCGGTAAGAAGCTGTGATAAATCACACCGGTGCCTAGACCACCAAACAGTGACCATCCCTTTTTTAGGTGCAATTTTTCGTTTAGGGCATTTTATAGGTACTGAACCAGGATCTAACCAACTCGATGAGCGCTTACGATTGTCGAAAAGAATCCATTTTTCATTGCAGGTAACAATGCGATTCTAAATTCCTTTCCGTGGGGCACCCATTTGTCAAGCTTTTCTACCTTGCCAATTTGACGCAAATGGATCAAGATTGTTTTGATGCTAACTTCGAAGGCTGCTGCTGATTCGACAGTAGACCGTGTATCATCAGCTTCCACAATCGCCTTTAATTCGTCATTGTCGACCAAAGTTTCCAGACGACCACGGGGCGCATTTTTCAGGTCGAAATTTCCAGCACGGAAGCGGGTAAACCAATAACGGGTTGTGCGTTCTCTCTGTATACGTCGTTAATGTTGCGTGCCGATTGTGCCGCGTTGCTACCCCGTCGGTACTCATATTCCATAATTACTCGAATTTTTAACGTATCCATGATGACGAAAAAGACCTAAATGGGATGAAAACATAGCGCTAATCAGCAAACAAGACTGATTTTGAAAACGGCAACTTCATAGGAAGACCTATTATATATGTATTCGCCTCAAGATAAAACTCGGTGTATGTGTACGTACCCGGCAACAAGGCGGGCCTGCGAGCCACGCACCGCACGGCACACAGCGCGTCGTGCAGCGAGCGAGCCGCCTCGGCCACCACCGCGCCCGACGTGCCGCGGACCACCACGCTCACCGTACGCCCGCCGCTGTTGCAACCGGTCATCTGGAGGATACGGTCAAACATACAAGTATCTGCACTTTAAGGTACAGGCGCCTGCAATTATAATTATGCATACACTTCAAAATGATGCACTTAACACCAGGTGAGCTACTTGCTTGTCCCGTCTCATAGTTGTATAAAAAAAAATGTCAATGTCAAATGACAAAAACCAACCTTTTTTTATTTTTCAAAGCTAATGCTCATTTCTTACCCATACCTCTCAGAAGGTGAGGTGTAGATCGATGACGATAAAAATACTCATGTCAAATTTATCTAATCATAATGATGTGTTTCAGTTAAGGATAATATTTAAACTCTGATATTGTTACCATAATCCCAACATTCCTATTACTTGAGCTGCTGAGGAAACTTTATTATTGTTTTTTTTTTATTTACGATGGGTCGGGTGTTGACCACTAAACTTACAAAGGCAAGAATGAGATCTACGATGGAGCGAGCCTACCCAGAAAGTGACTATTAACTCTCTTTTTGAAGACATTATGGTCGTAACACAGCGGAAAAACAGACGCTGGGAGCCTGTTGCAAGTTCTTACAGTGCATTTATACTTAAATATAACAAAAATGGCAAAGGCAGTGATACAAAGTCAGCAGCCGAGCTTGTTATCAACACCAGTATTGTACCCACCTTGATGTACTTCCCAGAGGGCTCATTAACCTCCTCGACCAAGTCAACATTAACAAGGTTCTCGGCGGTGAAGTGGTCCAGAGAAGCGATGGGTCGACAGCCGAGCGTCTTGCAAACGAACTCGATATCTTCGCGCTCAATGTCCTTGATCACCATTGTCTTGATTTTGTCTAGGAAGTGTACAGCCAAGTCGCTCAAAGCATCTCTGGAAATAATAATTGGGATTCAAACAGTTTACTTTAGACGTAATCCTTGCTCTTGTCTAGAGCTAGACAACCGTAGCGGTAATCCATCATTCATAAATGTATACAAATTAAGAAAATAAGAAGTGATTGTACTTGTCACTAGCATTCCGCTAAGCGGTGATGGCATTGATTGCAACCTCTCACATATTGAATATGAAGAGACTTGCAAACTGTAGGCATACGTTAGTTTGAAAGTGCCTCTGAGTATGCCCAAGAAGGTGATCCTCATAAGATCCGAGTAGTGATCAGAGGTGAATAAGTCTCGAAGAAGTCATCACCTAGGCTGGAAAGATGTGTTTTTGCACAACAGAAGTAGGATTTTAGCTACATTTTACATGCATTATGTAAATTTGTGCCTGAAATGAAGTTAAATTTGGAGAACACTGTTACACATTTTATGATTTTTATTGCACCGATTGAGCTGAAACTTTGCCATAATGTTCTTGCACACCAGAAGTAGGACACTTGTTTCCAATTATCCACCCTAGAGTGACTGCTTTATTGGAGTAAGAGGATATTCTCATTTCACCTCAAGATAGATTTCTGCACTAGCAACACATTGCAGCCAGCTTTTTTGATCTGTTTCACGATGTTGAGAATGTACTGGCGTTCCTCTTTCAACACGCGATCCATGGCGGCGTAGTCGGATACAATAACGTTGTGGTCCATCTGCGAATTTAATTATATGCATTATTTGCATGTTTGTTTACACACAAAAATGTTTCAAATACATCTTTACAAAATTTCCAACAAGAACTTATAGGAAATAAGTTGTATCAGTCTTTTATGATGGACTGAACTGCAAAAATAACTGTTTTGCAGTTCAGTCCATCATAAAAGACTGTTGCACCCATTGTGAGGTTAATCCAACCTAAAGCCAGAAAAAAGCTTTTCAAGATTGGTAAATCGGCGATGTTTGTAGAATACCAAACAGACGGCTTGAACAAAAGCTTCTTTTATTTGCAAAACAATCTTTATGGTTTAGTTGGACTTTTTTTAAGTCCGCCTGGCTATTATCCACCATCTTAATCACCATAACAACAATTCTAAAATTATGGTGTTCCGGGATTTAGAGGTAAGATAGCCAGTTCCTCAGTATGTTCAGGATTCCGGGAGAAGTGCGCCTACACCTTCCGCCTTATCTTAACTTGTAACCAGGATGAAGACGAAGTGCTTCCCGTCGTAAAATAAAAATAAATTTCACAGGCAGACCACAAAGTAATAGGGTACTCTTGTAACGGAGATGAAACCCTTAGTATTAACTTTGCTTCCACAACTTACGTCAGTCTTGGGCGGAGAAATGCAGAACTGTATGAGTGCGACTTTGGCCTTCTCAATGCGATGTGGTCCATTGACGTTGGACGCACGATGAGGGATCACCAGTCCCTGGACCAGCTCTGTATCCTCTACAGTGCCTCCGATGCGCTCAATCACTTTCACGTCACGGAGGTCTACGCGGGCACCTACGCCATTGGGAATAAGGTCCATCACTGAAATAATAAGACAGAATAAGTTGATATTACAGGACACTTTTATTTTTTATTGAACGATGGGGAAGAGCTTGGCCTTTATATCACCTGGTTTACAAGTACTGATTTAGATACGGAAGTCTATTACACTTAGTTGCCTACACCTAGAAGTCAAAAGCTAACCATCATTACCAAAACTACGGAACATTTCATACAGCGTTACCTAGCCTAGTAATATGGCAACTAAAAGAAAATAACAATAGAGTTCACAATTAAATAAATCAGAATCTGGCAAATCAAGCATTTCGTATTCTGCTTCTGGGTTCTAGAAGACATTGATTTCATAGAAACTCGGGTTAGCTGGAGAAAATGTAATAGGTACTACCTCTATACTTGTGTGCACAAGTTGGTAGGAGATTGTGAGAAAGGAATTGGAATATACAGCTGAATTTACAACTTACCAGCACGAATAGCTTGGACAGCAATAGGAGCCAGTATAGTGGAGTGTTGCGATACAACTTTAGAGTTGAGAGATGTAGCAGCAGCCTGCAGCAGCACCTCTTCGTTCGCCAGATCAACAGGTGTAGACATTCCTTCGATAACCTAAAAAAATACTGTGACACTAAATATATACTAAGACAGTATTCTTATTCTGAGCGAGGATGGCAGAGACCTGCACTGTGGGGTGTATTGTAGAGATGACGAATATAACTATCAACCAATAAATTTAACTAATATTTAAAATCAACCATTATATTCAATAATTAGAATTAACATTATCGAATAAAAATATCATATCAACTTCAGCCTGAGTTAGAACTAACATAATTGAATGCATTGGAATTTTAACTTTAAAATGCTATTAATAAGAAACACTTTCGTACGTTGCTGCTCGCAGAGTTTTCAACTATGTATTAGGTTGACTTCATTCAATTGTATGCTTTCGACTCCTCACTATAGAGATTAAATTTCTATGATTTGCTGTATATGATATTTTTATTCAACACAAAGTGATGTGATATTTCTAACAAATACCCATAGTGCTACTATGATAGAGACAAATTAGCGGTTACTTTTATTTGATCAATAGAATAAAATATTCAACTGCATTAACATCAACCATTAACCAAATCGTGTAGGTACTAAACAAATAATATTAACTAATATTTTCAACCAATAAAAATATCGAAATATTTTTTTATCAATTTTAACCATTATTGCCATCTTTAGTGTATTGTACAATATTCCCCTTGGTTTGAACTAACCCTAACCAGCAAGCCCAGCTGGAAAAGACATTACTAGAAAATTATTTTATTGCATTGTTACCTTTAAGCCCATTTGCAGAGCCTTTTGGAATCCTTCAGAGATGACAGTGGGGTGGATACCTTTCTGCAAGAGCTTCTCAGCAGCATCGAGCAGGGCTCCAGCAATGACCACAACCGAGGTGGTACCATCACCTGCTTCAATGTCTTGAGCACGAGACAGCTCCACCAACTAAAAATATTTCACATAAATGTATAATTAAATCATTACGTGACATTTCACACACGCAAAGCTTGTGATATGGGGCCCAATTTGACACAACTAATTACTTCACTATGAAAATGGTACCATCACGGAATGACCACTAGGCATCTTATTATATTTTATACATCAGTTGCAAAAAAATATTACTGTGACTGCCATTGTTATGACAATGCAGCTTTTCAAATGATGATAATCAATAGCATATCAATCGCTAGCAATACCAGGAAAATGAGGTTTGCTGCTATTTTTTTTTTGTAGTTATTATAATACCACTGTTTAAAGGTTGCTTTTACATCAATAAATATGACAGGACAGGACATTCATTTTACACAGCGCCATCTAGCCCCAAACTAAGCATAGCTTGTAATATCAATTGTTATATTGACTTATTGATTTTAAATTGTGATAGTAGAATAGGCACCACCTAAACTGGCCATGCTGCAACAATACCAATCATTGTCATAGTGAAGTGATTGGTTTGGTAGAATTGGGTCCTGGTTTTAAGAACAGCAGCACACAGCTGCGCAAAGCTGCAAGCTGGTTGATAAATGCCTACTTTATTGTTCTAATAATCAATAAGATATTTTTTTATTTTTTTTTACTTGCCTTAGTACAGAAGTACCTACCATTTTGGCTGCTGGGTGCATAACACTCATTTGCTTCAAGATAGTAGCGCCATCATTTGTAATTGTAACTTCTCCATTGGCAGATTGGATCTAAAACCAGAATTCATTAGATGGAACAGATAAAGGTGTATTCTTTGAAAGAAAAAGTATTACTCGGGTAAGAAGGTACACATTTAAAATTTCTTTGTCTAATTCACGATTTTGAAAACATAACTTGAGTAGGTACCTACTTACCTAATGATTTTTTTTTACTTGTTTACTTAAAAGCAAAATCTCATATGTGATTGAAAGAAATACATTTTATGAAATAACTACCAACCATTTTATCCATTCCTCGAGGTCCCAAACTTGTGCGAATGGCATCAGAGACAGCTGCAAACAAAATGTTAATAATAAAGAGTCATGATCTCATGATTCACTTTGATATGAAACATTACGTTATTTTGTTGGTTGGATGGATCAGCAATCACGTAGGTAGCTAGTACGGAAATTTTGCTACCTAAACTTATATTGTGTACAAATACGAGCATACAACACATGACCACTAAATTCTGATCATGTGATACAAATTGGACAATATTCTACCGATATCCAGTGGGTAAGTACCTAGTACCTACCAAGATTAAAAGTTTATTGAATGAAAATGTTCTCAGAGCTCTTTAACTATATATTTTTGAACACTTTCTACCGCTATAATTCACATTGTTGGTGTAAATATACGCCAACTTAAGTATATTTAGAGGAATATTATGTCGAAAACACAGATGTTGATTACCTTTAGCGGCTTCTATATTGCTCAAACGAATATCAGTTGGTTTGCTTTTGTCTTTATATACAGCCGAATTAGTTTTTGCAGCATCACCAGCAGCTTTCGGTGCCATTTTGAGATAACTTTTTACACTTTTACAATGCACAAAATAGAGGATTAAATTGGATTTCTTTCAAAGAAAGATTTTTCATAGGATTTGGTTTCTATTTATTTTGACAAGAATTACAAAAGGAAGAAGGGAACAAATGCTAATGACATTGACACTTGACAGTGATTTACAAAGTGACAAACACACTCAAATAATCAATCAATGTCAATCGAGATCTGTACCTTTTACAGCTGTGATTGAATGCCTTTCTATTCTAGGGCGGTCCGTCCACAGAAAACTTCTAATTTCTGATGCTTGTCGGAAAATTTAAATAAAAAATTGTGGGTCAGCTTCATGATTGTAAGTAGTAAATTTTTGAACACCTATACGCCTAATAGACCATTTGAGTAGCTCCGGAACAAAAACCGATAAGTTCACTTTTCAAGATATTTTTTTTCTATAATTATTTCCGTTTGTCGAAGTGTATGTATATACCCTAGTGCAGCATACAGAGCAATCGTATGGTGGCCGAGAACCGAACTAAGAACTGCCATAGCCAAACTACAGTGCTTCCAAAGACTGGCATGCTCCGCCATAACTGGCTGCATGAGGTCAACACCCAGTGCCGCTCTCGAGATTATACTGGGTCTAGCGCCTCTCGAACTACACATACAAATGGAAGCGACAATGAAGTGTTTTTATCAGTTTTTGTTCTGGAGCTCTTCATTTGTAACGATCCATAAGTGTCCCGACTGCTTTTTTTTGTAGGGTAGACTGGGCATGGTTGAAACAATTTAACTTCAGTTGTATGTTTTGGAGTTTTTTTTGTATTTAGAGGCAATATTTTTGTGCTACCAGAAGGAATATATATCTAGTTCCTAAATACAATTTATTTGGAAGCTCTAGCATTAATAATTACGCTACGTAAACCACATAAAAATTAAATGGAGATGTGTTTCAACTGACCCACCATTTATGGTTGAATGAAACACCTTTAAATCTTTGAAATGGTTATAGTTATTTATTAAGTCTTATTCGTAAGTACCTACACAATTAATTAGTGAGATCCTGAAAAGTTGGTAAGCGACATGTAACTTTTAGTTTTATTAATGTAAATCTCTTTGACCTGAACAACTTTCAATATTTTTATTACTATGCATCGTTGAGTGTTCTAACATAAACAAATCATTATGGCACGATCAATATAGTTTTTCTTATTTTGAATTAAAACAACAAAAAATAAACAACTTTAACGATTTATATATATAGTTGGTTAAAAAGTATTTTTTAAAGCCCAAAGAGCCCAAAATCCACATGACGTGCATTGGATGGACCCAAGATTTGCCTGGTCTACTGGAACCATATTTTTCGTCGCAAACCAAGCAATTCGTAGTATCTTCACCCGTACTTGAGGAACTGTTACGTCTTCTTTTTGGTATTTTAGATCTAAGTAATACCAGTCTTTGTCTTAGTTTTCTTAGTTCCAAGGCCTACTTTCCGGGGACGTTTGGCATTAGCGCCAGTCAAATGTATTAGAAACATAATTAAATAGTTTAAAAACATAGTTACACAGAAAAACATTAAGTATAAAAAGTGTTAGAGAAGAAATAAAAATCTGGTAAAAACTTACTTTTATGGCTCAAAAATGAAAAAGGCCTCCATGCACGTTTGCGTTACTCACTGGGTTCAGCGGTGCTTGTCATAGATTTGAACATGGCCGACAAAGCGGCGAGTGATATTTCACGCGCGCCTAGGTATCATGCTTTCTGAGATAAATGCGATGTTTCAACCATGACTTGATTCATTTGACCCCAGTCTACCCTACCTACTAGGTAGGTACATTTTGATTGAATAAATGTTGAATCAAAATGATATTTTGTATGTATACTTACCTCATTTTAGGTAGGTAGCTAATACTATAATATGGTATCTGAGTTCTGATCGGGTGATGAAATGCATGGAACACGTAGAAAAACCCTTGAATTTGGGATCTAATTATTTGTTTTGCGGAGACATCATCACTGGTCTTCGACACCTCTACCGTTTAGGTAACGTAGGTAGGTACGGGTAAGAAACTTCAGCAGCGAAGACCGCTGAGTCGCTTGGTTTTGCTTCGAAATTGAGGAGTTCGAATGTTTGTTTTGACATTTCCACCTATTCCAAACTTTGACCTTCGTGACAAAGCCAAAGGCCTTAGGTACTAACTAGACTGTGCACCTACTTACCAAAAATTGTTGTTTAGCTAAAATGAAATCTATGCTTTTCACTTAGGATACCTAGCTATTCCCATATAAGCGGTAGCTAGCTAAAAGCGATCCTGGCGAGAGGGCTCCCGCAGGACACACTCCTTGTCTGACTGACGTCAATACGAACAAATCATAAACAATGAAACTAAACAAAATTTTGATTTTAATAAATCTGTACCTACCTATGTTTTTCATGAAAAATTGTGAATTCATGTTGTGTGACAGGGTGCAAAAATGAGTCCCGGTAGCAGCTTTTCTTTCTACGGTTAAGTAAAAGCAACAATCATATTCCTCAGGTTAACCATGAATTTTTTTACAATATCGCAGTAGTAGAAAAATGATAAAAGAACATAGGTAATTAACAAACGATGAAAGTATGCTTTCATTACCTTACTGAAGCACTCTTGTCTCAATCTCTCTTAAATCTCCTGTGTTCAAGGCCCTCTCTTGTTGCTAACTCTATAATTCTATGTAGGTAAAGTCAGAATGAGAGCAAAGCACGGACCGTATGTCATAGTGGGCGGGCAGAATACAATAAGTGAATAAGTCAACCCCTTACTAACACGAAAATTTTGATTTCTTTTTGAAAAGTGCTCTCAAAACCTTTGCCTCAGTAGCCGTGTTTTAAAATTTAACAGCCCATGGATGTCGTAAATTCAACCAAGGGGCATCACCATGAAGGCAGCAGCTTTTTTGTGTTAACAAAAGTTATACTGTGCGCACCAATCTATCTGCCATGTAAACTAGGCAAAACCATACAGATAAATCTCGGTGTTTTTAAGAGATACAAATCAAATATTTGTGCACATTGAAATTTGGTGTTTTGTCTTGCATTTTGATACACGATTGCTGAAAATGTTATGAAAAAATATACTAAAAATACTGTGTTTTTCACATATCTCCGAATGGCGTCACACCTAGGTAGTAGATACTTATGCGTGTGGTCGTCGCAGTTGCACGCCTCGCGAACTCCGTGCTCGGATCTAGTGATTTGGCTGTTCCCGGATTGTTACCAAGGATTACAATAAAAATTATCTTCGAAAAGACTGACACTTCCTGCCACTCCCTGACACCTTCGGCCTTATCTTAACTTGTTACCAGGTGAGAAAAAAAAAGCATATAGCAATACAGGAAAATAAAACGCGAAAATGCGATTAAAAAATATTTAACACTGAGTAAAAATATAACAACTTAACCAAAGAGGCACCATAGAACATCATACATACTTGTAGTTAGGCAATTGATTTAAGTTTATCTTATTTTATCTATAAATTCTACTATTCTTTACAGTATATCTATAACTTTCGTCGCAACAAAACTTCACAACTTTCTATTATTAGTTCAGCTAGCTTCACGTTCTGTATGTCTTCAGGCTCTTTCTTGGCGTGTTTTGTCATTTGTTGCCGTATGTTCTGAAGGGCTATGATCGTGGTGGCTAAAGAAGGATGCGCTGGTATCGAAGTATCGAGCACCTGTTAAAATATCAACAATATACTTAATCTCATTAATTTTACACTGGCAACACACAAGGGCAACAGCTTAACCGCCTCTGTGGTCTAGTAATTCAACCCACCGATTTCAGATCCAGAGGTCCCGGGTTCGATCCCCAGGGGAGTACAATATAGTGATTTTTTTGTTTAGTGGCAGGACTTTGTTTAGGTCCGTCTGGCTAGCTACCACCATCTAACCTAATTCTGTCGCCATAATAACAAAAAAAAAAATCATTTTTTTTTCAATTGTTATTATGGCGACAGAATTAGGTTAGATTTTTATTGTACGACAGGGAGGCGTTTGGCCTTCATCTCACCTAGTTACAAGTTGAGATAAGGCCGCACGAAGGTGGAGGCGCACTTCACCCGGAATCCTCAACTACCTCGAAATGCCGGAACACAACAATTTTGAACTGTTATGGCGACAGAATTAGGTAAGCTAGCCAGGCGTGCCTAAACAAAGTCCTACCAACGTTTGTTGAGGATTCCGGGTGAAGTGCGCGTCCACCTTCGGCCTTATCTTAACTTGTTACCAAATGAGATGAAGGCAAACAGCATTCTTGTAAACATGTAAAGAAAACCTGTTCATAACCCTTTTTCAGTTGGTTCACCCTTTGTGTCCGGAAACCTAAAAGTTACGTAACGCCTGCACAAATATGTATAAGTATAGTAAATACATAATTGAAAATGAAATGAAATGAAATTAATAACATATCATGTGTATACATACAGAAGCACATATTTATTCATGCAGGCGACTGTACAATAGACCCGCAGTCCTTTTTCAGATGGTAAAGTGGACATAAAAGCGCAAAAAGATCCATCAATGTATATTTACAATGTAATTCAGTGGACCAAGGGAAAAATACTCACAGTATTTTGAAGCCTCTTGTATAACTGCGGCGGCACAGATACGATCCATTCGGGCTGGTTGCTCGAATGTTCTAGACTACGTTTCAATCGCTGAATAGTTATCGCTAGAATTGGAGACATCACCAACTCTGGTTTCTCGATCAAGTTAATTACACTTTCGGTCAGCGCGTCGTACCCCATGTGGTATAAAGCTATCACTTGTTGACATTTCATGAAATCCGAATCAATATTCCACAGTCCAGCCAAAACGTTGACCTTTTCTATCCACGCGGCGCACTCTTCACTGTTGTAAGTCCTCTCCGGGCCGTTGCAATCAGATTCGGCGCTCACAGTCTCAACGGCAGATCGAATCAGTTTTGTGAGAAACTTCATTCGAGGATTTCGCAGTTTCTCCGACGCTCTCATATTTATTTCTCTCGTTACCACGTTCCCCGTTAGCGCCTCTAGAATGTACTGATAGTCGATATCGAAAAGGGTATCAAGCGGCTTTGAGAATTTCAAATTGTAATGGCACTGATAGTAAATCGTGCAGGACGCCTGATAGTTCAGTATCAGAATATCGCTGTTCACTAATTTAGTGTTCTGCGCTACTTCCACTAGCGAGGGCAAGCTTTCTTCCCAGATCTTTTCAAATTCGATTTTCCGTTTATCGCCCGCTGTAGGCGCTGCGGCGGATTTGAGGAAACTTTCCAAATACTTAGTGACACGTTCTAAGAATTTTAGTAAACTAGCGTTGTCTGTCCCCAAATCTTGCACTGTGAATGAATCTTTCGGTAATCTCCCGATTTTATTGACTAGCCGACAGCTCACTTCGAAGCTGTGTTTGATATAAGTCGACCATATAATGGAGAATAAGCCTAGCCTAATGTGCTGATCGGATATGTGCTCAAGGCAGTGAATGACCGCGTCTAAAAGTTCAATCGTTTGGAAGCTCTTCTGCCACGCAATGGCGTATTCCCAGCACATATTGGCAATTATGTAATCAGCTGAAGTGCTCAAAGGGAATTGCCGCCGCAACAGCGACAGCCATTTGAATATCTTAGGATTTTCATCGACATAAATGCGATTATTTTCAACAAAGACGTATGACACATCATCGTTTTCCATTTCTTCTGCTTCTATAGCTTTGCTGTCGTGTTCTTCGATCAATTCGTTCGTCACTATAGCCTCAGGAAGAACTCCCATGCCGCACAACCATTTTGCAATCAATTCAGTAACCGATCCTTTTCCTCTCGTGTACACGTATTTAAGATTGATGCTGTAATCACTGGCTTGCAGCTTCGGCAAGGATTTCCCGAAGAAAGTATCTTTGAACATAAGTACGATGCTCAGAATGGATATGTCTTCAAGTTTGCCGATCAAAAGTCCCCAGTTAGCGTTCTCCTTCGTGACCGATTCCCAAACGTCTGATTCCTCCCTTTCGATATTGGCTTCGAACATTTTCCCGACCGCTTTGCAAGCCATCGCAACGATCATGCTTTTGAGTGGACAAGACATGTCGACTACTATGTCTCGAACGCTCTGCCACCAAGGCGAAACCTCGTTGTAAGTGATGTTGGTAGCCTCTTCGCTTACACTGCTCAAGTTATACAACACCACTATCAATGTATCGATCAGTTCTAGGCTCATCTCCTCCAATGACATATTCATCAGCTGTAGGATCAACAGTTTGATAATTTCCTTGGGATCGACGCGGCACTCTTTCACAAAACTATTCAACAAATTTAATTTATTCATTTGGAAAATATTTTTGAAGGTTATCGAAGCGAGGTTATTGCGTTTATCTATGGATGTTTCTGCCTTTAAGGTAATGAATTTCGAAGATTCCTCGAGCTGGAAGCACGATACGAAATCTTTGTAGGTACTTGCATTGCTGTCAGCGAATTTAACTCTGGCATGTTGACGCTCTTTGTAGTCTTTCTCTTGAGCTAATGTTAGCAATCTTTCCAAAATGCAGTTATCATCTTCTAATAAATGAAAGTTATCATCGTTTTCATGGACAGTGCACTCCGTAAACCCAAATCCTTTAGCATTCTGCAAGAATTCATGTATTTTTTCAGTAAGTTCTTGCATGTCTTCTGTATTTTCGTTGTTGATAAGTCTAAAGAATAATGTAACTAGTCCCAAATTAGCGAAGTAATGCATCATGTCGATTGACGCCTCATCATCAAAGCTGTCCCAAAATATCGCTAAACAAGACATGACAAACTTTGGAGGTACTTGGTACTTTTTCACTAGGAGATCAAGGCAGTGCTTTTTGATATCTATAGTTTTGATTTGAGACGCTATTTTAAGCAGTTCCTCGCTATTCTCGTCTGTAATAGTTATTTTCTTTATACTGTCTCGAAACTCTCTGAGGGTTTGTAAGTCTTTGGATTTCTGTGAATGTTCGC
Organism: Venusia cambrica; assembly: GCA_951394065.1. Classification (NCBI taxonomy): domain Eukaryota; kingdom Metazoa; phylum Arthropoda; class Insecta; order Lepidoptera; family Geometridae; genus Venusia; species Venusia cambrica. The sequence goes on along the minus strand of OX596044.1, from coordinate 3,177,439 downwards.
CTTCCAATGCATAGAAAAATGGAATGTGGATCTTTTTTATTTTACCATCGGAATCTATAAGAACACACTGGAACTCTGGTAGGTTTAGTTTCTTGTATGTGTAGTTTTTCTCTGCACCAACTAATCCACAAGTGTTGTACAAGAGCTGTCCGTTTTTAGTGGCGGTGAACACAGCTACTCTGTTTCCTCTTTGCATCAGTCTGATGTCCAACAACCCCTTCTTAGGATTGTAAATGATGAGGAATAGAGCTCGTTTTACATCTTTGATGGTTGAAAGCTGAGGTTTTTTGTCGTCGTTTTCGAAGATCTGTAAAAAGAAATTTACTTATTTTACAAACATTTTGTTCGGAATATAACGTACTTTTTTCATTTAATGTGGCATGTTTGATAGAGATTCGATCCTTATGAATGACTCTATTAATTGATACCATAAAGTACAGGGTGTTATTTTGTCGGATTTTAGCCGGTTCGATTTCCGGGTGTGGCAAGTGTATTTCAAAAAATAGTTGAATGCGGTTTTTCTTCTTTTTACAAATAAAAGAAAGTTTATTTTGAACAAAATTTGCTATATTCAGTATTAAGAGAACTTTCACTAGGTGAAAATGGATCGACGCCACTTTGAGCCATCAGTATCATTTGAGTAAGGAGAAAAGTTGATTGAAATCAGAATGTGTTATTGTGTTACTAAAAAAGTCGTGAAGATTATAATAGCATCTATTCAACAGCTGCTTCAGTTTCTTTTGGTAAGTAGTGTTTATTTTATTTTTAAGGGTTCATTTTAAATATTGGCTTATAATTGAATTAGCCAGAGCTGTGCAATTATAATTTAGACTTTGGAATATTTATTATGCTTCGCAGGGAGGCCTATGTTCAACAGCGGATGTTTTGTAAGTAACATTTTAAAATTTTACAGGACAATAATTTTACACGCCATCTATCCCAAACAAAGCAAAGCTTGTAATATGTGAACTAGATTACGAAGAATTGCCGCCAGTATTGTCTTCAATCAGCATTCCTATCGGTCACCTACCCTTCTTTAAGATTTCCTTCTTATTCTATTTAAGAACATAACGTACCAAACTTTTCGTTTTGTATGTACCTGTACAAAAGCGCATTGAGCATCCCTGCAGCCCTTAATCAGTCGGATAAGATGTCCTCGGTTTACGTCCAACACAGCGACCCGGCCATACCCGTCGGTGAAGGCAGCGAGCCGGCGGTCTGGTGAGACAGCAACCGACATGCCTTGACGTTGGGAGTCGTACACTCCACTACGCATCGAAAGGCTTTCGGCACGGATGGCGGACTCGGCGGGCGATGATCCTTTCTCGGAGGTAGACCCGCTCAGCCAGCCGCTGGAAAACGTTAGGTTCGTATCCTACCGGCTGCGCCAAACAATGAACAATGCGGGTGGTTTCAGCCACACTCCTAAGTGTTACACGTATATATTGAACAAAACCAGTAACAGATTTTTCTAGCAGTACTCACTGCTTTTTAAAACCTGGAACATAATTCCTAGCAGGGTATTCGAAAAGCGAATGAAGTTTTACTAGCCCAAGAATTATATCCACTATCAGTTATTCGGCTACTATAAATACTATACATAACATACCACTATAAATAAACTAAGAGGTACTTACGGCAAAGCAGATTTGATCTTGAGTGCGACCGCTCGCGCTACGTCTTGAATAGGCGGTGCATTGCCGCCTTCTAAGGCGTAGTGAAAACCAATGTACGGGTTCAAACCCGTACCTAGAATTAACGTATTAACGGGCGGTACCGAGCGATACCTGTAATAAAAACAAGCTATGAATCAATATACATGGACTCACCGGCTTCCCAGAGAGGTAGACAGCGACAACGGATTTCCACTTACTACATACACTATCTTTCACTAACTGCTAAGCGATATCTAGAATAAGTCATACTTTTGACTAGGATAATTTAAGTATTGCAAAAGAAGTTAAGTTGTTACCTCCTTACCAAAAATATAGTTGACATAAGAAAAGGCTTGAAGATTAGATGTACATTAAACCCACAAAGAGGTTGGGTTGCCATTCTCACACAATAGGAACCTGCCTACTCGAACTTCACATCAATATATAGGGTTGTTCTAGTGTGTCAATTGACTGTGATCTTTAAGGATGGACCACGGTACACTGTGCTAAGCAAGATAATCTTTTTTCCCTGTAAGACAGTCACTTTTGAGACCAGATCATGCAGTTAAGGAACTAATTTAGGACATCTTATTGCTTGTCGGTGGTAACTAGCCAAGTGGCCACATGTGTTGTGATCATTTGTAACCATAGGCAAGCCTGCATTTCCATTGCCTCGGGTACCTACTAGAAGGTGGCGTTGGAGAGCCATTGTTTTTGTTTACAAAAACAGCCAGATGTTTAACTAAGTGTGAATGTGTAAAGTGCAAATAGAACTTTGTTTTCATACCAAACATCATAGCCCCCATAAGTAGAGGCAGCCAGTAAGTGGTCATAGGTATTTTTTAGCTCCAGCCCAACCACAGCCGCATCGCTCACAGTATCTTGTCTTGCAAATGTCCACTTCTTGATGTTTAGACTGCGACTATCCACTGTGTGGTTATCGTGGAAGCCAGCTTGCACTGTGCATAGGAAAAACTTTACAAAATTAACACTAAATAAACTGTCCAAGTCCTGAAACACACTCTATCAAAGAGAAGATACAGTTTAATCAAATTAGGTCAGAATAAAAAAAATACACCTGCTTAAATAAAAAAATCTGACAATAAACATACCTTTAGCCAACTGAGCTTTGGCATTCCTCAATGTTTGAAACAAACTAGACCCTGGGATAAGACATTGGCAGTTTTGAAACAGTATGTGGATGTCGTCGGGCAGGGTTCCATAGGTTCCAGTGTGGCAAGATATCTTCATCACCTGCTTGTCATCAAGCTTCTCTAATAGTAGCTGATGACCTGTGTTGTTATAGAAACCAACACTACCATTTTTAAATCCTACTATTATGCAGAACCAGTCTGGCCCATTCTGTAAACATATTACTTACATGTAATAATTTAGGCATATCAAAATATATAGGGTTCAACTTTCATCACTAGATCACTACTCACAAAAAAGTGTTTAACCCTTGGTAGCATGCCATATATTCCCTATGCATCCCCTAGGGGGTAATGCTAATGGAGCTTTTCTGGTGGTAGAATTTGGTTATGAATTAATTTTGTCATTGCTGGTACATTAATGCATAAGCCTGTGTTACCTGTGAAGAATGATGTGATGGACAGATGGACAATGCAAGAAGTGCAGTTACTTCAAAAGGAAGAGTTCCACTCCAGGATATGAGGAATGAATTGCTATCAGTGGCGCTTATCCATTGAGATGTTAGTAAACTGAGGCGGTTTTTGTATGCCACTGCAAGTAGGTTCCCGCAGGAAGATAGTGATATGCAGCACTGTTGCAACCAGGCCGTATCTGAAAATTGTAGGTGGGTAGTTAAATCCTTTATATCATGTATATAATACGGAGATACCTACCTAGGAAGGTACCTAGAACAAGGTTTTTTTTCTTATACATAAATGATTGCTCTATTGATATAGGTACATGATAAATGGATAATTTTGATAAGTACCTACCTTCTTTCTCAGGAACAAAGAGCGCTCTTCCTAGGCTCAGAATATCGCCACAATCGGCTATTTGCTCTACTTGGCAGGACATTTTAGATGGAAATAATGAACAAAGCAATACAATAACATAGCAGACTCAACTTCAGTGCTCATCAGAGAACAGAACAACAACAAAACAAACTAATACAAAATTCATTAAATCAAAGACATCATCATCACTGGTCTTCAACACCTATACCGTTTCAAGGAGGTGCGGGTAAGAAACGAGCCTTGGGCTCTTAAATCAACGACGAATTATTCCTGTGTTGTTTTGAAGACAACACAAACATGCGAGCATGTGACACATTCAATGTCATAGTTTCAATCATCAGCTCATTCTCCAATCATTCATTTGAACATAATGAACGTAAACAAAACAGCTACTATAAAATAATACAAATAGCCTTAGCCTTACGTACGCCACGCCAGCATGGTACGCACTGTGCTCGGCCACAAATCGCGCTAAGGTTCAGTCCCAAAAAGTATCGCCCTGCGGGTGTGCACTGGAGCAGGGCGATACATACGAAATGATGTCATTACCCGCGATCTGCAAATGCCCAGTGTTGTAGAGTTCGTGGTGAAGTCAGGACAACTGCATTCACGTGCACCTTAACAGAATCACTCCTCTCCACGCTAGACCACCAGACGTTCGCCGGCTCTGGCAGCCATTACCTCGAGAGCTCTTACGTAATCCCAACCCACTTGAGTCCAGTTCTATAGACTAACTTTAAAATAGCAAAAGATACCTAATTATTTAATTAATTAATTATTCTTATTACTCTGTCTATGTAACATTAATTAAAATTTCTTGCATAATTTGTAATTAGTTAGATCCTGAAGTTGATGTACCTAATCTAAGTCATGTTTTAGCGTATAACCTACTAGCAACTAACACTACAATTATTACGAGTCACTCCAAACCACAAAAAAGCCAACGTATGAAAGCCACCAAGGCCAACGTAAGCCCGCTGAAAGGCCAGCATATGTGCAAAAGCCTTTCGAAGCAAAACCAAGCGACTCAGCGGTCGTCGCTGCTGAAGCTGATGCCAGATATAAGATGCAAAGGCTCGTTTGTTACCCACACCTCCTTGAAGCGGTAGAGGTGTTGAAGACCAGTAATGATGATGCATAAATAGGCGGAATTTCTGAATTTCAATTTGCAAACTATCAGCAAAGTCGCTTCCACAAAATTTGTTCACTTGGCTAGTACTTATATTGGTACTTATTTTATTTCGTTTCAAAATAATGTGTTCTAATCTCAAAACATTAAAAATACACAACAAAGTATTCGACTTATTTATTTTATTTATTTATATATATAAACGCACAAAACACATCACAACCACAATAAAATTATAGTTCAACAAAGATTGTATAGTTCTGATCTTGATTGCGACATAAACATATGCACGCAAAACATAGAATATTGAGCAGAATTAACCATACTTAATACCTAACTTAAATAAAATAATTGCACGACTTGCATCACAGACTTGCATACACCATGCAATATGGACCTATTTACCAGCTGAGCCGGCAAATTTTGTAAATTCCGCCGATCTGTGTTCGATAACTATTTATTTCAATTGTACGATAAAGCACTTACTGATATGTCTTCAGAATAACCATAGCAAACTAAGAACAGCAGATTTTGTCTTCATAACAGTCTGGACGAAATAAATACAAATAATTAAGATACACGTTACGTTTGGGTTGTAAAAAATTTGTAGGTTATGTACAAGCAAAGCAAACAATTATCAAAAGTACCTATTCTAACATTTTGATAATATTGGGCTGATGGTGAATAATTTACTCAAGATTAATATTAACGAGGATTTTGATAGGCTTACTAATCGTAACTATGGTAAGTCATTCATGGGTTGTTTATTTAGTAAATGCACTACTGGTACCTACCTACTTACCTAGAAAAACAAGTTTTTATAAAATATTTAAGTGCATAGTTACTCGGCTTTATTTTGTTTACATCTACATACCTACCTTTTCATTTATCCATGTCTATCTGGTCTTTTTCAGGGGAAACAAAAAAAGACCCGGAAGATTGTAGAGAAGAGGTTTGCAAAGATGAAGAAAATGATAAGCCCTAGCGACGCCAGGATTAAACAAAGCGAGAGAGCAGAACCAAGAAAAAAGAAGAAAATAGATCCCCATGAAATTAAAGTCAGAGAAGTTCAACAATCAAGCTCAGCTTTGTTCTTCCAATACAACACACAACTCGGACCACCATACCACATTTTAATTGACACAAACTTTATAAACTTCTCGATAAAGAACAAACTAGATATAATTCAAAACATGATGGACTGTCTCTATGCTAAGTGTATTCCATATATAACTGACTGTGTGCTGGGAGAGTTGGAAAAACTAGGCAGAAAGTACAGAGTTGCTTTACGAATTATAAAGGATCCAAGGTTTGAACGAGTTGCATGTTTGCATAAAGGTACCTATGCTGATGACTGTATAGTGCAAAGGGTGACACAGCATAAGTGTTACATTGTAGCCACAAATGATAAGGATTTGAAAAGGAGAATACGCAAGATACCTGGTGTTCCTATTCTGTATGTAGCTGAACATAAGTACACCATAGAAAGAATGCCAGATGCATATGGTGCTCCAAAGGGAGCTATCTAAATGTCATATTTTTTAATATTTCATTACAATAATAAACTATAAATAAGTGTAGTTTGGCTGTTTTTGTTGTAGTGGATCAACTAAATAGAAAAAAATCTAGTGCATTTTCTTCACATCAGCAACCCAGTGTCCACTTTCAACAGAACCTTCTACCATAATCAGTTTTAGATAGTATGTACAAAGATAGATGCTGCCGCCCTTCTGATGATAACTCCCTGCAGAGGTTTTCCCTACTAGCTACAGTGTGGGGTTATTAAAAAAGGGTGTTTTAAAATTTTTAAAGGGTTGGCAATGCGCAAGTAATGCTTCTGGTGTTGCGAGCGTCCATAGGCGACGGTAACTGCTTTCCATTATAGGTGGTCCGTATGCCTGTTTGTCACCTTAGTGGTATAAAAAAAAAAAAAACTAGCTTTTCACCTGATTTTCATGCCATAGAACAAAATGCAAATCAGATTTTCCATGAATCTGCCTGCTTTAATGACACTGATGATGACAATTACTCTGTCATACCTAAATAATTGTCATCATCAGTGCCTGGGTAACATAATCCTAAAAATTATAGCAAGAAATGGTGGGAGGACTCCAGATTATGTAGAGGATTCTCAGTCTCAGAGCATTCTACTTCCACCAGTTCACAAAAAAAAATAATCTTATGGGGTCTTATTTACCTTGTCCTACAGAACAATTTGAGAAATAAAAGTATTACATGTTCTATAGTACAAAATAAGAAAAAAATATCGAATTTGTCCTATGATGTCATGTCCCACTGAACAAATGGGACCTACCCTACCTATCAATATTATAATCCGAGCACTTGCCTTAGCTCAGAATTTACACAGACAAAAATGATAAAAAATATATTCTTTCATATTTTTCAAATATGACAGAATATTCATTATATTTTTCCATTTGGTCTGAATCTCTGAATTAACTCTCATCAAACACATTCGATTTCTTCACTACTTTATTTATATTCAACATTCTTACTTATTTTTAATAATACTTGTAGAGTCTACCTCTAACAAAGAAAATAATTAAAGGACTATGATAAAATATAATCAATTCAATCTGGAGTACCTGCCTAATTCTACTACCTTTTTTGGCCTTGGAAATAGAAATGTGCTGTACTGTTAAATACTACATTTTCTAGAATTAGGTAACCTATTGTGTGTGTGTGGACTGTGGAGGTCACCTAATAATTACCTAAAATAAATCTTACTTTACAACTGTTATTTTGTTTTTACAACTCAAAACATTGGCTCTACTTACGTCACAATAGTTAACACGATACATATTTGGATAGTTGATTTATGCTACCAAAAAAAAACCGGTTTTAAAATGTTAGTGCAGTCCAATTCACATCAGTTTTAAAGTAATCCTTTTTGGTGTTCTTAAGATTCATTCTTTCATTTAATATAATATGGTGACGTCAAATTAACAATGACTATGACTATGAATGACGATAAATTTACGTCCTATAATATATTATATTATACGACGTCAATTTCACACAGCGCCAATTATATGGGAAATTGATATTTTTTTTTTTTGAAATTATTTTTTTATACAATACAACACCCAATGCGAGATCAAACATATATTCATCACTAAAATATTTGTCCCGGGTGGGAATCAGATCCACAACCTACAGGGTTGAAGGCAGAGCTACTACCAACTGAGTTGTGAAGCGTGTTAAATAACATGTACCAATAGAACAATACCTTAGTATCTAGTTAAAAACACCTAAATTGTATTAGTTAATTTATACCACTTCATATCTCAAGAGTGTGCAGCTTGTATGAAGTTCTTCACTCCTCGCTATATGGTTGTGTTATGGGCACTCGGTGAACCAACCACATCAATAATCTCTCCCATCGGTTTTGTTTCACTATCTGTAGACGTGTTGCAGATCGACAATGGAATGGGAAGTGTCTGGAATAATTAATTGGATTGTGTAAAAATAAAAAAAAAAACAGTCAACTTCACAACACAAAAAAAAAATAAAAAAAAAACACAAAATACAATCTTAATCTTAGCTTAAGTAAATGATTCAACTTATTAACCGAAGCTTACATCCAATAATTTCATTTACTATATATTATAAAGTATACAAATATGTAGAGCAGCTAAACTACATTAATCTAAACTAAGGTAATAAAAGTATGTAAAGGTTTTTTTTAATCTTGATTATAAAGTTATGTTAAGATTCATAACTAAAAAATAAAAGATTCCTCAAGTGATGCGTTAGTATAGATTACAGCAACTCCAAACATTTTGAGACGCCTCCAAACAACATAGCACTGATTCCTACCTTAGTAGGTAAGACATTGGAGGATTAGGACAGCCACATTACTATTATGACCGCCTGTGGTCTAGGTGGTATGCACACCGGTATCAAATCCAGAGGTCCTGGGTTCGATCCCCATGGGAGGTACAATATATTGTGCTTAGTTTGGTTGGTGATAGGACTCCGAAACTTTCTCCCTACTGCTACTAAGATCGCGCTTGCACAGTCTCTCTTGCTCCCCGTGCTTGACTACGCCGATGCTTGTTATCTGGACCTTACTGCGGATCAGCTTAACAAGCTCGAGCGTCTCCAAAATTTTTGTATTAGGTTTATTTTCGGCCTTCGTAAATATGATCATGTGTCACCTTTCCGTGCCAGACTTAAATGGCTTCCTATTCGGCAGCGCCGGAATTTGCATATTCTTTCTCTGCTTTATTCAATACTTTTCAATCCCTTTTCACCTTCCTATCTTAAGGACAGATTCGAGTTTCTGTATTCTTCCCACAACTTTTCTTTTAGGTCATCAGACACCCTGTTGTTAAAAACCCCGACGCAAAGAACTTCTTTTTATAGTGGTTCGTTTACAGCTGAAGCTGTTAGGCTGTGGAACGCATTACCTGATACTATTAAAAAGACGACATCGCAACACACTTTTAAATTGAAAGTTTATCAGTATTATCTATCAGTTTATTCTTAAATTATCATTTTTATCCTTCATTATTATTATTATTATCATGATTATTATTGATGTAATTTTATGTATGTATATTTTATTTTATATTGGTTATTCGTATAGTCCGCCATCCTTGAAAGTCGTTATCTTATCTTTCCATCAAGCGGTTGCCTGGAAGAGATCGCTTTCAGCGATAAGGCCGCCCATTGTTTTACCAGTGACTAGATTAAGTTTCCAATATCTGTGTTTTGTTATGTTATTTGTAAATGGTGAACAATAAAGAGTTATCTATCTATCTATCTATCTAGGACTTTGTTTAAGTCCGCCTGGCTAGGAACCAGCATCTTACCTAATTCTGTTGCCATAATAACAATTCTAAAATTGTTGTGTTCCGGCATTTAGGGGTAAGATAGCCAGTTCCTCAGTTTGTTGAGGATTCCGGGGGAAGTGCGCCTCCACCTTCGGCCTTATCTCAACTTGTAACCAGGTGAGATGAAGGCAAAGTGCTTACCCGTCTTACAATAAAAAAAAAAGTGGTTGGTGCCACCTGGCTAGCCACCACCATCTTACCAAAGTCTGGCGCTATAACAACAATTCTAAATTGTTGTGTTCTGGCAAATCCTCAGTCTGTTGAGTATTCCGGGTGAAGCGGGCTACCACATTCGGCTTTACCAAATTAATGTATGTCCTGTATTATTTATTTATTTAAATTACTAAACTTATGAGGGTGGTAAAGTTGCATTCGCATAACAAGGCGGGTCTCACTCGTTTGTAGAGTGAAGTCGGTCGCAGTTTGCCCTCTGTATGCAAGAGGACTTTTGGCGAAGGGTTTCGTATTTCGGCAGTTTCATGGAAGTATTGCTGATACCCCCCACTTCTACCAGCAAGCAGCATGTCAAGGAATGACGTGCCAAATAAATTAGTTTGTTCTATTGTATGTATTTTAGTCTGTAAGGTATATACTTTATTGTTATGTACTTATAACCAAAAATAAATGGATTCATTATGTTATCATAACTTGACACCGAGTGAGATGAAGGCCAAAAGCTTCCACATAGTAAAAAAAAAAACAAAATTAAAAAACTAACCTTGCCAGGGTTGAGGGCTTCATACTGGTGTCTCAAGGCTTGCAACTCAAACTCGCAGGAAGTAAGGGCATTCTTCAAATCCAGTACTAAAGCCAGGTCTGACCGTAGCTCATTGAAATGCTTGCAAACCGGTTCGGTTGGAGTTGGCGCTATATCTGGAAGAATATTAAAACAGAGTTTCTATGAGGAATGGTATGGATGCTGCTTAAAACTTTACTCGCCTATTACCTAAGTTTGTTATTTTGGTTTCAATAAAAATGGCGGCTTTTGAAACATTTTTCGGTTTCATTGAGAAGCCGCCATTTTTAAATCGATTGTAACACAAATGAAAGTTATGTATTAAGCTAGCTCATCTGACAAAGATGTAAAGGTCTCTGGTATTATATCGGGTATTAAGAGTGCAACGGAGTATATCTGATTGCAAACGCAATTTGTCGTTTATTCAAAATTCAAATATTGTTATTTTAATATATTTTTTTAAGATCATTTTGAATCGTCAAATCTACCGCCTAATACAGAAAAACAGTAAGACAAGATTCAATTCATTTGAAAATGGCACGGCAAATGGCATATCAATTTTGTGGGTATAGTTAGAAAGGCATAAGCTAGTTTTGCATCACTTAAACTTTTATAAAAAAAACTAGATGACCTGGCAAACGTTGTTTTGCCATATACATTATTTCTAGTGAATATTTTGGTAGTCAAATAAAAGATAACTAACTTATTGTACCTAAGTGCGTTGGGATGTGGTATATTACTGAAAGAGGAATGGAGCGCTGTGAACGACGACGGCCTATAAAATAAAAAAAAAAACAAACATTCATTTTTTGAATTTATTGTACCTACTTTTATTATCTTAACTAATCAATTTATAATCACATCCCTATCCCAAATTATGACAATAAAAAAAAAAACATAGTCTCTTAGTGCAATGGAGTGTATGATATTTTTAGTGAGTCCATCTTTTGCCAACACAAACAAACTGGATGGTTTACACACGCGAGAACATGCCACGTATTGTAATAGTCCGTGTGAAAAACACAGTTTGCCAAAATCTAAGCCACAAACAGCAATTTGAAAATCATTGCAAATTGATTGTAATTGTCTGTGAAATTGAAACCGTTTCAATTCAATTGGCACATCTGTGGGTATAATAGGTATTCGTGGTAGTAATACATCTTCTCGGAACTTGCCATTCAAAATGTCGGCTTCGACAACGTTTTTCATCGTTTTAATGACTAATGGCATGCCATTACTTTTTGTATTGGCATGCCACAGCCGTGGTGGGTTTAAATTACGAAGAAAAATAACCGGAGATCCAACCTTCAGTTTGACGAGTATGGTGCGGTGGCATGCCTGGCAAATCCGATAAGTTCAAAAACTCTGCTGGATAATTTACAGCTTCGTTGGTATCGCAAACTGTGTCGATAGATTTGTATGACACCAAGTCCCCAAGCAACAACTGTTGTAGGTATCTTGAAATTCAAATCTTTGACGTCCACATTTTTTGCTGCCAAAAAAATTTGTGCAGAAATCGGTCAGCTAGTTTATGCATCCAGTATTTTCATGTACATCTACTTGTACATCGCCGATATCTAACAGTTGAAGCATTTTAACGCGCATATTTGCTTTTAGCTGTACTTTTTCAACATTACGCCACAGTGACGATCATTTCGTGCAAGCGTTGATCTCATCAGCGTGCGTGAACGTGGAAAGACGGGAAGTGTTTTTCTGATAACAGTGCCGCCAAATAGGTTGTCGTTGTTTTTTATGTCTTTCAATGTCCTGTTCAACGCCTCACGCGAATGTTTCTATGCCATAGTGCATTCATCTCAGATGATAATTTTACACTGTTTCAGCAGTGTGGCCATGGACTATTGTTTTTTTTATGTTGCGCACTGAGTCTGGATTATTTCGAATATTTAGTGGCAGTTTAAATGCTGAATGAGCTGTTCTGCCTCCATCCGATATAGTTGCTGCAATACCAGATGCAAGGCCAGTTCCACCTGGTGCTTCCAAAAAAAAAGAATCCACGATTCATTTCAGTGTTCATTAAATTAGATGCACTTCGATTTGACGAATGCATACTTGACTGAGTGGTAAATCGTCAATGACAATAATAATGGCCGAAAACGGATTAAGCCCTCACTGTAGTGAGTGAGAGAAAGCTTATTGTGTGAGAAAGACAGGAGACCAGCTTCATTCTCATCTCTACTCTGCGCTGTTTACGTGGTGAGAAGTGACACCGGTAGACGCTTAGGAATAACTGATCGAGTGGTAGCTGATCAATTATCGAATAAATTTAGATTTGTATGTATTTTTAATTCTGAATGATAAAAAAATCTAAATAATAAAATTGTCCAAAAATACATAAAAGAAATTTGGGGTGGATCACCCTTATCACTCAGGGGTATGAAAAATAGTTTACGTCCTATTCTCAGACCTACTTAATATACACACAAAATGTCATATGAATCATAGTACAGGAATATCATATGAATCATAGTATAGGAATTTTATAGGTTTCAGAGGAGTTTAATGATAAATAATATTCTAAAACAACAGATGTTATGTGTGTGAAATAATGTGCTATTTCACACACATAAAGACTATATTTGCATTCCAAAAATGAAAAAGAGATAATAAAAGAAATGACAACCATCGAAATATTAAAATTGATTCAATTCGAGTGGCTCAATATTTTTGTTTTTGATGACATTTACAATACTTTACGACACTGGCAGAATCGATAAAACGGTTGAACGCCTTATCAAAGAAGTTGAAGTCAATTCGAGTGGGTACAGAAGGGACGCATGTCAAATGTTTGAAGTACGTAGAACAGTTTATATGGGAAAATGAAACTGTTGTTTTTACTATATTCCTAGCAATTTTTCCATATTTTCTCAACCTTTAAACCTTCCCTGAACTACGACAAACATTTCAAAACCAAAATCAGCTAAATTGGCCCAGCCGTTCTCGAGTTTTGGCGAGACAAACGAACACCAATTGATTTTTATTATATAGATATGGAGAATCATATAATATGCAAGAGTAAAATGAGAAAATAATTGAGCCTATATATCAACTTTGATTGTGTTTTTAGAAAAAAGTAAAGAAAACCATCTTATTGCTAATAATTATATATATGCAAAATTTTATTCGAATGGCACAAGCTATTTCGAAATCGTTATTTTCGTGGTGCTGCTGGGCCCTCTTTTTTTGTATTCACGTATCTGTCTACAATCTAGATCCGAAAAAGATGACATTTGTAATTATTAAATCTATTTTGATTGTAAACTGTTTTGTGAATTATTCATAAATAAATCTCAAATCTTTTGGACACCATCTACTAAGGCTCTGAAAATCACGTACCTATATAACAATACGCTAACGTACCAACAATTTATTATACGGATATTAGACTCACCAATATTCATAAGCTTGAGCTCCTGTTCAATGGCTTTGGTCTTCCTCTGTCCTACTCCGGGAGGTAGTTTCATTCGCTGAGAGCGAAGCCATACGCCAGTGTTTCGCGCTTCGGGGAACTTGATGCCTGACCACTCTACAGTCTGTGAAGAGAAATAAACACGTTTAAAGTGCCGTCCCACGCCGTGCGAAAGGGCCAGCGATATGTTAGTCCATGCGTGGGCGAGTTATGTGGGAAGGCTATGTTCTTTGTGGATGTGATCTATGCGTTAAGTAATTGTTGTAAGCAAGAAATGTATGTAACACCGTGGCTACTTGCTTGTTCAGTCTCCTAGTTGTATAAAAAAGTAAAAAAAAATGTGGATGCGCAGAAATTCTCGAGAAAATTAACCTTTTTTTAAAATCACATGAAAACTACAAAAAGTTTTAAGAAAAAATATTTTAGATCAAGACTTTCTTATTCGTTAAGGGCTCAATTTTTTTTTTAATTTACTAAATTAACGCCTATTAAATTATTTATCAAATAAATATTACAGGACATTAATTTTTACACAGCGCCATGTAGCCCCAAACTAAGCATAGCTTGTAATATGGGAACTAGATTACGGATAGAATACTAAACCCAGCGAGAGTGTGGCAGGGTATTTTATACCCAGCCTATTGTTCAAACACTTGTATTTATTTTATTTCGCACAAAGCAGGTTTGAGGTTCTCAGTAGCTGGAAGTAAAGGAGTGCAGGGTGAGTAGTAGTAGTGGAGTGATCTCTGTGGTACGTGCGCCAGCGCTGGAGTTACACGAACGTTAAGCTGATCTGGGTAAGTTTTACCCGGCCACATAGCTGGTGTATTAATTATTTTAAACTTATTTACTTGCATATTACTGTTTTTTTTAGGTTTTCATCAAAATGAATGACGATCGAATGAGGTTTATGTTAGAAGACGCATTGGACAATTCTTCTGGAGAATCAAACTATGAAATTGAGCAGTCTCAAGTCTCGTAGCTTGGAAACAATTCTGACAAATCCAATCATTACAAACGATGTCGTGATTATCCTTACAAACAAGACAGAAAGACAAAACAAGCATGTAAGCGCCGTGAAAAAGCCTTAAGTTAGGTACATGTTTTTTTTTTTGCAATGACTATAATTCAAGACTAAAAAAAAACTATGTTGCGTCATGATCATAAATGGTTGATTGTTGTTTTTGACAGAATATCTCATTAAGTTAAGGTACAAAGTGTGTTTGATAAGAAAATAAGAAGATTTTTAAGGTTTTGTTATGTTTTTAGAAGTTTATAATTTTTGGTTCTCGATTTTTCATTGTGAGATTTTTATTTTAAATTTTAAGGAATATGTTAAAATTTGGTATTTTATTGTATATTTATCTAATTTATCCCTAAATATATAATTAAATGCATTATTATATGTGGGTATAATTTACCCTGCCACACACATCGTGTAACTTTTCTTCACCACATTCTCGCCGGGTTAAATACTTTTGTAAATACATACGTACTATATGATACAACACCCAAACCCAGAACAAACATCTATATTCATCACACAAATGTTTGTCCTGGGTGGGAATCGAACCCACAGCTTACAGCGCAGAAGGCAGAGTTACTACCAACTGAGCTATGAGGCTTGTTAATATTCTTCCCTTTACACATTACAGATAAAACTTCAAAGAATCCGTATTTGTTTTTACATGATCTCATATTGACTCGTCAAAAAAGAGGTCATGGTACCACCCTACCCTAGTGAAAATCGGCAACCTCATACATGACCCCTGTGATAAGAACTGCCGTCTTATAATATTCGGGTGAGAGTTATAATAATAAAAAATAATAATTCAGGTAACTTAAGAATAGTACAGAATTGTAATTTTACTAATTCTAGGACCCATAGATATATATGTATTTGAATAGACCTTACCACAGTCTCCAGGGCTCTCACTGGCCGTGTTTGGGCTGCGATCTTTTTCTTGTGTAGTTTCTTATCATGCCGTCTTGCAATATTCGCGTTAGAGCTGGGAGTGACACTGCCTTCTATGTTGGCGCTAGTGTTGTGGGTAGGCTGAACCGCGCCGCTGTCGGCTCTAGAGATAAGCTTCTGCAGATCTTGCGTTTTACGCTCACGTTCGCGCTTTCTTGCTTCGATTTTCTTTAGCTCGGTGAGAAGCATTTGTTCTTCTTCTATCTATGGATAAGGTTTAAGATCAGTTAGCATGGAGCCCGGACTAAGACTGGCTCTTTCATTTTTTAGTTAGCTTTAGTGGCTAGAAAAACTAAAATAGCAGCAATCTTTTCCATCCGCGAAAGGCGAGTAGGTATTATAATAACCACAAAAGTTTGTACTGATTGAATATAAGCTCACCTGTTCCTGAGTTCTATCAAAAAGTCTCCTTAGTTGTTCCTTTCTCTTTCTTTCGTGTTCAGCATCATATTGGTAGATCCTTTTCTCACCATTCACCATGCTCACTGTGTTGGACCATGGGTTGGTTTTCACCTAAAAAAGTAATTAATTTTTAATTATGATACAATTAGCATATTTACTGACTAACAATCAGTGTATCATTATAGAGTTCATGCAATACTTTATCCAAACTCATGCAATAATTATGTAAAATAATAACATGCATGTACCTAATCATTTGGCAACAAATCCAACAAAACACTGCGCATGTAATCAGCACATTCTACTATAGATCATAGCCAATGTCATGGAACAAAGTAAACCTCATTGGTGTGGCCGAAGTGTACTATGGAAAAAAAACTCTATAGCATGGTAGTAATCAGATTGATTTCCCATACAAAAACAGTGCATTTTTTTGCGATAGACAAACATAGTTAAAAAATTGGTTATTAAAACACAGAACTTTCATTCTTGATTCAAGTTTTATGATAAAATTTTGTATAGGTAGTTTAGGTAGTACCCACCTTGCTCAATGTAGCACTGACTCCATAATACCGCTCCTTGAGATCCTCCACACTCCGGTCCCTGAAGGCAGCACGGTCCCACCTGTCATGAATCACAATGAACCGTAGGTCAAATCGCTGACAAAGGTCTATCAGGTGATCCGTCTCCGCCTGGCTCCAATCCTCCGACTTCAGGTACTGGTTGTATTCTGACTCTGAATATGATGGTATAGATACTTGCTGTAATAAAAATGAGATAAAAGTAGTAATCAAATTAATGTTCTGGTTGAAATATCTGGAACTTAAATTAATAAAATGGTTAAAAACCAACAGTAGAATAACTTTTCTGTGAAACTAATAAACAACATATATATTTATATTTTAATTATTAGTAGTTAGTTTGTACCTTATTGAATTGTGCGAATGGATATTCTTTAGCCTCATCTGAAGCTCGCTTCCAGTGATGAAACACAGCATTGTCCTTACGCGCAGGGTTTGTGAATGGACCCCATACCCACTTCCTCACTTTGCGCATGCCAAGCTTGGCTTTTGTTTGCTTGTATGCTTTCCCTGAGGTTAAATAATTTGAATGTTTAAGTTTTCACTTTACTCTACCTATTATATATTCCAGTTACTAGTTACAGTCAAATTACAGAGCAAAATTTGAAGATAATGTTGATGTGATGGTGTGGAGTGCCAATCTGTATACTGCATAGCATTGTACAAACTAAGAAAGAGGAACTAGGACACTAAATTTAGTAATTAATGGGGAGGTTTGAAACATTGTACAGGAGAGACAACAAGGAAATCCTGGTCATATAGGTACCTGTGTCGGTGGGAAGCATCGGCGGAAGCTCTTTGTTATCATTGTAGAGAAGTGCGAAAACCTCCCTGTGCATGCCTTCAGGCCTCTTTACAGCTTTGGTCGTCACATACTTCTTTTTGTTCCTGTCGCCGTGAATTATACTGTCCCGGCTGATCTCCGCGGCAGGAGCCTCGATGTCCAAGATATCGAGAATATCTGCCATTTTCCAGGAGATACTAGTAAGTATGATTTGTAAACTATACTATGAATTGGTGATGTCCTCTAGAGTACCGCATGGAATGGAAGCACCAACCAAAGCCAAAAACACGGGTAAAAACAATATTTTCTAATAATTTTTCACCGAGAATCACAAAGTTGAACTTTTTACTCTTCAACTTCTTTTTATTTTTACTCTTTCAACTTCAACTTCTTTGTTGAATCAAATTTTATTTTATTGACAATGACAGAAAGATACCATTACCAATATAAGATAGATATTCACTCCGCCATCAATCACTCAGGTCATCGCTCGTCTGCAGCTTATCGTTAATCTCGGGAGTAAGGGCCTCTAGCGTAATTACATAGTAATGATAAAATTAATTATATCAACTCTGCTGTTGGCTACTAGCTCGAGTAAGCGGGCCATAACTATGGTGCCATTTATAATACCTACAGGTGGTCCATTTGCCAAAATTAATTTTTTCCACATATTATTCACAGTGTCCCTTTACGGCTGCAATCCTTTGAGTGTGCCAGTTTTTCACGATACGGGGTCGCCAGGGTCTCCGATCGTCTGGTGGATGCGAGTGCAGTGGAGCAAAAGAATTGAGGTGGGTGTGACCACACACACATCGATTCTAAACCACACAGTAGGTACCACATAGCTCTCTATGCTTGGGATCTGCACATGTCATGCGGCATATTTTCCTTTCCAGTTCCCTAAATTCTTGGGTCTACTATATACGTTATAATGCTTATGCATGTGCCCTAAGGCAGATTTTTGGCAACAGGTTCTGTCCAGCGGTGGACTATAATGGGCTGGTGATTCGATGTCCCTTAAATTCTCGGGTTTACTCTATACCTCATTATGCTTATGCATATGTCCATTTCAACTCGGGTTTACGATGACATCATATTGTTCCTGATAGTGCCAGTGATCCTCGCTCCTCCGCCAGAAAACGACTGACGTAACACAGTTTCAATAAATGTTTTTTTGGCTATACTATAGAATAGAGGTCCATCACTTGGTATCTAGCTAGCACAGACTAATACTAATAGATTTTGTTTAGACTGCTTCATATTTTTTTTTTGTAATAATTTTATTAACTATACCCCTGATAGATAGTTGTTTTCAGGTTTTAAGAGCAATTCTTACAGTGGTTGGGAAGAAACATTCATACTCACTACGATGGTTTGAAATCAACCAGGCAAAAGCCTTCCCAAATCCCTCCAACCTTTTCTAACCTTCGTAGTTACTTTCTCCACTCTATATCGAAGGAATCGAGATCATCCATGAATCTATATTACCTAAGTACTTGGGTTTGTTTTATTATCTTCCATGCGCATCCCTACATTCCCCATTATCACGCCTTTTACAAGTTTAGGTAGGTAAGTACAATACCTACCTACAACCTATACCTTTAATAGTACCTAGGGAAAAATAAAATAGGTATGTTGATAAATCGAGTTGTAAACCGGAGTTTCTCCGGAAGATCGTACTACCGCAGGACAGTAGATTGTTCTTCTTATAATGGCATATTGTAGTGGATTACCGATGCAGCCGCTAGCCGTAAGACACTAGGAAGGCAGGTAAGTATCTAAGTAAAAATCGTTGAGTGTAGGTACTAAGATCTTTATTATTGATTTTCTGAATTTATTTATCTTGTTCAGTAACTAGTTGCAAAACACGACGCATAGCTATCGGGCTGTCGATTGGGACCTGAAAAAAAAACATAGGTTAGTATGGGTATAGGGTAACTAATAAAGGTCCGTAAGATAGATTCAAAGCCAGTGTTTACATTTTTTTATTTTACGACGAAGCGCTTGTCGTTCATCTCACCTGGTTACAAGTCGAGATAAGGCCGAAAATGGAGGCGCATTTCACCCGGAATCCTCAACAAACTGAGGAACTGGAATCTTACCTCTAAATGCCGGACAACAATTTTATAATTGTTGTTATGGCGACAGAATTAGGTAAGATTGTGGTAGCTAGTCAGGCGGACTTAAACAAAATCCTACCACCAAATAAACCAAGCCTAATATTGCTCCCCTGGGGATCGAACCCGGGACCTCTGGATCTGAACTCGGTGTTTCGAACCACTAGGCCGTAGAGGCGGTTATTTTTTTTGTATAAGTCTAAATCTCAGAAGATTGCTCAGATAGAGTGAGCAGGCGCTAGGCGTGGGTGTGGGGCTGGTTACGTCCTACACAGCAGGGACAGGACGCTTTTTTTTAGGATGATTCATTGGAGTCAGGCACAAATTTTGTTGCACACTACCTTAGCTAAGTCAGATACAATCGGAAGTGGATTCTACAATCAAAGTAATTAAAAATGTATGAGAAGATTACCTATTTAATATTTATTTAGACCACATCTTTACTTATTTTACATGTAAGCTGGTGGTCAAACGCTTGACTATTATCAATAAAAAAAAAACTATTTAGGCATCGGGTTGTTTCTCCTGGCATGAACATGTGGCTATTGGCTGATACCAGACGAAACAAGAAGTGTAAAAGTAAAATATTTGAAGCGGAAAATGGCTTTAGCTTTTTACGCACTACTAAATTAATGAGAGTTTTTGCTAAGCACTTACCGATTGTCCAGCCGCGTTCATCCAATAGAACTTCAGGCGGTCGGTCGCTCGGAAGTAGCCTTCGACAAGCCTGTTCACGACGAGAGTTTCCCGAGTGCTGTTTGTGAATTTCTCTTGATCATCCCATTCTAAATTATCCACCCACTCTAATTGACCTTCAATAAATAAAAAAAAATAAAAAAATTGCATAGTACGAACATGTTTTTGAATAAGTACCTAAGTATCTTTATTATTCCTATCTTTAATAGTCCTTAGCACAATGTATTAATAATAATTATATGATTACGTGTAAGTATATACCTAGTACCTACATAGGTACATTATATTCATACAATTTACCATTAACCTACACCATCGATCTAACTAAAAATAAGCGGGTCCCTAACAGGCATAACCTAGAATAATTTTTTACTCCCAACTTGTACAAGGTTTATTCTATTGATTTTGGAATGCTATTTATATGTACTATTCATGCTACAAGGCCTGGGTAATGCACGGCGCCAAAAAAGTTGGGTCAGCGCATGTATGGAACCTTGCCATTCTTCTTTTGGCACATCAGTTTTTTTATTTTTATTGTACGACGGGGAGATTCTTCGCCTTCACCTCACCCGATTTTCAAGTTATGATGTGTCCCTAATTACTTACTTATGTACCTGTTTACTAAGTTACTTATGCAAACTTACTACGGTACCAACTTATTAAATAAAGTTGTTTCCCCCGAAGCAGAAACTTAAATTTGTACCACCATTTTATGTAGGCCTGAGAATATGCCAGAATGGATGGATAGACCTAACTAGTTACCTACCTACTGAAATATAATCAATCGACCCCTTTTAAAGATTATCGCACTGACACAAGATTCTGAGATTCCTCTGCACGCCTCTGAACTTTCATAATACTTACTTATTATTTATGAAAGTTCAGAGGAGTGCAGAAATACTTATTCTTATTTTAACGGTCAAAATTCGTCCACTGAATGGTTTCTAGTAGTATTTAGTACGTTACGAGAAAACTTCAGACCCCTTAATTGCTTAATAAATAATAAATGGCGCTTGCTTGATCCTTTTTTTATTTTTAGGGTTCCGTACCTCTAAAGGGAAAATGGAACCATATGAGGCTGTATTTTTTTGTTTGCGTGCGAGTCTCGCACGTGAATCAAAACCTACAGGGTTATCGGTATGTAATTCCCGTGAACTCAGAATATTGAAATTTGGTACAAAACAACGTCTTATAGAACAGATAAAGGAAAAAATTCGAAAAGCATTAATTTTTAGTTACATCGTAAAATAAAAATACTTTTAAACTTACTACCAATTCATATCAAATACTCAGGTCTATAATACGTTTAAGCTGTAACAAAATCAATGTGAACACAATCAAAAGAAACAGCAATTAAAGCCGCATATTTTGAAACTCGCAACGACTCGCAAGGGAATCAAAACCAAAAGGATACTTCCAGTCGACCTAGAATCTTGAAATTTGGCATGAAGCAACGTTTTATAGCACACATAAAGGAAAAAATCCGAAAAGCTTAAATTTCTAGTTACATCACAAAATATATTTACTAACTAGAAAAGATAAAGAGACCTTCGTCTTAAATGTATGGTCCTCCGGCTTTCCACATTGTAATGTTATGGATTTCATTTAATAATAAAAATAACATAACTTTAACTAATATACCTACAGGTTTGTACGGAACCCTCGGTGCGCGAGTTCGAGTCGCACTTGTTTTTTAATACCTCTAAGGTGGCTAGCAAGCATACCTACTGGGCCTTTAAAGGTTTGCCGTGTTCAGTCGTCGGTGCGCAAGAGAGCCTTCTGGGAAAGCTTCTTTTATCGTAGACCTTACCCTAGCTATACTTTTGACGACTACCTACATACTCTATGAATACTTCCATTTCTAACTCACCGGGTGTGTTTGAAACGGCATCTAGGTTTCCATTATAGATAATAACACTTGCGCTTGTGTTCTGAAGTAAATATTCAACTGAAAAAGGAAGAAGATAATACATATGATTGTTTAGTTGGTATATACCTAATTAACATTATATATTTGCTATATATATAAAACCATTTTAGGGAAACTCTTTAGGGCCTTTGGGATAATCATTAGTGACTTTTCGTGACTTTTTTTGTACGACGTGGAAGCGCTCGGCCTTCACTCGAAACCAGGTGAGGTGATATGATCAGGCCAAAGGTGGAAGCGCACTTCACCCGGAATTCACAATAGTCTAGCTATTTACCACAAGCATTTAAAGTTGTAGTTTTAATAAATAAATATTTATATTTAGGCTTTGGTACACAGTATACAGTAGCAGGCGGACTCAAACAAAGTCCTACCTACCAAACCAGGCACAGATTTGTACCCCCGTATCTCCCCATCCCTTCTAGGTCTGATACCAGTTTTTCAAACTAAATTTGCTTTTCTTTTTTTAATTAATTAATATTCAATCGAATAGCTAGTAGAGTCGACTATACATAATCGTTCGTTTCAATGAATTTTAACATTCTCTTAAAAATACACCTTACACTCACACTTTAACCGCCTCTGTGGTCTAGTGGTTCAACCCACCGATTTCAGATCCAGAGGTCCCGGGTTCGATCCCCAGGGGAGTACAATATATTGTGCTTGGTTTTGTTGGTGGTAGGACCTTGTTTGGGTCCGCCTGGCTAGCTACCGCCATCTTACCTAATTCTGTCGCCATTACAACAAATCTAAAATTGTTGTATTCCGGCATTTAGGGGTAAGATAGCCAGTTCCTCAGTTAGTTGAGGAGTCTGGGTGAAGAGCGCCTCTACTTTCGACGGGGAAGGCCAAGCGCTTCCCCGTCGCACAGTAAAAAAAAAATACATCTATTAGTAATAAAAAATATCATCAAATTCGGTATATAAGAAAACAGATCTCAAAGTCTGACAGATCAAAAAGTGTATTAGGAGACAGATCTAGTGAGAAAAAATATTTCAATGGATTCATGATAATCTCATACATATGGATGGATATGCATAAAGGATCTGGACAATAGATCTACTGAAATTGATCGCGGTCTGTGAACCTGTCTAGGTAATTGACAATCATAGGTACCTTGTTAGTATAACACCCATATTTACCCGACTGCCTCGGAAGGAGGGTTATTATTATTGCTTATTATTATGATGAGGTGCCACGTGAGAACAATGACATGACACACCTACTTAGGTCATCTAATGGTTACCAGTTGCACAAATCTATCTGTTGTTGTCACTATTTCCTGTAACTAAGTAGGTAGGCAGATTAGATAGGTACCTACTGTTGGCGTAGATACCTAGGTAGGTAGTAGGTACTCTTTATTAAACAGAAAATAAATAATCAGGAAGTAGTTTTGATTGATTACGCTTCTATTATTTTGGGATTTTGGTTTACATACAACTTTGTTGTACATGTCTGCAAGAGATCGGTTTGTTACTTACAAACAACTTTTTAAATTTTACTACGGGGAAGCGCTTGATGGCCATCATCTCCCCTGGATTCAAGTTATCATAAGACCGAAGGTGGACGACTGAGGTACCTACTGGCTAACCTACCTCTCAATGCAGGAATACAATGGAGTCTAGCTAGGTTAGCTAACCACCAGCCAAACAAATTATCACCGAACAAACATCTGTAATCATCACATAAATGTTTGTACTCGGTGGGCCCTGGGTTAATTAATTATATATTGTACCTAAGGGTGGGTAAGTTCAGATTACCTTTATCAACTGCAGGTTTCATGAAGGTATCCCTGACGGCTGCCAGGGCAGCAGTCCTGTCGCCATCGTACGTCACTCCGGGGATGCCCAGAGCATTGGCCACATAAGTTTCCATGAACGAGAAAGCATTGGACGTGATTTTATTAAGATAGGACATCTGGCCAAAGTAGTCTTTACCTAAAAACGTATAATTATATAATTAAAAATTACATGTATAGTTATAATCCTATATTCATCAATAGCCCATTAGTGTTCACTTCTGGACAGAGCCTTCTCCAAGAGGTTTTTTTTTTGCTATACGCCACGCTTTGCAGGCGGCTTGGTGATCGCAGTAAAGGTGTAGATAATACATAGAAGGAAGCTGCTACCTTCTTCTGGCGATATCCCTTAGTCGGCTTTAACGACATCGGGCTGGATGGGGTCGATTATTAAGACGCGACCGCCACGGCAAATCATGTTTTAGACAAAAATAATAAATATTTTATCGTTTTCTACAGTGAAACAAAATCTGGTTTGTTAATAATTCATGTTCAACAATAAAAGGTACAGTTTAAGTAGGACGTGATTATTATACGCCTGAAGATGGAACTTAGCTAAGATGGAACGTACAGTCGCCTACACAGTATTATTAAGTACCTATAAACTTAATAATTTTCTAAATCAAGCTATTCTGTACTTTTATATTCACGTCTTGTAAATTCTGTCAATACTTCTATTTTTATATTCAAACCTGAAACATATCAAACTTGAATAACAAATTAATATCATTATCTACCAAATGTGTAATGTACATAACCATTTAGAAATTATTAGGTGTATCATATTGGTATGGATAAGTAGGTAATTGACAAAATTTTCTTCAATCAAAGTCATATTTTTGTATTGAATGATTGAAACTTTAGTGTCTCATTGCTGGGTCAACGCCTTTCTTGTTTTTGCCATTTCTCTATTCATGACATTTATTTTCTCTAAATTATAAGAAACTTTTTAATCTTACCTTTTAAAAAAACTACACTTTAATAACTAAGTTATGCGTTTATTTACCTCTTGACGAACCAGTCTCATTTGTCATCTTCTCAACAATGTACTCTAAATTGACTGCCACAGCCCCCGCCTCATTGACAAACTCTCCCAAAGACAAGAACTTATCAAATGCTTCTGCAAACTTGCTATCTTCTACCAGCGAAGAGGTTTCATGTGCCAGTCCTTCAATGGCTGATCGGCCGTTGGCGTCGATGTAAGCTAGCTCTTCGAGATAGAATCCCAGCTTGGTGAGAGCGAGGGCCGGTGAAACGATCCCATTGGCAAGTACCACGCCTTGAAGGTTGTGGCTGAAGCGAACCTGAAAATCAGCAGCGAAAAAAATATTACAAGACATTTTGTACAGCCCTGGCATCACCGCCATCTAGCCTCAGCTAAGCCAAGTCATATGCCTAGCTAAACAATGCATAATGCAAATGCTTTGAGCTCCAAAAGGCTCGTCCAGGGAAGAAATACCACCATACCTTCCTACCTATTTCGACCCCAAGCAGCATTGCTGTGTTCTGTTTGAAGGGAACGTTTTTTTGATTGAATTACGGGGGTGTGCTTGGCCTTCATAACACCTGGTTTTAAGTTATGATAATGCCGAAGGTGGAAGCGAACTTCACCCGGAATCCTCAACAATCTGAGAAACTGGCTATCTTACCTCTAAATGCTGGAACACAACATTGTTATAATTGTTGTGAAGGCAACATAATTAGGTTAGATGGTGGTAGCTAGTCAGGCGGACTTTAACACAGTCCTACCACCAACCAAACCAAGCACAATATCGTGGAGTGAACCCGGGACCTCTGGATCCTAGTATTAGAGAAAGACTAAAAGAGAGATGGGTAGATGAGATATACAAGACGCAGTCACGGACTGGCTAAACAAGGCAAAAGACATAGTCGCTTGGAGTAAAATGGAGGCGGCTTTTGTTCGAGAGCATTATTAATGCTCTCGAGCAAAGACAAGAGAGGTCTTTAACTATAAAAATAAATCAACTACTCAATTTTGTAATGCATGTATGTAATTGGTTGAAATGTAATTTTATTATTTATTTAATCTGAATTTAAATTATATGTTGGATTGCTGTCACGTGTTTCCATGCGCCATTGGCGACTGAGGCAAATGCATACTCGCCGGCATCGCAAAACACACGTAACTGGCGCCGTATTACTTCGTCGTGCGCTTAGTAGCATCGGGATAGTCGTAGGTCAGCTATGTTCCTTTGTTAATTTATGTTAAGAAAATGAAGTGGATAATTATATTATTTTCAATTACCACAGTCGAGGATTTTTGGCGTTTGTCTATGAAATCCTACAGACATGCTCATATAAAAAATGCAACGCGCGTCACAACGCAAAACCGACGTGTCGCATCGCATTGCATGGCTCTTATTCAGATAAGAACATGATAATAAGCTTTCACTGGCCTCATTAAGAGTCAGTCCTTAGGTCACAGTCACTTGTCAGCGCAATCAGAAGCCCCGCAATATTTTTGAAATCCAAGTCGAGACCACTATATTTACGCCTTTTTCGGCCGAATCAGCCGCCGCAACAGCTCCACTTTCTTGTATTACAAACATTCACCAATAACGACGAATTTCATCGTTGGGTTTGCTTAAAAGATATGTCTGTGACTGTACCTACGCTACATGTTATTTGTATTTTTGCATTCGGTCATCAAAAAACTCAACTAAAAAGTTATTTTGAGACCATTCAATTTGAACTTATATCGGAGTAGGTACGTCAGATTCATGTTGGAGCTGACCAAAATACAAAACACTATAATTAGCTGACCGTAAATCATAACGAATATTAATACCTACCTACTCTTAAGTTTTGAACTTCGTACCTACCTGATCGACCACTTCTCGAGGAAGATAAAATAAAACCACAATAATAACTAGTGTCATAAATTATAACCACGATATTTTCAATTACCTCTCATTATGTACAGCGGTAAATAAAGGTGTACAAACCTCAAGTCGTCTCGCAAAGGCGGAGAGGACTGCGTAATCTGATTGGTGTATACATATAACGAAAAAATTTTTTTTACACTTTTTACAAATTTTACAGCAAACTTCTCCTGCTTTTTCCCTTCTCTACCCCTTTTTTTTCACAACATCTTGTGTTGAATTAAATCCGTGTGTCTTTTAAATTTAATTCAAATCCGTTGACGAGTCGATGTAAGAACGAGCAACTAAATGTAAATGTAGGACCCACTTACATCATGTAGCCTTGTGGCAAGGGCAAGTGCTAATTGAGCTCCACTACCCTGGCCGAAGATGTACAGGGGAGCATTGGTGAAGTCACTGTGCGTCCTGTAGAACGATCGTAGGGTATCGACCAAATGAAGACCTGTCAAAATAATTTAATCAATCAAATAAATTTATAATAAATTTAACCACCTCTATGGTCTAGTGGTTCTCCTATCGTTGTTAGATTCAGACGTCCCCGGGTTTAATCCCCAGGTGAGTACAATATTATGCTTGGTTTGGTTTGTGGTAGGATTTCGTTTAAGTCCGTATGGCTAAAAAAAAATTATATTGTTGTGTTCCGGCATACAGAGGTAAGATAGCCGGTTCTGTTGCCTCTGTTGAGGACACCAGGTGAAGGCCTGTCGTACCTACTATAAAAAAAAGTATAGATAAAAAAAAAGTTACAATCCTCCATAATCTAGTTTTCATAATACATGCTTTTTTGGGGCCAGGTTGCACTGGGTGAAATGTCCGAGTATTATTTATTTATTACCTTTATCCAAATAAACATCGAAATCTAATAAAACATGGCATACACGGTACTGAAATAGTTTTTTTTTGTTTTATTTCTGTCACTTAACTTTATCTGATAATTTGTTGAACTAAGTTGAATTTGGTGAACTAGATACCTATTACTACTTACCTTAAAGTTCAACATATTTTATGTAAAATGTGTGACTTGTCGTGTAAAGCAATCTTTATTATGTGGCCAATAAATGAAATCTGAAATCTGAATCTGAAATAAATTTATTTATTATCCAACATAATATGCACCCTCCTATCATCAAACGTACTTGACTTAATTATCGTTTGTTTTGTATTATTTTGTGATAAACACAAACTATTACTTAGATAAAGAATTTTCATTCGATCAATTGCGTTCATCCATTCATTCATTCATTCATTCATTCTTTTCACCTTGGATGGGGATATTTACTTTTTTAATCAATGAAGAGTCAGCTCTTGACTTCTAAGCTTGTCTAGCTGAACTGGTTCCTTTCAGACAAGCATGCTCCATCTCAGGCCACATCCTTACTTGTTTTGCAAGTGAGTTGGTGGTAAAACGCCAGGCCAGTAAAAAAAGCTATTACAAGCACTGAGAAATATCAATGTTCTTAAGCCATATATATAACATAGTACAGATTCTTAAATATGTTACCGTTTTCTTCTAAAGTCTTCGGTATGGCTTCAGCGTTCAGGGGAGTGCTGAAACCAGTGCCGATAGGAGCATCCACGAACAGAAGATTGTAGCTGTCGATCTGTAAAAAAACCAATTGATTTGATGCAAAAAAGCCACGGGAAGAAGCAAGTCATTAGAACTGGACAAAACCACTTCGTCATTTAGTATAACTATATGGCAACAAGCGTTTTTGCTCCACATTGTAAAAAAATGCCTTAGCAATTGTGAATGGGCTGAATGGCTGTATTTTTGACTTGTTGCTTGGTATAATTAGTTAAGCATTAGGTATGTAGCATAGGTAAAAAGTAAACGGAGCTAGTGTAAAACAGACACGCACACCAAGGTTTCCAATTCCAATAACCTACATTTTAAGGTCAAAATAGCAACATTTAGTTCCGGAACCTTACCTTCCCTGAGTTACTCACGCTTGGCCGATTTTAGGAAGTTGTTTTTGTTACAAAGCACTATTAACCACACCAAGTTTGTACAGTACCATGCCTCTCCCAAGCGTTCTGTTCTGACTGATAACAAGCGTTGCTCCAGATAATCCCCAAAGCATAATTATGATGATGCAGCGATCTACGTAATGTAGTATGTAACTACAATTTTTTTTTGTTGATTCTCCTGTTGTATATCTCTATTTTTCTTTTTTTTGTGTACCTAATTATGTGGGCTAAATAAATGTATTTTCTTTCTTCTTTCTTTCTTTGATAACCTCTAAGTACTACAATATTTTCCATATTAAGATATAACCCTCTAGCTTTGGAGGAGGTTCTGTACAGCGGTAGACACTAATAGGCTGTTGGTTGATGATAATGATGATGATTACCATATTACTAAGGTCAAAATCTACGGTATATTATTGCTATGGGCAAAATAATAAGTTACAGCTACCGCCTCTGTAGTCTAGTGGTTCGTTCACTGGTGTCAGATCCAGAGGTCCCGGGTTCGATTCCCAGGGCAGCATAATATTGTGCTTGGTTTGGTTGGTGGTAGGACTTTGTTTAAGTTCAGCTGGCTAGCTACCATCTTAGCTAAGTCTGTCGTCATAACAACAATTCTACATTGTTGTATTTCGGCACAAACAGTTTCTCAAACTATTGAGGATTCCGGGTGAAGTGCGCTTCCACCTTCGGCTATCATAACATGAAACCATGAAAGGTGAGATGAAGGCTAAACGCTTCTCCGCGGTACAATAAGAAAATATAGAATTATTTGATCTGCTACTTGTCTATTGTAATGTAAAATGATCCTTAAAATAATAATTTAACGGGCTATATAGTACCCCAGATTAGCAACTCAACGCAACTTTATTCTAGTTTTGAACTAAGATACCTAGATTAATAAAGGTGACATTGCTGTGCGCTTAACCACGGCGCTTATGACCACCAGATGACAGATATATGCGCGTATTTCCACGTTTTGTTTTTTTACGGTAATACAAATATGAATTTTGAAAATCGAAGCACAGACCGTCTGCTTTGTTGTGTTTATTTACTGTACAAATTTTCAAGGCCTAATTGGGCGTATTTATTGAATGGCGAACATTTTTGGTACAAATTAGAGTCAACTTTGGATTTTTTTTTCTATCTAGAAAATTTGATGTAATCGTGTTTTTGAAACACAAACGTTCTAGGATATATCCTGAACTATAACATATACTCATTTCAAAGTAAATGCTACAGTATTGTGGAAGATTTGATCGCTGAAGTTGTTTTTGTTTTCCATTTCACATATCATAGACTCCTAATAAAAATATTTGACTTTGACTTTGACAGGATAATAAGTTTTAGATATAAAGATGTTTATACATTACCCAAGAATTGCTTCTTCGGTTCATATCGAAGTCGTAAGGTCCGAACATGCCGAAGTTAGCCAGCATACTGGGAGGCAGACCCATCACTCCATCCAGCCATAGCAGTAGGGGCCTGGACGAGGCCGCAGCCGCTGTGCAGGGGTAAAACCACCAGAACACATCGCCCACGTCAGTTATCCTGGTGAACGCTGCTGCGGACGAGACATCGCCAAATCCATCGGTTTTTAGTTCTGAAAGATCAACTGACTTACAACAAATACAAATGCATATATTTATTCGCAAAAAAGTGTAATATTTCAGTAGTATTACTATACATTAAGTGAATCATCATCAAGGTTACTGTGAGACGGGAAACCAAACGAGAGGGCTGCGCGATCGAAACCTACCCGACGAGTCACACTCACTCTGATGATGATTCATCTGTTGAATCGAAACCGTTGGTGCAAAACCCGTGTTTTAAAATGTATAGTACCACTCACGCAAGTTTTGAAAGGATTACTATAGTTGACCTCACACTAGGACTCTGAGTCTGTGTCGCGGCAGTCAGATATAATACTGTTTACAAGGCAAAGGTACACTAAACAGGGCGAAGCATTTCGTATAGGTACAAATAATTAGTTTTAACCGCCTCTGTGGTCTAGTGGTTCAACCCACCGATTTCAGATCCAGAGGTCCCGGGTTCGATCCCCATGGGGAGTACAATATATTGTGCTTGGTTTGGTTGGTGGTAGGACTTTGTTTAAGTCCGCCTGGTTTGCTACCACGATCTTACCTAACTCTGTCGCCATAACAACAATTATATTTTTTTTGTGTTCCGGCACTCACAGGTTAGATAGCCAGTTCCTCAGTTTGTTGAGGATTCTGGGTGAAGTGCGCCTCCATCTTCGGCCTTATCTTAACTTGTTACCAGGTGAGATGAAGGCCAAGCGCTTCCTCTGAATGCCGGAACACAACATTTTTCTTAAGAATTGTTATTATGGCGACAGATTTAGGTAAGATGGTGGTAGCTAGCCAGGCGGACTTCAACATGGTCCTACCACAAACCAAAAACAAAAACCGTTCATCACACAAATGTTTGTCCTGGGTGGGAATCCAACCCACAACCTACAGCGCAGAAGGCAGAGTTACTGAGTTTACTACCAACTGAGCGGTGTACCTACTACATTTTCAGTGACTTCATAACCATTGAAACCACTAACCAGGCATAGCAGCCTCTCAATTGTCATAATGCTCAGTTCATTCCCATCCCTCCCATTAACTTCGTGGTTTCAAAAGATCGAAATGGGTTTCGAGCGATTTGCATTTATTTTACGCTCATATATTACCGACTTTATAATTTATTCATCGACGCGTTGCTAATCTAGCCTGCCTTTGTAATTAAATTATCTAGCTAACGCTTCTAAATTAAGGTGAATTCTCAGTGGTAAGTAGTCATGAGACGGTTTTTGTCAAATTATAGCAATAAATACCTATAGCAATTAATCAAAACCCTTTGGTCACAATGTTTTGGTCAAAACACATCGTAGATTTGAAATCTTAAAATCTGACAAATACGAGCTACATGTTTTACCGCTGTGGCCTAGTGGTTCACCCACTGGTCACCCAGAGGTCCAGGGTTCGATCTCCTGATTCCTTTACAATTTTCTGCTCGGTTTCGTTGGTGGCAGTTCCTTAGTTTGTTTTGGATTTAGGGTGAAGTATGCTTGCACCTTCTCCTTATAATACCTTGACACCAGGAGAGATGAAGGCCAAGCGCTCTCGCGTCGTGCAATAAAAAAAATATATCCAATAACCACAACATTTTTAAATTCAAGGATGTGATTGTTTATTTTGATTCACAAACTGACTATCAGTCAGTTATGGAACCGATATGGGAAATTGCAGAAGCATGAAGCATTGAAGCATTGAATTTGTGTTTATAAATTGTAATAAGTAACAAATTTCAAGTTTTTGAATCCAAGATATTGTGTTTTAAAGTTACAACTAGCCAAAAGCTGTATAACGCGTTCCTGAAGCTGAGGAACCACCCAAGGTGCGTGCTCGTGTATCTCAATTGACTTGCAAGAGGTGAACCGCGTCGATATCTTTTGTATGGGACGCTCATATTTATGATTTAAAACTCCACCAAATATTACTGTTTATTTTTATATTAGTATTAGTGTCTGCAAACTTTACTAAAAAACACTGTTCTTTTTAATATCTCCCAAAAAGGGAGCTTCATAGTTCGAACCGAGATTATCTATGTATCTATCAATGTATGAAATCACCTGTTAAATTATATTCTTGTTTTAAGTGAAGTCAGTTCCTTTTTTTTCCTATTTATGGCTACAAAATAGGGCTTACATTTGAAAATTCAAACAGTTCAATATGAATGAAAATTCGAATGGCTGTCTGGCCTCGTGATCCAGAGGTTCTGGGTTCGAGTCCCGGATGGGACAAATCGCTATTGGTCAACCGTTCGATTCAAGTTGAGTTTCTAGAATGACTCTACAGATCTAAATCTTGCACTCGCATATTCACAAGTTGCGTTACAGACTCTCGTATCTCAATTAATATTAAGTACCTACCTGTATGTATGAAATTACCTATTGAATTATTGAATATTTTTAGAGACATTTTTAGAGTTCCTTTTTTTTCATATTTATGACTACGACTGCATCTTTTGATTGCGTTGACTTAGAACTTAGATTTTTTCACAGCACCAAGGGACAGTAGACCTATTTGATATGAATTTCAGCTTGATACCTCCACGCGTTCTTGAGAAAAAGGGTCTTGACAGACAGACAGACTGACAACAGAGTGATACTATAAAGGTTCCGTTTTTTCCTTTTGAGGTACGGAACTCTAAAGATTAATGACTAACTGGGTTCTAGGTTCGAGTCCCGGGTGGGACGCTGTTGGTTTCCTGGAAATTGCAAGTTAGTTCCAACCGCTTGTACTTACAACATAAGGTAAGTCTCGCGAGTTTTTTGAACCAGCCGAGATCTTCACGAGATTTCTTTCTCTCGCCCATTTTGATTTTACATGAAATGGGTAAACCCTTGACCTCAAAACTCATATACATTTTGTGAGATAGCATTCCCTATGCGACCGTTCTTGAACCGAATGGTCTGTTACGTGATGATGACTCTTGTCCTTTGCGAAATGGGTAGGCCTTTGTATGCGACGCTACCTGCGTTGACACCTAGGGTGTCAATTTCATTTCATCAACGCCATTTCATCTGCCTGGGACATCAGTTAAGGCTGGTGCGGCGGTTGATTCGGCCGAGGATCACAAAAGGCGCAAATTATGGGTCTCGACAGAGCTTACCTATTTGAGCCTTTTGGGGTTGAGACCTTGGGTCCGTGGGGAGCCGGTGCCCTCCGGGATTTCGAAAATATTGCGGGGATTTTCATTGAGGCGACACGTAACCCAAGGGCTGGATCTTATTTAGGCCAGTGAATTAGCATAACTATTCAGCATGGTAATGCAAACAGTGTCTTGGGCACGCTTCCGTCTGGTACTGGTCTGGAACAGTTGATTTACTTATAGGCCGTTACTAACGAGTAACGGTCCTTAGGTAATCTGGCCGATTCCTATGTACATAGTAAGTCTATAATTGTAAATTTGATTGAATAAATGTATCACAATCCCATAGTCAGATGATTCTAAATTTCGGAGAGCATGTTGGATGCCTACTATGATAGCGATCGTAAGGTGCCATGGCCAGAAATCGCCGGTCTCATGCCATGGAAACTAAACAGACCACACGAAAGAAAAGATACAGATAGTAGTGCAATGACATCAGCCTGTAAAAAATCGTACTCGAGCTCGAATCTAAGGTACTTTACAAAGTAGACCCACTTCACCTTGAAATAGTTTTTGTATACGTTTTGGAGCACAAGTGGTGTTATGTGAATGAGCTTGGGATTGAACATACGTTACAATTAAAGTCGACGAACCGGATATATTTTTTGAGGTTTTGTACAGTAAAACTACTCCAAACGTACTCCAGCATTTTATGCTCGTGATGTCAAAATATCACTTGAATTATTTCATTGAATTTATCATTAAATATAAATCATTATATAGTTCTATATAATGTAATAATTCGGAAAATTTAATCTCAACCGTTCGATTCAAGTTGAGTTTCCAGATTGAGTCTTCTTACCTGGATATGGCATTCTCATATACACAGGTTTCGTTACAGATTCTCGTATCTCAAAAAAGGTGCTTTTTTATTCAGGACTAAAATAAACGTATTTTGATATTTCTCAAGATACAAATTTCGAATCGATCGGTCAACCATTCAAAAGATTTGCGTGAAATTATTTAAGAGTAGTAGAAGCCCCAAGTGAAAGGGCTCGTCCGGAGAATTACTACCACCACACTTATTTCAGCGGTCAAGCCGCATTGCTGTGTTTCGGTTTTAACGGTATGGTTGCCGGTGAAATTACGGGTACGTGAGGCTTAACACCTTTATGCCTCAAGTTGACAGATGCAATGCAGTGCCGTGTTGTAGTATGTTCTTTGTGGATGTGACCTATGCAGTAAGGCTTTGTCATAGGCAAGAGTACACTTAACACCAGGTGCGCTACTTGCTTGTCCCGTCTCCTAGTAGTATAAAAAATGAATAAAAAATATTGTATTTCTTTCCACAATATCTCAAAAACTACCCCACTTATCGAAAATCCCCCACGGCAATCAATTTATTTTTATGTTATCTCTTTTCACTTTCAAATGCATCAAAATCGGATAAACCGTTCGAGAGTTATACCGCCACAAACAATGCATACACACATACATATGACTATTATGATTTATTTCAACATTTATATTAACATTTATTTCCTCCTGCTTATCTAAACATTAATATGGCTTGTACTTGCTCAAAGCGTCGGTCCGCTTTCACTCTATTGCTATGCCCTAATAGTGTTATTATGTATAACTTTTTTAAATCATAAAATCATTGTACCTTTACATAATTATTGCAATAAATGACTATGACTATGAATGTACATAACCTTACCAACTACAGTGAAGTTGACCGGATCACGAACAAGCCACCATATTAACACACCCACTCCTGCCGCTACCAACAGAAATGCAAGCACACCTAATATTATAACAACCTTTTTATTTGCCATATTGTCCCCAAAACGTGCACATCAAAATATTTATTTCGGTACTAGAATGGTAGCTCATGACAATTTATCAGACCAATTATCGTTATCTGGATATTAAGCATTGCAAAATACAAAACTTGCGATAGTCCTGATTATGTAGATACGCACTAAACCTACTTATATTTTACTACCTACGTCTGCTTCCAATAGGTCGCCAGATAATCAGATGAAGATCGTTCATAGTATAATGAAATTATGTGGTATACTTCAACGATCTAATTAAAAGGGGTTTTATTTTTATATATTTTTATCGTACGACGGGGAATCGCTTTGCTTTCATCGCACCATAACACAAGTTATGATAAGGCCGAAGATGGAGGCGCACTTCACCCGGAATCCTCAACAAAACGAGGACCTGGCTATCTGACCTCTAAATGCCGGAACACAACATTTTTTTTTAGAATTGTTTTTATGGCGACAGAATTAGGTAAGATGGTGGTAGCTAGCCAGGCGGACTAAGCCATGACCTACCACCAACCAAACCGAGCACAATATTGTACTCCCCTGGGGATCGAACCAGGGCCTCTGGATCTAGAATCGGTGGGTTGAACCACTAGACCACAGAGGTGGTTACAAAATCTGGTTGGTCAGCTTATGTCAGCTTAATGAATTTTGTCAGCAAAAAAAAAATGAATTAAAAACGCATGGTGTTTCTAAATTTCAGTCTCACAACCAAATAAAGTTAATCGCCATCTCCGCCATTAACTTATTAATAACTATTTAGCAGTTTCTTCTTATCTATTAGATGGGTACCTATGTTACCTAACTGTATCTACTCACCTACCTATATATATAGTTTGTTAGTTTATGTGGGATAAATAAATGTGTCTTTCTTTCTTTATTTTCTTTCTTCTTACTAACCAAATCATACTAATACTATTAAGTCAGAAAAGAAGGTTCTTCCTGCCCTAATCGCACTTCGGTGGGGTTATCAAAACATTTTCTCATTCTCCAATTGCCCCTGTCACTTGTCAACTCAACATACACTCCTCTCATACGCATATCTTCATTTACATAATCCAACATTTAATCATCAACGTGGTAGCCTAAGATAGCATAATATAAATGAGTATAGTAGAAATAACTGTGAAGAAAATTAAATTCCGGAACCCCAAGACACAGGCATCACACGCCTAGTTTGAGTCTCTATGAAAATCGCATTATACGTTTTGTAAACTAAATATCAAGAACAATAAATTGAGGCGACACGTGACCCAAGGGCTGGCTCTTATTTAGGCCAGCGAATTAGCATAGCTATTCAGCGTGGCAATGCAGCTAGTGTCTTGGGCACGCTTCCGTCTGGTACTGGTCTGGAACAGTTTTAACGGCCTATAGGTAACAGAGTTACTATATAGAGTTAATCTGACTGATTCCTTTGTACATAGTTAGTTTAATTGTACTTTTTATTGAATAAATGTTTACTCTATACAACATTAAAAAAAAAGAACAATAAATATTCTTTATTCTTTAATGACAGCATATTACACTTTTTCAGAGGCGTGACATGTCAAAACAGCGATCATTCTCGGTGCTTGTAAAAGCTACAGATCTATCATGAAACTTTGATCTTTTACCTTTGATTTGGGTTTTCAGAAATACGAATATGTACTAAATATGTTGAAAATGGTCTCAACATCAACCCGTCAAAAACCAGGTTATTATTGTTGGTAGCTCACATATCATCTCTAATATCGATTGGACAACACTCCCTCATGTTTGATGGTGTGATTGTTCCATTCAGTAAGTCAGTCAAGGATTTGGGTATTTTCATCGACAGTGGCATGTCCTGGGGCACACAACTTGTTTCTGTCAGTCGGAAGCTTTTTGCAGCTAGTGACTCTTTTAGGAGATTACGCAATTTTCTTCCAACTGCCACTAAAAATATGCTTGTTCAATCTCTTCTCCTTCCGATACTAGATTATGCTGACGTCTGCTATCCTCTCTGCTCCTCGTCTGCTATCTCCGAAAATCTGACCATGTTTCTGTATTTCGCTCGAAGCTCAAGTGGCTCCCTATTCGCCTTCGCTTGAACTCTCACATTCTTTCTCTTTTATTCAATATCCTCCGAAATCCTTTGACCCCCAATTACTTAAAGGAGCGTTTTGAATTCCTGCACCTCTCACATGCCCGCTCCCTAAGATCGTCTGAAACTCTTGTTCTGAAATTTTCTGCTCACAAAACTAGTTTATTACAATGATTATTTTACTGTGGAGGCTGTACGCTTATGGAACGCGTTGCCGCTTTTAATAAGGCAATCACCTTCTCTGACTGTGTTCAAAGTTAGGGTGAAATGTTTTTACTTAAATGAACCTGTTTAAATAGCCTATATCATCCTTCGTCACCCCATGTATTTGCTTTTATCTGCACCGTTTTTTATGTGTTATCATGGTACTTCTAGAACATTTAATATCATTATCATCCATATAAGTACTTAAGTATATATATATATATTACAGGACATTCATTTTACACAGAGCCATCTAGCCCCAAACTAAGCATAGCTTGTAATATGGGAACTAGAATACGGATAGAATACTAAAATACTATTTGTAAATACATACGTACTATATGATACAACACCCAAACACAGAACAAACATCTATATTCATCACACAAATGTTTGTCCTGGGTGGGAAACGAACCCACAGCCTACAGCGCAGGAGGCAAAGCTACTACCAACTGAGCTATGAGGCTTGTCAATATATATTTGTATTTGTGTATTATATTTGTATAGTATAGTATGTGAGTACATAGTGTATAATATGTAGGTATTTATATTGTAAAAGTAGTGTGTATATTTGTAGCATAGCTTTACATATAATGTATGATATATAGTTAACTTAGCTAGACCCCTAATTAATATGAGCACCACCAACCCATTCTTTACTGGTTGCCATGAAATCCCCTCCATCCAAAGGTTGTCTGGAAGAAATCCCTTCCTAGCGATAAGCCCGCCCATTGCACATACATTTTTTTAGTCACCTAGTTATATTTTTAAGATGTGCAATAAAGTATTTTCATTCATTCATTTCGTTCATTCATTCATTCAAAATGATGAAGTGTACCTACCTATGCATACAAGTGCAGGCAAAGTGCACTTGGACTATTTGGCTTTGTGGCTGTCTCGTTCTGTACCTATATGTGACAGCAAAAAGTCCATGCTATTATTTTGTTTTGTTATAGAATTGACAAAACAAAATCAAACAAAAGAAAAACGTGCTAAGTTCGTTTGTTAGAAATCTGGAACATGCGGTATTACATTATTTTTGAAACCAGTGGAAGGATTCCCCGTCCAATAGAGGCGAATCAGATCGATATATGTGACGTCGATTGGAGAAAACCTATTATCAGCTGTCCACTGCTGATGCTGTTTTGCTATTTGAAGTTGAAGATTGCAACATCAAATTTTCATATATTATGGAATAGTTTGTACCTGCATAACAATATCAGATGAGAATATTTTCAGGTTTATTAGGGCGTGATATATCAGTAGTCGGATCTTAGTTCTTGAACTTTATTTGAATTATTTTGGGTTTAAAATTATATTTAGGTACTTTGGGTAGGTTTGAAGAGATATTTACATAAGTATATTTGGCTCACATCTAAGGTGTGATTTTAGAAATAATTTCTTCTAATTGCTTCTAACGATACCTGTATAGCTATTTTCTAACATTCGGAAAGTCTCATCGGATCGAATACGGAATCTTCCGATGGAGATTCTAAGAACGCTATTCTTAACTCCAAAATCGAAATATTTTGACATTTGAATTCGATGCTTCCCAGAAAAGATTTTCATAAACGGTTTGAAAATAGCGTTGAAATCTTTGGTACCTATTCAATGTCGGATCCGAAAAAAAAGATGTTTCCGATCCAAAAACTTTTCGTGTGTTTTCGTTGTGCTGATTTGTCAACTTCGAATATGTAGTTTAGATGTAGGGAGCAGATGAACATACACAGGTTTGTCACCTACCGGTCAAAATCATAACCCTCCTTTTTGCTTAGCCGTACTTGGGTAAAAATAGTAAGACGCTCATGTTGAGGCGGCGCTACTGCTTCTGTGGCAATACTATGTCTAATACTATGTATCTGCTATGTCAGGTTTTACTATAGCAAGTGCCAAGCCAACAAGGAAACAATGTTGATTATCTCGTTGTTTTTTTTTCAGGAAATGCTTACTGACACTGATGAAATTCAATGTGTAGATACAGGCACCTAAGATATCTATTGTTACATATAAAATCGAGGAAACTAATTTATCTTGCGTCAACACCAGGAAGTTAGTTGGGTAAGAACAGGAAACTGTTAAATTTAGGTACTCGATTAATTATTAATGGCAAGTAATTGTTTTTTTTATTTGGTCAGTAAGAAAAATTAGAGAAGTTATTTTGACAGCATAATATAGCTTCACGTGATGATATTGTACGGTCTGTGCACCGATTCTACTATACTAATGGCTTCGGATTCGAACGTCAATTGAAAAATATTATTTTTTTGTATTTAAAAATGTTTAATTTCTTTTATTATGAAAGCCAATTACAATGCGAATTTCGGATAGAGTGAATGAAGAGAATGAATGGGAACGAGTGGTTTGGGAATGAAATGAATAATTTTATAAATGCTTCTATCGCTTGCTCTTCTCGCTACCCACCACTAGAGGGCGCGTAAATGCTGTTTCAACCAGCTTCCCTATGACAATTGTAGGTATCGTCGGAAAATGGGCACTATAGATGCCTTTAGGTATTCTAATGTCCATTCTGTGACGATACCATTGTCATAGTAAAGCGATTGGTTTAGTAGAATCAGGGCCCTGATAATAGAAATCTCATGGCGGAG
Source organism: Venusia cambrica (assembly GCA_951394065.1). Lineage (NCBI taxonomy): Eukaryota > Metazoa > Arthropoda > Insecta > Lepidoptera > Geometridae > Venusia > Venusia cambrica. The sequence goes on along the minus strand of OX596044.1, from coordinate 3,137,128 downwards.
TACGTCGAAAGTAGGTTGCTAGGTTTTTTTTGCACCCACATTGTTGTCGCACATTGTTGTTTATTTAATTCACTGACAGATTATTGAATTCGCTGACAGTTTTATTATATATTATATAATAAAACTGTCAGCAATTAATTACAATATAAACTGTCTACATTATATTGTAATTAATTAATTACAAAATCACAGTAATTTGTTTCAAGATTTTTTATTAACAAAATATTTACAATCATCCAAATGAAGTCATATCACGAAGAAATGCGTTTGTCCCCGCCGGATTGTCCCTGGGCACCTGAAAGATAATGCAACGCGCTCTTATATAAATACATGACACTTTGTAATAATATAAATCGTTGTATACCCTGATAAACGTACAGCCCAAAACAGAGGAAAGACTTCTTTCAGGGTAGCATTTCATAATGTGCACTCAGAAATGATTTTAAAGTCTCGAGCATATCACTGGTACGAAAAGTAGAAATTTGCATCAAAATGATGTCCCGGTAAATTATACCTACCATAGTGGCCGCTTCGTGATCAAAAAACAATATAAAAAACATACATTTAGAATTCTGCCCTCGTACATCTTATAAACTTCTATGCCATATCTCACACTCCACAGTGCGCACAGTAGTTCTGCATAACTATTTTCAAACATTGGAAATCTCCATCTGAAAGCCGATTCGGAAGCTTCCGATGGAGATTTCGCAAACGCTATTCTTAACTCCGAAATCGAAATATTTTGACATTAGAATTCGATGCTTCCCACAGAAGATTTTCAGAAATGGTGTGAGAACAGCGTTGAAATCTATCGGATTCTCTGTCGGATCCGACAATAAGTGGTATTTCCAACCTGAAAACTTTACGTGTGTTTGAAAATCGCTATGCTAGTCTCCGGTCTGAGGTATCCTCTTCACGTATTAGTTTAGTGGGTTTGTGGCAGGTAGGGTTGAGCCACTAACTTCTCCATTGTCACGTTGCCAGTTAGGGTTACCACAAGCCTATCCAAAAAAACTAAACAGCCCGAAATCCTGCTGTGCTACTTGTGTGCCACGGAGTGATTCTATTCTCTTTGGTGTGCCACAAACTATAAAGGCTGTATTTCTAGTACAATCGACGATTAAAAATAATCAAAAAAAATCGCATGGATCGTGATCTAGAGTATTTTTAGAGCCTGGAAATAACGATCTTAATCTTATAAGAAAACATTTGCATCCAAAAGTAATCATCGATTTAAGACCCACACTAGGTACTCAGAATAAATATATACCTATTACAGGACATACATTTCACACAGCGATATCTAGCCCCAAACTAAGCATAGCTTGTAATATGGGAACTAGACTCTACGGATATTACTTAAATAGGCTCTATTTTTTGTCAATACATACTTATCATACAATACGTACCATACACCCAAATATAGAACAAACCTCTATATTCATCACACAAATGTTTGTCCTGGGTGGGAATCGAGCCCACAATCTACAGCGCATAGGGCAGAGTTACTCCAACTGATGAGGCTTGTTTATATGTATACAGAGTTTTCAGTAAATTACTTTTTTTTTATTGTACGACGGGAAAGCGCTTGGCCTTCATCTCACCTGGTTACAAGTTGGGTAAGGCCGAGGTGGAGGCGCACTTCACCCGGAATCCTCAACTAACTGAGGAACTATCATTTTCGTCTGAGAGTTTCTTACACTATGTCCAGCCTTGTTGATCCAGAAGAACCTGAAGTTGCCGTACGCCTTCACGTACCCCTCCAGCTTGCCTTCCTCCCAGATCGGCAGTCTTGATGCATTTTTGTATCCATCAGTTCCCGGCCATTTTAGTCGGTCAACCCAAAGAATTTGACCTAAAAATGGAAGGCTTGTTTATGTTTTTATTGTACTGCGGGCATGTGCTTGGCCTTCATCCCACCTGATTTTTCAAGTTATGATATGGTCCAAGGTAGTAGGTTGCGCCACCTATTTAGGGTGGGATAACGGGTAGGTAGATGATGATGAATTACGTAAAGTACCCGTCAGTTTAGGGCTGGTGCGGTAGCCGCCGCACCAGCCCTAAACTGATGTATTATTAAGCCATTATTAAGCATATTGGAGCATACTTAGTTATTACGAGTAATAACTGGTTATTTCGGGGAAATACCTACTAGGGTGATTTTTCCTCTTCAAAGAAGCAAATTGGTCATCATGTAGGTACCTATTCATACTCGTTTTGTTTCAATAAGATAAGAGGTCGCTCACAAAATGGGCACTATTGATTAAGCAATAATTATCAATTAACATCAAATAATGATATGTAATATAATTTCGTTTTCGATTTTAGCACTAATAATCCAGGTTCGGTCATAAACAGTTTCACAGGTCATTAATTCAGTAGCACTTCATCTTCTTGAATGTCTATTTTTACTTTTTTTGTAATTCAATGATTAATAATTATTATACTTCATGAGCAAATGAGGCTGTAAATGGTCCATACTTTTTTGAAGTACTGTCTGTCTTCCTAAATAAATTATATTAAAGTAAATGACGTAGGTATGAGAATAAATTAGGTATTTTTCAAACCACGTACCTTCGAGCATGCACGTGTCAGTTAATATTGACACAAAACATCTTGTGTTTCTATATGAATCTCAACTTACCAGGTGTATCACATATGAGATCGAGGTTTCCATTGTATTTGGTGACAATTATATCTGTCTCGTTGAGCAATTTCTCGACTGAAAAAATAACAACTATAATGGTAGATATCTTCATAATATATAAAAAAAATCTTGTAGCTGACTGAATGACAGACTGGCAGACTGAAATTGGACTAACAGCCCTCTGGTTAAATAGAAGAAGGTATGTTTCAACCGCCTCTGTGGTCTAGTGATTCGTCCATCGGTGTCATATCCAGAGGCCCCGGGTTCGATCCCCATGGGGTGTACAATATTGTGCATGGTTTGGTTCATGATAGAACTTTGTTTAAGCCCGCCTGGCTAGCTACCACCATCTTACCTAATTCTGTCGCAATAACAACAAATCATAAATTGTTGTGTTCCGGCATTTATAGGTATTTCCACCCTTGGTCTTATGATAACTTGAAAAAATCAGTTGAGAAGGCCAAGCACATCCCCATCGTACTATAAAAATAAAAAAAAAACTAACTTCCATCGGTGACCGGTTTCATAAAGTCTTCTCTTAAATAATTGAACACATCGCCGGACTGTGAATCCCACACCACGTGGTCCGGGATACCGAGAGCTGGCTTCACCTGGGTGTTCATCAGATCGTTAAGATTCCACTCCCCGTCTCTCGCTGCACGAGATCCATCTTGAATCATAATAGTTCTGGAGAGTTCTGCAAAGCAAGCGGAAGAAGATCAAGCTAACCATACTCCGAATATAATTTTATATAGAACAGCAGGATGAAGCATTCTTATGATACCTTTCCGAGGGAGCGTCAGTGTCAAGCGACAGAGAAAGATATAGAGACCGGCGTCAGCGACATTATTTTACATGATTGCTCGCCTGTGAGCTCGTTAAAGGCTGTAAAGCATGTCAATACTTCTTTCATTCATGAATTTTCCGTGAATACTATGTCTTCAGCTCTACTCAATGTCAACTTTCCCTGACCTAGTAGAGTCGCGTGTCATCGAACGTGATCACAAGATTATTGAGTTTACTGGCAAAGAATTAGAAATGTTGTTGAAATATGCAATTAGGTTCAGTTTATGGTGTTATTTGTGCCAGTCAAATAGCAAGAATGAAGCTCTTGTGTAATACATATTTTGGTGCTCCATAAGCCAGTAAAATTGCAAGGAAAAACTCTTATGCATTAAAGAAGAGATGAAACATTCGGAAAATATACGCCTTTCCGCATTACACATAATATGCTTTGACATTTGTTGTGCAGTTACCACTGGTGACTAACCACCTCAGTGGTCTTGTTCAACCCACCGATTTCAGATCCAGAGGCCCCGGGCTTGATCCCCTGGGAGAGCAATATTGTGTTTGGTTTGGTTGGTTGTAGGATTTTGTTTATGTCCGCCTGGCTAGCTACCACCATTTTATACCTAATCCTGTCGTCATAATAACAATTCTTAAAAAAAAAATTGTGTTCCGGCATTTAGAGGTAAGATAGCCAGCTCCTCAGTTTATTGAGGATTTCGGGTGAATTGCGCCTCCACCTTCGGCCTTATCTCAACTTGTTACCAGGTGAGATGAAGACAAAGCGCTTCCCTGTCGTACAATAAAAAAAAACTAACAACAATTGACAAAGACCATCCGGCCGTTCGGCCAGTGGCTGAACAACCAATGACAAACCATATTTATGTGTATTGAGTTTTACACCTGCTTTGCATGAGAGCATAACCGCCGTGGAGGGGCGTTTATTTTTAGATTGGTACCTACATCAATACATATATAGTGTAGTCATCATCGTCTTCTTCCTCAAAATTGAAAATTCGATTTGACGACCGTCTTCTCCAAATTCGAACGACAAACTTAAAGAGACAGTTTCACCAAAAGAGACGCTGGTTACGGCAATGTCTTGTAGTGGGCGAAACCTCTCTCTGTCGCCTGTCGCTGTCGCCGCCTTCAGAATGTTACCTGTATAGTTTCAAATTTACCTTCAGCGCTGAGTCTAGTATCATTAACATTTCCCGGAACCTGCATCTTTGTGAGGATGTCATAGAAATCGACTCTAGTCGTAGCAGCAAACACTGCCATTTGTGTTGTAGCCCACTGGGCGGTAGAATTTTGGTACAAGCCTGCGTTGAACAGCCTTTCCGTTTCTCTGGCGCTGACTTGGATATCTTCGTGGCCTGCTTGGTCCACAAGTCCAGCTGCTAGTAGTAAGGGTCCCCAGGTAAGAGTGGCATCCACGGGGGATATCCAGGCGTTTCCCATTGCGAAACCTTTTAGGTTGGAAAAACCTGCCTAAAAATGTTTAACATTAAAATATCATGTTCTAAAGTAATCGCGATACCTACTGACGTTTTTAAATTTGGAAAAAAAACCTTACAATTTTTGTTCGTAACCATACGATGTATATTTGAATGGAATAAAAGCAGCCAGAGTTAATACCTCACGCATACGAATGCTCATATCCACTGCCATCTTGCCCCCATATGACTGTCCATAGATGTAAAGAGGCAGCTCTTCAAATTCAGGGTTTCTGCTGTAGAATCCACGCATCAATTCAACAAAGTCCAAGGCTGTAAACAGTTTAAAGAGTCTACAATTTTCTCCAATGGTGTTATGGATATTTCTATCAGGTAAGTAGGCAGCTACCTGCACTTATTGGACCCTATGTATACCTACACTTCTTAATTTTTAAATGGTTTAGTATCCACATCTATTGATGTGTTTATTTGTTACCTATTACCTATTAAGTAATGCCAGAATTTATCAGATGTAAATTTATAAAATAGAAAAGTAATGGCTTCATATTATAAATGTTAAAGAAAAGAAGTATACATATTAGTGCAGCCTCTATAGTCTAGTGGTTCAACCTACCGATTTCAGAACCAGAAGTCCCGGGTTCGATCCCCAGGGGGGGTGTTTCTATATTGTGCTTCGTTTGGTTGGTGGTAGGTATTTCGTATTTTGTTTAAGTCCGCCCAGCTAGCTACCACCGTCTTACCTAATTCTGTCCCCATAAAAACAATTCTTAAAAAAATGTTGTGTTCCGGCATTAAGAGGTAAGATAGCCTCAGTTAGCCTTAGTTCCTCAGTTTGTTGAGGATTCCAGGTGAAGTGCGTCTCCACTTTCGGCCTTATCTCAACTTGTTACCAGGTAAGATGAAGGCCAAGTGCTTCCCCGTCGTACAATAAAAAACAGAAAAAAAGGCGACAATGATTTTTAAGCTTCCTTACCGATTCGATCATTGGTAGTAGTGAGGTGGCTCAAGTCATCGACGTAACTGAATCCTGTGCCCACTGGATTGTCCAAGAAAAGCACGTTAAAGTTCTTTATCTGCAAACGAAATTGAAAAAATATTTTAATTCGAAAAACTATATTTATCTCGACGTTTCAGCGGGGTTGCACCAGCCGTGGTCGCGGGCAGACTCAATCTCTCGTTTTTCGAATTAAAATATAATGGTCTAATCGCGAAATTTTATGAAATTTAAAAAGTCATATGAGGTATACTTAAAACTGCGAATACCTATGTAGTAGACATTTGACAATCAAAGCATAAGCACATGAGTATTGAAGGAGAGTCACTTTTAAATAGTAGTACCTACCTACTAATTAACCTTATCAAGCAAGGTCGTGTTATTCAGTGGTTTTTACCCGACTGCCTCAGAAGGAGGGATATTTTTAGGGTATTTATTACAAACGGACGGTGCTTATAATATTATGCTGACACGTGTACAATATGCCGAGGCATATTACAAGCGGACGGTGCTTATAATCTAATGCCGACATATACTATTTGATAGGTATTATCTACAGCATTTTGGACGTGGGGGGTGACGTTGGTTCGTCTTAATTGTTGGAGTGTAAGGTTCGGCGCAAACGAGCTACCGACCACAGTTACCGGTGGCTGTCGCGCTCTACCAACCACATTTGTTAAAGTAGCGGAAGCGGGCGACAGCCACCGGTGTTTGGAACCCGTCACATTTTAATCCCCGGGCGCAGTCTTACGATAGACTATACGATATGAAAGTATCGATATTCATTGGGCCGTGCTCCATGGTGAAAGGGGTGGGGAAGCGCGACAGTGGCGCGTGTCGGCGTCTTGGGTGGCTCGCATCGACCACAAGTGGCAAGTCACGGACACAGCTGTAGCGAGTGGCCGCCACTGGCTACACGTGTGCGGCGGGTCTAGACAAAATACTACTTGGCTGCCGGTGGCTGTGGTGGGGTACGTTTGCGCTGCGCGTAATTGGGATTTTTGATCTAAGGTATATACTACATATTCTTTATTCTTTATTGCACACACAAAATACAGCATATATTATAAACATTCTTAAAATTAATGAGCATGGCAAAGGTGAGCTTAACCCTGCAAAGAGTTCTCTTCCAGCAAACCTTATGAGAGAGTGAAATTTTAAAATTCAATATATTTTTTATGGTGGTGCGAATCAAAAATTAAGCAATATGCTTAATTTATAATATGATATATTAATATCTATGGAGTTATGGGTGTCAAAAAATAGATTGTAAGAGTTATAAGGTCGTATTTTTCTAAAATCTCGTGTTTAATATTCTGAAGTCGGGTCATAGTTTTCAACTTTTAACAAATGTCCTTTTCAGTTATTCAGGGATGTATATCTACTTTCATGTGATCTGCAGCCTTTGAAAAATGAGATTGTTGAAACCTCATTAACATTAACTCTCACCTCAATAACGGGTATTAAGTTTAGAGAGAATTTATCAAATATATCGCATTAAATTTAGAAAATGAAACACAGAAATAGGCTCTAATAGCTTTTCCGTTGTTCAAAAGGATAGAAGAGGAAACTATGCACTTTTGTAAACATACATATGAGGAAAAGGCTTTCTCCTACGAACCTTACCCATGTAGTATTTCTCTCCTGCAGTGACAGGTCCAGGGGGCCCAATATCTCGAAGTTCCCTATTGCTGTGGAAGATCCCCCTGGACCGCCTTGCAGCCAGACGATCAGAGGCCGGTCTGTGTAGTTCTCCACATCAGCCGTCGTGTAAAAGAGCCAGTAGAACATGTGGGCTCCCTCTCTTACTGTCACGTACCCATAGTCTTGTCTGAAGGTACCGAAGTCACCTAGATTAGACATACTGGTAAGAAATTGAACTCCTTGCCTTCGTCTGTTTTTCAGCAAGAGTACAATCCTAATGGAGTCTTGACTTAAACAAGCGTGCTCCAGCTTAGGCCACATCTTTGCTTGTTTTTTCATGTAAGCTGGTGGTCAAACGCTTGGCTACCACCAATGATTACGAATACTTTTAATAAAAACTTTAAATACCGAATTTTAACCGCCTCTGTGATCTAGTGGTTCAACCCACCGATTTCAATTTGGTCCCGGGCTCAATCCCCAGGGGGTGTAAATATTGTGCTTGGTCAAGTTATGTTATGATCGAATGTCAAAGTCAAAGTCAAATTTCACCCGGAATCCTCAACTATCAGAGAAACTGGCTACCTTACTCAAATGCCGGAACGCAGCAATTTAGAATAGATGTTATGGCGACAGACTTAAGTAAGATGGTGGTACCTGGTTGGCACCAGGCGGACTTAAACAAATTCCTACCACTAAACAAACCAAGCACAATATTGTACCCCCTAGGGATCGAACCCGGGACCTCTGGAACTGATATCAGTGAGCGAACCACCAGACCAATGAGGCGGTACAAGAGCACAAGGGTGGTTTATCAATAATAATTTAGAAAAAAAAACACGTATTATGTTAATCAATTATTAATAGAAACATCTATTCAATAAAAAATAAAATTAATCTAACTATGTATAAAGGAATCAGTCAGATTACCTAAGGACCGTTACAAACGGCCTATAGGAAACTCAACTGTGCCAGACCAGTACCAGACGGAAGCGTGCCCATGATTATTAATTAATAATTATTATTAATCATTTTATTAATTAATACATTTTTAGAAATAAAATTTTGTTGCTAATTTTTCAGATCAAAATAAACGACAAACAGATATCCTTAGTAAGGATCCTTACCATGCCATATCTGGCGCAACACGTCACATTAGCATATGGTGACGCTAATGACCCATTAATTTTACCCTAACCAAAAATCTCTCAACGCGACTATAGAAGTTTTCAATGTAAAATTAGCATAATTATGTTCTTCACATGTTTATCGCGTGCTATATACCTACACGTTAAATTTCAATAATATCGGTTCAGCAATTCAGTCGTGAAAAGGTTACAAAAAAGCAAATAAACAATCAAATTGGTATGAAGTTATAAATTTAGCAAAGCAGCTCTAATCGAGAGCAATCACCTTTATTTCTGGTATTTTATTTGGTGAAAACAGAATCGCGACTTTTCCACTTCGAGAATTCACCTCTGATCACTACTCGAGGATCTTATGAGGATCACCTTGCAAGTTAGAGGCACGTCCAAACTTACGTTCGGCACATGCCCACGGTTTGCAAGTAGCTTGTTTTTAATACATAACAGGTTGCAAGCCCATCGCCATATTCTGGTTTTTAACCGACTTCAAAAAATGGAGGAGGTTCTCAATTCGGCTGTATGTTTTTTTTGTTTGTTTGTTACTTGATTTCTCCGCCAATTCGCAATATATTTTAATAATTCTTGTTATGTTTGGTAGGCCATACTTTCGAGGTGGTCCCATAGAAATTTCATCATAATTCTGTAGGTTGTGGGTTCGATTCCACCCTGTACAAATATTTGTCTGATCAATATAACTGTTTGTTCTGTGTTTGGGTGTTATATTGTATCATGTGTATGTATTTACTAAAAAAAGTATGCAAGTATTCTATCCGTAATCAAGTTCCTATATTACAAGCTCTGCTTAGTTTGGGGCTAGATGGTGCTGTGTAACAATCATATATGTCCCATATTTATTTATTTAATGATAATAGCTTACCAGCAACAAAAGGGCTAAATAATGCTAGCACTGTTAATAACAACAACATCTTAGACGCAAGTAAATGGCATACTAAAATATCTCACAGACGAACGATTAATTGTATCGATTACTGATAAGGTTAATCAGGACCAATGATACTTTTTTATCTTATCACGTTTTAAATTATCAGACTAGTATTTCAGACTAGCTAAATATGCAATAATTGCACGTGTTTCATGGATATTTAGGGCTAAATGTCATCTTCTCCATATGTATAGTAAAGAATAACCTTTTCTTTCTGAGATTCTGTAACTGCTAGTCTATGGAAATAGAGATATGAGAATAGTTTGCGGGAGGTTATTTGACCTCTTCTATGTCTCGCCTACAACCTTCTTGACAAAACTTTGCTGTATTGTGTTTGCTCCTTTGGGGAATACCTTTCCGAAACGGCTGGACCGATTTTGATGAATATTTTGGGTGTGTTTGAGTGGGTGATGACCTTGACCTTGACCTTGATGGAAATTTACAACTGGACCCGGTAGGTGTCTTTTCAGTGTACGATGGAGAAGCGCTTGGTCCTCATCTCACCTGTTTAAAGTTATGATAAGCCGAAGGTGGAAGCGCACATCACCCGGAATCCTCTATCTGGCTATCTTACTGTAAATGCCGGAAAACAACAATTCAAAAGTGTTATAGTGGCGTTTTGGTTGAGGATTCCTTAGTTGGTTGAGGACTCCGGGTGAAGTGCGCTTCCACCTTCGGCCTATCATTACTTGAAAAATCAGTTGAGATGAAGGTCAAGCACTGTTAAACAATCCATCATTGAATGACCTGAGAACTACCAGAGTGAAACAACCCATCATTGAATGACCTGAAAACTACCACTGTGAAACAATCCATCATTGAATGACCTAAGAACTACCAGTATAAAACAATTCATCGTTGAATGACCTGAAAACTACCACTGCAAAGCAATCCATCATTGAATGACCTGAGAACTACCAGTGTAAAACAATTCATCATTGAATGACCTGAAAACTACCAGTGTAAAATAATACATCATTGAGTGACCTGAAAAAAATATTTTGATGAAGAAATAGCTTTATCCGTGACCCACTTGCAAAATACAGAGTAAATAAAGATACATCATGAAAATGTTAAATATCAATAATGATTGTGAATGCGAATAGCCTTTAAATAGTGCTAACGAAATAATCAAATGCAGTGAAAAATTACTTTGAAAGCATTTTTAGTAGGTACAGTTTTTGTTGTCTTCAAAACTTGCTCATATAAAGATGAGGTCTCACCGTTTACACAGGCCTACGGTGGAGCGATTAAGTGTTACCATCTTCCACCGCGTGGGGATCGTTTGCGAAGGGTTTGGAAGGAAAAACAGAGCAGCTGATGTATATTTATTTGCAGAGCGTGGTTCACAAAACAGTCCGGAACTTAGATCGGCCATGAGAGAAAGAAGATATACCGATGACAGCTGTCACCTTAGAGTTATGACAATGACATTATATCTAAGTGAAGAAAAGTAATACGTTTCGTTTAACACATCTCAACAGTTTGGGGGGCGACGGAAACAATTCGCTTACCCAGATCTCGCCTAACTTATTTTACAGTGTTTAAGGTCGTAGCACGTAAACATTTACATATTATGTGTACATAGGTACCATTTATATAGATTTATGCAACGTTTATACACAAAAACACAAATACAGTTAAAAAATAAACAACAGACATGACAGTTATGACATTATAAACAAGAACAGATACATAATGAGCATAATTTGCATAAGATGTGACGTGACTAGGTAAATTTATATAAATGTTGTGACCAAATGCAATCACTTAAAGTACAAATAATAATTATACCTAAAGCCGTCACTCGAATCCTAATTCGGCCACATCAAGCGAAACATTTTAACAATGACCAAGAGGGAAATTATGGAGCATTCTAAGCCCAATATCCATGAATAGTATCAGGAAAGTAGTATTTTTGACACAATTTTTAAATTTAATGTTTATTTTCAGATATCCACCGATATCCCATCTAGATAATTCCCGGGTTCGATCTCCAAGGAGGTACAATATTGTGCTTGGTTAGGTTGTTGGTAGGACTGGCTAGCTACCACCATCGTACCTAACTCTGTCGTCATTACAAAAAATATTGATTGTTGTGTTCCGGCATTTAGAGGTAAGATAGCCAGTTCTCCGTCGTACAATAAAAAAAAACTCAACAGTTCGAGGAACTGGCTATTTTACCTCTAAATGCTGGAATACAACAATTTAGAATTGTTGTTATGGCGACAGAGTTAGGTAAGATAGTGGATAGTGATTTTGCATATTGGTTCCTTAACTAAGCAAACTTTGCTCGTAAATAATCAGTAGTTAGGTAGGTACCTAAGTTAGGGGATCAGTGTGATTTAACTAATTTTACGTTTTTTTTTATTGCACGACGGGGAAGCGCTTGGCCTTAATCTCACCTGATTACAAGTTAAGTTAAGGTCGAAAGTGGAAGCGCACTTTACCCTGAATCCTCAACAAACTGAGGAACTGGCTATCTTACCTCTGAATGCCGGAACACAACAATTTTAGAATTGTTATTATGGCGACAGAATTAGGTAAGATGGTGGTAGCTAGCCAGACGGACTTCAACAAAGTCCTACCACCAACCAAACCAAGCACAATATATTGTACTCCCCATGGGGATCGAACCGGACCTCTGGATCTGAAATCGGTGGGTTGAACCACTAGACCACAGAGGCGGTTACAAACGTTGTTTTTGGTTTGGAACCCACAATGTGTTTAAATCTACATTCTGTCCGGTGACGTATTTAACAAAACCTGCCGAAACTTAAAAATGGCACAGGTCGTCTTAGAAACGAAATATTTACGAGTACAATGTATAGTAGGTACCTATAGTATTTGTACCTAACACTAATTAACATAATAGATTTAGCATCGCCTTAGGGTAAAATAAAAAAAGCATGTAATAATGTAGGTAGGTGTGTTTATAATGTGTATAGTACCTTAGATTCATTAACATAAGCTACCGTATAAATAATAAAAGCTTGTAATTATGTTTTATTTCTAAATAAATAGATATCAAAAAATTTAAATTGCAGAAAACCATAACTATGTCGAGTACCTACCTAAACCTGAAAAACAACCTAAACTAGTGATTGGTGCGTTTTAAAACCTCCGTGCGAGTTTATAGTCACGTGACGAAATATATTGACGTAGCCGTATTCGGCTATGCCACAGTCACTTAGGTACACTTATGTACTTGTAGTTTGCTTACTTCGTATACATAGATTGCAATCACGTGCTTGTTTGGTTCGATCTCACGTTATCGATTTCATGTTGGCTTATACTCGATTTAACATCTGAAATTTAACCAGCCAAGCGCGGACACGCATACCCAGGGTTCAACGCAAAAACACGATGCTTTTTATAATTGTACGACGAGAAAGAAGATGAGCCTTACATACAGAGACAGCGGACGCTTACATACGTAACAGGGTTCTATTGGCAACTTTTTGTTACGGAAGCCTAAAAGGCAAGGTCTTACTGGGCGCAAAAACATAAAAAAGCCTACTGACGTACACCAACTTAAGTTCGAATTAAATGTTGTCAAAGTCACTTTCTAGGTGATTATTCTTGCTTACGGTTGCTAATGCTGGTTTGAATTTAGTGTATGATGATTTAAGTCCATAGCGATCTAGAGATCTTTTTTTTTATTATTTGACGGGGAAGCATCTCACCTGGTTAGGTAAAAGTAGTGATAAGGTCGAAGGTGGATGCGCACTTCACCCGGAATCCTCAACAATTTGAGGAACTGGCTATCTTACCTCTAAATGCCGGAACCCAACAATTTTCATGTCATTTTTTATTATGGCGTCAGAATAAGGTAAGATGGTGGTAGCTAGCTAGGCGGACTTAAAGAAAGTCCCACCACCTACCAAACCATGCACAACATTGTATTCTCCCTGGGGATCGAACCCGGGAGCTCTGGATCTGAAACGGTGGATTGAACCACTAGACCACAGAGGCGGATATCTTATCATAAAAAATAAAGATCTTGCCTGGTCTAGAGATACGATTATGACGGGACTTACACTAGCAGATAGCTGATATAACATCAGCTATTTGCTAGTGCTAGGAGTAACTTAAGCAACTTTTAAATTAGAAAAATAATTAGGTTGTGCTCTATAAAAAAACCTGTGAAATCTAAACAAAGAATGACGGTAATGCAGTCCACTATCAGTCCAATATATATTTATTTTATGATTTCGATGTTTATTTTATCGCTGTTAGTAGCTGCTACTTCGTAAAGTTTACCTGTGACTTATGTTTTGTCATGTATATTATAACCTTCTCAAAGCACACTTAACCTTACACAGCATTCGTACGAATAAAACATTTTCCGTAAACTAAGATGACCTCAAAACATCCTCAAAATAATTTACCAGGTATCTTATAAGTTCTCAAGAACACATGCCAAAAAAGGGGGTTCTGACCGTAGGTATCTTTTTGTTTACCAAGCGAATGCTACAATTGACGTTTTGTCTTGTTTTATTTATCAGTATTTATAACGTCGTGGTGTGTATGTGTCGTGGGCAGGGAAAAATCAATGTTAAGTGAGAATTGGGTACTATGGGGTCTACCATAACATAACTGCAATCTATCATAACAACATAAACTTTTTTTTTTACCGCCTCTGTGGTCTAGTGGTTCAACCCACCGATTTCAGATCCAGAGGTCCCGGGTTTGATCCAGGAACAATATTGTAGGTACTTGGTTTGGTTGGTGGTAGGATTTTATTTAAGTCCACCTCGCTAGCTACCACCATTTTACCAAATTCTGTTGCCAAAATAACAATTCTTAAAAAAAATGTGTGTTCCAGCATTTTGAGGTAAGATAGCCAGTTCCTCAAGTGCGCTTCCATTTTCGGCTTTATCCTAACTTGAAAATCAGGTGAGATGAAGGTCAAGCATCTCCCCGTCGAACTATAAAAAAAAACATGAGATGGACGGGCTAAATCAAGGCAGCACTGGTTTCTTGGCGCACTCGTGTTAGTCCATCCACCAGGATGGACCTTACCCGAGTGCACCAAGAAAACTCGTTCATCTTCTTTTTCTTCATATAGACTATGTCTACATTCCAAATTTGGTGGCCGAACAAACATACATGTATATACCTACAAAATTTAACAATATTTTGTTTCAATTGCATTTACTGGATAAAAATATTCCTTTGTTTTCAACTTTCACAAAAATGTTACAAAGTTGAAATAATTGGAAAAAAGTCCATTTAGTTCAACGAGTTGAAATTTGAGTTGAATGGATTAGGGCTATGGAAAGTGCGGCAGCCGCGAAGCCCAACCGTAACCGACCGACACGGTGACATTAGATAGTAGTGTGACCTCATCATTTTGAAGGGGTTAAGCGAGATCGTATCGAGGAAAACAGTCTCATTTTACCCAATACCATTTGCGCAGCTCAAAACATAAAAAAGCGATTGAATTGATTTATTATCTGTCTCAGAGAAAGAGGGTCAATCGTTCAAGGAGATGACCGTTTAAAATTATTTGCTTATTTTTGCCATATTCAAATGAACATTTAAAGACATGCCTCTGAAAACAAATAATTTTCTATCCATAGTGAGAAAATACATTCAGAGAATAATGGCGGCGCGTTGTCAAACTTGCGACGAACCCCAATACTAGACAACCTCGACCAATCTGGCAATAGAGAAGCGACGAAGAACATAAAATATACGTAACTGTAGCAATGAATATGTGTAGGTATTATGTGTTTTGCGCTGACCTGGTAAATAAATATTACAGGACATTCATAAA
The DNA here is from genome assembly GCA_951394065.1 of Venusia cambrica. Classification (NCBI taxonomy): domain Eukaryota; kingdom Metazoa; phylum Arthropoda; class Insecta; order Lepidoptera; family Geometridae; genus Venusia; species Venusia cambrica. Next base: position 3,121,733 of record OX596044.1, on the reverse strand, counting down.
TATAGCGATTCTTTAACACACGGAATGTTTTCGGATCGGAAACATAACTTTGTCTCGAATTCGACATAGAAATCGATAGATTACGCTATTCTCATATTTCTGAAAATCTTCTAATGGATGTTTCGAATACACATGTCAAAAATTTTAGATTTCAGAGTTAAGAGCCTTTCCGGAATCTCCATCGGAACTTTCCGAATTCAATGGGGAAGTACCACTACCATACCTATTTCAACCGCCAAACTGCATTGCTGTGATCCAGTTGGAAGAGTATGGTTGTCGGTGAAATTACGGGCACGCGAGGCAAGACACGAGGAGCTCAGGATAGCCTAATGCTCAGAAGTATGTAGGCTGAAATAATGACCCATTTTTTTTATGGAGTAAATATGCATATTAATTATGTGAAAAGTGCATGGTGCAGTCGGGAGGGTAAGACCTCAGCGAACATTACTGACTAAGTTGGAGATGTTCTCAAGAAAGGCCAGAAGAACCCTAAACTGAGGACTGTATGACGAATGTGATGAGAGTGGATGATGCCAAAGAGGTGTGCAAGTCCGTTGAAAACGTTTGGAATCCGTTGTGTCTGCCCACCTCTCTGGGAAACAGACGTGAGCCTATGTAGGTATGTGTGATCCGATTTGGGATATAATTCGGAGTCCGAATTATATCTCCAATCCGTTTTTTTTATCGTACGACACGGAGGTGCTTGACCCACATCTCACCTAATTTTTCAAGTTATGAAAGGGCCGAAGGTGGAAGCGCATAAGGGTAACTAATTTTAATGAATAATTTATCATGTTTGAAACGAAAATGATACTTGTTCTGAGCGAACAATAAAGATATATATCAGGTTAAAATAGTTGCAGTAAATACGTGACATTACTCGATGCAAATGATTCTTTGGTTGCTTCAAACACTAATTTGTCAACCAAGACACATGTTCAGTCGTATGAGCACCATATTTTTAGTGCACTTCACCCGGAATCCTCAACCAACTGAGGAACTGGCTATCTTATCTCTGAATACCGGAGCACAACAATTAACAGATTGGAGTCCGGAGGTACACCAACCACACCAAACCAAGGTACACAAGGGTTGGAAGTCCACTACACTCTAAATAAATTATCTATCACCCGCACCTGGTTGATATTCCAGTCATAAGGATTAAGCGCTTCCAAGCATCTTATATAACCGCCTCTGTGGCCTAGTGGTTCGCTCATCGATATCAGAGGTTCAATCCCCAGGGGAATTAAATTTGTTCAAGCTTTGGTTGATGGTAGGACTTTGTCTGCCTGCCTAGCTGCCATCATCTAAGTCTGTCGCCTTATCAACAATCCTAAATTGTTATGTTCCGGCAAATCAGAGGTAAGATAGCCAGTTCCTCCGGTGAGAATTCTGGGTGTAGTGCGCTTTCACCTTCGGCTGAATCAAAACTTGAAATCTGGTGAGTTTTTTTTATTTTTTACTTTTATTGTGCGACGGGGAAGCGCTTGGCCTTCATCTCACCTGGTAACAAGTTGAGATAAGGCCGAAGGTGGAGGCGCACTTCACCCGGAATCCTTAATAAGCTGAGGAACTTTAGGTATCGTCGCTTCTTCGTAGTACAATAAAAAAATTATATATCTATAGCGCCCATAGCAAAGACGTAGAATCGGTAACCTCATGTGTGTTTCCGTTGTGTCATGAGTTATGACCCTAATGTCTTCAAGAAAGGAGTTTATAGGCTCCTTCTGGGTAAACTGTTCCATCTTAGACCTCATCCATGATAAAAAACACAGCCAAAATAATAACACTTTAGGTCGGTTAAAGATGGACATCGAAGGCAGTTTCGTATTTTTTTAAAACCTGTTTTACACAACCTTCACATATAGTGTACCTATATTTGCATTAAGTTTTTAGCGTTTTAGTGGCCATCACATGACTGCAGATCCTGTCGGCTGTCCACGTGCTTGAGACCAGCGTCTGTTGTGGATGCTCGGCGTGTATAGCCACTTAAACCAGTGAAGCGACGCGTTTCAAAGGTGGCGGTCGATCTCACGTCTGCACGTCTGAGATTTAAGCCCCTATTTCATATAGTTTGGTGTATCACCCGGTTAAGAGTGTGCGTGTTTTTAAACGATTGACAATTTGTTTGAAGTTTAAGAAAAATATTTTTGAAATAGCAATAATATTTTTCAGTGATGAAATTGTCGCCGGCGTTTCTGAAACAGGTAACTGAAACTGACTTTCTGTTGTAGCAGTTTATTGGGAAATTATTAATTTTCTGTCTTTTTTACTAAATGCATATATTTTTCTGTTTAGTATTTAAAAAATACATCACAGTTTCATCTCAAAACTTGTATTTATTCTCTCAATAAAAAACAATTTTGGTTAGCTTAGGCCTACTTACTTGCAGAATGCGAATGAGATGGAGGTGTTACCATTTTCTTAAAGAGTTAAATAGATCTAAAAAATAGATTATACTTTACAAGGAAAAAATCGAAAAAAACTAAACTAATTTATATGTTACAATCGGTGGTATTATCGCTAAACCAGCGATCTCTACCAGACATTCTTTAAATGGAGAGGATAACATTAATAAGTTGACACGGCGTTTATAAAAAAATAATTACCGATTACTTTATTTTGATACTAATGTTAATAACTAGCTGACCCACGCAGTTACACATGCGCAGTTGCAAAAAAAAAATATCTGTAGATTCGATCGCTACCAAATTTAACCAGATCACCCGCCGGCCTTATCTGAAGATTACCCTTTGAAAATTTAATCGAAATCGGTCCAGACGTTTTGAAGTGCATAAGGAACATACACATGAAGTCAAGGTCAACAAAGTTAGGTACTATGTGATAGCCTTGAGCTCTTTGGTATTCCCCTACAGTTCCCGAGTTGAGATACATAAAGACCGTTTGACGGTCCGTATGTAATCCAACTGCTTCTTTTGTACATTTAGTTAATTTAATTGTTCATATTACTATTATTATTTTGAATTGTTTTTAAAAATCTCACGTTTTTCAGAAATTTCTTTCATACCAACCATCCCTGTATTAGAGCGAACATAACAAAAAATATACCTAAATTGGGATAGCCGTTCTCGCTTGCAAGCATTTAGACATTCATTTGTATTCATATAGATATATACCATCGTAATTTGTATATATATTTAAGTAATTAAAATAAAATAAATAGACTCACGACGTTTTCCCCTTCGAGAATTCAACTCTGATAACTTACTCGGAGCGTGGATCATATGAGGATCACCTAGTAGTGCCCACCTACATGCCCACGTTTTGCAAGTATCTAGTATTCATATTATATATATATACCTATATGAACTTGCATATTAAATCACCAACAGAATGAAGCAGTGTCCAGTAACAGATAATTAAATACTAACGTAGACCAGTGTAAAAACAAAAAAATGTTCCATGACTAGCTTCTTAAAAACTGATAAAGATATTCCATGCCTGACAGAAAGAGGCATTGCATCGAGAAGCGAACAGCCTTAAATTTATTATCACGATAAATAAACTATTCGGGATATTTAAACCCCATTCATTTGTTTATATTTACAAAAAAGGCATTAAAAAAGAGCTCTCTAAAATGATAGACCACGAAATTTAGGTTCAACTTTTTCTAACTATAATAATATTTATATCTTAAAATGACTACTAATGCTAAGTAAGAGGATCTCGTCACTTTTAAAAGCCTCTGTGGTCTTGTGGATTGCCCACCGGTGTCAGATCCAGAGATCCCGGGTTTGATCCCCAGGAACAATACTTGGTTTGGTTTGTGGTTAGACTTTGTTAAAGTCAGTCTGGCTAACTACCACCATTTTAACGAAATCTGTCGCCATAACAACAATTCTAAATTGTTATGTTCCGGCATTTGGAGGTAAGATAGCCAGTTCCTCAGACTGTTGAGGATTCCGGGTGAAATGCGCTTCCACCTTCGGCTTTATCACATGGAACCAGGTGAGATGAAGGCCAAGAGCTGCCTCGTCGTACAATAAAAAATTGTTAAAAAATGACTGTGTATGACATTTTTTTTTAATACTTCTGTAAGCACAGTGGTTTTTGTACCTAATTATTTTTAACTTTCTTCAAAAACGGTACCCGGTCAATATGAGGCAAGGAGATCGACTCAAAATTGCAACTTAAGAAAGTTGCAATTAACCGTCGCCTTAACTGGTTTCAAGGGTGCCTTACTTACATTTTAACACAGTTATATCTTCTTTTTGTCCTCTAAATAAACTGGTTTTACGATAAAACATTTAATGTCATAAAATTAGGTCGTTTAAAAAAAATAATGAAGGCAATAATATAATGAAACAGAAACAAAGGATAACAGGAAATTTTATTTGGTGGTGGTCGAAATAGATGGATTTCTTTCGTATGTCTCTTTCCTAAACAAAAATGAGAAGAAAATCGATCATGTTACCCAACTGCAACACAGTAGGCAATTATTTGCTTAAAAGATATATTTTGAAAAAAAAAATCAATATTAGGTAATTAATAACTAAGAAGACAGTGGATATGAATTTGAATGTACATCAAATTAGCTATCTACCTATTTACAATTAATAACAATACAAAGGTACCTTTAAACCTATGTACGACCAACATACCTTTTGTCTGATTGTGCCGAAACGGTCGCTGACGCCTTAGCATAATAATAATAACCTTTACTGTTCATATACATGTATGTATATGGCATACAGCCTCATTTATAATGTTGGTAATGGGTACATTTTGAGGATAATATATTTGTACAAAAACATCAGAGCGGACCTTTAAACTAAGTTTGTAACTTGTATTTTAGAAGTCGAGACTCGAGAAATGTGTGCACAAAAATAAGGATCTATGTAGGTAATGGTATATTGACACCTAAACCACAGATAATAAAATACTAACGAACCTAAACTAAGTGAGATATCTACTTGTGTTTTAGATGTCAAGCTCTTTACATTAAGAAAATGAATTTGCGCCCGTGAATAAATTGTAATTGTAATTAATATAAGCTATTGTAATGGATCATAAAAAAAACTAGCCCGAGGTTCTTGCCTTCCTTGTTCGTTGGTTGCGATTCCGAACAGGCGGTAGGTTTGACGTTTCAAAGTGATCCTAAAAAATCTTATTGAATAAAAATATTCGACTTTAACGTTGTCTTTGACATTGATGGGCGTCGTTGTCTTTGACAATGATGGGCTGGGGACGTGATTTTACATTAGTACACATTAAACAGAACGTACAACTGTTTTAAAAATAAATGTATAATAGATAAAGTTAAATAAGATAAAAATTATTTATTTCATAAAAATGTTGACTGGGTTAGTAAAATGTAATATTACTCCAGTCATTGGCCGACGCAACGCTGGTTTTCAGAGACCTAGGAGGTGGGTGGACCATGAGAGCCTGCGTCTGCCTGCACGGCTTTTGTATGATGGTTTCAATTAGCAGGTAGGTAGGTCTTGTGACAGGGACGGGGATGTAAAGAACTAACCTACCACAATACCTATAATACATAGCCAAGTAAGTTTTCCGGCTTGTAGAGTATTGTCGCAAATGAGGTCATGACATATGACATATAGACCGCTACGCTTTTTACTTTATTTTATTCGGGAAACATACAGATACAATACATAACAATTCAGTTTTAAAAACTAAAAAGAAAACCGACTTCAATGAAGACTATTATACCTTTTCGTTTACCTGGATGATGTATTTTATCCATTTATTTTGATGACAGATGGACGGACAGACAGACAGACGCATGATCCTATATGGGAGCTAGCTATATCTTCTATCTATCTAGGTCCGTTTATTCTTTACTTTTGAGGTAATACACCCAAATCACTTCAAGTGTGCCTATAATATTAAAAGATCCCTCGACTTTTTCAGGATCCTATTATCAGATCCTAACCTGGTGACGATGGAAAAAAATATTTTTTTAAATCGGTCCAGGCGTCTTCGAGTAATCGAGGAACATACATAAAAAAAAAGATTCCGATGAATTCAGAACTTCCTCCTTTTTTTGAAGTCGGTCAAAAAGGTATTACATTAAAAAATATTAATTATTCCACAAAGTTTCCACTTTAACAGTAACAAATTCAGTAACCTCCTTTTTAGTCGATGGTGATAAATGTTTATTCTCTAGGTCAAGAACTTGCATATTTCGAACAGAAATTATATGCAAATTTTCAGTGGTGACAAAAAAGTGTATAAATATATCAATTATACACATAATCGTATCTTTCTTGACATATTAGAATACTTACATAAAAAGAAGAAATATATACAAAAGTGCTACACCCTAATTGGGTCACATAATTAATTATAGTACAATGAATATTTCGTTCCGTTGTTACGACGATTTATTTTTTATTTTTATTATACGACGCGAAAGCGGCCTTTACCTCATCAGATTTACAAGTAATGATAAGGTCGAAGGTGGAAACACACTTCACCCGGAATCCTTACCAAACTGAGGAACTGGCTATCTTACCTCCTAGAATTAGGTCAGATGGTGGTAGCTAGGCAGGTAGGTAGGTGGCGGAACCTACCACCCACCAAACCAAGCACAATATTGTACTCCCCTGAGAATCAAACCCGGGACCTCTGAAGGCGGGTAAAATACTATGTAGGTACTATGTGATTACGTTAGTATAAACTAACTTAATATGAATAAAAATTCTTTGGTTGGTTATGGTAACCCCTAGTCACGAAGCAGAATTTATTTAGTTTTTTATCAGTTTTGCAAAGATCACTATAACAATACATGACACATATCAATACATGATACATATCTCCTACTAGACGCTGATGTGTTAGACGTATAGATGTATTTATTTTCTTATTCTGTGAACAGTCAAACATTTACTTGTAGCGTGTCGCTCAAGTGTTACTTAATATAAGAGTAGGTAGGACTAAGCTGAAATCTCTCTCGGTAATCACAAATCACAAATATTTTCGAGATTTATGTAACCAAATCTTATCTACTCAGATCCTATCCTATACTAGATAGGTTCTTATGGATGATACTACAAGTAGGTAACAAACACTTACAAACTACGATCTTGGGACAGAACTATTAGATCATATGACATACATTTACCTACATCACATTGAGTTATTGAATCGTTAAGGGTAATCCCCTAATGATGAATATAATTACAAAGATAATAATAATAAGGAAAAAACAGAGGTACCTAGATTGTTTGAATATTACCATAAAAGGTAGCAAGATTTAAATTATTTTTTAGAGTTAGTTGTCGGGTTCGGGACCAAAACCGGCACTAAAAGATAAAAAATAAACTGGTCAATTGCAATTGTGGACACGAAAAAGGTTCCATATGTCAAGGGTTTTTTTTGTCATCGCTGCAATAGAAATACTTACACACTTTGTGAACATTTAACTATCCACCCGTTACGATTCATGATCCAGACGGACAGACAGCGGAGGCTTTGTTTTAGGGTCCCATTGGTACCCTTTTGGTACTGAACCCAAAAAACGTGACAAAAGTAGACACTGACGTCTTATTTAACTAAAAGGTATAAAATGCCCTCTGGGGTCGTGGTTTCACCCGAATTCATCAAAATAATACCTACTCAGTACCAAAAAACATCATATTGGTATAAAACTCTAGGTACCTATCGATTATAACAATATAATGTCAACACAATATCAACAGCCCATTAGTGTCCACCGCTGGACAAAACATCGTCCAAAGCGGCAGGGTACTTATGTATAATCTCACACTAATTATTACAACTGCGAAAGTTTGTCAGTGTGTGTGTTTGTTACTCTTATACGCTGAAACGGTAGAGCGGATTTGGCTTAAACTTGAAATATACATAACTTATGATCTAGAATAACACATAGGCTACTTTTATCTTATAAAATTGAATTGTTCCCGCGGGATACACTAATAATTGCAAATGTTAAAAGTTTGTTATTATGTTTGTTACTTTTTGACGCTGAAACGGCTGAATGGATTTTGTTGAAACTTGGAATATGCATAGTTTATGACGGGTTGACGCATTAGCTTCATTTTTTTACATAAAAATACATAATAAACCATGAGTCACGTTTGCCATCCCCAGGGAAACTTTTTTTTTTGGGATAATAAGTATAGTAAGGATAATAAGCTTATGTGTTAATCCAGGGTATGAGCTACCTTCATTACACATTTCATCAAATGTAAGTCATAGTATGTTTGTTAAGTAAACATGGCGTGTAGTTTTTCCCATCGTCGCATGTTAACCTAGGTATTAACAGCGAGTGTCACCGCGGGCAAGTATTATATTGTATTTGAATTACATTAGACTTATCTCAATAAGTAGGTAGGTACTTACGGGTTTTCAATGGTACCGAGGGTACCTAATTATAAACGAATATTCCTTCGAGGTTAATGACCTGAGAATATGTTTGCATCTTTTTTTGTCCAGCTAACCTACGCTCGGTGGGCGCTATTAACGCATTTCAAATAACATTTTATATAAGTATTAATATTACATAGGAAAGGATCAAAAAATAATAAAAAAGGCAAATGCTCGTCAGTCAGGGAAGTAGTATTGTAACGTAATGTTCAAAATCGAATCTAAAATGTTACATTTCAGGCGAATATGTGTACAGTGTACGTAAAGAGAACTCTTTACGGTTCTTCCGTTCGGAACCCTAAAATGGCTAAGGATATTTGGGAAAACAGTTTACAATGCTAAAAAAGTTACAAGATTAATTTTTAGGGTTAATTACTGTCGGCTAGAAAACAAAACAGGAACTAAAAGATAAAAATAAACAATTTAGGATATTCTATAAAAGGATTTTAATTTGGACCAACTTATATGAAACATTAAAAATAATGTGTACTATTAAACTAAATACGAGTCAGCCCTTGGATAATTTTTTGATACCAACAATAATCTCTTCCCACAAATATTATGTACCACTGATATTATGCAAGAGTTTGTTATGACGTTTGGATAGATAAGTAAATGAACCGATCAAGTGCGAGTCAGCCACGCACACCGAGGATTCTAACGACCCGCATTTTAAGGCAAAAATAAGCGTTTTTTTTGCATTTTATTCATGTGTCTGACTCACGATTGGCCAGTTTTTACTATTTGTTGTTACACATTAGAGTAAGCATTATAATTAACTAGATTGACTCTAGTAAGTTTTTACTGTAGGACTAAAATAAAAACCGTTAGAGAAGTATGATATTCACATAACGAAAGAAATGAGATGTGTAGTCCTTTAAAGGTATGACAGAAAGACAACGTTGGGTTAGTAATAAGATAACATCAGCACCCTTTGACCCAATAAGGGCAACTTACAGAGACGACTGAACCTCCGTTTGTTGAGGATTCCGGGTAGAGATGGTGTATTTTATATATATGTTGTGTATATTAGGGTAACATTTTCGTATTCATATTATTGAATATAACGCTTTACTGGGATTATGTTATCATAGCTATTATAATAGAATAGTCAAATAATAGTGCACGACCGATTCTGATTCTGTATTCAACACTACCTACGGGGTTTAATAGAGATTTTGTCTTTGCTTAGGTATTCATAAAAGGGGGGAAACTGGCTTTATGGGTGCGTATGTAAATGTAACGGTGGTTAAATTTTTCTTCATACTTTATCAGGATTAGGACTGTTAACGAAAATAAATACCTAGGGTACCTACGTTGGCGTATTCAAAAAGTTAACCACCTATGTATTGATTTATATGTGGGTACATGATCACTATAATTCATTGTAACTACATGTTTTTTTAATTAACTTTTTGTTTAACATATTTTTATACTCTTTGTTTTATTTATAACCATTTCGTTTATATCCTATTCAACAGTTAACTGTGACTTCACTGGTCCTTGATCGTTTCATTGCTGCACTATTAAGTACAAACCACGTACACACTATTAATCACACAAATTCACTCATTTGCAGACGAATATCAATCACAGAAACTATTATTTACTTAGATTCAGTGCTAAACGAAACGAATATCGATCAAATTACGGAATAAATATGAAAAGCATTCATCTCACTCTCACTCCCTCCACTTCCTCTCGCCCGAACAGCTATGTTACCTACGCGGTGAGTTAAACTAAACGAATCTTGGATCAGGCTAATATTTGACTATTATAAAATAATATGAATCTATGGATTCCAATACCTATTACGAATATGCATTGCTAAAATTAGGTTACCTATACCTATTATTAATATATTAGTCAAACCTCTAATTCCGGGTAACTTCATCAATTTAAAATCAGATGAGATGATGGCCAAGCGCTTTTGCGTCATACGATAAAAAGACGAAAGTATCGATAATATTTCGATTCTCTCCCTAAGCCCCATTTTACGGTATTCCTACCTGATTGGTACTCGGGCAAAGTTTTGGACATAAGCTAGTTAACATATATAAATTTTATAGATAAAGCTAGCAAGTCAGCAAAAACTCTAGGTGTAAATACTTAGTAACAATCGTTCAAGGTTCGCTTCAAGTGTATCGTCACAAAAAAGTTGATAATACGTTACGTTGTCTCCTATCAATTTTACCTTTTTTAGGGTTCCGTACTCAAAGGGTGCGAAACGGAACTCTGTTACTGAGACTCCGCTTTCCATGTCCTTTATTTTATGTCGAGCCTTCAGCTCGCCTGTGTCAAGTTGGAAGGTGGAAGCGCACTTCGCCCGTTAACCTCAACATACTGAGGCACTGGCTATCTTACCTCCGGAACACAACAATTTTGAATTGTTGTTATGGCGACCGATTTTGTCTGTCTGTCAGCAGGCTATCTGATGTACCGTAATAGATATTAGCACAGATATCTTTTTGAAATTATGTTTTTTTATTATACGATGAGGATGTGTTGGCCTTCATCACACCTGATTTTTCAAGTTATGATAAGGCCGAAGGTGGAAGCGCCCTTCACCCGGAATCCTCAACAAACTGAGGAACTGGTTACAACATAATAATAAAAATAAAATTCAAGGGAGCCAGACAAGAAACAAGTTATTTGCCTTGATATGTGGATCAAAACACTTGGTGTGACCGAACTTGGCTAGTTTATTTAAAACTAAATACTGTACAGTTACACTTGCGCAACGTTTTTCAAAGTTTGCTGCCGGCAAATGTTTTCTACCTACAAAAATATAAGCAACAACAGTGTGACGCCGACGATTGCATCATTTTCAGTATTCATCACGAATACGGCAACATACTTTTTTGTGGGGTAGGATTAAAACCAAGGTGCAAATAACGTGTTTTAGTTTCAACTAGCGTTTCTATTTAACATAATTATAGTGACATGGGCTTGCGGATTTCGTTGTGTTATCTAAAACTGTAGAACATCACTTTGCTCTATCTTCAACAATTTTCGCAGCGCACGCGATGTAAGAAATGCTAACGGTCATTTCCATTCACCTTGGGTAACATTATTAGAGTTTTCGTAAGGATCCCTAATATGCCCTGTTAAAAAAAAATGCCTTTGTTATTTAGTGATACCTACAACTAATTATTGCAATGAATAATAGTAGTAATACAATTAAATTCTAACGGTGAAATATTTTTTAAATCAGTGCAGTAGTTTTTGTGTTTATTCAATACAAACAAAAATACAAACTATTTTTGTTATATAGTGATACCTACAACCAGTGATACAATTACATTTTAATGGTGAAATATTTTTTAAATCAGTGCAGTAGTTTTTGTGTTTATTCAATACAAACAAAAATACAAACTATTTTTGTTATTTAGTGATACCTACAACCAGTGATACAATTACATTCTAATGGTATTTTTTTTTTAAATCAGTGCAGTAGTTTTTGTGTTTATTCAATACAAAGTATATTAGTGTAGATTAGAATTGTTTTTTTTAATTAAGATAGACCTACGTTTGACCACAATCTCGCCTGATGGGAAGCGACTGTACATCAATCAATGAATGCAATCAGTATCCATCCCAATCTAGCGACCTACTGCTTTGGTGTCGTTATGATTGTGCATGTAAATCACATGTGATAGGCTCATCCGCTGGTCACGATCACGACAACGTACTAGACTTCATGTTATGTAGGTATTACGTTATTCTATTGTAGGTAATATGTGCTAAAATTGCCGCAACTAAGGTCACACATTACCAATTTACATACAAAACGCTAATGGAGTTAGTTTCATAAGAATCATGTTTACCCAATTCCAATAATCAGTAAAAAAAAATTCTGGTGCACTCCGGGTTCAAAAATCTTGCAGCCCAAATGGCTGCCTCGTACTACCTGTGAATTAGCATAGCTATTCAGCGCAACGCATTCAGTGCCTTGGTTATGATTCCATCTGGTGCTGGTCTGGAACCTACAGACCGTTTGTAACGGTACTAAAGTAACTCGACTGCTACTCTAGTAAATAAGACAGTTTAATTGTCATTTTGTTTTGATGAATATTCAGTTAATATTTATTCTCAAAAATTCTCTACTGGATGTGACTTGATATAACCAAGTACGCATACCCAAGGTTCCTTTTCAATTTATTTCAATTTTATCATTTGTTGTTATATCGGCAATACAGCTGCGAACCGCGGTTTTACCTGCAGTTAATAAGTAGGTACCACTTATTTGTATGCCAGCCGTGTCGATAGACGTATAGGTTGTCACCTAATCTGGTACTTGAACAATATATTTTATTTATATTTCCCACCAAGTTGTTTTAGGCGCCTTAATCGCTCTTTCACACAAACACTCCTTGTCAAACATTCCATAACATGGAACAATTAAAACCAAGCATAGAAAACAGTTACGCGTTAACATAATTTATATTATACTTAACAAACATACGTACCATATTTTATACTTAACAATCTACTATGAGTTACCTTTGATGAAATTTGTTATGAAGACACGAGACGTATGAACCACTATTTTACTTATATTTACACGCATTCCCGTGGGCTGGCTAACATTATGTTTCTTAATCTTTCACGCTCAAATGGCTTAACGGATTTGTCTGAAACTTGAAACATACATAGATAATTAGACATAGGCAGCTACCCTTTGGATATGGAACCCTAAACATGATAACATTGCATTGCGAACGTCAACTTGCATTGGATTATTAAACCTCGTGTGCTTGTAATGTGCTACCAATGACACTACTATTGTACTACGTGAGTCTGTGCCAACAATCATCTTCGAACCATACAGCAATGATAAGTAATTGAAGGCGGAAATATGGTACACGTAGTTATAGTTGTAGAACTACCTGTTTGCAAGATGGCCGTACGCCATTTATTATAATTTTCGTATTTGCGTCCAGACACAAAGACGCCATTTTGAAAAAATAAATCAGCTGTAAAAATACGAGGAAGCCAGAATGCAATCTTAACCGCAAATACAATCTACGGTTATAGAATTTTATTTCTCAAACAGAATATCAATTTACATTATTGTGCCGATGAAGTTAGTAATTAAAATAATCTACTTAGTTGTTGGATGGCAATGTGTAAAAAAACAATTGTGATTTCTTTTTTCTTTTTAGTTATCTTTTAGATATGTCACTTTTGATTGTTTCCCTCATATTATTTTGAAGTTTATTGTACATTTTTACATCTTCAAAATCAAGTTCGTTCTCCGCAATTCTTTCTTGGTGATTTTAGACTGATATTATTGGATTGCCTTGTAATTCGCTTATGTTATGTATGATAAGTATATTATGTTATCCTTCGTTAATATTTCTCGGATCAAGCACGTATTATATTTGTACCTGTTTGTAGATTTGGTTGAGGGTCACAAGATTAGTGTCTTTAAAATTTTTAATAGTAGGTAAGTATACATTGTATTGACGCTTACCCTAGATCATGGCGGAAGAGCCTTTTCACAAGGAGCTGTTACTACTCCTAAAACTAGTGGTTCTGTATATTAGAGCAAATAGCGGTATAAGTTTAAGCGATTACTCGCGTTCCCTTAGTGTGAGGAGATCGAACCTGGTGTCTATAAATTTGTCAGAAGGGCAGAGAGGACTGCGTAGTCTGATTAGTAAACGTACTTAGGTATAAATTTTCCGAAAAAAAAATCCAAAATTGAAATCCTACAGTAAACTTTCCGCTTTCCCCTCCACTCACCCTTTTTGTTTATTTTTTCACATCTTGTGTAGAATTAAATTCTTAGTGTGTCTTTCGAATTTAATTGAAAACCGTTGATAAATAACACTACAGCAAATTTCCCCCTTTTTCCCCCTATTATCCCCCCAATCAAAAATCGCGATCGATAAAAAAAAAATACATAAAGGAATATGTGTGCCAATTTTCATCAAAATCGGTTGAAAAATGCGACCTGTAGGCGACAACAAACCGACAGACAGCGGACAAAAGCATTTTCTCGAAACTGAGACGCTTCGCTCGCTCGGTCTATAAGTAGGTACAAACAATGGATCTCGCTACTAATATGTAAATAAGGAGCAGTTAAGGCTCGCTGCATATGAAAACTAAACAGATACAGAGAGATTATCTCATTTATGTATTATCTCATATCTCGATATTTATATGACATGATATACCTACTTACTCCGTTTCTTTGCTACGGTACTGAATACGACTGGCCGTGAACCTGTCACGTCTTCCGCCTCACTTATAATTACCAACAAATAAATGTATATACTAGGTAGCTATGAATGAGGTTGGTTGTCTTTTTCCGCTTTTGAAAAGTGTGTGATTTTAATTTTGTATCTTTGCATTTAGAAATTATATGGCAGATTCTAATAACTCAATCATACGTAGGGGCATATAGCCATAAGTGTTACCGTCTGCCCACGTGGGGGTTTTTCACCGGGGCGGACGGTAACAATTTATATTGAATGCAGTGTAAATATCAGAAGTAGGTATAGCATAATTACAAGATATCCAGATTTCTGAACCGTGTTTTTTGATATCGATGAAATATTAGACATGCTAACTGCCTCTGCGGTCTAGTGATTCTGGCTCTACCGGTACCAGACCCAGGAATCACGGGTTCGATCGCCTAGTGGTACAAATATCTGCATGGTTTGGTTTATTGTAGGACTTATTTTAAATTCAGATGGACAACGGTAGCTTACCCGCCCTAAGTCGGTCGCCATAGCAACGATTCTAAATTGTTATGATCCCGCATTTATAGGTAAGATAGCCATTTCCTCAGGCCGTGAAGTGCGCTTTCAAACCAAACAAACTTTTTCCAAACTAAGCATAGCTTGTAATATGGGAACTAGATTACGGATAGAATACTTAAATACTTTTTGTAAATACATACGTACTATATGATACAACACCCAAACACAGAACAAACATCTATATTCGTCACGCAAATGTTTGTCCTGGGTGGGAATCGAACCCACAGCCTACAGCGCAGAAGGCAGAGTTACTACCAACTGAGCTATGAGGCTTGTTAAATATTTTTTAGTAGTTGCAGGTTTGCACGTTTTGGACTATGTATTTTAGAGAGTAGTAGAGCCCCTTGTGACAGGGCTCGTCCGGGGAAGTACTACATACCTATTTCCGCTGCCAAGTAGCATTGCAAATTTATTGCCGTTCTCCTTGTGTGATGGTCGGCAGATTTCACGTTTCAAAATGATCCTAAAAAATCTTAATGAATAAAACATTTATTGAATTTGACTTTGCTGTGACCCGGTTTGCGAGGCGAGGTTTAATACTTTCATGCCTCAAGTTGGCGGGCGAAATGCAGACCCGTATAGGATATGCTCTTTGTGAATGTGACCTACGCAGTAAGGCATTGTTAAGGCAAGGTGGGCTACTTGTTTGTTTCGTCTCGTAGGTATATAAAAAAAAGTTGGGTACGGTACGCGTGTTGTATATACGGATGGACCCTTCAAATTAGGATTAGATAAGGGGTTTAGAGTTACCATATAGGTATCTGTCCGTCTGACATCGGGTATAATTTATTGAAGGAAGACAAGAGTTTCGACATCGAAAAACCCTTCCGTATCCTATGCGCTTTTTATATAACTATCCACTAGATACCGTCAATTACACCTCGGCTAGAAACGCTTCCGCGATTCAAGATTGAAACAAATGCTTCTCCAACTCCGTCCTTCCTAGATAAAAAATATAGGTAAGACCAGTGGCGTAACTATCCCATTATTTACACTGACTATGCACGTCGTCAGTGTGTCTAGTGCGAGTTTTCTACTTACTCCATACCTACTCGAAAGCGTTTGCGTTTACGATTTGTATAAATAGAGGAAATAATAGCGGTAGAGGAAAAGGAGACACCTTTGAACATTTTTACACTCGTATCCATACTCTAATTCCGTATTGAGATCAGACACTCCTCTCGTTCCGTATCTCAATCCATCAGTACTCTAGTTCCGTATTGAGATACTAAAGGCTCAATAAATATCACAATGTGATAAGACGCTGATAATAATAGTACTAATTTTAACATGGCTTTTGAGTACTCGATCTAGGTACTACAGCAAACCATTTTTGTTTTTTACTCAAAGTCACAGTCAAAGTAAAAATGTTTTCATTCATTAACATTTTTTAGGATCATTTTGAAACGTCAAATCTATCGCCTGTTCGGAATCAGCACACAAGGAGAAAGGCAAGAAACTCGGGCTAGTTACTCTTGAAACTGGCCTTCCATTAAATGCCGGAACAAAACAATTAGAATTGTTGCTATAGCGACAGACCTAGGTAAGTTGGTGGCAGCCAGGTGCACTTGAAGCAAGACATACTACCAACCAAACCGAGCATAAATTTGCGAACGGATCGAACGGATCGAACCAGGGTCTCAGGGTCTGATACTGGTAGGTGAAACACCAGACCAAAGAGGCTGTTAAAAACTTCGTAAAACTGTTTTTTTTGTTCCAGTTATGGCTGACATTCGGTGCGTCACTGTCGTTCCTGATCATCGGGCTGGTGAGAGGCTACTCTGCGTCTGCCATCCCATCCATAGAGCTACTCGACTCTCACATCATACAAAATAGAGAACAAAAGTCCTGGATTGGTAAGAAACCTATTTAGATGACGCCGTCCGACTTCAAAACACTCAAGTCAAATAACATCCACAGCCCATTAGTGTTAACTTTTTTCCGGGGCCAGTCGACTAAAGAGCCTGACGGACAGCTTGCCATTATCATCACGCTTGGCAAGTAAATTGGTGATCGCCGTAAAGGTAGATAATACACAGAAGGATGCTGCTGCCCTTCTTCTGGTGAGATCCTTTAGCCGGCTTTTATGATACCCATGGGCTGAGTTGGAGAGGTTAATTCTTAGGACGCGACCGCCACGGCAAAGTACAAGTATTATTTCATTTATTGCAATTAAAACTAAAGATAATGTAGAAAAAAAAGATGTAAGAATAGATTAATTAAAGTCGTCTTGGCTCAATTAAAATAATTAGTTAACCTTTTCATGTAGCTACGTACCTACTCTACCTATGTATTTTCTGAAAGCAAGCTCAAAAAATTGATCTTCAGCCACCTTATCAACATGATGTAGACATTCCGTAGGCTTTTGTACTTTTGTATTTGTACTTAGTAGGTATAGGTACTAGGTTGGTAGCTAGCATGGGATGTTGATGCAAGTAAACTAAACAAAGAAGGATTCTTTCATTTCGTTTTTTTCGAGATTACGACAACTCATTACTATGCAGAGCCAAGTCCTTCGCGAATTAAGTTTGCAGGTCGATAACTCTCACTGTTGGGTTCGATTCCCACTCAAGACAAACATTTGTGATGACCGACAATTTTGATTGACAACCCTGGCCTTACAGTACCTACCTATACATAGTTACCATATATTCCTTCAGCATTATTGTGCGTGTTCATCGCGACAGACCACCGAACCAACTCACTCGCTTGGCTAGAAAAAAACATAAACTCTAGAACTTTCTGATTTCGTTGAATAAATGATGGGTTAGCTAAAGGTACCTAGGCTTATCAGGGGGAAGGATGGGGGTCTACGGTGGAGCGAGCCTTGCCAGCACTGGCTCTCCAACGGTACGCACAGTAAAACAATTGGCGCCGGTTTTTAGCAGGAAGGCAGTCTCTACCACCAGTGTTGCGATTATTCAGCAGCCGCCATCAAAACTACCGCCTCTGTGGTCTAGTGGTTCACCCACCGGTGTCAAATCCAAGCGTCCCGGGTCCATTCCCAGGATAAAATATTGTGCTTGGTTTGGTTGGTGGTAGGACTTTTAAGTCCGCCTGGCTAGCTACCACCATCTTACTAAGTCTTGTACTTGTCTTGTCCCGGCATTAAGAGGTAAGATAGCCAGTTCCATTTGAGGATTCCGGCTGAAGTGCGCTTCCATCTGAAGCCCGTCGTAAAAAAAACCAACAATTCCGTACCCGGTATAGACCATTAAGAGATAAATTACACCCATCCTCATTCATCATACAATATCGATATTCTATAAGACTTGACATGATTTCAGGTGCTATACCCCCCCTTGGCGCATTCCTGGGCAGCTTGCTCTCAGGAGGCCTGATGCAGCGCGCCGGCCGTCGTCGCACGCTGCAGCTGACTACTCCACTCTGGGTGGCCAGCTGGCTGATCCTAGGCTTCGCAAAGTACTTCCCGCTGGTTCTAGTCGGACGAATGCTCTGTGGTGTTTGCGTGGGCTTCGTACTGGCAACTGCTCAGGTTTATGTAAGTATCTCTTGACTTTTTTACTTCTTTACTTTTACATCATCATCATACTATTTCGGCCGCCAAGCAGCAATGCTGCGTTCAATTTGAAGGTTATGGTTCCTGGTGAAGCTACGGCACAAGGGGCACAACAACATACGCGATGTAGTGCAGCATATATCATCGTCTTTGTGGATGTGATCTACGCAGTTAGGCTTTGTTTTAGGCAAGTGTTCACATAAGAACAGATGAGCTGCTTTCTTGTTTCGTCTTCATGTAGTATAATTAAAAAAAAACATCATCCTGTCCGTCATCTCTCACGAGGTGGGGTAGTCAACCAGCAAGTCTTCTTCAAGGCCATATTGCTAGTTTTGCCGACCGGCCGCCTACCTGATGCCAATCCTTGGGAGTACTTGGTTGTTTGGGATGAGGCGATAAGGATCTATGTGGTCTAGGGGTTGTGGTTCGCCCAACGGTGTCAGATCCACAGACCCGGGTTCGATCCCCAGGGAAGTGCAATATTGTGCTTGGTTTGGTTGGTAGTAGGACTTTGTTTAAATCCGCCTGGGTAGCTACCACCAACTTACCTATGTCTATCGACATAACAAAAAAATCGAAAATCGTTGTGTTCCGGCATTTAGTGGTAAGATAGCCGCTGTAAAGGCCTCAAATAGCCCCCTCGTAGGTAATCTGTCAGACAATCGGTTATATATTATTATCAATATACAAACAAGCAAACTATCAGTATATAAGCAATTGGTTTAGACAAGGACCGTTAGTTGTAAGTAAGACCAACGAAAACGTGAAAACTTCCACACAAAATGCAAAAAACTATGAATAATAATGAGCCTTGAGTGCTCAAACGTGCGAATAATTTAGAACAGATAACATTCACGAATTAGGTACATACTTCTTCATGTACAAGAGTCTATTGATGCATTCATAGCCTACTGAATGGATCAGTGGCTGTCAGTATCTATGATGGAACTTTAGCATTCATTGTCTGCATCCATTCATCTACAATTTTAGAATAAACAAGAACACTGTGCGCTATTACACCTACTGGATGGTCATTCATGCAAATCACAATATGGGCAACTTCCTGGGTACAAAGATTCGTTTAGATCGCGTGGGTAGAGATAGGTCCCCTCACAAAAGGTGGATGGTTCACGGTAGGTACCCGTAAGTATAAAATTGGTTTGGTTGGTGATAGGACTTTGTTTAAGTCCACCTGGCTAGTTACCACCATCTTACCTAATTCTGTCGCCATAACAACAATACTAAAAATTGTTGTGTTCCGGCATTTAGATGCAAGATAGCCAGTTCCTCAGTTTGTTGAGGATTCCGAGTGAAGTGCGTCTCCACCTTCGGCCTTATCTCAACTTGTTACCAAGTGAGATGAAGGCCAAGCGCTTCTCCATCGTAAAATAAAAAAAGTATGAAACATACCAATAACTAAAGAATTGTGGTCTAGTGATTCCACACCGGTTTCAGGCCAAGAGGTTTAGTGTTCGATCCTCGGTGGGGTACAAATTTGAGCTTGCTTTGGTTGGTGGTAGGATTTTAATTTAGTCCGCGTGGCTAGCTACATCTTACTTAAGTCTGTCGCCACAACAGCTATACTAAATTCTTGTGTTCCGTCATTTAGAGGTACCTAAGATGGTCAGTTCCTCAGTCTGTTGAGGATTCTGGATGAAGTGCACTTCCACTTTTCTCTAGCTTCTAGCCTGAAACCAGGTGAGATGAAGGCGCTTACCCGTCATACAAAAAAAAGATATCTACGTATTCACCAGATGATATGAAGGTAAAACGATTCCCAGTTGAAAAAAAATGCATATATATATATGACATAGGTATATAACATACATACATTACTCTCAAAAAACATTACCCTCATTCTGAGGCAGTCGGTTAAAAACAATTCATGACTCTAGTGTTACTACTCGATTATCTTAGCAATACTGACAGTAACCTATGTAACTTTCTGCAGGTGAGTGAGTGCTGCGATCCTGAAATACGAGGCCGGCTGGGCTCTCTTCCAACCCTGTCGATGTCGCTGGGCATCCTCATCTCTTACGTGGCTGGCAACTGGCTGAGTTGGAGATATCTCGCTTTCTTTTCAGCTTTATTTTGTGGTGAGTTTCAAATTCAACACATAAACATTGCACCCAAGAAAGGTGGATGCGTATTTTTCTTAGCATCCTTTATCTGAGGAACAGGCTATCTTACCACTCTAAATGCTGGGACACAACAATTGAGAATGTTGTCAAGCCCGTTTTAGGTATGGTAGTAACAAGCCAGGCGGACATTAAATAATGGCATTTCTATCCAAACATCTTTTTGAAAGGAATATATATATGTATATATATATATATATATATACATATTGAAGCTAATTTTAAGCTATTTGAATCATGAAGCTAATTTTAAGCCATCAATGGAGATCGGCTTCGCCGTCGGCGGTAGCGTCCCTGGGGCCCTACCGCCGACGGCGAAGCCGATCTCCATTGGCTTAAAATTAGCTTCATGAGAACTAGAAACGATTTTTACCGTCAAATGTACTGAACGGATAGGTTTCATAACATGTGTACACTTTTAAGATGGGAAACGCCATTTTGGATATGACACATACCCGGTAGTAAAAATCGTTTCTAGTTCTCATGAAGCTAATTTTAAGCCAATGGAGATCGGCTTCGCCGTCGGCGGTAGGGCCCCTGGTTGGCCTGGCGAACTTCGTACCGCCTCAGAATCAATAAATGTTTGTTATCAATTAGCATAAGAGTTGAATTCAGTTGATTGTATTAAAATTAAAATGATACTCAAAATTAATTAAGTTCTCGTGTAAAAAAATCTAAATGAAATGTATTTTATCACATTGAATCACTTGTCAAAGGACTATGCACACAGCGCCATCTACCGTCATTACCATGAACCAGTATACAGAGCCATGTTAATTTTTGTTTCGGTCGTGTATCAGAGGTGGCGCTGTACTGTGATATTTATATTTTGAGTGACATTCTTACTTTTCATAATTTTTATTCTTGAAAATTTCCGATGGTAACTTAGCTATTCTGCTATTCGGGCAAACCGAATCGAAATACTTATCCATCAAATTAAAGATAATGAAATCGGTACATCCGTTCTTGAGTTATAAATGGTGTAACTTACTAATGAATATTTCTTATTCTATGTCCAATAATTTGTGAGTCTATTCCAGAACTGCTTGGTCCTAGAACATGAACTAAATTTAATATTGACGACATAATGCAATTGTTTTTGTTGTTGATTTTGTTATTTAATTATTATTT
Source organism: Venusia cambrica (assembly GCA_951394065.1). Lineage (NCBI taxonomy): Eukaryota > Metazoa > Arthropoda > Insecta > Lepidoptera > Geometridae > Venusia > Venusia cambrica. The sequence goes on along the minus strand of OX596044.1, from coordinate 3,099,801 downwards.
TATCGTACGTTACAAAAAAGGTACATATTGTATGGTTATAATATACCTCAACATATAATAGGTATCTATGTTTTTTTTTTAGTAAGTGTATTAATTATTTTGATTAAGTACGTTGATTTAATTTTAATCAAGAAACAAAAAACATTAAAAAAAATACAATAAAATAAATGATTAAATGACCTATAAAATGAAGGAATGGACAGTTAGATAAACAGTGGGCAGTTCAAGATGAGTGATAAAACAAAATAAAATTCAAGCCTCAAAATTACATATAAAACGTACCATATAAAAAGTAAGCGGTTAGGTTATGTTTGTTTTCTTTATATACAACTAGGAGACGGAACAAACAGGTAGGTAGCCCACCTGATGTTAAGTGCATTTCTTGCGTATAACAACGCTTTACTGCGTAGGTCACATCCACAAAGAACATTACCTACACGGAACTGCATTGCGCCCGCCAACTTAGAGCATAAAGGTGTTCAGCCTCGCGTGCGTAATTTCACCGGCAGCCATACCATTAATACCGGAACACAGCAATGCTGCTTGGCGGTGGTAGTACTTCCCCGGACGAGCCCTTTCACAAGGGTCTCTACTACTCTGTTAGTGTATGTTATTGTTATTCCAGTGGCACTTTTCGTGGTTCTCCTTCCTCTGCCCGAGTCTCCGATGTGGCTGGAGAGTCGCGGAGCTGATCCCTCCCGAGCTGTCAAGTGGCTGCATCTCTCCGCTCGGGCTACAGCCGTCGTCAAGGACGATGAAAATGAGTAAGATCATAATACTTAGTTACGGATTGGCTTAAGCTGTAATGTAACTATTATTTAATAAATGCATTCATTCGTTCAATACTCCATTTGCCATTTGGTCCAACTTCGTAGCCGAGATATTATAAACCGATACTTTTTTTGGAGCTACACAACCTTACTTATCTTTTTTCTTAATTTACTGATGTTTACAATAGTATTCAAGAAATCTAAATATATATAACTCAAAGGACTGACTGACATAGTGATCTATCAACGCACAGTCCAACCCCTTGACGGATCGGGCTGAAATTTGGCATGCAGGTAGATGTTATGACGTAGGCATCCGCTAAGAAAGGATTTTGATTGATTCTACCCCCAAGGGGATAAAATAGGGGATGAAAGTTTGTATGAAACTTTGACAATTTTAAACCGATCGGGCTGAGACTTTGCATGCATAAAGCTACTATGACGTAGGCATCCCCTAAGAAAGGATTTTGAGATTTTGCATTTGTTTTGTTTCGGTTTAGTAGTTTTGGTTATACTTAGACTCTGCTTTGTATTTGGCATTTGTTTTGTTTTCGTTTGGTTTAAGTATAGGTTTTTGTCGGTTAGACTTTTTTAAAATGGCTAAAGAAAATCTGAACGTTAATGGAGAAGTTGAAGAATGTATGTCGTTTTTAAGTTTTGTAGGCCCTAATTTTTTACACACGCTAAACAAAAGTAAAGCCGCAATAACTATACCTAATTAATAATAATACTTCTTAACGCGAGCGAAGCCGCGAGCAAAAGCTAGTATTATTATAAAATGGGACCCAATTTTTATTTAAATAAAACCAATTAACTCCATTTTTGATAAAATTAACAGTAAATTTTGAAACAAGAAAATTGAAAATTGAATTTTACTACTCCTTTCATAACCGGTTATATGTTAGGAAAATATTTACCATGTTCGTAGCTGGTTACGAAACTCTGCTACGAAAGTGGAAAAATATTTCTTACTCGATAACTGGTAACGAAAAGATGAGTAATATTCAATTTCCGTACCTAGCTGGTTACAAAATATCAAGCATGGACCAAAGGATAATAACAAGCCTCATAGCTCAGTTGTTTGTCCTCAACTCTGCCTTCTACACTATAGGTTATGGGTTCGATTCTCACTTAGGACAAACATTTGTGTGATGAATAAAGATGTTGCTTCTGTGTTTGGGTGTTGTTATATAATATAATTCGTATGTATTAACAAAAAAAAAATATTTAATTAATATCCTATCCGTAATCTTGGGTATGCTTAATCTGGGGCTATATAAGCGCTGTTTGAAATTGTCGCTATAATAACAATTCTAAAATTGTTGTGTTCCGGCATTTAGAGGTAAAATACCCAGTTCCTCAGTTTGTTGAGGATTCCGGGTAAAGTGCGCCTTAACCTTCGACCTTATCTCAACTTGTATGAGGGTGAGATGATGAATCTATATTGATGAGCTTATAACCTTGGCGCAAGTGTAACTGCGCAGGATCAGTTAGTTAAATACTTTTTAAGGCCGTGTTATTGGAAAACCGCCTCATATCATGTGTTCTAAACGTGAAACTTTAAACAGGGTTATGATTTATGTTTATAGAAAACAAGCAGACCCTGAGACTCTCCCAAGTTTGTTCACTCGCAAGGTGTTCTTCTCATCAGCTGTGATCAAACCTCTGACCGTTGGGTTCGCGCTGCTATTCTTCCAGCAGTTCAGTGGCATTGATGCTGTCGTCTTCTTTACCGTGGAAATCTTCGAAAGCGCAGGTTAATAATTATATACTGAAGTATTCACAAACATTTAAAAATAATATGTAGGTAAGTACAATAAGCCCACAAGCCTCATAGCTCAGTTGGTAGTAGCTCTGCCTCTGCACTGTAGGCTGTGGGTTCGATTCCCACCCAGGATAAACATTTGTATTATGAATATTGATGTTTATTCTGTGTTGTGTGTATGATAAGTATGCATTTAAAAAAATCGTAATCTAGTTCCCATGTTATAAGCTATATGACTTTGTTTGAAAAAAAAAATCAACTACAATTAACTGAATACAAGAGAAGTAGTCGGGTTACCTAAGGATATTACAAACAGTTTATAGGTATCTCAAATGTTCTAGAATAATACTAGCTGGCCTAAATAAGAGAAAACTCTGGGGTCACGTGTTGCTTCAATCAAAAGTCTCACAATATTTTTGAGAACCCTGAAGACAACGGCTCCCCACGGACCTAAGTCTAGTCCTTGTGGAAACAAGGCTCAAATAAGTAAGCTCTGTCGAGACCACTATTACATTTGCAGCTTTTGTTCTGAAACATGCTTCCGGATTAAATAGGATTGTGTACATACATAATTATATAGTTGTAATAATAAAACACTTGATTGTGCTGTCGAGATCAGTAACACATAAGATAATATTGATGTGAAACCATCATTACTTAATAGATTGACGGCTTATCTATTACCTAACTCTGTTTTATTTTGTTTATCTTAATGGCGGCTTTACTCTGAATATTTTTTCGATTTAATTGAGAAGTCAAAGAAATCCAAATACAGAGTTAGTTAAGCCAGTTTACAATCCATAGATCACAAAAGCAAAAGATATCACACGCCTTACATGTTACTGCGAAAATTGTGGCATAATATTTTGTCAGGCGGTGCTAATAAAAGATAGCAACATAGGTATATAATAACTGCTTTTCCAACAAATAGCAACTTTAATATAAGAAATTAGTGGTTAAAATGCAAAGTAAACTACTGTTCGTAAGGACCTTGATAGACAACGAGTAACTGAATGAAAACAGCTGCTCCGTTGCGTTTTGGTGGAGTTATACGTATGACACATTCGGGCGGATGGTGCGTCCTTTGTTTTATTGATCTAAGGACAATCCGTTGACGCACTTCGAACATTTACAGTAACTACATTTACATGCATTACATATGTAGCTACCTAGCGCTGCAGCTATGGAGTAGTTGAGTTACTTTGGGGTTGCGAAATAAAATCGAGGTGCTTTATGTTCAACAGACAACATGCGTATATTCTTAGATATACAATTTATTTTTTTACCTATGAGGCGTTGACTAAACACTATCACGTCATGGACATCGGCTGTGATTGGTGCAATGAAATACTGGTATTTTGAATTAGCTATCGCATTCTCGAATAACATAAATTTCCACATTAAGTAAATTAGACGCAATGACAGCAACGTTCGCATAAAAGATAGCAACATAGGTATATAATTACTGCTTTTCCAACATAGCGACTTTAATATTAGAAATTAGTAGTTAAATTCAAAGTAAACTAGTGTTCGTTACGACCTTGACAGACAACGAGTAACTGAACTGAATGAAAACTGCTGCTCAGATAGGTACATCCTATGTGTTATTGATCTAAGGCACAATCCGTTGACGCACTTCGATTTACAGTAACTACTTTATCATTCCCACAGGAAGTAAATTAGACGCAATGACAGCAACGATAGTGATCGGCCTGGTCCAGTTGCTGAGCAACGCGGTCAGCACTATGCTGGTCGACCACCTTGGACGACGGCCACTGCTGCTGGTATCCGCCGCCATCATGTGCGTCTCCATGGCGGCGATGGGCGCGGCTTTCTTCTTCGAAATCGAACACGAATCATGGCTGGGGTAAGTTTAATGACAATTATAGCATGGAAATATATTGTTACGAGCTGGGGTTCGTAAGAATTAAAAGCAACCGGTTATTACTCAAAATAAGACACGTTTATTCAGCACCAAACTAATTACTCTCAAACACAGTACAACACTACTTAGTTATACTACCGAATCACTAAACACTGTTACCGCACTCAAATCTCACTTGATGTTAACTCGCTGTATAGTAATCGAATACTGCCTTGCTTCCGAATCGCGCGTCAATTTATATCCAACTTTATCGAAAGTTCTAGTAAGCGCGGGAATGGTCGTGCCGCTAACTGTTGCGTAATCTGGCACGGCGGTCATAAATCATCCTTTTGTGTTATTGATAAACAAGTTGTTATTGTCTTATTTTCTCGGAACTATGCGAAGGCTCGCGAATATTCTAGACGTTTCTGACTGGCGTAACAATATGCATATTAACAACAAGCCTCAAAGCTCAAACAAGCCTCACAGCTCAGTTGGTAGTAGCTCTGCCTTCCAGGACAAACATTTGTGTGATGAATATTGTTGTTTGTTCTGTGTTTGGGTGATATTTACAAAAAAAAAGAAAAAAGTGTTTAAGTATGACGTCCGTATAATCGAGTTCCGATATTACAAGCTTTGCTTAGTTTGGTACTAGATGGCGCTGTGTGAAATTATTGTCTTGTTGTATTTTTAAAAGTAAATAAACACATCAACATTGATTTCAATATCAACAACTAGGAATATTTTAAACTACATTTTTATTATCTTTTCTACTAGAATATTGAAGTAGTACGTAGGTACTTAATGCTTTTTAATGCTCTACTCATTTGTTAAAAAAAAAAAACCGACCCACAGCAGTATTTTGTCACTGCTTTTTTATTTGGAAATGGCTACAGTTCTTACTTACCAATGGCACTTATTTTATTAGTACCTAACCAAGAAAAATATAGTCGAAATGAATGAAACAATAAAATTTTATTTGATTTATATATGGGATAGCTTTACAAACATCTCAATTGAATTGTTATGAGGGCATTCATATAATATCCCTAGATATTGTTGATGTGTGTAGATCACAAAACGAACGGCACCAAGATTATTTTCAAAATCCATGATCCATGCTCGGAGTACTTATTACAGGTCAACTTGAAAGGTAAAAAGCCGTGAGTCAGGCGCTTAATAAGAAAGAAAGAAAGAAAAACATTTTATTGGCACACAACAACACAAACAATTTATACAATGTAAACACTTATTAGGTATCCTAATTAGCAAATGAATAATAAATAAATAGGTAGGTAGATATCTGCTCACCCAACCTCCTACGGGAAAGAGGTGTTAATTAGTTTGCGCTGATGTATAATGTGCCAAATGGGCACCAACTCAGTTTACATGCTTCACTTCCGTAAAGCAAATAAGTGTCACAGGCGCTCATTAAGTGTCACCAACAACCCAAAGTCCTGCTCCGGTATTTTAAGGAGCTGGGTTGGCCGGGGTTGGGTTATTTAAACCATCGGGGACAATGCACATTACACCCCACAGCGGGACGTGGTGTAGGCCTTGGTCACCCCCACTCAGAATAAGAATAAGAAGCCGTGAGTCTGTTACTTGACCAGCAGAGGTGGATGAGAATGTCCTGTGGACTGCGAGTTGATCATGATGACTATGCCCCATGTTTTAGGTACATACCATTCCTTCTGTATGGATACGTATCATAAATGTATCAGCACTCGATCCCGAGCATCTTCTGTAAGCAGACTCAGTACGTTTTCATCAATAATTGAATGTTTTTTTTTTGTTTCTAGCTACCTGCCAATAGTAAGCCTAGTGGTGTTCATGCTAGGTTTCTCCCTCGGGTTTGGCGGACTGCCATTCCTTCTGCTAGGCGAGCTGTTCCCAGCTCAGTACCGGTCGCAGCTGTCGGCCATGGCCAGTGCTGTCAACCTTCTCTCCATGTTCTCTGTCATCAAGTCTTACCATGCACTCGAGGTACGTACGGGTTCGAAATCTAAAAATATTGTTTTTTGTTATTTTTATTGTACGACGGGGAAGGATTGGCTTCATCTCACGTGGTAACAAGTTGAGATAAGGCCGAAGGTGGAGGCGCACTTCACCCTTCCTCAAGAAACTGAGGATCTGGCTATCTTACCTCCGAATGCCGGAGCACAACGATTTGAGATATTAAATATATATATTATTTCTATGTGTCTTTTGTATAAAAGTAAAATATATAAACATTTTTTCGTAACCGATGGCTAAGGATAAACGATTTCGTTGCCCACGGTAGACCGCTAGAAGGTAGATCCTACCCACATTAAAGGTCATATCAAGTATGGTTTTTCTGAATAGCATTTTCAGGTCATCCCTATCGAGCGGATTGATTTTTACAAACAGGATTTTTTTTTGTAGCGCACTTCACCCGGAATCCTCAACAAACTGAGGAACTGGCTATCTTACCTCTGAATGCCGGAACACAACAATTTCAGAATTGTTGTTATGGCGACAGAATTAGGTAAGATGGTGGTAGCTAGCCAGGTGGACTTAAACAAAGTCCTACCACCAACCAAACCAAGCACAATATATTGTATTCCCCCTGGGAATCGAACCCGGGATCTCTGGATCTGAAATCGGTAGGTTGACCACTAGACGGCTTAAAACTTATTTGGACAATGGCTGTAAAATAAAGGGCTGTATTGGGAATGTCAATTATTCGAGCTGACAAAAATATTGGATCATAGTTCAAACGCAAAACGTGGCGGCTCAGGGAAAATAATATGGGCGCCTCTATTTATTTGATCACAATTCTCCAATGGTATATACATATAATTTACAGTATTGAGGCGACACGTGACCCAAGGGCTGGCTCTTATTTAGGCCATCGAATTAGCATAGCAATTCAGCGTGGCAATGCAGCCAGTGTCTTGGGCACGCTTCCGTCTGGTACTGGTCTGGAACAGTTGAGTTACCTATAGGCCGTTTGTAACGGTCCTTAGGTAATTTACAGTATTACATTATTTTTTATATAAATGTATTCCGTAATTTGTGTCTCTATCGTTTTCGTTGACAACAGCACATTAATTTTATCATATTTGCGTGGAACAATGGCTTGCGATGTTTTAAGAGCTTTCTGGATTGGAGTAACTGAAATTTGAAATCAAGCTCCAATGTCAGCGTATAATACAAAACATGTTGATATTTCAGGCTGTATTGACATCGGCTGGAACATTCTGGATGTACGCGTGCTTCTGCGCCGTTGCCTTCTTCTTCGTGCTGTTCTTTGTCCCGGAGACCAAGGGCAAGTCACTCGCTGAGATCGAAGAGCACTTCCGCGGGAAGAAGGCTAAAATCAACCCCATACCGATGCACCCATCACAAATACAAACCCATATGTAAATGTTCAACAGACGTCCTCTTGTTTTAAATCTACCCCGACATAAAAGAAGGATAAGTTTGATTTAGTATGTCTAAGGTACCTGTAGCGAATGCTCTTATTTCAATGGGCTTTTTTCGGTCAGGTCTTTAGCTCTGTCAGATATTGGTGCAGCTATTTCCATGGTCAGCTTAGTACTTCAGTTTAAAAGGGATCTCGGGCATTAAATATGAATTAAGTTTGAAATCCCCACGTTGATACTTATTATTACGAAGCGCTTTGAAATATATTTTATTATGTACCCTGCAAAAACTTGGAATTAGCATCTGTATTTCTGCCGTGTACCCCAAGGTCTCCAAGAAGAGAGTTTCTCGGTAGGCTTGCAGCATCGAAGACATAATTTTTGTAGGCAAAATCTCAGAAACAAAAGATCATACATACTCCGAAGACCAGTGATGGACAAATTCCATGGAACTTATAATCAACATACTTTTGAGGATTTCGGATGAAACTATAAAATTAGGACTATAAAATTAATTATTGGAGTTTTTTTATCTAAATTTATAATCTATCGTAGAGCAGACTGGCTGGTTTATAGTCAACGCACAGTCCAAAACATAGACATTCGAGACTTGTCATTTTCGGGGTAGCTTTATATAGACAGCATTTTGGGAAAAAGCTTCAGGATAAAAGGAACCAGTTCAGGAATTCACTAATTTGTTTCTCTACTTATTTTGAGCATTTTTGTCCAGTAGTCCTGTAATGATATGTTACACTTCATATATAACAAAATGGTTTTGTATCCACATCTGATAGACACGTTATTAGTTTGGTAAGTATTCAAGTGTGATACATCTATCATTAGAATTTAGAATTTATTAAATCATGCTTATATTGATACTAAAGTGATGATTGTCTAGTGAGACAATACATAAAGATCCAATATTGTTAACTAAAAAAGGATCTATTAGTAATAACAATTCTCATCAGATCCAGTTTATTAGAAAACTGAAGTACTGAGAAACAAATATCTCACTAGATCCATGATGGGTCTGAACAATGGATCTACTAAGATTGATCCGAGTTCAGACAAAAATATAAAAGTAATGGCTTGATTTTGAAAATTATGAGGTGAGTTTTTTTCCAAGGCCACTGAGGCCAAGTCTGAAGCCGTGAGAGTTATTGTAAAATCATGATAGGAGTTACGTGCTCGATTTAAAAAAAAAGTTCTGCACTACAGAAAATCTATTTTTTTATAGTCATTCTGGAAAAGTAAGTTTTTTTTTTTTTGTATTTATGTGTTCTTTGTTTGTTAATAAAAAAATAATATACGATGACTATGTGCCCAAAGTTGTTGGAACACTTTCAAAATTGAAAATTTATGCATTTAGTAAGTTTAGTAAAGATTGTAAGTATAGTCTGAAATGCGTAAGCGAAGCTATTAAATACAGTTTTGCTGTTAGTGAAGAACCAACAACTTTGGGCGCATAGTCATCATACATTTTTTTTAAATTATTAAACAAAGAACTCATAAATGCAAAAATAAATAAATTCAAAAACACACTTTTCGAGAAAATCTATGAAAAAAACTAGATTTTCTTTAACGCAGAACTTATTTTTTTTTTAATTTAGCACGTAACTCCTGACATGACTTTTCGATAACTCACACGGTTTCAGACTTGGCCTCAGTGGCCCTGGAAAAAAACCTCAACCTGTATAGTATACCGGAATTATACAGATTATCGAAGACATATAATAACATATGATTGCGGGCCTCTGTACAAAAAAAAAGGTAGTTGCGTTAAGACAATGGATTTTGATTTGAAATTGGGGTTTTGATACTCATAAAAACTAGCTAGTCCATATTAGTTGATTATCAGTATTTCTAGAAAGAAAAATAAATTTGTTTAGGGAAATCGACATTTTGAGAAAAGTCTATTTTTCTCGTTTGCTTTGTGAATTATGCATAGGTATTTGAAAATATTATCTCACAGCTCAGTTGGTAGCTCTACCTTCTGTAGGTTGTGGGTTCGATTTTCCACCCAAAACAAACATTTATGTGTATTGAAAATATATATTTGTTCTGTGTTTGGGTGTTGCATAGTATCATAAGTATTAACCAAACAAAGTAGGTACATAAGTATTGTATCCGTAATCTAGTTCCCATATTACAAGCTATGCTTAGTTTGGAGCTAAATAGTGCTTAGCATAATTCATGTTTTCCGTGTATATATTTTATTATTTATCGATTTATCTGGGACTCAAAGCACAAGTTGAATAATTGACTACTGGCTATAGATGGGTTTTTGTTGATTGATAACCTTGGGTCCGTAGGGAGTCACCAGGTTTATAAAACTTGCGGGGCTTTTGATTTAGGCAATGTGACTCAAGGGCTGGATCTTATCTGGTCTGGATCAGTTGAGGTACTTAAAGACCGTTTGTAACGGTCCTGAGGTAACCAGACTGTTTCCTTTGTAAATAGTTACCTTACACTATACATGAATATAATTTGTGTATAAATCTTTTCATCATGTATAATTTGATTTGATGATTATTTCTATCTACTTAGTTATTAGCTGTGAATGCGAAGCTGTGATTTGATTTTCGTAGTTTATAATAGATGTTATAAATAAAAAAATAGTTACTACTACTTACTACATTTTATATATAAGGTCGTTAATGTGATACTTTAAAACTAAATTCTATTTTTAAATAGTTCTGACATATTTATAGCAATTTATGATCACCGCTGTTACGATGTAAGATGATGATAATAAAAAATTACATAGTAACATGTATTTTATTGTCTTCTACGACATCTATAGGACGTCAGGGGCTGGAAGGAGGTGTCCATTTATACCAAAGTTTGTCTGTATGTATTTTATTGGTATAAAGAAGAATAAAAACATATAAGGTATGTAAAGTGCGTGGCCTTCATTTCACCTTTTTTTTTATTGTACGACGGGTAAGCACTTGGCCTTCATCTCACCTGGTTACAAGTTGAGATAAGGCCGAAGGTGGAGGCGCACTTCACCCGGAAATCTCAACAAACTGAAGAACTGGCTATCTTACCTCTAAATGCCGGAACACAAAAATTTGTAGAATTGTTATTATGGCGACAGCATTAGTTAAGATGGTGGTAGCTAGCCAGACGGACCTAAATAAAGTCCTACCATCGACCAAACCAAGCACAATATATTACCCCTGGAGATCGAACCCGGGACCTCTGGATCTGAAATCGGTGGGTTGAACCAGTAGACTACAGAGGCGGTCAAGTGATAAGTAATAATAAGGCCGAAGACGGAAGTGCATTTTACCCGGAATCATAAACAGACAGGAACCGACTATCTTATCTTATCTCTATAAATGTCGGAACAATGTAGAATTGTTGGTACGGCGACTTATTCAAGATGATGATAGCTAGCCAGGCGAACTTGAAAATCAACAATCCAAACAGTGTTCATGGCCCCGGGTTCAACCCTGGGCCTCTGATTCTCATACCGGTGGGCGTTTTGTGTTGCCTGATTACTCGAAGACGCCTAAACCGATTTGGAAAATTCTTTTTTTGTTTGAAAGGCTTCAGGTGGTCCCATTGTCATCTGGTCAGGATCTGATGATGGGATCCTGGAGAAATCGAGGGAACTCTTCAAATATCTCACTCATAATTTAAGACGTTTGTAGATACGAAATAAATGATCTTTATTTGATCTTTATCTGTCATTTGCCGTGGCGGTCGCGGCTTAAGAATCGACACCTTCAACTCAGCCCATGGATGGTGTAAAAGCTAAGTACGGAATCTCACAAATCCGCATGCCAAGCGTGGTGTTTATGGCAAAAGCCTACAAGCCTAAAAGCCTACCTAGCTTTGGAGAAGTAATGGCCCGTTGATGTGATGTTATTACTCATTATCACAACGACATCCACCTGAGTATTTAACTGCAAAGGCGCAAATATAGTGGTCTCGACATAGCTTACCTATTTGAGCCTTTTGGGTCAAAAAAACTGCAATATGCGTGTTTTTTGTTTGCACTGTAACATCCCTAGTGTTAGACTTTACGAGTCGCCGCCATTGATGTGTAGCATGGCTCTTTGACGACCACACCAGTGGCAGTAGGTGCCCGGGACCAAAGACGCCTCTCTTAAGCAATCAGGTAATTCTAGCCTGCAATGTCCGTTACGAAACAGCCCGGCGACCAATCCTCACAAAGGAATGCCACCACCCGTGAATCGGACCTAGAACTGCTAAATACACTAGACTGGTCTCTATGGCGTTTGGATCCCAAACATTATTTTCTGTTGCGTTTTGCAAAATTAAATAATTCTCTTGCCTACACCAGTACATCCTAATAAGCACCAGGTTTTCTTTCTACTATTTCTATACTTCAATCATAGTATAAATTAATAGGATTTGGATACAAGATTTCAGAATAACCGGGACGGGAAGTTTAAATCTATCTTGTCGATCTTTACCCCTATATTATTTTACCTAGTTATATGTACTTTCTAGCTAGCTAGTTGGTTCTTTTGTACACACCTTCACGTCAAAACAACCGAATATTTTGAGCTGAAAGTTTGCACATATGGTACTCTAGATCCGGAATAGGGTATATTTTTTATTACATAAATCGGTTACTGTGAGATGGAAATATTGTTAAGAAAGTATCTCTGTTTGTTTATTTGTTTCCTTTACACGCCTAAATAGCCGAACGGATTTTATTGAAACTTGGCATGGATATAGTATATGCCATAGGACATGCGCACACTTATGCAGATGAAGCCTCAGGAAATATCTAGTTACTCATAAATGTTTAGGTAAGTATTTACTAAGCCTCAGATCAGACCACCAAGTTATCAGAAATTTCAAAATCCCGGTTTCCCCGAACTGCTCCATGCTAAAATTTTTATTACCGTTGGGACCTAGCTCACCGTATTGTTTTTAAAGTTTTGTTCGAGTAAAAGCGAATTCGATGCGGAATTTGAGAGTTCGCTTTCAAATCCTGTGCTTTGTTCGGTTTAACTTGACTGTTTGAATGCAAATGTTGATGGGATGATTTTATCACGGATTCATTCAATTTATTATGGAACAAAAATCAAATATACAAAATCACATATAAACATGTGGATTAGAAAGAAAGCTAAAACAGTTCCGTGTTAAAGGAGGAAAGAAAAAGTTTTTTTGTTCTGGTACTACGGGCAAGCGCTTGGCCTTCATCTCGCCAATCTATCCTAAATCAACAAATTGAGGAACTGGATATCTTACCTCTAAATGCTGGAACTCAACAATTAGAATGGTTGCTACGGTAACCAGACTTGGGTAAGATGGTGAAAGCTAGCCAGGTGGACATATACAAAGTCAACCAAATCAATCACAAATTTGTAGCCCATCACTGGCAACCCGGAACCTTTGGGTCTGATATCGGTAGTCGAATCACTAGACCACAGAAGCGGTCAAAAATGATCAAATCAGACCCAAAACAGTTAATGATAACTATTAATACATACTATAGAAAATTGCTATAACTACAAGTGAACCCTCGAAAACAGATGACTGATGCCTCAGAAGGTTCCTATTAATTTGTCAAAAAATTTGTGAGGTGAGAATAAAAAATCGTGAAAGGTAATAATTTACGGGACAATATTATTTGATCCAAAAAATCTTATTGATCCATTGTAAATGTGCCCTTATTTAAAACTAAATCTAAAATAATACTTTTTTAATTATTGGATTTCTTTTTAAATTATTAGTCTTCATATTACGCACGGTCTGGTGATAGGGATCTATGGCGGAGTGTGTCAGTAGGTGGTTAGGTTTTATTTTTATTAATTTTTGCACAAAACCGACACTGTCAAGCCTGACACTACCTGACACGCGGCAAGACCGATTATAGCATGACATGCCAAACTCTGACGAATCCGTTCTATCATATACAGAATCTATAAGCACCGTCCGTTTGTAATATGCCTCGGCATATACGGACAGTGTTTACAATCTCACGGTGACATAAACATGCCATAATTTATCAAATCGGAATATTCGATTAATATAGGATTATAAAATATTGTAAGTTTAAGTGTCTAATCTCTATTTGCGAAACATTTCCTACTACCATGAGGTTTGAAATTTCGCAGTCGGGCTTTAGTTTTCCTACTTTAAACTAGCTTATTTTTTGAAAACAGATGGCTCAATCCATTTTGCACAGTAGTAAAGCTAGGTCCCTGAGCTACGCTAAGCCTCCGTTGCGCCACCCGTGCGCGTGCGCACGATTCTCGCTAACTAGCTGTAGTGACACAGATCGCAGGCACCTCATCACGGATTGCTCTTATTCATTACGCTCATAAACATACGATGAATGGAGCCACAGAAACAACAGATGTAATACTTGCGATGGACTTCATCGGGACACATAAACAACAGATGCAATACTTGCAATGGAATTCATCATCATCTACCTGCCTAAAACTTGGGGTCGTGTTGAGTATTGGCTGAAATTACAAGACCAGCCGCCTGCCAGAGATTAACCTTCCTTGGGAATATTCTGTTGTATGCTAGGTGCTAACATATAATAGACAGTTTATTTAATCGTGTGTATATTATATATATACATAATAATAACGTAAGGCGTGAAGCTATTAGCTACAGTCATGGTAATCAGTAGTGAGGTTGTGCATGCTATAGAGCCTTGGTATACGCTTGGTATGTCTTGTAGGATATAATGTTAAAGTTGGTTTCATAATTAACTTCTTGCTGATTACTGAAACCTCTGGTACTCAACCCCTATGTTGACATTAAGAGTTGTAAAGTTACCCCCTTTCATTTAATCTTGGGAAATATCATTACGACAGGGTTTGGATAGAAAATTTCCAGATTAGTTTATTTTTGTCTTTAACAGGGGATTTAGTTTGAGTCCGCTTTGATGTAAAGTTACCCCCTTTCATTTAATCTTGGGAAATATCATTACGACAGGGTTTGGATAGAAAATTTCCAGATTAGTTTATTTTTGTCTTTAACAGGGGATTTAGTTTGAGTCCGCTTTGATAGCTATCACCATCCCTAAGTTAGTCGCCATAATAACACTTCTAAGCATTGTTGTGTTCCGGCGCCAGATCCTCAGTCTGTTGAGGATTTCGGGCTAGGTGCGCATCCACCTTCGGCTTTATTGATGATACAAGATGAGAAGAAGGCCAAGCGCTTGCCCGTCGTAAAAAAAATATTTCTCTACAAAGTAAAACGTTTGTTAAAGTCCGCCACTTAAAAAAAGTCCTACCACCAACCAAACCAGTACCTACCACCGCATAATTGGTGTATGATCTATTATAACAATAATTAAACCTTTTTCCTTCACGGAAATGTCTGTACACTTTTAGAATCAAATTGTCATACAGCAATTGTCATTACAAGTAAAGTAGTGAATCAATGTGGACCCGTACCGACATCTAAATTTCAAATTCAAGTAAAACCCTCTATGTTCCAAAAGAAATTGGACAAAAATATTACAATTATTTCAACAATTCTTTTGTTTTTTTTTATGTTGTACTAATCACTATTTAGTACTGTGTCTAATCACTATTTGCGAAACATTTCCTACTACCATGAGGTTTGAAATTTCGTATTTATGGGTGCAAAAAAAATAAAACGTGTGTGTGTAGCTATGCTCGGACGTAAAAAGTTATACTTAGCGTAACGAAACTAAAATAATAAAATTAGTAACCAACTTCTTGGTGTCGCTTTTAGGTGCCGATGTGCGCGCGCATCGATAAAAAAAAACAGTTTTTTTCCCAAGCGTGCCCAAATATGTAGCTTCAATAAAAAACCTAAGAACCTACTGAAGTATTCCGCCATTAAATATTATCAGGCCGTGCAATTTCAATCTGTTGAAATTGTATCGTTTCCCTTGGCTAATTGCAACAAAATATTCCAGTAATTTCAACTTTCATGTATATATTTCTAATATTTACAAAGTTATGTCCAATTAGATCAACTGGTTCAAAGTTTTTTTTACAGGGAATCACCTGGCGGATCTCGTCTAGTTTCAAATGGAATAGAACGTATCTAATTGGGGGGCCACCAACAAGTATATGTTGATAATACAAGCCTCACAGCTCAGTTGGTAGTAGCTCTGCCTTTTGCGCTGTAGGTAGTGGGTTCGATTCCCACCCAGGGCAAACATTTATGTGATGAATGTAGATGTTTGTTCTGTGTTTGGGTGTTGTATTGTATGATAAGTATGTATTTACAAAAAAAAAAGTATTTATGTATTCTATCCGTAATCTAGTTCCCATATTACAAGCTATGCTTAGTTTGGGACTAGATGGCGCTGTGTGAAATTAATGTCCTGTAATATTTATTATTATTTATATTTATAATGGAATAGAGGGTACCTACCTAATTGGTTGGCGACAGGCGAAGCAACCGACGGCCCCCGCGCCCCGGGCCTGCCTAGGCCTTCGCTTCACAAACATCACGACGAACGTGAGACATCTTTCCACACTATTGATATCACGCTCTGAGCCTCGGGCACCACTATATAAACGCATCCTGTTCAAATTTAACGTATTCAAAAGCCAAATCCTAATAAGGGAACACATTTGCTATAAAAATAGACATATTCTGAGCTTGGATATCGAAAAGCAAAAATGATTTTGGTAAGTTTCCCATGACATATTTTTTAATCATATTAGAAAGTTTATTCCGTTGCATTTGGCTGTTTAAAGTGCCGAAAATATGTCTAGTGGTTCGTCCCCCAGTCTCGAATCCAGATTACCCCGGTTCGATCCCCACGGAGGTACAAATTTGTGTTCGGTTGTGTTGGAGGTTGGGCTTGTTTTAAGTCCACCACGCTAACACAACAATCTGATTGCTGGGTTCCCCGGTATTAAGAGGTAAGATGGCCAGTTCCTCAGCCTGTGGAGGATTCCGGGTGCAGTGCGCTTCCACATTCGGCCTTATCATAACTTGACACCAGGTGAGATGAAGACTAGCGCTTCCCTATCGTAGAATAAAAAAAAAATCCAGTATAGATATTTCCCCCCTTTGAATCAACTTTTAACATTGTTTGTTTTTCAGCAAATCTTTTGGTTTGTCGCCCTGGCATGGTCTGTGACCAAGTGTGAACCACCAGTGAACAGCTATCTACCTCCATCATCTGGATCAGGATCTGGAGGCAGACCTTCATCTCAGTATGGACCTCCAGGTGTAGGCGGCGGCACTCCATTAGGAGGCGGTAGATCTGGAGTTGGGTCAGCGAATCAATTCTCAGACAGTTTTTCGCCTCCAGGCCAGTCAAGTGCTAATGGACCCGACTCCCAGTATGGTCCACCGTCATCACAAGGATTAGGGCAGTCCAGAGGATCGCAACGAGGATTTGGTTCATCACCTCAAGGCAATAGTGGTAGCAACTCACCTAGCTCGCAGTACGGGCCACCTAATCGGGGTGGACCTGGATCATCAGGGTCTTCAGGCAGCCAAGCGCCTTTTGGAAATGGAAACAGAGACTCATTGCAATCTACTTACGGCCCGCCTGGCCGAGGATCAGGTCAAAACAGTGGTTTTTCTGGAAATCAATTGGGTGAAAACGGCGGTTCTGGATTTGGGTCGAGCTTTGGTCAAACTCCAAGCAGCTCTTATGGTCCTCCAGCTACTGGGCCTGCTGAGGGTTTCGGTGCTAGTGGCAGACCTGGAAGTCAAGGATCTCCTAGTTCCTCTTATTCAGCGCCTAATTCTGGATCTCAAGGTGGAAGTGGAGGACGTGGATTTGGCGGTGGCCCGCCGTCCGCATCGTACGGTGAACCGGGTTTCGGAGGGTCTGGTGGATCTGGTGGGCGAGGATCTGGTAGTCCCGGTGGTAGAGGATCTGGATCTAGAGGCGGTTCTGGTGGCCAAGGAGACTTTGACGGAAACGAGAACGATGTAAGATTGCAACAAGGTCAAAGCTAAATATATGAGAGATGCATTTTTGTGTATTGTTTCTTTTGATTTGCAGGAGCCCGCAAAATACGAGTATAGCTATGATGTGGACGACCAGCAGACAGGTACTAAATTTGGTCATTCAGAACAACGCGATGGAGACCTGGCCACTGGCGAGTATAACGTGGTTCTGCCAGATGGCCGGAAACAGGTGGTGGAGTACGAGGCAGGCCTGGACGGATACAAGCCTCAGATCCGATACGAGGGTTTGTTTTTAAGTTACTCGCCGACATGAAGCACCTTCTGCTGCTTATAGGAGACGCGCTCTGGTGATAACTTACTTTGCTATAAAAACTTTATCCTGATCTGATTTTTTGTCAATATTTTTTGGTTTTTCCAGGTGGTCGAGGGGGTTCTGGTTCGTTTGGCGGTCAAGGTAAAAACAAACGTATATAAGATCTTATGAGGATCACCTAGGGGGTAGTCAGAACCTCCAAACTTCAGCACGTGCCCACGGTTTGCAAGTCGCTAGCATTAATACCTTGACAGGTTGCAAGCCTATCACCGCTTAGCGGAATACTGGGCTCGACACATGTCATTCGGACTTTTAGTCCTAGGGACATACCGGTTTCCTCTCGATGTGACCTACACCGTCAGAGCATGTGCATTTTTTTATACTAGGAGACGGGACAAGCAAGTAGCCCACCTGGTGTTAAGTGCATCTCTTGCCTATAACAATGCCTTACTGCGTAGGTCACATCCACAATCGCCTACACGGCATTGCATTGCGCCCGTCAACTTTAGGCATAAATGTGTTAAGACTCGCGTGCCCATAATTTAACCGGCAACCATACCCTTCAAACTTGAACACAGCAACGCTGCTTGGCGGCTGAAATAGGTATGGTGGTAGTAATTCTCCGGATGATGCATATGACAAAGGCGCACAAAAGTCCATTGGTGTACCTACGACTGGATTTGAGCCTATAACCTTCGGATCGGAAGCCGGGCCTCTATACCCACTTGGCCACACAGCTCTATTTAAAAGATAATCCATAAAATAACCAAGTATTAAAAATATATATATATATTGCAGGTGGTAACCAGCAAGGTCAAGGATACCCCCGTGGAGGACCTGAAAGCGGCTCCGGCAGAGGTTTCCCAGGGTCCCAAGGAAACCAGCCCGATAGGTATCAGCAAGCAGATAGCCCGGGAGGTGGTAACGATGGGTACCCGAGTGGGCGTGGAGCCAGCGGAAGCCAAGACGGTCAGGGCTACCCCAGCGGTGGACCTGGTAACCAACGCGGTCAAGGATCTCAGGGATACCCTGGCGGAAGGCCTGGTCAAGGAGGCTTTGGTGATTTCGATCAGTCGGAGTTAGGGAATGGAGACCAACAAGGCTACCCACGAGGAGGTCCACAGGGTAGAGGCTCTCAAAGCGGTGGAAGTTCTCAAGGAGGTAGGGGCTCTCAGGGTGGCAGAGGCGCTCAGGGTGGCAGAGGATACCCAGGAGGCCAATCTGGCAGTGGTAACGAGGAAGGCTATCCCAGTGGCAGCCCAAACGGACCTAGAGGATCTGGATACTAATTCAAACCTTATTCCGAAGCTCAATAAACGGCTGGACTGATAAATGGATGTAGATGATTTTGTGGTATAATTTTGTAAATAAAATGACAAATGCAGAAATCACAGTTTTTATTAATATGCCGCTATATTATAAGTTAATAACAGGTTCACATGTAGTGATAGAATACATACCAAAGTAAATAATACTAGTAAAAGCGAGTAAGGTATGGCTTATGTTAGTGCCTAGCTCTACTTCATAAATACTTAGTATTACTAATTAGACCACAATATTAATTATTAATTTACTGATTCGGTCGAGGATCACGAGATCATCGTTTTGAGGTTGAGACCTTGGGTACGTGGGGAGCCGTATCTTTACGTTTTTAAAAACAAATTGCGAGGCTTTTGATTGAGACGACACGTGACCCAAGGGCGTGCTCTTATTTCGACCAGCGAATCAGCATAGCTTTTCAGCATGGCAAAGCATCAAGTCTTAAGCAAGACTGCAAGACGCTTCCGTTTTGTACTGTTATGAAACATTTGACTAAATACTGTTACTTATAGACCGTTTGTAACGGTCCTTAGGTTAACTGACTGCTTCCCTTGTAATAGTCTAATGAATTGTCATATTATTAACTATTCAAAATGCATTAGGCAGACAATACATTCTCCAATAATAGAACTTCTAAATATTAGTGCCACAACCGACGACTTACAAACGTAGTGCCGCTTTTTAACTCGTTGACTGCCCACAGTCAGCCGAACATGACATAAGACACAAAGACTACTCATTTCCATCAACCCCCGGACAGTAGGGAAATTAATTCCCATCTACCCGGTGGCTCGTAAAATATTGTCCAACAGGGTAGATGGGAACCAACTCTCACTGATAATATACGTATGTACAATTGATAATAAAACAATATGAAAGCTGTACAATGAGCTGAGTTTGCTTACTCTTCCATCACCAAATCGAGAAACAATTTGTTTGCAAATTTTGAACGAGATTTATGAAAGTATTTAACCTCTGTGGTGAAGTGGTTCCACAGGTGACAGATCCAGAGGTCCCAGGTTCGATCCCCAGGTGGAGTACATTATTGAGCTTGGTGTGGATGGTAGGACTTTGTTTATGTCCGCGTAGCTACAACATCTTACATAAGTCTATCGCCATAACAATAATTCTAAATTGTTGTATTCCGGCATTAATTGCTGAAAGCGCAGAGTCTGCAGCACTGGAAAGACTCATTAGTCTGAATGTAAGATTAACATGATAAACTGTAGGTACATTGACAAGCCTCATAGCTCAGATGGTAGTTACTCTGGATCGCTGAAGGCTGTGGGTTCGATTCCTACCCAGGGCAAACATTTGTTTGAATATAGATGTTTGTTCTGTGTTTGGGTGTTGTATCATATAGTACGTATGTATTAAAAAAATAAAATAAGTATTCTACCCGTAATCTAGTTCCCATATTACAAGCTATGCTGAGTTTGGGGCTAGATAGCCCTGTGTAAAATTAATATCCTGTAGTATTTATTTAATATTTATTGATGTTTTTGGCCGTTACTCGCTAAAATGAAGAAGTAAGTTAGAATCCGGGGGAAGTGCGCTTCCATTCCATGAAGGTGAGAATTAAATTCTTGAGAACACTCTGTAATTAAAGCATGTTATGATAAAAACTGGCTCAACAAAATTTGTTGAGCCAGATTCATTAATCTCCTCTAAACCTTTTAATGAAGCTGAAAATTTAAAACAAACTCCGCAGTCCATTGGATTCAATAACTGTTCTAATGAACGAATATTTGAGTTCCCCGAATTTGATCCGTGTCTAAACCATACCGCAACACATTTGCCACGTTCTGGCTACAACTTGGCATAAATATGAGCCGCATGAAATCGCTAACAAAGCTTTAGTGTACTTAGACTCAGCCTTGCTACACACTCGCATCACACACAGCTTATTAAACGCGTAACTTTCAAATAAATTAATATTACAGGAGATTAATTCACACAGCGCCATCTAGCCGCAAACTAAGCATAACTGGTAATATGGGAACTAGATTACGGATAGTTTTTTTTATTGTACGACGGGGAAGCGCTTGGTCTTCATCTTATCTGGGTACAAGTTGAGATAATGCCGAAGGAGGAGGCGCACTTCACCCAGAATCTTCCCGGAATATAATGTGATACGTCACCCAAACACAGAACAAACATTCATCACACAAATGCTTGTGCTGGGTAGGAATCGAACCCACAACCTACAGCGCAGAAACCAGAGTTACTACGAACTGAGCTATGAGGCTTGTCACAATAATATGGTGTTTTAGAAGTGAAAACTTTTTTAGCCGCGTCGCCGATATCTGTCGCGATAAGAACAATTCTAAATTATTGTGTTCTACTATTTAGAGGTAAGAAGAGCAGTCTGAGGCATCAGACTGTTGAGGACATGCTAATAAAACGTGTTACGTCAGAATGGAGGCCGACGTGGTAAACAGACTTTTAGCTGTCCGCGCGACAACTAAAAATCTGCAAATTACCATGCAAGCATTAAAAAAAAAAGTAAGTTCCTATAAACTTATATTAGTCGATTCCACCACCAGAACATTACA
Organism: Venusia cambrica; assembly: GCA_951394065.1. Classification (NCBI taxonomy): domain Eukaryota; kingdom Metazoa; phylum Arthropoda; class Insecta; order Lepidoptera; family Geometridae; genus Venusia; species Venusia cambrica. Next base: position 3,077,961 of record OX596044.1, on the reverse strand, counting down.
AATATGTATTTTGATACAATTTTAATGTTTCTAAAAAATACTTCAGACGGTGGTATATTAAAGTTTTAAGATTTCACTTCTGTCAGCTGTCCCCGTGACTGCCTTTTTTATATTTGGTCAGCAAGAAAACTTTACTAAAAAGGTTTAATTAGGTAAAATTGACAGCATGTAGCTCGAACTTATGGCGAGTACGTCAGTAAGTTGTTAAGTTATTCCAGCAAAACCTTGTTTTTTAAAGCTGACCAATCCGGCTCATTAGCTGACTGTTTAAATTATAGCTTAAAATAATGCTTAAACACTAAACAGGTATAATAAAACGTAAAACTAAAATTTGAAAATTACAAAGTTACAGAATACACTATAAATGCAATTAGAAGGAACAATACTACTGTTTTAGATGGATGTTGTGAGAGAACAGACGCCCGACCTGAAAACATAAAAGATAATAATCAGATAATCATTTATCAATAATACAAATTAAACGTCAGTCAGGTCATAAATGAAAATATAAAAAATAATACAATTACACATACTTATAAAGTTATTATCTATCTACATAACAACCAGTATCCTCAATAATGAATAAATCCTCATAGAATGATCATGTTGTTTTTCAATTTTAAGTCAAATAATAAATACATTTGCCTAAATAAATTGGCTCTATAAATACATTTCGATTCTGGGCAGGTGGTAGATTTGACCATTCAAAGTGATCCTAAAAAATGTTACTGAATAAACGATAACAATTGATTAAAAAATAAAATAGGAGGCCTTCAACAAATAACAAAATGTGACGTATCCGATCGCGAATATCACGTTATTCAATGCAAAATGGCAGTTCTTTATCACTTCTTGCTTGAAAAGTGTGTCAAAGTCAAAGTTAAAGTAATTTTGTTTTATTGATAAAGATTTTTTACGATCGTTTTGCAACGTCAAATCTACCGCCTGTTCGGAATCATTGTGTCATTACAACCTAACGTAGCAGGGCTAAAATTATATTACTGTTTTACTCTTTGATGCCATTTTAAATCCAGGGGCAAAACAGGTTTTCTTTAAAAAAAAAATATTTCTCAGCCTTATATAATTGTTTTATTTGAAATGTGCAGTCGATACTCTTTCAAATGACACTCCACAAATCATAAATCTTCTTGTCTCACCTCACATCCCGATTTCTCAAAAAACTACCCTTGTGTCAACAAAATCCTTATACCGATTGGTGAGTTTCAGTGTTTCTGCATATTTAAAATGTTGAATTGCCGATCAACTCAAATCAAATCGAAAAGAGAATCGAAAAGATATGGGCGAAATAGTGTATTTCTTTCTCCCCAAATTTCTTTAAAACTGCCCTACGAAAATCCCCCGCCACAATCAATTAACATTTATGTAATCTCTTTACAGTTTAAATTTCGTTTCAATCGGATAACCCGTTCGAGAGTAGCCGTCACAAACAATGCCACATACACACAAACATACATACAGTGTTGGATTTCTCAACTTGATTCAGAGATCTCGTTTACTTCACTCTCTTCTTCTTTTAAAATTATTGTGTTCCGGCATTCAGAGGTAAGATAGGCAGTTCCTCAGTTTGTTGAGGATTCCGGGTGAAGTGCGCCTTTACCTTCAGCTTTATCTCAACTTGTTACCAGGTGAGATAAAGGCTTGGCCTTCGCTTCCCTCGATTCCCCGTCGTACAATAAAAAAAAATAAAAAAAACTCACTCAATCAATTATTTCTATACAAGATCAGAACCCTAGTAGTGGTACCTGACTTATATAATGACGCTTTAGGAGCTAATTAACTTCTTTTTAAGAAAAATGAAACCGACTTCACCACTAAAAACTTAAAAATAACTCTAACGTCAGATACATTGAAGTTTGTGCCGAATTGCCAATAGCACAACAACATCATTATTGTATGGCATCGCCTTCAAATTATATGAACTTACCTTAGGTTTTTAAGTTTTTAGTGGCGAAGTCGGTTCCATCTATATTAAAAAAAAAGTTTATTTTTAGCTATTTTTCGTTGTCAAACCAACGACACCTCGACGTCTCCGACACCCTATTTAAGAGTTCTGTGAGGGTGCAATAATACGGGATTATGGGAAATACCTTTGCGATGATGGGAACGAAGATAAATACTGATTACCTAAACAAATCGGTTCCTACTATAATGCAGTGCACCCCGCACTATGTCAGGAACATATATAGATAGAACGATCATTCGTTCCCATTATCCTGTTTTCCTGTATTTTATTTAAAAGCCAAACTACTGGACTGATTTTGATAAAATTTCTATGGAATTGCTCCAACAACTCAACTCAAAAGATTTGATAAAAAAAAAAACAAATCGGTTGATTTGTTGATTATCATTCGTTCCCATTATCCTGTTTTCCTGTATTTTATTTAAAAGCCAAACTACTGGACTGATTTTGATAAAATTTCTATGGAATTGCTCCAACAACTCAACTCAAAAGATTTGATAAAAAAAATCAAATCGGTTGATTTGTCTGGAATCATATCTTTACAAAAAAAAGTATTTTTCAAATCGGTTGAGTAATAACCGAGTTCTCAGGTAATGCAGTCTTAACCTGCCTGAAATAAAATGTTATTCTTAATATTATTATTATTAACGACTACTAGCATTACCTCAGAACGTCGCCATGTTAGACACCTATAGTGGCTGCTCGAAAAGTCTGATACTATAACTGTTACACAGTCTGTTACGCGAAGAAAGAAAGAATAAAAATATGTATCTACAAAAGTATATGAGTAACATTACTGCAATCACCAACACACCTGCCAAGCGTGGTGATTAAAGCAAAACCCTTCATTGCTTTCTTTAGCATTGGGGGAGGCCCATGTCCTATGCAGTGGACTTTTATGGGCTGATTGATTATGATAATGATGATGATGATACAAGTTTACAGCATTTATAGCCAGAATGCATCATAAGACAATTCCACAAAGCCCAAACAATGCTAAGTTAAATTGTTTACGGAGTTTCGTTGAACATCGTCATCATCGTCATCTGATGATGAAGCCAAAGGCCTAACCCTAGACCTACCGGAAGGCAGGCAGTTCAGAGGGACTACTACGTATCATCATCATTACTGCGATTAACAACACGCATGCCAAGCGTGGTGATTATTGCAAAAGCCTGATAATGATGATGATACTAGAAGGTAAGCAGTTCAATAGGTCTACTCTAGTGAGCGTAAACACCACAGGAAAGCAGAATACGCAATTTCTTTTACTTGGATGACATTTTTTTCCAGTTACTTTGATATGTGATTAGATATGTGATTTTGACTATGATTTATTATTGACTAACTTTGTTTTTGTTTGTTTTGTATTGTGATTAATTATTATTATTATTTTTGACATGTGGATTACTAATTTGATGACTACTCTATTGTATTAGGTTATTAGCCTGTAAGGATAGATGTATTGATGTGGTAAATAAATAAATAAATAGATATAAAAAACAAACTACTGTACCGATTTCGATGAAATTTGTATGGGATCACCAAAGAAGTATGGCCTACCAAACGTAATAAGAATCATCAAAATCAATTGCAAATTGGCAGAGAAATCGAGTAACAAACAAACAAACAAACAAAAAAACATACAGCCGAATTGAGAACCTCCTCCTTTTTTTGAAGTCGTTTTAAAAGGAAACCGACTACGATGAAGAATATGATACAACTCATTTACCTGGATGACGTATTTTTTCCAATTATTTGGTATTTATTTATTTATTTATTTATTTATTTATTTATTTATTTATTTATTTATTTATTTATTTATTTATTTATTTATTTATTTATTTATTTATTTATTTATTTATTTATTTATTTATTTATTTATTTATTTATTTATTTATTTATTTATTTATTTATTTATTTATTTATTTATTTATTTATTTATTTATTTATTTATTTATTTATTTATTTATTTATTTATTTATTTATTTATTTATTTATTTGAAGGAAAATCAACAGCACATTAATATTAGATAGACACAACAATATGACACAGAAGGCCAATTAAAGGTTTTCACGTATAGATAAAGAGAATAGATACAATATTCATATTAATTTTGAGATAATACTCCCTAATAATACCCAAATCGCTTCAAGTGTACCTGTAATATTCAAAGAGTCAATTTCTCCAGGTCATCATCCTGAGCTGATAACATGGGTCCGGTTTTTTCTTACTTTTGAGGTAATACACCATTAAAATACTAAAATCGCTTCAAGTGTCCCTATAATATTTGAAGAATTCCCTCGATATCTCCAGGATCCCATCATCAGATCCTGACCTGATGACGATGGGACCACCTGTGAAACGTATCCTGTCAAATAATAAAAAAAAAAGATTCCAACGAATTGAGAACTTCCCTGTTTTTTTGAAGTGTAACTTACTGTAGGAATCTTCAGTGAGCTCATGCTTATCAAACATCAGTTCAGGCAATCGAATATAGTGAGTGGTCTTAGTTTCCCTTTGGTACAGTGGCGCGATAGTCGCTTGGCACTGAAACAATATTTATTTATTTTATTGGAATGCTCTTACTGGAATCCTTTCAAGATAATTGGAACACACCCATTTTAATATTTCCATTCTGCGAAATAGCAATAATTTTACTGCAAAATTCTGAACAGAAACGCAGGCTGGGTAAATAATGCCTTGACGAGATTGGTACCTAGTTTTTTGACAACGAGAGGTATGAAGGTACTGAAGTATTATCTTCTTGGCTCACATCAACAGCCCATTAGCGTCTACTGCTGGACAGAGCATCCTCCGAAGCTAGTTGTGAAGGCTTCTTTGTGATCCCTTAGCCGGCTTTTTCGACATCCATGGGCTGAGTTGGAGGGGACGATTAAGCCGCGACAGCCAAAGCAAAATATTTTAGAGAGGATGTATTTGTGTATGTCTATTTTGTTGTAACGCTCTACCGCATAGGGCCGGCAAACTTGATGGATTTTGACAGGTAAGGTGACACCTAAACCTTAACTACCAATCTGACTTCCAAGCGTGGATTATGCCACAACCCTCCAGCTTTGGAGGATGCTCTGTCCAGCAGTGGGACTAATGTGCTGTTGATGTGATATAACTCACTATAAGCATATATAACCCTCCTGAGTAGGGTAAAATGAATCTTGAGTGTGATGCGTGGGTTAGAATCACTACCATCCGTGGTAGAATCCAAAACCAACGTTTTCTTTTTTTTAAATTGGTAGCCAAGCGATTAACCACCAGCTTACTTGAAAAACAAGTAAAGTTGTGTCCTAGGATGGAGCACGCTTAACTAAAAGGAACCTTCACTCTGGACTTGACTTGACTCCAAAATTGTACTCGTGCGGAAAAACAGACGAGGGCAAAGAGTTCCATTCTTTACCAGTATTTATGATAAAGGCAGAGGCGAAACGATGTGTTCGGCACAATGGAACATTTACAAGGTACAAAGCCTACCGTAGGTACGTTTGCTAGTCCAGTGATGGAAAGGTGATGGAGGGAATAGGTCAAAGATATCGTGCGCACACATTCACAAGCCAAATATTGATATACCTTTAGTCTCATTTCTCCATTGACGAAATGCTGCGGCGCGACTATGAACCTTAGCTGTAAGATTGTCTCAAAAGCATCAGACCCCATCACAGGCTCCCTGTACCACGAGCGTTGGATGTAAGTCTCAGGCACTTTCTGGTCATTCAGAAGCCATTCGAGGGAGGCTTTAGGCCGGGAAGGTGACGATGAACAGTTCAAGACCACTGCTTCGTCGAGGAAGTAAGAATCTTGCGCACCGGTCACGTAGGGGCCGCCTTCTGGGAGAACTGTTAAAAAGAACTCAGTGTGAAAAATAAGTTTAAAGAAAGCCCAGAATAGTCGTTCATTTCGAAATAGCTTATCTATTAATATACCGCCTCAGTGGTATAGTGGTTTGACCTCCGGTGTCAGATCCATTGTGCTTGGTTTGGTTGGTGGTAGGCTTTTGTTTAAACCGCCTGGATAGCTACCACTATCTTACCTAAGTATGTCGTCATAACAACAATCCTAAATTGTTGTTCCGGCATCTAGGGGTAAAATAACCAGTCCCTCAGACTGTCGATGATTCCGGGTGAAGTGCGCTTCCACCTAATCCTAATCAGAATTTGACACAATGATTGCACAGCTTTAGTTTTTCTAAACACATTTCAAAATCTAAATAATTACTTCAAGTACAACAAAGACTATAAAGGCGTTTTTTTGACAACGCCATCTCTCTCAACTAAGCAAAGCTAGATGGGAATATATGATAATGGGAACTAGATAACAGATATAAATAAATAATAAATGTTACAGGACATTAATTTCACACAGCGTCATCTAGCCCCAAACTAAGTAAAGCTTGTAATATGGGAACTAGATTACGGATAGAATTTTAAATTGTTGTGTTCCGGCATTCAGAGGTCAGATAGCCAGTTCCTCAGTTTATTGAGGATTCCGGGTGAAGCGCGCCTCCATCTTCGGCCTTATCTCAACTTGTTACCAGGTGAGATGTAGGCCAAGCGCTTCCTCGTCGTAAAATATAAAAAAATACATAAATACATTTATTTTGTCAATACATACTTATCATACAATACAACATCCAAACACAGAACTTACCTCTATATTCATCACACAAATGTTTGTCCTGGGTGGGAATCGAACCCACAGCCTACAGCGCAGAAGGTAGAACTACTACCTATCGAGCTATGAGGCTTGTTGGTACATTAATACTTTCAATTTTGTAAAACCATACATATAATTGACAATAAAATACCCACAACACGCAGAATAAACATCTATGTCCATGAAGAGCTGTGACGCGATGAGGCTTGCTACTTACGGTGTATGTTTATCTTCTTATGGCTTTTGGTGGTATTGAAACTGGGGCTTTCTCCGGAGACCTCACAGCTGTATTCTCCTTCAGACTGACGCGTCAGATTCTCCAAAGCCACCACTGTACTTGAAGAACGCGTCAACTGAAAACACAACAAAAGGGCTAACTTACTACCAGTTTCACTTGCACATGATATAGGACGACGTAAATACATGTTTTCCATATAAACTTGGATCTCTCCTGCCTACCCTATTGAAAAACGAAGTGTGATATTACATCACTGACATTAAATATTATCTAATGCTGTGTTTCTAGTTTGGCAGCACTGCAAAGAATTCTAAAAAAAAAATTCCTAGATACAGAGGGATGTATCTAGACCCGCCTGTGGATGTCGTTAGATTAGAATAAAGGATTTTAGTAGACGAAGGGCGAAAAGCAGCTCTATATCCATATGAGAACCAGCATCCACCAGCTTATTTTTACCAGAAACAAATACTGTGAAATCCAACTCAGCTGTCAAGAAGCGTGGTGATCATGAAAAATCCATACACAACACATCATCGAAAACCTGATCCAAATCGGTTAAGTTCCTCCACTTTCGGCCTTATCTTAACTTGTAATCAGGTGAGATGAAGGCCAAGCGCTTGCCCGTGGTATAATCTTATCTTATCTTATATCTATCATCTTCTTCTTTCATCTCTAAATATATATAACTCAAAGGTGACTGACTGACTGACATAGTGATCTATCAACGCACAGCCCAAACAACTGGACAACAACTGGAAACAACTGGATCAGGCTGAAATCTGGCATGCAGATAGATGTTATGACATAGGCATCCGCTAAGAAAGGATTTTGATTAATTCTACCCCCAAGGGGATAAAATAGGGGATGAAAGTTTGTATGAAAATTTATCAATTTTAAACCGATCGGGCTGAGACTTTGCATGCATAAAGCTACTATGACGTAGGCATCCCCTAAGAAAGGATTTTGAGATTTTGCATTTGTTTTGTTTCGGTTTAGTAGTTTTGGTTATAGACTCTGCTTTGTATTCGGCATTTGTTTTGTTTTCGTTTGGTTTAAGTATAGGTTTTGTCGGATAGACTTTTTTAAAATGGCTAAAAAAAATCTGAACGTGAATGGAGAAGTTGAAGAATGTGCCTACTGTCGTTTTTAAGTTTTGTAGGCCCTAATTTTTTACACACGCTAAACAAAAGTAAAGCCGCGAAAATTATACCTAAGTAATTAATAATAATACTTCTTAACACGAGCGAAGCCGCGGGCAAAAGCTAGTACTAATATAAAATGCTAACAGACTCACTGATAACAAAGCACAGCCTAAACGGCTAATCGCAGAGACATGAAATTTGGAGGGTATGTTTGTCTTGACGCAAAAATGAGTGCTAAGAAGGGGATTTTGAAAATGAGTACCCTAAGGGGTTCAAAAAGGGGTTGAAAGTTTTCATTAAAAGTATGGCCTAACTCTGAAACCTTACATGATAAAAGGTCAAAATTATCATTTTAGATTCCTCATATGAAATAGATAAGAACGTGCTTTATTGTTTTTTGTTTTTTAATAATTGAAGGAAAAAAAAAACAAAAAACATTGTTATTTAACAGAAAAACCCCGATGTACTCTATGGTTTCTCTAATAAACTGTTGCATTTTGAGTGCTCTTTATGCAATGGATGAATGTCAAAACTACCAAGGTCTGATGATGGAGTGGAATCAATATAAAGGGTTTTTTTCAGTAAATAACAGTAATACATATTAAGAGCGTTGCGCATTTAAAATGATTGTATGTGTGATACTCTTCTACGAACCATGTAAACCAGGGTCTTACGATGATGACAGCGGAACTCCTGAATAATGCATGGTATAATAGTCGTGATTATACTTTTTGAAATCGGTATAACGAGGCATTCAACGAAAAATGTTTTTTTTTAATTTACCCGGCCGTAGCAGTCGCGGCTTAAGAATCGACCCCCTCCAACTCAGCCAGCGGAACCAGAACCAGAGGAAGCGGCAGCTTCCTGCTGTATGTAACATAAAACCTTTATTGTGATCACCAACCCGCCTGCCAAGTGTGGTGATTATGACAAAACTCTACTGTGACTGCGAGTATTGCGAGAGCAGTGTGGTGCCAAAGATGTAGTGAAAAATATTGAGAAATTAATGTTAGAGTTGGGTATACTGTGTAATGAAAGAGCTAGTTGGGTATACTGTGTAATGAAAGAGTTAGTTGGGTATACTGTGTAATGAAAGAGCTAGTTGGGTGTACTGTGTAATATCAACATATTATATCTAAAGCTAATCAGCTCCTTGGCTTTGTCCTTAGATCGAAAAAAGAATTTAAATCCTAATAGTCTTTTATACCTATTTAATACCTTGGTATGATGTGTTCTTGAGTATGGTAGTCCAATATGGACCCCATACTACGTAGTACATGTCAATGCAATCGAGCGAGTTCAGAGGAAATGCCTTAGAATATTAATTTATCGATATCAGCCAGGTCGTTCTAACCTAACTTATAAGGATAGGTTGAATAAATTTAAGGTTCAATCATTAGAAACACGACGTACGTATTTTGATTTTGTTTATCTGTATAAAATAGTTCATTCTATAATTGACTCGCCTAATCTATTGTCCCGAATCTCTGTCAATATTAAGTTTAGTGCCTAGCTTACTCGTTTATAAAAACAATATATCCTTTTTTAATCCTTTAACAAGAATGTGTCGACAGTACAATGAATTATCAAAAACTAATTTGGAGCTAGATATCTTCTACTCAAAACAACATAAATTTATTAATACAATCAAAGACATCCTCTATTTTCACGGGGGATCAGATGCTAAATAGCGTCTAGAACCCTAAGGCCCACTAAGGTAAATCAATAAATAGCCAATTTAATTAAAAAAAAAAAAAAATCTAAAGGGTAATATCCTTATTAGGTATTAGACTTTTCTCGATCTCTTTTTTCTTATATAATTATGTTATCTGGCCTTTTCTTTTGTTAACTTAATTAGTAAATTATGCGAACATGTTCGCTCAACACTGCTAGTTATATTGTTTTGCTGTGCGCTCAAAGATTTATGTTTCAAACCAGTCAAAATTCCTTATTCTAGATATATGTTTATTTTTTTTGAAATGTGTATTGTGAAAAAAAAATCGCTTATTTTTATATATAGTTTTAATAATTTCGTAAGGAGAGTTTTATTACTTGGTTGTTGATGGTTAGTAATTTTTCACGGTAATTGTTGGTATAATTTTGATCTGAAGCGGGTCACCCTAAAGTTTTATTTATCCATGTGACGAAAACGCGGCTGATTTTTCGCGTTGGCTTGTGTGGAAAAAAGAAGAAAAAGATGGCGGATGGTGGTGTGAAAAATAAAGGGGAATAGAGGTATTTTGGGGTCCTAATGCGATATATTTGAAAAGGCTAAGAGATAAGCTAATTAATAAGTGAAAGTAATTAAAGTTATTATTATAATCGAATATGTTTCATTTTAACTGTTACCAAGTGTGTTCAGGATGCGTTTGAAAAAAAAGTGTTTTAAGCTAAGATTAGAAATTTATTTTAAGAAATAGAAGAAAAGAATATCGATCTGACCGTGACAAAACTCAAAGTCGAACTACCAGCTTCCCACGGAACATGCAAAACAGGTACTTACGAGGCATTACCATTATTATACATTTACTTGGAATAAATTATGTAACAGTACATAGGAGCAGATGGATGAAGGCAGGTTGAAAGAATAAGTATATTTTGAGTGTGAATGGCGAAGATGTTCCTAGAGAACGTTGGTGGCGTTCTTGAGGAAGGTCAGGTCAGAAGTACATTAAGCCGACATGTGAAGAATGTGATTAGAGTAAAAACGGTAAAAGAGGTGTGCAAGGTAGGAAGTGGAAATCTGTTGTATAAGCCTACCCTACTGGGAAACAGGCGCGAGTCTATGTATTTTATTTTATTAATATGGCCACAGGAACGCACTACATAATAAATAAATATTACAACCCCTCCAACTCAGCCCATGGTTGCCGTAAAAACAGTCGGTTTTTACGGCAACCATGGGCTGCCAACCATTAAGACCGGGGTCTCATCAGAAGAAGGGCAGCAGCTTCCTACTGTGTATTATTTACTTCTTTACTGCGATCAACAATCCGCTTACCAACGTGATTATGGCAAAACCCTCCAGCTTTGGAGGCCGCTCTGTCCAGCAGTGGACACTATGTCTCACGCTAGTCTTGGATGTCAACAAGCATCCATTTAGACATCCAAACAAACTTTCGCCTTCATAATAATGAGTATGATCTATGTTTGGGTGTTATTTTGATAGTGTCATCTGGCCCGGTGGATCTGGCCCGGTACCGGGGATGATGTGCAAATTTGTGTCAACGTCCCCGGTGGTCTAAGTAACGAAGACAAAATTCAGAGTCATATTGTGCTATTAGTATCTATGGAAAAACAAAAGTTAGTATTACTAGTTAATATTCTCCGGAATACAATCTATATTACAAACGTTGCTAAGTTTGGGACTAGAAGGCGTTGTGTAAAAATGACAAAAAAATTGATCCTTCGAATTACTGAAGGAGCACAAAACAAGGAACCCTATTAATTTAGTTACGTGCTAGATGGCGCTGTGTTAAATTAATGTCTTCTCCGGTCCGGCAAATCGATTTTAGTAACCAGAAACGGTTGCACAATTTGTCCCCTCGTAAAATCGCTCCCAAGGGATATTTTATTATAAATTTATCCGTATCATTTGATCTATCACTGGCGCAAACATTTACTATCTCGATTTCGTTCACGGAATTATGCACCCCGCCTTATTTGAGCAATGTTTCCACTACTTATGCACCCCTGAGTGATATTTATTGGCATTTTATTTCTCCGAATTCATACTTACCCAATAACGTAGTAGATTAATAGTTCTCTTAGAAAATTTCAAACATTCAGTTCAAAGTCGCTCTGAATTATCTAATAGACTAGGTAACAAAGAACCGGATACAAATAAGTATTATATACAATTAAATTTATTACATGTATCATATTATTTTAATTATTTTTTTGCTATTTTTGTAAGTAAATTAATAATATTATATAGGTACAAGCTACGTAATACTAGTGGTTCTGTAGGCTGTAGACCTCGTGAATCTGTCTTTGAATAGCTTTAAACTGAATAAATGTTCACCTTAAACCATAAAGCTGAGTTTTAATATTTTGACATAACTCTACCACCGTTATGTCAAAAGCTTCTTTAATTATTTTTTTTAATTCTATATTTAAACTTAAATATATGCAGGAGCTACCCTTCCAGTGTACGTAGATCCTGGAAAGTAGACTTACAATTTAAATATTTACAAAGCTTAACGCTCTAAAAACTTAGGCCATAAATAAATAATTATGGATTACGAATCTTCAATCAATTAATGTTTCAATTATACGATTATAATTGATTTGCATGGTCCGAGTCTGATCTTGCTATCGATATCAAAGCCTTTTCTAAGCCTAAAATAAAAAGCGAATGTCTGCCAATTCATTGATGTAGGGCGATTGCGACCTGACGATACCCAAGCTTCTTAAATTAATATTCCTTAAGGTAGGCAAATAGGTAGGCTACACCTGCCAATATCATAACTTCATTCTTCATCGAAAACAAGCAGCTGACAAACGTTTTTAAGGATTGCTTTGAGTTACATACGTTAAAGTAGTTATTGTAAGTTATGGCTTTAAAACACATCGTGGATACATAATTGTGAAAATCGCCACTACCTTCAGGCTACATGTATATATTAGCAACAATATTTTTGAAATTCAATGTTGTTATTAGGTATCGATCCACCTTATACATCATCATCATTTACGCCCACATACGTCCACTGCTGAACATAGTCCTCACCTAATCGATATCTCTAATAGCGATCCTAAGCCACCATTTCCTTTAAAGGAGACCACGTCTAAGCAAGTGTAGTAAGTAAGTAAGTAAGTAACACTTTATTGATTACCACAAAAAAAATAGGTATAACATAATAAATAAGTAACTAATAACTAAGCTAAATTAAAACTATTGGTAACACAATGGACGGCCTTATCGCTGCAAACGATCTCTTCCAGGCAACCGAGGCATGGAGAAAAATGAGCAAAGCTTTATAGGTAGTGCTTAGGACGCAACAAAAAATATTTTTTGTTGCATTAAGCAGCTCACTCTTACGTATAACAAGCCACATAGTCATATCCACAAAGAACATGACCTACGCCCATTAATTTGATGCATAAAGTATTAGGCTTCACGTGCCCGTAATTTCACCGGCAACCATACCTTTCACCGGAACATTACAATAGCTGCATATAATGAATAATGCTGTATACTTACATTTAGCTGAAGAACATCTGCGAGTGGACAAGTATCGCCAGCGAACACCTACTTCACTTGGCGCATGACTGACAGAAATTCTGTGTGAAGACTAACCTCAGGGGCCTAATCACGTCTTTGAGCGGTCTCGTTTTGATATTACATTACTTTTGTCTCGTTTTTTATTCACTGGATAGATATTGACAAAAATAAAGTAACATTAAAACAAGAATAATAATAACAAATAAATATTACAGAATATTAATTACCGCGCCCGACTCACCTTTAATTCTTACGCAGAGCGCCATCTAGCCCCAAACTAGGCATAGATTGTAATATGGGAACTAGATTTTTGTTAATACATAGTTATAATACAATACAACTCCCAAACACAGAACAAACATCACACAAATGTTTGTTCGTTCTTCAGAAGGCAGAGTTCCTACCAACTGAACTATTAGGTTGTTAGAGTTCTCTAAGACGTCGTGGTACCCCCTCAAGTAGCGGAGATCCAACAAAGATACTTACATCAACATAAACACCAGGGCGTTTGAATGTGATCATCGGCGGGATGTTCTTGGGCACGTATCGGAAGAACTCCTTATCATCTTTGTACCACTTCACGGAGTAGAGGACTTCGCCTTCCATGTCGAACTGGCAGCCGAGCAGCGCGCGCCCCCCGACGCGCTCATGTGCCGGCACTCGGAGCTCTACAAGTCTTACACTCCACACCAAATCTACAAAATAATAAACATGTTATTAAAACAGTTATTGCAATCAGCTTCAGAGAAAAAAAACTTTTGGTAAGTATCATGTATCAAGTATTATTGATGATGGTGCTTGGAACTCAATGTTCACTATAATTTTAAAATCAATGGTAAAAAGACATAGATACCAATAAGAAAAAAACTTCGGAGACTTGTAGAGCTCTTCACTCCACACTAAATCTACAAAATAATAAACAAGCTATTTATAAATTATTGCAACCGACTTCAAAGAATATATGGGTGGTATCAAGTATTTTTTATGATTATTAACATAGCTTATAAAACAATGTTTCAAGGAGCTCAATATGTTTACTATCATGTTACTTTTTAAATCAAAATAAAACTTCCTACCAATAATTAAGAAACTTTTCGCTAAACCAGGGCCAAAATACCAAAAGGCACCTATAGTGGCAATTCTGTGACGATACCATTGTCATAGTGAAGTGATTGGTTACGTAGAATCAGGGCCCAGATCTATTCTGATGTCGTATCTCAAATTATTACCCGCCATGAAGTCTTATATAATCTTTTTGTGATATTCGATTTAATATCTTGTACATTGCTGCTAATGTAACTTGGTAATGTAGGAGTAACAAGGTTATTTTATCACTTGTACTCATAGTTACGATTTACCCCTAAAAATCGACCCACGACAGCACTCAATTTATTAACCGACTTAAAAAAAAGGAGGAGGTTCTCAATTCAGCTGTATGATTTTTTTTGTTTATTTGTTACTCAATTTCTCCGTCAATTCGAAATAGATTTTGATGATTCTTAGTATGTTTGGTAGGCCATACTTTCGAAATGGCCCCATAGAAATTTCATAATAATAGGTACAGTACTTTGGTTTTTATATCACCTTTTTTTGTATTGAGTTTCGTACCACGACGTCGTAACTGACAGCACTAAAACGTTTGTTGAGCGTTTCTGAATGTCAAATAAGGACATCTTGAAAAAGTTACTATTTGCGAGTTTTATCAACATTGTCTTGTAAATATTAGTGCTTTTACTTGGCTATTACGAACTTTTTGTGAAGTATTTTTTTGTGCAACTCTAAGCTCAGAGTTTATGACGTGGAATAATAATTTGTGGTTACGCTTGAGTGTTTTTTTGATCGAGGACTCATTTCGTCATCGCGGTACCTATATGTGCTTTGATTGCTATTGAACCACTTAAAATTCAAAAAGATGGTAGGTATATTAAATTGCTTAGAACTTCGTTTGAATTTTTGTAGATGTGTGACGAGTATGATTTATTTGTAAACCTACCAGACGGCGTCATACAAGGGATATAAATAACCCTTTTGAAATGGATGAAAGGGAATTTATTAATGAATATAGGTAAACTTAAAATGGCAATTCCTCTGTGTTTGTTCAAGAACTCCTACACATGAAGCAGCTGTGTTAAAGTAACGCGACGTCTTATTTTACTGAAAATAAAGGTTCTGTGCACCATTGAATTAATAATTATTTGTATTATTGTTTCTTGCATAGATATGTAGGTACTTACGATATTGTTATATTTGTATGGTGATTCATCAAAATTTTATATTTTTATGTTTTCGCGCCAGAATTAATAAAACCACACATAGATAACTACCTTTTACCCGCGACTTCGTCCGCGTAATGATTTCTTTAAATAGGCGCAAGGAATGGGATTTAAATATCTAGAAAATTGATTAATCTAGAACCTACCAGCCTACAGAGGCTGTGCCTAAATTGTCAGAACAGCCAAGTGCGAGTCGGACACGCACACTGAGGGCTCCAACCCACATGTCTAGGCAATAAAATCAGTTTTATTGTTCAGTCCTAGTGCGGGTCCGACTCACGCTTGGCCAGTTTTTATTATTTATTTATTTATGGACCTCATAGTAAGCACAATGTTCATACTGAGTTCGATAAAGGTGGGAAATAACAATTTATCAAAACGTTTCTTGTATGGGAGCCCCTTTTATTTTTAATTTTTGTTTATTATTTGTCAGGTCTGCAAATATCAAACTGCTTCTAGTTACAGTTAAAAATATATAGCTCCTTAAAGAGTTTTTCCTTAAAAACTGGACCAATGACCCTTATTTTTGTAAATTCTCAAAAACCCTAAAACGTGCCATTGTTGATATGCAACCATTTACACCATAATTTGAACCTCATTGTGAACCCCGTGGCTTGTGTATTTTCAAAATTCCTTTCATTGTGAGCGTTTGAACACCAAGACAAACATACCCTCCAAATTTCAGTCACACAGTCAGTGAGTCAGTCAGGACTTTTAATTTTATATATATAGAAGATACGTTCGGCATCATGTTGCATTAGTCAAAGCTCGAGGTTTATCATTACAACGCAAAATTGTAATGTGAAGCAATCTTGGGTTTTTTAAGAAGTTAAACTAATGTATCATAATATTATATGAAAATACACATAAATAACATACATTTCTCCAACAAATTAGTATTCTTTGCAGGCTACAAAATAAACCGAGGAATTCCGATAAAACGAAAAATTAACTCGTTTCTAGTTTTTGAACGCAGCGCTAAAACGACACCTGTCACTTTAGCTGGCCAGAGACAAGCATAACCGTTCACCTTGATGATAAAGTTGTACACCTTTTTACCTTTTTTCCCTGCATAGTAACAATGACGTAATACATTTTGAATACATTTTTTTAATAATAAAATAAATAAAATATTACACGACACTAATTTCACACGGCGCCATCTAGTCCCAAACTAAGCATAACTTTTAATATGGGAACTAGATTACGGATACACTACTTAAATACTTTTTTTTTTTGTAAATACATAGGTACTTATCATACAATACAACACCCAAACACAAAACAAACATCTATATTCATCACATAAATGTTTGTCCTGGGTGGGAATCGAACCCACAACCTACAGCGCAGAAGGCAGAGCTACTACCAACTGAGCTGTGAGGCTTGTTATTAAAAGTCAATTAGGTATAGCCTGCTTCTAAATGTCGAATCGAACTAAAGCTTGTATATTTATATATACACGAATGTTAGAATGATACAAAAATTCACGACTCGCGACGGGATTCGCAGCCGATCAGCGCGCAAGCTGAGTTTGGATATGCCACAAATCGTTTTTGATTGTTTCCGGCTAGAGGAAAAGATGCAGGTTCGAGTCCAGTCGCTGATTGTGTATTTTTGTGCAATCACTTGAAATATTATATAGGTATAATTATGTACTTATATCGGATGACAAAACTATAATTTGGTATCTTCCGTATAGTAGTAAACCCCTCGAGTTTGGTCATTTTGAAGAGTCCAATTGGACTTTGATGTTTGTTTTGACATTTGACAATTGCTTCGTTCGTTTAAAGATTAGAAATATTTTATCTTTTTTAATTCTTGTGATGTGATTTATTATTTTACTTTACTGTTGTTGTATGTATAGTATATAGTTTGTATTATTTATTTATGTTACTAGTATGTGTTCTGATTTCTGTTTATATTTCTTCATATTGTTGTACACTACTTCTGTTATATTTTACTGTATTCATTTCGCCATACAAGGTTGCCTGGAAGAAATCGCTTTTAGCGATAAGGCCGCCCATTATACTTCGACATTATTGTCATTAAATGTTTGTGTTGTCATATTTCTGTGTATAGTGTATACTGTTAATTTCTTATTCATTAATTAATTCATAATGTAACATACAGTGGAAATAAATGCATGGAGTATTATAATTTATTAATACATAAATCTCTGTAATACATAAAAAAGGGGATTTATTCATCATTTTTGTTCAAAAATGATGTAGGTACATATCAAAATGAACTAAGGTATCAATGTGAAATTAGTCATTCGATGCACTGAACTGTTATCATTACGCCAAAAAAAGGCGAATGTTTGTTTTTATGATAGATAAAAAAAAATGTTATTGTTGGTAGGACTTCCCCGTCCTCGCGTTTGGCCTGGTTTCAAGTGTGATAAGGCCGAAGGTGGAAACGCACTTCGCCCGGAATCCACAACTGACCGAGGAACTGGATATCTTACCTATTATAAATTGGGTCGCGATTTAATTGTTCAGAATAAAATCTGCAGTCAAACCTACTTGTTTTGTTGAAGTGCATACAACACAATACATTAACCATAATAGCTAGGCAGTTGGAATTTCCAGAGAGGGTATTTGTATTGCCGCTTTAACAATAAAGAATATATATAATTTAAACTAAAGGGGTTCCCCAAAAAACAAGTTTGTTTTTATTTTCATTGAACGTGGAAGTGCTTGGCCTTCATCTCACCTGGTGTCAAGTTATGATAAGGCCGAAAGTGGAGGCGCACTTCACCCGGAATCCTCATCAGTAAGAGGAACTGGCTATCTTACCTCTAAACGGCAGAACACTATTAAGAACTGTTGTTATGGCGACAAGATTAAGTATTTGCCTTGAAATGTGAGCTGGAACCCTTGGTGTGCGTGTACGCAAAAAAATACCAGCAAGAAAACTTTCCTTTGAAAATTCGTTGATTGTACGGTAATCAATTTAAATATCATACAATAAGCTGATGCTGATACTAAAGCATTATATAGGTGATTACAAACCTTGCCCACACACCAACAAAAACATGAAAAGTGCGCTTCTTAGCATCATCATTGTTTACTATTTACAATTCACTTGAACACGCTTGCATGAATGCAACTACACACTACGCCAATTCACTTCACACTCATCGACACTAGATAGGTACCCACAGATATCACACACTCACAACGCAGCACCGATTTGAAACATTCACGTTGGATATAAAAGAATTATAAATCACTGACAATATTGTGAATCAAGTCTATCCGTCGGGCAATTAGTGAATCCTTTGGATTGTGTGAAATACGGGGATATTGTGGCATCGAAATAGGCCAGCGAAATACCGGCGACGATTCTAAATTTAAACAATCTTGTCTACAGCGCATGCGCGGACTCCACTCACTCACTGCCAATGTCAAAAATGTTGCGTGCTGTCCGCAATTAATGCAATTTTTATGAGTAAACAAAATTATTCGCTTTCCTGGAACTTACCCGTATGAATTTAATGCGGGGTAAAAGCTGGTAAAAAGTAGATGAACAATTAGATAATAATACCTACGTTGGACACACGCAAATGACTCACACCTAAAACAGTTCTATCGAGACTTGCGTGAGTATTATTATACATTTTTAAACACGGGTATTACTCGCTCAACTATCGTATACGTGAGTAAAACGTTATTAACCTATACCTTATTGTTATTGTTTAGGGGAAGAAAGGAATCATTGGGCATGTGAGGGTACTACCGTCTACTACCTACCGTTAACTCTCGAGACATTGAAAGATTTTTATATATGTTTTTTTAGGCTTGGTTTTTTTTGTTTTTTTTTAAGGCTACAAATAATCTGCAAAAAATCTTTAAGCGGAATATTTTAATATTTATAAGCGATTTTGAAGAATCTGAATAGATTATTCGCTAGATTAGAGGTCTCAGTATAATGATAAACCTTTAGTCTAATGATTAAATAAAGTAAAAAGGTGATTATAGGTAGGTACATTATAGATTATAAAACAGGGCGTTATTAATACATGACCAAACCAAAATAATCAGCACTATACTGACTAAGTATTAAAATCTGAAAACAGAAAAAATATTTACTTACGAATCCGCTACATTTCTTTGAAAAAAAAAACAAATCGACACGTGTTTCGCCTCTACTCGAGTCATCCTCAGGAAACATAGTGTTGCCGATCCAAACGAAGTAAATATTTTACTGTCTTCAGAATTATTTTGAAAAATGAAAACACTCCGCAAAAACGCCTGATTCAATTAGTTTACTTATACAAAGGTTAATTGAAACCGAAAATCTGAGCTACTAAAAATTAATAAGTACCAAACTTAAATTAAATTAAATTAAATTAAATTAAATTAAATTAAATTAAATTAAATTAAATTAAATTAAATTAAATTAAATTAAATTAAATTAAATTAAATTAAATTAAATTAAATTAAATTAAATTAAATTAAATTAATGACTAATTTGTTATTTAATATAAGTTAATAGAATGTAAATGTGTAAATAAAAAATTGTTATTATTAAAAAAAAAAAAAATTAAATTAAATTAAATTAAATTAAGCCTTTATTGCTGGTTAGTAAATACATATAAAATAGATATTTAAATAATACTATTTTAAGTTTTCCTGTGCAGCTTGTCCTTCGACATAGGCCTCCTCTAATATTTTTCTTTTTATCCTGTCTTTTGCGGTACATATCCATTTTGAACCTATACCAAACTATCAAACTGTAAAACATTTCTAAATGGTTGTGTGCCTGCATTTAGTCAGTTTCTCAGTCTGCTGGCTGATTCCGGGTGAAGTGAAATTCCACCTTCAACCTTATTCACACCAGCCCCCTCAGCACGGGGAGGAGATAAATTTTTTGTCCTCTGTATTTATCCACCTTGTCAGAGCATTTTGTCTCCCGATGGTGGATAAAAACAGAGGACAAAAATTTTATCCCCTCACCGTGCTGAGGGGGCTGGTGAGATGAAGGCCAATAAAAAGGCGCTATCCCGTCATGTTTTTTTTTTGGCAATATAACATTTTTATTGTTTGTGAACAATATTTACATGTATTTTTTTGTATTTCAAGTGATTGTACTTGGTTACAACATTTAAAAATGTTATAATGACACAAAAATTCACAACCCCCGACGGGACTCGTACCCGCATCTTTTCCTAAAGCCGGAAACGCTCTAACCAACTGAGCCACGTGGGTCCTGACGCAGATTCCGAATTTGTGTGTCAAATTGATGATCAGCTTGATCGCTGATACAAAAAAAATATATGCAAAAACGCCATTTCTCGCTAGTGATTTTGAATGCAATTTCAAACACCAGGGCAGATCACAGTTCAGTGAATCTCTGCTAGATGGCGTGATCAGCGCTCAAGCTGAGTACAATATGACACAAAAAAACAGAATCTGTGTCATGACCCTCGTGGCTCAGTTTGTTAGAGCGTTTCCGGCTTTGGGTATAGATGCGGATTCGAGTCCCGAAGAGGTTGTGAATTTTTGTGTCATTATAAAATTTGTAAATATTTATATAATATATGGTAATTATTTAATTTTTACTTATTAGACAAAATCCATAGCCACAATCAACAACATTCAGTTCAGGTATTTCAACTTAAAATAACTAACAGAACCAGATGGAGGTTATATTGAATGACCTAAAAGTGAACTAACATAGGAATAGAATTCTGTAGCGTATTGGCTCGGACCAATTTTAGGTCATTTATATTTTTAACACATTGGCCAGAAATAAATCATTGTCATATGTTACTAGTTTACCGACCTAGGTAGTGAGATCTAAGCTAATGGCAATTTTATTCTTTGATTTCTTTCTTTGATTGGGTACATATGAATGAAAAGTGGTTCAAAATTAATGTAGGTCGTGGGTTTGATTCCAGCTGGGTACCAATGAGTGGTAAGTAAATAAAATCATCTTTAGATTTTATCTCGTAACCCAAATAAAGAGAAGGTAAATCTGCATTTTTTAAACAAGTTGAATGTTGAAAATTTATGAAAATCTTTTTTTTTATATAGATTTATTTTTGGTAGCTTAGATATCGCTCATATGCGACAAGAATGTTACAAGTCAGAAAACGTAATTTTTCAGAAAACGACTGAAGTTTCAAATCCCTATGTTTTCGTTCCTATCGAGCTTTCTAAACTTTTTATTGAAGATGTACATTTACCAACAATTCTATCAATTCTCGAAAAAAAGCTAAAACTGGTTACTAAACTGGTATCCCATTCGTTTTAACAAAAAAAAACATGTTTATTTAAAAAAAACAAAAAATTCAAAAAATTTCTTTCTTGTATGACGCGACTGGGCACCGGGCGGGTGAGAGGCCAAGTGATTCTCCATGGTAAAAAATATATATAAAAAAAAGGTTATATTCCTCGGCTACGGAATGTTAGGTATGCTGTAGCTACATCATTTATACACTACACAAATTATGCAAAAACAACTGGAGGTTTTCCCATATTCATATTACATACCTACTAGCTGACACCACGCAGTTACACTTCTAAGGTTTTTAATTTCATCACTATCATTTCAGCAAGGTAATTGCTGAACAAAGCATTTTCTAGCAGGCTAGAAAATGAAAAAATGAAAATTATTTATTTGCTTTCATACACACTAGTCAAAAGTCAAAGTCAAAATTTCTTTATTCAGATCATTTATTCAATCAGACGATTGACAACAAGCCTTTATGCAGAAGTGACCTTGTCGGCGTGTCGATTGGCAACACCGTTTGCACGCTGGCTACACGGTTGGCAACAAGCTGTGTCATTTGAGCTCTCGGACGGTGCGGATGGCAGATGCGGACCGACACAACACAATCTCTCGACACATTCAACATTTCAAAAAGTCTGCGTTTCTTTAATACTTCTATGTGCTTTAGACGAAAAAATAGAAAGCAATTGCCGGACCTACCTAATTATTAATTACAAGTCATACATACACAGCGCCATCTAACCCTAAACTAAGCATAGCTTGTAATATGGAAACTAGATTACGAATAGAATAGCTACTTACGTTTTTTTTGGTAAATACATACGTAACACCCGAACACAGAACATACATCTATATTCATCAGAAAAATGTTTGTCCTGAGTGGGAATCGAACCCACAACCTACAGCGCAGAAGGCAAAGTTACTACCAACTGAGTTATGAGGCTTGTTGTCATTTAACTATTTACGTATCTACATAGAAGGCTTGAGTTAGGTAAGTAAACCGCCTCCGTGGTCTAGTGTTTCGACCACCAACGTTTGACGTCCAGTGATCCCGGGTTCGATCCCCAGGGGGAGAACAAATACTATGCTTATTTTAGTTGGTGGTAGGACTATGCAATCGAGCTTAATCTGTTAAAAGCTGTGTCTAATGACTCAATATGAATACCCATTGCAACTTTGCCTAAGATTTAAACCTAAGAAAGTAGTTGCTTCAATTACGTTAAGTATTTTACCGTTTAAGATAATGTTAGCATTGCTGATAACATTAGGCAAGGTGAATACATAAACCAATCAAGAACTAAGCTAGAGAAGCATTTACACAATTATAATTATCTTTAGCCCTATTGACTCTAAGACTAATATATATTTTCATAAAATAAACAAAATATCAACATTTGAAAAAACTGTTTCAAAATTATAGTACCTAACTATTGAAGCATACACTGGAGAAAACTAAAACACGTGCTCATTTTATTAACTATAAACAATTTCGCCCTGAACTGAGATCTTGTGATGTCTGGTTTGTGACGAAGAAATAAAATATATAAGTATTTTGTGAATGTACTGTCGATACTCTTTCAAATGACACCCCACAAGCCAAAAATCTTCGTGTCTCACTTAACACCTTTATTTCTCAAAAACTATCCTAATTTTAAAAAAATCCTCGTAATTGATGAATATTAGTATAAACTCTGCTTTTTCAAAATTTTGAATTCATCGGATCAACAATTCAAAAAATATGGGCGAAAAAATGTATTTCATTTCACCCCAATATGTTTGTTATATTTTCACAGTTTTTATTGCATAAAAATCGGATAATTCGTTCGAGAGTTATGCCGTCATAAACATTGCCACATACATACATACATACAGTGTATGTGTATACAGTGTTTTTTTTTATGTGATAGGCTTGCGTTTGACTGCTATCTCGCCTGATGTTAAGCAATGATGCAACCTCCGATGGAGCACGCTTGCCCAGAAGGTACCTATTTATGTTTATGGTTTATATAACTTCTTCGCGCACCAAGCGGTTTTCTTCCTCATTTATAAAGCGCACTGCCAAGGAATAGAACGCTTTGCCTGAGTCTGTGTTTCCCGAAAACTACAACATGGGAGTCTTCAAGTCAAGAGTAAATAAATATTACAGGACGTTAAACATTACAGGACGTTAATTTCACACAGCGCCATCTAGCCCCAAACTAAGGAAAGCTTGTAATATGGGAACTAGATTACGGATAGAATACTTAATACATTTTTAACTATGTAAAAAAATATATAGGATTTATAAGAATATCAGTCAGTAAGTATATTAGGGTATTATTATTTAAATGTGTACATTTGAAATCAAGTTTTAAGATTTTTTTATTAAAAAATATGCATCAAACTTATAAAAATTGGTTTATTAATATTATTTATTATTATATATTGGTTTATTACCCAGTTACAAACACAAACCAGAGGTGAATATTTAAAAGTAATAACACACGGCTTATATAGCTTAAAATAAGGTAACTGCTACGCCAAAACAAAATACACGTTTCAAAAACCATTTTATTTATTAATTTACTTGTCTAAAAATACAACTACTTTACAGGCTTAACCTAATACGATAGCGTAGTCATCTAATTTACCCACAATATCATATTATTATAAAAAAAACATCAACTTATTTATAATTTCTCTATAGTAAGTACTAGTCTCTATAACACAAAATAAATAAGATAACTTTTGCGCATTCTTTCAGAGAACAATGGAAAAGGTCTAAAGTCTCTGCCACTAGATTGAGCGTGTGCACGGTGCGCGTCAGTGGCGCTTTGCCGAGCAAGTTGGTATTTCCACCAGTCACGGCGAACAGGCATTTTAAAATACTATGTACCATCATCAAACTTTCCGGCTTGACACCACAAGTACGATTTTCCTGTGAAGTGACCGTTTGCCACCCCCGACTTGCACGATTTCTTTTGTTTTTAAAGTCCAATAGGAGATTATCATTTTGTAGGTGGGGTAAAATGTTGATTATTTTTAGCTATTATTAGTCATAATTTTAAATAAAAATGAAAATGGGCCACACTTAAAACATTTCTTATAAACAAAACCAAAAAAAGTAACCATTGTTCATGGCCGGCTTAATCCTACTCAAAACAAAACTACAATAGGCCGAACCGCGCAAAGACCTGGTCCTACATCTGGTCAACATTGCCAACAATTGAACCTTTACAAAAAAGTACACTTAGCAGATGTTTACATTCTGATCTTTATTGGTCAAAATAGACAACAAAAAAAAGAAGGCGAATCATGTTCCCAAAACTAACGCAAAGCAAAAATGTTTCAAACTGCTACGGCGGAAATTTAGGTGATTGTGCATTATTATTGTACTTACTGCATTGCATTCCTTAGCCTTCGAGTCACAAGAAGGGGTAAGTAGCCGGTAGATACGCAAACAGAAGTAATAATGTAAGTAATTTAATTAGTGGTATCCATTTCTTGAATTTCAAAAGCTTACGTGCAATTGGTTAATTATAAAGTACACAAAAATAATAATGAGGGATAAGTATGATGCATAAAGTGATGAGTAGTATCCGAACAGTATTGAGAGGGTATTGAGTGATTTCCACAATAATAAGAATATCCACAAATACAAAACAATTAACAGTGTGCTGTGACTTGTTGAAATCTTAATATTTTAGTGGGGACTATCGGGAAGTCTAATTCCCGTTCGTCCCCACATATTCTTACATGACATCATACATTACATCGGGGACGAAACGTGGGGACGAGCGGGAATAACCCGCCAAGCCATGGGTGTGAGGGATGTCGTTTAAAAATCTCTCCATCGTGGGCTGGAAGGGTAAATTTTTAAACCACGACCGACAAAAACCTTTCAAAAACACTACATCGGTTTTGAACGCACTTTTCTAAAGTTAGACATCAACCTTTTCATTTTAGTAAAGGGTGACTGATTTGATCGGTGCTTTGGTGGCTTACTCTCAATCTGGCTTCGCATAGAATGAGAGATGAGAGAGTGCCTCGAACACTTAAGTGAACAAAGAATGATTGAGAAAAAGTATGCGTAAGTAAGGTTAGTAAGATGTAATGGAAGCACATTTTCATCGTTTGTTTATAACTTTGTTTTTGAGACATAGTCTCCACATTCAATAACTAGCGTCATGGCACGCTTCCGTCTGGTAGTTATACCCATACCTATAGGCCGTTTGTAACGGTCCTTAGGTAAACTGACTGATTCCTTTGTACATAGTTAGTTTAATTGTACATTTTGTTTAATAAATATACCATATTTAATAACTAACACAAACCAGATATCATAATATCTCAGTTCAGGGCAAACTAGTAGTTACACTTTATTTATTATCATGTTTTATTTTATAAGTGTATTGTACATTAAAGTAGGTATTTGAATTAATTTATTCGTTCATAGAATGTTTGCCTACTATATTCTACAGGAAATAATTTCGCAATACCAATACCATGGCGTCATTGTTGGTGCTATAGCTATGACGGTTACAGAGAGAACAGCTGTGGATATTTCGGTTCCTTTATTGAGAACTATGCCACAGATGCGAAAAGATAGCTCACTAAACATATTTAATGCGTTATCTTGTTCCCATATTACACGTTTGTGTGTTTGGTGTCCGCCTGGCTAGCTACCACCATATTACCTATTTCTTCTTAATTCAGAACAACAATTCTAAAAAAAAAATGTTGTGTTCCGGCATTTAGAGGTGAGATAGTCAATTCCTCAGTTAGTTGAGGATTCCGAGTGAAGTGCGTCTCCACCTTCGGCCTTATCTCAACTTGTAACCAGGTGAGATGAAGGCCAAGCGCTTCCCCGTCGTACAATAAAGGATTGATGATACCTGAAGTGGCTCAGCTTCAGCAGTCATATCTTACACAATACTGAAGCATTTACTTTGATATGCATTTATGTTATATTTCAGGATTGATGCTAGAACGAGAGTGTGGCGAGAACACGATACATACAATTTTGTCTAAGTATAGAAAAAAAAACAAACTTGACTCTAATAATACCAAAAATGATCGCTATTCAATAAATACGGCCAATTAAGCCTTGATACTTTGCAAAGTAAATTAACACAGTATGTAGCAGACGATTAAGGCTTACATTTTTAAAACGAATATTTGTTTTACCGTAAAAAGTTAAAACGTTGAAATTCGCGTGTAGTTCTATCATATGGTTAATCGCCGTGGCTGAGCTCACAGCAATGTCATTATTATGACATCATTATTATAGGTGTATACTAGGTGCTGGACCTTCATCTCACCTGATTTTTCAATAACTTTATATGAAAAAAGGTGGAAGCGCACTTCACCCGGAATTCTCGACAAACTAAGGAACTGGCTATCTATAAATGTCGGAACACCACAATTTAAGAATTTTTGCTAGCCAGGCGGGCTTAAACAAAGTCCTACCACCAACCAAAACCAAGCACAATAATGTACTCTTGGGGAGCGAGCCCGGGACCTCTGGATCTGAGACCAGCGGACAACCAGACCTCAGAGGCGGTTAATAACATAGCATACAGAGAAAACATACAAACAGAAGGAGGGTTTTCTGTAGCAGTCGGGTAAAGCAAGAGTGAACTAACTACCTATCTAACTTCTGTGGCTTACTATAACACGTAGGATGCACATTCGGTCGGACCCTACAAGCGAATTAATTAGAACGCCCCGAAGCGAATATTAAATGTTGGCAAATAGACTTATTAGTCCGATGGACTTACACGCCTCGACACGGCAATAATGAGATTAGCTCGGCTTAGTACGTTACGTACATGATATTGTGCTTTGATTTTGCCGAGACCCTAAAGTAGTTAGCCAGAGCTAAAGTATTTTTGGCTTTTAGGGCCAGACTTTTTGTCCGTGTGGAGCCGTGCCCTGTGGGTTTTCAAAATATTGCGGGGCTTTTGATTGAGGCACCACGTGACCTGGCTAGCTCTTATTTAGGCCAGCGAATTAGCATACCTATTCAGTATGGCAATGCATTCAGTGTATTAGACACCCTTCGTATGGTACTGGTCTGAAACAGTCGAGCTACCTATAGGCCGTTTGTAACGGTCCTTAGTAACCCGACTGCTTCCCTTGTAGGTGGGTAGGTAGTTAGTTAAAGTTGTAGCTACATATTATTTATAATTGTTAATATATTACCTACCTATATTCTTCTAATATATGAACGTGATACGACGTGTGTTGAAACGATTTTGACAGAACATTCATTGGAAGATAGCTGATGTTTGCTAGGGTTCCGTGCATATAAATAAAACCCATGAAATCCACATTTTTAAAAGTTACTTGTTGTGGTATTACAATGCATTAGCACAGGGTTTTGGGTGATTCTCACAGGATAACGGTTACAAAGGATCAGCATAGATAATCAGCGTGGCAATGCAGCCAGTAAGGCACGCTTCCATTTAGTACTGGTCTACATGGTGGTCAACAACAGTTGAACTACGTTTGTAACGGTCTTTAGGTAACCCGACAGCTCTCCCATCTTGAATGAATGTGACCCATTATAAGCAATTTTCTACCCACTATGGGCCAAATTTATAGCATATCTAATACAGATTCGGATACAAAACCATTTTGAAAATCACGAAGTGTGTACATTCTTTTTTTTATTTTATTGCACGACGGGTAAGCACTTGGCCTTTATCTCACCTGGTAGTAAGTTGAGATAAGGCCGAAGGTGGAGGCGCACTTCACCCGGAATCCTTAACAAACTGAGGAATTGGCTATCTTACCTGTAAACGCCGGAACAACAAAATCTTAGAATTGTTATTATGGTGACAGAATTAAGTAAGATAGTGGTAGCTAGCCAGGCGGACTTAAACGAAGTCCTACCACCAACCAAACCAAGCACAATATATTGTACATGGGGATCGAACCCGGGCCCTCTGGATCTGAAATCGGTGGGTACCACTAGATCACGGATGCGGTTAAAAATTCGTGCAGGCTATACACATAATACGTACGAAAATAAATAAATGATTCGTTGGTTATAAATATTCAAGTTAAGGAAAATCCAAGACAGCGGTGGCTTTGTGCCCTGCACTAATAGAAATAAATAATATATTTCACCTACTATACTAATCTCTACAGAGGTCCAACATCCAACACGCATAAAACACTCTTACGTCCAGCGCTTGACCGATAAAAGGCAAGATAAATCTCAATGAAGGTGCTCTGTGCCGCGCGAATGAATGATTAAAGGGCGGCGTTCCTTCATTTGTTTTCACTTTAGGTCGGAATACGGCGTGTAGGTGTAGTGTGCTTTACTGCGTAAAGGAAAATTACATCGCCCGTGGGAACGTACTAGAGTATATCATCATTAGAGACTGGGACTCGGCGGCGGCGCTCGGCGGCGGCGTTCGGCGGCGGCACAGGCTGGGGACATGCGTCTTTATAAAACATTCAAACTAGACAAACAAGTTCATAAAATATCAGAAACAGAAATGAATAGAATCTTATGGATAGGTTTGATTGTGAGATCAGCTATATCGCGATACGTAGGTAAATATATATTTAATGCACTCAGGATTTTAATTTACATTCGTGAAACTGCAGTATAATAATAATTGAAATAGATTTATAGAAAATTATTTATCAATGTTATAATGACACAAAAATTAACTAGTAGTTGGCCCCGAACTGAGATCTCGTTATGGTCTTAGGTATATAACGTTGTTCGAGGTTCTCTCTTGTTTGTAACTCTTATTACATACAAAGCCAGAATGAGAGCAATGCACCGGCCGTATGTCATAGTAGGTGGGTAGAATACAATAAGTGAATACTTCACCCCTTATTAACATGAACATGAAAGACACCAACCTTTGATGTTTTTGTGAAAAGTGCTCTCAAACCGTTGCCTTAGACGTCGTGGTTGAGAGATCTGCCTCTCTAGCCCACGGATGTCGTTAAGTCAACCAAGGGGCATCACCAAAAAAGCAGCAACATTTTTCTGTGTGTAAACAAAACTTTAACTGTGAGCACCAATTTTTATCGACACCCTAGTTTGACAACCCTATTGAGTGAATAACGAAAAATAATTAGACCAGTTTTATTGAGATTCCGAATACTTATTATTTTGACTAGACCTGACCTTAAAAACCACCCCTAATAAAGGGTAAATTAACCAATTTTGTAATATGCAGTCTAAACCCCCATTTCATATGATAATTCACAATTCACAAATTCGAATTTTTCGTCGTTGATCTTATTACTCTAAACGCACCCATTTGTTACAAAAACCACCCCTTATAAAAAGTAAAATATGTATTATTTTAATACGCACCCGATACTCTTTCAAATGACACCCCATTAGCCAAAAATCTTCATGTCACATTTAACACCCCTATTTCTCAAAAACTACCCTAGTGTCAAAAAAATCCTTATACCGATTGATGGGTATTAATATATTGTCTGCATATTAAACATTTTGAATAGATTGGAAATCCATTCAAAAGATATGGACGAAAAATTGATTTTCTTTTCACCCCAATATCGCAAAAACTACACCACTTATCATAAATCCCCCGCGACGATCAATTTCTATTTATGTTATCTCTTTACAGTTTAAATTTCACCAAAATCGGATAAGCCGTTCGACAGTTATGCCGTCACAAACATTGCCACATACATACATACATTCATACATACAGTGCCGGATTTCCCAACTTAACTGATAGATCTCGTTTGCTTCGCTCACTCGATCAACAACCCACGACGGGACTCGAATCCGCGTCTAAAAGAAGAAAGCTTTATTGTTAATGTTTTGAGCAAGTGCAATCACTTGAAATACAAAAAATATTTTTTTATTGTTCACCAATATAACACCAGTGGGCGGTATTATCATACAAACATATAATTAAACAGTATGGCAAAGGCGAGCATAACCCTAGAAAAAGCAAAACTTAGCAAACCTTAGCAAACCTAGGTAGAGAGAGAAACAAGATTAAATAGATGGGAAATGTGTTCAACATTAATAAATAGCATAGGTACCTAACATAGGCATAATACGATAAACTACATTATGTCATACATAACAATCATACTATATACACAGCATTATATCACAATTTATTATAATGATTAAACATTTCATTAGATTATACGGCAATTAATTAACTCAGTAGACTAATAAAGCCCCTCCAGAGAGATCTGATTGTCCAAACATTTACTAGTAACTACGCATCAATATCAAATGGCTGTGTTGAACCAACAATTTTCTACGAATCATTTGAGTTTATGAGTTCGAGTCAAAAGTCAATATAAATAACAAGAAGGTACCTTACGAAGGTCGAAGCTACCAAGAAACAACCTAAAGCCTCATCACTCTGGATGAAGCTTGATGTAGCATTCATGTAATCTACGTCGTCGAAAATTTGTGGTCGGATCGACCTAGTAGTTCTGCAACTTACCGAGAGATGGTGCTGCTATTAAGTAAACATAATTATTTTTTATTATTGAAAGGCGGGAAGCGTTTGGATATCATTTCACCAGGTTAAAAGTCAAGCTGAGGCCGAATGTGGAGGCGCACTTCACCCAGAATCCTCAAAAATCTGAGGAACTGGCATCTACCTCTATCTTGCCTCATTAAGAATTGTTATTATGGCGACAAAGTCATACCACCAACCAAACTATGCACAATATTGTACCCCACAGGGGATCGAACCCAATACCTCTTAGGTCTGATATCGGTTGGTAAACTACTAGTCCAAACTTAAGCTTATGTAGCCAGTAGGTAGGTACACCTGGAGTTTGTAGGTGTTTAGTACGGGCATGAAGTAAAATAAAATGTGGAGTAAACAACATTGTAAGATAGACAACACGAACTAGCAAAGATTTTTATCATATGGGTATTATTAGGTAGATTTAGTACCTTTTACCTACCTTGTTTGTTTCAGGTAGGTATTACAGGCATTAAATAAATAAATATATATACAATAAAGATTTTATACGTCTACAGATAGACCACCTCAATATTTTTTTTTTAGTATCTAATTATTAGATATTTTGTAATGTATTTCATATTTTGATGTTATTAATAAGTGCATACCTATATGTACTTATTAATAACATCAAAATTACCTATACTTACATTAATGTTTATTTTAGTACTTTAGTACACCACTTTATCTGCTCTTAGCTATCCATCGTTCCAAAGGTTGCCTGGAGGAGATCGCTTTTAGCGAAAAGGCCGCACATTGTACTTAGTTTAAGTGTTTTTCTTGCTTGTCTGTTTATTTTGTTTTTTTTTGTGTACAATAAAGAGTTTATCTATCTATCTACAACTATAAGTATATAAGTAAGGATTATACCCTGTGCAGTGCAGGTAATATGTGAAGGTGTCATACGTGCCGTGACGATACATAGCAGTGCGAGGATGTAGTGAGTGTCGTGTGCCGCAGTGTGAACACTGACTCATCTGTTTCCAATAAACAAGTGAGGGTAGTTGGAGAAACTACCTCACAACGACGACGACTGTAGCAGCGAGTACTTCAGTCTACCCGTGACCGCGGCCGTTGTAACGCGGTCGAAACTGTCGGGAATATAAAAAGGTACGCGATGAAGACCCATTTTTGTTATTAATTACACATAATAATTTTTGAATGACGACAGATTCACGCGTGGAAATTTCTGTAATTTCTTTGTACTTTTAGGTTGTGTAACAGCCCAGATGGTAGACTTTTACGAGCTACCACCAGGCGTTTGGCATGGCTCTTTACCGACCACTACTATATGAGGAAATGGGCGGGGGCACCTGCAGAAAATCCCAGGTGAAAGGTGGTCCAAAACAATAACAAACTGGTACCCGTTACATAAAACACGGAAGAAAGGAAGACCATATAAAAGATGGGACGATGACCTAGTAAAAACAGCGGGAAAAACCTAGAGCAGAGCCGCTAAAGACAGAATGAGGTGGAATGAGCTGAAGGAGGCATTGCCGCGAAAGGCGGCCCCTTACAACTATGAATAAATTGATATATTGATATAATATTGGGAATAGCATATCCATAACACCTAGATATAAATAGTTAGGAATAAGTATTGAATAAGCTTTAGGTTTAATTTATGTAATTTAGAATTAAGTAAATAGATATGCAAGACTGTGTAAGGAAAAATAAAAGCTTTTTTATCTTATCTTTATTTACTTATGAGTCCCCGGACCAACGGCCTCCGGAATCATCATACTTATCGGAAAATCAGATGATTCATGCCAAACTGGGAACAAACATCACAAAGATATGCCACACCGGGTTTTGAGCCCAGGACTTCCATATCACATCGTTGTGTTAAGATAGCCAGTTCCTCAGTTGGTTGAGAGTTCCGGGTGAAGTGCGCTTTCACCTTCGACCTTATCATAACTTGGAAATCAGATGAGATGAAGGTCAAAAACAAATGAAAAAGACGGATTTATTTATCCCACACTAATTTATACACCATAAAAATTCCAATACATATACATACGGTATATGTTCTGTATACGAGTATATATAGTTAACGCTGGCTAATAAATACCCTCTTTAATGAACACATAATTATACAATCGGTAAAAAATAAAACACGCTATGAACACGAAAATACAAAGATATAATAAATAAGAGCTACCGAACATGATATTACAAAGGAAGACAGGTACAAGCAATAAACTCACCGGGTAACGGTGCAACGCTGGTTTGCAGTCAGGACCCAGATCGGGAGTGACTTTATCATGAGAACCAGCGTACCCATCGAGATACATCACATAGATACAAAACCATTTAGAAAATTATGAAGTACCTACATAATAGTGCAGGTGACTACATAAAATCATTTGAAATAAATATTGTACCGCCGCCTGTGTGATCTAGGTCCACCGGTGTCAGATTTAGAGGTCCCGGGTTCGATCCTCGGGGGGAGTGCCTATTCAGGCACTCCCCCCGAGGATCTTAGAGGTAAGATAGCCAGTTCCTTAGACTGTTGAGGATTCCGGGTGAAGTGCGTGTTCCACCTTCGGCCTAATCATAACTTGAAAAAAAAAAAAAGCCAAGCACTTCCTCGTTGGACAAAATAATGATCATAAAATTTCTTTAGGTATGCGACATAATAGTCCACAGTGTTAGTGAGAAAAACTTAATTTTATGGGTTAATACTTAATAACTAAATCAGATTTCATCCTCTGGGGATAGCTTCCACAACAGAGGACACGAATAATTGTTTGCAATTTTATTTAGGATGCTGTTGTTGCTCGCGCGCACTCTGTTTAGTAGAGGCCGTCTTTTTCTGCCAGATGGCGTCAAAAGTATCTGTGCGCGCATCAGCGAACATACCAGAAGCGCGGGTACCGCAACAGCGTCCTAAGAGCATTATTGTATTGGACCCGCAGAGCATTGTAAGCCTTTTGTGTATGCTGAAACCACAGACTCCCAGAGTACATGTACAAAAAAAATATCTTACCGGGCTAGAAGTCAAATACAAGTAGGTAGGTAATCTCATCGCAAACTGCTGCGGCAGCTGCGGGTTAACTTAGATATATTGCTAAACTCTTTGTACATCCCATATCCCCCTAGTTTATTGGGTATTTGCCATTATTTGTAGCGCTTAATTTTCACTTGCTTCTAATTAACTCCAGCTCGGCTTTCAAGTTATAGAACGGGAGTTTGAAGTTCGATAAACAAAACTTGGGGCTAGAATATAAAGCCAAACTTCGGAGACTACAGCAAAATATGGGTGCTAGAGATGACTACAACGGCTTTTGGAAACATTTTTTACTTAGTTACTGTATTGCTTTACAATATTTAATGACGATCACTACCTCTATAGACCATATTATTCATTTTGTTTTACATTGTAAAACACATGTACTTATATAAGATCTTATTATACAGGTAATGTGCTATGTATTCTACCCTATTGGGTGTAAATATTTTTTGAAATTCGATATTAATTTGAAGTAATGTTGATTTAAGTAAAGTATATCAAAAGTAAAACATAATATAAGTTAATTAATTCTTGCACTCAAAAAAATGTCATTGAATAAAACGTCATGTTAATTAAATATTTGTCAAATTTGTTCTAAATGTCATAAAGTCCTTCGAGCTAATAACAAAAACACCTATTTAGCTACTACTATAATAATAATAATAATAATACCGAAACTAGGCCGTTTGTAACGATGTAATCTGACTGATTCCTTTGTACTGTAGTGTTTGTGAGGTAAAAAACATTTTTCGAAAAAAAAAAAAAGGGATATAGTTACAATTGTAAATAGTTAGTTTGATTGTACTTTTTATTGAATAATAATAAATATCACAGGACATTAATTTCACACAGCGCTTTATTATTACATATTACTTAGACCTACCTTGAGTTTGCGGCCCATGTTTTGTATATATATAGGTAGGTAATTGACTGAGCGAGCGAAGCGTCTCAGTTTTGAGATTACCCAAAAATGCTTTTCTCCGCTGTCTGTCGGCTGCCGGCTGTTGGTTTGTTCTCGCCTACAGGTCGCATTATTCAACCGATTTTGATGACAATTGGCACACATGTTCTATGATTTATTTAAATTTTTCAATCGATCGCTATTTTTGAATGGGATGGGGGGAAAAGAGGAGAAATTTACTAGTTTTTTTTTTTTAATTTATACTTACGTTTACTTATTAGACTACGCAGTCCTCTCCGCCTTTGCAAGACAAATCCGTAGACACCCGCCAGGTTTATCTCTTAAGACTAAGGAAACGCGAGTAAACTCATAAAGCTTATACCCCTATTGCTTATTACCTGTTTAACAAGCCTCATAGCTCAGTTGGTAGTAACTGTGCTTTCTGCGCTTTAGGCTGTGGGTTCGATTCCCACCCAGGACAAACATTTGTGTGATGAATAGATGTTTGTTCTGTGTTTGGGTGTTGTATTGTATGATAATTACCTATGTATTTACAAAAAAAGATTTTAAGTATTCTATTCGTAATATTGTTCCCATATTACTATGCTTAGTTTGGGGCTAGATGGCGTTGTGTGAAATGAATGTTCTTTTGCTCAAAAGTCTAAAAAGATTATATTACTGCATGGTTATAAGGGCTTGCGAGGTCTAATGTTCTCACAGAACCACTAGTTATAGTACGTGACGGGTTGCCAGCCCAAAGTCTGTATTGCTTTTACCTTTGGCCTTATCATAACTTGAAAAACCAGGTGAGATGAAGACATCGCTTCCTCGTCGTACAATAAAAAAAAAACTTTTGAGTGATCAGATGTGAATCCTTGAAGAGGAAAAATTCGTGAGACTGATGTTACTTTTAATTTCTTACTTGAAATATAGGTAAGTACCTAACAATCAATAGTAAAAATACCTATGTGAAAAAAGTTTAGAGTGATTGGTATGTTTTGTATATTCTCACTAACTGTATCGTTGTCTACACTTTAAACTCTTTCATTTGATATTCATTTAAATGGGGATTCACAAAAATTACATCACCCGCTATCTTGTTGCGACGGCCATTTTGAAAGTATACATATTACAATATTGAGTATTTCAAATTATATTTTGTTTGCATTAATAAAAGTGTAGGTGCCTATGCATAATTTAACTCAATCGGATGTCACAAAGTAGTTAAATTTCAGCATGCTAGAATTGACCTAAATAAACTTACATACCTACATTGCAAAGGGGTGACCAGATCAAAGCCTGCAACGACGACGTATTTATTTAGATATGTTTTGTATCGTAAATTTCAATATTACCTTATTATTTTGTATTATGTAGGTACACCCTTCTACCATCAACCGTATTTGTGCTATCCTTTCTATCACAAACTTTCCTCCTGTTGTCTGGAAGAGATCGCTTTCAAGCGATACGACCGCCTATTGTAGGTCCTGTTTACTTTAGTTTTAAATTGACAATTGTTCTATATGTTTTTGGTGTACGACAAAGAATTTTCATTCATTAATTCATTCAGACAACGTTCTGCTGTGGGGAGTACTATTGTGCATTTTCCTGTGGTAAAAATAACCCTTTTTTTTTTTTTTTATGCGGAGAATGCGTTTAGGCACCATAGCCTCGTTGGGGACGAGGCCGTGTGTGGGAGTCCACCCGTCCTAGCGACAGGCAATACCCACTAAACTCCGCAGTGACCCGCTATCGCCGAGTGGTGGTGTCGTGGGAATCCGGCTAAAGCCTTTACCGCCACAACACCACAAGCGATTGCCCCTTTACAGGGGCCCCACAGGCCCCCCCAGTGTGACTGGGGGGGGATGGCGGGAACAGCTGGGTCGCCAGGCTGTTACCGCCGTTCGACGGGGATGAGGGCCTGTGCAATGGAGGCCGGTTGAACGCCCCTACGTTCCCGGCCTCCAGGCCCCCATCGAAACCATCAATGCCCGACAGGGTGGCCGAGTTGACCCTCCCTGCCGCGCCGCCAGCCTTGAAGGCCGGCCATCCCACGACCCGGAGGTCCGCTGAGTCCCTCACTGGGACTCCCCGCCACGCGGACGACCGCCTGTCCATCCACTGTGCCCTATGCTAACTTCATAGGGACACGTGGAGGACACCCTCGTGTCGGATTATTCGCTGCCGTCGATCACTTCCCACAAGTGGGAAGTGATCGACGGCACCCAGGGTACACCACGAGGAGGTTATCCGACCCAGTACCCCTGGTAAAAATAACCCTTTTTTTTTTTTTTTTTTTATGCGGAGAATGCGTTTAGGCACCATAGCCTCGTTGGGGACGAGGCCGTGTGTGGGACTCCACCCGTCCTAGCGACAGGCAATACCCACTAAACTCCGCAGTGACCCGCTATCGCCGAGTGGTGGTGTCGTGGGAATCCGGCTAAAGCCTTTACCGCCACAACACCACCAGCGATTGCCCCTTTACAGGGGCCCCACAGGCCCCCCCAGTGTGACTGGGGGGGGATGGCGGGAACAGCTGGGTCGCCAGGCTGTTACCGCCGTTCGACGGGGATGAGGGCCTGTGCAATGGAGGCCGGTTGAACGCCCCTACGTTCCCGGCCTCCAGGCCCCCATCTAAACCATCAATGCCCGACAGGGTGGCCGAGTTGACCCTCCCTGCCGCGCCGCCAGCCTTGAAGGCCGGCCATCCCACGACCCGGAGGTCCGCTGAGTCCCTCACTGGGACTCCCCGCCACGCGGACGACCGCCTGTCCATCCACTGTGCCCTATGCTAACTTCATAGGGACACGTGGAGGACACCCTCGTGTCGGATTATTCGCTGCCGTCGATCACTTCCCACAAGTGGGAAGTGATCGACGGCACCCAGGGTACACCACGAGGAGGTTATCCGACCCAGTACCCCTGGTAAAAATAACCCTACCCCAGCCAGCCCAGCTCCTTAAAGTAAGTAGACCAGCGCCCTTAAGGCGTACGTCAATTGGTTATCAACTTCAACTTCAATTTTGACATTCAAAACGTAGCCTAGACTTCAACTGTCACTTTGGTTATATTTCTGACATATTCTGTCTGTGTGGAAACTTTCCGTTTTTGTAAATAGAAACGCACCATAGACATTAAAAAGCTAGGCGAGTTTAATTGGAGCCAAAAAGTTTAGTTGGTTAATCAGGACTGATTCAAGCGGCGCGGCGGTCGTGGGTCGAATAGTTGAGTTTCCAGTTTCAGTTTTCACCTCAGCCTTGGCGTGGGCCTAAAAGGGAATATTAAAATTTATTCAATTTGCATAGGTTAATTGACCGTTTATTTTGCGAAACTACGTGGGCAAGGCTCCACGCTGTGACACAATTTGATTATGTTTAAATGTGCCGTACAATTTAATTTAGTTTAGGTGGGTACAGTTTGTGAACTGTTGATAGGAAAAACAAAATTGCTTGTAGTTTTTATGACGAAAACTATTTGTTCATCATCATCATTATCAACAGCCTGATTTCACCCACTACTGGGTAAGTATAGGTATATGTATGTGCCACGTATAGAACGGTATTGTGGCAGTATTCTCCAGGGGCTTACGAGGTTTCGTCATCTTCGGCCCATATTTCTATACCCGTTTCTTGGTAGACATACCATCATCGCCTTGCCCCATCTTTCATTCACATCGCCAGTTGTCCGGCCCTGAGGACACCGAAGTACCCTTAGTTTGCACTCTCCAGTATAAACACAGTTTGCTGATAATTAAACAAATGCCTATCCGATTCAACAGAATTTATTCAAGTATAATTGTATAGGGATAGTGTAAGTTTGCGTCACTATAATTTATCTTCAAAATAAATCAATCTATGTAATACCATGTTCGTAACGTCGAGATTTGAAGACGAACTAAGTTTAGACATTGAAAAAGAATTGGATGTAATAGCTTTACATCTTCTTAATACACAATTAAAATCGCTGCAAAATTTGATACTCTGCTTTCCATTCGTCCGTCTGTTTGTCAACCTAGTCAGTTGAAATTTTCACAGAGTGTGTCTATTGCCGCTATAACAACAATCATAAAACGTGATTTTTTGCCTTGAAATGTCGGTGAAACCCTCAGTGTGCGTGTCTGTACTTGGCCGGTGTATTTACTCGAAGACGGTTTAAAATTATTATTTTTTTGTTTGACAGGGTATACTTTACCGATGATCCCAATGACTTCAGGTCAGGATCTGATGATGGGATCCTGAAAAAAATCGAGGGAACTCTTGAAATATTACAGGCGCAAAAAAACGGACCACATATAGGATCACGCGTCTTTCTGTCTGTCCGTCCATCTGTCATCAACATAATTGGAAAAAAATACGTCATCCAGGTAAACGAAATTTTATCATATTCTTCATGTAAGTTTTCTTTTTAGTTTTTAAAACGTGATTATAATTTGTCAAATTTGTCAATTTTATTAATTGGCACTGAGAGTTCGTGTATTTAGACCATAGACGATATTATAACGATACTCTAGAAAGACCTAACCGTAAAGTAAATAATATATTTCTCAAAATTATGAATTATTCTAGTGGCAGAATATCTTGCCAGGGTGAATCTACGGCTAAAAAATTTTGCAGGATTTCCTGCCAAGGTGTATCAAGCGGCTAAGTATTCTGTTGCTATCCTCCTTTGTAACAACTTGTACCTTGAATCTATTGCTAAAATTATCGTCTGTGTAAGCTGTTGATGTCTATAATATTGAACACCTGTTTTAAATGAACCTAAACACACGATTATCTACTGAATATTTTACTAATCAAAGTATTTTAAAGCATATGATCACAATTATAATCCTTTAATTATGTATACTTCAATTCAACTTCTTTAATTATTTACGGTCTTCTTCTTTGAGTCCGTTGTTTGAGCAGACCTGGTGACCTGTAATACAGGTTTTTTTTCGAAAAACTATCTCAGGTACCAGTCCCTCACTAAACAGGTTCAATGTCACCTGAGCCAATTTTAAATAATTGTTGTTATTACCTCCCTACTAATAAGTACCTGTTTGTGTGAGAGACAATAAATAAATATTTATTATTATATCGGCTGTACGATTTAATTATAAATAGATGTCACCACTGGAAATATTTGCACGCGCTATATCTACTTTATTAAAATATTTTGCAGTAAGTTTTAGTTTTTTTCAACTTTCAACTTGTTAAATTCAAGCTGAAATTTACTAAAATCTATTTTGCACTCACAGAGCCTGTAAAACTATCTTAAAAGATATCCAAACGGTTAGCGGACCTTTTATTGAAATTGTTTTGTAAGGTTCACAATAATAACCGATTAGACCGCTGTAAATAAGTAGATTAGTGAGTTAAATAAAGAAATGAGACACTAATTAGTCTCGAGGGATTAGACATTCGAGCATGCAGCCATTAAACAAATTAGGTGGCGTAATGTACATCTACAGGCTGGTTCACAATAAGCGGTCTCACAGCTTAGTTGGTGGTAACTCTGCCTTCAGCGCTGTAGACCGTGGGTTCGATTCCCACCCGGGCAAACCGCGATTGCGTCACGCTACTTCTAATCGTGAACTTACTAATTAAGTTTCTAGATTACATGTATGCTGATTATAAGGATATAATTTAGTTCCCATTATTACAAGTTTTACTTAGTTTGGGACTAGTCCAATGTCCTGTAATATTTATTTGTTATAATTATTATTATTTAAGGTGTCTAGATTTACATCTTTATTCAATAAAATGTACAATAAAACTAACTATGTATAAAGGAATCAGTCAGATTACCTGAGGACTGTTACAAACGGCCTATAGGTAACTCAACTGTTCCAGACCAGTATCGGTACTAGTACCAGTAGGCGGAAGCGTGCCCAAGACACTGGCTGCATTGCCACGCTGAATAGCTATGCTAATTCGCTGGCCTAAATAAGAGCCAACCCTTGGGTCAGGTGTCGCCTCAATCAAAAGCCCCGCAAGATTTATGAAAACCCCGAGGGCACCGGCTCCCCACGGACCCAAGGTCTCCAACCCAAAAGGCTCAAATAGGTAAGCTCTGTCGAGACCACTATATTTGCGCCTTTTGTGATCCTCGGCCGAATCTGCCGCTGCACCAGCCCTAACTAATGTCCCAGGCAGATGAGATGACTATTTAAGGTACATATTGCTATGGGCTGTAGAATTAATTACATAAGAACATAAGATTATTTTTTCTATCGTTGCCTGAAATAAAATTGAAACATGTTACCTAGATACCTACTACTGAAATAATTTGATTTGACTCTCTTCTGTCATGTTCTTTACGTTGGCATTAATGTTTTAAGTAGAATGTCGAGATTTCTTCTGAACATGGATACAATTAGGGATAAAAAGATATTTATGTACAAGTATATAATTTTTCTGTGTTTACTGGTTTTAACTGTTCGCTTATTTTAATTCTAGAGCTATGAAGGCTCAGTTTCCTAAAATAATGAAGCCCTATACAAATAAATGGCTGAACAAACTGTCTCATGGTGTTTCAGAGAGGTAACCGATGCCCTCACTTTACTTCATCCTTATCTGATTCATGAAATGAAATATATTACAGATTCTACAACAAATAAATCCCGGGAGTATGAGGGAGAATTTACTTGAACTGAAAAGAAAACTGGTAAAACAAGATGGCGCCGCGCGGAGGCCGGTGATTTGACCACAGAAAATATAATGCTATTTATAAATATCAAAGTCAACATATCTCATACATAACATCAACATACTCATCAAAGTAAATATTTAGATATGGCATAAAAACGGATCTACACGATCAGGCAAATCAATTTTGCCAAAAGATTTTTATCTAAGCCATGCATTTGGTTGTAATTTGTTCCGAGCTTTCGATACAACTTTCGAAAGACGAGATCATTATTTTTATGTTTTCCATAGTAAGGATGTTCCGAATTATTCGGAAGACTATCGCATCGTTTCGATTGTATCGAAATCGTTTTGCCGAGTAGAGGTGCAGGTTACGCAATAGTTGGCGTCGCGATTCATCTCGCACATGCTAGATTCATACAGTTGGATTTAAATATACCGCATGACTCGGCAGCCGGACATTATTGAATATTGAATATACAGTGAGTTAACACCTATAATAGTGATGTGATTCAGATGTGTATTTTAAAATGTGTATTTTGTAGTGTGCTTTAGAGTTATTGGTTTGGTGCTGAATAAATTGGTCCTAATTTTAGTAATAATTGGTTACTTTAAATT
The DNA here is from genome assembly GCA_951394065.1 of Venusia cambrica. Taxonomy (NCBI): domain Eukaryota; kingdom Metazoa; phylum Arthropoda; class Insecta; order Lepidoptera; family Geometridae; genus Venusia; species Venusia cambrica. The sequence continues at coordinate 3,035,548 of OX596044.1, read as the reverse complement.
TTAGAAACCCCAGCTCATAACAATATGAATCACCCTTTATAAGCACTCTACATTATTGTGTAGCTATTCTAATTACATTTGGTAAAAGTTATTTTTTGCACTTGATAAGTTTTTAGGTAGAGCAAGGAACAAAACACAGCAAAATGCTTTATATTTTGTTATTGGTTTATTAAAAATATCGAACAATAGGGAATATACTGTTCGAATATCGAACGATATATTCCCTATTGTTTTGTTTTTTGTGTACAATTTTTATTTTTTTAAATAAACAGAAGACATCCGCGCCCAAATTAAAACCGCATATTTAACAAATTAATGAATGCATCAATTAAAACTATTTACTGTGCAACAAAATAGTATGGGACATAACGAAAAGAACTCAAGCAGTACAATAGCAGTACAATGAGCGGTCTTATCACTTACGAGCGATCTGACTATAAGACTGTCTGGAAGAGATCGCTGTACAATGGAGAATGAAGGAGGATGATATAAGTTTGGTTGATGGTAGAAGAGTGTACATAATAAAAGGGGAATTAATAAATATTTTGAATTCAAAAAACTTAACTTATTTGAATAATTACATAATACTAATAATAATTATAAAATAATGTATATAGAAAAAAGGAAAGAAAGAAAAACATTTAAATGGCACAGTATAGGTACAATAAATACCTAATAATTGATATTCACCTATCTTACCTAGTCTACCTATTACGGCACATGAGATACAGTCTGCTGACGTCGGTTTAGACGAACGAAGGAAGGTCGGATGGTGGGACGGACAGTGGAGACTTAAGTGCTTATTACACCATCTGATATTAACGATGCTAGGTCATCTAGTAATGCAAGTGTAATCGCACTTAGCCAGCTAGTATCCTAGTTAGCAAGAAAAATGTGGCTACCGTCCTTGATCCTTGTTAGCTTCCGATATTACGGATGGTGTAACAGTTAGCTTCGTAATTTACCTTCCAACATTCAGTCGTTCTAGTTAAGATCTAGGATAGGAAGCTTTTTAGACGCTTCTAATTACACCGTCCTAAATTGCATCCGTAATATTGGATGCTAACTACGAGCTAGGACGGTAGCCATCTCACTTGCATGCTAGCTAGGATGCTAGGAGGCTAAGTGCTTGCATGAATCTAAGTGGCTTGATGACCTAGCATCCTTCATTTATGAAGGTGTTATAAGCACTTTTGTAATAGGGTTACCGCCTCTGTGGTCTAGTGGTTCAACCCACCGATCCCGGGTTCGATTCCCATGGGAGTACAATATGTTGTGTTTGGTTTGGTTGGTGGTAGGATTTTGTTTAAGTCCGCCTGGCTAGCTACCACCATCTTACCTAATTCTGTCGCCATAATAAAAATTCTTAAAAAAATTGTTGTGTTCCGGCATTCAGAGGTAAGATAGCCAGTTCCTCAATTGAGGATTCCGGGTGAAGTGCGCCTCCATCTTCGGCCTTATCTCAACTTGTTACCAGGTGAGATGAAGGCCAAGCGCTTCCTCGTCGTACAATAAAATAAAAAAGAAAACGGTCCTGTTGCCACCGTTGTATAACGGAACCCTGAATCAGAAAAATATTGGCATTTTCCTCTGTAAGCAAAATAAGGGTGGAAGTAGAATAGAACCAGTGCACTCTTTGATTGCAACTAAAGTGGCTATTTTCAACTTTGAAGCCAGGTGAAGTTTTAACAGCCTCATAGCTCAGTTGGTAGTAGGTTTGCCTTCTGCGCTGTAGGTTGTGGGTTCTATTCCCAGCCAGCAAAAACATTTGTGTGATGAATATAGATGTTTTTTATGTATTTGGGACACATATGGGATGAATATAGATGTTTTTTATGTGTCCCAAACACATATCTATATTCATCACACAAATGTTTGTCCTGGATGGGAATCGAACCCACAACCTACAGCGCAGAAGGCAGACCTACTACCAACTGAGTTATGGACTGTTGAAACTGTTGTATTGTTTGATAAGTATGTATTGATAAAACAAAAGTGTTGAATTATTCTATCCGTAATCTTGTTCACATATGACAAGCTTTGCTTAGTTTTGGGCTAGATTGCGTTATGTGAAATTCGTCCTGTAATTAATTTATTTATAAAAAAAAACATTATCTCTTTATCCTATCGTTAACCAGCTTTTTGAAGGCTTCATACTTGAATAGTATAGTTAGCTGTACCGTGGCTGTGCCTGTCCTATAGATAAATAACCTGTCAAGTGCGAGTCGGACTCGCGTGAAGAGGGTTTCGTACAGTAGGCCTTGACTGGGTTTGCATTTTGACGTCGATAGCCATGCGTCGTAAAATCGAATCGAGAAAAATACTTTTATAATATTTGTCGTCGAGTTAGTGCTTGGCCTTCATTTCACCCGGTTTTAAGCTATGATAAGGCCTATATGAAAGTGCACTTCACCCGGTCATCCATCTTACCTCTAAATGCCAGTATACAATAATTATTTTGTGGCGGCATATTTTGGTAAAGATGGTAGTTCTTTTTTTTTTATTGTACGACGGGGAAGCGGTAGTAGTAAGTAAAACAAGCCCACCAAACCCAGAAAAGTAAAAGTCAAAGTATTTTTTTTTTTATTAAGATTTTTTAGAATAATTTTGAAACATCAAATCTACCGCCTGTAATCGCGACCAGCACACAAGGAGAAAGGTAAGAAACTCGGGCTGAGAATTTTTTTGATGATCCATTTAACAATTAAAACTGTATAACTACAGTTTTATCATTTTTTAAGTAGGTACATCATAAACCTAAATAGTCAAACTATTTATTATTACCTATACCTACCTATTGGGCAGTTTGTTTACTTTGCACAAGTGTACCCCGCCGGGGATCAAACCGGGACCTCTGGTCCGATAACGATAGGTGAACCACTAGACCACAAGGCGATAAAACACACAAAGACGCGAGTGATCTTTTAGAGAATCTGTTACAATAGGTACAATAAAAAGTGCTACAGGTATAACCTGACATAATTAACAGGACAACTCAAAACGAGTGATATTAGTTGCCTTTGCTCAAGCTTTTTTCAACCGCCTCTGTGGTCTAGTGGTTCAACCTACCTATTTCAGATCCAGAGGTCCCGGGTTCAATCCCCATTTGGAGTACAATATTGTGCTTGGTTTGGTTGGTGGTAGGACTTTGTTTGGTTCCGCCTGGCTAGCTTTTAGGCTAGTTTTCATTGATAATGAAATTATATTGAATCCAACTACACTTGCTAATAAATTTAATAACTATTTCATAGATATAGTATCTAATAATGCTTACAATTTGATTAATAATACTGACATACATTTATCTAAGACCCATGACAATATCAACTCAATATTCCTACTACCAACAACTTCCTTTGACATCCTCAAAACAATAATGTCTCTTAAGTCATGTTGTTAACTTGAGTATGGAACATGGAATATAAAGGTTTGACTACTGATAGTTTGAGACTGTCTGTCTCAAACTATCAGTAGTCAAACCTTTACATAAAGAAGGTAGCAAAGATGGCATAAATAATTACCGTCCAATAACACTGATACCAGTATTCTCGAAGATCCTTGAAAAAATCATATACAATAGACTTTATAACTTTTTAGAATCCAACCATATTTTATCGGAACACCAATATGGTTTAGGAAAAGTAAAACCATAAATATGGCGGTTTATGAGTTCTTTTATAAGGTAACTATCAATGTAGATTAAAGAAAAAGCGCTATAGTCATATTTATTACATTTAGACATTATATTTAGACATGTCTAAAGCTTTGGACCATGTAAACCATAATTTGTTACTCGATAAACTTCAAATATATGGAAATTATCAGAGGTAACGCGATCAGTTTGATAAAGTCATACCTAACTAACAAAAAACAGATAGCACACATTACCAAGGTATGTCCTAAATCACTCACCGAGGAGATATCTTCCTTTTTTACATTTTTGTAGCGTCTGATGCATATATATGCTTCAGACTCTACAACAATTAGTTATGGTATACCTCAAGGTAGTGTATTAGGGCCACATCTATTTATTTTATATATTAATAACCTACCAAATATTAGAAATTACCCTATGACCGCAAACAGAGTTGCGAATGACAGTACTGTACTTTTCGACAACTATCCTACTAACAAAGAAACTGACATAAATAACACCTTGAGTTTAATAATTAACTGGATGACGTATAATAATTTGAAAATAAATTTGAATAAGACATATTTAATGAATTTTAAACAGCGAAATAATTACCCAATAAATTTAAACATCCATGTCCTACTAACACAGAAACTGACATAAATAACACCTTTACTTTAATAATTAACTGGATGACGTATAATAATTTGAAAATAAATTTAAATAAGACATATTTAATGAATTTTAAACAACGAAGTAATTACTCAATAAATTTAGACATCCATTATATGAACACGAGAATTTAATCTGATCTGATTAATTAGATCTGAAAATATGAAAGACCTGGGTGTCACTTTCGACCAGACATTGACATTTCATAATCACATTACTGCACTCGCCAAGGAATCCTATCGTAGGCTGGGATTTATCCTGAGGAATTCCCGCGACTTTCAGGGCACCCATGTGATAAAACTAATTTTCAGCGCCTTGGTCCGCAGTAAGCTGGAGGCTAGTTCGTGCGTCTGGCACCCACACGAGAGTACATACGCTCTCCTGCTTGAAAAGGTGCAAAAGGCATTCCTCCGCTTCCTGTACCAGCGCCTTTATGGGTATTACCCGTACATGTACCCAACCAAATTTCTCATGGGTAGTTTAGGTTATAATAGTTTGGAAGTAAGAAGAGGGAGTGATCAACTGGCAACTATGCTGAAAATTCTCCATGGGAAAATAGATGCCCCAGACCTCCATAACGAGCTGATGAGCCTTTATGTCCCAACGAAGTACTCTCGCAATAGGGCACACAGACTGTTCGCTGTGCCACGATGCCGTACTGTTGCTCGTGCTCAGTCTCCCATTCCGCGCTCCCTGACTGCACTCAATGCCCTGCTGGACGCAAACCCTGATTGTGATGTGTTTGCTGATGGATGGAAGGCGATCATGTACGAGTGTCTGAGGTTTAACGAGATGAATGTATGAGTGAAATGAATGAAATGTTTGTGTTATATTTTTATGTATTATTTGTGATATTTGACATGTGAATTTTATTTGACATTTATAATTTTATTTTATTTTGTGACACTTGTTTCATTGTTATTTTTAATTATTTTTTAAATTTAACCTGCTACTACATAACCTACAATTAATTTTATAAGTTTTAATTTTTATTTTAAAAAAAAAACATTGTTATGTAATTAGTGTAAGTGGCACTGGCCGTTCTAGTTATTAATAAATTAATTAATGAAATCTGCTCCACCAGATTTTTAGGATTAGAAATTGACAGCAGACTGATTTGGAAAAACCATATAGACAATATATCCAAAAGGCTCAATCAATTCTCATATGCTCTATATAAACTACATAAAATAGTCAGAACTCCCACATTACTAACAGCGTACTACGGTCATGTGGCATCAATATTAAGATACGGGCTTATTTTTTGGGGCAACTCAACCAACAAAATGCAAGTGTTCATAGCCCAAAAATGCTGCATCCGATCTATGTTTGGTTTGCAACAAACTGACACCTGTAAAGATGTTTTCAGGCAATGGGGGTTACTTACTCTGCCAGGTCTATATATACTCGAAATTGCAATATTTGTTAAAAAGAATCCCGATTTTTTTACATTCTACCCCAACGGCAGCCATCGAGAAGGTACACGATGATCAAATACGGCACTTTGCGTAAGAGTGTGTTCAGTATGACGCCAATTATCTTCAACAAAATACTGTCGTCCATACGGGCTATCACAAATTTAAATATTTTTTTAAATTCACTGACAAAACTTCTAGTAGAAAAAGCATATTATTCAGTGAATGAATTTCTAAATGACAATTTAAATTAGTTTTGACATTTTTAATATAAAATCATTGACATTAATACTCAATTGTAACTTTTGTAGTTTTGTGTGTTTTGGACTGTTCTGTCGGTTGACATTTGGTTGCTAGGTATAAATGAAATTTGTGTTAAAATATAGGTAGCTAAGTACTCTTTATGTATACCAATTAATAAATATTATTATTACATGCTATCCTAATGATTGTATAACAATATCTGGTGGAATCATGTGAGACCTAAACTATCTGTAAGAACTTTTTATGTACCATGATTGAACAAACCAATAAATCATTTATCATAAGCTATATCTTACCTAATTCTGTCCCGATAACACCAATTTTAAAATTATTGTGTTCCGGCATTTATAGCCAGTTCCTGCGCTTCCACCTTCAGCCTTATCTCAACTTTTAACCAGGTGAGATGAAGCCAAGTCGGAAGCACTTGGCCGTCGTACAATAAAAAAAAGTAAGTTTTACTTCAGTGGGTTGGCCTTCTGGTTATACTCGCCCGTGTACCCAGAAAGTGCCTATCACCCATTTTCTTGAAGACATCAGGGTACTATGATATTGATTATGTACCTAGACCTAGTCACGAAGATTTTTATTTAAATGTGGGTTGGCACCTTCTAGGTATACTCACCCGTGTACCCAGAAAGTGCCTATCACCCCTTTTCTTGAAGACATCAGGGTCGCACAGCGGAAATTACATTGTAAGCTGATTCCATGCTTTTGCAGTGCGTTTGTGATAAAATTTGAGAAAGCGCTCAGTCCTTGTATGTGGGATATCAACCAGGGGAATGATGATAGGCTGTGCATCTGAAATTTCAATTAAAGAACGCTGAAGGCGGAATAAAGTTGTTAAGCTTTTGAGCACACCGAAGTACAATCTGTAGAAAACCTTCATCGCCATAATTGCCATAACATCACTACTGCAGAAAAAGGCATCTACTCTATACAATAAAATACCACTCCCAATAAAAGAGCTCAATGACTGCGACAAATGTTACTATGGTATGAATGATTTTTTAGATGGCAAACTGTGATTATTATAAATTTGACATTTGACACTTAATTTTATATGATTTAATTTTGATTGCTGTTTTTGATGTCATTTTTGATCAACATTTAAATTAGCTTATTTTTATTCTATTTTAGATGCAATTAAGTTTAATTTACATTTTTATAAAATTTGCATGCTCTTTTAAGGCAGAGTATAATTGATACTAATTGTTTACACCTGTAATGAAAATCTATGTTACATTATGTTCGAGCAAATAAAAATGTTTGTATCTCTATTTTAATCTTATCTTTATAAGTATTTGTTTTTTCTGTTCCGTTTTATAATGTTATGGTTCATCTAGAATATATATGATATTATCATCTTTATATATATTAATATATTTTATTTGTGTATAGTATAGTATATTAGTACATAGTTTGGGGCTAGATGGCGCTGTGTGAAATTAATGTCATGTCCTGTAATAATAATAATAGTGTTGAAGGTATTTTATATTATGTAAGAAGTGTACATATTTTTAGCATAGCTTTAAATTATGTATTAAGTAAGTATAACAATCAATGTTAACAGACCTCTATTAAATTATGTGCACCACCTGCACCACCAAGCACCTCATTAGCCATAATACCATCTCCATCCAATGTCAGAAGTTGGCTGTTAGAAATAACTTTTAAGCGATGAGACCGTCCATTGTATAATACACATTTTGTAATTAATCCAGTTTTATTTTTAAAGTGTGCAATATAGTATTTTCATTCATTCATTCATTCATTCATTCATTCATTCATTCATTCATTCATTCATTCAAAACCGAATAACACGCAACCTTGCGATGATGGCTCAGGCTGTCGACCCTCGCATTGGCAAGGTACTCTTCACCTATGAGCCGCCACCTGCGCTCCACCGAGTCAAGCGCAGCAATTTGATATTTGGCTGAACCATCACAAAGGCTGCAAGACTCCATACCAGATCGAAATTGAGCTTTGTATAGTCAAAACATACTGATAAAGTTTTAACAGTATCAAAGTAAGCTATGATTTATATCAGCATTATTCAAAAAGCAATATCCAGACGAAATTATAATTACAAAACTTGAAGCTCTTATAACTTTACAGCGAACTCCGACCTCGATGGCAAGTGTGCAACTCTATTTTATAAAAGTTCTGAATTTAGTCCAAGTATTTTCTTATTGCGAGAGAGCAATAAAACAATGCAACAACAGTCGTAGATATCTATTAATCTGGGCAGATGGTCAACTCAACTTTGCCGGCTTACGTCTCTATGAACTTAGGCAAACACCTAAACTTCTATTAGTTTAACGGTTGGGCAACTGGCCAATAAATAAAAAAGGCACCTATATAAATACCCCCAGCCCCAAATGAAACACAGTTACAATGGGGTCTCTGACAACTGACAAATGATAATTATTTATAAACAAATATTACAAGATATTAATTTCACACAGCGCCATCTAGTCCCAAACTAAGCAAAAACGTAGTATGGAAACTATATTACAAAAAAATATTTTTTAAATACTTTTTGTTTAAAAGATACATACTACAATACAACATTCAAACACAGTACAAACATCGATATTCATCACACAAATGTTTGGCCTGAGTGGGAATCGAACCCACAACCTACACACAAGGCAGAGGCTACTACCAACAGAGCTTTAAGGCTTGTTATTATGTATACTTATAGCAATTTTTTTATGTTTTTACATAATTGGCAATTTCCTAAAATCTTTCTTAAAGCACCCCTACACCACAAACACCGCATCTGTGGTCTAGTGGTTCACCCACGGGTATCAGATCCAGAGGTCCCGGGTTCAATCCCCAGGGGGAGTACAATATTGTGCATGGTTTGGTTGGTGGTAGGACTTTGTTTAAATCAGCCTGGCTAGCTACCACCATCTAACCTACGTCTGTCTCTCTAACATAATTCTTAGTTGTTGTGTTCCGGCGTTAAGAGAAAACTTGGCCATCCAGTTCCTCAGTCTGTAGAGGATGCCAGGTGAAGTGCGCATCTACCTTCGAACTTAAAATATTAGATATTATAATTAATAATAATACCTAGGTACCTACTATGCGACTTCTAACTTGGCGTTATGAATACATTTATTGTATTGTACTGCCTATATGAAGGCCAAGCGCAGTCCTGCAAAAAAATACTGGAAAAACTCTGAATAATGTTATTTAGGACCTCTTTCTTCTGTTTTGGCCTTTGGGTTATTTTTCCGTCTGGCAGTCAGACAGGCACTTAACTATACAACATTAAAAAAAAACCCAAGCACAAGAAACATTGATGACACAAATGTTTGTCCCGGATGGAAATCGAACCTTCAACTCTCAGCGCAGAAGGCAGAGTTGCGCCCAAGTGAGCTGTTGTGAGGCTAGTCAAATGCGTGTGATACATCATCACCATCATCATCATCAACCTATCGCAGTCCACTGCCGGACGTAGGTCTTCCCCCAGGTGCGCCACTCAGCCCGATATTTGACCTTTCTCATTTTGTTTATTTGTTTATTTCTAAAAATTGCAACATAACAGAATTATATTCTAAGGCGTTACAATAGCATTATATAACTATATATATATAGGTAACATAACTATATAGGCTAGATTATGTACATCAGATTACACCTGTACTAGCTTATAATCAATATTACCTACTGAAGGATTCCCAAGGCCGTAGTTGGCTAGGCAGTTCACAGTAGCTTAGGATAATCCTTTGAATTTTATGTATGCTATTTTATGAAACTTCCGAGTTTAATAAAGCATTAAGGTGGCGTTGAGCGCGGCAGATTGGGGATTGCTGACGAGCAAATGTGCGTGCTGCCTTAGAGCAAAATAGAGGAATACGCTCCTGGCGGAACCTAGTACATTTATCTGGCACGTACATGCACTCTCTGCCCGCCACTGTACAGAGGTCGTCGCTCCATCTAGCCGGAGGACGTCCTACACTACGCTTGCCGAGACGTGGTCTCCACTGAAGGACCCCACCGTTTGTCGTTCCTTCGACCATACAATTTAGGTTTAAAAATCAGTAAAATTCTATATATTATTATCATCGCCCTGATGTGTGTCTAGTGAGAGTTTTCTACTTGCTCCATATCTACTCGAAAGCGTTTGCGTTTACCACGATTTGTATGACAAAATGTAACCCATTCACCATTCCCAGTGACCAAATACGAATTGAATGAACCTAGAAGCAAGTCAGCGGTGGCTATAAATGATAGCCTGATCAGGGTGGGTCTGGTGGGAAAAAAGGGTGGGAGTTTTAACTGTTTGGAAGCTTCGTTTTTTAAACTGCGAAGTTGGCAGGTGACATTTCTCCGGTCCTCGCTCCGCTGCAACATTTTGCATTTCTCGAACGGGCCCTGTCATAGTAATAAGTTAAATTATGAACTTCCTACTTACCGCCGCGTTTTAATAAAACTTGTACGCGCATTCATACTGCGGCTTGGGAGTTAACAGGCGAGCTATGGTAACTTTTCACAATGAGACGCGAATAAAATTACACATTTTGCACGCGTTTTTTGAGTTACCATGAACAGTTTAATATTAAATGGAAATTAAATGTTTTAAACAAAATTGTATCGGGGTTTTTAAGTAGATACTAACTACTACTACATATTTACATGTATAGATATTTAACATAAAAATTACCCAGACACAGAATTATTTATGCACTGGGCGCACTGTCAAAATTTTGAATCAGCTGCCAAACATTAAATTTTCTAGTTACGTTAGAAAACAACACATCTATTTTTTTATTATTGTACTACGTGTAAGCACTTGGTCTTCATATCACCTGGTTACAAGTGGAGATAAGGCCGAAGGTGGAGGCGCACTTCACTCGGAATTCTGAACTAACTGAGGATCTGGCTATCTTACCTCGAAATGCCGGAACATAACAATTTTAGAATTGTTATTATGGCGACAGAATTAGGTAAGATGGTGGTAGTTAACCAGGCGGAATTAAATAAAGTCCTACCACCAACCAAACCAAGCACTATATTGTACTCCCCTGGGGTTCGAACCCATGACCTTTGGATCTGAAATCGGTGGGTTGAACCACTAGACCACAGAGGCGGTAAAAAAAAGAGAGTTAACAGGAATATTCTCGGAAGGCTCCCTCCATCGTAGACCTCATCTTGACAACACGACGCTTGGATGATTTTTAGTATTTGTTGATAAACATAAAAGTCACAATATCGATATTTCAATAAGCCGGTGCCCTCCAGGTTTTCAAAAATCTTGCGGGGCTTTTGATTGAGGCGACACATGACCCTGGCTCTTATTTAGGCCAGCGATTTATCATATTCAGCGTGGCAATGCAGCCAGTATCTTGGGCACGCTTCCGTCTGGAGTACTAGACGGAAGCGTGCCCAAGATACCAAGACCTATAGGTAACTCAACTGTTCCAGACCTACTGATAACGGTATAGGCCGTTTGTAACGGTCCTTAGGTAATCTGACTGATTCCCCCCTAACTATGTTATTTTAATTGTTTATTTTATTATGTATCAATATATTAATGTAACAATAGTCATTCTGTTGTTACATCAAGTTTGCAATATTTTACTAAAGTTTTCCACTGTGTACTAATACGGTTCATGAGATACAGCCCATTGACAGACAGACAGACAAGCGAACAGCGGAGATGTTTTTTTTTCCTTTAAATTGTACAATGGGGAGGTGTTTGGTCTTCATCATCCTGATTTTCAGGTTAAGTTGAAGCCGAAGATGGAAGCGCATTTCACCCGGAATTACGGAACAATTTAAGAATGGTTGTTATGGCAACAGAATTAGGTAAGATGGTGGTAGCTAGCCAGGCGGACTTAAACAAAGTCCTACCACCAACCAAACCAAGTAAGGATCAAACCCGGGCGGTTTAGTAATAGGGTCCCATTGGTCATTATTATTATTTTTTACTTGACGCTTACTTAATTAATATAATTGGTATGTAATCGTTTTAATTAAAGTTAAATAAAATAAAATAAAATTGGCACCCTTTAAAAAAACACACGGCTCCTTACACCCTAACTTACCTTTATGGCCTTACAGGTTAGGTTACTTTTATATACACATCATGTCGATTTCTCATTTACTACGGCGTAGCAACCCTATGGCGTAGCAACCCTCTACGGCGTAGCATTAAGAACGCTAAATCATATTGATGAACCAAGATATCACTGATGGCTCTTTTGAGTTTCAAAATTATAGCGAGGGTAACCGCGTTTGTAATCAAACGACACGAAATTTATCAGTCAGTAACAACTCCCTCGTTTATCCAACTTGGGGTACAGTCGGCGAGGTTTGTTTTGAATTCTCACGCGGAATAAACATCGGCTAATCGTCGGAAAGATATTGGGTTCCGATATCTCCCCTTCGGATATTGGGACAATAGCGTGAGCCATTTCCAGGCATTTCCCATTTAAATTGGTTCCCTTGGCTTCCTCAGCGGTAGGGGTTGCATTGAGCGCACCCTCCTGCACTACCGATGACTCATGCCGATCGGGAAGCGGCGGAACAAATCCGCTCGCTACATCTCGCTACACGAATTCACACAATATATGGAATTGTATGAATACGATTACGTTAGAGATATTGCTTCAGTGTGGGAATCCCTGGTTCTGTGTATTTTACATTAAATGAACATTTATGATTTCATAGAAATAGGTATTTACAGTTTTTTTTTTTGTCTTTATTCTTCTTATTATAATACTCGCTTTCATTTTATTTAGGGACACAAAACAGTATTACATAGTATTCATGTAAACAAGTATAAAATTAAGAAGGCAGCTTGCCTTCTTAATTGAATACTAGTCTAGCTTAGCTTAGCTTGAGTGATTCGTATTTTGTAATACCAAACAGATAAAATTGACTTTTAACACCTTTGGACTGAAATTTTATTTAACTGTGCGTGTTTCTGCCTCTATTAGTGGAGACTGGTTATAAGCCATTAGTTAAATGTAAATGTATTTAAAATCTTTTTGGATCAGAAAGTTAAATTATCATAAAGTTTCCAATTCCAAAAATGTATAATTTCCAAGAATGTTGATTATTTTTTGATTCGCAAAATGTTGAATTCTTAAAAGTTGAATTCCCATAACATAAATTCTACACTAGCAGTAGGTTTTCTGAAAAATAAATAAACATTGTGTCCTCATATTAAAAAAAAGAATAGCGCACGCCATACTGCAAAAAATAGTGGCATTATGTTGTCATGCGATGCTAGTAAAAGATAACATCATAATAAAATTACTGCTTTTCAAACAAATAGCAACTCTAACTTAAGAAATTAGGTCTTGAAATGCAAAGTAAATTACTGTTTGTTACGACCCTGACAGACGACGAGTAGCTGAACGAAAACTGCTGCTCCGGTGCAGATTGGCGGAGTTTTATGTAAGACACATTCGGGTGGATGGTGCGAAATCTTTTGATTTTTGATCATTGTTTTTGATTTTTGATATTTGAGAGTATGACCCACTTTATCCACGGGTTGACAAATCACGTATAGCGATTTATTTCATAGTCAAGTACAGATTGCTTTTCTACCTACTCAAAGATATCATAATGATAAGATACATTATAATTATTAGACACAGATTAGATGTAATATAATTATTGTGTCAGATTATGATTTATATTCCATTGACAAAATTGTATTATGGTAATGTTTGCATGAAACAGTATAATATGTAATATATATAGATTACTCAAAGATGTAGAACATGTTTTTAAAGAAAACTATTGTATATCTCTGATGTATAATATACATGGTATTTTATGTACAATCAAGAAGAGCTTGACTTTCATCTCACCTAGTTTCAAGTTATGATAAGTCCGAAGCTGGAAGCGCACTTCACCCGGAGTCCTCAACAGTCTGAGGACATGTCAGTTTCCTCAATGCGTTCGTAAAGAAAAAGTCTATTCACACACGACTGGATTTGAACTTACAACCTCCTGATAAGAAGACAGGCCCATACCCACTTGCACAGCAAAGCAGTGCAAGATAAAAAACATAACACCCGCTGCGCCACGCCGCCGCCGCGTTTCTCTTATGTTTCATTAGTTTCTGTCTGTAATATTGTTCTGGGATTACGACAATTACCTTCAGATATGTGCCGTTATTGGAATGAAAATGTTAAAATAAAAATACCTTTATTCGCAACTTTGCTGTTCTGTTTGCTACCTTATTAAACAGTTGGTTGGAAATGTAAATTCAGAGAAGAAGCGTAAGCAGCCTCCCACGGGACCGACAGACGACTGCCATTATATTTAGCATTGTTAAAACTTACAAGAAGCTATTTTTCTGTATTTTTATCAAATAATAACATTTCAGTGATTTGGTCTTTTGGGACATAGTCTGTTAACAGATACATTTTAGGATCAAGGTAATTTTAGGAGGTAACTTACAAAGCCTAATATAAAATAAATGTTAATCCCGGTTTTTAGCAATATTAAACTCAATTTATCCGTTGAGCTTTTACCAGTGTCAATCTTCCAGCCGTTCTTGAACCGAATGGTCTGTTGCGTGATCTGAGCGGCCCGACGGTATGACTCTTGTCCCTTAGGAAATGGGTAGGCCTTTGGTGTGGGACGCTACCTGCGTCGACACCCTAGCGCCATCTCATCTGCCTGGGACATCAGTTAGGGCTGGTGCAGCGGCTGATTTGGCCGAGGATCACAAAAGGCGCAAATATAGTGGTCTGTACAGAACTTACCTATTTGAGCCTGTTGGGGTCGAGACCTTGATTCCGTGGGGAGCCGGTGCCCTCTGGGTTTTCAAAAATCATGCGAGGCTTTTGATTGAGGCGATTCGTGACACAAGGGCTGGCTCTTAAGTAGGCCAGTGAATTAGCATAGCTATTCAGCGTGGCAATGCAGCCAGTGTCTTGGGCACGCTTCCGTCTGGTACAGGTCTTGAACAGTTGAGTTACCTATAGGCCGTTTGTAACGGTCCTTAGGTAATCTGAATGATTCCGTTGTAGTATATAGTTATAGTAACATAGTTAGTTTAATCGTACATTTGAATGAATAAAATTGATTAGTAGTATTTGCGTCACACATCGAAACAAACATTTGCATTTTTATATACAATTTAAATAAGCTTGGAACAACACTGACCATGTGATAAAACTCTTACCCACTTGATCTAAACAAAGCTTAGCCAATATATTACCGGACAACTCATTGATTTTGTCATCAATTGAGTTTCTAGTTACTGTTCGACGGGGAAGCGCTTGGCCTTCATCTCACTTGGTTAAAATTATGATGAGGCCGAAGGTGGAAGCGCACTTCACATGGAGTCCTCAACAGTTCCTCAGATAGTTGAGGATTCCGGGTAAAATGCGCGTCTACCTTCAGCCTTCTCTTAATTTGTTACAGGTGAGATGGAGGTTAAGCGCTTCCCCGTTGTTCAATAAAAAAAAAAGACATTTAATCAACATAAGTAAGTTCAAGCAAATTAGCGTTATTTAATTACGTTCTATAATATTATCAGAAGGTTTATATATACACCTAGCTATTACTGAAATAAGTGGTAGCCCAAAACAGAAACTTGCACAAAGCATCACAATTTATCTTGATTATAATTTAAAACAGTCCAACAACACTGTGAAACTCATTATTGAGGCGAAAACAAAAGATAATTAAAATGTCGAATGCCGCAACCTATAGCGTGATTCATCATAACCGCTGTTCATACAGTTTTGTAAATTGTAGGACAAACAATTAAGAATAATGAATATGTTTGCCTTGTTTGGGTAATACGATTGGGGTGAGTGGGGTGCGTTGGGGGGGTGGGGTGGGGGGTGCCGCGCGTCCGTCAGTAAGTGCATTATGCAAACTGAATGCAGGCAGCAAACGGCTGTGAGGCACGCCATGTGATGAACCCTCTGATTCAGTCGTTTTTGCGACTGCCACTCTCATTTTTGCATAATTTTTTTATCATAATGACGAGCAACAAACATAAAACGAAATATAATAAGATTTTTTTATTTATGTTATTGTACGACTGGGAAGCGCTTTGCCTTTATCTCACCTGGTTTCAAGTTATTATATGGCTGAAGGTGGAAACGCACTTCACCCGGAATCCTCAACAAACTGAGGAACACTAGATGCTAGAACCTGCCGGAACACAATTTGATAATTGTTGTTATGGCGACAGAATTTGGTAAGATGGTGGTAGCTAGCCAGGCCGGACTTGAACAAAGTCCTACCACAAACTAAACCAAGCATAATATCAACTTGCCCTGGAGATCGAACCCGAAACTGACACCGGTGGGCAAACCACTAGACCACAGAGGCGGTTAATAAAATGTGTTTTGAAGATACAATTTACCAAAAACCATACTTCACGTACTTAATACCGAGGAATTCGATAATTAAATCTTTCCGGCCGTCATCATCATATCCCACAAACGTCCACTGCTGAACATAGCCCTCCACGGACGGCACAAATAAATAGCGGTCCTGAGCCGTCTCAATCAATCAACTCCCGATTTTCGCGTTTTATCGAGTTCGCCATGCTTGGCGCCATAGTTATCGCTTCTGCGGGCTATGTGGCCTACCCATTGCCACTTTAGCTTGCTATTTGAGAGTTATGCCAGTTACTTTAGTTCGCTTATCATTTTAGCAAGTCGGAACAATGAAACTGCTGATGATCGCTTATTACTTCTTTGAGTTGAATAAGAATCATAATAAAATTAAAAATAACTCTCATTAACATCAACAATTGCAGCTGATATTATCCTACTGCATTAAGATCTTTTCATTGGTAATCACTCTGAGGTAGGTTGGTTGGTATACCTACGTTATCAACAGAACATAAGTGTCCACTGCTGGACACCACGAATCATTCTTATAGTGTTCTAGCCTGAATGATAAGTAGATGAGGTGATGCAAGGAATATATGGAATACCACAATAACTTTTGCACATAGGTAAGTATTTACGTTGTTTTGTTTCATATCCTACTCCAGTGAAGTTGAAACTGCAATGCCTTCAAGCCGGAACTCGCTGTTCCCGAGACAGGCATGACATACAACCGAGTTCCGGGGAAATTACTGACACAAGATACCTAAAGAAGGCTGCATAGCTCGCTGGCATGAGTTATTTTACACAAGTTATTGTGATTTTTCTTGTCAGCAGACAATAAATGAAGTTAACAAAATATATTATACTGTGTATAAGATGTTAACGAAGAAGAGTAAGAGTAGTAGAGCTCCTTGTGTAGAGCTAGTCCGGGGAAGTTCTACCACCATAACTATTTCAGCCACCAAGCAGCATTGCTATGTTCCGGTTTGAAGGGTATAGTTGCCAGTGATATTTCGGGCACGCGAGGCTTAACACCTTTATGACTTTAGTTGACGGGCGCAATGCAGTGCCGCATAGGTCATGTTCTTTGTGGATGTGACCTGCGCGGTAAGGGTTTGTGGCAAGAGATGAACATAACATCTGATGGGCTACTTGCTTGTTCCATTTCCAAGTTGTATAGAAAATAAAATAATAAAAGAGATTGGTGGATGCGTTAAGGTTGATATGGGCAAGTATGGAGTGAGTGATGAAATGACGTCAGATAGAGAAGAGTGGGGGAAGAATACATTATGGAGTTTATTGCGAGCCATCTTTGTTTCGCGGGAAAATTTTGGATTTTGAAGAGATTTCATTCATTAACATCGTTGATGATATACGTGTTTTAAAATAAGTTATTTTTTTTAGTAAACGATGGTGAAGCAGGTCATGATAATATGGAAGCGCACTTCACCCGGAACTCTCAACAGTCTGAGGAATTGGCTTTCTTACCTCTGAAAGCCGGAACACAACAATATAGAATTATTGTTATGGCGACAGTCTTATGTAAGATGGTAGTAGCTATAGCCAGGCGGACTTAGAAAAAGTCCTACGATACACCAAACCAAAACTCAATATTGTACTCACCTGGGGATTGAACCCGGGACCTCTGGATCTAATACCGGTGGGTGAACCACTAGGCGGATTCCGTTTTGTATCGATTGGACGCTTGAAAAGCTTTAAACAAATAGTGTCATGGGGCCGCCGCCGCCGCCGCCGCCGAGCGGTCGTAATTATTAAAAGCGGCGAAACATTCCCGAAATAAGTGATTGGGGATGTTATTATAATCCCCGGCATCGAACTATGAGCACGATCGCAAAACAGAACTACTTGATACGTTACAAATCGAGTAATTTGCGGGAGTACAGTTTCCGATCCTGTGGAATCCCACCTCAATAGGCAGAGTGAACGACATGGTGCAAACTTTCGTGTTTAAATTGCTTCTTTTCTTTTATTCTTTCATTGTTCGGCGGTAATGTGCTTGACCTTCATCTCACCTGTCGTTCAAGTTATGATAAGGCCGAAGGTGGAAGTGCACTTCACCCGGATTCCTCAACAGTCTTACGCTATCTTACCTCTAAATGCCAGAACACAACAATTTTAGAATTAAATAAATAAAATAAATATTACAGGACATTTATTTTACACAACGCCATCTAGCCCCAAACTAAGCATAGTTTGTAATATGGGAACTAGATTACGAATGGAATACATTTTTTTTTTTTTGTAAATACATACTTATCATACAATACAACACCCAAACACATTTGGCGGCGAATTATTGTTATATCGACATAATTAGGTAAGATGGTGGTAGCTAGCCAGGCGGACTTAAACACAGTCCTACCACCAACCGAACCAAGCACAATATTGTATACCCCCTGGGGATAGGGAACTGGAATCTCTGGATCTGACACCGGTAGTCGAACCACTAGACCACAGAGGCGGTTACCCATTTTCCCATACCCTAAAACGTGTATTTTCATTGAGTAATTTCTCCAAATAGATGACAGATGTACTACTATATGCTACGACTATAAGCTCAGATAGTTAGTCCCTGCCTTTTGCGCTGTTTTGCGACTGCCGATTCTGTAGTGTGTCGGGTATATTTGCCGAAGCGCGTATGACTCTGATACCTTCCGGCGTAAGAAGTCAGCCTCCCATTGCAGAACCACCCAATATGATGTCCACTGGTAAATACTAATACAGAGGACCAAATCATTATACATTATTTCGTACTAACCTCGTTTTAAAAATCACTATCATAGTTTGACTTTAATAATTGTCGTATAATAAATGATTTGGTATGATTTGTTGAGGGGTAATATAATAATAAATTAATATATAATGTTTGTTTTGTGTATGGGTGGTCTATTGTAACGTAATGTATTCATAAAAAGGATACTTTTTTCTTTTTCTTATTACTTTCCGTAATAAATGTTTCGTATAACAAGCGTTATTTCGTTCGTTTATTTAGTTTGGGGCTGTTTGGCATTGTGTAAAATGTCCAGTAAAAAACCTTTAGTTGTTTTCTGTGATACCACTGACCAAACCACGAAACTTAATATTACACACAAAATTATATGAAAGCGATTATTTAAAGAAAAACACAGCGTTAATTCACCTTGTTTGTATGATGATTAAATTTTGAGCTACATGTACTCATTATTTACAAATTTATTTACCTCAAATTTATTTAGCTTAACTACAACAATAAGCAACAATATTCAAAGCGGTTACAGCGAAGAACCTCATATGTATTTGGTTTGTTGATAATAGACCTGAGTCAACAAACCAAATACGCATGTCTTTATTTTAGAATGTACAGCTACTTTTTGTCTGAACAAAAAGTAGCTGTACATTCTAAAATAAAGGCAATCGGTTGTTCAGCGATGATGTAGCCAGATCGAAAAATCCAACAGTATTTGTAGCATTTTATCACAACGATGTCTATTACGTATGCTGTCAGAAACGTGCTTGCATGATTTACAACTTCACATCTAACAGAAGGCTACGTATTTTTGCAAAAGCACCCGTTGCTCACATCCGTTGCTTACATAGTTTACACAAAGGTATATTGGTAGGACCTGTCAAGCTCGACCTGATTACCTGCTGGCCACGACTACCCTCATATCGAAGTCTGGCGCTAAACAGCTTCCGTGCTCTGAAGATGTGCGGGAAAGCCAGTGCCGTCTCCGTAAGCTCGCTCCATCGTTTCATCCTTACTCTGGCATAGAGCTGTCAAGCATAGATCTAAAAAGTAGTAGGGCTTGTGAAAAGTCTCGTCCGGGAAATTAAGTACATAGAATTGCTGTGTTCCGGTTTGAAGGGACACTTTTATACCTCAAGTTGACGGGCGCAACGCAGTGCTACGTAGGTCATGTTCTTTGTGGATACACTACGCAATAGGGCTTTGTTAAAGGCATGATATACACTTGACATCAGGCGGGCTGCTTTCTTGTTCTGTCTCCAGGTTAAAAATAATATAAATAATAAAGAATAGAGATCAAAAACTGACATATCATTTATAAAGATCACTGCATCTTTACTTTCCGAAAATAGTACAGCAAAGCTATTTAAAATACGGTGTTACTGGACAACTTTGGCAAAGTTTGGACATGGAATAATTACAGCAGGGAGATTAGTGTTCGGAACACTTTCAACTATCAGAACTAATTCGGTGCTGTGTAGGTTCGGTATGTGTTGATCTGGGTCGTTTACCATTATGTTGAAACAATGTATACGTTTTAAAACCGGTACCTTGTTATTTCTGATGAGAGAGGGAACGTATTTTGTTTAATGTTCGGTTTTCTGTTAGCTCTAAAGAGTTGTTTAATCATTTATACGATCAACTAGTTCCAGAGGTTTTGGTCAGTTCCAAAATGTATTCATAGCGAGTTAGAAAAGCAAGCTGAGTGCTATACAAAACCTAAAAACCTATTGACGTAATCCGCCATAAATAAATAAATATTACAGGCCATTAATTTCACACAGTCCCAAACTAAGCATAGCTTGTAATATGGGAACTAGATTACGGATAGAATACATAAATTTTTTTTTTTTTGTAAATACATACTTATCATACAATACAACAACCAAACACAGAACAAACATCTACATTCATCACATAAATGTTTGTCCTGGGTGGGAATGAACCCACAACCTACAGCGCAGAAGGCAGAGCTACTACCAACTTTTGCTGTGAGGCTTGTTACGGATAAAATACAAAAAAATACAACACCCAAACCCAGAACAAACATCTATATTCAAGACACAAATGTTTGTCCCGGGTGGGAATCGAACCCACAGCCTACAGCGCAAAAGGCAGAGCTACTACCAACTGAGCTATGAGGCTTGTTTATATTGCCATAAGCTTATATAATTAGATAAAAAAATACTATTTAGCAGATTTTACTTAATGACCGAGTAAAAAAAATACTTGCCTTTAATAACTATGTAAAAAAAATATTGTATGTACGTGAGCGCCTATAAGATACATCGTCTTCGTACATCGTTTAGGTTTAATACTACTAGGACAAATGGGAATAAACTGTGACATAACCACAAACAAAACAACAAAACCGCCACCGCAACTTTTTTACCGCCTCTGTGGTCTAGTGGTTCAACCCACCGATTTTAGATCTAGAGGTCCTGCGTTCGATCCCCATAGGAGTACAATATATTGTGCTTGGTTTGGTTGGTGGTAGTAGGTGAGTCCGCCTGGCTAGCTACCAGCATTCTACCCAATCCTGTCGCCATAATAACAATTCTAAAATTGTTGTGTTCCGGCATTCAGAGGTAAGAAAGCCAGTTCCTCAGTTTGTTGAGGATTCCGGGTGAAGTGCACCTTTTTAACAAAAATCGTCCCACGCGTCACCCCTTACGTCACCCCTGAAGTTCCATCATTAGGTTAAACAAATAAAAAAAGTAATTTCGCTTCGTTCACTTTTTATTTAGAAGGCTTTGGATACAGATACGACCTTATCCCGGGTACATACATACTCTTACTGCACCTAAATTAAACATTGTTATTAATTCTATTAGCGATATACTCTGTGCTCTTCTTGCTGCCCATCCCACACTCGCGGCGGGCACGGCTCAGCTCGTTCTTCTCTTCCACTCCCTCTTGTCTCCCGTCAACTCAGCATCCTCTCCTCTCACTTGGATCTCTTCCTCAGTCTACCTACTCCTACGTCCGTCCACATTAACACCTAACATTCTTTTAGGTACCTATATGACTTTCTTCCCTCCATACCACGCTACCCTAACTCTCCATTCTCTCCCTTTCTGGCGCTATCTTCAGACTGAAATAAATAAATATTACAGGACATTAATTTCAAACAACGCCACCTAGCCCCAAACTAAGCATAGCTTGTAATATGGGAACTAGATTACGAATAGAATTCTTAAATACATTTTTTTTGTATTACATACGTATATGATATAACACCCAAACATAGAACAAACATCTATATTCATTACACAAATGTTTGTCCTGGATGGGAATCGAACCCACAACCTACACCAACTGAGCTATGAGGCTTGTTACTTCCCTTACCATTCGCATATATAATTTCTCACCTTATCATTCGCATATCTGTCACAAACACTCTCTTTTCATCCGTCTTTTTACTGCGTTATTTATACTATATACATTACACGAATTTAAAATTTATTTACGATTTCGAAATAGCAATTTACAATAATTACATCGTAGTGATATGTAGTACTTGCCGATTAATATTACTTTAGGTATATAATTCCAATCAAATAACAATATGGGGCTTAATGTACTAATCATGTATGATGAATTTATATGCTGGAATATAAGTAAGTAGTTTTATCTTTTTATACATATATTAAATCGTCGTCCTAACTGGTTGATTGGCAATCAAACTTTCTTGAAACTTTCAGAGCAGCTGTCAAACAAAAAACACGCAACGTAGTCTCTTAGAGTATATATTCACGGTGACACTATAATTGTTGTAATAATAATATAATATAATGGTATAAGCATCATATACATGCAAAAAATAATTACAACTGCTCGCTTTGGTCAAAGATTTATCTTTGGAACTGAGGCTCTATAAATAATATAATGGCACACGTAATCGAATGCACCTATATCTGTACACTATTTGATTTTCTAAATGCTGTCATCAATTTTATATTTACGTCTGGTAAATTGTGTCAATGTTTCTGTATTTTGCATACCAGATGAGGATACAAAACCATTATGAAAATTGCTATACAATACAATATTCATTGTTAAGCACCAAAAGTAAACAAATGATTAACAAATGAATACAGTAAATAATTCACGACGGTCTTATCGCTAAAATTGTATCACTTCTTCTTTGTATGAATAGAACCAGGCGTAACCAAATATAATGGAAAGTATAC
This sequence comes from Venusia cambrica, assembly GCA_951394065.1. NCBI lineage: Eukaryota > Metazoa > Arthropoda > Insecta > Lepidoptera > Geometridae > Venusia > Venusia cambrica. The sequence goes on along the minus strand of OX596044.1, from coordinate 3,012,296 downwards.
ATATTAGTGCAAGCGACTGTACATTGTTTTAGCGCATGGAAAAACATAGGGATTATGTACCATTAATCTTCATAATTACATTGTATCAACTTTATGAAACCTTAAACTTACAGATAGGTACTATTTAAGTCGATCATTTGTTCACGTTTTTGTTCTGATTCTATAGCTTTTGTTATTTTAACTTTAAGAGCTGTTGGTTTTTCAATAAATAAATAAATAAAATTAATATAACAAGCTTTTCTTATCATATTATCGCTAGTCATCAACATTTGGCTGTAGATAAGTCGATAGCTTAATCCTAGAACCAATCTATTTCTTATTTATCTCACCGTTGGCTATTGAATGTAAGAATAAGATTCAAGAAGGACCTCTGATTTACGCATACCAGTACAAACGTTGTTTGTCGTTTATTTCAAAACGATACGTCCAAGTCAAAGAGTACTTAGAGTAGTAGAGCTCCTTGCACAAAAGTAGTAGAGCTCCTTGTGCAAGAGTAGTAGAGCTCCTAATGAAAGAGTAGTAGAACTCATTGTGAAAGAGTAGTAGAGCTTATTGTGAAAGAGTAGTAAGGCGCTTTGTGAAATAATAGTAGAGCTCTTTGTGAAGAAGCAGTAGAACTCCTTGTGAAAGAGTAGTAGAGCACCAGGAGGAAGGAGTACTTGATCCGTCTCCAAGAAGTATAAAAATAGAATGTAAAAAAAACTTGACATGGATAATCTGTTCGGCATAATCTGCACCAATGCATTTGTGCATTACTTTTTCTTAAAACACAATAGAAATAAAAATACATGGAAAACGGATTTCTTCAGGGAAAACTACATTTCAAATATTTGGTTTTTTATTTAGAAAAAGTAACGCATTACAGACACAAAATTATCCTAACCGATAAAACCGGTAAAATTGATATTACATCGGAAGCGCTAATTCAAAATAAACGACAAACCAAGTTTGTATGGGAGAGGCCTTCTTAAGTCATGCCAAGAATATTGTATACATTAGTGCCATTTTAAGTAAGTCTCAAAAATTTCAATACAAAATTTGTGCGTACGGCACATAATAATAATTATTTATACGAAAACGAAGCAGACTTAATACATTTTTCTCCTTTGAGAATTCACAATCCATGTAATTAAAAAATAAGTAAGTAACAGACTATTGACTTTTTCCACTTCGAGGATTCTACTCTGATCACTACTGAGCGTAGATCTAATGAGTGATCCTCATAGTGGGTATTCTGAGGCACCAATAAAACTTACTTTCGGCACATGAACACGATTTGCAAGTAGGTAGTATTCAATACGTGACAGCTTGCAAGCCCATCGCCGCTCAGCGGAATGCTAGCCAGTAACTCATGCCTCGAATTTTGTTCCATAGGCACCGGTTGCTTATAAATATCCAAAATATATACTCAGTTATAACACTACAGCTCATTCAAGTGAAACAAGTTAATTTTAAATTAAACAGGGCGAGCTTATAATTTCAGCGTAGCTTAAAATAATTATAAAGAAGAAAAACAACAGCAATACCGACAAAATCGACAATTAAAAATATGAACAAGCCAACATTTCCAAACACAAATTCACAGCTTTTACACGTTCACAAGCGTCTTTATCTTAGTAATAAGTTCGTCGCAAAGATGAAGGTGCTGACGTAGAGGAGTACTAGAGTAGGCTGGTGGTAGGCCGCGCTGGGTCTGTTGGCTGCTTGCACCCGGTCAGCGCGAGAGCCTTCTCCAAACTCCCGGGAACGTGAGTAACCTTTCAGGCGCTCACTTTGAACGCTCTCTTCGTTACTCCGCCAGTACACCGTGGCTATAGTTGCCAGACACTGTAACAATAGAATATTAATCAAATAATGACTTCTGTCCCTGGGTAGGGCTGATGCGGCGGCAGAATTCGAGGATCATGAATGGCGCTAATATTATGGTCTTGAAAAGGTTTACTTATTGGAGTCTTTTAGGGTCAAGACCTTCCGTGGGGAGCCGATGCCCTCCAGGTTTACCGGGTTACAAGGGATGTTTCTGTTTGTGCCCAAGACACTGAAATAAGTGGGTCTTATTTCAGTTTTTTCGAGTCACAAAACAGTCGAGCTACCTACCTAAAGACCGTTTGTAGCGTTAAGTAACCATACTGCTTCCCTTACAAATCATTAGTTTAATTGTACATATTGTTCCGGTTTTATCGCAGTCTAGTCGGAAGGGCACCAGCTATCCAGAAAAAAAATCTATATAATTTCTGACTATATAGAAGATTAGAAAGCCTAGCATTAAAAAAAAATATGCTCCAGTGAATAAATTGTAATTTGACAAAATGTTAAAAGGCCGAGTACACAGGCGGTAGAATTGTGACTTGATTTGTCTTTGTCTTTGACTTTGACTTGGAGCATCGGCGAGCTGCTGGCCTTCTTGGAGGACATTTGGAGACTTGGAGGCAAAATAATACACAGCTCAAACGTCCCGAACTATAAGGTTTTGATTTAGATCCAGGTCTGAACTGGAAACATCATGTTGACTCTACCTGTAATTTAATTGCTAGAGGAATTTATGCTCTTAGACAATAAAACCTAATACATCGAAAGAGGTCTTAAAGAGACTAACTTTGCCTATGTTCACTCCATCGTGGGGTAGGTCAACTGATAATGAGAGGGTACTGAAGATGAAAAAGCGTGCTATTCGGGTTCTCGTCGGAGCTAAATTTAGGGACTCTTGCAGAGATAATTTTAAGGAACAACAAATACTAACACCTACGGCTGCTATTAAAGTATGTACATCAAAACATTAGCGTTTTTACACTAAGAAGAGCCAAAAATAACCGTAGCCCTAGGGCAGGACTATTAAAAGATGTTAAGGCTCATAGATTAAATGTATCTGAAAAGCTACTGCAAATTATCTATATTATTATCTACTTTATTACTATATAATAAACTTCCGGTTTGTATGAGAAAAACTATGTCGGAAGAATCATTTTGTTCAAATGTAAAATTGTTGCGCCTTGAGAACACCATTTACGAAGTATCAGAATATTTTGAAAATGACTATAGTAAATATAAATTGACGACTTAGGATAGTAGATACCCATTTGACATAATGTAAATTTGTATTCCAGAATTATTTTGCTCAATCATATTTTTAGTAATATTTATAATTCACTGACGAGGCCTCTTTACAGCCGAAGATTGCTTATTTACATTTACAACATTTACAATGTTATTTATTAGAATAGAACATTATGTCTATATTGAGCTGACGAGGGGTCAGTTCGAGTGGGGCCAGTCGACTAAAGAGCCAAAATTTTAACATAACTTTAGGTACCTTTATTAATTTTAATCAAATTATTTACAATTTTTAATGTTCCATGTTATGATAAACTGACGAGACACTGATGTCACATTAACCTTTACCTAGTTTAAGTTAATTGTTGTCATCTTTTTCAATAAAACATATCTTATCTTATCTTGACACCAGGTGAAGAACACGCGCTTCCCTGTCGTAGAACAAAACAAAAGATTATATCCTTTAGTTCTAGATCAGAAGTTGTACGGCACCCACCTTCAGTTTCAAATCGCCTTTCCTAAAATGCTTCGGCTTGACCTTGAAATCGAGTGCTAAGCTCGTGGTCTCCAGCCCATCATCCGTCACCGCCTGCGTGGGCGTGAGAACAGAGAGCGCCGGCGCTGGCTCTCCGTTTATATACCAGGCGAGCCGCGTGGCTGGCCGGGACCTTCCCGACGTGCAGGTCACCTGGACCCTGTCACCGATCTGGTACCGGAGCCGGGAGCCGGTGATCGTCGGCCCTTGTTCTGGCAGGGCTGCGGAAATATAACGGAGATACTGAACAAATTAATATTTAGACAACAAAACAGCAATTCATCAACCTATTGTAGTGTGCTAGACATAGGTATCTCCTAAGTTTCGAAACGTAGTGTTGGTGGTCTTCCAAAACTACGTTTGCCTAGATGCGAACTCCGCTCCAGACTCATACTGTTCTATATTTGCTATGGAGATAGAAGAAGCAGACGTCTCGATTTGTTCTATTCGGTATTACTTTACTGTATTTATAAAATATTTCTAACAATACTGTTTTATCATGAGAAATAAAATGTAAAGCAAATAGCGTTTCGCCTTTTACACAACGGAGAGTATTAAAAAGTGTGATTACTTAACAGAGGGAGTTCAAACGTTGTTTCAAAGCAATATAGTAATGCACTCGCGATGTTACTTTACAATTGGTTCAAGTAAACTCGATTAACTATGCTTGTTTAAGGTCCCGAGCTGCAAACTGCAACCTCGAATTAATAGAAAAATATTGAACAAAAGGTGAGAAAACTCATTGCTTATGAGCTACTTTGATGTGAAACTTATTTAGCAACGTTGTGATTTAAAACTCAATGAAAAAAAAAGTGACACTAAAAAGAGATAAACATCTATTTGAAATAGGCCTGCGAGAGAAAGAGATAAAATACAGATGTATGTACGCCATAACAAAAAAAAATCTAAAGTTGTTGTGCTCCGGCATTTAAATGTAAAATAGCCAGTTATTCAATTTATTGAGGATTCCGGGTGAAGTGCGTTTCCACCTTCAGCCTTATCAGGACTTGAAAATCAGGTGAGATGAAAAACAAGCACATCCCCGTACAAAAAAAAACATAAGTACTCATTTGAAAAAACTTTATTTTTATTTTACTGCACGACGGGGAAGCGCTTGGCCTTCATCTCACTTCAAGTGTCTCAAGTTAAAATAATTCCGAAGGTGGAGGCGCACTTCACCCGGAATCCTCAACAAACTGAGGAACTGGCTATCTTACCTCTAAAAGCCGGAACACAACAATTTTTAGAATTGTTATTATGGCGACAGAATTAGGTAAGATGGTAGTTGCTAGCCAAGCGGAATTAAACAAACTCCTACTACCAACCAAACCAAGCACAATATATTGTGATCCCACGGGGATCGAACCCGGGACCTCTGAATCTGAAATCGGTGGGTTGAACCACTAGACTAGACTACCTTAGAGGCGGCTAAACAAAAATATGATTATAAATATGACTAAATTAACGCTTGAACCGATCAGAGTCATTACATCCTCGCGGGGGATGCAGCATAATAAAAGCAGCTTTTATCGCAGAATAACTAATAGTACTAGCGTACAGAAGGATCACTCTCTAACGAAAGCCATGTTTAGGTGAAAATAGGCGCCTCTTCACTCCATGGTAGAGTGGCTTTTTGCTGAGGTGGTACCTTTTAGGCCCAGGCCGCCCGGCGCAGTATAAAATGTGTTTACCTACGTACTTACCTACTCATTTTATTTTATTTTTTCTTTACTTATTGTTACTAGATTTAAGTTAGTACCTACCTGTGTGTGTTCATGCGCTGTGTTTGTTCTTGGTGCCAAATAAATATTTTTCTTTCTTTCTTTATTTCTAGGTATAAAAAGGAACCTACTCTTACAACTTGCACGCGAAATTGAATCTTATAATGTGACATTAGCGTTCATATTCCGTTTGGCACCACTAACTTGGAATCGGTTTCGCGGTCAGATATGACTTTATGAAACTGTGTATATTTATGTTTAAATAAATCAGTAACGTTAACTATATTTACTACGTCAATACCTACCTTTAATAAGTAAGTGTAGAATACTTTAACATACATGGTAGGTACCTGCTTCAGATTTTTTAATGACCAAACATGTCTGTCTGTTTCTACTTATACCTTCAACCAATATAGAAGTTTATCGCTGGCTAGATAACAACAAACATACGCAACTATTACTGTGTGGGTAGAGAATAGAGTGGGTACGTCACTGTATCTTTTTTACCAAATTAAAAAAAAGGAGGAGGTTCTCAATTCGGAATCTTATGTATGTTCCCCGGTTACTAAAGATGGCAGGACCGATTTTAAAAAAATATTTTTTTATTTGAAAGGGTATACTTTTCATGTGGTCCTATTGTCAACAGGTTAAAATCTGATGATGGGATCCTGGAGAAATCGAGGGAAATCTTCAAATATTATATGCACACTTGATGTGATTTGGGTGTATTACCTCAAAAGTAAAGAAAACACGGACCCCATATAGGATCACGCGTCTATCTGTCTATCCGTCCATCTGTCATCAAAATAATTGGAAAAAAATACGTCATAAAGGTAAACAAAATTGTATCATATATTCTTCATCGAAGTCGATTTCTTTTTAGTTTTAAAAACGTAATTTTTAACGAATTTATTATGTTTCGAAGTAATAATAACTGTTCGATCCAAAAATCACAAAAATACCGCACGGTGACGACGCGGTTAGCGTGCGACCCGAGACGAGAGCCGAGTGACAACCTACTGCCGTCATCCTCCCCGGGAGGAGCTGGGCCAAACATACCTAAACTTCGGAGTGACACCCCCCTGCTTGCTTACCAACAATGACCATATCAGCGTGGTCGGACACCGTGGGGAACAAGGGTCGTTCCCCAGACACCTCGCAGCGGTACCGCCCCCCCGTTTCCAGTATCGCCGGGTACAGAGTGATGTTGGCACCGTTCGGGCTCGATTTCTAAAACAAGAAAAAGTTTATAAGTTAACTCGTTTTTACACGCGACCTTCGTCCGCGTAGTGCTGTTTTTAAATAAGCGTAAGGAAAGATTACAAATAAATCATTTAACAGGATTTTAATGAGGTACCAAGGTATTATTTTTCTATACTCAGTATCCTACCTGACAATCAGTAGTTACAAGCAGTTTATTTTGCAATTTAGCAGTTGTTTGTAGTCTTCTTGCGGTTTTGACTCATGCTTGGCCATATTTCATTATTTATTTACCTCAAAGTAAGCACTATATTAACACCATGTTTGATAAAGGTAGGAAATAACAATTTATAAAAAAGTTTTTTGTATGGGAATATTTTTGATTATTATCTGCACCTGTTGCAGTTCAAAAGATATAGCTCTTTAAAGGGGTTTTCCTTAAATATTGGATCCCCTGCCCTTTAATTTTGAGAACTCTAAAGAACCCTAAAATATGCCATTGCTTATTTCATATGGGCAAACTACATACGAATTTCGAAACGTCTATAATGTACGATCTCGGAGATATGCAACATTTCTCTTCGAACTTTGAACCCCATTTTAAACCCCTTGGGATGCGAATTTTATCAATTCATATCGTATTGGACGCCTACACACCAAGACGAACATACCCATCAAATTTCAAGTCTATAATGACTAACGGCTTAACCTGTGCACTGATACATCAGTCAGGACTTTTGTTTTTTTTTTAATTTTATATTTATAGATGGATGGTTATGATCTAGCTAGTTGTCCATCCCGGTAAATGGAATCGCTGGTTTTGCTAGCGGTTATAACTGAATGATTATAACACTGACGGTAGGATCTGTAAAGTTCCACCTGGGTCTCTTACTGCTGGAGTCTGGTGTATGTTTATAGATACAAGAAAGCGTAATTCAATAATACGAGACGCAATGACATTAAGCCAAAAACAAAGTTTTAGATAGGCAAGCGAAGATTTCAATGTAGTCCGAACATAATTCGAACTCTCGAGTCCAGTTGTGTATCCTCGCATTCATGGAAGAAAGTGGATATGACCCACACGAGAGGTGGCTTGTTTCCACCTGCGTCTCTTCACAGCGTAATATCCGGTCCAGTTTTATATCGTTTCCACTCGGGAGACCTAAGCAAACTCTCGTAGCCGGATTAATCCAATTAAACGTATAGCCCCCCTTGAAGTTCATGCTTGTTATCTGCTTAACCTTTTATGGAAGCGGATTTTGTTCGGAACAACCACTCTTGGGTGTAATTTTATCCCATTTTAACATTTTATTGATCAATATTACCTATAGGTAAAATGAGAGTGCTGACTTTGTCAAATATGAAGACTTCGCTCTTCTTAAAATTAAAATTAAATAGCCTGTTTATTCCAAAATGTATATAAGTTGCCTATATACGGGTTAGAAAATAATGTTTTGTACAGTATACTAGAAAATAAATTTAAAGTTTCCACCTCCATAACTTTTATTACCAGAGGTAGATCAAAACAATTGCTCTCATTTTCCTCAGGTTTGCATGCATTATGCATCTTGGCTGCTATTTAAATGAGTGAACCGAGAGGCAGGACCATTTATTTTATGCAAGGAGTTACTTGGTCATCGCAGATTCAGGATAAACCAAGAAATAGTAAAACGTACGGTGCTCGTACAGACCTACTCATACAGACTGCTTTAACTAATGTTTATGCATCCTAAAAGTATCAGGGTGCTTTGCAATTGAGCGGGAACTTCCTCCTTGGCGACGTCGACGTCGCGCGGCTTGTGCCTGAAGAACTCCTTGCCGTCCTTGTACCACTTGAGGGAGTACAGCACGTCGGCCGGCCCCAGCGCCCAGTGACAAGAGTCATTCTCACCTCTACATCAACTCCTGGAAGTGGGAACTTCCTCCTAGGCTCGACATCACGGGGCACGTGCCTGAAGAACTCCTTGCCGTCCTTGTACCACTTGAGGGAGTACAGCACGTCGGCCGGCCCCAGCGCCCAGTGACAAGAGTCATTCTCACCTCTACATCAACTCCTGGAAGCGGGAACTTCCTCCTAGGCTCGACATCACGGGGCACGTGCCTGAAGAACTCCTTGCCGTCCTTGTACCACTTGAGGGAGTACAGCACGTCGGCCGGTCCCAGCGCCCAGTGACAAGAGTCATTCTCACCTCTACATCAACTCCTGGAAGTGGGAACTTCCTCCTAGGCTCGACATCACGGGGCACGTGCCTGAAGAACTCCTTGCCGTCCTTGTACCACTTGAGGGAGTACAGCACGTCGGCCGGCCCCAGCGCCCAGTGACAAGAGTCATTCTCACCTCTACATCAACTCCTGGAAGCGGGAACTTCCTCCTAGGCTCGACATCACGGGGCACGTGCCTGAAGAACTCCTTGCCGTCCTTGTACCACTTGAGGGAGTACAGCACGTCGGCTGGCCCAGCGCCCAGTGACAAGAGTCATTCTCACCTCTACATCAACTCCTGGAAGCGGGAACTTCCTCCTAGGCTCGACATCACGGGGCACGTGCCTGAAGAACTCCTTGCCGTCCTTGTACCACTTGAGGGAGTACAGCACGTCGGCCGGCCCCAGCGACCAGCGGCACGCCAGCGCCGCGCGCGTGCCCAGCGGGACGTGCCCAGGCACGCGCAACTCTAGCAGCTCCAGCGTTGTGACTCCGTGATCTATAACAATGTACCCAGCTAAAGTAATCATACATAAATATCGGAAATGAACGTTTTTATTCTGCCATCAGCCCAAGATAACAAAGGCGAAGGCGAGAACCGTTTAAGGCCTTATAAAAATATCGAGGGTGCGACGCAAAATACGCTTACGACCCACAATTTATTCAAAATTATCATGAACGGTACCGTGTTTTTGCAAATTAAAAGGCTCTCCTAAACATTTGAAACGTTCCACAGCGTACGTAGTGTTACGTTGGCGTAGAATGTTTTTATTTGGTCGTAGGTACCATGTTATGAAGGCAAAAATCCATTAAACGCCACGTCAAATAATTTCCCATGTGACGCTCGCTCGCGGCCCGTAAAAGAGGCACTATTGCCCTCGCCCAGCGGTGGATAATATTACTTTACGACCCGCGGGGTGGAGCTCAAAATGTAAGTAAATTGGCGAATAAACACAACAAACACAAACACCAACCAAACCTATTTCAACCAACCTTTTTGTTTTAATCTTAGTTTGGTTGCCAGTCAGAAAACGTCATCGACATAAATATGTATAATAATTTCATTGCAAAAAATATTTCAGTCTTGAGTAAAAACGGCTAGGTGCGAACACTCATACATCAAGGGTTCCGACTCATATTTCAAGGAACCCACTTTTTTTGTTCTATAGTTGCAAAATATATATAAAATATAGACTACTTATGATAATTTCAATACTATTCTAGTCTACCTATGAACATAGCTGTATCTCATGAACCTTAATAGGTAGAGGTTATAGACAGACGCACGGACGGCGGAGGTGAGAAACTATAGAAAATAACCTACAATGTAGGTGATAGCAATTGCCTAATACATTAATTATCAGACATAGGATACAAATTCATGGTTCTGCATTAATGAAGCATCAGAAAACATAAAATAAGCTCTAAAGGCGAGGGTGCAACACGTCCGAACTACCTAAGTATGTTAGCGTGTGAAGTTGGTTATTCTGTTGCGTGTCAAAACCGTAGGCTGGATGAGCACAGCTCTCCTGTGAAGACGGAAATGGAGCTAAGTGAGGTGTCAGCATGCGGGCGTCTGCCGCCATCGACCGAGCGCCGAGTACCATCGAGATAATGCAAGTACTACCCAGGGTCTCGATTCTATTGAGCCAATCGCTTCACTACGACAATGGTATCATCGCAAAATGGCTACTGGAATACCAAAAGGCACCTATAGTGTCCATTTTTTTTTAAAGTTTACTACCACCATTTTTTTGTTGTACCACGGGGAAGCGCCTTCATTTCACCTGGTAACAAGTTAAGATAAGGCTGAAAGTGGAGGAGCACTACACCGGGAATCCTCAATAAACCGATGAATTGTTGTGTTCCGGCATTCAGAGGTATATAGCCAGTTACTCAGTATCTGCGCTTCTCCGTCGTACGTTAAAAAAAACAGCGAATGTTAGTAAATAGGGTCCCGTTGGCACCCTGTGGGTACGGAAAACTAAAATTCAGAGGATGCCTAACGGAATTGCTTAAATGTTGTTTTTGATCATACTGAATAATTAGTAAATCCTCAAAGAAAATTATGACTATACTATGCAGTAGGCACACAAAAGGTACAAAATAGTGGTTTTGACAGAACCCGGGCATAGCCAGTACCCTCTAAGTTCTTAAAAATGTTGCGGGGATTATGATTGAACTGATGCGTGACCCACGGGCTAGCTCTTATTTAGTCCAGCGAATTAGTATTGCTATTTAGTGTGGCAATGCAGCCAGTATCTTGGGCATGCTTCCGTCTGGTACTGGTTTGGATCAATTAAGTTACCTGTTGGATGTTTGTAACGGTCCTTTAGTACCTACCGGGATGTCATGTAAAAATTATGTGTATTTTTTTTTTAAACTTAAAACTAATATGTACATACTATTAAACTAACTATGTACAAAGGAAGCCGTCGGATTACTTAGGAACCGTTACAAACGGTTCCAGACCAGTACCAGACGGTAACATGGCCATGACATATTGATTGAATAATACAATGAAAATTGTAATATATATTGTTATTACAATACAATATTCTTTATTGAACACCAATTGTAAATAAAATTATGAACTAATTCATCTTACAAAAAAAAATAATGCACAGTGGGCGGTCTTATCGCTAAAAACGATCTCATCCAGACAACCTTTGCATGGAAAGAACCAGGAGGGTGTAGATATGGACATATAGGCGCACAATAAAATATTTGGAAAAAAAAATACAGAATACGCAGTATACTAAAAGCTAGCATCCGCAGATAATAATAATACAAATTCCAATACAATATGCATAAACATACATAGATAACATATAAAATAGAATACATACCTATTTAATAAGCATAAATACATATGATAAAAATATATACTGTAAATATTTTATAGGAGATATTATAACAATACCAACGTTAAAAGTTATTATTATTATTTAGTATTTCTCTTTAGTTTTAGTTAAAGCTCAAAATAAAATGAATAAGTTACTAGAATAGGAACGCGTGGTCCCGAAGTTTTGAAGATTGTTTTGAGGACTCAACTTTTGTAGATATCGCAAAACGCTTCGAAATCCAATAGCGCTTCAACAAATCTTACTAAATCCCATTCAATTCTCTCTTATATCCTTAAAAGAAACCAAAAGTACAAACAAAAATACAAATCTTTACTCTTTATTGGCCGAGCGAGCGAAGCGAGCGAAGAGTCTCAGTTTTGAGATTGGCCAAAAATGCTTTTGTCCGCTGTCTGTCGGTCGGTTTTTCTCGCCTATAGGTCGTATTTATCACACATATATTCCCTATATTTATTACAATTTTTTGATCGATCGCGATTTTTCACGGTGGTTTTTTTTTTTTATTTTCACAACATCTTGTGTTTTGATAGTGGAGGGGAAAAAGTTTGCTGATTTTCCGAAAAAAAATCCTTTTTTTCGGAAAATGTATACCTACGCTTTGTAATCAGACTAGACTAGCAGTCCTCTCCACCGTTGCAAGATAATCGAAGACACCGGTTCGATCTCCGCAGACCAAAGGAACGTGAGTAATCGCTAAAACTTATTAGGAGTATAAGTTTTACTCACACTCGATTTGACTCGATTCGACGTATTTGACTCAAAAGCCTGACTTTTGAGTCAAATACTAGCAAAGGCTTACCTACGTATACGTAGGTACAGAACTTTATAAGTAAAATAAAATACCTAGCAAAGGCATTTCATTTTTCTTATAAAGTTCTGTACACTAAATAATTATATTCATTTATTAGACCTCTCCGCCTTTGCGAGATGAGCTCGTAGACACCAGATTTGACCTCCAAGGAAAAGGGGAACACGAGAAATTGACGTATTTCAACTAGTATCAAAAATCTTACAAGTCTCTACTCAGCAGGTAGCCGCATTCTGTATCGATTGATTACAAAACCACTTTCAGTTTTTAAATAACACTATATTTCAATACAACCCACCTATTTTCAATACAAATGACCAATTGTATGAATGAAAACTGCCGCCGCCGGCCATCGGTACTATGTAAAGGAAATATCACATCGCAACTTTGTAAAGTCTTCAACAACTTGACTTGATGTAAGTAGTACCAAAGTCCTATACAAACGCATCTTGAATATCATCTTGAAATGGCACGTCAAAATCAAAATCAAAATCAATTATCGTTAATTCAGTAAGAATACAGATGCGGTTAAAATGAGCCTAAACAAGGCTCATTTTAACCGCATCTGTATTCTAGTGGTTTGTCCACCGGTGTCAGATCGTGAGGCTGGTTCTATCCCCAGGGAGTACAATATTGCGCTTGATTTGGTGGTTAGACTTTGTTTAAGTCCGCCTAGCTAGCTACCGCCATCTTACTTAATTCTGTCGCTATAACAAGAATTCTAAATTGTTGTGTTCCAGCATTTAGAGGTGAGATAGCCAGTTCCTCAGTTTATTGAGGATTCCTGGAGAAGAGCGCTTCCTATCGAGCCCTTCCTACTTTTAAATTGTTATTATGGCGACAGAATTAGGTAAGATGGTGGTAGCTAGCCAGGCGGACTTAAAAAAGTCCTACCACCAATCAAATCAAGCACAATATTGTACTCCCCATGGAAATCGAACCGGGGACCTCTGGATTTATAATCGGTGGGTTGAACCACAATACCACAAAGGCGGTTAAGAGTGTCTCCTAGTGGTACAAAAAAAAGTATAAGGGGCTAGACGGCGCTGTGTGAAATTAATGTCCTGCAATATATTTTTTTCTCTATTTCTAATTCCCGTAGCGTTACCAGGCTTGTGTACTTTGCTGTAGGTAAGAGGTAAAACGCATCGTTTATCCAGAATACAATATGAGCAATCCGAAACAGGTGGTCTGCTCGCAACCGCAATTTCAAATTGGTAAAGTATCGTTTCAATATATTTTTTGCAAATATGACTATGCTGTCCGCCGGTCCTACACTATAGTCTAATTTGGTGTATGGGAGTTTTCAGTATAACATAGAACACAATGGACACTTTACTTAAAAATGCCATCCTCGTATCATGTTCATGCTGTAATATTTAGTAGCCACCTTGTATAAAGCTTAATAAGGATATACACAGAATTTAGGATAGAATGAAATATATATATTTGCAAAAAACTAACAGTGATATGTTAAATTAAAGTTCTATGTACAAGAGAAGTAGTTGGATTGCCTGAGGACCGATGCAAACGGAAGCGTGCCCAAGACACTGGCTGAATTGCCACGCTGAACAGCTATGCTATTTCGCTGGCCTAAATAAGAGACAGCCCTTAATACAAGTGTCACGAAGGATAAATGTATAGAAGGATAGGGTAACAAATGGGTTTAAACAACGCAGAACAAACATCTATAATACCTCTACATTACACAATTTTTGTCCTGAGTGAGAATCGAACCCACAAACTACAGTGCAGAAGGCATAGCTACTACTAGCTATAGGTTGTGCTTTGAACTAATAATCACTATAAAATTGTTTGCTTATCAAATAGAATGCCATAGAAGGCATAGAATATTCGAGTTTTTCCCAGTGGTCAGATAGGTCAGTGGTACTTTTTGTAAGATAATAAACTTAGTCACAACATGTACAAATGTTGAGATTATTTCTGCCATTATAATATATTTTTTTGTATGACCTAGGCTACGGAAAAAGCAACTTGCCCACCTGATGTTAAGTGCATCTCTTGCCTATCCGGAACACAGCAATGTTACTTTGCGGCTGATATAGGTATGGTGGTAGTACTCCGGACGCGCCCTTTCACAATGGGCGCTACTACTTAAAATGTCATAGAAGTAAACAATTTCCCCGTAGGTATACAGTTCAACATACTAAACGTACGAATATGGGTGTCTCAAGAGGTCTGCGAGGCATCTGTTTTATATCGGACACGACACGAGTGCTTAACGTATCGATATCGGCGCCGTTCGCACATGGGCCTCCGTCGAGATCCTTTTAATCACACTCCATCCACTTACCGGGATCACATTTGATCCCAGTAAAAATGTATTGCTTCGTATGTTTATGCGATCATACCCGTCGGCTTAGTTTACATAGAGCGCTTTCCTGTTTCTTGTGTCTCTTTTTTTATTTTATTAATGCGGCAACACTTTAAGGAACTCTGCTTTGGCTGTTGATATGTGGAAGGCGTAGAAGATAACGCTTTGGCGGAAATACTTCACCGACTCGGCCCGCTGTCTGTGTATCTAATAAAGCCTGTAGGTACCTACCTACTGTCATCTTGCTTTGGAGTGTATTGTGCATTGTCCTCCATGATCCCTCATTGAAGGACGGAACCAGAACTTTGGGTTGTTGGTTACATATAGATAGATATATAGATAACTCTTTATTGTTCACCATTTACAAATAGCATAACAAAATACAGATAGTGGAAACTTAATCTAACCGTCACTGGTAAAATAATGGGCGGCCTTATCGTTGAAAGCGATAGACTTAATGTGCGCCTGAATTCGCGACAACGATGATGTTTGTATTACGCATCAATTTATAACTTTCTTTTTCTTCATTTCTATAAAGAAAAAAAAAGTTAGAACTACGGCGGGAAAAGCTTTGCCTTCAACACATTTGATGAAAGTTAATGTTTATGTCAAAGTCGGGTAATGTTTTCGGACCAACATTTTTTAACGTACTTTTTAAACTTAAAAATGGTACAAAGAGACGACCTGCATGTCGGCGAACTGCATGAAGTACGCGGCACTAAAAAAAATAGTAAATTTATAATTTCTATCATTGATATTAAAGTATATATTACTTCGTATGCTATTTTGCCACCGTCGTATTATTTCGGAAACATTACGATACGTTTCGCCGAAAATCTGTAAAAGCTGATCATCGTCGTACATGGAGAAAGGAAGCCGTCACGTGGCAGATCTCCAACCAGGGAGTCCGGCCTTTACCTTTATCATTAATAGTAGTAATAGTTTTTCAAGTAAGCTGGTGGTCAAACGCTTGGACACCAATAAAAAAAAACAAGTTATAAAAATGTGTGGGCGTCTGATGGAAAACACGTAATTCATACTCACTAAGCTATTTTGAATATACTGGCTCTGGTCTGGTAGATGTCAGGACTATAACTGCCTTGTTTTTATTTTTTCTTTTCTGTACCTACTCTCGGTAACCTTGTATCTACCTAATCCCTGTGCCTGCTAATAAATTATTTATCTTTATATTTATGTGGTGGGCAATGATGCTTGCTCTAAGAGTGAGCCAAACATCCCTAAGGCCTGTCTTCTCCGGATTATGTGACGGAGCTGTGATGGATAACAATTTATTGAATGATCACGTACTCAAATAGCGCATCTATCTAAGAATACATTTGCTGGACAAAGGTATCCCCCAATTATTTCCACACAACGTGGATTTTTGCATATCTACTATTCGGTGTCAACCTGCCAACGCTTGCGCGGCTGCCCCCGATGTTGCTGTCTATCCTGAGGTGTTTAAAGAACTACAGCGGTTACCCATTTGTCAATAAACATTCGGCTGACATAGCCTGCTCAATCCTACACCAATCTTGCTGTCTTTTGCCCTACCGGGTTCGATCCCCAGGGGGAGTACAATAATGTACTTTAGTTTGGTTGGTGGTAGGACTTTGTTCTACCATCTTGCCTAATACTGTCGCCATAACAACAATTCTAAAATCGATGTGTTCCGGCATATAAAGGTAAGATAGCCAGCTCCTTAGTTTGTTGAGGATTCCGGGTTTGTGCGCGTCCACCTTCGGCCTTATCTTAACTTGTAACCAGGAGATGAGAGCCAAGCGCTTCCTCGTCGTATGATAAAAAAAATGTGGCAATGCCAGTAAGCGAACGTGTCACTGTATTCTGTATCCATGCATTCTCAATATAAGATCCTTATTTCTTGAACAGATATTTTAATTTGCTCCGCGAGTAACGTATTCTTCTTGGTTCGTATCAAATATACTTCTACTAAAGAAAATCAAGTTTTTCTTTGAATACCGTAAATATTTTATAAGGAATTGAAACTCGCAATTTCCATTTCGCTAAAGTAATATTTTTAATATTCTTTAAAAATATACCGAACCAATTTTATAATTGAATATATTTGAATGATATGGGGTTAATTAAGTGCTTACATGGGGTTCTAAGATTGCGTCTCGAGAATGTTGAAAGCACAACTAGTCCACTTAGGTTGAAAAGGGGAACTTTCTTATTCATAATTATTTATGAACCCTGGTACTTTCTTTTGTACCTCATTTTAATTACACCACTTTATAGAGTAACGATCAAAACATTTTTAATAAAATATTCTGTGTGAGTTTAAAATAAAGGTTGGATAAAATAAATGCCCATTACCAGATACCCTGCAATTAAGTTTAATATTAAATTACGTTGGCAATTTTAAAGGGCTAAAGGTATTAAGTTGAGGTTCCAAAAACGTTGCGAAAATTAAATACATTTTTGTAGACACGAAAAATCTACAATCTACCTTGTTAAAGGCTTATAGGGACTCAAAGCCGATGTCTTTTTTATGAATGATGGGTTAGCTCTTGAACTAGGCATGTCTAGCTACCAAGGATGAGATCTACAATGCAGCAAACTTCCCCAGAAGGCACTGGTTCTCCCACGCCGACGGAACTAGCCAGGTGGTCTTTAGCCACATGGAAGGGTCCTACCACCAGTGTTGTGATCATTCAGCCGTAACCGCTAGCTAAACACTGTACCTTCTACAGCCATAATTTGATTGTACTTTTTGATTTTGTTGCTAGAGTACCATTTCGGCATCGATTGCCGAAAATAATGTCGGACGATCTATCGTTCAAACGATACTCAAAACGATGTCACTAAGAGTACCTTTTGCACGATAATTGTCCCGATATATCGGTTTGTAGGGTAAGGACCCAGGATACAAAATACAAATTCGACGCGTGCAAAAGAGATGTCATGATCGCCGGGATTCGGTGGGTGATCAAACTGAACCCAGCCCAGTGCAGCGTAGGTCAAATGCTGTGTTGATATGACCTACGTAGTCAGGCTTTGTTATGGTAGTTCCACTTATACCATCAGGCTGCTTGACTGTTCCGTCTCCAATTTGTATGAAAAAAAGCACTAGAGCGATTTATGACATTGCATTTCGTTTTATAATCTAAGTCCTATGACTATGTGATACGTGTTCGCGATATAATCTAAATTAAACTGTGAACTACTAAGTTATATTACAGTTTAATGACAAATTTAGTTCCCAATTTACAAGCTTAGCATTGTTTGGGACCAGAATTTAATGAAATGAACTGTGTGAAATTAATGTCCTGTGATATTCATTTATTTTTATTGAGATGATATTTGTACACTCTGTGGCGTCCTGTTAATGGAAAAACAAACTGGTTTAAGACTGCTACTTATCTCATCCTTTGTTTGTATTTTGTTATGTTAGTTGGACGTCCTATTTTTAATAAATAAATAAATAAATTTATTTACTAAGTAGAGGGTAAAAAAAAAGTTGGGCTAATGTCATATGTGAGTTTGTCGCCATAACAATAATTCTAAATTGTAGTGTTCCGGCATTTAGATAGCCAGTTCCTCAGTCTGTTGAGGATTCCGGGTGAAGTGCGCTTCCACCTTCGGCTTTATCATAACTTGACACTAGATGAGACGACCACCTAGCGCTTTTCCATCGTAGAATTAAAAAAGAAAAAATAAATAACATTTATTTGGCACAGTAATAGGTACAAAAAAAAGGTAAATAAAAGTAAAATGGTAAATAAATAAGCACGTACATACTACGCCAAATGGCACCATCAGCAATGTGATGAACCACCTACGTGAAAAAGCGCTGGTTTTCAGATGGAGCCATCGCGAGTTTCGATCGATATCAACTCTCTATGAATAAACTCTCAATAACGCTCTCAAATTATTCATTTATATCGCTTCTCAAATTATATAGCTAGTAGGCGCCTGATTAAGAGAGACAAGAAAGCTTGTGACTTGCAAGTTTATACATTCATATGTATTATTCATGGTACATATTATAAAACTAGTGCTCACAAAGATGGTTACTGATCTATATATTTATTAATTTGGCTCGACCGATGTTGTTTTTTTGTGTGTTTCAGTGTTCCTTTGATAGCTTAGATTCACAATGATTGTGGGGTCTTATACCACCAGGAAATTGAAAGTCACTCAGCGTGCTATGAAAAGAGCTATGCTTGGCGTTTCTAAGGTGGTGGACATAGCTCAAAGAGCAGGCTGAAGTGGCAGTGGGCTGGCCTTGTAAGTCAAAGGACTGGCAACCGGTGAGGTCAAAGAGTCCTTCAGTGGAGACCACGTCAGGCAAGCGTAGTGTAGGAGGCCTTCATCTCAACTTGTAGCCAGTTAAGATAAGGCCAAAGGTGGAAGCGCACATCACCCGGAATCCTCAAAAAACTGAAGAACTAGCTATCTAACCTCTAAATGCCGGAACACTAATCTTTGAGAATTGTTGTCATTGCGACAGAATAGGTAAGATGGTGGTAGCTAGCCAGGCGGACTTAAACGAAGTCCTACCACCAACCAAACCAAGCACAATATTGTACTCCCCATGGGGATCGAGCCCGAGACCTCTGGATCTGAAATCGGTTGAACCACTAGAACACAGAGGCGGTATTTCTTTTTCTCATAGAGAGAAATGAAATGTAGAGTGATAGGTATAACTCGGCCTCAAAATTATGTTTCCTTGGGCAATTCTTATTTAGATTAACCAAAGAATCATATTTTCACACAAACGTATTATATCTATTATGTTTACTGTGATAAACAGTAAACTAAAAAAAAAGTAGTTTTTAAAACGTAATTATACCTACAGTAAGACGCTCCAGTACCTGGTACTTGATCTCAGCTCAATCATGAAACCCGCGTCTTAATGACGTGTGAAGTTAAAGGCAGGTTTACTCACGAGAGGTTCATCCTTCATCGTAAGAGGACATAATATCTCTTTGAAGGCTGAATTTATGTGGAGTTTTTGACGCAGATAAATCCGCGACCGCGATACGGAGCGTCGGAACTCGATGGACCGACGACATTGTGGCGGTCGCAGGGAGTCGATGGATGAAGGAGGCTCAGGACTACGCACAGAGTGGATCTGAAATCGGTGGGTTGAACCACTAGACCACAGAGGCGGTTTTTGTGGTTTTTGTAGGTACCGTCGATTGGAGGAGGCCTATGTTCAGCAGTAGACGTGTGAGGGCTGATATGATGTGCGAAGCAGATGGAAATGTTTTACTAAGGTTTGAGCAGTTGGATTCCTGCCACACTTATTCAAATCGCTTGTGTTACTTGTCCCAACTGAAAATCTAACGGGCTTCATAAGTAGAGCTATGGCCGAAAAGTTTTGTTTCCAAAATATCGTGGACGATTACTTAGCGCAACACAAATGGGCCACGTACAGACATTACGTGCCAAACCTAGTAATGGTATACGGTTTTTAACTATATATTTATAGTATTACGCCATCTAGCCCCAAACTAAGCATAGCTTGTAATATGGGAACTAGATTACTTAAATACTTTTTGTAAATACATACGTACCTACTATATGATACAACACCCAAACACAGAACAAACATCTATATTCATCACACAAATGTTTGTCCTGGGTGGGAATCGAACCCAAAGCCTACAGTGCAGGAGGCAAAGCTACTACCAACTGAGCTATGAGGCTTGTTAATATCGTCGGATCGATGAAATGTTCGTGTCTTCTTCTCCTTGTCTTTTCAAACGTTTCAAAACATTTAAGACTTCCTCGACCAGTACTAAGCAACCTCCACTGTTCCACGGGGCATAGCGGGCAGGAAAGTAGGTAATATTATTATAAATTCACTTAATTCAATTTTCAATTAGTATCTATTTATTTAATTATTAGCATTAACTATTACCGCAACAATTTTTTTATTGTACTACGGGGAAGCGCTTGGCCTTCATCTCACCTGGTTACAAGTAACCAGGTGAGATGAAGGCCTGTTAAGATGGCTTAACTTGTTAAGATAAGGTGGAGACGCACTTCACCCGGAATCCTCAACTAACTGAGGAACTGGCTATCTTACTCTAAATGCCGAAACACAACTATTGAAGTCTGAAATGAATGTCATCATAACTAATCTATTGTGACTTAATAATAGTTTGCCTCATCACAATGCAATTGAAAAAGTATCTACCTGTGCAAAATGGTTTTATAAAAAAAATACAACAGAAATAATTAGGACTACGAACAATAAATATTACGCGTGGTCCTAATTAATAGGACAAAACCATGTAACCACGAGAACACACCCTGCCCCCTCAGCATTGGGAGACAAAATGCTCTCGAAGGTGGATAAAAACAGAGGACAAAAATTATATCCCCGCCCCGTGCTGAGGGGGCAGATTTCCTAATAGTTTAGGTAATATTAAAATCACTGTGTCGCGAACCTCCCGCCCGCAATGTGTGGTAGCCCTAATGATACATTCCTGCCTACGCCATTTCACCAACGACCGCAAAGTAATTACTTACTATGCATCGACATGTGGTTCCTAATGTGGAACGCAAACTACACAGTTCGAGTAGGTACCCAGTTGTGAAATCATATTCTAGGGCTGTCACCTAATTACAGCCTTATTTAGGATTCCTTTCATGTTTCCATCTTGTTTGACACCTTTCATTCCTAGTCACCGCTAAAGGATAAAGTGTATTAAGTGTGTAAGAATACATAAATAAGTTTACCCAGGGCAGGACAGAACATTAAGTTCACACAGCGCCATCTAGCCTCAAACAAAGCAAAGCTGATAATTTAGGATCTAGATAAAGATAACGCACATAAACGCATTTATATTTTTTTAAACGCTTTAGTTCACCTCGAGCCTTCTTCATCTATGAATTTGAGATTTTCTTTTTAGGGTTCGTCACCCAAAGGGTGCCAACCTGACCCTTTACTAAGCTTCCACTGTCCATATGTCCGTATGTCTATCAGCGGGCTGTGTCTCATGAACCGAATTAGGTATAGGTAAGCGTAGTAGAAGCCCCTTGTGAAAGGGCTCGTCCGGAGAATTACTACCACCATACCTATTACGGCCGCCAAGCAGCATTGCTGTGTTCCGGTTTGAAGGGTATGGTTGCCGGTGAAATTACGGGCACGCGGGGCTTAACATCTTTATGCCTCAAGTTGACGGGCGCAATGCAATGCCGTGTAGTCTATGTTCTTTTTAGATATGACCTATGCAGTAAGGCATATAATTTTGGTATACTAGCTTGTTCCGTCGCCTAGTTTTATAAAAAAAAAGGTAGAAAGTTGACGTTTTCATGTGTATTTATATTGCCACTATAACAAAGAATAATATAAAATTAAAGGGGATACTATAACAACTAGTTGTTAGTTTTTGGGCTGAAATGTGGGTCGGAAACCTCCGTCTGTGTCCGCACTTGGCCCGTTTATTTGGTTCTTAGATGGAGAGAATGCAGAAACGACAGCCCTGAGGCAATTGAGTGTGTCAATAAAGTTCTTGTTACTGTTCAATAAGTGTCTCGGATAGTAAACAAACACTTGGCCATTTTATGTGTAATTAAACGAGTGGCAGACGAACGCTGAGAGAAATGTGTACACAGTGCACTATTTACTTGCTTGCGGGCACTTCGAAAGTTAACCTAGCGGATACCATCAGCTCATCTCATCTTTTTTATAGTACGACGGGTAAGTGCTAGGCCTTCTTCTCACCCGATTATCATTTATGGTAAGGCTGAAGGTGGCAGCGCACTTCACCCGGAATCCTCAACAATCTGAGGAACTGGCTATCTTACCTTACGTTGTTATGGCGACAGAATTAGGTAAGATGGCCAGGCGGACTTAAACAAAGTCCTTCCACCAACCAAACCGACACCGGTAGGCGAACCATTAGACAGAGGCAGTTAAAAATCAGCTCAAGTAGGTATGGTTAGAAGAAGAGGCATAAAACCATATGGTAGGAATCGTTCATAATATTGAGTTCTTATAAGATTAAAGTATCCATACAAATAAATTAAGTTGAACTGTCTGTTTGTAATGTCAAATAACAATAAAGCGGAAGAAGCTTTATTCATGGCTATTGACCGCATATTTAACAGTTAATCTTCACTTATCGTCAATTCTGTAGATATACTTTTTTTTTTAACAAAAGGTTTTGTCGCTACGCGACCACATCGCCCAATCTACTTGTTTAAGTACTTTGTTGCTGGCTTCTTTCCGAATTGATAATTATTGAGGTTTCAATCAGATTCAACTCCCCTATAAACGCAATGAGGCCGTGTATGAAAAAGAGGCTGAGGCAGTACGCCAGCTACTTTTTTTTTTTTATACCACTTGGAGACATAAGAAGCATGCAGCCCACCTGATGTTAAGTGCATCTCTAGGTATCCACAAAGAACATGGCTTACGCTATATTACATTGCGCCGGTCAACTTAAGGCATAAAGTTGCTAAGCCTCGCGTGCCCGTAATTTCACCGGCAACCATACCCTTCAAACCGGAACACAGCAATGCTGCTTGGCGGTTGATAAAGGTATGGTGGTAGTAATTATCTGTACTTGCCATTTCACATGGGGCTTCTACTACTCTTAAAATCTTCTAAATACCTGGTGGTCAAATATTCAAAGTCAAAGTCAAAAGAAGACCTCCAGAAAGCCCAGTGGCCTGACCGCCTTCCCTAGACTATCCTGACGCAGAAGGTTGAGGATGATACCAAATGGTGGGAAAAAGGACAAACAATGAAGAAGTGGGTATAACGTTTTTTTTTTTATATTTCACAGAATAAGCTCATCAATTGTATGGCTTAATATTATCCTTAGCTGTTACGATAAATTACCTTAAAAAAGTACGATAAATTGTTATTCGAATGTTGTACTTTTTCCTTCTCTTTTACTATTTTCCTCCTAAATTCCAAATCGTCCTAAAATATGATATCATACTAAAAGTACACACACAAAGCCATTCGAACTCGAAAAGGTACAAAACAATTTAAAAACAAAGAACAAATTTACATTTTGCAATCAGTTGGCTGGCTGGTTGTTTCGATTTTTCTCAGTTATTTATAACAACAAAGTTTTAATGGATTCAATCGGTAACAGCCTGGCTTTACAATTTATAACCTTCTATACCCACGATCGATTCACTTTCACACTGTTGTGCAAGAAAATGTCATCTACGTAATATTATTTTAACAATTTAAACCACCTATGTAGTCTAGTGGGTTCGCCGATCAGTTACCAACTCGACTAGACCACAGAGGCGGTTAAAACAGTCAGCGACTGTCAGTATTTATAAACGTTACTTTATTTTATTTCATTCGCGAAACATACAGATACAATATGCAAAAAGGTACTTACATTAATTTAATAATTCCTAATTCAACAAAGTTTCCTCAATTAAGTAGTTTAACTGCCTCTGTGGTCTAGTGGTTCAACACACCGATTTCAGATCCAGAGGTCCCGGTTTCGATCCCCAGGGTGACCAATATTGTGTTTGGTTTAGTTGGTGGTAGGATTTTGCTTAAGACCGCCTGGCTAGCTACCATCTTACCTAATTATGTCGCTATAATAACAATTCTTGAAAAAAAATGTGTTCCGGCATTTAGAGGTAAGATAGCCAGTTCCTCAATTAATTGAGGATTCCGGGTGAAGTGCGCCTCCACCTTCGGCCTTATCTCAACTTGTAACCAGGTGAGATGAAGGCCAAGGGCATCCTCATCGAACAATAAAAAAAAAGTATTACTAAGAACATAGCTGAGATGGCGCCATTTGACATAAGTGCTTCACCTAGCACAGACTATAGATGACACATGTGTTAGTCGATATGGTTATAGATTAGTTATTTTATTTTGTACATGTTAGCTTTAGTTATATTTGATACTTGATTTGTTACACTGTAGTGTATTTTCTTTATTTTTTTTTCTTTCTTTCTTTCTTTCTTTCTTTCTTTCTTTCTTTCTTTCTTTCTTTCTTTCTTTCTTTCTTCTTTCTTTCTTTCTTTCTTTCTTTCTTTCTTTCTTTCTTTCTTTCTTTCTTTCTTTCTTCTTTCTTACAAAAGAAATGAAGTAGTATTATGGGAAATTCTTGTCCATGAATTTTATTGCACAGGCTATGTTCACAAGTACTATACACGAGTGTTCATTTCCGATGCGACACAGTTAAGCTTCTACGAGCTCTGATAATCAGCTACGCCGTAGCTGATTCCACTATGACTACAAATAGCAAAGAGTTTACACCTTTGGATTGTGTGCATGTGTGAATGTTACACAGACATACGAAAGATAAGGCCGCGATCACAACGCCTCCTTTAACGCTGGACAGAAGTTGGAGTCTGCACCGAATGAATCATAACCAAACCAAAATCTAAATGGGTACATCCGGTATTTATACACACATAAAATTTTAATTATTTCAAAGGCGATTATAACCCTAATAAGAGTTCTCATCCAGCAAAAATAGGTAGCAAGATAAACAAGAATAAAATAGTAACATTAATAAATAATATACCTGACATAGGAATGATACGATAAACTACATTATATTACATATGATTATACTATTACTATAATATTATACAAAAGTATGTAATTAAACATACCTACATATTATTCAAAAACGGTTTCCATTGTTATGCTAATGTATTTATTTACATAAACTTACTCTATTTAAAACCAATTTTTAATTAATGTAGTAGAAAATATTAACAATAATGACGATTATTTACACTGGAAAATCACTTCAGCTGAGATCGAAAATCAGATATATGGTCGTATTTACGAAGGCCGAACACGTACCTGATGCAGACATTGAGTAGACGTTCTAGCTTATTAAGCTGGTCTTCAGTGGCGTCACAATAACACAAATCGGCATAATCAATAATGGGGAGAAGGATCGAGTTAACGAGCATTATTTTAGCGGACGAGCCAAAAGATTTTCCTGCTAACCTCGGTGATATATTTTTCCCAGGATAGGCTTTCTGAGATGCTGAGGCCCAGGTTCTTCACTTTCGAG
Source organism: Venusia cambrica (assembly GCA_951394065.1). NCBI lineage: Eukaryota > Metazoa > Arthropoda > Insecta > Lepidoptera > Geometridae > Venusia > Venusia cambrica. The sequence goes on along the minus strand of OX596044.1, from coordinate 2,986,583 downwards.
CACTTAAGAATATCATTACTAACTGAGGAGAAAGAGAAGGATGTAAAAGTATGTTGTGGTATCATACCTAGCTCAGCCACAGTCGTTTCCCTCACTACCTTGTCAACAATGTGGGTTGCTGTTGCAAAGTGTTTGTTTATTGCATTCACATCTACCGAGGGGTCAGCAGATGCTTTGCACCGGCCAAATCCAAGATTATGCAGAAGCTTCCACATATTGTTTGGGGTTCCAGCAGCAATTTTACCAAAAATGTAGCGCTTTTTCGCATTACGAATCATCAATCATCAATATTTAATTACTTGTCATACCTGTGTGAGCCGACGGCGGCGGTGTGCCGGCACCTTTTTTAGTTGTACTCACGGCACAAAGTCGAACGCTTATCCTTTCGCACACATTGATAAAGTTTTAGCGCGTTTGAATGGCAATGGCTGACATTATCGTAAAAGTCGAAACTTTGTGTTGAAATAGCTACGTCGAAACATAAGGGGTTCACATACAATTGCTAAAGTTTCTAATACACTAGGATATACGCGTCTATTGTTCCTATAATATCTCATAAAAATGTCGAGGAGCGTAAAGTGTCTCATCGGAAGTTTCGATAGGACAAGTTGGGATCTGCCGCGGGAGTCAGAAAGGTAATAAACCTATACCTTTGAGAGGCTGTAGGTACTAGGTACCTATATGTAAAAAGGGCTTAAAACACCGATGATTCTCGGTGCTTGTTACTAGCTACAAATTTTATTTTTGTGTCCACGAAACATTGGTGTTTTGTCTTCAGTTTTGATTGTCAGAAACGCGATTGGTGAAAACTTTCTCGATAGAAATGAAATCTGTAAAAACTCTGTTTTGCACACACTGCAATACAATATTCAATACTGAAAAGGCAGTTATTCATGAACGAATGCATTTGACAGTAAATAATGCATAATGGGCAGTCTTATCGGTTAATGTGATCGCTTCCTGACAACCGTCGTATGGACAGAGCGAGGAGAAGGTTAATATAGACAAATACAATCGAACAATAAAATATTTGAAAAAATACGCAGGTGGTGATGAAATGACGGGATCATTTTGAGTAGATTTTAGTTGGATGAAAAATGAAAAATATATTTTCTACTACATAAAACACTTGGAATTAAAAAAAAACAAGATGATTCCAGGTATCACCCATGTATTTTTATGCAGAGAGGGTTGAAACAAGTACCTACTAATTGTCTGCTGATCCCCACAACAAAGCGGTCCCCGTATCGTGGGGGACTAAAATAGTTAAAAAGCTATTTTGTTGATTAATTTTTGCTTATTAATGTTGTATCTTAATTCTTGGGATTTTCATTTTCGATATCTGCCTCTTTTGATATCTGTCTCTGTAACAACAGCACTTGTGTTTTTACAATGAAATCCCTATGAATGAATGAATGACAATACTATATGCACAACTTAAAAATAAAACTGGATTACAAAAAAAAGTATATGCAATGGGCGGTCTTAGAAGCGATTTCATCCAGATGAACTTTGGATGTTGATTTTTTATTTTTTTGGCTAAAGAAGTTGGTGGTGCACATATAAATAGGATTCATTCACCCCTCTGATTCATTTCACTCTGTGCGCGTATGTATAGCGCCGTCCCTCTCATTTTGGGCACATATGGTTGCCTCTTTATAGGGGAGACGGACACACACATGCCTGCAAATAAATTAAGGAACAAATTCTTTAATCCGGCAAGTGAAACCGGCGTTGCGGGTTTTCCTGGCTAGGGTTACATCGGGATCGGGATTAGGAGTCAGTACCGCCGCCTGTCCGAAAATAACACTTCATATTTATGTGCCTACACAATTATAAATATTACAGGACACTATTACATTAATTTCACACAGCGCCATCTAGCCCCGAACTAAGCATAGCTTTTAATATGGGAACTAGATTACGGATAGAATACTTAAATACTTTTTTTTTTTGTAAATACATTCTTATCATACAATACAAATACCCAAACACAGAACAAACATCTATATTCATCACACAAATGTTTGTCCTGGGTGGGAATCGAACCCATAGCCTACAGCTCAGAAGGCAGAGTTACTAACACATGATAGAGGTTAGATTCATTGTTCTGTGGTTACTACCAACTGAGCTATGAGGCTATGAGGATACAATGATTTGTCTGAAAATCTTGCCTATACTGTCAAGATTACGTAGAAATGATCAGTGCAGCGGCAAACGCGCGGCCCGGCCGGGTTTGGACGCTAGGCCATCAAATTTAGACTCAATATGTATGAGAATAGGGTGCTACCATTATCAACTCTTTGCGTTGATTTGAAAATATTATATTAGAAATCCGTCTTCAATTAATTTTAATATGCATAGGTAGGTACCTAATTAATGAAAATAGATAAGTAACAGTAGATATTCAAAACATAATTCAAATTAAGCGCTGGATTACGAAACAAAGCGGCCGGGAACAACCTTCCAGGTCGAGCGCTGCTCGACAACTGACCAAGAAGCCATGATCTGTTTTGTATCTAAACGGCTTAACATAAAGTCGAAAATTGCATGGTTCAGTTGATAATGAAATGGCTTTTAGGTCCAGGGTATAATTTTTGTTAGAGTTTTATTTAATTATTCAAAATGTAAACGTGAAATTAAAAAACTAGCCTATCATTCGACTAAAACACTAGTCTAGCTATTTTATTCATAAATAAAAAATTGGGTGAAAAACAGCAAATTAATCGGTTCATAACTCGGTTTTTTTTTCAAAATTCTATTCAATTATTGTACTTCAACAAGATTTCCCAGCTTTATGTTTTTTATTGGAATTACTACTTTCGTTACTTTCAAGTAGTGTGTTTGAAAATGCTCCTGTTGCGTAATTTTGGCACTGGCCGCGCTCTTAAATACTTTTCTTTAATACATACTTATCATACAATGCAACACCCAAACACGGAACAAACATCAATATACCCACAATACAGCTCAGAAGGCAAAGCATGGTTTAACCTGGGACGCTACCGCCGACGGCGAAGCCGATCTCCATTGATGGCTTTAAATTAGGTCCATGAGAACTAGAAACGATTTTTACCGATTTAGGTATGTGTCATATCCGAAATGGCGTTTCCCATCTCAAAAGTGTACACATGTTATGAAACCTATCCGTTCAGTACATTTGACGGTAAAAATCGTTTCTAGTTCTCATGAAGCTAATTTAAAGCCATCAATGGAGATCGGCTTCGCCGTCGGCGGTAGCGTCCCTGTTAGATTTAACCATTTGGTGTAACTTTTCTTATAATGTGTAGATGATTTTGATACGAAAAAACGGGTATTCGTATTAACCTATATTTACCATGAAGTTTCGGAAGGGTTGCACCAGCTATGGTTGCTGGCACACTCAATATCATAATAATGTGTTCTTATCACGAAAGCTTTAAAAGTACCTATTTCTAGATTTATAAACTATTTTTTTTTTTTAAAGTGAAGCTAGGTTGTGCAGGTAAGGATTTTTATCAATAAATTAAGAAGCTACACGAGAAATAAAGTTTTTTTATGTGAATTATATTCATATATATATGCCTGTTTATTTTTTATTAGAAGAATTTAAATAATTTGCTGATCACTTTACTTTATTTTATGTTTTTAAACTAAAGGATCGCTAATAGTGCATTTACAGTCATGCATCGCTAAGTGCATCTGAATATTATAAATAAATATTACAGGACATTAATTTTTACACAGCGCCATAAAGCGCCAAACTAAGCATAGGTAGCTTGTACTTAATATAGGAACTAGAATTTCGGATAGAATACTTAAATACTCTTTTTGTAAATACATACGTATTATTATGATAAAACACCCAAACACAGAACAAACATCTATATTCATTACACAAATGTTTGTCCTGGGTTGTAATCGAACCCACAGCCTACAGCGCAGAAGGCAGAGTTACTACTAACTGTTATTACATTTCACATTGACATTGACTTCTTTATGTGTTTTTTTCTTATTAATTTATTTATGTTCATTATCTTATAAACTTACTAATTGTACTTGCACAGAAGTAGGTATATTTAGTAAGTTTAGATGTCAAACCCAATAATTTGTTTCTGACATTAATTATTATTATTATAGTGAATGTTTGTGACATTCCACTCATGAATAAATTTGATTTTGGAAGTAATTATGAAAATTGTTTGTGCAGGCACTACATAGGAGATAAACAGTGCAGCTGTAATGCCATAGATAGATATATAGAAAATACTTGATTGCTCTAATAAATAAAAGTCCAAGGGCGAACTTAATGCTACGAAGCATTTTCTTCCAGATAACCCTTGTATACAATGGAGTGGGTGGTAGTGCTACTTGCCATGTAATTAATTGGTATTTTATAGGTATGTTTACAGCAAGAAAACTCAACTGATATGTAAAAATACGTGTAAAATATCCTATTTTCAGCTTAACACCGTTATACCTCAAGTTGACGGTAGCAACGAAGTGCCGCGTAGGTCATGTTATTGTGTATGTCACCTATTTATAATACAGTGGACTTAACATCAGCTAGCTTGTTTCTTCTCCAAGTTGTATAAAAAAGTAATATAATATAAAATTTTTGAGCTGACCAATTTATCATTAACTAGCTAAACGTTTATTTAATTAGATTGTACCTTGTTTAAGTGTATTTCTTGCTTGTCTGTTTATTTTTGTTTTTTGGTGTACAATAAAGAGTTTATCTATCTATCTATTAGCTGCCCGTTTCCGAATAATGAATAATTAATAATGAATCAATCAAAGTTTTGTAACAACAACAAAGTGTTAGCCGCTTGGTCACAAATCGTAATTGACGAAGTTGAATGCTCTATTCGTTGACTGTTGCCACAACGTGGACTAATTACAAGTATCACTTAGGATGACGGCTGAGAGCAGAACCTCTCAATTATTCGCAACACTGCCCACGTCTATAAGCGGATTTTTCCTGTGATAGGAATAACTTGTATTAAACGTATAGATAGATCCCTTCCGTAGCTACTCATCTCAAGTTACCAGTATTTTTTTTTTATTGTACGTCGGGTAAGCACTTGGCCTTCATCTCACCTGGTAACAAGTTGAGATAAGGCCGAAGGTGGAGGCGCACTTCACCCGGAATCCTCAACAAATTGAGGAACTGGCTATCTTACCTCTGAATGCCGGAACACAACAATTTTAGAATTGTTATAATGGCGACAGAATTAGATAAGATGACCTCTGGATCTGAAATCGGTGGCTTGAACCACTAGACCACAGAGGCGGTTAAATTAGTATAGCTATTTTCAAACATTCGGAAAGCCTTATCGGATCGAATTCGGAAGCTGAGATTCCGAGAACGCCCTCACGTCCCTCACTCCGAAATCTTAATATTTTGACATTAGAATTCGATGCTTCCCACAAAAGATTTTCATAAATGGTGTGAGAATAGCGTAGAAATCTATCGGATTATCTGTCGGATCCGACAAAAAGTGACATTTCCGATCCGAAAACTTTACGTGTGTTTGAAAATCGCTATACAGGTCTCCGTACCCAGGAGGTCTACTATGAAAAACAAACGTCATCGGATCCAATGACGGACTACACGTTTTCAATACAAAAATGACAGAAGTTCTTTCGGATAAAACGACGTTTGATTTTCGTGGTAGGGCACCAGGAGGTCTACTTTCGAAACCGAAGCTTGCAATAACGTGTCGACCGAAAAAAATGACGTTCGTTGCGTCTCTCTTTTCGGTCCGTATTTCGGACTTGCGGTTTCATGGCAGCCCGCGTCTTCAAGTGCTCGGGGAACATTAAAAAAAAGATTCCGTCGAATTGAGAACCTCCTCCTGTTTTTGAAGTCGGCTAAAATATGATACAACAATGACGTTTACAATGAGCAGTAATAATTTGGGCAGGGTTCGCGACAGGCGCCATTTTTGTGATGTACAATGTTCTACCTACACCACAATTAGGTGGGAAACGCGACACTTAAATGGATTATGTGAAATTAAGTGGTGGTAGTAACTAAGTGAGCATAATTTACGCGACACCGCAATGCTTGTGTAACATAAGAGCTAAAATTAATATTCTTCAGCGATTATCTCTGATGTATGAGAAGCATGTCTTAAGGGTTTACATTAATCTCTGCAGCCTCTTATTATGTGTGTAATTACAGCCTTTTCGTCCATTATCTTTCTCACACCCCTACGAAAATAATGTTACAATGTATTTTTACATAAAAACAATTTTGCTTAATTTTTATTATTTATTGTAATCGGAACATACATAAAAAAAGATGATTCCGACGAATTGGAATCTCCTCCTTTTTTTGAATATCGATTAAACATAAAAAACATTAGGTGAAACAGTGTATAAGCGACTTCATTTAGGCAACTTTGTGACAGCGTCTGGTTCTCAGTATTAACGCTGCTTGGTGGCACAAACCAATATCAATTCTTAGAATTATTTTCAATCATTATAAAAATCTCAACGAATTTACTACAGTGAGTTAATTCATATTATCTTAAAGATTGATTTATAAGTGCAGTCAATTCGAATATATATAAAAATAAATACAGGATATTGATTTCACACAGCGCCATCTAGTCCCAAACTAAGCAAAACTTGTGTAATGGGAACTAGATAACGAATATGTAATACTTTTATTACCGACTGTTATTACTATCAACCATTATTTCTTCTGGTTAATTTAGAAGACTACGCTTGTCTATGAATCCTGTGACAAATGGTATCTACCTAATCAAAGAATGCCTTACATTCTTTGATTAGGTAGATACCATTTGTCACAGATTATTTGATTTTTTTATTGTTCAAAAAAATAATACAGAACGATTGATAATTCAAAAACTAAAGCTAAAATAACAATGGTTGGTCTTACCGTTTGAGAACGATCTCTTGACAACCTTGCTATATTGACAAAAATAAAATATTTTAAATTATATTTGATTTTGACGACCAAAATACAATTAGTTATCGAAGAAATAATTTTGCTTTATGAATAATTTAATTGAAATCTATTATTTTATAAATGCCACGTATTCGTAGTAATTAAAACAACAAAGGACAAATATTTCAAATGAAATCGAGCTATTACAATAAATATTTATTTTAAAACCTTCACCTTTGCAAAAGACTTCACTTTGAATATTGAATTCTCTATAGCACGGAAATAAAGCTTATTCTTTTGTGTAAGACATTTACAATGTAAGAATGTGGAGGTTGTATCTTGGCTATATGGAACGCGTTTTACAGTTTTTGGTTATTTTTTTTTTACTTTTCGAAGGATCTGATGATGGAATCCTGGAGAAATCGAGGGAACTCTTAAAATTTTATATGCACACTTGAAGTTATTTGGGTATTTTTAGGGCCGGTATACTTCCCAGGTGATCCATTCGTCATCAGGTCAGGATCTGATGACACAATCCCTTTATCCTGGAAAATCGAGGGGACTCTTCATATATTATAGGCACACTTGAAGCGATTTGGGTGTATTCAAGAGTAAGGAAAACACGAACCCCATATAGGATCACGCGTCTGTCTGGCTGTCTGTCTGTCCATCCATCTGTCATCAAAATAATTGGATAAAATACGTCATCCAGGTAAATAGATCATATTAATCATTGAAGTCGGTTTTCTTTTTCGTTTTTAAAACGTAATTATAATAGAAAACATTGTGAATTAAAAATTATAAATTCGCCGTAATAAGGCTACTTTTTATTTTATTTTTATACCTGCATTACAAATATATTATGCCCACCTGATGTTACGTGCATCTCTTGTCTATAACAATGCTTTACTGCGTAGGTCACATCCGCATAGCCAACACAGAACTGCATTGCGCCCGTCAACTTAAGGCATAAAGGTGTTGAGCCTCATTGCCTGTATTTCACCGGCGACCATACCCTTCAAACCGGAACATAGCAATGCTGCTTGGCGGCTGAATTAGGTATGGTGGTAGTACTTCCCCGGACGAGCCCTTTCACAATGGGCTCTACTACTCTTAAAACTCTATACGTAACTAGTAACAATAACATGCTTTAACGAGAAAATGGGTCATTATCAGCCATAAGGTTTTTTATTTTTTTTTATTGTACGACGGGTAAGCACTTGGCCTTCATCTCACCTGATTACAAGTTGAGATAAGGCCGAAGGTAGAGGCGCACTTCACCCGGAATCCTCAACAAACTGAGAAACTGGCTATGCCGGAACACAACAATTCCAGAATTGTTATTATGGCGACAGAATTAGGTAAGATGGTGGTAGCTAGCCATGTGAACTTAAATAAAGTCCTACCATCAACCAAATAAAGTTTTATTTATTTATATGGTTATACCATTATTGCCACGCTTGGCAGGCCAATTGGTGATCGCAGTAAAGATGTAGATAATACTCAGAAGCAGCTGCCCTTCTGGGGAGATCGTTAAGTCAGCTTTTTTGACATCCATGGGCTAGGTGGAGCTGTCGATTCTTGAGCGACGGCCACGTCAAAAAACAAATAAAGCGTATTTATACTGGTAAGGAATGGAATTCCTTGCCCTCGTATGTTTTCCACACGAGTACAATCTTGGAGTATTTAGCCCAGAGTGAAAAGGTTCCTTTTAGACAGCATGCTCTATCTTAGGTCACATCTTTTCTTGTTCTTCAATTACTATATCTACTTTATCCGTAAATGTTATCGTGTCGTCGTCGTGACGCCACTTGCTAATGTGGATCTGGCTGCAAACCAGCGCACCATTGTTGCATTATGCTCGTTGCTGCAATAAAGCTGAGTCAGAGTACTTTGTACCCAAATTTACTTGTGTTCGTCATAGTGTAGCTTTTTAATAAGTTCGTTTAAATGTAGTTTTATTATTATTTTTGATGGGTAAATAAATCTCTTTTCTTTCTTTTCAAGTTATGGTGGACAAACGCTTGGCCACCAATATAAAAAAGTACCAAGAGCTGAGCAACCACCTTAAGATCACAGTCGTCCCGTGTCGTTACGATGCTCATTTAGATACGGCGTATGAAGAATTGCACAACGGCTTTTCTTTTTTGTGAGCGCGAGCTTCGTGGAATATGAGCAATGTTTTTTTTATTGTACGACGGGGAAGCGCTTGGACTTAGAGGCTTAAAGAATTTTATTATCATCAAAGACACTTTTCTCTTATGAGATCTTCTCAAAGAGTTGTCTCTTGTCGGCATAACTGATGAATCTTTCACCATGTTGAGCTTTCCAGGGCAACCTCCTTGACCTTATACGATACGACAGCGACCTTCTCTTTCACTTGGCTTATATAGCTTATTCTCGGTCTCCCTCTTCCTATTCTACCTTCCACTATCCCTTCAATGATGTTCTTGGTGAAATTAATTTAAGACTAGTGTACTTAATGCGTAGAGGGAGTAAGTCGCGTTATGACTAAATTTAATATTATATTAGCTTTATGTCTAGAACGTTGTTAGTCTTTTTAGCAGATTGCTTACTTCGTTATATGCTAATCTTTATTAGACCTAAATATGCATCAGCCTAAATCGCGTTTTGCCTAAATGCCAAAGAATACCACCCTAGTATACAAACTTCTTTATTGTACCTTATATCGTGATCTAGTCTGACTGGATTGTTCTTATGATAATTAATACTCTCATACTCGTACATTCTTAGCACATCATGCATTGCATTTTGTAATGTTACACTGTGATTTTTTTTTTTAGTTTGATAGCTGTCTTTCAAAATGTAGATCTCAATGTTACCTTTCATTTATCCCACGACACCACTGGTCTATGATGTTTAGTTTCAGAGTTACGGTTGTTTGCAGTTTGACAGCTGTCATTCACTTACTTACTTACTCCAACGGCGCAGGAACCCAAAGTGAGTTTTGGCCTCCGAAACGAGAACTCTCCACATATCCCTGTCCATTGCGGTCTCTTGCCAGCTGTCTAATTTGTCATTTTTTTTAATTCATTAATTTGCTAATTTGTCATTCAAAAAAATAAATTCAAAACGTTACTTGACGTAGGTAGTTAGGTAGCTGTTGAACTGTAACTCAGCATGTCTATGAATCTCTTTGCCTATCTCTCTTCTAACCTATATCGCAGTATGCCTAATTAACGTTATTGTCTACTTCGCGCTATGACTAGTCATAACGCGACTTAGTCCCTCTACGCTTTAGGTTCTTAAATGGGTTTCATGGGTCATGAAACCTGAAATATAAGACCGAAGGAAGCGCTCTTCACCCGGAATCCTCAACAGTCTGAGGAACTGGCTATCTTACCTCTAAATGCTGGAACACAACCATTTTGAATTGTTGTTATGGCAACAGACTTAGGTAAGATGGTGACTACTTACTACAACTACTCAGGATTCGATGTTTTGCCGTATTGCTACGCTGGTACTTTACTGATTTTATCAATAAAAGTAGCTAGTAATATCCGAAGGTTGGCTGGAAGAGAGACCGCCCATTGCGCTTTTAACTTTATATATTGACTTTTATTTATTTATTGTAAAACCAACAGCTTAAAATACAGTTTTTTTTATACGAATAGAAACGGAACAAACAGGTAGCCTACCCGATGTTAAGTGGAACTCTTGCCTATAACAAAGCCTTGCGTAGGTCATATCCACTTGACTTACGCTGCACTGGCATACCTAAAGTTGTTAAGCCCCGTGTTCCCCTAATTTCACCGGAAACCATACCCTTCAAGCCGAACCACAGCAATGCTGCTTAACGGCCAAAATATTGTGGTAGTACTTCCCCGGACGGACAAAAAACTCTACTATTCTTAAAAGTATGAAAATGAATTAAGATTACAGTTAGCTAAAAGTAGGTTTTCACGAAACTTGTCTTCGTTGTTCTGGTTTACACTCATGAATTTTCATTTAATTTGGCTACTTGGCTAAATTTGATCATTTCGCTTATACTATACGATTCCCGGTCGTCGGTGTTAATGGCTCATAAAAAAGGTTATCTATTAAAAAATATATAAGTACGTGAATGGCCCAAGTGTGCGTTTTGTTTGTTTGAACTTTGCGTCGAAACCTTATAAATGCGCTAATCACGTGACATGTATGACATGTCAAACACTATGACGCTATTGATAGGGACTCAACACAAACGAAAGCTGTAAAAGCTTGAAGTGAAGTCTTTTAAAGCGAAGCTACTTTTCGGACGATTTTGCAACAGTAGTTCAATCACAGCTAATATCTCATTGATTTTCTTACGTAAGATGCTTCGCGTATATTAAATCGTACACCTTATTTTTAAGCAAGTATGTCCATAGAAAATAGTTCTGATATAAGATCAGATCTATCTATATTCGATATATCGATATATTCAAGAAGTACCATTCGTTATATTTACAAGCCTCATAGCTTAGTTGCCTTCTGCGCTATAGTGCCCATATTACAAGCTATGATTAGTTTGGTGCTAGATGGCGCTGTGAGAAATAAATGTCCTGTAATATATTTATATGTTAAGAAGGCCCAGAGCACCGCAGATTTTCGCTCTCCGTATAAACGCTGTTTGACTTCATTTCAAAACGGCCCCTCTGATGAAAATTTTATTAGTATAAAATTTTGCAGGTATAATCGGATTGGGATAATTAGTACATATATTTTTACTAAAAACACAAATAAAATTGGTAAATATATTTTAAAAATATATTCTACTTGCAAACCGAGGGCATGTGACGAACGTAAGTTTGGACTGCTCAAGCACTGAGTAGTGATCAGAAGGAAATACTCACAAAAAGTACAGGAAAAGTCGTGAATTTTCTGTTACATCTATATATGGAAAAGAAAATGTACAATTAAACTAACGATGTACACATAAGTCAGTCAGATTACCTAAGGACCGTTACAAACGGCCTACAGGTAACTCAACTGTTCCAGACCAGTACGGAAGAGAGTGTTCGTATGGGTATTCGTAGATGTTCACTTCACCATAATTTAGTTTTTTTTAGAGTTATGCATCACAGACACATTTTGTTATACGCCTGCAAACGTTAATTGAATCGAAATGAACGACAAACGACGTGCCATTCGAAATTAACGGCAATCAACGTTTGTATGGAAGAGTGGTACTACTGGGCTCTCTTAACATGTTCAAGCTAAGAACGCTTGAGTCGTAAAAACCCGCTCTAGTTTGCAAGCATTACAAACGAGCAAGTTGCGGGAACTGTACAAAGCTTGCCTTAGTTATTTGCTTATGCAACAGGACAGAGTTTGCTTATTTTATCTTAGTCTAATAAAGCCACAGCGGAAGCACATGTACAGTCGCCTGCTCAAATATCTTACTATATATTAAACATCTTAATTTTCGAAATGGTTTTTCATTAACACTGGTAGATATGTCATTAATTCGGCGTTCAAGTGTGACATATAACAAGCCGGAATACAAAAGTGATGACAGAATTTGCCAAGCGTAAATTTAAAATAAATTATGAAGTGTATACATGTTAGTGTAGGCGTACGCTTACATATATTATTGCATGTGACACTTATATGTATACACTTTATAACTTACAAAATGGTAACAAATGGTAGAATTGTATCCACATCTGATGAGATATGGTTGTTTTTTTGTATTGTACGACATTATTAATGCTGGCGACACCAATATACATTCAATAATTCACAATTTAATTTTGTTTCCACGTCCGGTATTAGATATGTTATTAATTTAGTATTCAAGTGCGATATATCTACCAGGTTTGCACAAAACAGTAATGACGTATTTTACACGTAAAAAGAAATGACTTTATTTTGCAATTCATGAAGTATATACATATTGGTGCAGACGACTGTACCTATACAGCAACACGAATCTGAAACTTGTGAAAAGCTCTAATTTGCATAGAACAAGTAAGGTTCTGGACTCTGACAGATACTTATAAGTAGTTTTACCTGCTTCCAGACTGTCATAGTTTGATATATACCTCATCATCATCAACATTTTGAAGTCCACTGCTGGACGTTTTTCCCAACTACCACCTTAACTTATTGTCAACCTGACCTACACGCGCAGTAACTAATAAGGCTCTGGCGGTATGTCGGTGGTATAGCCCTACCTGAATATCGCACATCTAAATTATTTGGTTGGCCTTCGCTTAAGTCCGCCTGGCTAGCTACCACCATCTTACTAAATTTGGTCGCCATAACAACAATTCTCAATAACAAATTTCAATTATAGATTGTTTCTGCTTATTTTTCCTGTAGGTATAGCACTACCTATGTATCTCTCGGAAGAAAGTGTTATTTCCAACTCGTATGTAATAAACTCCTTCATATGTAATCGGTCATCTCCCATCGACGAACAATGTACTGTTATTCTTGTATAGTTCGATATAAACATGGATTTATCAAGAGTTCAACGGATACGTTCAGTCTCGCTAACATTTCAAACGAACACATAAGCTTCCGTCAAGCTTTTCAACGCTACGTGATGGCTTGAAGCGGCTTGATCGTAAGCTCATAGCCTTTCGCTTTGAGCTATCAAACAAAACGCAATACAAAGTCACATACACGGCTGTCCATGTTGGTTCTATCGCATATCAGATTACAATCAGTCAGTCAAGTCAAGTCAAGACAATTATAAATACAACACTCAAATTTAGTCATATTCATTTAGTCAGTAAAAAAAATTGGATCATTTTGAATCGCCAAACGTTGTGTTGCCAGTTTCTCAGTCTATTGAGGATTCCGGGTGAAGTACGCTCCTACCTTCAGCCTTATGATAACTTGAAAACCAGGTGAGTTGAAGGCCAAGCGTATTCCCGTCGTACAATAAATTATAAAAATAAGAAGTTTGAAGCTTTTTTTTTGTATATACCTATTTTTATTAATTTTTTTTGGGTCGCGCCATTTTTAGGGGTATAGGCCTCAATGGCCTACATGGGAGGAGGAATAGGGCTCCTAAAAGGAGGCCTTATTTATTTTTAATCTTATCTTCAATGTCATCGGAAGTTTAATAAACTTTTTATTGTAACCTTTGTTGAACAAAATGTTAATATAAATTTTTGACTAGTTTAAGATATCACTTGGTTTTTACCTAGCTAGGTATGTACATATTATATTAGTGTATAGTTTGCCCTATGAATGACTAGATAACTTCATGGAGCCATTAATTTTGGGAACAGGGAGTTAATATTATAAAGATACTAATTATATGAAATTACTTTTTAACTTTCTTTTTTCACGCTCTGAGTACTGATAGAGTTGAAACCTCGAAAAGGAAAAGTCATGAGTCTGTTGCTGTAACTTTTCTCTCGATGAATATATTTCATTTCCGCTTTCATATCTCATTTTAGTTGTCGAAGCCAACTGTTATAGTTAGCGTGATTATTTATTCACAACAATATCTAACTGCATGCAATATTAGGAAGTTCGAAAATAATTCTAGAACACTGCTATAGGCAGCTTTGATCTTTATTAGAATAATAAAGTTAGTTCATTTCGCTCCTGTAATGAATATTAATGTTCGCGTTGAAGTCATAAAATAAACTTTATCAAGAACACGTCGTCATTCCTCAAAGCACCTCGTCCCTAGTGATATTTCGTAAAGAATAACCCGAACTCTTGGCCATTTTCAATTACCTATTGTAACCAAATTCGTGTTTTGTGCTTCCCAACTTCGATATCATGAATAATTTAAACAGCGACGTTAATAACAACACGATTTTGTTGTATTTAACATTGTTTTGCGAAAGTTGCCCCATCTGCGCCCACCGCCGCCGCCATGCTGAATTCGTTAACATTAACGACATTAACATTTGATCTATGAGACTGGTCTTTGAGCTATTTCATTTATTTTTCCAAGCACATGGAGCCTCGAAACCATAAATCACATACAACGTAAGGTCCCTAAATAACACGATTATGACGAAGAGTTTGTATGCCAAAAGAGCCTTTTTTGCCTTATCTATGAATTATGACTAAAAATAAAAAAGCTTACTAGTCTCTTGCAGCGCAGAGCTCGCGTCCACAGAGGGCTAGTCAGTTAGCAGCAAGACTATATTTCCTTAGGATGCCTTGAGTATAAAGATATATTTTTATTCCTCGTTGCGCACCAATTATACACCCTACATTATAATTGAATTTATATTTTTAATTATATTCATAATTTAATTATAAGTGTAACCTAGTGGAAACTTATAACTAGTCTTTAGCTGACATGTAGGCACGCAGCATTTGTGTACCTAGCTGTAAGATTTTTAGTTAAATTTTTGGACCAACTTCTTTTATTGTCTTATTTTTTTATAGAACGACAGCGGGAATTGTTTAGGTCGAAGTCGACATATTGGAGCAAGCTTTCCCGGGCAAGGCAAGACACTGGCTTTCACGCGCACCGTTGGAACACGGGAAACTGCTTGGACCCTAACTTTGGCAGGATGAAAACTGACGATGAAAACTGATGACAGCCAGATGAAACTTTACAGATCCTACGCAAGTACAATACTTGCGTAGGATCTGTAAAGTTTTCAGCATTCAGCTGTGATCGCTAGCAAAAGACTCACCTGCTAGTAGTAGACTACCTTCCACCCAGGTTCGATCCCTAGGGGGAGTACAATATATTGTTCTTGGTTTGGTTGGTGGTAGGACTTTGATAAAGTCCGCCTAGCTAGGTACCACCATCTCAACTAATTCTGTCGCCATAACAATAATAATTGTTGTTATGGCGACAGAATTAGGACCGCAACAATTTAAGAATTACTCTTAAATTGTTGTGTTCCGGCATTTTATAGGTAAGATAGCCAGTTCCTCAGTTTGTTGAGGATTCCGGGTGAAGTGCGCTTATATCTTCGGCCTTATCATAACTTGAAAATCAGATGAGATGAAGGCCAAGCACATCCCGTTATTCAATAAAAAAATGTAAAAAACCCGACCCCAAAAGATATCATTTCTCAGAAGTCAAAAGTAAACTATGACCAACGACATTTCTATAATTGAGTATGGACACTCCTATAGCTGGCTTTCAACACTTAGTATTTGTGCTGAGGCTGGTGATAATAATAACAGTGTTGTTAAGTGTTAACTGATTAAGAATTGTTCTTCCATACAAACGCAATTTGTCGTTTATATATAAAAAATAAAATTTTGCCGTTGTATTTGGATAGCGATAATCTGTGTATGCGGCGCAAAACTTTATCTAAAAATCACAATAAAAATTAAATTAAACGTAAATTGGAAAACTTTTTCTTTATATTTTGATATGTACATTTTTTGTAACAGTATCGCGCCACACACATACTTATTATTGCTTTGAATCGGACATGCCATTATTTACCTATGTTTGTACTGGGAGACCGAAAAACAGCGGTACCTACTCCGGGTCCAAAAGGGTACAACAATACCTACTACTAAAAAAATAGCGATATTAAGGTTCTTAGTGTCTATGCCTTCTTTTGTGTTCTACTTCCATTAACATATCAAAACATAAATTGAAATTGGTTTCGCAAACGTTGTATGTATACTTAAATTGGTAACCGATCGAGACGCTCAAGTAAGCCTTTCCCTTCCACGTTAGATCAAAGTGTCGTAATCTAAACTAGCACCCACCGAAGGCGGGTACAGTAATGAGTGTAAACACCCGCTAATCTAGTTCGTTCCCCGTTAAGTTTATTCAACAAACATGCACCAGTGTTTGTGCAGACAATAGCTAAGTACAATAATTGTGCCTGAAGTGGACGTGGCTTGTTGGCACAGCCAGTTCTCTAAGCCTTTCCGATGTGTGACTAATGTTTGCATATGCTAATGAGATGGTAATGAAGCTCGCCGCTGCGTCCGAGCTAGTTACTTCGAACTGGATCATTGGGCGTCGGTTGTGGGATATGCGCCTCTGGATCCGGACCACTGTATCATTGAGTGGTTTCTAGACCAAGACATGGCTTGCACAAGCTTTCTGAATAAACAGTGCGCTTCACGGAGTGTGATGGTGGCAAGCACCACTAATTGTGCTCTGAATTGTATAATAGTTGAATATTTGGTGGTGAGCACTCGGTACTATATTCTGGACTATACAAGCTTCATCTCATTTATAAGAACTGAATACGGAATTTGTTTGAATTTCACAATAATGAACGAACACTTTACAGGACATTAAAATCACATGAATTATTACAAGCATTAATAACATAGTGTACAAGTTCTTCGAGGCAATCTTGGAAGGAGAGAAATAAAGAAAAATCACAGATTAAAGAACAAAAACAAAAATAAGTAATAAAAAACCATAAACCAATACATACAACCAAAATTTAGATTTTAATAAATGCAAGGTATAGGTATGTTTCGGCCTCAATTTAAATGTATGAATCTCAACATTTTAGGAATTCAACTTTTTGCTAATTCAACATTGTAGGATTCAACATGCTGCGAATTCAACTTTTTGCAAACACAACATTTTAGGAATTCAACTAAAGGATAATAAGCTATAGGCAAAGTGTGATGAAATGGGCGCAAAGCACATTTTCGGATTTATTGCATTCATTGGCTATGAAAGCGTTATATGAGTTGCAAGAGTAATAATTATTCATTTTAGCTTCATTTTACAGTTCAGGTACCTATTAAAAGTTTTGTTACCTTCAGCATATTATGTTAGTATTTGCCTAGAGGTGATTCCATTCCAAATGTGAATAAAGTTTATCCGCGTTTAATTATTTTGATGGAATTCAACGGAAAACCTTATAGAGCTATCAAAGTCAAAGTAAATTTTTTGATTCAGATCATTTTGAAACGTTGAATATCCAAGCATCAAAATTTGTAGAGACGGGATGCGTGTTTATATCATTTTAATGCACTAAATATGCCTACTTAAACTGCCGAGTACTAAGGAACAATTTGATCGTTCGCGATCGGAAATCGAGACGGTTAATCTACTTCAAGTTTGTTGTTTCCTGTTTCGCAAAAGTGTTTTTAGCATGGCTTCAACAATGTACAAAATCCCTTAATTTTATCGTGCAATCAAGCATCTCCAAAATGATATTCTTGTCATAAAAACCTATTACAATTTCAATTATTGTCTTGGGCACGCTTCCGTCTGGTACTGGTCTGGAACAGTTGAGTTACCTATAGGCCGTTTGTAACGGTCCTTAGGTAATCTGACTGATTCCTTTGTACATAGTTAGTTTAATTGTACTTTTTAGTAAGAAATAAAAAAAATATTTCTTACCAAGTTAAAAAGCTTAAGTTTTGTTTATTTAGAATGCATTCGTTGATAAAAATTCACTCTTAATGAAAATTAATGAAAGTTAGAGTGATTTTTTATAATTTACGTAATTTGATATTGTTTATTTATTATTTTAAAACCTGTGTTAAATATAATGATAACTACTTAATTTAATCTAAGATATTGTGCAGCGATTGCAATGTTTGTACCTACCTGCTTTTTTGGAGAACCTAGTTATTTATATTCTTTTGTTAGGACAATAGACTAGAAATAAATAGGTAGGTATATAGGTATAGGTATAGGTAGGCCTACTGAGTTGAGTTGAATTGAATTGAGTTCATTCGTTTGCACCCTTTATAATCAGACTACACAAAGTACCATGCAAAATGCATACGGCCACTCAAAAGGTGATTCATAAAGCGCATAAACATGAAATAACAAGAAAGGTGCGCTGATAACAATAAGTCTTCAAGAATAATGACATTCACAGCGGCTGCATTCGGAGGAACGCGCACGTGCGGAGACGGTCCAATTTAATCGCACAATTTACCTGCAGATGCAACAAAACACAAAGAGGTTGTATTTTCCGTGCGGCCTTCGGAGGTAGCAGTTGGAGGCGGGTCGGATTACGGCGGCCATCTGCCGACAGCCGGCGAACAATCAACCTAACGAGCTACGTCGCAAGTGACACCGGATTAAAGCCTAATGCCCTCGAACAATGGCGTTGATGTCCTTTATTAGTTACACTTAGAGGCTAACAGATCACTCGGGGCATAGAGCACTTCGCGTCACGTCAAAGACACTCCTTGTTTGGACTAATCCTAAGTGGATTATTCGGGTCACAGACAGCCAATGAGATACGTGTATAGACAGCAGATCATATGTTTATTTAATTGGATTTGAATTGGCTAAGGTCCGATGGTTGATTCGCTTACTACTCACGCAACTCATATTTACTTATAACCTAGGTAGACTGGTTAGCCTGTCAAATCAATGAAATAACTGAATGCGTGAAAATTGTATGAAATAAACATGAACTAGATGGAAAAGAGAACTTTGAGGATGAAAGATACCTTTTACAACGATTACCTCGAAATGCCTCCGATTCTAAATTGTTGGAAAACCACCATTTAAAATCGTAGTCTTAGTCGGCGAAAGACTTAGGTAAGATACCAATCTTACCTAAGTCGATAATGACGATTTTTTTTGACATTTAAATCGTTATTATGGCGAAAGACGTAATCTTGCGATTTTAATTTGTTTTTTTTTTTTTCAACAATTTAGAATCGTTGGCATTTTGGGGTTATATAGCCAGTTCCTCATTCTGTTGACGGTAAGGTGTGTATCTATCTTCGGCCATAATCATTACTTGGTTAGACACCAGGTAATATATTGGCCAAATGCTCCCCACTGTACAATTAGAAAAAGACATCATTTTGAATTTTAGTGCAATACAGCCTTGGATAACAGGAATTCATAAGAATAACATAGAACATTGTAGTTATAACACCGAATTACATAACAATTATTACCTCGAAGATACTCATCTCATCTTGAGACGAAGGAGGGTAGGTACACGACATAATCTTGGAAGAGATTGGCCACTTACGTCGGCCGCGAAAGCTATTCATTGAATTCTGTGCCATTCATGCCGTGTCAGTCGTAATCAGGCCTGAATGTATATCCAGCCCACCATTTTTCAACTGGTCTCACAGTTTAGTTTATAGTACCTAGCTCTGCCTTTTGCGTTGTAGGTTGTGGGTTCGAGATCCGACCGTTTCCGTGTCCGAACATTTTTGTAATCAATAGAGATATGTTTGTTCTGTGTTCATAATCTTGGAAATTGGTGGAAATTGGTGCTGTTTTGTATCAAGATATGCCTTTCAAATGTAATGCTATATATGCCTTTCAAATGTTATGCTAAACAAAAGCTTACAAAAAATATTATCATCCTCATATAAATAGCTAATTAAAAGTCCTTTATGTTCGGTAATTCGTAAACTTATAATCAGTATGCCACAAGTTTTAGAAAAGCGTATATTTATAAGCTTTGTAAATGAGTCATTTTTTAAAGTTAATATTTAACTTAAAAATAACTTTAGGATAAGTTTACACTGAAGATTGAATCACCTTACTTTTTTTTTTTTTTTTACGGCATATATTACATTTATTCAATAAATTAAACTAACTAAGTACAAAGGAATCAGTCAGATTACCTAAGGACCGTTACAAACGGCCTATAGGTAACTCAACTGTTCCAGACCAGTACCAGACGGAAGCGTGCCCAAGACACTGGCTGCATTGCCACGCTGAATAGCTATGCTAATTCGCTGGCCTAAATAAGAGCCAGCCCTTGGGTCACGTGTCGCCTCAATCAAAAGCCCCGCAATATTTTTGAAAACCCGGAGGGCACCGGCTCCCCACGGACCCAAGGTCTCCACCCCAAAAGGCTCAAATAGGTAAGCTCTGTCGAGACCACTATATTTGCGCCTTTTGTGATCCTCGGCCGAATCAGCCGCCGCACCAGCCCTAACTGATGTCCCAGGCAGATGAGATGGCGCTAGGGTGTCGACGCAGGTAGCGTCCCACACCAAAGGCCTACCCATTTCCCAAGGGACAAGAGTCATACCGTCGGGCCGCTTACCATCATCACGTAACAGACCATTCGGTTCAAGAACGGCTGGCACATTGACACTGGTAAACGCTCGACGGATAATGTCATTAAGACTAGCGTGGCGCGAAATCCTGCCCGCAGACCTTGCGCACGAAAGTCCGTGAAAACCAAATTGATCTACGGCCGCACCGCACCGGCACTGGTGAGAGGCGCAGCATCTTGCACCCAACCGAAGACAAGTGGCAATACGGAAAGTTACAGGATCCATAAGTGTACCGGTATTGTAGGATGGATGTGCTTGCAGCCAAAGACCTGATTCCCATTTTGAAACAGCTAAGAGACGAGCACGATCTGTGGAGGTTGAGCACGTATGTAATAGATAATTCCGTGTCAACTCGCACAGAGGCCCGTCCCACTGCCGTTGTGCCGAAAGGTGTTTTGGGGGATCGGTATTAGGGCAAGCACTATGCCAAGCATTTCGAGCCTCGTCAAGATAAGAAATTTGGAGTATATTGCCTGGAACAGCCGAAATTGATGGTGTTAGAATTTTCTCAACCAAAGAATGTGTACTATAGACGGAAGACAAGAACGCTGGCAAAGCAACACTAGAAATTTTGCGTATACCTAAGCCGCCCAATCGAATAGGCAATGAGGCCTGCGACCATGCTCTGTCATCCAACTCAATATTCAAAACCGTGGA
Organism: Venusia cambrica; assembly: GCA_951394065.1. Taxonomy (NCBI): domain Eukaryota; kingdom Metazoa; phylum Arthropoda; class Insecta; order Lepidoptera; family Geometridae; genus Venusia; species Venusia cambrica. The sequence goes on along the minus strand of OX596044.1, from coordinate 2,965,120 downwards.
AAGGGTGTTCTTTATTATGTTGTCTAAGCCTTCCACCAGCTCACTGTGTTTCCACAGTTGACAACATCGTAAAGCATAAGTAAATTTTGGGACAAAAAGGCAAAATTTTGTAATGGTGAAAGCCATATGTGAGTTAATTTTTGAAAGTCTGTCCGAAACCTTCATAAAATTTTGAATTTTGTCGTCGACGAAACCCGGAAAAGAATCATCAAGAATTGGTGAACCTAGTAGGTGGAGTGAACTCTTATCTACAACAGTAATATTGGAAGCCAAAGTCTCAAACTTTTGAATAATTGAATTTCTATCCAAACATGTATCTGAAATGTATATTTCACATTTCGAAAAATTTAGTTCTAAGCCAATCTGCCGAAATTCATCTATAATAATTTTTAGATCGCCAAATACTGAGTCCACATCGCCACCCAGGGTTCCGTCATCGAGATACCAAACATTCAATTTAGATTTCAGGCGTTGAATAATTGGGTGAATGGCAAGGCTAAAAATGGCCGGGCCTAGAGGGTGAATGGATCATCAAAAAAATTAACCGGCCCGAGGTTCTTGCCTTTCTCCTTGTGTGCTGGTCGCGATTCCGAACAGGCGGTAAATTTGACGATTCAAAATGATCCTAAAAAATCTTAATGAATAAAGAAATTTTGACTTTGACTTTGACTTTGACTTTGACTTTGGGTCACCTTGCTGACAGCCAACTGCAGACGAAATAGTTTGGTTCTTGTAAATTAATTTAGATGGCGAACCATAACATTGAAAAAGAAAAGGATAAATTTCGGGAATTTTGGATTTGATTTGAAATTATTATATTATTATAAATAAGAACTATCTCTTGAAATTGAATTGAATTATATTGTATCAACTCCAAAAAAGAGCTTTGCTTTATTTGGTGTGTGAAATTAATTTCCTGTATTTATTTAAACAGAAAACTGAATCAAACTGATCGAGTCCTTAGAACAATATCCGTTTGTTGAACAGGAACAATTTTGCAGAAAAACAAGAGCTGGCTAGCAGCGAGAGGGGGGGGGGGCGGCTGTGGGGGCGAGAACTAAGCGATCTGCCAAATCTACGTGACCTTAATGTATATCAATCCCAACGTGATTTATACACGAGGGATCTGTAAAATATGATATAAAATAAACATTGACAACCAAACGATGAAATACGACGTACCGTTGTGATTTAAGGACGCGTTTCACGGGATTTTATGGTGCTATAAAATCAGTTCGCGGGGAATGTGCGGCCCCACGCCAGCGAAGGCACGTATTGCATAGATTTGACAAAACAGACGGCGTTTATTTGTCCACTAGGTTTTTTACAAGTTTTATGGAGTAGTGTCAAGTTTATGGTTCACGGACGAGCGTTGAGTTGAACACTGTGAAATTGGGGTTGTTTGATTTGTCTGTAACGTTTATGAAGACGAGGAGAATCTGGCCAAGTTTCTGGTCGCACACCGAGGCTTCTAACCCATATTATTGTAATTTTAGCCTTAGTTTTAAGCTGTTATGACAAAACAAAACTTAAACTTAAGAGGTAAAAAAAAATTACAATCAATTTTGTTTCTTCCCCATTCAATTTTTCTTGTCCTTATTACTGTTAATTAAGCTTAACCCGCTAACGGACAGAGGGATGGACGATCAGACTGCGGAGGCTTAGTTATAGGGTTCCGTTGGCACTCATAGGGTACGGAAACCTAACAACAGTAACCAAAACTTTATCTTGTATACAGAATATAGACTTCGGGTTAGAATAACAGATTTTATGCATGGCTTTTCATCGCGTTTTTTATATCACGCCAATGAATCCCCGGGAATTTCCTTAAATATTTTTTAGTGCACAAAAGATACCCGGGTTGGTACCCAGGTTGAGAACGTAGTTCGCCCTTTTTTCAATGTTTCATTAAGAATCGAACGAAATTTTGCAGGTCTACATATAATTAAATAAAAAATAATCTTAGGGTTATTTTTATTTTAATAATCTTAGGGTTGCATATGTAGCTTTACTTTATATTAGGCACCGTGAGATTGTAAGAACCGTCCGTTTGTAATATGCCTCTGTCACCGTCCGATTGTAAACACCGTCCGTTTGTAATATGCCTTTACATATTGCAAATGGCCAGCAAATTGTCAACAGCAACTAACATTTACAATTTTACGCATTATTTCTAGCTTCTCTAGTTCTGCCGCTTGCTTTAGCATAGACACAGCCTGTCACACCTGCCTCACTCTCTCCTCAAGAGGTTGAGGTGAGCAAATGGCCTTACAGGAATGTACAATCGAATCCTGTAACGCAAGCCTAGTGGTTACCCTCGATCTAGTTCCATCAGAAATAGAGTTAACTGAAACCACAGGACGATTTCTGTCGGGATGGAGAGGTCATGTCTCGACGGGCTCATCATCGATCACCATTTTTGCCAATCGTTTAAGATATGCCGAGGCATATTACAAACGGACGGTGCTTATAATCTTATGCTGACATGTGTACAATATGCCTTATTACAAACGGACGGTGCTTACAATCTAACGCTGACATATACATCACACAATTATTTTTCCATATAACAACACTATTTGCATATATTTTTATTTCTATGAAGTATTTTTTTATTGTACGATGGGGAAGTGCTTGGCCTTCATCTCACCTGATTTTCAAGTTATCATAATGCTGTTGGATCTTAAACCTAACTGAGGAAAACTGGCTATCTTACCTCTAAGCACAACAGTTTTTGAATCGTTATTATGGCGACAGAATTAGGTAAGATGGTGGTTGCTAGCCAGGCGGACTAAAAGCCCTACCACCAACCAAACCAAGCACAATACTGTCCCCGCCCCTGGAGATCAAACCCGGGACCTCTGGATCTAACATCGGTAGGCGATCCAATAGACCACAGAGGCGGTTGTAATACACTGAACTCTAAATAGTACCAATCTGACATTCAATTTTGAAACAAAAAAGCACCTACGTAAGTACGTAAAAGTTTCACATCAGCGGGACTATTAAGCTTTATTTGCATCATGCATCTTCCCAATGCTTTTGAAAGTGTGACGGTCACGGCAAGTAACTGAGTCATAAAGAGCATTGTCTCCAAATTGCTGCTGGATAATAAAACTGTAATGGATTATTGTTTAGAGCACACCGAGTAAGACGCCATGACACGGTCGGGACACTTTCAATTAGTTGCATTGTTTGATGTGGCGCCTGCGCGAACGCACTTCCACTTAACAACCCCACTATAGAAACAATTGGACAGGAATCCAAGAACAGCTTAATCGTCTGTATCCGAGTTGTTTGTTCAGCTGATGTACTTCAACTGAGTGCTAATTCAAACTTTTTACACGAAATGGTGTAACATTTTCTAAATATAATAAATATTACAGGACATATAACCGCCTCTGTGGCGTAGTGGTTCAACCCACCGATTACAGATCCAGAGGCCCCGGGTTCGATCCCCATGGGGGTACAAAATATTGTGCTTGGTTTGGTTGGTGGTAGGACTTTGTTTGGGTCCGCCTGGGTAGCTACCACCATCTTACCTAATTCTGTCACGATAACAACAATTCTAAAATTGTTGTGTTCCGGCATTGAGAGGTAAGATAGCCAGTTCCTCGGTTAGTTGAGGATTCCGGGTGAAGTGCGCCTCCATCTTCGGCCTTATCTCAACTTGTTACCAGGTGAGATGAAAGCCAAGCGCTTCCCCGTCGTAAAATAAAAATAGATTACGTATATTATACTTACCTACATACTTTTTTTGTACATACATACTTATCATACTATACAACACCCAAACATTAAACAATCATCAGCATGTATCATACAAATGTTTGTCCTGGGTGGGAATCGAACCCACAACCTATAGCGCAGAAGGCTGAGCTACTGGGCTGTGAGACTTGTTCAATAAATATAAAAAAATATTATATAATAGTCTTCAATTCATTTACACAGCGCTATAGCCCCAAACGAAGCATTGCTTGTAATAGGGAACTAGATTACGGATACCTTTTTTGTGTGTTATTAGAACAAACATCTATAGTAAACACACAATTCTTTGTCCAGGGTGGGTATCAAACCTACAACCTACAGCGCAGAACGCAGAGCTACTACCAACTGAGCTCTGAAATCTGTAAATTGTTAAATTCATGGCCGTATCCAAAATTTCGACAATCTGTAGGTATATAAAATGGTAAACTGACTTTTTTGTTTTAGTCATGTACTACACTTGGTCATGTTCTGATTTGGCCATGTTCTGATTTGGTCATGTTCTGGTTTGGCCATATATGGTTTAGTTATAATTACAGTTTGTTTAAATCATATTATGCTTGTTTACTTTTTGTTTAATCATTGGTATTTTATTATCTGTGGACATAGTAAAATCTGGACTCTGGACTGGATATAATTGGGTTTATTGTAGAATAAGAACAATAATATGTAGTAAGCACTTTTTGAATAAATACTTGAAATAATAACATGAAAAAAAAACCTATATACAAAGCTCTACATACAATGCAGTTACAATAATTCATAGGTAAATAAATACTCTACGCGGAGGAATTCACGGTCAAAAGCTAGTATTATATAATTTAAAACTTAAAACCGTAATTGTTTGGTTAGCTGATGAATACTACAACAGGAATCTTCAAATTTAAACTTACTTAGCTCTTCTTTTTCTTTTACTTTCTGTTTTCCTGCCGAGGTTGCCTTGAATTCGCTTTTAATGAAAAAGCCACCAATTGTACCTACTTATATACTGTGTCACCTAATATTTGTACTATGTGCGTATTCACGCAATTAAGTATTTATTAATTCATTAATTAATTCACTTGAGTGTCACATTTCCAACATAAATAATAAATGTATATCCTTACCTTAAATTAAGACATTAAATATGAAATTCGAAACTTGAACCCGCTGGTATTTTCATCAAATCAATATTTGTATTGACGAAATTTTGCAATAATTAAAATCACAAAATAAATTAGGCGACCCATCTACGGCAGAAATTAATTTCGGAGGTAAGTAATTTCATTGTTTCTGTTCGGAGGGCGAAGGTTTTGAACCCTTTCTCTGAACGCTTACAGACGTCCGGTAAGCCTGAAAAAACAAAACGGAAAATTCAACATGGCCTAGTTATACGAACTTTCTTAACCTGTTATAAACTTTTGTTTTTCGGTTTTTATTAAGTTTCCGTTTGTAGACCTTCAACAGTGGGCCGACTAAAATCATCTAGGTATATATATAATTGTATTAGTCATGACTCGTCGTCATGTTTGAATACTTATATTACAGTACAATATGGACAGGACAATAATGCCACACAGTGCCATCTAGTTCCAAACAAAGCATAGCTTGTAATATGGGTTACCTACTATATTGCGGAAAATACTTATATACTTTTTTGTCAATACATTACCAATCACACAACACACATACAAAGATACATAGAGATACATACATGGAGTATAGAGGTTTATGCGCGTAAAAACTTCCGCTTTTCAATACAAATGAGATAAACCTATTTATAATATCTACTAGAAGTACCATACTCGCTGTTCTCACAACTCAGCTCCATAAAGATAATAAATCTATGAATATGGCATACTGTACCATTTTTGTTTTTATTGTATGACAAGGAAGCGCTTGACCTTCATCTCACCTGGTTACTAGTTAAGATAAGGCGACATAATTAGATAAGGTAGTGGTAGCTATCCAAGCAGACTTAAACAAAAATCCTACCACCAACCAAACCAAGAATAATATTGCTTCCTCTGGGGATCGATCTGAAATCGGTGGGTTGAACCACTAGACCATAGAGGCGGATAAAATTATGGCTTTTATAATATGTTACCAAGTGATGTGTTAGCAAATAAAATTTAATAGATTTTTAAAACAAAAGCAGTCCAGGAAAGCTTACTATTAAATTTTAAATTACCGGGAAGATAAGAAAGCCTGACATTGAAATAATTACGTTTTAAAAACAAAAAAGAAAACCGACTTCAATTAGAAATATGAAACAATTTCGTTTACCTGGATGTCGTATTTTTACCAAATATTTCGATGACAGATGGACGGACGAACAGACAGACAGACGAGTAAACCTATATGGGTCGGTTTTTTCTTTACTTTTGAGGTAATACACCCAAATCGCTTCAAGTGTGCCTATAATATTTGAAGAGTTCCCTCGATTTTTCCAAGATCCCATCATCAGACCTGACTTGATGACAATGGGACCATCTGTGAAGTATACCTTTTCAAACAAAAAAAGAATTTTCCAATTTGGTCCAGGCGTAATAGGGAAAAAATATAAAAAAAAAAGATTCCGACGAATTGAGAACCTCCTTCTTATTTTGAAGCCGGTTAATGATCAGCAGTAATTCATATAGTAATTCTTTACTGCACACACACATAGAAGTAATGATACACTCAAAATTAAAAATAATGGCTGAGGCGAGCTTAACAGTGGCAGTATACCTAGGAAAGGTAAAAATCATGGTGGCTAGGACAAATATGTACAGGGTGCTCACGTAGAGGCTAGGCTTAAATTCAAAACATAGGTATTTTTTAATTTGCACATCAGACCAAACCTATGAAGACATGTGCGAATCTCGTAAAATCTTCAAAAGCCGCCTGAAGTGGTGTCGTAATAGCCAGAACTAGCTACAAAACAAGACAAAATACAATAGATAATAAAATAATGTAATATAAGTACATTCAAGCCTAATTAAACATACATAACATTTAATAAAATACATACCTAATACAAATATATATACATACAATACATTTACATTAAATCCATATGGAGAAGTAGAAATCTTTTTTTAAGATTGTTTGATGGATTAATGAATCATCAAAAAATATACTAATCCGAGGTTCATGCCTTTCTGCTTTATGTTGTTCGCGATTCTGAACAGGCGGTGGATTTGACTTTAAATTATACGTTTTAAAAACAAAAAGAAACCGACTTCAATGAAGAATATGAAACTATTTGTCAACAAACATACTATAAGTTACAATTACTATATTTAATATTTTTAGGATTTTTTAAGCTTTTGAATCGATCCCACTATGAGAAAGCTTTAACAGAAAACTTTTTTACATGTAAAACAAGTAAAGATGTGGCCTAAGATGGAGCACGCTTGCCTTGACGAAGGCAAGAAATTCCATTCCTTACCTAGTAGCAGTATTCATGATAAAGGTAGAGGTGAAACGATGACATCTTTTATACTTTGGATGCATAAAATACCTTCCGTGTTTTTTTCGTATTTTACAACTGTGTTACGGCAAATTAGTGCTCTACACCATATCTGGTAGTTGCTCAACTAATTACATGTCGTGATTGTACTGCAGACAATATACAAAAACAATTGTGTAACAATTACACTTTTTTTTCTAAAACTATGTAATGTAATACATATTATCACCTAAACTAAAAGATTCATAAAATAAGCTTCAAACTAACTGAAACAATTAACTTAAATAAACAATTAACAAAGACAATTAAATAACACAAAAATTTGCGTGATTATTCAGTAGTCGGGTTTTAATTTAACTTACATTAGATACATTTTAATATGGCACCAGACAGCAAGCTGCCTTTCACAAAAAAACAAAGAAAATCTATATACAGTATGTCAGTAATGACAGTCGGTTCGTCGTCCTATTTCAGCCTAATTAAAATTTCTCGAGAAAACTCGATTATCATTCGTCACTACGAGCTATTTACATTGTGCCTATAAAAACGCTTCATTTTATGAGTCCGGTACGCCATCTTTAATTAGCGTCAAAGTCTCGTCCAGAGTAACGATTGCCTATAAAAATAATGAACTGAAGTAATTGTCTTGTAATGTCCTGTCAAACAAGGACCCCCTTATTCATGGCATTGACTGCGGTTTCTTCTTTTTTTTCTATTCTAAAAGTTCTCGAACATACCTTGTGGTTCCCTTGGTAAATTATTTGTTTATAACATTTTCAGTCACCCATTAAAAGTCTCACAGCTCAGTTGGTTGTAGCTTTGCCTTCTATGCTGTACGTTGTGGGTTCGATTCCCACCCAGGATAAATATTTGTTTAATTAATTTAGATGTTTGCACTGAAAACACATCTAAATTAATTATTATATAAAACAAATGTTTTGGTGTTATATCATGCGTAATATACCTATGTATAATAAAACCATATACAAGTATTAATATTCTCCTACCCTCATATTACAAGCTTTGCTGAGTTGAGTTACAAGTTTTGCTAGATGGCGTTGTGTATGTCTAGTTTTTTTATTTATTTTTTTATTTTACGACGGGGAAGCGCTTAGCCTTCATCTCACCTAAAAAAAAGTTGAGATAAGGCCGGAGGTAGAGGCGCACTTCACTCGGAATCCTCAACAAACTGAGGAACTGGCTATCTTATTTCACTGTCTGTGGATATTCGCACTGCTCCTTCTTTAGGCATCTTCAAATCTAAAGTTTTCCATCTTTATTTAGAAAAACAAGATACACAAAATTGAGCTAATTATTTATGTTATATATTATGTCTAAGTATTATAAGTAGGTATATCTAATCATTTTATTTTAATTATTAATATTATTAATATTTTTGATTGTAGGTATAAGTATTAGTAATAAATTACTATAAAATATCATTTCTCCCGTTAAGTAGCACTACCACCCACTCCATACTACACAAGGGTTATCTGGAAGAAAATGCTTCGTAGCATTAAGTTCGCCCATGTACTTTTATTTATTAGTGCAATAAAGTGTTTTCTATCTGTCTATCTATCTATCTTACCTCTAAATGCCAGAACACAACCATTTTAAACCAAGCCCAATATATTGTACTCCCATGGGGATCGAACCCGGGACCTCTGGATCTGAAATCGGTGGGTTGAACCACTAGACCACAGAGTCGATTTTCGAATAAAAGAAAATAATGAGGCATTCAATTACGTATGTAAATATAATTATTATAATTACTGAGGCTATTATTTTCTGTCACCACAACGTGCTATGAAATATCGTTTGGTAAATGCTGCTACAAAAATAAGTCATCAATATCAAAGTGTTATTTGATGGTTTCATGAACGGAAGGCTACAGCTTCATTAAAACCTTTATAGTCATTGTCAGGTTTGTTGTTTTTTACCATTTTATCGCATTTTAATGGTTATTAGCAATAGCTTTTCAATCGTGATACCTCGAGCAAAAAGATGATGATAAAATTATGTGTTAAACTTCATTAATAAAGCAGTAACAGACTCATGAGTGTGGATCTTATGAGGTCTACTAGGGGTAGTCATAGGCACGTCCAAACTAACGCTCGGCACATGCCTACGGTTTTGCTACCATTTAATACGTGACAGTTTGCAAGTCCATCGCCGCTCCTTGTCATACAATCCATAAACTTTAATTTTACTAGTAGTTTGCCTGATCTCGTGATGATTGGTTTATGCTAGGTATTTAACCACGGAGATTATTTCTCAAACTAAAAGTTATTATCACTGGGATAAAAGTATGCTTTCATTACACCTAACTATCACACACATCATTTCATCAACAGCCCATTAGTGTCCACTGCTGGACAGAGCCTCCTCCAAAGCTGGAGGGTTTTTGCCCTTATCTCCACGCGCGGTAGGTGGATTGGTGATCGCATTAAAGGCGCAGATAATACACAAAAGCTGCTGAACTCCTTCTATAGAAAAAAACTCAACATTGGTCATGTTTTTCACACCTTTCACATTTAATGCTACTAGACATAGCACCCGTTTTACCATTTTAACGCGCCCCCATGTTACAATAACCACCCTTAATAAAGCGTAAAATAATATTTATTGCAATATAGGTGCTTGCAAATGTCACCCCACAAGACTATGTTATATTCTTCTTGTCTCACTTAAAATCCCTCTTTCTCAAAAACTACCATCGTGTCAAAAACATCCTCATACAGATTGAAGAGTAGAAGTGTAATCTTTGCTAATTCTGAATTACAAATCGATCGGATGAATCATTCAAAAGATACGACCAAAATATGATTGTTCTTTTCATCCCAATATCTCAAAGTATTCACTTCTTTTTAGTTAACGTCCACAGTAGTCAATTTATATTTAAGTTAACTCTTTATGTTTCAAATTTCATCGGAAAATCCGTTTGAGAGTTATGCCATGACAAACATTGTAACATACATACAAACATATAACGCCGGATTTCCATATCTTTTTTGCGATCACGTTCATTTCGCTCTTCCGATCAATTATTCTTCCAAGTCACAAAATTATCAGCAGCTCGATACAGCGTACACATTCAAAATAATAGCTTTGCCTGCAAATACAGATTGAAGCTTGACTACCATATTCATTGAACAGGTATGTAGTTACTCAGAAATATTAAAGTACAGCACTCAGAGTAAAGTTGCTCTAATGCGATAAACCCCAGGAGCTCGTTGTGTTATCGAGAGTCGAGTTAGCATTAGGCTGGCTGTATGCCAATCTATAACTACTAAGCCAAATACTGAATACCTAAGCAGTAAGCATATTTATGTATTTTCACAGAGTATTTTTTATTGTAGTTCCAAATATGACATGACACATTTATTTCTTTTACCCACTTTGTTTTTAATGAAACTTTTAATTGAATTGAATCTGTTTTATAACTGTTAGTTATAAAATAAGTTTGTCGTGTGTTTTGATTATGTAATATATTACAGGACATTACAGGACATTAATTTTTAACTGCGCCATCTAGCCCCAAACTAAGCATAGCTTGTAATATAGGAACTAGATTACGGATAGCATACTTAAATACTTTGTGTAAAATAATTAATCATAAATAATAATATATAGGTATTATTATTTATTTATATTAAATGTACTGCTGTAAAACGACGTGGCTAGTAATAAAGATCATAGTTTTAATAAGGCCGAGTGAATAAAACCTAATATCTTAAATCTGAATTCAATTTACTTCATTTATAGGCATAGCAGATACGCCATGGTGGTTACGGCTTAAGAATCAACCCCTCGCACGCGCCCTTAAAAGCTAGTAAAGACACCGTAGTTTTATCCACCACTGTCGTCTAGTGGTTCGCTCACCGGTTCAGACCCACATGCCCCGGGTTCGATCCCGGAGGATTTGGGATCCCCAGGAGGATGCAAATTTGTTTTTCGTTTGTATTGTGGTAGGATTTAGCAAAATCTGTCACCATATCAACGATTCAAAATTGTGGTTTTCCGGCATTTAGAGGTAAAATAGCTAGTTCCTCAATACGTTGAGGATTCCGGTCAATGCGCCAAAAACCAGGTGAGATGAAGGCCAAGTCGTACGATAAAGAAAACACAAATAAGAATCGCTTCATATATCTGATTTACTGACGAGCAAACCATAAGCCATGATAGTGATTTATTACCGGCGTATTTAGTAGCCAACTACATCGTGTGCTAGATAAGTATCTATGCCGCAGAAATCTTTCAATCAAGCGAGTAGGCTTACTGAGAAGAATTCCTGTTGATTAGTTCAACTTCCGCGAACCAATGGGCCTTTGAGATATTCTCACACACACACACACATTAACACATTTAATTACAGCAGTTATTTGCTGACTACAAACATTTATAACAATAGGCTATTACTATTGGTGAGGATGACTTTGCTCTTGTTTAAGTATTGACTTTGATTTCGGGTAGGTATACATTTTGTTGTTCATCACTGAAGGGCATAAAAGAATCATAAATGTGAAATTAATGTCCTGTAGGTAATATATATTTAGTAAAAAATACTTTGCATGTCTCATGCTTGTAAACTTTGACATGTACCGTTACAGAGGTTTTCGTATTATTCGAAGGCTTTCATCTCACCTGATTTCAAGTTATGATAAGACAGAAGATGGAAGCGCACTTCACCCAGAAACCTCAACTAACTGAGGAAATGGCTATTTTACCTCTAAATGCCGTAACTGGCTATCTTACCACTACTACTTTTCACTACCTATTTTTTTTTTTATAAGAGTACCTAATATCTATTGTAACGCCTTAGAATATTATTGCTGTGAATGAATGAATGAATGAATGGACACTTTATTGTACACCGAAATAAATACACATAACAAACATTTAGTAACAATAGTGTCTAAGTACAATGGGCGTTCTTATCGATAAAAGCGATTTCTTCCAGGCAACCTTGTAAGGAGAAATGAAAACAGTAAAAAAAAAATGAAAAAAATAATAATAACAGAAGTAGTGCACAACAATAAGTATAAATATAAACAGAAATTACAACAAATACTAGATACATATAATAATTAATACAAACTATGGACTAATACATACCTACAACAATAAAATAAAACAATAAATCAAACAGTCAAATAATAATATAGGTACATCAATAAAAATCAATAAAATAATATACATCAATATAAGTAGTTGGACAGGGTCAGATTTAAATAGAAGCAAGGTAGTGATTTTTCAGCCTCAATTTAAAAGTATGTAGGTACTGACGGAGCCAGACTTATTTCAGTGGACAAGTCGTTCCAAAGACGAACAGCCTGAACACTGAACGAGTTACCATACAATTAATGGTTATGGGGGGGAAATTTTAACAAAAAGTTTACCGATCATCTAAGATCATGTGAGTGTGAGGAGTACAGACATTCAAATCTGTTTCAAAGGTAAACAGGCGATTCAGGGAAAAAAGTACAGAATATAGGAGAGAAAGAATATGCATATCCCGGTGAAGACGAATAGGGAGCCTCTTGAGCATAGCCCGAAAGGTTGTGTATAACTGTTATGTTGCTTTTTTTTAAATAAACAATCAAATCACAATATGCCGGAACATAACCGTTTTTAATTGTTGTTATGGCGAAAATCCTAAGCTAAGACGGTGGTAGCTAGCCAGACCGAGGAACTGGCTATATATCTTACTTCTAAATGCAGGCTCAGAACAATTTAGAAATGGCGACAGACTTAGGGGCTTGCTAGTCAGGCTGACATAAACAAAGTCCTTCCACCAACCAAACCAAGCACAAAGTACCCCACTTGGGGATCGAACCCAGTTCATCAGTCTGATACCACAGAGCCGGTTAAACAGTTGGTAGTATTGGGATAGTTTGGGGTAGGTATGAACTACCTCCTGGTCTACCCCGGGCTACGGAATCGCTGATGAAGTTTATGGTTACGGCTGAATGATCACAACACCGATTTTAGGACCTGTGAAGTTCCACCTGGCTAGCTGGCGTTAATCGGGTTGCTGTGTTCCTTCGGTGCTTGGAAGAGCCGGCGGCTTCTGGGAAAGCTCGCTCTGTCGTAGACATCATCTTGATCATCATCTGGCTTTGAGCTAAACAAACCAATGGCCATCAATTGCAAAAGTCTGATCATCTTTGTGTTTGATGTATCTACTACTAGCTCATTGCAACCAACATCATGATGACTCCTGCCCTTATCCCACGCAGTGATCGGCACAACGTGTTCTTTTCTTCCACTCCTATCAACCGTCAACCCTACAACCGCCATTGCAACCGGGTGATATATAAAAAAGTTATAGAATAAAAAAAATGTCTAGGTAAATTTAATGCGAGTGTTTTTATAAAGCTTCAAGTTTTTGTTGTAATTTTGTTAAATTTAATGTTAGTGTTTTTTTAAAACATTTTGTTGCTTGTTAAAAAAAATTGTTTGTACTTTCAGATGTAGGCAAAGGTTTGCCTAATTCTTTTTAATGATTTTGTGTGCCTGTATGCCTTAACTTCTGTACGCCTTTCTGTGCATAATTTATTTGTATTTTTTTATTATTTTTTATACGTAACGATTTACTTACATTATGAATGTCAGGCTACATAGGTCTTTGAACTTTTAAGCCTAGCGGTCAAGAGCTAACACAAAATTTCAATAATAAAGGAATGACAATGACTCCGTTGTATTAAAAAACCTCTTGCATGAGTGATAAGCGAAGGCTTATTTATTTAGTTGGAATCAGTCGTAGGGTGGCACCCTATAGGTTATATGATAAACGAGGTAATGACGTGATATCGGCGATATTATTATCGCTGTCACACATCATTTTTATTAAACGGTTTTTGTTAACTGTTTTAACTCTCGACAATATTTTTTGTAATAATTAAAAAAAAATCTTAAATATATAAGTATTAGGTATATCCGAAATCTAGTTACCATTTTACAAGCTATGCTTAGTTTGGGACTAGATAGCGCTGTGTAAAATTAATGTCCTGTAATATTTATTTATTATGAATACTTATTATTTTATTTAGTTTTTGATTTAAAATGTTATGTGCCAAAATTTGTTTGAAAAATGTTGATTATAGTAAAAATAGGTAAAACTACTAAATACATATTTTTTTCTACTTTTTAGTAACTATATATCTGTAACTTAAATGTAATTTTATTATCAAATTAAATATATACATTAATAATGTTCCAATAAACAAAATATACAATAAAAATTGGTAATAAATTATAAACCAATAAATGATTTAATGTAGGAACTCGGGTGAAAATAACCCAACCGCACGCTCGGTGTTACAAATTTCACCCTTACGTTTGACGGGGTAAAGAGGGTAAAAAAGCGTCTTCTGGGGTAGCTCTATCATAGGTAATGCATCTATTTAAATCCTGGGCCTAATTAAATATATTTTTCCTGGTCCAAAACAATACCTGTGAAAATTTCATTACGGAAAAGAAGTTTTGGTGTAAAAGGAAATAAAAAGAACGAATCAGGATTGTATGGCAAAGTTCGACTAACCATTTCAATCCCATGAGAAATAATTTATGGGATAAAAAGTAACCTCTGTCCTACTACTGGTCTCGAGCAACATATGTGCAAGTTTAAGCTAAATCCTTTTTTGTAATGTTTGCGTGAAAGAGCAATCAAAGAACGAATCAGAACTGTATAGCAAAATATTACCACCCGTATATATCCTATAGGAACTAATTTATGGGATAAAAAGCAACCTCAAAAAAGTTAAAGCAAATGTGCTAAGTTAAGCTACTTTCTTTTTATAGTACAACGGAGATACGCTTGGCCTTCATCTCACCTGGTAACAAGTTAAGATAAGGCCGAAGGTGGAGGCGCACTTCACCCGGAATCCTCAACCAACTGAGCAACTGGCTTTCTTACCTCTAAATGCCGGAACACAACAATTTGCAACAAGCTAAATCCATTTTTTAATCTTTGCGTGAAAGGGAAAGAACGAATCAGATTTAATGCCACAATCCCATTCCATGGGAACTGATTTAAGGCATAAAGAGTAAGTAGCCAATGATTCCTTCCCAGTCTAGCTGGCTAGCTTCTCCTCAAATAGTTTATAAATAAAAATGTTTCAGGACATTAATTTCCCACAGCGCCATCTGACCCAACACTAAGTATAGCTTGTTGCTTGGGAGCTGGATAACGGATACAATACTTAAATACTTTTTTGATATACATACGTACCATGATACAACTAACAAACACAGAACAAACATCTATATTCATCACACAAATATTTGTCCTGGGTGGGAATCCAACCCACAACCTACAGCGCAGAAGGCAGGGTTGATACAAACTGAGAAGAGGCTTGTTCAAGTTCAATAGATTTGGTATGCTGGAGGTATAGACCGCATTCACACATAAAAATATCTAAACAAGCTATCGCAGAAATAATATTTGTGTGACTCTTTACTTCATTCTATCATTTTTTATTCAATAGTATTTATTGTTCTTAAAAATTCTTCAGGTTTTTTTTCGTACCTACAAATCACATGAATATCACATTTTGAATATATGTTTTTTTTATACGAGACATGTTATTTTTACACAGCGCCATCAAGCCCCAAACTAAGTAGAGCTTGTAATGTGGGAACTTGATTCTGGGTAGAATACCTACAAATCGAATGTGTGATCGAAAAGCCTCCAACAGTGTCGTTATTTTAATAAAACAATACTGTTTCCCGCTTTAGCACATGGGAGGTTAAAACGATTACGTGATGTGATTTTGTGATATTTGCTTAGATAAAAGCATCGCCGCAAAAGGCAGAGATATCCATCCAATCGCTTTTTAAAACAAACAATATGACCGCCACCAAGCACATAGGTACTTATTTCTATATTTAAATAGAATAATCTTTAAGAACATGATTTATTTAAAGTGTACATTTCGTGACTAAAGTATCACACAAATATTATAAAAGCGAAAGTTTGTGTGTGTGTGTGTGTTTGTGTAGGTATGTTTGTCGCTTCTTGACGCCAAAACTGTTAAACGGATTTAGATTTAAAATGGTACAAAGATCGTTTATACTCTGATTTAACACATAAGTTACTTTTTATCCCATGAATCAGTTTTCGTGGGATGGAAATGCGATCTCAAATGTCACTATACAAAACTTATTGGTTCATTAAAACGGATTGGGCTGAAATTTTTCACAAAGATAGTTTAAGCCCTGATTAAACGCATATACTTCTTTATATCCCAAAAAGTGCAGTGCTCCCGTGTGATGACCAAATAATTTAAATACACTTTTATGGTAAAACGGGGAAAGACGAAAGGAAATAGAAGAGCGAAAGGTTTAAAAAGGTACCTTCTCTTTTCCTGAAATATATTGTATTCCAGTCCAGTGAATGATAGGAAAGCATTTATTAATTCTTAACACTAAGACAGCTGCAGTGCATACATGAATTGAAATAGTTTATTAAAAAACATGATGTCGTCAATTTTTCAATTCAAATATTTTTTACGGGTACAAACTTCAGATTCAAATGATGAAAAAGCTGAAGGTGAAAGCAGGGGAAAGCGCATTTAATCCAGAATCCTGAACAGACTGACGAACTGGCTTTCTTAGGTACCTCAAAATTTCGGATCAACATAATTTAGAATTATTGTTATGACGACAGACTTAGGTAAGACGGTGGTAGCTAGCCTCAAAGGCCTACCACGAACCAAAATGAATTAGTTTCTTTTTCCGCCAAGTGTTAAAATGCTAATGTTTCAACAAATTTGTACTTCTGTTTGCATCTCAAGTATGCCAAATTAAAGTATCTACCATTTGAATAATTATATTTCATTTTCCTCAAGTTAAGTACTAGTTTCAAAGCAGTCATCAATTTACAGAAACGTGCTTCGAATATATTTTGAGATTGGTAATAAATAAAGTGGGTATGTTCCCTTGTAAATAAATCAGAACTAGCTTATGTGTCGATGATATGAATGTGTTCCGCGATAAAAATGTTGATTTAATTACAATATTTTTATCTAAAAATTTTATTGTATAAACCACCGATCCAATTATCGTTCAAACAAAGCTTTTTTTGTGGGCGTTCTGTTACGAAGGCCTAGTAGTACTTGTAGGCTCTTCCATACAAACGTAGCTTCTCCGAATCATATGAAATTTTGCAGGAAATGTTATCAAGTTTATCTAGCTTTGAATTGCTTTACTCTTTCTTAATTCATAATCAACATCGAAATGAAGGAATAATAGTTTCCCATAAAAACATATCCCATATCATATTCTAAACCTGAAAAAAATTCAATGAATTAGACATGTCACTTTGAAATGAATGATAATCTACGTTTCCACTGGAGTGTGAAAATCAGGGGTCCTTGGAACTATAATCATGACAAGACGATTATTATAATTTGTATAAATGTTACCAATAAAATAGGACAACACACAGATAAAAGATTCCGAACCAAATTTCCAAGTATATGCGGTTTTATTTTTCATTTCTTTTCGGAGCATCAACGTTAGATCGACTGTAGCCAATTTTTTGTTTTAGTTATGCTTGCCGATTTTACTATGCAGTTTAAAAAACTTTGTAATATTTTGTTTTTTTAGTACCGCCATTATTCCGCCAAATATCACATGAAATGTGCTTTAATAACACGAAAAAAATAACCTGTCTGTTCATTTTTTTTTAAAGTAAGCCACAAGCACAGGCAGAGTTGGCTAAGTTTTTTTAATATTTTGTGTCATGACACTTCAATGCTCGGTTCTATAATAAAAACACCCTGAACTTGAAGTCCCTTATACTCCGGACCTTTTGGGTACGCAACCCATAAATGATAGGACATTATCCAGCATAAGCTAAAATAGACATACAGTTAATCCATCCGACTATATTTCATAACCAAGGTATAATTTCATTTCAAGAAACCCCTGTGAAGGTTTTTGAGTATCTACGAAATTATACCAGAAGGCAATTGACCCTAAACCAGTTTTTTTAATTTAAATAATAGCTAAGCGTTTGACCATCAACTTACTTTAAAAAGAAGTGGCATAAGATGTTCATTATGGACTTGAAGGCTCCAACATTGTATATTGGTGCGGGAAAACAGATGAGGGCATGGATTTCCATTCTTTTTAATTACCCCCTTTGTAATTCATTAATAATAGTATATATTATTTATGTGAAAAAATAAGATATTTAAAATAAGTGGCAAATTTATGTGTTTGATATGGTATAAGATAAAACAATACATACTATAAACATACAGGTAGTGTATCTAGTATATTCATAGGGATATAAAATGTAATGAAATGTGTTTATTTAGCTATGAGACACGAAAAATTAAAAATAACAATAACAACGTCATTGAGAACAGTGCAGCACAGTCAAACGGGCCCAGACTCAGCTTAAGAGTCTATGATACCTGATATGGCTTAGTTTTATGCAGTAAGGCTTTGTCATAGGCAAGAGTACACTTAACACCAGGTACGCTACTTGCTGGTACCGTCTCCTAGTGGGATAAAAAAAAAGTTTCAGCGATCATATCTTCAACAATACTGTAGCATTTGTTTTTAAATTAATATATGTTAATGTTAATATAGTTAATCTTGATGTGAGAACGCTATAGTTGCGAAACACGATTACCCACATAAAATTTTCTCAATAGAAAAAAAAGTTGACTCTAATTTGTAACAAAAATGTTCGCCATTCAATAAATACGCCCAATTAGGCCTTGACACATTGTATAGTAAAGAAACACCGTTTAAAGCAGACGCTTTGTTTTAGATTTTCAAAATTATACGTTTTACCTTAAAAAAAAAAAACATCGTAGAAATTCTCGCGTAGTTCTTCATCTGGTGGTCATAAGCGCCGTGGTTGAGCGCACAGCAATGTCACCTTTATTATAACCGTATATAAGTTCGAAATCAAAGTAAAGTTGCAGTGAGTTGCTCGGCGCGCCAGCGCTGGTTTTCAGACTGAGCAAGAGTGACGTAAGGTGTTGTTGCACAACCAGGTTCCAAACACATACACACACACATACACAAGCCGATAGGTACACTACCTACATATAGAAACACTTACAAAATGTGTTTGTGATTTGGTAGAGCGAACCAATTACGATAGAGCTATACAAATTGCTTCATTGCGCTGGTCAAAGCCCATACAAGGGAGAACAAAGCGCTCTGTCAACCCCCTACGAGCGGTTGTCGCCGTTCTAGTAGTGCTGTGAGTTGCTTTAAATATTTCGGTACAGTCGCCTGCACTAATATGTATACATTTCATAATAAAATTTTAAAAATGAAGTCACCTGCACTAATATAAATACACTTCATAATTTTAAAAATGAAGTCGCCTGCACTAATATAATATACCCTTTATAATTAAAAAAAATGAGGTTGCCTTCACTATTATGTATTCACTTCATAAATTTTTAAATTAAGCTCACTTGTTAATACAAAAAAAGTACGTTATATAACAACATGGAATTTATCCACGATTGATTTATGTTTTTAAATCATTTTTTTTTATACCATTAAGGTGACAAACAGGCATACGGCCCACCTGATAGAAAATTACAATTAAAAAAAAATCCTTATGATTATTTAATGCTCAGTCACTTTCATTGTGAAAAACGGAAAGAGTTGCAGATGCACGACTTTTTTTCTTTCAAGGATTCATTTCAAATCACTACTCAGAGCGTGGATCTTATGAGAATCACCTACAAAGGGGTAGTCAGAGGCACGCCCAAACTTACGTTTGGCACGCGGTTGCTCGTATTAATTACGTGACAGGTGGCAAGTCTATCCCCAAAAAAGGGATCTCTACTCTACTCTCTACTAGGAAGTAGTTGGTACAGTGTTAATTCATAATTTTCAACATTAAGTCACCTGCACTTATGTGTAAACACTTCATAATTTTCAGAATTAATCGCCTGCAATAACATGTAACATGTATAAACACCTACCTATAGACCGTTTGTAATAATACGTATATTAATTTTATTTGGTTTTGAATCGAAATGTTTAATATGTATACAATTTATCATTTTCAGAATTAAGTCACCTGTACTAATATGTATACACTTAATCATTTTCAAAATGAAGCCATTCCTTTTATATTAACATCTGGTGAACTCTGTCATTACTTTTGCAATCACACATGGACCTGAAATTATATCTACCAGATACAAAAACATTTGGAAAATAATGACGTGTAGTGTACATATTAGTGCCTGTGACTGTACTAACATTGAGCTTAGCCAGTACTGGTTCAGGTCTCTGGATTACCATTAATGTAAAGTTACATTCATAAGGACACGAGCTGGAATCATAAACCAAGTGACTTCAAGTCGGTATTGTACTTTAAGCAATTTTGATTGGAAAACTTGCGTGAAACAGCTACTTGTACACTTGAGAACACAAATCCCCCCCATGTTCTTATGGTGTGCGGTAGCTAGTGCCTTCTGGGGAAGCTCATTCTATCGTAGACCTCATCGTCATACTTATATATTACTTTTGAGCTGGAAAGCCTAGAGGTTAAGAGCTAACCCATCATATATAAAAAAGTACCGGAAAAATAAATAAATCCGCGTCACCAAATGGAATACTCACACACACATCCACAGCCCATTAGTGTCCACATTAGAGCCTCCAAAGCTGGAGGGTTTGCTATAACCAGGTGAGATGAAGGCCAAGTGCTTACCTGTCGTACAAATGAAAAAAAAAACACCACGCTTGCAGGCGGATTGGTAAAAGTAAAGGTGTAGATAATACACAGAAGGAAGCTGTCCTTCTGGTGGTTCCCTTAGTAGGCTTATACGATATCCATGGGCTGAGTTGGAGGCGTTGATTCTTAAGCCGCGACTGCCGCAGCAAATCATTTAAATTGAACTTACTCTATTGTTTACATAAAACTCTGCTAACACAATGTCGTAATATGAAAATATGTAGGTATACCTACATGTTATACATATATAGAATTACTGTACGCTTGGATCTGATGTTATCGAGTACAATGGATATCATTATGCAAATGAGCGTCTAGGTATCGAACCCACATCAACAGTTCTTATTGGATGCGATTGCATTACAGATAGTACTGGAGGCACCTCCGCTTCATTATCATTACAGGACTTTGGGCTCTCGGAGAAAATCGAAGAATTAGTAAACTGACATCCACATAATACCTTTTTTTTGTATTGTAAGGCGGGGGTGTGCTTGGCCTTCATCTCACCAGATTTTTGAAGTTATGATAAGGCTGAAGATGGAGGCGCATTTCACCCGGAATCCTCAACAAACTGAGGAGCTGGCTATTTTACCTCTAAATGTCGGAAAACAGCAATTTAGAATCGTTGTTATGATGACAGACTTAGGTATGGTGTTAGCTTGCCGAGACGCGAGCTTCTCTAGGTTAGCGTCATCCATTCTGGCAATGTGACCGTAGAATTCCAAAGCTCTTAAAATATTTATTATTATTTGTGTATTTCAACCGCCTCTGTGGTCTAGTGGTCAACCCACCGATTTCAGATCCAGAGGTCCCGGGTTTGATCCCCAGGGGAGCAATATTGTGCATGGTTTGGTTGGTGGTAGGATTTTGTTTAAGTCCGCCTGGCTAGCTACTACCATCTTACTCATTTCTGTCGCTATATTTAGTAACAATTCTTTAAAAAATAAATTGTGTTCCGGCATTTAGAGGGAAGAAAGTCAGTTCCAGTCTCAGTTTGTCGAGGACTCCGGGTAAACGCTCCTCCACCTTTAGCCTTATCTCAACTTGTAACCAGGTGAGATGAAGGCCAAGCGCTTCCCAGTCGTACAAAAAAACAACTTTAAGTGATTGCACTTGGTCTCAGCGCTTAAG
This sequence comes from Venusia cambrica, assembly GCA_951394065.1. Lineage (NCBI taxonomy): Eukaryota > Metazoa > Arthropoda > Insecta > Lepidoptera > Geometridae > Venusia > Venusia cambrica. The sequence continues at coordinate 2,943,062 of OX596044.1, read as the reverse complement.
CTGATCAACTCATATCACACAAAAATGTTGAATCTGCGTCAAGACTCTCGTTGCTCAGTTGGTTAGAGCGTCTCCAGCTTCTAGAGAAAATGCGGGTTTGAGCCCTGTCGCGGTTTGTGAATTTTGGTGTCATTATAACATTTGTAGATCCCAGAGTTCGATTAAGGCAGATAAGCCTTGTTGTTAATTTTAATGGTTGTAAAATGTATTATTACTTACTTTTCTTTGTTTTATTTTGATGTGTATATTACATCATGTTTTGTTTTGTAAATATTAATATTTATTTAATATCTTTTATTATGTGCACCCACCCTCCTACCATCAATCGTAATTGTAATCTACATCTTAGAATGAGTTAATCTTACCTCAGGGTAGTCTGGATGAGTTCGCTTTTAAGCGATTAGACAACCCATGTTAATTACCTACTGTTTAATTTATTTATAAAATTGCCAATTGTCCATTATTTTTTCGGTGTACAATATAGCATGTTCATTCATTTATTCATATACCGTAGATCATGGTTGTTCATGTTTTTTTTAACCTTTAAAACTGATTACATGATAGTACTTTCGACATCAGACAATTTTCCATTATGTTTTGGTGTACCTACTATAAAGCATGTTCATTCACACATTCATATACCGTATATATACTTAGACATACATGGTAGTTCATGTTTTTTTTGACAAGTCTAACTAATAATTATTTATTGTACACAACTTAGAATATTACAGGAACCTTACAGCTAAGTACCTACATAAAACATGATTTACTAAAATAATATTTAAATAAATTAATATAAACATACTATAGGTACGAACTTACATGTAAGAATTATCAAATGGATTATCTACAAAATTAATATCTTATAGATAACCCAGTTGATCGATGTCACCAGATGGAAACGTGGCCAGAATACTGACGGTATTACCACGTTGGATAGTAATACTCATACCTGCCTCACTACCCGCTGAGCATTTTAACCTCTAAAACTGCATAGTACATGATAGTACTATGTTCTGATCAAAATATCATCAACCGATGCGCCCTAGTGTTTCCATCCGGTAAGGTATAAAAATATCTATTGGAAAATAGTTAAGGTAATCTCAGCGTCAGTGCAATCGCTGGATGAATATTGATGCCGCATCTTGCTGTAGCCAATCTATACTCTATGCATAAGTAATGAAGAAAATATGGAGCCTAGATTCGAGGGTACGGCAAATATCGTGGCAACTTCGCGAAAGGTCGTTTGTACTTTCCACTGTCAGATTAATACCAGTATTGACGTAAAAAGCACATTCATTCTCCTCCAAAGCTGGAGGGTTTTGCAGGCTACGGATCCGACTCACGATTGGCCAGTTTTTAGAATTAATTAATATACCTTTAAATATATATATATATATATATATATGTGTGTCTTGTCTAAACCTGTACTGCGTTCATCTATCCGCCTGGCAAGCGTGGTGTTTATGACAAATCGCTCCAGCTTTGCAGGAGACTCTGTCCAGCAGTGGACACTTATGGACTGTTGATGTGATTTGGGTAGTGAAGAGAGAAGCGGGTCGATGACCGAAGTATTGGGGATAATTAATTACTCTGTTGAGTACACTACGATTGGAAACAACGTTGTTACATTGAAATTGGGATTTTTAGCCGCCTCTGTCGTCTAGTGGTTTAACCCACCGATTTCAGATACAGAGGTCCCGGGATCCGGTATCCGGGATTTTGTTTAAGTCCGCCTGGCTAGCTACCAACATCTTACCTAATTCTGACGCCATAACAACAATTCATTTTCTTTTTGTGTTCCGGCATTTAGAGCTAAGATAGTGTTAGTTCCTCTTTTAGTTGAGGATTTCGGGTGATGTTCCACTTTCGGCCTTATCTCAACTAGTAACCAGCTGATATGAAGGCCAAGGGTTTTCCCGTCGTACAATAAAAAAAAAATGAAAAAAAAAACTTATTAGTCGCCTTAACGCTGTAATTTTGTTTTTATACACAGATTTTTTACAGTATTTATATCTAATTGTGGGGTGTGCACCACATGTACAAGTATACGAACATTAAATCAAACTTAAAGACACAGAAACAAATTTAATGGCATGTAAATTATTTAATTAAAACTGTACTACATTTATAAATAACATATGAATATAACGATAAACTATTAAAATAAATACAATTATACTGTTTGTTTAAAATGACATACTTATCTTATGAAACATTAATATCATAACTCAGTTAATTAGTGGCTCTGCCTTCTGCGCTGTAGGTTGTGGGTTCGATTCCCACCTAGGACAAACATTTGTGTGATGAATATAGATATTTATTCTATGTTTGGGTGTGGTATCTTATAGTACGTATGTATTTACAAAAAAAACATATGTAAGTATTCTATCCGTAATATAGTTCCCATATTACAAGTTATGCTTAGTTTGGGTTGTGTGAAATTAATGTACTGTAACATTTTCTTTTTTTTTTAACTGAATTATGAATTCAGTCATATTAAATACTTTTATGAGAAGGCATTTTAATAATAGATATATTACTGCACAGGAGAAACGAATTGAGCAGTAGTAGCCATTTTCCGTTTTAAATCTAATTTAGTCCGACTAACAAAGGCATGCCAGTTTTAATTACTGCTTGTCAATTAGTTTGAAACTTACATAGAAAGCTTAGGATAGAGCTGCTAGTTACATTTTTGAAAGATTTGGATGTAGTTTAAGCAAAATACTCGCTTAGTTTATTTAAAAAAAAATGTCCTTTACCATATTTGTGTAAAATAAAGAATATTAATTCCTTGACTCATTTATCAATTCATCTTTCAGTTATGCCAAAATGTTGGTTAAATTTGTTAATGTAGGCATCAAACGTAGAACGGTGATTTAATTTTTTGTTTCTAGGTTGTAAGTTCGAGGGTGACTTAATCAGCGTGATTAAACCCTCTATAATAAATAAAGATTTAAAAAAAAAAATCTTTCAGTTATATAAAAAAAGTTCAGGAAGGATCCCATCACATATCCATCTAATTAAAAAATACAAAGTTATGTATAGATAAAAATGGGTACTTACAAAGAATAAAATAATAATTATGATATCAGATTTATTATAAAAATAAAAGCTTGTCCATGACTCCGCCCGCGTTGTACGGATAAAAATAACTTTCAATAATATGAATAAATTATTAATTTTAACAATACTCATAGCTCAGTTGGTAGTAAACTCTGCCTTTCTGCGCTGTAGGTTGTGGGTTCAATTCCAGCCCATGACAAACATTTGTGTGATGAATATAGATGTTTGTTCTGTGTTTGGGTGTTGTATCATATAGTACTTTTGTATTTAAAAAGTATTTCAGTATTCTATCCGTAATCTAGTTCCCATATTACAAGCTATGCTTAGGTTGGTGCCATATGGCGCTTTGTAAAAATTAAGTCGTGTAACATTTATTAATATATGTATTCATATTATTGAAAGCAATTTTTTCAGACAAATTAAGATAACGTACAGATTCTGATGGTATTTTACATAGGTAATCTCTATAGAATCTAGAACATTTTAAGGAATATGTAAAGATAAGGTTAATTGTATCTATTTATTTAGATTACACTATATTATATCTAGATAGCTATTCCATATAATTTTTTACACTAACATGGGAACATATAAATATAATGACCCCTCCAACTCAGCCTATGGATGTCGTAAAAGCCAACCAAGGTATCTAGCCAGAAGAAGCTACCTTCGGTCTATACATTTACTTCGACCACCAACTCGCCTGCGAAGCGTAGTGATTATGGCAAAAACCCTCCAGCTTTGCAGGATGCTCTTTTCAGCAGTGGATACTAATGGGCTGTTGATGTTATGTATAATTAAATTGCATTGTGTACTGAAAACGCATCTTCGTAATGCACTTTTACTGTCAAAGCTTTATTTCTTGTAACATTCAATAATAAGTCGGAAATGAAAATGAAGAGCTCCAATCCTGACTTCCTTTTACAGCTTAATTATGGCCTATCACGCTATCCCTAACTCGGACATTGATACATGAATACCTCACGATATGCCTATCAGCTCAATTCTACCTAGTTTTTTTGTATACTTAACAAGCCTCATAGCTCAATTGGTAGTAACTCTGCCTTCTGAGCTATGCGTTCGATTCCCCCCAAGGACAAAATTTGTGTGGTGAACATAAATGATTGTTCTGTGTTTGGGTGTTGTATGTATTTATTTACAATAAAAAAAAATATAAGTATTATATCCGTAATCTAGCAACCATATTATTACAAGCTATGCTTAGTTTGGGGCTAGATGGCGCTGTGTGAAATTAATGTCCTGTAATAATGTAATGTAATGTATTCGTCTGAAGTTTCAAAAGTTTTTTAAGCCTCTGAGGTATATATCATTTTTTTGAACATTTTACACTACGCCATTTGGCCACAAACAAGCGTAGTATTATGGAAATAGTTTAATGTAAAATATATTTTTGAAAATATATGTAGGGCGGGGTGAAAGTATTTTCGTATATTTAGATTCCGTACCCATAGGGTACCGATGGGACACTTTTACTAAGACCCTATGCTGTCCGTTCATCCATCTATCAACCCGCTGTAGTTATCTCATGAACCGTTATACGAGTAGCTATAGACAGCATACATTTTAATCGTGTGTCTATAGAAGCTATAGCAACTAAATTCCCTTAAAAACAACAGATTTTAAATATTCTTTCACCAATTGAATACTATATTATCACTGAGCAGCAATTGCTGTGTTGTTGTGTGTCAAAAACATGTTTTAATTTCATTCAATGTGATAGAAAATTACCGATAAAATTCTTTACAATAAATGTGATGTTTTTGAAAACGTGAACGGACCTTCACAAGTCCTAAGCCACCAGAGGTGTGAACTTTCAACAATTTCGTTGCCCGGGGAACAACCACTTTACGTGAAATACAATGAAAGAAAATAGGTAGCTCCTTTCTCTTACAGTAGCTTAGTTGGTAATCATTTATGGGTATAAATGATTACCAACTAAGCTACTGTTACTTTATAAACGGTCTATAGGTCAAAGTCTCTGCAAGATTTTTGAAAACGCGGAGGTCACGCGTCGCCTCAATCAAAAGCTCTGCAAGGTTATTGAAAACCCGGCGGGCACCGTCTATACCCACGGACCCAGACCTCAACTAAATGCATCAAATAAGTAAACTCTATCTAGATCTAGATCAATATAGCTGCGTTACGCCTTTCGTGATCCTAGGCCGAATCTGCCGCCGCACCAGCCCTTAATGATGTCCCAAGATGATGTAGGACGGGAAAGCGCTTGGCTTTACCTCACCTTGTTTCAAGTTATGATAAGGCCGAAGGTGGAAGCGCACTTCGCCCGGAATCCTCAACTGTCTGAGGAACTACCTATCTTACCTCTTAATGCCGGAACACAATAATTAAAGAATTGTTGTATACCTAAGCTCTAGATCATCGTGTAAGCACCTGGCAAGTGAAATCGATGTCTGAGCCGACGAAAGGAGCGTAAACTACCCGCGTAGTCGATACGGTAACATCGACATTCTGGTATCGTTGTACAAACAAAGGGGCTGGATACTCGACAGGTGATGGCTACCACAAAAAGCTCTGTCAAACCGAAGGGTCACAATATTATCTGTTCAAATATCTTCTGCTACGTGCCTACAGTTAACCAAGAAAAACAGCAATATCACAATCGAAATCAACAATCGTTTATTCTGTAAAAATGTTTTTTTTACTGAACGACGAAAGCAAAAGCGCTGTCGCATGGCCTTCATCATAACTGGTTACAAGTTAAGATAAGGCCGAAGATAGACCCGGCATTCTTATATCTCGAATTCCCTAACTCTTAATGCACACAACAATTTAGAACTGTTGTAATTTCGACAGACCGATTGTGGTAGCTAGCCAAGCGGACTTAAACAAAGTCCTTCCACCACCTGAATCTTCAAATGTAGGCGCCGCTTGTTCGGAATCGCGACCAACACACACTCAATCATTCGGTAGTTACACATTTCTATCAAATTCCATTATCAACTTTTTCCCTAGACATATGAAACTGTTCGTAATTTATGCGCGACACCTTGATTTGCTTGGTCAAGCTCAAGCTTGAACAGCTAAACAAGCCAATTTATTAGACATAATAGCTTTCGCAGCTTGAAATAGTTTGCTTTGCAATCAAACAGCTGTAGGTAGTTATATTGAGACGTTGGCTTAGCAGCCGAGCATGCAATTTCAGCCAAACGATATTCACAAGCGTGCAAAACGACACCACCCATAGCTATTAACAATTCGTAAAAAGAATATAAGTCTTGACGAGTTGACTGAGTATTTCTTTACAAATTTGAATTTTACTCAATCGTGCAATAAGTACACATACAAATCTGACCACAGGCTAGAAGAGTAGTAGAAGCCCCTTGTGAAAGGGCTCGTCCGGAGAATTACGACCACCGTACCTATTTCGGCCGCCAAGCAGCATTGCTGTGTTCCGGTTTGAAGGGTATGGTTGCCGGTGAAAAAACGGGCAAGCGAGTTGACGGGCGCAATGTAGTGCCCTGTAGGCTATGTTCTTTGTGAATGTGACCTATGCAGTAAGGCATTTTAATAGGCTAGAGATGCACTTAACACCAGGTTAATTATTAATGTCCTGCAATATTTTTATTTTTTTTATTTTTTGTCTCTGAAGTTTTCATGAGAAATAATAAATATATTCTAGGTAGTTCAGAGGATAACAGTAATGATGTAGGTGGTTAATCCATGCGTACGACTATTTGTACGACATTCTTAACTTTCTATTCTTAACTTTTAGTTAAGAATAGCAAGCTTATATAAATATATACTTAACTTTTAGTTAAGAATAGCAAGCTTATATAAATAGATAAAAGGATAAATTTACATTGAAGATTGAATCACCTTACTTACTTCTTTCAATTTGAAATTGATTATACGACCAGTGGTAGTCGCTGTCGTAGTCGCCACAATTGACACCAGCAGCGTACGTGGCATGGATTTGGATGGCAAAACAAAACGAGGTTAAAAAAAAACCAAACACGATTTTATTAAATAATCTAATCGATTGCTTACACTCAGACCAAACCGGTCGTAGGCAAGTGAGCTCGTCTAACAGTAGGGACAGTCTAGTGAGCGAACTGCGATTAATTACAAAAGTGTCTATTTTAGGTGTCTATTTTGGTCATAAACCAATTTATAGGTTGTTTCTTCGCAGTCTGCCCAAAAATGGCTGCCTCCGCCCTAACAAGCGACACAGCATCGCACTTTACTTTCTAATTTGCTATTCAAGTGGCTTTCACACATTTTCAAGTTCTATTTTTTCGGCATGTCTATCGACTTGCTTTATTGAAATTACCCTCTCCGTCGCGGAAGAGCGAATTAAAATCGCATTACGAAATCCCGTGCCCGCCTAACTTTTCCAGTCTCTGCACAGCCCGGTGTGTATCAGAATAAATGGCACTAACTTTGTTTATTTATACCTATTTATACAGTCCTGCTGAATATCTAACGTTTTCGTGCCTAATTTTACATTTCCGTCAGTTATGGGAAAGTAAGTATAACTTTATTAATATGCATTATATACTAGAAAGTGGTGCTACTTTGAATTGATACAAGTTTGTTTTTGACTTTAGGTTATAGTTGGTAGTAGGACTTTGTTTAAGTCCACCTGGCTAGCTGCCACCATCTGCCACCATTTAAATTGTGATGTTCCGGCATTTAGAAGTAAGATAGCCAGTTCCTTGGCCTTATCATACCTTGAACCAGGTGAGATGAAGGCTTAGCGGAAGTACCTGAAGCTTTGCTAAAGTCTTTACTGTAGAGTTCTTTGTGAAAGGGCTCGTCCGGGGAAGTAAAACCGCCTTTCCTATTTCACCGCCAAGTAGCATTACTATGTTCCCTTATGTCCTTTACGCCTCAAGTAGACGGGCGAACCAGTGCAGCGTAGGTCATGTTCTTTGTGGATATGACCTACGCAGTAAGGCTAAGTTACAGGCAAGAGTTGCACTTAACATCTGGTAGGTTGTTTGCTTGTTCCGTTTCCAAGAAATAAAAGCTATCGATCGCAAATAACGAAACCAGAAACAAATTCCCACGATGTCAACGAAAAGCTTACGACTCCATATAGTAAATCTTATCAATCAAACAACATAATCCGCGGCCGCAACTGACTTGTGAGAATAAGGGCCTATTTAGGTAATTCGACTAACTTGGAAAAGGCATATAAAAATGCGAAGCGGAGTCACGCCTGTTCGCTGTTGCTCACCCAAATAGGATAATCGCGTAGTTATTGCCTGTCTGAATAGACACTAGCCACGCCAACCGCTCGTTTATTTACGTGCCATAATCCATGGCATAACTCCATAACTCGTTTATGTGGAAATGTCTTTGCTACTGCCAAGCGTGATCGATGCTTGCCACATGCTGGTCGATTGATGATACATTCATGGCCGCTTCCCGTAAAGGCTAACTTCCAGGCTAGTGGGTTCGATTCCCATCCAGGACAAACATGTGATGAATGTAGATGTTTGTTTTGTGATGGGTGTCGTGTTGTATCATAAGTATGTAGATACAAAAAAGGTATTTTAGTAGTCTATCCAAAGTCAAAGTCAAAGTCAAATATATTTATTCAGTAAGATTTTTTAGGATCACTTTGAAACGTCAAATCTACCGCCTGTTCGGAATCGCGACCTGCACACAAGGAGAAAGGCAAGAACCTCGGGCTAGTTTTTATTTTTCATGATCCATTACAATAGCTTAAAATTATCTAGTACTAATTACAATTTATTCACTGGAGCAAATTCATTTTTTTAATGCCAGGCTTTCTTATCTTCTAGGTAATCTGAAATTTTATAATAAGCTTTCCTGGATAGCTTTTGTTTTACAAATTTTTTGAATTTATTATTTGACAAGCTTAGCACATCACTTGGCAATTAATTATAAAAGCGTACAGTTTGCCCTATGAACGATTTATTAACCTTATGGAGCCTAGTTGTGGGAACAACGAGTTTATTCTTATTTCTAGTATTATAATTATGTTTATCACAGTTTTTGTCAAATAAGCTTATGTTTTTACGCGCGTACATAATATTTTCATAAATATATTGGCAGGGCATAGTCAATATATTTATTTCTTTAAACTTGTCTCTTAATGAATCTCTGGGACCCATTTTGTAAACAGCGCGAACAGCCTATCTAGTTCCATATTACAAGCTTTTCTTAGTTTGGGCTACATGGCGATATGCGTTATTCTTGTTTTTCTTGTTATTCTTGTTATTCTTGTAATTCTTGTAATTCTAATTACGTGTAATTGTAATTTTAATTACAAGAATTACAATAATTATAATAATTACAAGACTTGTAATTATTGTAATTCTTGGTATTCTTGTAATTCTTGCAATATATTGATTTGTTTATGTCAAACATGATCATAGTTGTTGGTCGTTTCGTGATTTACGATCACCGCCTGGTTTCGAATGAACTATTTACACAAAAATTTAGAGATACCGTAGAAACTAAACGGAACCAAGTATGTCGCAGATAAAAATAAACAATCACAGTAGTAATTTTACTTTTTTTTTCATCACAGGTAGTAGAGTTTATTTATATCACGGGGAAACGCTTGTCCTTCATCTTGACTAGTTTCATGTCATGATAAGGCCGATGGTAGAAACACACTTCATCTGGAATCCTCAACAGATAGGAACTGCCTATAAATAAATAGTAAATGTAGATCATAACTAAATAAATAAATATAAAATGAAGTGCAGTGTACTTGCAAAATAATAGATCGATAAAATAATCGAGTTCTATTCAGACTCTAAAATCAATCGGCAGTACCGATAATGAGTGTCAAAAACAAATTGGCGCCCATTCATACGCCAACACGGTTACATGAAGTCAGCTGAAATTATCGATTGTCTGTTCCTATCTAACAAATATTGAAAATGCGAATGTGAGTTTGTTTGCTTGTAACATTTTCATGTCAAAACTATATAAACCATGATATATACATGCATATATACTGCTTTAGACCTGGAAGGTGACTTAGGCTACTTTTCATCTCATAAATCAGTATCTATGAGATAGGAATGGTAGGTAGGTCAACCGTTGCTCTTTGACCTCGAAACTGACACAATTAAGGATGTGATCTACGATGGAGCGATCCTACCCAGAAGGTCTCTATTGACTCTTCTGGTTTTTTTATAAAGACCTTTATTTTATAAAATGTACAATTTACAAACCGTTACAAACGGCCGGTAACTCAACTGTTCCAGCCCAGTACCAGACGGAAGCGTGCCCAAGACAATGGCTGCATTGCCATGCTGAATAGCTATGCTTATTCGCTGGCCTAAATAAGAGCCAGCCCTTGGGGTCACGTGTCGCCTCAATCAAAGAAGACATTAAGGTCGTAACACAGTGGAAATACAGACTGGGAGTTTATTCTAAGTTCTTGCAGTGCGCATTGATAAAAGTTTATTTGTCGACGGAAAAGCAGTTGGCCTTCATCTCACCTAGTTTACAAGTAAGGCCAAAGGTGGAGGCGCACTTCACCCAAAACTCTCTACAGTCTAACTGGTTATCTTACCTTTAAATGCCAGAACACAACATCCTAGATTTGTTGTTATAGCGATAGACTCAGGTAAGATGGTGGTATCTAGCCAGGAAGACTTGAACAAAGTCCTACCATCAACCAAGCCAAGCTCAGTAGGTATTGTACCCCTATGGATCAAACCATCTGGATCTGATATTGCAGTGAGTGAATCACTAGACCACAGAGTGGTTACAGTTTTTTAAATGTGAAGTATGACAGTTAACTGACTTGTTCTGCCAAATTAAGTACTATACTATACGCTAGAGGCGCTGTAAAAGGGTTCAGACATTTTCTCATCTGTCCTCAATAACAATTGTAGTTGGTACCTTTACCTACCTACCTAAAGCTGAGGTAGCCTAGTGGAAGATAAAAGTTTGCTTAGGCAAAGTTAAGGAACGGCAATCTAAGGTTTTACTTTAGGTTTTGATATTTTCAATAGATACTGAGATATTTTCCGCTATGTCAGACTATAAGTTTTGCGGATTTCAACGGACTCTACAAATTATCAAACTCCAGCCATTACGGGCGTAATATTTTATAGCAAGGCCATTAAGTTCACTGTGCATTAACCGTGCAATGGCTAAAGCAGTATCGTTTCATTTGTCATCAAGCGTGAGATGCAATCCCGCTGTAATTTCCTCACCAATTAGCATTCGTGCAACCGTATTATGTCCTATATATAAACCATATGTGTAAACTAGGTAAACTCGTCCCTATTTATTGATTGAGTAAGCAAAGCGAGTGACATCTTCGAGCTATGTTGGGATGACTCTCTAAATTGACTGTCGCGGTGATTTTTTGATAAGTGAGGTAGTTTTTGAGTTTGTATGATGACACATACAGTTTTACAATAAATCAGACAATAAATCGTCAACATTTTTATTCCACACCAATAAAACTAGCAGTACAAACCTACAACTTAAGCTAGACGGTAGCGAATAGTCACACCATATCGGAATTAACGATATAATAAATCTTATTACAAAGCACTCAACACATCAATACTACCTACATGTTTGTAATGTGTTTTTAAACTAGTAAACTAGTTTTTGAAAAAGTGTGGGTAAAGTGTGACAAGAAAATATGTCTTATGTTTATGAAAATAGCGTTGAAATCTATCGGATTCTCAGTCGAATGCGATAAAAAATGCTTCTGATCTGAAAACGGAAATGTTTAAGAATTGCTACAGAGAGTGACACAGACTTTGCGAAATCTCATTTCGGGGCGAACTACATTACAAGTTATTAAGAAAATTGGATACCTAATATATTTCCAATACAATGCGTCATAGCGGAGCGAAAGGGTCCTATGATAAAAGTAAGTATGCAAGGTATAAATTACTAATGAGCTTTCAGTATTAAGGTTATGACACGTTTAATAATCCCACGTAAAAGTAAAAGGTTAAAGGATAAAACTTCGCTTGGTTAGCCTATACAAAAATTAAAGCGACTTTACCAAACAAAGCTTTTGTAAAACCACCGATAGATATGCAAATATCGATAGAATCGTTAGAACTATAACGGAAATTGTCTGTAGACGGGCGAGGCGAATTTATTTTTTGTTATTGTTTGTTTGTAGACAATCAGGCGGGGTGGAAGACATGTTGCGGTTAAACCGGACGAGCCAGCTTTGAATACCGATGACGAAGCCACTGCGACCCGTTTCAATCTGTACTCTATGCATAAGTAATGTGAAAAGTATGGTGATGCGGCTTCGGAGCGGAATACACGCTCTTCTAAAATATCGCCGCATATTTTTATGGTAACGACATCAGTTATTTGTTCTTACTTTTGCTGCCACGTCGCCCTTATAAAGTGGGTAGGTTGTGCTTTTGAATTTTTGATTGGAACATTTTTCGTCAAACGTCTCTTTTTTATTGGGGAATTCCAACATGGATGACGCGCAGTTTTTTGAGTTACGGTTTATGTTAGAGATTTGTAAAATCGAATACTTTAAACCATTACGCGTAGTTTTTCTTTTATTTGGAACATAATCTGCTTTCGTGGTGGTACGTTACTTTTGTTAAAAAATTGGGGTTTAACAAACTCTAATCAATGTATCTAAACTTGGTTTCTTTCTTTGGAAAACAGTAGCGCACCACAGACATATATCTTCATCATTACCGTATCCGATTATTTCTGCAAAATTTCATATGAATTGGACGTGCCATTTGAAATGAATAAAATCTACGTTTGTACTGGAGAGTGGAAATCAGAGATAAATTATTCTTTTGCCCTGGTCGCTTCGACGATTCAGAGTGATTTCCACACACAAAATGACAATCACTTAGATGCTGACAAAGGAGATCGGTCCTTCGTCAAAGTCGTATTGGACTGCCGAGGAAAGACTTCATGATAGACAGAAACCGCCGAAAGTGCAGGCCGAGAAAAATATATGGTGATATGATAACATAAGCAGCAAAGACATTCTATACGTTAGATGAATTTAGAGTTTTAAAATAAAATTATGTTTTTGACTGTTAATTTTTTAATCAAATAATGGTACATTTATTCAATAAAAAGTACAATTAAACTAACTATGTACAAAGGAATCAGTCAGATTACCCAAGGACCGTTACAAACGGCCTGTAGGTAACTCAACTGTTCCAGACCAGTACCAGACGGTAGCGTGCCCAAGACACTGGCTGCATTGCCACGCTGAATAGCTATACTAATTCGCTGGCCTAAATAACAGCCAGCCTTCGGGTCAATCAATTAAATATTGTATTGTGTGTGTTGTATATTGTGGATAGAAAGATACCTGTTTTATTTACTCTTATTTTTCTGTACTTTGTTCACATAACAATGTTTGACCTGTAGGTATATGTAGGTATACACAAAGTAACTTGAGACTTGTGACTACCGACCAACTCAGTCATATTTCGTGTTAGTTGAGGCAGTTTTTTTTAAATATTATGTGCCCTGATAGTTAACATATAAATTCTGATTCTTATCTTAGAATATTTTAGTAATCCATATATTTTTTCCCGGTTAACAAGATCGATCGATCGAAGATTAAGTGAGAACCCCTAATTATGCGTTACTTTGTCTAGTAAACTGTATAGTAAGCAGGTATAACAACAGTGCGCCACCCCATAGCCCCATAACCTACATCCGCACGGGGTTGCAAATGAACATCGATAAGTAACGCCAATTTTTCGGTCCAATAAAACAGCTGACGCCAAGCATTAGTCATCATGAACATCAAAAAGGCTTTAAAATCCCTGCAGGGGAATACCGATGACAAGACAAAAAGGGCTGTAACTTTTAACAGATGAAGGAACCGTTTTCTTTATAGCTTCTATCTGGTTTATGGATTGTCGTGAATAAACCCCATTCAGGTACATTAACGTTGTCAGATTAATAATGGTGACACCTAAAACAGTCTATAGCGTACAAGGGTTATTCTTATTCTGAGTGGGGGTGACAAGCTCCTTAAAATACCGGCGCTGGACTTTGGGTTGTTGGTGACATGTAATGAGCGCATGCGTTTGCGGCAACGACAATGAAAATGACACCGATGATTGCTCCAAGCCGTGGCCAAGCAGTTCCCTAAGGCCCGACTTCTCCCTAGCTGATTCTGTAGCTGAGCAGTGAAGAACCACGTGCTCTATTGTTATCTCCTCCTGCCCGCTTGGCACGGGGAGGGGATACAATTTTTGTCCTCTGTTTCTATCCACCTCTGAGAGCATTTTGTCCCCCGATGGTGGATAAAAACAGAGGACAACATTTTTATCCCCGCCCCGTGCTGAGGGGGCTGTATGGTTTAGGCTGATACATAATTTAATAAATGGTCAGCTAAACAAAGAGGTTTTGATTATATCCAAAATATTTTGTCAGAAAATAGATTAGATGAATTTGAATTGGTGTATTTTTTTATTGATGGTGTGTGTTTTTTATCAATGGAGTATTATTTGATTAGAATCGGAATAGGATAGCTAAAAAAGTAAGTCTGTTACTAGAAGTTTCGTAGAAAAGTTTTTTTTTTATATTTAATCAGCTCTCACGCTTTTTACTTTACTTTAATAAAAAAAAATACATTTATTTCAGTCCACTGTAATTATTAAAACGTTTCTAAAAAGGAGTTTTTTTTCAACGATTTGGAGCAATAAAATATTTATTTTTTTTGAATTTAAAATAGAATTTTGAAGATATACATTGTTGCTTTAAAATAATTGTTTTCATGGATTATGAATCTGTAAATCTAAATATTACCAAAAACATTTTGTCAAAAACTACACAAATAACATTCCGACACATTAATTATCATGAATTCAATTTCGACAAAATGTCTAAGCTAACATGAATGGTAGGTAATTTATTTTCAGCCACTTGCACCATACCGCGGTACGTGTCTGGTACAATGGGTGATTGATTTTATATTAGAGCCGGGTAGTTTGGTCCTCGCACCCAAGAATCGGTGGAGCACCCCTCCGTTGCCTGGGTAATCGCTGTCTCAAATAATTTATGAATTATGCCATAATAACCTTTGTAATAAAGGCCAAAGCTTGGATAAAACACTTTCGCTCCCAAATTGCTATTGGCTATAATTTTGGTCTCGCCTTTGAGGATCGGTTGTCTTGAAATCTTTAGAGCCTATTTGGAAACTCTTGGAGAATTTTCACTGAAAATATATTTTCACTTGCGTTTATTTGAATTGGAGCAAATCTAATCTTAGACCTGTATTCTTTAATTCCACTCAAGCTTGAGCATACACTTAAGCAGAGATTATCGGTCTGTGATTGGTTCAAATCTCTGCGTACGTTTGAGCGGTTTTCCGGAATATGGGCCGCGAATAGACAATAATTTGCGCAGCTTGTGAGAAACACATGTGGGTTGAATGTTCGGCAATAATTGAAAATTTTCGCTCTAGTTTGTCACGATTCTTTAGGTTCCGTAGGTACTCACAGGGTGCCAATGAGACCCTATCAACCGTCTCTGTTGTCTAGTGGTTCTACCCACCGATTTCAGATCCAGAGGTCCCGGGTTCGATCCCCATGGGGAGTACAATATATTGTGCTTGCTTTGGCTTATGGTAGGACTTTATTTAAGTCCGTCTGGCTAGCTACCACCATCTTACCTAATTCTATTGCCATAATAACAATTATTTAAAAAAAATGTTGTGTTCCGGCATTTAGAGGTTTGTTGAGGATTCCGGGTAAAGTGTGCCTCCTCCTTCGACCTTATCTCAACTTGTAACCAGGTGAGATGAAGGCCAAGTGCTTACCTGTCGTACAATAAAAAAAAGCCTGTATCTCATGAACCATAATAGGTAAGCAGTTGCCGACCTATTACGGATGAAAATGAAATGGAAGATTAATCAACGTTAATTTTTGCCTTGATATGTGGGTCGGACCACGGTGTGCGTATCCGCACTTGGTTGGCACTTGACATAAAATATAGAAAACTTAACCACAAGCCTTGACTTAGGTTCAAACATTAACATGGAAGTATTACATAGCATTTTACAATATTATCTGGGTTTAAAAAAGTATATTAGTTATTTTTTTTACGACTGGGGCTTGACCTTCATCTCACCAGGTTATAAGTTAAAAATTGCCTTGCTTGTTTTTAAACCGTTTCCAAGACAAGGTGAGTTTTGCTTCATGCTGTATGTACAGGGTTAAAGACAGTAATGGCGCAAGTTGCACCATTAGAAAAAACATCCAGTGTTGCTAATTCACAGATAAAGAGAATTGAAAAAGCATCAACTCAACAGTACAGTATTTTGCACAGTGGATGAGTTTTGCCATCCAACGTGGTATATGCAATCATTTAACAGGCCTCATAGCACAGTTGGTAGTAACTCTACCTTCCGCGCTGAAGGCTGTGGGTTCGATTCCAACCCAGGACAAACATTTGTGTGATGAATATAGATGTTTGTTCTATGTTTGGGTGTTGTATCATACAGTACGTATGTATTAACAAAAAGTATTTAAGTATTGTATCCGTAATCTAGTTCCTATATTACGAGCTATGTGGGGCTAGATGGCGCTGTGTAAAATAAATGTCCTGTAATATTTATTTATTTATTCTGGCCGCGTTACAATGTGGTGGTGACAACGATTTACTGGATTATTAAATGTTAATTTTGTAGATACTCCATTTGTAAGGTCATATAATGTTGTAATTTTGTAAGTTTGTACTCAGAGTAAGTTTATGTTAATTTATTTAAATACATTTAAAACTTTTTTCTTTAAGCTTAAAACCTTATTAAATTTGTCTCAAAAGCACAGTGGAGACTTGTTTTTAGGCCACATTAAAATAAATGTAGTTTTACCTATTGAAGGCATTTTCCATGTCCTAATAACAATGCCACATTTTCTGGTCTTTATAGGTATGATTCCCAGAAAGGATATGGTAAAAAATGGTATGCATATTACCTACCTACATATATAATTTCCTGTTTCCTTTTTTTGTTTCTTTCCACACCACTTTTCCCACTTTATTTTCACTATTTCATGTTTGTTGGTATCGTTTTTTTTGTATATATTTCGTATATTGTTTTAATATCCTAAGATGAGCAGGCATTCAAGCATTTCCAGCAAGTTCTTCGTCTCGCCCACAGCAAAATTTCGCTTCAAAGCTTCGAAATGTAAAATATGGAGTGCCGCAGGGGAGTGTATTAGGTCCACTTCTATATCCTAAGTAAAATTCTGATTCTGATTGTGATTCAGGATATTTCCCCGACGCGACGAGTGAGCGACGCGGGACGTAGGGTGTTGGCGGTGAGCATGTGAAACAATTTTCTCCTTATGAATAAAATTTTAAGGTGCGTATGTGTATGCAAATTTCCATTACCGAGGGCCGTCCCCAGTAATGATGTCATATGTGCACACATTTTCTTTCCATAAAGACGCAGTAAAAGGGTAATGTAAATGACATCCCTGAACTTAAGGTGGATCCTCAGGAGTAAGGACATAAGCAACGTTATTTGCTAAACTCTAGCTTCAAAAAACATCGTGGATACAAAACGTGAAATTCTCCACTACATACATAGGTTACATGTAACTAGTAACAGAAATACTTTTTAAATTAAATACTTAGATATTACAAATTGGTCCCCAAAACTGTCTGAATCTTTACGAGCAATGTTATGGAAATAGTATGAAAAATAGCAACAGACTCCCGACTTTTTATCTTTCTAGTATTCACCTCTGGTCACTACTCAGAGCGTGGATCTGAGGATCACCTACTAGGGGATAGTCAGAGGCACGTCCAAACTTACGTTAGGCACAAGCCCACGTTTTGCAGGGAGCAGTACTAAATACGTGCCAATTACCAAGCCCATTGCCGCTTAGCGGAACACTAGCCAGTCATGTCATTCAGACTTTAAGTCCAATGGACATGCCGGTTTTACGATGTGACCTTACCGTCAAAACACAGTTTACATGTGTCAGATGTGCACATAAACTTCCGTAAAACCGAAAAGACAATTGGTTGCACTACGGTATTTGAACCCACAATCTCCGAATCGGAAGGCATCAGGCTTATCCTCTTGGCCACATAGCATTCTATAAGTATATACCTTGTGGTGATTTTCACGCTTTATCAATCCGAAATGAGATTTACGCTCTGAGCTACAATTTGCCAGAAACCATAGTCGTACCTACAGCTAAGGAACAACCAAAAGCAACCAAGACTTTTTATATGTTTCTCATATTTGTTTATTAGCGTAGGCCTTGAAGCTTTGATTAGTTATGCAGATGAACGCTTTCTATACATCATCAAAACCACCTAAACATGACCTGTTTTTATGCTCGGCCGACCTACCAAAAGGGATATAGATCCCACGGTACATGTATCATACGAAAAGCGTGTAAGCAAACTGCTCATTAGGTGGTATAAATATTATATTTAAGATAGTATTGAGTATTTAGATATGTATTCGTTGAATTTTATGTATTCGTTTATGATTTGTATTCGTTGGGTTATACAAGTGTAGAGAACAAGCAATCAGCCCTGAAAATACGTATATACGCACATGTTAATTAAATTATTTTAAATACTGTGTACGTAATAACTATTGAATGGATTATCAAAAAAATAACTGTTCCGAGTTTCTAGCCTTTTGATTACCTAGGAAGATTTGACGATTCAAAATGGCCCTATAGAAGCGCAACGAATTGATTTTCATTTTGAAGGTAGAAGCCGACTTCTCACGGAAAGGTCCGCTTCCTGTCGCGTCAGTCTGTTGAGGACAACAGACTGAGGCACTTTCTATTCACCTCTAAATGACCACAACAATTCAAGTTGATATGACGTCACGTCATGGTAGCCGGAGTAAGTTTCAACAGAAATGTTTGCGGCTGGAAAATGAGAATGAGAAATGAGAGAGAGGTTCTCGCTTCTGCGAAAGTAAATGACCCATAAGTTACTTAATATGTACCTATTAGCACTTTTTCATAAACATATTTTTTATGCTAACCATTATTTTTGTATGTAAATGTCTGTATATAATGATTTAAGCTTTTCAAATATAACGCATTTAATGTATATTCTGTGAAGTTATATTTAAGAATGACAAATAATTATTAAATAAAATAAATAGAACTAAGGTGCCAGTATTTCCTTCGTTGTTTTAAATCAACACGGTAATTACTATTAGAAAGATAATCGTTACTATACAATGTTACGAAGTATAATGTTAGCTAGCCTTATTTAAAAATCCTAACGTATATTGTATCCAAAGTCATGTTAAAAAGTAACTAGGTGCATTATATCAACAAGCCTCATAGCTCAGTTTGTAGTCTCTGCCTTCTGCGCTGTAAGCTGTGGGTTCGATTCCCACCCAGTACAAACATTTTCGTGATGTATATAGATGTTTGTTCTGTGTTTGGGTGTTGTATCATATTGTACGTTATGTATTTACAAAACAAAAAGGTATGTAAGTCATCTATCCGTAATCTAGTTCCCATATTACAAGCTATGCTTCGTTTGGGGCTGGGTGGCGCCGTGTGAAATCAATGTCCTGTAATATTGATTATTTATTAAATAAAATCGTCACTATACATGTTAACTAGCCTTATTGAAAATCCTAACTTATATTGTATCCAAAAGTCATGTTAAAAAGTAGCCAGGTATAGTCACTATACATGTTAACTAGCCTTATTGAAAATAAACTTATATTGTATCCAAAAGTCATGTTAAAAAGTAGCCAGGTATATATACCTACAGAATAGAATACGTACCACTGGCGGTGCGCACTTCAACCTCAAACAAGCACTCAAACTTTAAAATTACCCACATTTGCGTACCCATACTTGGGTTGGGTTTCGACTTCAATACAATAGAGACGGCGAAATGCTCTCGGCCCTCGTTTAACTCAATAAAAAGTCCTTTTACAAGCCTCCACAATCGCGTTATAAAACGTTTGTACAATATTATCTTAGGACTATTTTAATTAAACTTTGAAATGGGTTAGCTTGCTAATAGAGGTGAGACTTACAAGCCTCCAATTTCAATAGGCGCAGATAGACAAAATGTATTAAGTTGTTAGGTAAGGTTTGATCTGGGCTTTTTGGACGCATCGAAGATTACCTAGGTGTTTAACCGAGCCAAAGAATTACACGATTTCTGTTAATCAAATAAATGTTTACTTGTGTCAGATCCAGAGGTCCCGAAGTCAACCCCTAGGGGGCGTACAATTTTGTGCTTGGTTTGGTTGGTGGTAGGACTTTGTCCGCCTGGCTAGTTTCCACCATCTTACCTAATTCTGTCGCAACAATACTAAAATTGTTGTGTTCTGGCATTTAGAGGTAAGATAGCCAGTTCCTCAGTTAGTTGAAGATTCCGGGTGAAGTGCGCCTCTACCTTCGGCCTTATCTTAACTTGTAACCAGGTGAGATGAAGGCCAGGCGCTTCCCCGTCGTACGGTAAAATATCCTCATTCCTATGGATATCATTATATTCGAAATATATATATTATGCTTATTTAGAGAGCATTAAATTATAGATATAAAAGAAACACGTTTTGGCATTGGGAGTAATGTGAACATGCCAGCTTTGTATAACTGACCTATATATAAGCTCCACTAACTGCATAGGTCAATATCTAAATATATATAACTCAAAGGTGACTGATTGACTGACATAGTGATCTATCAACGCACAGCCCAAACCACTGGACGGATCGGGCTGAAATTTGGCATGCAGGTAGATGTTATGACGTAGGCATCCGCTAAGAAAGGATTTTGATTAATTCTACCCCCAAGGGGATAAAATAGGGGATGAAAGTTTGTATGAAACTTTGTCAATTTTAAACCGATCGGGCTGAGACTTTGCATGCATAAAGCTACTATGACGTAGACATCCCCTAAGAAAGGATTTTGAGATTTTGCATTTGTTTTGTTTCGGTTTAGTAATAACTCAAAGGTGACTGACTGACTGACTGACATAGTGATCTATCAACGCACAGCCCAAACCACTGGACGGATCGGGCTGAAATTTGGCATGCAGGTAGATGTTATGACGTAGGCATTCGCTAAGAAAGGATTTTGATTAATTCTACCCCCAAGGGGATAAAATAGGGGATGAAAGTTTGTATGAAACTTTGTCAATTTTAAACCGATCGGGCTGAGACTTTGCATGCATAAAGCTACTATGACGTAGGCATCCCCTGAGAAAGGATTTTGAGATTTTGCATTTGTTTTGTCTCGGTTTAGTAGTTTTGGTTCTAGACTGCTTTGTAATTGGCATTTGTTTTGGTTTCGTTTGGTTTAAGTATAGGTTTTGTCGGTTAGACTTTTTTAAAATGGCTAAAGAAAATCTGAACGTTAACGGAGAAGTTGAAGAATGTACCTACTGTCGTTTTTAAGTTTTGTAGGCCCTAATTTTTTACACACGCTAAACAAAATGTAAAGCCACAAAAACTATACCTACTTAATAATAATACTTCTTAACGCGAGCGAAGCCGCGAGCAAAAGCTAGTTTAAAAATATTTTTGAAATGGAAAATGAAATGCAAACTGTACCTAATGCAACGATTTTATAACTTTTTCCTTTCACAAACTCTAAATCCGGATTCAAACTTTTATTTTTTTATTCCTTTGCAAACAGCCAGGTCTGTTTTATTATAAAATATCAAATATTATTACTGAATTTACAAGGTATAGAATAATATATTCAAACAGGGGAACTTCTGTTATGTTTGAAAAGTTCATAAAGAAATTGGATTAATCTTATTGGTGCATACCAAATGATAGGCTGATACTTAACTTACTAGAGCATTTTCATGGGGTCTTTTAATATATTAAGCAAACAGTTCATAATAATGTAAACCTTAGATTTCTATCAATCAACATCCATGCTATATCTATTCCACTAAGTTCAACTTCAAATTCAACCAGTTGAACCAATTGGACAAAATTAATTCAACTATTTTAATAGTGTATTATTAGAACTATATGCATGAAACTTGAAAGTTTTGGTATATTTTGTCCAATCAAGGGAAACAATCGCGTTATTGCACGACCTAATAATACGAATCTTATGGCGGAGTAAATCTTACCTAGATATTTGGTAATTTTACACCCAAAAATGCTCTACAAGTTGGACTTATAGGAACAATTTTGTCCAGAATGTTATACTTTAAAAAAAGATACGTTCTGGTTCAACTTTAATTTATACTAATTGGAATAGACTTAAGGTTTGTGATAGACATATCGCGGCTCGGTGTAACGTCAAAGTAAAATTATCTTGTTTTCCTTCTTATGTTTTCTTCTATCTTCTTTCATTACGCAACCAGAATACATTTAGCGTGAAATTACCTCTGAACAACAGCAAAGCCATGAAGACCAGTAGCCTAGATTGTATGAGTGCCAGTGCCGCCATGTTGCTGGAGCTCACGTCTCCCAAACCGGACCCACGCCGTGACCTGCGCTTCTGCTCATTGTATTTGCTGCTCTGAAACAAAACATACCATGATCTTATTACCTACCTATACCCACGTCACATAAACAGCCCATTAGTGTCCACTGCTTGTTCTAGCCTAGAGCTAAATAATCCTAGAAGTACAGCTAAACAATATTTCATAGGAATACCCTCTTTTATACGAAAAGGTTAGAGTCTTATTAATAGTTATTTCCATGGACCAAGAACTGTGTGGCTAAGTGGTAAGGCTAAGGCTAAGCCCGCCTTTCGATCTGAAGGTTGTGGGTTAAAATCCTGTCGTGACAATGGACTTTTCTGTTTTTGTGAAGTGTGCGCATTTGACACATCTTTAGGACAAAAAATCCGAATGACATGTGTCATTGCCTTACTTCTACTAAGCGGCGATGAGTTTGCAATCTGTCACGTATTGAATTGAATTGCTACTTGCAAACCGTGGGCATGTGCCGAACGTAAGTATGGGTGTGCCTCTGACTACACCTAGTAGGTGATTGTCATAAGATCTACGCTATGATTAGGGATCAGAGGTGATTCTTTGAAGGTGAAAAAGTCGTGAGTCTATTATTACCATAGATCAATATTCTTCCGACTTGTTAATGTGATAACTGCGTCATATTTAGGAATTTAGCACTTCACCCGGAATCCTCAACAATCTGAGGAACTGGCTTACCTCTAAATGCCGTTACACAACAATTTTAGAATTGTTGTTATGGCGACAGAATTCGGTAAGATTCTAAAAACAAGACACATACGCGGTACTATCATTATTTCAATAGTTCCAACTCTTCCATATCACATGGAGGTACATCCAAATGGCGTAGGAGTTGATGCTCAAGATAAGGAAAATGTAAACATTGAAATTGAGTAAGTTGAGTGAGAGAGTAACAAGATGAAACCCGATATTAATATCAAGCCTCACCGCTCTGTAGTAGCTAAGCTACAGCTTTCTGTGTTGACGGTTGTGGGTTCGATTTAGGTTAATAAATCGGTCATAGGGCAAACAGCACGCTTTTATAATAAATTGCCGAGTGATGTGCTAAGCTTGTCAAATAATAAATTCAAAAATTTTGTAAAACAAAAGCTATCCAGGAAAGCTTATTATAAAATTTCAGATTACCTAGAAGATAAGAAAGCCTGGCATTCAAAAATGAATTTGCTCCAGTTAATAAATTGTAATTAGTATTAGATAATTGTAAGCTATTGTAATGATCATGAAAAAAAAAATTGCTTGAGGTTCTTGCCTTTCTCCTTGTGTGCTAGTCGATTTCAAACAGGCGGTAGATTTGTCGTTTCAAAGTGATCCTAAAAAATCTTACTGAATAAATATATTTGACTTTGACTTTGACTTTGATTCCCAGCTGAGCCGGGACAAACATTTGTGTCATTAATAGATGTTTGAAAAGGATAGAATAACACTTTACTGTACACATTTATTACATCAAATAATACAAATATTAGGTAACAGAGTATCTAAGTACAATCGGCGGAATGTGATTGGGTGTTGTACTGTATGATAAGTGTGTATTTACAAAAAATAAGTAGGTATATAGATATATGAGGAGTCGTAGAGTTCTTTGTGAAAGGCCTCGTCCGAGGAAGTACTGCCACCAAACCTATTTCGGCCGCCAAGCAGCATTGCTGTGTCTCGGTTTTAAAGGTATGGTTGCCGGTGAAATTACGGGCACACTGGGCTTAAGGTAATGGGCGCAATGCAGTTGTGGATACGACCTAAAAGGCTTTGTTATAGGCAAAAGTTGCACTAAATATCAGGTAGGCTACTTGCTAGTTCTGTCTCCAAGTAAATATAACCTTAATCTAGTTACCTTTATTACAAGCTGTGTGTAGTTTGGGGCTAGGTGGCGCTGTGATGAAAAATATTATTTACCTAAGAAAACGTAGATTAAAGTAACGGTTGACATTCACAGAGTGCCTATAAAGGAGCTGTTTGGTGTCTATTTCCTCGAATTTCGTGGATCGATTCGCAGTATCATAAAACTAAACCGATACGATACTTCTACGTTATTGCTGTGGGAGCACCCCTTTGCCCCTTTACCCCTTTGCCCCTTTACCCCTTTGCCCTGTTGCCCATTTGCCCGTATATAAGCATGCTAGCAAAACGTTGAGTTTACAAGTTATTTCATTTTATCGTCGCCATTATCTATTTACAATTTTCTTCGGAAGTTTAATCATAAATTCAAGACTCATAAATCTACGTACTAAGTACTTTATTTAAACTTTATAATTATACTAAGAGGACTATCGCAAGTTTACTCCGTACAATAGAATTATGTTTCTTTTGTATAAATAACAAATGAATGACAAAGTTTTCTATTCGCCGTCTGGAAAATACTTATTTATCAAATTCTGTGGTACATTGAGCCGATGGACATGTATACTTAGAAACATTGAACGGGCCTCTGAACCGGAGTTTGTGGGTTCAATCTCATCGTGGACAAATGGACTTTTCGGTTATACAGAGCTAATGTGCGCATTTGACACATGCACATGGTTTGACGATGACAAAGTCCATGTATTTACTTTTTTTTTATTTTAAGACAGGGAAGCGCCTGGCCTTCATCTCACTTGGTTTTCAAGTTATGACAAGGTCGAAGGTGAAAGCGCACTTCACCCGGAACCCTCCACAGTCTAAGGAACTAAATAAATGCCGGAATACAACAAATTTATAACTGTTGTTAAGGCGACATAATTAGTAAGATGGTGGTAGCTTACTGGGGGGACTTAAGCAAAGTCCTACCATCAACAAAACCAAGCACAATACTGTACTTCCTCTGGGAATCGAACGCGGGACCTCTGCATCTGACACCGGTGGGCGAACCACAGACTACAGAGGCGGTATCCAACATTCATTCAAAAGCTTTGCAATATAATTTCAAAGCTTATATATAATCAATATATAATCATAACCTAATCAATGACTCCTCCTATATTAAAATGAGTTTTTACTTTGACCGTACTCGCAAAAACCCATAAATTTGCATCCATGGAAATAGTAATCGTATGGAAAGAGGCATGTCTATAAAAGCTGCAATTCGAATGGCATGTCAGTCTCGCTAAGCGGTGATGGCCTTGCCTATCATGTAACGTATACTACATGCAAACTGTGGGCAGTGTCGAACGTAAGTTTGGACGTGTCTCTGACTACCCCCTAGTATGTGATCCTTTCCAGATCCACGCTTTGATCAGATGTGAATCCTCGAACCGGAAAAGCCGTCATTCTGGTACCGTTTACATTTTCAGACACTCGAAACATAAATGGTTCTGAGTAGGTATCTGAAAATGTAGACAGTATATGCAAAACTACCAACTAACATACTCTAACAAAATCTGACTACGAATCGATTGAGTCTGAACTCCGGGAGTTTTAAGCTTTGGAATACCTAAACAGTTTTTTTTTAAGTAAACACATTTTATCAAACATGCTAGGAAATTTGAGCATTATTTGGCAAACCTTCTTCGAGATAAATAGAAATTGCTGTACTGGCCAAATGCATGCGAGCTACGACCGGCAAAATTTGTATCGAAATCCATATCTGTCGTATTTTAGCGGCAATAAATGTAATAAAAAAAAGCGGTTCGTGGTTTTTTGTTCACCCCACAGAACTCAAATCATAAATAACAATTAAAACCTTAACAGACTTGTACTAATCAATACCCAATGAGTAACTGGCAGGCTTGACAGTCATCTGCGGGCATAAAGTTCCGTTCACACTTAATTGGGCTTTTTTGAAACATTAATCAAGTGCTGCGACGTTTGGGGGAGAATTTTTATGTAGGCAGGACCGATAGCCGTGACGTCCTGACTGATGACGGGGGGAGACGGGTCGCGATACCAGTGCATTCATCACCGGGGATACCTAGCGCTCTCTGGACCTGGAGCTAGCTTCAATACCTACCATTACTGCCTACCGTTGCCTGATGGGGCTTAACTGAACTGAACATATATCGATCTTCATAAAGAGGAACTTTTGTCGAAATAATTTGTGTTTTTAAAAGGTACCGCGGATGATTATTAAACTCAATTATATTATTATTATTAATTATTACTATTGTAAAAAAAGTGTTTAAGTATTCGTTCCGTAATCTAGTTCCCATATTATATAGCTATGCTTAGTTTGGGGCTAGATGGCGTTGTGTAAAATTAATATCCTGTAATGTTTATTTAATTATTAATATTATTTGTTAATTATAAATTAATTATAGTGTTCAAAGTGCGTTAGTTTTGATCTAAATTAATAAGTAAGTATACTGTGTCAATATTGGCGTGTATGAATGTGTGTACTATCTGACACAAAGTCCAGTCTAAGACGTTGGTCTTAACGACTTCAAATTTGGAGGGTGTGTTCCTTATGAGGTGTAAAATGCAAAACTAGCTTATTTAGCAACAGCGTATTCGTATCTAATGGTACCAAATATTTACAGTCACTTGTCTAAGTCAGTACTGGAACACTGTTTTGACAACCTATTTAAATTTAGAGTAAAAAAGCTGCTAACTGGTGATTATACTATATAAGTAAGTAGGAATATAATATGAGAAAAGGTGTACTATAATGTTAGTGACTATTTGGGTGATATTTGTTGTTACATTGTTACAATGTTACATTCATTATATTTATAATGAATGTAATTTATAATTTATAATGAAATTAGAATGTATATTTGTAATGAATGTATCATTGTAATATTATATAATATAATATATAATATTATATTCAGCGTGGCAAAGCAGCCAGTGACTTGGGCACGCTTCCGTCTGGTACTGGTCTGGAACAGTTGAGCTACCTATAGGCCGTTTGTAACAGTCCTTAGGTAATCTGACCGATTCCTTTGTACATAGTTAGTTTAATTGTACTTTTCTATTAAATTTTTATAATGTAAGTGACTTAATGTTCAATTGATGAAGCAAATTTTCGACATTGTAATTAATTTTAATAGGGACATAACATATAACTTTGACATTGTAATCTATGTTGCAATATTTGTATTATTAGTTTTTTTTATACTACTAGCAGACGGGACAAGCAAGTAGCGCACGTGGTGTTAAGTGTACTCTTGCCTATGACAAAGCATTACTGCATAGGTCACATCCACAAAGAACATAGCCTACACGGGACTGCATTGCGCCCGTCAACTTGAGGCATAAAGGTGTTAAGCCTCACGTACCCGTAATTTCTCCGGCAACCATACCCTTCAAACCGGAACACAGCAATGCTGCTTGGCGGCTGAAAGAAGTATGGTGGTAGTAGTTCTCCGGACGAGCCCTTTTACTAGGGGCTACTACTTTCTACTACTCTTAAAATTTATTGTTAATAAATAATTAGTGCTAAATTAACGTTAGCGTTTTTTTAATTATCACGATTAGGTTAGATTAGATACCTATATTATAATGATTAACAAAAACGGGTCTGCATCGGGTAACACGGTATAGTGGTACGTTGTAACACGGTCGAAACTGTCGGAAAGATTAAAAGGTACGCGATGAAGACCCGTTTTTGTTAATAATTATTAGCAAATTGGTGACCTACGTAATGTACCTAACCATTTAAAGCTAACCTAACCATTTATTGCAATTAATTATATGAATATGAGCATAGTGTGCTAAGAAAGCCCTCTTATTTAGGATAGGGTATTATCATAGCTATTCTACGTGGCAATGCCGCCAGTGTGTTGGGCACGCTTCTGTCTGTTACTGGTCTGGAACAGTTTATACCGTTTAATTTTATAAAGTGTGACAGACTGTGATTGTTCATTGACTCGAGAGATGTTTATTCTGTCACATCATCCATTCTCGGGCTTTACCGCTCGGGTGGTCTACAAAAACTGAGCTGACGAATGCCGCGCGTATAAAAATAAACAATAATAACAGCGCGTGCGCATGTTGCGGTCCACAGTGTAAACAGAGCATCCGTACGACTTCCTACACCATCTGATGATTATAAATTAAATGAATTCTGGGTCACGTGCTGCTTAATATCATAATGTATGTATGCTGCGCCGTCGCGGCTTCAACTCAGCCCATGGTTATCGTAAAAGCCGACTCAGTGATCTCACAATGTCAAAGTCATAAGTCATTTTTTTATTGATTTATTCAACCAAAACGACTCCTTTTTTCAATAATTTTATTTGAAATTAATTATTTTTTAGGTTAAGTCGGTTGTATTGAATTTGTTGTTATATTTTGATTGATTGAGTCCAAATAAATTTATTCTATGATTTATATTTTTTATTAATTAAGATTTTTTAGGATCATTTAATTCTCACCAGAAAAGCAAATCTACCACCTGTTCGGAATCGCGACCAGCACACGAGGAGAAAGCAAGAAACTTGGGCTGGTAAATTTTTTGATAAGTTGGGCAGCAATTTGCTTCTGTTATTATGTGGGTGGACCGCCTTCTGATCCAGAGGTTGTGGTTTCAAATTCAGTTTTTACCAATGGAATTTTCGGTTTTTTGGATGTTTATGTGCGCATTCGACATATGCAAATGATGACACTCTGATGGTGAATATTACGTCAAGAGGAAACCGGCATGTCTCTAGGACCAAAAGTCCGATTAACATGTGCCACTGGCTAGTATTCCGCTAAGCGCCGATGGACTTGCAACCTGTCACGTATTGAATACTAGCTACTTGCAAGACGTAGGCAAGTGCCGAACGTAAGTTTAGCCGTGCTTCAGACTAACCCTTAAAGGTGATCCTCATAAGATCCACGCTCAGTGGTGAATCCTGGAAGTGACATAAATTCATGCGTCTATTTACTACCAACTTTTTAAATTATGATATTTTGCGATCAGCAATCCGCCTGCCAAGCGTGGTGATTATGGCAAAATCCTTTGCTTTGGAGGAGGCCTGTCCAGTAGTGGATACAAATAGGTTGTTTGTGTGATGTGTGCTGATATCATTACTTACTCTACACTATATACTACTGGCAACTGTGTTAAGAGGTATGATTTGGGCGGAGTAGGTAGACCAAGGAAGATATTTTTAACCGCCCATGTGGTCTAGTGGTTCAACCCACCGATTTCAGATCCAGAGGTCCCGGGCTCGATCCCCAGGGGGAGCAATATTGTGCTTAGTTTGGTTGGTGGCAGGATTTTGTCTATGTCCGCCTGGCTAGTTACCACCATCTTACCTGATTCTGTCGCCATAATAACAATTCTTAAAAAAATGTTGTGTCCCGGCATTTAGAGGTAATAAAGCCAGTTCCTCAGTTTGTTGCGGATTCCGGGTGAAGTGCGCCTCCACCTTCGGCCTTATCTAAACTTGTCACCAGGTGAGATGAAGGCCAAGCGCTTCCCCGTCGTACAATAAAAAAGATGAGCAGACGTACGACTGGCTACAGCCCGTACCTTGTAAATGTTCCATTGTGCCGAACACATCGTTTCGCCTCCACCTTTATCATTAATACTGGTAAAGAATGGAATTCCTTGCCTTCGTCTGCTTTTCCGCACGAGTACAATCTTGGAGTCTTCAAGTCCAGAGTAAATAGGCCACATCTTTACTTGTTTTACATGTAAGCTGGTGGTCAAACGCTTGACTATTATGATTAAAAAAATATTACTGGATCACTAATTATATATAATGGGCGGTCTTATCGCTTAGATGCAATTTATTCCAGACAACCTTTGGGTGGAGATGATTTTATGGCTAAAGAGGTGGTATCTCTAGTATCTGGCTTTTGATTGAGGTGACACGTAGCCTTGCTCTTATTTAGGCCAGCGAATTAGCATAGCTTTTCAGCGTGGCAATGCAGCCAGTGTCTTTAGGCACGCTTCCGCCTGGTACTGATCTAGAACAATTGAGTTGCCTATAGGCCGTTTGTAACGGTCCTTAGGTAATCCTACTGATTCCTTTGTACATAGTTAGTTGATTGTACATTTTATTTAATAGATATATCTAGTTATATAGTATAACCGCCTCTGTTGTCTAGTGGTTCACTTTCTGGTGTCAGATCCAGCGGTCCCAGGTTCGATCCCAGGGACCAGGGCAGGATGTAGAAGATGCCACAAGCATGAGATTTTCAATAGTAACGTTTTTTAAGGGTGGCCTCTTGTTTTCGCTACCTGAGTGACAGATAAAATTTTCTAGAGTGAGATTCCAAATTTAATTTCAGTCGAGTTGTTTTATTACAATGATGCGATCTCCAACCCACCTGCGTGGAAATTTATTTACTGCCTCTATGGTCTAGTGGTTCGACCACAGATTCAGAGGTACCAGGTTTAATTCCTACGGGATTACAACACTGTGTTTGCTTGTGATGGGAATATAATTCAAACTTGATTTCGATTTTGATTGTGTTTTTTAGAAAAAGTAAAGCGATGCAAACCGAAATGATGTAATTATTATTTTATGAAACCAGCAATTTTTTTTTAAAGTATGTGCCTTTTTAAACGAATGTCAAACGACGTTTGTATGGTACAGTGGTAATCCATATTACCGCCCCATGGCCTTCTTAACGATGCCACACAACAAGACAATAATAATTGATCTTCACAACACAGGGAATCCTGGTGGGAAGACTTAAGTTATCGAAGAACCCTACCTAATGTAATTCATCCTACCCTAACCATTACATGTTATCTTATCTGTCCATCCAGCGGTTGCCTGGAAGAGATCGATTTCAGCGATAAGGCCGCCCATTGTTTTACCAGTGACGCTTAGATTAAGTTTCCACTATCTGTATTTTGTTATGTTATTTGTAAATGGTGAACAGTAAAGAGTTATCTATCTATCTATTATATATCTGATAATTAATCTCTAACTTACCCACTTAACATAAGCCCTTATTTAGTACAATATTTCTATTTGAGGCTACTCAATGTTAATTTTAATTTATTAGTTTTATAAGTTAGTTTTTCTATTGTAAAGAACATGTTGAACACTGTAGATAAATAATGTAATATGTAGACGTAAGTTGAGAGAAAATAATTTATGATATCTTATCAGGGGTCATATCCCTAGTAATCACTTAAATAGATTATTAAGACAAAAGGTAGATCAGGTGCACATTTTTCTCCCCAGAACGAATAAATCAGAAATTGATTTCTTAAGGTATACTCCGGATGGTTATAGACTATTTATCTTCATGATGAATAGAATGGAGGGTGAGCACTGACGGAAACAGATTCATAGGAGCACACTGGAGTAAGGTAAGATATTGCTTATGGAAACCGCTCATAGGGTAATCGAAGTCGACAATTCAGCATTTTGAATTGTCGGAGCACAGGTATTATTTTGATTTTGACACATCTGGTACAACCTCGTCGAAGCGTCGGGTAGATATACTTAGGTAAAACACGCGATAAATACCAACCCGTGTTTTAGAATCAAATAATGTTTTTTTTTTGTACTACTAGGAGACGGGACAAGCAAGTAGCGCACCTGGTGTTAAGTGTACTCTTGCCTATGACAAAGCCTTTCTGCATAGGTCACATCCACAAAGAACATAGCCTACACGGCACTGCATTGCTCCCGTTAACTTGAGGTATAAAGATGTTAAGCCTCACGTACCCGTAATTTCACCGGCAACCATGCCCTTCAAACCGAAACACAGCAATGCTGCTTGGCGGCTGAAATAAGTTTGGTGGTAGTAATTCTCCGGACGAGCCTTTTCACTAGGGGCTTCAGTAGTAACTCTTCTTGTGTTGAATAATGTAATGTGTTCTGATTAGAACGATAGTCTTTCACGATTTTGAAAGCTTAAAAAAGACTGTCGGTCAGGTATCGGTAGGTCGAAGTCAAAGTCAAAATTCTATAACCATTTGTCAGCATTATTGAAACTTTAAATCTACCGCCTTTTCGGAATCGCGACCAGCACACAAGGCAAGAAAGTCGGGCTTTTTAGTTTTTTGATGACCCATTCAATAGCTATAGAGTTTAAAATAATCTAAACAGCATACTAACCATTTCTTAAATACTATCTAAACATTTTTTGGTGTTTTTTTGTTTAGGGTTGATTGCTTACATTGTGAAATAACCAGCTACTCGTACCAATTGGTAGCAATAGAACTGTGCCAAGTCAAACTCGCATTCCGAAGGATCCGTTACATAATGACCTCAATGTCATAAGCCTCATAGCTCAGTTGGTAGTAGCTCTGCCTTCTGCGCTGTAGGTGGTGGGTTCGATTCCCACCCAGGACAAACATTTGTGTGATGAATATAGATGGTTGGTCTGTGTTTGGGTGTTGTATCATATAGTACGTACCTATGTATTTATAAAGTATTTCAGTATTATATCCGTGATCTAGTTCCCATATTACAAGCTATGCTTAGTTTGGGGCTAGATGGCGCTGTGTGAAATAAATGTCAAAAAAAAACTTTTGCAAATCAAATGTCACAGGTGCCTATAGTGGACTATCAACCTAAGCAGACATCACTGATATTGCTAGCCCAAAAACACGAAATTTTCTTTATTTTTGTGATACATTATACTATTATAGGTACTGGCTGCATCGCGTGGTACCCAGATAAAAATTAACCTACATGTTTGTTCTACTCAGAAAAAAATCTATGCAAAAAATCAGCTCAATTAGTTCATAAGTTTTAATAGAAGCAATAAAAGCAAATCAGTTTTGTATGTCGATGTTTGACATCTAATTTTCAATCCACGAGTATATATTTGTGGAACAAAATGTAGCATAAAGTAGCCATTATTTTGTTGCTTATTTAGAGCAACAGTGTAAAGTTTCAGCTCAATCCTTTCAGTAGTTTTTGCGTGAAGGAGCAAAATAGAATGAACCAGTTTAGTATGGCGATATATGACATTAAATTTCTATCATAATTCATTTCTTTTTTTATTATACGCGTAAGCGCTTGGTCTCCATCGCTCTTCAGTCTATGGATCTCTGTTTTCCGAAATAGAGTAAATATAAATTTAAATTTCAGTTCTTGTTAAGACGTGGCGCAGTCAAGAAGAAGTGGTTTGATTGTGAGCGATGAAATGGGCAGGAAATGGGTGACGTTATGAGATAACGTCCGATAGAGGAGAGTTGAGGAAGAAGGCATGTTAGATAGATATATATATATATATATATATAACGTTTATTCACACAAACACAAAACACACATACAGTAAAAAATAAACAACAGACATGACAGTTATGACATTATAAACAAAAAACAGGTAATTATTCTATAACAAGCCTCATAGCTCAGTTGGTAGTAGCTCTGCCTCCTGCGCTGTAGGCTGTGGGTTCGATTCCCACCCAGGACAAACATTTGTGTGATGAATATAGATGTTTGTTCTGTGTTTGGGTGTTGTATCATATAGTACGTATGTATTTACAAAAAGTATTTAAGTATTCTATCCGTAATCTAGTTCCCATATTACAAGCTTGCTTAGTTTGGGGCTAGATGGCGCTGTGTAAAAAAAAAAAAAAATGTCCTGTCCTGTAATATTTATAAAACATAATTTGCATATAAGTGACGTGACGGGATGTTGTGCCGAATTCTGTGACAGTGGGATAAGGGACAGATGATGATGATGGGAGTCGTGGTAGATGTTGCTCAACAAAAGCGGTAACGGGGTATGTGATAGGATGTACCAATTTAAAAATAAAAATTACGACACTTTGTTTTAAATCACGTTCAGAATTTAACAGAATTCAATGAAAGTGTTTCGCGATATTGTTCAGTTAAAAGCTTTTGCGTTTTCCATAAATTGTCCTTTTTACAAAATGGTTACTTTGTCGGTGGTTTCATCATACACATTTTTGGTACATACAACTATGTAATAGGTAATGGTACTAAATAAAAATCATAAATACATAGACTTACACCTAGAGAGTAAAGAAAAGTATAGATTGCTGTTTTTTTTTTATTGAACGACGGTTAAGCGCTTCTCACTTATTTTTAAGATAAGGTAAGGCCGAAGGTTGAAGCACACTTCACCCAGAATCCTTAACAGTCAGAGGAACTGGCAATCTTACCTCCAAATGCCGGTGTAAAAAAAAACAATTTAGAATAGTTGCTATGGCGACAGAATTAGGTAATAGCTAGTCAGACAAACTTAAACAAAGACCTAACACAACTAAAATATTGCAAAATATTGTACTCCCCTGCCGATCGAACCCGGGATTTCTGGACCTCTGGATTTGATACCGGTGGGCGAACCACTAGACCACAGAGACAGTTAAACACAGACAGCTATTAATATTCTGAGGCCGCGATTTCCGTGGCGATCTTACTAGAATCGACCCCTTCAACGAATCCCATGGATGATGCCGACTCAGGTATCTCACCAGAAGAAGCTTCCTTCTGTGTAATTACACCTTTACTGCGATCACCAAGCCACCTGCTAAGTATGGTGATTATGGCAAAACGTCCAGCTTTAGAGGAAGCTCTGTCCAGCTGTGGACACTAATAGGCTATGGATGATGATTAATTCTGAGGAACCATTATATCTCGCACATTTATTGCTGAGGAAGCCTAATGAAGACGTAAGACATCACCCACAAAATCAGGATAAATGTTTGCATCAAAGGATTTGCCTGCAGGTAATAAGCGTCTAACATCAGGAAAAAGTCACGTCTGACGAAAAATACGTTTTGTTGACGGTGAGCATTAATAATAATAAATATTAAAGTGACGGTTTGCACGGTAGGTGCAAAAGGCCTTACTACAACCACCTTAGATAAAAATACAGGACGTGTGACACACTCTGAAGTGAAACTTCAGTATTACAATGAAACATTTTAATTATCTCCCACTCTACCCAACACAGTGCCCCAATACTTTTCATCACACAAAAAGGTAGCGGATCACAATTTCAAAACCCTCCCATTCACTCCAACCGAAATGTTGCCCCACCACTTTTCAGCGTACAAAAAAGTAACGGATCACAATTTCAAAACCCTCCCATTCACTCCAACCGAAACGTTGCCCACCACTTTTCATCACACAAAAAAGTAACGGATCACAATTTCAAACCCCTCCCATTCACTCTAACCGAAACGTCGCCCTACCACTTTTCATCACACAAAAAGGTAGCGGATCACAATTTCAAAACCCTCCCATTCACTCCAACCGAAATGTTGCCCCACCACTTTTCAGCGTACAAAAAAGTAACGGATCACAATTTCAAAACCCTCCCATTCACTCCAACCGAAACGTTGCCCACCACTTTTCATCACACAAAAAAGTAACGGATCACAATTTCAAACCCCTCCCATTCACTCTAACCGAAACGTCGCCCTACCACTTTTCATCACACAAAAAGGTAGCGGATCACAATTTCAAACCCCTCACCCCCCATTCACTCTAACCGAAACGTCGCCCTACCACTTTTCATCACACAAAAAGGTAGCGGATCACAATTTCAATACCATAATGTAGCCAGGCATGTGCATAAGCGTAATATGCGCAGGCGGCGGTTTTTTTGTATGTATTATTTTTTAATTCATATAATGCATAAGTAAATCTTGATAGTTTGAATAAAATTTTCATCATTCTTTGCATTTTACTGCAATCTATATTTATTCCTAATAATGAGTAGTTATTTACAGATTCTTTTTTTGTGTTTTGTAAAGTATAGACGATATGCAGAGGCTGTTTTTGATAGGGCTTGAACTGCATTATTTAGTTTTTTTTAGTTTATATCATTAATGATTATAATCAAAGAGCCATTTCACAATTTTTGACATATTATTATTGATATGTTCATCTAAGTTATTGTTAATGCCTGTTTGAAATGGAATTAGAACAGATATGTCGTCTGCAAAAAGGGTGCAATGACTATTTATAATACTAGGCAAATCATTTGTATACATTAGAAATAATACACAACCTTGTGGTATTGATTGGGTTATATCTATTTTTTGTATTACTTTTAAAATTTCTCCGGTTATCTAATCAGCTGAACGGTTATTTATTTAGCTGGTTAAAATCATAGCCAAAATTGTTATTTTGCAGTGACATAGTAAGCCCCTGCACGCAAAGTCATAATAATAGTATCTAATATATTAGGACAAATGTTATTACAAGCCCGACGTTATTTTTGTGCGTTCCCCCGAGTTAAGCTGTGTCTACACAAATTAAATTAACAACATCAGCCGTGTGAGGAACAATATTATTCTCCTCTTTATAATCAGATTCCATGTCCGCTCGGAGTTTTTTTACATTTTAGTTTATTTTGCATACATTTCCCAAGTAACAATTGACTTTACTAGTTTAATGCCTATAACGCATAATTTGATGTGTTCCCTGATGTATCTATACCAAAGGTTTAGTTATCAATATCTTTATGTAAAGTGGGTTACTACCTACGTAAATTAATTCATATTACAGGAAATTAATTTCACACAGCGCCATCTAGTCCCAAACTAAGCAAAGCTGTAATATGGGAACTAGATTACGGATATAATACTTATCATACAATACAACACCCAAACACAGACACAAACATCAATATCAATGACTTAAATGTTTGTCCTGGGTGGAAATCGAACCCACAACCAACAGCGTAGAAGACAGAGCTACTACCAACTAAGCTGTGAGGCTTGTTAATATAATTAATTTATAGTAAACATTGTTATAAGCATAGTGAAACAAACGAAACTGAAGCTGAAACAAAAATAATGCTGCAGAGTTGAGAATATGCACGTATTTTCATTTGGTTACAACATTGGTCCTCGAATTTAATTCTTTGAGTAGAAACAGAAATTCTAATAGACTATACTTACATATAACATCGATAATGATAATAAGTATGTATATCAAAAGGCATAACCGCTCAGCTGGTAGTACCTTGCGCTGTACCTTGTGGGTTCGATTCTTACACAGGACAGACATTTGTGTGATGAACATGGATATTTGTTTTGTGTCTGGGTGTTATTATTGTAGTTAAGCTACAAAGAATACCTGTACTTTTTTATAGGTTACATTTGATCTCACTAATATTATATATGCGAAAGTTTGTGTGAATGTTTGTAACCACTCATCTCCGTAACTACTTAACTGATTTAGATGAAATTTGGAATAAGTATAAATAGTTTAGGTTCTTACACTTACAACATAAATAATTCAAATTTTTGAAAATCGTCCCATAAGGGGGTTGTACAGGATGGTAAAGTTTATATGGAAAAGAAATCCTTGGTTAGATTCACTCAAAACGGAAAAAATAAAAACAGAATTCGTTATTTTTACAAAACCATACCTAGGAAGTGTGCAATAAATTTCTGATATGGGAAAACAATATTCTTTGGTTCGACTCACTCAAAAGTCGGTTTATTGAATAAACGATAGTTAAAAGTAAATGATGGGACATGTTTGTATGTAATTTATATCCTTCCCAGGCAAGCCTACATAGATTTTAACACGCGGGAACATTTGAATGGTCAGTATACGTGTGAAAGTTATTAAGTTTAAGTGTAATTTTGTTTTTAAGTGCTGTTTGTTCTCAAAATAAACCAAAACAAATACATAAAGTAATAAAACTTGACTATACAAACTAATAAACAGAGTGGCAGGCTTGCGTCATTCCGTGTTTTTCTCGCGGGCAACTGTATGTCGCGTGTTACTTATGCTTACCAACGAATTAGCAAAACTATTCAACGTGGCAATGCAGCCCGTGTCGTGTTGTGCACTCTTCCATCTGGTCTGGAACAGTTGAGTTACCTATAGTCCGTTTTTAACGGTCCTTATGTAATCCGACTGATTCATTTGTAGGTACATAGTTAGTTTTGTACATATTATTTTGAGTATTTGTAAATTTTAATTAATTATTACTGAAAAAATAAAACTATTTACGTTGTTGGCGACAGAATTAGGTAAGATAGCATATTTAGGCAAGATAACCTTTCCAATAGTATACTGAACATTACTTGCTTAGTTGCGTACAGAGATGTTCTTATATTAATTCATCTTTATATGTATATAGGTGTCTATTTATTATTATTCTATTTATTTATATGTGTATGTATAAAATATGTTAAAATATATTTTAAAAATATATATGTATAAAACATTGTATAAGTAGGTTTGTAATCATTTTGCCTTATACTTATTTATATATTTAGTAAGTATTAAACAAATATGTGTAGGTATACTTTTGATATATATATGTATCTATATTTCATTTGTCTATTAAAATTTTATTTTAATTCATGTACACTTTTCTACCTTTTCAGTGTATCACCTCTCTCACGCAAAGGTTTGCTGGTAGAAAACTCTTTACCTAAAGGTTAAATTCGCCTCTGTACATATGTTTTCCTATGACATGTTTAAATATATAATAATATTTTATGAGCCCATTGTGAAAGGGCTCGTCCGGGGAAGCACTACCACCATACCTATTTCAGCCGCCAAACAGCATTGCTGTATTCCGATTTGAAGGGTTACCGGTGAAATTACGGCCACGCGAGGCTTAACAACTTATAACTCAAGTTGACGGGTGCAATGCAGTGCTGTGTAGGCTGTGTTCTGCGTGGATGTGACCTACGCAGTAAGACATTGTTATAGGCAAGAGATGCACTTAACATCAGGTTACTAGCTTGTTCAGTCTCCTAGTTGTATAAAAAAAACATGTCTATGTGTATAATAAATCATAACAAAAATTAAGGTGTTCATTGTAGACACAGCTTTTGCTGAAGGCAGCAGCTGAGGGTAACCGCAAGCCGGCCGCCCGCGTGGCAACACCGTCTTGAACTTACCCCGTGTTGCCAGCTTAAAGCTATAAACTGTTATTACTCTCATAATAAGGTAAACATCTAACTATTGCATTATACCCAGGCTTTCTGGAATTATAAAATAACGACGACTACCTTTTCATTTATTTTTTATTAACGCACACAACATTACAAACAAAAACAAATATATAGGTACATATATCTAGGATAAGGAATGTTGTCTGGTTTGAAACCAGTGTTGAGCGAACATGTTCGATCAATTTACTTTTTAATTTATAAAATAAAATACTATATTACTTATTATACAAATAAGAAGAAGGAAGAAAAAAAATGCCTTATCGGAATATCACGTCTTGTTTCAGAGGAGTCATGGAAATATTGCTTTCATACCAACATAATATTATGATAAGTATGTATTAAAAAAAACAATATTCTATCCGTGATCTGTTCCCATACTACAAGCTATGCTTAGTTTAGGGCTAGATGGCGCTGTGTGAAATGTATGTCCTATAAAATTATTTTTATTTATTTATATTGTAACCTGTAATGAAGTACCTACTATGGTCGTGAACAATTCAATCAATAAACAGAATCAGAAGTCATTGATTCCTCTGAAGCAGGTTGGACGTTTAAAAAAGTCAGATATCGAAAGCGAAGGTACCTACACGAATCAAAATAACACATATACCTACTCGTAAGTTGCCATTTCGATATGAGCGATAAACTACATTTGTATGAACAGTATTAAGCAGGTACAACTTTGTTCGCTTTCGGTTTTAACGGCCTATACTACCTGAGATTAGCAACTCACCGCAACTTTACTCTAGTTTCGGTTAAAATAAAGGTGACATTGCTGTGCGCTCATCCACGGCGCTTATGACCACCAGATGGCAGAACTACGCGCGAATTTCTAGCATTTTTGTTTTTACGGTAAAACGAATATTTTATTAATTTTGAAAATTTGATACACAGAGCGACTGCTGTATACAGTGTTTATTTACTGTACACAGTACCAAGGCCCAATTGGGCGTATTTATTGAATAGCGAACATTTTTGGTACAAATTAGAGTCAACTTTTGATTTATTTTTCTATCTAGAAAAAAATATGTACACTTGATTTCGCTACTAGCGTTCTAGCAGCAATCCTGAACTATAACATATAATAATTTCAATGTAAACGCTACAGTATTGTGGAAGATATGATCGCTGAAGCTAATCCTTTACACGTATTACGACTCTTGAGTTTCTTGAGTATTATGGATGTGCCATGCGGATGGAAGAAAGACATGTTACTAAAATAATGTTAGGTATCTATGACTATTGCGGTTTTCGAAAGATCAAAGTCAAAGTCAAAGTCAAATATTTTTATTCATTAAGATTTTTAGGATCATTTTGAAACGTCAAATCTACCGCCTGTTCGGAATCGCGACCAGCACACAAGGAGAAAGGCAAGAACCTCGGGCTGATTAATTTTTTGATGATCCATTTAACATTTAGGTACATTGTTTATAATAATTTAATAACATTACAAGTGTTACCTACATCATAAAACTAAAAACTTAATATTATCTTAAAACATTGATTACTACATAACTATCTAATGGGCAGTTTCTTGACATTGAGAAATCACCATTTAACTGTCAACTGTTATAGCAACATCGGGCCACGCGTTCTTATCGTCGATATAGTCACTTATTTTGTAGTAGGCTCTTTTAATTAAATTATTCTTTATATACAATTTGAATTTACGAGCAGAGAGTTTGGTGGCGCTTTGAGGAAGCTTATTATAGAATCGTACACAGTTTCCTAAGAATGAATTATTTACTTTTCCTAAGCGATACCTAGGTATGTCAAGTTTATTTTTATTTCTAGTATTAACACTGTGTACATCACTTCTTTTAACAAACTCATCAATGTTCCTGTGTGCGTGCATTAGGTTTTCATAAATATATTGGGAGCTGACTGTCATAATACCAATCTCTTTAAAACGTTCCCTGAGAGAGTCACGAGTTTTCAATTTATAAATTGCCCGTACAGCTCTCTTTTGCAGGATAAAAATGCTTTCAATATCTGCTGCATTTCCCCATAAAAATATGCCATAGGACATAACGCTGTGAAAGTAACTAAAATAAACTAACCTCGCCGTGGTTTCATCAGTAAGATGCCTTATGGTACGTACTGCGTAAGCTGCCGAGCTTAGCCGGCTAGCTAATGTATTAATATGAATACCCCATTGCAACTTTGCATCGATATTTAAACCCAAGAAAGTAGTTGCTTCCATAAAGTTAAGTATTTCCCCATTTAAGATAATGTTAGCATTGCTGACTTGAACGTTAGGCAAGGTGAATCTAATGCATTTCGTTTTTTTCTCATTTAATAAGAGGTTATTTACCGTAAACCAATCAAGAACTCTAGCTAGAGAAGCATTTACACAATCATAATTATCTTTAGCCCTATCAACTCTAAATATTAATGAAGTATCGTCTGCAAACAATACAATATCACATAAATCCCCTACACAGGAAGGCAGATCATTGACATAGACTAGAAACAAAAAAGGCCCCAAGATTGACCCTTGTGGTACACCGATGTTAGTGGATGTTCCCGAAGATTTGCTACCGTTAATGTCTACTTTTTGAATGCGATTCGATAGGTAGCTACGCATGAGGCTTATTGCCTGATTCTGAATGCCATAGTGTTTTAGCTTTGAGATTAAGGTGTCATGATCTACGCAATCGAAAGCCTTAGATAAATCACAGAATACTCCTATGGCATCCTGTTTTCCTTCCCAGGCTTTAAAAACGTACTTCAACAGCATGGCACCAGCGTCAGTGGTTGAACGACCTTTAGTAAACCCAAATTGTTTTTCATGAAGTAGCCTGTTACAGTTAAAATGTGACAACAACTGGTTAAGAATAAGTTTTTCAAATATTTTACTACATGCTGGCAGAATTGAGATTGGTCGATAATTTCCTGGATCCTTTTCATTTCCAGATTTGAATAAAGGAATCAACTTGCTATATTTCATAAGATCTGGAAAGATTCCTTCGTCGATGCTTCTATTAAATATATATGCTAGACATGGTGCTATTTCAAAAACAATCGTGCTTAGGATCTTTACGGACATCCCCCAGAGATCTTCAGTATTTTTAATATTTATTGACTTAAAAGTTTTTAGAATACAATCAGCATTGACGTGTCTGAAGCTAAAAGAAGCATTACACCTTTCAACACTTGTTTCAAGAAAGACTAAAGCACAATCAACAGAGGAGTTTAATGGTCGAGTAACAATTTTTGGTACACAAGAGAAGAAACGGTTAAATTCATTAGCAACTTCATAGTTATCAGTCAAAATTCTATCGTCAACTTTTAAGTTTATCTGCTTTTTCAAATGTTTTGCTTTACCTGTTTGATTATTTATCATTTTCCAGGTAGCCTTTATTTTATTTGATGACTGCTCAATTTTCCTTTTTATTTGCAATGATTTCGCAGCATGACATACTTTTTTAAAGACTTTTGAGTAGTTTTTGACAAAAGAAACAAATGATAAATCGTGTAGCCTTGACTCTCTTTCTGCATAAAGTTCATACAATCTACTCCTACTTTTATAGATACCGGCTGTTGCCCAATCTGCAAACATGGAACCAGATTTAGCTTTGCACGTTTTTTGTGGAAACGTATACTCGTGTTCTTAGAGAAGAGTTAAGATAACACACATGAACAGCAGTAAAATTCTTGTGTGTGAGTTTTTACAGTATTTTTGCATGTTTTTTCCTATTGTTTGTGTATTCTCACATATGACACAATGTTCTTACATCATCGTTAAGAAACCGGCATGTTCATAAGATCAAAATCCGAATGGCTTGTGTCACTGGCTTGTAATCCAGTACTTGCTACTTGCAAACCAAAAGCCGTGCCTTTGACTATCCCCTAGTAGGTGTTCTCATACGATCCACGTTAGTCGCGATCAGAGGTGAATTTTAAGGGAAAAGTCGTGAGTCTGCTCCATACTTTTATCTACGTACAAATGAGTAATACAATAGAAAGCTAACCGTGAGAACCAATGTCCACAAGTCCGATCATATATTCCATTAATCTTTACATAACTTTGTATGGTAGAGCAATCATTTGGTTAAACCGACATAACTTGAAGGCAAATTGTACGAGCCAACCGAACGGGGTATGGTGAAGTAATTATTTTTTGTAGGGGTGTAGAATTTAATGGAGTGTCGACATATGGCCGCGGCCGCTGGGCTTCGAACAAAGAGGAGCAAAGACCAGTATAGCTATTTTCAAACATTCGGAGAGCTTTATCGGATCAAATCCCTTTTTTCCCTTATTTACTTTTTATTCGAATTAAGGCGGACCTACAGCACAAGACTCCGTGCTTAGTGACAGTTCTGCACATATGTAAATGTAAAAAATCATAAATAACATCTGTTTCATTCATAAGTTTAATATGTATCTAGCTAACTATTTTTCTGTTCTAAATAAACTATTCTTATTCTATTCAGAAACGATTTCGAGAACACTATTCCGATAGCACAAAAAAAAATTACATTAGCATTCGAAAGATCAACAGAAGATTTTCAGAAACGGTGTAAGAGTATCGTTGATATAGCTATCGGATTCTAAGTCTCCGACAAAAAG
Source organism: Venusia cambrica (assembly GCA_951394065.1). Lineage (NCBI taxonomy): Eukaryota > Metazoa > Arthropoda > Insecta > Lepidoptera > Geometridae > Venusia > Venusia cambrica. The sequence continues at coordinate 2,899,270 of OX596044.1, read as the reverse complement.
TGATGTTTCCGATACGGAAATTTCCGTGTGTTTGAAAATCGCTACACAGTACTGAAACCAATATTTGAAAACCGGTCAAGTGCGAGGCAGACTAGCATACTGAGGTTCTGACCCACATTTTAAGGCAAAGCATGCTGGTCTCACATTCGTGTGGGTCCGATTCACGCTTGACCGTTTTTAGTATTTATTGTTACATCAAGGTAAAAACTGTTATCACACCAAGTTTGAACTATTGAGGCATTACTGCTTTAAGAGTCTATACGTCTATACGTCTAAACGTCTATACGTTTTACTATACGTAAAATGGCTTAGCTTCAGCGATCATATCTTCCACAACACTGTAGCATTTACTTTGAAATTTATATATGTATACAGGATTGATAGTAGAACGCTTGTGTTTTGAAAATACGATTACACAAAATTTTCTCTATAGAAAAATAAACAAAGTTGACTCTAATTTGTACCGAAAATGTCCGCGATTCAATAAATAAGCCCAATTTGGCCTTGACACTTTGTACAGTAAATAAACAATGTATACAGCAGACTGTTTGTGTTTTAGATTTTCAAAATTAATATTTGTTTTACCGTAAAAAAACAAAACGTAGAAATTCGCGCATATTTCTGTCATCTGGTGGTCATAAGCGCCGTGGTTGAGCGCACAGCAATATCACCTTTATTATTACAATATCTTGTTCGAAACTAGAGTAAAGTTGCGTTGAGTTGCTAGTCCGAGGTAGTATAGGCTGTTAACGATAAAGCTAAAAGAATAATCACGTTTCTTGTACGGGGGCTAGGGGATCAATATAATATTAATACACAACGCCATCTAGTCTTAAAAAAGCAAAGCTTGTGATATGTGAACTAGATTGCGGAGAATTTGAATACTAAACTATACTTTTGTCATACAATATACCACCCAACCTTACAATATATATCTTTATTCATCACACACAACATGTTTCGGATGGGAATCAAACCAACGCAGAAGGCAGAGCTATTACCGATCTGTGAAAACAGTTTAATCTACATATTGGCACTGAAAAAGTATTTTTTACACGTATTTACAGAAGAAGGGCAGCAGTTTCCTTCCGTGATAATCTTCACCTTTAGTGTGACCACAAATCCGTCTGCCAATCGTGGTGATTACGTCAAAACCTTTACCAATGGACACTAACCGATTGTTGATGTGACATAAAAACTGTCGAAATATAATTATCACGTACCTATATAATTATGATGAGATAATCGAGGGGGGGTGTCGCCAAGTGGAGACCCCTGTCTAATTTATAAAAAGTTCAAATTAAACTGCACAAAATAAAATGCACTCTTCAATAAATGCATTCCCGAATCTTACTTTCGAGTTTGCGTCTGATGTAAATATCAAGTTAAATGCCTACGTTCGAAGATTGATGACGCTAAGGTACCACGAGTGAACATGGGTAATCCATTTCAGTGTGGCACAGTTGAAATACTGCTGTTTAAAGTGACTCACGACGTGAGTAGAAGGGGAAGTATTAACTGTTTATCGTTCGACCACATGGAAAGTTGACCACGTGACCTTTGTTTCGAATTGATATTAATTGTTCTATATATATGTGTTACGAAGTCTATCAAATTATTTAACAACAAATAAAAAAATAATAATTTGTAAATTGAACTTCTTCATGACTTCACGCAATGGAAAATGCATAACTATTAGAATAATTCAATTCATGTGAATGCCTACTCAGGCAAACCGTTTGCCAATGGTGGATGAGTTCCCAATATTTAAATATTTTATTTAAATCTCATCCACATTTTTTTTTTTTTTTATTATTAGATAGGGTTTAATCAAAAAATAAAAAACACGGATCGCCTACGCTTTAATACCTAATATTACCTATTATATATATTATTTCACAACGCTAATCAGCTTTGGTGAATTGATCATCCCCGTTACTGCTGCACGACAACGCCCGACCTCACACCGCACAACAGACCGTCTCCACGCTACAAGAGCTGGGGCTGGAAGCTCTCCGTCATTCGCCCTACTCACCAGCCTTGCGCCTATCTACTTTTTCCAGAATTCGGATAGATTCTTAACGGGAAAAAAATTCAATACCCGGGAGGCAGTACAAATACCTTCGAAGAGTTTGTTCCCCGTCCAGCAGACTTTTTCAAGAAGGTCATCGATAAATTGCCACTGCACTGGCTGCATGGGTCGACTGCATAGGTGAGTACTTTGATTGACGGAAATAAATAAGATCGAAAAAAATGACACGCATTGATTTCATACAAAACGGCAATTTCATAGGACCTATATTAAACTCCTATATATTATTTCCTATGGCAACAAATTTTACCAACATTTTGACTTACCACCGATAAGGGAAAAGCCAGAGCATCGTTACACGTTCCTATATTGAACAAATCAATCAATCAATCAATCAGTCGTAACGTCTTGTTTGTAAACTAATCATAATAAAACATGTGTGCAGTTCACACGCAGTAGATGTGAAAACTTTTAGTGTAATTGTTTTTTTACTGTACGACGGGGAAGCACTTGGTCTTCATCTCACCTGGTAACAAGTTGAGATAAGGCCGAAGTTGGAGGCGCACTTTACACGGAATCCTCAACAAACTGAGGAACTGGCTATCTTATACCTCTATATGCCGGAACACAACATTTTTTTTTAGAATTGTAAGGCGACAGAATTAAGTAGGTAAGATGGTTGTAGCTAGCCAGGCGGACTTAAACAAAATCCTACCACCAACCAGACCAAATCTGAAATCGGTGGGTTGAACCACTAGACCACAGAGGCGGTTAAAGGCTTCGCAATATGCATGCACAAACACGCGCACAAACATTTATATACCTGTATTTTACCTTACTCTCTCGCATGATAAATCCTATAAATGTATATGTCTGTCTCTTTCTGGTGTCGCTTTTTCGTTTCATTGAGTTTCAAACGGAGCTAAAGAAGTTTCAAGAAGAAACTCTTTATACATATTAGTGTTAGGATACTTTTATATAATAATAAAGTTAATATATATAATATAATTATAAATACATTTTATTTCGATACAAAGCTTATCATACAACACAACACAGAACAAAAATCAATATTCATCACACAAATATTTGTCCTGGGAATCGAGCCCACAACCTACAGCGCAGAAGGCAGAGCTGCTACCAACTGAGCTGTGAAGCTTATTGACTTACTTTGACAAGATAGTTTGCTTCAGAATTCAATATCAATGTAAACCTCAGTCAATAAGCTTTTCATCGAGAACGGATAAAGGATTCCAAAATGCATCTATTTCGACATCGCAACGATCCGAGCTAAGCCCTCTCCATTTGAAAACCAAAATGTATTAACTAAAACAAACCTTGTAATTCAAAATGAACTCGCCAATATACATTTAGCTCCTCTAATATCGATGCTGGATCAATCTGGTTTAAGCAATATTATTGTATGCTTCCAATAGGGCTGCCTGAGACGGTGGGTATGTTTTGCACAGAAATAGCTGTTGAAATCAAACATAGCACATAGCCGTGTAAGATTTGAATATGGACAATGTTTGAGATCGAGAAAGTTTCCCACTAGTGCCATAGATTATTCCAACCTACTGGAAATAGTATACATGCACATTTATACTTTTATTTATACTTAACACGTTCTCCTTTTCCACTCTCCCTGTCTCCCGTCAACTCAGCATCCACTCCTCTCATATGCTTATTTTCACTTACACGTAACTTTCGTAACACGTTACGTAACTTTTAAGACATTCTCTCTTGTCACTCGTCAATTCAGCATCAACTCCTCCCACACATTTCTAACATTATTTCAGTTACGTAACTTTCTTCCCCTTGAATGACACTCTCTCTTGTCAAATTCAGCATCAATTCCTTTCACATGCAGATATCTTTCTCAGTAGACTGAGAAAGAGATGGACGGTTTGTGTGAGAAGGAGTTGGGTAGACCCAACTCCTACCAAAACTAACATTATTTCAGTTACGTAACTTTCTTCCCCTTGAATGACACTCTCTCCTGTCAAATTTAGCATCAATTCCTTACACATGCAGATTGTCACTCACACAATCCATCCATATCTTTCTCAGTAGACTGAGAAAGAGATGGATGGATTGTGTGAGAAGGAGTTGGGTAGACCCAACTCCTACCAAAACTAACATTATTTCAGTAACTTTCTTGTCCATACCACGCTAACCTAAGTATTATTCCTCGTTATTTCCGTCACTGCGGTATTGGTGTGGTATCGTATAGTAAGCGTGTATTTAAAAAAAAAGTTTTATAATGTAATATAGTTCCTATGACACGTCCTGTAATATTGATTATTATTTACTATCTTTTCCATTATTATATATTCTCTTTTCATGAGTCTTTTTCATTGGGCAACATTCTGATCCATTAAATATATATACATTTTTGTGGTCTAGTGGTTAGCCCACCGGTGTCGTAAAGGGTGTAAAATATTGTGCTTGGCTTAGTTGGTGGTAGGACTTTGTTTAAGTCCGCCTAGCTAGCTACAACCATCTTACCTAATTCTGTCGCTATAACAAAAAATCTTAAATTGTTGTGTTCCGGCATTTTAGATGTATAGTTTGTGGATTAATTCCGAGTGAAGTGCGCTTCCAGCTTCGATTTATCATAACTTAAAAATAAGGTGATATTAACCCAACGTGCAAAAATAAATGAGAATACAGATACAATATATATGATGCATAGAAACGATCAATACAAATGACGTCATGATTCGCTACACCAGAATATTCCTATGTAATACCGCCTAAATAGTAGTGGCATCAAAAATCGATGCGGTAGCACTACCAGTAGGGTACAACAAACATGCGCTAGTAGGTCCGACATCTGCCTCGAATGAGACATATGGCTAGATCTCACATTTGTTGCCTTTTGCCGGCACCCTGTGGTGAGGGTACACTGTTAAAGTTTTGATTACGTGTCAGGATGGGTTCGCAAATTGCCTAGCTATACGAATTAATTATCTGTCCGTAATATACAAATAGCCTGCAACAACAATACAACTTTGAACATTTTTTTTTTTCTATTTTATTCGTGACTTTTGCCATAAATGGCATGGCAGTCACATCATACTCTAATACATACAATAACACAAAACCTAAAAGGATATGAAATATAATATACCTACCTACTTTATAAATAGCTATGACAAGCCTCATAGCTCAGTTGGTAGTAACTCTGCCTTCGGCGCTATAGGCTGTGGGTTCGATTCCCACCCAGGACAAACATTTGTGTGATGAATATAGATGTTTGTTCTGTGTTTGGGTGTTGTATCATATAGTACGTATGTATTTACAAAAAGTATTTAAGTATATTATCCGTAATCTAGTTCCCATATTACAAGCTATGCTTAGTTTGGGGCTAGATGGCGCTGTGTAAAAATGAATGTCCTGTAATGAATGTCCTGAAATGTCCTGAACTAAATCACTGATGAACAAAATGTGCGAACATATATTTGTGTGATGATATGTATATATTTGTTCTGTGTTTGAGTGTTGTATTATTTTACAAGTATGTATTTACAAAAAATGTTACCAATCTATTTTTAATCCACAATATAGTTCCCATATATCAAGCTTTGCTTAGCTTACCTATTTGAGTCTTTTTTTACCTTGGGTCCGTGGGGAGCCGGTGCCCTCCGGGTTTTCACAAATCTTGCGTGGCTTTTGATTGAGGTGACACGTGACCCAAGGGCTGTCTCTTATTTAGGCCAGCGAATTAGCATTGCTATTCAGCGTGGCAATGCAGCCAGGGTCTTGGGCACGCTTTCGTCTGGTACTGGTCTGGAACAGTTGAGTTACCTATAGGCCCTTTGTAACGGCCCTTAGGTAATCTGACTGATTCATTTGTACATAGTTAGTTTAATTGTACTTTTTAATCAATAAATGTTTAGCTTTGCTTGAAATATGGGAACTGTGTGTGAAATTAATGTCCAGTTATATTTATTTATTCACATATAATTTAGATTGAAGCCTGGGATGCAGAATCATTTCATTTAATTTATCAACATTTTTTTATACACGTTTCGAAAAAATAACATAGGTGATGTTATTTTTTCTCGCGATAAATAACATAGAATAACATAAAATTAAGTAGGTTATGTTATTTTTTCTTATAATTAAAAAAAAATACTTAATCTTATCTAATAACTATTTATCTAATAATAACGTGATATCTTGTCTATCTCTCGGAACTCAGGCAGACACGAACACCAAAATTAAAAATAATTGATTACCTAGCTTTATTTATTTAATGTGTTTGTAAGAAATAAAAAAAAATCAAATATAGAAAGACATAAGATGAATATCTAATATAGTTAAACAAACTATAGACTCCAGAGTGTCAAAACATATTTAAAATTTGGATCAAGTACTCGTACCATACAATCCTGTCCTTATTTTATAAGTAATGCTGAATATTATTTTTATACTCCACCTTCGACGTTATTTTAACTTGTAACCAGGTGAGATGAAAACCAAGCGCTTTCCCGTAGTACAATAAAAAAAGCATCACTGGAGCCCAATTTACGCAACGATCTAGACCAGTATAGATATCAGTGAACCTTTGCTGAAATGGCAACCCTAAAATAGAATTTCACGAACTCGACGATAGCCTCGATCACTTTGATCGGGCCGGATGTCACAGTCGTTTGCTAGTTTTGCCAGTGTTGCCACCAATAAAATATAGTTTAATTTTAGAATAATTCGCAACAGATCTGCCAGCAGGGACCTCGATTCATGGCTCAATAAAGTTATCCAGTGGCTTGTTTATTGCATCCACAATGTAATGTGAGCGGTATACGCCATAAAGGGATGTTTTCGACTAAAATAAAACATTATTAGATCGACATTGCGTTTGCCGTCACGGGTATCGTAACTTTGCTACAGTGTCAATTAAATTGAGTGCAAATTAAATTAATGACAATAATCTACATATGAATACACTAAGAGAATTCAGACCCCTTTTTAAGCTTGATGTGCCCACTAAAGAGTGAGTTTTTGCACAGGTAAAATTTATACTTGGGCGACGTACAGGAAGCGATTCTTTCACGTTTATTTTTTACGGTCGATTTTTTACCACCACGGGACCACTAGTTTGTGTACATTTTTTGCGCGTTTCTGTGCGTATGATCGTAACAAATTGTATTTGAGATTGTTTTAGTTTTATGGAGACAGAATGCAGAAAGCTATTTATTTCTTTTCATAAAAAATGGTTGAATTTCGGCCTTTAGTTATGTATTAGAGTAGTAGAGCTTCTTAAGGTCTTGTTTGCAGCATTAATGTGTTTCGTTTTGTAGCGTATGGTTGCCGTTGAACCTACGGGTTACGAGGCTTAACCACTATAGGCCTTAAGTTGACGCGCACAACGCAGTACCGCATAGGTCATGTTTTTTGTAGATGTGCGATACTGCGTCGGTGCAGTAAGGTTTTTTAAGCTTTTTTACGCTAAAAGCAACACTTGCATTCGACAGCAGATGAGCTGCTTGCTTGTTCCTTAGAAAAATAAATATTATATGCCCTTTCTTTACAAAGGCAATCGAGAAAATTTTCGAGTAATTTTTACGTGCCCAATAAAAAAATCATGTCAGCATTATACTACGGTAAATGTTGTAGGAAATGCACTAATATAATAATAATTATTATTATAATTTTATTTGGAACAAAATAACATAGGTACCTATATTCAAACTTATACAATCGATGATAGCCTCACAAGTAAAAATACTGTGTCGCTACCAACGCCACCTTTGGAACCGGGGCGTGTCATTTTTCCTCAAATTAAATTTTCCTATGAATAATATATGACTTAAATATAAAAAGTAACAGATAAAAAACTAAAGAGTAATACCTAATAAAACTAAATAATAAAAACAGGTAATGTGTGTTGGTGTGCAGTTCTCAGAGGGTTGTGTTTGAACCCTCTGAGAACACCGGTCTCATACGACTAGAAAATCCATAAGCATTACATCCCACTGATCTCATTAATCTAAATAATCTAAGTATGTTTTTTTGGCCTTCATCTCACCTGACTTTCAAGCTATGATAAGGCCAAAGGTGGCAACGCACTTTACACGGAATCCTCAACTAATTGAGGAACTGGCTATCTTACCTCTAAATACCGGAACACATTTAAGATATGTTGCCATGACAGAATTAGGTAAGATGGTAGCTAGCCACGCGGACAAAGTCCTTTCCCAACAAAGCCAAGCACAATATTGTACTCCATTGAGGATCGAGCCCGGGATCTGATACCAGTGGTCGAACCAAAAACCTGAGGTTAAAATTTTACTGAAAATTTGGCAGTAGAATTGCATCCGTTACTGTGGTATTAAAGTTTGGGCAATAATCCTTAGTCCGAATTCAGGGGTGTCACGGATCATCGTTCAAATCGCTCGCAAGGGATCTGCGAGATGAGAGTATGTAGGTACTGTCAACTCGTACGCCAGTAAAAACAAATTGTTTATAGGCTAAACACCGGATAACTGGGACTCGGCTAACGACGCGTGACGTACCGATAGGGTTGTTGCTTTAACCGGATCACGCAATCAACATCATTAACAAGCCTGCAAGCACTGCAAGCTTAGTTGGTAGTAACTCTGCCTTCTGCGCTGTAGGTGGTTCGATTCCCACCCAGGACAAACATTTGTGTGATGAATATAATAGATGATTGTTCTGTGTGTGTTGTATTGTATGATAAGAATGTACCTATTTACAAAAATAAAAAGTATTCTATCCGTTATCTAGATCCATATTACAAGTTATGCTTAGTTTGGGACTAGATAGCGCTGTGTGAAATGAATGTCCTGTAACATTTATTTATTTAATCAGATGGATTTCAACAACTAAATCTCATTATATAAAATCATCAATCAACAGTATCAACCAGAAAAATATTAAGTAATAAATCTGCTAAAAGTAGATGTTGTTTTTTTTTTTTTAACTAAAAAAACAACATCTCACTTGCAGCTCAACTCTCGGAGCGGCAACACGTCTGCAGAGGGCTCGTCAGCTTAGCAGCGATTATTTCCCTGAGGATGCCTCGTGTAGAGGCGAAACGTGTCGATTTGATATTTTCAAAGAAATTTACTTTTTTTTACTAAATGCTTTTCTGTATCAGGTTAATCTTGACAATGGATCTACGCAATCCATCAACAATCAAAGCACAGCTCAAACCAGATCTCCTATAGGGACTTGAAATGCACTAAAGGATTTTAAGAATTGTCCAAGCTCCATGGATGATGGCTAAACCGGGCTTTTTTATATGCTGATATTATGCTGGCCTGGTTCTGAGCTGGGAGGGATACTGCTATGCCCGGATTTACCCGGTCGTCACTATAGAAATATAAATGCACAGAAACACCTGCGGCTTCAACAATTTTCAAATCAAAAAGGTTGCTGAGTCGAACCTTTTTCGATTTTCTCATGAATACTGATGAAGATTTGTCTTTGTGTGCTTAGCTTACCGTTTTTTTTTTTTTAATTCAAGTAAAGTAAATTATTAATGGTGTTATGGCACTTGGATGATGAACAAACTTACACATATAGGCAAAGCTTTTAACTTTATTAAACGCCTCAGTGTCATATTCATATCATATTTTTATTATTATACATTCTAGCAATGTATCTTTTAATAAAAATAATTCAATGATTGACGAAAACGCGATACATATCTGAAACAAAACTATGTAAGGAATTTCAATAAAAACAAGGAAAAAACCTACTGTCTACTGATTCGTCTACCGGTACTCATGCCCAGGTCCAACGTTCGATCCCAGAGGTGTACAAATTTGTGTTCGGTTTGGTTAGTGATAGGGACTGTTTCAAGCTCGCCTAGCTACCACCACCTTACTTAAGTATGTCTCCATTACAGCAATACTAATTGTTGTGTTCCGGCATTTAGAGGTGATTTTGAGAGACATTTCCTCAGGCTGTAGATTCCGGGTGAAATGCGCTTCCACCTTCGGCCATATCATTACATGACACCAGAAAAAAAAAAAACTAAAACTAGAGGGCAACATGTGTAGGTATATATATATATATAAATTACTTATTTATCAGGCTGGACGCGAAATATTTCGCATCACTTTTAGTGAACGTTTTAGAAATTCCCGTGCAAATAATCCCAGGGGAAATACTTTGCCCGCTGTCATGGAAAATCACTTCCGGACTAAAATAGCCTGCTATTTGAAAGCCTGTGAAAGCTGCTTTGCCATCTGGCCAGTGAGAGGTCTTAAAAGATGATAAGATAAGATTACATGATTACTTTATATACCAAAAAAGTAAATATTATTATTTATGTTTCAAAATATAGGTTATTATTGGACCCCGCGCTAGGGATGGCCTGTGCAGCGAGCATCCGAAGAAGACAAGGCTACCAAACAATTTTTGAAAAGACACGACATGCAAAATGTCCCGTATTGGATTGGATGGATTCTCATTTTGACCGGAAAAGTCTCAAAAGCCGGTTAGCTAAGCCCTAGAAGCAGATGTCGAACCCGCACTCATTTGCGACAATGCCCGCCGCCATTGAGGACTGATTGCTTAATTGGTTCGTTTAATCAATTGACCGCTTGAGAAACACACGCCCACAGACGCAACTGACTTATTGGTAAACTAGACGATAAATCCTCCGGTTAGAGGACAATTTCATTAGACAATCTTTCGGTAGCGAGCAAACAGAACAATGATTCATGGGCAGCAATATGACAACTTGCTTAGCAAATAGTTCTGGGTGGTTCTATGCTGGAGACAAAACCACTGTATTTTATTCCTATGTAAATGAAAACATAGGGCACGCAGCATACCGTTTGGTGCTGGAATTTAGGAAAGCGGTCTTTACCCTGGACCTTAGGTCGTACCACCGCAGTTGTGATCATTCTGATGTAACTGCCAACAAAATTCAACGATCCCGTTGCCCGGGGTACACCACTATAATTAGGTATGGTAGAAGTAGCTAAGTAACAGAGCTAAATTTACGAACTATCACACATTTTCCCGCCATACAATCTCCATAATTTAATAATAAATATTACAGGACATTAAATTCACACAGCGCCATCTAGTCGCAAACTAAGCAAAACTTGTAGTATAATAACTATATTACGGTTATAATACTTATATACTTTTTTTTTCAAGTACATACTTATCATACAATACAATACCCAAACAAATGACAAACATAAATATTCATCACACAAATGTTTGCCCTGGGTGTGTGCCGAACCGACAACCTACAGCGCAGAAGGCAGAGCTACTACCAACTGAGCTGTGAGGTTTGAGGCATAATATGGTCGTCGGCTGTTTACCACTTGGTCCCGTTTTATTAGTTAACAAATATACTTATTTAACATGACTCCTAACATTTTGTTAGGGTTACAGCGTCTGATTAAATTTAGTAGGGTACTCCCGTGAACCCAGAGACATTTAAATCAAATAAACCGCATTTACAGAATGAAAACTTTATTCCGTTCTAGCCACGTAAAATAATACCGCAAAACTCTGGAAAGTCTACGTAACTTGCCTACGGTTTTCGAATTCAAATTCTGAAAGCATTAATTCGCGAAGGTTATCATCATATTAAGGTTCCTCTAAGATATGTACGCGTTGAACAAACATATCGTGTACTCAAAAATGTGAAATCCGCCACTACGTACACGCTACAAAAAAAAATCTTAATATACTCTATTTGAGTGAATCATTATGAGCAAATTGTACATGAAAAAAATAAAGGATATCGAGAAGGGTTTCAAAAATGGGCCCTCAATCCAGATGCACATAAAAATAGTAGCATATTTACCTATACAAACTAGCTATAGGTACTTACATCTGTTTGTATCATGCGATGCTAGAAAAAGATAGCACCTATGGGGTTCAAACAAATTTAATAGCAACTCTAACTTCAGCGTTTAGAGCTTAAAATACAATGTAAACTACAGTTCGTTACGACCTTATCAAAAATATTGACACCTTGAAAGACGACTGACTTAATGCAAACTGCTAGTCCGGTACATTTCTGGCCTTTGTTTTATATTTATATTTTGATTGATTAGATTGATTTAATTAAATATTTTTAGGGTTCCGTACCTCATAAGGAAAAGATGGAACCCTTATAGGATCACTTTGTTGTCCGCCTGTTTGTCTGTCTGTCAAGACCCTTTTTCTCAGGAACGCATGTAGGTATCAAGCCGAAATTTATATCAAATACCTTCTACTGTTCCATAAAGCTTTGAATAAATCAAACTTCTAAGTCAACACAATCAAAAGATTCGGCCGTTTATGCCGCAAATTTTCGACACTCTCAAGGGAATCAAAATCTACTTCCCGTGAACCCAAATCTTGAAATCTGGTACGAAGCAACTTCTTATAGCACAGACAAGAAAAAATTGCGAAAAGCATACATTTTTTGTTACATCATAATAATTAAAATGTTTTTAATTATTTTAAACTTACTACCCCTTTCCTCATTAATGCGTAGTGGTATTATATTGAATCTCATATAAAATGCTCAAGTCTATAATACCTTTAAGCTGTAACAAAATCAAACTTCTATGTCAACGCAATCAAAAGAAACAGCAATTTAAGCCGCATATTTTGATTTGAAACTCGCAACTACTCGCAAGGGAATCAAAACCTTAAGGATAATTCCAGTCGACCTAGAGTCTTGAAATTTGGTATGAAGCAACGTTTTATAAGACACATGAAGGAAACATTCCGCAAACTTATTTTTTTTGTTACATCACAGTTTATTTTATAATTAGAGACGTTAGAGACCTTTGTCTTAAATTTATGCTCCTCCAGCTTTCCACATTGTAATTTTATGGATTTCATTAAATTTTTGGACAAAAATTACAATAACTTTTTCTTATGGTATATAATTTGTAGTTTGTAGTATGGTTTGTACAGGTTTGTACGGAACCCTCGGTGCGCGAGTCCGACTCGAACTTGGCCGGCTTTTTTTTAATTGATAGACCGTAGTTGGACCACAATCAAAACTTCAAAAATATATATTATTAGCATGTAACTCGCAACTAGTGACGTATTCCACATTGTTGAATCTACAATAATGTTTCAAAGCTACAAATTAAGTTAAGTCTAATCTCACGTACATATTGCTAAGGAACCTTATGTAACGAACGAATAATATAAGTAGAGGCATAAGGGCTTAAGGGCTGGTCTCAAAATTTCCAAGTAAATCTCGTCTTTAGGGGTAACTTATATTTGAGCTGTCAATAATATCGAATAATCCTTCTGCAGGATAATATTTTCATCTTATGTGTATAAGTTTTGACAGTTTACGTCACTTGGACCACGAGTTAGATTACTCAAGGTTTTCCTTGGTCATTGTAATGTACCTACTAGAAGCGTGTTGTAGTCGAAATTCAACCGTAACTTTTTAACTATTGGTAATTTTTACTGCAGGACATTGTTACTACGGGACATTTTTACTGATTGTTATGAATAGATTGTAATGGATTTTAAGAGTCACCTTAGGTTAGCGTTTTTTTTTGTTTTTTTTTATTGTACGACGGGTAAGCACTTGGCCTTCATCTCACCTGGTAACAAGTTAAGATAAGGTCGAAGGTGGAGGCGCACTTCACCCGGAATTCTTAACAAACTGAGGAACTGGCTATCTTACCTCTGAATGCCGGAACACAACAAAGCGTATTTTTTTACTCAGCTTTGAAACAAGCAAGCAGTCCACCCAATGTTAAGTGCAACTCTCGCCTACAAAGCCTTACTGCGTAGGTCATATCCACATAACATAACCTACGCCCAGTGAGCCCGTAATTTCACCGGCAACTATATATTTCAAACTGAAACAGCAATGCTGCTTGGCGGCAGAAATATGTATAATCACTTATTGTAGTACTTCCATTGTCGAGCCCTATTATAAGGAATTCAACTGCTCTTAATATAAAAATAATACAATGCGTTAAGGTATAGTTACCATTGGAAAAGGACTTTATGTTGAATAGGCTAAAAGTGTATTAACATTGTTGAATGAATTACAGACGATCAAATAGTAAACATGTTAATTAAAATTAATTAAAAAAAAACAAATTCCAATTCAAATTCATTTAATATGAATAAAAAGCAAAAAAGGAACATAATAGTGTCATACTGACCGCGATATCATCCGGGAATCACACTCGCACTGATGTCCTCTGGGAGAAACGAAATAAAGTTGGTGCCTTCAGCTAACTAAGTTAGTAATACCCGTGTTTAATATGTATAATCATACCCACAAGTTTTGAACGTGAAATAAAGTGGACATACATAGGTACATCAAATGCTATATAAGTGCATCTAGCTATAGTTATGTGCTCTTAAAATTGGTGCTATTTTTAGGAATACCTCTTTATTAAAGCAAATGGGTTAGCTTTTTCAATCTTGTTAATGCGCTTATCCCGAAAAGAACTGGACAGTAATTTGAAACGTATTATGACAGAGACCGAAACTGAATAAATGTAATATGAAGGCAAACAGATATTACGTCAAGGAGGGTTATCCCTTATAATATAATAATACAAACATATTCTGCGGTACTGCAAGCTTAGTGTGGTACAGTCATGCAAAAGTGGTATCTCTTTTGAATTTGTTGGGACCTAATCGCATTATTCTTAGATAAAAAAACAAAGGAATCGCACCATACGCCTAAATGTGTCATGATTAAAACTCCACTAAAACGCATCAGAGCAGCATTTTTCAATCAGTTACTGGTTATTTGTCAAGGTACGTATGAACAGTAGCTTATTTTAAGCTTCTTAAATTAGAGTTGATATTTATTTGAATAGCAGTAATTACTTATACAATATTATGTTGCCTTCACTAGCATTTTTTTCATTGGTAATATCCAAGCGATTGACCACCGGTTTACTTGAAAAACAACTGAAAATGTTGCCTAAGATGCAGCACGCTGTCTAAAAGGAACCTATTTACTATGGACTTGAAGACTCCAAGATGGTACTCGTGCGGAAAAACAGACGAACGCAAGGAGTTCCACTCCTATATTCACGATAAAGGTATAGAGACGAAACCATGAGTTCGTACAGAAGAATTAAATATGTACCTACCTAATGATTATGGGTTTGCCGGGGCGGTCACGGCTTAGGGAATCGACCCCTCCATCTTCATGCACATGGATGTCTTAAAAGCCGACTAAGGGATCTCACCAGAAGAAGGGCAGCAGCTTCCTTCTGTGTATTATCTACACCAATCCGCCTGCCAAGCATGATTATGGCTCAATCCCCATTTTTTTCATTGTACGATGGGCTTCCTGGCTATCATCTCACCTGGTTACAAGTTGAGATAAGGCCGAAGGTGGAGGGGCACTTCACGCGGAATCCGTAACTAACTGAGGAACTGGCTATCTTACCTCTGAATGCCGGAACGCAACATTTATTTTAATTGTTGTTTTGGCGACAGAATTAACTAAGATGGTGGTTGCTAGCCAGGCGGACTTAAATAAAGTCCTACCACCAACCAAACCAAGCGCAATATTGTACTCCCTTGGGATCGAATCCGGGACCTCTGGATCTGAAATCGGTGGGTTGAACCACAATACTTCAGAGACGGTTAAAGCATCTTTGGAAAAGACTCTGTCCAGTAGACACTAATGGGCTGTTGATGTGAAAGGTAACGAACCTTGTTTGAACAACGAGATGCTAGTTTTTGTCTGTGGTACCGGATAAATATAGCCAATGTTGTTTTCCTAGTCATATCTATGCCAAAAAGGTTCTCAATTCGTCGGAATCTTTATTTTTATTTTTTATTTTTTTTATGTAGGTATGTTCCCCGATAACCCGAAGACGCCTGGACCGATTTCAAAAATTCTTTTTTTGTTTGACAGTACATACTTTGCAGGTGATTCCATTGTCATCAATTCAGGATCTGATGATGGAATCCTGGAGGAATCGAGGGAACTCCTCAAATATTATATGCACACTTGAAGTGATTTGGGTATGTTTAGGGTTGGTATACTTCCCATAGGTGATCCCATCGTCATCAGGTCAGGATCTGATGAGGGGATCCTGGAAAAATCAAGGTAATTACCTCAAAAGTAAGGAAAAAACGGACCACATAGAATCACGCATCTTTCTGTCTGTCCGTCCATCTATCATCAAAATAATTGGAAAAAAATACGTTATCCAGGTAAACGAAATTGTATCATATTCTTCAATAAAGTCGGTTTTCTTTTTAGTTTTTAAAACGTAATTGTTCATCTATAATATTGATATGGCTTTACTAATTTGGCTTACACGCCAAATTATTGTTTGGTTAAATTATGTTTGAGTTAAGCTCTTGACCTTTTGGTTTGTCTAGTAGGTACCTATGATGAGGTCTTCAATGGAGAGTGCTTTCCCATAAAACCAAAGGAACACGGCAAACCGTTCAGCGGTGGACTTCGGTAACAGCATTTGCTCATAAATTATTTTATTGACAATTAATATTTGCGAAAAGCAAAACCTAAAATATCCAAATTATTGTGGGACCAAACCCAGAGCTCTCCTCACCGATAATACCACAGGGAATTAATTATAATAGTTGTCTCCCGTATCTAATCCCAATGGTTATACCTTTATACATAGTAGGTACTTGAGTCAAGTACTAGCTGAATACAGATATATCTCCGAATTCATAAGCTTCACTCTACATATTAGAAGTCGGTTTTAAACGAATTGTAAGAATACTGCAGTTGTTTTTATTATCGATGATAGTCAAGCGTTTGACCACCAGCTTACATGTAAAACAAATAAAGATGTGGCCTAAGATGGAGCACGCTTGCCTAAAAGGAACCTATTTACTCTGGATTTGAAGACTCCAAGATTGTACTCGTGCGGAAAAACAGATGAGGGCTAGGAGTTCCATTCTTTATCAGTATTAATGATAAAGGTAGAGGCGAAACGATGCTTTCGGCATAATAGTACATTTACAAAGCGCATAACGCAACACAGCAAAATCACTGCAGATAAAATAATAGAGCAGTTTTACTTTTACTAGTTGCCTTCATGCATATAAATTTATCAAGATTATAAAACAGCTCAGTTGGTAGTAGCTCTGACTTCTGCGCTGTAGGTTGTGGGTTCGATTCCCACCCTGGACAAACATTTGTGAGATTAACATTGATGTGTGTGTATGTTTTTGGGTGTTGTATGATGTTGTAAGTAGGTACGTATTTACAAAAAAAAGTATCTAAGTATTCCATCCGTAATCTAGTTGCCATATTACAAGCTATGCTTAGTTTGGACACAGAACAATAATAGTACTAGGTTTGGGGCTAGATGGCGCTGTGTGACATAAATGGTACCTGATAGACTTGGTATTCATGTGTAATATACAAAAGTAATAAAATTTTGAGTCCATAAATGGGACCCTAAATAACATTAAATTACAAACAAACAGATATTGAATATGAAGCTATGACAGAATTAACCATACTGGCTTCATTTTGAAAATTATGAAGTGTAAATATACATAATTAGTGCAGTAGACTGTTATTTTGTATACGCTGCATAATTTTCAAATTGGTTTTGTGACCTAGTAGATATGTTATAAATTCTGTATTCAAGTGTGAAATATATAGGTATCAGACTTGAATACCTAAGTAATGACAGAATTTACCGGAATATAAAGATAATGGCTTCATTTTGAATATCCAGAAGTGTATACATATTTAAGTGCAGTCGTCTATTAATCTATGTATATATTTCTTAGCATACAAAATGGTTTGAATATTTAGAATTGAATACATGTTAGTGCAGTCGACAATTATGTTTACTCTTCCTTATTTTTCAAAATGGTTTTGTATCCACCCACATCTAGTACATATGATATACATTTGATATTCAAGTGTGATACGTATCTCAGGCTTGAATACAAAAGTAATGACAGAATTGACCAGACGTGAACATAAAGATACAGGCCAGCAACTATAATTATCTATCATTTTGAATATTAAGAAGTGTATACATATATAGCAGTCAACTATAATTATGTATACCTACATCGCATAATAGTTGCAATGATATTGTATCCACCGACATCTAGAAGATAATATCTAGTTTATCTAGTTATCTAGTTAGTATAAATTATTGTGTTATAAACTTGTCATTCATGTGTAAAATATAAATCAGACTTAAATACAAAAATAATGATAGAATTTACCAGTTATGAATACAAAAATATTGTCTTCATTTTGAATATCGAGAAGTGTATACATAATATAAGTGTAATGTATAATAATATAAAGTGTATAATAATATAAGTGCAGTTGTATATTACCTAGGTATACACTTCATAATATACAAAATGGTTTTGTATTCACCCACTTCTAGTAGCTATGTTATAAATTTGGTATTAAAGTGTGATATAGGTATATATAATTATCAGGCTTGAATACAAAAGTAATGACAGAATTTACTAGAGGTGAATGTAAAGAATTTCATTTTGAATATTTGGAAGTGTAGAGAATACAGTGCAGTCGACTGTACTTGATATTAATAAAGATACAAAACAAAGGCTGCGCCCAGATGGCGTGCCGTCAACACGACTCCTGTTATTGTGCAGGTAGTTCAAGACCTATAATATAGCCTCTGGTTTATTAGAACCCTGGGCTCTCTGTATATTCCTAGTCCATGTTAATCTTGATAATATTACTATAATTAGAAATATATGTACAAGTAAACTAACTATGTACAAGGGAAGGACAGTAGATACCCTGATAAAAAGTAGCGTAGATTATTCCCCATGACAAACACTATGATCCAGCATAAAAACTAAAAAACCGAGGATACCTCTCGATAGACCGATAGCTGAAATGTTTTTGTATATTCTTAGTTATACACATATATACAATATGACACCCAAAAACGAAACAAAGTTAAGATTTTTTTTAATATTGTATGACGGCGATGCGGTTGTTCTTCATTTTACCTAGTTACACTAGGTACCTAGGTCTTCATTTTACCTAGTTACACTAGGTACCTAGGTCTTCATTTTACCTAGTGTAACTAGGTACCTAGGTCTTCATTTTACCTAGTTACACTAGGTACCTAGGTCTTCATTTTACCTAGTGTAACTAGGTACCTAGGTCTTCATTTTACCTAGTGTAACTAGGTACCTAGGTCTTCATTTTACCTAGTTACACTAGGTACCTAGGTCTTCATTTTACCTAGTTACACTAGGTACCTAGGTCTTCATTTTACCTAGTGTAACTAGGTACCTAGGTCTTCATTTTACCTAGTTACACTAGGTACCTAGGTCTTCATTTTACCTAGTGTAACTAGGTACCTAGGTCTTCATTTTACCTAGTTACACTAGGTACCTAGGTCTTCATTTTACCTAGTGTAACTAGGTACCTAGGTCTTCATTTTACCTAGTTACACTAGGTACCTAGGTCTTCATTTTACCTAGTTACACTAGGTACCTAGGTCTTCATTTTACCTAGTTACACTAGGTACCTAGGTCTTCATTTTACCTAGTTACACTAGGTACCTAGGTCTTCATTTTACCTAGTGTAACTAGGTACCTAGGTCTTCATTTTACCTAGTGTAACTAGGTACCTAGGTCTTCATTTTACCTAGTGTAACTAGGTACCTAGGTCTTCATTTTACCTAGTTACACTAGGTACCTAGGTCTTCATTTTACCTAGTTACACTAGGTACCTAGGTCTTCATTTTACCTAGTTACACTAGGTACCTAGGTCTTCATTTTACCTAGTTACACTAGGTACCTAGGTCTTCATTTTACCTAGTTACACTAGGTACCTAGGTCTTCATTTTACCTAGTTACACTAGGTACCTAGGTCTTCATTTTACCTAGTGTAACTAGGTACCTAGGTCTTCATTTTACCTAGTTACACTAGGTACCTAGGTCTTCATTTTACCTAGTGTAACTAGGTACCTAGGTCTTCATTTTACCTAGTTACACTAGGTACCTAGGTCTTCATTTTACCTAGTGTAACTAGGTACCTAGGTCTTCATTTTACCTAGTTACACTAGGTACCTAGGTCTTCATTTTACCTAGTTACACTAGGTACCTAGGTCTTCACCTGGAATGCTCAACCAACTGAGGCTATCCAACATAAATGCCGGAAAACAACAATTTTAGAATTGTGGTTATGGCGACAGAATTGGATAAGATGGTGGTAGCTAGCCAGGCGGACTTAAACAAAGTACTACACCAAGCTCAATATTTTACCTACCCCCTGAGGATTGAACCCGGAACCTCTAGATTTGAAATAGGTGGGTTGAACCACTAGACCACAGAGGCGGTTAAATGTGAATCACACAAATGGTTGTCATGTGATAAGCATCTAGTTTGGAAGTTTAATCTTCACTTTTTTTTTTATTTATTTTTTATTGTACGACGGCGAGTTGCTTAGCCTTCATCTCACCTGATTTTCAGGCTTGATAAGGCCAATGATGGAAGCGCACTTCACCCGGAATTCTCAGCAAACTGAGACTATCCTACCTCTAAATGCCGGAACACAACAATTTCAGAATTATTGTTATGGCGACAGAATTAGATTAGATGGTGGTAGCTAGCCAGGCGGACTTAGACAAAGTCCTACCGCCAACCAAACCAAGCACAATACTGTACCCCCTGGGGATCAAACCCGGATCTGACATCGGAAGGCGTAGCACTATACCACGGAGGCGGTTAAAATGGCGGCTGGAGATCGCAGTGATGAAAGTAATATACTAATATAGGGTGTGGGGATCTAACATCTTACTATGGTACTTGCACAGCTTTCTACTTACACGGGAAACGAAACCATTGACAGGAAACACGGTTGACTGATAGGTCAGGATTTGTAAAATACCTCCTGGCTTGTACCACTATCATGCTCAAGATCGGCGCCAATCAGCTGTGCTTCGTTGGTGCTCTGGAGTCTCGATGTCTTCGATCAGCTTCCGGCAAGCTCGCTCCATCATGCACTTTTTTTATAGGGTATTCATTTTACACAGCGCCATCTAGCCCAGAACTAAGCATAGCTTGTAAAATGGGAACTAGATTACGGATAGAATACTTCAATACGTTTTTTTTAGATATACTTGTCATCAATACAATACAACACTCAAACATAGAACAAATATCTATATTCATCATACAAATATTTGTCCTGGGTGGGAATCGATTCCACAACCTACAGCGCAGAAGGCAGAGTTACTACCAACTGCGCTATGAGGCTTGTCACTTCATTTGTATTGTGACTTCATCCTTGCCCAGGTTTGCCCAGGCAAGCCTCGAGAGATTACCTATTTCAATTATAAACGACAGAAAACTGCATAGAGCAACCAGACCAGATGACCAGAAGTCTTCGGAGACGCTTGGTTTTGCCGCCACGTATCTCGTGTGCAAAGTAATTACCGCCGGTGTCTAAGATAGGTACTTTTTTTACATATTTTCAGTTCAAGTCTGGACTATATTTCACGAGCAACACTAAGGTTACCCTGGTAGAGGTTATAAGCATTATATACGCTTGTATTTGCTTATATTTTTGTACTATTTGGCTAATTTTATATATAGATGTTTGCTCTGTGATTGGGTGTTGTATTGTATGATATGTATGTATTAAAAAAAAAAAAAAAACATACGGGTTGAGTTTTTTTCCAGGGCCACTGAGGCCAAGTCAAAAACCGTGAGAGTTATCGAAAAGTCATGTTAGGAGTTACGTGCTCGATTTAAAAAAAAATAAGTTCTGGATTAAAGAAAATCAATATTCTTTTACAGGTTTTCTGGAAAAGTGAGTTTTTGAAAAGAATGTTTTTGCATTTATGTGTTTTTTTTTGATAATAAAAAAATAATGTATGATGACTATGTGCCCAAAGGTGTTGGAACGCTTTAAAAGTAAAAAATTTAGAAATTCAACTTTATGCATTTAGTAAAGGTTGTAGGTTTAGACTATGCGTAAGCTAAGGTATTAAATCCTCTTTTGCAGTATTTTTTGTTCGTGATGAGCTGAGATTGAATCGTCATCGCATTAAAAAAACGTTCGCTTTTTGTGATAATGCAGCTGATGGCAAGGCATGGATACCCTAATGGCTGAACATTTTGAATATTGTCGTACCTAACGTACAGTTGCAGATAGAAAAAAAAAATGTTCATAAAAAATTTCAGTATTGCTTATTGTCCAGTTTTGCTCAATGGTGATTACGTTGTGTAAAACTGGAGAATCAAGAAATTTGATCCATGACATAAAACCAACAGTATTCTAATTTTTAAATGTATGACTAATTCGGTTTTCAAACGCTAAAGTTGTATCTTCGCATTCGGAGATACCAAACTTTTGGAAGACGTTCTGGTTTTAAAAAGTTCTACACGAACAGCAAAAGTGTATTTAATAGCTACTGAAAATTTAAGAACATATTATTTTAATAAAAATTCTTTTGTAATAATTATTTTCTATCTGCAACAGTAGGGTGGGTACGACAATATTTAAAATGTTCAGCCATTAGGGTGTCCGTGCCATGTCATCAGCTGCGTTACCACGAAAAAGCGAACGTTTTTTAATCCGATGACGATTCAATTTAAGCTCATCACGAAAAGAAAATACAGCAAAAGTGGTTTTAAAAGTTTAAATTACGCATTAGTAAATTACGTCTGAACGTATAACCTTTACTAAATGCATAAAGTTGAATTTCTAAAGTTTTAATTTTGAAAGCGTTCCAACAACTTTGGGCACATAGTCATCATACATTATTTTTGTTTATTATCAAACAAAGAACACATGAAGGCAAAAAAAAATTTTTTTTCAAAAATTCACTTTTCCAGAAAAACTATAAAAAAAATTGATGTTCTTTAATGCAGAACTTATTTTTTTAAATCGAGCACGTAACTCCTAACATGACTTTTCGATAACTCTCACGGTTTCAGACTTGGCCTCAGTGGCCCTGGAAAAAAACTCAACCTGTATATGTATTCTATCTGTAAATATGCTTAATTGAGGCTAGATGGCGTTGTGTGAAATTAATGTCCTGTAATATTTATTTATTTAATTTGAATTATTATATTTATTGCACTGTCTTGTGATTAGTCACAATTCGTAAGTAAAAGTTGTAAGAGTACCTAGTACAACCATACCTATTTCGGCCGCCAAGCAGCACTGCTGTATTCCAGATTGAAGGGTATGGTTGCTGGTAAAATTACGGGCTTAACACCTCAAGCATGCCTCGAGTTGACGGACGCAATGCAATGCCGCGTAGGTCATGTTCATAGTGCATGTGATCTACGCAGTAGAGCTTGTTATAGGCAAGAGTTCCACTTATCCTCAGGTGGGCTGCTTATTTGTTCCGTCTCCAAACTATATAAAAAAGAACACAAGCCTCACAGCTCAGTTGGTAGTAGCTCTACCTTCTGCGCTGTAGGTTGTCGGTTCGATTCCCACCCAGGACCAATATTTGTGTGATGAATATTGATGTTTGTTCTGTGTTTGGATGTTGTATTGTACGATAAGTATGTATTTACAAAAAAGAACAGTATGTAATTATATATCCGTAATCTATTTCCCATATTGCAAGCTTTGCTTAGTTTGGGACTAGATGGCGCTGTGTAAAATTAATGTCTGTAGTATTTATTTATTTATTAATTCAGTGTACCTTCACTTACATCATACATACATAGCCCATTAATGACCACTACTGGACAAAGTCGCCTCCAAAATGGGAGGTTTTTGCCTTCTGATTGGTGATCCAAGTAAAGCTACTCAGCCATAGCTGACCCTTCATCTGGTAGTATCAAATTCGACTAAGCCTTACTCTTTCTATTGAAATCAAAATAATATGCAAATTATGTATTCAAAAGCATTATACAACTGCATCTTAATAAAACATGTTGATTTAAATTGATTGAAAAAGAAAAGCGCTGCAAACCTCGATGGGTATAGATATTATTTGGATTATTTGAATAAAGCGTGGACCCAATAGACGCAGAAGGCACAAGATTGAGAAAGCTGGCGTGCATTATAATATACCTTCTCGTAGCGTTATAGGTGGTTATAGGCTGAAGAAGAGAGTCATTTGGACGTGCCATGACATGAATTGAATAAACTAGAATAGAACAGATTTATTGCTCAGACTAATACGAAGAACTTATTTGTTGACCGAGCGAGCGAAGCGTTTCAGTTTCGAGATTGGCCATAAATGCTTTTGTCCGCTGTCTGTCTGTCGGTTGGTTTGTTCTCGCCTACAGGTTTTTCAACCGATTTTGATAAAAATTGGCATGTTCCTTGATTTATTAAACATTTTTAATCGATCGCGATTTTTGATCGGGAGGAAAATATTGGCGGAAAAGGGGGAAGTTTGCTGTAGCTTAAATTTGAAAGACACATTAAGGATTTAATTCCACACAAGATGTTGTGAAAAAGAAGGGGAGAGTGAAGGGGGAAAAGGGGATTTCTAATTTTGTTTTTTTTTCGGAAAATTTATACCTATGTTTACTAATCAGACTTCGCAGTCATCAGCCTTTGTAAGACAAATCCGTAAAAACCAGGTTCGATCTCCTCAGACCAAGGGAACGCGAGTAATCGCTAAAACTTATACCCTTATTTGACTCAAAAGTCGGTAGGTAACCGTACGTAGGTAAGCCAATGCAAGGTATTTTATTTTTTTATTAAGTTGTGTACAATAAAGAATTATATATTAATTTATATATATGTATTTATTATTCAAATTATACCTCTATTTGCTCAAAGGTCTAAAAGGAAAAGTGAAAGAGGAAAGCATCGGTTACTAGGCTCGTTAGTCAGCTGATCTCGGTCAAAACAAATGATTGAGTGACTGATGAGTTGACTAAATAGTTCATTTTGATAATTCTGCTTAGTCAACTGAGCCCGCTTTCAAAAAAAAAAAATTGCAGTGCTTATACCATGCAACGTGCCATCCAATGTGACTGTCCTTATTGTCACAGTGTCACAAGGTAGCTAGGTACTAGATAAAGTAAAACTACTTAAGAAAAAATTGCTGACATTGTCACAAGGTAGGTTAAGGTAGGTTAAGGTTAAGGTGTTCTCATCTGTTTCCGAACTAACCTTACGTTGACGTAAAAAACTTTTGGTGACAATTAGCAGGGTCGAGCTAGGCTCCCTCGCGTTGTTGCCAACTGTTGTGGGTGGATAAATATGTCGTTGCCGGAGCGCAATAAGATAGGTAGGTTTCAAAAGGGCCCTTCTAAGGGCCAAACAATCGGCCCTTCTGAGGGCCAAACAACAATCGGCCCTTCTCAGGGCCACTCCATCGGCCCTTCTGAGGGCCACCCAACCGGCCCTTCTCAGGGCCCCCCAAAAGGCTCTTCTCAGGGCCAGACGACGTCGTCGGAGGAATACGACTCCGAAATGGAGGGAAGCCGGAAGCGGCCGTCCTCCTCGCTCTTCGTGCCCGGGGGATTTGACTCGGACACTGAGACCGAGGGGACCGTCGCTGCCAAGGTGAACTCGTCCAGAAGAGGGAAGGGGAAGACTGCTAAGGCAGGCCCGTCCAGGACTGAGTTCCTGAGGCCTTCTCCGCTGCCGTCGGTACTAGCTGACGACGGGGAGCTTGATGTGGTCCTGCGAACTAGGCGATTTAAGAAAGGGCCGGTCGCTGCCATCGCCGATCTCGCGACTGACACCGGGAGTGATTCTGATCTCTCCGCGATGGTCGGCGATCTCAGCGCACTGAATGCCCAAGAACTGAGGGCGCAGGCGGGCGAAAAGCTCGCTTGCATTTTAGAGGTTGCCAAAAAGTCTGGTAACCTCAAGGGCGAGTTTGTCGGCCGCCTGAAGAGGTCTGCTTCGACTATTAAGGATGTAGTCGAGGCTCTGGCGAGCAGGAGCGAGGCTGAGGAGACGCGAAGGCTAAGAGCGGAGAACAGCCGCCTGCGTCTAGAGGTCGAGTCCTGCAAGGCGGAAGTGAAGGCACTGCGTCGCGGCTTCTCCGAAGCAAGGACGGAGGCGGCTACCACTGCCGCCGCTGCTGCTGCCGCCACTGGGAATCAGGCTCCACTGGCCACAGTGATGAGGGACGAATTTGCGGAGGAGTTGAAGAGCTCCTTGATCAACACGTTCGGACAAATGTTGAATGCCCGACTCGCGGGGATTGAGGAGCGTCTCCTGCCGGCCCCGGTGGTTCGGCCACCACTGAGGGCGGATGCCGTTAGGGCGGCAGTGGCTTCCGCGCTACCAAAGGCTCGCAACCCTGCCCCCAAAGCGGGGAGGAATGCGGCGCCGGTGGCTGGACCCTCAGGGATGCCTGCCCCCGCCGCCGCTTCCCAGGGAAAGACCTGGGCAGCGGCGGTGGGTGGAGGAAGGGGCAGGGGTGGAACCTCCTCCACCACTCCCCCGAAGACTGCTGCCCCTCCCACAGTGGCACCGGTGGCTGGCCCCTCCAGAGTGACTGCCGCCGCCGCCGCTCCTGCCCAGGAAGAGACCTGGGCAACGGTGGCAAGAAAAGGAAGGAGAGGGGCCAGGGGGAAGAAATCCACTGCTCCTCCTGCCTCTGCCCCATTGACTGGCGCGAGGCCGAAGCCGGTGGCCCCCCCGAAGCCTAAGGTGGCGCTGAGGACCCCGAAGTCCGCGGCTGTGGTGCTGCTGTTGCAGCCTGAGGCCGCGGAAAAGGGGGCGACTTACAGCGCCATCCTTCAGAAGGCGCAGGAGCACATCGATCTCAAAGAGTTGGGGATCGATGAGCTCCGCTTCCGCCAGACGGCCACGGGAGCCAGGATGTTGGAGATACCTGGTTCCCAAAACGGCGAGAAGGCGGACAGGCTCGCGGAGAAGCTCCGCGACGTCCTGTCCGAGGTGGCGACAATCACCAGGCCCGTCAAATCCACCGACGTCCGGATTACGGGCCTGGATGACTCGGCCACCAAGGAGATAGTGGCCGCAGCGGTGGCTAGGGTGGGGGGCTGTGAAGCGCGGCTCGTTAAGGTCGGGGAATTGCAACCCGGCCTCGGCGGTGCGGGCTCCACCCTGGTGTCCTGCCCGATTTCAGCGGCCAAAGCGCTGCTGACAAAGGGTAGGCTGTTGGTCGGGTGGAGCTCGGCGCGAGTGGTGGCCCTAGGGGAACGCCCCATGCGCTGCTTCAAGTGCATGGGGCTGGGGCACACTCGTCCTCAGTGCCCCTCGTCAGCCGATAGGACGAACCTGTGCTTCCGGTGCGGAGGCACAGGTCACCGGGCGGCCACGTGCGGAAGGAGCGAACCCCGCTGCGCAATCTGCGCAGACTCGGGGCGCCCTTCCGGGCACGTAATGGGGGGACGCAGTTGCGAACCCCCAAAGACTAAGGGAAAGGCCCCCGGGACCAGGGCCACCCCGGCTACCTGTCAGGCCGCCCCAGAGGAAGTCGCAGCCCCGGAGGTGGAGGAGGTGATGTCTGAATAATGTATCAAGCCAGACATCACTTCCTCCAGACGAACCTCAACCACTGCGCTGGGGCCCAGGACCTGTTCGTTCAGTCCCTGGCGCAGTGGAAGATTGACGTGGCGGTCGCCACGGAGCCGTACTACGTCCCACCCCAACATCCTTCCTGGGTTGGGGACGTGGACGGCTCCGTGGCCATTGTGAGTGGCGGCCTCCCCCTCTCAATCGAAGAGAGGGGTGCAGGTTTCGTGGTGGCAAAGTGGGAGGAGTATTCGCTAGTCGGCGCATACTTCTCCCCTAACAGAACCGCTGCGGAGCTGGAGGTCTTTGTCGACCTCCTAGCCGCAGCGGTGAGAAGGCAGGCCCCACGACAGGTCCTCCTTATGGGGGACTTGAACGCCAAGGCCCGGGAATGGGGCAACCCCTCCACTGACTCTCGAGGGGAGATTGTCAGGGAGTGGGCAGTTGCCACGGGGCTAACCCTACTAAACAGAGGGTCAGCCCACACGTGCGTGCGGTGGAACGGGGGGTCCGTGGTGGATCTTACGTTCGCCACCCCATCCACCGCGGCACGTGCCCGGGCCTGGAGGGTGTTGTCGGAGGTTGAGACTCTCTCGGATCACAAGTATGTGCGGTTCGAGATCTCCACCTCCGACAACCAGGGAGGGGAAAGCGTGGTGAGAGCGGATTTCCCGCGCTGGACGATCAGCCGCCTCGACACCGAACTAGCTGCCGAGGCGGCTATCGTCCAGTCGTGGCTTGCCGCTCCCACGCACCCGGAAGTCGACACCGCAGCGGGTCGCTTCCGGGAGGCGGTGACGGCGGTGTGCGACGCCTCCATGCCGCGGTCGCGTCGCCGCCCAGGCCGTCGCGAGGTGTACTGGTGGAGCTCGGAGATAGCGGATCTCCGAGCGGCCTGCACAGAGGCGAGGCGCCCGTACACCCGCAGTAGGAGGCGGCGCAACGGCCGGACCGACGATCAGCTGTCAGATGAGGAACTGACAGCTGAGCGCCGGCTGTATAGCGCGTATCGGGAGGCGAGACGCGCGCTACAGCTGGCCGTCGGAAGGGCGAAGGCCCAGGCCTGGGCCGAGGTCCTGGAGGGCCTCGACAGGGACCCATGGGGCCGTCCGTACAGGGCTGCCCGGAAAAAGTTCCGAGGCCAGACGGCACCGGTAGCGGAGACCCTGCAGCCGGAGCTCCTCGGCCGGGTGATGGGGGGGCTCTTTCCCCTCAACGACCCCCTCCACGCCCCGCCGACGATGGCACCGCCGTCCCTCTACGGGGAGGTGGTCGACCCCGCCTCGATCCCAGCCGTGTCGGAGGCGGAGATGGAGGTGGCCGTCGACCGGCTAAAGGGCAAGAGGACGGCGCCGGGTCCAGACGGGATCCCGGCGCGCGTCCTCAGGATTGCCCTGAAGGAGTTGGGGGAACAGCTTCGGGAGCTGATGGACGCGTGCCTTGCGTCTGGACGGTTCCCGAAGCCGTGGAAGGACGGGCGGTTGTGCCTGTTGCGGAAGGAGGGTCGAGACGTTGACTCGCCCTCTGCATACAGGCCAATCGTGCTGCTGGATGACACGGGAAAGATGCTGGAAAGGGTGCTGGCTTCCCGTGTCATACAGCACCTGGAGGGAACTGGGCCTGACCTCTCGCAGGCCCAGTATGGGTTCAGAGCGGGGCGGTCTACGATAGACGCCCTGCTCTGGTTAAAAGAGTGGACCCAGGAGGCGGTCCGGGAGGGAGGAAAGGCGTTGGCCGTCTCTCTTGACATAGCCAACGCCTTCAACAGCCTGCCGCACTCGACGATACAGGAGGCGCTCCGTTATCACGGAGTGCCTCTGTATCTGCGGAGGCTGTTGGCGGACTACCTCCAGGACCGCGAGGTCCTGGTGGAAGGGCGCGACGGGCTGAGGCACCGTCGCGTCGTCCGCGGTGTTCCACAGGGGTCGGTACTGGGACCGCTCTTGTGGAACATTGGCTACGACTGGGTGCTGCGTGGCACGCTTCCCGCCAATATGCGGGTGGCGTGCTATGCGGACGATACCCTGGTCGTAGCCAAGGGGAGGGACCTTGGGGAGGCGGTGCGGCTGGCTGCGTTGGGGACAACCCTCGTGGTCGACCGCATCCGCTCCCTGGGACTGGAGGTCGCCCTCTCCAAGACCGAGGCCCTGTTGTTTCATGGGCCTCGGGGGGGACCCCCTCCAGGAACGCGTGTAGTTCTGGACGGGGTCTCGATCCGGGTTGGGACCCAGATGAAATATCTGGGTCTCATCCTGGACGGAAGGTGGACTTTTGGGGCGCACTTCACCCAACTGGCCCCAAAAGTCCTAGGAGCCGCCGCCGCATTAGGGAGGCTGCTGCCCAACGTGGGTGGCCCGAGCGCCAACTGCCGCCGGCTATACTCTGGAGTGATCCGGAGTATGGCCCTGTACGGGGCGCCGGTCTGGGTGGACGCCCTCGGTCGCGCGAACATGACCCTGCTGCGACGTCCGCAGCGGGTCATAGCGACGAGGGCGATACGCGGATACCGGACGGTGTCCTGGACGGCCGCATGCGTCCTGGCCGGTGATCCCCCTTGGGGGCTACAAGCGGAGATCCTCGCCGAAGTGTACCACTTCGTGGCGGCGAGGAGATCCCGCGGGGAGCCCCTAGTGTGGGAGGAGGTCGGACGCATACGGCGGCAGGCGCGGGTCGCCCTGTTGGCGCGGTGGACGGAGGACCTGGCTCCGCCGGTCCCTGGTCAGTGGACGGTGGAGGCCATCCGCCCGGTCCTCCGGGAGTGGTTGCGGCGGCGGTTCGGGTCGCTGACCTTCCGCCTGGTGCAGGTACTTTCCGGGCATGGCTGCTTCGGAAAGTATCTGCACCAGATTGCGAGACGGGAGGCGACCCCGGCCTGCCACGAATGTGGGGCGCCAGAGGATACGGCGCTCCACACGCTGGAGGTGTGTGCCGCGTGGGGTCCCATGCGACACACACTTTCAGCGATACTAGGCCGAGACCTCTCGCTGCCGAGCGTGGTAAGCGCCATGCTCTGCGGTGAGAGTGAGTGGCAGGCGATGGTCTCCTTTTGCGAAGCGGTGATGACGCAAAAGGAGGCTGCGGAGCGGATCAGGGAGGACGACGCCCACTCTGACCCGCTCCGGCGTAGACGTGCAAGGGGACGGAGGAGGCGGTATGGCCGCCTTCTCGATCCCCCGTAGTGGGGCCGCTGGTAGGGGGTCGGGGGACTCCTTGCCGGCCTGCACGGCCCCACACGTCTGGGGGGTGGCCTTTGGGATAAGGTTGCCCCTCCAAAGGCGCTGAGTGGCCCGAGATATCTACTCGGGCCTACCGCCAGGGCGAGATGGTGAATGCTAACGCGACCCCATCTCGCCCTATCTCGGCGGCGGTCTGCTCCCCGTGGTGGTTTTAGCCGGTAAGAGTCCGGCATAACCCATTGCCTCCCCCGAGGCATGGGTATCCATGAGGATTTCCCCACGAAAAAAAAAAAAAAAAAAAAAAAAGGTTAAGGTTAAGGTAGGTTAGGTTCTAGATAAAGTAACACTTCCAAAGAAAAAAATATTGACATTGTCACAAGGTATAGTTAGGTACTAGATAAAGTAACACTTCTAAAGAAAAAAATTCTGACATTGTCACAAGGTATAGTTAGGTACTAGATAAAGTAACACTACTAAATAAAAAAATTCTGACATTGTCACAAGGTAAAGTAAGGTACTAGATAAAGTAACACTACTAAATAAAAAATTGCTGACACTGTCACAAGATATAGTTAGGTACTAGATAAAGTAACACTACTAAAGAAAAAATGGATGTACCTACTCATTCACAGACACTACTTCTATACAAACGCAATTATAAATGAAATGTACGTGCCAGCTTTCTGTATTGCATCTATATTAACTTCGCCAGAGCACAAGGCAAAGGTAAATGCTCAAATATTTCAAGTGTTACACTGAGGTTACCCTGGTAGAGCTAATTAGCATTATGTTCGCTCTTATTTGCTTCTGTTTGTGTTCTACTTGGTGAATTTGAAGTATTATAATTATTTGGTACATTTAGGTTAGTGTGATTATAAGACACAGTAAGTAGTAAGTATCAACCCATTAATGATCACTGCTGGACAATTAATGCTGGACGATTAATATGGGAACTAGATTACGGATAGATTTTAACCGCCTCTGTAATCTAGTGGTTCAACCCACCGATTTCAGATCCAGAGGTCCCGGATTCGATCCCCATGGAGAGTACAATATATTGTGCTTGGTTTGGTTGGTGGTAGGACTTTGATTAAGTCCGCCTGGCTAGCTACCACCGTCTTACCTAATTCTGTCGCCATAATAACAATTCTAAAATTGTTGTGTTCCGGCATTTAAAAGGTAAGATAGCCAGTTCCTCAGTTTACTGAGAATTCCGGGTGAAGTGCGCCTCCACCTTCGGCCTTATCTTAACTTGTGGAACCAGGTGAGATGAAGGCCAAGCGCTTAACAATTAAAAAAAAATTGAATACCTAAATAATTTTACTACTTAAATACTTTTTGTAAAAACATTCATACGATATGATACAACACCCAAACACATTACAAACATTATTAATCACACAAATGTTTATCCTGGGTGGGAATCGAACCCACAGCCTACAGCGCAGAAGGCAGAACTACTACCAACTGAGCTATGGGGCTTGTTTAATTTTTAGTAATTATCCATGCGAGTTGGACTCGCATTTGACCCGCCGGGTTGTATCGAAGCATAACACGAACGAGAGAGTATTATTTCGTGATCGCAAATCATGATATGGGTATTTAACGATACGCCATGTCGATACGCATCATAAAGCGACTCGAGCCATGAACAGCTCGTTTACTACTCGGTAAGCAGGATCCACGAAGTTATAGATATCCTATAAATATTCTAAGTAAACGAGACACCGAGTTTTTTTTTTAATAATTTTAAATTTTGCAGGACATTAATTTCACACAGCGACATCTAGCCCCAAACTAAGCATAGCTTGTAATGTGGGAACTATGATTACAGATGGAATACTTACATATATATTTTTTTATAAATACATACTTATCATATAATACAACACCCAAACACAGAACAAACATCAATATTCATCACACAAATGTTTGTCCTGGGTGGGAATCGAACGCACAGCCTACAGCGCAGAAGGCAGAGTTACTACCAACTGTCCGTCACACGACGCCGCTTCGAATCGTGTATTTAGTAATAAAGTTTTTATATTATATGTATGCTAGTTTTAGGCTATATATTTCTATGAGCAGTAGAATAAGTTAAATAAGATCTGTTACTTGTCTTTTGTTGCCTGAAATAAAATGTTATTATTATAATGTTTTATCTCGTCTGAGGATTCTCGATTGACTATGTACAAATCGGTGATAACTGGAGCACACGGGCTTAGGCCAAGTGTACCTCAGTATTTAGAACTGCATCAGGGAATGCGGTCTGCAGAAACCTCCGCACTATCCTGCAAGTGTTAAGGATGGCTGCTTTCTGTACCAACACGAAAGTATGTTTGGGCAAGTCTAGTAAGGATAGAGACAGTGAAAGTTGTATTGGGATAGCACCAGTCGTCGACAACACTATGGGGACTATTGAGACTGTTTGCAAACGCCACTTGCGGGTAATTTCATTTTTGAGGTCGATGTATTTGGATAGTTTCTCGGCACTCTCTGTAGGTTGTGTGTGTTGGCGATGGCGATATCAATAAGTAATGCAGTTTTATTATTAAGTCGCAGGAGGGCTTTTTAACAATGTAGCAAATAATGGTGACAATGGTGAATAAGATTTATTTAATACAACTACCAAGCGTATGAGGCGCTTGATGAGCCTCGCATACTTTGATAGATTAGTAGTAATAGTGTCTTTCTTTTATTTTGGTAACTTGAACATTTAGACTTTCATTTGCTTTTTTTTTTTATTTTTTTATTACCGTCTACATCACTACAGGACTGTTTACTTTTATATCATAACTTCATTATACCTATTTGCGAAATCTTACAATTAGCTCGAAGTTAACTTGTATTTACTTCGATTTTATTAGTTTTGTTAGCTGTATTTTTCGAAAAATTCTAAAATTCAATAAAACATGCAATAATGCTTCACTTATAACTAATAAACAATGTAATAAAATCATAGAGGTCAATTTTAACATGTCGAAATAAAACTGAATACAAATTAACAATCAATAAATTAACAACATTAAAATATAACGCTTGAACAACAAATTATCAACATTTTTTTAATTGTGCGACGGAGAAGCGCTTGGCCTTTAAGCTTAGGCCGAAGGTGGAGGCGCACTTCACCCGAAATCCTCAACAAACTGAGGAACTGGCTATCTTACCTCTAAACGCCGGAACACAACAATTTAATAATAGGTAGTTATTATGGCGACAGAATTAGGTAAGAGGTAGCTAGCCAGGCGGACTTAAACAAAGTCCTACCACAAACCTTTCTTTTCATCTTTGCATTTGAGTTATAATTCACTGACGCATGAAAACGAATAATTTTATGGATCAATTTACAAAAAATAACACAATTAAATCTTACTTTAGATTATGCTTGTATATAATTTGTGTCATAGCTTCATTTGCATCTTAAAATTAGGAAGCGATAGTTAATAATCATAAATTATTATTATTATTAGATATACTTACTTACATTTTATACAACGAGATCTAGCCAAAGATTGTTAAATGGGAACTAGATTCTGGGGAATATGAATTCATAACATTATTTGTAAATCCATCTTGTACTGAACAAACAGATTCACACACAATGCTTGTCACAGATGTTTGTGATTCGAACCCACAACCTATAGCGCTAGGCAAGGTACTACCAACCAGGCCAGTGAAGTTAGTATCTATTTATTTACTAACAATCAAATTTTTACGCACTACCACGCAATGAATGCTCGGTGGGTAGATTATTTATTTCCCATAAGCCACATAAGTTTCCCATAAGTTTACAGTAGCCCAATTTGTACATTTTAAATAAAGCCGATCTAGTAGGTACTATGAAAGTTATTGCTAACAATTAGTACCTATGAATGTCCGCTGATATGGCAGAGAATCAAATATATTTTAGTTAATAAGTACCTACTAACTTCTAATTCTAAGTTTTACTACCTTTGTATAGGAAATTTGATTTTTAGTAGTTCGTTTTTTCTAAATTTACACTTTGGACCTGGACGTCTAAATAAATTAATTAGATTAATTACTATGTAATATTTTCTAACTTTACATTTCAGATTTAGTTGTCCAAATAAATAAATTTGATAATATACTATTTGATCATCATAACTATGTAATTTGTCTAAATTTTATAATTCTGCTGATGACTTCATTAGCATGAGAAATAAATCAATTACCTATATCAAATAGATCAGCATCAATCCATAATATAAATACTCACACAATAATCACGACATTTCCCGTGAATCCAACGAAACGTTTCGGTACAACTTTCATTCAACACAAGGCTTGATCCACACACGATTGCACTGAGTTTTGAACTCCACAACACAACTCGCGAGTCACGATACTTGTGAAAGTTTCCGGGAGCGATGGCAACCGTGCACACTCCGCGCCCGTCTGCTCGGGAATGGCAGTGACTGCTTAGCTTGATACAACACCGCCCTCTTTCGACGACTTTATTACATTATAACATTATTTTGATTGTAAAAAAACGGGTATTTATCGCGTATTTTTATTGTATGACGGGGAAGCGCTTGGAGTTCAACTCACCAGGTTGTATGTAGGCGGAAGCGCAGTTCACTCGGAATCATCAACTGTCTGAGGTACTGGCTATCTTACCTCTAAATGCCGTAACACAAAAAAACTGATAAATGTTGTTAGGACGACAGACTTAGGTGTGGTGGTGGTAGCTAGCCAGGCGGACTTAAACAAAGTCCTACCACCAGCCAAACCAAGGACTATATTGTACTCCCCTCTGGATCTATCACCGGTGGGCAAACCACAAA
The DNA here is from genome assembly GCA_951394065.1 of Venusia cambrica. Taxonomy (NCBI): domain Eukaryota; kingdom Metazoa; phylum Arthropoda; class Insecta; order Lepidoptera; family Geometridae; genus Venusia; species Venusia cambrica. The sequence continues at coordinate 2,863,891 of OX596044.1, read as the reverse complement.
ACCACAGAGGCGGTTAACACTATTTTACATATATTTATTCTGATGTATCGGCGGGGTTGCATCAGCCGATGTCGCGGACAGTTTCAAGTAAAATACGCGATAAATATCCGTTTTTCAGAATCAAAATAATGTGTTTTTATTGCGAAAGTTTAAAAATTACGATTGACATTAAATACATATTTTTGTTGCTTTAAATGTATGTATCAAAGTCAAAGTCAAAGTCAAATATATTTATTCAGTAAGATTTTTTAGGATTACTTTGAATCGTCAATTCTACCGCCTGTTCGGAATCGCGGCCAGCACACAAGGAGAAAGGCAAGAACCTCGGGCTAGTTTTTTTGTATATATCTTCGGTTCCGACTCGTATCATTTGCCTACTTTTATTGCCATCAAGCAAAAGCGGGATGACATCGGCTGTAATGACAAAAATGCTGGTGACAAAGCAAAGTCCAAAACTGGAAGTCAAAGAGACTTAAATGTCATGATTACCGTGAGTTTCCTGTGTGATTGGGTTTTACAAAAATTCCTCAATAATAAACTTGATGTTCATTCTCAAGTTTCAAGCTCCGACCGATATGAGGTCTCGAAAGTTGAGAACAGACATTAGTAATGTACTCAAGGTATACTGTATATAAATAGTTAGTATTAGTACCTAATTAAACACCTGTTAGGTAAAATGCGGCTATAAATTGGAAGGTATACCGAACCTATCACGGTATAGTTATATAGTTTCGGTGTGGGTTTCGGTATGATAAGTGTATGGTTGCCGGTGAAATTACGGGCACACGGGGCTTAACACCTTTAATGCCACCAGTTGATGAAGTGAAGCGTAGGTCAAGTTATTTGTGGATATAACCTATGTCTATTGTGATGAGACAGAATAAGCAAACAAAGCCTTACTGTGGTAAGGCTTTGTTTGCATGTTGTGTGCCTATGTTAATTTATGCCATGCCAATAAACTAATTGATTTATAATTGATTTTCTTCAGAAATCTAGAAATGATCTTGCTAGTATTCTGATAAGAATACTGTAAGCTATGTTATTTATTTAAATTCTTCTGAGCTAACCTTAATATCAAAATAATGGTTAAATTTACTGAGTTTAAAAAAAAATAAAGAAAGGTTTCATTGAGCGGTCGTGAATAAAAAAATACGTATGCAAAACATACATATAAGGTTTAATAATCACACATTGATTTAGTTAGGTTACCTTACGTATACTACAGAAAAAATCTATTTGTATTCTATGTATTCACAATTTATTTTTATACGTACGACAGAACGATAGTACCTAGTGCCTAACCTTGTCTAGACAAAAATATTAATAATTTACTTCAATATTTGAAAATTACGATTTTAGATGGCGGCGACAGTAGCCTGGTAACCTTGTAAGATACTAATAGTCACAATAACCTATTGACCGTTCAATATCCACCTCATTCATTCATTCATTCATTCAATACCCGACCTTAAGTGTCGGATATGGAAAATTATGACGTTATCATCATAAAGATGTTATCATCCTAATTTTCTATAGCCTACAATTAGGTCGGTTATTGATCGATTAAAATTTCAAACAATAAAATATATATTGTTACGAGCTGGGGTTCGTATGAATTAAAAGCAACCGGTTATTACTCAAAATAAGACACGTTTATTCAGCACCAAACTAATTACTCTCAAACACAGTACAACACTACTTAGTTATAGTACCGTTTCACTAAACACTGATTTCGCACTCAAATATCACTTGATGTTAACTCGCTGTGTAGTAATCGAATACTGACTTGCTTTTTTTTTATGAAAGGACAATACGCTGGCCTGGTTCTGAACCTGGGCGGCAGCTTTGCGCGGACCTGGCTGGCGCTGAAGGCGCGAGCCCAATGATTTTAGAGGCAACAAGCGCAAGGGCACCACTTAGGTACGGACCTCGGCTTGGGCTGTTGCCATTTGATGGGGAGGATAGGAATGGCCGAAGGCGATACCGAGGGTAACGCTTTGAAGCGGAAAGGTTCATCGACTCCGCCGGCGGAGTCGGTGTATCTGTATAGTGTTTTCTCTGTGTGACGAGATAGTTAATGAATGGATGCCGTCAACTCCGGGCTTGCGGTGGTGAGTGGGTCATCCGGGTCTCCAAGAACGTGTCTTGGCCTACGGAGGGACTGACTTACTTAAGAATAACGCGTCAATTTATATCCAACTCTATCGAAAGTTCTAGTGAACGCGGGAATGGTCGCGCTGCTTACTGTTGCGTAATCTGGCACGACGGTCATAAATCATCCTTTTGTGTTATTGATAAATAAGTTGTTATTGTCTTATTTTCTAGGAAGTATGCGAAGGCTCGCGAATATTCTAGACGTTTCTGACTGGCGTAACAATGTTTTAAATTAAAATATACATAGCACATGGATGGGTATACGAATAATACAAAATACTATCAAAGCACTTGGGTTCTTAACTTCTACGAACTAACAATTTCAAAGTAGTGAACTAGAATGTCAATCGGAATAGTCAAATTTTGATGACCTTAAACAGAACTTTATTACCCCTAAATGTTTTAAGAAATCCAACGAAATCAATAATAAAGACATTGTTTACCTTTTAAAAAAAACGATTGCACCTGCGAGGATTCACCTCTAATCACTAAGGGCGTGGATCTTATGAGGATCCCCTACTAGGAGGTAGTCAAAGGCACGTCCAAACTTACGTTCGGAACATGCCAACGATTTGCAAGTAGGTGCTTAATTTTTTTTGCTGTTTTTTATGGTTCCATCCCTCCGATGACAAAGCGGAACCCTTTTTAGGTCACGCGCGACGAGGTCTGTGTCTATCTGTCTGTCTGTCACAAAAGTGTCACAGAATTTTGAAAACCCGGAAAGCACCGGCTCCCCACGGACCCACGGTCTCAACTCCAAAAGCCTTAAATTGTAGAGTCTATAATACCAGAAATGGCTTAGCCTCAGCGATCATATCTTTCACGATACTGTAGCATTCACTTTGAAATTAATTATGTTATAGTTCAGGATTGATGCTAGAACGCTAGTGTTGGAAAACATAACATTTTCTCGATAGAATAACAATACAAAGTTGAATTTGAAACAAAAATGTTCGCCCTTCAATAAATACGCCCAATTAGGCCTTCACACTTCGTACAGTAAATAAAAACAGTATATAATCTGCTATAAAGTTATCGCTCTGTGTTTCTGTGTTTTGATTTTCAAAATAATTATTTGTTTTACTGTAAAAAAATACCTTCAGGATCAAAAAGTGGAATTCTCATAAAGTTGAATTCCCAGAATGTATAATTTCCCATACTGTTGATTTATTTTTGATTCGCAAAATGTTGAAATCTTAGAAAATAAAACGTTGAAATTCGCGCGTAGCTCTGTCATCTGGTGGTCATAAGCGCCGAGGTTGAGCGCACAGCATTGTCACCTTTATTATAACTACTTCTTAGTTCGAAACTAGAGTAAAGTTGCGGTGAGTTATCTTTCTAATCGGAGGTAGCATAGGCCGTTAAGTACCTACTATAAAATAAGGTCTTAGAAGGTTTTTTATTTCATTTATTATATAATTAAGATGGGTAGCTCTACATAGGCTTGTCTAACTTTAGGCTAGGACCAGGATGCGGTGTAGGATGGAGAAGCTTGGATCACCAGCGCACCAACATCGTTTTTCTCAAGAATCTTTGTTCTTTTAATTATCACGTCATTAACAAAAAGCTGTGTTTATGTAAAATTCCGCTCATTCGTGCGAGTACGTATTATTGGGATCACTCTAATTTTGCGCAACTAGGGCTCAATTCTGCACATGGATGTCGTAAAAGCCGACTAAGGGATCTCACCAGAAAAGGGCAGCAACTTCATTCTGTGTATTATCTACACCTTCGCTGCGATCACAAACCCGCCTGCCAAGCGTGATACTTATAGCAAAACCCTCCAGCATTGTTGGAGGCTCTGTCCAGTAGAAGACACTAATGGGCTGTTGACGTGATGTGATGCTACCTTTTAAAATCCGTTGGGTTGGAACCCTCGTTAGAACGTCATAGAATAAACTCGCGATTCCCACAATTAATAATAATAATAATAAATTTATTTATTTCATTTTCAAGCACTTAAACTACACACAGTTAACAATTTAAAATTACTACAATTTGTAAATTTATAGCGATGGCTTGATAAACAGGGGGTTAGGGCTACAACATCTACACTAAGTTGTTAGACTTGTGTCGTAGATACTGCGTTCCTTCCAGATATAGTATTTAATTATGCCACAGTATTAATAAAAGTTCACAATAAATCAATTAATTATTTTTTATCTTGTAATAAGTCTGGGTGTATAATTAGAAAATCATAAACTGCTATAATTACATTTACATTGTTATAATTGAATAAATTACAAATTAAGCTTAATAAAGTAGATATATTTAGGGCAAATTATTACTACGCTTTTCAAGTTTAAGCTTTAAATAGTTGCCAAGTAAGTATTATAGTAAGTTCACCGCCGAACCACTAGACCACAGAGGTCTAATGCTTCGGCGGTGATGCTTAATTTGGTTGGTGGTAGGATTTTGATTAAGTCCGCCTGACTATCACCATCTTACCTAATTCCGTCGCCTTACAATTCTTAAATTGTTGTGTTCCGGCATTTAGAGGTGAGATAGCCAGTTCCTCAGTTGGTTGAGGATTCCGGGTGAAGTGCGCTTCTACCTTCGGCCTTATCTTAACTTGTAACTAGGGAGATGAAGGCCTACATCAACGTTGCACAATAAAAAAATATATGTTTTAAACTTTTCAAGTTATACCATCATTTCAAGAAATCTGTAAGCTACCTAACTATAGATAAGATAGGCTGGGCTTTCATTATTTTTTATAATCGATGGGTTAGCTCAAGACACAGCAAGGATGAGGTCTAAGATGGAGAGCTTTCTCAAAAGGCACTGGCTCCCGCGCACCAAGGCACACGGGAAACCGTTTGACGTTTGTTGGTGATGATTCTTGTTAAGGCCAATTTGCAGAGTCTACAACATAGACGGCGGGTTGCCAGGCTGTCTGTGTTCTATAAGTTCCACTTCGGCGAGTGTGCGCACGATATCTTTGACCTAATCCCTCCATCCCCTTTCCACCACCGGACTAGCAGACGTACGGCTGGCTACAGCCCGTACCTTGTAAATGTTCCATTGTGCCGAACACATCGTATCGCCTCTACCTTTATCATTAATACTGGTAAAGAATGGTATTCCTTGCCTTCGTCTTTTTTTCCGCACGAGTACAATCTTGGAGTCTTCAAGTCCAGAGTAAATAGGTTCCTTTTAGGCAATTGCTTGGCCACATCTTTACTTGTTTTACATGTAAGATGGTGGTCAAACGCTTGACTCACCAATAAAAAAAATAAAAAAAGACACCGGACCTCAGCAGGTCGCCAGATGGACCACCAGGTCATACCACCGTATTGTAATCATTCAGCCATAACCGGTATCAAAAGCAAGCGATTTCGTTGTCCGGGGTACCACTAGGAGATATAAATACATTATGATGTTCTAAATCTAACCAAATACAAATAAAATTCAAGGTGGCACGGTCACGGCTGGCGCGCGCCACCGCCGCTCGCGACAGATGCGATCCATATCACCTGGCGTTGAGCACGCGCGCGCGCACCCCATTCGTCACCCTCGCCAACGCACGAATCAATATGTTTATCAGAGTTTACACGCAACTTACTATCTATATCCTTTTCTTGACAACAGAACGCCCACATAAACTAACTAGCCTCTGTGATCTAGTGGTTCATGCCACATATTTCAGATCCAGAGGTCCCGGGTTCGATCCCCATGGGGAGTACAATATATTGTGATTGGTTTGGTTGGTGGTAGGATTTTGTTTAAGTCCGCCTGGCTAGCTACCACCATCTTACCTAATTCTGCCGCCATAATAACAATTATAAAATTATAGTGTTCCGGCATATAGAATTAAGTTAGCCAGTTCTTCAGTTTGTTGAGGATTCCGGGTGAAGTGCGCCTCCACTTTTGGCCTTGTTACCAGATGAGATGAAGGCCAAGCGCTTCCCCATCGTACAATAAAAAAAAAAAAAAACTAGCCTCGCACACAATTCAGTTCGTAGTAGCTCTGCTTTCTACGCTGAGGTTGTGGGTTCGATTCCCATCCTGGACACACATTGTGTGATGAATGAAATGAAATGAAAATATTTTACATCTTTAAACAAAACTGGATAAATTAAAATATACGGACGGTCATATCGCTTCGAAACGTGACAACTATTTATACTAGACAACCTTTGCATGGAGAGGATTTATGGCTAGACAGGTTATTTATGCACAAATTAATAAGGGCTCAGCTAACTTTACCATACTTTACATTTAATACCTACATAATAAGTTTTACATTTTATACATACACAATATATAAACGTATATATAAAAAAGGTATCTAACTATTTTAAATATATAAAGATCGTTAAATAATTAAATAGATTTAGACGTACCGTCAGTTTTATGTTTCCTTATTATTACAACACCTTCTTTTACTCAACAGCTTTTCTTTACACATTGGATGTGAAGAAAACATTAAAATAATGCTCGACCACTATTTCAAATGAGCGTTGTAAAGTATTAAGTAGGTAATAAAGCCCACTGTAACCTACGTATTTTCCAGGAAAGGGAAGCTTACAAAGCAAAAGGCCGCCGGACAAGGTGTCATCAATGTAATTACTCGTATGAATGCTGCAGATATAATGACTTTATCCCCTTGATCAGACCACAATACTAGGTACTATACTAAGCACAATACTGTGACCACAGTACAAAGAACACAGATCAAATCAAATCAAATCAAATCAAATCATTTATTTGCGATAATACATATGATAGTGTGTAGGTCTTAAAACATACGATTGTAAATGTACTCAGCCTGCATGCAGGCGTGCAAATATTAAAAATGTCATGCTAACGTCAATTATTACAATTATTTAATACAATTAATTATTACAGTTATATGATAAATATTCGTCAAGGCTATAAAAACAATTACACATTAACCATTCGCTTATTTTTTCCATTTAACATTTTAATTTCGTCAGGTAATTTTTAAAAAAAAAATATACACATATTATAAACATTTCTCTTATAAATGTCTTTAGAGCAAAGAGGTTGATACATAAGGTTAACTAACCTGGCCCGTTTTTGCCTTGTTATTACATTATTTCGTGTTGTAACATAGTGTGGGAAAGTTTTCAAAAAAAAAACACAGTACAAGATAACCAGTAGGTAATAACTAGCTTTGCCTGTTTATATTTAGTAGGTTGCTTTGCCTTCTGCGCTGTAAGCTGTGGGCTTGAATCCAGACCGGAACAAACATTTGTGTGATGAATATTGATGCTATTCTGTGTCTAGGCTTTGTATTTATATGATAAGTAGGTACCTATGTTATTCAAAACAAAGTAGGTCTGTATGTCTTTTAACAAGACTCATGGGTCAGTTGGTAGTAACTCTGCCTTCTGCGCTGTAGGTTGTGGGTTCGATTCCCACCCAGGACAAACATTTGTATGATGAATTAAGATGTTTGTTCTGTGTTTGGGTTTTATTTTTATGATTAGTATGTATTTATAAAAAGCCAGTTGGGGCTAGATGGCGTTGTGTGAAATTAATGTTCTGTAATATTTATTTATTCTATTCGTAATATTTAGTTCCCGTATTACAAGCTTTGCCTAGTTTTGGGTTAGATCGCTTTATTTGAAATTAATGTCCGGTCCTGTAATTTATTAGAACAAGTGGTCGTTCTATGGTCGAAATTCAATAGTTATTAGAACAAGTGGTCGATGTGGTCGCTCGGTGGGCCACCAACCACCAATCAAACCAAGCACAATATTGCGCCTCCTCAGGATCGAACCTTGGACCTCTGGATCTGAAATCGGTGAGTAGGTAGACCACAAGACCACAGAGACTGTTAAAACGTGAAACTTGAATACGTGATGAGGTAACTCAAAATAACAAAAATTACTGATGAGTTATTTGATTTTCAAAGTATGCCAATGTGGTGGCCGTGATATGGTGAAATGGTTTATTCTGAACAACTTTAGCCCTGCTTTAACATGCCGTGGCGGTCGCGGCTTATGAATCGACCCCTCCAACGCAGCCCACGGTTGTCGTAAAAGCCGACTAAGGGATCTCACCAGAAGAATGTATTATCGACACAAAGGTGAAGATAATACACAACGATCACCAATCCAAGATGATGATCAAGAGTGATTATGGCAAAACCCACCAGCTTTGGAGGAGGCTTTGTCCAGCTGTGGACACTAATAGTGACATCACTATTAGTGCCCACAGCTGGACAAAGCGACAAAGCAAAGTGGTTCACACCACACGAACAGACTTGTTTACATAAACAAGTCTGTTCGTGTGGTGTGAACCACTTTAGACACATTTTTTTTACATGTAGGTATTTATAATCAAACAAAATGTCTTGATAGTCGTTACTAGCTATGAATGTCATTACTGTTAGCGTATTTTGTAAACATTATTAATAAAATAAAATAAAACTTATATTTTAAATTCAATTTACTATTTCGTGAACTAGAAGAGCAGAATACATCTTAATATTTTGTAAATTTGAATAAAAACATAAACCTTAAAAAAAAAGTCAAATGATTTTTTTTGTCAAAAAAATACTTCATTTCCCAAAAAAATCATTTAGGCGCTTTAGCATTTTTACCTTTCCACTGACGATATACGACTACTGTTTTTGTTGTTGCTTGGACGCCGGCCTTGTCCCACTCCGACTGGCTTGCTCGGTTATGGTTCGGACGGCCAGCTGTTCTCTCAAAGTCACAACAGCTTGGACTAACCAATCCGTGCATTATGAAAGCCAATGTCTCTGTGATATCAAATATAACCGGCCAACCATACACGCTCACCGAGGGTTCCGACTAACATTGCATGGCAAAAAAATGTTTTCATCTAACCCCCTTTCATTATTTGACAAGCCTCATAGCTCAGTTGGTAGTAACTCTGCCTTCGGCGCTGTAGGCTGTGGGTTCGATTCCCATCCAGGACAAACATTTGTGTGATGAATATAGATGTTAATTCTGTGTTTGGGTGTTGTATCATATAGTACGTATGTATTTACAAAAAGTATTTAAGTATTCTATCCGTAATCCCATATTACAAACTATGCTTAGTTTGGGGCTATATGGCGCTGTGTAAAATGAATGTCCTGTAATATTTATTTATATTTATTTATTTCAGGGTTCCGACTAACATTGCAAGGCAAAAAAATGTTTTCATCGAACCCTCTTTAATTATTTATTTTTATTATTGTTATAGCAGTAATATAAATTCATACTCTATGAAATTTCAACTGTCGCTGGCCTTGCTCAGATCGTATCGGTTTGGGACAACAAATGAAAATTACCACATTTAATATTATATCCACTAGTTAAAATGTCTAGAACTCAACATGGCCATTTTTAACAGTAGTTATCTACTCTACTAATATCTACTATAATTTAGTATTACCCACCTTGAAAAATCAACATTTCTGAAAATGACCACATTTTAAATTAATCACCGTTTCCCCGAACCGGCCGATACATTTACTTTTGGGAAGGGACTAAAATGGTAAGACTGACACCTAACGTCTAGAATTATCGAAAACAAAATAAAATGTTTCATATTTTTAACCGAATTTCAAAAAAAGGTGGAGGTTCTCAATTCGTCGTTTTTTCATGTTTGTTTCCCGATTACTCGAAGACGCCTGGACCGATTTTTAAATTATTTATTTGCTTTAAAGGGTATCACAGGCTTCACAGGTGGTCCTGTTGACATCAGGTCAGGATCTGATGATTGGATCCTGGAAAAATCGAGGGAACTCTTCACATATTACATGCGCACTTGAAGTGATTTGGGTATTTTTAGCTTTGGAATACTTATACCAGGTGATCCTATCATCATCAGTTCAGGATCTGAGGATGCGATCCTGGAAAAATCGAGGGACTCTTCACATATTACATACGCACTTGAAGTGATTTGGGTATTTTTAGCTTTGGAATACTTCCCAGGTGATCCTATCATCATCAGTTCAGGATCTGAGGATGCGATCCTGGAAAAATCGAGGGAACTCTTCAATATTGGCACACTTGAAGCTATTTGGGACTCAAAGGTAAAGAAAAAACGGACCCTATATAGAATCATGCGTCTGTCTGTCTGTCCGTCTATCTGTCATCAAAATAATTGGAAAAGATACGTAATCCCAGGTAACCGAAATTGTATCATATTTTTCATTGTGTTCCGGCATTTAGAGGTACCTACCATAGGTTCTTCATTTTGTTGAGGATTCCGGGTGAAGTGTGCCTCCACCTTCGGCCTTATCTCAACTTGTTACAAGGTGAGATGAAGGCCAAGCGCTTACCCGTCGTACAATAAAAAAAAAAAAAAATGGTTAAGATTTATAGGTTAAAGAACCGTATTCATAAGACAGACAGACGGACGGACGGCCGGTAGCGGATGCTTAGTAATAGGGTCCGAACTCTTAAAATGGCCGGACGGGAGCGCGCGCGGAAATTACTTCATACATTTTATTTCGACAATCGATTGCGTTATTCCACGTTTTATGACAATACATGCGGCAAATTGAGGGTGATTTATCACCCGTTTAACAGGAAATAAGTGCACAATGTTCTGTTAATGGACTGAGCGATGATGTCAAGCTTTTACACGCCCATGTGGTGGATATGATAATTATGTAAAAAAAAATTAAAAAATGTAAAAATATTTATTAGAATATTTAGGTGACAATATATCACAAGGCAAATGGAAACAGAAATATAGTAATGGTCTTATTGTAGCGCCTTCATCGCACCTGCTGGCCTTGCTTAGCTCTGTTTTATTTGGGTTTCAATCGGTTTCAATAAAAATGGCGACTTCTCTTTAACTTCGCAATGAAACCCAAAAAAATATTAAAAACAGAGCCGCCATTTTGATTCAAACCAAAATGAAAAAGAGTTAGGTAAACGTGTAAATAACAGGTGAGATAAAAACTAGCACTTACTGTCGTACAATGATAAAAAAGCGGTAGATTATGCCTCAGCAATTCAATAATGTCTCCTTAAGTATACTTAAATAAGGAGACATTCATTCAGTTTGAGGAGACTCAAACGATAAGACTGCCCATTGTACTATTGTTAGCTTTGTTTTATATATTTTAACCACCTATGTGGTCTAGTGATTCTGTAATTGTTTATGAAATAAATGAAATTAAATGAAAGGTCCCGGGTTCGATCCCCAGAGAGGGTGCAAATTTTGCTTGGTTTCATTGGTGATAAAACTTCGCCTGGCTACCATCTTACATAAGTCTGACGCTATAACAACAATTACAGGACAGGACGTTACAGGACGTTAATTTCACACAGCGCCATCTAGCCCCAAACTAAGCAAAGCTTGTAATATGGGAACTAGATTACGGATAGAATACTTATATACTTTTTTTTTTTAAATACATACGTACTATATTATACAACATCCAAACACAGAACAAACATCTATATTCATCACACAAATGTTTGTCCTGCGTGGGAATCGAACCCACAACCTACAGCGCAGAAGGCAGAGTTACTACCAACTGAGCTATGAGGCTTGTTAATTCTCAATTGTTTTGAGCCGGCACTTACAGGTAAAGTAAGTTCCTCAGACTGTTAAGGATACCAGGTGAAGTGCGCTTTTCCATATCATAATTGGAAACGATTTTGGAAGTTGAAATAAAGGTCAAGCGCTTCCCCTTGGTATAATAAAAAAACATTTCGTGTTCAAAAGTGTCCAATAAAGATTTTTCAAATTGATTCAGGCGTCATGTTGATTTCAATGTAGAAACAGAAAAGTGTTTGACAGCAAATCCGCTAAGATCCTCTGAAAAAGAAAAATCGGCACGTGTTTCACCTCTCCACGAGACATCCTCAGGAAATAGCCATGCTGCTAAATTGACGAGCGTCCGGCCTTTGTGCTGTGGCTCCAATCGCATCGCTGCAAGATCTTGCATCTTTGAACCTGTTATTATTTTGAATAAACTTTCAAAATGTATTTATTTGTATGGCATTATTAGCACAACCGTTCGCAATGTAGTTGTCTACTTACAAAGTAATCTTAAGCTGCGGAATCCATGGGATTTTAGATATGAAAAATAACTTTCAAAATAATATATAGGTAGGTACGTACTATACAATTCAACTATGTACAAAGGAAGCAGTCGGATTAGGACCATTAAAAACGTCCTATAGATAACTTAACTATTCCAGACCAGTACGAGGACGGAAACGCGCCTAAAACACAGACTGCTTTGCCACGCTGAATAGCTATGCTAATTCGCTGGTCTAAAAAAGAGCCAGCCGTTGGGACTCGTGAAGTAACGTTTTATTTTGTTTCAAAATGTTTGTCTAATGGGAACGAAACGTGTGCCGAACGTAAGTTTAGACGTGCCTCTGGATACCCCCTAGTCCGTAGACCCTCATAAGATCCACGCTCTGAGCAGGATTAGATGTGAATCCTCTAAGGGGAAAATATCGTGACTGACCCGGTAAATATAATAATACCCGGTAAATAATAGAATTCTATAACAGTCGGTTTGTGACACTCATGTGATCAACTTGAAAACAGATAGACAGCCCAGGTTAGGTAATGTACGTGGCACTAGTGTGCCGTTACCTATTCTGGGCTCAGAAAAACTCAGCCTCAAAAGCTTAAAATATTCTATGTGTTACGTCTAGGCTTTTAGTCGTATGTAGCATACCTACAGGGAAGGCGCCCGAAAGCTCACAGAAAACCTTTTAATCGGACGTTACTTGAAGGCTATCTGTTTCAGAATTTAGTTCTATCGAAGCAAGAAACAACTCTGTAATTTGTGTCAACCTCCATTAAGTTCACATACAAATAAGTTGTGAACAAAGTTTGGGCCCCTCGGGGTTTAACTGTCAGAGGTCCCGAGCACTGAAAGCATCGTTTATAAATGTTTATCGTTTTATATGTGTTGTAATTGTAACTAATACCTAGAAGTAAAAACAGACTTACGACTTTTTCCCTCACCTCTTATACACCTCTTATGACAAAACTTTAACTGGCAGATAGCGGATTTATTTAAGAAGTAGCCTAGGTTACTTTTATTTTCGAAAAATCGTAAATAATAGTGTTCCGCGTAAAAAATAAGTATAATGGTAACGTGTTATCTAGTCTACCTGAGTAAGCAATAAACAGTATACTATTTGTTGAAATAAAACGTTGAAGAAATGCAAACGTGTGAAGTAATAGCTGTGTCATGCCGACTCGACATTTTACATGGAGGGGAAAAAAAAAGAAAATTTTCTTTTTTGACAGCCTTATCAATAGTGACAACCTATGCGTAAGTATCAAGCATCACAGTGACAACATAAGAAACATGAATGGTTGCGTTATCTTTATCCATATATTATAGTATTCTATTCATATAGTGTTACAATTAAGTAGTTTTATCCGACGTAAAAATACTCAGCTCTGTGTTAACTTTATTGATATTTTAAATAATTCAGCTATTAGGGTTTTAATCAAATTTTTGTATTTCAAGTGACTGCACTTGGCCGCTACATTTACAATTATTATTATGACACAAAAATTCACAACCCACGGCGGGACTCGAACCGCGCTTTAGGAAGAGGTGCGGATTCGAGTCCCGTCGTGGGTTTTGCATTTTTGTGTCATAATAACATTTGTAAATATAAGCTATTGTACCGCTGCGCCCGCGGCGGCGTTGGCGTTTCCTCAAAGTGGAATTTAAACCTTACTTGAATATGTTTTTTTATTGGGTCAGCCTTTGACCTAAAACATTAGAAATATAAATTATTTAAAAAAAAAAACGACACAAGCAATATATTATAAAAGAGAAAGAATTAACACAGTAAGAAAGGGCAGCATTCATGCTGACTTTACTTACTATGTTTTACTATACAAGAAGTATAAGCAAACGATAAAACAAAAGACAATATATATCTATTTTTTTATCACACGATGGGGAGGTGCTTTGCCTTCATCTCACCTGATTTTCAAGTTATGATAAGGCCGAAGGTGGAGTCGCACTTCACCCGGAATCCTCAACAAACTGAGGAACTGGCTATCTTACCTCTAAATGCCGGCACACAACAATTGTTATGATTTTTTGCGTTCCAGGCGGACTTAATCAAAGTCCTACTAACCAAACCAAGCACAATTTTGTAATCCCCCTGGGGATCGAACCGGAACCGGTGTCAGGCGAGTAGGCGAACCACTAGACCAATGAAGTTGTTAAAAATTAAAAACCTACGCACTATACCTACCAACTACCCAACCAAACCTAAAACGTACATAGGTACCTAATAGTAGGTACGTTAAGACTTCCATTAGAACCGCAAAAAAGGTCCCAACTCAGCATAATGCATAATTAGTAGGTAACTCAACGTTGGTGATAAAATAAATAAATATAACGGGACATTCATTTTACACAGCGCCATCTAGCCCCAAACTAAGCATAGCTTGTTATATGGGAACTCGATTACGGAAAGAATACTTAAATACTTCTTTGTAAATACATACTTACTATATGATACAACACCCAAACACAGAACAAACATCTATTCATCACACAAATATTTGTCCAAGGTGGGAATCGAACCCACAGCCTACAGCGCAGAAAGCATAGCTACTACCAACTGAGCTATGAAGCTTGTTAAATATATTTATTGGTATTCTGTATAGTGTTACAGACGTCAAACTTAGTAGGTAGGTACAGTGTTAGTTCTATTTAGTATTTTGCAAGGTGTATTTGAGAATGTTTTGAAAGGATGACATAATAATATACGTAATCAAAAGGTACAAAATATGATAAATGAAATACTTGCTCAAGCAAAAAGAGCCAGATTTTTTTTTGTGATATCGAGCATTTGACCACCAGCTTACATGTAAAACAATTATGATGATGTGGCCTAAGATAAAGCACACTTGCCTAAATGGAACCTAATTATTCTTGACTTGAAAACTCCAAGATAACAACAGAAACTCAGAAGTTGCCTCAGTCATTGGGATCGTAGCACATTTCCAAATTATTGCAGTGCGCCTAAAATCATACTTTTAAAATTTATTGGTTCTAAGTGAAATAACAACCAATATAGGTACGTGTTTTGTGGTTCTGTCGGAGTAAACTTTGCTCGTAAAGATTTTGTCAGTTACCAATAAATCTAAACATTGAATTTCAAAATATTGTTGTTATTCGTTGCCTATGTATATAGTGGCAAATTAATTTTACATTTTAGAGTTTAGTCTATAAGTAGTAGTAATACCTACTATATACTGTGTAAGTATATAACCGCATCAACCGCACCAATCAATAAGTTACGAAAAATCTACGGATCCAATTTTAAAAAAATTGGGCGTGCTGATGGTTTATAACATAAAGGTATCGTATTATACGGAATAGAAGTCCATAAATTATAGTATTACCATGTAATGGTCTAATTTTGACCACTGCACTTTAACAAGCCTCATAGCTCAGTTGGTAGTAACTCTTCCTTTTGCGCCGTAGGCTGTGGGTACGATTCCCACCCAGGACAAACATTTATGTGATGAATATGTTTGTTCTGTGTTTGGGTGTCGTATTGAATGAAAAGTATGTATTTACAAAAAAAAAACGTATTTAAGTATTCTATCCGTAATCTAGTTCCAATATTTCAAGCTATGCTTAGTTTGGGGCTAGATGGCGCTGAGTAAAATTAATGTCCTGTAACATTTATTAACATTTTTATACTGCATTTTTTTATCTAAGGCTGTATGGCTTCATTGTTTTAAGAGATAGAGCTCCTTGTGAAAGGGCTTGTCCGGAAAAGCACTACCACCATTACCTATTTCAGCCGCTAAGCAGCATTGCTGAGATCCGGATTGAAGGGTGTGGTTACCGGTGAAATTACTGGCACGCGAGGCTCGACACCTCTATGTCTCAAAATGACTCAAAATGAAATCATGTTCTTTGCGGATGTGAGGCTGTGAGGCTTTGATACAGGCAAAAGTTGCATTTAACAGCAGATAGGCTGCATTATTTTTAACCACAACACGCGTTTTCTTCGCGTTTACCTTTTTGTATCGATATATTTATCATGACAATTTAAACTATCCTACAATCAAAGAATACCGTAATTACTAATACTACTAATAGCATGATCCGATACCTAGAACAAACTTGTGAAGCAAACTTCCGTTGCTATTTATCTTGATACCACAACCTTACTTTACTATGGAAAACCTCTATAACTCGAAAAGTTTGCGACACGATGCCCGAAATAATTTTCATTGAAAGACCCTCGCTAACATGGGTGATTGATTTGATATCCTTACCGGAATCAGAACCACATAGTAAGTTTATCCTCCATTCCAGGTAGTGCACTGACACATATGTCAGTGTGGACTGTGGGAGATAGAGGGATAGGACCTATGATGAGACACATGTCAAAATTACATGTGTTCCCCTCGTCACGTGCTGCGAAATAAAATAAATAAGTAATTTGATAAATCTTATGTAATTTAATTTAATTTAATCTATTTAATTCTAAATTTATTATGAATGTTCCTAATGCTAATTATAAAATTGTATAATCATTTAATTTTAATTTGTACCTATTTGTCTTTTTATAATTTTATTATTATGTGATTATGATTATTATTGTGTTTTATGGTTGTAAAATAGTAGTTATAGTAGTATAGTTGTAAATAGAATACAATATTGCTAAAGATTTTTTTCAGTTGCGCAAGTCATCTGAAGCAAATAATAGTGGTGCCTGAGCTGACTATTTGTCATTGACAAGCAAAATATCTATGTATTTTATATTGAGTAGATAAGTACCACAAAATAAAACACAAGACATACATTTATTATAGGACAGGACAGGACATTAATTTGACACAGCGCCATCAGGAACTAGATTACGGATATTATACTGTTAAACTTTTTTTTATTATTGGCAAAGACAACGATATTATTTCTAGGAATAATATTTGCATTTTAAAATCAACACATCAATATTTGAAGTAAGTTTTTTTTTTGTTTTGTTATCATTACATTGAGAATGTCGACAATTCTCATGAGAATTCTTAATGAATTTGGAATGAATTAGAGTAATGGAGATTGTTTTGCATTTGGGTGGATGTAGGTAGTTCTTCTTTGTTGTATCCTATATGCCCAGGGTAAAGGAGAGCCATAAAATTCCGCCAGTTCGTTCTATCTAGCGCCCTTGTTCTCTTAGGTACCTACCTCGAAGTAAAGCCGATATTTTATGCTTTTGTGATGGCCGAGTGCCGCTAAGTTTGCGTTACCTTTGTGCATTTCAGTCCAGCGCTTGTCTGGGTATGATCTGGGTTCCTACGCAAGATGTGGCCAATATAGCTCCATTTGCGTTGTCGAATCTGGAGATCAACTGGGTGTTTGTAACAACGTCTCCACAGTTCCACGTTTGAAATATTTTTCGGACAGAATATCTTCAGAATTCGCCTTAAACATCAAATCAATGATGAAGACTTGAAGGTGCGTGATCGGCATGTTCTTAACATTAGTGTTGAAAGATTGTGTTGAAGATTTACTCTCAAAGCGAAGTGTTTCGACTGCCATATAGAGAATAGGCAAGCAGGGAAAGCCTGTAAGGATCGGATGGATTGTGTGAAAGAGGACATGGGTATGAAAGGTATGCAGTTATTTGCCCACCTTGCGTGGGATAAGGGCAGGAGAACGATAATTACAGGGCGCCAAACAAAAGCGCCAGTTGCTTTGCCAATCCGTGAAATACGTCTTTGTCTGTCCCTCCAGTTCCTGACACTTCCTAGATATGTGAAATCAGATACCTTTTCCAATTTCTCTTCGTAGATTGAGAGTGGGGCGTGGGGTGTTGTTACGATCCCGATCTTAGGCCCTTTGTCTTCCGCACGTTGACTTTGAGCTCTTTTGCAAGAACTTTGAACTTTGATGTGTCATATGTAGGTTACTTACCTATATCACCTACTTACATTATATCAGATCTGAAATCATTTAGATTTTGGGACAGGCTAGGTGTGCCTTCAAAAGTTGGAACGGTCACAGAGTCATCCAACTTTTCAGACTGTCAAAGTATCATAAGCGAACTGAGAACAACCCATCAAAGAGAATCGAACCCTGGTCCTATCCCAGGATCAAAAACAGAGCGCCTTACAACTAGACCACGGAGGCTAGTAGCAGGCCAATGACCTATGAAGTACATTTTTTTATTTACATTGCAATGCTTTGCAATGTCGTTTCTAAATTTTCCGATACGCAAAATGCATCTGGAATGGCTTTCAAAGTAAGCAAACATATTTTATTTAAAAGCATCAGCGATTCAAACGACTAATAAAGGCAAATAGATAGAAAGGTTGAGCGAAATTGAAATGGTAAAGTTTTTAATGTATCGCGGGGTACTCTGTTTGCTGGGGGCCACGACAAAAATTCAATTTACATCTTCTTGCCGCGCTGTTACTTAATTCTTTCTCGCTGTGAAAATAAATCTCCCGTAATTGATTCCGCTTTAGTTCAATTTGTCTTCGTTAAAACACAATTTCCCTGGTCTATTTGTGAATAATAAATTGCGTTCTTCAACGATGTGTTCGAGTGGTTGTTTTGTATGCCTCGAAAGCTGGCAACAATTTCGCGAGCCTGCGAACAAGTCAATCTAAATTACGGAGATGTCACTGTCATCGCGCAGGTAGTTACACTTTGAGGCACTTTGAGGTTTGAGCTTTTCCCTATCCAAAGGGTACCTAGTTATTACGATTCTAAATTACCCGGGGTACAGTTGATTTTCGTTCTGTAGCGCGTAGTCACTTATTTCAAAACGGCATGTGCGATTCAAAATAAATGTTGTTATCGGAAAGGGATCTGGGTCTGTACCACGTTTTTTTTTTCGTAAAACACAATTTACCTATATAAAGAAAAGTGTTTGTATGGGGTTTTAATTTAATTGTTTTTTTGCGTGTTTAAAGAAAAAGTAACGCAGTAAAAACCTAGATTCCCCAATCTGATTATTTAATAACAATATATATTTTATATCATTAAAAATGATATATTATAAAAAATATCCGCGACCGCCACGACAGGACCATTCCTGTCGCGGCTTGCTAATCGACCACTCCAATTCAGCCTATGGATGTTGTAAAAGCCGACTTAGGGACCGTACTGCGTGCGATCACCTGTTACAGGTCATCATACGATACAGCCCGCTGACAGGCAGATGGACAGACAGACGGACAAAGGAGGCTTAGTTATTACTATACGTAAATTACCATATATATCGGTAAAAAACGTGATAGATACCCGTTTCGTAAAATATTGTGTTCTAATCGCAATCAATGGCAGAAAAGAAAAAAACTTCACTCCTAGATCCTCTCTAAATCTGTATTTTAGCGTTAAAATTTTAGTACCTAAGAACCTTTGTTTTCCTTGAAATTGTACAATTTTATTTAACAGTAATAAACAATTTTTACTTTTTACTTTTTAAATGGTGCCACACAAAAATCAATGAAAAAAATCATCAAAAAATCAAACGCTGCAAAACAAATGAACGTTTTTTTTTTCTTTTCACCCCTTAAATTCGATTCACCCCATTTTATGATACCTTTCACAGCCTTTAGGC
Source organism: Venusia cambrica (assembly GCA_951394065.1). Taxonomy (NCBI): domain Eukaryota; kingdom Metazoa; phylum Arthropoda; class Insecta; order Lepidoptera; family Geometridae; genus Venusia; species Venusia cambrica. The sequence continues at coordinate 2,844,203 of OX596044.1, read as the reverse complement.
AGGGTACATCATAAAAATTGTATATAAAGAATAATTTAATTACAAGTGCCTACTGCAATATTAGTGATTGCATCGACGATAAGAACGCGTGGCCCGATGTTACTATACCAGTTGACAGCAAAATGGTGATTTCTCAATGTTAACAAACTACCCATTAGGTAGATAGGTAAAATAACAAATGTTTTAAGATTAAGTATTTAGGTTTATGATGTAGGTATCCACTTAGAATATAATTTAAATTGTGTATCTAAATATTGAATGGATCATCAAAAAATTTACCCGAGGTTCTTGCCTTTCTCCTTGTGTGGTCGAGATTCCGAACAGGCGGTAGATTTGACGTTTCAAAGTGATCCTGAAAAATCTTAATGAATAAAGAAATGTTGACTTTAGCTTTATCAAAAGGTATATAATAAGTAACGAGATAAGCAGTGGCAATGGAGCTGTCATTGTAACGGCAATGACACTCATTCGGTCCCAAGCGGCGCGTCTCAGCCCCAAGATGTCCCCACGATAGCGCGGGTGAACATCCAATCAACCACACAACAAGCTCTCCCAATTGCCTATAAGGTTATCGAGTACCAAATTAAATTGGTTTCAAGTTCCATGCCGAAGGTCGTAAGCAAAAACCTGCCCAAATACATCTCCCAATCACGACACCCCCGAATGAATGTAGCCTACATTGGTCTGTGTGGCTATGTTATGGACATGTCTTCCAATTCGCAGATTGGGGGTTCAAATCCAGTGCAATACTGGACTTCAGTTTTTTGGAAGCTTAGCTAAGCCAATTTGGCACATATAAGGAAACCGGCATGTCCTAAAACTTAGATAAATAATTACGTTTCAAAACACTAAAAATAAAACCGACTTCAATGAAGAATATGATACAATTTCGTTTACCTGGATGATTTTTTCCAATTATTTTGATGACAGATGGACAGACAGACAGACAGACGCGTGATCCTATGTCCGTTTGTTTCTTACTTTTGAGGTAATACACCCAAATCGCTTCAAATAATATTTGAAGATTTCCTACGATTTTTCCAGGATCCCATCATCAGATCCTGACCTGATAACGATGTGACCACCTGGCAAGTATACCGACTCTTAAAATATGTACAAATGTACGAAACTAGGGCTTAAAATGCAGAGTAAGCGACTGTTCGCCACAACCTGCAGCGAATAAATGAATGAAAACAGCTGCTTCGGTGGAGTTTTAAGTAAGACACATTCGGGGGATGGTGCGAAATCCTTTGTTTCTTTTATCTACGTCCTGGACCAAATATTCGAATGGCATGTGCCACTGGCTTTTATCCCGCTAAACAGCTACGGGTTTGAAACCTGTTTAATACCTTGCAAACGATGGGCCAGTGCCGATCTTTTTAGACGGGCCTCTGACTACCCCCTAGTAGGTGATCCTCATAAGATCCACGCTCTGAATAGTGATCAGAGGTAAATCGAAGTGGAAAAAGTCGCGAGTCTGTTACTTAACCCACATTGATTTACGATTTGCCGCTCGATCGTCTCTGAATCTTTAAAAGTGCGAGTATAGCACAAACAAGATCATTTTTCAATTTAGTTTCCGACGCGAACTTCATGAGCGGAAACTTTGTAAGGAAGCGTGGGATGTAAACAATAACGTATCTTCTTACGTCGGATGATAGGAATAAGTACCTACTGGTGAGCCTGTACTTTTTAATAAACTTCGGAAATTCATAGCAGAGTTCCAAGTAGAACGTATGAATATCCTGCAAATATGAGCTCATTTTACTCATCCACGCCACTCGTGGCAAGAGTGTTTGCAACGTGCTCTCATCACGGGTCCTAAAGTTTGTTTTAAAACATCCAGGCTCATTCGCAGTACCTGCCCGACCCACTGAAACTTCACAAAGTATAAATTAATGTGCACTACAGCGGATTTTAATAAGCAACCGGTTTACTTCCCACGAATAGCAATTAGTTTCGTCTTGTGTCACGCGTGGACTTAACGCGTCTGCTTTGAAAAGTCAGATCGCGTCTTTGTTTTAATGAGTTTTCGTCTAATGCCTTCCTTGCCAGGAAAATTTATGTCATGAATAATAATGCACGATAACGGAATAACGTTTAAATCCTGAACAAACACGTCTGCAAGTAATCCGCCTGAGAAATCTATACATGATGGAACGTTGTGATTCGAATATTGTGAAAAAGCTTCAGTTGGAATAATGCTCGCTTTACAGTAAAAATAGAAAAGGATGATGTAGATCTTTCATGCGTCAGTCTTTTCTCTTTTCCCTGAAAAAACTACATAGTTTTAATTTTATCTTTGATAATATTTTGTTGGTAAAAAGTTATAGTTTTTGGGCCGTTTGCATAAAATTCTGTTTAAACCGGTTCGTAGTAATTATTTATTTGCTTAACCACTCTTACGTTTAAGATTGTCTTGCTAGCGTCATTTATGCGACAGAAAAACAGACTCGTGCGTTCCATCCATTGGACACATACTTACATGTTTTTTTTTCATTTCAGCTAGTAAATCATAAATATTAATAATACAATTAATATTACTCGACACTAATTTCACACAGTGCCATCTAGCCCCAAACTAAGCATAGCTTGTAATATGGGAATTAGATTACGGATAGAGTACTTAATAAATACTTGATTTATTTTCTGTATATACATACTTATCATACAATACAATACAAATAGACATATAGACTGCTAAAGATATTGGTAAAGGTTTATAAGGTAAATCACAAAAAAAATATTTGGGACTACTGTAACTACGCACCGCACAACCACAGATCAATTACTGTTTACTCTTCACACAACTTTTTAAACTTCACCAACAGATGAAACGATCTCGAATATAAATAATACAATACGTAGTGTGTTCAACAGATCAGCTGGTGATTCAAAATGGCGGTTTGGGAATATTTAACTTTTACAGTTCACTAAACATAGTGGCTCAAATATTTTTGTGCAAAATGCTTATCATATTTAATCCGATATGTATTACAGGAAATAAAATGCATTTAAGAATCGAAATGCACGCCGCCCAATCGTTGTGTTGCGGCAGTTCCTCAGACTGTTGAGGATTCGAGGTGAAATGCGTTTCCTTCTTCGGCCTTATCATAACTTGAAACACCGTGAGGTTCACCTTCCTTAGTTGTACAAGAAAAAAAATCGTTCCGTGTGCGCGTGCGAGCCAGTTCTATTTGAATTATAATTCTATGCCCTTTTTCAACCGCCTCTGTGGTCTAGATGGTTGAACCTACCGATTTCAGATCTAGAGGTCCCGGATTCTCGATCTCCAGGGGGAGTACAATATATTGTGCTTGGTTTGGTTGGTGGTAGGACTTTATTTAAGTCCGCCTGCCTAGCTACCACCATCTTACCTAATTCCGTCGCCATAACAACAAATTGTGGTGTTCCGGCATTTAGAGGTAAGATAGCCAGTTCATCAGTTTGTCGAGGATACCGGGTGAAGAGCGCCTCCAACTTCGGCCTTATCTCAACTTGTACAACTTGAGAAGAAGAACAAGTTCTTACCCGTCTTTTAAAAAAAAAACTCTGGCCTAGAGGTTTATAGCAAGCAACATCATGTAAAAAAATAATGCTGTCATTATTAATCTGCTCCATATTACCTAATCACACTTGATAACTAACAGCATTTCAATGGGCTTAAGATAACAGACGTCTTGTAACAGACCACTTTCCCTGAAAGTACTTGAACCAACAAGAAACTTCGATCAAATATTTTGGTATCGGAAAGCAAACCAAGACACTACCCACGCGCTCCCAACATTAACATATTGACGTGAGAATGAATGACTGAATAATCAGTATTCGATTCCCCGGGACTGGTAGCTAAGCTGTAACTATACCGAACTACCGGCTCCAGCCCCTGCCTATCCCTGGGAGTGTTCCAGTGACATAAATTGCCACAGCGCATTTACATTATGCCGCTGTGAATTAACATACCGGTATCCACCTTTCGCGGGAATTCCCTGGTCGGCACCCGCATGAAACACTGAAAAAAGTTGTTCGCGCGAATAAAAACAGCAAACCCTTTTATAATTGTTAATTTGTTGCCTGTTTTGGCATTTCGTTGTCAGGTAGGTGAATCGTAAAATTTAATTTTGATTGAGATACCAGCTTCGCGCCAAATGCTTATTGTTCTTCTATACTCAAATTCAGGTAGTAGGATTTCCTTGGGAAGGCCACTAGAAGGTATGTGGACTGCCCAGAGCTTCTTGGGTATTTAGGACTGCGTACTACCAGGCCTGTATTGAGAAATCCTAATATTCTTCATGTACCTAATAGTAAGAACCAATAATAGGCAAAATTCATGTATGATGAGAGCTTCTAGCTCGTTTAATATACTAGCTAAGGCTAATATGGAAGTGGACCTATTCCTAACAAAACAAGTATACGCTAAAACGCTTTCATAGCAATAATTATTTTAACATATAGTTTTAGTGATCGATTTCTTGTCATGTGTGTGTGAACCTACTTGATTTTCACTTTCATTTTAATATTATTTATTTTATATACCTATCGTCTACCTTATCTGTTTACATTTATATATATTTGCGTTTGTAACTATCTATGGAAACGTTTAATTGGCCTTTTTTATATATCATATTTATATGTTGCATATTAAATAATGTACTAGTGTTTATACCTAGCTGTAAGTTTTCTTAAAATTGTAAAAATAAATATAATCCTTGTGGTCTTTCCAAGGCAATGGAATCGCTAGGTTTCGCTAGCGGTTACGTTTGATTACAACACTGGTAGTAGAAGCTGTAAAGGTCCGTACACCCATCTGCTGAAGTCCGGCATGGTAATCTCGTAGACCTTGCTAGCCTAGAACTAGATAAGTCTAGATATCAAAAGCTACCCATAACTACGAAGGTCGTTTCATAATTAGGTTAGTAGAGCCCCATGTGAAACGGCTCGTCTGAGTAAGTAGGTAGCATTTGGTTCATCATTTGGTTGGTGGTAGGACATTATTTAAGTCCGCATGGCTAGCTACCACCATCTTTCCTAGTTCTGTCGCCATAATAACTATTCTAAAATTGTTATGTTCCGGCATTTAGAGGTAAGATTATTATTATTTATTTATTCATTAACTATCATACAATCGTCTAAATATAAATAATAACTATCATCTAAAAACAAAAATGTAATTTATATAAATATAAATTAAACATAGAAATATACAATTAAATTAATTAATCTTCATGTTATTCATGCGTCATCATAACAATAGTCATCAATAGAGTAAAACCACCCTTCGAGCAAAAGTTTTTTCAATTCAGAAGTGAACAAATTCGGACTGTCTATTGTCTTCAGATTAATTGGTAAGCAGTTAAATAATCTGACAGCCTGGTATCTGCAGCAATGTTTCACTATCTCTAGTCTTGGACAATACGGTGTCCTAATATCTTTTCGTCTAGTAGTAAGCCGTTTTAATCTTTGCTCAGCCGTTTCGTAGCGATTTGGGTCTTCAACAATATCACTTACAGTTACTAATATATACAGACTGGGAACCGTTAGTATATACATTTTTTTTAAATGCTCTTTACATAATTCCCACTGATTCTAACTATAGTAAGGTATTCTAACCATAGTAAGGTATTCTAACCATAGTAAGGTATTCTAACTAAGTATAGTAACTAAGATAGCCAGTTCCTCTGTTTGTTGAGGATTCCTGGTGAAGTGCGCCTCCACCTTCGGCCTTATCTCAACTTATAACCAGATGAGATGAAGGCCAAGCGTTTCCCCGTCGTACAATAAAACAAAAAAAAAACATTCTACCTTACTTCAGCCTCCGGTTTGAAGGGTATGGTTGCCGGTGAAAAAACAGGCTAACGAAGCCTCAAGTTAACGAGCGCAATTCAGTGCCACGTAAGCCATGCCCTTTGTGGATGTGACCTACGCAGTAAGGCAATATGCAAGAGATGCACTTCCCATCAATAAATAAAAATAAATTTCAATTATAATACATTATACATTAATTTATGAAACTAATATCGATTGCTTGATAAAGCTTTGATAACAATGTAAATATTTAGCAAAGACGGCAAGATAAGACCAATTTAAAGCCCAAGGCTTATGACCAAAACCGGTGACATCAAAGACAAAAGCCCGCTGCGATCATCATTAATTTCGTTTTCGCAGAATCTGTCTAAAACAATGTTCGACATAATTACCTCGGTCTGATGGGAGCCACTACCCTACACAATTCCTGTAACGGGGGTTCAATAAAGATAATTACAATCAATAGAATAAATTATTATGTATTTGCAGAGTGGGGACCATTTCAAAGGGGCACAGTAAACTGCGAATAGATAATACAATACATTTATTCACATACATTTAAAATAATATGTAGGTAAAACCGCAAATATATGTTTTAACCGCCTCTGTGGTCTAGTGGTTCGCCAACTGGTGTCAGATCCAGAGGTCCAGGGTTCGATCCCCAGTACAGGGACGCTACCGCCGACGGCGAAGCCGATCTCCATTGGCTTAAAATTAGCTTCATGAGAACTAAAAAAGATTTTTACCTACCGGGTATGTGTCATATCCAAAATGGCGTTTCCCATCTCAAAAGTGTACACATGTTTTGAAACCTATCCGTTCAGTACATTTGACGGTAAAAATCGTTTCTAGTTCTCATGAAGCTAATTTTAAGCCAATGGAGATCGGCTTCGCCGTCGGCGGTAGCGTCCCAGTATATTGCAAGGGGATTACAATATAATTATCGGTTTTTCGGATGGTTATGTGCGCATTTGACACATATGCACATGCTCTGAAGGTAAAGTCAGCTGGATCAAGGGCCAGATGCAGAAGACGGTACTCCTGAGCTCGGAGGGCATCTCCTCTCTTTGCAGCCTTAGCCGTGTACTCATCAACCGCTTGGACCTTGTCCCGCGGTTGATGGTATACATTTTTATATATTTTCTACTGCAATGTCGTTTTTTTTAATACTAAAGTAAATGTGATGGTAAAAAAATAATTTAAAAATAAATGATGTGTGTCCCAGAAGAAGGGCAACAGCTTTCTATTTTTTTATTGTACGACGGGGAAGCGCTTGGCCTTCATCTAACCTGGTAGCAAGTTAAGACAAGGTTGTAGGCGCACTTCACCCGGAATCCTCAACAAACTGAGGAACTGGCTATCTTACCTCTAAATGCCGGAACACAAACATTTTAGAATTGTTACTATGGCGACATTATTATTTATTAGATAAGATGGTGGTAGCTAGCCAGGCCGACTTGAACAATTTTCCACCACCAACCAAACCAAGCACCATATTGTACTCCCACTGGGGATCGCACGTCCCGGGTGCGGTTGGATCTGAAATCGGTGGGTTGAACCACAAATCCACAGAGGCGGTTAAAAATTATTAGTAGTATCCCCTTTTCCTTTACTGCGATCACCAAACCGCGTGGTGTTTATGGAAAAAAGTCCGTCCAGCTTTGGAGGAGGTTGGTCTAGCAGTGGACACTAATGGGCTGTTGATGAGTCTAATAATAGTACCTACCTAATAAATTTCAATGTTGCTTCAACTTATTACGCGTGTGACATTTTCTACCACATCTGATAACAAAATACAGCACTGCTCCGACAGTTCCCAGGCATGCCAGAACAATTATAGCCAGGAGAGCCATTAGTTCCAAGTCCAGATACTCAGCATATGGCAAGTTGGCTGCAGGAGCACGGAGGTGCCGGCCACTGCCGTGCCGCAGCACGTGCTCTGTCCACCAAACGGCACGAGAAAGAGCTGAATCTGGCTGGTCGTGCATCAGGGCACAAAGTCTCTTCATGTTCTGGCGGTAGCTGAAAACAATTGTATAAGAATACGAATGAGCTTCCAAGCTACCTTGCGTCAAAGAAGCCAATGGTCATGTATATATACAAGGTGAAACAGAATATGTGTACTAAGCAGTGGGGGGGCTTTTCGGACCAGGAAAAGTATTTGTTGTGGTATAGATATAGTGGTATAGTTTATGTTCTGTCGCAAAATTTCATTACTTAATAGTATTCACATTTTTACGTAGCTTGGATATAATTATGTGACACTAGTATAAGTAATATGAATGTTATGCCATTACTACAGCAATAGAGAACTGATTTATAAATAACTAATTGGCTCCCAAAGATTTTATACAGCATTCTAAGACGGAAGGAAAAATGTAAATGGAGATGGAGAGAGACATGTGCGTGAATTACGCACGTGTTTCTTTCCATTAAATCGCTACTCCACAAAAAAATCGAACAGCATCGGCATCAACTCAGACCATTTGTTCCAACGTGGGATTACGTATTGTGTAATCAAAAACAGTACTGGTAGTACGACCTGTAAAGTTCCACCTATCTAGCGACTACCAGCTGAAGTACAGCGCCAAACGGTTTCCCGGTTCAGCCTGTGCAAAGCTTGCTCCATTGTAGTACTCATTCTTTTTTATTTCTCTGACCTAGAGATAAACAAGTCTAAACATAATGTCATTCAGGCGCAACCATCATTTAGATAAGTAGTGCGCCTTGAACTGAGACTTCGTGATGTCTGATCTGTGTTGGGTATTTAATCACAGAGATTATCATAATAAAAATATTTAAAAAATTGGCAACATCACCCACCTTTGATCATTCAAAACTGTATTAACACCCGTGAGGAAAACCTCTTCAGACAAAGTATCCATATCCAAACGAAGGCCTATCTTATGGTGCACGTAGTGTTCCACATTGTACCACTGGTCTGCGAGCAAAGGCATGCCGATCAGAGGTACCCCGGCAATAATCGCTTCATCAGTGGACTGCAAGCCTCCTTGGGTAATGAACAACTTGACTTTTGGATGCTCTGAAAAGAGTACGCACTTCGTAAGGTACAATGTCATCATAAGATAGCTTGTCAAGTCTTATCTATATAAGATCGATTGCAATTATAAATGGTTATTAGATTATATTTTTTTTTACTTAAACTACCATCAACCAACCCAAGCACAATATTGTACTCCCCCTGAGGATTAAACCCGGGACCTCTGGATCAGAAATCGGTGGGCGAACCACAGACCACAGAGGCGGTTAAACATCTATCTCTATACTCTATTCAATCTACACATACTGAGTACATCTGATTGCGGCAGCCACTTGAAAATTTTAATATTTTCCGTTTTTCCAGGCAGTTCATCTTCGTCCCACTTCCACAAAACATCGTAAGGCAGCCGAGAGAGCACATTGACCATCATCTGGATCTTCGCAGGAGGCAGCGTCGAGGGACTCACGTTTGTTCCAAAGCTGATGTAAATTACCCCGTTTTTGGAAGAGTCGAGGGATGATTGAAGATCCTGTAAAAAAGTCAAATTCACACAAATAATGACATTGGGCTATGTGCTCATTAGTATTTTTTAGAGTCAGGAATGGGATGTGTGGTATTCGCTATGGCTGCCATTTAAACGGTCAGGTAATTAAAGAGGTTTCGGTCTTTCGGTCTGCTCCAAAATGTATTTTGTCAGCAAAGAAAGTGAATTAAAAAGCAAGATGTTTCTGGGTACGAACAAAATTAAAATGTGCTAGTCGAAGCTACATTTTTATTATTAATTTGATACAATTATGGATTTTGAATCAAGATGGTGAGTCGAAAAATAGTTGAATCAATCTTAATAGACTGACAGCAATCGTCATCTGGGGTTGCTTCCATTATTGCGGTAGGAGCTGGTGCTGGCGCAAACAATATGCTGTCAAATTACTTTTTAGATGACTTTTTTGCTGAATTAATAATAAAATGAAGTGGCCGAGTGCAAGTTGAACTCACGTGGAGGGTTCCGTACTATCTCGGTAGGCCTTGGTGGTCTAGTGGTAACCGATGTCAGATCCAGAGGTCCCGGGTTCGATCCCCAAGAGGAGTACAATACTGTCCTTGGTTTGGTTGGTGGTAGGACTTTGTTTAAGTTCCCCTGGCTAGCTACCAACATCTTACCTAATTCTGCCGCCATAAGAACAGTTCTTAAATTGTTGTGTTTCGGCATTTAGAGGTAAGATAGCCAGTTCCTCAGTTTATTGAGGATTCCGGGTGAAGTACGCTTCCACCATCAGCCTTATCTAAAATGTATCCTAATGAAAAATATGGTGAGATTAAGGCCATGCACATCCTCGTTATATTATTGTATATAAAAAGGTACATCTTACATTAGAGGAGGCTACGGAGCCGGGTAAAATTAAACGGATAAACAAATTATATTGTTAAACAAATTGAAAGCAATATGAAGCGACCGCTCGCAAGATCTGAACTCGCCTATCTCATCACTCGCATATCTTAGTGCAACGTACTAACGCATACACCAATCGTTCTCGGATCATACTTAGTTAAAATAAGACAACATTACATTGTATGTTAAATTTCAATTGAATGAGTATTTATCGATTCCCGCTAAATTGTAGACCTACGAATTTCAATTAGGTTTTCCTGTAAAATATACGTGACAGCCGGTGAGTATTCCATATTTTTTTCAAAATTTTAGGCCGTAGTTTCGGATATGAAAAACGCTCTAATCTGTTGATGATGAGCATTTCTGGCTTGACGAAAAAATCCGTCGCGGGTTGTGATTTTTTGTGTCATTATAACATTTGTAAAAGACACGAGTGTAGGTATATATATATAAGGGTTCCGTTTTGTCATCGGAGGAATGGAACCCTAAAAATACTACTACTTTTTTTTTATTCATCTAGGAAACGGGACAAACAAGTAGTCCACCTGATGTTAAGTGCAGCCTTGCCTATAACAAAGCCTTACTGCGTAGGTCGCTTGCCTATCTATATTCTATAGGTTGCATTTTGGTAATTGTGCGCAGGACTTGCACGATCTGATTACGCCTTCTCCTTTCCACAACAGGACAAGTAGACGCACGGAACACTACCATCCTTCTCTTTACGTTAGTGTACCACCCATTCGGGCTAAGCGGTTTCAATCCACCTTTATTATAAGAATAACGAAGGTGTGGAACTCTTTGCCGTCGTCAGTCTTTCCTGCTACGTATAACTTGGGTATTTTTAAGTCAGAGTGGATAGGTGTCTCCTAGACCATCGTGCCACATCGTCGGCCACATAGTCACTTAACATCAGGTGAGATTTTGGTCAAATGATGGTCTATCTAACATAAAAAATAAAAAAGGTCTCATCTACAAATAACATAGCTTACGCGGCACTGCATTGCGCCCGTCAACTTAAGGCATACAGTTATTAAGCCTCGCCTGCCTGTAATTTCACCGACAACCATACCCTTCAAAGCATAATAGAATAATAGAAATAGGAATGGTGGTAGTACTTCCCCGGAGCCCTTTCACAAGGGGCACTACTACTCTTCAAACTTAATAACTTGCCATTAACAATACGAACTTAAAAACCTTAAATAGTTCCTTACCTTATGAAGTGCATAACCTGAGATAGTGCAACCTTAGAAAGTTATTTAACCGCCTCTGTGGTCTAGTGGTTCAACCCACCGATTTCAGATCCAGAGGTCCCGGGTTCTATCCTAAGGGGGAATACAATATATTGTGCTAGGTTTGGTTGGTGGTAAGACTTTGTTGAAGTCCGCCTGGCTATCTACCACCAGCTTACCTAATTCTGTCGCCATAATAACAATTCAAAAAAATTGTTGTGTTCCGGCATTCAGAGGTAAGATAGCCAGTTCCTCAGTTTGTTGAGGATTCCGGGTGAAGTGCGCCTCCACCTTCGGCCTTATGATGAAGGCCAAGTGCTTCCCAATCGTTCAATAAAAAAAAAATACCTAAGAAACCTCCTTACCTTAGAAAGTTCCTTAGTTTAGAAAGTGCCTTAACTTAGAAAGTTCCTTACCTAAGAAAGATCCTTACCTTAGAAAGATCCTTACCTTAGAAAGTTCCTTAGAGGGTTTCTGATGAATTCCGCCGATGTACACTACACTAGGAGGAACTGGCCGATTATGATCCCACAGTGGATGTACATTTAATAACAACAAGTCCACATTGTTTTCTAACTCAGATATCGTAGGCACATCTTCCCCAAAAACGCGTTTAAGCATTTCATTACCTGTGGCTAAAGCTTTTTCATACTGTAATATGATTTGAAAGTGATTATAGAGCTCTGTTATTTTCTCCCACGGGCTCAGTTCATACAACCTTTGTCTTAAAACCGTTGGATATAAAAGAGGAGGATTTGATGGGGATCCAATCACATCGTAATTAGGAGGTATGCCGGCTAGCGAACTCATAAGCATAACTGGAATGTCTTTGAATATATGAGAGAATACGATAGCTGGTCTCATACACGCCTCAATGATTAACAAATCAAACTTCGCGTTGCTTTTTATTAAACTCTGCAGTGTGTCTGATTTGATTTGTGTTTCAACGATTTGATTAATAAATGGTAAGATATGTTTGAGCTGCTTGATCACATCGTTGTTTCCATTGGTGAGACCTCCTCGGAACGCAAGCTCCCTCCAGGTCTCATACGATATGTCATGTATATCGATTTCTGTTACATTTTCTGGCGTCTGTCCTATAGGGAAAGCTGGGTCTGTGGTGATGATTGTGACGTCATGGCCTCGCTTCGCCAACTCTTGAGTCAAAGGTCGGAAAACCACTTGATGGCTTATGGATGGAAACGGTACCACTGTTAAAATCCGCGCAGATTCCGAAAATATTACCAGCGAACTAAAATACAATGCAAACTGCGGTAGCATTTTCATTCTTAGAGATTAAATGTAACAACACTTGATAGATGTCTTGGATCTAAAATATTACTGTACTAGTTGGCTGTTTACACACTAATAACATAATATTATTTGTATAAAGTTGTGTCTCGAGCTATCTGTGGTAACAGTAGTACTATCAATGGATTTGCTTATTGTGTCGGTTCATATTTATCAATTATATGACGTCATTGGCTGATCATCACGTGTTTGCAGATTTTGTTGTATAAATCTGTGCGTTGTAAGTACACATGTTTTTATTACTAATAGATAATTCGCACCAAACTGAAATCTCGTAAAGTTGTAAATTAACAACTATGTTTTTTTTACTGTAAACCTTTCTTAAATAACTGGGTAACAATATATACAATATTTATACACAAAGGCTGGTCTTATCACTTGGAAGATATTTCTTCCAGACATTTTTTGGCTGGATAGGAATTTATGAGAAAAGTGTGGTTGGTAGAACACATAGAACAGGGATCTAGCTAAATTTACTATATCGGTAGGTGTATAGGTAAACAAAAAAGTATATAAATACCTTCTGCAATATCTAAATTGATGTAAGATTAGTTGTACATTATATTGTATATATTTATATATGTAGATAATGTATTATGTATGTATAACCACCTCTGTGGTCTAGTGGTTCAATACCGATTTAAGATCCTGAGGTCCCGGGTTCGATCCCCAGGAGGAGTATAATATTGTGCTTGGTTTGGTTGGCGGTAGGACTTTGTTTAAGTGCATCTGGCTAGCCACCATCTTACCTGATGATTTGTGAAATTAATGTACTGTAATATTTATTTATTATTAAATATTATTATTACCTAATTCTGTCGCCATAACAACAATTCTAAATTTGTTGTGTTCCGGCATTTAAAGGCAAGATAGCCAGTTCCTCAGTTTGTTGAGGATTCCGGGTGAAGTGCGCCTCCACCTTCGGCCTTATCTCAACTTGTAACCAGGTGAGATGAAGGCTAAGCGCATCCCCGTCGCACAGAAAAAAAAACCATAGGTAACATCGTTTTTTAAATAGAGTTAACAATCATTCTTCCACCATTTCATCTATCAGACTAACGTCGGCAAGTCATGTCGGCACTCTCCGCCTTTCTTGCCCATAACATTCTGCACACAGTCAATTAATATCTATTTTGGTCTACATCTTTGCTCATACACCTATAGCTACCAAATGAAATTAAATTAAGAAAATGGGGGTACACGGTAATAACGTATTACCGTGTGCCCCAACTGTTCATACGTGGGGGCAGATAGCCATTAATATTACCGTCTGCCCCCACGTGGGGGTAGTTCGTGGGGGTTACACTTCAATTAAACGAAAAATATTTCAAAAGCGATAATCCCTCTATCATATATTATGACATTTACAGTTCAGGCAAAAGCAAAACATAATGGAAAATAGTTTACCTATGCAAACACTTGCGGGGCTATTTATTGAAGCGACACGTGACCCTAGAGCTGGCTCTTATATAGGCCAGTAATTAGCATAGCAATTCAGCGTGGCAATGCAGATGAGGACAGGTTTTCATTGAAAATATGGCCGAAAGTATGATTTACCATGGCCGGATTTTACAGCAATGTGCAGTAGCCTTTCAGCAACTGATGATATATCAAGTGCCTACAGCTGGCTTGCAATAAAGCACTATGGTTTTTATGCCATTTTTTGCACGCTGTTTTCATAGTGGGAGCTTCCTCTGGCTTACCGCGATGAGGCTAAGGGCCGTTACACATAGCGCTATATTTAAAGCCACATAAACCTTGTAACTAATCTGCAATCTTTAAGAGCCTAGGTTTTGCTTGTATTATAACGTTCTGCAGATTTCCAGAAAGCAACTGTTTATTCCATGATTCCCTTTAGTGCCTCTATTGACGTACACAGGTCAAGAGTTTAAGAGTAGTAGAAACCCCTAGTGAAAGGGCTTGTCCGAAGAATTACTACCACCATACTTATTTCAGCCGCCAAGCAGCTTTGCTGTGTTTCGTTTTGAAGGGTATGGTTGCCGGTGAAATTACGGGTACGTGAGGCTTAACACCTTTATGCCTCAAGTTGACGGGCGCAATGCGGTGCCGTGTAGGCTATGTTCTTTGTGGATGTGACCTATGCAATAAGGCTTTGTCATAGGCAAGAGTACACTTGACACCAGGTGCGCTACTTGCTTGTCCCGTCTCCTAGTAGTATAAAAAAAAAAGTTATCATGGAAGCTAAGAAAAAGAGTTTACCCTTACAAACACGCTTTCATATATTTTTATTATAATGTGTTTGAGTATCCGATTATACCTGCGAAATTTCCTTTGGATCGGACTTTCCATTTCGAAATGAATGCAGTTAGGTGACTCTAAATTCTAATTGTACTCAATGGAGAGAGAAAATCAGTAGTTTTCTAGGACCTAGGTTGTGTCTTAGGTTGATCATCAGCTTGCAGGTTCTTGGAAAATTTGTATTTTAAAACACATTGTGTATTCAAATAAACTAAGGTTCGCCACTACATACAGTTTAAATGCATCTTACTTTTACAACATTATTTTTGACAATATGTTCAGATTTTCCAATGGTGCTTTTACAGATTTATTGTTTTCGAACTCAATTTGCTCAGTTCGGGAGCCAATAGGAAAGTCTAAGCATTCAATATTATATTATTGTGTATATATTATTGTATTTATGTTTTATGCTTTATATTATATTTATATAGCATATGTTTGTATGGTTCTTATGAAAATAGAAAAATATTTAGTGTCAAATTCACTTGGTTCCTTAGAAACAATCAAATGTTTCGCTTCTCTCGGTATACTCAGGAAATAGTTTTTGTTGCTAAGCTGTGTAAGTTTCAAGGTCAAGAGCCCACCCATTCTAGTTATTAAAAAAAAAAATCTATATAATATTTCAGATTTGTTACATAATTCTAAATACCTACTGTTTGTCTTTCGATTAAAATGAAATGGATCTCCGCAAAGCAACAGCTATCTGAGGTCTTTGTAATAGTTGAAACCACCACGGTGGCGTTAGTCTAGCTATACTTAGTCTTACGTAATAATGTAAAACTACATTGTGACCTTAGCTTTATCGTACGATGCAATATTGCGTACTGCGTGTCACGTTTTGCTGATAGCACACGACAATAACTAGTAAATTTGTTTTTTTTTTCAATACATTAATTTCACACAGCGCCTCTAGTCCCAAACAAAGCTTGTAATTTGGGAACTAAATTTCGGATATAATGTATATCCGTCAATATGACTTGTATTCTTTTTGTTCGTTAATACATCATACAGTTTTAACCACCTCTATATTCTAGTGGATATGTTTTAACTTTTTGTTCTACTCTAATCCATCAATGGATATGTTTTAACTTTTTGTTCTACTCTAATCCATCAATGGATATGTTTTAACTTTTTGTTCTACTCTAATCCATCAATGGAAATGTTTCAACTTTTTGTTCTACTCTAATCCATCAATGGATATGTTTTAACTTTTTGTTCTACTCTAATCTATCAATGGATATGATTAACTTTTCGTTCTACTTTAATCTTGCAATGGAAATGTTTTAACTTTTTGTTCTACTCTAATCCATCAATGGATATGTTTCAACTTTTTGTTCTACTCTAATCCATAAATGGATATGTTTTAACTTTTTGTTCTACTCTAATCTATCAATGGATATGTTTTAACTTTTTGTTCTACTTTAATCTTGCAATGGAAATGTTTTGACTTTTTGTTCTACTCTAATCCATCAATGGATATGTTTCAACTTTTTGTTCTACTCTAATCCATAAATGGATATGTTTTAACTTTTTGTTCTACTCTAATCTATCAATGGATATGTTTTAACTTTTTGTTCTACTTTAATCTTGCAATGGAATTTTTTTAACTTTTTGTTTTACTCTAATCCATCAATGGATATGTTTTAACTTTTTGTTCTACTCTAATCCATAAATGGATATGTTTTAACTTTTTGTTCTACTCTTATCTGTAGGATATGTTTTAACTTTTTGTTCTACTCTAATCTTGCAATGGAAATGTTTTAACTTTTTGTTCTACTCTAATCCATCAATGGATCTGTTTTTACTTGTTGTTCCACTCTTTTCCACCAATGGATCTGTTTCTAGTTATTTTTTACTCTAATTCATCATTGGATCTGTTTCTACTAGTGGTTCCGCTCTATTCATTATAGCGATGGATTAGATTCCACTACTTTTATATTCCGCTCTAATCCATTACTGTGATGGGTTATAGAATCCGCTACTTTTAGACCTTTCATTCTCAGTAGTTCAGTTGGTTGCAGGAGTAGTAGTTAGTGAGAATTCTGAGACTCATTAAGTACTTTAATATAATATACTTTCGATTGAACTAACTAATAGGACTCTGAAGTCTCAAAAACAGATCCATATCCATTGTTTAAAGGTGTGGAATATAGTGAATTTTCTTACGAACCCAGCATAAAAAAAAACTTTACATTATTTATGTGAGAATTTAAATGGCTTTACTTTGTTAGTATTTGATGTTCATTGCTGGAGGTATGTATGTGTGTACCTACCCAACACTACCTATTACCTATTGACGTGTTCTTCTATTGTTTACGTATAATGTTAAGTTATGATGTAGGTAAGAAGTTATACCTATGTAATTTTTCATTGTTTATTGTAAAGTTATGAATAAATTAGTGTAAATGTCCATTACTATGACGTGATAACCAGCATCAGTAGGCCTGTAATAAATTCGCTCACCCAAAAACAACAGCGATAAAGACGAATTAATGACCAATTATCCTAATTGTAATAGAAAATACTACAGTATAGGCCGACTGAAAGATCTAAATCTAGTATCTAAAATAGACTCTTGATTTCTTCGCCTTCGAGATTCACCTCTGGGGCCTGACCACAACGTCTTATAGCATTCTCGTTTAGATCTTACATTACTTTTGTCTCGTTTTTTCTACACTTGACAGATAGTGACAAAAGTAAAGTAATATCAAAACAAGACTGCTATAAGAGGTCGTGGTACCCTCTCTGATCACTACTCTCAGAGGCACGTCCAAACGATCGGTTCATGCTCACGATTGGCAAGTAGCTAGCATGCAATTCGTGACAGACACCTAAGACGCATGCCTTTCGGATTATTATTTTTAAATCCTAAGGACTTGTCGGTTTCCTCACGAGGTACATATACCTCCAAATAACGGAAAAGTCTATTAGTGCACGACTGTATTTGAACCCAAAATCTCTGTATCGTAGGGCGGTCCTGCCATTTGGTCATATAACTCCTCAGACAGTTGAGGATTCCGGGTGAGGTGCACTTCCTTATCATAACTTGAAAAACCAGGTGAGATGAACGCCAAGCGCTTCTCCATCGTACAATAAAAAAAACTTGTATCCTTAGTATGAAAAAACCGCGATTCACAAAATAAACCTAAGTATCAGCTCGCTCTAGTCACGACAGCGTCCCAAATAGACAAACTTTTGCTCTATTCCACCTAAACGCCCCCACAAAAGGGTGTAACTGCGAATTTCGCTATGTCCCGTTTTAATAAATCTCTATTTACAATTCCGCGCTCGCCGAGTGGAAGGCTTAAGCAAAGACATTTTTCTTCATTCACAAGTGTGTGCTAACAAAGTCTTGTCGCGGTGCCGACGCTGGGGACGTTACCCTTCTCAATCTCCATGATCCGGCACAATCATAACGCTACGGCCGGATCGCATTGTGCTGCAAGTTTTATTTACATCTCGGCTTCTTTAGCCACCTCGTTAATTCCGAGATAAGGAGTTGCCAAGTCACTGTGCAGCCTAAGTCCACAATTGTTCTAAAGTTCTACACTATACATGAAAGAACATTATCGTATGAGCTTACTCCCTAAGCTTTCTTGATATGTATGTAACATTCAAGTATAGGTAACTATTTGATATGGATAAAAAAATAGCCCCAAACTAAGCAAAGCTCAGCAAATCAATTGTGGCAGGGAAACTAAATTACGGGGGAAAAAAAGAAACAGACTCACGGATTTTTCCCTTTCGAGGTTCCACCTCTGATCACTAATCAGAGCGTGGTCTTATGAGGAATATGAATACTTAAATACTTTTTCTAGTTAACATTTTGTAATACACCATAACACCGAAACACAGAACAAACACCTTGATTCATCACACAATTTTTTGTCCAGGATGGTAATCGAACCCACAACATTAGGCGCAGAAGACAGAACTACTACTACTACAAATCAATGCACTAATAGACTAGTCTAGTGCATTGATTTGTATTTTTTTATATGTATTTTCTAGTTATTATGTTTATTATTTTTTATCTAATTATGTAGAGTGTATTATTATTAATTATTTGTGTAGTTTGTCTTATTATTATTTATCATTAGGTAGGTATATCATTTATGAATTTAGTAAACTTCTTCCATATACAGGGTAAGTTTTTTTCCAGGGCCACTGAGGCCAAGTCTGAAACCGTGAAAGTTATCAAAAAGTCATGCTAGGAGTTACGTGCTCTATTTAAAAAAAATAAGTTCTACATTAAAGAAAAACTATTTATTTTATAGTTTTTCTGGAAAAGTGAGGTTATGAAAAAACAAATCTTTTGCATTTATGTGTTCTTTGTTTCTTAATAAAAAAAATATTGTATGATGACTATGTGCCCAAAGTTGTAGGAACACTTTCAAAATTGATAATTTATAAATTCATCAATACCTTTCGATAACTCTCACGGTTTCAAACTTGGCCTTAGTAGCCCTGGAAAAAAACTCAACCAGTATAAATATATATAATGTTTCTTTCTCTCAGAATTTTCTCTATCTACTTTTTCTGGAAGACGGGCTTTAGGGTTAAGCAAAAACCCTAAAAACAAATGTGATATTAAAAATTATAGCAAAGGCGATGCCATCATTTTTATTTTCAAATTAGTTAAAATTGTTATATTTATGTGTGCGCAAAAAAGTATTAGTAAATAAATAAATCACTTATTTATCTTTCAAAAATATCGAAACAATTATTGATAAGTCTGAAACTGATATCGTTAAAGACTCATCGAAAATTATTAAAATATGATTGAAATAAAAGCTTAGCATTCCGATTATAGGCTTTTCTATCAAGTCTCACAACTATAGGAGAAAAGAGCCTTAAAATGATAGAGTGTAACAAGCTAAGTAAATCCCCTTAGCGTAAGAACTGTGAAATTGGAGTCTCGCCGGTGTCTCCTGCGTATTCAACCACATAATATAAATTAAATAGCCAATTATTTTCAGTCAGGTGGAGTAAGTAGCTTGACGAGACAAATAGAACACACTTTTGCTCTGATAATAAACCTACTAGCTGAGTCTGTGGCGATACTTGCGTGCTATGCTATATGTTTACTTAAAGTACCTATAACAATCTATTGACATTAGGCTATAATAGGTACAGTCACTTGTACTTATATGTATTTACCTACTTCATAATTTTCAAAATGAAGGATGTTCATACGTTACTAGTAAGATGGACGCCTTTTAAGTTCAGCCGTTAACATATTATTTACCGGCAATTTTGAATTTGGAAATGTTCAATATTGAAATTGGTTTTAATTTAGAATCTCAAAACAATTGAAGGTTAGGATTAATGCTATTGTATAGTCAGTGTCGTTTTAAATCTATCAGGTCGTGTACGAAAATGAATCGAAATTTCGAAGAGCATTCAGTGTTTCGGAAAGTTAACATCTGTGTTTCGTGATGAATGCTCCATATCAGCGGACTGTCAATAAGTCTAGTATTTAGAATTCTAGCGTGGACAAACCAGTCTTAGTGACAACTCTCGTGGAATAACGTCCATAATACGCCTAATTCTCATCATCTATTCTCATGTGACATTTTGAGAGATAGATGCGTTATTAGGTATCTCATGTACAACCATTCAGAAGATATTGCATGAGACACTTAGTGTGAGCAAGCTAGTTAGCCGTTGGATCCCACATTTGCATCCGACGATCAATACTTGTCGGCCATCTGACGGTACGAAGAAATATCTTCATAACACCAACCAAGGAGAGTCATATCAGGTATACGAGTATCAGTGGTGACGAATCTTGCATATATGACTACGATCCTGATTAACAACAATCTGCAACGGTCTTCAGCCCCCTCAGCACGGGGCGGGGATAAAATTGTTGTCCTCTGTTTTTATCCACCTTCGAGAGCATTTTGTCTCCCGATCTTTATCCCCGCCCCGTGCTGAGGGGGCAGGACGAGCCAAAGTCGATCAAAGTTGTATTCTCTCAGAGCACTTCAAAGAAGATGATGGCCACGTTGCGAATACCAGCCATATTGCTACGATTGCTCTTGAATATCGTAGAACGGTTAATGTAGAGTGGTATATCACAGTTTCTTTGCTACAAGTCATCGCCAAACTTCGGAAATCTACCAAAAGCGACACATAATTAAACACTATAACAACGCAGACTCACACAGCGCTCGTCAAACGATTCTATTTGAAGCAGAAAAAACGTTGAATTATTGACCATACTCCATACATTATTGACCTAAGCCCTAACAATTTCAATAATAATCACATTTCCTTATATTTAGAAAAATCTTCGTGGTCAAAGGTTACAGTCCGTTGAAGCAGTCGACGCTTTCAAGTCGGCCATATTGAATACCCCACTTTGGAGTGTAAAAATGCTTTAATAACTGGGTCGAGCGAATGGAAAAGTGTATGTAGTTTAATACTTTGAAAAGCAATAAAATGTACTTTAAGGTTCTGGTAGTGTTTTTTTCTTCAAACGACAGAACTTAAAAGGCACGCCATGTTTAAGGTATTTATAAGACAAGCTTAAAATTTGAAATTGTCCGTGATGGTTGCTAGCAACCTATATATAGTACAGCTGGCCATGACACCTATTTCATCACTATCACCAGATCCCACAACCTTCAGTGAGAAGAGCTACTGAGCTGTGTGCTATAGGTATTTGCTATATTCTATTGGTGTATGTATAGTGTAAGTAAACCCAAAGAAATAATCCTAATGCATTTTATAACCCTGGTATTCAGAGACGCTCTCATACGCTGTCCGCTGGGGTCACTCATAAATTTCAATGTAGGTAAGATACTATTCTGGCTAGCGTACTTCAAGTGAAATATCTTCGCCATTTGGGGATTCTAACACCCAAACAACTAGATGAATTCCAATACATTTGTGCGCCCGCCAAATAAAACCAAGGTTCTTTTTTATCACGTAATAATGCGTTTTTTCGTCAGAAATCCTATTACTAATAGGCTATAATTTAAACGGTCAACTAATTAGACATTCTGTCAGCAAACATGTTGATATTAAAATATGTTTCTGGGTGCAAAAATCTAACAACTCAATGACGTACCTACAATCATACAATGACGACGTAACCTTATATTTGAATTATACTTATGCTGTCAAAATTACGAACTTGCCTTTGTGTGTTTTTTTTATTATTGTCCGGCGAGGAAGCGCTTGACCTTCATCTCACCTGGTTACAAGTTGAAATAAGGCCGAAGGTGGAGGCGCACTTCACCGGAATCCTCAACAAACTGGCTATCTTATCTCTAAATGTCGGAACACAACAATTTTTAGAACTGAGCCCTTATTCTGTATGACCATAATCGTGTCTTAACGCGCCCGCGTTACGATATGCATGGAATCATTGTATTGATATATCGTAACGCGGGCGCGTTCAGACACGATTGGTCATACCTACAGAATAGGTAAGGGGCTGTTGTTATGGCGACAGAAATAGGCAAGATGGTAGCTAGCCACCATCTTCCCAAAAAGGAAAAGGTTCTTAATTCCGACCGTTTTATATTGTTACATATTAACAACCATGGACAGTTGATAGACACTTTAAGTAATTAAATGGACACCAATCAGAGGTAGCATTCGTCCGTATTTTTAATGGTCGAATTTCCAGTCTACTTTTACAGGCACGCTAAGAGTAAACTATGGACTCGTTTTCAACAATATTGTGTGTACTGATGAATTTTAGATTTGGCTCAGAGTAGTGCCGACTCGAATATCATCTAAGTTAATGTGTAACAGTAGGACAGTTGAAGTGGACTTCCTTCGGTCTTATTACAGCTTGAAACCAGGTGAGATGATGGCTAAGCACCTCGCCGTGGTACTATAAAAAACAGACAGTACCTACCTACCGTATTGGAAGTTTTTAAAATTCTATACTATATGTGATTATTATTTATTTAAAGAGATACAACATTTATTCAAAAAAAATACAGTTACACTAACTATATACAAAGGAATCAGTCAGATTACCTAAGGACCGTTACAAACGGCCTATAGGTAGCTCAACTGTTCCAGACCAGACCGGAAAGAAGCGTGTCCAAGTCACTGGCTGCATTGCCACGCTAATAGCTACGCTAATTCGCTGGCCTCAATGAAAGCCAGCCCTTGGGTCACGTGTCGCCTCAATCAAAAGCCCCGCATTTTTTTGAACCTTTATTTGATTGGGTAGGTAACCAATGTTAACCATCCCGATACTTAAAAAGGAAATTATTCACTATCATGTTAAAAAAATCCATTATCGAATTGCATTTAATAACTTAAGTATACTTAAACTGTCTTGGGCACGCTTCCGTCTGGTACTGGTCTGGTCTCTAACAGTTGAGTTACCTATAGGCCGTTTGTAACGGTCCTTAGGTAATCTGACTGATTCCTTTGTACATATTTAGTTTAATTGAACTTTTTATTGAATAAATGCTCTTAAACTTCTGTAATGAGCTTTTATGCCATATTTCATATTCATCATAAGCTTGAAATTTATAAAGCTTTGTCCAAATGTTTTTAAATGTAACTACAGGCGCCCATTTATCTAGATATCTCATCTATCTAATAAATCTTCTAGCCCACTGTACCGAGTTAAAGTATTGTTCATGTTTCGGTTTTATTTATTTGGTGTGGGTAAAATTAACAGTTTATCTTTTCACAAGCTTTGCTCAGTTTGAGGCTAGATGGCGTTGGGTGTAATAACAAACCTGTAGTTTATTTAGCTCAGAGTGATAGATATATATAGAATATAGATATATAATCTATAGGTATCTCTGAGTTATCTCAGCTATTTCAAGAATAAAGAGAAAGTTTAAGGTTAACATTAAAAATTTACTTATTGGTTTGGCAAAAGGAGTAGGAATTTAGAAACCACACATATTTTATGTTATTATGTTCCTATAAATTATTTACCAAGATTTATCTGTTGCGTTCACACGTTATTATTATATTTTTTCGTATATCGAACTGTTTCTGTTATTTTTTGTGTATTGTTTGTGTTAATTATTTGAACAAGTTCAAATATCGTGTACTTATTACAATTAAATCACTAGAGCAAATTATTTTTATTGCCAGGCTTTCTTAGTTCCCCTTGTTACTCGTACATAACCGATCCAAATATATAGTGTTTCTAATATTGAACACCTGTTTTCATATTCACATGCTTATCTTATGAAATGTTACTTATCAAAGTATTTAATTTATATATATCATTATATTATGTAGAATATACTTATTTAAGCTTCTGCGATTAGAACACATAATTTTGATTCGGAAAATTTTATCCCTGGTTTTATCTCGTCCCGCTGAAACGTCGGGATAAATATAGGTAAGATACGCGATAAATACCCGTTTGTCGATTCAAAATAATATGTACCTATCCTCATTTCAGTTTAAAACTAGATGCCGCCACAGGAAAAAAATATACCTAGTACGCGTTGTCAAAGCATTTCGGCTAACGAACCAGATAATACAAGACTAAATACCTTATCCTTATTAAAATATTTTACAGTCGGGTATAGTATTTTTCAACTTTCAACTTGTTTATTTTTTGTTATTCACTCAATAAGTTTTGCCGAACCACGGGTTTTAATAAAATCCAAGAATTACTATTGGGATGTCATACAAGGGTGTGACTTCGCTTATACCACATCTATAGCACATTATTGTCCAAAACAATGTGGAGAGAACTTTATCCAGAACAGTAAGATTTGGCCATAATAAAAACGCTTGGCAGACAGATAGAAAGAGGGCACACAGTTAAAGTTTCGTTTACACACAGAAACAGCTGCTAGCTTTTTGGTCCCTAGGTTGACATTACGACATCCGTGGGCTGGAGGGGTAGATTTTTAAACCACGACTACTAAGGCAACGGTTTGAGAGCACTTTTCAAAACGACACCAACCTTTTCATGTCAGTAAAGGGTGATTTTTCACTTACTTTTTTAATTCTTATTGATAAATAATTCCGTGGTTAAATAGGTACCTAAGGCAAACCAGACATCACGAGATCTCAGTTCGGGGCGTAGTATTTATAAAAAAAAATGTATTGATGATTTGAAAAGTCAAACTATACTTGGTAACATATATGAACGATTTATTTAGGTACTTTATGTATCATTTCTCTGCGTTTACATTTGCAAAAGCCGTGGAGTAATGAAAACAAGTGCTTTATTTAAATAGCTGGCCCCTTATTTGAGTTAGGGCTATCTCGCACCTGAGCGCGGGGCTTAAGGAAAGGATGCTAAATAAATATTTTCTAAATGGAATAGATAGAGGGCACGCTTCAGCAATAAGTTTGCAGCACAACGTGAGTAAGCGAAGTGGTTTGCGTAGGTTTTCACGATGCTCATAATTAAGCGTTTGCGTAACCTTACCCGCAAGCCAAAGTCGGCTTGCGGGTAAGTTTACACTTATTTAATCAGTATGTACATATAACCAGTGCTTACCTACGGATCCAAGACGTGGTCGTAGGCCTCGTGAATAACTATTTTGTCGTAAAGCGTGCTATAGAAAGAGTGTTTGTTTCACTACGTGGTAACCGCCTCTCTGGTCTAGTGGTTCAACCCACCGATTTCAGAGGTCCCGGGTTCGATCCCCAGTGGGAGTACAATTGTCCCCAAGTAACAACTGTTGTAGGTATCTTGAAATTCAAATCTTTGACGTCCACAGTTTTTTCTGCCAAAATTAATGCATCTGCCAGCCACTCATGATTCAAGTATTGTGTGAGTTTATCGGGAAATATCTGATCAATGAGAGCATTTTGCGAATCACTGATTGTGCAGAAATCTGTCGGAAATATTATGCATCCAGTAGTTTCATGTAAGTAGGTAGGTACAGCTACTTGTACATCGCCGATATCTAACAGTTGTTTTAAGAATGTTTCAGCGGATAGATCTTGAAGCATTTGAACGCGCATATTTACTTTTAGCTGTACTTTTTCAACATTATATGCCAGTGACGATGATTTCAAGCAAGCGTTGATCTCATCAGCGTACGTTGAACGTGGTCCCGTGGTACAACCAGTTGGACATAGCGGTTGGCCGGGAATGACGGGAAGTGTTTGTCTGAAATCACCAGAAAGGTGTAACAGAGTGCCACCAAATAGGTTGTTGTTGTTTTTTGTGTCTTCCAATGTCCTGTTCAACGCCTCACGCGAATGTTTCTGTGCCATAGTGCATTAATCCCAAATGATAATTTTACACGATTTCTATGTTGCACACACTGAGTTTGGATTATTTTTAATATTATATTTAGTGGCAGTTTATATGCCGAATGAGCTGTTCTGTCTCGATCCGATAAATTTGATGGAATTTTTTGATCGTATTTCGGCGAGAAATGAGGAATGTTTAGCCAGTTCCACCAGGTGCTTCCAAAAAAAGAATCCACCTTGTCCTACCGAAACTACGAGCATAATGCGGTCGTAAACGGTTCTTTGCTTTGTTCCCCAGTCAGTAACGGGACATTGCGAGTAACAATCCCTGTCATTTCTACAGTATTATACTGCAATTCACGATTCATTTCAGTGTTCATTAAATTAGATGTACTTTGATTTGGCGAATGCATACCTACTTGACTGAGTGGTAAATTGGCAATGACAATGCAATGATCCTCGATAGCGATATATATAATAATGGCTGAAAACGGTATATGCCCTAAATTATAGTGAGTGAGAGAAAGCTTAATGTGTGGGAAAGACAGGAGACCGGCTTCGCTCTCATCTCTACTTTGTGTACTCTCTCTCGGAATAACTAATCGAGTGGTAACTGATCAATTTATCGACCGCCGAGAGAAAAAAATATTAAAGTACTAATATCGCTATTAAAAAATAGTGGTTGCTGGTAGAATGGTGAAAATTTAGATTTGTATGCTTTTTTCAATGTTTAATTGAAAAAAAAAACAAACAAAAAAAAAATTTGGGTTGGACCACTCTTATCACTTAGGGGTATGAAAAATAGTTAACGTTCTATTTTTTTAGACTTTCTCAATATATACAAAATATTTCATAAGAATCGATCAAGCCGTTTCAGTGGAGCTTAATATAAATATATTTCAACAAAACAGATAAGTGTGTGAAATAGCACAATAAAGACTTTTTATTTGCATTCAAAACAATGACAACCATCAAAATATGTCAAAATAATGTCAAAAATTCTGAACGAACCAACAATGACAACCATCAAAAAAGTGAACCCGAGTCTACCGTACCGAAGCGCGAAGGCCGAACGTCAAATGTTTGACAGGAAAGTACGTAGAACAGTGTATATGGGAAAATGAAACTGTTGTTTTTACTATATTCCTAGCAATTTTCCATATTTTCTCAACGTTTAAACCTTCCCTGAACATTTCAAAACCAAAATCAGCTAAATTGGCCCAGCCGTTCTCGAGTTTTGGCGAGACAAACGGACACTAATTGATTTTTACTATATATAAGATAGATAGATAGATAACATAATGAATCAATTAATTTCTTTGTTACTGCCAGTAGGACTAGTAGGATTAAGGACAATAATAATAAATAATACAGCATTATATCGAAATGGAATTCGTTTGAAGATTGACAGCTGTCATTGAAAATATAGATCTTGGTCATAGCTTTCATTTGAACTAAGAACGGAGAGTCTTGGACGAATACTCTTAGAGATATGGCCGTTTGAAGTTTGACAACTGTCTTCAAAGGTACATACTAATATCAAAACACCTAATCATACCAACCTAATCATAATTATTATTATTTTCCTCGCTAGGTATTAAAAACCAAGTTTCAATTTTCTTGTTGAAAACTGTAGGAGATATTTCTGAATGCGAATAAGGTCTGTAACCTTAGTTGCGTGAGCACCAGCGTGGGTATGAAAATTTCGGTTCCTGAAGGGAAATACCGTACACTTAAACATAACTTTAGTGATAGATAAAACTATGTAAAACCCAAAAAAGTCAACGTTATGGGAATTCAACATTCAAAGAATTAAACATTTTGCGAATCAAAAATTAATCAACATTCTGGGAAATTATACATTTTGGGAATTCAACTTTCTGATGCGTATAAGGTGTTTTGGGCGGAGATTTTGATTGTGCCGACACTTTAAGTTAGCTTTAATTCCACTGAATTGACACAGCTATTCAGCGTGGCAATGCAGCCAGTGTCTTGAGCACGCACCCGCCTGGTACTGGTCTGGACAGTTGTGTTACCTATAGACCGTTTGTAACGGTCTTTAGTAACACAATTGCTTTACTTGTATACCATAGTTAGTTTTATTGTAGATATTTTTTAATTAGTTTGTAGTTTCTGTCAATTGCTAATATTAACAGTTCCAAGCCTGGGACGTTTTATTATTTATGAATTACCTCGCTAAATACCTCCATGAATTCGAAACTCCAGAAGAATAAGTTTATCGCAGAATGGAGAGTAGGAGAAAGAGTATGATTTGCAAATTACCCATAACTTCAAAATAATGAAACTAAGTAAGCTGTCGATATTTTTATAGACTAAACTTGGAATTGAAATCAGTGGTTCAAAGGCGAGCAGTTGCTTGTACGAAACAACCTCAAATTGTTGCTTGTACGAAACAACCTCAAATTGTTTCTTGTACAAAACAACCTCAAGTTGTTGCTGTTGCTGTATCTTGTGACTTCGCATAATTGTAGGAAAAGGTTTCAGGTACCGGTACTTGTTTTTTCAAGTTAGTTAATCACCTACATGAAAACATTAAAAATGATTTGGTACGAAGCCCAAACACAATTTAGTTAAAAAGACCCATTAGTACCACTATCTTATACATACGTATTTTGTCGTTCATATTGAAATAGTGTGTCTCGTACAAATTAAATACAAGATATTTTCCAACACGAGCACTTTTTTGCATATCTAGGTAATTTGATTTTTATTACGTTTAGAAAAAGTAAAGCGATGCTAACCTAGACTATCCCATAATTGGATATTAGTTATACCTCCAATTATTTTATTGAATCGTACATTTAATTTAATATGAACAACAAACTTCGTTTGTATTGGAGTGCTGCAGAACTGGAGTGACAAAAAAACATAGAGACCATTCGTACGGCTTTGAGATTCAAACACAAATCAAATTTGCAAGAAAAGGTATTACTTTTTCCAAGTTAGGGAATAGGTACCAGTCATCATCTTCTTGCCACATTAAGTGGGGTCGGAACGACTTGTCTTCTTTTTCCACTCTCTTCTATCGAACGTCATCTCATCATTATTGTATCTTCTCTCTTTCTTTCTCATCCTTCACTCAATCGATCAATCTCCTCTTCACTCTACCTCTACCATTATATCCATCCACACTCATTTAATACTCATCTTGTTATATGACTTATACGGTAATACTATTAGCACATGAAAACATAAAAATACTTTTGTAAGTTACCAAACACAATTTCGCTAAGAATCTTAGCTCCAACGTTCCCCTAGGCGTAATCCCGCCAATCTCCCGACTCATCTTGTGAGCAATAATTCTGCAGAGATTATTTTTCACTCTTGACAGCAAGTTTTAATGTCTTTTAAAATAAAATTAAGTCATTCATCGCAGCATTCCCATTGTAAAGGCCTTTGAAACGTGCTTATACTAAGAAAGTAATCCGTTGCTAATTGTAACCTACTTTTTCGCAAAGAACAGTTATGTAACAGCCGTGTTGGTCAGAATGGAATAAAACCAACATCTTTCTCTTACGGGCGTCGTACAAGGTAATTAAAATATCAGGAGGAGATAGTCAAGAAACGTAGACTAAACCATGAAACAGCAATGAACACCCCGATCTCAAGTTTCAGGTATAAAATCAGTTAGTAATTGGTTTAATTACCAGCAAATGTTGGAACAAAATTGTTTCAATTGTGAAATCTATATTACGACGCCGTTTGGATCCACTTGTGAAACAGTTTATAAGGCTGACCAACAATGACTCCATGTTTTTATGTACCTACAAACCCTTTTACTAATAAATACCCTATGTAACTACAAATCAAAACAAAAAAAAAATACTAAGGCTATTAAAAATAAATTAATAACGAAGCTGATATATAAATAACAGGCTTATTGAAGTGCCGAAAAATATTATACTTTCTTATAATTATTCATATTATATTCTTATTATAACAAGTCTCATAGCTCAGTTGGTAGAAACTCTGCCTTCTGCGCTGTAGGCTGTGGGTTCGATTCCCACCCAGAGCAAACATTTTTTTTAAATAAATGATTTCAATTTCAAATTCATTTACAAACCGATATTCAAGCGTGGAGATTATGTCATAGGCCTCTTAAAAGAATGGTTTCCAGTCTTGGCCCAGAGGATTTACGTGTTATGCTTGTTTATTTCTCGGCTTTAGGTAGGTACGCGGTTTTTGGTAAATTGTTGCTTCAAAATACACTGTAAATTCAAAAATTTGCTTATACTTCATTTACGAGCAAAGTTCCAAATCTAAGCATTTCATTTCAACACTATTGCTTTTATTAGTTACATTTGTATACTTACAAATTAAGCTTTTTTGAATCTACGATGTGTTTTGCAACTATAATTGACTGAAAACCATATCCTTGTGTTGTACCACACCTACTGATTGAAGGGAACCAGTATTTTTTCTACTGGGAAAAAAAAATATAGAAATGTAAACGAATACTGCTAATTGATTTAGATGTCACTTTACGGAGATCTATTTCAATATTAATACTGAAAAATACTTGGAGCCAAATCCGCTAAGTTCGGAGGGGAAACACGTCGGCCGGGGGCTTGTCAAATTATCATCAAAACTATATTTCCGAGGATGCCTCTTGAAGAGTTGAAACCCGTCGTGTCGATTAGATTTTTTCAAGGATTTGTAAATAAATATGTTTCTGTTTCTATATGGATAGGTTTCTCTCTGGTGGCAGCGTATTCATAGTGAGGTCACGACATTGCCCGCCCATTTTTTCCAACGAAGAGTGTGAAAAAATATCTCGCGGATCTGCTTCCACAATCATCTCAGAACTAGAAACTGTGTTAAGAACAAATCGACACAAGCGTTCCAATTTCAAACCATTGTGAACTTTTCATTACATCACAAAGTCTTACAATTTAGCAGGCCGATGTAGCATCACGAAATTTGCATAAAAATTAAATTAACATTTCCATGAACAAAATGACAAGTAATTATTTTGAAACGACTTTGGCCTGTGATCATTTCTCTGCCTACGATAATGTACAGTTCCCATTTAGCGCTCGGCTATTGCTATGACACAACCCACATAATTGTTACTTCCTCTTTCTCAAAAGATCACAAATGTTATAACCAAGTGCAATTAGTTGAAATATAAAAAAAATATTAAAACTAAATAATCCCAGCCAAGTGCGTACACCTATTTTCCCATCTAGAACCATCGGTCCACTTTCCCCATTAGTCTAATTGTCAAAGTAAAGAAATCACGTTTCTTTCATGATTCTTCTTAAAAATGATGCACGCAATATTCCTTAAAAAAAGGTCCAAAGTAGGCTAAGCTGGTGGTAGGACTTTGTTTTAATCCATCTGGCTAGCTACCACCATCCTACCTAGGTAATTCTGTCGCCATAATAACAAGTTGCCTCTATCTATAAAAGCTCCTGAAACATACTTTGATTATGAAATAAATCATCTGAAATACAAGCTTATTCGCAACGAGTAGGTACTTTGTACAGTTGTCTAGTAGTAATAGTATTTTTATACATCAATATAAGAATTTCGTACGCAAAGAGTTCCAACGGGACATGATTACAAAGTCTTTCTATTCCTCCGTCCGGCTGTCTATCACTGGGCTGTATATCATGAACCATAACAGGAGACAGTTGTTTTAAGAGTGTCAATTGCCGCTGGCATCCTATGTGAATTGGGCATATACAAATAAATATTACAGGACGCTAATTTTACACAGCGCCATCTGATCTAGCCCCAAACTAAGCATAGCTTGTAATAATAACACAAATGTTTGTTCTGCGTGGGAATCGAACCCACAGCCTAACAGCGCAGAAGGCAGGGTTACTACCAACTGAGCTATGAGGCTTGTTATATGCCCAACATGCCCAATTCACACATTAGATGTGCCATAGTAGCAGCCAAGATCTAGCAATGTATAATAAGCGGGCCTATAAAGGTGGTCATGTCTAACATTCGACACCATCCCGTTCGTGACCTAATTAAGTCACAGAAGAAGTAATACTACTAATTAAGTTCAGTTCCTTTCTTATGTTTGCCCAACTTCCGACTTGTGAACTTGATTCGACTGACTAAGTCAGAATTGGGTTTTCTTTCATATATATTTTCCTGCATAAGCTGTAATCGGGTAGTTATTTAGCAATAGGTACATTAGGTACAAGAGATATGGCTTTGGTAAGCCGTCCTTCAAAACACATCATGGATACAAAACTGAAAATGATCAGCACTACCTACACTAATAGATAGATAAGAAGATAACTCTTTATTGTTCACCATTTACAAATAACATAACAAAATGCAGATAGTGGAAACTTAATCTAAGCGTCACTGGTAAAACAATGGGCGGCCTTGTCGCTGAAAGTGATATCTTCCGGGCAACCGCTTATAATGCAAAACATGCAAATATATGCATCAAGATATAGGTCTATTTTACAACAATAATAAAAGAAAACTACAAATATACATGAAAAATACCTACCTTTATGTAATAGTAGATTGCAGACTAATATACATTAGTATCAACACATTGCCACAAGCCAGGTGGACTGACGACATTGCTACTGTTCAGAGACCTGGATGTACCTGAAGGGCTCAGGTTAGAGTGGCATTTGGGGAGGAGGCTAATTCCCAGCTGTGGGTTACCTAATAGCTGATGATGATGATGATGATGATGATGAGACTAATATGGAAAATGAATGAACTAGCAGTTAATTTGATATATGTAATTGCTTTTGATTGAGGCGACACCCAAGGGCTGGCTCTTATTTAGGTCAGCGAGTTAGGATAGCTATTCAGCAAGGCAATGCAACGCAAATGAAAAAAAAATGATTGGACGAACCTTATTACATGTAAGTAGATTCAAATATGTTTACTATAGTTAACATCCCGCGCACCCAACATAATTGAATCTAGCGGTTATCTATTACAAAGGAATCAGTCAAGTTACCTAAGGACCGTTACAAACGGCCTATAGGTAACTCGACTATTCCAGACCAGTACCAGACGGAAGCGTGCCCAAGACACTAGCTGCATTGCCACGCTGAATAGCTATGCTAAAAAAAAAGCCCTGCAAGTTTTATGAAAACCCGGAGGGCACCGGCTCCCCACGGACCCAAGGTCTCCACCAATTCTTTGTTTGCTTGGTTTGCATTGCTTGACATTTCTAAAAATATAATTGAAATCAAAATACATGCAAAGAATATGTACAACAAAATACTTTTAGCTTTTAAATAAGGTAAAATAATTTTCTTGTACATTTTGATTGTGTTTTTCGTAGATCAAAAAAGCAAAGAATATCGCACGTTGCATTGTGCACTGCGAAAATAGTGGCATATTTGAAAGTTGACAGACAACGAATAACTGAATGAAAACTGCTCTCGGGAGCATTTGGTAGATAATGCGAAATCCTTTTTGAGTTTTTTTTTATTGTACGACGGGGTGTTCTTGTCCTTTATCTCACCTGATTTTCAAGTTATGATAAGGCCGAAGGTGGAAGCGCACTACACCTAGAATCCTCAATAAACTGAGGAACTGGCTATCTTACCTCTGAATGGCGGGACACAACAATTGTTAAGAACTGTTGTTGTGGCGACAGTCTCAGGTAAGATGGTAGTAGGATTTGGTTTAAATCAGCCTGGGTAGCTCTACCATCTGTAGAGCTACCCAGGCTGATTTAAACCCTACCACCAACCAAACCAAGCACAATATTGTACTCCCCTGGGGATCAAACCTGGGACCCCTGGTCTGACAACGGTGGTCGAACCACTGGACCACAGAGGCGGTTAAAATATATATTTGTATGTAGGGTGTTTTAAGAAAAAGTAAAGTGATGCAAACCTAGATTATCTCTTTCTATTTTATCCACAAAATTTGCAAACTTTTTAAAATACACGACAAACTACGAG
Source organism: Venusia cambrica (assembly GCA_951394065.1). NCBI lineage: Eukaryota > Metazoa > Arthropoda > Insecta > Lepidoptera > Geometridae > Venusia > Venusia cambrica. The sequence goes on along the minus strand of OX596044.1, from coordinate 2,810,117 downwards.
TGTATGGGAGAGTACTACTGGGCCTAACTAATAAGTATCGATAAGAGTTTAATCCTCAGTGAGAAAAATACATTAGTATATAGAGTCAAAAACGTATATGGAGATACAGTCATTCAAAGTCAAAGTCAAATGGGAATTCAACTTTACGAGAATTCAACTTTCTGATCCTAATAGGATTTTTAGAATAGTCTTGTTAATATTCCCGATCTCGATCTTCACCGGCAACATACTCTTCTCGACTTTGAATCAATAAGAGTTTTTTTTTAACCGACTTCAAAAAAAATAAGGTTCTCGTCGGATTATTTTTTTATAATTAAATATTGTATGCACACTTGAAGTGATTTGGGTATTTTTAGGGTCGGCATGCTTCCCACGTGATCCCATCGTCATATCGATAGGATCTGATGATGGGATCCTGGAAAAAATGAGGGAACTCTTCAAATATTAAAGGCACACTTGAAGCCATTTGGGTGTATTACCTCAAAAGTAAAGATAACACATACCTAGGGAGGGATAGGATCACACGTCTGTCTGTTTGTCCGTGCATCTGTCATCAAAATAATTGGATAAAATACGTCATCCAGGTAAACGACATTGTATCATATTCTTCATTGAAGTCGGTTTACTTTTTAGTTTTTAAATCGTAATAATGTTACATGTTATTATTTTCTTCATTAATAGTTGTAAATGTGACTTTCTTTTTTAATACCTGGTATTATATACTTATCACTAATATGTTTAAAACTTATTCCTGAATAGGTACATTATTGCAACAATTAAGTTAACCTTTGTTTTTTCACGAGAGAACTAATTAATGGTTATTAGTTATATCAGTTTATTATGTATCTAGCTACTACAACTGTTTGTTCTCCGAATGAAATAAAATAAAATAGTTTGCCATAGTGAGATAACTAGCAGTAATAAATGAATGAACGAAACATAAAGACGGATTATCTGACAAATCATACAAACCGGCCAAGTGTAAGTTGAACATGCAATCCGAGGATTCAAGGCGTATTTTTTATTTCTTTTTTGCATTCCGTTTTGAAGCCTCTAGCGGGTCCAACTTACGCTTGTCCCGTTTTTAGTATTAATTATCATACATGAAGGTAAGCTATTTAATCACACTAACTTAGAACTCTGTTATTACCATTATTATCGATACACATCCAATAAAAGTCGTTGAAAAAATGCAGATATGGAAATAAAACCCAAACATTTTCAGGGTATTTCACCTACAGCAACGTGGGATCTCACTGACAGCGGTTTTCGATACAAATCTGGGAATTTTCCTCTTCCCTCATCCCGGCCTGGCGTGATTCTAAACCAAAAGGAAGCCGACATGACAGCCTGGATATTTATAATAGCTTACGTTAACATTCGACCTTCGTAAAGCGAGAAAAAGTGCGTGAATAATAGAACATTATACAGAATTAACATTTTTTTGTGTACACCAAAATAATATCTTAGGACGATTGCCAATAAAGTAAACTTAAGCTAACAGTACAATGGGCAGTCTTATCGCTTCGAAGCGATAACCTTCCCAGCAACCATAGGATGGAGAGGATATACTACAAGTTTTTTTAAAACTACTATTAGACGGGACAAGCGAGTAGCGCACCTGGTCTTAAGTGTACTCTTGCCTATGACAAAGCCTTACTGCACTAACTTGAGGTATAAAGGTTTTAAGCCTCACGTACCCGTAATTTCACCCGCAACATACTCTTCAAACCGAAACACAGCAATGCTGCTTGGCGGCTGAAATAAGTATGATGGTAGTAATTCTCCGGACGAGCCCTTTCACTAGGGCCTTCTACTACTCTTAAGTGTCGATGATGGTATGGTACACGTAATGAAAGATAGTAAATAATAAATCCACCTTCGGCCTTATCATAAGTTGAAAACTCAAGATGAAGGCCGAGCACATCCCCATCGTACAAGACTATAAAAAAAATCCAGTTAACAAAACAAAACTTATCTAGTACTATATAATATATATATTTAATGTTTTAATCATTCAAATTTGATACCATTATCTGATAAGAATGTTTCGATTTATCTAATAACCAGATAAGAATACTCGTAGCAGTTGTAGCACAACCGACGGTGGCTACGAAAAAATATAAATGCTACAGTATTCGTAGCACACTCAAACGTAGCACGTACAAAATAGTGTACATTACATTCATACGAATTGCAATGAGTAATATTAACCAACATCCAAAAAAGCGCCGGCCAGTATCAGACCCAGAGGTCGATACCCCGGGGGGGTAGGTACTAATTTATGCTCGGTTTGGTTGATGGCAGGCCTTGTTTTAAGTCCGCCTGGCTAGCTACCACCATATTTTTTTTTTTTTTTTTTTAAGTGGGAAAATGCCCTCGCATTTCCCTTCCACCATGCGGGTGATGGAAGGGGGTATGTGGGACTCGAACCCACTAAAAACCCACTATGAGCAGTCGCCCGCCTTCGTGGGGCCGAGATGGGGTCGCGTTAGCATTCACCATCTGGCCCCGGCGGTTGGCCTGGAACCCGTGTCCAGGCCCCGGCCAAGGAGGGGTGGTCACTGCTCACCAGGACCACCCCTCAGACGAGTGGAGCCGTGCAAGCCGGCGGAGAGTCCCCCGACTCTCCACCAGGTGGCTCCACTACAGGGGAAGTCGAAGAAGGCGGGCAAACCGCCCCCTCCTACCCCCCCTTCGCCTCCGGCGGATCGGGTCAGAGCGGGCATCGTCCTCTCTGACCCTCTCCGCGGCCTCCTTCTGCGACATCACCTGTTCGCAGAAGGAGACCATCGCCTGCCACTCCCTGTCGCCGTCGAGCATGGCGTTGACCACGCTCGGCAGCGAGAGGTCCCCTCCCAGGGTGGCTGAAAGTGTGTGTCGCATGGGACCCCACGCGGCACACACCTCCAGCGTGTGGTGCGCCGTATCCTCCGGCGCACCACATTCGTGGCAGGCCGGGGTCGCCTCCCGTCTCGCGATCTGGTACAGGTACTTTCCGAAACATCCATGTCCGGAAAGCACCTGCACCAGTCGGAACGTCAGCGACCCGAATCGCCGCCGCACCCAGTCACGGAGGACCGGGCGAATGGCCTCCACCGTCCACTGACCAGGGACCGGTGGAGCCAGGTCCTCCGCCCACCGCCTCAACATGGCGGCCCGCGCCTGTCGCCGTAGGCCCTCCACCCGATCCCACTCCAGGTGCTCCCCGTCGGATCTCCTCGCCGCCACGAAGTGGTACACTTCGGCGAGGATCTCCGCTTGGAGAGCCCAGGGGGGATCGCCGGCCAGCACGCATGCTGCCGTCCAGGACACCGTCCGGTATCCGCGGATCACCCTCGTCGCAATGACCCGCTGCGGTTGTCGCAGCAGGGTCATGTTCGCGCGACCGAGGGCGTCCACCCAGACCGGTGCCCCGTAGGTGGCCATACTCCGGATCACTCCGGAGTATAGACGGCGACACGTGGCGCTCGGGCCGCCCATGTTGGGCAGCAGCCTCCCCAGTGCGGCGGCGGCTCCCAGGACTCTCGGGGCCAGCTGGGTAAAGTGGGCCCCGAAAGTCCACCGTCCGTCCAGGATGAGACCCAGATATTTCATCTGGGTCCCAACCCGGACCGGGACTCCGTCCAGGACCACTCTGGTCCCTGGCGGGGGTCCCCCCCGAGGCCCGTGGAACAACAGGGCCTCGGTCTTGGAGAGGGCCACTCCCAGCCCGAGGGAGCGGATGCGGTCGATCACGTGGGCCGTGCCCACCTCGGCCAACCGCACCGTCTCCCTCAGGTCCCTCCCCCTGACTACGACCAGGGTGTCGTCCGCGTAGCACGCAACCCGCATATTGGCGGGCAGCGTGCCACGGAGGACCCAGTCGTAGCCTATGTTCCACAGGAGCGGTCCCAGCACCGACCCCTGCGGAACCCCGCGGACGACGCGACGGCGTCTCAGACCGTCGCGTCCCTCCACCAGGACTTCGCGGTCCTGGAGGTAGTCCGCCAACAGCCTCCGCAGATACAGGGGCACCCCGTGGTAACGGAGCGCCTCCTGTATCGTTCCGTGCGGCAGACTGTTGAAGGCGTTGGCAATGTCCAGCGAGACAGCCAACGCCTTATCCCCCTCCCGGACCGACTCCTGCGTCCACCCCTTGAGCCAGAGCAAGGCGTCGATCGTTGACCGCCTCGCTCTGAACCCAAACTGGGCCTCCGACAACTGAGGCCCAGTGCCGCCTAGGTGCCGGACGACGCGGGAAGCCACCACTCTTTCCAGCAGCTTCCCCGCGTCGTCGAGCAGCACTATTGGCCTGTATGCGGAAGGCGAGTCTACGGCACGACCCTCCTTCCGCAACAGGCACAGCCGGCCGTCCTTCCACAGCTTCGGGAACCGTCCGGACGTGATGCACACGTCGAACAGCTCCCGAAGCCGATCGCCTATCTCCCTGAGGGCGATCCTCAGGACCCTCTTCGGGATCCCGTCCGGACCCGGCGCCGTCCGTTTGCCGCTCAGGCGGCCGACGGCCAACTCCATCTCCACCTCTGAGACAGGTGGGATGGAGTCCGGGTCCACCTCCTCGACCGGCGAGGAGGGCGCCGCCATCGCGGGCGGGGTGTGGTGGGGGTCGATGGCGGGGAAAAGCCCCTCCAACACCCCGCCCAGGATCTCCGGCTCCAGGGACTCCGCAACCGGGGGTGCCTGGCCCCGGAATTTCTTCCGGGCCGCTCTATACGGGCGCCCCCACGGATCCCTATCGAGGCCCTCCAGGGCCTCGCGCCAGGACCGCTCCTTGGCCCGACCGATGGCCAGCTGCAGCTCCCGCTTCGCCTCGCGGTAGGAGCTGTACAGCTGCGCCTCGGCTGTCAGCTCCTCGGCTGACAGCTCGCCATCGGTCCGGCCGTGGCGCCGCCTCCTACGATGAGCGTAGGAGCGGCGCGCCGCCGAGCAGGCGGCTCGGAGATCCGCTATCTCCGAGCTCCACCAATAGACCTCCCGGCGGCCCGGGAGGCGTCTGCACCTCGGCATGGCGGCGTCGCACACCGCGGTCACCGCCTCCCGGAAGCGGCTCGCTGCGACTTCCGCCTCCGGGTGTGTGGGCGCGGCGAACCACGACTGGACGATCGCCGCCTCGGACGCCACCTCGGCGTCGAGGCGAGAGATCGTCCAGCGCGGGAAGTCCGCTCGCGCCACTTGCCCCCCTTGGATGTCGGAGGTGGAGGAGATCTCGAACCATATGTATTTATGGTCCGAGAGAGTCTCCACCTCCGACATCACCCTCCACGACTGGACACGTGCCGCGACAGCGGGGGTGGCGAACGATACGTCCACCACGGACCCCCCTCGCTGTCGCACGCACGTGTGGGCCGACCCTCTATTCAAGAGGGTCAGTCCCGTGGCAACCCCCCACTCCCTGACAATCTCCCCACGAGAGTCTGTAGAGGGGTTGCCCCAGTCCCGGGCCTTGGCGTTCAGGTCCCCCATAAAGAGGACCTGACGTGGCACCTGCCTTCTAACCGCCGCGGCTAGGAGGTCCATAAAGACCTCCAGCTCTGCAGCGGTTCTATTGGGGGAGAAGTATGCGCCCACTACCGCATACTCCCCCCACTTGGCCACCACGTACCCCGCACCTCTCTCTACTACCGAGAGGGGGGGACCGCCATGCGCCCTTCCCACGAGGGCCACGGAGTCGTCCAGGTCCCCAGCCCAGCAGGGATGCTGAGAGGGGACAAAGTACGGCTCCGCAGCGACCGCCAAGTCGACGTTCCACTGCGCCAGGGACTGCATAAGCAGATCTTGAGCCCTGGCGCAGTGGTTGAGGTTCGTCTGGAGGAGGTTGAGTTGGCCGACTTGATCCATGTTAGTCAGCCATCTCAACCTCCTCGCAAGTCGCTTGGCTCGCTCCCGTCACGGGAGCGACCAGTGGAGTCACTGGGGTGGTCCGGACCCCAGCGGTTCTCCCCTTCGTCTTGGGGGGAACGCAACTTCGCGTCCCCATTGTGTGCCCGGCCGGCCTCCCCGACTCTGCACATATAGCGCAGTGGGGGTCGGCCCGCCCGCAGGTGGCCGCCTTGTGACCTGTGTTTCCACACCGAAAGCACAGGTCACCCCTGTCAGACGTCGAAGGGCACTGGGGGCGTGTATGCCCCAGCCCCATGCACTTGTAACAGCGCATGGGGCGATCCCCCAACGACACCAGCCGTGCCACGCTCCACCCGACCAAAAGCCTGCCCTCTTTCAGCAGCACCTTGGCTGCCGTGACAGGGCAGGACACAATGGTGGAGCCAGTGCCTCCGGGGCCGGTGCGCACCTCTCCAGCCCTCACGAGCCCGACGTCGCAGCGGCCCGCCTCGGCCACTGCAGCGGCCACCTTCTCCTTGGTGGCCGTGTCGTCCAGGCCGATGACGCGCAGGTCCGTCGTTTTGACGGGCCTGGTCACCACGGCCACCTCCGACAGGACCTCGCGGAGCTTCTCCGCGAGCCTGTCGGCTTTCTCCTCTGTTTGGGAGCCGGGAATCTCCAGCATCCTGGCTCCCGTGGCCGTCTGCCTGAATCGGACAAGATCAATTCCGATCTCGCGGAGTTTGATCCTGTCCTGGGCCAGCTGCAGGACGGCGCTGTAGGTGACCCCGGCCTCCTGGGCCGCGGGACGCAATGTCACCACGACCGCCGCGGAGTTAGGGGCCCTCGGTAGCGCCGCCATCGGCCTCGGCGCCGCCTTGACAGCGGCAGCAGTCGCAGGCGCAGAGCGGGCCGCAGCGGCGGCGGCAAAAGTCACCGGCGCTGAAGGGGGGGAGGATTTCTTCCCCCTTTTCCCTGGACCCCAGAACCGTACGACCACCCATTCCCGAGTAGCAGAGCAAATTCTAGAGACCAGGCTGTTTACCAACCGCAAAAAGGACTACAAAGCGGTTATCTCGGGAACGGTGCATCTTAGAGGAATTCTGAGTGAATTTCGGGTTCCCCCTTCTGTTACCCCGTGAATAACTAGGTTAGTACCTACCTTCGAAGCTCCACCCTCACCTGGACAGGACCACGCCCCCCTGGGACCAGCTTGCCCCCGGGCGCGGAGTCGACGGTGAACCAGCGGCCAGCAGCAGCACCTGAAACAGAAAGACGATATTTGGACCTTTGGTGGACGATCTAACCAACCAGGGAAGAGCGACGCCATTACCGAATTAAGTTGGTACCACCATAACCCTGGAACCGAAGGTCTGATCGCAAAACCGAGCTGAAATTAATTCAGTATGCGACCAGAGGTCGCCTGAAGCAATTCCAGGGTAATCTCACAGGATCAAGCCACCACCAGCTCCCCAGCACCAAGTTTTGACCATCCAGAGTGGATATCTCCTTACCAGAAGGAGATACCAGAGACAAGAAGACGGTAGAAGTTGGAGGACCAGCTACTCTATAGGACCCCGAAAAGCAAAAGTTGGACAAACACTCTCCCTGGAGGAGAGCAGCTTGGGAAGGTTCAACAGCGTCTGGACCAGCGGTTGACCTACATAAGGAAAAAAGCAAGCAATAAGCTGATAGGAAATTTCAGTACCTACCGATAGACACCAGAAACAAGGCAGAGCGATAACCAGTACCGGAGATACAGCGGTTTTCCCTAAACAACACGAAAACCGGGAAACCAGCCATTTGCGGTCAACCGTATCTACCTCACCAGATTGACAGGAGCATACCGGGTTTTCTGGGAGACAATCTGCCCAGGAAAAAACGGTACCTGAAGGTCCTAAGCACTCCCGACACATAGGTACCACCCCGGGATTTTTAAAATAAACAGCAGAGTTCCCACACGGTTTTCAAAAATCCCCAAATACTTTACCAACCGCAGGAAAACCTGAAAATCGCTGTAACCCTGGAACGGAGCGTCCTAGACAAAAAAGGACAAAATTTTCAGCCCCCCCCCCTAAAAATCCCCCCCCCCTGCTCGTTACACTCACACAAGTGGACCATCAACCCGGACAGCAATCGCCCCCCCCCCCCCTGGAGCAACTTACCTCGAGGCAGTCGGTGGACGGCAGCGGCAGAGGACCGGCGGCGGCGGCGCGGCGGCGGCGGTACCTGAAACAGATAGTAATTATAAGACTAGAGTATACCTCCCCCCAACCCCCCCCCCCCCCCCACCCCCAAACCCCCCCCCCCCCCCCCACCCCCAAACCAGCCCCCTCAATAGTATAGTTAGTAGTATCACTTAGTACCCTTGCCCCCTTACTGACCCCCCATCTCTGTTCCCCCCCCCCCCCACCCCCCCCCAACCACAAAGCTATTATACATTACCCGACCCAACTTGAGAGGACTCTACCGCCCCTAAATTTTTGGGTAGAGCCAGTGCCCATTTAGAAAGAATAAGAATTGATCGACCCTAGGTAGAGCCCAAAAATTGACTACATTTTGTACTTTTATGTTTTGTTTAATGATCGTGTTTATTTAGTGCTTCTACCAAGCAAACAGGACCGACTCTACATAGAGTCCAAATAATTTTTTGGTAGAGTCAGACTCTACCATCAACCAAAAACTCACTGACGTCATTGCAAAACCCCAAACACGAGTTTGCTGCGTTTTAAGGGATTCGCTGGCTTGATTTTAAAAGTTAGGCGGCCTCTTCAACAAATTCAAAGCAGAATAGCTCAGCTGCTATACGTCGTAACGCAACGGGATTTTTTCTGACAAGTAGAGCTCTGCAAGCTCTATCGAATAGCATACAGAGACAGACTCTACATAGAGAAAACATTTTTTATATCATTTTTATATCATTTGTTTTAACTTATTTTGTGTTCACGTGTTAGATTTAAGCGACTTTTTACAATTTTATTTTTACAACTTATACAAACTTACTTGACTTTCTAAACTTATTATTTGACATGTTCCGCACACCGGTAAAAACGACTGAGAGGGAGGGCTCGGGCTCTCCACCCTCTCCAGCCAAAATAGAACAGGTAGGTCCTACCAGACCAGGAAACATGACCTACGACCTCACAGACCTGACCAAAACACCATCAAAAGTCAGGAAGAGTATAGAAAGACTGGAGCTGGCGGAGAGCACGTCCCAACCATCATCCCCACAAAAACCGTCGACATCAGCGAAGTACACATACCCCCCCCCCTCGCCCAAAACAACTGACCGAGCTGCTTAACCAGAAGCAGCTCTCGCCACCGAGAAACCCAACCACGAAACTAGCCAAAGCCCCAAAAAAGATAACAAAACCTTTGGTGTCTCTACCAGTCAAGAGCCCAACTGACAAAAGGGAAAGGTATCCGAGCAGGCTAGCAGAGGCTGAAGCCTACAGGCAAAAGGTCATGGGCTTCATAGGGGAGACGAGGAACTTACGAACCGACCTGAAAAACGGCATTACAGAGATGGTAATAAAAATGTTCTACTTAATAGAAGGATATGAGACAGACCTGAAAAAAGAAAAACAAAGAAGCGTAGAGAGAAAACCGATAACCGAAACCGAAGAAAAGGAAAACAGAGACAAGCAGACGCAGACAAGGCAACAAGAACCAACGAAGGAAGACGAAGAGCCGGAAGAATATCCTGGATACAGAGTCGCAGAAGCGAAAGACTGTGCAGTGAGGATAGGAAACCAACTAGAGAAAGCCAAAAGCGTCAGCTACACAATAAAAAATGAAATCGGTAGCCTGACAGACAGATTGATACTTCTGGCAACGGAGGCAAACCTGAGGAAATCGGTACTGGTAAGGACTCCTACCAGGAAGAAAACTCCTAACGAGGAACAAAGAACCGGGAAAGAAAGGGAACCTGAAAAGGAAAAAGAAAAAGGGAAGGAAGAAAACGAGCTGCTAAGAAAAATAGAAGAACATGCTAAACTGATCAAGGAAAACAGCGACAAAATGGACAAACTACAGGAAACAATCGGAAGGCATCAAGAACAACAGGAAAAGTTGACATACGCAGGTGTGGCAGCATCGCGCCCGACAAGACGGACCACAGGACAAACCGCGCTTCATTCAGTCGTAGTAACCGCCAGAAATGAGAACGACACCGGAGAACAGGTGCTTAACAGGATAAGGGAAACGATGAATGCTAAGGAAAGCGGGATAACAGTAGAGAAAATAAGAAAAGCCAAAGACAGGAAAGTTATCGTGGGTTGCAAAACAGAAGAAGAGAGACAGAAAGTCAAAGAAAAGCTAAGAGAAGCAAACGAACTTAACGTAGAAGATATAAAAAACAAAGACCCCCTAGTGATTTTCAGGGACGTTCTAAAAATATATAGCGACACGGACGTCATAAACGCCCTGAAAAATCAGAACAAGGACACGATAACGAAAGACCTACAAGACCCAAAGATGGACATTATATATAAGAAGCGCGCAAGAAACCCACACACACACCACATAGTGATGCGAGTATCCCCAAAAATCTGGCGGCACTTAACCGACGCGGAAACTGTCCTCATCGACTTGCAGCGGGTGAAAGTCGCGGACCAGTCGCCACTGGTCCAGTGCTCGCGCTGCTTAGGATATGGGCACGGGAGGCGTTTCTGCAGAGAGACCATCGACAAGTGCTGCCATTGCGGGGGGCCGCACATGCGTTCAGAGTGTGCAGACTGGCTGGCAGGAGCAACACCATCGTGCTGCAACTGCACAAGCGCGAAGGCTGATAGGTCCGACCACAACGCCTTCAGCCAGGACTGCCAAATCAGAAGAAGGTGGGAGGCCCTGGCGCGCGCAAAAATAGCATACTGCTAAAGTGGTCACGGGCGTTACACCTACAGAAGACAGCGCGAAGCCATACCTAGCAGCTCAAGCGAATCTGCAAAGATCCGAGTTAGCAACGCAAGAGCTGATGCTTGAAGCAAGCAAGAGAAGGATGGCCTTCGCGCTGATTCAAGAGCCGTACATCGGAGCTGTTGGGGAGATGAAATACTACAGAGGCGCAAGAATCTTCCAGTGCACAAATAAAGGTGACAAAGTAGTCAAAGCTGCAATAGCGGTATATGACAAAGACATCGACGTCATCCAATGTCCCGAACTCACGACTACCAACATTGCAGTAGTAAAGCTGCGCACAAAAGCCTGGGAGATAGCCGTAGTATCCTACTACTTCGAACCAACAGAACCAATCCAGCAGTACCTAGAAAACATCAAGAAGATAGCTCGAAAAGTAGGTGTAACAAGAATTATCATAGGAGGCGATGCAAACGCCAAAAGCACCTGGTGGGGCAGTAATAAGATAGACGATAGAGGGGAAGAACTGGCCGGAACCTTAGAAGAACTGGATTTGCAGGTACTTAACGAAGGAGACACCCCGACGTTCGCCACAGTGAGAGGAAACAGGACCTACTCTAGTCATGTAGACATCACAGCCTGCACAACGAACCTGCTAGGCATAGTCGAAGACTGGAGGGTAGACGAAGGCATGACGAGCTCCGACCACAACACAATTCTCTTTAACATTAGATTATTAAAAGCAAAAGGCATAGCGATAAACAGATCCACTAGAGTCTACAATACTAAAAAAGCTAATTGGCCCCAGTTTCATGAGAAACTGGGACAATTACAAGAAGAACACAACATAACTAAAAACGAAATAGATAAAGTAAATAGTAAAATAGAATTAGAAAATAAAATAGAACAGTACATAAACATAATAGTAGAAGCATGTAAAAATAGTATTCCAAAAATTAAAACAAATGAACAAATAAACTTACCGTGGTGGTCGGAAGAACTCGCTCTGCTGAAGAAGGAGGTCGCCCGGAGAAAACGAAGAGTCCACTGTGCTGCGCCGATCCGGAGGGAGATGGTCGTCGAAGAGTACCTGCAAATAAAACAAAATTATGAACAAAAGGTTAAAATGGCACAAGTCCAAAGCTGGAAGGAGTTTTGTGCAAAACAAGACAGGGAGAGTATGTGGGACAGCATATACCGAGTGATCAAAAGGACAACCAAGAGGCAGGAAGATCTGCCCCTGATCGAAAACGGCAAAATGCTAGACCCTAAAAAATCTGCGGAAATGCTGGCCAAAAAATTCTACCCCGAGGACAGAAAGGAGGATGATAACGAAGATCATCGGTCAATTAGAAGGCGGCTGACCAAGTAAATGCCGGGAAGCATGCTGAAGTTCATGATCCCCCATTTACACTCAATGAAGTCAAAGCAGCAACAAATGGCTTTAACCCCAAGAAAGCTCCCGGATCCGATGGCTTTACAGCGGATATCTGTAAACACACAATTTTACAGGACCCGGGACTCTACCTATCACTGGCAAACAAATGCTTAGAGCAAGGACACTTCCCAACGATCTGGAAAGAGGCTACCGTTGTAGTACTCCGAAAACCGGGGAGGGAAAACTACACGGAGGCCAAATCGTATAGGCCGATAGGACTGTTGCCAGTGATGGGCAAAATCTTGGAAAAAATGGTCATCAATAGAATAAAATGGCACATCCTCCCAAAATTAAACACCCGCCAGTACGGATTCATGCCCCAGAGGAGCACGGAAGACGCCCTCTATACCCTCGTGCAGCACATACGCGGTAAGCTGGAACAAAAGAAACTTGTCACACTTGTATCGCTGGATATAGAGGGCGCCTTCGACAGTGCATGGTGGCCAGCGATCAGGATCCGACTGGCGGAGCTTAAATGTCCCATAAACATTAGAATACTTATAGATAGCTACCTTAGCGATAGGAGAGTGTCGGTCAGGTACGCGGGTGAAGAGGTTGTCAGACGAACGACTAAGGGCTGCGTCCAAGGGTCCATAGGAGGTCCAATCTTATGGAACATTCTTCTCGACCCGCTGCTAAACGACCTAGAACACCAGGGACACTACTGCCAAGCCTTCGCCGACGACATCGTCCTGGTATTTGCGGAGGAAACGGCACTAGAGGTAGAGCGGAAAGGCAATGCCGCTCTTGCGTATGTTCAGGAGTGGGGTGTCATGAACAAACTGAAATTCGCACCACACAAAACAAATGCGATGGTGATAACTCGGAAACTTAAACATGACACACCACGCCTGAGCATGGGCGGGACCGGCATTGCAATGTCGGAGGAGGTGAAAATCCTGGGGCTCACGATAGACAACAAGCTTACGTTCAATAAACACGCGACAAACGCCTGTAAAAAGGCCTTGAACATTTACAAGCAGTTGTCTAGAGCCGCCAGGATCAGTTGGGGCCTTCACCCGGAGGTAATCCGCATAATCTACACAGCAGTCGTTGAGCCAGTCGTCATGTATGCAGCAAGCGCTTGGGTACCGGCGGTAAGGAAGTTGGGCGTGAGGAAGCAACTTAATACTGTTCAACGTGGCTTTGCACAGAAACTGTGCAAGGCGTATCGGACTGTCTCTCTAAACTCGGCACTAGTGTTGGCCGGAATCCTGCCTCTCGACCTCAGGATACAGGAGGCAGCCGCCCTGTATGAGGCAAAGAGAGGAGTCCCCCGACCGACACTAGGAGGAAGAGAGATAGAGAAAAAGACTGCTTTCACTGCCCAACCACACCCTGCGGAACATATGAGCCTGGAATTCACAAGCCTGGAAGACCAAGAGCAGGTGAACATTCACAGCGATTACGCAGTCCGAATGTTCACGGACGGCAGCAAGATTGAGGGCAAGGTCGGAGCTGCATTATCCGTATGGAATAATGCAGTCGAGATCAAAACCCATAAATTGAAGCTGCCGTCCTACTGCACCGTCTACCAGGCCGAATTGTCGGCCATATGTAAAGCTACACGGGAAATCCTGAAGCGCCGAGAGACCACGTTTGGTGTATACAGTGACTCTAGATCGTCTCTAGAAACTGTTACAAATCAGACGTCTTTGCACCCACTCGCAGTGGAAACACGCCAAAACTTGAGGGAGTGCAAAGCACAAGGTAAAGCTGTGTCTTTATTTTGGATTAGAGCACACGCGGGTCTAGAAGGCAATGAGAGAGCAGACGAACTGGCAAAGGATGCAGCCCTTAAAAGTAAGACCATACCGGAATATGACCTTTGCCCGACATCCTACGTAAAAAAGGAACTTAGGCAAGAAACCCTTAGGGAATGGAACAACAGGTATAAGGCAGGTGAAACAGCGACCATAACCAAAACCTTCTTCCCCGACGCTATTGAAGCATACAGATTGGTTAGGAAAATCAAGCCAGCGGGTCTTTTAACTCAAGTGTTGACGGGTCATGGTGGATTCTCCGAATACTTGAATCGTTTCAAGTGTAAGGAGGATCCATCATGTATCTGCGAACCGTCCAAATCAGAAGGCATCATGCATATACTGTATGAATGCCCAGTATTCGCTAAGGAGAGATTTGAGGCCGAGCAATACATAGATACTGTAATTTGTAAAGAAACCGCGCATGAATGTATCAGAAATAAGAACATTAGAAATAGATTTTTAGAATATTGTGTAAAAGTAGCAGATAAGGTAGTAATAAGGAATAAAGATGTGTAACCATTGCTATACATATATAATTGTATATATGGAAAATAGCAATATAATAACATAACAGTAGGAAATAGTGACTAAAAATAAGTTTGTCAACGATATTAGAAAAATGTAAAAACAAAATGACTACAAATCTTGTAAAAGACTACAAGAGTATACCTATGTAATAATGTTAATACCTAGTAATAATGTAGATTAAAGAAACATAGATGTATAATAATTGCTGAACATATATAAGTGTATATATGGAAAATACAGCAAAATAACAAAAACTTAAGTTAAAAATAGCGATATAGAACAAGGTTTGACAGTAGTATACTAAAGTAAATGTAAGGTAAATAGAAAGAAAAACAACAAAATAGAGGATAACTTATGATAGATACTAAGAAAAATTTAAAATTTGTAATAAGCATGTAAACAGAAAGGAGAGATTATTAGCATAAGAAGCTCGAAATAAAATAAATACTCATGTACCCTTCCCTAAATTAAGAAAAATAAAGACTCAGATATTGTCTGAGGGAATTAGCTCGCGGGCCGGGCCACTGCGCCCGGACAGGAAAAAAAAAAAAAAAAAAAAACCTAAGTCTGTCGCCATAACAACGATTCGAAATAGTTGTATTCCGGCAGTTACTAATACTGTTGAGGAGTCCGGGTGAAGTGCGTTTCCACCTTTAGGCTTATCATGACTTGAATCCAGGTGAGATGAAGGCCACTTCCACGTCGAACAATAAAAATGATTGAATTGAACAGTATTTTCCCGACGCTATATTAAAATAAAATGAATAGGAAACTCACTACCATACAAAAAAGGTTTATTTAGTTCAAAGTCAAAGTCAAAGTCAAATATATTTATTCAGTAAGATTTTTTAGGATCACTTTGAAACGTTAAATCTACCGCCTGTTCGGAATCGCGACTAGCACATAAGGAGAAAGGCAAGAACCTCGGGCTAGTTTTTTGTTTTTATGATCCATTACAATAGCTTAAAATTATCTACTACTAATTACATTTTATTCACTGGAGCAAATTCTTTTTTTAATGCCAGTCTTTCTTATCTTCTTAGTTGAGACAAGGTACAAGATATTTATTCGAAAATAACAGTTTACATGTCAGTTATTTAAATTTTGTAGATCATTTAGTCTTGTAAATATTTTATTGATTAAATTTAATTATTCAGAAAATAACACAAACATAATAGGTAGGTACATTTTCTATATAAATAGCGTAGGTATATGCGTACAATCAAACACAGTTCGGGTAGTTCTAGGAACTCTTCCACGCCTCAGAAGATCCCTTAAAAGAGCCACGTTCTCATTTGATCTTTAAATATGGCAACGGAAACTGCATTGTTAATTTCAATATGCGGACCCATGACATACACAGATTTCTCTGACTTGTCTGTGGTTTGTGTTAAAAATAAAGCTTGCTGGAGGCACCACCACACAAACTGTCTTAAAGTTGATTGCTGCAGAGTTGTCAAGCCAAACACAACCATTCTTTTGAACCGTATTCAAGGCAAAACCTTTCGACGCATCTCAAGCACCATCGCCAACTCACAAAGCCCAATTCGCCCAAGTGCCTAATTGATGGAGCATTCGAGTCCGTGTTTAATTAAGTCACGATCACACAGCGGCTGCCTCCCATTTCTTTAGTACAGGTAATCACGATCGGAATGGAATTTCAAAAGTTGAGAGTCTTCGCAAACTGCCTCACTTGAGCACGTACCAATCGAAGGCTTGCCGAGCCGATGACGGGGCTGTTTTACTTACGAGCTGGTTGGAGCTGCGAAAAGCATAACGAACTAGGACAATGATCCCTTCCCACTATCAAACTACTAACAAGCCTCATAGCTCAGTTGGTAGTAGCTTTGCCTTCTGCGCTGTAGGAACTGAAACTGGAAAAACATTTGTGTGATGAATATAGATGTATGTTCTTTGTTTGGGTGTTGTATCATATAGTACGTATTTACAATAGTATTTAAGTATTCTATCCGTAATCTAGTTCCCATATTACAAGCTATGCTTAGTTTGGGGCTAGATGGCGCTATGTAAAATTAATGTCCTGTAATATTTATTATTCCTACTACCTTTTATCTGAACGGGTGGATACCTAGTACCTACAAGCAGAGGTACCACTACAAATAAATTAGGTACAAATTACCAACAATAACTTACAAAAGTATTTATTAGGAACACCTACATATTCACAACGGGGATGTTGAGCAACTGCAAAAGTTTGAAACTGTTTAGCAAGCAAATATTACAGGACATTAATTTCACATGGCAACCCAAACAAAGCGAAGCTCGTTATAAGTGAACTATATAACGGATATACTTATACACTTGTTTTTGTAAATACATACTTAATCATTTTCATACACACAAATGCAGAACAAACATCTATATTCATAACAAAAATGTTTTTTTAACAAAAATATGAATCACGTAAACCCATCAGGAAAAACATTTTTCTAATGGGTTTTTGTGTAGTAGAAAGTTGTGTGGAGTAAATAAATAAAAAGCTAGATAGCGCAGTGTGAAATCAATGTCCTGTAACATAGCTTGTGATATAGGCACTAGATTATGGATAGAAAAAAGATAAAAAGACACCTAAATATGTTTTTTTGTGAATACATACTTATATAAAACAACACTCAAACACAGAACAAACATCTATTTTCATCGCATAAATGTTTGGCCTGGGTGGGAATAAAACCCACAACCTACAGCGCATTACGCAGGGCTGAGCTGGAAGCTTCGTTACAGCTAGGGGGTAGGTATAGTCTACCTCCTAGTGGTCTACCCTGTGCTACGGAATCGCTGGCTTTACTAACGGCTACGGTTGAATGATCACACTATTATTAATGTATTAAGGTTTCTAATATTTATTCAATAAATTAAACTAACTAAGTACAAAGGAATCAGTCAGATTACCTAAGGACCGTTACAAACGGCCTATAGGTAACTCAACTGTTCCAGACCAGTACCAGACGGAAGCGTGCCCAAGACACTGGCTGCATTGCCACGCTGAATAGCTATGCTAATTCGCTGGCCTAAATAAGAGCCAGCCCTTGGGTCACGTGTCGCCTCAATCAAAAGCCCCGCAATATTTTTGAAACCGGCATTTTTTTTTGGCACCGGCTCCCCACGGACCCAAGGTCTCCACCCCAAAAGGCTCAAATAGGTAAGCTCTGTCGAGACCACTATATTTGCGCCTTTTGTGATCCTCGGCCGAATCAGCCGCCGCACCAGCCCTAACTGATGTCCCAGGCAGATGAGATGGCGCTAGGGTGTCGACGCAGGTAGCGTCCCACACCAAAGGCCTACCCATTTCCCAAGGGACAAGAGTCATACCGTCGGGCCGCTTACCATCATCACGTAACAGACCATTCGGTTCAAGAACGGCTGGCACATTGACACTGGTAAACGCTCGACGGATAATGTCATTAAGACTAGCGTGGCGCGAAATCCTGCCGGCAGACCTTGCGCACGAAAGTCCGTGAAAACCAAATTGATCTACGGCCGCACCGCACCGGCACTGGTGAGAGGCGCAGCATCTTGCACCCAACCGAAGACAAGTGGCAATACGGAAAGTTACAGGATCCATAAGTGTACCGGTATTGTAGGATGGATGTGCTTGCAGCCAAAGACCTGATTCCCATTTTGAAACAGCTAAGAGACGAGCACGATCTGTGGAGGTTGAGCATGTATGTAATAGATAATTCCGTGTCAACTCGCACAGAGGCCCGTCCCACTGCCGTTGTGCCGAAAGGTGTTTTGGGGGATCGGTATTAGGGCAAGCACTATGCCAGGTTTACTTATTAAGGTCCACCTGGCTAGCGACCACTCTCCTGCCGAAATCCGGCGCCAAGCGGTTTTCTGTGTTCCATTGCGGGGAAGCCAGCTCGTGTTTGTAGACCTTGCGCTGGCTTAGAGCTTGTTTTTTTGTTTTTTTTTTGTTTCACTTCATGGTTTCTTTTTCAGATTTTATGTTTATTGGTTATTTAAGTTTTTCTTTTGTGTATATTTCGTATGTTATTTTCAAATATTGTGTGCCCTAATAGTGACTAAATAAAATTCTGATTCTGATTCTGATATGGGGTGGACCAGTTCTAACGTGGACCCCGTTTCAGAGTTGAGAGGTCGAATACCCATCACTCAATTTATAACATGTTATTTCACAAAAAAAGTACAAGGAAAGCAGTCGGGTTACAAACGGTCTATAGGTAACTTAACTGTTCCAGACCAGTACCAGAAGGAAGCGTGTTCAAGACTCTGGCTGCACTACCACACTGAATAGCTATGCTAATTTTCTGGCCTAAATGGCCAGCCCTTGGGGTCACGTGTCACCTTAATAAAACACCCATAAGATTTTTAAAAACCCGGAGGGCCCCAAGGTCTCGACCCCAAAAGAATGTATAATTCAGTTTTCAAATGAAAATGGTAATGAGGAAAAGCCGATATTCTTAAACAATTGTAAGATAAGCTATCGCCGACAATGTTCAGAGATCATTTAACTTCAGAATAAACTTGATATCGATACGGTTCTGGATCATTACCTGAGCTCTGCCGAGCTTATTTCAGATATGTACGTTTCAAAGACCAGGGGCCTTACCACAACGTTTTATAGCATTCTCGTTTTGATTTTACATTACTTTTGTTTCGTTTTTCTACACTGGACAGATAGTGACAAAAGTAAAGTAATATCAAATCAAGAATGCTATAAGAGGTCGTGGTAACCTCCCTGGGCCACGATCTCCTTATGTCTACAGAGCGATCAACATTCTGGTTTGGTTGAAGTGCAGTTATAGTTATATTAGTTACTAGCTTTTGCTCGCGGCTTCGCTCGCGTTAAGAAGTATTATTATTAATTAGGTATAGTTTTTGCGGCTTTACTTTTGTTTAGCGTGTGTAAAAAATTAGGGCCTACAAAACTTAAAAACGACAGTACCTACATCCTTCAACTTCTCCATTAACGTTCAGATTTTCTAAAAGTCTAACCGACAAAACCTATTCTTAAACCAAACGAAAACAAAACAAATGCCAAATACAAAGCTGAGTCTATAACCAAAACTACTAAACCGAAACAAAACAAATGCAAAATCTCAAAATCCTTTCTTAGGGGATGCCTACGTCATAGTATGTTTATGCATGCAAAGTCTCAGCCCGATCGGTTTAAAATTGACAAACTTTCATACAAACTTTCATCCCCAATTTTATCCCCTTGGGGGTAGAATTAATCAAAATCCTTTCTTAGCGGATGTCTACGTCATAACATCTACCTGCATGCCAAATTTCAGCCCAATCTGTCCAGTGGTTTGGGCTGTGCGTTGATAGATTACTATGTCAGTCAGTCAGACACCTTTGAGTTACATATATTTAGATAGACTAGCTGTACCAGTGCCGTTTCACTAACACATAACCTAGGACGGCGTAAATACATATTTACCATGTAAACTTGGATCTCTACCACAGAAAAACGAAGTGAGATTTTACATCACTGACATTCAATATTACCTATCTAATGCAAAGTTTCTAGTTTGTGGCGGCAGCAGCGCGAATCAAACTATATTTAAGTTCCTAGCAGAGGGACTTATTGTCACGCCCGTGGATGTCATTAGATTCGACTAAGGGATTTTATACAATGGGAAAGCAGCAGCTTCCATCCATCTAAGAACCAACCTGACACCAATACTGTCACCAACTCACCTGTCAAGCGTGGTGATAATTGTCATTACTCTTGTTGGGAGATGGGCAACATACTCTTTAGTACTAAACACAAATATACTGCCATCACCATCTCACCTGTCAAGCTAATTTGCGTCGGTACTCCGGTAGCTCAGTTGGCTATAGCGTATCCAGCTTTAGGAAAAGACGCGGGTTCAAAAATGGGGTGAAACGATGTGTTCAGCACAATGGAACATTTACAAGGTACGGGTTGTAGCCAGCCGTAAGTCTGCTAGTCCGGTGGTGGAAAGGGGATGGAGAGATTAGGTCAAAGATATCGTGCGCACACTCGTAGAAGAGGAATTTATAGAACACAGACAGCCTGGCAACCCGCCGTCTATGTTCTTGGCTCTGCCATCACCTATGAGCCTAGCAGCACGACACTCAATCGAATCCAGGGCTTCGAGCTGATACTTGGCTGAGCCATCCCAGAGATGACAGCAGTACTCCATACAAGATCGGACCTGAGCTTTGTACAGACATAAAAGCTGTCCCAGTGTGAGGTTATATTTAGATACCTAACACTTTTCGATCCAATTACGGTTTACAAAATGTTGCAGTCGAAGTACATCTCAACTTAGTGTACAAATTCGATAACGCGATACGAAAACAATGGAAAGGTTGAGATGTGAGGCCCAGTCGCGATTTCTCTCATAACGCGACAGGCGATTACCTACCATAATGCGTCAGGCGATTACCTACTATAACGAGTCAGGCGATTGAGGCAGGTGTGTAACGTTAATGCGTCCCGAGATATTTTGTTATTTCAAAATGAAACTTTTATCTTTTTTTTTTATTATTTTCGTTCATCTATCGCATGTCGCATCACAGCTGGCCGTGTTTAATTATGTTATTAATTATGTTTTCCGTACTTTAATACGCATATTGAAGTTAATAAATAAATAAATAATAAATATTACAGTGCATTAATTTTACACAGCGCCATCTAGCCCCATCTAAGCATAGCTGGTACCTAATATGGGAACTGGATTACGGATAGAATACTAAATACATACGTATTATGTGATACAACACCCAAACACAGAACAAACATATATATTCATCACATAAATATTTGTCCTGGGTGGGAATCGAACCCACAGCCTACAGCGCAGAAGGCAAAGTTACTACCAACTGAGCTGTGAGGCTTGTCAAAACGTACCTATATTTGGACATTTTGATAACTATCGATATCCCATTATCATTCCCGTTTTACAATTATTAAGTTAAGAAAAATGCTATTTTAATACCAAAAATAATATAAATCGAATAAATTTCCTAATATGTTTATCACATGGTTTCATAAAACCACACACTTTTTTTTTTTTTTAAAGAATTTCTTTACTTGCCCATTAATGTCTAATAGGTACTGCTGAACAGAGCTTCCTCCGAAAATGAAGAGTTTAGCCATAATATCCACGCTTGATAGCCGGAGTAGCGATCGCAGTAAAATTGATAGATAAAAGTAAGCTGCCTTTCTCTAGTGAGATCCCTGGTATACGAAATCCGTTGGCTGAGATCCGACCGCCACAGCAAAGGTCAAATCTACCGAATAGCTCTTGTCTGTTTGAGTTACAAATTCCAGCAATAATTGCCACAGACTAGAACGTGCCAACAACGATTCAATTTCCTCGGCAGCAGAAGCTCATTTCCATCGTTTAAAAATAGAACTATTATATTCTGTCACTCCATTACGAGGTACTGAAGTGTATTCATGGGTCTATTCAGTCTATAAATTTAGTAAAACGTTCCTGGCTCTGCTTTAGAATGATTAGCGGATATCTGCAGTGGACATTTCAAATTATTCGAGCCATGCTGCCGTGGCTGGCTAATTATGGTAAACGCTTTTCGGAAGGTCTAGTGCTAATTTATTGTAATATGATAAAATATTAGGGCTTCTCTATTTGTAAAATCGATTGAGTTTGTACTAGTTTTAAGGTTAAATTAAAGGCCATATGATGGTTAAAACAACATTCTTATTTATGATTGATATTTTCTACGGCGTAGTCTCTACGTAATGTAATGCAATGTAATGCAATGTAATGCAATGCAATGCAATGCAATGCAATGCAATGCAATGCAATGCAATTAATGCAATGTAATGCAATGTAATGCAATGTAATGCAATGTAATGCAATGTAATGCAATGTAATGCAATGTAATGCAATGTAATGCAATGTAATGCAATGTAATGCAATGTAATGCAATGTAATGCAATGTAATGCAATGTAATGCAATGTAATGCAATGTAATGCAATGTAATGCAATGTAATGCAATGTAATGCAATGTAATGCAATGTAATGCAATGTAATGCAATGTAATGCAATGTAATGCAATGTAATGCAATGTAATGCAATGTAATGCAATGTAATGCAATGTAATGCAATGTAATGCAATGTAATGCAATGTAATGCAATGTAATGCAATGTAATGCAATGTAATGCAATGTAATGCAATGTAATGCAATGTAATGCAATGTAATGCAATGTAATGCAATGTAATGCAATGTAATGCAATGTAATGCAATGCAATGCAATGCAATGCAATGTAATGCAATGTAATGCAATGTAATGCAATGTAATGCAATGTAATGCAATGTAATGCAATGTAATGCAATGTAATGCAATGTAATGCAATGTAATGCAATGTAATGCAATGTAATGCAATGTAATGCAATGTAATGCAATGTAATGCAATGTAATGCAATGTAATGCAATGTAATGCAATGTAATGCAATGTAATGCAATGTAATGTAGTGTAATGTATTCCAATTTTTACCATCTCCCGATCATATCATATAAAGGTTGCCTGGAAGAGATCGCTTTTAGCGATAAGGCCGCCCATTGTACCTAGTTTAAGTGTATTTCTTGCTTGTCTGTTTTTTTTATTTTTTGGTGTACAATAAAGAGTTTATCCATCTATCTATCTATCATATATTATGTACGATAAAGTATTGTCATTCGTTAATTCATTCATCAATTGTGTTTTTAAAAATATAATAAAACCGGTGAGCAAATCATTAACAGGTTTTATTTAGGTTTTGTGTTTCTGATAAATAATAGGTTCAAAAACCGAGGCAAATGTTTAAATTATAAATGTTAATCTCGGGCAGTTAATCCTTAAAATTATAGCCTTTATACTTTGGTATTCATAATAAGACAAGACAAAGGCGAAGACGGTATATCACCTTTACCTACCCTACAAGGTCATAGCACGAGACAACTATTAGACTCGGCATTCGATTGTTTCTCGGCTTTGTTTGCGTTTTAAAAACTTTGCTTAGTTTGGGAGTAGATGGCGAATTGTGAAATTAATGTAATGTAACATTATGTACATAAATATATACATCTAAAGATGGCAAACGCTGTGCGTGTCTGATTCGCATTAGATCAGTTTTTTTAATCCACGATGTGTTTTGAAGCTATAAAGCTACAACTGACCGAAAACCATATTACGCGTACATTTTTTTACAGTTGTAAATACCTAGGAGACGAAACCAGCAAGTATAGCCCACCTGATGTAAAGTGCATCTCTTGCATTCTCTTGCATTTCATAACAATGCCTCACTGCGTAGGTCACATCCACATAAAACATAGCCTACACAGCACTGCATTGCGTCCGTCAACTTGAGGCGTAAAGGCATACCTACCTACTATAACCCCGAGGCACCTTAACAATGCTTCTTAATTTCATAATATTAGACACGAAAGCTTAAGACTGTCAGTCACTGCTTTGTTTAAATAATGCTCAGTTTCACATGCCTTTACAATATCGCGAGGATCAGATAGATATAATTCTATTAAGTGAAGGTAAATATACGTAGAGCTATTTTTTCTCAACGTGATTAATTATATCTTTAGTTGTTGCAATTGCCATGAAAATAGCCAAGAGAATTGATTAAGATAATAGAAGAGGTTGCCTCAAGCCGATGGTCTATAACACATTTAAAAATAAGGCTGACTATCGAAATCTTACATAAAAACGAAAACTTTGGCTTAAGATGCTTAGTATATTGGAATCGGTTTGAAAGCGGTGAGCACAAACCAAGGGGCATGAATACCAATTAGAAATAAATGTAATTGTATTGCATAATTTTGCTGCAACGGAAAGATAAGTTTAAGTAAATAAATATTTTGATGATGCCCTGTCATAAATATATGAAAATATTATTATGTTTAGCTTATGGGCATAAGTTGTTCGCGTTTATAAATTTTTGATGAACGTCCGCGTTGACTTAAAATTTAGATTCGGAGAGAAACAGAACATGTGTGAGTAACAAAAAAATCAAAAGTTACACCCGTGATGAGACTTGTCCTATAGAATAATATACATGGGCTTATATTTAGGTGTCCAAAATGTGTCAAAAATATGAAGTTTAGAGAAAAGGTTAAAGGAGTTTTGGAATAATTATTTCAGTGTAGATGTTTTGGCATACCATATTTTTTAGTAGGTACGTTATAATTTTCAGATTTAATAAAGATTTTCTAAAACATTACTAAAGGATAATTTTGTACACCAGGGTGTCTAAAAGGATCCCTGAGATAGGATCAATGAAAAAAATGTGCCCATCCTGCAATTCAAGTTATAATGAAAGATATTATTTAGTGGTTTTCGTTTATTTTTAAGACAAATAATCATCAAAAACAGCTATTTCCGTCCATGTGATTAGGTTTAACATGTATGATGTAGAGTAACATGATTTATCTTTTTTTTTTATACCCTTGATGATTGGAGACAGTTAGGCCAATAATATCAGCTCATTAGCAGGATGCAGGAGGGAATCATGAGTAAGTACCTATATTTTTTTAAACACGTGGAATAGCTACTCTTTTCCTTTTCTCGATACAAATCCCTCCCTAATGACAGCTGTAATAGGTAGGTACAGCAGTAAGGTAACGTAAAAATACCAAAGTACATCTATCTTCATTCTAGGTAGACGTTGTCTCGTAGCCTCTGCAATTTTTCGCTCGGTTGGCTCTAGTTCAGCGGACAGAGTCTATGCATCTCCAAGACGCGTACTAAGATTTATCGTATTATATTTTGCATATAAAATGTAAAAAGCAGCCTACATGGTGCAGTTAACTACTGTCGGTAACGGCTAAACGATATGAAATTATGAGGGAGTCTTGCTTTCGCGGTTTTTTTTTTCCCGTACCTCAAACCTTGACATTATCCTAAAAAATCTTATCAAATAAGAAACATGACTTAGCCTTTGACAAAAGGAAAACGGAACCTTTTATATACAATCACTTAGTTGTCCTTCTGTCTGCAGAGAAGAAGTCGAAGAAGAGAAGAAGAAACTTGTTAGTCAACGACATCAAAAGATACCTATCTATGTCCGTTTGTATCGCATATTTTCGTATATTTTGCGACTCCACAAGGGAATTAAAACCTATAGTCAAGCGTTTGAACACCAGCTTACATGTAAGACAAGTAAAGATGTGGCCGAAGATGGATATTTATCCAGTCAGGGGTGGCTTCAGTAGGTACCTACCTACCCTGACATTGACATTAAGAGTTGTGAAATATCATATTACGACAGGGTTTAGACAGCAGATTTAGACAAAAAAATAATGTAAGATTAAGGATTGCAAAGGTTTGATGATCACAAGGTTTTGCAAGATAGTACCGTGACTGTTTTGTATTGAAATTTTTCGCTCAATAGGATTGCCAAGTCTAGGGTGTCAATAACTTTTAAAATGTCATGCAAGGGGTTTGACAGTGCACATCCTATCAGCAGTCCATTGTAAGAAAGATCTTCCTGCAAAACTGTCAGGTTTTGCCATAATCACCGCGTTTGGCTGACAGATTGGTGTTCACAGTCAAAGTTTTACTAATATAATAGTTTCCTTCTGTGCACAGAAGGAAACTGCTGCCTTTTTGGTAAAACCATCGTCAACTTTTACAGCATTCGTGGACTGGAGTGGTTAACATTTTGTGAATCATGATTTGAACATTTGCAACATTCTTGAGAGCACTTTTCACTCAATAACAATATAATTTTAAGTTTCAATTAATGTATTGTAGGTATTCTGCTCACCCACTTTGAGGTGAAGTCAATGTTATGGTGCTTTGCTCTCATTCTGGCTCGGTAAGGAGAGTTAACAACTAGATAGTCTCGAACTCTCGCTAAATAAAGAGAAATTAAGAAAAGGTGTACCTCCAGAGGTCCCGGGTTCGATCCCCAGGGGAGCCATATTGTGCTTGGTTTGATTGGTGGTAGGAATTAATTTAAGTTCGCCTGGCTAGCTACCACCATCTTACCTAATTCTGACGCCATAATAACAATTCTTGAAAAAAATGTGTCCGGCATTTAGCGGTAAGATAGCCAGTTCCTCAGTTAGTTGAGGATTCCGGGTGAAGTACGCCTCCACCTTCGGCCTTATCTCAATTTGTGACCAGGTGAGATGAAGGCCAAGCACTTCCCCGTTGTACAATAATAAAAAAAATTAAATAGTGTGGGAATCGAACCCACAACCTACATAATACAATACATAGTCTACAGCACTGTATTTTGATCTGTAAGCGTTTCATTATTAGTAGTAAATATAGTGAGAGGTATAGGTAGGTATGGTAGGAAGTATTTTATGAAAATGGTGCTGTGACACACACAGATTAAAATTAAAGTTATTTATTTATATTGTTTTATTAGCTGTTAGTTTTCTTAAAATTCTTAAATAATATAAAATAAAATAAATAAAACATTGAAGCTATGCAGTATTAAATAGATATCTATTAGAATATAAGTAATAATAAATCTTAATCTTCGGTAATTTGACTGATTCCTTTGTACATAGTTAGTTTAATTGTACTTTTTAGTAATAATAAATAATAAATAAATATTACAGGACATTCATTTTACACGCCATCTAGCCCCAAACTAAGCATAGCTTGTAATATGGGAACTAGATTACGGTTAGAATACTTAAATACTATTTTTATTTTGTAAATACATACTTATCATACAATACAACACCCAAACACAGAACAAACATCAACATTCATCACACAAATGTATGTCCCGGGTGGGAATCGAACCCACAACCTACGAAACTGAGCTACGAGGCTTGTTAATTGTATAATTATGTCAAAGCAATAGTAGGTACCTACAGATTCAAGTCAACTCGTAATCGAACTTTCTATATTAATTCATGAACTACTGGAACTATCTAGACAAGAGGTACCTACCTAGGTAACTAGAGGGCTTCTATGTCAACCCTTTCAATAGGAAGGCGAGACAATAGCCCCAGACATGGCTATTGATGCAAAGATAACTGAAAACTGAGTCTTACAAGAATGCAATAGGGCTTAATCTAGCTTGCAAGCTGTTCTAAGGTTTTGATAAGCCTATGAGGCTATGGAGAGGAGAATAAAAGAGCTCTCGGTCGGTCAGCGATCCAGTCACTCGACCTAATGAATTGGTAGGTTAGTTCGGTTTTGTCTTCACTTGAATTGATCGGCTTCGTTTTAGTTTTTCTTTAAGGAAACACACACAGATTTTAACATAAACATAAGGTGGAAACTGGAATGGGAAGCCAGACAATCAAAAGCCTTGAAATCAAAACTCAATCTTATTGTGAAACCGCCAGGTTTTTGTTTGCCAAGAAAGGAATGGTGCCAACTCAACCGACTTCGAACGGGATGTGGTAGTAGTCGAGAATGTATGCATAGATGCGGATGAATAGTCACCAGCGTGCGAATGCGAAGCTGCAGTACAGGTGGCCTACCATTACATAAATAGGCGCCACTTATTTCCGATGCAGTTCAGTGAAGGTTCCTAAGCTGGATCGCTCAATTTGGTACCATGACGTCTATACAGCTGGTTAGCGTTTGAATCGTTGAATGAACAAAATTTTGTCTCTGGCACCTACTAAGTACCTACGTTCTGAAATTAAATCAGCAGTTTTATCGGTTTTATAGTATTACAATATAAAAAGTCTGTGTGAAGTTCTAGGAACAAATGCATTTGTTCCAAGAACTTTTTTGTTAAAAAAAAACCCTTAGTCGACTTTTACAACATCCGCGGGCTAAGGTTGAGGGGTCGATTCTTAAGCCGCGACCGCCACGGCACAGGTACTTATTACACAGATAGTAAAATACTAACGTACCTATTATAAGCATCTTCATAATCTTTCATGGTCTACATAGGGTGGTATATAATATATAGTATAGGATAGGTAACATCTAGGTCAACCTATGGTTAGGTTATATAGGTTATACAGGTTGACCTAGATGTTTCCTTTATCAAATCAAAATAGAAAATAAAAAAAAACATTAATTTACAACTTACTTAAAATTAACAATAAATAGAGACAAAAATAAATATAAGTAGGTATTAAATAGATAGTAATCATGCGAGTTGCAAGGTCTCAAGTCAGCGTTAATGCAGGGTCAGGGAACCTAGTGCGCTGATCTTCCTTTGAGACCATTGGAACCGGTAGGTACAAATGAAGGAGTCGAGGCTTAGGTCGCCTACACCTACCTACCTACTTAATGTTAAGCAAGGGCCGATACTACCTCGGATTGGCAACTCGACTTGGAAGCTGTCCTTCGGTGGGTGCAGTACGAAAGAATGTTGGGTAATTCCCATTGGATTACGGGAACGCAATCCCGGGCGGTTGCTAAAACTAACAAATATTGATAAAGTAATCATGATTTTCGTCTGTTAAAACTAATAGTCTGTTATTGTGTAGGTACAATTAGTCTGCAATATGCTTCAACTTTATTAAAGTTCATTCTATTCTAGATTTTACAAAGCCATCAACTTCTAAAAGTCCGACATGACGTAGGTAACTGAAGAAAAGCGCAAATTGTTGAAATTGTGCCTACCTAAAATTATCATCATCATATCAGCAGTCCACACAAAATGTCAAACATGAGCTTCCCCAATCATCGATCGATTCCCACGAGCGTCGCAATGTCGTTGGTCCATTGAGTGGTGAGTTTTTCCAATGCATTTCGCGTTTAATCGTGGCCGCCATGAGAGAAACTTCTGCGAGCTATGGCCCGCCCACTGCCATTTCAACTTGACAATTCTGAATTATGTCAGTGACTTCGGTTCTAGGGATGAGAAGACAGGCGTTTGGGACCGCTGTCAAAAGGGACCACAGCCAATCGATTGATTCATTATTTCAATTAAATTTTATCAGGCATTTGGGCCGTTTCGAATTTTATCAAAGCGCTTTCCATAGCTCACTGTGCGACTTTGAACTTACACACGAGGCCTATATAGCTAGCGACCACGTCTCAGATTAATAAATCCCTACTAATCGACTTAGTTTCACTTTTTTTATTGTACGATGGGGCGTGGCGCTTGGCCTTCATCTCACCTGGGCCCTTACCCTACAAACCGATAAACGATATATCTGGACAATTATCGTGCAAAAGGTACTCTTAGTGACATCGTTTTGAGTATCGTTTGAATGATAGATCGTCCGACATTATTTTCGACAGTCGATGCAGAAATGGTACTCTAGCACCAAAAACGAATTAGAATTAGACAAATAACAGCCGTCAATTCGACCGAACTCGACGAACATTGTAACGACACATAGTTTGCTATCGTGTACGTTATCGTTTCTGTTTTTAACAGTGATTCTACCTAAAACAAGAATGTACCTATACATATAGAACACGAAAGAAGAGAGTTAAATCAAGTTATTTAAGTAGTAGGTATAATATGTACCTACAATGCTTATGTCAACTTAGGTACCTGCCTTATAAACTTTGGGTTGCTTAGCACTTCCAATCGAATCGATCAAAAAGTCCAATCAAATTATTTCTGTAGGAGGTACCTAGGTACAGTGTTTATGTTAACTACTTAGGTACCTACCTACATTGCTTTGGGTTACATACAACTTCAAAAGTTAAAAATGGTGGTGAGTTTATTGAATCCAATCACAAGGTAAATGAAATTGGTTTCAGACATTGTTTTCTATAATATTAAAACAACGTAGGTAGGTTTTGCTACTGCTTGACAGTATTAACACTGCCGATAAGGGAGATAAGAAGTTGTGTCAAATCTTGCATAACCTCCTTGCTCTAGTGCGGCCAGATGCCCTTAGCAGATCCCTATGCAGGGACAAGGAAATCTAGCAAGACGCCCAACGTTGATGATGAAGTGTTGACGTGCAGCTCATGTTAACTTGTCACCCTTCCCGTAGGTACTTCCGCGCAATCGATCCTATTTTACACCATATCGCACACGCAAGTAAACTACACCAAATTTATATCATCGGTACCTACTAACCTATGGTAACTGTAGCTTAAAACGGTGATGCCCGCTGGCTGGTGATTTAACCATAGAGAATATAAAATTATTAAATATCATATCAGTCTAAAAAAATATCAAAGTCAACAATAGGTGATATGGTTGTATAACTTTAGCCTTTCCGTAATGGGTAACTAAAAAAATTAATCAACGCGCTGGTTGCAAGTTGAGATAAGGCCGAAGGAGGCGCACTTCACCCGGAATCCTCAACAGTCTGAGGAACTGGCTATCTTACCTCTTAATACCGGAGCACAACAATTTGAACGTAGGTCTATCTCACTAAATAAAAAAGGTTCACACACACAAAAACATTCACCTACGCACGTAAAATAAAACAAAATCAATTTTCTTCGTTGTTTATTGTTCATGACGACATTTTCAGCTACTGATGTTAAATGACACTACAAAAAAACCGTTTCTGCCAATGTACAAATATCACAAAAACATAATTTATGGAAAAGACTTCACTTTTGCTACGAATTTAAATTCTGAGACATATTAATAACTTTTATAGTACATATGCACGTACCAAGCCAATAGGTGTCTAGAGGTGAACTTTAAAAGTCAAGGCAAGCGTAAATTATAAACGAATAACGCTTTAGAAATGTTTTGTAAACCATTTCTCATTAAAATGGCTTTCGTCTCGTTTTTACGACATTTTTACATCAGAAAAACAACCATTATTTTAACTAATAAAGGTAAAAATACCTTTGTGAAACAGACCTTAGGTGCGTATTCCAAAATGCAAAAATGCGCTTATATAGACTCGAGTACAGCTCCAAAGTACCAATGTCTCTTCTCACACTTGGCAATTTCACTACGGTCTTGGAACCAAAGGGTACATATCACTGCCTTGGAACAGTCGAAAAACATATTCTTGAGTCTCAATAGTCGTCTCTTGATACGCTTGGGTTTAGTACAGTGGTTGAAAACGGTCAAGACAAGTATAGAAATACCAGCCTTAAAATCAACGACCCCCCCACAACGGTTTCGCTAATGCAATGAAGGTGATAGACGCAATACACATACATATGCTTTGTCATTGGTTGTTAGTCACCATTGATGACTGAACATCCAATGACAAAGCATCGCGTCTGGTATATCGAGGGGCACTCAATTTTAGGCTGGTACATCTGTAAACAATTCAAAGCAGAGAACATACTCAAATAGGTTGTTGATCATTTCTTATATTGAAATCTATGAATTATAAGCTGGAAATAACAAAGGAATAGAAATATAGGGCGTCAATTTTAAACGCTTGCACAAAAACAGTTATGAGAAGAATACAATAGAAAAGCTATTGAGACTTTTTCATCATTTAACTTCTGTTTCTATTTATTTATAAGTATTTTACATCTTAGATCCGAGAAAGTATGTAAAGTGAAATGCTAGTAGATCATATAAAAAATTTAGTCATCAGTAGAAATTCTAAAAGAGATTACAAGATAATATGCCTTAGAGTTAGTCTTAGAGTAAAATTGATATGGCAACTTTTCATCAAGAATTAGATATTTAGATTAATGAACTATGTTAGATAATACGTCCACTTCACAAGTTACAGGTTTTCCCAAAACAATTCACATGAGAAATAAATCCAAAGATCTTACAGGAAAATACCAACGATGAAAGCGAATGTTGGAAGGTAAATACATTGTTGTTAGTAGAAAAAGTGCTATAATAAAACTAAGATTCGAATATATTCAGTGGTAATCAGTCATTGCTATATTAAAGAAAACTAAACTAACAATACAAATCCGAGTAAACATGTCATCTACAAACTTGTATGAAATCGGTATTAAAATAAATATATTACTGTTAAATTGATATCACTTTGTATATTGCCAATCTTTTGCACTAAAGCTACATTTACTAAGGGGAACTTACAACTAGTTTAGTATTACTTGTTCGCTACAAAATATTAAAGCAAAATACTTATCCTACATTCTGGGAATGTCTTCTAATATTAACAAACCTCTCTGATCGTACTTATATTCAACGATTCTTATCAACACCCGACCACGGTAACGTCAAATGAGGGCAACACTTTATGCTTCACGCATATCGTTTTAAACCAATGCGTTTACACGCCAAATTATGTACGGTTCAAACAATTTAACAAGTTTATTCACAACAAGAACTACCTCGAGGCTCCAGCGGTGGTGAAGTGATGTGTTGTATTGTATAGATAAACCTCTCTAAAAAGGATCACCCGTAAAAAAATGTGGTTAAGCTCACATGCAAAGGTGTGTATAGACGCAATACACATAAGTATGCTTTGTCATTGGTGGTTCAGTCACCAATGGTATAAAAGCATATTTATGATCGTTTTAAGAGTTGTTGACGTCCAAACGTACGTTCGGCACGTGCCTACGTCTTGCAAGTAGCTAGTATTCAATACGTGACAGGTTGTGTCACACAGATTCTGTCGCCGTAACAACAATTCTGAAATTGTTGTGTTCCGGCATTTAGAGGTAAGATAGCCAGCCTCAGTTGGTTGAGGATTCCGGGTGAAGTGCGCCTCCACCTTCGGCCTTAACTTGAAAATCAGGTGAAATGAAGGTCAAACATCCCCGTCGAATAATAAAAAAAACTTGTCTACACTTCGTTTTTTACACAAATGATGGGTTAGCTCTCTTCTATGCTTACCTACCTCTAGGTCAGAGCAAGGATGAGGTCTAAGGAGAGCTTCCCCAGAATGCACTTCGCACCATAGGTAACCGTCAGGCACCGGACATCAGCAAGAAGAGACCCAGGTGGAACTTTACAGGTCCTACCACCAGTGTAGTGATAATTCAACCGTAACCACTAGGAAAAGCCAGCAATTTCGTTGTCACGTGTTCTACCACGTGACACATCGTACAAGATTGGAGTGCTGGTACGTTATTATCATTATTTCTTACCGCTCTACTACCGCTGGGAGTCAATACAATCACTATGAGGACCAAATATACGCAAGATCGCCTGCAACTACGGTGTAAACTTTTATTTTTTTTATTGTACGACGGGGAAGCGCTTTGCCTTCATCTCACCTAACCAGGTGAGTTGAAGGCAAAGCGCTGTTAAAAAACAAGTTGAGTAAGGCCGAAGGTGTCGCCCATCACCCGGAATCACGCACTGTATACTAAACTAAACATTTCATAGTTTTATTGTAGATATTACATTTCGTTGCAGGAAATCCGGTTTCAGTCAGGCGCGAGTATTAAAACTCACATTAAATATTGCATAAAATAAATTACGATTCAAATAAATGTAACAGAGATAATAAAAGTATTCTACTAGAGGATTATGCTACACTAACAACTACCAACTTCTTTTAAGTTACCGAGATTCTTTGGAAGATCGTTGACAATTTACACTTTAAACTACTTCATAGAAAACTATGAATTATATATAAAAAAACTTTTTTTCGAAACATCAAAAAGGTCAGCTTGCGCAATCAAATATAACAAAATATAAACCATAACAGCAATAATCTAAGTTAATAGAAAACTAACACCTTACAAAGCTACTAATACAGTCGCAACCAATTATTAGAGTACTTGTACAATGGTAACAAATATACAGGGTGAGTATTTTTCCAGGGCCACTGAGACCAAGTCTGAAACCTTGAGAGTTATCGAAAAGTCATGTATAAAAAAATTCGTTCTGCATTAATGAAAATCTATATTTTTTTTATACTTTTTCTGGAAAAGTGAGTTTTTGAAAAAAAAACATTTTTTGCATTTATGAGTTCTTTGTTGGCTAATAAAAATAATAATGTATGATGACTATGTGACCAATGTTGTTGGAACACTTTCAAAATTGAAAATTTATATTTTTATTAATTCATCAAAATTTATATTAATTCAAAAGTAAAGGTAAAGGGTAGTAAAGGTTACAACCTTTACTTAATGCATAAAGATGAATTTATAAATTATAAATTACGCATTCCAGACTATACGTACACGTATAGTCTGGAATGCGTAAGCGAAGCTATTAAATACTCTTTTGCTGTTCGTGAAGACCTTTTTAAATTCGGAAAATATTCGGCCATTAGGGTGTCCCGTGCCTTCCGTCATCAGCTGCTTTACCACAAAATGCGAAAGTTTTTTAATCCGATGACGATTCAATTTAAGCTCATCACGAACAGAAGATACAGCAAAAGAGGATTTAATAGCTTAGCTTACGCATAGTCTGAACCTACAACCTTTACTAAATGCATAAACATGAATTTATAAATTTTCAATTTTGAAAGTGTTCCAACAACTTTGGGCACATATCACAGACTAACTAATGGTACTACGTACAGAAGGATCACTCTCTTACAAAAGTCATGTTTAGGTATAAAAATGTACCTACTCTTACCACTTGCACGCGATATTGAATCTTATCGTGTGGCACTAGCGTTCATATTGTGTTTGGCACCGCTGACTTGTAACCGGTTTCGCGGTCAAAGCATAAGGCCGCCGATATAAATATACTTAGGTAATTTTATGTTAAAATAAGTCAATACAGTTAACTATGTGTATTAAGTCAATAAACTACCTTTAATAAGTAAGCGTTGTGAACATACATGGCAGGTCCCTACTACAGATTTTTTATTGGTAAAACATATCTGTCTGTTCCTACTTAAAGTTTCTCACCGATTATAGAATTTTATCGCTGGCTAGGTAACAAACATACGCAACTATTACTGGGTGGGAAACAATTATATACAGCAGCGCAGTTGATCCGCGCGGCTTGAGACGTAGGTAAATGAAACGGTGGTAGGTATGTGTAGGTATTTAACTATTCAATTATCAATCGAATTTTATTTCTGAACGATCGCAATACGAAAATCTACATAAATAAGTAACTAGGTAGGTAAAAAACTATTAACCGAGTAGGTAGGCACCTAAATAATAAGATTTCACACAGTTATTCATTCCTTTAGACTTCCTAAAATGTACATGTACTGAGGTGTATATTACATATCTTTCTTATTTTGCACCTAGGTACTACATAAAGTTACAGAGTAGGTAGGTTTTTATGTGATGGTTTGAATATAAAAATGCTTTACCTTTCTATGTCTGAATTTTAAAATTTTACTGTAGTTACTCAGTTTAGTTTTGATTTATTTTAACACCCGTATAAACACCACAGTATCTATTACCTATACGAATTATTATGTTTTGAAGTCAAAATAATTGTTCGATCCAAAAATCACAAAAATAACGCACGGTGCGACCCGAGACGAAAGCTGAGAGGTAATCTACTGCCGTCATTCTCTCCGGGAGGAGCTACGGCCAAACGTACCTAAACTTCGAAGTGACAACCCCCTGCACATAGTCATCATACATTTTTATTTTTATTATCAAACAAAGAACTCATAAATGCAAAAAATTTTTTTTTCAAAATCTCACTTTTCCAGAAAATTATAAAAAAAAATCTATAATGCTGAACTTATTTTTTTTTAAATCGAGATAACTTTTCGATAACTCTCACGGTTTCAGACTTCACTTGGCCTCAGTGGCCCTGGAATAAAACTCACCCTGTATATAAATCGGAGGTACCATCTTTATAATAAATACTCACCTGAATGGTAGATTCGTTCAAATATTTAGTTAGGCCATGAAACTTACGTTTAAAGTTTTGTGAGAATTATATTTTAAATTATGGATATCTAACAAGTTCCACCAAGAAATACATATTATAAACCACTTTGGAATGTTACGAATATAGAATGGAAGTTTGTAAAGAAACAAAGAACAATAACTTACACGGCTTTTGAGATTTGGTTTTAATCTGTGGCTCTATACCCTATGGCCCTATTAATGACCATAAATAACAAATGGATCCCTTATGCTAATACACAGACCTTGGCGGGAGAATAAATACCCCTTATATTATAAATCACTTCATACGAAAAAAAACTAAGAAATTGTGGAACCAATAAATATAAGTTTCATCAAGATTAGTTGACAAATACGACCTGGGGCCTAACCATAACGTCTTATAGCGTTCTCGTTTTATGTTACATTGCTTTTGTCTCGTTTTTTCTACACTGGATAGATAGTGACAAAAGTAAAGTAATATCAAAACAAGAATGCTATAAGGGTCGTGGTACAAAATTTGCTTCATTTGTCCGGAAGTTGGTACACAGGGCGCCCCCTGTACGCGAGTACCAACTTCCGGATAAATGAAGCAAATTTAGCCAATGAATGCAAATCAAAGTTTTTAATTTATCAAGGAAGACATTTTCCGATATGACATTTGCCATTTTTTATTACAACAAGTATCTCACGAAGAATCTAGCCTGTAAATTACCGTCCTTGGAACGTCTTTCTGAACTAGGTTTAAAGTTGTCATATGACAAAACGTTGTAACAGGGAAAATACAACCAAAATATTTGCTGTATCAGTGTTAAAATTAAGTAGGCCTAGTGACCACTCTCCCGTTCAAATTTCGTGTGCTGTTTATTTTAAAACATCTTGTCCCAATCAAAATAAAATTTTCACGTGGAATAATAAGTTATGGATAATCTAGGTGTCGCTTTACTTTTTACTTCCGACTTTTTTAACAAGCCTTAAAGCTCAGTTGGTAGAAACTCTGCCTTCTGCGCTGCAGGTTGTGGGTTCGATTCCCATCCAGGATAAACATTTGTGTGATGAGTCTATACTCATCACACAAATGTTTATCCTCATCTATATGTTTGTTCTGTGTTTGGGTGTTGTTTCTTTGCCTATGGAATCGGACAAACCAAATTGAAATGAACGAACTACGTTTGTACTGCAGAGCGAAAATCTGCGGTACTACAGCTACTCGTCAGTACGACCAAAATCATAATGATATTGAATGTGAGGGCCTGTTTCTCGGCAAAATGTTATAAGCGACTCCACACGCTTCACAAACGCATGCTAAAAACAACCCCAGAATATTTTTTTTCACATAAGCCATCCACACTGTTATGAGACTTATGAACTAGTGCTTCAACAAAATAAAGACCTACAGCAAGAATTATGTCAGTGCAGATCTAAAATTGACAATTTAGAATTAAGTCATATGCCCTCAGCAACCAACTTCAAAAGTCTGGATCTACAGACAGAACTTCAAAACAGTGAGGCAGACTCTTCTGTGATTGATCTCACTACACCAAACCGAATCTCCTCAATAAGAGGAAGTAACAAAATAAAAAAATATATAAAATTAAGTAACTTAATAAAAAAATCAGAAAAGAAATTAAAAAAACACAAAAATGTTTTTAGCTTTGCAAAATTGAGTAAACAAAAATGTAATTTAAACGAGGAATTAGAATCTTGTTACAGCTTACTTGGCCGTAACTCCAAAGAAATTCAGTACATGTCTGATAAAATAATAAGTTTGGAAATATCTTTACATGAGGTGACCATGAAATACAAGAAAGCTGAACAAGACTCTTGTGAGAATATTAAAAAAATTAATAATATTGTAGAAATGGTTAACAATGAAAGTATATATGTACAAGTACAACATAGTAGCTCCCAGACCGACCCATGTACCACAGACCAGCCAGTGACTCACATTGCTTCATCGGGATGTGTGGAACCACCGGTACCAGCAGTTGTGCAACCCGATTCCCCTGTGGTACTACTACCAGAACAACATGTGCAGGCTGAGGCAGGTCCAGTGCACACAACACAGCCTCTGGTTAGGCAACCTCAAACCTGCCGACAGACCCAGAAAACTGTGGTGTACTCAGATAGTCTAGGAGTAGGGTTGGGTCGGTTGCTAAGCGATAGGTTAGGAGACCAAATGGTAACTAACTACTGCTTTCCTGACTCTTCTATCCATAGGCTGATAAAGAGCTTAAATGAGGCGTCTTTTGACAATAAAACAACATTGATTGTACAGTTAGGTAATAGTAATGGTATCAAGCGCCTATATGTAAATAAATTAGTTGAATTACTCTTACATAAATTGGACATGGGGTTGGGTAAACTGATATTGTGTGCATTCCCATACTCTAAATTGCTTTCGAAAAATGAGAATGTTAATATTTTTAATATTAACCTTATGCTTTACAACTTGACATGTCGTCATAGTGACATTTTATTTTTTGACACTAATATTTTTATTAGTGACTTTAGGTTAACACCAGATACAATGTATCTCAGTAGATATAGTAGGATAATTATTGCTAAATTGTTAGCATTTAATATTTGTGACAAAGTTATAGGTACTATAGCTACAGACACTGACGGGCTTACAGTTAGTAGCAGTACTATCATGGGCGTTCAAACAGTAGGATCAGATGACAAGCATTTAAACTGACCACCAAGACAACGGGAAAGCCTAATAGGTTACACATAGTCCATCAAAATATTCAAGGCCTTTCCAGCAAAAACTTAGAAGTAGAATTATTTTTAAGTAAAATGAACATCAGTGTTATGGGCATCACTGAACACTTTATATTGCATCAAAAGTTACTACCTCATTATGAAGACTACTGCATTGTAAGCGCATACAAGCGTAGGAATACCACTCAAGGTGGTTCTTTAATTATTGTAAAGAAAACTCTCAAATGTAAGGAGCGTAAAGATATTGTGAAACTCACCATTGAAGAAGTTATAGAGCTGTCATGTGTTGAACTGGAGCAGCACATAGTGGTATGTGTCTATCGTCCTCCCCAAGCAAATTACGCGCTATTTGAGTCCACTATGGAAAATGTACTAAGCAAAATATTCAGTCGTAATAAATCAATAATAGTGCTCGGTGACTTCAATATTGATATACCTGTAAATCCTCTAACTGAAAAAATCATTAACTTGTTTAAATGTTTCAACCTTAAGCACCAATTCGATAAACCAACTAGGGTAACTCTAACAACTGCCACTTGCATAGATAATGTATATTGTAGTGATATTCCCCTTGAAAAAGACGTGTTTAAAAAATTTGATTCAGACCATTATGGTCAATATGTTTTATTTGATTGTAACTTACAACAAGAGCTACCGGAAATCACATGCAGACCAATTACCGAAGCTAGCATCATAAAATTCCAAAATAACATAAGTCAAAAGATTTCCCTGATCCCATGCTTGAATGATCCAAATGAGCTTTATAATATATTGTCTAATCTAATACATAAAGAACACGAGTATACGTTTCCACAAAAAACGTGCAAAGCTAAATCTGGTTCCATGTTTGCAGATTGGGCAACAGCCGGTATCTATAAAAGTAGGAGTAGATTGTATGAACTTTATGCAGAAAGAGAGTCAAGGCTACACGATTTATCATTTGTTTCTTTTGTCAAAAACTACTCAAAAGTCTTTAAAAAAGTATGTCATGCTGCGAAATCATTGCAAATAAAAAGGAAAATTGAGCAGTCATCAAATAAAATAAAGGCTACCTGGAAAATGATAAATAATCAAACAGGTAAAGCAAAACATTTGAAAAAGCAGATAAACTTAAAAGTTGACGATAGAATTTTGACTGATAACTATGAAGTTGCTAATGAATTTAACCGTTTCTTCTCTTGTGTACCAAAAATTGTTACTCGACCATTAAACTCCTCTGTTGATTGTGCTTTAGCCTTTCTTGAAACAAGTGTTGAAAGGTGTAATGCTTCTTTTAGCTTCAGACACGTCAATGCTGATTGTATTCTAAAAACTTTTAAGTCAATAAATATTAAAAATACTGAAGATCTCTGGGGGATGTCCGTAAAGATCTTAAGCACGATTGTTTTTGAAATAGCACCATGTCTAGCATATATATTTAATAGAAGCATCGACGAAGGAATCTTTCCAGATCTTATGAAATATAGCAAGTTGATTCCTTTATTCAAATCTGGAAATGAAAAGGATCCAGGAAATTATCGACCAATCTCAATTCTGCCAGCATGTAGTAAAATATTTGAAAAACTTATTCTTAACCAGTTGTTGTCACATTTTAACTGTAACAGGCTACTTCATGAAAAACAATTTGGGTTTACTAAAGGTCGTTCAACCACTGACGCTGGTGCCATGCTGTTGAAGTACGTTTTTAAAGCCTGGGAAGGAAAACAGGATGCCATAGGAGTATTCTGTGATTTATCTAAGGCTTTCGATTGCGTAGATCATGACACCTTAATCTCAAAGCTAAAACACTATGGCATTCAGAATCAGGCAATAAGCCTCATGCGTAGCTACCTATCGAATCGCATTCAAAAAGTAGACATTAACGGTAGCAAATCTTCGGGAACATCCACTAACATCGGTGTACCACAAGGGTCAATCTTGGGGCCTTTTTTGTTTCTAGTCTATGTCAATGATCTGCCTTCCTGTGTAGGGGATTTATGTGATATTGTATTGTTTGCAGACGATACTTCATTAATATTTAGAGTTGATAGGGCTAAAGATAATTATGATTGTGTAAATGCTTCTCTAGCTAGAGTTCTTGATTGGTTTACGGTAAATAACCTCTTATTAAATGAGAAAAAAACGAAATGCATTAGATTCACCTTGCCTAACGTTCAAGTCAGCAATGCTAACATTATCTTAAATGGGGAAATACTTAACTTTATGGAAGCAACTACTTTCTTGGGTTTAAATATCGATGCAAAGTTGCAATGGGGTATTCATATTAATACATTAGCTAGCCGGCTAAGCTCGGCAGCTTACGCAGTACGTACCATAAGGCATCTTACTGATGAAACCACGGCGAGGTTAGTTTATTTTAGTTACTTTCACAGCGTTATGTCCTATGGCATATTTTTATGGGGAAATGCAGCAGATATTGAAAGCATTTTTATCCTGCAAAAGAGAGCTGTACGGGCAATTTATAAATTGAAAACTCGTGACTCTCTCAGGGAACGTTTTAAAGAGATTGGTATTATGACAGTCAGCTCCCAATATATTTATGAAAACCTAATGCACGCACACAGGAACATTGATGAGTTTGTTAAAAGAAGTGATGTACACAGTGTTAATACTAGAAATAAAAATAAACTTGACATACCTAGGTATCGCTTAGGAAAAGTAAATAATTCATTCTTAGGAAACTGTGTACGATTCTATAATAAGCTTCCTCAAAGCGCCACCAAACTCTCTGCTCGTAAATTCAAATTGTATATAAAGAATAATTTAATTAAAAGAGCCTACTACAAAATAAGTGACTATATCGACGATAAGAACGCGTGGCCCGATGTTGCTATACCAGTTGACAGTTAAATGGTGTTTTTCAATGTCAAGAAACTGCCCATTAGATAGTTATGTAGTAATCAATGTTTTAAGATAATATTAAGTTTTTAGTTTTATGATGTAGGTAACACTTGTAATGTTATTAAATTATTATAAACAATGTACCTAAATGTTAAATGGATTTTCAAAAAAATTAATCAGCCCGAGGTTCTTGCCTTTCTCCTTGTGTGCTGGTCGCGATTCCGAACAGGCGGTAGATTTGACGTTTCAAAATGATCCTAAAAATCTTAATGAATAAAAATATTTGACTTTGACTTTGACTTTGACACACTTTTGTATTTCTATCGGCTTGTTTAGGCTTTTTTTTTATTGTACCTCGGGGAAGCGCTTGGCCTTCATCTCACCTGGTTACAAGTTAAGATAAGGCCAAATAACTGAGGAACTGGCTATCTTACCTTTAAATGCCGGTACACAACAATATAGAATTGTTGTTATGGCGACATAATTAGGTAAGATGGTGGTAGCTAGCCAGGCGGTCTTTAACAAAGTCCTACCACCAACCAAACCAAGCACAATATTGTACTCCCCCTGGGGATCAAACCCGGGACCTCTGGATCTGAAATCGGTGGGTTGAACCACTAGACCACAGAGGCGGTTAAAAACATGTGGGTTCCTTTTTAACCACGTACGTGCAACCAGTGTGGAGAGGACTTCATTTCTAGACTGGTACATCTGTACCTGCTTATGATCATGGTCTCACTGTACGTGAACACAAAGGTCAATGACCTTGTCATTGTTTCTCCACATCAACCGCTTACGTTTAAAAAGTATCGATATCTCAATCTGGAGGCATCGCAGTGCGCACGAGAGGTCATTGACCTTTTGCATTCGATATCCGAACTTGAAATAAAAAACTGCTCTTATTTGCAAATGGCAACATTCACAAAAGCTCCAGTTTTTCACAATATTACAATAAAACTTAGTTCAGTTACTTCTATAATTTAAGTTACTTACAGATCCGTAGAAACATGTCGTTTTCATCTAGTATAGGAACATGATTATTCCCTAATCTAACATTCATTACGAGCGGATGCGAGTAGCGCTTGCATTCTGCACGCCTACTTTTTCAATATTTCAGCCGGCCCTACTAGACGACTTGAGTTGGCAAAGATCATTCCTAGCTGCACATATCACGTGACATTTCCGAATAGGAAATACGTACCAACTACGTTGAACTAGCGATTCTCAGTACGTTTAAAGGTTATAGAGGCTGAGCTGCCGTCTCGCCGGGTAGAGAATGCACTCGCGCTGATAGAAGGTTGTGAAGGATGAAAACAGCTGGTTTCGGACTGCCTTCCATATCCAGCTCCTGGTAAAAAAACATGAATTTAGTGTTATTATGATTTTTTTTATTGGATAGCCAGGTGATTAACCACCAGCTTACTTGATAAACAAGAAAAGATGTGGACTAGGATGGAACACGTGTGGAAAATCAGTCGGTCAGTGTACACCACAGTTTCATTGTATAGCGTTGGTGTAAATGTGATGTTGGTACTGTCAGTGTACTCAGCACAGTGCCAACGTGTAGCGTTGGTGTATATGTGATGTCGGTATTGTCAGTGTACTCACCACAGTGTCATAGTGTAGCGTTGGTTTAAATTTGATGTCGGTATTGGCAGTACACTCACCACAGTGCCAACGTGTAGCGTTGGTGTAAATTTGATGTCGGTATTGTCAGTGCATTCACCACAGTGTCATAGTGTAGCGTTGGTATAAATGTGATGTCGGTATTGTCAGTGCACTCACCATAGTGTCATAGTGTAGCGTTGGTATAAATGTGATGTCGGTATTATCAGTGTACTCACCACAGTGCCAACGTGAAGCGTTGGTGTAAATTTGATGTCGGTATTGTCAGTGCATTCACCACAGTGTCATAGTGTAGCATTGGTATAAATGTGATGTCGGTATTGGCAGTAAACCCACCACAGTGCCAACGTGTAGCGTTGGTGTAAATTTTGATGTCGGTATTGTCATTGCACTCACCACAGTGTCATAGTGTAGCGTTGGTGTATATGTGATGTCGGTATTGGCAGTGCACTCACCAGTGT
The DNA here is from genome assembly GCA_951394065.1 of Venusia cambrica. Taxonomy (NCBI): domain Eukaryota; kingdom Metazoa; phylum Arthropoda; class Insecta; order Lepidoptera; family Geometridae; genus Venusia; species Venusia cambrica. The sequence goes on along the minus strand of OX596044.1, from coordinate 2,766,506 downwards.
CATAGTGTAGCGTTGGAGTAAATGTGATGTCGGTATTGTCAGTGTACTCACCACAGTGCCAACGTGTAGCGTTGGTGTAAATTTGATGTCGGTATTGTCAGTGTACTCACCACAGTGCCAAAGTGTAGCGTGGGTTTAAATGTGATGTCGGTATTGTCAGTGCACTCACCAGTGTCATAGTGTAGCGTTGGTATAAATGTGATGTCGGTATTGTCAGTGTACTCACCACAGTGCCAACGTGTAGCGTTGGTGTAAATTTGATGTCGGTATTGACAGTACACTCACCACAGTGTCATCGTCTGCGAAGTGCAACCACAGCGCCGAACGGTCGTCGTCAGCGGACGCCCGCAGCGCATGCAGCGGTCGCCGGTAGAGGGCGCGCGCGCCACCGCGGCCGAGCGAGCCGGCGGCTTCCCACACGCAGACACCCGTAGCGCCCAGCGCCAATCGCGCACATGCGCCACGAAAACGACATCCTGTCAAACGGGATAAATGTAACATTAACAAGCCTTAACCCAAATCGGCCTTTTGCGCTGTGGGTTGTGGGTACGATTCTCATCCAGGACAAACTTTTGCGTGATGACACGAAATGTTTCTCATCAGGAATCGAAGTGTACAGTATACGCGCGCACACACAAGTTTAAATGTTGATCCGCTTGCGATGAGAGCAGTATACTAACGGAAGGTGAACTCCGGCTGTTCGCGGACCGCGTGGTGAGCGCCGTCGACGAGCGCGCCGGCGACCGCGGCAAGGTCGTGCGGCGTGTCGGCCCGCAGCGCGCGGACGCACAGCCCCGCCGGCGTGCCCGCGCGCACGCCCAGCGCCGCGGCTCCGCCCCCGGTGCCCCCACCCCCACCGCTGCCCCCACCCCCACCACCCGCGCGCCGCCACCACGCCAGCCGCGTCGCCGCGAGACTGAAGCACTCCGACGCCGTACACCACGCTTCGCCCGACCACGGCGCCACTAGATACAACCTGAAACCGGATCGTACCATTGCTAAATAAATGCCATCGGATTTAATTGCTAGAGGTGGTTAGTGGTGCACATAATAATAGGGGTCTCGCGAAATTGACTATACAAGGTGAGTTTTTTTCAGGGCCACTGAGGCTAAGTCTGAAACTGTAAGAGTTATCGAAAAGTCATGTTAGGAGTTACGTGCTCGATTTAAAAAAAAATGAGTTCTGCATTTAAGAAACTCTATTTATTTTTATAGTTTATCTGGAAAAGTGAGTGCTTGAAAAAATATTTTTTGTATATTCGAGTTCTTTGTTTGATAACAAAATAAATAATGTTAAAGTGTTCCAAAGTTGTTGGAACACTTTATAAATTGAAAATTTATTAATAATTAATTCATTAAAATAAAAAACTAATTCATCATCATCCTTATCGCAAAAATAGTGGGTTTTTTGTTGAACGACGGGGAGGCGCTTGGCCTTTAACTCACCTGATTTCAAGTTAGATAAAGCCGAAGGTGGAAGTACACTTCACTCGGAATCCTCAATAGTATGAGGAACTGGCTATGTTACCTCTAAATGCCGGAACACAACAATTTTAGAATTGTTACTATGGCGACAGAATTAGTTCAGATGGTGGTAGCTAGCCAGGCGGACTTAAACTTAGTCCTACGATCAACTAAACCAAGCACAAATTTGTAGCCTTCTGGGGTTCAAACCCGGGACCTCAGTTGTGTCAAACCAACCTCTGAAGCCTCCAAAGGGGGCGGAAATCTAAAAACAAAATTATTAATTCTTCACATCCCCATAGCCTTAGGTTATCATCAGACCATTATTTTTATTGTAACTTTTTCAGTGTTCGGACGGTTCGTCTTTGCCTACAGAAATTAAACTAGCGTAGTCATTCATACTTTTTTTATATCGTCTATATATTTAAGTATTTTATCCGTAATCTAGTTCCCATATTACAAGCTATGCTTAGTTTGGGGCTAGATGGCGCTGTGTAAAATTAATGTCCTGTAATATTTATTTATTAATATGTATAAATCTGTCCCTGTTTATACTGTTCCATGGTAATACTGATAATAATACTAAAAATAGTGTATTGTAAAATGTACCTGGGTTATTATATATGATATTTGATGATAATTAATTCGTTTTTGTTGTTTCTATTATGTAGTTGTTTTGTTTTATAATTTATAGCACAATAAAAAAAAATGTTTTGTTATATTTTAATATTATTTACCCCATTTAGTGCATCTGTTTTTTTTTCTCCTTCCAAAGTTGCGTTAGAAATAGCTTTTGATAAGGCCACCCGTTGTAGGTACTCAACTCATATACTGTGTCACCTGTGTGTACTGTGTCACTATTTGTATTATTCGTTTTAGTGTTGTGTACAATAGAGTGTTCATTAATTCATTAAATAGTTTATTATCTACCTCAACTCGCGATCTGTGATAGCGACGAAGGTTGGCTGCCATCCTTCACTGTCGTCGGAACTGTCTGAACCCCCTGATGCACTTATCTGTAACAAATCATTACACTGTACTACTGTAACTGTACGTACAGCGCGCGGTAACGACCCGCCGTTTAATTTCATTTATTTATTACTTAAACTAGCACGGCTTTCGCCACTTACACTAATTAATTAACCATTTAAATTACATACATAACACAGCATTGAATGAACACAGAATACAATAATAGATAGGTTATTACTTAAATGAATTATTAAACCTATTTACAAAGATATTGACATTATTTTAGGAAAATAGTATATACAAATATAACTTCTCACAAAACCTCAAACATTCGCTCATGAGTGCCTTCCATCCATCCGCAAACATATCACACAATTTAGGTTTGCGTCCCGCTGAGTGTTGGAGACTGAGCGCGCGCAACCGTTCGACATCGAGGCTCGGCGAGCAACCTGTGCGGCCTTTTACGGAAGTAATTCGTGATGATGTGTACTCACGTGGTCCTGCGGCGGGCGACTTGCGAGCCAGCCCGCGAAGCGCACGTCGCCCAGCAGAGGGCGCAGCCGGGGCCGCGCGCGAGCGAGCGCCGCCCGCGCCGCGCGCCGCACCGCCGCGTGGAGCGCGCGGTGCCAGCCCGCCGCCGCGCCCGCAGAGCCCGCGCGCAACGCCAGCGCGTGGACGCCGTCCGGAGAGTAGATCTCGATCGTGCGCTCCTCTGGAACACGGAAACGCTCATGTATATCTATCAACGACTTCGGTGTCGGGTACACTACGCCTGAGGGGTCATGGTAACCCCTCATAAAGCATTCTTGTTTTGATATTACTTTACGTTTGTCCCTATCTGTCCAGTGTTGAAAAAAAGAGAAGTAATGTAATATCAAAGAGAGAGAATGCTTCAAGATGTTGTGGTTAGGCCCCTGGTGTAGTCTGTCCGATATTTTTTTGGCATAAGCACGCCTCAATCGGAAAGTCTGCTTCTTTAACATGGGTGCATGGGTAAGGGCCTCTAGCTGGCATTATTTGCTCTACCATCAACTGTTGTGGCTACTACAAGGTCGCGGTGCATTGCCTGATAATATTAAAAAGACGACATCGCAACACACTTTAAGTTGAAAGTTTATCACTATTATCTATCAGTCTATTCTTAACTTATCATTTGTCTTTAATTATTGTTATTATCATGATTATTATGTATGTAATTTCATGTACCTATTTATATTTATATATAATTTTATGTTTAGTATATTTTATGTATGAGATTGAGTATACAAACTCCAATCTACTATACATATAAAGGTAGGTATTTTTCATGTATATTTGTAGTTTTCTTTTTATGTTTTATTTGTGTGCAAAAGAGAAAGCCAATCTAGGAAATCTCTTTGCCTCTAACTCGACTATGGACGACAGAGGAGCCGTACCACCTTCCATTCCGTGGTGCGGTAAGTCCATGCCGAAAATCATCATCTCACAGCGAGAGCTACTCGGGAGCTACTCTCTCTGGACGTTAACAAGTCGAGTGGGCCAGATGGCATTCCAGCTGTGGTACTGAAACGATGTGCTCCTGAACTGTGTCCTGTCTTAACGCACCTCTTCAAGCTCTCCTACTCAACAAGGCAAGTCCCGCAATCGTGGAAGACCACCCATGTTCAACCGGTACCCAAAAAGGGAGATAGATCTCCCTCTAATTACAGGCCTATCGCTATAAACACGCTATATATATCTCTAAGGTTTTGGAGCGTGTTATTGTCATACAAATGCTTAGACACCTGGAAGGAAATGATTTGATCAGCGACCGTCAATACGGCTTTCGTGACGGTCGCTCCACTGGTGACCTTCTATTGTATCTAACGCATCGTTGGGCCCTAGCCATTGAGAGTCAAGGGGAAGCTTTGGCTGTCAGCTTAGATATAGCGAAGGTCTTTGATCGGGTCTGGCACCGGGGTCTTCTGTCGAAATTGCCTTCTTACGGACTGCCCGAGGGATTGTGCAAATGGGTTGCCAGCTTTTTATCCAGCAGAAGCATAAGGACCGTCGTTGACGGTAGTTGCCGTCCCGCAAGGCTCTGTTTTGTCTCCAACGCTCTTTTTACTGCATATCAATGATATGCTATCTAGTGATAGCATCCATTGTTATGGCGATGATAGTACTGGGTACAAAATCTACATGGGCCGTGCCGATATCCCTCGTTGAATTGTTGATGAGAGGCAAAGAAAACTTGTGTCTGAGATCGAGGAAGTGTTAACCAGAGCTCTGACTGGGGAGAATTGAACCAGGTTAAGTTCAACCCTACGAAGACACAAGTCTGCGCGTTTACTGCCAAGAAATCCCTTTACTGTAGCTCCGCAATTTCAGAACAAGCCTCTTACCATCTCTAGTAGCATTGGGATCCTGGGTATCGACATCTCCAGCGATGTTCAGTTCCGTAGTCACCTATAGGATAAGGCAAAGCTGGCATCCAAAAAGCCCGGTGTGCTCAATAGGGCAAAGTGGTACTTCAGTGCGGGGCAGAGACTGCTTCTTTATAAGTCGCAAGTCCGACCCCACCTGAATACCAGCTTAAGCCGTTTGACTCGGTTCAAAGACGAGCTGTGAGAATTGTTGACGATCCCAACAAAACTACGATACGAAAACGATACTCACAAGTGGTATTGAACCTTTAAGTCTCAGGAGAGAATTTTCCTCCCTGTGTCTGTTCTACCGCTTGTATAATGAGTTGTGTTCTGAGGAATTGTTTGATATGGTGCCTGCAGCCTCTTTTTATCATCGCACCGCTCGCCATCGACAGAGATTTCATCCACACACTTTGACAACAATGCCGTCGCGCACCGTGAGGTTCAAGAGGAACTTTCTCCCGCGAACTATTCAATTGTGGAATGTCCCTGCAGAGGTTTTCCCTACTAGCTACAGTTTGGGGTTTTTCAAAAAGGGCGTTTTAAAATGTTTAAAGGGTAGGCAAGTAATGCTTCTGGTGTTGCGAGCTTCCATAGGCGACGGAAACCGCTTTCCATCAGGTGGGCCGTATGCCTGTTTGTCACCTTAAGTAGTGGTATAAAAAAAAATGTTTTAAAATAGACCTACATCTTGATGCATATATTAGTTTGTCCGCCATCCTTGAAAACCGTTCTCTGTCCATCCAGCGGTTGCCCGCTTTCAGCGATAAGGTCGCCCATTGTTTTACCAGTGACGCTTAAATTAAGTTACCGCTATCTGTATTTTGTTACGTTATTTGTAAATGGTGAACAATAAAGAGTTCTATCTATATAGCTGTAGCATTTAGAAAGCTTCTACATAGACTACAATCCTCTTTAATCAGGTGTGCGCAGCATTTCCGAACGTCCGGTGATTTCGAATGCAGTGGAGCGAGAGAATTGGAGCGCGGTCATACATTCGATGCGCCAACAATACCACAAAAAAACGTAGCACTCCTACGAAGTTACACAACTATTGACAGACAACCAATACAACCATAACAAAATATTCCAATACTTCATGGACGCCGTTATTTTTTGCCATTAGTAAAGCGACGTAGGTACTCGATAGCGATATTTATTAAGCCCACCAGATAATTATAGCGAAAGTTATTTAAGAATAGAATACTTACATACTTTTTTTTTTGTAAATACATGCGTACTATAGTACAACACTCAACACACTAAAAAAAATATATTCATCACACAAATGTTTGCCCTGGGTGGGAATCGAACCCACAACCTACAGCGCAGAAGGCAGAGTTACCACCAACTGAGCTATGGAATCTCTATTTGAGCGGCTTTCTCGAATATGGGCTTTAATCTTACCTGGGTCATGATGCCGAAGGTTTTTAGCGATACAAGCCATTAGTAATGGCACGTAGCGGGTATCAGCGCGGCGCCGGCGTGGCGAAGGCGGGGAGGGGGGCGCTTCTTCCATATATCCGCGCTGTATCTCCCACCCAACCTCACTGATGATCGAAGCTTTGCGAAAATATGGTGTGACCTCGCGAAGGTATTTCACTGGAACCAACATTTATCATTAGGTTTTTATTGGGCGGTCTTCTGAAGTTTAGCCCATTGTGTTCATACACTGTATCACCTAACATTTGCATTTTTTATTAGACGGGGAAACTTTCGGCCTCCATCTCACTTGGTTACACAAGTTGATATAAGGCCGATTGTGGAGGCGCACTTCACCCGGAATACTCAACAACCTGAGGCTATCTTACCTCTAAATATCAGAACTCAATTTTTTTTTAAGAATTGTTATTATGGCGACAGAATTAGGTAAGATGGTGGTAGCTAGCTAGGCGGACTTAAACAATATCCTACCACCAACCAAACCAAGCACAATATTGCTCCCCTGGGGATCGAACCCGGGACCTCTGGAACTGAAATCGGTGGGTTGAACCAGTAGACCACAGAAGCGGTTAAATTCTTGGGTACAATAAAGTGTTCATTCATCCATCATGCATTATACATGCACTACAGAATTTCTGAATCACACAGGATGGCAGTTTCATGAGCCTTGGCCATACATATAGTATAGACTATCTTGCAATTGCATGAGCTATGATTAGTTAAATGGTAAGAATTAGTGAATGGAAACAATTAGGGTCAATTATAAACATTTAGTCTGACGGTAATTCACTTTAATTGGACAGCTATTTTCCATACAGAGAATGTGTACCCCCTCTGTGGTCTAGTGGTTCACCCACTGGTATCAGATCCAGAGGTCTGGGGTTCCAACCCCAGGCGAGTACACTATTATTGTGCTTGGTGATAGGACTTTGTGGTGGTTGCTAGCTGGATGGACTTACATCTGGCTAGCTACCACCATCTTACCTAATTTTGTCACTACCTACCAACTTTTCAAAAATGTTTGTGTTCATTCAGAGGTAAGATGGCCAGTTCCCCAGTCTGTTGAGGATTCCGTGTGAAGTGTGATTCTACCTTCCACCTTACCATAACTTGAAACTAATTGAGATGAAAACCAAGAGCTTACCCATTGTACAGTAAAAATATAAACAATAACCTTTCAAATTTATTTATTTATTTACATCGGAAAACCAACAGCTTATAAAAAATCCTTAAAAAACGTATATAGAAACAGTCAGCCAATTACAGGTTTTCACAGATTACACCTATCTAGGTAAAGATAAAAATGTGAACACAACTATCAAGACACTCAGGCTAACAGCTTAGTTTGTGTGTTCTATATCAGTCAACCAGTCCCCAACTAGCCTCACAGCTCAGTTGGAAGTAGCTTTGCTTTCTGAGCTGTAGGTTGTGGGTTTGATTCCCATCCAGGATAAACATTTGTGTGATATTGATGTTTCTTGTGTTTGGGTGTTGTATTGTATGAGTAGTATTTATTACAAAAAAATGTCTTTAAAGTTCATACTACAAGCTTTGCTAATTATGGGGCTAGATGGAGCGGTATAATATAAATGTCCTGTAATATTTCATTATATTTAATAAATGTTTTGTTATTGTAGTTATTTTATTTTGTTACAACATACCTTCTAACTGCACCATCTTTCCTGCCCTTTTCAGTGCTTTAACAGCCTCTTCATGTGTTGCATCTTTTAGATCTTCACCATTAACAGAGAGTATTGCATCACCTACATACAACTGTTCTGTAAGGTCGGCAGCCATGCCCTTAAATATTTTAGAAATCAATATAGGCATGTTATTCTCTATCCCACCCTTTATAGATATACCTAACCCATTATTTTCTGATTTCACCACTTGCACAAGACGTTTCTGGTTAGCAATAGCTTCTGGCACTTCGGTAGAGTCACTGTTTGGGGTCTCCACATTGTTGTTGTTGACAGAGCCATTTAGGGTTGTAGTAGCATCGTACGCATCGTCGAGACACACACTCATGTAATCATCTTCAAGAGAGCAGTGAACCCTGTACCAAACACCGCGTATCAGTGTCTCCAGCAGTCCGGAACGCGAGCATGTCGCGTTGGGGCTATCGCTGCCCCCACTAGATGCACCGTTTTCCACCATCTCAGTGAGAATCCACTTTGTTTTCACAAGAGTTATTAGCTAGGTACACCTGCTCCAGTTCATATAATAAAATAGCAATGGGGCGGTGGTATTCGCATTGGGGTAGGGTTACTAATTTAGACAACGACGTTTCCTACTTGTTTTGGTGGGTATAAAAATGCCTAGAACAGTCATTATTTCAAGAAACAATAAAAACGTAATTATACGCACTGTTGTAGAAATCGATTTCTCGACTTCACAAAATTGACGAGACTGTTTTGAAGACACATAATAATGCGACACATTCATTCAACATCGTAACTTCATTCATTCGTTCATTCATGCATTCATATGGATATAATAAACGTAAACGTGAGACAAGGCGGTATAGTTGAAAATCTTAAGCAAAACAGCTGTACTGGTTGGTTTGTTAGTGTTATTCATAAGACCTGCCAGTAGGTGCCAAACCGTCGCCTCGACAGGTAAATCCCGTTAGACCGTGTCAAAAGCACCTATGCACCATGAGGTAAATTATCATAAATTGTCATTGTTGCATGCAATGCATGTTGAATAGGAGGTTGATACTTCATTAGTCTCTAGAAAATTAGCGATGTACGAATGGAATCAATTTAACAGCCTCTGTGGTCTAGTGGTAGGTATTATGCTTGGTTTGGTTGGTAGCAGTGAAGTGCGCCTCCATCTTCAAACTAGACAATCTTGTAACCAGATGAGATGAAGGCCAAGCGCTTCCCCATTGTACAATAAAAATCAAATAAACAAAATAGATAGTTGTTTAATTCGAGTCAATTTGGGTTGAACCGTAAACGAGTCTACTCGAATGGAAATCTTTGAAACTCGAGTCAACTCGTTTTCGGAGTCGACGACTGTGGCCGCATCTTCGTCGGCTTCTCCTTCTCTATCTAGTCCCACGCACACCTCGCACACTGTTGACTGACAGAAGAAGGTACCAAATACCAACCTCTCGGAAAATTGTTTGGTACTTATCATTTACACTCTTCTGTCCCTTTTCACGAAATCACTCCCACAGATCAATGAAAGGGAAAAGGAAAAGAGAGGAGAGGAAAGAAATCAAAAAACATATTCGGTGGAATGCTAAAATCTCCGTAGCCTCAATTTGTTTTATACCTACGAGGCATACGGTACGGCCCACCTGATGGAAAGCGGTACCGTCGTCGCCTATGGACGCTCGCAACACCAGAAGCAATAAGTACTAGCGCATTGCCGAACCATTAAAAATTTCAAAACGCCCTTTCTAAAAGCCCCAATGTACCTGTACGGTAGCTAGTAGGGAAAACCTCAACCGGGAGATCATTCCACAATTTAATAGTTCGCGGGAGCAAGTTCCTCTCGAACCTTACGGTGCGCGACGGCAGTGTGTTCGTATGAATGGAATCTCTATCGATGGCGAGCGGTGCGATGATAAAAAGAGGTTGCAGGTAAACAATTCCTCAGAACACAACCCATTACAAGCAGTAGAACATACAGGGAGGAAAATACTCTCCTGATACTTGAAAGGTTTAATATAACTTGGGAGTAGGTATGGATCGTCAACAATTCTCACAGCTCGTCTTTGAAACGAGTCGAACGGCTTAAGCTGATATTCAGGTGCTCCTGCCCAAAGGTAACAACAGTAGGTACTCCACTTGCGACTTATAAAGAAGCAGTCTCTGCCCCGCACTGAAGTACATAGCACTTTGGCCCTATTGAGCACACCGAGCTTATTGGATGCAAATTTTGCTTTAGGTATCCTATATGTGACTACGGAACTGAACATATACCCAATGATGCCTATACCCAAGATCCCAATGCTACTAGAAATGGTAAGAGGCGTGTTCTGAAATTGCGCACCTACATTAAAGGGATTTTTCTTGGCAGTAAGCGCGCAGGCTTACCTTCGTAGGATTGAACATAACCTGGTTAAATTCTCCCCAGACAGAAACTCTAGTTTTCAATTAATACATTAAAAAAATTAAATGATCTATAAATTCTGAACTTAAATAAAACAATTAATAAATGTTTATTTTTAGAAACAAAAATTTAATTTCAAGATTTAAAAAAGGTACCTAACCTAAATAAAAAAACAAAAATCAAATCAGCCATAGAACGGCTGTACAAAATATTTTTTTGCCTCACTGAAATTTAAAAAGCAAAATAAAACCTACCTTTATAATAAATAAGGTAGGTCTGTCGAATTACGCCTGGATGCTAATTACGCCTAAGCCCTAAAAATCATAGAAAATACATTGACAAAATTAATCTAATTACCTACGTACAAAGCATAACACACCACTCGAAGATCCCGAACCCCGCCCGCGTCCCAACCCTCTCTGCGAACTAGTAGTGGACTAATCTTTGGCGAAATTAAGGCAGGTCTGTCGAATTACGCCTAAAGTTTTGCTTATTTTGCCTGATACATTATAAAGGGAACAAAGAAAAGAGTGTGCATATCAAAATAATGTTTTATAATGAATCAAATAAACACAAAAAAAAAAATACTGTTTAGAAAAAAACAAGGCAGAAATGACCTATCTAAAACACATCGAGTTTGGCAGAATAAAACCACTGAGTTTTAATTATAATGATAATTTTCTTTCATTATCTTTTTACTCGAATATTTTCATAGTTTTTTTTTAATAGGAACACGATCAATCTCGTTAGTACAGCATAGTCATCAGTTTTTTTTATTTTTAAAACCTTTTTTACAGGTTTTATTACCATATAACAACAATCTTAAATTACTAAGGCATAACATTCATTATTAATAATCGTTCAGTGGTACGTAGTTCAAGCTTAATTAAACTGTATCTTAGACAGATTTTTGTAATAAACATAAAGTCGACAAATTATCAACAATAGGCGTTACTAAACATAGGTCAGGGTTATAACGCCTACTTAGAGTTGAAGCACACTCTATCTGACGGCGATCGACGATCATACAAACCGCGCAATTAGTTGCAAATCACATCCCATACTATATTACATTATCATCAAATTGTCGATCGCCATCAAATAGTGTGCTCAAACATTATATTTAATAACAATTCTTAATTACAACCATCAGGACATCTAAATATTTCTACCATTTTTAGTAAAGCCAATACATTCCTTGTGGTACCATTTTTAGCAATTAAAGCATGATATCATATCAGCAATACGGTCCTCATAACAAGCATAGCAATACCACTCAAATCTTTTGTTTTCTTTATCCTTTTTTACGTTTGTCTTTCTTTGTTTTTTTCATGTTCAGAATTTGTATCAGTATCGGATCCAGATGAATAAATTCGGAAAGGTTGCTGAATGAGAAGTCTCGAGATGAATCTTGTCATAACCTCAGAAGCATCTTCTTTATCAGAGGCATCTTCATTGCCAGAAGCATCTGTAAAACCTACCTATAGGCTACTTGCGTCAACGTGACGGGTAATAGCGCCTGCGGCAGCATTTGGTATGAGCAATACCGCCTAGGCGTAGCTACCCGTCCTGATCAATTCAAATAGTTTCTAAAATATTTAAACAAAAACCGATCGCTAAATGTTTTTATGATGATGAATAAGGGAATTGTTTTTTAGAGAATAAGTCATATATTTTCGTGAAAAACTCACAAAAAAGAGAAAATCTTTCAAGAACTTCTTACTTTCCGTTAGTAACAATAGCACATCGACTAAGTATATCAAAACTTTAGTGTGTATGTTATGTTGGTTCTAGCAATAAGAGTCATTTTCATCATAACCTGTAAAGTTATGAAATTAAATGAAATGAGTTTTTTTTCAAATTCGAGCACAATATAACAATTTTAACATCACTTTTCGATAACTCTCACGGTTTTAGACTTGGCCTCAGTGGCCCTGGAAAAAACTCATTTTGCGGGGCTTTTGATTGAGGCGACACACGTGACCCAAGGGCTGGCACTTATTTAGGTCAGCGAATTATCATAGCTATTCAGCGTGGCAATGCAGCTTGTGTCTTGGGCACGCTTCCGTCTGGTACTGTTCTGGAACAGTCGAGTTTCCTATAGGCCGTTTGTAACGGACCTTAGGTAATCTGACTGATTCCTCTGTACATAGTTAGTTTAATTGTACATACAACGGCCATAAAAATGCTGTAAGCGAAATGCTAACTATTGTTGCTTCAGCAGCCAACAAAAATAAGTTCAAGACACAGTCGTAAAGACTAAATAACATAAACAAATTAACACAGAAAGCTCAGAATTATCATTACATAAATACAGCTAGTAAGAAGCGAAAGGCAAGGCGACATGGAACATTATTAATGACACAAATAACTGCTTAGATAAAAACGAAATACTTACATACATGTTTCTCTTAGTGTCAACATCTCAGAACAAGACAATAATAACCTTTGAAATAAAAATACAGGACATTGATTTCACACAGCGCCACCTAGCCCCAAACGAATAATGTAGCTACAGATATAGTGATATAGATATTATACAAAATAATATAAACAGCATACGAAAACATTTCCACACACATTTTAAAAACAGTACTTATCATAAACAATTTCTATGCCACTTTATCATATAATAAACAAAAGTATGTAAAATGGTGTCTTTTTTGAAAAAAATACCATAACTAAACCGAAATACAATTTCACCCACAACACACCAAGTCTTGTACCGATATGTAAAAAAGATGACCCAATCACAATGCTGCACACCAAATCATGTTAAGAATGGTAGTTCTTGAAACAGGGCAGGCACAAAGAAACCTTGCACACATTACATATGTAATTTGTGCGAGATTTCTTGCACCACACACACTTCAAACGGGTCGCATCCCCTGGCACAATGTAGTGATTGCCCATTAGTATTGGCCACGCAGAATCACCTCGCCTCGCCACCGCAATTTTCCTAACACTTTCAACTGAACGAGTCAAGTCTGGCTTAAACGTGGCGATCAACTCATTCGCCAGTTGCGTGCGAAAGGCCCTTTGCGCGATGCGTGGATGCCGCGTCTTAAAAATCACATACGCGTTTAGTATAGTGACATTTATCAACCGCCGAAAAACCTTTTTGTACCACACTTGATTACGAATACGTTCAATGGGATGAGCCGACAACATCTGGTCCTTTTTGTTGACCCCACCCATTGTCATATTGTAATCAAGCGCTACCTGCGGCTTGTATTTACAATGACCGTACTCCACATTGTGATGGAGATGTCTCTGCAATAGCTTTGCACGACCTCACCCGGCCGCAGCGTCGATTTCGCGGTGTGTTTGATTGCTTCCGGAACCTTTTCACGGTTCACGCGAAGGGTCCCGTAGCAATCGGTGCGATGCATTTTTAGGTACCGAGCCAACAAAGGTGAGTTATAGAAACTATCCATAACCAATGTATGGCCGCGGTACAGCAATGGACGGACGAGATCGAGCACGATTTGTGACGTGACATTACCGGGCTATAACGGCCCAGCACCACCTAACAACCTGCCCGCAAGTGTGTCGGGACCTAGCGTCTGTCTGTCTGCGGGTAATCCCGTAGAGTCACCGTCTAACCTATCGGAGGTCTGTGTGTCTGTCTGTCTGTCATTAGTCGATTTTCCAGTGTATATCAAAAAAAATCCAACAATAGCCGGTTTCCGATTCGCAGAGCTCGTAAGTTTTTACTCCGATTTTCGCGGCTTTTGTCGCAATCTTTTGTGCAAAACTAAGACGACCGTGCCACTTCAGCAACGATTCGTCAATGGCAATGTCGCGCTTCGGGAGATAAAGATCCCGGTATTTGCCTTGCAGCAAACTCAGGATCGGACGGAGCTTCCCAAGCTTCTCATCATCCTCGCTACCCGACAAATGCAGAAGTCGCTTCAACTGCACGTATCGATTATACGACATAAGAGACTTAAACCTTGAAAAGGTGAGATATCCATTTTCCTTCCAGAAATCATTTTCCACGGACAACGGGCAGTTGCCCTGCAGAATCATTACAGAGAATAAAACGTACATCTCAGCCATAACCGTTGGCGTAAGCCTCGTTTCGTTGAACCGACTGTGCAGCGAGCTGCTTCTCTTAAGATTTTCACGATTCTCGTTCGATGCTTGGACAATGTGGCCCATAATTTCAGAGTCAAAAAACTTTCAAAATACGTCCAAGGGCCGGAAAATGTCACATTGTATCCAGTTTTTTTTTAACTGGGACAGTACGGGGGCCATAACCTGAGGATATACAGGTGCAGTTTCTTTTGAAACATCAGCTCCTTTTTGAAGAAAAACTTTTTGGCATTAAAACAATTTTGGTAAAGCGTGAGTAGCGCCTTCAAACGAATTAAATTGTAAAATTATGATGCCAATCAACTTGGTCTCTTGTAAGGAACATTTTATTGTACCGCTAGAAAAAAATCTGAGCGGCGGCTGTTAGTCAAATTTGATCAAATGTTTTCACATACAATTTGCATCTACCTATGTATACCTATCTATATTTATCCCGAAGTTTCTGCGGGGTTGCACCAGCAGCGGTCGCACAATTTTTAAACATACATATGGTATACATACCTACATTTTGGATTTTATATGATATGATTACCTAGGGAGATCGAGGGACGCGGTGAAAGTGTTGTTGCCGGCGAGGGAAGCTCAGGACTACTGGCTGGAGACGACAGAGTGGTTGTTGCTGCTGGTGAGCAACGCTCAGGCCCAGTGACTGGAGACAACGGATTCGTCTCTCGTCTAAAAATAAAAAAACGGTGTTGAGTTATAAATATAAAAGAAAAAAAATCATCAAAATATATATAATTTAAAATTAAATGGCTATCCCCTTGAGGAATTTATGTGAACTCGGCTGCGGCTTTGGTGGCGGAGGCACCAAAGGAGTGCCAACTCTACCAGACAGCAAGTCTGACTGTCTACCAGACAGCAAGTCTGACCCTCCGGCGAGTTGAGTCTACATATAATCTTGAGAACAGTACTTATGTTCGTATATACATCTTTAAACAATAAAATGTACAATTAAACAGGACATTACAAACGGTTCCAGATCAGTACAAGATGGAAGCGTGCCCAAGACACTGGCTGCATTTTCATCTGCGTCGGTACCCCCGTAGCTCAGTTGGTCGCGTTTCTGGCTTTAGGAAAAGATACGGGTTCGATTTCCATCGTGGGTTGTGAATTTTTGATTCAAAATAACATTTTTAATTCTTAAATTGGTGTGTTCCGGTTGTTTCCATTTAGATGTTAGATAGCCAGTTTCTCAGTTTGTTGAGGATTCCAGGTGAAGTGTGCTTCCGCTTTCGGCCATAACAACAATTCTAAAATTGTTGTGTTCCGGCATTTAGATGTAAAATAGCCAGTTCCTTAGTTTGTTGAGGATTCCGAGTGAAGTTTGCTTCCACTTATCATAACATGAATATCAGGTGAGATGAAGGCAAAGCAACTCCCCGTCATACAATTGTATTTACAAAAAGTATTTAAGTATTCTATCCGTAATCTAGTTCTTATATTACAAGCTAAGCTTAGTTTGGGGCTAGATGGCGCTTATTTATTTATATTTATTATTTATTTATTTACTTACAATTGAAAAAAATATATATTGTACGAAAACCAATGTTTACCGGGTCCGTTTTCGCGGAGAGGCATCCGGCAGGAGTATACGCTCCACTTGATAGCCCATTTTTCGAGTTACAGGGGGCAATCTGGCCAATGACCGCTTGATGCTCCCTTGGCTCGATTCCTCCCTGGTGAGCTGGCCACGCACACGCCCGCGACTTCGCCCGCGTCCGCGCTCTCCCCCACGCCCACGCTTACCTGAAGTAGAAGTCTGTGATCTGGTAAATTAGAGCAAGACAATTAAGAACATTAAGATAACATTAAAAATAAGTTAATAATAATGACACAAAATATGTTAGTCCCGGGTGGGAATCGAACCCACAACTTACAGCGTAGATGGCCTAGCAAAGACCAGTCAAACACCAGTAAAAAAAATGCAAGTACCTACTACCTCCTACTTACTTAAATATTATGAAAAAAAAAAAAATCTGTACCTAGGGTAGGTGCTCTAGATTGCCAGCCGGCTTTAGTATTCGGCCTATGGCGTGTGTGTATTCACAAAAAGGCAGATAATAGCAATTCAGAATTAGAAACATAGGTAGCTAAAATTATATTCGATACATTGGGTAATATATAGTGATTTATTGTCAATTATTTAGTTTGACGCCGGCATCGAAACAATGATCTTGATTTCAAAATAAAATCTGAAAACAGAAAAAATATTTAGGAATAAATCCGCCAAATCTCTCTGAAAAATCAAATCGACACGTGTTTTGCCTCTACACGAGGCATCCTCAGGAAATATAGTCTTGCTTCTCACTGACTAGCCCTCTGTGGACGTGTTGTCGCTCATTTATTTTGAAATAGGGATTTCCGCAAAATAACGCCTGAATCAATTAGCTTTCAATGATCTTGATCTCAAAAATAGCGAAAAAAATTGTTAGAAAAATAATGTTGATGTGCATGTAATACGTCGTAATAATGGTTTTTATCCATATTTCCTTTAGTTTAACTGCAATTAATTATCAAAATAATGATAAATTCAGGCGGCTGGATATTGACTCAATGAAATATGCGTGATTGTTTTACTTCTCGGCCACCCGGCCGAAAAGTAGCTCCACACCTTCTTGTCTACTTTGGTCTCTTTCTTTATTAAAAATACTAATGATGCTTGTCTTTAATTTTCGGCCATTAAAATACTGATGGGTAAACGATAAATGACGTTAGTAATACCATATTTCTGGGGGCCGAAAACTAGATACCTTTTCGATAAATTTGTAAAAAAAAGTAACTTTTTCTATGGGAAAATCGCGGCTGAAAACTAAATTTGGTTTTAGTTTTCGGTCAATATTTTCATATAACCCTAAATAATAAAAGAAACAATTAAATACAAAATTGTTTAATTGTTTCTTAAAAATATTTATTTGTTTGAAAAAAAATATTTTATTTCATAATACATATAATACGTAAACATAAAAACTAAGTGCAGTATAATGGTGGCCGAGAATAGAATCGTTAAGGGACGAAAACTAAATTTTCCAGCCGAAAACTAGTGTTTTGTATATTTTTGAGGTTTTTAATATATATAAAAAAATCTAGAAATGTTTTACCTCTAATAGGTTTAAAAACTGAATCTACACTATTACAGGCTGTCATATAAACTTAAAACTACAACAATCCTTCAGTTTTTTTTTGTAGTCTCGTAAAGTTGTCAAGCGCGCTAAATGGCCGAAATCTAGCGCACCTACCCTTACCTACCTACACCAAAAAAAAACTGTACCTAGGTATCCAGAATAATAAAATCAAAAACAATATACTTAAACAAACCTCGTGAATAATAACGACAAAACTGGGCATCGCGACGGCGATATGAAATGTTTTCACTTTTCGGTTATAATGTAAAAATCTCATTGAATCAATGAATGCTACCGAATGTGATTATTAAAAATGAATCTAAGTGAATAGTTATAAAAGTATCTAGTTATTTAACCACGTTATAATTGGTAAATGCGCAGGGTATTGAGAAGATAAAATTATAGTTGAGTACCTAGGTACATAAGTATCAAAAATACAATGTAGGAAGCTCAAAATGCCGACTGAAAACATTAAGGGAGAGTAAAATTATCTGACTTTACCCCGAGATTCACCGTAATACTTGAGCTCATAACACTATCACGATTATTTAAATGTATTACTTTTCATAAAATACAAACCTACACTGATTTAATATTAAAAAAAATTACATACTCCATAGCGAATTCTCAGCTGGCGCTTGCATAACTTGCTTTTGCCGTTTTGCTAAAAGATAGCCTGTGCTCAAAGCTTTTGCTCCTAATCACAACACCACAACAAAAAGTTTACTATAAGTATACTGTGGATCACAACCACAACACAACTCACAGCATAGCTTTTTTGTTTGCCTGAGACCAACTTGACCATAGATTACTAATAATAAACCGAGACTTGACCATAGAATACTATTACGACTTGACTGACCAGGTACATTTTAATGCACACTAAATCAAAGAAGTTGAAGTTTGACAGATTTCCTGTTTGTTATTGCTATTTAAACTTTATTTTAGTTGGTTTTGCATGTGAAGTAGAAGTGCAGGCGTTGTTTTGTGAGGTAATAGTATTGGTCAGGCTAGTTATATTAATGATTATGTACCTACTCTTTGCTTTGCGTTACATTACCTACATTCTTTCCATTTAATTATCTAGGAGCTTGCCCTGATCTAACTGAACCACAGTCTGTCCCATTGTTCGGATTGTTTTACAAAGCGTATTCGTTTTAGCATATCAAGTCAACGCACGATTGTCATTCACGAACCTAAGATCACATTCACGTTGAACCATCATGGAAGCGTGTAGAGCTTGTCTGACTACTGGCGACGTGGAAAATATGGTCTTAATGGATGCGATTTTTAAACAGAATTACAACACATTGACCGGTCTTAATGTAAGTTCATTACCCATGTAATGACCACACGAGATATTTAATGTACACTATTATTATTCAAGTTAATTACAACCTATGTGTGTATTGGTTCACCCTGTGGTGTCAGATCCAGAGGTCCCGGGTTTAACCCCAGGGGGGTACATTTTTGTGCTTGGTTTGGGTGGTGGTAGGACATTGTTTAGGTCCCACTGGCTAGTAACATTTTTAAATTGCTGTATTCCAGAATTTAGAGGTAAGTTAGCCAGTTCCTCAGACTATTAAGGAATCCAGGTTTAGTGTGCTCCCATCTGCGGATTTATCATAACTTTAAACCAGATCAGATGAAGGCCAATAGCTTTGCTATTGTACTAAAAATATCACAATAAATAATAACAAAGTACTATGTAACATTTATTTGTGATACCTATAATTCAGGGTATAGACGCAACATTTAACTATCAATGGAAATCTCAATTGATGTGAAAGTGCAAGTAAAACCAAAAGTCTGATTAAAACAATTATAATGAGGTATAATCTCAACTAAAGTGGGAAATCTGGTAAAAAGTACCTTAAAGAGTTAAGTTAAGTAAATAGTTAAGGTGTAACTGGATGTTAACAAATGTTCTACATTTACTTCTTCATTTAGTGAAATTTGCTTTTTTTTTAAATTTGGTTTAAATTTGGAACATGCAGTTTTTGTACAATTTCAAAATACAGAGTCCTAGGAATAGGCACTGTTTGGCTCGTATACATCAGAATAAGCTGGGCACTGTACTAGGAGGCAATCTTGTAGTCTGGGACTATGCTTGGATTGTAAAGATTTTGAAGTTATTATCTAAATTAAGTAGTACAATGACTTTTTATTTTACACAGTGCTGTCTAGCCCCAAACTAAGCATAGCTTGTAGTATGGGAACTAGCTAGATTACAGATAGAATACTTAAGTATTAACTATACCAACCTACCTAAATGTTGACAATACACTAACATTGAAAACATTTTTAGGTCAATTTATGTGAAGATCTATATACTTGTAAACTCTGTTTGGATCGAGTAACATTTTACATTGAATTCAAAAATAAATGTATAGAATCTGATCTGGCTTGGAAAGAGATGAATCGGGTAAGTTACCTAGCAGTTAAAATACTATAATATATCTATATTGTTTCATTCAGAAAAAAAATACCTATGTGGTACCAATGTTTTATTATATAGGTACTAGGTATACGTTTTTTTTTAAATTTCAGAATATCAAATCGGAAAATCTGACTTTGAATACCATAGAAGATCAAATTCATCTACACAAAGAAGAAGATGACAAGACACCAATAAAGGAAGAAAAAAAACATGAATCTGAAGATGATATACATAATGATGATAACTTTGAGTATTCTTATGATGAATTTTATCATAAAAGTAAAAATGATGAAGTTGAAGTTGAGCCTAAAACTATAAGGAAGAGTAAAAGACACAAGACCAACACATTATTAAAACAATATGAAGAAGAGCGCATACCTGTAAGAAAAAATAACAGATGCAAAGACAAAACAGTAGTATTCAAAGAAAATATAGATGAGAAAAGTTTTTTTAGTTGTGGTGGGTTTTATTAATTTGCACTCCCAAACTAGATAGGTTTTTGTTGTGGTCAAACTTTTAGGACTTAAAAAAAAAATTATAGTGCAAAAGTCAGTGTTTTTTCCAACTCATCTAGGTATAAGACTAGTTGATATTTGTATACCTTCTCTATTTATGATTATACTATGTGGGTAGGTAAATAATTACCTACTTAAAATGTGGTATTATATTTTACCGCCTCTATGGCCTCTGGATCTGATAGGGCGTAGGTGGTACCTACGCCCACCAATATCACATTCAGAGGTACCGGGTTCTATCCCCAGGGGGGTACAATATTTTGCTTGGTTTGGTTGGTGGTAGGACTTTGTTTAAGTCCTGGCTATATACCAACATCTTACTTAAGTCTGTCGACAATTCTAAACTTTCGTGTTCTGGCATTAAGAGATAATATAGCTAGTTCCTCAGTTAGTTGAGGATTCCGTGTGAAGTGCGCCTTCATCTTCGGCCTTATCTCAACTTGTTACCGGGTGAGATGAAGGCCAAGTGCTTACCCGTCGTACAATTAAAAAAAAAAAGCCTCGGCAATTCTAAACTTTTGTGTTCTGGCATTAAGAGATAAGATAGCCAGTTCCTCAGTTTAGTTGAGGATTCCGTGTGAAGTGCGCCTCTACCTTCGGCCTATACTTGTAACCTGGTGAGATGAAGGCCAAGCCTTCCCTATCATGCAATAAAATTATATACCTACCTACATACATACTTAAATGAAAGAGTTTCAAATTGTTGTAAGCTTAGGTGTGTGGTGACAAGCACGTATGGGTCCGCCACTCATATGAAAAAGGTTCAAAATGTTATGATATGTTCCTACTTAACTGCGTTGCCAAGCGCGTATAGAGCCGCCTTCCGATCTCTATGTTGTGGGTTACATTTTGTTAAAATCTCTGAGCAGTGATCAAATGTGGATCCTCGAAGGGGAAAAAGTCGTGAGTGTTAGGTTAGGTATTGTTTATTTTACCATTAATATGTTTTAAAAAATACCAAGGTCCCTATTAAACCAATCTGCAAGTAATCTATTCTACTTGGGAACATACCTCACACCTCACAAAATGGTAGGTACCCAACACCCTAAGGAACTACTTATTTTTTTTAATTAAAATCAGCGTGGGTTACACAGCATTATTACTTTTGAGAGATTATTCCCATTTTTTTTTTGTTTCTTTTTAAAATAAGTAGAAATGTATTAACTGTTTTACATGTATAAATTTTTTTCAGGATTATGCATGCTTCAACTTGAGGATAAACCAAGTGTAAGTGAACACTTGGTGAAACACAAGGGGGATATGGAGTGTAAGCAGTGCCAGGAGAGATTCTTGAACTTGCCACATCTTCTCAGTCATCGCTTCGAACATATACCTGCTGAGCAGAAATTTTGCCATATTTGTGATATGAAATTCCTCACTACTCCTGGCTTAGAATTTCACTATATGAGAAAACATGAGATGGCTAAAAAGGTGAGACATTAATCTACTATCATGTATAAACCTAGTTTCTCACAACTTTTTTGGTTCTTTTGAGGTTTTTTTTTCTAGTACGTCGGGGAGGTGCTCGACCTTCATCTCACCTGATTTTCAAGTTATGATAAGGCCGAAGGTGGAAACGCACTTCACCCGGAATCCTCAACCAACTGAGATTCTGGATATCTCAACTCTAAATGCCGGAACAATATTTTTTAAGAATTTTTGTTATGTCGTCAGACGTAGGTAAGATGGTGGTAGCTAGCCAGGCAGACTTGAACAAAATCCAAAGTCAAACCAAGCACAATATTGTACTCCCCCTGAGAATCGAACCCGGGACCTTTGGATCTGACACCGGTGGTCGAACCACTAGACCACGGAGGCGGTTAACTGATATGAGGAGGTGCTTGGCCTTTATCTCACGATTAACTTTTGATCTAAATAATTTTTCATATAATTAAATGATAAATTAGCTGTTAACATCTCGGCTTGTCGCGCTAGGTCAGTGCAAGGTTCCCGTCGGCCTACACGTCGTCTGCTATGCGGATGACACTTTAGTGCTAGCCGGCGGAGACAACTTCGAGGGGACCAAGGGGCTCGCCGAGCTTGGGGTGGCTTGTGTCGTGGATAAGATCCACGAGCTGGGTCTGCGGACAGCGCCTCACAAGACTGAGGCGCTGTGGTTCCATAAATTCCCGAGGGGAAGGGAACCACCCAGCTTGTCGGTTCGTGTCGGTGACGTCGACGTCCAGGTGGGGCGGTAACTTACGTACCTGGGCCTTACCTTGGACAGTCGCTGGGACTTCGGGGAGCACTTCAGCCGCACCGTCCCCCGGATTCAGAAGGTAGTGGGTGCTCTGCATAGACTGCTACCAAATCTCGGGGGACCTAGGGGGGCAGTTCGTCGTCTCTACGGGGGAGTCGTGCGATCGATGGCACTCTACAGAGCGCGCGTTTGGTCTGGGAGACTGACACAAAGAGTTGTCGGAGCCCCTCGACATGCATCGAGGCCGGACACCGGGGTGGTTTTAGTGAGTCGACGAGTCCGTCATCCTCACACTACCCTTTCGCATCATAGGGTGTCTGCAAACAGATTTCCCCCCGTAAAAAAAAAAAGGTCAGTGCAAGGTTGAGGTCTATGATTGAGCGAGCTTTCCCAGGACGCACTCACACCCCAGCACCGTCGGAATACCGCAAGCCGTTTGGCGCCGGACTTCGGCAAAAGGGTGGTCGTTAGCCAGGGAGACCTATAAGGTCCTACCACTAACTCTAATACCTATTTTAAAGAAAATAATGCTTCCATATCCTAGAAAGTCGACCGTTATTTGCTCAGCACCGTGTTCAAAGGTTTATAGACGCAAAACACATAAATATGCTTTGTCATTGGTTGTTCAGTCACCAATAGTGATTAAAGGTGAATTTGGTATTACGTTTGGGCGAAGCAATTAGATGTGCATCCAAATATATAGGATCCCTTCTTTTTATTTCAGAATGAAACAATTGCATGCAAAAAATGCTTTCTCACGTTCAATAGCAAAAAAGCTTTACTCGCACATATAGCAAGCAAGCATTCAGACCTATATAAATGTGATGTCTGTGGCCAAGGGTAAGTATTTATTTTATTACACACTAGCTTTCGCCTACGGTTCCGTGTTACCCGAATAAAAGTAGTAGGTTTATGTGTCCTATGGCATACACTATATATACATGACAAATCTAATTGAGACCCGCTCAGCCAGTCATGGAAAGATGTCAAAAAAACAACAAACACTCGTTCTAAAATAAAATAATGTTCGATAACATGCAAAGTGTCAGCTCTATTAACCTCCTCTGATCTAGTGGTTCGATCAAATAAGATCCAGAGGTTCTGGGTTCGATCCTCATGGGGATACAATATTGTGCATGGTTTGGTTGGTGGTCGGACTTTGTTTAAGTCAGTCTGGCTAGCTACCACCATCTTACTAAGTCTATCGCCACAACAATAATTCTAAATTGTTGTGTTGCATTTAGAGGTAACATTGCTCCTCAGCCTGTTGAGGATTCCGAGTTAAGTGCGCTTCCACCATCGGCCTTAACATGAAACCAGTGAGATTACCTGTCCTCGTATAAAAAAACTTTCTAAAATAAAATAATGTTCGGCAACGATTCAACCCGTTTAGTAGTTTTTGCGTGAAGACGCAAAATAGATCGAATTTTGTTGGGTTATTTTGTATGGGAACTGATTTATGGGATGAAAAGTACAGCGAGAGCGTCTTAAGTCATTTACTATTTGCTTGCATACACATAGCCATGTACGCAACATTCTCGGTCATAAGCATTCAATGACCGCCTCTGTGGTCTGGAGATTCAACCCACCGATTTTAGATCCAGAGGTCCCAGGCTCGATCCCCATGGGGAGTACAATATATTGTGCTTGGTTTGGTTGGTGGTAGGATTTTGTTTAAGTCCGGTTCAAAACGGTTAAGTTGTGTACCGGCATTTAGAGGTAAGATAGCCAGTTCCTCAGTTTGT
Source organism: Venusia cambrica (assembly GCA_951394065.1). NCBI lineage: Eukaryota > Metazoa > Arthropoda > Insecta > Lepidoptera > Geometridae > Venusia > Venusia cambrica. The sequence continues at coordinate 2,742,052 of OX596044.1, read as the reverse complement.
TGAGGATTCCGGATGAAGTGCGCCACCACCTTCGGCCTTATTTCAACTTGTAACCGAAGAGACGAAGGCCAAGTGCTTAACCGTCAGACAATAAAAATAAAAAAAATAGTATAACGAAGTCATCGCTATCACATTACTGTATTTATTTCGTTTTAACAAATGTTTAATCACATTTAACATAATTATTATTAGATTACATGATTGGTTAACAGTTAGAAAATGCCTTGGCATTATGGGCACCAATTGCGCATTATTTCTAAGTGTTGTATCTACAATAACGTTTTATATTAAAGCGTTACTTCATTTTCAGGTACGGTCATAAAAATCTTTTAAAATTACATCTGAAGAAACATTCAGCCGATAATAAAGCCTATAAATGTAAATTATGTGACTACACATCCAAATTTAGTAGCGGTCTTTATGTAAGTATTTTCATGGCACATCATTATGGGACATAATTATTATAATTACCCTACAACAAATTATGTATTTATTTATTGCTATCATTTAAAATCATTTTTTAACCGACTTCAAAAAAAGGAGGAGGTTCTCAATTTGGGTGTATGTTTTTTTTTTTTGTAACTTGATTACTCCGCCAATTCGAAATAGATTTTGATGATTCTTATTACGTTCGGTAGGCCATACTCGCGAGGTGGTCCCATAGAAATTTTATCAAAATCGGTTCAGTAGTTTGGTTTCAAAATAACTGGAAAATATATGTCATCCAAGTAAACGATATTGCGTATTCTGCTTTCGACCTTTTGAACCGTTTACCTTCCAGTATCATCATCATCATCATCATCAGCGTTTTGCCATAATCACCACGCTTGGCATGTTGTTGATCGCAGTAATGATGATACGTAGTAGTAAGTGGAATTAACTTTGACACATTCTGGCTATAAATACTGTACATGTATCATCATCATCATCATTACAGCCCATAAAAGTCAACTGTATAGGACATGGGCCTCCCTCAATGATAAAGAAAGCAATGGAGGGTTTTGCCATAATACTCACGCTTGGCTGGCGTGTTGGTGATCGATAACTCTTTGACGACGACTACTGCATTACCTCAGAACTCCGTTATTACTCAACCGATTTGAAAAATATACTAAATATTCATACAAAAAATAACGTATTATTGCACCCTCACACGACTCTTAAATAGTGTGCCGGAGACGTCGTGGTGTCGTAGGTTTGACAACGAAAAAAGCTAAAAATAAACTCTTTTTGGAAAAAAAATGGAACATGAGTTGCCATGTTGTTGTGCTTGGCAATTCGGCACCAACTTCAAATTATATGAACTTACCCGAAGAGTTTTGTAAGTTTTTAGTGGTGAAGTCGGTTCCATTTTTTTCCAAAAAGAGTTTTTTTGTATTTCAAGTGATTGCACTTGGTCACAACATTCACAAATGTTTTACCTATTGACACAAAATTCACAACTCGCGACGGAACTTTTCCTAAAGCCGGAAAAAGGTTAGGTTTAAACCTAACCTTAAAAAACTGACTAAAGAAGTGTTCTTTGTCTTTTGCCTAAGTTGGTACAGTTCGTTTGATGCCTTGATGCCTGTTTAATTTCCAGAATCACATGTTGAGAAAACATACGAAAGGGAGAGTTTACTGCAATACTTGTAATCGGGTGCACCGATCCAAAGCCGAGCTCGACAAGCACGTGTGCAAGCATTTGAAGTACTTCATGTGTCCTGTTTGCGGTGTCAAAGTCAATGGAAACTTAGCTCGTGTAAGTGAGTAATACATTACAACCGGAAAAAGTCTGCAGCACGAGATTTTTAATGATCCTCTTGATGAAAGAGGTCAAGAGCTAACCCAGCTCTTGACCTCTTTAGACTTAGACTTTAGGCCGGAGGCTTACGATGGTGCGAGAACTGTTTAGCGACGAACTTTCGCAGTCCTACCAGTGTAAGCGTCATCTAGGTCAATGTCAAATAACTCATTAGCCTACCACTTGGCTAGATCGTCATGAAATTAGTATGTATTCTAAAAAAAAAGCAGGGCAAAGAGTACGGGAGGTGTGGGAGGAATTGCCATAATCACGTTGCTTGACAGGCGAGTTGGTGATGACAGTATGGTGACGTGTCACCCATTAGTAGTCTTCTACATCACCCAGGAAAGACGGGAGCTTAAATACTTGCCCGCGCCTTGCACAACAAAAAACCAGACAACTTTTGCTACAATTACAATTTGATGATTTAATTCATAGACATTATATGTATCTAGGTTGACAGTCTGGTGACTGGACGAAGCTACTGAACGAATGAACTGAACTTCTGTGTAATTTAAATATTATTTTATTTTAAATTTAAGTATAATTTAAATTTACGAAATGAAGCTACTTAACAAAATATAGTATGTTATCATGGTTATACTTAAAGTTTATAGTATTTTTTTTACGTAGAACCCTCATTATTTTTTTTAAATAAAAGTACTGAAATACTCCTTATAACATCAGCTATCTGCCAGTGAAAGTCTCGTCAAATCGGTCTAGCCGTTTTGGAGATAAGCCGGAAGAGACAGACAGACAGACTCCACTTCAAAAAAGTGTTTTTGTTTTAACCTACCGTGTATACTTTTATAGTGCATTTAGTAAAAAGCTATTATTTTTAAATAATTTCAATTCATTTACTTGTATAGATACTCAATACTATCTGAAACATATTTATTACTACCTTCGCGGTAGTAATAAATATGTTGCTGTGAAGCCCTATTCTAAGAGTAGTGGAGCTCTTTGTGAAAGGGCTCGACCGGGGAAGTACTACTTTAAAGGGTGTGGTTCAAGGTGAAATTACGGGCACTAACACCTCAAGTATGCCTAAAGTTGACGGCCGCAACGCAGTGCCGCAGTACCTACGCACTAACGTTTTGCTAGCACTCAACATCAGGTGGAAGTGGTAGGCTTGCTTGTTCCGTCCCCGGTAAAATAAATGCTTCGTCAGCTGGCGAAGCACAGGCACGTCTTCAATGTTATTAGATTTTGCAGCTGAAAGGACACATGATGACACACGACGAGGTACCACGGTTTGAGTGTGATCAATGCTCACAGAGGTTTAAGAACAAAGTGGCGCTTAGGTTTCACTTGGACAAACATGCTGGCAAGCCGAGGTACCAATGCTCGTATTGTCAAAGGAAATTTTACCACGGAAGTGCATTGTGCAAACACAAAAGAACTCATACAGGTCAGTTTTAATCAGCTTTACTTAGATTTTTTTCATCTCACCTGGTTACAAGTTGAGATAAGGCCGAAGGTGGAGGCGCACTTCACCCGGAATCCTCAACAAACTTAGAATGGTTGTTATGGCGACAGAATTAGGTAAGATGGTGGTAGTTAGCCAGGCGGACTTAAACAAAGTCCTGCCACCAACCGAACCAAGCACAATATTGTACTCCCCTTGGAGATCGAACCCGGGACCTCTGGATCTGAAATCGGTGGGTTGAACCACTACACCGCAGAGGCGGTTAAAAGTATGTGTTTGAAAGTTTGGGGCTAGATGGCGCTGTGTAGAATTAAAAGAAGGTAAAAAGAAGCTATTATTCAAAGGGTCAGCTGATTGGTCATTAACATGTTTAAAGTCGACTAAGGCGAAGCAAATAGGGGGTTATGATTTTGACTGGCATGTTTATGCAGGTAAGTTCATCTGTTCTCTTAATAATTGAATATGGCGCCCTCTAGAAGACACAAAGTCATGAATTTTTTTTTTATTGTGCCATGTTATGAATAGGCTATCTTACGTCTAGGCAAATGCAGGAACAAAACAATTTAAGAATTGTTGTTATGGCGACAGAATTAAGTAAGACCGTGGTAGCTAGCCAGGCGGACTTAAACAAAGTCCTACCACCAACCAAACCAAGCACAATATTGTACGCCCCCTGGGGATCGAACCCGGGACCTCTGGATCCGACACTTGTAGTCGAACCACTAGATCTCAGAGGCGGTTAAAGCCTAGACTTGGCCCATGTGATTACCGCCTGGGATGTGTACTCAACGGTTATAGTATAGTATCTGAACGGGTTAATAGCGGAGTCCTGACCAAAACCTCAAGAGGCTCTCCCAAGGCAGATGGATCAAGGGTCAGATGCAGAAGACGGTACTCCAGGACTCGGAGGGCGTCGTGAGAAGGTTCCTCTCTGCAGCCCTAGACATCAGCCGCTTGGTCCTCGTCCCGCGGTTGATGATTTACCTTTTTTTCAAATGTGTATAACATTAATACCCAGAGTAGGTAAGGTAGGTAGGTACTATAACTTTAAACCAATAAATATGTTATAGTGGCAATTATTATTAACATTTTTATCTGTGGGACTTTACCTACAAACCTAGATTATGCCCAACAGATTATATAAAAAAAAAACGATTTTGAATCGGTACTGCTATTTCGAAATGAGCGACATACAACGTTTGTATTGTAGATAAAAAATCTGCGGTAGGTACTCCGGGGCCATAACTAATATAACGGTTTTACCATGATTTGTTGGTGAATTTAATTTGTCTCAAATTGTTTGAGTAAGTGTTTCTAACCATGATAGTTTCAAAAGTTATAATAATTTGAATATATTTTCTTACAGGTGAAAAGCCGTACGTTTGTAAAATATGTAATAAAGGCTTCACCGGTAACCATAACCTTAAAGTGCATATGAAAGTACACGGCATAACGAATATTATCAAGAAGAAAGAAAAAACAGAAGATTTCGAGTTTTATCAGGTACCGGTAAAGTTTTTTTAGCATAGCAGGCTCACTTGCGGAAACTTGTCCGCGCACCAACTACTTGTATAGTTAATGCTACTGAATACGTGAATATAAATAATAAAGTAATATTTATTTGCTTTTGTCTTTTATTAAAATAAACTATGAACTAGAAAGTTCAAGGAAAGTGCACCTCGGGGGCAAACCATCACCCCATTTGATAGTATGTAGTTAGTTCCACAAGTACAATATTTCTTACAAATGTTATAATAACACAAAAATTCAAAAACCGCGACGGGACTCGAACCAGGATCTTTTCCTCAAGCCGGAAACGCTCTAATAAATAGAGCAAAGAGAGTCCTGACGCAGATTTTAGAATTGTTATTATGGCGACAGAATTAGGTAAGATGGTGGTAGCTAGCCAGGCGGACTTCAAAAAAATCCTACCACCAACCAAACCAAGCACAATATTTTGTACTCCCCATGGGGATCGAACCCTGGACCTTTGGATCTGAAATGGGTGGGTTAAACCACTTGACCACAGAGGCGGTTAATTCAGCTCTCTCCTTGTTTTTGACTGTATTACAAGGTGACCTAGAATGCACACCAGCCCCATTATTGATAGTAGGTAGGTAGTTATTCCACAAGTACAATATTTATTGATAAAATTCTAGCAAATTATAGTGGACTACTATCAGGGGGATAACCACGACCTCTAAAATCATTATTATTTTATTGTACGACGGAGAAGTACTTGACTTTCATATCACCAATTTTTTAAATAATAAGGCCGAAGGTGGAAGAACATTTCGCTCGGAACCCTCAACAGTCCGAGGAACTGGCTATCTTACCTCTAAATACCGGAACACAACAATAATTCGAGTTGTTATGACGACAGAATTAGGTAACTTAAAGAGAGTCCTGGTAGGACTTTCTTTAAGTCCGCTTTCAAACCAAACCAAGCACAATATTGTGCTTACCCTGGGGATCGAACCCGGGACCTCTGGATCTGACCCCGGTGGGCGAACCACTAGACCACAGAGGCGGCATAAAATTTATATTTACCACTTTACTTTTGTCACTATCTGTCCAGTATAGAAAAAACGAGACAAAAGTAAAGTCATATCATAACAAGAACGCTTGCAGAGGTTGTGGTTAGGGCTCAAAATAGTCTTCGCGAGGTGGCGGGTACGCAGGTACTTCGGTGAATATGCACAGGTCCCCGACCTAATTCCATAGACACGGTTCTATTACACGTTCAGACGCACAGCTTATTATCATCCTCATCTGTAATCTGTAGCCTAATTGTTACTTGAAATCCAGTACCAGTGAACTTCAAAATATTCGGCGGTACTTCACACCGTGACAGCTTTTATGTTTGTATAAAGCTCAGGTCAGATCTTGTATGGAGTACTGCTGCCATCTCTGGGATGGCTCAGCCATCTCGAAGCCATGGGGGGTACCATGACCTCTTATAGCATTCTTGTTTTGATATTACTTTACTTTTGTCACTATCTATCCGGTGAAGAATAACCGAGACAAAAGCAATGTAATGCCAAAACGAGAATGCTATAAGACGTTATGGTTAGGCCCCAGGGACTCGATTGAGCGTGGTGCTGCTAGGCTCATAGGTGATGATTCGCTTGTTAAGTCCAATTTGCGCAAATTAACCTTAACGTAGACAGCGGGTTGCCAGGCTCTCTGTGTTCCACATCGGCGAGTGTGCGCAAGATATCGTTGATCTAATCCCTACATCCAAAGTAATAATAATCGGTAAAGGTCCAAAATAATGTAAAAAAAAAAAACACCTTCACATCACTTTCACCCTACCGAAAGCATTTTTTCTGTTAGCTAAACATAATTAAATCATCTTAAATGTGAGGTAAAGCACAGATACAACATCAAACTTCAAAAATGATTTATTTTACAAATACAATTTACTCACTAGGTAAAAAACTAAATGTATCACATATAACAAAAGTCTTTGGCAAGTACAGAAAAGTACAAAAACAGTATAGTTGTAAACGCAAGGAGTAGAAGTTGTGTAAACGTAAAATAACTCTAAAAATCTAAACATTAATGGCAAGCTTTTATCATGATAATGTCATTCGATTAGATTACTTACAAACGAGCGATAGCGGACGTACTAATTCCTGGCTATTTATCTATGAAAGAAGCAAATTAACAAACTAACATTCGATTGAGACCGGTCAAACTAACATTCGTTTGAGGCCGGTCAAACTAACATTCGATTGAGACCGGTCAAACTAACATTCGATTGAGGCCAGCCGCACTGTGGTTTGGATAAGTATTCACATAGGTAGGTATTCTCATGTGGGCGTCTCTAATCGTATCTAGTAATTAAGTTGTTTAGTATAAACTAGCAAATGCCTAGGGGATCGAAATCGCTTCACTATGACAATGGTATGAGAATAGCCACAAAGAATGGCCACAGGAATATATTACTGTGGCATTCTTTGACGGTACAATGTCGTGAAGCATTATATATTTACTAGTTTCAGGTCATGTATTGTATTGAATAAGTTAAATGAAATCGGCAATTTTTTAAATTTTTGTTTGATATTTTACATGTTATGATAATATGTAATCGTTTCACTTGGATAATCCCATTCTCGTGGGAATATCGGGATGAAAAGTATAAAAAAAAAACTGCGTGCAAATTATCAAACTACTCAATACTAAGATTAAGCCGTTCGTTCAAAAACACTTTTTTTTAACAAGTCCGATATAGAATAATTGTTTGGAAATACCGTGATGATGATGAAATAAACATCTATCGAGATACCACAGATAACCAAATATAAATAGTAGGTAGGTACTGCCAAAAAAAAATGCTCTGTACAAGCGAAACAGTACCTAAAGCTTCAAAATGTTTAGTTGAAATAATTTTCAGGTTGTAAAATTGTAACCTTACCATAATGTGTAAAAATATGAAATGCTTTTCGCACAGTTTACTCCGTTAACTAACCGTACGTCGTGTTATACCTTAAACTAACTAGATTAAGTACGTACTTAAATAATATAATTTAATTTAAATAAGTATAATTAAGTCTTACTAATAGCAACTCTAGGTTGTTAAAACAAAATTGGAAGTATACACAAATATAACTTTGGGGATACAAAGAGGCTATCATGCACCAATGAAAGTTAACCAAGAGCTAAAATTGACATATTTTTTTTAAATCCTAGACATTTGGACCGAAATTATAGTAATTATCGATAAATTAACTAAGAATCGCATGTTTAGGGCAAGCAATACAATTCTAAACAATATAATTATTTCTAGTCATAGGTTGCGAGTGCGCTCATAATATCAATCCGCACACGATAATGAATCTTATGCGAAAACCACTAAGTTCTAAAATTAATTGTTGAGCTGCGTAAGTTGCAATAGCTGCTTCACGGTCAATGTTACTATGCCAAACAAATTACTTTTGGCATTACCAACTTTAACTATTTTGTCGTTGTGCTACAAACACGATAAGGCATGTTTACCAGCACTCGACGAGTTAAAGTCAATAAATACAAAGTTCCCCTTTCAAGTTATAACTTAAGACAAAGATAGATGCCAAATTACTTCTATACATATCAAAGACCTTTTCACGAAAAACTTAGTTGTTTTATTATAGATGCATGAGGCGTGGCGCGGTTTGCAGTGGCGGCCTGAAGCCATTGTTTTGTATCATAAAGTATTGGATATTTTTACACTGTTACTTTTAAAATGTCTGTTTACCGCCACTTCCAATGCGGTTCGCGCGGCCTGTTGAAAACATTTGCAACCGACCGCACTGCGACCGCGTTTGTTTAAGTAGGTCGTGTAGGGGGCGGAGTCATAGCCCCGCCCCTTCCGCTGTACTTGTTTTTAAGTGAGCTGCTTAGCGATTTTCAAACATAGGGAAAGTTTTCGGATCGGAAACATCACTTTTTGTCGGATCCGACATAGAATCCGATAGATTTCAACGCTATTCTCACACCATTCTGAAAATCTTCAGTAGCAAGCATCGAATTCTAATGGCAAAAAGTTTAGATTTCAGAGTTAAGAATAGAGTTCTCGAAATCTCCATCGGAAACTTCCGAATTCGATTCGATAAGGCTTTCCGAATGTTTGAAAATAGCTATGCTGGTGGTCAAACGCTTGGCCAATCAAATAAAGTAATAAATGCTTTGGAACATTTTCCGTGAAATGGTCTACAATTCATCACCTAGCACGCCGTATTATTTCATCTCAAAAAGAAAGATTTCTATCAGACATTGGTCGATGTAAATGGGTATTCCGCTATCTACACTTTACACAATAATCTGCAGGCTTACGCAGTCGCAATCCAAACTGAATCAAGTCAAAATTCAATCACATATTCAAACAATATCGAAAATTGAGGATGTGTTAGAATCTTAGAATACTTATATTGAACAACGTACAGTCGCATGCACTAATATGTATACATTTCATGATTTCAAAAATAGTTGTTATTAAATTGGACTTCAAGTGTATCAATTTTGAATACTATTAGTTTTGACTTTTTCTATGTATACCTTATTAAATTTGTTGTGTCTTTGTTACTATTTTTTTTAAACTTCTTTAGGCGCGGCGGGCATTTTTTGTGATGCGAAAACACCATTGAACTCGCGACACTGTTACCTAACCGACACCACTTTTGACACATTTGACTTTAAAAACATAGTAATATATACTAAGAAGTACCTACGGGTAAGAATCGTTCGAAGATTACTTCTACCTATTAGACAGACGGTTGACAACCATGACAGGTATCTATCAACGTCAGTTCTAAGAAGTCATTGTTACAGTGTTGCAAAACCAACTCGACGCAACCAGCGTGACAACATTGAGATTCAAGTACCGACATTCTCAGCTGCTCTCTTCGGCAAGGATCGACAAACTTCGACAAAACAAGATTTCACTAATGGCGGCACTCCCGGAGTTCCTGTTGGTCTGTTTTTTTTTTGTATCATGTTGGTTTAACAGTTTTAATTAAAGTCTTGAATACAGAACTAATGACAGAAATTACGAGAATATAAAATGAATTAATTAATTTTGAAAACTATGATATGTATAAATATTTGTTCAGGCGACTGTACACTAAAGCAATGTACTGTACATTTCTGCAAACATACGAAGACTTCGTGTTTAGACAAACTGTGAGTACGAATCCAGGTTGATTATTGACTTGAAGTATAAAGTTGAGATTGCGTCACGGCTTACCGATCCGCTATATTTCGTTCCCGTACTGTGTGTTAGGTATTCTGACTACGGTGTCCTTTGTAATTCTCTCGTCTATCAACGAAGCCGCGCTGTGTTTCTTCGATTTGGGCGCCAGAGGCGGAACCTCACTGCATGTTGAGCGGTTGTCATCTACCTGTCATTGACAAAAAGATAATGTTTATAAAAAATGACGTCATCAGTAAGAGTACGATGCGAGGTAAATGTGTATGCTAAAATAAAATTTGTGTAGACTATGGTTACGGAGATATTCAAGTTTTCCCCTGGGAGATCGTTTGGCCTGTCGCTGGATCTCTTAAACGGTAAGGCGTACAGATACGAATTTTTTAACACACGTTGCTACTAATTTGTTTATAATGTTTTTGAAAACAGAATTAAAATAAAACGTCGCGTACATAAGAAAAAAGATGATACATAAAATGAGGTTTTCAAGTTCTAGCACTTCGAAGAATGATTTTAGAGACCAACTTTAATCCTTATTATGTGCCTTATTACTGTTTACAACGTCACCACGTCACAACGTAGTATACTGTCAGCAATTAATGAGCTATTTGAAAAATACCGAGACGAAGCCAGGACCAATTTTGCCATTAGATTGGACTAGTTTTTTTATGGTTCAGCAAACTGAAAAGTATTCCAGCAATTAGTTAGTCTATTCAAGTATCTGTCTGTACAATTTTAGCTCAAAACACTCTGAAATTAAGGAGATATTATAAAAATACGTAAAATGGTCCGTGCAATGGATAAATCAACCAAAGTTTAAATGGCAACTGAAAAGCGGACTTACCGTAGATAGTGTTTACCTTCTTAATTTGATAGTATTCTAGATTAATTTTAGTTAGCACAGGTGCGCTCACTTTATTTAGAGAAAAATGAAACAATCAAGTGTAAGTAGGTTTCGCCTTGAAAGGGTTGTGTCTGTCCTTAGTTATGCAGCTCAGCGTATGACGTGGTAACAAGGTGGGTTCGGCGCTGTCAAATTAGCAGCGGGTTTATTTCTTCCTGAGGATGCCTCGTGTGGAGACGAAACTAGCGGAATGATCAGCATTAAGAACGGAGCGAACTTTTCCAGAAGGCACTGGCGCACCCACGGAACAGGGCAAACCGTTGGTCGCTACCCAGATGGACCTTTACATGTCCTACCACGAGTGTTACGATCATTTAGGCGTCAGCTTGCAAAACCCAGTGATTTTATTGCTGGGGGTAAGCCACTTCCACTCGTTTAAGCTGCCGGTGGTCAGGAATCCGTTGGAGGAGGCGCAGTGCAGCGGCAGCAGCGGCGCTCGCTCCTGTAAGTCGCTACCAGACTTACCTTTGAGCTGGAGCCCGCTACGCTGAACTTGTTCAAGCTGCCGGTGGTCAGGGACCCGTTGGAGGAGGCGCAGTGCGGCGGCAGCAGCGGCGCTCGCTCCTGTAAGTCGCGCGACGAGCCCGCGGGTCGGTGCATGCAGCCGCTACTCGACTCGGAAGGCGCGCTCATATCCGGGCAGCATCCGTTCTGGATCCATTCCGTTAGCCTGGACACCAATCGATGATCTTATCAAAACAGTATTAAGCTCCGGACGCGAGGCAAATCGATCGGCTGTGAAGCTGGTGGTTGGAGGTGGTGAAGGAAATACTTATATAAGTTACAAGTCGCATACACCTTGATCTGGTATCACCAGAAAAATAATGGGTAAATTTTTGGCCTCTAATTTGTACATGCACTTGCAAGGATGAGGTTTACGATAGAGCGTGCTTGCCCAGAATGCACTGGCCCTCCCGCGCACCAACTGATCACAGAGAACTGCTTGGCGCTGGACTTTGGCATGTTGCAGGCCATACGAGTCTTTACAGGTTGGGATCATTCAGAGTGCTGTCAATACACATCATTACGAATATTATGGTATAGAGTATGGAGTATCATGGCATAGAGTATCAAAGGTTAATGATTTGCGTCGTCAACCGCTTATGGTGCTATGGTGTTCAATAAAGTAAGTAAAAACTGTAGTTGAAAGTAGTTTTTTAATTAAGCGTTTGACCACCAGTACACGTGAAAACAAGTAAAGATGTGAACTATATGATGATGCTCGCTTATCTCAAAGGAACCTATTCACTCTGGACTTGCACACCAAGTACTGACGCCGAAAGAAAGACAAGGGGAACGAATACCTTTACTGAAAAGCAACCGGCCAGGCCTTGGAGATCAGCTCCCGGTTACAGCACCTGCAATCGATGATACGCACCTGTTGACGATGGCTTCGAAGTTGGGTCTCCGGGGCGGCGCGTGGCGCCAGCAGTCGCGCATCAGGGTGTACATGGAGGCGGGGCAGCCGGCCGGACACGCCAGCAACTCGCCGCCGCGGACCATGGAGATCACCTCCTGGTTACTGAACCTGCAATCAACCAATTATATAGCCTTTGGGATCTTCTTTTTATTGTACGAAATGGAAGCGTTATCATTAGGCCGAAGGTGGACCTTTTTTAAAAATAAATGATGGGTTGGCTATTTACGTCTGAGCTTGTCCAGCTCGAGACCAGAGCAAGGACGAGGTCTAAGAGTGTGCTTTGTCAGAAGGCACTGGCTCCTCCGCGCACCATAGGAACACGGGAAGCCGTTAAAGCCTAGAGGCCAAAAGCTAATACTAGTGATAGGAGCGAGTTGTAAAAAAATATTTATCATTCATTACTCATATAATCATTAAGGCGCTCTATGCAGCTAAAATTGCGGCAGAAACGATCATGAGAGTTGACAACGGCAAGCTGCAGGTGGCGCATGCGTATCTCAAATAAAACCTTTTAATAATTCTCATTCTGAGATCGCGTTGCTCGTATGTAGGTAGGTAATGTGACCATATGATGGTACCTTTACTGGCACAGAATAAATAACTTATTTACATTCGTCCTAATATTTATTCTGAGTCTAGGTGTTATCTGACCGCTGCGAGGACGACAAGCACACGTCCGACGTCGACAGTGGTCACACAGGTACTGATTGAAAGGCGGGCGCGCGGTGCGCCTGTAGTTTTTCAAATAATTCATGATTAAAATTTTGAATTGGTATCAAAAACCTAGCTTACAATATTAATTGTATCACAATATTTCTCTTGTAAATTTTGAAACGTACCATTTTCAATAAATATTTTTATCGAGAAGTTTTTCGCTGGCTATTGTGTTTTTTAAGCTTACCTTTAATGTAGATAGGTACCTGAAGTAATACATATATAAAAAAATAGACTCGTGACTTGTTCAGAAGTACTATAATTTACTAATGACAGGGCCTTAACTTTGCGAAATCTCACACTCGGAGTGTGCGCAATATACTGAAATAGGGGTCCGAAGTTTTTTCTTCAAGTAGCTATTAGATAAAAATAGTTTACCCATTTAGTTGCCTACAATAGAAACTGCTTGTAAGATACGTGTGGGTAAGATTTCTAAAGAAAGTTGAAGATTAAAGAAACATTACTTTGCGTGGTTGCGTCGCGTCGCGCGTTTGTGCACGAGGCGTTAAGTTTTACACCACGAAAGAGATTACGACAAAAATTACCTATTAATTCAAGCTACGCCATGCTACGAATACATTGGCTCGCGTGCTCGTCGCGACACTCGTAAAAGCGAAAGTATTTTCTACTAGTAGCTTTCATATTATAAGCATATTTTACTGGGGACTAGCGTTTGTCCGACGCTTCGCCCACATGGTATCTGGATAAAGAGTAGCCTATGTTGTGTCCCATGGTCCACTATATCCATTCAGCTGTTTAGTTGTAGTAGAAAATCTTAGTAATAGTCCAATTTAAGCACATAGCAATGGGCTGATGTTTTTGTTTGTCTAAAAAACCTCACAACTTCTATCCCTTCCTAGCCTAGAGAATTTGCCTCTGAATCATCAGATGTCAGTGGGCGTTTTAAGGATCATCTACTAGGGGAAACTAGGCACATTTAAACCTTGGGCACAAGCCCAAAAGATGATTTTACTATGCAAGTAGCTAGAATTTATCGTGACAGGTGCAAACCCATTGCCGTTTAGAGGAATACTAGCAAGGTCACATTCAATGTCAGAGCATCTGCATTAGTCAAATGAATCCATTGGTGCACTGCACTACCTGATTGTATAACTAAGGATAATATAATATAATAAAATACAACATACCCATAATATGGCTGCAGGCCATAACTATAAATTTCCCATAACACTACGCCATATGACCAAATATCACTCTCAGTTGTGAATTTTCCATACAGAATCGACTCAGGGGGCATCCATCTCACTGGAAGTAAGCTTTTTGATTGCACCTGGAACATAAAACACAGGTAATCAAAAAAATTTAATAAAAAATCTTACAACATATAATTTTCACACAGCAAAGTAAGCTTGTTATATGGGAACTAGATAGTACTTAGTAAGAATACTTACATACTTTGTATGGGCAAAATACACATACAATATTATAACACCCAAACAAAGAACAAACAGCTATTATTCAATAATAAAAAGCCTTCTATAAAAAAAAACAAATATAAAGTTACACTTACCCTATAATAATCTGAGCTGTAAATATCCCGGGATAGCCCAAAATCTGATATTTTTACAACAAAGTCATCTGAAACCAAACAGTTCCTAGCTGCCAAATCTCTATGCACATAATGATGTGACGATAGATAGTGCATCCCAGCTGCTATGTTCTGTGCTATGTTCAACAACCTCATTGGAAGAAGCCCTTTCCCTGAAGGTGGAGCCCTGCCCATCAAAAACTCATGAAGATCTCCCCGTGCCATAAACTCAAACAGCATACACAGAGGCTCTTCTCTTAAAGCCACACCAACAATACAAACTATATTATCGTGTGTCAGTTCAGATATCAAGTCTATCTCCCGTCTAAAATCAGCCTGCGTCTTTGCTGAAGCATTCTCCTTCAGTGCTTTCACAGCAACAAAAGCTGTCTCCCCATTATTCTTCAATGCTCCTTTATATACCTTCCCAAACGCGCCCTCACCCAGCTCTTCCAAGAATTTGATTTGTGATAATGAGTATTGAGGTATTCGGAGTATGCCGTTTCCACGGGAGCTCTTTTGTTGGACTAAATGTGGTTGGTTACTCATGTTAGAGCTAAGTAGCTCACTCATTTCTATTGGGGAGTTCAATCTTGAATTGCCATAGATATTCTTATCAGCATTAGGCAAGTTGATATCTCTTATTGTGGCTGCATTGTTCTTCTTCTTTTGTTTATAGCAAAGGCAAACAGTGAAGCCTACAATAATGAGTGTGATGAGAAGAAACACAATGACGATGTAGATCCAAATCTTATGAGCACACTTTGGAATATTACATACTTGTTTCTCGGCTTTGCCATCTTTTTTTGTCACGCACCACGGCTGGGACTGTATACCTCCTGGGTTTCTGCAGTAGCTGTGTCTGCCAGCCAGTTCAGGGTAATCAAAGACTCTCACATGCCACTGCTTGGACCATTCTATGCATGGCATTTCATTTTCTGCAACGTTAACCCTGCCTAGATAACCACTACCGTTTTCCCAGAAACATTCATCATCAGACACCATAGTGGCTCCTATATCTATCTTGAGGCAGTCTGGATCCTCTTCAGGGAGGTCTTGGCAGTCTTCTAGGGTCAGTTGCTGTCCAATCTGGGGATGTCTTTTGGCTATAGCGTACTCTTTCTGGCACAGTTCATTTTCAAGTATCTCACAGTCTTGTTTGCAGACCCGTCGTAACAAAGTAGAGTTGTGTCGGTAATCAAAAAGGTTTGCAGTAAAGTTTTTTGAGTATGGAGGGATGAGGCCATTTGGTAGATTTTCAAAGACAATTTCTGGCAGCTCCTCGTTGTAATCAATGCTTTTGTCTGGGGAGAATACTTTTTTAGCTTCTTTGAAGAAATTCATGTTAGTTTCAAAAGGATTTCTGCAGATAGGGAATGTGGAATAGCAGAGACTGGGTAAAGCAAACCCTTCGCAGTGGGAACTGATGTCATTAGAGTATTTGGTGACTTTGAAAGCCTGTTCCAGTTTATCCTCCAGCACAGCTTGCGAGGAATCATAAGGAATGTACACAAAGTGTGCCTTTAAATGATTCTCACATACTTTCCCAACATATTCTTGGCAGATTGGTTCTAGTTTTCTGGATGTGGAGCTTTTGTTTTTTTCTTGAGACTTTATGTTTTCAGACATAAGTTCAGGAGTAGATTTTACATCTATTTGAAGTTCATTGTTGATGTCAGTGTTTGGAAACAGCGATGTATATGTTGGGATCTCAAAGTTTTCAATAGTTTCCTCGTTTTCAACAGTCAGTCTTGCAGTTTGTCTTATTTCAAAATTTTGTTTTATGGTACAAGTGTAGTTGCCTTCATCAGACTTTTCTAGGTTTTTTAGCTTTAGGTTGGTACCTATTGTACCATTTTTCTTATCTATTTTAGTAGTTATCTTAATTTTTAGCGATTCTGTTACTGTTTTGTTATTTTTCGTCCAGTACACCTTTACATTTTTAAGGAGCGCCTCTTGAATGTGTTCTGGTGGCGACTCATTGAGGGAGGTTTCTACTCCTTCCTTATTTTTCGTGTACTTCTCAACTCTCATGTAGTTCATTATTGCCTCGCACTTGAAGCGGACATCTTCTCCTCGTATTTTTGTTATGACTGGAGGAAGTATTTTTGAAAAATAAATATCTAAATTTATGTTCCATCTCTTTGGTTCAGTTGTTGAATTCGATTTTAAAGTGGGCAGGGAGTCCCTTTTCTCAATATTCAACGAAATACACTCACAAAAACAAAAGCACAAAACGATTACACTAGCGTATTTCATGACTAACACTCGCTACTTTATACACCTTCATTCGTCGTAGTTATAAATGAAAAGTGACCTATTAAGAAATCCTCTTCACTTACGCGTTCACTAAACAATGTTTAAAAAAATTGGGGGAAAATTGTAGTTTTTCCATATTATTTTCGTAAAAATAAAAACCTTACTGAATAATCCATCCAATATTACCATACAATACAACAAATTGATTGATTGGTCTATTTCTTGTGTCAATGTCAAGTCAATCAAGCTTTGGTATGACATTGACTTGACAACAAGACGGCGGCCATCTGACAATGAAAATGGCTTACTGGATGTAATTACATATTAGTATCTTTCATGGAAGTAAATATGTATCTACATCTACAAATAAATAATAAGTCACCAACATATTACTTCCTATATTAATCTTTTGATCACTTTAACCAAGGAATTTTTAGATTCCTTCAACACCTCTGAAGTGCGGGTGAGATACGAACACCTGGGCTTTGATTTCTGATATAAACTTCGCTGAGTCGCTGGGTTTTGCTTCGAAAGACAGCAGATAAGCTGGACTATCAGCGGCTATACGTTGGCCTTGGAGGCTTTCGTACGTTAGTGGCGATCGTTAGTGGCATGGCAACCTGGAATAGACGGATTTTCGTGGCTTGGAGAAAGTGCCTCGCAATAATTTTTAAGTGTTAATTGTTGGTAGGTTGTTAGTAGGTTGTTTCAGGTACATCTGTACATCTGTCTTCGAAGAGCGTCACAGAGTTATAATTCTAACTATACATAAGTAAGGTAATTATATGTACTATGGATTTTATAAGCGTAGGAGCTCTCGGGGCCATGGCTGCCAGAGCCGGCGGCGATCGTCCGGTGGTATAGCTTGGAGGCTTGACTGCGCAATCGAACAAAAGTCGCGCCAACATCACCCGAACTCCTTAATGCTAAGCAATTTTTTTTCTTGTTCGATGTGGAAGCGCTTGGCCTTCATCTCACCTAGTTACAAGTTAAGATAAGGCCGAATGTGGAGGCGCTCTACACCCGAAATCCTTAACAAACTGAGCATTTGTAGATCGCGGGCAGTGACATCGTTTCGCATTATCGCCTTGCTCCAGTGCGCAAGAGAGGAGTGCAAATGAAACGTAATCGTCATACGTCGCTATGACACGCGAAATTATCCGTCATGAATTAAATGGGTACAACGATCAAATATTTTAAATATATTTTTATGGTGACGTGGACTTGATGTCCACGATTATTATTTTATTATTATTTAATTGTTGTACCCATTGAATTTTTTCATGTTGATAGTGAAGTCAGCTCCATTTTTTTTATAAATAACTTTTATGACTTACGGATGTACGTAGGTACCTCTATAGAACATTATTTCCTCTTGCTGTAAGGGCATGGTGTTATTGCTTTGAAAGGTACTTAAATGAAACCATTTTTCAGTCATTTATTGAAATATATTTGCGAAGTACCTAGACCTACTTTAGACTTAGGTAGGTACAAGCTACCTATTACTACTTTTCATTTTAAAGTAATCATACTTAGATAGGTTACCTACCTAATCAACAGTTAAGAGAGAGCTGTCAAGGAAGGTACGCTTTATATAGGTAAGTACCAATACTAGTTGGTAGATATCTAAGTATATGTAGGTATAGGTAAGTATAACTAATCAGATACCTACTTACCTTCTTCAACACTGGCCGCTAGCAAGTACCTATACCTACGTGAGTACCAACAAATAAAATAAAGTAGGTACCTACCTACTTGCCTATCATATTTTTCTACATATGAAAGTGTAACTTGAGAAATGTTGCTTAAATATAGGTATAGCTAAGTTTAGGTTGGTCGCAGTGTCAACGTATCATTTTACTCCAACTCCTCTTCTTTCTCCCTCTCTACTCTCTCTCTTTCTTCGTTGGAGATGAGACCTCCAAGCAAAGAATTGTCTGGGGGTAGCCATTCGCAGCTGGTGTCTTCAGACGAGCAAACCTGATAACAATTTAATATTAGGCACCAAATAGGTACAAACAAAAGCAGCTGCAGATTTCAAATACTTACGTAACCCTAACCAAAGAAGGTGAGGTAGGTTACCTTACATAACTAACTAGATAGGTCACTTACTTACTCCTACGGCGCAGAAGCCCACAGTGAGACTTGACCTCAGATACGAGAACCTTCCACTTCCCCTGTTGTGGTGTCTTGCCCGCGAAGAAAACCGCGAGTTATCGGCTCCAAGCTCGCGCATACATACAGATAGGTTACCTAACCTAAAATTCTTGGTAGTACCCACTTTGGTAGACGTGTTTTTTTTTATTAATTGACGGGGAAGTACTTGTCCAACAAGTTGAGATAAGGCTGAAGGTGGTGGCGTACTTCGCCCGGAATCCTCAACAAACTGAGGAACTGGCGTGTAGTGGGATATGTCTGATCTACCTCCTAGGTGTCTCCCCAGGTAACGGTTTCTCGGTTTTTGCTAGCGGCTACGACTGAATGATCACAACCGCCTTTGTGGTTTAGTGGTTAGTCCTCCGACGTCAGATCCAGAGATCCTGGGAGGACTTTGTTTGAGTCCGCTTTGTTATGGCGACAGAATTAGGTAAGATGGTCGTAGCTAGCCAGGTGGACTTAAACAAAGTCCAACCAAACCAAGCACAATAATGTACTTCCGCTGGGAATCGAACCTGGGACCTCTGGATCTGGCACCGGTGGGCGAACCATAAGTCTCGGAGGCGGTTCAGGTTCCTTAACTTTATTACTTGTCATTTGGGGTGGGTGCTATGCTACCTCCTATTGGTCTCCCCCGGGCAACTGAATCTTGGACCTTTAGACCAATGGTTACGGTTACGGCTGAATAATCCTATCGCTGGTGGTAGTACCTGTAAAGGTCCGCCACCAGCTTGCGACCACTAAACTTGTAACTATCATAATCGAAATATACACATGGAGAGTACAATATTGTACTCCCCAAGGTGTCGATCCCCATGGGGAGTACAATATTGTGCTTGGTTTGGTTGGTGGTAGGACTTTGTTTAAGACCGCCTGGCTAGCTACCACCACCTTACTTAAGAACGTCGCCATAACAAAAATTCTTAAAAAAAAATGTTGTGTTATGGCATTTAGCTGTAAGATAGCCAGTTCCTCAGTTGGTTGAGGATTCCATGTGAAGTGCGCTTCTACCTTCAACCTTATCATAGCTTGAAAATACAGGTCATTACACCTACATTACAAGGTCAAAAAAAATGTAGATATTTCCCAGAATCCCCCATTATTTCACCCTCACACGACTCTTAAATAGGGTGTCGTAGACGTAGTGGCGTCGTAGGACTTATAACGAAAAAAGCTAAAAATAAGTAATTTTTGAAAAAATAAAAAATGGAACCGGCTTCACCACTAAAAACTTAAAAATAGCTCTAAGGGTAAGTTCATGTAAGTAATTTGGAGGTGGTGCCATACAATAAACATGTTGTTTTGCTTGGCAATTCAGCACCAACGGATGCTTTTCGGTATTTTTTCGATAAAATTGGTAGATTATCAAGTAAATCTCGAATGTGTGTCTTTGAATTTCCAATATCTTAGATATTACGTAATATTTTTGCAATGAGATGCCATTCATTCGATTCACTCAGCTAAGTGCGAGTATGTATAGCGCCATCCCTCTCATTTAGTGCACCTAGAGAGCCTCTATACCACGATCCTACCTGACAACCACAAGATGCAGCTTCTACGTAGTGGAAGACTTCAGTCCCTGGCTCCACATTGGGATCGCAATACTTCATCTTCGTAGATGCGTGCCGTCTTTCAGCGTGCACGCACACTGGATGGTGGGACTTCTTGTACGGGAACTGCCAGTCGGAGATCTGAAAACATCGATTTGATCAATATGCAACAGTATGTATATCAAAGTCAAATTTAAAGTCAAATATATTTATTCAGAAAGATTTTTCAGGATCACTTTGAAACGTCAAATCTACCGCCTATTCGGAATCGCGATCAGCACACAAGGAGAAAGGCAAGAGCCTCGGGCTAGTTTTTTTTTTCATGATCCATTACAATAGCTTAAAATTATCTAATACTAATTACAATTTATTTACTGGAGCAAATTCTTTTTTTTTTAATGCCAGGCTTTCTTATCTTCTAGGTAATCTGAAATGTTATACTAAGCTTACCTGGATAGCTTTTGTTTTACAAAATTTTTGAATTTATTATTTGACAAGCTTAGTACATCACTTGGCAATTTATTATAAAAGCGTACAGTTTGCCCTATGAACGATTTATTAACCTTATGGAGCCTAGTTGTGGGAACAGCGAGTTTATTCTTATATCTAGTATTATACTTATGTTTATCACAGTTTTTGTCAAATAAGCTTATGTTAGCTTATATACCTACATGTAGGCACATTGTTCATCGTCATCATCAAGCTTTTGCAGTCCATTGGTGGACGTAGGTATCTCAAAAGGTGCGCTGCTGTTGCGCATCTTCGGCCTTTCTCATCTCCCTCTGCCCGCTACTGCAGAGGTTAGCTCACAGCTCACAGATGTAGATATACTACGTTTTTAGTAATATACGTCGGGGAAGTGTTTGGCCTTCATCTCATCTAGATTTCAAGTTATGATAAAGCCGGAATCCTCAAACAATCCACAAACCGGAACACAACAATTTTAGAATTGTTGTTATGGCGACAGACTTACGTAAGATGGTGGTAGTTAGCCAGACGGACTCAAACAAAGTCCTACCACCAACCAAACCAAACACAAATTTGTCCCAGGGGTTCAAACCCGGAACCCTGATACGTACTCGTATATATCCACAATATGTATGCATGAGAGAGATGCATGAAACGGTTTTGAATAAATTACACAGTACATTAAAAAAAACATTGGGTCCGTGGGGAGCCGGTGCCCTCCGGGTTTTCTAAAATTTGCGGGGCTTTTGATTGAGGCGACACGTGACCCAAGGGCTGGCTCTTATTTAGGCCAGCGAATTAGTATAGCTATTCAGCGTGGCAATGCAGCCAGTTACTTGGGCACGCTTCCGTCGGGTACTGGTCTGGAACAGTTGAGTTACCTATAGGCCGTTTGTAACGGTCCTTAGGTAATCCGACTGATTCCTTTGTACATAGTTAATTAAATTGTACATTTTTTTTATTGTACTACGAGGAAGCGCTTGGCCTTCATCTCACCTGGTAACAAGTTGAGATAAGGAAGATGGAGGCGCACTTCACCCGGAATCCTCAATAAACTGAGGAACTGGCTATCTTACTTTTGAATGCCGGAACACAACATTTTTTTTAAAGAATTGTTATTATGGCGACAGAATTAGGTAAGATGGTGGTAGCTAGCCAGGCGGACTTAAACAAAATCCTACCACCAACCAAACCAAGCACAATATATTGTACTCCCCATGGGGATCGAACCCGGGACCTCTGGATCTGAAATCGGTGGGTTGAACCACTAGACCACAGAGGCGGTTAAAACACATTTTATTGAATAAAGAAATTAAAACAGTTGTATGAAAGCTTACCTCGTAAGAATGGCAGTAGCCCCAGCAGGTCATGACGTGGACATCGTCCCAGCACCTCCTTCCATTGAGATCCGTCTGCATCGCCTTATGGAGATGCCGCTGCAGCCTGCACCTCCCGCTGGCGGCGCATACCGAGGACACACTCCAGATCACCACCAGGGCCACTAACACCGTTAACTTATCCAGCTTCCACATCTTTGAAGACTAGAAAAAAAATAATCATATGAACAGAAAGCCCCCGGATGATATGCAACCTATAACTAGCAATATGCTCTTACGAACAATATAATTTTCGTAGCATTTCATTGTCTACAAAGTAGGTATTGGAAATATGACAAATGAAAGCCTTAACCAACCTCGAGGGAACTGTGTCCCAATCTCGTCTGGTCTTTCGATTTGAAGAACTGTCTTTATAAGGTAGAAGGACGTCAAGACATTTTATACAGCTGAGTTCACATGATAACGCGCTCAAACCATTACCTTCGCAATTATGCCGTTAACTCTGACGAAAATAGAAAAATGCTTCAAGACAAGACTCGTATTTGCATAAGTCTGTTTTAATTTTAGCATTCACTTGTATCTAAGACATTATTATGCGTATCTTTATGTCCTTGGGCCTTAGTTACTGATGACGACGCGTGACCCAAGGGCTCATGCTTTACGGTGTCAGATCCAGAGGTCCCAGGTTCGATCCCCAGGGAGAGTCCCTACAATATTGTGCTTAGTTTGGTTGGTGGTAAGACTTTTTTTTTTATTATACGACGGCGAAGCGCTTGGCCTTCATCTCACCTGGTAACAAGTTGAGATAAGGCCGAAGGTGGAGGCGCACTTCACCCGGAATCCTCAATTAACTGAGGAACTGGCTATCTTACTTTTGAATGCCGGAACACAACATTTTTTTTAAAGAATTGTTATTATGGCGACAGAATTAGGTAAGATGGTGGTAGCTAGCCAGGCGGACTTAAACAAAATCCTACCACCAACCAAACAAAGCACAATATATTGTACTCCCGATGGGGATCGAACCCGGGACCTCTGGATCTGAAATCGGTTGGTTGAAACACTAGACCACAGAGGCGGTCTGATTTGCATGATCCTTTTTTTATATGATTGTATACACACTGATGACACTGGTGGTCGTGACTAGTATAAGCAATAAAATCGTGGTTCTAGCATTAATCTAGAACTATTACATATATTAATTTCAATGTAAATGTTACAGTATTGTGGAATATATGATCGCTTAAGATAAGCCATTTCACGTATCATAGACTCTTGCGGCAACGATCCTGTTGTTTTAGTACCTAGACAATTTCAAAAATAGATGAACTTACCCAAACTATTTTTATCAAGCTTTTAATGAAGTCTGTTCCAATTAAAAAAATATATGTTGATCAATCACAAGAAATACTCAAAATTACACATTTTGCACTATGCCATCCCCATCTACCTAATACTAATGGGAATTAGATACAAATAATTTTAATACTCATATATAGGATAGAGTATTTATATTCATATATAAATAGTAGGTAGTTTTTTTTTAACATACATATTATATAATGCAGCACTCAAAGAACAAACATCTAAATTCTTCAAACATAATTTTGCCTGGGGTGGGAATCAAAACTACCACCTACAGCGCAGAAGGAAGAGCAGCTACCAAATGAGGTATGAGGCCAGGCGGGCAATATTGAGATTACTTAGTCGCCTTTTACAACATCCGCAATTTAAGGCTAAAGTGCAATGGCAAAATTACACACATTAAATTTCTCTTGTCCTTTCACTTGTACCTAATTTGGTAAACATTTTAATGCGTGTTAAAGATATAGAGATAAGAGTTTGGCTAAAAAGGTAGCTTAAAGCCTGCAAGATAAAGAATCGCCGAAAAGGTTACAAATAGCCGTACCCCGGGACTAATCACTTCGATGTCATGATCGCTACCGATAGATAGGTACCTACATAAGGTGGTTCTACTAAGTTAAGTTCGCATGAAACGGTTTTCGATAAATTTTAGCTTCAAATTCTTTTAACCGCCTCCGTGGTCTAGTGGTTCAACTCACCGATTTCAGATCCAGAGGTCCCGGGTTCGATCCCCAGGGGAGTACATAATTGTGTTTTGTTTTCGTTGGTGGTAGGCTAGCTATCACCATCTTACCTAATTCTGTCGCCATAATAAAAAATCTTTAAAAAATGTTGTGTTCCGGCATTTAGAGGTAAGATAGCCAGTTCCTCAGTTTGTTGAGGATTCTGGGTGAAGTGCGCCTTCACCTTTGGCCTTATCTCAACTTGTTAACAGAAGGCCAAGCACTTTCCCGTCGCACAATAAAAAAAACAAATCCTGTATTAAAAAATGTTTAATTCGCCACTATATCCAGGCTTCATCTGAAATTAAATGGAAATGAAAATTTAGTTGGCGAACAAACATTAAAATAACAATAAATAATACACGAAGTGATGATCCTTATTTGAATTGAAATTAATCCTTGAAGGAAATCTAACGATTATATATTTATATTTTTGAAACATTTTTTTTTCAACAGTAGGTGGGCAGCAACTTCTTTCTGTAGACTTCCCAACACCTTTACTGGGATCACCAGTCCGTATGCCAAGCGTGGTGATTATGGGAAAATCTTCCAATTTTGGAGAAGGCTCTGTCCAGCCGTGGGCATGGACACTAATGGGCTGTTGATGATGATATTTTTGTAATATAATGTTTACTAATATTTACATTATACCATTACGTTCCATTCTACACAGAAATAAATTCAAAGCTAAAATGATGAAAGGTCAATTTCAAATTCTTTTCGACAAAATGTAGATCGAAATGAAGAATTGAAGACAAATATCTACAACAGAAGATATTTTGGACAAGATGGATGGAAAATCAATTCCCATTGTGGAGGAAAATAAAAAATAAAAATAGAAAAACAAGAAAGAAAAAAATAGTAAGTTGAAATAGTAAGAGAGTATTTTAAGAGTACAGAGAGAAAACAAATATTGTTTCTATGGTGTTTGGCTTAGAAGAAATAGAAAAATCTTCCTACGAATTAATACAAAAGCTAAAGAAAATTGTATATCAGGATCTAAATATCAACATAGAAGAGTATGAATCCAACAAAATTCATCGCCTAGGGATTAAAAACAGAGAGGTTAGTAAACCAAGACCAGTACTGTGTTTGTTTATAAATAACAGGAAAAATAACAAAATCATTAAATATAAAAAGAACTTTAAAACAATATACATCAATGAAGACCGATGAGATCCGAAGGAAGTATTGGAAAAAAGGAAGGATTTGCAAGTGAAGTTAATTGAAGAGAGGAAAAAGGGCAATACAGCGTACTTGAAATACGATAAGTTAATAGTTGCGAACTCCAAAGACAATACCACAAAACTAGGAACCCAAGAAAGAACAATAATATGCAACAAAATATGCAACACTACGCAAGATGAAATAGATCTGATGGAAACGTCTAATATTCCAAGTATCCTCTAAACTGAAGTCAGAAAAGCTCTTGAGACCCAAAAAGAAGAAAAAGCAACCGGACCCGATGGCATAAGCAACGAAATTCTAACACATAGCAAGGAAATCCTGTTACCAGTCTTCACAGATATCTTCAATGACATAACAATCACCGAAAGCATTCCCCAACAATGGACTGAGTCCAACATCATCTTATTGTATAAGAAAGGGGATAAATACGACGTTGGTACTTATCGCCCTATCAGCATTATGCCCAACGTATATAAGATTTTCGCTAAGATCATTTTAAAATGAATTAAAATATAAGACAGTGTAATTTTAGAAAATTCTACGATTTATACGATTTATTGTAATTGTTGAAATGAATAAATGAAATTATAAAAAGGATTGAAAAAAACCTAGATGAACACCAACCGATCGAGCAAGCAGTATTCTGAAAAGACTATTCGGTAATAGACCATATCCACGTAGTGCGTCAAGTTTTAGAGAAATATAAAGAATACCAGCTTACATACTACATCGCATGTATTGATTATAGTAAAGCATTTGATTCTCTACTACATTAAATAATATGGGAGGCACTACTAGAACAAGGTAAAGTAATTTTAGCAAAAACATTGGCAGACTTAAGCACCATGATAAAAGACCTTGCGACACAAAGTGAAAGGATTGGGCTGTGACACTGAATCAGGAGAAAACTAGAGTAATGACAAATGGAAACCAATATACCATAGAGGTAGGGAACAAAATAATTGACTATACCGACGAGTACATCTATCTGGGACAACCTATTTTACTCAAAAAGAAACTATGAGAAAAGAAGTGAAGAGAAGAATTGCAAATAGCTGGAAGAGATACTGGAGCTTGAGAGAAGCCATGAAAAACAAAAAGCTGCATATAAACATAAAAAGTAAATTGTTCAACACCTGCATACAACCTGTTCTTACGTACGGCTGCCAATCATGGGCTTTAAATAAAGAGATTTTAAACAAACTAGCAACTTGCCAATATGCAATGGAAAGGAGCATGTTAAATATCAAAAATTCAGACAGAATGAAAAACCTGGTCATTAGAAACAAAACAAAAACTACAGATGTAACAATAAAAATCAAAAGACTTAAATGGAGATGGGCTGGCCACGTAATAAGAGAACACGACAAATGGAGCAAACGAGTGACACGATGACCCCAGGCAGTACCCCAGAGAAGGCAAAAAGAAGAGAGGCAGACCGCATAAAAGGTCAGACGAGTCATCAGACAAGTGGCAGGAGTCATGTGGAACAGAGTAGCACAAGAAAGGAAAGAATGGAAAAGGTTGAAGGAGGCCTTTGCCGACTGGCAAACAGATCTACAAAAGATTACAAAACAACAAATGTTAGTTTAAATAGTTTATAAGTCAAGTATTAGTTTTTAAGTTCAAATTATTTTAAAGATACCTTATTAATATTATTATTATTATTATAATGTTTACTAGTTTTTTCTTAACTGAGCGAATAAATGAACTAATTGAGAGAATGGAAATTTTTTGTACACAATAATTACATCGATTAATACAAACATTATTAGGTGACATGAGCGGATTTAAAAATACAGTTGGTAGCGCAAGAATTCTAAGATGTATCAGTTGATGTTATTGATATTATGTACCCTGTAGTTAGGGGTGAATTTCACACTCTTAAATCCACGACATGAATTTAAGCTACAATTAATCTAAAACTAAAACGCGTGCCTAAAGCCAAGGAACAACCTTAAATCTGTGTATTTTCAAGGAAGCAATAGATAAAATAGCAATATACCAAAGAGATCAATTGTAATAAATTAGTTCATCTCTCATAATTTTATGGGACCAACGAGTCCTTACAACAGCACAACCATTCAGAGGTATTTTATAATTCAACGTGAATTATGAGTAGGCACATACCTAGGTACCTATCTATCAATTGGGAAAACCTACATTATCATTTTCTTTTTTTGGGTATTTTACATTTAACCTCAAGAATATTTCGAAAGTGACTTCTATTTTTGTTATAGGAGTAGTACATACCTAATTGTCATACAATACAACACTCACAGAACAAACATCTATTTTCATCACACAAGTGCATGCGTCTACTTATGTACTTATGTCAGGTAGCGTAAACATGTGGATATTTTCACTTTTCAGTATCTTCGCAAAATAACTTAAACTTAAAACAACCAGTGGCACTCCGGGAGTGCCGACAGAAGTGACAATTTGAAGTGTGTCGATCTGTGCCGAAGAGATTAAGATATTATGGTAATTGAAACTACCCTAGTAAATAACTTCCTCATTAAAATTATTATTGAACAAGAACACGCCACACAACACAACATATTCAATTCACATCAAACACGGAAAACGATCAAGTCAGTTCCATCAGCTGTCGTTGGTTGATTGGTTGTTACGCAACATTCAGCAACACTGGTAGGTATCTCAAATAAAATAGTTCCGCTAATTCGCAACAGCCTAACTTCGCGGTGTTGGTAAGGGGGCAATCTCGACCCTATCTTCGAGGTGTTGGTAGAGTATCAGTGTCGCGAGTTCAATGTTTTTTTCACATCTCAAAAAGCGGCCAACGTGCCTTAAGAAGTTTGAGCTTCAAAAATAAAGAGAAATAAAAATGTTGAGTGACTCATTTGCTGCGTAAGGCTTTACCATTCGTCAGTGTTGTAATTGAAGTCATTGTGAACTACCATACTCGCACTGCCCTTTTTGGTACAGCTTGTAACTTATCGCAGACAGCTTGGTAATGCAGGCATTGCAGGTCCTAGGATGATGTAAAGTGTGGCTAAGTGCAAGTTGGGCCTTATTATGTCACTGATATGTTTGAACATCTGGATCTAGTCTCACAAAGCAGAATTAAGTCTAGTTTTTTTTTTAATTAGAAATATATTCATGGCGACCACGATTAATCGCGAAACGTAGGGTAGGAATCCGATAGACAGACGGCATTGTGGCGGTTGCGGTAAGTTAATGGATGGAGGTGGCTCATCGCTATTTGCTGCGATTGGGTGAGGTCTATGTTCAGCAGTGGATGTATGTGCTATAATTTCAGCAATGATGATGATATATAAAATATGTAGTATATGAAGCATTCCGTCTGTTTTGACATTTGTAAATGTCTAAATGTAAACTTTTGTCTTGCGTGAAACTTGGCAAAGCTTCGTGAGCTTGGTCACGAAGCGTATGTCAAATGTCAAAACAAACGGCCGGGTCAAGTCTGAACTAACTTAACCCTTACGCGTTTTTAACGGGGCATAAAACGCAGACAACGTTAAAATTGCATAAAAACTATTTTATAAACTATTTATGATAGTAACCTGTTTTCATGCAACTTTATTATTAAAAACAACGTTAATCTCGAGCGGGCTGGGCTTACTGTAGCTAGGTACCTACTGAAGAGTTCCATTATCCACCTCCTGGTGTTAGATCATCAGAACCTCATTACTAAGCCCAATTTATTGGACTTGTCTAAAAGATTATTAAACACAACACTAGTAAGACACGTACAGACTTTACGTGCCTATAAATAGTTATAGTTACTTAGGTATGATCGTTTCTTTAAGGTATATATTACAAAGGGCCGTAGACTAAGTTAGATTAAGATCTGTAATCAAATCGTATGAGTCTAAACTCTATGGTTTAGACTCTAATCTGGTTTTATTAGTAGCCACTGAAGAGTAAATAGGTACTTACCACTATTTATCGCCTGGCTCCACCATCAGCCCCGTCAACCGCCTCTTTGGTCTAGTCGTTCAACCCATCGATTTCAGATCCAGAGGTCCCGGGTAGCAATATTGTGCTTAGTTTGGTTGGTGGTAGGATTTTGTTTAAGTCCGCCTGGCTAGCCACCACCATCTTACCTAATTCGGCCATAAAACCAATTCTTTAAAAAAATTTGTTCTTCGGCATTTAGAGGTAAGATAGCCAGTTCCTCAGTTTGTTGAGGATTCCGTTATAATAATAATAAAATAAACAACATAGGTTTATACAAGTAGCAGTCTTAAAACAGTTTGTTTTTCCATTTACAGGATGCCACAGCGTGTACAAATATCAACTCAACTAAAATTAACTCTTAAAACTAAATAAGTATAAAGTATATTAAAAAAACAAACACAAAAACAAAAACAAAAAACAACAAATGTAACACAAGTATTAAAACGTTTTGAGATGTCAAAATATGGAACGATACTATGTTGAGTTGTGAAATCAGAGTGTTTAAATTATGTAAGTAAGTTACTATAGTACCTACTATAATTAGTTAGTTACTACTATAGTTAGTCAATTATGAAATGGAGTAAAGTTTCAAATCAGTAGATCTATTCATGCTAATTTATTTTCGTAGTAAGAATAGTAGATCTTGTGAAAGGGCTAGTCCGGGAAGTACTACCACAACAGCATCGCTGTGTACCGGTTTGAAGGGTATGGTGGAGGCTTAGTACCGTTATGCCTCTAATTGCCGGGCGCAATGCAGTGCGCCTAAGTCATGCCCTTTGTGGATGTGACCTACGCAGTAAGGCTTTGATATAGGCAACATGAACTTAACATCAGGTGGGCTGCTTGATTGTTACGTCTAAAAGTTGTAGAGGTACCACACAACACAACACAACAGGTAGGTACCTACCTATAAAAAACAGACAGCATAGTTGGTTTTTTTGTGTGTGCGAGTGTACATTTCCATTACCATATGAACTATTGTATTTTCTTGGTTAGTACTTATTCTAAACGTACCTAGTCGTGAGCATGCTTAAGTGCTTGGTAGCTTTACTTAATACGGGTACAGCTGGGCTGATTTGCCTCATTGTCTGAATCAATTTGCTATAACTGGACCAAAAAGGCATTGCAAGTTCCTAAAGCCTTCTGTGGGAAACAATCATCGCTGTTTGGCGTCGTCGTCAGTTAGGGCATTGCATATTATTCGAACTTATGGCTATAATATGCAATAGTTATAGTGGAGTAACTTATAGGTTGTTAGGTATTTATTGCACCCAGAAACACTTAGTTGACCGTAAAAAAAACATATGAAATTCACGATTCGTTTTGCCGTGGAGGTCGCGGCTCAAGACCTTCAAGGCTTACAAGGAAGATGAGAAATCGATTCTAGCGATAAGGCCACCCATTGTAATTAGACACAAAATTATTGCGTTGTTCAAAAGTATTATTTCTGTGTACATTAAAGTGTTAATTAATTTATTAATTCATTCAATCCAACTCAGCCCATGGATGTCGTAAAAGACGACTGAGATATTTCACCAGAGGTAGGGCAACAGCTTCCTTCTGTGATATTATCTACACCATTACCGCGATCACCAATCTGCCTGCCAAGCGTGGTGATTATGGCAAAAATCCTCCAGCGGAGAAGTCCCTGTCCAGCAGTGGACAGTGGACTGTTGATGTGACCGTTACAATGATAGTCTGAAATAATTCAAGTAGAGTCCATAACAATAGCACTATGCTTACAATACTTATGATTATGACGTATCCTTGCCATTTATTTTAATAATAATATTCATCATCATCTTCCGCAGCACATTTCACCTTGCAGGGTATATAGGCCTCTATATAATGAGCCACTTCGAACGATCCTGAGCTAGTCTGATCCAGGTGCGGCGATGCTGGCAATATCGCCGGCCCTTGCAGCTGGAAACACGACGTTTTGATAACCATTCTTTAGAAGCCATTCCCGATGATGGCCTGGCTTCATCCTATCATCCCTCCTTCTCGCCATGTAACTAGTAGCTCGCCAGAACTGAGATGTCGGATGTCTGGTTTGTGACGGAGATTATTTTTTTCTCATATAGAACGTAATTAACAAACGATAAAAGTGTGCTTTCATTACACCTTTCTCACTATACTTCAGCACTAATTTTTGAACTCTCTTTATTCACCTGAGTGTTCAAGGCTCTCTCTTGTTGATAAGGTAATGTAATATCCTTTCTGACATGAAATAAAGGTTGATGTCGTTTTGAAAAGTGCTCTCAAAACTGTTGCAATAGTAGTTGGGGTTTAAAGATCTACCCCTCCAGACCACGGATGTCGTAAAGTGAACCAAAAAGGCAGCAGCTTTTTTCTTTGTGTAAACAAAACTTGTGTAAATGTAACTGTGAGTACTAACCTGTCTGCTTAGCGTGGTGATAATGGCCCTACCTTACAGTTAAAGAGGAAGTTCTTTCCACATTGTAGTGGACAATTATGTACTGTTGACATGGAATAAGTATTCGCAAAACCCTTGCATGAAACCACAAAAGTAATTCTCGGATTTTTTCGACTGCCTTCCCTATTTAGTGAATAACAATAGATAAATAGACTTGACAATAGATTTTTGAATTGATCGGATCAGCCATTCAAAAGATATGGGCGAAAAATTGTATTTCTTTTCACCCTAATATCTCAAAAACTACCCCACTTATCAAAAATCCGCGACAGTCAACACACAAGTTACGATATCTCTATACAGTTTAAATTTCATGAAAATCTGATAATCCGCTCGAGAGTTATGCCATCACAAACATTGCCACATACAAACAGTGCCGGAGATCTTTTTTTTTATTTTTAATGTAGGACTAGTAGCACCTGACCTTCATCCTGGTTACAAGTTGAGATAAGGCCGAAGGTGGAGGCGCACTTCACCCGGAATCCTCAACAAACTGAGGAACTGGCTATCTTTCCTCTGAGTGCCGGAACACAACAATTTTAGAATTGTTATAATGGCGACAGAATTAAGTGAGATGGTGGTAGCAAGGCGCACTTAAATAAAGTCCTACCACCAACCAAACCTAGCACAATATATTGTACTCCCCATGGGGATCGAACCCGGGACCTCTGGATCTGAAATCGGTGGGTTGAACCACTGGACCACAGAGGCGGTTAAAATCTCGTTCGCTTCGCTCAGTCGATCAATAATATTACAGGGTATTTATTAATGCCACACAGCGCCATCTAGTCCCAAACTAATCAAAGCTTGTTATGGGAGCTAGATAACTGATAGAATACTTTTACACATTTTTTTGTAAATACATCCAAACGTGTTGTATTGTTTGAAAGGTATGCATAGAACAAACATCTATCATCACACAAATGTTTGTCCATCCATGGAATCGACCCCACAACACAGCGCAGAGCTACTACCAACTGAGCTGAGAGGCTTGTCAAAATTTATCAGAACTGAAGAGAAAGGCAGCCATGTTCATCTGTGACGGCTAAGGTAAGAAGCCCTGAATCCGAAATCCACCATTACCCTGCTATAACCCCTCGTGAGAGCACGCTGCCGAATTAATATTACTTCTGTTGAAAACTCTAGTTATGATTCTTATTATACCGTGTTATTTCATAGTCAACAATGAATGACTTCCTAGAGAAGTATATAATGTATATATAAACAGTTTACGTGCTCAAATGATTGTGTTATTTAATGGACTGCTGTTATTATTTGGTGAGTATTTACAGTATATGTTTCTGCTACTATATAAAATAGATAAACTTTCTAAAGTCCAATGGTAGGCCATGGGTCTCCCCCAAGTAGTGCCATGGGGTACATGCCACTTGTGACCACGCGTGGTAGACGGGTTGATGCTGCCTTCTAGCTCTTCTCGTTTTACCCTATTGTAGACGAATGTTGGAGACAAAACGTATCAAACCACCGGCCTTCCACTCTTGGACCACCAAGCAATCCTGCGCAGCCGCCATATTTGAATCTGCTATTAATTTTTAGCAAATGCCAAACCAAATGCGCACCTTATTTTCATCTTTTCACTACTTTCAATCTACATACCACTGCTGCGTCATCAAAACACCAAAGAAAAGGATACTTATCTTTTGTGTGATTTTAGATACAAAATACTAAGGTTGGTACTAGGAATCGTCTATTACAGTTTCGGACACTCAACGATTGAATGGACGCATTTGAAATGAAGATGAAGCGGAGATTGAGAGGGCAAAGATTGAGTTAGTGCTGAGTTTGAATGCCGGCTATAATTTTATGACTATTGTTTCTTTTATTTTCATTCTAATCTATTCTATTGTTTTTTTCTATCGTACTACGGGGAAGCACTAAGCATTCATATGACCTGGTAACACGTTAATAAGGCAGAAGGTTGAGGCGCTCTTCACCCGGATTCCTCAACAGTCTGAGGAACTGGCTATATATCTTACCTCTAAATACCGGAACACAACAATTTAGAAATCGTTGTTATGCTGGCGACTAGGCAAGATGGTGGTAGCTAGCCAGACGGACTTAAACAAAGTTCTACAACCAACCAAACCGAGCACAATGTAGGTACCCCTCTAGGGATAGAACCCGGGACCTCTGAACTGGGACGCTACCGCCGACGGCGAAGCCGATCTCCATTGATGGCTTTAAATTAGCTCCATGAGAACTAGAAACGATTTTTACCGATTTAGGTAAGTATGTGGCATATCCGAAATGGCGTTTCCCATCTCAAAAGTGTACACATGTTATGAAACCTATCCGTTCAGTACATTTGACGGTAAAAATCGTTTCTAGTTCTCATGAAGCTAATTTAAAGCCATCAATGGAGATCGGCTTCGCCGTCGGCGGTAGCGTCCCTGGATCTGATAACGGTGGGCGTAGTCGTTTGCGGAGATCCATCTGAATATGAAAACAGAAAAATATTTGCACATTCACTAAGTGTTTCGCCGCTACGCGAGGCATTCTCAGGAAATATAATAATACTTATACAATTAAATAAAATGTACGATTAAAATAACTAACTACTTATGTACAAAGGAATCAGTCAAACTACTTAAGGTTCACGCAAGTCACCTTGACCTCATTTTCAAAATATCAAATATTTTATTTGTTAGTATGGAAAAAGTAAAACAAATGAATGACGTATTCTTTATTGATAAAGATAAGATAACAATATCTACATAATTATTCTATGAAAAGTAATTGTATTTCGTAATAAAATACTTAAAGTTGGATGAATTTTTGTTTACTTATTTTTTGTTTTATTTATTTTTTACCACTATTTTTCTTCGGAACCATTTCCACCCGCCATTTTAACTCTCATACTTTGCAATTCAAAGCACATAGTATTACATCATCACTTGAATCAAGGTGACTTAGTTAAATTTGTACCTACCCCTGGGATCGGACCTCTGTGACTGATACCAGTGGTCTAACCACTACACCACAGAAAAAGTAAACGTGTGTGGAAACAGGCGTCTAACTCACAATTCGCTGGTTTTATTCAGGATGTACATACGCCTTGGAGCTGCTAGAGTTGCGCGTGCCTGGGCACGTCGCGCTGGGCACGCGCGCGGCGCTGGCGTGCCGCTGGTCGCTGGGGCCGGCCGACGTGCTGTACTCCCTCAAGTGGTACAAGGACGGCAAGGAGTTCTTCAGGCACGTGCCCCGTGATGTCGAGCCTAGGAGGAAGTTCCCGCTTCCAGGAGTTGATGTTGAGGTGAGAAGCCCGCAATGGGCTTGCCCGACATCTCGTACCGCCTGTGCGGAAATAATGAAATTCTAAACAATATTACACTCTATTATTAGAGCTACATTTGGCGCCGATTTTGGTGCCGATTGGTGCCTCAATTTAAGCAGAGCTTCTAATATGGGATCTTGATTATGGATAGAATACTTAAATACTTTTTTTTGGTGTAAATACATACCTACACAAGATACAAAATAACACCAAAACACAGAACACACGTCATAATATATTCATCACACAAATGTTTGTCCTGGATGGGAATCGAACCCACAACCTACAGCGCAGAAGGCAGAGCTACTACCAACTGAGCTATAAATCCTGTCATTGGGTTAAGTTTACGTGACATATAATTAGCCTGTATTTAATGTGAGTAGTAGGGATTCACCGGTTTTCACCCACCAAAAAAAAGAAAAGAAGAAAAAGTATATCGACCACGCTGAATCGATGTAGCGCATCCATTTTACGCTATTTCAACTCGTTTCGGAGATAGGAATTTATGTTTTAAGCGCCTAGTACCCCTAATTAGCTAATCAGGGATTAACTAATCACCACCAACCTCGCCACGATGCTAATCACCTTGTTGTGAAGGGAAGCAGCATAGCAATAACAACGAACTATTTTTATTATCCTTTATTTCAATTGAACAAGCATTTAAACATATAATATACCAATATATCATTATAAATACTATCGTTTTTGAATAATCCTAGAAATTCACGCAAGGATATACCCTTGAATTTGTGATATATATACATCAAGCAGTACTCGCCACATACTGAGGTCCAATCATTTTGTACTCTCCTTCTATTGTAACACCATTGTTTTGAGTTCCTTTTTAAAAACCATAGGTGATGACCTGTAGGTGGTTGACCGTAAGAATCAAAATATTCCCCAATACCATTCACGTCTACGTGTATAGCAATCCAGTGAGATCCAGGTTTTGTATCAGGGTCCAAATTACTTATTAGGTATATTGGGGGTTCAATGCGTATCGGTAATCGGTTTGCGGCATATACGTTGTATTGTAAGCATGGATGAACATTATTTAAATGTTGCTGTATTTCCAAAGTATCCATCTTATGTCGTATCGATTGCAAGTGTCAGATACAAGTGACAAAATATTGATACTTACATTCTTTAAAAGTAGGATAAGATGGGTTTGATCAACGTAGAGGTAAATTATAAATGCATTTTTTGTAATTTTTAACTTTATTTCAATGTCTTATCTTTAACAAGAAATTATTAGCTAGATACAATCGATCTTAAAACTAATCATTATTAACTACTGTAATCTACATTTACATTACGGTTTTTATCAATTTCTATAACATTATCAAACTCTGCATACACAATACAGTTGATGGTTTGTGAAAGTGCTGATTCAAAACGAACTTCTAGTCTTACGCTACCATGTTTAATAAGATTCCAATGTGTCGAAGAATGAGCTGACAAATCAGATGTAAGATCAAACGCTAGTAGGCAAAAACCGTTAGCATAGTGTTCTCTAGATATCCCATTACCTTCATTAAGAAAATGTATACCTGTTCCAGAGAACAACGTGTGATAAGCTGAAGTATAAACATTATTTTGAAATGATGGTTGTAAAGCTTT
The DNA here is from genome assembly GCA_951394065.1 of Venusia cambrica. NCBI lineage: Eukaryota > Metazoa > Arthropoda > Insecta > Lepidoptera > Geometridae > Venusia > Venusia cambrica. The sequence goes on along the minus strand of OX596044.1, from coordinate 2,705,222 downwards.
TGAAGGTATTTGATGTCCGTCAATATACAAACAAAATGTATTTATATCATAATTTTCAAAGTTAAATGGATTTTTAGTGAGGCTACCATTGAATGCGGTATTATTAACAAAACCAACTATAACTCTCTTAGGCACTTGTCCCAAAAATATGTTATCCAACGTTTTTCCCTGTACCCCCGATGGAATCGTTAAAACTTTAACTTCAGCTCTAGTTATAGGGTATTTAGCTGTAGTAGAGGCTAACACTTTCTGATGTGCAAGTAAAACTGATGGATTGATTCGTGCTTTGCGAACAATAAGTGTGGCGTCTGTAATGCATGCTTTAAACTTTATATCATTCGAGGAAGCCATCAAATTAAATGATTCTCTAGAACGCACTAGTTTAACAGACATTTCAACATTGTTTTGCGCGAACTCATTATCAAACTAGATCATTAACGAGGGTGATAAGATTTAAATTCCACAAAACTACTTTCAATAACAGGGTAGTTAGTTAATGTGATAATAGTTAGCAATATATAAATGAGAAACTCCAAAATAATTTCACAGTTGTTTGCTACCGTGAACAGTGGAGTGAATATATTTTAGTTTGAAGTGATTGATAGCAGTTATAGCATAATGGAGGTATGAAAACTACTTTTTATTTTTCTGTAATCATTTTAGCTATTGTTTCTATTTCTATTTTTTATAGCCACATTTTTTTGTTGCAGAACATTGATATTAACGAAGAAAATACTTATAAACAGTACTATTACAATACAATTTCAGATGATAGTAATGATAAATTAACCATCACTGAACCTCCGATTTTAAAAAGAAAGAGACCTGAATCTGTATACGAGAGTATAGATGATTTTTTTAATGTACCAAGCAAATCTTATAAAAAAAAGCTGTCGTCAACAATATCTCGGGCGCATGAAGGAGGTACTGCATTTATATCGACAAATAATGAAGATGCTAGTAAAGCCACTCATTTAATAAAAATAGAGGTTTATAACCTCAAGAAGATATCAAAAATCCCTAAAGAACAACATTGGAAGCACGCAGATTTAAGGACAAAATATTATCTGAAAAATAGTGATGACAACTATACTCATGCACAAAACCTTATTTACAATATAACAAAAGACATAGCAAACAATGAAGGTTCCAAAAAATATTTCTTCAAGGATAATTAGTAAAACAATGTCACTCTTAATTTTTTTACAAGATTTTTAAGATTAGCTAATGAGTGGGTGTTCTCAATTTACTTTAATGATAAATAACATTTTACCTGGATTTAATATATAAAGGACATCGAAAATGCCTCTCCTGGTCTCAGTTTGAGTCAGAAAATCATTGTCTACTAGTAATACAAGTGCAATAACTATGGATCACGAAGAAACTTGTGTTAATTCCTTTACCTTCTTTCAACCGGAAAGTATTGATTCTTGTGAAGATTGTGAAATGTTTACGCTCTGCGAAGAAGTTGAATCATGTGCAATAAAAATAGATCACAAGGAAGTTTGTGATAGTACCTTCAACACAGAAATCAATGATTCATGTGAAGATGCTGAAATATTTAAGCTCTGTGAGGAAATTGAATCATGTGATATGATAAGTTCATTATACGATGAGGAGCTCTACAATTTATGTGTTGCAGCTGAAAAACAATATATGTAAGTTACATTTTCATAGCAAATTATTTTAAGTATATTTACCATGATTGCTGGTTTTCTGTAACCATAAAGTTTTCCATTTAACTTTAAACTTTACCTTTCAGCGAGCCACAAGTACAAGTTGGAGGGGGAAACCACAAGAGACCTCGGAGTGATAACGAAAGCAACATCATGCCAACAAAAATACCAAGACTTGATGCTGAACCTTCATCTTCCGCGTCGTTGAGACTTCGGACTGACGATAACGATAAGGTGAACTGTGGCATTTGTCAACTTCTAATTAAAAAGCGTTTCTTCACTAATCATTTAAAGAGCAACACTCACAAAAATAATGTACTAAAATCACATGGTGCCTTGTCAAATGTATCTGTAGTAGAATCTGCTTTCGGTCAACGAATTATATCATATAAAATTAATTGTAAAGATAGTGCATCATCAAACTCAGTATTCGAAACACCCGAACAATTTTTGAAGTCAATTAAAGATGATGTAATGTTATTGATTGATGAATCAATCGAACAACATACAGTATTCAAAGTTAATTTCATTTTACATGCTGATTTTGTACAGCAGTCTAAAAATATGACAAATGCATTCGACTTCCAAACATGTAATTACATAATATTTCGTGGGGATGACTTGAATATTTTCTTTTCATCTTTGTGTGACACTATGACAAATAAGATAGATTCTTTTGAGAAAAAAGATAGTGGATGGAGTCTCAAAAAAATAAACTGTTTAGATATGAATGTAAATAAGTTCAACCCACTGCGAGGAACCTCATATATTGAATTACCTGCAGATGTAAGAGCAAAAAAAGCCGTTATAAACGTAAAAAATGCAGATAATTTATGTTTTAAATGGGCATTGCTATCAGCCCTATACCCAGCCAACAAGCATTCTGATCGAGTAACATCATACAGTATGCATGCAAACAAACTTAAATTTAACGGTGTACCTTTTCCAGTAAAACTAACTGATATACATAAAGTTGAAGCATTAAACGATATAAGTATCAATGTTTTCGGATTAGAATTTGATATAAAAAACAAAAAAAATATTGTTGTAGGTCCTTTGTTTTTTACCAAATCTCGTAAAACTCGTCACGTAAATCTTCTATACATTCAAAACGGTACAAATGGTCATTATTGCTACATCAAAAACTTGTCGCGATTAGTTAGCAAACAACTTTCTAATCAAGAGCATGCGGTTTACATTTGTGATGGTTGTTTACTTCACTTCCCTTCAAAAGAAAGGTTAAGTAACCATCAACAACATGATTGTTCTCACATTTCAACGAAGCTTCCAACTAAAGAAAAAATAATGAAAAATTGGTTTGGTGAATTGGTTTCTAATGACAAACTAAAGTTTGACAAATTCCAAAAAAAGATGAAAATGCCATTTGTTATATATGCTGACTTTGAGGCATTATTAAATCCAATAGAAACATGTGTTAATGATCCTACTAAACCATATACTACAAATGTAGCAAAGCATGAAGTTTATAGCTTCGGATACTATGTTAAATGTTCATATAACGATAGTTTATCAAAATATGAAACTTACAGTGGATCCAACTGTGCACAAATATTTATGAAACGTTTATATAACGATTTGAAGGAAATTTGTAGGGTAAACAATTTTCAAAAGAGCCCTAAACCATTAACACCTGAAAATGAAAATAAAATTGCAAACACCAAAAATTGTCACATCTGTGAAACAAATTTGAATGGAGAACGTGTTCTTGATTTCGATTGGCACACAGGTAATTTTAGAGGTGTTGCACATGATATTTGTATTAAAAACTTTCGACCACCATACTACGTTCCAGTTTTCCTTCACAATCTCAGTCATTACGATGCACATTTTATCGTACAGGCGTTAGATTTTGTGGAGGGTGAAATAGAAGTTATTCCTCAAAATAAAGAAAGGTACATATCTTTTACAAAAGTCCTCACCATAAACAATCAAAAGATTAAACTAAGATTTGTAGATTCTATGAAATTTTTATCGTGTAGCCTCGATCAACTAGCAAAAAATCTAAATAACGATCAGTTCAACACCCTCAAATGTTTTTTTCCTAATGATGAAGACTTCAGTCGCCTAAGGAAGAAGGGTATATATCCTTATGAGTTCATGACATCGTTTGAATCCCTAAAATCAACATCTCTCCCTAACCAAAACCAGTTTTACAGTTCTCTTTCCGATTCAAGCATATCAGATGAAGAATACAACCGTGCTCAGGATGTTTGGAAACACTTTAAGTGTCAAAATATGATGGAATATTCTAACTTATACTTAAAAACAGATGTCCTACTACTGACAGATATCTTTGAAAACTTCAGAAACCTTTGTATGATAACATACGATTTAGATCCTGCTCATTATTATACAGCACCAGGGCTAAGCTGGGATGCTATGTTAAAGTATACAAAAATAGAGTTAGAATTATTATCAGATTTCGATCAAATTGCATATATTCGAGCTGGAATACGAGGTGGTGTGTCCCAATGTAGTAATCGATATGCAAAGGCAAATAATGAATTTTTAGAAGACTTTGATAAAAATCAACCTACATCATATCTCACCTATTTAGATGCAAACAATCTATATGGTTGGGCTATGTCTCAGTACCTTCCAAAGGGAGGCTTTGAATGGGTGAGTCCTGACACCAACTTTATGGTTCCTGATAACTTAGCTTTAGTTAATTTATGAATGCTTCCATATCCAGCAGGATGTGCAGGATCATAATATATTCTATTTATTTCTAATAAGGGGTCCATTTTTCCCAATCGATCTTTTTCCGTAGTTTTTTTACATATTCACTTGTGGGTGTTGAAAATATTTCCTTCTCTTTAGAGTGCTTACCGACATCTTTTAAGCGCAGTTCTTTAACCGAATTACTTGGTGTTTTGATGAAATGCAACCTTTGTACAACTTACCAAATGTAATCTACGTTCAAGGGCTACCAGATCCCAATATGTTTGATGGAAAGGATGCGAACCTCGTAATTATTGATGATCTCATGAGGGAATCAGATGGTAGAGTTGTTGATATTTTCACTAAAGGTAGCCATCATAGGAATTTAAGTGTTTTTTATATCACACAAAATTTATTTCATCAGGGTAGGGGTCAAAGAGATATTTCTTTAAATTCAAATTATATTATTTATTTTAAAAACCCACGTGATAAAACTCAAATTCGATACCTAGCTCGCCAAGTATCACCTGAAAATATCAAATTTATTGAAGATGCTTATAAGGATGCCACCTCAGAAGCACATGGATATTTAATGATAGATCTTAAGCAAGGTACAAATGATATTTGTCGAATCAAAACCAAAATATTACCTGAAGATGGATATTGCACAGTGTACGTTCCTACAAAAGGCTTTAAATATTCGAAGACTCAACAAATTCCTATCACTTGCAAATAATGACTCGTAGTCTCCAGACACATAAAGATTTATTAAATGCTCTTAATACTCTGAAACCAAAATATCAAAAAGTAATATTAAAGGTATGTGATGATGATGAAATAAATTGTATTTGTGAGTGTATTCACAACGTTCTGCAAGGAAAAGTTCCACTTAATAAAAAAGAAAAGAGTAAGCTAAATAAATTTAAACATTTACTTCGGAAATTGGTTCGAAAAGGATCACATAAAATAAGAAAGAAAATTTTAGTACAAAAAGGAGGAGCGTTCCTACCAATAATTGTAGGTTCTATTTTGAATGCATTTATAAATTCACTGATATAAAATGGAACATGCCAGAAAAATGCTACTCGTTGAACCAAGCCTGATTGAAAAATTAAACCAAATAAACACTCACCATGGAGATGAAAATCCAAGGACACGATTGGATACAGAAATGCAAAATATTTTAAATAGTAAGATGGATGATAGAAAAAAATGTATCTTGTACCTACAAATTTTGCAAAGATTTCTACACTTCACCGAAGAAGATCGTCAACCTATTGAATTACCAATAACATCCAATTTAAGTGAACCCCCTGTAATAAGTAAAGATATAAATATAAAAGATGATATCAAAAATGAACAAGTAGTTGACTCTCCGACTTTGACCGACGAAGGTGATCATCACGAAAGTCTTCTTACTCCGTTTGCGTCTCCGAGCGATAGTATTCCTTCTCCCTTGAAGACTCCATACTCAATCAATCAAATACTAAGCTTAATACCTAAAACCTATAGCAAAAAAGGTGAATTACTGTTAAGCTCGCTATCTCTGAGTAAAAATAGAAACAAAATTTATTGGAAAAATGATGGTACAGTTGTGATTGATAATAATGCAATTCCTGGAAGCAATATTATTGATCTAGTAAACGATATACTAAGACCATTAAAGAAAAGTGATCCAATAGGTTGGAAAGAGTTCGCTCAAGGATTGAAAGATATAAAAATTCCACTTACATACATCGGTAATCCCAAAAGAAATCAGTACATCAGTGAACTGCGCTTAAAAGATGTCGGTAAGCACTCTAAAGAGAAGGAAATATTTTCAACACCCACAAGTGAATATGTAAAAAAACTACGGAAAAAGATCGATTGGGAAAAATGGACCCCTTATTAGAAATAAATAGAATATATTATGATCCTGCACATCCTGCTGGATATGGAAGCATTCATAAATTAACTAAAGCTAAGTTATCAGGAACCATAAAGTTGGTGTCAGGACTCACCCATTCAAAGCCTCCCTTTGGAAGGTACTGAGACATAGCCCAACCATATAGATTGTTTGCATCTAAATAGGTGAGATATGATGTAGGTTGATTTTTATCAAAGTCTTCTAAAAATTCATTATTTGCCTTTGCATATCGATTACTACATTGGGACACACCACCTCGTATTCCAGCTCGAATATATGCAATTTGATCGAAATCTGATAATAATTCTAACTCTATTTTTGTATACTTTAACATAGCATCCCAGCTTAGCCCTGGTGCTGTATAATAATGAGCAGGATCTAAATCGTATGTTATCATACAAAGGTTTCTGAAGTTTTCAAAGATATCTGTCAGTAGTAGGACATCTGTTTTTAAGTATAAGTTAGAATATTCCATCATATTTTGACACTTAAAGTGTTTCCAAACATCCTGAGCACGGTTGTATTCTTCATCTGATATGCTTGAATCGGAAAGAGAACTGTAAAACTGGTTTTGGTTAGGGAGAGATGTTGATTTTAGGGATTCAAACGATGTCATGAACTCATAAGGATATATACCCTTCTTCCTTAGGCGACTGAAGTCTTCATCATTAGGAAAAAAACATTTGAGGGTGTTGAACTGATCGTTATTTAGATTTTTTGCTAGTTGATCGAGGCTACACGATAAAAATTTCATAGAATCTACAAATCTTAGTTTAATCTTTTGATTGTTTATGGTGAGGACTTTTGTAAAAGATATGTACCTTTCTTTATTTTGAGGAATAACTTCTATTTCACCCTCCACAAAATCTAACGCCTGTACGATAAAATGTGCATCGTAATGACTGAGATTGTGAAGGAAAACTGGAACGTAGTATGGTGGTCGAAAGTTTTTAATACAAATATCATGTGCAACACCTCTAAAATTACCTGTGTGCCAATCGAAATCAAGAACACGTTCTCCATTCAAATTTGTTTCACAGATGTGACAATTTTTGGTGTTTGCAATTTTATTTTCATTTTCAGGTGTTAATGGTTTAGGGCTCTTTTGAAAATTGTTTACCCTACAAATTTCCTTCAAATCGTTATATAAACGTTTCATAAATATTTGTGCACAGTTGGATCCACTGTAAGTTTCATATTTTGATAAACTATCGTTATATGAACATTTAACATAGTATCCGAAGCTATAAACTTCATGCTTTGCTACATTTGTAGTATATGGTTTAGTAGGATCATTAACACATGTTTCTATTGGATTTAATAATGCCTCAAAGTCAGCATATATAACAAATGGCATTTTCATCTTTTTTTGGAATTTGTCAAACTTTAGTTTGTCATTAGAAACCAATTCACCAAACCAATTTTTCATTATTTTTTCTTTAGTTGGAAGCTTCGTTGAAATGTGAGAACAATCATGTTGTTGATGGTTACTTAACCTTTCTTTTGAAGGGAAGTGAAGTAAACAACCATCACAAATGTAAACCGCATGCTCTTGATTAGAAAGTTGTTTGCTAACTAATCGCGACAAGTTTTTGATGTAGCAATAATGACCATTTGTACCGTTTTGAATGTATAGAAGATTTACGTGACGAGTTTTACGAGATTTGGTAAAAAACAAAGGACCTACAACAATATTTTTTTTGTTTTTTATATCAAATTCTAATCCGAAAACATTGATACTTATATCGTTTAATGCTTCAACTTTATGTATATCAGTTAGTTTTACTGGAAAAGGTACACCGTTAAATTTAAGTTTGTTTGCATGCATACTGTATGATGTTACTCGATCAGAATGCTTGTTGGCTGGGTATAGGGCTGATAGCAATGCCCATTTAAAACATAAATTATCTGCATTTTTTACGTTTATAACGGCTTTTTTTGCTCTTACATCTGCAGGTAATTCAATATATGAGGTTCCTCGCAGTGGGTTGAACTTATTTACATTCATATCTAAACAGTTTATTTTTTTGAGACTCCATCCACTATCTTTTTTCTCAAAAGAATCTATCTTATTTGTCATAGTGTCACACAAAGATGAAAAGAAAATATATGCATGTATTCTCACCACCTCACTACCTACGTGTCATGCGTAGAGAGTTTGATACTATTGAAATAGATATAAGATCAAACACAGGTGAAAAAATACCATTCCAGTTTGGAACAGTCTGTGTTAAACTACATTTCAAAAAAATATAATGCAATCTTTACAAAATAAAATATCTTGTCCTTATGAAAACTATTACTCTCACCAAGCGGGTTCAGGTATTGGAGTAATCTACAGAGGTGCACCATATTAACGGGGGCATGGAATTGGTAGCTTTTTAGGAGGGCTGTTTCGATCAGTTTTACCTCTATTCTCCAGTGGAGCGCGAGTGATTGGTAAAGAGGCTTTAAATGCTGGTGTGGGGTTGCTGTCGGATTTAGTTAGCGCGCGACCTATGGAAGAATCAATTAAAAACCGGCTGAAAGAAGTTGGTGCAAATTTAAAGCGAAAAGCTGATGATAAAATTGATAGAATCAATATGTCTGGATCAGGATATATAACTAAACGGAAACAACTAGCTTCGTTCATTCCACAATTAGCTGCTAAAGTAAAAGCTACAAATAAGAAAAAAAAATTGAATCGTAATAATATCAAAGATATATTTTCATAACAAAAATAATATTAAATTAAAAATGTCTTTCTTACATAGCCATTCGTGTGAGTGTATTAAATCAGAATTAGACTTATTTGCCTTACCCTCAACACAAACAAGTATAGAAAATGGATTGTGGATACATTACAAACCTATTTCATCTTTAGCTGACGATGGCCCCATCGAATTTCAAGTACCAGGAACTGGAGAGGATTATATTGATCTATCGCACACTTTGCTTCATATAAAAGCTAAAGTACTAAACCAGGACTCAACGAAACTTGCTTCTACAACAGTAGTAGCTCCTGTTAATAATTGGTTACATTCTCTGTTTTCCCAACTTGATGTTTACTTGAACCAAAAGCTTGTATCACCACCGAACAACACTTACCCTTATCGCGCATATTTGGAAACTCTATTGAAATATGGTTCAGCAGCTAAGAAATCTCATTTGACTTGTGGTCTTTGGTATGAAGATACCGCTGGAAAAATGAATGCTACAGATGACAAAAATGGAGGGTTCACTAAACGACAAGAATTTGCTTTTGAGAGTAAAGAAATAGAAATGATTGGACATTTACATGGTGATATTTATAATCAAGAAAAATTTTTAATCAACGGTGTTGAAATGTCTGTTAAACTAGTGCGTTCTAGAGAATCATTTAATTTGATGGCTTCCTCGAATGATATAAAGTTTAAAGCATGCATTACAGACGCCACACTTATTGTTCGCAAAGCACGAATCAATCCATCAGTTTTACTTGCACATCAGAAAGTGTTAGCCTCTACTACAGCTAAATACCCTATAACTAGAGCTGAAGTTAAAGTTTTAACGATTCCATCGGGGGTACAGGGAAAAACGTTGGATAACATATTTTTGGGACAAGTGCCTAAGAGAGTTATAGTTGGTTTTGTTAATAATACCGCATTCAATGGTAGCCTCACTAAAAATCCATTTAACTTTGAAAATTATGATATAAATACATTTTGTTTGTATATTGACGGACATCAAATACCTTCAAAAGCTTTACAACCATCATTTCAAAATAATGTTTATACTTCAGCTTATCACACGTTGTTCTCTGGAACAGGTATACATTTTCTTAATGAAGGTAATGGGATATCTAGAGAACACTATGCTAACGGTTTTTGCCTACTAGCGTTTGATCTTACATCTGATTTGTCAGCTCATTCTTCGACACATTGGAATCTTATTAAACATGGTAGCGTAAGACTAGAAGTTCGTTTTGAATCAGCACTTTCACAAACCATCAACTGTATTGTGTATGCAGAGTTTGATAATGTTATAGAAATTGATAAAAACCGTAATGTAAATGTAGATTACAGTAGTTAATAATGATTAGTTTTAAGATCGATTGTATCTAGCTAATAATTTCTTGTTAAAGATAAGACATTGAAATAAAGTTAAAAATTACAAAAAATGCATTTATAATTTACCTCTACGTTGATCAAACCCATCTTATCCTACTTTTAAAGAATGTAAGTATCAATATTTTGTCACTTGTATCTGACACTTGCAATCGATACGACATAAGATGGATACTTTGGAAATACAGCAACATTTAAATAATGTTCATCCATGCTTACAATACAACGTATATGCCGCAAACCGATTACCGATACGCATTGAACCCCCAATATACCTAATAAGTAATTTGGACCCTGATACAAAACCTGGATCTCACTGGATTGCTATACACGTAGACGTGAATGGTATTGGGGAATATTTTGATTCTTACGGTCAACCACCTACAGGTCATCACCTATGGTTTTTAAAAAGGAACTCAAAACAATGGTGTTACAATAGAAGGAGAGTACAAAATGATTGGACCTCAGTATGTGGCGAGTACTGCTTGATGTATATATATCACAAATTCAAGGGTATATCCTTGCGTGAATTTCTAGGATTATTCAAAAACGATAGTATTTATAATGATATATTGGTATATTATATGTTTAAATGCTTGTTCAATTGAAATAAAGGATAATAAAAATAGTTCGTTGTTATTGCTATGCTGCTTCCCTTTACAACAAGGTGATTAGCATCGTGGCGAGGTTGGTGGTGATTAGTTAATCCCTGATTAGCTAATTAGGGGTACTAGGCGCTTAAAACATAAATTCCTATCTCCGAAACGAGTTGAAATAGCGTAAAATGGATGCGCTACATCGATTCAGCGTGGTCGATATACTTTTTCTTCTTTTCTTTTTTTTGGTGGGTGAAAACCGGTGAATCCCTACTACTAATGTGACTGTCTCCGACAGGAATACGATCCCCCTGGCTCGCAGATCGTCCTGGCGCCAGCTGTGATGGAGACAGGAGGAAGATACCGGTGCGAGGTTTCAGGCGAAAGTCCGCTGTTCCTTACCGTTTCTGAACACGCTGATATGACTGCTGTGGGTAAGCAACATTCTAACTCATTACTAATCGATATTTACCATTGTTTTAGCTCAAAAACTCAGAAACCGCGACGGAACGCGATCCCGCATTTCTGGAAACGCTCCACGATGCGGAATAGTAAAAGCGCTATCTCTCGCTAGTGATGTGAACTAATTTTCATATACCAGGGATCACATAGTCTAATGAATCATTGCTAGATGGCGTTAATCAACACTTAGCTGGGATTGTGTAGTTTGTGTCATATCGATGACACAAACGTATTTCGCAAATGCCTGAGTCTCCTTTCCTTGGCTGTGGGTGCGGTGCTAAAAACTGCAGGTTTCAAATTTGGGCCCTGTCGCAGGTTGTGAAATGTTGTGTCATTATAACGTTTGTTGATGTTTTGAACATGTGCAGACTTGATATCTACACAATGTACTTATAACTTATAAAACTGTAAAGGGTCAAAATAATATTACATCAAATATATTTTGAAAATGTCAATTGAAGGAAACACTTATTGACGATACAATTACAGATATTTTTTTTTTATCTTTGTCTGTCTGTCTGTATGTCTGCCAGTCTATATCTTGAACGCACATCACGCTGAAACTACTGGATGGATTTGAATGAAACATTGCTTAGTTATTACTTACTACTGATTATTATGATGTTTTTTTTTAATAGAATTTACACTGACGGATTGACTTGAACAATATATTCTATAATTATTTTTCATAAATACTAAACAAAGTAAGCTATGATTTTGTAGTAAGGCTTTAAATGAAACTAACCATATGCAAATCTCTTGCCTATAACAATGCCTTACTGAGTAGGACACATCCACAAAGAACATATCCTACACAGCACTTGAGGCATAAAGTTGTTAAGCCTCCCGTGCCCGTAATTTCACCGGCATCCATACCCTTCAAACCGGAACACAGCTTTTTTTTATTGTACGACGGGGAAGCGCTTGGCGCTTAGATAAAGACCTGGTAATAAGTTGAGATAAGGCGAAGGTAGAGGCGCACTTCACCCGGAATCCTCAATAAACTGAGGAACTGGAGCTATCTTACCTCTAAATGCCGGGAACACAACATTTGTTATTAATAATAGTTATTATGGCGACAGAATTAGGTAAGATGGTGGTAGCTAGCCAGGCGGACTTAAACAAAATCCTACCACTAACCAAACCTAGCACAATATAGCTATGCTGCTTGGCGGCGAAATAGTTATTGTGATAGTATTTCCCGGGCCGAGCCCTTTCTCAAAGGGCTCTACTACTCTTCAAAACATTTTCAGATTGCCTAAAATTCAGTGGCCGAGATAAGAAAACCAGTTTTATTTCAGTTGAAATGGTCATGTTCTTGAACTGCGTTCCTATACAATTGGCCATTAACACCACACCTCACGTAGTAGATAAATTGGCCGCAAGCTCACCGGGGCTGTGTTGTGACCGGCGGTCGCGTGGAGTTGATGGATAGAGGCGGCTTATAATCACTGGCGACGCCTGCTTTTGTATATACGTAGGGTTAGCCGCGATCTCACGTGATGGGACCGAAAAAAATTGTCTCCCCGCGACCCTAACCAAAGTTTCCTCACAACAATGATTTAAATATAGGCTCAAAAACTGGCTTATAGAAACCTTTATGGGTAGATGTAGTAGACGGGTAGATACAAGTAGGACATATTTTCATGTAAAAATTATTATTTGAAGGCCAAGCGCTTCTTCGTCGTACAATAAAAAATAAACATTTTCTTTTATTTTATTTGATTATGTAACTTTTGTTTTATGGCCTGTAACTATTATTTTGTTTTTAATAAAATACTATTACCACTATGATCACGACTATCTCGAGGCTTGCCTGGGCATGAATGAGGTCTACAATGGAACGTACCTCTCCAGAAAATGATTTGTTGGCTGAAATGATAGCGAGGAACTTGGAACCTTGGTAAAAATTCAGCTGCGCCTTACAAAAATAAAAATATATAATTGATTTAGCAGTCACAATTAAACTCGCTAGGTCGTCCTTCAACTCTTTCCATTTTTTTGGGCAGGTTCTTGGCCTGATCAATAAGTTATGATAAGGCCGAAGATGGAAGCGCACTTCACCAGGAATCCTCAATAAACTGAGGAGCTGGCTATCTTACCTGTATATGCCGGAACACAACTATTTGAAAATGTTGTTGGCTCTAGAATTATGTAAAATGCTGGTAGCTAGCCCAACAACAAGCACTATATTGTACTCCCTTTGGTATCCAACTCGAAACCTAGGCGATATCGCTATTAGATTCTTATTGTGAAATATATTGTGAAATGAAGTTATAGCATTGTTATTTCCAGTTTTCCCGAAGCAAGGTCCAGTATTATCAGGACTCAAGTCCAAGTACCGTCCACTTGAGAGAGTGAGGGTCAACTGCTCGAGTGGAGGCTCTCACCCACCCACTCAACTGTCCTGGTACCTGAACGGTGAACCGGTTCCTGGTACTCTCATTCAGTACACTGAAAATGGTCTGGTCACCTCGAGCCTCGCCATGGATATTGTGGTTGATATCACGCATTTTGAGAGGAAGGTCTTGAAAGTTAAGGTAAGTTGGGTGTTGTATCATATAGTACGTATGTATTTACAAAAAGTATTCTATCCGTAATCTAGTTCCCATATAAGCTATGCTTAGTTTGGGGCTAGATGGCGCTGTGAAAAATTTATAAAAAAAATAGTTTTCTGATTGGGTAGAAACCTAGTTTTAAATATGGATATAATATTTCTTATACATGTTGTAAGCGTTCCAGCTTTGGATGACCGAAAATCATTTTCTCCAAAAATTTGTGATTTTCTTGATTTTTTTAAATGCAGTTCTTCTTTCCATTGAATTCGTGCCCGTAGCTCTTCAGAATATTTCTTCATAATATACAGGGTGAGTTTTTTTCCAGGGCCAAGTCAGAAACAGTGAGAGTTATCGAAAAGTCAGGTTAGGAGTTACGTGCTCGTTTTAAAAAAAAATATGTTCTGCATTAAAGAAAATCAATATTCTTTTATAGGTTTTCTGGAAAAGTGAGTTTTTGAAAACATTTTTTTTGCATTTATGAGTTCTTCGATTTCTTTGAGTCGTTTGATTAAACAAAATAATGTATGATGACTATGTGCCCAAAGTTGTTGGAACGCTTTAAAAGTTAAAAATTTAGTCATTCAACTTTATGCATTTAGTAAAGGTTGTAGGTTCAGACTATGCGTAAGCTAAGCTATTAAGCTATTAGAATTTATTTATTGATCTCAATTTAGAAGTAGGTACTTTCAGTTTTTGAAGTGAAAACTTATTTAGGCGCGTTGGGCATTTTTTGACTTGGGAAAAACCATTGAACTCGTGACACTGTTACCTACCGATACCTCTTGAAATGAAAAGTTCTTTAAGTGCGTTGGGCATTTTTCACTTCCGTCGGCACTCTCGGATTGACGCTGTTTTTATTATTAATTTCTGCCCACATAATGAAATATAATAATAAAAATGAAATGAAAATGTTTATTATCACAGTAAGGGTTGCACTGCATTGCAAATGAGGGCCACGGTTACAATGACTTGTAATCGTCAGATATAATACAATTCGTAATTAAATTCATCCAGATGGTAAATAACAATAAAATACATAGAAAAAAAATATAGGAATAGAAGTTTGTTTTTAAAGGGACCACGTCATTCATGTAATATAAATTCTTTTTATATTTTATTTACAATTTTTATTCAATAAAAAGTACAATTAAAATAACTATGTACAATAAAATTAAAAAAAATATAAAATTAAATACATTGAAAATATATACTTAACATTACTAAGTGATGTCAAACAAAATAAGCAAAACAAATAGCTATTCAGCGTGGCAATGCAGCCAGTGTCTTGGGCACGCTTCCGTCTGGTACTGGTCTGGAACAGTTGAGTTACCTATAGGCCGTTTGTAACGGTCCTTAGGTAATCTGACTGATTCCTTTGTACTTAGTTAGTTTAATTTATTGAATAAATGTATACTTCTTTAATAATCATTAAATAGAGTTATAAAACAAATTATTTTACAATATAATTATGGTTAGGATGTCAATAGTGTTCACCTTCTAGCTTAAAGTTCTTGTAGTCGTTATTTAGGAATTATTTTATACTATACATTGTTTTGCTCATCAGCAGGTATTTACTTTGGGTATAAAAATGTTGGTGAGCATCAAGTGCATTTAGAGATGCACTTGATGCTTTCAGGGAGTTTGTTGTACAACTTGTGCCCGATGAATTTCGGCAGTTTTTCCGACATGTTTAATCGATGTGTGTCCTGTTCCCCACAGGACACACATCGATTAAACATGTCGATGATGTCCACGGATTTTGAGCGCGTATTAAAAATGCAAAAAAGGGCCATTAGAGTTCTTGCAAACGTCCATTTCAAGGAGACGTGTAGACACCTTTTTCAAGATTTTCAAATACTCACATCTGTATCCGTTCATATATACGAAGCTGTAAAATTTGTTCGATCTAACCTTATAGAATTTAATAAAAGAGAAAATGTACCAACCTATAATTTAAGACATCCTCTCAGGTTAAATACACCTGACATGATGACATTTTAATAGGCATCGGCGTTACTCTTGGCGAATTGGGCTCGTGTTTGTGGCATTGTTGTTGTGGTAATGTTCCGTTTGATATAATTACCTACTCAAATTTACTCAAAAGTGTGGTAATTTTCTGCAGCTTGAAACATTTATTATTGTCTGTCGAAGACTAAGCATAGAAAGCTTATAAGTCTAACTTTGTCTATTGGATTCCAGATGTGCTTATTCAGGGTAGAAGAGTCGAAAAAAAAACTTAACGCAGCAGGCGCGCGCACATCCACTTGGCTGTCGTCTTGATAAATATAATTGCGAAAATGTCCTTTTGTAGGTAACGAGAACAAAACAGCGGTTATACTGATACGTTGGCGTTGTTTTCATGCAATAAACTTTTTGTTTTGATTTTGCACTTAGTATTCAAACTTTCATGATTAGTTAACACAGCAGTAGCTTTTTTCTTTTGTTTTGTTATTATTGTGTGAGGTCCAGTTTTACTGCATGTTGTTGTTTTTATACATACTGTTTGAGTTGGTTCACTAAAAATATTGTTTTGTTTTTTATGTTTTAAGTTGCGCCCACTTTTATTTTGTAGATATCACTACTACTAAGTATTACGTGTTACTGAACGTCTTTCACTCAAAACATTAACGATATAGAATGTAAAACTATTTTTACTACTTAATTAAAAAAACACGGAGCCGATGTTAGCTTGCTAGCGACACCTAGCGACATTTATTGCATATGTTTACTGCTGAGCGTAGGCCTCCAATCGACGCCACAAATAGTGATCTGAGCCGCCTCCATCCATCGACTTCCCGCAACAGCCACAATGTCTTCGGTCCATGGAGTGGGAGTCTGCCTACACTCAGCTTCGTTTGGTCGTGGTCGCCACAATACTTTGATCCCCAGCGGTTATCCGTTCTGCTAGCTATCTGGACTGCCCCCTGGCCACTACTTTTTTCATTTTTATTGTTGATAACCAAGCATTTGACCATCAGTAAGCTACTTGAAAAACAAGTAAAGATGTGTCCTAAGATGGAGCACGCTTGCCTAAAAGGAACCTATTTACTCTTGACTTGAAGACTCCAAGAGTGTACTCTTGCGGGAAAACAGAAAAGGGCAAGGAATTCCATTACTTACCAGTATCTTCTAAATATATATAACTCAAAGGTGACTGACTGACTGACATAGTGATCTATCAACGCACAGCCCAAACCACTGGACGGATCGGGCTGAAATTTGGCATGCAGGTAGATGTTGTGACGTAGGCATCCGCTAAGAAAGGATTTTGTTTAATTCTACCCCCAAGGGGATAAAATAGGGGATGAAAGTTTGTATGAAACTTTGTCAATTTTAAACCGATCGGGCTGAGACTTTGCATGCAAAAAGCTCCTATAACGTAGGCATCCCCTATGAAAGGATTTTGAGATTTTCAGTTAGACTTTTTTAAAACGATTAAAGAAAATCTGAAGGTTAGGAGAAGTTGAAGAATGTACTGTCGTTTTTAAGTTTTGTAGGCCCTAATTTTTTACACACGCTAAACAAAAGTAAAGCCGCAAAAACTATACCTAATTAATAATAATACCTACTTCTTAACGCGAGCGAAGCCACGAGCAAAAGCTAGTTAATGATAAAGCCAGAGGCGGAACGATGTGTTCGGCGCAATGGAACATTTACAAGGTACGGGTTGTAGCGCCGTACGTCTGCTAGTCCGGTGGTGGAAAGGGGATAGAGGGATTAGGTCAAAGATATCATGCGCACACTCGCCGAAGTGGAACTTATATAACACGGACAGCCTGGCAACCCGCCGTCTATATGTTCTAGTAGGCTAATCATCATATATTACTTGATTTACTTTCAGTGCCTTGCTACAATCACACCAATTTACTGGAGGAGCAGTGAAATGACAGCATTCTTGGACAATGGTACTCTTCCCCATGGACATGGCAAAAGAAATACAAACACAAATCCAGTTAAAATTCAAGCAAAATCAGCGGGATCTTTAAAATCTTCACTTCTGATTAATTTGGTGATATTATACAGGATATTGAACTGAGTGAGGTTATAGGAGTGTGAAATAAGTGACTGCTACAGAATTTAATGATATATAAACTCACGCCTGTTTCCCGGAGAAATTATACCTACAACAGATTTAGATACCTACGTTGTGTTTTTTAAGACATAAATGAAAATAGATACCTGGTTGATTATTACTCGCATTTCAATAACTTGGAGTCAGCTTTCAGAGTCTGTATTTCTAATAATAATAATATAATATAAGTTTATTTCAGGTAACGTAAGAATAGTACATGTTTAAATACTAATTCTAATATAAGACCCATATTAATATATACCTTAAAACTAAAACACATACAAAATAGAACTTAAAAAAAGAACTTAAGGCACACGTGATGTCGCCGACGTGTTTCGGTGCGGGGGATCTCGCGACAGGCGACCCTTGAATCGCCGGCACTTCACCCTTTTCGGCCAGAAAATAGGGCTCAGGAAAGTCGAGAGGCGATCCGTAGGAACTCTCACCATAAATGAGCTGAAACTCACATTATGACGAGAGTACAGCTTCTCAACCCTCAACCCCACTCCGGTTTTCTTCTTGACGTACTCCACCGACTTTGCGGTCTTCACGTCGTAGTGGACGCGAGACACGTAGATCTGCGTAGTGGGTACTTCCGCTCGGAATAAGTGGTCTCCGGATGCAGTGCCACATTGCTTCGTGCAAGAAGGCTTCACATTTTTTTCCTCACCACCTTCGTGAAGCCCTCTGCATCACAAGGCTCCTTCCGCGGAGGCCTAGCGGGTGTAGCGCTGCGGACAAGTCCACAGCTCTGCTTCTTCCCCTTTGTTTGAGGGGCTGCAGGGGTGCTGGCCGCTGCAGCTGCGATATCACGTCTCAATCTAATGTGTTGCGATCCTGTATAATGTGTTAATGTCTTCAAGAAGAGAGTTAATAGGCATCTTCTGGGTAGGCTCGCTTCATTGAAAGCCTCATTCTTCCCTGGTCAAAAATAAAGCTTTTAAAAAATGAAAAAAAAAATACAACTGGGAAGCTCTTGGCCTTCATCTCACGAGGTACAAGTTAAGATAACGCCGAAGGTAGAGGCGCATATCAGGTGGAATCCTCAACAGTCTTCGGAACTGGCTTCAAAACGATTTAAAGGCTTCAAAATGATGTAAATTTACTTAAC
The DNA here is from genome assembly GCA_951394065.1 of Venusia cambrica. NCBI lineage: Eukaryota > Metazoa > Arthropoda > Insecta > Lepidoptera > Geometridae > Venusia > Venusia cambrica. The sequence continues at coordinate 2,686,074 of OX596044.1, read as the reverse complement.
TAAAGTCCCACCACTAACCAAACCAAGCACAATATTGTACCCCCCTGGAGAATGATCTCTCTAAAATTAACGGTTGCTAAATCGAATTCAACCTATAATATATCCGAAGAGCAAGTCGTAGCTGCCATATTTGTTTTACTGCCTTGTAATTTATGTCAGAAAATAACTTCGAAAACAACCCGGAGAACAAAACACCACTATCTCTCAGCGATAAAGAGACCTACGATTATTTTAGCGGCATGTGCTTCATTATAACACGTTTAGATAATTATCAGCTGTTGGACAGACATAACGAAGTGTGAGCAGTGATTTCGGGATAAGTGTTATTTATTAAAATGTTGCACAAGACCGCAGCTCTGCGTTCAAAGAGCCATCTGTTGAAAAATGTTGCATACTATTCCAGCACTAAGGTGAGAACTTTCATTTAAAAATTAAAATAATTATTATTTAAAATAGGCCTTACAAATTTTATAATCGAGATGAGAGTGAATGAGGCAAAAGCGAGGCAAGGAGCGTAGCGATTTGAAATTCGCTGGAGATAAAAAAGATACAGGTCATATTTTTACTTCAATATATTTAAATAAAGATGATAGGTTCTTCAGTTTTACGCTAAGTGGACACAACATGTTTTACCAAATGTCTGCGAATGGTGTGCGGGAATTGTACCAAAATATGAAATATTGAACTGTTGCACATCAAATTGATACCTAAAATCATGGTTCCAAATAATCAATAAGTCTAAATTAAGTAAATAAATATGTACCTAGTTAACAAATTACATAAAAAAATATTATGTACCTACCTATTTGTAGATAATATTTTAGATTTTTTGTATTTTTTGGTCCATAATTCAGAATTAGTTGTTAGTTTATTTTAATTAACTTACCTATATAATTCTTAACAACTGAACCTGTCACATATTGAATACTAGCTACTTGCAAAACGTGGGCATGTGTCGAACGTAAGTTTGAACGGGCCTCTGACTACCCCCTAGTACCTAGGTGATCCTCATAACATCCAGTACGCTCTGAGTAGCGATCAGACGTGAATCCTCGACGGAGAAAACGTCTTGAATCTATTTATTTTATAAATCATTCTAAAACAGTTTTAATTGTTTGTGAATAGTTTTTTTTTATATATTCAAATCTTCTTGTTGGTTTTATAGTGAAGTATATAAATGGCAAGTTATTATTAGTTGCGTAGGTACTTGAATTGTATAACTTAGATTATAATATTTGTTTACAGATTGTATACATAACTTAGATAATAATACTTACCTATTTAAATAAACATTTATTAAATAGAATTTTGACCTCGAAACTTGTACCTACAGGCACGGATTAAATTTGCTGAATCCACCCCTGTACTTACATTAAAGGTTGCAAAAGGGGTAAGATTGGTAATAAGATTGATGTTTTGAAAATGTTTTAAAACATGAAATATCATGTTAAATAGGATTAAGACTGCATATTTCAAAATTCGTTAAGATGAAGGGGGCAAAGGATGATCATCAGGTATTTTAAGATAAGAGAGGGTATTCGGAATTTTATTAAAAATGATCTATTCATCGATTGTTATTCACTCAATATGTAATAATCAAATAAATATATTAAATAAAATAACTTACGACAGTTTACTTGTTTTACACGTGACTAAGGACAGTTTACTTGACTTACACGCGACTTAGGACAGTTAAGTTCACTTACACGTGACTAAGGACAGATTACTTCACTTACACGTGACAGTTGAAGCACTTCATTAACTATAGTGGCTTAAATTTTTAACAAGCAAATGTTGTATACGCTCGTCGTGCTTAATATGTTTTCCAAACCTAAATTTTCTCTCCCGTTCTCTTTAACGATATTAGTTGCTAATACCTGTACTGTACCAAGTTATGTCTGGCCACAGCCACTCGAAGATGCTAAATCCGAGAGTTTTCAGGGCGCATTCATGATTTCTTTATTCAAAATCAATATAAATGAAATATCAACTGACTTATACCTACACTTTGTACCGTAAATATTTTTTTATGATACATTTTTTTTATTGTACCACGGGTAAGCTCTAGGCCTTCATCTCAACTGGCGACAAGTGGCTGGCGCTTCCACCTTCAGCCTTATCTGAAGGAGGCGCACTTCACCCGGAATCCTCAACAGTCTGAGGGACTGGCTATCTTATATACCTCTAAATGCCGGAACAATAACGGAAATAGCGGTTAAAATATACCTACTTATATCACCCAAACACGGAACAAACACCTATATTCATCAACCACATGTTTTTCCCGGGTGGGAATCGAATCCACAACCTACAGCGCAGAAGGCAGGTACAAACTGAGCTGTAAGGGCAGTCATCAATTATCTAACAGAGTTTCCGAACCAAGTTCTGATTAATCCTTGAAACGGGTCGTTTCAACCCGCGTGCTTATCGCTTTGGTCGTGACTTGTTGCTGATAATGACCTATTCATGGACATTTGTGTTGAATGAAATAAGACGATATTTATTGCATAATCTATGTATTCACGCAAAATTGTACTATGATACGCCAAAATTTGGCTAATGCACGACATTTTTTTTATTCTACCACGGGGAAGCGCTTGGCCTTCATCTCACCTGGTTACAAGTTAAGATAATACCGTGGAGGCGCACTTCACCCGGAATCCTCAACAAACTGAGGAAACTAGGTATCTGACCTCTACGTGCCGGAACACAACAATTTTAGAATAGTTATTATGGCGACAGAATTAGGTAAGATGTGGTAGCTACACTTATACCAAGTCCTACCACCAACCGACCCATGCACAATATTGTACTCCCCTGGGGATCAAACTCGGGAACGATATGAATGTTGATTTTGGTTTTGTGTACCTACTTACTGCTTTTTTACATTAATGATGACCCACCTACAGGTAAAAAAGAGGAGACCAAAGTACCTACTTAAATAGGTATCGACTAATGGCATGCCTTGGAGACAAGAGCACCTAAAAATACTCTAGGTTTTATTGTACGACGGGGATGCTTGGCCTTCATCCCCCTGGTTTCATGTTTTGCAAAGGTGGAAGCGTACTTTACCCGAAATCTTCAACAAACTGGCTATCTTTCATAACAATTTAGAATTGTTGCTCTGGCGACAGATTCAGGTAAGATGGCAGGCATACATAAAGTCATCTCATCAATTATACTAATCATTAATTTGCACTACCCTGAGGATCGAACCCAGGGGGGTTATTAGTGTAACAAAGCAGTGAATACTTCACTAAACCAAAACCGAAATTCGTGTATTTTTGCATGTCATAGTCACGTTTTAGCTTTGGTTTATTTTAAATCATAATTATGCCGTATTTTTTGGCGTACAGTAAATAATTCATTCATTTATTTATTGAAATGAGAAAAACAGAAAAGTGAAGAGAATTTGCACCAAACTGAAACGGAAACGATAGCACCGGCGATCAGCAAAAGTTGATATAACATGACTAAAAATTTTCAAGCAGGTAGCGCATGGGTCTTACATTTCCGTGGTTCAACTAGTATTATATAATATCTATATTAAACAGAATACAGAAAAATATTTAGTAACAAATCCGCAAAATTTCTTTGAATAAATCAAATCGACACGTGTTTCGCCTCTCCACGAGGCATCCTCAGGAAACATAGTCTTGTTAGCTAATTGATTCAGGCGTTATTTTGCGGAAATCCATTGATCAAAACAAATAATCTGAAAACAGAACGATATTTAGTAACAAATCCGCAATAGTCTTTTTGCTAAGCTGACGAGCCCTCTGTCGACGTGTTGCCGCTCCGCCAGAGTACTTCCAGTTCAGCTATACTTGCGCTCGACTCTACACATCCGTCGCCTTCACGCTTTCAATGCAAACTGATATAACATCTGCGTTTAGAACGGTGTTATATCAGTTAACGGAACAATAGATCGACTGCACACGCTTAATCAGATTATCTAAAAACACACAGAGTATAAACAGAATGCTTTGTGTAGTCCACGCAGGTCATGTACGGCATAGCCTTCATGGACTACACAGAAGTATTCTATAGCCTCCATCATTCGGCATGTGCGTAGTCTATTCCACATACATTAAACACATTCAATCAATCTATTCTCATAGCACAGCTAATATTAAACTACCGTCAACCGGCAAAGCATTCCATATTCAGAAGGGAGTTAAGCAGGGTGACCGCTCACCCGAAAAAATAGGAGATTTTGTTTACGATTTTTGTACGATTTGTACGATTTTTGTTTGAACAAATATTTAGAACACTAATAGTCCAAATCCATAGGCAAGCAAAGGTATTGATGTCTTAGACATACGCCTGACCAACTTACGTTTCGCAGACGACTACTCTTGTTTGCTTTATAAACGGCAGAGCACTGATGAAGCAAACAAGACGACATAACAGAGCAAACATGACAGATTGGTTAGTCAGTCGGGTTAAATCAGGACCGTTAAAAACGATCTTCTGGTAGGTACTGAGGGTAGGGATATAGGTATTCAGGGGTACATACAAAATAAGACTACCAACAAAATTGTACCCTATCCTGTACCGTACCTACAATTAATAGTAGTTCCACTTACCCACTTCTTCAAGTTCTCAAATAACCTATTAAGCTCTGATAAGACGAACTTGTTTTCAGCTCTTTTCGCCCTTGGCAATAGCAGAAAACAATAAGATTAAATTATTTATGTCAATTAGATAACAATTTATTTATCACCATTCGCAAGCCTTATCAGAAGAGAAATTAATAGGTATCTTACAATCACAGGCAGGCCTTTACTAAAAACACGTAATTCTATATAACATTACCTAAATCATTGTCACTACCGAGCACGCCCACTAAAAGTAGGTACAATCGCCTGCAATAATACACTAAGTGAAGTGTATACAAGAATACAAGTGTATACACTACATAGTCAGTATAATGTAGTTAAGTTGTGTAGTTAGTTGTGTATGTAGTTAGTTAAGTTAGTCTTTGTGTTTTTTTTATCCTGTTATATTTATTTCTATATTTTTTATCGTTGTGTTTTGATATGTTTTATGGTTCCTACTTACGAAATGAAACAATTTTATTTTTTTCAAAATGAAGCCACGTCCTGTATATTCTTTAAGAACCTACTTTTTACTAAAGCAATTAATACTGATCTAAAAGATATATACAGAATGAGTTTTTTTTTCAGGGCCACTGAGGCCAAGTCTGAAACCGTGAGAGTTATTGAAAAGTCATGTTAGGAGTTGCGTGCTCAAATTGAAGAAAATCTTTTTTTTTTATAGTAGATTTTTTTAATGCAGAACTTATTTTTTAATCGAGCACGTAACGCCTAATACGACTTTTCGACATTCTGTATATATCTCACTTGAATAGCGAATCAATAATATATCTACCAGCTGTGGATACATTTTCATACGTTGGCGAAGCGCTTGGCCTAATCTGACCTGGTTTCAAGTTGTAATATGACCGAATGTGGAAGCGCACTTCATCCGGAATCCTAATCAGTCCGAGGATCTGGCTATCTTACCTCTAAATGCCAGAATGGACAGAATTAGGTAGTTAGTAGCTAGCCAGGCGGACTTAAACAAAGTCCTACCACAAACCAAACCAAGCACAATATTGTACTCCCGGGGATCGAACCCGGGACCTCTGGATCTGACACCAGTGGGCGAAACACTAGACCACAGAGGCGGTTGGAGTAGTATGTGTATGTTATTATATATTATTGCAGGCGACTGTACTATATACATAACGGTTTGTAGATTAGTTTTACTTCCTTCATTTTGTTATCATCACGTAATCTCACAAAAAACAAATGAATAAATTAACCACATTAATTTTCATGATGTACAATTAGTAAATCTACTATATACGTTTGAATGGGCGAGTCGATAAAATTGTATCTACGCTAATTGTAGCACGTGTGTGTAAGAATCACTTTGGGATTCAGTACAATAAGTAATTCACACTGATAAACTGTTAACAAGCCTCAAAGCTCAGGTGGTAGTACCTAACTCTGCGCTGTAGGTTGTGGGTTTGATTGCCACTCAGGACAAACGTGTGTGTGATGAATATAGATATTTGTTCTGTTTTTGGGTGACTTTTTTTTTTGGGTTTGGGTAGACGACGTACGAATCGAATCAGCTGAGCCATTGAAGTCAACTCTAATGCAAAATGTTAGGCATACAAATTATTAACATAATTTAGCCGCCGAACCTACATCTTTTAGTAGCATAGTAGCAAATAGTATCTACAATACCCACAGCAAAGGGATTGGTTAGGCCGACTAGCATTTGAAACAACTACTATACGTTATGAACAAATATTGGCCAAAACAAATACAATCGTTGGTCCATGATACCAACATCATGATCGTGATGGTTAGATCAGGATCTATTGTAAGTAGTGTTTCTCAAAGATGCATCTGCCTGAGCAGAGTGTAAGCTTGAAGTACGACACGACGCTTGTTCAATTACTGATTTGAAACTGAAATTAGAAACCTACAACAGAGTAAAAACATCCCAAAAAGGTAGCTATGAAACCTTTAAGTTTGAGCAATCGATTTGAAGACACATTTAGTATCATAATAAGTAGGTACTGTTCATTAATTTAATGTGAGATAAAATCAATAATTGAAAACACGAGTAAAGCAGTTATGGGGTTATTGCTTGTTGGGTCAACGTTATTGACATTAGTTAGACCATACATTCTAACACACATCCTCTTAGGCTTAAATAATAAATTTATTCTACGGGTTAGTACAATTTTGTTCGGTGTTGCATGTTTTTAGCTTGACTTTAGATGGTGGTATCCTCGTAGACGTTAAGGTATATTAGTAATTTCTGAAGGCTTACAAATTAAAATTAGTATTATTAATTATTTAGTCAACTCATTCCATGGGATAAGTTTAGAATGGGATCAGCTGTTTAAAGAGCCTTTCCAACGCTGAAGTTTTGATTTCGGCGCGTCATAATACCTTCTCCCATCGTGGTATGTACCCCTAAGAAGTATATTACTGTAGATTTATTCAGATAAATCAACACTTTGGTACTAGGTAGTATAATAATTAGAAAAGCGGTCTAATACCCATACTAGAGGGTTCATGGAACTCTGAACGCATCTTGAAACAAACCTAGCTTTTTATTTGTAAGGTCTCTTATAAGGAAGGTTTATTGTTGTAAATTTATGCGCGGTCTTTGAGGCAGTATGTTTACTCGGGGTATCGAGTATCGCAAACACTATGTTAACACAGGCTGGTAAGTACCATTATGATGATGTGCGTCATAGCGCCAAGTGAAAGATAGTAGAACTTGCCTGGAATATATATTCTACTTTCATTTTGAGCAACGACTTCGTATCATACTCTATTTTGAATGAAAATTCGGAAAATGATCCAATTAAAAATCTGTTGCACTAAGTACCACCAATCAAACGCATGTGGTAAATTTGGCTATACCCAGGTTTTGGGGATAGCCAATATTTCATTTTCATTCAGTGGGCCTCTGTGGAGTATGTATGGTATATGCAAGAGACATCTAATACTCAGCTGTGAATGATGATGATGATGGCGCTCCACTGCAATAAAATATAAAAGGTTGCCCGTTTGCAGAGTGACTTGTCCGAATGCCAGATCATTTTAGTTGTGTTCTCGTCATGCTAGGCTCGATAGATGTGTAACAGCGACTTTAGCCGGAAGACAAATACTCAGAGACCACCCAACCATAGTTCTATTGTGATTTATATTGGAGAGTAGATTTTTAATAACACTACTGGTACATATAATGTACACGTTATGGTAATCATACACAAAAACAATTGTCGGTGACTGAACCGTTCTTGAAGGATGTCAAAACTGGCAAGGCTTAGAATTAATCTTCCGAGATTATACATGGCTACCTTGGCCAGCCTTTATTTAGAATCCGCTGTATTTCTGTATTTCTACCTAAGCAAATTAATGTTTAATTGCAGTCTGAGAACTCACATCCCGAGATTAACATTTCACCGATACAAGGTGATTGAACCAAACGATCGATTAACTTGCTTGCGGAGTAGGTAATCACGTCTACATTCCGATATACAATCAGAAAATTGAATCTCATGTTGCAGTGTTAACGCAATAACAGTGTCAATCCATTCATTAAAAGAAAAAAGTGTTTTGTCCAAAGTCGAAGACATTGTCGTCTCTATGTTTACGCATTTCAGACTGTACGTACAACTATTACTAAATTCATAAAGTTGAATTTATAAATTTTCTATTTTGAAAGTGTTCCAACAACTTTGGGCACATAGTCATTGTACATTATTTTTTTATTATCAAATAAAGAAATTTTTTATTTTTTTTATAAACTCACTTTTCCAGAAAAACTATAAAAAAATCTTACAGAACTTATTTTTTTTAAATCAAGCACGTAACTCCTAACATGAATTTTCGATAACTCTCACGGTTTCAGACTTGGCCTCAGTGGCCCTGAAAAAAACTCACCTGTATACAAGGTGAAACAGAATTTGTGTACTAAGGAGTGGGGGGCTTTTCGGACCAGGAAAAGTATTTGTTGTGGTGGGGAGATAATAGTGAGTTCCCATTTTCAGTTTCCCATACAAATCTTTTTATTTTCCTAATGACAATAAATAGTGACGACCCTATTCCTTTACCGCACTATGCATGTAGGTAGGTAGGTATCAGTTGGTGCAATTGTCTGTGTCAAAGAGTATTAAGGACAGATGAACCAATTTTAGTGAGAACTTGGAGTCATCTCGTGAAAGTAAGTTATCAGATAGAACATACACATTGATAAATTACATAGGCACCTACAGTTACAAAAAGACGATAAATGCGATATTGCGAACAAAAGATTATAGGAACGATTATTTTGTATTTTAGCTAACAGATCAAATTCTTATTGATTTGACAAATTAAACCTGTAGTAATGGATTGTCTCATTAGCAGCCCAGGCTTTTTGACGATTTTCCTCTGTTAGTGAAAGCGCTTTTCGTTCTTTGTGATTGTGACTTTCTGCTATGTTGCCTCATCTGTCTAGAGCTGGATCATTGACGCGAGTTAAGAAACAGCTGATTTTAGGGTAGTCTCAACTCAAAAAACCAGCTGTTGGTGTCAGAACTTTGATCTTCTTTTACCAAAAACTTTGAACCAAAATTCAAAATGTCGTAAAACAAACGTTGTTCCACGAATCAGGTCGGATAACCCCGTGTCGGCGGCATAGTACACATATTCTGTTACAGGTTGTATAGTCATATCTGAAAATGTAGTCATATTTGAATAGAACTTTGATTAATTTATTTTGAGATATTTGTAATGATTTAGATTTGACATTGTTGCCGTACTCCATACTTCCAGCAGAGATTGTAAATGAGATTTAGCTAGGGAATTATAAACAATCATTCGTACTTTACGGCATCCCTCGGATCTACGTAGCGCACCCTTAACTGTATATGTATGTTTCCCGAATAAAAAAAAATACCCCCATTGAACTAGGACCTTTGGGTGTAATAATACCGGTGGGAGAACCACTTTTTTTTTTATTGTACGACGGGGAAGCACTTGGCCTTCATCTCACCTGGTAAACAGTTATGATAAGTCCGAAGGTGGAGGCGCACTTCACCTTGAATCCTCAACAAACTGAGGAACTGCCTATCTTACCTCTGAATGCCGGAACACAACAATTTTAGAATTGTTATTATGGCGACAGAATTAGGTAAGATGGTGGTAGCTAGCCAGGCGGACTTCAACAAAGTCCTACCACCAACCAAACCAAGCACAATATATTTTACTCCCACGGGGGTCGAACCCGGGACCCTCTGGATCTGAAATCGGTGGGTTGAACCACTAGACCACTAAACCTCTAAGGCGGTATTTTTTTCTGGACCAGCTAAAACCGAGAGCAAAAGAGTACAAGTTTCACACAGCCCCATCTAGTTTTGTATAATATTCTTAAACATTCAGAAAGCCTTATTGGATCGAATTCGGAAACTTCCAAAGGAGATTCTGGAAACGCAATTCCGAAAATCCTGAAAAAAAAAAATGCATGAGTATCCGAAACATTCACAGAAGATTATTTTCACAAAGGACTTCAGAGGTAAAGGGTTTCAGAATAGCGTAATAAGGGTAATAATATCCTTGAACATAACTGGTAATGAAATTGGTAATGTACAAAGAACGAAAGTTTCTTAGTACATTACCCGGATGTACGAAGAATATTTTTTCTTTGTACATTACTGGTAATGTAACTCGGTAATGTTCGAGTAACAAGGGGTTTTTCCGTGTATTTGGGAATCGCTACACTGCTTTAGGAAAAACCTCAGTTTGCTGAGGTTTCCGGGTGAAGTGCGCCTCCACCTTCGGCGTTATCTCAACTTGTTACCAGGTGAGATTAAGGCCAAGCGCTTCCCCGTCATAGAACAGTAAAAAAACGAGTGGTTTTTGTTTCAGTCTCGTCCTGTGATCGCCATCCGTCGAGAGGACCAGTCAGTATGGGAGAGACGAGCTCCGTTCTCTCCTTCCAACGTCAAGAGCTTCGTCAGACAAGGAGTCAAGGTCATCGTCCAACCTTCGAATCGTAGAGCATACCCCATGCAGGTAATAAATAAAATAAATAAATTAAACATTTATTAGGTTTTTACTCTACATTACATTACACTATTATTACAGGCTTAACCTAATACAATAGCGTAGTTATCAGATACAGATACCTACAGAGAATTTATTGACAGTTACATGTCAGAAAGAATTACAATAAATACCTTCTATTGCAATAATACTCATATAATTAAATTTAATGAATATAATAATTTTAATAAATGAACTTCACAATTATGGTAATAAATAAAATTCCTTAAGACTAATAAACATTATCAAGTAACCACTTTTTTAATCTAGTTTTAAACGTATCATATTAATAATTAACCGTTAAACAATATAATTTAAATCTAAAAGTATCAAAAATAACAAAAAATTGTCGTCAATTAATCAAGATTGAATTCAATAATAATACAACTCAAATTTCATACACATGAAATAAATAAAGCTGCTTTTGCGAATAAGTTCAGAGAACAATGGAATAGGTAAATCTCATAAATAAATATTACAGGACATTAATTTCACACAACGCCATCTAGCCCCAAACTAAACATAGCTTGTAATATGCGAACCATATTACGGATAAATTAATTTTTTTTTTTTTGTAAATAAATACGAAGTTTATGATACAACACCCAAACACAGAACAAACATCAATATTCATCACACAAATGTTTGTCCTGGGTGGGAATCGAACCCACAACCTACAGCGCAGAAGGCAGAATTACTACCAACTGTGCTATGAGGCTAGTAATGCAGGATATCTCTAGATAGATAGAGCCCATTACCTCCACACACACATACACAGATACACCATCGACAGTCACATCATCACTCGTATACGATATCGACATCGCATTATCAAAAATAACCTAAACAAAGGAGTTGCACTACCCTCCTAAATTTGTCTTATGTGATGATAATTAATAATTACACATACCTTCATCGAAGTAAAGACGGCTATCACAGTAAGTTCGAACTATTTAGGCATTACGGCTTTTACGATAGAGCTTAAATAAATAACTTCAAAAATCACGTTTCTTGTATGGTGTAGTTTGTATGGTTTTGTACTTATACCTTTAAAGATTTTATTATTTTTCAGTATTAAGTATTTGTTATTATAGTGAATTGTTTAGTTGATCTAAGTATTAAATATTACAGGACAGGACATTAATTTTACACAGCGCCATCTAGCCCCAAACTAAGCATAGCTTGTAATATGGGAACTAGATTACGGATAGAATACTTAAATACTTATGTAAATACATACGTATTATATGATACAACACCCAAACACAGAACAAACATCTATATTCATCACACAAATGTTTGTCCTGGGTGGGAATCGAACCCACAGCCTACAGCGCCGAAGGCAGAGTTACTACCAACTGAGCTATGAGGCTTGTCAAAGTATAGTATTGACAATACACACTGTGTGAAAATGTCAAAAACAGTCTACCTTTTACGGTTTATGAGATACAGTCCACAGACAGACAGACGAACGAACGGAAGAACTGCGGAGGCTTTGTAATAGGGTCCTGATGGCACCCTTTGGGTACGGTACCCTAAAAATAGGTACCTATGCTCTGAATAATTTGAAAATTGTCCCTCAGTCGTATGTAAACGCCGGCGCCATTGTCCAAGAGGACATCAGCGAAGCCAATGTCATCTTCGGCGTGAAGCAGACACCCGTGGACCTGCTGATCCCCAGCAAGACCTACTGCTTCTTCTCTCACACCATCAAAGCCCAGGAGGCTAACATGCCTATGCTCGACGCTATCTTGGCGAAGGTTTGCTTATCCTTAATGTACCTACGAAATAAAATAAAATATGAATAAGATGTATTTAACGATATTTATTTCATACTAGTGGGAACGCGAGTTCGATCCCGTCATAAAGAGGGAATTTGTAAAAATTCTATCTTATAACATATCTTCCGAGAAAGAAACTACATTTTATTAAAAGCTACTTTTAATCATGGGACAGCTTTTAAGTTTGCACAAAGCTCAGGTCCGATCTTGTATGGAGTACTGCTGTCATCTCTGGGATGGCTCAGCCAAGTATCTCGAAGCCATGGATTCGATTGAGCGTCGTTCTGCGTGGGCTCAAATTTGATGATTCGCTTGTTAAGGCCAATCTGCAGAGCCTAGAACATAGACGGCGGGTTGTCAGGCTGTCTGTGTTCTATAAATTCCACTTCGGCGAGTGTGCGCACGATATCTTTGAACTAATCCCTCCATCCCCTTTCCACCACCGGGCTAGCAGACGTACGGCTGGATACAACCCGTACCTTAGCAAATGTTCCATTCTGCCAACACATCGTTTCGCCTCTACCATCATCATAAATAGAAAAATATTGCCCTCGTCTGTTTTACCGCACGAGAAAAACCTAGGAGTCTTCAAGTCCAGGGTAAATAGGTTCCTTTTAGGCAAGCGTGCTCCATCTTAGCCCACAACTTTACTTGTTTTTCATGTAGGTAATTAATAAATTAATCAAAATGGGGCCTTTAAATGTTACCAGTACATTTACGTGTGTTAAAATCTGACGTAACATATATATTTTTAAATCTTGGCCTCGAAGCTTGCCTGGTCATAGCCTGGGTAAGAATAAGTCTGAGTGATTGAGCTTTGCCAGAAGCTGGCACTGCTTAGCGGACTTCGGCAGGAGGGTTTCTAATAGATATAAATGTCAAGACTTAAAGCACAATCATAATCCTTTTTATAAGTTTTTTTTTTTTCATACATCGTTTTCATCACAGTCCTCCATCATCCTTTTTTGTTCCTCCTCTCTTTCTATGACTCCTTCGTCCCTTTCGCTCGGTCTCTACATTAACCAAAACCCTCCAGTTTAGGCATAATCACCACGCTTGGCATTTGGATTGGTGTTACGTACTCAGGCGGATGCTGCTGCTCATCCCCTGGTGTATTTTATTCTCTTAGTCGCCTTTTACGACATCCTCAGAAGGAAATGGAGGGGTCATATTCGTTAGCCGGAGCCACCTTGGCGACATACATTCCATTACCATAGTTAATATACATTTATTCAATAAAGTACAATTAAACTAACTATGTACAAAGGAATCAGTCAGATTACCTAAGGACCGTTACAAACGGCCTATAGGTAACTCAACTGTTCCAGACCAGTACCAGACGGAAGCGTGCCCAAGACACTGGCTGCATTGCCACGCTGAATAGCTATGCTAATTCGCTGGCCTAAATAAGAGCCAGCCCTTGGGTCTATGATTAATTAGATCCTATTATCACACTTGAATACCAAACTAATACCCTACCATGATGATAATGTTACCATTTTGAAAATAATTCAAATACCTACATAATAGAGATGGCATCTGTACTTATTTAATGTCTATAGAACATTCGCCTAATCGACTACGAGAAGCTGATGGATGAGAAGGGCAACAGAGTGGTGGCGTTCGGGAAGTATGCTGGTGTCGCTGGCATGGTCAACATCCTTCATGGCCTGGGACTGCGACTCCTGGCTCTTGGACATCATACACCTTTCATGGTAAGTACTAGAGTACTTTCTAGTTACACACTATGATGGCAATAGTCTGACTGCGCACATCCACTGTGGTTCGGTTTAGGGCACTTTCATGGTAAGAGTACTTTCTAGTTACACACTATGATGGCAATTATCTGACTGCGCACATCCACTGTGGTCTAGTGGTTTGGTTTAGGGCATTAAAGTGGCATGGTTTGGTTGCAAGTCCGCCTAGCTACCACTTATATAAATCTGTCTGTAACCAAAAAATAACTATTCTTAATTGTAGTATTCCAGCATTTAGAGGTAAGATAGCTCCTAAGTCTGTTGATTCCGGGGTAAGTTTGCTACCACCCTCCGGCTTTATTGACCTGCATAGTGATTTCCGAACACACGGAATGTTTTCGGATCGGAAACATATTTTTTACGCGGATCCGACTAGAATCTGCTAGATTTCAACGCCATTTATGAAAACCATCTGTGGGAAGCATCAAATTCTAATGTCAAAATATTTAGATTCCGCTCTCGGAATCCCCATCGGAAGCTTCCGAATTCGATCTGATGAGGTTTTCCGAATGTGTTGAAATAGCTATATAGGTGGGATGAGTATAGTGTGGGATTTTAACCGCCTCTGTGGTCTAGTGGTTCAACCCACCGATTTCAGATCCAGAGGTCCTGGGTTCTTTCCCCATCGGGAGTACTATATATTGTGCTTGGGTTGGTTGGTGGTAGGACTTTGTTGAAGTCCGCCTGGCTAGCCAGGCGGACTACCATCATCTTACCTAATTCTGTCGCCATAATAACAATTCTTAAATTGTTGTGTTCCGGCATTCAGAGGTAAGATAGCCAGTTCTTCAGTTTGTTGAGGATTCCGGGTGAAGTGCGCCTCCACCTTCGGCCTTATCTTAACTTGTAACCAGGTGAGATGACGGCCAAGCGCTTCCCCGTCGTACAATAAAAAAAAATGAAGGACCATCGCTTTCTGACGCGGAGCAAGTAAAAGAAGTTTACGGACCAGTGAATGAAAACTCTCAATATTTTTGCCATTCTTAATGGATTCCAGCACATAGGTCCAGCTCACAACTACCGGAGCTCCAGCATGGCGCGCCAGGCGATCCGAGACGCAGGGTACGAGGTGTCTCTAGGCATGATGCCAAAGTCCCTTGGACCACTTACCTTCGTGTTCACAGGATCGGGGAATGTATCACAGGTGTGTTCAAATACAAGTCAAAGTCAAAATGTTTTATTCAGTAAGATTTTCAGGATCATTTTGAAACGTCAAATTCACCGCCTGTTCGGAACCGCGACCAGCGCAAGAAATTCGGGCTGGATACTTTATAATGATCCATTTAATTGTTAGGTTGGTAGATAGAAAATTACTTACTGTTCACTACTATACTACAAAAAAGAAACATGGAGAACAATCAAAATAGTGTAACAATGGGCGATCCTATCGCTTAAAAAGCGAACTCCACCAGGCTACGTGGGCCATTTTCTTAAAACTTGACCCGGTATAAAATATGCCATAAATTTAATTTTGTCACAATGTAGTAGGTTTTTAGGTCATCACCAATAGGAAATACCTGAAATTTATATTAAAAGCGAATTGTTTATAGCTAAGTATCTTTATTATTTTTTTATTAATATTTTTTCATTGGTCCAGGTAGCATGACGCTCCATTCCGAAACCAACTAACTGTGATGATAATAAAACATAGAATATATAAATTTTATGACTTGTATCTAAAAATAATAAACATGCACACAAATTATTTAAGTAACAATAAGTTATTCAAATACTATCTCAATAAACATTTAATAATCAATTTTTTTATCAGTTCCGTTACTCTTCGGAATGTTTTTAACTTATAATTCTTTATATATTCGACATTAAGGCACATAAACGAGATCTTTGAAGATATACTATAAAATAATGGAATTACTTATTCAATACATAACAATCACTATTATAAACCTTTATCACTTTTAGTTAAACATTATTAATCACACAAAATCGTTGTGGGACAGTCACGGAAAGGAATGCCCTGGTCACGTAAAAGAATTGTAAAGGTTACTTTACAATATACACGATTTTTGAGATAAAATCACTATTCTTCCCCAAAACAACGACGGCAAATATAATCAAAGTCGTTCTGACCGCCAGTGCATCGTATGCAATATATTTTTTTACACGCCATGCATTTAACCACGTCGCTTGATCTAAATGACAATTTAATTTTGCATCCGACACACTGCAGTTCACGAGAAACTACAGTTCTTATTGATGGGTTTTTCTTATGTACAATTTTTTTTTTACTGTCAGGTATATTTTGTACTTTTGTAAATTGGCGTTTATTGTCGTATGCAGTAGGTATAAGATGACGCTTTAACGAATTATTTTCTGTTTTGACCCTCCAGTCAAATTTATCCTTTTCCTTTTTAATTTTAATATCGCTACATTTCTTTGTCAAGTCAATCATTTCACCCTGATCTTTTCTCGTAAGAGTTGTAGTATCAGTGCATTCCTTCGTTAAATCAAAGATTAAAGTATCACCATATCCATTCTTCATATTATCATTAGTATAAAACTCGTTATTTTTTTTATTATTAGTCTCACTGCATTCTTTATTTTCATCACTTTCTTTCTGATTTTCATTATTAGTAGCTTCCTTAAAGTTATCAATAATAATGAGATCACGTTCGCTTAAAACTATACCATCGTTCCATTCTTGTTCTGAGAGCTCTGAAATTTTCTTAGTCTTCGCTTTTATTCTACATGTATCCTTTTTTTTGTATTGTTCATATTTTTCGGGGTCTTTTTTTAACTTCTCCCTGTATCTTTTCATTTTTTCTGCTGCCGTGAGAGGCATCTGAAAGAAAATAATACGGTCAAGTGCGAGTCGGACTCGCGAGGAGAGTCTTCCGTCCCACATGTAGACCTACCTAACTTTTGAAGATAGGTACCTACATCCTTTCAAAACGGTGTACCTACCTAATGCATGGAGGGACTGATTATTTATCAATTCCCGTGGAATTGTAAGACTTACGAAGTTTTCTTAGGTTTTCCTATAAAATATAAGTGACGGCCAGTATTCCATATTTTTTTCAAACTTGTAGGGTCAGTTTCTTCGGAGATAGGGGGGGGGGATCATCTATTTTCGTCATATATATCATATTATATTAACGATCGCGATACACATTTAAAAAACACAATTTCCGTTTCCTAACAATCCCCATGCAAAATAACTTCGAAAATTGGAATCTTGTTTAAAAACCAGCGCGCAGCGTCTAATTACAAAAAAGTTCAAAATACAGCTCAGAGAAATCTTACTAATTAATTTGAGATAATTAATAGTAATTTTAATACAGAAAAATATAAAAAACCGCATATTAATCGGATAAGCTATTTTGGAAAAAAAATTAAAGACAATCAAACAGTTATTTAAATTCTAAACATTTTTTTTCGTGCATTTCAATCGTACAATGTAAATTGATTATAATTCATTAAAGTACTTATTTTATAGTTCGCAGGAAGTCAGAGAACGTATAGGTGTAGGCTGATCATGATGATGGTGATTTTGAAAGTGTAAAGTCTCTCTTAGTTTCCATTCCGAAACTTTCTTATTCCGCTTCTACGTTACCATCAATTTGGTTTCGGAAGGGAGGTTTCGGAATGCTGCTCATGCCGAAATATCACTCAATATCTTTGTATTTTTACAACCAAAACGCTCATGCTATGCAGAGCTAGAATTCTAAATAGTCCTTCTCCGTTTATAACTACTGTTATTGAACAAATAATGCCAACTTACCATACATTTTGGTTTCGGAACGCGGAAGTCTTCAATCGTACCACGGCGCTACGTGTTGTTGCGAGGCTCGTTACCGGTTAAATGACAGATCAAAACAAAATGGCAGTAGTTTGATTTGGCTAAAATGTTGCCATAATCCTACAAATAATCCCAAAGTGGTAAATTTTTACATGTGTTGTTAAAATATCATGGTTTCGGAATGGAGATTTCCACTTTCCGTTTTTTGTGTGACTAAATATTTTGTTTAATTATTCGTTATTTTATGACAATTTAAATAAAATAAACATTGCTACATGTGTAGGGAAATGTACATTTAAAAGCTAGTAAATAATATTGCATGCGTTAATAGAAAAAAAAGTTGCAAATTGAATATAAAATTATCAAAGTAGGCATAGGACATGTGAAAACTTGGTATATTAATGTGGTAAATTATTAAAAACATAAAAGTTTCTAAGCCGAGGGTGATGTAAAGCAGTTATTTTTCTACGTGATAGTCATAGAAACATAAATAAAATACTACATCCCTGTCATAAATAGTAACTTTCAAAAAATAATTATTTCAAGTTCTGGGACACTCCTAAACCATCATGTAACGGGTGATTTTTTAAGAGCTTGAGAACTTTTTTAAAAAAAAAAACGCATAAAATTTGCAAAATCTCATCGGTTCTTTATTTGAAACGTTAGATTGGTCCATGACATTTACTTTTTGAAGATAATTTCATTTAAATGTTGACCGCGGCTGCGTCTTAGGTGGTCCATTCGGAAAGTCCAATTTTGGGCAACTTTTTCGAGCATTTCGGCCGGAATAGCCCGAATTTCTTCGGAAATGTTGTCTTCCAAAGCTGGAATAGTTACTGGCTTATTTCTGTAGACTTTAGACTTGACGTAGCCCCACAAAAAATAGTCTAAAGGCGTCAAATCGCATGATCTTGGTGGCCAACTTACCGGTCCATTTCTTGAGATGAATTGTTCTCCGAAGTTTTCCCTCAAAATGGCCATAGAATCGCGAGCTGTGTGGCATGTAGCGCCATCTTGTTGAAACCACATGTCAACCAAGTTCAGTTCTTCCATTTTTGGCAACAAAAAGTTTGTTAGCATCGAACGATAGCGATCGCCATTCACCGTAACGTTGCGTCCAACATCATCTTTGAAAAAATACGGTCCAATGATTCCACCAGCGTACAAACCACACCAAACAGTGCATTTTTCGGGATGCATGGGCAGTTCTTGAACGGCTTCTGGTTGCTCTTCACTCCAAATGCGGCAATTTTGCTTATTTACGTAGCCATTCAACCAGAAATGAGCCTCATCGCTGAACAAAATTTGTCGATAAAAAAGCGGATTTTCTGCCAACTTTTCTAGGGCCCATTCACTGAAAATTCGACGTTGTGGCAGATCGTTCGGCTTCAGTTCTTGCAGGAGCTGTATTTTATACGGTTTTACACCAAGATCTTTACGTAAAATCTTCCATGTGGTCGAATAACACAAACCCAATTGCTGCGAACGGCGACGAATCGACATTTCACGGTCTTCAGCAACACTCTCAGAAACAGACGCAATATTCTCTTCTGTACGCACTGTACGCATTCGTGTGGTTGGTTTAATGTCCAATAAAGTAAACTGAGTGCGAAACTTGGTCACAATCGCATTAATTGTTTGCTCACTTGGTCGATTATGTAGACCATAAATCGGGCGTAAAGCGCGAAACACATTTCGAACCGAACACTGATTTTGGTAATAAAATTCAATGATTTGCAAGCGTTGCTCGTTAGTAAGTCTATTCATGATGAAATGTCAAAGCATACTGAGCAAATACTAATGCATGAAAATCCTAACCTCAAAAAAATCTGAGCAAATACTAATGCATGAAAATCCTAACCTCAAAAAAATCACCCATTACAAGTTTTAAGAAAACGGCCCACGTACGTACTAGATAAAAATAAAAATTAATAGACTCACGACTTTTTCCCCTTCGATGATTAACCTCCGATCACTACTCGGGTGAGCGTAGATCTTATAATGATCACGTACTAGAAGGTAGTCAGAGGCACGTCCAAACTAACGTTCGGCACATGCCCACGGTTTGCAAGTAGCTAGTATTCAATACCATTTTATAATAAGGAAAAGGCAAAACCGAGGGCAAACGTTGGTATGATAATAATAATAGAAAAGTTACAGATGTTATAAAACTTATACTATGGCCCATAGAAATATATAGGTACCTTACAACTATGAAGAAATACAAATATGTCTTAACCTAAGGTACACGTGTTATCGCCGGCGTGTTGCGGTGCGGGGGGTAACAGGACATTATGGTATGTAATGTTTGTCAATGAACACACGAATGTTTTTTGAATGCAATATTTTTATTTCAGGGAAGTCAAGAAATATTCCAAGAGCTACCTCATGAATACGTGCCTCCAGAAATGTTAAGAAAAGTGGCTGAGCACGGAAGTAAGTTAGGGCATGTTAGTTAAAACGTAACCTGAAGGGTTACGTTTTATCACTGTAGTTCATATTATGTAACTCATTACTTACTAGCCCGGGACTTTGTCTCCGTCTTTATGTGAGAATTTCCCATAATCTTTTCTTATTAATTACACCCATACCACGAATGAAAACTACTCAAAACAAAAGGGTTTAATTATTTTGCGCAGAACCCTTATTTTTCTGGATTAAAAGTAGCCTAAGGTAAACCTTATAACATTAGGTTTCTGCCAGTGAAAGTCCTGTCAAAATCGGTCCAGCCATTTCAGAGATTAGTCGTAATAAACAGACAGAATGTCATTTTTATTTATTTATCTTATCTTTCTATAAGTTCCGTATACTTTCACATAGCTTCAGTAAAAAGCTATTATTTGACATAACATACCGACCTATATTTATTTATTTGTATATACTGGGTATAATTGAACGAACTACTTCAAAACTGAAACATTCAGTTTTCGGACATGATTATAAAAAAATTTGGATTGAAAATTCGAACGAAAATCGACCAGTTTTGATTCGTTTTCAATTTTTCTCCAGGATGATACGTTAGGTACCTACGTAAAGTAAAATTGTACCTTCCAAATTATCTAATTTAAAAACGCGGAAGAAAAATAAAAACACAAATAGCTATATACAGGTACAACAATTTTTTTTTTAATCGACCACGTAACTCCTAACATGACTTTTCGATAACTCTCACGGTTTCAGACTTGCCCTCAGTGGCCCTGAAAAAAAACTCGCCTGTATATGTTTTTTTTTATTGGCCATAGTCAAGCGACCACCACATGTAAAACAAGTAAAGATGGGAGAGTGCTGGGAAAGATAAAAATAAGATAAGAATAACGAAGAAAAAATAAGAATAAAAATGATACAAATTACATCCAACAAACTAGGTTGTTGGATAATAAAAAAAAAATACCAACCGTCGATGTCTCCGTCTGAACCGTCTCTGTGGACTGGTTGGTTGGTTGGTAATAGACGTAGATAGATTTAATGATGCCTCCTTATTCAACTTTTTCTGGCACAGGTCCAAACAAAATCTACGGGTGCGAGGTCCGCCGTCGCCACCACCTCGAGAGGAAGAGCGGCGGAGGGTACGACCACGAGGAGTATGAGGAGCACCCGGAGAGATACATCTCCACATTCGCGCAAAAGGTCAGCTCTCATCTGGCTGGTGGTAGGAAATTTGTCCGCCTGGGGAAGCGCTTGGCCTTCATCTCACCTGATTTCAAGCTATGATAGAAGGCTGAAGGTGGAACACGCACTTCACCCGGAATCCTCAACATATTGAGGAACTGGCTATCTTACCTCGAAATGCCGGAACACAAAAAAAAATTTGGTTATGGCGACAGACGTAGGTAAGATGGTGGTAGCTAGCCAGGCGGACTTAAACAAGGCCTACCACCAACCAAAACAAGCACAATATTGCCCACCGGTGTCAGATCTAGAGATCCTGGGTTCGATCCCCAGGGGGAGCAATATCGTGCTTGGTTTGGTTAGTTGTATGATTTTGTTTAAGTCCGCCTGGCTAGCTACCACCATCTTACCTTATTATGTCGCCATACTAACAATTCTAAAATTGTTGTGTTCCGGCGTTTAGACGTAAGATAGCCAGTTCCTCAGTTTGTTGAGTTTTCCGGATGAGGTGCGCCTCCATCTTGCCTTACCATAACTTGCAAATCAGATGAGATTAAGACCAAGCACATTCCAGTCGTAGAAACAATAAAAAAAAAAAATACTTAGCTGTGAGTTCTGTTTCAAATATATTTTATCAGATTGCACCATACACGTCGGTCCTTATCAACGGCATCTACTGGGCCGTGGACAGTCCCAAGCTGCTGACGCTACCTGATGCAAAGCACCTTCTCCTGCCCTCACACACGCCGTGGCTGCCCAAGAGTATTGGCGCTCCAGCGCTACCACACAGGTTAGAACACACTTTGACATTGACACTAACTTGACTTATGACAGTTTAATTTCATTCACTTTCTCCCCGATATCCCACACTCAGGTTTTCGACACAGCATGTCATTTTCTTACAATCTCCTCTATCGGACGTCATCAGCTCTCACACAATCTATCCATCTCTTCGGCCTACCTCTACCCCTAAATATCCATCCACTTATACTACACAGTGTTGAATATGTGTATATGCAACACTCTTCACTTGCAGGATAGGACATTAATTTCACAGTGCGCCATCTAGCCCCAAACTAAGCTTAGCTTGTAATATGGGAACTAGATTCCAGATAGAATACTTAAATACTTAACATGACCATACCATGCTTCTAACCTATCACTTCTCAACATACCAGTCACATGAAAAGTGAGTTTTCGAAAAAAAAAATTGAATTTTTGAGTTCTTTGTTTGATAATAAAAAAAATGATGTGCCCAAAATTGTTGGAACACTTTCAAAAAATCGAATATCGCCGAATGCGAAGATACAGCTTTAGCTTTTGAAAACATAATTACTCATAAATTTCAAAATTAGAATATAGTTGGTTTTATGTCATGGAGCAAATTTCTAATTTCTCCAATTTTGCACTATGACGACTCTACTGTGCAAAACTGGAGAATGAGCGATACTGAAAAATTTTAAGTTCCTATAAAATATTTTTCAAATAATTATTTTCTCTCTGCAACTATACGGTGGGTACTAAACTATTCAAAATGTTCAGATCAAGAGAATATTTCAGTTTTTTTTCTTTACATTCATGCATAGGATATAACACAAAATCAGAACAAACATATTAATAGGGTGTCCGTGCCTTGTCATCAGCTACGTTACCATGAAAAGCGAACGTTTTTTTTTAATCCGATGACGATTAATTTTAATCTAAATATACGCATTCTTTATCTTATCCATTCTCGTTACTACACACATCCATCTCTGCCTTCTGCGCTGTTGGTTGTGGGTTCAATTCCCAGCCAGGATAAACATTTGTGTGATGAAACACCAAAACATGTTTGTTCTGTGTTTTTGGGTGTTGTATCATATTATGGTAAGTATGTATTTACAAAAAAAGGTATTTAAGTATTGTATCCGTAATCTATTTCCCATAATATAAGTTATGCTTTGGGGCTAGATGGCGCTGTATGAAATTAAAGTACTGTAATATTTATTGATTATTTTATGTAAACATTATCATCTGCCGCGAGCACTTTTCTTTCATCAGGTAATTTCGTAGACATATTTTTTTAAATGATTGCGATTAATATGCTTAGTAATCATGAAAACGGGTATTATTTTAACGCGCGTACCTTTCATGTTACCTTTCACGTCTAACTTAACAGTACCGTTGTAATAGGTCAAAACTGTCAGAACATCTAAAGGTATAGTCATCTAAACCACCAAACTAGAGTACCATTGTCATAGTGAAGCTAACGGTTTCGTAGAATCGAGACCCAGGTCTCACGCTGATGAAGACTTATATATCTTTATTCATTAGGATGCTGGCTCTATGCGACATCTCGGCAGACCCTGGCGGCTCCATCGAGTTCATGAACGAGTGCACTACCATTGACACCCCCTTCTGCCTCTATGATGCTGACAGGAACAAGGATACTAAGAGGTGAGTTCGTACAAAGAGGTGCTCAAAGAACTTTACTTCTGTATTTAATCTAATGTATTGTATATATGTATATGTATAGAGAGATTGCGCTATTCAATAAGAGAGCACGGGCGAACTTAATACTACGAAGCATTTTCTTCCAGATAGCCCTTATGTAGAATTGAGAGAGCTGACAGTAAGAATACCTATAAATTTAACAAACCTCACAACTCAGTTCTTAATAACACTGCGGTCGGTTTTGGTTGCGGAAGCGAGTAAACAGAAGTTTTATTTAAGTGGTTTTTCACATATAAATCTTTCAGTTTTTCACAATCTCACATGATTAATTCCTATTACTAGTGTTGGGCGATTCATTGGGGTATTGGTAAGCTTTTACTAACCCATAGTTTTGCTTGTTTGTTGATTTTACTAATTTGACCGTCGGCGCGGCATCATAGTACTTGCTTGAGGTTCTTACACCTCAAACATGGACGTTGAGGCCGTGCCCCCTGCGGGCACGGTGGGGCCTGGGGATCCTCCTGATCCTCCAGACCCTCCCATTATTCCTACGGGGTCTAAAAGATCTTTGGTAGATACTGAAAATCCCACACCTAAGACCATGAAGAGTAATTCGAACCCTGAAGTCCCATCCATCCAGACCTTGTACACCCATCCGTCCATCGTGATTGGGTCGATCAAAACTTACACAAGCCAGGACAAAGGTCCCTATGTTGTCCATGTTTCCCGCTCCGAGCCTGAGCTTGCTGCCGGAACCACAATCAGGCCAATCAAATTTGGTCAGTTCTTGGCCACCCACAAATTCGCCAACATCTGCAGAGAAGGAGTAAAAAGCGTAGGACGAAATAAGGTATCAGTGGAATTTTTATCAAGCAAAGATGCCAACAATTTTATTGTTTCTCCTATCCTTTCCATGTGTAAATACAATGCAATCATACCAACATTCAATGTAACTAGGATGGGGCTTGTCCGTCAGGTCCCCACAGACCTCTCCATGGATGAATTTGCAAAGGACCTATCCATTCCCGCTGGGTGTGGCATTGTCTTGAAAGCACGTCGCTTAAATAGGAAGGTGAATGATGAAGGGAAAATTTCGTGGGTTCCTACCCAATCAGTTGTGGTCACATTCCAGGGACAAAACCTCCCTAAAAAAGTATTCCTGTACTACACCTCTCTACCTGTAGAATTGTACCAGTATCCAACGATTCAATGCCATATGTGCTGTAGATACGGACACACAAAGGTTCAATGCAGGTCGAAACCCAGATGCTTCCGCTGCTCTCAAGAACACACAGCGGACAGCTGCACTATATCTGAGACTGAGGCAGTCTGCTTGCACTGCTCAGGAAAACACTTTGCCACGAGCAGGAGTTGCCCAGAACAAGATAGACAGAAATCAATTAAAAGTGTTATGTCGCAACATAATATCTCATATGAAGAAGCAGCCAAACAATTCCCCAAAGTGACACGCACATATGCTCAAGTGTCCCAAGAATCAAATCCTCAATCTGATCTTTTATCATCCCAAGATTTCATATCTCCAAGTTCTCAGTCCCATAATAAAAAAAAATCATATGTTAAAACAGTTTATGCTACTCCTCATCCAAAAGCCCCTCTAGGAAAATCCTTTGACAGAACAGCCCACAGAGACATGGTCTCTGACCCCTCATCAACACTTTCCAATGGTTGCGCCCTGGGTAATAGTCAGGTCTTCTCTGGCATACCTCAAGGTGATAACATGTTAGATACTCTCATTTCTCTAATAATTAATATAATCCTCATGAATCCTCATCCCCTACCGTCCAACGTTGCCTCAAAACTGACACAATTAGTCGCCTTGACTGGTCATAATGGATCCAGTAGTCCTCCTTCAGTGGAACACCCAGAGCATGCGTCCGAAAAAGCATGATCTGGTTCACTTAATCAATCAATTCTGCCCATCGGTCATAGCCATCTCGGAGACATGGCTAAAGCCTGGTTCCCAGTTTAGGGTCTCAGGCTACTCCTGTTTCCGGGATGACGGGGCTGGTGGGCATAATGGATGCGCCTTACTCGTGAGGCGCACACTCCCCTATTCCCAAATTTCCCTCCCCTCCCTTCCTCCTGGTATCAATGCTGTTGGTATCAGATGTATGGATATCTCTTTCATATCCATCTATATTCCTCATCCTCACTCTTCTAATATCCCTGATATTTCACGCCTTTTGTCATCCATCTCAGCCCCTATGGTGGTGGTTGGTGATTTTAATGGTCACAATACCATCTGGGGTCATAATTTCTCAGATTCATTCGGCCTTTCACTCATGGATAGCTTTGATGAGTTCAATCTTTGCCTCCTAAATGACGGATCACCTACTCGCAGAGTTTACCCCAACCAAAACCCGAAAAGCGCTGTAGATCTATCAGTTTGCTCGCCTTCGCTAGCTCCTCTTACCACATGGAGAACTCTTTCCCATGCATATGG
This sequence comes from Venusia cambrica, assembly GCA_951394065.1. Taxonomy (NCBI): domain Eukaryota; kingdom Metazoa; phylum Arthropoda; class Insecta; order Lepidoptera; family Geometridae; genus Venusia; species Venusia cambrica. Next base: position 2,659,645 of record OX596044.1, on the reverse strand, counting down.
AAGTGACCACTTTCCCATTGTGATCAACATGTATCTTGATCACCCTAATAACACTTCTCCTTTTCGTAACCCCTCCCCCTCACTGAAATACAGAGTCTCTGGAGCTGACTGGGACTCTTATTCTGCCTTCCTTGACCTAATTTTAGAATCCAACTCTTCACCTGTAAATACGGACCCGCTTTCTGCATATAACTCATACATAGATTACATCATTGCAAGCGCCGACCGACACATCCCAAAAAAAAAACCTACAAGAGAATTTAAAATATCTACCCCCTGGTGGGATGCAGAATGTACAGCTGCAGCCTCTAAACGCAAAGAAGCAGAAAAGACGTACAATAACAGTATGACTGAAGCCAACTACATTGCCTACAAAAAGTGTGCTGCCCAATACAAACGTCTATCTTCGAAAAAAAAAAAACAAGGCTGGATTCAATTTTGCCAAAATTTATCTCCCAATACCCCTTCATCTCTTGTATGGAAACAGATTAGAAGATTTAGAAGCTCCTGTAATATAGAGAACTCTTCAGCAAATGACCCTGTGTCATGGATTGAAGCCTTTTCGGATAAACTTGCCCCCCCATCTGTCCCTTTTGTTGACTGCTTTCCTTCCACTCCTTCGTTCCTTCCTTCACATAACTGCTTTGACGCCCCTTTCTCATTCAATGAATTAAAGCTTGTACTCGACGGACTAACCGACTCTTCCCCCGGCATAGACGGTATCCCGTACTCATTTATTATCAACTCATCAGAAAAAGTTAAATCTTTGTATCTAAGCCTTATAAACTCATTTTTTGACAGTGGTATACTACCCGAGCAATGGAAAACACAAATTATAATCCCATTATTGAAAACAGGTAAAGATCCATCTGACCCTAGCAGTAGAAGACCAATCGCCCTGTCATCAGTTATGGCTAAAATAATGGAGCACCTCATAAAAAACCGTTTAGAATGGCTGGTAGAGAACAAATGCATCCTTGGAAGATCCCAATTCGGTTTTAGAAAAGGTATGAGTACCATAGATAGCCTCAGCATATTAACTACGGACATCCAAATTGCCTTTAAAGAAAAAAAATATCTTGTCGGAGTTTTTCTAGACATTGCTTCGGCTTATGATAATGTTCTGCTTCCGGTACTCAGGAATAAGCTTATTCAGCTGAGTGTCCCTGAGAAGCTTGTACGTTTTATTTGTAATTTATTAATGGAGCGTTCCGTTGTAGTTAAGACTCAACAAGGATTTCTCTCCCCCAAGAAAGTCTGGAAAGGCCTACCTCAGGGATCTGTATTAAGCCCACTTCTATATAATCTGTACACCTATGACCTCAATGAATCGGTAGATTCATTCTGCAACATCCTCCAATATGCGGACGACATAGCTCTATACATTCAGAGTAGCTCCCTGGAAGAAGCTTCCTCCAGCCTAAACTCTGCCTTGTCCTATTTAAGCGACTGGTTACGTAACCATGGTTTATCTCTTTCTGCTTCTAAAAGTGCTGTTGTTTTATTTACCAAAAAAAGAATCATCCCTGATATTAACTTGTATATTGATCATGAAATTATTCCCCAGACTAGTAATGTAAAGTTTTTAGGTATCACTTTAGACTCTAAGATGACAGGCATCCATCATCTTGATTCCACATCCCGAAAGTGTGAAAAAAATGTTAACATTCTTCGATCACTTGCGGGTGTTTGGTGGGGATCTCACCCTTTCTCCCAAAAGCTTCTATACAATGCCATAATTAGAAGTCATTTCGATTATGGCTTATTCCTTCTCAATCTCTGCAACAAATCTCGCTTCTACAAGATCGATAAAATTCAATCCAAAAGTCTACGCATTGTTATTGGGGCCATGAAGTCCTCACCTATTAATGCTTTGCAAATTGAGTGTAATGATCCGCCCCTTTACTTGCGTAGACAGTTCCTGTCAGATCGATTTATCTTTAAAATATCTCAGAACTCAAATCACCCTCTCCTTCCCAAATTAGTCCGATTGCGAGATTTGTTTGGCTCACTTGATCCAGATAAATCCCCTTGCATTCTGCGTAGCTTCTTAAAATACACGAATATGCCTAATCCTATTTTTCAATTTCCTACCCTCCCTCTATACATGGTCCCCTATGAAGCTTTAATATTCCAGCCCAATATACTACTATACTTTGGTATTGATAAAGACACTACTAATGCTCGAGAAAAGTTCTATGAAATTACACTCTCAAAATATGATGGCTGGCGCTATATCTTTACCGACGCCTCCAAGCTATCATTGGACAGTAATGTGGGAGCCGCGGTCTGGATACCTTTTACTAATATTAGTTTGAGTTTTAAGTGCCCCCCCACTGCATCGGTATTTACCGGCGAAGCTCTAGCATTATTAGAAGCTATTATGTTTGTGAAATCCCATAATCTGAACCAATCTTTAATATTTTCGGACTCAAAAAGCTCTCTCCAGTCAATACTCTCTAGCCCCTTCCGATCTAAAATCTCTCGAATTCCTCTAATTCTTAAAATTAAACTTTGTCTATTTGAGTGCAAAAATCTTGGAATCAATGTCGTTCTGGCATGGATTCCAGGACACTCGGGGATTCCCGGTAATGAAAAAGCAGACTCTTTCGCCAAATCAGCCACAGAGATGGGTTCACTCGAGTATTTTAAAACGTACTGTCACGACTTATGCCTACTTCCCAAATCATACCTTCATGAATCCTGGACAAATGCATGGAATAATTCTAAATTAATCAAGGGTAAACATTATTCGGACATCCAGCCTGACATTCCTGCCAAACCATGGTTTTTCAAATTTAACAAGTTTAGCAAAGTAGTGACTTCAACTATTTGTCGCCTTAGATTAGGTCATTGTTGCTCACCAGTCTTTTTGGCCAAACTTAGGATTAGGAATAGCTCGCTGTGTGAATGTGGCTTAGATGAGGGAAACGTGAATCACATATTCTTTAATTGCCCTTTAAACCAATCTCTCCACGATATGCTCCCTCCTGATATTCCTCGTCCTACTTCCCTCAAATCCCTCCTTAGCCTAACCTTTTCCCCCCTTATTTGTATATTATGTAAATTTATACATAAAAATAGCATTAAACTGTAAATGTTGTATATAGTCATCACACTCTAACCTCATCGCTTTTATATATTTTTTACTAACAACGTGTGTTTGTGTGTGTTTTTATTTTATAGATTGTAGATTAACCCTCCATTTAAAAAAAAAAAAAAAAAAAGGGAATTAATCATAGTAAGCCTTCAATATTGTTTTCCCACTTTTTCTGTTTACGATACTCACAATACTCGACACTGGCAGAATCGATAAAACGGTTGCACGCCATATCAAAGAAGTTGAAGTTAATAACACTGCCTCCTGCGGCGGAGGTTGTTTGTGTGATGAATATATTCATGACACAAACAACCAAAGAACAAACATATAAATGTTTGATCTGTGTGTTTTGTATGATGAGTAGGTATGTATGTGTTTACAAAAACAAAGAATTTGTCCTGACAAATTTAGAATACAAATACCGACTTGTTTTTTTTTTTCAGGACATGGTTGTAATTTAGAGACATTATAATTATGCGATGATGCATAAAACCCTTATTGTATATATCTAGCCTATATAATAGTTTCAGCACTCGAGGTACCAATTCTCTTTACATAAAGGCTTATCTTGTATTGTAGCCTTACGATAACTGCACAGATCAACAATTTTGACATTGAAATATGAACATGAGTGTTGATATTTCAATGTCATCATTATTATCAGGCACAAGATAAAGGTACTGTAGCGCTCGACCCCTCCAACTCATCCCTTGATTTTGCTTCCGTCTGTGTCACTCTACATACACTCTACATATATAACAAGCCTCACAGCTCAGTTGGTAGTAGCTCTGCCTTCTGCGCTGTAGGTTGTGGGTTCGATTCCCACCCAGGACAAACATTTATGTGATGAATGTAGATGTTTGTTCTGTGTTTGGGTGTTGTATTGCATGATAAGTATGTATTTAAAAAATAAAAATGTATTTATGTATTCTATCCGTAATCTAGTTCCCATATTACAAGCTATGCTTAGTTTGGGACTAGATGGCGCTGTGTGAAATTAATGTCCTGTAATATTTAATATTTATTTAATATTTAATATTATATACAATCTACATAATTATTTCCTGCGATCTCCAATCCGCCTGCGAAGCTTGGTGATTATAGCTAAATTTACCAGATTTGGACAGCAGTGGATACTAATGGGCTGTGGATGATGATGAGGGGGAGGTAATTGACATTACATTGCATTAGAACATAATGGTGTTTGAACTGATACCTTTGGGTATCTTAGGGGTAGAGGCTACCCTCTACCCCAAGAACTACTACTAGTAACCAAGAGATACCTCTACGGGTTCTCTCTTGGTTACTCGACTATGACTAGAACATTCGTTACTCAGCAAGTAACAGATAACATCATTTGACTGGGGTTTACCGCCGCAATGTTCTAGTGGTTCGTCGACCGGCATCGTATCTAGAGGGCATGGGCTCGATCCCCTGGCTGTCGAAAATTGTGTTCGGTTTGGTTGGTGGTAGGGCTTGCTTCAAGTCCACCCACCTGACTAGCTAGTAGCTAACACCATCTTACCTGAGTGTGACACCACATTAGGGATCGTAATACGGAGAATCGTATAAGTTTAAGTTTAAGTTTAATACATTTATTCATAAAAAGACAAATGTCACTTACTTATGAACAGTATGATCTTAGGTAACAATATACAGTGGGTAGGTATGTCGTCGACTAAACGTATCTAACGCAATTATTTCATAAGCAAAGAGTGGTCTTGCATAATATGTGTAGAGAGTTTAGATTTAAATGCGTTAAATGCGTGTACATTTTTTATTTCAGAGGGTAGATTGTTGTAAAGCTTTGCGCCTTCAAAGGTAATAATTTGTTTGCCATAGTTCGTCCGAGGTCTAGGTAAAACAAGATAGCTGGCTCGTCGCATACTTCGCTTTGTTATTTCGGATCTTTTTACGAATGATATGTTAGTATGAATAGTTTTGTTTAATATTTTTCTGACTAAGATGCATGTATTGTATTTGTACAACTGTTTTAAGTTCATTAGTTTATGAATAGAATCGTATAACTCTTTTCAGTTTCAAAGGACCGGGTGTGCTAGTATGCTCGATCGACAATATGCCCACACAGCTGCCCAGGGAGTCCACCGACTTCTTTGGAGACCTGCTGTTCCCATACGCTGAGGATATCTTGAAGTCTGATGCTTCAAAGCCTTTGGAGCAGCATGAATTTAAACCAGTTGTGAAGGGGGTAAGATAGAGTACCTAAACTTTAATAGTCTCGAATTTGCAAGAGGCTAAAGTCTTATTGCGACTACCTCTCGATTGGTCTAGGCATAACGCGAATCAGTCAGACTACGTTTTTGGCACACCCGGACAGAAGGGTTTTTAACTAATTTGTTATTTCTTTAATTATTAATAAATGAATATTTGGCTGTTTATTTAAATACACCGCCTCTGTGGTCTAGTGGTTCAACCCAAAGATTTCAGGTCCCGGGTCAGATCTCCAGGGAAGTATAATTTTGTGCTTGGTTTGATTGGTGTCAGGACTTTGTTTAAGTCCGCCTGGCTAGCTACCACCATTATATCTAATTCTGTCGCCATAAAAACAATTCTAAAAATTATTGTGTTCCGGCATATAGAGGTAAGATAGCCAGTTCCTCAGCTTGTTGAGATTTCTGGGTGAAGTGCGGCTCCACCTTCGGCCTTATCTCAACTTGTAACCAGGTGAGTTGACCAAGTGCTTACCCATCGTACAATAAAATGAGATAAAGCAGATTTACTTACCTATACTGATTGTTTTATTATTTTTGAAATCGGTGTTGTTGTTTGTCACAAAGTAAATACGCATTACCTAGATACAGGATATTGACTGAAGATAAGGATGTTCTTATCAAAAGTAAAATAAACAGTAGGTACGACTCTTCCAAAGCAAACTCAACGCTTGCAACGTGTCATCGTCAAATCAACTTGTATAATGTAAGTTGGACTTTGTTTTTGCAGGCCATCATTACAAGCAACGGAAAGCTAACGCCATCTTTCGAATATATCAACGAACTACGACAAAGCAATACGTGAGTGATCTTACGTATATTCATAATCACCATATATGTCTATGTCCAACGCTGAACATAGGCCTGTCCCAATCGACGCCTCTATACAAGCCGCCTCCATTTCTGAACTCCCCTGCGACCGCCATAATGTTTTCGGTGTATGAGGTATTCCCACACTCCGTTTCGCGTTCAATGTAGGTCACCATGAGATAAACTTTTCTCCCCATCGGTTATTGGTGGTGAAAGCTAAGTGACCAGCCACTAAAGTTTGCTAATTCTTCAGAGTTATGCCAGTAGCTTCGGTTCTCTGAAGGATATCGATGTATTTTAATCAGATAAGTAAAGATAATTAATTCACTTGAACCTTTTCATGTTTGGAGTCTAAAATAACATTATTTCGCTATTTTGGCTGATTTAGAAGTTGTTGAATTTGACAGTAAATTGGGCAATATCATTGAACTCGATTCTGGAATGTTTTATTTCAGCCATTTTTTGAATGATTCGTTACTGAGGTAGTGTTTTCCATACCTTTCAGTCGTGTAATTTAATAGTATATTTTTATATATTTGTCTAGCTAGACAAATCAGCTAAAGCGATGAGTGAAGAGCGAAAGATGCGGAGTACGTAATTAGATTGTTAGTTTTTTTGTACCAAGAAGCACTTTGCTTTTTTAATTCACTTTGTTTGCGGACAAAACACATTTTGGACTGACCCAAAGCCCTCTTTATTTACTTAACGGTATGTCTAGTGCAAGCTTTCCACTTGCTTCATACCTGCTCGAACGCGTTTGCCTTTACCACGATTTGTATGAAAAAACATACCTATTCACAATTCACGGTGAGCAAACGCGAATCGAGTGAACTTGGATTGCAACTCGCATTAATCAGCATCTAATATGCTTCCAGGCGTTCAAGGCACAAAGTTGAAGGAAACGATCAGCAGCGTCAGATTGTGATATTGGGCAGTGGGTCCGTGTCTGCGCCAGTAGTTGAGTACCTAGCCAGGGATAAGAATATTGCTGTAACAGTTGGTAAGTCTTTTTTTAAACAGAACAGAAAGTACAGATGTGGTGCAACTTTTTAATCTTAACCGCCTATGTGGTCTAGTGGTACGCCCATCGGTGTCAATCCAGAGGTCCTTGGTTCGATCCCCGGGGATAACAAAAATGTGCTTGGTTAATATGTTTAGTTGGTGGTAGGAATTTGTTTAAACTGCCTAGCTACCAACACCTTGCCTAAGTTTGTCTCCATAACAACAATTGCAAATTGTTGGGGTCTTACATAACTTGAAATAGAAACCCTGATTCCCTTTTTTTGCAGGGCGGAATATAATTCGTTCACATTCACAATCTTTTTCTTTTCATTCCTTTTTTTTCGATCCTAAGGTGATGCAACATTGCCACGTACGACTCCACAATTCATCTGATTTTGATTCATAAGATGTTTTAAATTTTTATTTTCGTGTCCCAGCATCAGCTTCAAAGGAGGAAGCAGATGCGCTAGCCGAGAAATACGGAGTGAAAACAGAATACCTCGACGCGAATGACGAAGGTGCCTTAAAGATCCTGGCCTCCAAAGCCCGGCTAGTGATCTCCTTGCTGCCATATGACTTGCACGGAGCAGTGGCCAGGGCCTGTCTGCAAGCTGGCTCGCATTTGGTCACAGCATCTTATGTCAGGCCTGAAGTACAGGAATTGCATCAAGCGTAAGATACCTTTAGTTATTTACGGAAATATGTTTGTTTATGAAATAAGCGTCGTCTAAAAAGTTTTTCTAGTAATTGTAAGGCCGTCGGTGGAAGCGCGCTTCGCCCGGAATCCTCATCAGTGTATGCAACTGGCTATCTTACCTCTAAATGTCGGAATACAACAATTTTAGAATTGTTTTTAAGTGTCGTGATCATTCTGTCACAACTGCTAACAAAACCAGTGAGATTCTTGTTCGAGTAGATCACTAGGAGGTAGATTGTCATTATTCTGTTATCATGGTAATTTTCTTTAGAGCCAAAGATGCCGGAATAACCTTCCTAAACGAAGTTGGCCTGGACCCTGGAATTGATCACCTTCTGGCATTGGAGTGCATTCACAACATTCAGAACCACGGTGGCAGGATTGATTCTTTCGTCTCATATTGTGGAGGTAAGCGAAGCATTGCAATATTACCTATAGGTAATGAATGTCAAAAGTGTCCAATGTTTTGAAACAAACCTACCAACAGACACGTCAGACATTTTGGTAACAGTGATAAAACTTTATCGTAGGTACACAAAAAACATCCAATAATACAAACACTATGTATCACAGTGTATAAGTACAATGAGCCTTATCGTTAAAAGCGATTTCATCCAGGCAACCTCAAAAGAAAAACAGACAGTTCTAAGTTTAACGATTTACAAAATACGCTTGTAAAATGTCAAGGGTCGCACCGATTAAAACTTTGCTATGCTCATTAGTGAAATATATGTGTGATAAAGACAAAGAAAACCTAATACCTAATGGATACTTTAGACATTTTTTGAAACTGGAGGAGAAGTTAAACAAGGCGGCTGGTCAACTTGCGCAGTGGTTCCACGCTTAGGTCTAAACCCAAAAAAGACTCATTATATGCATTTCGCACTGTCCGGACGTAAAATGAGACCGCTGAAGGTATGTATACACGGGACCATCCTCATACAAGCGGAGACCACTACCTTTCTGGGCTTCGAACTGGACGCTGGACTCACATGGGCTTAACACATTGACAAATTATGTGGCAGAATTGGTAGCGCTTGCTACGCCCTCTGGCGAGTGGCTCGTGTGGTACCACCAGAGGTAGCGCGAACATGCTATTTCGCCACTGTACACTCCCTGGTGCAGTACGGTGCGGAACTGTGGGGCCGCGCTGCCGGGTGGGAGCGTGTCTTCCAAATGCAATTTCTGTGAAACCGCACTTCCAGAGTCTGGATGTGCGGTTTCACAGAAACATCTAGCATCTAGCGTCTGGAATCCAGACGCTAGGAATCCTCAAGCTACCTTGTGTCGTAATATACCAAGTAGCTATTTATGTGAAAACACATCTATCCGAGTTTACTTCACATAGAGAAACGCACAATTATAATACCCGTAATGCGAGTAAACTAGAAGCTGTAACCCACTCTCTAATTAAATCCAGTAAACTGACCCACATCATGGGTCCTACTGTTTTTAACAATCTTCCAAACTCAATAAAATCCGCCGACAGTCTATCAGCTTTTAAATATAAATTAAAACAATAGCTTATCGCGCAGGTATTCTATTCGTATGATGAATTTATAGTTTGTAGTAAAAAATGAATTTAAATTATTATTACTATGTATCTGACTAAGTTAATTACCTACTCGTAGTGTGTTGTTGCATATACCCTATTTAGGGTAGATAGGTACCTACGTAACTGATAAAAACTTATTTTTTTTTTATTTTTTATAATGTAATTATGTACCTACCATGTCTACTATTATCATTATTATTTACTGAACTGTATAAATGTATACCAATAAATACTTATGACTTATATATATATATATATATATAGAATCAGTTCCTCAGTTTGTAGAGGATTCCGGGTGAAGTGCGCCTCCACATTCGGCCTTATCTCAACTTGTAACCAGGCGTGATGAAGGCCAAGCGCTTCCCGGACTTACAATAAAAAAAAATCTGAATTGTAATATTTAAACGGTTTCAGGTCTTCCTGCCCCTGAATACAGCGACAACGCCTTGAGGTACAAGTTCTCGTGGAACCCTCGAGGAGTTCTTCTCAATACTATCTCGGCTGCCAAATATTTAAGCAAAGGACAGGTAAGAACCACAAAAAAAGTCTAAAACTTCAAAAATATTTTTTTATTTCGGCCAGATAACTGAAAATTTTAAAAAATACTAGCCCAAGTTTCTTGCCTTTCAAAATTTAAAAGGGATCCAAAAAAAGTCTCAACGAATACAAAAAAATGACTTTGACTTGACTACATACCTATTTTTTTTTTTTTTTTTTGCCTTGAAATGTTGGTCAAAACTCTCATTGTGGCAAGTTTGCACTTAGCCGTTCCATCAAGTATGTTATGATTTGTTCAGTTCTATTGGACTTATGCTTAATATCGGTTATCACAGATTGTGGAAGTATTAAGTGGAGGAGAGCTGATGTCAGTGGCCCGCGACTTGGACTTCCTGCCCGGGTTTGCTTTTGAAGGATTCCCGAACAGAGACAGCACGATATACTCCTCTCTATACGGCATTGATGACGCACAAACCATGTTCAGAGGCACTCTCAGATACAAAGGTAAGCTGCGGAGAATTTGCGCTTCTATACATTTTATTGATACAATCCATTTTGATCGAGGCAAATAAAGCCTCGATGTACGACAAGAAAGCGCTGTCTGAAGAACTGGCTATCATACCTTTAAATGACGAGACACAACAATTTATTAAAATTGTTGTCGCCATAACAACAATTTATTAAAATTGTCCATCACAAAGTGGATAATTAATGATTTAGCTATAACAACAATTTATTAAAATTGTTGTAAATCTATAACAACAATTTATTAAAATTGTTTTATATATAACAACAATTTATTAAAATTGTTTTATATATAACAACAATTTATTAAAATTGTTGTTATGGCGACAGAATTAGGTAAGATGGTGGTAGCTAGCTAGGCTTACTTAAGCAAAGTCCTATCACCAACCAAACCAAGCACAATATTGTAATCCCCTGGAGATCGAACCCGGGATCTCATGATCTGATATCGGTGGGTTGAACTACAAGGCCTCAGATGCGGTTAGAAAGGTAGTTTAACTGTAGTGGGTCACTCAAACCGAGTGGCCGTGGCAGTCGCTTTAAGAATCGACCCTTCAACTCAGCCTATGGGTGTCGTAAAAGCAGCAAAGGGATCTCACCAGAAGAAGGAAACAGCTTCCTTCTGTGTATTATCTAAACATTTACTGCGCTCACCAATCTGCGAGCCAAGCGTGGTGATAGTGGCAAAACCCTCCAGCTTTGGAGGAGGCTCTGTGTAGCATTGGACACTAACGGGCTGTTGATGTGATGTGATGTGAAATTGGTCAAATCTTGATCTCGAGGTTTTGTGAGGATGAGGTCTTCGATGGAGCGAGCTTTCCCAGAAGCTGCATATTGAAGGTACTTGCACCCCCTCAAACCCATCTACCGATGGGACAGTATACTGCTTTATTTCAATTTCAAATTCAAGCTTACAAATAAAATGACAGTACGGAAAAAGCCTCACAGCTGTTGATAGTAGCTCTGCCTTCTGATCTGTAGGTTGTGGATTAAATTCCCATCCAGAAGAAATAATTGTGTGATTAATATTGATGTTTGGGTGTCGTATTGTATGATAAGCGTGTTTTTACAACAACAAAAAAGTATTCAAGTATCCGTATCCGGGTAGTTCCCATATTACAAGCTTTGCTTAGTTTGGGACTAGATAGCGCTGAGTAAATTAAAAATGTCTTGTTATTTCTCATCAGTTATGATCTAGACTAGACTATGTCAAGGACTTTTTTTTAAATCATTTATATTTAATCATTTAAATACAATGTTGTGTCAGCCTCATAGGATCCGACACCAAGTGAACAATAAACAATACAAACAACCAACCTAACCTAAAACACAAACAAAATAGTTTTATAAATTCTAAGTAGTTGTGATAGGTACCACAACTACTTAGAATTTATAAAACTAGTATATATATATAGTACATATATATATATATATATATATATATATAGGTAGGTACCTGGACTTGTGTAGGTTCTGTAAGTATAAAGTCAATTGGGTAGACCACAAACCTAGGAGATAGAAACTATTGCGAATGCAATAACATTACAATGCAATTTCAGGCTTTGCTGAAACCATAAAGGCAATGCAACTGTTCGGTCTAGTAGACCCCATTCCCCACCCTTCACTGCACCCAGATGGACCCACTCTCACTTGGGTAAGTCTAAAATGTGAAAAAGAGAGAGAGAGAGAGACGAAAATTGCAATAATTATGGCGGTTCTAGTTTTGTTTTTGTACAACGGGTAAGCACTTAGCCTTCATCTCACCTGATTATAAGTTGAGATAAGGCCGAAGGTGGAGGCGCACTTCACCCGGAATCCTCAACAAATAATAAATGCCCGAACACATTTTTTTTTATAATTGTTATTATGGCGACAGAATTAGGTGAGATGGTTTTAAAATGTACTAGTTAAATGTAACTATTTTGTAAATGCGTTTTTTTTTTCAATGGATTTCTCGTATAAGATCGTAAATTTGGTTGGTATTGTAACGGCTCTAAGTAGGTAGGTCCTCTGTAATAGGTAGTTTTACAAATAATAATCGAGTATTAGTAGTTTATTGAATGGAACATGTAAATTTATTTTATAGAAAAGTTGAGTTACATAGACCGTTTGTGACGATCATTTGTAACCCGACTGCTTCTTTTGTACATAGTTTGTTTAGTCGTACATATTCTCTGAATAAATAGTTATTATTAACTAATAATAAAGTAATGTCGCACTATTATCTCCACATTCAATTATGTTCGCAAAAAAACATTTGCCGCACTGCGCAAATGGTAAACTTAGAAAAACTTTGCGCAAGTGCATTGCGTAGGTCAGCTGGTAATGAATATACGAATACTTTTATATACGTTATGTGCTTTTAGCGTCAATTCGCGTGTGAACTCCTGGGTCTGATGGACACTTCCATCTTCTACGAGAATCTCAAGACGCGTCTGGCGGAGCGCATCGGCATCGCGGGGGCGCAGGCCTTGGAGTCCCTAGGGCTCCTCGACCAGAGTGACATTGTCAAGTGCAACACTCCACTTGACACCATCAGCCATTATCTGAGCAGCCGATTGCGGTTAGGTAAGCACACAAACTACAATGTAAATTAATTTATTGGCACCGTCTTTATTAATTCATTTATTTATGTATTAAAAAGGAAAACCAACAGCACATATATAATATAGAAACATAATTAGAATACAGAAAGCCAATAAGAGGTTTTCACGATTAGATATAGAATAAGTAAAATCAAAAGTGTGATAATAGGTACTAGATACAGATACGCAGCAATACAGTACAGTACAGTATACAAAATGAAAAAAAAACGTAAATCAAAAAATAATCTTCATCAACATATCAGCCTACACACTTCCACTGCTGAACATATGCCTTCCCAAATCGAACAAATTGCGACACTGAGCCTCATTCATCCATCGACTCCCCTCCTGTCATGTGACATAATAAAGTAAGGAAATAGAAATGGTAGGTTAAGTAACTCACTCAAATAATCGTAAGTAATAAACAGTCTAAATTAAATTGTAACGGAAGTGCCTTGTCTAAAAGATACAAAATGTGCGTGAGCGTTTATGTTTTTTGTGGGGAATCGTAGCTCCGTAGCGGCGCTACGCAAGAGCTACGAAGCGTAGTCTAATACGCTTCGTAGCACTTGCGTAGCGCCCAAAGGTTTCACACCTTTAGATTATTTACGAACGCCTTTTTTTGGTGCATCACTGGCTCATAGGTCAGCTTTTTATAAAGGGCTAAACAAATATAAATGTGTGATGTATGTTGTCAAGATTAAATAGGAAATGATTGATATGGCCGCCGATTGTAAACTTATTTCTAGGACGTTAATGTCTGTATCTGTTATTCCGTAGTGATTTACGGCTTATAAATGGTACTTTTCATCACTTTATTTTGATATTGTCGTAAATTAAAGGAACGAATTTGTTCCCGCAGTGCAATCTAGCCACAATAAACCTTAGTATGGCGATCACCAATCCGCCAGCCGCGTTTGGTAATTATGTTAATTTCTCCATATAGAATTCTTTGAGATACCAGAGTACCTAGTGCGAGCTGCAATCGATTTGCGTTAGCTCACCGTGAATGGTGAATAGGTATTATTTTTCATTCAACTCGTCGCGTTCGAGCCGGTATCGAGCAAGTATTAAACTCGCATTAGACACTCAGGCTGCTAAGGCATTTACGAGCTGTAATGTTAGTTATTAGGTACTGAAAGTGTTTCAATCCAAGTTTCCACCAATTAATTTTTTCCCGACTACATCAGGAAGGTTATGTTTTTCGAGAGTATGTATGTTCTATTTCATTGTATCCCTCTGCAGACTAGTTTGCAGAGCTAAAAAGTATTGTAATTCAGTCAAATTAATAAGATCTAATGGCGTTGTGTAAAATTAATGTACTGTAATATTTATTATTTATTCATCAATAAGTCAAAAAATCTAATAATATGTTTTAGTTCCTCTAAATTGTGAGAATGCAAATAAAGTAAAATGTTTTATGGCATGGGTATCTATTTGGATTAAAGGAACATCACAGTGCGCAATCTCCTGGGCATACTTGCCAAAGTAGGTACATTCTGTAAACAATCTGACAAACACACAATCTTGCGACGATGATTAGCTGTCGAGCCTTGGCAAGGTACTCCAATAATGATAATATTAGCTGAGTGGCATCCGATATGACTTGTTCTAGAAAACGGCGAGACGGACTTCGTAGTGTTACGTCACGAGCTGGGCGTGACGTGGAGTGATGGGAAGAGGGAGCGCCGGGAGGTGACGATGGCGGTCCGAGGGGACCCCGCCTCCCACACAGCCATGGCTCGGACCGTGGGACTGCCTACTGCCATCGCTGCGAAGATGGTTCTAGATGGTAACTTTAATAGTTTTAACTCGGTGCTTTCTCTTTTCCGCTTTGTTCAACGTAAAGTTCAACTGGTAAACGAATTATTCCAATTAAATCTACTTTTTGTTATTATAAAGTTGAACTTTCTGGACTTTATTAACTCTTGCTTACAACAAAGCCATACTGCATATGCGTAGGTCATAGCAACAATGAACATAAACATATTAAAATTTCGCGAATCTTTTTTCTTATTTTTTTATACGACGGGGAAGCGCTTGGTCTTCATTTGGTTACAAGTTAAAGTAAGGCCGATGGTTGAGGCGCACTTTACCCGGAATACCCAAGAAACTGAGGGACTGGCTATTTTACCTCTAAATGCCGGAACACAACAATTTGAGAATTGTTGTTATGACGATAGAATTAGGTAAGATGTTGGATTTAAACAAAGTCCACCAACCAAACCGAGCGCAATATTGTACTCCCCGTGGGGATTGAACGCGGGACCTCTGGATCTGACATCGGTAGGCGAACCACTACACCACAGAGGTGGTTAAAAACCCACTTTTTCTCAGCTTAAAGTTCAACTTACTTATACCACTACTTACTTATACCACTACTTACTTATATCATACGATATAAGTATTATTTACCTACGTTTAGTTCCTATATTACAAGCTTTTCTTAGCTTGGGACTAGTCTGCAGAGTGAAATTTACGTCTTGTAGTATTTATTTATTTAAATCAGCACAATCAATTAAATCAAAACCTACAACCAAGGTAGACCTACAACCAACAGAGCTTTGAAGCTGTGTGGCCGCACAGTTAAAAGTGTAAGCGTTTGCAAAATCCCGTATTTCTAAATTCCAGGTGAGATCCAGGACCGAGGTGTAGTGCTTCCCTTCTCCCCAATAGTCTACAAATCCCTGCTCTCGAGACTCAGGGCCGACGGCATCACAGCCAGAGAGACTACTCGGCCACTCAACTAAGTGAATCATGGACAAAACAATTTGATATAAGCCAAGTGTCATAACTTGAATTTCAACTTTCCATATGCTGAGCAGGTCTCGAGAATATGTATTGGTGTATATTATACGGATAGATAGATAATTAAATTAACTATGAGACAGAATTGTGCAAGAATTATGTTATTTTTATGTGTATAAGGATTTTAAAGCGCAGGCCACGTCGCGATCCATGCTATTAAATCATATTGTATATTATTATATTGAATGAAATGAAAAATTATACACATGGACCCCGATTCTACTAAACGAATCGCTTCACAATGACAATGGCATCATCACAGAATGGATACTAGAATACCAAAAGGCAGTCCATCCATTGTTATAGTGAAGCGATTGGTTTAGTAGGATCGGACCCCTGATTAATAAAACTGGATAACTTAAAAAAAATACAACGGTAAAATGTATAGCTTAGAAAAAAAATCTTCCAGGCATTATTTTATGGCTAAAGAGGTGGTTGGTTATCTTTTGTGTGAGTGACAACGACCAACATAATGACCTAAATTAATAAGATGCGTAAGTCAATAGACATAGTTGTTACTTTTTGTCGTACTTAGGAATCTCGAGCTTATTTCTGCTTTACGATAAGTACAAAAATACACTGTTATTTAGCTAGCTTAGCTCACGTCGCTTAATTTAATAATAAGATCACGTTAAACTTTGCCTTGTAAATATTTCTGATCGTGTGGTAAAGAAAGGAATGTTGAACAAATGAATGAAATTATAACATACATATTGAGAAATTTAATAAAAACAATATCGAAACAAATCTCTTATTTTTTTACTTGCAGGTATCAATCACCTTAAGATCTGTAGAAGTCATATGTGTTTGATGTGTCATCAAATAAACTTTTTATCAAGGACCTCTTTCACATGCCAAAATAAGTAATGACAGGAAAAAAGTAATAATTCAAGACAACATCCAATGATGCAAATACTGCTACGAAATGTCACCTGGAAAAAAAAGGTGTGACATGTTTTGTCATTCTAGTATAATTTTTTTGCTAACCTAAAATGTTTTATCAAATGACTTGATTTTGATATTTTGAGATTATTTTTTACCATATTTTTATATAAATTTATTGAGCTAAATCTCGATTGTTATCGTGACACTGTGCGTTTTAAAAATACGGGGTTTTTTTGATGCGCGTTTATTTTGGTAATGATGAATTGGCGTTAAAGACGTGCTGAAATGGAAAACGACCCCTACAGCACAGTAAGTACGGTCTCCAAAGGCCCAGCATGCAGCCATTGTACGGGTTCAGAAAAAAACATCTAGATTATACTATTTTAGAGAATCCGTGGTACATGACGTTTTAGAATCAATTGTAAACATGTCACGGTTACTGCAAAGAAGCTACTAATCTGGTAATGTTTATGAAAGTAACAAAGCTCGGAGAACTAGCTTACAGGTGGTTTAAAGCTGCGACTCGTTACGCAGAAAATACTCGCTGCTATTCTACTTCAGGGTCTCTTGCTGCCTGAAATACAACAAAAAAGTTGTCACAGCATGTTTGATGAACAAAAAACGGAGTGTTCGTTCAACGAAACTAGTTACAATGTTTGCGGACGGAAAACATCCCCCGCATTCGCTAATGAGGAGCTCGATATAGCTTATTTCTCTAGTTAAGTGAGTTGAACTTTGTTTTACATTAGCACAGGCACCGGAAGTTGCAGAAGACAGAATAATCAATCAAAAACATGTTGGGTCAACAATATTGCAAAATTCAGGCAACAGGAGGCCCGGCTTTTGGCTAAACCTTAGGTGTCCGTTCGTAGAATCAATAAAATACCCTATTAGTGTGAAATCGCATTATTTTTCGAGGTTCTATCTTTTAAAGTTTTTCTAAATTGTTGTGTTCCGGTCTTTAGATGTAAAATAGCCAGTTCCTTAGACTGCTGAGGATTTTGGGTGAAGGACACTTGCACCTTCGGCCTTATCATGACTTGAAACCATGCAGGTGAGATGAAGGCTTAGCCTTCATCTCTTGCCCGTCGTGAAATAAAAATAAAAGAATATAATTCGTGATCCTTCAGGAGGCTACAACTAGTCAGGTTCAGTTATAAACCAGCTCATCGTAGGCCCCTGTGGGTCTACTGTGAAGCCATGTTTACAGGTCGTAGATCGAGCTCATCTTTGTTTGTACACTTCATCAGGGAAGTTCATTCACAACTTTGTTGTAGTTTCTTCGATTAGAATTTCAGACGCAACAGACGCTATCACCATCCCCACGTGGTTGATATTCCTCTTAATAGACCAGCAAAAGCTTTGAATCGTCTTATAGCGTCTGTGCTTTCGCTGTGTCCCTAATGTCTTCAAGAGAGTTGATAGGCTCTTCTTCCTCTGGCTATGCTCGCTTCATAATTGACTCCATCCTTAGCAAGTTTAAAGGGCAATAGCTGATCCATTCTAGAGTAAGTTTTTTTTTTTTTTATTGTATTTTGTCTTTCATCTCACCAGATTTTTCAAGTTATGATTAGGCCCAAGGTGGAAGCATACTTCACCCGGAATCCCCAAAAAACTAAGGAACTGGCTATCTTTCCTTTAATTTTTTTATTGACTTTTGATAGCCAAGCGTTTGACCACCAGCTTACTTGAAAAACAAGAAAAGAAAAAATGACGGAACACAACAATTTTAAGCAAGCCAGGCGGACTTAAAGTTATATCACCAACGAAACCAAGCAAAATATTGTACTCTACTTGGGATCGAGCCCGAGACCTCTGGATCTGACACCGGTGGGCTGACCACAAGACCACAGAGGCGTGACTGCCTCTGTGGTATTAGGTCCGGTGGTTTTTGTGAGGCAGATAGCAGTGGCAGTGGTAGAGATTGTGTGATGAAGAGAAGGTAGTGGTATTGACTTGGGGGGGGGATTGTCTGAACAGACGGCGGGTCGGGAGACAGGTCGGTGCATGTCGGTGGCGGCGATGCAGGCGTTGCACCGGCTGCGCGAGTGCCGGCTGCTGTGCGACGCCGTCGTCCGCTCGGACGACGGCGCCGCCTTTCCCGTTCATCGCGCCATTCTTTCCGCCTGCAGTCCTTACTTCCTGTAAGTACAAACAATCATAGCTTTACCATGAATAGGTAACTGCGGTACAGAGTCCTAATAGCTTCATGATGAGGAGAACTGCGTTACAAAGAATCCTAGCTTCGCCATGAAAAGGTAACTGCGGTACAAAGAATCCTAGGTTAACCATGAAAAGGTAACTGCGGTACAAAGAATCTTAGCTTCACCATGAAAAGGTAACTGCGGTTCAAAGAATCCTAGGTTCACCATGAAAAAGTAACTGCGGTACAAAGAATCCTAGCTTCACCATGAAAAGGTAACTGCGGTACAAATAATCCTAGCTTCACCATTAGTACCTATGTTTCGTTAATTAGTTTATATACTGTATATTTAGCTGTTGATTTTCCAATTACTTAATAAGTATCTATGTAACTGCAGTTTATGATAGTTCAAGTCTCACCATAAGTAGATTACTGCAGTACACATCTAGAATTATGTGTACTGTAGTCATCATGCAGGCATCACTAGGAGTAGGTAGGTAACTGCAGTAGGTATAAATAATCAACCAGATTCTTTGTAAAGCAGTTACCTAATTGGCTACGTGTTACACCAACACTCGTGTGTGACAGAAAATTCATGTCGCGTCACCACAGTTGCTACGCGAGCTGTGACTGTGATACGCATGCGATATTTGGCGGCATGTATCATAGCCCGCAGATGTAATAGATTTTTTAATTTCAGGGCATTATTTACAACAACATTACACTCCCGGGAGCAAAGTGATGTGCATATATCGGGGGTGCGTTCGGAAATCTTGCTACTTCTGATTGAATATGCTTACCTTCGCCGCATAGACGTGACTGACACCAATGTCCACGAGTTGCTGATGACGGCCGATTATCTGGCCTTCCTCGGCGTGTTGCAACTTTGCTGCGACCATCTCAGGGTATCGCTGAATCCAAAAAACTGCTTGGGGATCATGATGTTTGCCAGGTGATTCACTTTAAAACTGGTTGGGTGCTGAGAGAAAGCTGATCTATGAAGGTGTGCTCTTCGTGAGGGCTTTACAGCACCCAACGAGTTATATTTCTCAAACATTTTTTAACAATTTTCGTAATAAGTTCACCATCTAAGGCTTTTGTTAATTTTGATTAGAACACAATATTTTGATATGATAAAACGGGTATTTTTGTTTTACCTATAGGTACTTATCCCGACGTTTCAGCGGTGTCACACCAGCCGTGGTCGTGGTCAGACTGGAGCTTACGGTATCTCCACCGTTTAGAATTTTAACAACTGGTGCAACCCCGCCGAAACGTCGCGGTAAATATAGGTGAAATTCAATAAATACCCGTTTCTTCGTATCAAAATAATGTGTATTTTATTGTAGACATGAAAATTACAGACGCGTTTTTTGCTACAAACTGGAGGCAGATTCCCGAAGATACTTGCTGAGATATTTCGTAACGGTAGCGACGCAAAGCGATGAGTTCCTCCATCTGCAGCTTGATGAGTTAAATTCTATAATTCTGGAAGACGAGCTGAACGTTAAAAGCGAGGAGGCGGTATGGGAAGCTGTCCTCCGCTGGGTCAACTATGATGCCGACATTCGCTGGCAGCACACTGTGAAGCTAATGGGCAGCATTCGCCTCGGCCTCCTCGATACCCAGGTAAAGAATCCTACATACACGACATATGTTCTAAGACTAGGTGCTTTGATCTTAAACCTATTATTTCTTATTTAGTTTTTCCTAGAAAACGTCAAGGATCATCCGTATGTCACTGGGAATGAGGGTTCACGTCCAATAATCATAGAAACGTTGAAGTTCCTCTATGATTTGGAGATGATTGCACAGCGGGACGGGGAAGTGGCTACACCGGAAATCGCTAGACCACGCGTCCCGCATGAGGTAACTATTGAGTGTCCAATATCTTGTTACTTGAACATTAAAAAATGTTTGAACAAGCAGCCTATTATAATTTCAGGTTCTTTTCGCCATCGGAGGCTGGAGTGGTGGCTCGCCGACGGCTTTTATCGAAACATACGACACCAGAGCCGACCGCTGGATCAAAGTACGTTTTCGTACATATACCAATCACCTCTAATCCTCTAACCATAAAATTCTCTCCATTTTTTCGACAAGGAGCGCGTGGCCTTCATCCATCCAAAGGTTGTATTTTTTTATTCTACGATGGTGAAACACTTGGCCTTAATTTTACCTGAAGTCAAGTAATGATAAGGCCGAAGGTGGAAGAGCATTTCACCCGGAATCCTCAACACCTAAGGAGAATCCTCAACACCTAAGGAACTCTAAACGCCGGAACATCGTAATTTGAATTGTTATTGTAGCGTCATATTTTAATGAGATTAATGTCTAGCTAGCCAGGCGGACTTAAAACTACAACCATTCTTAAAACAAGCCCGACCATCAACCAAACCGAGCACAAATTTGTACCCCAGGGATCGAACCACTAGACCACAAATCCAGATCTGAAGAAATTCTTATGTTTAGTCCCTTCTAAGTTGTAACAAATGGCGATCTTACCCATTGGACATACATTTTTAAGTTGTCCGGTTCTATTTATAAGGTGTACAATACATTATTTTTATTAATGAACTCTATGAATGCATGAATCCGGAGATATAAGGGAATATAAATGAATGAACGATTCCCCATACACAAATATAAATTTCCATATTGCTGTCAATTCGCTAAATGAGCTTTTCACCAGGTAGAAGAAGTGGATCCAGCTGGACCTCGGGCGTATCACGGAACAGCCGTGCTTGGTTACTGCATCTACGTTATTGGAGGCTTTGATGGCATGGACTACTTCAACTCGTGCCGCTGCTTTGATGCTGTCACCAAATGCTGGCGAGAGGTGACCTAGACTAGAATAATGTCCAGATTTATATTTTTTTTTCTTGGGCAAGTTTATGCACGATTCTTTTTTTAGATTATATTCTTTCATATTCCGTAATCTAGTTCCCATATTACAAAGCTATGCTTAGTTTAGGCCTCATTGCCTATTCGATTGGGCGACTTAGGTGTACGCAAAATTTCTAGTGTTGCTTTGCCAGCGTTCTTGTCTTCCGTCTATAGTACACATTCTTTGGTTGAGAAAATTCTAACACCATCAATTTCGGCTGTTCCAGGCAATATACTCAAAATTTCTTATCTTGACGAGGCTCGAAATGCTTGGCATAGTGCTTGTCCTAATACCGATCCCCCAAAACACCTTTCGGCACAACGGCAGTGGGACGGGCCTCTGTGCGAGTTGACACGGAATTATCTATTACATACGTGCTCAACCTCCACAGATCGTGCTCGTCTCTTAGCTGTTTCAAAATGGGAATCAGGTCTTTGGCTGCAAGCACATCCATCTTACAATACCGGTACACTTATGGATCCTGTAACTTTCCGTATTGCCACTTGTCTTCGGTTGGGTGCAAGATGCTGCGCCTCTCACCAGTGCCGGTGCGGTGCGGCCGTAGATCAATTTGGTTTTCACGGACTTTCATGTG
Organism: Venusia cambrica; assembly: GCA_951394065.1. NCBI lineage: Eukaryota > Metazoa > Arthropoda > Insecta > Lepidoptera > Geometridae > Venusia > Venusia cambrica. The sequence continues at coordinate 2,637,324 of OX596044.1, read as the reverse complement.
CAAGGTCTGCCGGCAGGATTTCGCGCCACGCTAGTCTCAATGACATTATCCGTCGAGCGTTTACCAGTGTCAATGTGCCAGCCGTTCTTTAACCGAATGGTCTGTTACGTGATGATGGTAAGCGGCCCGACGGTATGACTCTTGTCCCTTGGGAAATGGGTAGGCCTTTGGTGTGGGACGCTACCTGCGTCGACACCCTAGCGCCATCTCATCTGCCTGGGACATCAGTTAGGGCTGGTGCGGCGGCTGATTCGGCCGAGGATCACAAAAGGCGCAAATATAGTGGTCTCGACAGAGCTTACCTATTTGAGCCTTTTGGGGTGGAGACCTTGGGTCCGTGGGGAGCCGGCGCCCTCCGGGTTTTCAAAAATATTGCGGGGCTTTTGATTGAGGCGACACGTGACCCAAGGGCTGGCTCTTATTTAGGCCAGCGAATTAGCATAGCTATTCAGCGTGGCAATGCAGCCAGTGTCTTGGGAACGCTTCCGTCTGGTACTGGTCTGGAACAGTTGAGTTACCTATAGGCCGTTTGTAACGGTCCTTAGGTAATCTGACTGATTCCTTTGTACATAGTTAGTTTAATTGTACTTTTTATAGAATAAATATACTACCTTCTTAAAAAAAGTTTAGGGCTAGATGGCGCTGTGTGAAATGAATGTCCTGTAAAAAAAAAATTGTGACAATATATTGGTGACAATGTAGAATTTGTTTTTTTTAATACTTTTAAACGCACGAGACTTAATTGCCGTCATCCTGCGGGCATTTGCCGAAATCCTTTCGTATTGCACTCCTATATCACGAAAGGAAGCTTACTCTTTAAAATTTAAGCTAATATTGGGTTTGATTTTTTTTTGCGCGGGGAACCTTTTTAAGTTACTCGGTATAAATATCAGCTGTCTACTAGTAAAAGTCTTGTCAATATCGATCCAGCCGTTTCGAAGATTTGCCGGAACTTTAAAATGGATTGTAAATCAATGTATCTATCGTTTATGATTTTCGTGTATAAATTCAGTTCAATGCTGTCAATTTGACATTAAAATGCGATTTTATACCTTTGTATAGAATATGTATAGATTATGGAAAACTACCAAGCGTATGAAGCGCTTGAAGAGCAACAATTTTTTTTTATAGATTAGTTTTCATTACATGTTTGTGGAAGCTTATATTCCCCACGTATTTTTTTAGTTTAGCCACAAGTTTTAATCCATTGATGGGAACTAATATAAGCCCCAAGTTTTTTCCTTAGTTTAGATACATTTCTCATCTTCCCTTTCTTTTTAGGTAGCTCCAATGAACGCTCGACGTTGCTATGTGTCGGTTGCAGTACTCGGGGAGACTATATACGCAATGGGTGGGTATGACGGGCACCATCGACAAAACACTGCCGAGAGGTTCAACCACCGCACCAATCAATGGTCCCTCGTCGCCCCAATGAATGCTCAGAGGTCGGACGCTAGTGCTGCCTCGCTTGACAGTAAGTTGTCAAACTCCTGCCATCAATCAAACTTGTAGACTGTCATAGAATTGAATTATAATTTACTCGTAGCAAAATCACCGTAACGTTATGTATACAAAATACAAAAAAACGCATACAAAAATACTACGAAAAGGCCCCATTACTTAGAATGGTTGTCCGGAGGCAGACGCTGGTCTTCCGTAAGTGGCGTCCCTTGTTGCGGACGTGAATGCAAAGAATGGATTAACATTAATAATCATTAAAAATTGTGATTGTAAAATTGTTATATCCTCTTCATCCTGAAGAGTTTTACTCTAGTTTCGAACCATGATTTAGTAGTAATAAAGGTGACATTGCTGTGCGCTCAACCGCGGCGCTTATGACCACTAGATGGTAGAAATATGCGCGAATTTTATTTTTTTACGTTACAACAAATAATAATTTTGAAAATCTAAAAACACAGACCGTCTGCTGTATACTGTGTTTATTCACTGTACAAAGTTTCAAGTCCTAATTGAGCGTATTTATTGAATGGCGAAATTTAGATTTTTCCTTACTTTTGAGGTAACACCCTAAAAATACCCAAATCGCTTCAAGTGTGCCTATAATATTCGAAGAGTTTCCTCGATTTCTCCTGCATCCCATCATCTGATCCTGACCTGATGACGGTGGGACCACCAGTGACCAAGATTCCGACGAATTTAAATAAATAAATTATTCAATAAAAAGTACAATTAAACTAACTATGTACAAAGGAATCAGTCAGATTACCTAAGGACCGTTACAAACGGCCTATAGGTAACTCAACTAATAAATAAATAAATTTACAAGACATTAATTTTACACAGCGCTATCTAGCCAAACTAAGCATAGCTTGTAATATGGGAACTAGATTACGGATAGAATACTTAGATACTTTTGTGAATACATATACGTACTATTATGATACAACACCCAAACACAGAACAAACATCTATATTCATCACACAAATGTTTGCCCACAAACACACAGCCTACAGCGCAGAAGGCAGAGCTACTACCAACTGAGCTATAAGGCTTGTGAATTGAGAATCTCCTCCTTTTTTTGAAGTCGATTAAAAATATATTACGATTGTGCATTTTGATATTTCCACAGACAAGATCTACATAACCGGTGGCTTCAACGGGCAGGAGTGCATGAACAGCGTGGAGGTGTACGACCCGGACTCGAACCTGTGGACCACGCTAGCACCCATGCGGTCTCGACGTTCTGGCGTTTCCTGCATCGCCTACCACAACAAGGTATCTAGGTAAATCTAGATAAAAATAATCGTTATTTATTTTTATCCATCGGTTAGTTTTAAAAGGATAACTAAGTTTTTTTTTAAATAACTTTTGAAACTATCACGGATATGAACATCACATATTGACAATGTTTTGTTGGTGACCGAGTTATCGGTTATTTCCGGAAAGTCAAAGTCAAAATGTTTAAGATGTTTTAGAATCATTTTGAAACATCAAATCTGCCGCCTGCTCGGAATCACGTATACAATTTTGATCATTTTGAAACGTTTAATCTACCGCCTGTTCGGAATCACGTATACAGTTTTGATAATTTTGAAACGTCAAATCTACAGTATTTGGTCAGCAAGTAAAATCATTAGAAAAGAAAAAAAGACGCTGGAAATGCATTGCGCGTTTGTAATCAAATTCGGATTTATGCTGATACTTATAAAAAAAACTGTGCCTTGTCAAGTAGTGACAATGAATGTAGTACAGTCACTTCAGGCAATATTGTATCGGACGCTAAATATGTGATAAAAAGTCAACAAAACATTGTTACAATAAGCATGTTTTATTGCACATCACCGTTGTACAATAATGAAATACAGTTTTTACCCTACCCTCAAAATCCCGTCAAAAATTTATGAAAGCATGTGAAAATTTCATCCTTTGGAAAAATGCAAGAAGAACGTGGTTGTGGTTTTATTTAAAAGAGTTTGTGTAATCTAAAAAACCTACAACTCTGGAGTATATATTCAACCTAATATAAGGATTAAAATAAAAAAGCACTTCTGACTTATAACAGTAGCTCGTTTCGCTCCCTAGTCTAATCTACTGTTTTTGCCTTAAAATGGCATTTTAGACCATTTTAGACGCTAGACTTTTAATGACACACTTTTCGATCAAGAGAAGTGCTTTTTTCCGGTAAATGTATTAAACCTGTTTGGTAAGATACACCATATAAATAAATGTATGATGGTTCTTATCATAGATGAGAATCACCAATAATGACTGCTGGGGAGAATCGATAGTATCAAAAACGAAATGATTAACAAGCTCGATATTAATATTTTTTATGAATGAGTTTATATAGAGGTAGATATGGACTGCATGAAGTGGTTTATTCTGGTTGGAACTAAATTTATGGTATCTGATTGTTGAAAACGTGACTAACGTGTGAATTATAAAATTTTCCAGAGCAGGAAGTCAAATGAGCATAAATAAATAACATTTACCTACTCAGATGCAATCATTATTTGCATCAACAACTCTTCTGATGCTGATATAATTTTTGTCCTTGGATCAATCAGAGGGCATGTAATATTTTTTTTTTCTAAAAAGCTTGCCAATTTCCTAGTTAAAGCATTTTTTTTTATGATGGGTTGACCTGCTGACCTCTATGCTGCCTGGGCAAGGATTTACGATGGAGCGAGCCGTCCTAGAAAATGCCCATTATCTCTCTATCGGGTCGTACGTAACGGATAATGGAAATTGAAATTATTTTGAGACCAAAAATCGGGTATTTATCTCGATGCTTTGGCGGGTTCTAGTGCGCTAGCAGCTTATTCAAAATGTTTTCAGGGCTTAATAAATGGTTTTTGGTAGACCTTCGGCCATTTGTTCGAAATGGAATATCAGTCAAATGGGAATGAATTAGCTGTGCGCCTGAAATGTGCCTGAAATATTATGGACGGTGACGGCGGTAACGTCATAAAGCTCAAAAAGGTGGCTCAAGATATTGAGCCTGGCATTGGCATGATGCTCTACACTAAAGAGAGTTCGGACCCTGCGTACCACAGGGTCTAGTGCGGCAAGCTGGTATTTTTGTGAACCATCCTAAAGGTGGCAGCTATACCCCATACAAGAAATTTCTTCATGCTTAGAAGTATCGCCCAGCTTATTGGCCGCCGCTTGGTCTTTAGACTAGTGGTGCAACAGTTGACATTAAAATAGTTGGGTTGGTACTAAGTTTTAACCGCCTCTGAGGTCTACTGGTTCGCCTACTGGTGTCTGATCCATAGGTTCGATCCCAAGGGGAGAACGATATTGGGTAAGTCCGATAGGCTACCAACCTCTTGCCTAGTTCTGTCGCCATAACAACGATCCAAAATTGTGTTCCGGCATTAAAGGTTAGATAGTTCCTCAGCCAGTTGAGGACTCCCGGTGAAGTGCTTCTACCTTCGGCTATAACCTGAAACCAGATGAGATGAAGGCCAAGCGCTTCCCCGTCATACAGTAAAATATATACGGGGTAATTTTTTTCCAGGCCCACTGAGGCCAAGTCTGAAACCGTGAGAGTTATAAAAAAGTCATGTTAGGAGTTACGTGCTCGATTTAAAAAAAAAAAAGTTCTGCATTAAAGAAAATCATTTTTTTATAGTTTTTCTGGAAAAGTGAGTTTTTTTTGCATATTTGAGTCCTTTGTATGATATAAATAAGATAATGTGTGCTGACTATGTCCCCAAAGTGGTTGGAACACTTTCAAAATTGAAAATTTATAAATTCAACTTTATGAATTTGGTGAGGTTGTACGTAAAGACTGAAATGCGTAAGCGAAGCTATTAAATACACACACGTAACTCCCAACATGACTTTTCGATAACACTCACGGTTTCAGACTTGGCCTGAGTGGCCCAGGAAAAAAACTCAGCCTGTATACATGTGCTATGTTTTTTATAATGTTAAATCATCCACAGATATACGTGATCGGCGGATTCAACGGCATCTCCCGAATGTGCAGTGGCGAAGTGTACGACCCGATGGCCAACACCTGGTCGCCAGTACCCGACATGTACAACCCTCGCAGCAACTTCGCCATCGAGGTGATCGACGACATGATCTTCGCGATCGGAGGCTTCAACGGCGTCACCACCATCTACCACGTGGAGTGCTACGACGAAAGGACCAACGAATGGTGAGTGTACTTTTCATTTTATATTTTGAACCTGTCTGTGGTCTAGTGCGGCTAGCTGGGTATTTATCTGAACCATCCCAAGGGACGCAGCAATACTCGATACATGAACGTACTTTTGAAGTCAAACGCTGCCCTTAAATTGCCTAATTTAGGATATACAGATGCTCAGCTTCTTGGCCGCTTGAATTTTAGACTGGTGTTGCAAAAATTGGCATTGAAATAGTTGAGTGGGTACCGAGATTTAACCGCCTCTGTGGTCTAGAGGTTTGCCTACCGGTGTCAGATCCAGAGATCCCAGGTTCAATATCCAGGGGAGTACAATATTGTGCTTGGTTTGGTTGGTGGTAGGACTTTTTTTCAAGTCCGCCTGGGTTAGGTAAGACCATCATACTTAATTCTGGCGCCATAACAACAATTGTTGTGTTCCGGCGCGACATTTAGAGGTAAGATAGCCAGTTCCTCCGTTTGTTCAGGGTTCCCGGTGATCAGTTTGTTGAGGATTGGACGTTGAGTAGGATCTTCGTCTTCATCATAACTTGAAAATCAGATGAGATGAAGGCCGAGCAAGTCCCCGTCGTTAAATAGAAAAACACTGGCCTCACGGTTCAGTTGGTGTAGCTCTGCCTTCCGCGCTGTAACTTGTCGGTTCGATCCTCACCAGGGACAAACATTTTAAAGTATAATACCAATTATTTGTGATACTATAATTATAAATAAGGGTATTTTTCGACCGGATAAAGTTAAAATTAAAAAGAAGGTGGAGGCGCGCTTCACCCGGAATCCTCAACAGTCTGAGGAACTGGCTATCTTTCATCTAAATGCCGGAACACAACAATTTTAGAATTGTTGTTATGGCTACAGAATAAGTGGTAGTAGCCAGGCTGACTAAAACAAAGTCCTACCAAAAACCGATATTTATGCTGCTTAAGATTTCGACGAGACCTACAACTTGGCCAAAGACATCTTCAGTCTACGAACAAAATACAGAAATTACGTAATAAAAAAAAGCTTCATGTCAAATTACTATTGGCGTCATTCATATTTTTTTATTTGTTCTGTGTTTAGGCGTTATCTTGTAGCATGTGTATGTACATTATTTACAAAAACAAAGTGTCTCAGTATTCTCTACGTAATCTAGTTCTCATATAACAAGCTTTGCTTTGTTTGTAAGTTAGTATTTTATTATCTGTGGTTTGTTGTTAGATGACGCTGTGTAAAAATTAAATGTCTCTTATATATTTGCAAAAAATTGCAAGGCATTTATGATATTCGGATCTATCAAAATTGGATGTTCAATTGTATGGATATTTACAAACATACATAAACGGCTGAACATTTTACGATAATACTACTGCGGAGATAGGTACCTCTTCTCACTCTAGAATAGTGCAAATAAACCGGCCAAGCGCAGGCACGCATACCTACTGTGGGTTCTGACCCAAATTTCAAGGCAACAAATAGCGTTTCTTGAACCATTTTTTTAATTTTATCTTATTTTTTTTAGATCGACAATAGAACTTTTCACACTCAGTGAAAATTTTAACGGAGTAGCTACGCTCTATCGCGGTTCATGAGGTTCATGATCAACAACCCTAAAAGTACCTACATTGTAGGCTACTTTTTTTGCCGATAATCTTTCCCACAAATAAAAGTGGACCAGTTTAAATGGATAGGAAGTACGTACGGAAGGTAGGTGGCGGAATTTGAACTCACGACCTCCAAAACGGAAGGTGAAAAATAAAAATAATTCAAATTTATTTTATTAATTAAACAATAATGTAGCTAAATGAAGCGTTACTTTATCTATTGCAATATGAAAACAGAGATATTTACAAACAAATCCGCTAAACGAATCAGCTCCGTTCATTTGAAAATATTTTTAACCTCCTCTGTGGTCTAGTGATTTGACCACCGCTATCACACCTGAGTTCCCGAGTTCGATCCCCAAGAAGGGTACAAATTTGCGCTTGGTTTGGTTGGTGGTAGGACTTCTAGCAACCGTCATCTTACCTGAGTCTGTCACCATAACAACTATTCTAATAGATTTAAACCGCCTCTGTGGTCTAGTGGTTCAACCCACCGATTTCAGATCCAGAGGTCCCGGGTTCGATCCCCAGGGGGAGTACAATATATTGTGCTTGGTTTGGTTGGTGGTAGGATCTTGTTTAAGTCCGCCTGGCTATCTACCACCATCTTACCTAATTCTGTCGCCATAATAACAATTCTTAAAAAAAAGTTTTGTTCCGGCATTCAGAGGTAAGATTGCCAGTTCCTCAGTTTGTTGAGGATTCCGGGTGAAGTGCGCCTCCACCTTCGGCCTTATCTTAACTTGTAACCAGGTGAGATGAAGGCCAAGCGCTTCCCCGTCGTACAATAAAAAAAAAGCCAGATGAAGTGCGCCGGGTTAAGTGCGCTTCCACCTTCGGCCATATCACTTGAAATCAGGTGAGATGAAGGCCAAGCGCCTTTTTATCTCCTCTACGCGAGGCATTCTCAAGAAATATTGTTTTGCTGCTAAGCTGACGAGCCCCCGGCCAACGTTGTCGCTCCGAACACTGCGCTACAAGGTTACTTGAGGTCTATATTTCCTGAGGATGCCTCATGTTGATGTGAAACGTGTCGTATTGATTTTTGCAAAAGAACTTAGCGGATATATATTTATATCCTACCCTAAAGTTAAAAACTGTTACCCGGTTTCATCCGGTTTTTGTGTGATTATCAGGAATAGATTGTGGCATAGTTGTAGCCTAACATACTTCTGTACCGAAGTTTGTGAATGTAGTGCTATGACGTAAATATCATTATCGGCATTTGATGTACAAATATTTATTAAAATGTTTATCTGCTAAAAGTAAACATAAGGCTAACGCCCTGGAGAAAGCGAGAATAAGTAAATCTGTTGGTCTGATTGACAACTAATGGTACACATGACAAGCCGCACATGTCAGTTGGCAAGCGATGCCTTCTGTGATGTAGGTGGTGGGTTCGGTTACCACACAGGACGAACATTTGTGTGATGAATAGGTATAGGATTTTTTTATTTATTATCATTATTATGGAGATCTCATATGGATTATCTCGACATATTTTCGCTGTGGTCACGTATTATATTACATTAAGCCGTCTGTGGGCCACAGTTGTGCAAAGGTTTCCTGCAGACTTCTTGATCTTGGGTATAATTTCTCCAGTCCTAGATAAATGCGTCAAACTCGTCACGCCATTATGCGCTTAGGTCTGCCGCGACGCCTACTCGCGGCAGGGTCCTATCGTCACTCGGTGGCTACCATAACCCATCGTTGAGTTGACATACGACATTATGACAGTGACAGATACAGTTGACCCAGTTCCATCTAAGCATGGCAACTTTCGGCGCTACATCTAGGGTTTACGTGTTTGGAACGCAGTTCGGTGTTTCGGATTCTGTCCGTACGTTTGACATCCAAGATGCTGCGATCTATGGCACGTTGACATACTTTGAGCTTGGACTTGACGTGACTTCAATGTTTAATCATTATAATGTATTGCTTCATTATTTTTAAGAGGTCGATTGCTAGGTAAGTAGCTATCTACAACACGCCATTTCATTATCCAGAAACAGGCGTGCCGGGTCAAGTATCAACAGACCCAGACCAGAGTTTTTACAATAATAGCACGTGTACGTGTTTGTATTCCAACGGCCAAAAAGAGATCCGATATAAACAGAAGTATAACGAGACATTCTATTTTTACACAGCGCCATCTAGCCCCAAACTAAGCAAAGCTTGTAAAATATGCCAACTAGACTACGGATATAATACGGATATACTTTTTAAATACAATAAAACACCCAAACACATAGCAAACATTCATAGTACTAATGTTTGTGGGAATCGAACTCACAACCTGCAAAGCACAGCTAACAACTGAGTTGTGAGACTCGTAAGTATATCTCTCTACAACCTTAATAGGCAAAAGGTAATGTTGTCATTGTTATGTTACCGTAAGCTTGTGTCTTTAGTATTGTATTACCCCATGTTGAAGGTACGAAGCAACTGACATGAACATTTACCGGTCAGCACTATCAGCGTGCGTGATCATGGGTCTGCCGAATGTGTACGACTACATCCACAAGCATCGCGAGAGGCTGATGGAGGAAAAGAGACAGAAGATACTGCTGTCGGAGACGGCAAGGCACGGCCAGCATCGCACGGCGCTACCTGATGTTAGTAGACACTTATCTGTAGGTACTATCCTCCTAGGCACAGATTACAAAGTAAATAATATAGCTACGTAGATTTTATTATTATAGGTAGGTATAACAAGTGTGATTGCATTTTAACCGCCTCGGTGGTATAGTGGTTCGACCACCGGTTTCAGATCCTGAGGTCCCGGGTTCGATCCCCAGGGGGAGTACAATATTGTGCTTGGTTTGTAGTAGAACTTTGTTTAAGTCCGCCTGGCTTGCCACCACCATCTTATACCTACAAAGGTATAAAAAGAAAGTTATTTTTATCTCCGATTAGTACATTTTTCCGCTTTTTTTCAAAAACGATGGCATGAATTTTATTTTTTGTCGCACATTCGCTACACCATATTCCCCTTACTTATTTAATTAAACAATATTAATAGAACATTATGTCTGGCTGGGCGAACGTACACAATACTATGACTAAAATTTGATGCAATCTGCGTTGAAAACCAAATAAATACATTAATAGCTAGCGCTATCAAGAGTCACGTAGATATAGGGTTCATATTCGAGCGCAATTATACACGTAAGCTTGTAACCTACTGGACTCATTTTATTTAAGATTTTGGTACATTTGCTTTTGCACAATCTAAAAGACGTAAAGCCAGCGTAGATATATACAGTATTGTTTTTTATGGTTATTCAACATAACTTTCGTGGGTTTATGGTCCAGTAGTTCGCCCACCGGTGCCAGATCCAGAGATTCAATCACCAGGGGAGTAGGTACAATGTTATCATAACTTGTAACATAAATGATAAAATGTCAATAACAAAACGGCTAACGGTTGATAGCACACACAGATCATGTAATCCAGAGCTTTTTTAGACCCAAGTAGATTCATTAAAGACCAATCATCATCGTAAACCAGGGCTCCGATGCTAAACTTACTAATCTTTTCACTATGCCAATGCTATCGTCACAGAATTGCAAATAAAAGTGATTTTTGGTATTCTATAGGATAGTGATAGTGTCATAGTGAAGCGATTGGTTTAGTAGAATAGGGCCCCTGTATTAAAACCATGGTTCCAACGTAAAAATATTCGTAGACTTTCGTAGACCCACCGTAGATCTTTCGTAGACCCCATCATAAACCCGTCGTATATCTATCGTAGACCCATCGTAGACCCGTCATAAACCCGTTGTATATCTATCGTAGACCCATCGTAGACCCGTCATAGACCCGTCGTAGATCCTTTCTCCTTCCCTAATCATTTTTAGATTCTAATTCATTCACAATAATTTACAAGCTTTGTTGTATAGTCATTCTCCATCTTATAATTCACCAGTACTCAGATAACTCGAAATTTGAAACAAAATAAAACTATATCGGGGTCAAAGGTCGATAAAATAATAATGATACGATGTTTAATGAACGTATCACGTTTCTCCTTAACTTTGACCGGAGAGGTACTTGCAGCTGATTAGCTCCCTCATTATCTCCTAATATTTAGGTATTTATCTAAACCTGTTCACATAAGATACCTACTTACCCTATTTGGGTATATTATAGTTTATGTTTTGTTTTTTCGTGGGAATTTCGGAAAATCTATATATTAATTTAAACAAAACTGGTTTGTTTTGCCTTTTAACTATTTTTTTTTCCGACTGAGTAAAAATACATGATAAATGATATATATCTATGTTTTTTTTTCTTATTATTGTACGACGGGGAGGCTCTTGGCCTTTATTTTATCTGGTTTTTAAATTATATTGGATTAACATAAAAAAATAGTAGTGTAGTAGTAGTTTATCACTGGAATATTCTAGTTATAAATCCTCTTAAATCTAAAATCATGCGTTGTCATACGTTATTTAAAATTAAAATCTTAGTAGAATATATAATATGTCCCTGAATATTATACTAAGGGCGTTAAATATACTTACATTGAACAATCTTACATCGATATATACCTTTTTTTTAAAATTACATGACCATTAACTTTATACAGCATTTAGCCCCAAACTAAGCATAGCTTTAATATGGGAAATTGATTACGAATATAATACTGAAACACTTTTGTAAATTACATACGTACCATACAATACAACACCCAAACATAGAACTAACATCTATATTCATCACACAAATGTTTGTCCTGGGTGGGAATCGAACCCACAGCCTACAGCGCAGAAGGCAGAGTTACTACCAACTGAGCTATGAGGCTTGTTACATACTGCCACTTGTCGCAAGTTCTTCTGTCTATCTAGGTTCAGGCGATCACACAGAGAGTTAAACAGAGGGATAGTGCAGCAAGACAACATAAAAAAAAATAAGGCCTATTTTTAAACACTGCACGGATTCCAGTTACAGGGCATTAATTTTTACACAGCGCCATCTAGTTCCAAACTAAGCAAAGCTTGTAATATTGGAACTTGATTACGGATCTAATACTTACATCTTACACCTTTTTTTTTACCCACGGGACACACATCAATATTCATCACACAAATGTTTGTCCTGGGTGGGAATCGAACCCTCAACCTACAGCAAAGAAGGCGGAGCTCCTACCAACTGAGCTATGAGGCTTGTGGCTGTGAGATAAGATTCTGTGTAGCGATTCTCAAACACAAATATTTACTATACGAAAACGGAAAGTTTTCGTATAGTAAATATCACTTTTACTCGGATTCTAAATAGAATTCGAGTAAAAGTGATATTTACTACAAAAAAAAATCTAAATTCTTTTAAAAGCAATTCTCAAACTATTTCTGTAAATCTTCTGTGGATGCTTAGAATACCTACTATTGTGATAAAAAAATAAAAAAATTTGGAAAAGCGTTCTCGGAATTTCCATCGGAAGTTTCTAAATTCCATCCGATAAGACTCTCCGAATGTTTGAGAAAAGCTATACTGATGTCAACCGTTGGAATACCAAACCCATTTGGAAATATCCTTCACTACCTTACCTGCTGCAGTGGTAAGTAGGTAGCTAGTGAGGTACCCTATTGATACGCATTTAGCCGGAGGTACTATACAGCTACACGTGCGCTTACAAGTTTAGATTTGTAAACATGTCATAGTTGGGGCAGGTCCACCTGATGGAGGACAATGACGACATGCTGGAACAGCTGGGCTTGGTGGAGAACCAGGGCGTCAACGAGATGCCGCCGCCGCCTCCTCCGCCGCCGCTACCCCCACAGCCCATGGAGCAAGAATAGATCCCCTATTGGTAAGCCTCACTTTACTTATCGATAACCGACTAAAAAATATGCAAAGAGTCATGTTTCTGCCTTTAAACCCATCTAAGTAACTTTTATTTGAAATGTAAGCCTTTGACCGCAAAGCTTGTCTGAATAGATGCCTGGCACTCAGCGCTCTGACAAAACACAGCAATCTGCTTGGTGTTAGATTTCTGCAGGAAGGTATTCGCAAGTCAAGTTGACCTTTACAGGTAGGATCGCTATCGCTAGTGGAAGGCCATTAGCGATCATTCAACCGTAACCGTTGACAAATGGTCAACGATCCCACCCACCGATGATAGAAAATATTCTTCCGATATTTTTTAAACTCTTAACAAATGTTGGGGTCGTTATGATCTACCTGCTAGTGGTACCCCGGGCTTTTCCTAGACGTTGCGGCTGAATGATCACAACACTGGTGGTAGGATCTATAGAGATCCACCTGACCAGCTACCACGAGGCCCGGCGCTTCATGGTTTGCTGTGTTCTGTGGCGTCGGTCAGAGCCAGTGCTTTCTGGGAAAGCTGGCTCTACCGTAGACCTCAGCCTTGCTCTGACATAGGGTTAGACGAGCCTAGAGGTGACGCGACGTGGCCCAAGCGATCCTCACGCGTTATCCTCAAAGCTATAGGTATTTTGCTTATTTTCAGGTAAGATCGAAACAACCTGCAATATTACGTTCGAAAAATCAGCCTGAATTTGTTAGAAATACTTAATCAATAAGAAGACGGAAGGAAAGTCAATGAAAGGATAGTGATACCTATGTTGTAAAATTATAATGTATTAATGTTTTATTTTTAAAAATATTTACTTGCATTTATGATAGCGCGCTTTTGGCATATTTATAATGTTGTGATATTTTCATATAATGTGGATGAACTGTATTTTTGGATTAATTTTGGTAGTATCAAATCTTTCAGAGAAGTATACGATGCTTACTAACTATCTATTTGCATTTTCATTTTATACATTTTAAGTAGCTATCCATTTGCCGGAAAGATCAGGTAAATATAATCATTTTTTTACTTAGTAATTACATAAACAGTACCTATAACGCCTAAGTATAGGTATATAACAATAACAACACAATCAGAACATGAGTTACTACACGTCATAACTCATACTTGTTAAGTAGGGGTGGTATTTACATGCCGTAATAATAACTCCAACGCACAGACATACTCAATAACTTAATTCTGCTTTCAGCGTAATACAACAGCGTAATTTTCATAAGCGTTCATGCTTTTCACAGCTATTTGGATCAAAAATCGTAATGTAAATCGGGGCTATCGTGTCGTACAACCTCACTGATTGCAGCGGCTTGGGCCAGGGTCATCACTGCACCGTCAGAGGTCAAGTGTCGCCACGCTCGTTCCGTCCACACCACAGCCGAGAAGCACGCTCCGTTGCTGATGAAAGCGCGCAGAGTCACCGCGCCCAGCCCTCGGCCCATGCAGCGCCATCCCTCGGATTTGATCGACTGTCGGAAGCAGTCCCATGCTCCTGAGTACCGCCCGACAGCGTCTCCCTGTAGCCGTGACTTCACCACATCGATCGGGTACAGCAGTATCCAGGACAAGCATCCCGCCGCTCCTCCAGCTGTGAACACCTTCATCATGGACTGGTCGCCGCGAGTCATCGCTTCGTACGATGTAAAATAAATGGCGAACGCGGGACAGTCCCGGGCTATCGTTATTCCCAAGCCCCTGTATAAAGCTCTGATTCCTCCCGTTCGTAGAATGTGTCTTGCACCCGACCACGCTCCCGAGGGCATGGCGTCTCCAGTCCGGGCCAGTTGCTGCCGCGTCTTCACGAGCTCGACGGGTGAGCATGCTAAGCTTTGCAGCAATCCTGCTGAGGCCCCTGAAGCTGCATGGGTAGATAAGGCATCTGGATTTGGAAGTGCTCTTCTTGTATTGCCGTAAGCTCCGAAAACTATGGCGTTCACTGCTGCTACGCCCCCGAGAGGCGCTCCGACACCGCGGTACGCTGTTCTTAATGTCCCTCCTTTTAAGAGAGTCCTTGTGCATTCCAAAGCACTTCCCCTCCCTGACTGTACGTGTACTTTTAATGTGTCCAGTGGATGTCCTGCTACGATTCCTGCACATCCTGAAATAATAACACGATTGTTAGGTAGGTAAACTTTTTAATGGTTTGTTCAGAAAACTGCAGCACGTATTTTTTTGATTGAATAATTTACCTCCAATGCATCCTGCTATGAAATCCATTTTTGTTGATGGAATTTTATTCTAGGTTTGATCAGTCTCCTGAAAAAAAATATGTTCGATCAGTACGTGCACCATCTTAGTATCACATCACATTTGCTAGAACAAGTACCTACCTACCGACCTTCCGCAGACGTGCCTCCTAAGATATTTTACGAAAGCACATCTTGACAAGTTACCTTACTTGCCTTACAACTTGCTATACACCCACCAACCTAAAGGTCTATTGGGCTACTATCATTAATAGCTCTATTTGTTTTAAAGACCGCCGCCGGGCGGATAAGGTCACCAGATAAAGATTTATAAAACAAAGACTCAGCCTTACCTCTTGGGTGTTCAAATGAGATAATCGTAGTGGGAATTCACGTTGTCTCCACTTGAGGTGATGCCAATGAACATGGTGAAGGTAGCGGAAGAAATCAGACTTGTCCAGCTTCCAGGGAGAGTAACCTCGGTATGACAGCTCCGCGGTTGGGGCTCAAACCTCGGCCATCTACACATTGCATTATCTATTTCGTTCGGGTCACTCTTATCGTCTTAGGGCAAAATACGTCTTCGTACCTACTTACACAACTAGCTGAATCGCAAATTTTATTGTACTTGCGATTTAGAAATCATCCGTGAATTAACAAAAAAAATATATAATTAGGTACCTATTCTATCAGTAATCTATGTAGTTCCCTATTACAAGTTACGTTTAGTTTGGGGTAAGATGGCGCTGTGTGAAATGTGCCGTAAGCCGTAATATTTATAAATTTATTAACCGCTTCTGTGTTGTGGGGGATCGTTCACAGGTGTCAGATCACAGAGGTCCCGGCTTCGTTTTTTATTTATTGTACCTACTACGGGGATGTGCTTGGCCTTTCATCTCACCTGACAGTTCAAGTTATGATAAGGCCGAAGGTGGAAGCGCACTTCACCCGGAATCCTCAGCATACTGAGGAACTGGCTATCTTACCTACCTCTAAATGCCTAAAATAAAAACAACAATTAATAAGTATTGTTTGACAGAATTAGGTTAGATGGTGAAAACTATCCAGGCGGATTAAAACAAAGTCCTACCACCAACCAAACCAAGCAATTGTACTCCCCTGGGGATCAAACCCGGGACCTCTGTATCTGATACCGGTAGGCGAACCACTAGACTACAGAGGCGGTTAAAATGTCTTTTAGAGTACCTGCTTATTTACTTACTGCTACGGCGCAGTGAACCAAAGTAGATCTTGCGGCCTCCGACACCAGAGATTGCCAGGTTTCCCGGTCCATGGCTGCTAAAGTCCCCGCAAGTCCTTCTCCACCTCGTTGCTCCAGCGTTGCCTCGGAGGACCACGTATCCTAGCTATCGGAGTCTGGCAGATTTGGTTTCTCCTAACACATTTGACTTAGACACTAGATCTTCTATCTCTTGGTTATTAAGGACTCGGAATTAAGGACAGCTACCATCTTCTCTTTGTTTGGACCACAAAATTTTCCGGAAGATCTTCCTCTCTGCCCCTAACAACTTTTGCTCTTCTATGTGTCAGTGTCCATGCTTCACATCCGTAGAATAGGAATGTCCTTATCGTTCGGTCTTATTCGTTTAAGCCTAATTTTTTTCTTACAAATGATATCTACCTAGGCTCTGATCTGAATACGCAAAAGGGAAAATGTGAGTGTTTCATTTCGTTTTTTTTTCCACAGCTTACGTTTATCTTGGTAGGTAAGGTAGACACCTACTTAGTTCCCAAGGCTTCTGTGGGTGAAACATGCTTCGATCTCAGATCAAGTCTCGTGTTCCCTCTCGATAGTTACCTACATTCGATCGATCCACCAGTTTCGTGGTTGTTTACTAAGAATAAATTAAGTGTCTATTTAGTAGGAAACTGCATCTATACTGCATCGCTAGACACTTCGCCCGACACCGTGGAGGCTCAAATTACAGAAACTCTATTAGTGCAAGGCAGCATCCACCAGAGTTGGTACTTATCCCAAAAACTGCAATTTCCAACCCGCCTGCCAATGTAAATAAATCAAGCAACGAAGAGTTTGTTTTTTAGTGTTGGTGCATGGCGGCAACGCCTAAGACACGACTCGGGTTTAGTGTGCGAGTTAAAGTCAGGGTAAATAGCGCCAGATGGAGGCCTTAACCCGCAGCTTGAATTAAGAACCTGAAAACGATCTGATTATTTATTGACATTGACAGTTGTCATGAACATAAAAACAAGACAAGAAGTTGAAATCAGTAAATTATTTATGTAGATATCCAATCCGCCAGCGCCGCCAGCTGTTATTATTGGATTTAGTCTGATTTTGTAAATAAAATGAAAACAAATCAAAGCTCTACTATATTATATTTCTTATTTTGAGAGTACAGTTCTCCAGTATTATATACTTACTAGTATATGAGTACAGCCTAGCTAACTAATTGAGAACCCACAATCTTGATATTCAAACCTTCGTTTCCAGAACAAGGAAATGTGAAGTTAACAAAATATACCTACAATGGATAACAAAACAACAACTGCACCCTTAAAAAATGTCTCAAAATTGGAGATTCCTGATGCTTTGCTACAATACCTAAGTTCAGAGGAATGCAACTTGCGGAACATATGTAGAATATGTCTTTCAACAAGCAATAAAGCTGTGTTTCCTTTATTGAGTACTTCTGAAGAGTACAATATTCTGGCAGATATGTTCACAACAATAACATCAATCAGTGTAAGTCTGATCGACGGCATATATGCCGACATTTATATGCATACTATCCTGTACCCGTACTACACGCTGTAATTTGAACTATAAGGTTATTTGTAATATGTTTGTTAAGTAGGTACCTACCTGCCTAAAAAATAATTGCTGTGCAAGGCTACCGATGCTGGCATGGACCTGGTCCTTAGCTTAGTAACTTACCTACACTTGTGAGTATGTTAGTGCCTACTACACAAGTTATACAAGGAAATTTGTTTGCACTTACATAGTTGGTATAGCTAGTAACTATTATGTTGTATCAACAGTTCAAGTAACAGGCCTCACAGCTCAGTTAATTGGTACTAGCTCTGCCTTTGGGCTGTAGGTTGTGGGTTAGATTCCTACCCAAGACAAAACTTTGTGTAATTAAATAAATAAATAGACTCACAACTTTTTCGCCTTTGAGGATTCACCTTTGATAACTACTTAGAGAGTAAATCTTACGAGGATCACCCTATAAGGGGGTAGACACAGGCACTTCCAAATTTACGTTAGGCACATGCCAAATATATATTGTGTATTAGTATAGATAATTTTTATGTTGGTTGTAATATTGTATCTTACCTATGTATGTATTCACAAAAACAACTAATATAAATTAATAGATGGAGTTGTGTTTTTACACAGACGGCTCCATCTAGCATTTAGCATGTCTAGTAATATTTATTCATTCCTTCAGGTAATTCCCGATGACAGGATCCCTTGTGGCATTTGTTCTCACTGCCAAACTGAATTAGTTCAGTGCTACAAGTTCAAGACTAAATGTGAAAATTCTGATTACACGCTACAATACATTTTAAAATCACAGTTCTCATTCAATGATGAACTAAAATCAGAGGTGTAAGTATAGCTAGATTAAATATCACAGAATAAATTCATAATTTGTTCAATTAAGTAGGCACCTAATAAGTTACTCATATAAATAATAGTGATAACCCTTGTATCGCAAACATTTAAGCTTGATTTATTGAAAAATTGCTGTGGTGGTTGCGGCTTAAAAATTTACCCCTTCAACTCAGCCCATGGTTGTCGTAAAAGCTGACTGAGAGATCTCTCCAGACGAAGGGCAACTTGTAGATCTTTACTGCCTCCTACTGGAATCACCAATCCATCTGCCAAGCGTGGTAATTATGGCAAAACCCTCCAGCTTTAGAGGCTCTGTCCAGCAGTGGACGCTAATGGCTGTTGTGGTGGTATTCAGTTGCTGCAATACATACCTTGAATAAAATTATGATATAGGCACCTATAAGTGTTTATAGTATATACCTGTATTATTTTATGCAAGGTATTTGTTACAGCATATTGATAAAATGCAATGAACAAGTACTACAGTAAAATATAGTATCCTAGCAGGCAAGGATTTCATTCAAGTTCAGACACTTCTGTGGTCTAGTGGTTCAACCCACAGATTTGAGATCCAGAGGTCCCAGGTTCGATCCCCAGGGGAGTACAATATATTGTGCTTGGTTTGGTTGGTGGTAGGACTTTGTTTAAGTCCGCCTGGCTAGCTACCACCATCTTACCTAATTATGTTGCCACAATAACAATTTTAAAATTGTTGTGTTCCGTCATTTTAGAGGTAAGATAGCCAGTTCTCCAGTTTGTTAAAGTTGCCGGGTGAAGTGCGCCTCCACCTTCGGCCTTATCGTAACTTGTAACCAGGTGAGATGAAGGCCAAGCACTTCCCCTAGTACGACAAAAAAAAAAGACCTTGGAATTAATAACTGTTATTTTGAATTTTTAGCGAAGTGAGTGAAAAAGATGATATAAAAAGTGAACAAATAATAAGCTATACAAATGATTACCCTGATGACTTGACGAATATTCTAAGTGATGATGAAGCATTATGTATAGTCCAGGAAACAATTAAAAATGAGAAGTAAGTTTGGTGGTAGAATATGAGTTCAAATCACCTAGCATGCCTTCAATCAAATATAACATAAATAATAAAAGAGCAGCATTACTGTGTTCCGGTTTGAAGGGTTGACGGTGAAATTACGGGCACGCGAGGCTTAACACCGTTATGCCTCATGTTGACGGGCGCAATGCAGTGCCGTGTTGGTCATATTCTTTGTGGAAGTATGTCCTACGCAGTAAGGCTTTGTTATAGGCTATAAGAGATGTGTCTCCCAGTATGACTTTGACGTTTTTTAGAGCTTGTCTAGCTCCACACAAGAGCGATATAGGAAGCTTTTTTTTTATTATTATACGACGGGGTAGCGCTTGGCCTTCATCTCAGCTAGTTACAAGTTGAGATAAGGCCTAAGGTGGAAGCGCACTTCACCCGGAATCCTCATCAAACTGAGGTACTATCTTACCTCTAGATGCCGGAACACAACAATTTTAGAATTGTTGTTATGGCGTTAGTATTAGGTAAGATTTAGCTAGCCAGGCGGACTCAAAATGTCCTACCGCCAACCAAACCAAGCACAATATTGTACTCCTGGGGACCGAACCAGTGACCTATGGATCTGAAATCGGTGGGTTGAACCACTAGACCACAGAGGCGGTTTCCCAAGAAGCACTGGCTCTCCGGAATTCGGAACACAGCTAACTGCTTAGCACCTTGGACTTCGGCAGGAGGATGGTCGCCAGCCAGGTGGCCCTTACAGATCCTACCACCAGTGTGGTAGTAACCGCTTGGAAAAACCAGCGATTCCACTGCCCCGGGTACACCACTAGGTACATCCTACCTCCCAAAGACACCTGCCTAGAAATCTGCCTCTATGGTCTAGTGGTTCAACCCACCGATTTCAGATCCACAGGCCCCGGGGTTCGACACCTTTGGTTCCACCTGGCTAGCTACCACCATCTTACCTAATTCTGTCGCCATAACAACAATTCTAAAATTGTTGTGTTCCGGCATTAAGAGGTAAGATAGCCAATTCCTCAGTTTGTTGAGGATTCCGGGTGAAGTGCCCCTCCATCTTCGGTATATCTCAAATTGTAACCAGGTGAGATGAAGACAGCGCTTCCACGTCGTACATGAAAAAAAAAACTAGTCTATTAAAATTGTATTGTTTCTTTTCAGGAAGTACACCATCTATGAAAGGGGTATGTACCTGCTATATAACATAGCTATGTAGTGAACTTTCAGTTTATTCACAAATTTTAGAAATGAATTGTTTTTTTTGTTCTTATGTAGTCTATTTTGTGTATTAAGCAAGTAATAAACCTAAAATATTTCGGAACGGGATAGTTTCACTCTGCCATATAAACTGTAGCCACATACACTAAATATCCTTTTAAATGATAATAGTAAGAGTAGTAGAGCCTCTTGTGAAAAGGCTCGTCCGGGGAAGTACTACCACCATACTTATTTCAGCCGCCAAGCAGCATTGCTGAGTTCCGGTTTGATGGCTATTTGCCGCTAAAATTACGGGTACGTGAGGCTTAACACATTATGCCTCAAGTTGACGGGCGCAATGCAGTGTCGTGTAGGCTTTGTTATATGTGGATTGTGGTTGTATAAAAAATTATACCTGCAAAATTTAATTTGAATTGGATGTGTCATTTCGAAATGAACGACAAACTACGTTTGTACTCTGAGGCCTTCTTAATGTTTGGCTTCAACTACTAGTTCTATACCAGAGAATAGGTACCTAATTAAACGAACGAATAAGGTAGGTACCTATTCTTTAGTTTATTTACTGTTGCCATTTTCAGATCCAAATCCTCATGTGACTGAAATGCTTGTTCCATCTACTAAGCAGAAAATATCATCGCATGAATGTTCTATATGTTTAAAAGTAAGTACTTATACTGAGGATATAACTATTTATTAATACATGCATACATACGTAGACTCATGCCTATTTCCGGGGGGTAGGCAGAGACAACGGATTTCCATTTAATACGCTCCTTGCACACCTCTTGTCTCATTCAAAAATATCCTAAAAATGTTAATAATTAAATACCAGTCGAATTTACACATTTCACTGACCCGGTAGATCAAAACATCGTATGGAAACTTGAAAAAAAAAATCGGAAGGAAAATATGCTATTGCCTGTACAACCAAACGCTCGGCCCATCGCCTTATGGTGGATACGTCATTCCCTATATGACCAAACGCTCGGCCCATCGCCTTATGGTGGATACGTCATTCCCTATATGACCAAACGCTCGGCCCATCGCCTTATGGTGGATACGTCATTCCCTATATGACCAAACGCTCGGCCCATCGCCTTATGGTGGATACGTCATTCCCTATATGACCAAACGCTCGGCCCATCGCCTTATGGTGGATACGTCATTCCCTATACGAATAAGCGCTCGGCGCCATCGCCTTACGGTGGATACGTCATTCCCTATACGACCAAACGCTCGGCGCCATCGCCTTACGGTGGATACATCATTCCCTATACGAGCAAATGCTCGGCGCCATCGCCTTACGGTGGATACGTCATTCTCTATACGACCAAACGCTCGTTCCATCGCCTTACGGTGGACACGTCATTCTCTATACGACCAAATGCTCGGCACCATCGCCTTACGGTGGATACATAATTCCCTGTGCAATCAATCGCTCGGTGTCATCGCCTTATGGTGGATATGCCATTCCCTATACACTACCGAACCTTAAGTACCAGGATTATAGACTCCAGTCACCAGCGCGGCGGCTCCTCACGGACCCAAGGTCTCGACCCCGAAAGGCTCCGAATCAGCCGCCGCACCAGCCCTTACTGATGTCTCAGACAGATGAGATGACGCAGGGTGTCGGTTCTACCTACGTCGACACCCTGTATTTATTTATTCTGCAACATAAACTTCCTGTCCTTATTCCGCTTTATGGTCGACACAACTGTGTTATATTTATAAATAAATTCAACCCATAAATAGAATACCTACATACTCGATGCTTCGTTTTAGCCCCTTATCTTGTTTGTTAGGTGATTATAAAATATTCCTACAATAACTATCGATATAACTTACAATATCATTAGTTATGTGACTTAATTACGCATCATTACACTGTGATATAATAAGGGTATCATTTAAACGATCAGCTGATGTAATTAATGGACAGCTGTCATAAGTTGTCGAAATAACTTTTTGCAAGTTTTCTGGGTGTCCGAATATATCATAAAAATACTGAATATACTGCTACTTATATGCAACTTTGCCTCTATGATCTAGTGGTTCAACCCACCGATTTCAGATCCAGAGTTCTCGGGTTCGATCCCCAGGGGAGCATTATTGTGCTTGGTTTGGTTGGTGGTAGGATTTTATTTAAATCCGCCTGGCTAGCTACCACCACCTTACCTATTCTGTCGCCATAATAACATACTTAAAAGTTATTGTTGTGTTCCGGCATTTAGAGATAGTCAGTTCCTCAGTTATTTGAGGATTCCGCGGGTGAAGTGCGCCTCCACCTTCGGCCTTATCTCTTTTTGTAACCAATACAGATGCAGGCTTACCCGTTGTACAATGAAAAAAAAAATGACCCGTAAAACTTGATGCTCATGTCTTGATTCACGCTTAGGTTCCCATTGATCTAAAATACAAGCCTTTTGCAAGCGTTTTTTACGAGCACATTACATGTTAAAATCTAAACTAAGTTGAATAATTAGCTCGTTATGCTGATACTCACATAAATAAGCATGAAAGTCCCTTCATTTTGTGTATACTAAAAGGAATAGCAATACCACCGAATACAATATGGCAATACACGATAAAGGCCGTGTGTGGCGACGACATCAGAGGTATCATATCTCTAACGTCTCCGTAGTATTAAAAATAGGCTGCAACAGGCTAGCTTCCTGTTACCTAAAATGAAACAGACTTAGGTGCACAGTGTAAGATTCGAAACGATATCCATTTGGGGCAGGTGTTCCGTCGGCCGAAGCAGTTAAAGGCGCACGTGAAGAAACATCATCATCGCGGGACGTCAGACCGTCCGTTCCCTTGCGCATCCTGCAAACACGCGTTCAGCAGCGAGAAGGATCTCGAGCTTCACCGCCTCGTTCACACCGAGGGACCCTGGCAGTGCACCTCTTGTGATAAACTTTTTAAAGGTCAGCACAAACAAAACAGGTTGTAGTACTTTTTGTATACTTGTTTATATCTGCAGACGGCCCGAATGAATGAATGAATGAATGAACACTTTATTGTACACGGAAATTACATCGAACAGTAGAAACATGAGGTGAAACAGTGTAAAAGTAGGTCAATAAAATAAAATAGGTGGCGAGTGATGATCATTGATGAAAATTGATATCTATAAAAACTAAGCCGACATAACAATGTTTAATTTTAATTTATTAATTTACAGCTATGTACATATTTTTTAAAACATATCTACATAATAAATTGCAGACATAAAACAACAATATTACATTATAAAACATGTCACGCTAAAATCTACCAAAATCTCCCACCGAATACAGCACCCTCCAACAAAATCTTCAATATTTTATTTTTGAATTGTTTTGGAGTGCTGATTATTTTCATGTCAGTTGGGAACAATTTAACCGCCTGGTACCGGCATCCATGCCTTGCAACATTCTACCGCAGAAGCCAGATCCTTCTTTCTTGTAGTTTAATCTTGATAATGTTTGTTCTGCCGTTTCATATCGAAGATGTCAGACCATGTTCACGAGGACAACTAATTTTACAAGTTGAAGGGTCAATATTTTATGTTTAAAAAGTTGTTCTCACAAGACTCCCATGATGGTATAATGCGAATGACTCGTTAATAAATAATTTTGATTTATTGATACAAAATTATTTCAATTTACATATAACTATTTCTCCAGAACTTGACGCTTTATCGAAACATTGACTCCACCAGAGCATAAATGATATAGTCTTAAGCTGCTCAAGACTTACTTAACCTCTCCATATTACCTTTTCTGACATTTATTATTCTTATCTTTGACATTGTTAGCTAGTAAAATTTATGTGGGCATAGTTATTTAATTTGGCACGTGACTACATACTTACCGAGATTTATACTTACATATGTGCATGCGATTTTATTTTGTTTTGTTAATTGTGTATAAATATGATTCCTTGTTGATCGAAATAAATGAATTAATAAAAAAAACTCGGGTGCTGCGCGTCCCGCTCTCTGTAAAACAAACCGTGAGTGTTCTACAGCACCCCTCGCGCTAACAAGAGCTTTATCATAATCCTCTTTTCACCATCATCTTTGTAACCACGGGAACGCCATTGTAGCTGACCCCTACGCTTCGCGCCAGCTCCTCAAATGTGTGTTCCTCGACGGATTCCCAGCCGAGGCTGGAGGCTGCCTTCTGAGTCGCAGGATTCGTCATCCAAGCGCTCATAGCGGTCACCTTGTATTCCTTGCACGTTGCGATTCTAGAACAGATACGTGGCTACTGCTGGCATATCACCGAATTCTGTTTCATTTTGATTTCAATCGGTTTCAATGAAAATGGCGTGTTTTCTTTGACTTCTCAATGAAACCGAAATATGTTCAGAAGAAAAGCCGCCATTTTGATTGAAACCAAATCTCAAACAGACATAGGTAATAAGCCAGCAGACATAGTTGACGTAGGTTACATACATCAATAAAAAAAATGCGAAACACAAAGCGGAATATTATTTTGGTATCTTAAGTCTTAAGCCTTTAAGCACTTGGTCACAGCATTAACAAACATTCACAACCCGCGACGGGACTCGAAAAAGATATTTTCCTCAAGCCGGCTTGAGGATGGCCGTTGTGTCATTATTATATGTTCAGCCAAGTGCAATCACTTGAAATATAAAAAAGCGAAAACGCCATTTCTCGCTAGTGATTTTAACGTATTTTCAGCAGGCACTGGGCCGTTTCATATAGTTTAGTGAATATCTGCTAGATGGCGGTAATCATCGCTTAAGCTGAGTTAGATATCGCACATAAATTCCGAAACTCCGTTAGGACCCCACGTCACGTACGTCAGGATTCCGGCTGATGCTGGTTTGAACCCCGTCGCGGGTTGAGAATTTTGGTGTCATTCAGTCAGTTCCAGCTTTAGAGGTTTCGCTTACCTTGCTTTATACATCTCTTTAGCTATCCCCAGCCCTCGGTAATCTTTTCTTACCACCATCTCAAAGCCGTTGAACCTCCTATCTAGTTTGAGCGCTTCTACAAATGTGCTCTTGAAACTTGAGGCACTGAAAAGTCTAATTAGACTTTGAATTTCTTTAGTTTTCATCTGAACAAGAAGAAATGAGTGAGAGTTAGAACTCTACCTTAATATTTGAGAAATGTCTTGCCTGAGCAAAGATGAGGTGTACGATGGAGGGAGTAATACCAGAATATTCCTATTAACTATCTTATTGAAGGTGCTGGGATCGTATGTACGTGTGTATCGTGTGTAGGCAACTGAAGAGGTGGTACAGTGACGTTGATTCCACCCTAGTTAAAAATTCAATTGCTAAGTGCGAGTGGGATTCGCACGAGGGTTAAGTGAGGGAAATTTTAGCTTTGTACTCCTCTTTATATCTACCAAATCTTGCACACATCCCTGCGCACAATAATCTTCAAAATGGATCCGAGTATTAAATAAATAAAATACATACAGACGGCAAATTTCACACAGCGCCATCTAGCCACGCTCTGAGTAGTGATCAGCCCCCTCAGCACGGGGAGGGGATATAATTTTTGTCCACAGTTTTTATCCACCTTCGAGATAATTTTGTCTCCCGATGGTGGATAAAAACAGAGGACAACATTTTTATCCCCTCCCCGTGCTGAGGGGGCTGATCACTACTCAGAGCGTGGATCTTATGACGGGCCCATACCCACTTGGCCACACAGCTTGTAATCCAGTTCCTATATTAGGCTTTGCTTTGAGGCTAGATGGCGCTGTGTGAAATTAGTCGTCTGTATGTATTTTATTTATTTAATACTCGGATCCATTTTAAAGATGTCCCTCGAAGGGAAAAAAGTCTGTTTCTTTTGTCTTACTTACGTATGATACAATACACACCCAAACATAGAACAAACATCTATTCATCGCACAAGTGTCTGTCCCGAGTGTAAATCATACCCACAACCACTGCTATATGCAGAACTACTACCAACTGAGCTGTTTGGCTTGTTAAATTATTATAACTGTTATCTTACCTTATCCAAAATTGTTTTGTACACAGATGACTCTATCGGGTCGTTTTTAGTCATTAATATCATAATGGAGATGGCAACAATTTTCAACTTGTTTTCCTCATCATCATCAATACAACACACGTCCATCTGAAATCTGCCCGGGAACGCGTCTCGCAGTTCTCTTTTAAATACTTTGAATTCATTTCGTGCCTCTCTGTTTGAAGCTACACCTGGTAAATGTAACATAACAGTTTATAGGGTTCTGGGCCGTACCATGAAGTCTTATTGCTATGTAATTGACAACCTAAACTGAGCTGAATTGCTAAATAAGTAACCGCCACGTTCCGAAAAAACTGCTGATTTAAATTCAGAACGTACCGGAGACTAAATTTAGTTCAACGATTAAAACGCTAACCAGAAGTATAGACGTCATGGTACCCAATTGAGCGATCCTATATTGAACTGCATCGGAAATGATTGGCGTCTAATTATGTCACGGCATAATAGGGTAAGGTTCTAAGCTAATAAAAAATGTTAAAGATTTAATATACGAGTAGTAGATTAGATTATAGAAACTTGCGTCTGAGGGTCGTTTTGTACTGTAAAGGTTGGGGAAGGTGGTCCTTGAGAATGACATTATAACAGAACTTTTCTTTATTTTGATATAGATATTTTTATAAAATCTTTGCAGTCATTACGTAAATTATTGCAGCGTCTTACAATACTCGCGGCTTTTGTTTAATTTCAAATGTGTTCCATTCAGCTTCAGAGCCGTGGCCAGCTCGATTTTAGAAAAAGTTCCATTTTCAAATAAGCTTGACGCGGCGCCGGCCCCGGCCTCCGAGTATTAGTCTGTTGATCTATTATTACGAAATTAGACTTTAAGGCCATTGCAATAAGAACTATGAAAAGTAAAAATATTAAAACCCAGCGGGTTATAATGAGATTCAGTCCAACATTACACCCCGGCTAAAGCCAAGAGCTTCAATGACTTGCTTTACGTAAGGTTGGCATGATATGTAATTTGGCATTGTCGAGCAGGTGGTGTGAAAAAGTTCTTATAACTTTTCTTGCTGACAACTTTTAACCGCATCTGTGGTCTAGTGGTCCAACCCACCGATTTCAGATTCAGATATCCAGCTCCTCAGTTTGTTGAGGATTCCGTGGGAAGTGCGCCTCCACCTTCGGACTTATCTTAACTTGTAATCTGGTGAGATAAAGGCCAAGCACTTCCCGTCGTACAATTAAAAAAAACATAAGTACCATTCACTGGCTTATTGATATGAGATAGATACTGACCTGCTAGTTTGCAAGTAGACTCTTCAGTAATGAAATGTTCGTCAAAAACTTGTAGCAGGTCCTCAAATACCTTTGATGATACTTCTTGTATTCTGAATTTGATATCAATCCCGTTTATGCATCTGGTGAATTTCGACCAAGTTCGTAAAGCCCGCGACATGGCTGCTTAGTTATTATTATTTAATCACTGTCCTATTTGAGAACCTCTTTGGCAAGTTAAAGAGAATTGCGCAAAAGATACCCAGCAAACATTTATAGATAAAGATGGTTATGCTGCCCGTTTATAAAGATCTGGTATGTTTTGTGTATACGAAGAACAATAAAGAAAATATTATAAATACCTGCTCATTTATACATATTCAAATGATCCTGAGGAGTTTACCGGCCACGTGATGCTCTCGGTGACTTTGGATTTGTTAGTGATGTACTTGTTTTCGGCTATAATTTAATCATTGGCGGTAGTAGCTGACTGCATGGACATCAATACTGGCATTCCTCAAGGCTCTATCTTGTCACTAACGCTCTTTTTACTGCATATCAATGATATCAACGGTACTATCCGTCTATTGTTATGCAGATGATATAAGTAGCTTCTATTACACATATCGAGACGGATCGATGATCCGTCTGTGATTGAGGGAGTGTTTCCACCAAAGTTTCGGCCTGGGGAGAAGTATACCTGGTTAAGTTTAACCCCGCAAAGACAGGTATGCGCGTTTACTGACGAAAAAACCGCAATTTCAAAATACACCTCTTACCATTTTTTATTTTATTGTACGTTACGACGGGGAAGCGCTTCATCTCACCTGGTTAAGATAAGGCCGATGGTGGTGGCGCACTTCACCTGGAATCCTCAACAAACTGAGAAACTGGCAATCTTACCTCCAAATTCCGGAACACAACATTTTTTTTAATTGTTGTTATGGCGACAGAATTAGGTAAGATGTTGGTAGCTAGCCAGCCGGACTTCAACAAGGTCTTGACACCAACCAAACCAAGCACAATATTGTACGCCCCCTGGTGATCGAACCCGAGACCTCTGGTTTTGAAATCTGTGGGTTGAACCACTAGACCACAGAGGCGGTTAAAAACTTCTGAGAGTCTACTCTACTACTCCTTCGCAAATCAGACCCCATATCTCAATATAGGGTCTGATTATAAGACTCCAATAATGGTCACCTTTGGGTAGGATCGCCTGAATACCAGTTTAAGCCGTTTGACTCGGTCCAAAAAAGAGCTGTGAGAATTTTCGACGATCCTATTCTCATTTGTGGTATTCTACCCTTCAGGCTCGGGGGAGGTTTTCTCCTTGTGTGTAAATAAGGAATTGTTTTATGTAGCAGCAGCCTCAAGAAGAGACTTAATTCACCATTGGGTGTCTTAATTTTTGGGTGTTTCTAATTTGTCTAATCTAATCTGATTTGTAACCATGCTGTCGGCAGCATAAATAAGATCCTTATCCTTACTACATGATATCTCCCTCTTTTCTATGAGTTAACCGACTTCGAAAAAAGGACGAGGTTCTCAATTCGTCGGAATCTTTTTTTTTTGTCTATTTTCCCCGATTACTCGCCGTCTGCGAGTGGACCTGGACCAATTTGGAAAATTCTTTTTTTTTTTTAAATGATATGCTTCACAGTTGGTCTTATCGTCATCTTATGATGGGATCCTAAAGAAATCGTGGTAACTCTTTAAATATAGGAACACTTTAAATAGTTTAGGTAATTTAAGGCTTATTACCTCAAAAGTAAGGAAAAAACGGACCCCTTATAGGATCACACGTCTGTCTGTCTGTCATCAAAATAATTGGAAAAAATATGTCATCCAGGTAAACGAAATTGTATCTTTATTCTTCAATGAAGTTGAATTTCTTTCGTTTTTTAAAACGTAAATTATGCTTGTATCGTGATCAAAATAAATGTTTCTAATACTATTTCTTTCCCCTTCCTACCACCGGACTAGCAGACGTACGTTAGGTCAACCTGTAACTCGTAGATGATGTGTGGACAAAAGTATTTATATTTGTGTCTGGGATTAGGTACGCTCGTATTGATACACCGGGCATGTTTTGGAAATGTAAATCTGCCTAATTGCATGTCAGTCCAGTTTGCAGAGAAATGTAGCAGACGTTGTTTTACATAATCACAAAGCTGAATTCACGACCTTCATCGACCAAAGAGTTAATATGCACCTTCTAGGTAACCCTGCTTCATCGCAGGCCTTATCCTTGCCTACTCTAGTTTCGAGATTTGTATTCTAATAGCCTCGCGGTATCATATAAGAGATCTTTTTTTTTATTGTACGACGGGGAAGCGCTCGGCCTTCATCTCACCTGGTAACAAGTTGAGATAAGGCTGAATGTGTAGGCGCACTTCACCCGGAATCCTCAACTAACTGAGGAACTGGCTATCTTACCTCTAAATGCCGGAACACAACATTTTTTACAGAATTGTTATGTTATATGTTTGTTATTTTTGTAACAATACGACGGGCCAGCGCTTTGCCTTCACCTTACCCGGTGTCGAGTTATAATGAGGTCGAAGGTGGAAGCGCACTTCACCCGGAATCCTCAAGGGAACTCTGCTATCTTACCTCACCTTCTACCTTCTGACAAGCCTCATAGCTCAGTTGTTAGTAACGCTGTAGGTTGTGGGGTCGATTCCCACCCGGGACAAACATTTGTGTGCTGAATATACCTTGATGTTTGTTCGGCGTTTGGGGGTTGTATTGTATGATAAGTTTATATGTACAAAAAAAAAGTATCTAAGTATTTTATCCGTAATCTGTTCCCATATTTATTTTATTTTATTTTTACAGTTTTTGGAAAACTTAAAGCTAGGCTTGTACATTAGATTATTGAATGACTTATGTAATGTTACATATAGGAAGGCCAATTAAAAGTTTCCACTGATAACTAAAATGAATTATATACGAACATAAACAGATAAGGTAGATAGTGAATAGTTATAAAAAGCAGCAAACATAGTAAAAAAAAAACAAACACAAAAAAAGAAGTTAAGTGCCCAAGTTTCAGCTTACTTGTTTGGGTATTGAATACATCAATATCTATATTAGTCCTCGAACGTGTTAAACATAACAAGCTATACTAAGTTTTTTGGCTGCATGGCGCTGTGTGAAATTAATTTCCTGTAATATTTATTTACGTGTCACGCCGGGACCCAACAATCAGTTGTTCATATAGGACGAACGGAACTGCGTCGCCACATCGAGCGTCATATGGAGTCTAAGCGGTTCTCGTGCGCCGCGTGCGGCAAGGCCTTCGTGGAGAGATGCGCCTTGCAGCGGCACTCGCGCGTGCACACCGGGGAACGCGCGGAGAAGAGGCACGTCTGCCCCGAATGCGGGAAGAGGTAAGTACCTACAATAACTCCTCACGTCCACAGTGAATAGGTTCCTTTGAGACAAGCGTGCCATCGTCTCTGTACATTTCCAATAGAGCTATATTAATCGCTTGGCGATCATCACCACTCAGCAGAGCTTCAATATAAAAATAACGTATTTAGTATATTTAAGAACATACTTGCAACACTTTTTTTTAATCAAATTAACTAAAAGATTGCATTAAGCCACTAAGGTTTGTCTTGTGCCATCGTGAGCCACTCTTATAATTAAAACATAAAGAAAAAAACAATCTTTAAATAATAAGTTACATACTCACACGAAATTACTGTGTAAAATATTTTTTTCATTTACTTTTAATGTTAATTTGTGACAAATTGTCCCGTAGGTCAAAAGGCAAACCGTTGATCAGTCTTGTTTCGAGCAAATAAATAATTTTATTTGATTTGATTTAAAACTCGGGAGACTGGGTGCATTGATTTTACGTCTCGGTAGACGATTGTAGACGGTTGGCACGTGTACTAGTAGGACGTGTATAGTCATTATTTTATTTTGTTGGCTCTGAATAGTTTAGTTCTATGTGTGGAGACTTAAGGCTCTTTTGATTCTATTATTTGTGTACAAAGCTGTTAGTCTTCCTAAGATAAATAATGTGTTTTTTTTTTCAGATTTAGCGACAACAGCCAACTAATGGTTCATATGTCGCGTCACAGCGGAGACAAACCGTTTGAATGTGTGGTCTGTGGCAAGGGGTTCCCTTCGCCCCGTCTGCTGGCATCGCACAGACTGGTCCACTCGGATCTCAAGCCGTACGAGTGCAAATACTGCGATAAACGGTAAGATGCTACCGAATATGATGCTATGCTTTGTTTGCGGCTAGATGGCGCTGTAAATTACTGTCCTATAATATTTATGTATATATAATGGGTGGGCGTAGTCCGCCTGGTGCTAGCTAGCGTGGTAAATATACCACCATTTTACACACGTCTGTCGCCATAATAACAATTTTAAATTGTTGTGTTCCGGCATTTAGAGGTAAGATGGCCAGATACTCGAGACTCTTGAGGATTCTGGGTGAAGTGCGCTTCCAAGCCTTATTAACCAGAAACCAGGTGAGCCTTGGCCTTCAGCCAAGCGCTTCCCCGTCGTACAATACAAAGTTGAACCTTATGTACATCGCAACAACATAAGTTTTCCCGTGTCAGGTTCCGTCACGAGTCTACCAGGAACACCCACCACCGCACCCACACCGGGGAGAAGCCGTTCATCTGCTCGGTTTGCGGGAAGACCTTTATCCAAAGCTCCAACATCAGGACCCATATGCGGACTCATACCGGTACAGAGATATGAAACCTTTTTTTGATTAGCCGCCTCCGTGGTGTAGTGGTTCGTCCAGATGTCAGATCCAGAGGTCCCGGGTTCGATCCCCATGGGGGGTAATATTGTGCTTGGTTTGGTTGGTGGTAGGACTTTGTTACCCGCCTGATTAGCTACCACCATCTTACCTAATTATATCGCCATAATAACAATTCGAATATTGTTGTTTTCAGGTATTTAGAGGTAAGATAGCCAGTTCCCGCCAGACTTGTAACAAATGTTATTTTTTTATTGTACGCCGGGCTCGTGCTTGACCTTAATATCACCCGATTTTCAAGTTATGATAACGCCGAAGGTGGAAGCGCACTTTACCCGAAACCCTCAACAGACTGAGGAACTGGCTATCTTAACAAAAAAAAAAAAAAAAGTAATGCAATGATGTGATGGTGGTAGGTGAGAAGCCCTACTCGTGCAAGCGCTGCGGCAGTCGGTTCTCCTCGGGCTCCGCACTGAAGAACCACGAACGTACGCACACCGGCGACCGCCCCTACACCTGCAACCTTTGTGGGAAGAGGTAGATAACTATATCTACAGCGTTATGGTGATGTATCATTTATTTATTTTACTTTTAACACGGCTAATCGATTTAGGCGTTATTTTGCGGAGATCCATTGTTCAAAATATAAAATCTTAAAACAGAAAGATATTTAGTGACGTGTTGCTGATCCCTAGCTTCCTTAGCCTATAACTTGCAGATAAATATTACAAATGGTGAGCATAATGCCGAGGCATTTTCTAACTGCTAGCCAACTTACAACTACTACTACTTACTTATAATAAATATTACAGGACATTAATTTTACACAGCGCGATCGAGCCCCAAACTAAGCATAGCTTGTAATATGGGAACTAGATTGCGGATAGAATACGAATACTTAAATACTTTTTGTAAATACATACTTAATATATGATACAACACCCAAACACAGTAAAAAAAATTGCTATAGTACGTATGTATTTAAAAAAAAAAGTGTTCAAAGATTTGTATCCGTGACTTAGTTCCCATATTACAAGGTTATGCATAGTTTGGGGCTAGATGGCGCTGTGTGAAATTAATGTATTTATGTTAAATAAATGAAATTGGTGTACTTTTTACTTCAATTGATAACTTAGTAGAATAAATATCGATTCAGACGACTTACTTCGTTTTCTCTTCACAAAAGATCGGGATAAAAGTTAAATATTGTTATAGTTTTCTTCTACTTTGTTTCCACTCTGTTTGTATCAATAAAAATAAATTAATTTGACACTCGTCTGTAGGTATGTTATAAATAAGTTTAATTTAATCTAACATTATGTCCGATTAGACCTTCCAAATGTGCGTCTGAAGTTTATTTTTTTATTCACTTTCTTCGTTATTAATTACTTCGTAAGAAGTTTTTTTTGTACGTCGGGGAAACGCTTGGCTTTCATCTCACCTGGCTACAAGTTGAGATAAGGCCGAAGGTGGAGGCGCACTTCAACCGTAATACTCAACTTACTGAGGAACTGGCTATCTTACCTGTAAATGACGGAACACAGCAATTTTAGAATTGTTGTTATGGCGACAGAATTAGGTAAGATGGTGGTAGGTAGCCAGGTAGACTTAAACAAAGTCCTACCAAGCATCAATCTTTTACTTCCCCCGGGGCTCGAACCCGGGACCTGTAGATCTGCAATCGGTAGGCAAACCACTAGACCGCGGAAGTTAAGTTACCGTCGCCTATGAAAGCCCGCAACAAAGCATTACTCGCGCGTTTCCGACCCTTTGGTGACCCTTTACCGACCTTATCACCGCAGGACCACGGCACTGTAGAGATATAGTGCTATTTGGCTGCGATTTTGTGGGTTCGATTCTAACCCAGGACAAAAAATTGTGCGATGAATCTAGATGTTTGTTCTGTGTTGTATTGTATAAAAAAGAAAATATTACGGGACATCTATTTAAACAGCGCCATCTAGCCCCAAACTATACATAGCTTGTAATATGGGAACTGGATTACGGATAGAATACTTAAATACTTTGTAAATACATACGTACTATATGGTACAACACCCAAACAAAGAACAAACATCTATATTCATCACACAAATGTTTGTCCTGGGTGGGAATCGAACCCACAGCCTACAGCGAAGAAGGCAGAGTTACTACCAACTGAGCTATGAGGCTTGTTAAATGTTCGTAATCTAGGTAACACAAATCACCTAGATTACGTTCCTCAGTGAACAGAAATGAACGTCCTGTAATATTTATATTTATGTATGTTCTGTAAGGCGGAGGGGATGCTCAAACAGTTGTAAACCCTGCAACGCTTAGTTCTTGATGTAACAAATGTCTGACAGTTTCGCTCGCCTCAACGTAAAGCTGCACATGCGCCTCCATTCCGGGGAGCGTCCGTTCGCGTGCAGCGCCTGTCCCAAGAAGTACGTCAGCGCCTCTCTGCTGCGCGCCCATTGCCGCGCGCACACTGGTAACTCACTCTCTTTACTTAGATTGTAAGCCTGCTCACAAAACGCTCTAGTAATCTCCGCCCACACTGGTAACTCACTCTCTTTACTTAGATTGTAAGCCTGCTCACAAAACGCTCTAGTAATCTCCGCCCACAGTGGTAACTCACTCTCTTTACTTAGATTGTAAGCCTGCTCACAAAACGCTCTAGTAATCTCCGCCCACACTGGTAACTCACTCTCTTTACTTAGATTGTAAGCCTGCTCACAAAACGCTCTAGTAATCTCCGCCCACACTGGTAACTCACTCTCTTTACTTAGGTCGTAAGCCTGCTCACAAAACGCTCTAGTAATCTCCGCCCACACTGGTAGCTCTCTCTCTTTACTTAGGTTGTAAGCCTGCTCACAAAACGCTCTAGTAATCTCCGCCCACACTGGTAACTCACTCTCTTTACTTAGGTCGTAAGCCTGCTCACAAAACGCTCTAATAATCTCCGCCCACACTGGTAGCTCTCTCTCTTTACTTAGGTTGTAAGCCTGCTCACAAAACGCTCTAGTAATCTCCGCCCACACTGGTAACTCACTCTCTTTACTTATATTGTAAGCCGGCTCACAAAACGCTCGCGGTCTTGTAGCTAAAGAACGATCAATTCAAGGCAACCTTTGTATTTTGAGTAAAAATGATTACATGACTGATTCAAATAATAATTGTTTTATTTTGTAGGCGAGAAGCCATTCGAATGCGCCAAATGCGAGTCCAAGTTCACATCAAAAAGTCTGCTCATCAAGCACTTGAAGAATTTCGAAAACAGTAAATCGAAACGGAAACACTTCAAAGAAGAACCTATCATCGATCAAGAGGACTCTGAAACTAACGAGAGTGAAGTCCTAACTGTACCAATGAAGCAAATCAATCTGACGAAAACAGAATCTGACCAAATCCTTTGTCCTAGCGTACCTAACGCGTTGGATCCCAGCGTACCTAACTCTTTAACGGATCCCAGCGTACCTAATTCTTTAGCGGATCCCAGCGTACCTAACTCTATAGCGGATCCCAGCGTACCTAACTCTATACCGGATCCCAGCGTACCTAACTCTATGCCGAATCCCAGCGTACCTAACTCTATACCGGATCCCAGCGTACCTAACTGTAGCGGATCCCAACTTACCTAACTCTATAGAGGATCCCAGCGTACCTAACTCTATAGAGGATCCCAGCGTACCTAAATCTATAGAGGATCCCAGCGTACCTAAGTCTATAAAGGATTCCAACGTACCTAACTCTAAAGCGGATCCCAGCGTACCTAACTCTATAGTGGATCCCAGCGTACCTAACTCTATAGTGGATCCCAGCGTACCTAACACAATAGAGGATCCCAGCGTACCTAACTGTATACCGGATCCCAGTGTACCTAACTCTATAGTGGATCCCAGCGTACCTAACTCTATAGTGGATCCCAGCGTACCTAACTCTTTACCGGATCCCAGCGTACCTAAAGCGATAGTGGATCCCAGCGTACCTAACACAATAGAGGATCCCAGCGTACCTAACTCTTTAGCGGATCTCAGCGTACCGAACTCTACAGCGGATCTCAACGTACCTAACTCTACAGCGGATCTCAACGTACCTAACTGTATACCGGATCCCAGCGTACCTAACGCGATAGTGGAGCTTACCCTCGGAACCTAACGTGACCCAGGAACTGTTGCTGCACGGTGATAGTCCTCGGCAGTAGCGAGACGGTCAGCTTTGTGAGTGACGCCATCGGCTCGCCCTAGTGGATAGTGTATCTGTGAATGAGATCGGTATCGGTAGTAATGCTAATAGATGAGAACAAACACATTCATCAGGGTTGTTTGTAAGTTAAAACTTGTAGCCGCGTTTTTGCCGAGTGTACGTTAGTTTCTAGTAGAGCTCCTTGAAAAGGGCTCGTCCACCAAATACTACCACCGTACCTATTTCGGACGCAAAGCAGCATTGCTGTGTTCCGGTTTGAAGGTTATGGTTGATAGCTAAATGATTTGTCAATGTTAACAAACTGCCCATTCGGTAGATAGGTAATAACAAATGTTTTAAGATAGTATTTAGGTTTATGATGATACAATGTAATTTACACCTGTATATCAAAATGTTTTTTTATTGTACGACGGGGGAGCGCTTGGCTTTTATCTCACCTGGTTACAAGTTGAGATAAGACCGATGGAGGCGCACTTCACCCGGAATCCTCAACTAACTGATGAAATGGCTATCTTACCTCTTAATGCCGGAACACCATTTTTTTTTAAACTTGTTGTTATGGCGACAGAATTAGGTAAGATAGTGGTAGCTAGTTAGCTACCACCAAACAAACCAAGCACAATATTGTCCCCCTGGGGATCGATCCCGGGACCTCTGGATCTGAAATCGGTGGGTTGAACCACTAGACCACAGAGACGGTTGTTGAATGGATCATCAATAAATTAACCAGCCCGAGGTTCTTGCCTTTCTCTTTGTGTGCTGGTCGCGATTCCGAACAGCTACCGCCTGTTCGGAATCGCGAAATTTGACGTTTCAAAATGATTCTAAAAAATCTTAACGAATAAAGACGTTTTGACTTTTTTCGTTTTTTTCGTTTTGGGCACACGAGGCTTAACATCATTATGTGTCCAAGTTGACGGGCGCAATGCAGTGCCGTGTAGGTCATGTTCTTTGTGGATGACCTACGCAGTAAAGCTTTGTTATAGGCAAGAGTTGCACTTAACATCAGGTCTGCTTGCTTGTTCGACAGTCACGCTAAGGGTTATGCTCACTCCAAGGGCGCTAGGGTCGGTAACGCACTGAATAGTGTATAGGTACTCAGCTCCAGAAATCTTCAGTCGTCAGCCATCTTCTGCTTGTGTACTGCTTTCATAGCTTCCGGTCCATAAGAACTTAATCCCAAAATATCTAGCTAATCAATAGGACTGAATCTCATAATGCCGGAAATTGAATACGCATGCATCTTGTAACAACTGAAGGTCATTATGTATTTTTCTCAAAACGTTCTAGTTCTAAAATAGCTGAATCCCGTAATGTCTGAATGTCATCTATCAAACAAATTATAAAACAAAGTGGTCAATCAACCTACCTACATTGTGCATTGTGGCGGATCCTGGAGGGTAGGTATGCAACAGGCTGATAGGTAGGAAGGAAGAGGGAGGCCCCATAGGTATGTGGTAAAGTTAAGTAAAATAACCAAAAGTAAAAGAATAACAATTTACTCAACTCAAAATATGAATTTACATTCAATAACAAAAAAATATTAGCTATGTCGTTTTTTCCTTATCAGCCTTGAAATAAAATAAAAATTAACTAAGTGTTTTTTTTATCAACATTAATTTCATCAAAAAATCAAGAGGAGTTATGTCTCCGTTATTAAGCTGGGTCAGTTGCTTGGAGTACCAATCAAAAAATATATCCGGTCTTCTTCTGGGAGCACCACTAAACAATGAATTGTTTATAGGTACGGGTTGTTTGATACATTGCTTCTTTTCTCAATATATATATGAATCTCATCAAAGTTGGCTTATGCGGCATGCGGACGTCAAGCCGCCTGTGCCAGCCTTCCACAGTATTGGTGGTGCGATGTCTATCACGTGCAGTACTTATCATCGATGGACCCATTTTTATCCACTGTTTCTCCATATAACAGATGAACTTCGTCATTACGTTCGTCTCTGGGGCTATTTCTTTTATAGATTCCAGGCTTCATCCAGGCTTCATCTATTTTGGTTACAGGCAATAATGGTAAATTTGCACACATTCGAACTACTTTGCGGCCTTCTGTCGTTGCGTTTACTGACTGATCTCTGGCTTTCTTCCACACGGCTCTGTTATAATGAAAGTAACAGCCAGATATATCACAATCAGGGTAAATTAATTTACATGCATTAATTTGAGCAGTTTCAAAATCTGACTTATACTTACTAATTTGAATATGCATCTGGTCTCTTAAAAATGTGAATAGCCTTGTATAAGTATATTCCGTCTTGTTAGGCAGAAGTACAAAAATCACGGGCACAACATTGGTGGATTTGGTACACGTGCCAATATCGACGTGTAGAGTGAAAAGTTGAAAAAACGGTTTAGGCACCCTTTTAAAGGTTCCATCTCCAAAGTACACTAGTTTATTAGAACTTAGAAACCGTCTTGCAGATAAGGTCGCAAATACTACTATCCTCTCATCTTCTCCGTCCTCCATTACGAGAAAATCTTTGGCCAATATTGATGGTATCTTAACGTCTTTTAAGTATTCGAATTCTGTGTTGGTCTGCTGTAAATATTTATGTCTTGCACGGTATAATGAATTTTTCTTCTCTTCGTAAGAACACATCATAACACCCGGATTATTCTCCACAGCTTTTGTTAAATTTTTCTCGAATATATTTTTTATAGGAGTCATGTTTTTACATGCGTCTTTTTTGCAATTGTAAATAACAAGGTCTCGAACATTCTGATCATAATGGCACCTGCATATATGATCACTTTTTCTTATTATCACATCCTTTGAAGAACTCAATGTCACCGATGCATTGCATTCTTTCCTATTTACACAACGCCACATAGATGAACCACTTATATTTTTATTTCCTAGACAATATTTGTGTCCGTCGTATAATAAACACGGGTATCCTTTTTGGTTTTCGATAAAAAATAATTCGCTATGCTTTAATTCCATTATAAATGAATTGTATTTTCATTTACAAAAAAATATTGTTTGATATAAATTAATGTGACAATACTTGACAAACAACGCTATTGTTTTTATCTATCATAATTGAGTTGCATTGTCTCAAGTGCAAGGACAATACTTACGTAGAATATGTATATGGATACACTCAAAAGAGGTAAGATACCTAACATTTAAAATTTCAGGCATTACGGGACAAATTCGTTTTGATATATGGACATTTAAAATTTCAGGCGATTCGGGACAAGTTCGTTTTGAAATATAGGCTTGTTGGTATCAGTCATTGTGAGATTAAGTCGTACCGATATCAGACATTTTGGGATTAAGTTATTATGGACCGGAAGCCTTTCATACTAGTTTTTTTTTTTTTTATACAACGGGGGAAGTGATTGGTCTTCTGTAATTCTTTCTGTAATTCTAAAATATGTCAAATCCTATGTTTAATCTAGATTTAATTTAAAATTAGTAATTGAATAAACAAAATAACAACTATGAAATAACTTTTATTAACAATAAACAAAAATACTTTGAATTCACTATTCTACTGAAATGCTATTACTTAAAACCAAGAGCCCTTTTTCGCTACGTTGTATTTCTGTATGTTGAGAGACATCGAGTTGTAAATGTCTTTAGCGTTCCTGTTCTGGCCGTAGTAATCGACGAATTCACCATCTGGGTTCACTAGGTATATGATGATTGTGTGATCAACCTGCAAAAATAAGAAAATGTTAGCTCTTGACCATTAGGCTTAACTAGATCTAGGCCAAAGCTATGAGGTCTACGATGGAGCGACCTTTACCAGAAGGAACAGACTCCCTTGCACCGAAGGATCACAGTAAACCGTTTGGCACTGGACTTAGGCATGAAAGTGGTCGCTAGCCAAGACCTTTTCTGGTCCTATCTTTGTAATCATTCAACTATTATGTATTATTATGTGTGATGTCAGTAAGCCTTGGTAACACCAAACTGTTTTTTTTTTACTGTATGATGGGTAGGTGCTTGGCCTTCATTTCACCTGATTATCAAGTTATGATAAGGCTGTAGGTTGTTGTTATGGCGACAGAAATAGGTAAGATGGTGGTAGCTAGGTTAAACAAAGTCTACCACCAACCAAAGCACAATATTATCCTCCCTGGGCATAGAACCCGGGACTTCTGGATCTGATACCAGTAGGTGTACCACTAGACCACAGAGGCGGTTATAAACAAAAATAATATATATAACATACAGAATAAGTATTAAGCTGTATAGAATAAGTAAAGCCAGCAATCCTGTTACCCAGAGAACATTGCTAGGAGACAGATCTTAACTAAGTACCCCAAAATAAATTACACAGTACTACTGATAAGATAGGTTAAGTAACACTTCCTTCTAGAACAAAGAATCAGCGATTGTCTACAATTTTAATCAGATCACAGGTCCTAAAACACAAAATCCTACCATGATTATGGTACATATAAATGTAAATATGAATTTTAATTTGTAGACAAAAGCATAAAAACCTTAAAAACTAGTTATTCTGGTAGTTTATACTTACAATGTAATCTTCATCAACGTCTTGTGGGCCTGCACTGAAGTACACCCGGTATGATTTGCAAGCCTGTTGGACTTGCTCTTTGGTGCCCGTCAATCCGAGGAACTTGGGAGAGAACTCCTTGCAGTATCTGAAAGAAGCACATTAATTAGAACCACAGACGACCCACTGCTGACTCTTTTAATTCTTGTTATTCTTTATTTTACACATAAATATGATTCAAGCATGTCATAGGAAAATTATGTATATTAACAAGCCTCATAGCTCAGGTGGTAGTAACTCTGCCTTCTACGCTGTAGGTTGTGGGTTCGATTCCCACAAAGAACAAACATTCGTGTGATGAATATAAATTTTTATTCTGTGTTTAGGTGTTGCATTGTATGATGTATTTTAAAAAAAAGTATTTAAGTATTATATCCGTAATCTAGTTCCCATATTACAAGCTATGCTTAGGTTGGGGCTAGATGGCGCTGTGTGAAATAAATGTCCTGTAATAATATAAAAAGAAAATATGTACAGAGGTGAGATTAACCCTTAAAGAGTTTTCTACCAGCAACCCTTTGAGAGAGAGAGAAGTGATACTCTGAAGACTCAGTCAGCAAGTATATTTAAAAAGGCCTGAAAAGTAGTACCTCTTTCTGTGTACAAATTTTGGTGGTATAATCAGTACAGATAATGTGGCTTTGCGGCACTTTACTTTCATTTTTTTACCACCTCTGTGGTTCAGTGGTTCACCCACTGGTTTCAGATCCAGAGGTCTTGGGTTCGATCCCCAGGGGATTTTAATACTGTGCTTGGTTTGGTTGGTAGTAGGACTTTGTAGAAGTCCGCCTGGCTGCCTACCACCATGTTTCTTAAGTCTGTCACCCCACAAGGTTTTTTTTTTTTTTAATAATAATATTCTAAATTGTAGTGTCAAAATTTAGAGGTAAGATAGCCTCCAAAAACTATTGAGGATTCCGGGTGAAGTGCTCTGTCTCTATCGCCTTATCATAACTTAAAACCAGGTAAGATGAAGGTTAAGTGCTTCCCCATTATATAATAAAATAAAAATAATCACAAATTTCATTAATGATAATTTTGTTAACAATCACAAATAAAATTATAAGTGTAACAAAAAAAAAATTTTTTTGCAACTAACTTTTCTGCATCGCAATGCGGACAAAATATGGTACAGTAAGGTACTCACTTCCCAACAAGCTCTGGAGTGTCTCTCTGAGGGTCCACTGATATGAAGAGAGGCTGCAGTGGTGGTGCATTTGGTGACTTGTCTGTAATCAGGATTATATGGGTTTGAAATATTTTTTTCCAACAAATAGTACCTGCCTAGATAGTTAGTACTAAGAGTACCTACTTACTCATTTTATTTATATGTAAAATACACTTATTATATACACACTTATTTCTTTGGGTTTGAGCAAAGTGCTAGTTATTTTTAAGGACTTGTATGGAAAAGAAGGCATAGCTACTACCAACTGAGCTGCGAAGCTCTTTCTCTGTCTTGCAATTGGTTTTTATACATTGATTGACAGATGTGTGTTTAGGTCCCTCACTGGATGCAGAGTGCTGAGCCCCTTGCTAGTTATCTTAGCTTGTGCAAGTTATATAAATATTTTGCAAAACAATGCAGCACCTACCATGTAGATCCACTATTTCAGCTAGCTTTTCAAGTTCATCAGGACAGATGTCTGGACAGTGTGTGAATCCAAAATATATAAGCAACCATTTTCCTAATAAATCCGAACTTTTCACTAATTTCCTCTGTAAAATAATAAGAAACATATTAAATATTGTATTATATAGGTTGTCTTTCAAATACAGAAGATGATGGGATGGAAGTAATATTGTCTAACATGAGAAACACCAAACCTAACCTCCATATTTATTTACTGAGATAAATCTTCGGATCCCTTTTTAAGAATATCACGCTCACTGAGGAGTTTGAGTTTTGGCATCATAATGTTAATACGGAGAAGTGCAGAAAGCTAATTTGGTTTACTTTTATCTTGTATTTCAACCAATATTTGACTTCTAGTATTTATTAGTAATTTTGATGATGAAACATGCAACCCCACCTGGTGTGATCCATAAATATAATGCAGTTTATGCAACTGTACTTTATCAGGTTAGGAAAGTGGTTATAATGAGACAATGATTTCTAACCTCTGCATCAACCAGCTCAAACTCCCCGCCTATCTTTGCTTTACCAAGCTGTCGTTTCCTTTCTCGATCTATGGCATCTTGCTTCTCTTTCTTTACGTATACCATGAACCCGGTAAGGCTGCCGCCGACGAGGGCTGTGACTGCCATAGACTTCCATGTTACCGGGCCGAACAACTTCTTTGTAGGTCGTTTAGGAGGCTGAGCACACTGCCGCACAACTGTTGTACTGAACGCACGACTCAAAAGCCTACCTCTCAGCACAGAATTCATGGTAGAGTGAGGGTTTAAGACTTGATTGAACTTATCAAGGTCTTATCTTATAACTCATATCTCTTTTACGGACAAAATTCTCTTGTCTTGATTAATTTACTAAAATAGTAGATGTAAGTCTTCGTTTACTGTTGTGTAATGCCGTAGCATGCATGTATGTAAATCCAAAAAAGACAGTCAAATGTGTCAGTGTGGTCTGGATTTACCTACAAGAAGAAATCGAAAATAAAGAAATTCCGAGACCGAAAACACCACAAATCGATCAGCTGCTGGAATGTCAGTCAGTGCTGCCAACCTCAACCTTCGAAAAAGAAGTAGATTATTTATTCTAAAAAATCAGTAGACTGAAAAAAATCAG
This sequence comes from Venusia cambrica, assembly GCA_951394065.1. NCBI lineage: Eukaryota > Metazoa > Arthropoda > Insecta > Lepidoptera > Geometridae > Venusia > Venusia cambrica. The sequence continues at coordinate 2,592,780 of OX596044.1, read as the reverse complement.
GAGATTTTTATACAATTTTATTAAGTTAATGCTATGTTTCGACATACATAATCGATTTCTTTATTTTTTGTGAGTAGCAGGTGTTATTATATTCTTCTCAAAAAATATTTTGTTGTGCATCAACCATACAAAGTTTTGGTTGAAAGGGCATTTCTTTACTTGGCTTAATTCATATTTATAGCCGAAACCGAATACCTATCAACACCATGCACTCGAATCGAGTATTAGACTGTGATTCTGTGATTGAATTTGGTTGGGATTCGGAATGCGGGACTGTCTCAAAATTTTTCATGTTTCACTTGTTGCCAATATTAGTAGATTTTATTGACCGAGCGAGCGAAGCGTCTCAGTTTCAAGATTGGCCAAGATTGCTTTTATCCGATGTCGTCTGTCGGTTTGTTCTCGTATTTTTTTTTTAGTCGATCGCGATTTTTGATAGGGGAGAAAGAGTGGAGGGGGAAAATGGGAGAAGTTAGCTGTTGGATTTTTTTTTCGAACAATTTATAGGTACTTACATTTACTAATCAGACTACGCAATCCTCCAGCCCGATGTCCTCAGACCAAGGGAACGCGAGTAATCGCTAAAATTTATACCCCTATTTGCTCTAAAGTCTAAAAGGAAAAGTGAAAGAGGAAAGCATCGGTGGGTTACTATATTGCATGGTTATAATGCCTCGCCGTCTACTACGCAGCAGGTCTACTGTTCTTACAGAATTACAAGTAATATATGCAGAACCACTAAAGAGTCAGACAAACAGGACAGGTAATAGCGTGCACGCACGAAAAATAATCGATTATATCGCAGAAACTGAAATAAAAAAATGTTTGATTCTGACTTTCTCTTCTGTTATTGTTTATTTACTTATGTCAAATGGATGGCCATGTGCGTTCTGCCTATACAAGAAAAGTTTTTCTAAATGGTTATTTTAGCTCTTTCGTAAAAACCGTAATACCTACCTACCTATCTATCTATTTCAAACTTGGTGTGATTATAGTGCTTATTTTAAAGGTACTATTACTAATACATTTAAAAACTGGCCAAGCGTGAGCCTGCACCGAGGTTCTAGAATTAACTTAAATAAAATCCTGCATTTTTTGCCTGGAAATGTGTACCTACCTACGTATCGAAACCTTCGGTGTGCGTTGCGTTACTATAGCGGGAAATGGACGTAGCGGACAAAAGAAGGAAAAGTCCTGACCGATTCACTAGGATAGGTACTAACAGCCTAAACCACTGGTCGTACATACTTGAAGTTTGGCTGTTTGTCTTGGTGTGCAGACGCACGCAAGTAGGTAATTTGTATAAACTGTTGATAAACTGTTTGGTGAATACTGTAAGTAGGTATGTTATATTTTATGTACTCGGTTTAGATACTGTGGTTTAGATAAATAATACATCCACTGCTCAACTTGATGCATTTGAACAGTTTAGTTGAGCAGTGGGGAAGAAGCGAATTAATTTTCTGTTAAATTATATGTTTTAGTGATTGTTCTAAATCCCAGTAGGTACCTAAATATCTCCTTGCGCCTTTAAAAAAACAAAAAATGCGGACGAAGTCGCGGGTCAAAACTAGTTCTGAATAAATTATTATCGACGTTCCATGTACCACGAGGTAAATGTACCTAAGTACCTCGTCTGCACTCAAAGAGTTAATTTGCTACTAGCTCGTGGACGTGCCTCAGATTACCTATAGAACTTCGAAGAAATAAAAAACAACATGACAGGCATGCTTGCTGAAAAACACTGGACCAAATTACCCCACCGAGACTAGTCCTACGAGTAAGTAAGTAGGCATAACACAAAATCCAGATGAAATCTAATTTAAAAAATGTCGTAACTTTTGTGGATCGTGTCTCTTGATAATGAAGAATGCTGGGAGGCGGCACCGGCGCACCGCAACCGCGGTTCAGCTGGTTTATATACTTCGCGAATTTAAACAAATGCCCTACATCTACCACAGTGCCCTTTACAAGCGGACCTAGTAGACTAGACTAGGCTTCAAGATGTGGAAAATTGTTTGTGTAAGTTTTTAACTACTTATTTGCTTTTTTATATTTTCATACATGTAGCCCTGTAGCCTGTAGCTTGCTGGAAGATATGTCTGTAAACGAGTCTTAATCGTGCATTTTTAATATACCCGACTAAGACCCGTTTCGTACTAATATTCTGTGATAATCGTGATAGTAAAAAAAAAACTGTAAACGCCGCCGTCAGGAATAAGTTCGACAACTGGTTACAAACTATCTATGGAATCAATTCTACCTTAAAAAATGTCTGAATCATAAAAATAATCACTTGGACATTTTAATTTCAACACTGATAGCTACATAAGCAATAGCTGCTTGACAATACTCCAAATAATTACAATATTTCTGCTTTGCACTTACAGATAACCCTGTTGACGTTAACGTCGATATGGTTTACCGCAGCACAAGAGTATCTGCCTCCGAAAATCGGCAATGGCAAGAAACCGGCTCCTGAGCCAACGGTGAGTGCCTGGCCCAGTATTCATTTGTTTATTACCCCTCCAACTCAGCCCATGGATGTCGTAAAAGCCGACTAAGGCTTCTCACCAGAAGAAGGGCAGCAGCTTCCTTCTGGGGTACCTACACCTTTCGATAACCAAACCGCCTGCCAAGCGTGGTGATCATGGATAAACCAGATTTGGAGGCTCTGTCCAGCAGTGGACACGAATGGGCTGTTGATGTTGAATGTGAATTCATTGATAATACTAATACTGACTTAGCTAAAATTTCAGAGTGGAGTAAGTGGTAGGGCTCAAAGTAAACCCTTCGAAAACTAAGGTTATTGTCGTGTGGCTCCAGGATGACCTCTAGGGTCGAGTGGAGTGATCTAACTCAAGTAGTTTTTGATGGCACAGCAATTTTAAGAGAAGAAGAGCCCCTTGTGAAAAGGCTCGTCCGTGGAAGTACTAAGCACCTATTTCAGTCGTCAAGCAGCATTGTTGTGTTTCGATTTGAAGGGTATGGTTGTCGGTGAAATTACGGGCACGCGAGGCTTAACACCTTTATGCCTCATGTTGAGGGGCGCAATGCAGTGCCGTGTAGGCTATGTTCTTTGTGGTTGTGACCTACGCAGTAAGGCATTGTTATAAGCAAGAGATGCACTTAGCATCAGGTGGACTAAGTACTTGCTTGTCCCGTCTCCTAGTTGTATAAAAAAAAAGTTCTGCAAAGTCGTTAAAGATTTATGTAGTTATTCATAGGGATCTGTCATGAGCACCTCAACTATAGTTAGCAGTAAGCCGAAAGACTTTTGCTGCTATTACTTCTCTCAGACGTTTGCGTAATGCAAACTAAATGAAATCAATAAAATATTATGCAATGCTATTTTATTAAGTTTCTAATAACTAGTAGTTCGCCCCGAACTGAGATCTCGTGATGTCTGGTTTGTGACGGAGATTATTACTCAAATAGAAAATAATTAACAAACGATAAAAGTATGCTTTCGATAAACCTTACTTACCTTAAGCGTTCGAGGCTAACTTATCATATTATAGCTATTGTTGCTAACCTAAATATCCTTACTAACATGAAACCAAGGTTGATGACGTTTTGAAAAGTGCTCTTATAACCGTAGCCTTAGTAGTCGTGGTTTAAAAATCTACCCCTCCAGCCTACGGTTGTCGTAAAGTCAACCAAAAAGGCCACAGCTTTTTTCTGTGTTTCTTTCTTCTTTCGCAGCCAGTTCCTCAGTTAGTTAAGAATTCCGGGTGAAGTGCGCCTCCACCTTCGGCCTTATCTCAACTTGTAACCAAGTGAGATGAAGGCAAAGCGCTTCCCCGTCATATATTTTTTTTATTGTAATCGCGAAAGTTTTGTCGTGATATAATATGTCGTGATTCGTAGCTACCCGCGAACTACGACTTCTCTTACGACGTGCAAGACAACGGGGTCAGCCTCGACTTCGGACACAACGAGAAACGAAAGGACGACCACGCGACCGGCTCCTACCACGTGTTGCTGCCGGACGGACGGATGCAGCTGGTGGAATACGAGGCTGGACCTGACGGGTACAAGCCACAGGTAAGCACGCGACCGGTTCTGAAATGATTGCCATCTTACTGTCTGTCAAAGTCAAAGTCAAAATGTATTTATTCATAAAAAAATTTAGGATCATTTTGAAACGTCAAATATACCGCCTGCTCGGAATCGCGACCAGCACACAAGGAGAAAGGCAAGAAACTCGGGCTGGTTAATTTTTTGATGATCCATTCAACATTTAGATACACAATTTTAAATTATATTCTAAGAAGATACATCATAAACCTAAATACTTAATCTTAAAACATTTGATATTACCTGGGCAGTCTACCATAATAAACGAAGGTATGGTAAGATAGCCAGTTCCTAAGTGTGTTGAGGATTCCGGATGAAGTGCGCTTCCACGTTCGGCGTTATCATAGCTTGTCATCAGATGAGCTTACCTATCGTACGATAATAAAAACAGGATTTTGGAGCGTTCTAGGGTTCCTGCCATGAACATACATAGATTAACATGCTAAGATGAAATAATATAATAAAAGCTTAGGTTTATTTCATTTACTATACTAAAACATTAGTAATTCAACGAGCTCCTTGTATTTTAGCTCCTCTAACTCCTTCGGACATGCTAAGCGCAATGCAGCGCTCTGTGTACGATCTTAGGTATACATACATACTAGTAATGTATAAGTATTGATTTATTGAATTCCAGATAATGTACATGGGAACAGCCACGTTCCCCACCCCGGGGACGGGAGACAAGTTCGACGGGTACCATTACAACGCCGCGTCCAACCGGCAGAGCGTGAGACAAGCGGCGCCCCGAGGCTCCTCTCGACAAGTCCCGGCGCCCGCGCCCGCGCCGCCGCCGCCGCCAGCGCATGCTAGCAACACCACGCAGTAGAACTATGGCAACACTGGCAACACTCACGATACCAAAACGTACAGATAACGGCACGATACCGAAACTCATCAAATGGGATGATTACATTTTAGTTGTTACACTAAAAGCTGCTTGATTCTGATGAACATCATCAAGAAATGGGTACACCAACGCAGTTCTCAACGCACAGAACATGTTGCCACTTCAATTGGATATATTCAGAGATAACTATAAAAAAGATCGTCCTGAGATAGTCTGGTAAAAAGAACTGCCAAATCGCCCGAATAAGTTTCGGTAAAACTCGGCTAATTCAGGGATAATGCTGTTTGATAACAGTGCTGACGGCAACTACATGCAAATGTAATGCTGACAATTATTTTGCAGTTGAATTGGCCCAAAATACTTGCATCCAGGTCGTTAAAGTAACAATAAAAAAAACATGAAGTTGACTTTGACAGCGTAATAATGGGGGCTAAAATAAAAAGTGGCAGACACCACACCACGGCAAGAACTAATATCATAAAAGGTAGGTACTTATTTATCCTGTGTGACCCTGTGTTGCACGAAGCACGGATTTGTTTCACGAAATAAGAACCCCGTACGCATCGGAATTTATATTGATGAGAATTCCGTTTTATTTTTAATGCCGCGAGATATTTTTCATTGGACCGGCTGTATCAGTTGCCTCAGAATATCCTATGTACAGCCTACTGAATATGCTACGAATATTCTTATTTATCTTAAAGCAAATGAAAACAGGGAATTTCTGAATACCCTAAAAAAATGTTACTCTTGAAGAGTTTAGTGAATTAAAATAAACTGTTACAGTTTAAAGTGTTTATTTTTTATCAACCATACATTACACAACACTTGCTAGTAGAAAAATATTTATCCATATACAGGGCGTCCCAAGACTAAGCAACATGAAAGGAAAGTACCTTATGAGGCTAAGATTTGAATTATTTTTTGTCCATTCTTTCAATTGGTGTCATAAAAATACGGGGTACATCTTTGAATGCAGTATTATGAACGAATGAATAAAAATACATTATTTCACACCTTAAAAATATAGCTGGATTACTTTAAAACTGTGTATATATAATTAACAATTGGCGGTATATTACTTAAAAAAGTAAATAAAAGTTTCCTTTCCGTAAAATATCCTGTCTGTAATATTAAAGTGACTTTCCCTTCATGTCACATAGTCTTGGGACGCCCTGTATAGGATGGATAAATAGACCAAACTAATCATGGTCTAGATACATCTACAGTAACAATTTGATTGAAACTTTAACAAATAAAGTACAAAAACTACCTCCATGTTACATTCATTAACAAAACCTTAAGCTGTCTAATTAGGACAAGGTGATATTGTTAAACGTATTTAATATAAAAATAAATAAAACATTTCCTTTTTTTTTTCAAACATTACAGCGCACTAAAACAATATCATCATCATAGGAATATCTACCTATTTATATTTACAAAGCATCATAGACTGGTTAGAAATACTTATAGGGTTATTGTTCTAGTCTAGGTACATATACGTGTACACATAATCGTGCTAGCCCAATAAAAATAACCTAGTAAGTGCTAAATCATCTTCCAGAGGGTCTGCTATTAAGGAGATAGGTGATCCAACGTCCTCGATTCTCTCACGTGGCCTGCCCACCGAAGGACATTGTCGTGGCTAATAAAGGAAGAGATAGTTATAATAATAATAAATGTATTTGTTGGAATTTTGAGCATTACAAATAAAACAACATTCCAAGCATACATTACATTAAATTACTTACATATAATAAATTAGGACAAGCCTCATAGCTCAGTTGGTAGTAACTCTGCCTTCGGCGCTGTAGGCTGTGGGTTCGATTCCCACCCAGGACAAACATTTGTGTGATGAATATAGATGTTTGTTCTGTGTTAGGGTGTTGTATCATATAGTACGTATGTATTTACAAAAAGAATTTAAGTATTTTATCCGTAATCTAGTTCCCATATTACAAGCTATGCTTAGTTTGGGGCTAGATGGCGCTGTGTAAAATGAATGTCCTGTAATAAAAAAAAATAAAAAAAATAGGATCTACTTCCTAGTGATCTTCGACGGATCTGTAACGGAAGCGAACGCTAATTTGATGCATTTCTATAACTTAAATAAACAATTTTTCTTTCTTTCTTTTGATCTAGAAGGAGGAATGAATGAATGAATGAAAATACTTTATTGCACACCTTAAAAATAAATCTGGATATATTTATATATATAGAGACTGAGTTTTTTTTCCAGGGCCACTGAGGCCAAGTCTGAACGGTTTCAGACTTGGCCTCAGATGAATTTACAAATTTTAAAAGTGTTCCAACAACTTTGGGCAACAAGTCATCATATTTTTTTTTTTATTATCAAACAAAGAACTGAAAAATGCATTTTTTTTTTCAAAAACTCACCTTTCCAATAAAACTATAAAAAAATATTCTTATTTACTCCTTACTCTCTCCTAACATGACTTTTAGATAACTCTCACGGTTTCGGACTTGGCCCTGGAAATAAACTCACCCTGAATATACAATGGGCGGTCATATCGCTAAGATGCGATTTCTTCCAGACAACCTTTGGATGGAAAGGATTTCATGGCTAAAGAGGCGGTTGGTGGTGCACATATTAATTAGGGAAGGGAGGAATGTTCTATCAGAGATTAAAAGCTTACCCATTAAAATGAAGGCTATGTGTGCAGTATATCTATACTCTGGTCTGGCCAGTGAACCCTCCGATGCGTGGATCCAGTGTCGAAGCCGACGTTGTCGAACGAGTGGTAGTCCTTCTGCAGACTCAGCTCGGCGAGGTTCCGGTACCTGTGACAATTTACTCGGTATTCTACGTTTTGTTTTTTTACGGTAAAACGGTAGTTATTTTTGAAAATCTAAAACACAAACCGTCTGCTGTATACTGTGTTTATTTACTGTACAAAGTGGCAAGGTCTAATTGGGCTTATTGTAAGATATAATCGCTGAAGCTAAGCCATTTCACGTATCATGGACTCTTATAATGTACACGTTACCAAACCGCTCCCAAAAACCGGGTTACCCAAAAAATTGTATCTGCAGAAAATTAATGCTTAATTTTTAACTTTATTTCTCATGAACAAAAAGTCGTGTCTTTTTTTACTATACAACCTGTAACAGAATATGTGTACTATGCCGAAACGGGGTTATCCAACCCGACTCGTGGAACAACGTTTGTTTTACGACTTTTTGAATTTTGGTTCAAAGTTTTTGGTAAAACAAGATCAAAGTTCTGACACCAACAGCTGGTTTTTTGAGTTGAGACTACCCTAAAATCAGCTGTTTCTTAACTCGCGTCAATGACCTCTAGACAGATGAGGCAACATAGCAGAAGGTCACAATCACAAAGAACGAAAAGCGCTTTCACTAACAGAGGAAAATCGTCGAAAAGCCTGGGCTGCTAATGAGACAATCCATTACTAGAAGGTTTAATTTGTCAAATCAATAAGAAATCTGTTAGCTAATATACAAAATAATCGTTCCTATAATGTACTTTTGTTCGTTCAATATCGCATTTATCGTCTTTTTGTAACTGTAGGTGCCTATGTAATTTATCAATGTGTATGTTCTATCTAATAACCTACTTTCACGAGATGACTCCAAGTTCTCACTAAAATTGGTTCATCTATCCTTAATACTCTTCGACACAGACAATTGTACCAACTGATACCTACCTACCTACATGCATAGTGCGGTAAAGGAATAGGGTCGTCACTATTTATTGTCATTGAGAAAATGAAAAGATTTGTATGGGAAACTGAAAATGGGAATTCACTATTATCTCCCCACCACAACAAATACTTTTCCTGGTCCGAAAAGCTCCCCCACTGCTTAGTACACATATTCTGTTTCACCTTGTATGACGGGTCTGTGCTGGTCCTTCATCTCACCTGGTTACAAATTGTAATAAGGCCGAAGGTGGAGGCGCACTTCACCTGGAATCAACAAACCGAGGAACTGGCTATCTTACCTAAATGCCGGAACACAACAATGTTTAGAAGTGCTGCTATGGCGACAGAATTCGGTAAGAAAGTGGTAGCTAGCAAGACGGACTTACACAAAGTCCTACCACCAACCAAACTAAGCACAATATTATACTTCCCTGGTGATCGAACCCGGGACCTCTCGGGATCTGACATCTGGACGAACCACTAGACCACAGAGGCGGATAAAAAAAGTATATTACCTTTTAACAAGTATACAGCAGCCAAGCAGGAGTATTACTTGTACAGCGAGCCAGGCCAACGCCAGCGCCACCAGCATCAGCTCGTGGACGCAGACCACAGCCGTCTCCGTCTCCCCCCGCGCCTCCTCCGCTGAAACGAAACGAATGAATGAACGAACGAATGAATGAACGAACGAATGAATGGACGAATGAACGAACGAACGAACGAATGAATGATATATACTTTATTGCACACTTTAAAAATAGAACTGGATATGAAAAGGTATATACAGTGGACGGTCTTATAGCTACGAAGCGATTTCTTACAGACAACCTAACTTTAACTTAGAATTTTAGTTTTTTTTCCTTTTGAGGTACCCTAAAAACGAGACAAAAGTAATGAAGGTAATATCAAAAAAATAATGCTATAAGACGTTATGGTCAGGCCGCTGATCCAAGGCCTGATGAGAAGCGACGATGTGGCCTAGCACGCCGATCTAAATCGTTCCCGGGTTCGGCGGGGGGTACAGTATCGTGGTGGTAGGACTTTGTTTAAGTCCGCCTGGCTAGCCACCACCATCTTACCTAAGTCTGTCGCCATAACAACAATTTAAATTGCTGTGTTCCGGCATTTAGAGGTAAGATAGCCAGTTTGTTGAGGATTCCGGGTGAAGTGCGCTTCCGTTGACCTTATCATAATTTATAACCAGATGAGATGAAGATTAAGCATAATCCCGTCGTAATAAAAAAAACACATACGTAATGTAGACCGATGGTCGGCGCGTATCATAGTATCAGCTGATATGATATCCTTAGAATCCACCAGCATCTCCAAGAGCAGAGAGACACTGCCCCCGTCCGTCTGCCCCCCACACTCCATCTTGCCCCCTTGCGCGACCACATTGCTCCCTTTTTGTTGCTTTGCCTTAATTGGAATAGGAGTTTTAGGAATTTCCAGGTCGTCATAGGTGCCGTTGGTCTGACGAGCCGCCCTGATTTGGGAATTTCTGCAGTGATTCTGTAATTAAAGAAATTATGAATTAACAAGACTCACAGCTTAGTTGGTAGTAGCTCTGCCTTCTGCGCTGTAGGGTGTGGGTTGCAACTTGTATTTGTTTTGAATGTTCAGTTTTTTATTTAATAATTTCAGTATTTTTATTTGACAAAAGTAAATATTTGAAAAAAAAAAAAAATGTATATAAAAAAAAAATACTTGGTGAGTTTTTTTTCAGGGCCTCTGAGGCCAAGTCTGAAACCGTGAGAGTTATCGAAAAGTCATGTTAGGAGCTACGTGCTCGATTTAAAAAAATAAGTTCGTTTTTTTTAGTTTTTCTAGAAAAGCTAGTTTAAAAAACTAATTTTTACACACATATAGTCAAACAATTTTTAGTATTTTCTTGTATCCTGAAAGAAAACTTTTAGAATTCAGGATTAACTTCAGATTAAGTCTATTCGGGTATATAGCCGAGGATTTCTGTCACATGCCTTTTCAAATAAATGCGCATGGTTCTTTTATAACCACGACAAAATTTAACTTCTTAGATGTACAGCGACGGTAGAGGTAACAAATCAAATATCTTAACAAGGGTTTTTTGACCTCAAAACTGTCAAAAAGAAGGTCTAAAATGAAATGACCTAAGAAAAACAAGCCTCATAGCTCAGTTGGTAGTAGCTCTGCCTTCTGCGCTGGAGGTTGTGTGTTCGATTCCCACCCAGGACAAACATTTGTGTGATGAATATACATGTTTGTTCTGTGTTTGGGTGTTGTATTGTATGATAATCATGTAATTACAAAAAAAAAAAAAAGTATACGTGAATTCGATCCGTAATCTAGTTCCCATACTACAAGCTACTTATGTTTTGTTTGGGGCTAGATGGCGTTGTGTAAAATTATTTTCCTGTAATATTTATTTCAATATCAATTCTCATATATAAAATGAATTCCCAGTGATCACCTGAATGCATTTGTTCTCACAGAAGCGAACCATCAACGCGAACCGCACGACGTGCGAGGTGGGGAAACGGAACGCCTTGAACCGCGCAGACAGACGCTGGGTGCCGCCGAGACGAGACCTCGTCAGCTCCGGGAAGTCCACCTGCGAACGACAACGCTACCATCTGGCAAAGCTAAAAAGCCAAAAATTCTACTATTAACCGCCTCTGTGGTCTAGTGGTTCAACCCACCGATTTCAGATCCAGAGGTCCCGGGTCCGATCCCCAGGGGGAGTACAATATTGCGCTTGGTTTGGTTGGTGGTAGGATTTTTGTCGCCTGGCTAGGTACCACCATCTTTCCTTATTAAGTCGCCATAATAACAATTCTTAAAAGAAATTGTTGTGTTGCATTCAGAGGTAAGATAGCCAGTTTCTCAGTTTATTGAGGATTTCGGGTGAAGTGCGCCTCCGCCTTCGGCCTTATCTCTACTTGTTACGATAAGGATGTGTCCACTGCTGGACATCGTCCAGCGTTGGAGGAGGCTGATGACAGTTGTTTATGTGTTTTAGTAACAATACTAACTTGTCCCGTGGGGCAGCCTCTGCTGTCGAGTAGTAGCACGGAGCTATCGCCGAGGCGAGAGGAGGCCACCAAATGATACGCTTCTATTTCTGCTTCGTCTGTAATTAAAACATAAGGTTCCCCAGCAATTATTGAGTAAATAGTATAAAAACAAAAATGACTTTTTTTTATTGTCCTACGGGGAAGCGCTTGGCCTTCATCTCACCTGGACAAGTTGAGATAAGGCCGAAGGTGGAGGCGCGCTTCACACGGAATCCTCAACAAACTGAGGAAGTGGCTATCTTACCTATACTTCTAAATTCCGGAACACAACAACTATATATTTTATTTATATTATACACAGTCAGGTCATAAATTCTGTCACAAGTATAATATAAAATAATTGAAACAAGTTTATTCATTATGTAACCATAATAGTAGAATTAAAAATAAACTTGAGATACCTAAGTTTCGCTTAGGAAAAGTAAATAATTAATTCTTAGGAAACTGTGTGAGATATTATAATAAGCTTCCTCAAAGCGCCACCAAACTCTCTACTCGTAAATTCAAATTGTATATAAAGAATAATTTAATTAAAAATGCCTATTACAAAATTAGTGATTATATCGACGATAAGAACGTGTGGCCCGATGTTGCTATACCAGTTGACAGCAAAATGGTGATTTCTCAATGTTAACAAATTGCCCATTAGGTAGATAGGTAATAACTAATGTTTTAAGATTAAGTATTTAGGTTTTTGTTGTATCTACTTAGAATATAATTACAAATTGTGTATCTAAATGTTGAATGGATCATCAAAAAAATTAACCGGCCCGAGGTTCTTGCCTTTCTCCTTGTGTGCTGGTCGCGATTCCGAACAGGCGGTAAATTTGACGTTTCAAAATGATCCTAAAAAATCTTAATGAATAAAGAAATTTTGACTTTGACTTTGACCATTTATATACCAAAATGAACTTAACGAAACATAGATTCTTATGACAATAAAGTTTATTCAAAATGACATCCGTGATTTTTTTTACCGTGACAATTTTCTACGAGTGTGTATTTTTATTGCCGCTTGATATATATAGGTAGGTAACAATAAATATATTTATTGTAAAATGTAATACACTAAGCGGCGGTGGGCTTGCTACCTGTCACGTATTGAATACTAGCTACTTGCAAACCGTGGGCATGTGCCGAACGTTAGCTTTGACGTGCCTCTGACTACCCCTAGTAGGTGATCCTCATAAGATCCACGATCTGAGTAGTGATCAGAGGTGAATCCTCAAAGGGGAATAAGTCGTGAGCCTATTTATTTATTATTTTAATACACCTACATTGACTCACCGGCTGGTTGTTTAATGAAGTGTTAAGATTATGTATTGATGTATTGTATTTAGATGTATTAATAGAAGTGTTTTTTTGATCAAGGCGTATTACATATACGAATGAATGGGGAATTTATCAGTATCTCCCAAATAGAACACCTTCTATAGAACCATTAACCGTAATTAATAATAAACGATGTTTCTGAAAAATACCCCGTTTTTTGAAAAATATTACGCAATTCGAATAAAAAATGGGAAATTTTCGAATTTTTTATATTCGTACAATGTTAGGGTGAGATTGGCCAAAACACTTTGTGATACCTTTTAAACATCTATCAACCATCTCCTAAACTAGAAGTCGTTAACCCGTCAAACTTATCACTGTCAAACCCTAAACCTTTTTTATGGTACGATGTCTCATTTTATTTTACTTTATTTATTTTAGGAAAATTTACAGCTAAACATACATAAGTAATAGTAAATTAAATAATGTATGTAGCCATAAAAGCTACAGCCACACAAGCCTTCCTGGCCAATTAAAATTTTTCACATATACATAAATGACGTGAATTGGTAATAAATAAACAGTAGACGCCAGATATAAAAGAATAAGTTATACCAATAAAAAAAATATTTATTTAAAAAATTTAAAAATAATAATTAAAGTATGCACATACACAAAAACACACACAACAAAGATGGGTCCCTAACATTATGCGTTAAAGTACTTATCACTAAGTTACGTCTCTTATGTCTCGTAACTTTGCCTTCATCTTGCTTGATGAAAACTTATGGACTTACGGAACTCTCAATGTGCAGTGCGTATACGCACTTGGCACTCAGTTTTTAATCGTACATCGTATTTGTTAAAATTTGCAATCAAATTTAGCAATTATCCAAATTAATACCCGGAAAATCAGGACACGAGGAAGCCCAGGGCAAAAACAAATTATGTACAAACGCATAAACTTATTTGCCGATCTTGGTATCTTTGAATTCGTAGCCATAACTGATTTAAAATATATTGCCCACGTTCAAGCTCGCTGCGCTCGCTCCACACACGTACCTAGTACATACCAGTCGTGTCGACTCTCAGCTCCAACGACTCGCCCAGTGCCACCGCGCCGGCGTTCTCCGAGTGCGCGTAGCTCGCTGCGCTCTCTCCACACACGTACCTAGTACAGTACGTACCAGTCGTGTCGACTCTCAGCTCCAGCGACTCGCCCAGTGCCACCGCGCCGGCGGTCTCCGAGTGCGCGTAGCTCGCTGCGCTCTCTCCCCTCACCACGTACATCGACAGCGGAGCCGAGCTGGCCCCATACACGGCGCTGGCTGCTCTGCCCGCGCTGGACAGCTCGCTGGTTGATGTCGGCTTTCTGTTACATAACTTTCATCTACAAAACTAGAGACGAGATCCCCATCGTCTTCTTCTTCATTCGTGTCAATGCTTCAACTGAACAGGACAACTCTAAAATTGTTGTGTTCCGGCATTTAAAGGTAAGATAGCCAGTTCCTCAGTTTGTTGAGGATTCCGGCTTCCACCTTCGGCCTTATCTCAACTTGTTACCAGGTGAGATGAAGGCCAAGTGCTTACCCATCGTACAAAAAAAAACATTTTAAGACATTAACCGCCTCTGTGGTCTAGTGGTTCAACCCACCGATTTCAGATCCAGAGGTCCCGGGTTTGATCCCCATGGGGAGTGCAATATATTGTGCTTGGTTTGGTTGGTGGTAGGACTTTGTTTAAGTCCGCCTGGCTAGCTACCATCTACCTAATTATGTCGCTATAATAACAATTCTAAAATTGTCGTGTTCCGGCATTTAGAGGTAAGATAGCCAACTCCTCAGTTTATTTTGGATTGACGGGTGAAGTGCGTCTCCTTTGGCCTTATCTCAACTTGTTACCAGGTGAGATGAAGGCCAAATATTTTTATTTACCCGTGGTAAATAAAAATATTTGTAAACTGAAATGGAAATTCCTTATTATCTCCCCACCACAACAAATCGTTTTGGTCTGAAACCCCCAATTTAAAAGTGTCCCTACAACTTTGGGCACATAGTCATCATACTTTTTTTTATAATCAAACAAAGTACTCATATATGCAAAAAAAACTCACTTTTCCAGAAAAAAATAAAAAAAAATATTTCCTTTAAAGCAAAACTTGTTTTTTTTTTTAATCGAGCACGTAACTCCTAACATGAGTTTTCGATAACTCTCACGGTTTCAGACTTGGCCTCAGTGGCCCTGGAAAAAAACTCACCTGTATATTTAAAAAAAAAGCTACGTCATAAGGTGACCTCACCCATTATCCCTCACAGAGACGGTAGCGCCGACCTGAGTAGCAGCATGCGCAGTCGGCGAGCATCCAACTCTGACCCATCTGTCTCCGGCTGTCTGGATTATGGGGTTGTTTTGGATCATCACTATCACGTACGCCATTGTCCTGTCGATTGCGAAATCCCTTACCATCAATGATTAAAAACACAACTATACAACCCGGTCAGAATATCTGTGCACCTGACCTCGTGACGTCATATCGGCGGTCTGGGTACCGTGTGAAAAAAAGTTTTTTCGAGAAATGTGGAGGTAAAAAAAAATACTAACCTTTTCAAATCAATTTATTATTGATGAAGGGTTTGTTATTAAAAAACAATAATTTTGATTACAAAAACATGTATTATTAAACTCAGTCACTATAAATTATTGACTCTATGCCTGACATTGCATCTTCCTCACTCTCACTTTCTGAACTCTCCGAACTGTCTTCCCCTAGTGATATTAAAAGTTGTGTGATGTTGTCATCTGCTAGATGATCCTTTTCCCAGTATTCTCGCTGTAGTCTCTCCACGTGATTCACTTCTTTTTTCCAGTCAGTACATAATATCATGGACGATTTTTTTTTATTTTAGATTTTTGGCAAACTAACAGCTACTAAAACTATAGAATAAATACAAGTTAGTTTAGTTTAATTACAAGTTTCCACAAATAGGTATATGGTATTATGATTCAACGTAAACAGTCCTGTGGTGATGCAGACTGTTATACCAATAAGAAATAATTATATGGGTACCTATTATAAGACAAAAAAAAAAATTGGTCCATGATAATATGTATGTATATTTTTATTGTACGACGGGGAAGCGCTAAGCCTTCATCTCTTCTGGTTACGAGGTGATAAGGCCGAAGGTGGAAGCGACCTTCACCCGGAATCCTCAAGTTTGAGAAACTGGCAATCTTCCTCTAAATGACAGAACACAACAATTTAGAATTGTTTCTAAGGTAAGATGGTGGTAGCTATCGCCTTCTTCTTAATCCTTCTTCTTCATTCGTGTCAAAATACTTCAACTGAACAGGACATTTTAAGACATTAACCGCCTCTGTGGTCTAGTGGTTCAACCCACCGATTTCAGATCCAGAGGTCCCGGGTTCGATCCCCATGGGGAGTGCAATATATTGTGCTTGGTTTGGTTGGTGGTAGGATCTTGTTTAAGTCCGCCTGGCTAACAACTTTCCAATGTCTTTTTTTTATTTTTTATATGCGACATGGAGACGGAACAACTACGCAGCCCAGCTGTATAGCTAATTTCAATCATTCGGAAAGAACTATCGGTTCGAATTCGGAAGATTCCGACAACGCTATTCTTAACTTCGAAATCTAAATATTTTTACATTTACATAAATGGTTTGATAAAAGCGTTAAAATCTATCGGATTCTATGTCGGATCCGATAAAACGTGATGTTTCCGATCCGATAATATGACAAGATATTTTTTGTTTGTAACGAAATGTTAATGATCAATTTTAGATTTGATCCTTGATCATAAACACTTCTTTAAAAAACAAAAATAAATAGCTCGACGATACAATGCACAAGAGCCTCATAGCTCAGTTGGTAGTAGCTCTGCCTTCTGCGCTGTAGGTTGTGGGTTCGATTCCCACACTGGACAAACATTTGTGTGATGATTATAGATGTTTGTTCTGTGTTCAGGTGTAATATCATTATAGTATGTATGTGTTTACAAATTTAAAAAAAACTAAGTATGTATTTGAGTGTTCTATCCGTAATCTAGTTCCTATATTACAAGCTATGTTTAGTTTGGGGCTAGATGGCGTTGTGTGAAATTAATGTCCTGTAATATTTATATTTATTGAGTTTCCCGCTTTTTGTTCACCCAAAATGTTCACATAATATTATATACACAGTATACATAGCATATGGAAAGCGTTCGGTGACGATGACGCGAGTTCCATGATTTTTGTTGACCCAAAAACTGCTCAACGCGTCTAAAGTACTGCAACGCACTGTTGCCGTACTACCACCATCATACAGGGTAATAAATATCCTAGTTTATGTAGCAGTAATCACACTAAAATGAAACTGTAGTTACCTGAAGTTTATCTCTGCAAACTTATATATTATATTAATTATGATTTGTTACAAGGTGCCAATAAATATATTACTATTTCTATTTTTATACCTTAAGTTTATCTCTGCAAACTTATACAATGTATTAATTATGATTTGTTACAAGGTGCCAATAAATATATTTCCATTTCTATTTTTAACTCGTTAGGTGCTGCTCGTCTCGCTCTCTATGTAAAACACATGAGTGTTTTACAGCACCCATTGAGTTGAAGAAGTTTTCACTAAAAAAAAAACCGCTTCTTCTCCGTAAGTGTCCATGTGGCCTACCTATTGATGAGTCCATGTGGCCCGTTCGATATCCCATACGCGAAGTTGACGTCGCAGTCCCCGTACATCGGCAGCGACAGTCGCACGAGGTCGCCGGCGCCGCGCGCGCTACATCGCTCGCCGCGCCCCGGCACGTACATGCGGCCGCGGAACGTACCGCGCGGTCGGTACGTCACAATCACGTTTGACGCTTCGCAGTCCACGGTCACTGAGTGACAGTGAAACATCACAATTAAACGTTGGAAATCTAACTCCAACCGCAACATTTCTTATAGAAATAGAAACATTTATTTGATAACGAACACAATTTTACAATTTGGTTGGTGGTAGGACTAACACCATCTTACCTAATTCTGTCGCCATAACAACAATTCTAAAATTGCTGTGTTCCGGCATTTAGAGGTAAGATAGCCAGTTCCTCAGTTTATTGAGGATTCCGGGTAAAGCACCTCCACCTTCGATCTTATCTCAACTTGTAACCAGATGAGATGAAGGCCAAGCGCTTCCCCGTCGTACATTAAAAAAAAAACAAGCAACATAATTACAAACGATGAAGAATTGACAAAGTAAGGTTTTCATGGTTATACGAGCCTATAGGTATATATTTTGAATCAGCACTTTTCTATAATATCCATATTAAAATTATCAACTAGTTGACCCCGCGCAGTGACATATGCGCAAAGTTGCCAATGCACAAAAAACTAGGTATCGATCCCATCAATACTAAACTATACAGGTCGCCCGCTGGACTAATCTGAAGATTACATGAAAATTTCATAAAATTCGGTCCAGTTATTTTGGAGTCCATATGGGACACACTTCAAAATCCATCAAGTTTCAGAGCGTTACAATGGTATCGATACTGACATACAGACACATTTTTATTGTACGATGGGGATATCCTTTACCTTCATCTCATCAGATTTTCAATTTATGATAAGGCCGAGTTAGGTAAGATTGTGGTAGCTAGCCAGGCGGACTTTAACAAAGTCCTACCACCAACCAAACGATGCACAATATTGTACTCCCCTGGGGATCGAACCCGGGACCTCTGGATCTGACACCGTTGGAAATACCACCTTTTTCGGCCTTAACCTCACCTGATTTTCAGGTTATGATTCACCCGAAATCCTCAACAAAGTACTTCCGAAAAACATTAACCTTTTCTTCGCAATCGAGTAATAATGTAAATAAGTCTTACTATTGAGACAGATCACCCTTCTATAGTAGGTAGCTAACGAAGTCCGCCGCAGCAGCCAGGACCCCGTGGTAACTAAGTCCTCGCTATGCAGATCACACACGCCGCGGGCTCGCTCCGCTCGCCAAGTGAATCCTCTGCATATGAAACGGTCTTCTGTTTCGCACGCGCGTTTGCACTGACAAAAATGAACTTACAACTCGTAATCTAGTTCCCATATTTGTGTGGAAATTTTTAATTGGCCTTCTTGCATGTAGCATTAACTACATACACTATTTAATTGACTACTATGTATGTTTAGCTGTAAGTTTTCCTAAAATAAATAAATAAAAATAAATAAATAAATATGCTGTGCTTAGTTTGGGGCTAGATGGCGCTGTGTGAAATTAACGTCCTGTAAAATTTATTATTTCAGACTTGCCTTGACTATGTTCGGCTTGATGATGTGTTGGACTTGAACATAACCTATATATCTTTATTCGTTGCAGATAGTATATAAAAAAACACATAATTTAAATAAATTAAGGCAACGGCAAGAGTTATTTTTCAACATACCCTGGAGAATGTGAGAAAGAACCACCAAAACACAAAAAGTTAAGACACACATCTAAGAAAATAGACTTATTTAAGAAAATGACTGATTCCTTTATACATAGTTAGTTTAATTGTACTTTTTATTGAATAAATTATGTTGTATGGCATTATCTCATAGAAAATAGATAAATGAAGTGTCTGTTTCTAATGTCAAAATAACAGATTTTTACTAAGTGTAGTAAAGTATTCACGGTATTTATAACAAGAAAAAAATTTTTTTTTGTCTGTCTGTCAGTTTGTTTCATATATCCTGCATTTTAAGGGACTTTCATTGGCAGATAGCTAAGGAGTAACAATAAGGCTACATTAATTTTTGAAAAAGAATTAGGCTTCCGCGCAAAATAATTGAACCAATGAAATTCAATATGTTAAATAATATATACTAAATATTTTAAAGTAGTAAAATATTAATAAACAATGCAATACCCATGATTTGATATTGATAGTAAGTTATTTTTTTATTACCTGTTTTTACTGGATTTTTTAGAGTAGTTCCTTTCGTGGTATTTTCGTGGTTTAATGGAAGTCTTAGGGGCCTAAGAAATAATTTTGGGAAATTCTAAATAAATGAATTAGAGCTCAGTTCGGTATGTGGTAGGACTTAGTCCACCTGGCTGTCTACCACCACTTAAGTCTGTCGCCATAATAACAATTCTGAATTGCTGTGTTCCGGAAATTAGAGGTAAGAAAGCCTGTTCCTAAGTCCGTTGAGGATTCCAGATGAAGTGTGCTTCCACCTTCAACCTTATCATAACACGACATCAGGTGTGATGGAGGCCAAACATTTCCCCGTCGTACAAACAAAAAAAAAACAACACGCAAAATGCACAATCTCTAAGTGTTTTAAATTCGGACGATGAAAAAATTAATAGCGTTTTCAAGAAGCGTTTTGTTATTTTAGACTAGCCTAAACAAAGTGGAATAAATCGACTCAGTAGCATTTGTAATGACTCAAAACCATAACAATTATTTGCACGACAAGCCGTAGTTACCTAACTATCGTATTGACCTGATTATCGTTCAATGGAATCGCGATAATATTGTTACTAGAGCGATTTGTTTCGATTTAACCTTATCAAATACCTCGTAAGACCGTTATTAAATAATATAACACGTCGAGTGCTGGTAAATCGGTAGCCGATTCAACGGCGCTCAAAGATTTAGCCACACTGAAGGCTTTCAGGAGAATTAATCACAAACCAGCTTTCCAAAGCCTTAACTTTGTGTTTTTGGTTACATTGTTGATTGTTAACTTGGTGTCCGACACCAAGTCCCTATGAGGCTGACATAAACTTATGTATTATTAACTATATATTACATAAATTATAATGTAGGCTTAGAATAAAAGATTTAAAAAAATAAGTGATTACGATTTTGGAGTTGCTTTTTTTTTTATTGTACGACGGGGAAGCGCTTGGCCTTCATCTAACCTGGTAACAAGTTGAGATAAGACCGAAGGTGGAGGCGCACTTCACCCGGAATCCTCAATAAACTGAGGATCTGGCTATCTTACCACTGAATGCCGGAACACAACAATTTTTTTTAGAATTGTTATTATGGCGACAGAATAAGGTAAGATGGTGGTAGCTAAAGTCAAAGTCAAAGTCAAAATTTCTTTATTCATTAAGATTTTTTAGGATCATTTTGAAACGTCAAATTTACCGCCTGTTCGGAATCGCGACCAGCACACAAGGAGAACGGCAAGAACCTCGGGCTGGTTAATTTTTTTTATGATCCATTCAACATTTAGATACGCAATTTGTTATTATATTCTAAGTAGATACATCAAACTTAGAATTGTTGTTATGGCAACCGAATTAGATAAGATGGTGCAAGCCAGGCGGACTAAACAAAGTCCTACCACCAACCAAACCAAGCACAATATATTGTACTCCCCTGGGGATCGAACCCGGGACCTCTGGATCTGAAATCGGTGGGTTGTACCACTAGTCCACAGAGGCGGTTATAAAAAAGGCTTCTTTTAATGGGTCAATTCCTTGACCTCGAAACCTAAATTGCTAATGCAAGTAATGAGGCCTACAATAGGGCGAGCCTACACAGAAGGACTACTTGAGGACATGTGTCATTAACCGTCTCTGTGGTCTAGAGGTCCCCGGGTTCGATCCCCGGTACAATATTGTGCTTGTATTGGTTTGGTTGGTGGTAAGACTTTGTTAAAGACCGCCTGACTACCACCATCTTATCTAATTCGGTCGCCATAACAACAATTCTAAATGTTGTGTTTCGGCATTTAGAGGTAAGAAACGCCAGTTCCTCATTCTGTTGAGGATTCCGGGTGAAATACGTTTCCACCTTCGGCCTTATCATAACTTGAAAACCAGATGAGAAAGTCAAGTAGGTACGGTTGGTAATTGAATCTCAATGTGTTTGAAGTCAAATGTCAACAGTGGTATCGGTAAGGTAACAGTATCGCGAGTTCAATGGTTTTTGCCACCTCAACAAAAGTCCAACGCGCTTTAAGTAAAATAATACACTTTACTAATATTACAGGACATTATTAATTTCACTTAGCACCATCTAGCCCCAAACTAAGGATAGCTGGCATGCAAATAACATGTGGGAATTAGATTACGGAGAGAATACATAAATACTTTTATTTTGTGAATACATAATTATCCTATGTCCTGGGTGGGAATCGAACCCTCAACATACAGCGCAGAAGGCAGAGTTAGTACCAACTGAGCTATGAGGCTCGTAATCTATTCGTATATATGTAGGGTCGTATCACAAGATAAGTTTAATCGAGATATTCTGGCGTTTTGAGATGGGAGCCTAAAGGAACTGTTACGTACGTATAACTCTTTCGGGCCATTCGCGATTTTTATTCTTGTTTTTTATACAATTACCTATCACACAAGCCTCATACCTCAGTTGGTAGTAGCACTGCCTCCTGCGCTGTAGGCTGTGGGTTCGATTCCCACCCAGGACAAACATTTGTGTGATGAATACAGATGTTTGTTCTGTGTTTGGGTGTTGTATCATATACGAGTAGTACGTATATATTTACATAAGTATTTAAGTATTCTATCCGTAATCTAGTTCCCATATTACAAGCTATGCTTAGTTTGGGGCTAGATGGCGCTGTGTAAAATTAATGTCCTGTAATATTTATTTTATTTTTTAACAACACGAGTCTCTATTCCTGTTATGAGACACCAGTTTTATACGATAAATAGTGTGAGCATAGCACAGAAAACTAGCTATTGTTTCCGTGTGAGGGTCTCACGGGGCTCATAGCGTCTGTAACCACATCCCACTTGTCTTTGTATTGTAGTATCATAGACTATTCAAAAGTTATTAGCTGTGTAGCTACAACGACAAACGGATACATCATAACAACAATGGATTTATCTATAGATTTGAATATAGACAAGAAGGTACATGCTAATGTTAACAAGCCTCATAGCTCAGTTGGTAGCAACTCTGCCTTCTGCGCTGGTTGTGGGTTCAATTCCCACCGAGGATAAACATTTGTGCGATGAATATTGATGTTTGTTCTGTGTTTGGGTGTTCTTTTGTATGATAAGTATGGATTAACAAAAAAAAAGTAGTTAAGTATTCTATCCGTAATCTAGTTCCCATATTACAAACTATGCTTAGTTTGGGGCTAGATGGCGTTGCGTGAAATTAATGTCCTGTATGTATGTTGTTGTCCTGTAATATTAATTTATTATTATTTTTTATTAATGAATCAAACCAAATCAATTATACTGAGATCAAAATGTGGATTTTTTTTTTAAATAGTTTATTTTTTTTTTATGTCAAGAGAAATACGTTCCGATTAACTAAAGATGGGTCACCAAAACGAGACAAGCAATCGTGGCTCAATGTCCTTGAAAGGTATGATCCTAACCTACGTTTTTCTTTGCCTGTGTATTTCCAATAGAGCGAATTACGGGGTATAATAGTCTCATGTCATCTTCATCATCATTACAGCCGAAAAAGTGTACTGCAAGACATGCGCAAGTCTAATCGCTTGTAATGAACAATATCTTGCTGTATAACTGTGCCACCCCTGAAGCGATAGCTATCGACATATTCTCGTTAAAACTTACCTGCAAGATGCGGGTCTCGTGTCAGTAATAGGGTTACCTTTTTGTTAATCACAGAACAGAGATATTGATACATATTTATTGAATTAAATGTACAATTAAACTAACTATGTACAAAGGAATCACTCAGATTACCTAAGGACCGTTACATATAGGTAACTCAACTGTTCCAGACCAGTACCAGACGGAAGTGTATATGAATACATCTTATACCTACCCTGATTACTCTTTTGAGTCACTCAGTCAGGAGTTAAATTAAATTAAAATTAAGTTACAGGACATTAATTTTACACAGCGCCATCTATCCCCAAACTAAGCATAGCTTGTAATATGGGAACTAGATTACGGATATAATACTTAAACACAAATGTTTGTCTTGGGTGGAAATCGAACCCACAACCTACAGCGCAGGAGGCAGAGCTACTACGAACTGAGCTATGAGGCTTGTAAGTTAAGCAGAGCAAGAGCCCTCGCCTCTACAAACAAGTTTTCACTTAGAGCGAGGACCCTCTAACTTAATTGTCTAAATTGTTTTAAGTTTTACTGGTATACATTTATAGATCAAGTTCTTACTGAGGAATGAGCAGTTGGAATCCCATCACAATTATTTAAATCGATTATATTGCGTGTCCCAACTGAACATTTATAATGTATAGGTCTTCAGTCAAGGGGAACTATGGCCGAAAGGTGTCGTGTTTAGAAAATATCGCGGACGATTACGTAACTTACAAATGAGTCACGAACAGACTAAACGTGCTAATAAATAGTTAAGTTTTTTTTATTTGCATATAAGTTTTTTGAGGTAAATATAGCTATGGACCGTAGATTCTGAAAATATCTCTTAGGCATGAACGTAACCTTAAATTGATATACGTTGAATTGATATTAGAGTTGATCGCGACTTTTCATACTCTCAAGATCTCTCTCATATACCTCTCTTTCACTGACACGGAACCATATATCTATAGTACGTTTATCGAGCGAGAAAATAGCGAATCGTTTCGAGTGGTGGAACACATGCCTTACACAACCCGGTTACATAACCAGATATAACCAGATGATGATGTACAGTCGGCTACACTAATATGTATCTACTCTTCATAATTTTCATAATAATATACCAAATTAATAGCATATGCGAGTGGTAGCCTCTATGGTCTAGTCACTAAATGACTAGACCATAGAGGCTACCACTAGACTCTAGCGGTTCGGACAACGGTGTCAGATCCAGATGTTAGGGGTTCGATCCCCAGGGGAGTACAATATTGTGCATTGTTTGGTTGGTGGTAGGACTTTGTTGAAGTCCGCCTGGCTAGCTACCACCATCTTACCTAATTCTGTCGCCATGCGCCATAACAACAATTAATTAATTTCAATTAATTGGTGTGTTCCAGCAATTTACAGGTAAGATAGCCAGTTCCTCAGACTGTTGAGAATTCCGGTTGAAATGCGCTTCCATCTTCGTCCTTATCATAAATTAAAAACCAGGAGAAATGAAGGCGCTTCCCCGTCTTAAAATAAAAAAACAGGCTTCTTTAATAAATGAAGAAGTGTACCTTAACAAATTAATTCAGGCGACTGTCCAAGAAAAAACTTAGAATATCATCAGGAAAATCACAATAATTACGAACTATAATCACCTCGTCTTTAGTGCAATTCCTGATGGTGAGCTCTACGTGTTTCAACGTTTGATTGTAGTACTCTTCGTAAGAACATCTGTCTATCTTCTTTAGATCTGAAAATAACGATATCTGTAAAATTTCATTTCACTTTTTCACTGTAACAAATAGGAGACGGGACAAGCAAGTAGTCCACCTGATGTTAAGTGCATCTCTTGCAAACAAAACCTTACTGCGTAGGTCACATCCACAAAGAACATAGCCTACACGGCACTACATTCGGCCGGTCAACTTAAGGCATAAAGTATTTAAGCCTCGCGTACCCGTAATTTCACCAGCAACCATACCCTTCAAACAGCAATGCTGCTTGGCGGCTGAAATAGGTACCTATGCTGGTAGTACTTCCCCGGACGAGAGCTTTCACAAGGGGCTCTACTACTCTTAAAAAAAATAACAGAATGATTAGGTACCTAAATCAGGGGAAGTTAATTAACATATGTTATAATGACACCAAAATGCACAACCCGCGGCGGGTTTCGAACCCGTATCTTTTCGTCAAGCTTCACTTGAAATGCAAAAATAATATATGAAGTAAATATGTTCAATTTATTCACTAAGATGACAAGCTATGAAATCTCAGTCAAATAAACTCACAGTCATGTCTGCACTGATTCTCCAAATAAAAGGTGTAGTAATTGGAGACTCGGTAAGACTCTGGCTCAGTGAATTTGTCTTCTTGGTGCAGCAAACAGTTCCCAGGGTCGGCTTCGGACGTTCTGATATATTCGGTGTCGAAGTTTCCATCCTGCCCGATCCATTGCGCGGACCTGGATCATAATTATTTAAAATCATACCTACGCATATACACACTTTTTTTATCAAAGTCAAAGTCAAAATTTCTTTATTCATTATTTTTTAGGATCATTTTGAAACGTCATATTTACCGCCTGTTCGGAATCTTGTCGACTTAAAATAAATAAAATATGGAGGAGGTTCTCTATACGTCGGAATCTCAGTTTGTTGAGGATTCCGGGTGAAGTGAAAACCTTCGGTCTTATCTCAACTTGTAACCAGGTGACATGAAGGCCAAGCCCTTCCTCGTCGAACAATAAAAAATGTTCCCCGGTTACTCGAAGACGCCTGGACCGATTTGGAAAATTATATTTTTGTTTGAAAGAGTGGTCCCATCGTCATCAGGTCAGGATCTGATGATGGGATCCTGGAGAAATCGAGGGAACTCTTCAAATATTATAGGGACACTTGAAGCGATTTGGGTATTTTTAAGGGTATATAGTATACCTTCTAAGGAAAAAACGGACCCCTTACAGGATCCCGCGTCTATCTGTCTGTCCGTCCATCTGTCATCAAAATAATAATGGAAAAAATATGTTATCCAGGAAAATGAAATTGTATCACATTCTTCATTGAAGTCGGTATTCTTTTTAATTTTTAAAACGTTATTAATAATTGATAAATTATGGTCAATTGCCATATGGTCTAGTGCCTACAGCTTTGTCTAGCTCTAGGTTAGAACCTAGACTAGTTGCTCTGATCTAGAGACCTGAGCAAGCTTTCCCTAAAGGCACTGGTTTCCCTAAAGGCGCTGGGATTCGGCAGGAGGCCTTTGTGTTCCGGCATTTAGAGGTAAGATAGCCAGTTCCTCAGTTTGTTGAGGATTTCGGGTGAAGTGCGCCTCCACCTTCAACCTTATCTCAACTTGTAACCAGGTGAGATGACGGCCAAGTGCTTACCCGTCGTACAATAAAAATAAAAAATAAAAATAAAAAAAGGAGGATGGTCGGTTACTGGTCCTACCACCAGAGTTGTGATCATTCAGCCGTGACTGCTAGCAAAAGCGATTGCTTTGCACGTGGTAAACCACTAGGAGGTAAGTATTCTAGTTTCCTAGGAAAAAGCAACATAGCTCTTACTCCAAGGTTACTGAGCATTCGACGAGGTCTAGGAATGGGTGTCATGTTTCCCACTGTTCACATCAAGGAATGTCAGCAATTATTTTTATTTGTTTTTTTTAGATTGATTGACGGAGAAGCGCTTGGCCTTCATCTCACCTGGTAACAAGTTGAGATAAGGCCGAAGGTGGAGAAAAAAATGGAGATGCTGTACACCACACGTCACTAAATACCACAGATAATAAAATACTAACGCTAACACGCGGCACCTATTTGTTCAGAACAACACCTTAATTCAAGATTTGTTGAGGCATACTTAAAATGTGTTCTTGGTGGAAATCGGTAAACCCAATTCACACCTTCGTATCATGATCGAGCGTAGCTACAAATATTTATTCTATCGTTTATTGAGAACATGATTTACCGAATTACAGTGTGCCTAGCACGGGGTCACAGTAGTTTTCTATTGACGTAGGACCGTTTACTTTACTAGCCTTATAATGTCAAATTTAGTTATTTTTCATTCGCCAGATGTGATTTGCAAGTTTTCATACATATCTCTACTTATTTTGATACGAGATAAAGTTCAAAAATTAAAACCCAACTACTGAAATTTTACGCACTAAAAATAATGAAACAAGAAAATATTCTCATATAAAAACTATAATATGTCTATCGTCTATTAAATAAACAATTTACAATATGATTTTATGTATCTAATGTCTTTATATTAGATATATTTTTTGGTTGGTGGTAGGATTTTGTCCGGCATTTAGAGGTAAGTTCCTCAGTTTATTGAGGATTGACGTGTGAAGTGCTCTCCACCTTCGGCCTTATCTCAACTTCTTACCAGGTAAAATGAAGGCCAAGCTGTTATTTCTAAGTCAATAAGTAAGTTTTCAAGTCTGTTATTTTTATTTTTTTATACAATTTAGGTACAACGGGGGATTCCCCATCGTACCTAAAAAAATTACAGACGAAGGCAAGGAGTTCATTAATGTATAGGCGAATTATGTGTTCGGTACAATGGAACATTCCAAGTTACGGGTTGTAATTGTAACCTGCCGTACGTATAAGGTAATAAATAACATTCCGATTCAAAACATTATAGAATACAATATTTAAAGAGTCCTTATATTTGTAAAACCAGTCAAATATAGTCAATCGCCAAGAATAAATAAATAAAATAAATATTACAGGACATTAATTTTTACACAGAGCCATCTAGTCCCAAACTAAGCAAAGCTTATAATATGGGAACTAGATTACGGATATAATGCTTTCATACTTTTTTTTTGTAATTACATAGGTACATATAAAATACAACACAAAATTGTTTGTCCTGGGTGGGAATCGAACCCACAACCTCCAGCGCAGAAGGAGAAGCTACTACCAACTGAGCTGCGAGGAAGAGATCGTCTCTCTTACCCTTCATGAAACAGACGTAGTAACTATTTAACTATTCTGCAGTCGCATTTACAACTTTCAAGATATGGGGATGGACCTCTATTGTCCAACCTACTTTTGTTGATAAAAAAAAATATAAATTGATGTTATACAATTAAAAAAAAGAGATGGAAAAATAGCCCGATCAAAATAATAATAGAGTGTTATTCTAGTGTTTTGTTTTTTTCCTTCGTTTTGACCCTTCTTTTCATGCTCCCAAATTAAACACACCATAAAGGCCTATACTACCTCAGGTTAGCAACTCAACGCAACTTTACTCTAGTTTCGAACTAAGATTTAGTAATAATAAAGGTGACATTGCTGTGCGCTCAACCACGGCGCTTATGACCACCAGATGACAGAAATATGCGCGTATTTCTACGTTTTGTTTTTTTACGGTAAAACAAATATTAATTTTGAAAATCTAAAACACAGACCGTGCTGTATACTGTTTTTTATTTACTGTACAAAGTGTCAAGACCTAATTGGGCGTATTTATTGAATGGCGAACATTTTTGGTACAAACTAGAGTCAACTTTGGATTTTTCTATAGAGAAAATTTTATACAATCGTGTTTTCAAAACACAAGCGTTCTAGCATCAATCCTGAACTATAACATATATTAATTTCAAAGTAAATGCTACAGTATTGTGGAAGATATGATCGCTGAAGCTAAGCCATTTCACGTATCATAGACTCTGTCCTTATCCCGCTCTAGGCCGGGTTATCACATATTCTTCTCTTTCATTTACTTCTACCAACAGTCAGCTCCATCACCCACTGCTTTCACACACATGTCCTCTTTTACGCAATCCATCGCTACTTCTAGCTATTTTTAGCACTAGTAATATCTTACCCTCAATTCGAAAGTAAGATTCCAGATATCAGACGTCTGATTCAAATAAAAACCAATAAACTTTCCTCTACACCGAGACAATAAGTTTTCTCATAACATGCTATTACGCTAAAAAGTATACTATTGTTCTTCAAATCGGTATTTAAATTAGATGGCAGTTATTCATGATCAATTATAGCTTCAAATTCAGATATCAATTAACATCATCATCATCTCATAAGTAGGCTTCGGAGTATACATACCATAGATTGGCGCTCTCTAATACAAACGTAAATTTTAGAATTGAAACTTGTGTGGCTATGCAACATAATTAAATAAATGAAACGGTTATTACCACAAAATTTATACGTCGATTTGCTGACGTTTCGAGATCATTTTGAGACCCCTCCTTCACGAGCTTCGCCCGCGTGCACGTTCGTCGGTCGCGCGGCGCAAAGTTTACGTAAATGGTAATAACCGTTTCATTTATTTAAACGTAAATTTGTTGTTTTTTTTTAATTAAGATAGACCTACGTTTGACTCCGACCTCGACTGATGGGAAGCGATGTGTCGTACGATGTAGCATACCTATTCACACAAACCTGTAGTTATACTCTGATTGGGATGTACTAGGTTTGAATCGCTTTACTTTTGCTAAATTTAAATCAAAATAATTATATGCAAAAGAGTGTGTAGGGAAAATTCATTATGGTTTATTCGGACATGCTATTTTTCTAAATGATGGTTAAACTACGTTTGTATGTAATGGCAGTACTACTGGGCTTTCTTATCTTCATCATCACTGATCATCAGTTATACTGAAGCCTCTGAGATTGGGATTGCCAAATCATCAATCGTCGAGTGTTTTATAGGTATTACTTAATACTTTACAATTACATTGCACACATCAAGGAAAGTTAGATAAGTATACAGAAAATAG
This sequence comes from Venusia cambrica, assembly GCA_951394065.1. Classification (NCBI taxonomy): domain Eukaryota; kingdom Metazoa; phylum Arthropoda; class Insecta; order Lepidoptera; family Geometridae; genus Venusia; species Venusia cambrica. The sequence continues at coordinate 2,562,534 of OX596044.1, read as the reverse complement.
CAGAAAGAAAGGCAAAGGGAAGTCGTTGACCTATAAGGTACTTCTTTTTTTTTACGACTGGGAAACGCTTGGCCTTCATCTCACCTGGTAACAAGTTAAGATAAGGCCGAAGGTGGAGGCGCACTTCACCCGGAATCCTCAACTAACTGAGGAACTGGCTACCTTACCTCTAAATGCCGGAACACAGCAATTTTAGAATTAAGTGTATATATTGATATATTTAATGCCAATTGAAACCGTTTATTCTAATAGATAAATTACTTTTTAGGTTTGGGTTTCGGTGGTGGCTTGGGAGCGTTATAACCTTCATGGAAGTTTTTCAAGTAGTTCCACGGAGATTCGAGCTGATACCTACGCAATTGTTATTAAGGCTACAGAATTAAGTAAGATGGTGGTAGCTAGCCAGGCAGGCTTAAACAAAGTCCAACCACCAACCAAACCGAGCACAATATCTGGATCTGAAATCGGTGGGTTGAACCACTAGACCACAGAGGCGGTTATAATAAGTACAAGTTCGCAGGAGTCCGACTGCAGACATCATCAGCAGGCGACAGCGACATGTCACAATACTGGTTCCTTTTTTTTTAACACAAATAAATATTACAAGACGTTAATTTCACACAGCGCCATCTAGCCCCAAACAGAAATTGCGCGCGGGCCGGCCATTACACCGCCGCTCTCGCGTTCCATCACCTACGCAACCACGATCCCACCTCGCCTTACTTAGTTGTTGTGTTCCGGCATTCAGAGGTAAGACAGCCAGTTCCTCAGTTGGTTGAGGATTCCGGGTGAATTGCGCTTACACCTTCGGCCTTATCTTAACATGAAAATCAGGTGAGATGACGGTCAAGCAACTCCCCGTCATACAATAAATAGAATACTTGTTCGGAGCTCGTTCCACACCCAGGGACGCTACCGCCGACGGCGAAGCCGATCTCCGTTGGCTTAAAATTAGCTTCATGAGAACTAAAAACGATTTTTACTACCGGGTATGTGTCATATCCAAAATGGCGTTTCCCATCTCAAAAGTGTACACATGTTATGAAACCTATCCGTTCAGTACATTTGACGGTAAAAATCGTTTCTAGTTCTCATGAAGCTAATTTTAAGCCAATGGAGATCGGCTTCGCCGTCGGCGGTAGCGTCCCTGGTAATGACCAGGCGGGACTCGAGGTCAAGACCTGACCCAAAAGAGCGAAAGGCCACTCACCGATACAACTTCTCTCTGTTCGGCACCAGCAAGGCTTCGTAGCACTCCCGCACCGTAGTGTTGTAAATCACCTTCGATCGCAGCCCGTCTGCGTGTAAATGGTACCCTGGAGTACTCTCAAGTGCCCACCATCGATGGCTGCATTCATCTGGCACTGAGATAATTCACTGTTAGTTTTGGAAAATCCAGCCGCGGTTCCTGGTTCAGAGATCACCCTAGCTAAATACCTGCGTAAGTTGGTTGTTACTTTTAAGAGTCGAGTGAAAACGTTTTATTTGTCTGATTTTTCATTATAGTTATTCATTTGTGTAAACGTATTTATCTTCTTTAGTGGTACTATATATATTGATTCGTTTATAATAGTATAATATAATTAGTGAAGTATAGGTATATATTTTAGCAAGTAGGTTTTTTTTATAAATTATATTTAACTACGTACCTACCTATTAAATTAGATATGTTTGGTCTTGCGACTATAAATATTTATTTATTCTCTTTTATTTTGTGCACCAAACGTTTTTGTATAGTACGACGGGGAAGCGCTTGGCCTTCATCTCATCTGGTTTCAAGTTATGATAAGGTGGAAGCGCACTTCACCCGGAATCCTCAACAGTATCAGGAGCTGCCTATCTTACCTCTAAATGCCGGAAACCAACAAGTTAGAATTGTTGTTCGTGTTTCTAAAAACCACACCAAAGTTTCATGTTCCCAAATATTAGATCTGTAGTTTTACAGAATAGCCTCTCGCCTGAATCTACTTAAAGGGCACTAACTTTGACTTTAAGGTGACTAACTTTGAGAATGTAAACAATGCAATCTCAAAAATGGTTAACCAGTTAACGTAAATAACTTAGTACTCAATCAGAAAAAGACCAAATATATTCGATTTATTTTACCAAATGTAACTGAAGTTGAAGCTAATGTAAAAGTTAAAGAGGAAAACATAGAATTAGTCAGTACCACTGTATTTTTGGGATTAACCTTAGATAATAAACTTCAATGGGGCCCACACATAGATACTACAGCAAGACTAGTTTACTTCAGTTACTTTCACAGTATTATGTCATATGGCATAATACTGTGGGGAAGTGCTGCAGAAGAGGGCTGTTCGCGCTGTTTACAAAATGGGTCCCAGAGATTCATTAAGAGACAAGTTTAAGGAAATAAATATATTGACTATGCCCTGCCAATATATTTATGAAAATATTATGTACTTGCGTAAAAACATAAGCTTGTTTGACAAAAACTGTGATAAACTTAATTATAATACTAGAAATAAGAATAAACTCGCTGTTCCCACAACTAGGCTCCTTAAAGTTAATAAATCATTCATAGGGCAAACTGTACGCTTTTATAATAAATTACCAAGTGATGTGTTAAGCTTGTCAAATAATAAATTCAAAATTATTGTAAAACAAAAGCTATCTACAAGAAAAGGAAAGCTTATTATAAAATTTCAGATTACCTAGAAGATATAAAAGCCTGGCATTAAAAAAAAGAATTTGCTCCATTGAATAAATTGTAATTAGTAGGTATTAGATAATTTTAAGCTATTGTAATGGACCGTAAAAAAAAACTAGCCCGAGGTTATTGCCTTTCTCCTTGTGTGCTGGTCGCGATTCCGAACAGGCGGTAGACTTGACGTTTCAAAGTGATCCTAAAAAATCTTACTGAATAAATATATTTGACTTTGACTTTGGCAAAGTTTTTTTTCGATTCATCCGATAACAACGCGACAAAACTCAGGCATAGTTGGATGAACACAAATTAGTATCGCTATAAACATAGAGATGCTAATTTCGGCCCTTTTAAAATTCCTTACTATTATATCAATTGTCAATGAGTCGACAGTTACCTACTCATGATTATGTAATAATCGATGTCAGTCAAGATTATTGCTTTTCATCATCATCATCAAACCTTCGTCCCGACTTCACCACACACGGCTGCTGGTTACCTATAGCCTTTACTTTAGATTTAGAAGAATTAAAAACTCCACAGACATTTCTAGCACGTCAAGTTCAACCTATTGCAATCCACTCCTGGACGTAGGTCTCTCCCTAGGAGCGCTACTGAGCCCTATCTTCCGCGTTTCTCATCCACTCTCAGCCCTGTACGAAGGTCGTCGCTCCATCTAGCCGGAGGGCGTCCTACTAACGCTTGCATTGACACGCAATATCTATTTCTAGCAAATCCAAGACTTGCCATTTTTTTTTTTTAATTCAGCTTTATGTGTAGGTACTAGGTAGGTATGAGAAATAAAATATACAGGGATATCTGCCCTTGCACCCTTAAACATCTTAAATCCTGTCTAAGATTAGCGGAAACTCAGGTAGCGGGATATATGGAACAAGCTATATCTGCCCTTGCTACCAATATTTAAAAATTCAAAATCCTGTATAAGGAGATGAGTGGAACCCCCCAGTAGCGAGATATGTGGTACAGGCGAGATATCTGCCATTGCTACTCCCATTAAAAAATCCAGAATCATGTATAAGGAGATGGGTGGAACCCCCAGTAGCAGGATATATGGAGCAAGCGAGTCAACCCAAGCCTTAGATATGAAAAGATTACCTGGAAGACAAATCTTCGTGTAATAGGCAGCATCATTGTCCATCTTTAAAGGCGCGTCCTTCACAACCGCCACACCCTGACAGTTCCCCTTGCTGTACATCACAACCACGGCCGCACAGTCCTCCAGCTCCCTACATCTTGAGAGGCAGGCGCCGGTCAGCGACTCCTCTTCCCCGCTGGCCGAGTACACGAACACTGGGGTCGCTTTGTCCGGAGACACTCCCGACCACCGCGCGAAGGTGGATCTGCCTCGGTCGCATTGAGCGGTTGCGCCTGACAATGTATCAATGGACATAAAGGAGCACAAAAGGATTGATGTAATGTTTCGAATGGTTATAGTCTCGAGTACTAAGAGTATGTGTATTGGACGCTTGCTATGATTTCAATTATAATGCTTAATTTGGTGCAATTTACGATGAATATGACATACGTTCTATGTTCTAGTAAATTATTATAACGTATTAATTTAGATATCAAAAACCTAAAATGTATTTATTTCTTTAAAAGTTAAATTAATTAGACTAGGGGTGCGAGACCTTTCTGTTACGTAATGATATGTTATTTTTTATTATCTTTTATTTCTTGCACCCTCCTACCATCCACAGAACTCGACCTAATGTTGTCTGTAAGATATCGCTTTTAAGCGATAAGACCGCCCATTGTATAGATAACTTGAGTTTTAGAATTGTCAATTGTCCTATATGTTTTTGGTATAAGTACAATAAAGAATGTACATTCATTAATTCAGTTACAAGTATTGGAACTGCTTTAAGCCTTATCCAGGATAGGCCAGGAAGTCGGTCTAAAATAAGGCAGAATGATTCACTTACCATGAATAAACACACGCAGACACACAATGAACAACGCACAACAATAAGACTTCATTATCACTGACACTTTATTGATCACACTTCATTTTAGTACATTTTATACACTGTACTTACATAGCTGATAACATTTTTTTAGGAAACTTATAATTTTGTCAAAACCTTCACACAAAGTACATCAGTAAACTGAAACTCAGGAAGAGCATTGGACAACAATAATTCGTCACAGACTACTTAAGGTTCACCAGGATTAGGTACGCGTTATATGGCTCTTAGCAAATTGTAGCTTCAAAGCATATTGTGGATTTAAAACGTAGAACTCCTTGTATACAGGCTACGGGTTATATGCTGTAGGTTATGTGTTCGATTCCCATATTTCCCACCCGTAACAAACATTTGTGTGATGAATACAGTGGCCTACCACAACGTCTTAGGGCATTCTCGGTTTGATATTACATTACTTTTGTCTCGTTTTTTCTACACTGCATAGATAGTAACAATGTAAAAGTAAGTTAATATCAAAACAAAAATGCTTTAAAATATAAGGGTTGAATTTCAAAAACATTGGTATTAATAGATACATGTAGCTGTAACTTAGAAGCGAATTTCACGTATTTTAATGCACGATGTGTTTTATATCTACAATTTATTAAAAACCGTCTCATGCGTACTTACCTTGAGATTCCTTAAACGAACATCGGATCAGCTGAACAAACATGCCGGGCCTTCATGATCAAGTATTCCTTTATTTACACTAAATTTCTATTCAAGAATTTGAATGAACACTTTGCAATCAAACGGTCATTCGTACGAGTTTTGGTAACTGGTGTGGAAAAGATCGCGATTTATTGTCGGAATATCGAATCGACAGTCTGTGCACATCGGCTTCAGTGACAGAATGATGTTGCAGTCATATGCCGCCCCCACTTTACCTACCCAACGACCTTGCAGTTTATTATTATGGGTTTACAGACTACAATTTACAATAGACTGACGACGAACGATAGCGAAACTGAATAATAGTAGCGTTAGGCGCTGCGCAAACGTAGACACTTTTGTTGGATACAAGATAACTAACCATGAATATTTTATTTTCATATAATCACTATGAGATTAAACACTCCCTGCGCAGAAACAGAAACAAAGTCAAACTCAAAATGCGTTTAATGATTAATATTTTTGATATCATTTTGAAATGTCAAATCTTCCACACATGGAGAAAGGCAAGAACCTCGGGCTAGTACGCAGCTAAAATCGCAGCAGAAACGATTATGAGAGTTGACAACGGTAAGTTGTAGGTGGCGCATGCGTATCGTAAATAAAACCTTTTGATAATTCTTATTCTGAGATCGCTTTGCTGGTATGTAGGTAGGTAATGTGATTTTCTGGCAACGACACTACCAGCCGCACTACCAGTCATTTGGCAACAACACTACTGGTAGTGCGGCTGGTAGTGTCGTTGCCAAAAAATGGGTAATGTGACCATATGATGGTACCTTTACTGACACAGAAAAAATAACTTATTTACATTCGTCCTAATATTTATTCTGAGTCTAGGTGTTGTCTGACCGCTGCGAGGACGACAAGCACACGTCCGACGCCGACAGTGGTCACAGAGCTACTGATTGAAGACGGGCGCGCTGTAGTTTTTTAAATAATTCATGATTAAAATTAAATTTGAATTGGTATCAAAAAACTAGCTTACCTATCATTTTAAATAAATCGGAAGTCAATATTCATTGTAGGTATCACAATATTTCTCTTGTAAATTTTGAAACGTACCATTTTCAATAAATATTTTAGTCGAGAAAATTTTTAGCTATTATGTTTTCAGCTTACCTTTAATGTAGATAGGTACCTGAAGTAATACATATATAAAAAACAACAGACTCGAGATTTGTTCAGAAGTACTATAATTTTCCTTTGGAAAAAGAGGAAACGTCTAATGACAGGGCCTTAATTTTTTGATGATCCAATCAACATTTAGGTATATAGTTTAAAATAATTTAAATAACAACATAAGTAGATACATTATAAACTTATATGCTTGAGACACATTTATTACTACATACAATCCGACTGATTCGTTTGTACATAGTTATTTAATTGTACATTTTTTTTATAATTGTTATGATTTGACTACCTAATGGGCAGTTTGTTAACATTAAGAAATCACCATTGAGCTCACAACAGCAACGTTTACACTGTTTGTGTCTAATTGCTTCCACTTGATACATACGTATTGCCACGCAAAAATATTCGGTAGACAACTTTTAGGAAACTAAAAGTTGAAAACCGAATAACTATGAATAACTTGTGTTCCAGCATTTATGGTAAAATAGCCATTTCCTCAGTCTGTTGAGGCCTTATCATAACCTGAAACCAGGTGAGATGAAGGCCAAGCGCCCCCCCACCGTACAATATGTCTACGTTTGCGCAGCGCCTTAGCACCCAAAACCATTTCGTAACAATCGGGACAACGGAATACGGGCGTACTCCACGTAAGTACCTTCTACGTCTACGGCAATCTACGGGTACTTACTGTCGTCGTTTTGGTATCTATGCATGTATTTTGAAAGCATCCGCGCGGTACTATAATTTGCATAATGCTACGGAAAATCCGTTTCCAGGAGATGTATGATGGCTGAGTATATTTTTTCTGACATATAATTTTGTTGTCACGATTGGTTAAAGTTGCGCCACATCCCTAGGTCTCCGTACCGAAAGGGTGCCAATGGGACCCAAGCCGAGCCTCCGATGTCATTCCGTATGTCTGTCTGCAGGCTGTATCTCATGCGCAGTAAATGGTTAACAGTTATTTTTTTTATAGAACATGTATTTCTATTACCGCAACAAATAATGAAATAAAATCTATTAAAACGAAAGGGAGCCCCCATAAAAGATACCAACATTTTGCCTTGAAATGTGGGTCGGAACCATCTGGTTTATTCTAATTAATTAAATACACACATCATAAGCCTTAAATTCTATATAGAAAGTAGGAACCTAATATCCGCACTCCACAGCAGTTTCAATATTCAAGTTGAGTTTAAGTAAGTACTTTTACTTAAACGTTTTCATTTACTTTTTTTACTTTTTATAGAATTTTTAAAATACGTTTTAAATACAATTTTAGTGGTATCCAAGTGCGGCATATTAGTTGTTCAACGAGAGATAATGCAATATTGTGACGAGTAATACAGTAACAATTTTAACGACCCACGACTCAGAAAACGGTTATAGCTTATACCTATTACAGTACCTATCACATCATTCACTGAACCGAGGGTTCCAACCCACGTTTCAATGTAAAAAGCCGTTTCTTATAAATAGTATTCTTTAATTTTATTTTTAATATTTATAGCGAAATACACACTATGAAAACCTGCCTACAGCCAGCTGACAGCCAGACAAACGGACGGACGGAGGCTTAGTAATAGGGTTCCGTTGGCACCCAAACGAAAAAAGTTATAGGTCATGTTTAACCGCCTCTGTGGTCTAATGGTTCGCCCACCGGTGAAAGATCTAAAAATACAAAATGGCGAAACCTAGAAAAAATATCGCAGAGATGACAAATTATAACGATAATCACCAAAGGCTGGCCTGCAGCCATAGACTGAAATGCCATGACCATGACACTTTTGTGTGCCTTTATATAACGCACGTAAGTTTTTAATTGGAACACTATAGCTTGATTGTACCTACCTACAGCTCAAACATAATAATCATTATGATACGACACAACTTTTAGAATGAATGTAAGTATATTTATCTGTCCCACAATGACCTACAAAACCTATGTGTTCTGTTAATTATCATCATATGTAATGCTAATCAGGTGTCTATCTACTATTACAGTTTGCAGTCAACATAACATTTATTTGATGTTTTATTGTGTCTGTCTCTTCTTCTTGCCCTTATCCCATACATATTAATGTCATATCATGTAAAAAACACTCACACAATCTACCCATCTCTTCATTGGTCTAACCCTACTCCTACATCGTTCCACGTTTAATGTACAATCCAACGTCTAGATTCCCTACATTGAGAGATAAAGAATTCACAGGGTTGTTCTACCAGATATAAATAATCAATCAATAAATATTACAGGAAATTAATTTCACACAGCGCCATCTGGCCCCAAACCAAGCATTGCGTATTATGGGAGCTAGATTACGGATCAAATCCTTTTTTAATCAGATACAACACCGAAATACAGAACATACATCTATATTCATCGTGATTGTCATAATTTAAGCTACATTTCATTCATGGTGAGAGTTCCAACGGAAAGCCTCACGACCTTCCTGAGCCCTATTTTCTGGCCGAAAGGCAAAAGAGTGATGTTCCGGCGATTCAGGGGTCGCCTGTCGCCTGTCGTGATCCCCATCCTCCCTGAGCGGACGGCGAGCGTCCGCCTTCACTTTCGTTGCGCCTTTCACTTTAGGCATTTTACTCAATGACTCGCACACATGGTAGACTCCTGGGTCCGTGTTTCATTATTATTATTATTAACCGCCTCTGTGGTCTAGTGGATCAACCCAACGATTTCAAATCCAGAGGGGGTTCGATCCCCAGGGGAGCACAATACTCTGCTTCTCTCTCTGGTTGGTGGCAGGACTTTGTTTAAGTCCGCCTGGCTAGCTACCATCATACCTAATTCTGTCACCATAACAACAATTCTAAAATTGTTGTGTTCCGGCATTTAGAGGTAAGCGCTTACCCGTCCTACAATAAAATATATATATATATTGATTACACAAATGTTTGTCCTAGGTGGTAGAGCTACTATAACTGAGCTATGAGGCTTTTTAAATATTTGCCCGATATCTAGTCAAATCATCACGTTTATGCTCCGGACTGCAAATGCTGCAAATGTCACACTCCCCACTCTCCCGTGACATTACTATCCATCCTTACCCCTCTTTATCCCTCTCCTTACCCATATCCTTACCCTCTCACACAACTTAATATTCCCAAGGATGCCGGTCTTAAAACTAAAAGCCAAATCCATAAACGGCCTAAACTATCTCAGATTAGCAACTCAACGCAACTTTACTCTAGTTTCGAACTAAATTCAATTCAAATTCAAATTTCGGCGCTTATGACCACCAGATGACAGAAATATGCGCGAATTTCTACGTTTTGTTTTTTTACGGTAAAACAAATAATAATTTTGAAAATCTAAAACACAGACCGTCTGCTGTATACTGTGTTTATTTACTGTACAAAGTGTCAAGGCCTAATTCGGCGTACTTATTGAATGGCGAACATTTTTGGTACAAATTAGAGTCAACTTTGGATTTTTCTATCGAGAAAATTTTATGTAATCGTGTTTTAGAAACACAAGCGTTCTAGCATCAATCCTGAACTATAACATATGTTAATTTCAAAGTAAATGCTACAGTATTCTGGAAGATATGATCGCTGAAGCTAAGCCATTTCACATATCATAGACCAACCATTATTCTAGTAGAAGAGAACATATTGAGACCCTGCTTAGAGTGGGATAAGGTCAGGAAGATTACATTGAGAGATAGAGTTGGAACAAGCTAATACAATCTGTAAGCCAGTCCATGGCTTTAAGCCGTACCTGTAGGTCTACTGCGAAAAACGAAACATGACGGATCCGTTGTTTGCACGATTTTCAATACAAAAATGACAGAAGTCCTTTCTAGTCCGATGACGTTTGTTTTTCATAGTGGTTTATAGCTTACAAGTACTTGTTTCTTATATGGATGAAGGTAATCGCTATAAAACACACATAAGACCCTATTTATTTTATTAATATATTAGTAACTCTAATTCTTAGTATTATGTTATTAGAAAACATTTTACATTTGAATATCTGTACGTAATAATTTACGCTTTAATAAAAACGCATTGAATGTTTATTCTGTAATGTTATATTCAAGAATGTATATATAAATAGCATTACAATGAATACATAGTTAGTTGGTCTTAAAAATAAAAAATCATTTTTATGAAATATATAATTTATTTTAGAAATTAAATATTACATTATGCTTCCATAAAAGATAGGTAAATAATTTGTGCATTTTCACTCACGCAAAAGCTGTGAATACACACGTTAAATAATTAGTATATTTCCAGCCAAACTTGAAATGGAAAGAATAAGTATTTTAATGCACATCGACCAATCAGCAGGAGGTTTTTTACGTTTGTGTTACCATATTTACCTAGTAATAGTAAAATATTCCAAACAATATGAAATTTTTTTTAATAATACCTTTTATTACCTACTAGGACATCTTACACAACGCCATTTAGCCCCGAACAAAGCAAAGTTTGTGAATTTGTATTTGTATATTTGTATAATACGGTAACAGTCACGGAGAATACGAATACCTAAAAACTTTTTTTTAATACACCGTTATGATATCATATCCTAACATAAATATCGTATTTCAAGAATATTATTATGAAAAGAACCCTATCGTACATTTACATACTTACGTAGTTCTGAATGTTTTATTTTTTATTGTTCTTTTTAGTGTCTTATCTTCTTTATGTTTCCAACTTTAACGTACTATAGGTATGCAATTATAAGGAGTTTGAGTAAGAGCATGATATTGTAAACACTAGTGCAGATGTAAGTCACTCGAACATACAACGCAGCTCTTATATATTTATGCTAAATAATATGAAACCTATGAAATTACGACACTCATGTTATTTTTAAATAAACGATACTTACTTACATGTACTACCCAAAAACTAAGCAAACATCCATATTCATCACACAAACGTTTGTCCTGGGTGGGAACTGTATAATAAAACTAGTTCGTTTGTGGTGCCGCGAGCTGCATGCAGCTCGCTTAGTCTCGAAAATATTAATACCAGCATCGCATAAGGTAGAGCTACTACAGACTAAGCTGTGAGGCTTGTCAACTATATAATATAATACTATCAAATGATTGATGTCCTAAATTCTTGACTTCCTAACATAGGGGCTTCGTTGCCGTATGAATATTAATGTAGCGTTGTCGCGATATTTTTTAAGAGAGCCCTGTCGTCGATCGTTCTGTCTAAATGGCATGTCCAATGTCCAAGGCAGGTATAATTGGATAGGAATACTCTAGGTTTGCATTACTTTACTTTATCTAAAAACATAATTCAAATCAAAACATAAGCAAAAGAGTACGTATGAAAAAAAAATGCCTTTATCGTATTTCGCAAAATGGTTTTATAACCACATCTAAAGATTTATTAATTTAGTATTCAAGAGTGATATAGCTATCATGCTTGAAGTAATGACAGAATATACCAGACGTGGATATAAAAGTAATTGCAAAATTTTGAAAAGTATTTAGTGTAGTGCAGATGACTGTACATTGTACAAGACCACACGAATATTCGAATTGCAAATGTTCGCGTTGTATCACAAACGTACGCTTTGGTCGCGATTAGGCTGATTAATCATACTTAAATTCCATATCAAATCTGACTAAAGTATAAATACTTGAAAAGTTCCTCAACAATATTCAGGTACAACATCAATACTTTGGTTGATTTATTGATTAGCTTATCATTATAAAAAATGTTAATACTTTTGGTAATTTTCGTTTTTTACATCCAAATGGCGATTTTAAGAACCTTATTTAAATTTTGTTTAGCTAATCTTTATGTATTTCAAATTGCTATAATTTTTTAAATTATGTACCTAATTTACTTCCCTAAATAGTTATATTGTTTGAATATATATTAAAACTGTAATACAATTATTAACATCTTGGGACTTGATAACAACCTTGTAAATACTCTATTAAACTGATACAAAGTAAAGAATCGTTTCTGATATATCTCTCTATATCTGTCTTTTTTAACATGTAAATAAAAAAAATAATAAATAAATCCTATCAATTGGCAATAAAATGTTTTGCGACCAGCTTTTTAAATATTAATCACACGTTACATAATCAATATACGAGAATACATATTTATAATTTATTAATCGTTTCTGATATATCTCTCTATATCTGTCTTTTTAACATGTAAATAAAAAAAAATGGCATAAATCCTATCATTTGGCAATAAAATGTTTTGCGACCAGCTTTTTAAATATTAATCACACGTTACATAATCAATATACGAGTATACATATTTATAATTTATTATTATGACAATCAACTCTATATTTTATTAGTAATTATATAAATCAAACAAAGACAGCCTCGGATTTCAACAAAACAAAAAATAAAAACGTAACAATAAATAATAACAAAGTAAATCATAGCGCTTGTAGACGCAAATAAAAATGTTTTGGCATTAGCAGGCTGAAATGGCAACACTACACAAATGTGCTAATGGCCACAAAAATACTAAATACATGGAAACACATCCGCTGATTTCGGAGTGGTTCGCCGAAAAAATTGTAAACACACGAAGATGAGGAATTTTATGTCAGTAGTCGTAACTAAATACATAAATCTGGCTTAGTGAGCGACATTGGTACAATCGCTGTCTGATATATTTAATTCTTTCAAAACGGATTTGTATCCACATCTATCCATATGTATGCTATTAATTTGGTATTCAAGTGTCATATATCTAATAGCTCAACACAACAGTTATGACGGAATTTACCAGAAGTGAGTATAAAAATAATGGCTTCATTTTGAAAATGATGTTATTAGTGCATATTTTTAGATATTTATTGCCTTTTCGACACTCATTTAATATTTTTTATTACATAGGTAGAATGTCTCTAACCATTTTGTTGTTTGTGATAGAAGCGATCGTGTACAATATTTTCGTTTATAAGTTCTCCGCAAACAAATTACTTTCCGCACGCAAAAAAAAGCCAAAAAGCTTTTGAGACATGTCGCGGATTCGATCCCGCCACCCTATAGTTTGATACATTCCGAATACGATCATTAAGAAAGTGAATCGCCTTGACATCAACCACTTATTGTAAAACGTTTTTCAAAATATTTAATTATATCTTCCAGAAAATCCCTCATCATCACTAATAATTTAAATACATGATAGCCGTATGCGTTATAATAAAAATACATTAAAGTAAACGATTTTGACGAGCTTAGACTAGTATTATTTATGTACGGCGAACAGGGAATCGTTTCCCGATATTAACTTCAAAAGGAAGTTCTAAAGACCTATCGGTTTCGTATATTTTACGATCTCGGAAAACAATGAACGACTTTGACAAACGTACTTTTAAATACGAGAAAAAAGGGTGATAGTCCTTTACCTTTAGATATCACCGCCTGTGGTCTAGTTTGCTCACCGGTATCAAACCCAGCGGTGTCGGGCTTAATCTCCAGGGGGGTACAACATTAATAACAAAACGGGTCTTTATCGCGTACCTTTTTATATTCCCGACAGACAAACAGACAGACAACACGGTCGAAACTGTCGGGAATATAAAAAGGTACGCGATAAAGACCCGTTTTTGTTATTAATTATGTATAATAATCGCGATGATTTAAAATAACGTTGGGTACAATATTGCGCTTGGTTTGGTTGGGGGTAGGACTTCGCCTGGCTAGTTAACTTACCTAGGTCTACCGCCATAATATTTCTAAATTGTGTTCCGGCATTTAGAGGTAAGATAAGCCAGTTCTTCGGACTGTCGAAGACGACGGGGAAGCGCTCGGCCTTCATCTCACCTGGTTCCATGTTATGATAACATGTGGCCGAAGGTGGAAGCCCACTTCACCCGGAATCCTCAACCAACTGAGGAACTGGCTATCTTACCTCTACATGCAAGAAAACAATAATTTTAGAATTGTTGCAACGGCGACAGAATAGGTAAGATGGTGGTAGCTAACTAGGCGGACTTAAACAAAGTCCTACCACCAACCAAACCAAGCACAATATTGTTCTCCACTAGCATCGAATCCGGGATTTCTGGATCTGACATCGGTGGCCGAACCACAGGGGCGGTTAAAATGATTTTCCTACATTTATCGGCCCAAATTTACATGCAAACGGAAAAAGCATCAACCTGATTGGTAAGAACCCCAACATACAAGCTGCGTAAGGCATACGTCCACAGACCCGCATGCGTTTCATTTGATATAGGAATGCATAGAATTCGAGCCAATCAGCGAACGCTTATCGCAAACACGTTCAATATTTTCCGAGATAGTTGAAAGAGACAAGAGACAACATAACGGAGAACTAGAGTAAGTTGGAGTGGGATGCAAACTTTATGACGTCTGAAGTGCTCGGCAGATTTTTTACCCGTTGACATATATATAAACAAAGTGACAGCGCAGCGCTTGTACGAACTTCACAGACGTCGTAAAGTTTTAGTTTAATGATATTCATGCGTTCGACAACCTTGAAAGCAATTGAAGATGTGGCCTAAGGGTGTATGAGATCAGTTAACGTCTATCGACAATTCTTCAAAAAATCGATCTGCCCATACACCGTCGATCAAGCATCGATCGAGCGTTGACGCAAAAATGAACGTTATCTCTCTAGACTTAGACTTCAAGATTGTCCCTACCGGTGATTTTACCTTTAGCTAGTTCTTCGCTATTGTTGGTCCAACCATTTATTACACTTGTGAATGCTCTACTTAAATCGGTAGATTCGATTTCTTAAAATAATCGACTCTATTTATGAAGAGATTTTTATAGATTTCATACATTTTTGCTCAACATTTTACAAACATACCTATAAAATGTTTCATAAAATATACCTATACTTTATGAAACAGATCAATCTTTTATACACCTAAGAAAAAACATCGGCATACTTATGTAAATAAAATTAAAATTTATCGGAGCTAAAGAACACGTCGCTCTACTATTGTCAAACAAGTACACAGTCCATGAAGTATCACATATTTTGTCTTCGGATGCTAGTCAATAATTACGGAACTTCATAGGCGTGTTATGTCAAAAGTGAAATAAATGGTTAGACGGACAATGTTATTCTGCAGTGATAGTCTGTTTACAAAGAGAACCGTCGTGACATGGGGGCGCTCCTGTGCCTGTTAAAAGAACCTGGGAAATAGAGCTGTGATGGATGGCGGCTACTGGTGCTCGCGGCAAGATTAGATATTTGGTAAGAGGCCAATATTCAGCAAAAGCTACATTTCGTAAGGTCATTAAAGAAGAGAATGGTACTCAGAACTCCAGCCTCTTTAATGACAGACCCAACGGCCGCAGACCCCCTGGAAGACCAAAGCTCGGAAGCTGGATACCTAAGAGTGGAGCAGGACCTAAGAGCAAGTGGAGTGAGAAGAACGAAGCCCGAAAACGAACCGTATAATTTTGGCTTATTACGTATAATTTAGGCTTATTACGTATTATTTTGCGCGACAGCAGAAGCAGAGCGTAACAGCAACGCGATCGGTTGCAAAATGTTACTAGAAACCTTATTATAAGCTTATCGGCCGCCTGTCGCGAGAACGGTTGCTTTGCACTTTGCTCGTGGAAAGTGGCGCCACTAGCGACAGAGCACTGAGCGGCAATCGATGAAAACTAGTGCTCGATTGCTGTCTGCTCTGTATCTGCTGATACATAATACGAAAGTTGCGTTCGACAGCGGTAATCGCGATATTGCTGCGAGATACGTAATAAGCCTGCGAGCGATTCACAAACACACGGGAATCCTACCACCAACCAATTAGGTAAGATGGTAGCTAATAACATTGGGTCAAGCCTGGAACTCGAGGCTTTCCTGGGAAAGAATTAGATCTACAATAGAGCAAGAAGAAAATGCTTTGTTCAGCTGTGGGCCTATAAAGGCTGAAATGGTACTTGTCAGATTCGACTTGTAATCCGATAGACTTCAACGCTATTCTCTAAAAGTGTTGAAATTGTTTATTTCTGAAAAGCTTTTTTTTCTATGGAAGTTTTGAATACTAATGTAGTTTTAGGTTAAGAATAGCGTTTGCAGTTTCTCCAATGGCCTCCGAATACAATCTGATTAGACGCGCTTTTTTGAGGATAGGTTACAGGCCAAGGCTCACTCGCGGCTGGAGTGCCTCATATGATGATGAAGTTAGTTCCGAAGGCCCATTCGTGGCTGTGGCGCCTTAAATGTTTTTTTTTATTGTATAGCCTTTGACCACCAATCACTTGAAGAATAAGTAAAGATGACCTAAGATGGAGCACCTTGCCTAAAGGAACCCGTTCGCTTTGGACTTGAAGACTAGATTGCACTAGCGCTTGGTTCGGTTGGTGGCAGGACTTTGTTCAAGTCCAACTGGCTAGCTACCACAATCTTATCTAATTCTATCGCCATAACAACAATCCTTAAATTGTTGTGTTCCGACAATCACAGGTGCGATAGCCAGCTCCTCAGTTGGTTGAGGATTCCGGGTGAAGAGCGCTTCCAGGTGATAACGGCCAGGTGCTTCCAGGTCTTACAATATTAAAAAAAAAGAGAGCGGAATACAGACGAAGGCAACGAGTTCCATGTTATTTCCCTTGGGCACGTCGGTTCTCTTCCTAAAGAGAGTAGATGAAGCTATTGGTGGGCATGACTTACGGCTAGTTGGTGGGGATGCGGTCCCGAAGGTAGGACAGCACGCTCTCGGTTCCCTTCGCTAGGATCGCGTGACGCGGCTGCCGGAAGCAGTTGCCCATTATCTCCAAGGTTCTACAAAGAAACAATGGGTAAGTTGAGCCACGAGGCTTGCCTGGGCAATACCTGGGGGAGGCTAGGGTGTAGACCTATCTCCCAGGTAATGCCTTCAAACGGAAAATGCAGGGAGTTGTCCTGTAATGCTTTCAAGCTTCCAGGATAACTCCCTCCATTCTACAATGGAGGGAGTTATCCTGATTTAGCACAGCGAACTGCTTGCCTTCCACCAGCCCCCTCCGCACGCGGAGGGGATAAAATATTTGTCCTCTGTTTTTATCCACAGAGGACAAAAATTTGCAAAAATCAGCCGCGGTGAACACATATGAATAGAATCGTGATACTTTTGATTTTGATTTGGGTTTCTGTACTCCTCACCCTCACATGGCCTTAGATGATCAGAAAACTTTTTTTTTTAACCATTAATTGTATGGTAACTCGTTCAGTGTTCAGGGCGTTCGTCTTTGGAACGACTTGCCCACTGGTATAAGTCTGGCTCCGTCAGTGTATACTTTTAAATTGAGGCTGAAAAATCACTACCTTGCTTCTATTTAAATCTGACGCTGTCCAACTACATGATATTGATATATATATTTATTTGATTAATTGATTTATCGTTTTATTTTATTGTTGTATGTATTAGTCTATAGTATGTATCAATTATATATGTAACATTACATTTCTTCATATTGTTGTGCACTACTTCTGTTATTTTTTTACTGTTTACATTTCTCCTTACAAGGTTGCTTTTCATGTATTTCGCCTTTGCCATGTATTTTAATTTTTAAGTTTTTCTTTGTTATTATGTTTATGTGTGCAATAAAGTATAAATAAATAAATTGCTTGGACGAAATCGCTTTCAGCGATAAGGCCGCCCATTGTACTTAGACGTTATTGTTACTAAATGTTCTATAGTATTATTTCTGTATACAATAAAGTGTTCATTCATTAATTCATTCATTCATTGATAGGAGATAGGAGATTGATAGGAGGTAGATCCCATACCAACTCGTTACTATTCAGTATTCACCAAAGAACCAAAACAAAACAAGCAGCAATTACTAATAACACTTTAACTAATCACAGTAGGCGACCTTGTCGCTGTCTTCTAGTTAAAGGTTAACTAGAAGACAGTATGTGCATACATAAAGTATGCCTATAAATTCTACCAAGTTTTCCCAAAAACCAATCGCAAAAACAACAAAACAAAAACAAAACTGATCCGTTTTATTTTGCACCTCCATACCATAACTACTAAATGGCAAAAGGTTGCATTGGCTTTTGGTAAATGGTTTAGGTTTTCACCCTGCACAGTCAAATAGTAATAAAATTAATATCAATTAAAAAAATATCTTAATAGTTCCAGTAAGCAGAAATATAGACCAGAATTCTTTCCTAACGTTATAATGACACAAAAATTTACCACCCGCAACGGGACTCGAACCCGCATCTTTCCCTCGAGACGGAAACTCATTTTTTTTCTCGTTTTCAGTGAACTCTGCTAGATAGCGTTAATTAGCGCTAAAGCAGAGTTTGCATCTGACACATTTCGTTCTCGTTACTCAATTGTTTAGAGCGTTTCCGGTTTTAGGAAACCCTTCGAGTCCCTTCGTGGGTTGCTATTTTTTTTTGCATTTATAGCATTAAGACTTCTGGTCTATATTTATGCTCACTGGAACAACTAGAATTTTTGTTTTTATTTGTTACTAGCTGACTCGGCATACGTTGTTTTGCCATATAAATGATTTCTAGTTAATATTTTGGTAGCTAATTGATTCATGCGTTACTTTGCGAGATCCATATTTATTTTTTTAAACACGTGTCGATTTGATTTTCTCACAGAGATTTGGTGGATTTGTTACCAAATATTGTGTTCTGTGTTCAGATTTTATTTTGAAATATTTTGGCAGTCAAATAAAAAATGACTAACTTATTTCAAGTGCTGTGAGGAAGTGCGATTAAGAGTAATATTGTTACCTAAGATTGGTGAAGTTTCCTAGTTCCGGAGGTACGGAGCCGATATTGTTGTTGGCCAGATCCAGTACAGCCAGGTTCTTGAGGCGGGCGAGCGCGTCCGAGGACACGTTGATCTCTTCGATTTGGTTGTCAGCTGCTAATAATATCTCCAGGTGTTCCATATCGTAAACGCATCGTGGGATCTTTGTGAATCTAACAATACAATACAACAACATAAACATACATATTACTTTTTTTACTTGGCCTTCATCTCGCCTGGTTACAAGTTGAGATAAGGCCGAATGGCGGCGCACTTCACCCGGAATCCTCAACTGAGGAACTGGCTATCTTACCTATAAATGCCGGAACACAACAGTTTTTTGATTTTTTATTTTGGCGACAGAATTAGGTAAGATGGTGGTAGCTAACCAAACCAAGCACAATATCGGTCCCCCTGGGGATCGAGCCCGGGACCTCTGGATCCGGGTGATCACGATCTTCAGTTATGAAGTACCGACCACAAAGAAGAAAGAAGATAAATGAATTATTCTCTGTTAGAGCTAGGTAGGTAATAATGGTCTTATAATTATCTTAAGTATCTCTAGGCTTGCCTTATAAGGCTTACAAACATTACATGTCACGAGTTACAGACATTACATTAACTTAAAAATTAACTTAATTTGGTAATAATAAAAAAAAGTCCAAATTAATGTCACGAATAATGTCAAAGTCATTGATATATATAAATTAGTTAATATTATAATATAAAAGGTGAGTTAATTATAGGTTTTGGTCAGCGCCAAAATGAATATCGACAGCTAAGTGAATCGGGCGGAAAAAAGCGAGGTGTTTCTGAGTGCAAACAAAAAACCTTACTTAGTACTCCGCCATAAATTCGAATTACATGCTCTGGCAAAATAACTTTTAACCTGGTTTTCCTAATGACCGAATTTATAAAATTGAATCAGTCGGATTACCTAAGGACCGTTACAAACGGCCTACAGGTAACTCAAATGTTCCAGACCAGTACCAGACGGAAGCGTGCCCACCACACTGGCTGCATTGCAACGCTGAATAGCTATGCTGATTCGCTGGCCTAGTACTCACCTATTGAAAGAGATGACCAGTTCTCTCAGATGCTTGATACAGCCGAGCTCGGCGGGCAGGTCGGTCAACGAGTTTTTACCTAAATCTATGTATTGTAAATGAACACAGCTATTTATTTCCGGTGGGATTCTCTCGATGGCATTCGAGCTTATGATTAGTTGTGACAGTGTTTCTTTCATGTGGCAGACACTGAAACAAAAACGTTTACTATTCATTCATACAGAAAAGCGAACGTAAAATCAAAAATTATAAAAAAACCTGAGTTAAGGTTTTGAAATAAATAAATACATATATTTATTTGAAAAACAATCAAACGATATCTAGCATTATTAAATAATATTACACATTTTAAGGCCTATTTTTTATAAATTTTTCGTCATGCTCCTTTAGTGACACTAAAGATATTATATATTATAATAATTTAAAACAATCACACAATAATATTTTGTAGTTTAAATTTCCACTCTAATAACCTATGAAATATATATGTATATGTAATTATTAAACGATGGGGAAACGCTTAGCCTTCATCTCACCTGACTACAAGTTAGGTGGAGGCGCACTTCACCCGGAATCCTCAACATTAACTGAACTGGCTTTCTTACCTCTAATTTAAGAATTGTTGTTATGGTGACAGAATTAGGTAAGATGGTGGTAGCTAGTCAGGCGGACTTAAAGTCCGACCACCAACCAAACCAAGCACAATATTGTACTCCCGCTGGCGATCGGACCCGGGAACTCTGGGTCTGATACCGGTAGGCGAATCACTAGACCATAGAGGCGGTTAGAAGCTATAAAGAATTGAGAGGATTTTCTAAGATATGAGCTACAATATATCAAAAAACAAATATCACGTGATATGGTCACGTGCTCTTTTTTTTATTGTACGACGAGTAAGCACTTGGCCTTCATCTGACCTGGTTATACAAGTTGAGATAAGGCCGAAGGTGGAAGCGCACTTCATCCGGAATCCTCAACAAACTGAGGAACTGGCTATCTTACCTCTGAAAGCCGGAACACAACAATTTTAGAATTGTTATTATGGCGACAGAATTAAGTACGATGGTGGTAGCAAGACAGGCTTAAACAAAGTCCTACCACCAACCAAACCAAGCACAATATATTGTACTCCCCTGGGGATCGAACCGGACCTCTGGGTCTGACACCGGTGGGCGAATCACTACACCACAGAGGCGGTTAGAAGCTATAAATAATTGAGAGGATTTTCTAAGACATGAGCTACAATATATCAAAAATACAAATATCACGTGATATGGTCACGTGCTCAACTCAATACAATACAAAGAATGTAATAACGCTCACCCTAGCGGCAGTTCCGTGAACTTATTTTTCGACAGATCAATCATGTGCGCTTGTGCTTCAGCAGCAACTGAGAACACGTCGTCAGGCACCGCCGACAGCCCGCGGCCAGACAGCATCAGGGCCTGGCTCTTCTTCAGAGTGTACCTGTGAACAATACATATTTTTCAACTAATTTAACTCATTATTCGTACAATTTTGCCGTGGCGGTCGCGGCTTGAGAATCGACCCCTCCAACTCAGCCCATGGTAAAAGCCGACTAAGGGATGTCACCAGAAGAGCACCCTCTAATTTTGGCGCAGGCTCTTTTCAACAGTGAGAATTATGGCAACAGACTTAGGTAAGCTGGTGGTAGCTAGCCAGGCAGACTTAAACTGCTACCAAAGTCAGAACAACCTTCCTCCTTAATGTCCTACCACCAACCAAACCAAGCACAATATTGTACCACCGCTGGCGATCGAACCCGGGACCTCTGGATCTGAAATCGGTCCACAAGACCACAGAGGCGGATAAGATAGATAGTGAAAAGGGTAAAGTACTCGTAATATCAAAACAAGAATGCTATTGGTGGTGGATCTGAAATGGGTGTTGAACCACTAGACCACAGAGGCGGATAAGATAGATAGTGAAAAGGGTAAAGTACTCGTAATATCAAAACAAGAAAGCTATTGGTGGTGGATCTGAAATGGGTGTTGAATCGCTAGACCACAGAGCCCCCCCCCCCCCCCCCTGATGTGACTTACTTACTTATCCGGCCACTGGTTCCCGGAGCATCTCTCGTGGCAGTCGGAGGCGAGGTCCGCCGTGATGCGGTCCCGCAGGTACCTCAGCACGCGGTCCGTGCCGCCGCGGATCACGTCTTGTCGCACGAACGACAACTTGTTGCCTTCCATGCTGATGCTCTGCAGCTGGGTGAGGAGCCCGAGGTTCTTTGGCAGCCTGATATAACAATGTACCTACACTAAACGAAAAAGTACTAGGAACCTAATGTTTTTTTTTTTCTAGGAAAACCAACAGTGTCAAGTGAGCTTTTGTGTACCTGTGTTCACATTATTGTTAGTTATATTGTTACTATACGTGAAAATTTATTCTGTCGCTATAACAACAATTCTAAATTATTGTGTTCCGGCATTTAGTGGTAAATAGCCTGTTCCTCAGGCTGTTGAGGATTCCGGGTGAAGTGCGCTTCCATTCGACATTCCACTTGAAACCAGAAGACATGAAGACCAAACACCTCCCCTGGGTACGATACCTATTTCAACCGCTTCTGTGGTCTATTGGTTCAACCTACCGATTTCAGATCCAGAGGGCTCGGGAGTACAATATTGTGCTTGGTTTAGTTTGTGGTAGGACTTTGTTTAAGTCCACCTGGCGAGCTACCACCATCTTACCCAATTCTGTCGCCATAATGGCAGTAAAAAAAATAGTTGTGTTCCTGCATATATATAGCGATAGGAGAGATAGATATATATTTTATATCTCACTTGTTCAAGCTGTTGTTGGTTAGGTCAAGTCGTTTCAGATTCTTCAGTAGCGATACGTTTTCTGGCAGCACTTCCAATGTGTTGTCCCGGATGTTCAACACACTAAGATGCTGCATTTGATCGCAAAACTCCTCTGTGATTTCCTGTAACAATATATAAAATCACCAGCTTTATCTATGTGAAAGCCTTTAATCATTGTTATAATAGTTATATTTCGTTGTAACCAAACAATATTATGACCATCTAACCTAATTATGTCGTCATAATAACAATTCTTAAAAAAAAATGTGTTCCGGCATTCAGAGGTAAGATAGCCAGTTCCTCAGTTTGTTGAGGATTCCGGGTGAAGTGCACTTACACCTTCGGCCTTATATCAACTTGTTACCAGATGAGATGAAGACCAAGGCGCTTCCCCGTCGTATAATAAAAAAAAAATTACATAACATTTAAACTTAAATCAAATATGCGTGCTAGTGCATACAAATCTAACATTATCTTAGTAAAAGATATTTAAAAAAAACACTAGCTCCCACACTAGGATTCCCTGTGTTGTGGGTTGGCTTGGCTAGATGGCGTTAATCAACGCTTTGTGCCATATCCAACTGGATATGGCACAAACATTCCGAATCTGCGACAGGACCCTCGTTGCTTCAATTAGTTAGAGCGTTTCCGGGTTTAGGAAAAGATGCGGGTTCGAGTCCCGTCGCGGGTCGTGAATTGTTGTGTCAATATAACATATGTAAAATATTTTTATTTTATTTTATTACATATGGCACACAAAACAGAATACAACCAAACAATCAGATACAAAAAGGAAACATATAAATTTTAAACTAGGTGGTATTCCAAAGCATGTGTACACATCACGATTAAACAAATTTAGGTACAAGCATAACAAGAAGCAAAATTAATGATTAAGCAGAGCGACATAAGCAAGTTTTTTAAACTTATGCAGATGACCACCATTAAATATATCAATTGCGTCACCATGGCTATCCAGTAAATCATTATAATGGCAAAAAAAAAAAAAAAATATACGACATAATACGACGGACTGAGTCTGTTGAGGATTCCGGGTGCGTTTCCACCTTCGGCCTTATCATAACTTGAAAAATCTGGTGAGATGAAGGCCAAGCACTAATCGTAAAATAAAAAGAAAGACGGCTTCAGACTCTGCCTCAAGGAATCCAGTGGTAGCACGGTGCACTAATAGGTGTGATACTAAGAAAAAAATCGTCATCCTAGAGTAAATGAGACCACCTATTTTAATAATCAAGAAGATTAGAATCTTCAAGTCCAGAATGATTAGTTTCCTTTTAGACATGCGTGCTCCATCTCAGGCCACATCTTACTTGTTTTTCAAGCGAGTTGGTGGTCAAACGCTTGGCTATCAATAAAAAAAAATACAAAAAATCAAAACCAAGCTCGACGTTAACTCCCAAGTCCCAAGTTCCAGTCTGCCCGCGACCACGGCTGGTGCAACCCCGCCGAAACGTCGGTATAAATATAAGTAAAATAAGCAGCAAATACCCGTTTTTTGCTAACCCAATCGCATAGCTATCTTGGCTTGTCTACTTCTTTTTTTTATATACAACTAGGAGACGGAACAAGCAAGTAGTCCATATCTTGCCTATAACAATGCCTTATTGCATAGGTCACATCCACAAAGAACAAAGCCTACACAACACCTTTTACACAAGCCTCGCTCTGGCCTGTAATTTCACACAGCAATGAGCTTGGATGTTGCTTGGCGGCTAAAATAGGTAGTACATCTTCGGACGAGCCCTTACTCAAAGGGCTCTACCACTTTTAACCACCTACCAAATATTGGTAAAATACGCGATAAATAACCCGTTTTTCGAATCAAAATAATGTGATCATACATATGATGAATAATTATCTAGCAAGTAGTTACCTTGATATAATTGTTTGCCAAGTATATTTCCTTCAACGCCGTGCATCCGTAAAAGTCCGGCAGCTGATCAATGTTGTTATGGTTCGCGTCCATGTACTCCATTTTACGTAGCTCGCCCAGCGCTGGCAGACGCTTCAAGTTATTGTTGCTTATATTCAGCTTTTTTAGATCTAAAACATACAATTTAGTTATAGACTCACGACTTTTCCCCTTCGACGATTTACCTCCGATCACTACTCGAGCTTGGATGCTGGCTTACCCTTGAATACGATTCCGATCGATCGGTATTGAATTCGTGTCATTTCTTACCTTTGAACACTTTTGAATGCGAACCTAGCGACAAATTGTTTTCATATTGTTTGGATATTGAATGAACTAATAGCGATTGGAATTGAATTGTCCAATCCATCTATGCAATGAGCAACGGGTGGGCATCCATGCCGCCATAAATAATAAAAAATTGACAAAACAACGATTTTTATATTGGATTTGTTTGAAAGTATGTTTAGATTGATGTTTTATACTATTTGTAATCACTGTGCACTGATAAAAAGCCCAAATTTTGAAGTGTAATATCACAATCATAATCCAATAATAGCGCAATTCCGATTTCAATTTGTTTTTCAAGAGGCAATTAGTCAATATTGTTAGAATTGGATTGCGATTGATGTTGATTTGGAATTGTTATTGGATTCGAGGGTATGCCTGCTGAGCTTGGATCTGACCAGAGGGAGTACACATTTGTGCTTGGTTTGGACCGAAACACACCGTGGCAGCAGTTTGCACTCAGTTTTAGGTCAAAATCAAAGTCAAAGTCAAATATTTTTATTCATTAAGATTTTTAGGATCATTTTGAAACGTCAAATGTACTGCCTGTTCCTGCTGCCAAGGTAAGACACATTGGCCGGATGGTGCGGCAATTTTGATCTACCATTCTGTAGCAACATTACTTAGTTGTATTACAAATTAGTAGCACATTGGTGGTGGATAGCATTTTTTTATTATTGAACCTATTGTTCTACAACATCTTAAAAATGTTTGTTATAGCGACAGAATTAGGTAAGATGGTAGGACTTTGTTTAATTAAGTCCTACCACCAACCAAACCAACTCTTACATAAATAAATAAATATTACAGGACATTAATTTTACACAGCGCCATCTAGCACGGATGACAAGCTATGCTTAGTTTGGCTAATAATAGCTTGTCATCCGTAATCTAGTTCCCATAACTAGATTACGGATAGAATACTTAAATACTTACTATATGATACAACATCGAAACACAAAACAAATATCTATATTCATCACAAAAATGTTTATCCTAGATGGGAATCGAGCCCACAGCACAGAAGTTACTACCATCTGAGCAATGAGGCTTGTTTGGACTTACCTCGTAAATTGACAATATCAGGTGGTAACTCTCCTAGCTGGTTGTTGGATAAGTTGAGCTCCACCAATCGCACAAGATACCCCATCCCTGGTGGTAATACTGACAATTTGTTGTGGGATAAATCCTAAAACAAATACTTCTATTAGAAATAATTAAAAAAAAAACCCTTTGGGGATAAGACCAATTGATCAGGAAGTATTTATTTAATTGTGCTTTATTAAGATTCTAGTATTGAATGAATGAATTGTTGTTACAGTGACGGATCTGGACCCAACTGATCCAAATCAGTGAAATATTTCTTTTTTTAGTGAGTTTTTTTTTAGTGAAATATTTTCTTTGTATCACCAATTCTGATACTGATACAGAGCAGTGAAACAGGTCTTCTTTCAAGAGTAGAAGAGTTCCCTGTGGAAGGGCTCGTCCAGGGTACCTTCGCCATACCTATTTCAGCCGCCAAGCAGCATTTAAATCCTAGATGCCTCAAGATGACAGGCGCAACATAGTACAGACAGAGAGACATTTACTTATCTTACTATATTTTCTAGTTTTTATTGCTACTAGTTTGTATGATTATTGATTGTTGTTGCAAATAAACTCTATCCTTCTTCTTCTTCTTCTACAGCGAAGGTCATGTTCTTTGTGGATATGACCTACGCAGTAAGGCTTTGCTATAACTAAGAGTTCCACCTAACATCATGTGGGCGGCTTGCATATCCATCTCCATTGCATAGATTGTAACATTAAATACTTACTACAAAATGTGCTCACAGCTCAGTTTGTGCTACCCTATTGGCAGTACCGACCGAGCTCGATAATAGCTTGTTTAATTACATACCAAAAAGTTCAGCATGACCAGATCACCAAAAGCTGGTTCGATTTTTCCCAATTGATTGTGTGAAATACTCAGCCAACGGAGCTCCGTTAGCATATAAAACTCTTTGGGCAGTTGCTCCAGTTTATTGTAATCCAAACTGAGGTTTGACAGGTTTTTTAGTTCACCGATCTCCGCTGGTAGGCTTGTTAGAGCATTGTCATGGATCTGGAAGTGATAAGGATGACATGAAGTGAGGTAAGATATATAATTTATAACAAAAATAAATTTGAATGTATTATTAATCTCCTCTTAGTTCTTGTGGTTCGCCTACCGGTGTCAGATCCAGAAGTCCCAGGGTTAATTCCCATTGAAGAACAATATTGTGCTTAGTTTCGTTGGTGGTATGACTATATCCACCTGGCTAGCTACCACCATCTTACCTAACCACTTGAACGCATTGTTGTGTTCCCGCTAGAGGATTACGGGTGAAGTGTGTTTCCACCTTCGGCCTTATCATAACTGTAATTTGTGTGAGTGATTTAGTGAACGGAAGTGTGTAACAGGAAGCCAGGGAAGCGTGCGCTGTTTGATTAGACCAATGAGCGCGCGCGGTGCTAGAGTTGGCCGTCAGACCTATTTTCTAAAAGGTTGACACTGTCGGCCAACAGTGTGCATGTGTGTAACGAGAAAGGGAGATAGAGAAGCAGAATGCATCAGCTATGCGCTTAGCCTAGTGTAGTTTTTGTACGCCGCGCGGTGCGTGGCGAGCGTAGTAACTTTAATCTAGTCTGTGGCTTGGGACATAGTTTTCATTACTATGATAAATAATATAATTATAGGAATAAATAAAAATAGGGAAATATATATCTTCAACAGCCCATAAATGTCCACTGTTGGATATACCATAAATGTCCAGTTTCGGAGAAGACTCTGCTTCTCCGAAACTGGAGGGTTTTAATATGCCATGCTTGGCAGACCAAATAGTGATTGCATAACAGAAAATACACAGGACTTCCTGGCCTTCTGGTTTGAACGATAAATAAGATGATGGTGACCACCGAGATGGTCATGGCATGTTTGTATCATGCATGTAGATCATCACCTATTGCTTCTATTTGCTTTCATTTATGCATGGTTGATTGATGTAGATAATTGGAGGACAAGATGTACCTACATGTAGAGAAAACTGAAATTGTTTTAACTTGTTGTTTAAAGCAAAGTGAATGGTAAGAATTCCAATAGGTATGCAAGAACTTTACCTTATCATTCGTGCATACAAGTACCTAATGGAATTTATTCAGTTATTACTTTTTTATATAAGTTGAATACCAAATTATAACATGTCTACCAGATGTGGATACATACAAATTTGACAATTATGATACATATGAGTGTACATAAATATAGTAAAATGTAGAGTATACATGTTATGGCAGGTGACTGTTGGTAGGTATGTAGTTACATTTAAAAGAGAATAGGTAGGTACTTTACCATTATTGCAAACAACACAAAAATTGGAATGTTAGGTTATATTCACCTTGAGTGTAACTAGTTGTTGGACTAGTTTTATATCAGGAGATATGGTGTTTATCACATTGGAGCTGAGGTCGAGGGTTTTTAGCGGCTCACTGTTCCACCAGTTGTTTTGATCTGGACGGGTGAAGTCAACCTCCTTGGTTTCATCTAGAACTAACTGATCAATCTTCCAAACTTTATCTGGCACTGTAAGAAAACAATAAAATTATCTTTTTAAAATTTTGTTCGCTCACTAGATAGTCAGTTAGGAAGTAATTGCCCTTCTCAGCCACTCATTAAGGTTTTAGTTATTTGATTTGCTCCATATATCAGTAGTACTAAACTGTACCCAGTAGTTCGACCGGTAGTAAGTATGTAGGTAAATGATACACCCTAGTGACTCTAGTAGGTATTCAGTTTTCAGAGGTTGTTCTGTTCCCAAAAAAAGTTAGTACTACTACATAAAATACATGCAAATTAACTCTGATTTGGATACTGTTAATGTTGAAGTTCAACTGAGTACCTAGTACACATTTGTACTAGAAATTCTTATCATTATAGGTACCATGAAAAATATAAAAATAAAGAAAACTCTTTGAAAAAGTTGTCTAAAAAAGTTGGTCTACATAACATATAAAATATAGGTGTGAACAGGTACAACAATTTAACGACATGTCAGTAGGTAGGTATAATAGATAGGTATCACACATAGCAGTACCTATAGGTATTAAGTACATAGTCATGTGCTGCACCGCATAATCACAAATTAAATACCTACTAACCTGATCCCAATCCTTTATTGCACAGAGTCAGCTGTCCAGTCCGCTTGGCTGATTTTATCATGCCATTAGATAGTTCATTTTGATCTGCCTTTTTGTCTTGAAGATGAAACATAGATTTATTGGACACTCTTGGTCTAGATTTTATCACTGTTTTTCTTTGAGACATTTTTGCAATATTTTTTAACCAAACTCACAACATCATATTGTAACTAATCACTACCATCTAACAGCATAGCTTAGGTATCGTTTTATTTTAATGAATGTGTGTGATTGTATGACGTTTTGGGTACACAGATCAGTATTCTAATTTATTTATTTGGAATGGAAATGATAACTTTCCAGTTTGTTTACTTCATGATGGTACAAACAAGTACCTACTGCCATACCACTGTATGTATGGTATCAATCAATCGTATGCAGCTAGAATAGATACAACACAATACAATATACAGTATATATCATTTAATAATATGGTATGTATACAAATCAGTGTTCACAACCTGAAGCCAGGCAGTTATCGTGCCAGAGCAGTAAAATTATCGTATTTGTATCAAAATTATCGTATCTATCAGCTTAATAACTAAATACATTAAGGCCCTGTCATTAGACGTTTCCTTTTCAAAAGGAAAATTATAGTACTTAATTCTGAACAAGCCACGAGTCTATTTTTTATATTTGTATTACTTCAGGTACCTATCTACATTAAAGGTAAGCTGAAAACATAATAGCTGAAAATTTTCTTCATAAAATATTTATTGAAAATGGTACGTGTCAAAATTTACAAGAGAAATATTGTCATACCTACAATGAATATTGACAAACGATTTATTTTAAATAATAGGTTACATGTTGATCTACATTAATGGTAAGCTAGTTTTTGATACCAATTCAAATTTAATTTTAATCATGAATTATTTGAAAAACTACAGGCGCACCGCGCGCCCTCCTTTCAATCAGTAGTACGATACGCATGCGCCACCAACAGCTTGCCGTTATCAACTCTCATAATCGTATCTGCCGCGATTTTAGCTGCGTAGCGCGCCTTAAATAAACATATTTAACGTAAAAAATAACGTACGACGGGACCTGAACTAGGCCCCCTCCCACTTTGAGTGTATAAGCTCGCTAACTTGCGCAATTTTTCTCGGGGGGTCGCGTGTGTAACATTCTACAGGCATACGGAGTAAAAAAAAATGTTAATATCATATACGACCGATGAACTAACGTGTTTTATCAACTTGGCACTGGTAGACGCTGTGTTGCTGTCAGTTCGATTATCAAACTGTGAAAATATCGTACAATCTACGTACGGTAGTAGTGTACCATTGTCCTCGATGTCTCTCTCTCTGTCTCGAAATTATCGTACCTGTACGATCATTATCGTACTGTTCCGAACAATGCTTGCCAGCTACACGGTAGGTAGGTAGTAGGTATAGGTACCTACCTACTAGGCTGGGAGACCATTGGGCGATTAAGGTAGGGGAGACGATAGTGTGCATGACGCCCGATAATGAACGACCAATAATGCACAGAAAATAATTCGAAGCCATGAATTCAAATCATTTTGGCCTTTAAGTAATATAACTTATTGTTCAGCCACCAAATTTAGAATGGAGACATTGCATTCTTTTTATCTCAATATTCTCACGAGAATGGGATTATCCGCCAGTGAAACGATTACAAATCATAATATAATAATGTTAAATCAAAATATCTACCTATGATTGAAATACCAAAGATTAAAATATGTGTTTGACATATATAAAAACATTTATTCAATAAAAAGTACTATTTACTACAATAAAAAAAACATATATAATGCTTCTCATAAAAGAAAATAAATATATTAAAGAGATCTTCATTTTTAATGACAGCTGTCAAACTTCAAACGGGCCATATCTCTGAAACTACTCTTAAAGAGAAATATTCCTTTTATTTCGACTTTCACAAAAAAGTTACAAAGTTGAAATAATTGGAAAGCAAAACAAATTTCAACGAGTTGAACTTGGTGGAATAGGTCCAAATGATGATCATCAAGATTTGTCAGATGAGAGAAGGTGTTCGGAATCTCATGAAAACTGGTTTATTTAATTTTATTATTCACTCAATAGAGAAGGGTATCGTTATAATTCGAGAATTCCTTTTGGGGTGTCATGCAAGGGGTTTGACTGCGCATATCCCATATCAATAGTACATTATGTCCACCACAATGTGGAAAGAACTTCCTCTATAGGCAGACAGATTAGTGCTCACAGTTAAAAAAAATATTAACACACATAACAAAGCTGCTACCTATTTGGTTGACTCAACGACATCCGTGGGCTGGAGGCTTTGGAGGGGTAGATTTTTGAACCACGACTACTAAGGTAACGTTTTTGAGAGCACTTTCAAATCGTCATCAACCGTTGTTTCATGTTAGTTAGGATATTATAATGAGTTAGCAACGAGAGATAGCCTCGTACACTCAGGTTAATAAAAAAGAGATAGTAGATAAAGAAAAAAGATAAGTAAGGTAAGTTAGGTGTAATGAAAGCACACCTATCGTTTGTTAATTACGTTCTATTTTAATAATCTCCGTGGTTAAATACCTACCTAACACAAACCAAACATCACGAGATCTCAGTTCAGGGCGAACTACTAGTACAGTGTTGGCAGTAACATTTAAAAATTTCTACCAATTAAAGGAAAATAGAAGCTGCTAAAACATATGAAGTAATATCGTGTGTTATATATATAAAATACCCTGGTGGGCAAATTTAAACCAGTTTGGCAAACTTGTAAGGTTCTAGAGTAGGTACCCAATTTATTCATATCTGTACCTACAGACTAGACGCAAAGTTACCAATAGATGCAATATATGCTGATTTTAGCAAGGCCAAACAAACAAAGTTTTTTGACAAAGTGGATCACTCAGTGCTTATAAAAACAAAAAGAAAAACGTGCAAAAGCTACAATGCTAGGCTAGCAAAGTATCAAATAACCACACTTGTCACACGTAGAAAAAAAATGATTCAATATCCCTGTAACTCCACCAAATGTTTAGTGGTACTTTAGATTGCATAGAACTGACCAACCGTCTCCAAATTAATGCCCCCAGCAAACTTCCCAGGTTATCAGCTTACACCCTCTTTTCAGTATCTTTCTGTAGAACAAACTCAAGCCAAAATGTCGTCGTACCCAGAATATGATAGATATCACGTCAAAAAACACAGACTTAGATCTAAGCGACCCCTACCTAAATTTAGGAGACAACTTAGTTTAATTTTTAATGTTTAATTTTAGTTACCTACCTACATCATCACAACTCGTTGCTTTTTAATTTCCCCTTGTTTTGCTATTTTAATGTGTTTGATAAGTTTTTTATATAAATTCCCATCTTTTATATTAATTTAGTTGAGTTACTAGCTCACGCTTGACGCATGATGTACTACAGTAGCTAAATCATACCTATATGCTCAGCCTGTAATTAGAGGAGCACTAGATTTTAAAATTTTATTGTATATATTTGTATTGTTGTGTATTCTCTGTTGGTAGTCCAAATAAATAAATAAAAATAAGACTGCGCCCGATCTGCGGTGTTATCTCTATCTGCCTACTAACAGTTTTTTTACATAGGGAGGTAGGTATATTGATATAGAATAATCATATTTTTATTGTAAGTAAGTACACAAAAAAACATACCTATAGGTACTGTGAACATAGTAAACTTACCTCCATAGTCAAAGCATGCCGCTTGAATCTCTTGATCATAATTGCTCACTATTTCGTTAACTTGAACCTGATACATTCTTAAATAGGTAGGTACATCTATGTAGGTAAACAATTTTGATCACAGCATGTAAACACCTACTCAAGACTTTGATTAGAAAAGTGCAATATTGATGTAAAATTTTGATATTATGACAGTTGTAAAATTTTCCATTGCTAGGACATTTGCTGTCCTAGTATTTCACCAAAGAGGTACTATTTATTTTCAAAATAAGTTCCGAATAGGTAATATCTACTTTGACAAATTCAAAACTTAGCCGCTGGGAGCGAGACGCGACTCAACGTTGAACATATTATCAACACAGCGTTAAATATAGAATTTTTCAATAAATTAAATCATTATAGGTACTATTCTCTACTACTTAATCTATTTTCTTCGCATAAACGATCGCTATCGTGCTCTACTTATTTATCTATTTATCAGAAAACCAACAGCTAAAAAAAACGGATTAAGATAACAGTGAGCTCGATTTAACCACATTGGCAGAATCGGAGCCAAGCTTGCTTCATATCCACCCGGAAGCAAATCTTTTTGGTCTCTCGCCAAGTCGGTTGAGTCTAACTTCTGTCGCCCTTCACTGCCGCCTTTGATGAAACCTGATGGATCACTGGCCCACACTGCTGAAGAGAAAGCCAACTTGTTTGCTTCACTCTTCTCGATAGATACTACTGATGAGATTCCTCCATCGCTTCCCTGGTGCGGAAAATCCATGCCAGAAGTGCGCATTACTACTACTTATCACTAGACGTGAACAAAGCCAGTGGTCCAGATGAGATCCCGCCGGTGGTGTTAAAAAAAGTGTGCTCCCAAACTGTCACCGATTCTCACTCGCCTATTCCGCCTGTCTTTGGATACCGGTAAG
Organism: Venusia cambrica; assembly: GCA_951394065.1. Lineage (NCBI taxonomy): Eukaryota > Metazoa > Arthropoda > Insecta > Lepidoptera > Geometridae > Venusia > Venusia cambrica. The sequence continues at coordinate 2,528,422 of OX596044.1, read as the reverse complement.
GTACCATCATCTTGGAAGCTCACTAATGTTCAACCTGTCCCAAAAAAAGGTAGCCAAGCAGACCCCGCTAACTACCGGCCAATCTCTATCACCTCCATTATCCGCAAGTCAATGGAACGTGTTCTAAACAGTAAACTCCTATAATACCTAGAGTGTAACGATCTCCTTAGCGATCGTCAGTACGGCTTTCGCCGAAAAAGATCCACAGGGGATCTTCTAATTTTTCACATTTGGAGTGAAGCCATCGAAAGATACGGGGAAGCTATGGCAGTTACCCTAGACATTTTGAAGGCTTTTGATAGGGTTTGGCACAAGGGTCTCTCAAGGGGCTCAAGGGAGCTTTCCTCCTACGGATTATACCGTCCAACCTTTTACTGTGGATCACAGACTTCCTGAGGGAACGATCGATTCGAGTAGTCATTAGTGGCTGTTCGTCTGATCTATTGGCTATCAACGCCGGGGTACCTCAAGGGTCTGTTCTATCAGCAACTCTATACCTGCTTCATATCAATGATCTGCTAATACCCGGTATCTATGGGTACGCAGATGACAGCACAGTTGTTTATAGATATTTTTCCAGTCCACGTGCTAGTGCCGACGAAATTTTCAGCCTCCGTAGGTAGATGGTGGAGCGTTTGAACCTCAAGCTTAACTTTGTGTCTGAATGGGAGGATGCAAATCTTGTACGGTTTCACGCTTCCAAAACTCAGGCGTGTGTGTTTTCTGCAAAAAAAAAAGGCAATTTCATCCCGTACCTATCTTTAACGGCACTTCGCTCCAGTTCAATGATAGTTTGACCCATTTAGGCGTTGAACTTTTTTTTACTTCAAACCGGAACAGCTTTTAAGTTTGTACAAAGCTCAGGTTCTATCTTCCATCATTCCTTCCAATTCCATGCCTTCGTCTGTTTTTCCGCACGAGTACAATCTTGGAGTCTTCAAGTCCAGAGTCAATAGGTTCCTTTTAGGCAAGCGTGCTCCATCTTAGGCCACACCTTTACTTGTTTTATATGTAAGCTGGTGGTAAAACGCTTGCCTATTATCAATAAAAAAAATAAAAAAAGAGCTAATAAATTTTCACGAGTTAAAGATATATAATAATTAATGTAATTAAATACAATTACAAATTAATGATATAGCACGATATTTATCATTTAGGTACATGCAAAGATAATAGCAGTGTTTTACCTGAAATGAAACGCATATTAAAATACTTTTAACCGCCTCTGTGGTCTCGTGGTTCAACCCACCGATTTCAGATCCAGAGGTCCCGAGTTCAATCCCCATGGGGAGTACAATATATTGTGCTTGGTTTGGTTGGTGGTAGGACTTTTGAAACAAAGTCCTACCACCAACCAAACCAACCGTCCGCCTGGAAATCTTACACCATTTCACCTAATTCTGTCGTCATAATAACCGTCATTTAGTGGTAAGATAGCCAGTTCCTCAGTTTGCGGAGGATTCCGGGTGCGCCTCCACCTTATCTCAACTTGTAACTAGGTGAGATGAAGGCCAAGTGCTTACCCGTAGTACAATAAAAGAAAACTTACCTCACTGGAAGCTAATAATAACGAGAAGGCACATCTGTTTCCGTCGAATAGTACGTAAATCCACGTCAGATTTCTGGTCTCAGTGGTGACACCTGGCGGCTGCGCGCCTCTTTTAGTTTCGTAAATCTGTGAGTGCCATTTTTAGTTCATTGGCAGTGTTCATTACACCAGGCAGCGTAAAAGGCCGCCCATTGTTTTACCAGTGACGCTTAGATTATGTTTCCACTATCTGTATTTTGGTATGTTATTTGTAAATGGTGAATAATAAAAATTAAAAACATTCGTCCACAAAACTTTATAATTTTGTAGCGCTGAATATTCTCTCAAATTTGTTTTATTTTAGCAACGGCGTAGAGCTTGAGCAGCTGCGCACAAATTGCTTCGGCGGAAAACAAAACGCCAATGTACAAAAAATTGACGCAACCAAAAGAGGCGCGCGGCCGCCAGGTGCCACCACTGAGACCGGAAATCTGATTTACGTACTATTCGACGGAACGGATGTACCGTTTCGTTATTATTAGCTTCCAGTGACGGTCATTTCAACCATTTTCATTCAAGTCATTTTAATACATAGGTGGGTGACTACCTGTTATAAGTGAATTTATTGAAATATTTTACAATTAACGCTATGTAAAGTAGGTAGGTTACTCAACTAATTTCATTTGTGAGGACTTGTTAAAATGCAATCATTAAGGTCGCACGTAGGTATTATGCGACATAAAATATGGTTCTAGGCAAAATAAAATTACTGACTTTATGAAAAAGACATTGTTTTCCATCGCACCAAAGAATCACTGGATAAGAACAGGTTTGAGTGTGAGTAGTGGGCAATTTTTTATTAAAGTGCTTTTTTTATGTTGCGCGCGCACACCGACATTTAAAAGCAACACCATAAAGTAGGTTGGTAATTATGTCTCTCAAATTTTCTTGAGAAGTGAGAATGGCAACTATATATTCAAGGTAGTTGAAAGTAATGAGGTAGTTATTCAAACATATGAATCTACTCTATTATATAAAATCAATAGGTATTCAGACATAAATATACATGTATATTTGTGTGTAACTTTTAATAACATCGTGGTAAACGATCATTTATTGTTAGTAATCGATATAAACGTGTTTTAAACCAACTTTCAAAAAAAGGGGGAGGTTCTCAATTCATCATTTTATTTTTTATGTTTATTTTTCAAAGTCAGTAGAAGATTTTATAGTACCTTTGTATAGATAAGTGGTAATATTAATATAAGTGGTATATAGTATATAGTTGAATTATTTTCAAGTTATTATTGAAGTTGGTTACAAATTTTATATGATTATCGTATCTTTAATAACATTAAAACCATACCTTCTTCAAAATTATAAAAAAAATGATCTGTTCGTGACAAGACCTTTCATTTGATAATGATATACGATGCTATTGGGCAAAACATAAATTATTGAAAATACAAAATAAATTGGTTGCAAAAAAAAAACAGGATATGTCGTAAAGACAAATGATAGAAGTGAAACTTTTTTATTACAGGGAAATATTTTTAGTATCTCCCACTCTACCCGACACAGTGTTTTCGTCATACAAAAAGGTTGCGGATCAGAATTTTAAAACCCTCCCATGAAAAGTTCCACTTCAAAACAAGTGGCAGAATGGTTATACTAATTAAATAAATACCGCTCAATAGTCATGAATTCCTACTTTAGTACGAATGCAATCGATAGATTTTATTGAATATGAGTGCACATCCTTATTGTACTCCAAAACAGCAATATCGTATCGCGGTATGATAGGACGGCACATTTCGTGCAGAAGTGTAATAGAAAATACAGAAGAAGATATTACACAATGAAGAAATCAGCTGGGAGGACTTAATGCGCAAAATGTAACGTTGGTTGGTGCATCTCATGTTTTTCTCAGTATCATACCCCAAAATCAACCCTTTATGACTCGCTGAAATTGACTTGCGTGTATTTATTATTATATTATGACTAGAGGAACTCATCTTTTAACAATTTAAAAACCGAAACAAAAAAACTATAACAATAATAATTTGGGCATTACTGTGCTAAGGAGTCCCGTCTCTTCTAACGTAGTATTGTATTCTCTATCTTACGTAGTAAGTACCTAGTGTACTTTTGGTATTCTCTTTGGTATTGGATTTCTGTTATAAATACTCTTTGGATGAGTTTGGTTGGTTGGAATAATTTGATCTGATTTGATTTGAATAGCGACTGTGGGGTGGCGCGTTGTGTGTATTGTAAAATTTCATATGACCTCCAGTTCAGTCCAAGGAAGATAGGTACCTAACCTACTGAATCTGTGAATCAGCCGCATAATCGAATTACTCTACTCTTTGGTTATCATATAGGTGTAATAAGTTTTGTAAATAGTTGAAACACCTCTACCAAAAATGGTGTATATCTGATCTTTGTAAACAAGCTGAATATATCGGACGAAATGGGTTGTTTCCTGTCTGAAGATAAATTGAAAGGATTTGAAAAATACAAAGTAAGTGCATCATCTATTTTCATAGATCGGCTTGTTATTAACTGTCTAACGATAATTGTAAAAATACGCCTGTCTGTATTGACTGATGCCTGTGCCTCACCCGGCACGGCGCGGCGGTACCTATCAATTCATTACCTAGGTACTTATTTAACGATTTGGTTAGGTAGAGGAACATTAAACCAACGTTGCCTACATCTACCCTAAGACTAGGTAAAATTCACATAAGACATTTTCACACGTTATTTATATACATTTATAAGGCTGCCAACTAGAAATCCTTTGTTTCATTGTACACTATGTTTTATGCCTTAATTCCACCAAATCCACCTTCTGTGTAAAGGTACAGATAAAAAGTCAGACCTTGTTCTGTTCCATGGCCCGGGCCAACTTTAGTAGAACAATGAATTTGAGGTATGCAAGCTTGCAGGTATAGGTATAGGTAGGTATGCTCCTGAGATTTACATTTATATAGGTTTAATTCTCAAGAAAATACCTATACCTAGTTACCTATGCATGCCAGTTATATCTACTCAAAGTTATATGTGGGCTTTTAATATCTGCTATAATAATCTAATCTTGAATCCGACAGCGGGACCACTCTGATTGAGAGTAGCAAGGGACAGGACCCATTGGAAGGAATTGGAGAGGCCTATGCCAATAGGCACACCAAACTTAGGGACCTCTTGCAACCCTATGTTTAGGAATAAAAGGCTATTATTATTATAATCGAATAAATTTTATATATCATTATTACCTAAAAATCAAACAATCAAAAAAATTCTTAATCCTTATCTTTAAATTTATAAAGCGGCTTTTGGTCTTACTTATCTCATGAGAGATAAAATCTTTGATTGCTTAATAAGTCGATACCAAGTCCTAATTATTTAGAATAAAGTAATTAAGCCACTGTGGCTAATTCTCATGGAAAATTTATTAAAACTGGCCATGGCCTGAGTACCTCAGAAGTCAACTAAGAGATCTCACCAGAGGGTGAAAAGCAGCAAAACCTTATAAGAGTATAATATCAATAATGTTAGTAAACAAATTCACTTTCTATTCCATTCTCTTATGCATTTCCAATAGTTTCTACCTTAACCTTTTTTTTTTTTTAGACCAAGCTCACTCTAGCTCAAACTATCTTGTTGCAGGCCTAGGGAACAAGAATCCATGGCTATGTGGACTCTATTTTTTTATAAATTGGATCATTTAGAAAAATTGTGCATTCATTTCATTTACGGATTGCTTTTGATCATGTCTCAATGAATAGATCCCAGTTAAAATGGCTTCCTTTTCGTTGATGCTGTGATCTACACATGCTCTGTCATCTCTATAACATTGTCAATAACTCTTGTTCTCATTATCTCTGTGAGTAGTTTGGTTATCTTGTCCACTGTGGCAAGCCCTGTAGAACAGCTAAATTTCTTCATTGTACTCCCCACCACCCTTCTAGCTGCTATGGTGCCTGGTTTTCTGAGAACTCAGTTAGGTTGTGGAATTCTCTACCCCATGATATCCGGCCCTTGCTTGCTATCTTCAAGAGAAGAGACAAAAAGCACTAACTCTTCATATAGATTGTGGTAAATATATATGTATGTATTTGTAATAGGTATGTATTATATTATATATTGTGCATGTAGAATAAGATATGTATTAACAGTATAATTTTATGTACAATAAAATATAGTGTATTGTATTATGTTAGGTATGTTATTTATTCATGTTGTACACTTTTCCCATCTATTCAATCTTGTTTCTCTCTACCTGGGTTTGCTGGAGCTCGCCTTTGCCATACTTTTTAAATTGTATGTTTGTAAATTTATGTACTTGTATGTGCAATAAAAAGTATAAATAAGTAAAAAGAGCTGGAATATAATTTTATCATGGCTATTTTTTTTTCAGTACAATTCTGTGGATACAAGTGTGCTCAGTAACTATGTTATGCACCCATTTTGGAACTGGTGTGTCCAGGTAAGAGTTATGCTAAATCTGGATTGCGTATATATGATACCAAAAATCATGATCAGTAAACAAAAGTTTACAAAACAAATATGCAAAATTAACAAACACTAATAATTTCAGTTATTATATCTATATTATATATATCTATAGAGCTATTAATTAATTTCAGTTATTTGATAGAAAAAACTCCATTACATCTGCTTACCTCATTAGGACCAAGTGTAATTCAATGTTTAAAATAGTATTTTTAACATTTCAGTTTTGCCCGATGTGGGTGGCACCGAACCTGCTAACATTTGCTGGTTTTTTACTCACAGTGCTTAATTTCCTGCTATTCTCCTACTATGATTTCGGATTCTTTGCCTTATCCGGAGAGAATATTACCAATGACCGTATACCAACTTGGGTTTGGGCCATATCTGCCGTTAACTTATTTGTGGCATACACTTTAGGTAAGACTTGCTATATGTTATGTATTATGATAATAAAAACATTATTTCGGACAAAATCCATAGTTATTACAAAGGTTACAAAACGCACAAACAAAAAAACGTACATAAACTAGTTGGAATTTGATAAAAGTAAAACCATATATAACTTAATTTACCATAATAAAGTATTATACATAATCTAGATATATTTAGAATCGGCAAGTCAATTGGTAAACCACATATACAATACACTTAACAGCCTACCTCAGATCAGCAACTCAACGCATACACGCGAATTTCCACGTTTTATTTTTTTACGGTAAAACAAATTGTAATTTTGAAAATCTAAAACACAGGCTGTATGTTTATTTATTGTAAAAAATGGCGAACATTTTTGTTAGAGTCAACTTTTGATTTCCATAGAGAACATTTTATGTAATCGTGTCTTCGCAACACTAGCATTCTAGCAGTAATCCTGAACTATGACATATTATATTAATTTCAAAGTAAATACTACAGTATTGTGGAAGATATGATCGCTGAAGCTAAGCCATTTCACGTATCATAGACTCTCAATCGACCGGTAGATATCTATTTACATCTCAGAGATTTTTTCATCCGGCATGGCATCAATTCTATTCAGCAGGTGTATGTATATTGATACGGCTCGCATGATATCCCTCATCGGAATAAAACGCAGGCTCCATGCGATAAGCCGATATAAGTACCTATAAATGATTATACAAGTATTACACTAGCGACTGCTCGTGGCCTCGCCCGCGTGGTACCCGAAGCAGTAGCTCAAATGGGTTCCTAATCCAGAGCAATATCTACACAAAAAAAACAGCTCAATCTGTTTTGTAATTTACGCAAAAGAGCAACAAAGGACCAATAAGTTTAGTATGGCGATATTTGACCACATCCATTGCAACTGATTCGTGGGATAAAAATAGCCTGTGTTTTTGCTAGTTTAAGCAACATAAGTGTGTGCAAAGTTTCAGCTTAATCCTTTCAGACTTTTTGCGTAAAAGACCTACAAAGCCAATAAGTTTAGTATGGCGACATCCCACTTACACAATAACTTAAAACCATTTAAGTGTCCTCGCATACAAAAAGCTAAAAAAGACTTATGGGATAAAAAGCCTGTGTTTTTCCCAGTTTAAAGCAATGCAATGTGCAAAATTTCAGCTCAATCCTTTCTGACGTTTTTGCATAAAGAGTAACAAAGAATCAATATGTTTAATATGGCGATATTTGACCACTTCCATCCCAAGGGAACTGATTCATGGGATAAAAAGTAGCCCATTTGGTAATCCAGGTTTTTAAGTTTATATTCTGATATCTGTGTCCAGGGTATAAAGTATCTTGGTACCAAATTTCCTACAAGTCGGCTGAAGCTATACCCATTTTATCAATAGCGATCAAAAAATAATTTCGCCACACGGTTAAGAACGCGGAGAGATCGATGGACTGTAGGTACCTACATATATGAGTATAGAAAAAAAAAACCGTCCGAATTGAGAACTTTCTCCTTTTGTGGGAAGTTAAAAGCACAGACGCTGCCAGTGCCGAGTCTTTTACTGTGGCTCTTACCAGATAAGTTACCTATCTCCACTCTAGAGTTCGTTTTTGCGCATGGAAAACGAAGTGAGGTTAATTTGTAATTAAATAGATAATTTTCGTACCGCATCAGTTCTACGTGGTTACATTATTAACCCGGCGCCTATGACGCTGGGTCATAGGTGTGGCCCGAGGTGATTTCAAACTGCCATATTTCGTATCATATCGTTACTATTTAAAAAAAAATCAAAGGTATTTATTGGGGACTATAAATTTTAGGGTCTTGTCGCTACACTCTTGCCAGAGTGGTCGGGGTCATCATGTGTTGGGGTTTATGACAAGCTTTACAATCCGGCTCCACTCATCTTATTTGTTTTTTTTTTATTGTATGTCGGGGAAGCGCTTGGCCTTCATCTCACCTGGTAGCAAGTTGAGATAAGGCCGAAGGTGGAGGCGCACTTCACACGGAATCCTCAACAAACTGAGGAACTGGCTATCTTACCTCTAAAGCCGGAACACAACAATAATAAGATATGATAAGGATGGTGGTAGATAACCAAAATCAAAATAAAACATCGTTTTTCAGCAACATTCTTTTGGAATTTACTTTGAATCGTCATATCAACCGCCTGTTTAAAGTCCTACCACCAACCAACCAAACCAAGCACAAATTTATACCCCCGGCGCGGCGATCGAACCCACGACCTACGACCTCTGGGATCTTCTCATATTGATAGTGAACCGATTGGTTGGTAGGTGCATTTGTCGAGTGCCGATAACATCATTGTAATAGAACATAGTTCCATAAATACTCGTAGTTCAAACCGATAATGTAACATGTAACCAGGATGCGAGTCAAAATATTATTATCTGTTTACTATTATCAATGTAGACGCTTCAAATATAACTCGAGATAACAAAGGGCACCTAATACAATCGATGTGGCCAAGCGTGCGTTAATGGAGCGTAGAGTTCCGTATGGTCGTGTAAGGTTGTCTTCGTAAAATCTGGTGTCCCGCCTTCCTTTCAGACTTTTACAAGCCAAGTAAGATAAAAAGGTAACAGCCTCTGTGGTCTATTGGTTCGCCTACCGGTGTCAGATCCAGAGGTCCCAGGTTCGATCTCACGGGAGTACAATACCAACAACTTGGTTTGGTTGATGGTAGGACTTTTAGGTCCGCCTGGCTACCACCATCTTACTTAAGTCTGTCGCCATAACAATTCCAAATTGTTGTGTAGCATTTAGAGGTACCTAAGACAGCCAGACAGTTGCTATTCTCCTCAGACAGTTGAGGATTCCGGATGAAATGCACTTTCACCTTATTCTTCCTTCGGCCTTATCATATAACTTGAAACCAGGTGAGATGAAGGCCAAGAGCTTCACAGACTTGAAAAAAAATGCCAGCTCCTCAGTATGTTGAATATTCCGGGTGAAGTGCGCTTCCACCTTCGGTCTTATCATTACTTGACGCGGTGAGATGAAGCTAAGCGTATCCTCGTCGTGTAATAAAAAAAAAAGACATACTGTCAACGTAAAACGTGGACAGTATGTTTTATCTCAAAATTAGGTAAAGCCATGAGGTCTTTTCAACCAACTACATAAATGGTTCTCAATTCGGACAGTTTTTTTTATCACACTTATATTATAAATGCCAGTTCCTCCTTTTGTCGTGGATTCCGGGTGAAGTGCGCCTCCACCTTCGGCCTTATCTTAACTTATAACCAGGTGAGATGAAGCCCAAGCGCTTCCACGTTGTACAATAAAAATATAAAAAAGCGACAGTTTGTAAGCGTGTGTGTGTGTGTTTGTTACTTCTTCACGATGAAACGGCTGAACGGATTTGGCTGAAACGTGGAATACACATAGATGATGACCTGGATCAACACATAGGCTACATTTTATCCCGAAAAAGTGAAGTATTCCCGTGGGATGGCAAACGTAACTCATAGTATGTTTCTAACTCTTTCACGCTCTGATGTGTGCCAAATTAACAAGCCTCACAGCTCAGTTGGTAGTAGCTCTGCCTTCTGCGCTGTAGGTTGTGGGTTCGATTCCCACCCAGGACAAACATTTATGTGATGAATATAGATGTTTGCTCTGTGTTTGGGTGTTGTATTGTATGATAAGTATGTATTTACAAAAAAAAAAAGTATTTATGTATTCTATCCGTAATCTAGTTCCCATATTACAAGTTATGCTTAGTTTGGGACTAGATGGCGCTGTGTGAAATTAGTGTCCTGTAATATTTTATTTTATTTTAAATGTATACATTTACTTGATATGTTTTTACTGCTCTTTGAGCATGCAGTCCTTGAGATTTTACGGAATTAAAACTAGCGATTTACATACAATATCACGTTCAACTAATCATACTAATATGTTTGTTTAATGCTATAGCTGGGATCAAACAGCCAAGGTCAAAATCACGGTAATAGCATATCGCACTTATGTAGAATGCGTCTACAAAATGTAATCATACAAAATTATGTGTACCTATGACTAGAAGGTATGTCGTACATACAAGGACATAGTGGATTTTGTGTAATTATTTATTGGAAATTCAACAGCTATAAATACGGTATAAGAACGAACTAAGATTACAGTAAGCTAGTAATAGGTTTTCACGTGTAAATACATGGTAAAAACAATGCATGTGAAATGTAAAATTCAGTTTACTTACGTAGTTTAGTAGTTAACTCGAAGGGTGCTGTAAAATACTCAATATTTAGGTCAATCTTCCACAAAGCGTTTCGGTCACTCAGCAGTGTCTGAAACGCAGTGTAAAATTTTTGTAGTACAAGTTAAAAAAAAAACCCCCGTAGCTCTTGGTTGGTTAGAGCGTTTCCGGCTTTAGGAAAAGAAGAGATAATAACATTTGTAAACGTTCTAGTGTGTTTTACATAGAGAGCGGGATTCATTCTCATTCTCCCCGAAGAATTCTCCGTTCACTCTGCATTGCTGGAACTATCGCTTGTGCAGAATAAGTCGAAATCTAATCGCTTAGAAGCTCACATTTGCTAACCTTGGTCGCCACAGAAACGTATTTAATTTATACGTCATAGACGACTTTAGCTAAATTGCAGAGGTTTCGGTCAAATAAAGACAATTAAAAAGCAGTTTTTTTGCAAAAGCTTGTTATTTTTGTTTGTTAAAAAACAGACATACTCCGCCATAAGTTCGAATATATTTCTGATCAAATAAGAAACATTACCATTTAATTTCTTGCATAAAACTGCTATGTCCTTAACCAAAATAAAATATCCATGTGCTTTTGTTAGAACTGTAATGGCGTAGAGTCCAAAAAAATCACCGAGGGTAAATCTTTACCCTGAGTTCGTGCGCTATTGTAAAATGTATTGAAAAGACGAGATTTGCTTTTGATTCCAGATGGTATTGATGGCAAACAAGCCCGGAGAACTGGCACCAGTGGTCCTCTTGGGGAGCTCTTTGATCATGGATTGGACTCTTATTCAGCGGTGCTCATCCCTACCTGTTTGTATAGCATATTTGGAAGGTAACTATTTCACCTGAGACACTTCTAGCTGTCGACGAAATATAGACAGTTCAAATTCAACGGCTTGTGTGATTTGCCCAGCGATAACAGACCCAGAGTCCCCGGGTTCGATCTGTTCAGGATTCCGGGTGAAGTGCGCTTGCACCTCCGGCCTTATTAGTAATAACTTTTTAACCGCCTCTGTGTTCTAGGGGTTCGCCCACCGGTTTCAGATCCACAGGCCCGGGTTTGATCCCGGCATACAAATTTGTGCTCGGTTTGGTTGGTGGAGGAACTTTGTTTATGTCCGCCTGGCTAGCTACCTCCATCTTGCCTAAGTTTGTCACTATAACATTCTAAAATGTCGTGTTCCGGAGGAAAGATAGCCAGTTCCTCAGTGTTGAGGATTCCGGGTGATGTGCGCTTCCACCTCCGGCCTTATCAGTCATAACTTGACACCATATACTTCTATACATTATACGTTATCTTGGAAGAAAACCGGTCGGCGTAATAGTTTAAGTTTTAACACAGCGTTGCAATTTACGATAACGCTTCAACGGCAGAAAAATACTTTGGCAATAGAATGGCAGCATAAAAATTGGATAAATAATTGAACTTAACTTGAAAAAAAATTACGAAACATTGCATTCACATGTATTTTGTCAGGTAGTCATTTTTATGTTTATTTCTGTGTAAAGTATTTTTTTTTTTAGGTAGCACGCCAACAATTTCAAGTTTTCTGCCTAGCAGTTAAACTAGTGGTTCTGTAAGAACAGTAGACTTCGCAAGCCCTTATAGCCATGCAATGACCGATGCTCTTTCACGTTTCCTTTTAGACTTTTGAGCAATTAGGGTTTTAAGTTTTAGCGATTACTCGCGTCCCCTTGGACTGAGAAGATCGAACCTGGTGTCTACGGATTTGTCTTGCATAGGCGGCGAGGACTGCGTAGTCTCATTAGTAAACGTAGGTATAAATTTTCCGAAAAAAATCAAAACTTAAAATACAGCAAACTTCTCCCCTTTTCCCCCTCCACTCCTCTTTTTTTTCACAGCATCTTGTGTAGAATTAAATCCTTAGTGCGTCTTTAAAATTTAATTGAAATCCGTTGATAAATAACGCTACAGCAAACTTCCCCGCTTTCGCCCCCTAATTTCCCCCGATCAAAAATCGCGATCGATAAAAAAAAAAAAAAACAAGGAACATGTGTGCCAATTTTCATCTAAATCGCTTGAAAAATGCGACCTATAGGCGAGAACAAACCGACAGCGGACAGAAGCTCGAAACTGAAACGCTTCGCTCGCTCGGTCAATAATGTGTCTATTGTACGACGGGGACGCGTTTGGCCTTCATCTCATCTGGTGGCATGTTAATAAGGCCGAAGGTGGAAGTGCACCTCACTTGGAATCCTTAACAGATTGAGGAGCTGACCATCCTACCTCTTAATGCCGGAACAACACAGTTATTTATTATGAAAAACCGTGTAAATCTATTTATATTATTGTATATTTTTTTTTAGGTATGAGCTGAGCCCTCTGCGTTTCTTTTTCGTCGTTTGGAATATATTCTTCAACTTCTACCTCACGCACTGGGAGAAGTACAATACGGGCGTTATGTTCCTGCCGTGGGGGTATGACTTCACAATGATTGTAAGTGCAATCGACTTTTTTATACACAATTTTTACACCAAGCCTCACATAGCCTAATTCTGTCGCCATAACATCAATTCTAAAATGCACAACCTTCCGGCATTTATAGGTTAGATAGCCAGTTCTCCAGTTTGAGGATTCCGGGTGAAGTGCACTTCCACACTTGGAAATTAGGTGTGATGAAGGCAAAGCACCCCCCGTCGTACAATAGTCTTGAGATTGTATTGGAATAGGATATAATATAAGGTATACATGTGTTTCATGAATTAAATTTATGTGTGTAAATTTAATATATCTTATTTAAAATTGTGTCATATAAGTTCTTTTTAAAGACTAATAAACCTAAAGACAGAATGAGCTGGAGGAGGCTTTTGCCGCGAAAGGCATCAATATTATACCTATTATATATATATTGATATAATATTGGAAATAGCATAACCATAACACCTAGATGAATAAGTATTGAATAAGCTTTAGGTTTAGTTTATGTAATTTAGAATTAAGTAATTAGATATGCAAGACTATGTAAGGAAAAATAAAAGCTTTTTTATCTCATCTTTATCATATAAGTTCTTTTTTAGGTTCTAATGAAATAATGTGTAAAGTCATGTGCTCGATTAGCTATTATTGTGTATCTAGATATCTGTTTGATTTTTTCACCAAGATGTATTAGTTTAATACTATTGGGTATTTATTACCTACCTACTGTAATTATATTTAATTTTTTATGCATGTATTTTAAGTTAGCTAATGAATTCAGGCGTTATTTTGCGGAGATCCATATTTCAAAATAAAATGTGATAACAGAAAAAATATTTAGTAATAAATCCGCCAAATCTCTCTGAAAAAATCAAAAGTTTCGCCTCTACACGAGGCATCCTCAGGAAATATAGTCTTGCTGCTCACTGACTAGCCCTCTGTGGACGTGTTGTCGCTCGGAGCTCTGTGCTGCAACACTTGCCGTTTTCAGATTTTATTTTGTATTTTATGTGTTTCTTTTTTGCATGTAAGTCTACGTACCACGAAGTGTGTGATCTAGTTTATTTCGTTAAGAACCATGTAATACCATACTTCAAGCAAAATAAATGGTTTCTATTTCTATTCTTTAAACAAAAAATATATCAGGGATCGTGCATTCTCCTGATGATCACATCTGTGGTCGGTCCGGAAGCGTGGCACGTGACTCTCCCCGGCGGCGTGTCCCCTGGGTTCGTGTTCGAGATGACTCTCTACTTCTCCGCCGTGCTCACCAGCCAGACTGTCATCATGTGGAACATTTACAAGTGAGTTTTTGTAGGGCTTCATTAACCGCCAATGTGCTGTAGCGGTTCTATCCAACCCACCGATTTCAGATCCAGAGGTCCCGGGTTCGATCCCCAGGGGAAGTATAATATTGTGCTTGGTTTAAGTTCGCCTGGCTAGCTACCACCTAATCTTACCTAATTCCGTCAAAGTCAAAGTCAACATTTCTTTATTCATTAAGATTTTTTAGGATCATTTTGAAACGTCAAATTTACCGCCTGTTCGGAATCGCGACCAGCACACAAGGAGAAAGGCAAGAACCTCGGGCTGGTTAATTTTTTTGATGATCCATTCAACATTTAGATACATGTTAGTTTTTGTCGCCATAGCAACAATTCTTGAATTGTTGTGTTCCGGCATTTAGAGGTATGATAGCAAGTTCCTCAGTTTGTTGAGGATACCGTGTAAAGTGCGCCTCCTCGGCGGCCGAAATAGTGGTGGTTGTACTGATTGGTGGGTGGACTTGAACAATATATACAACATCAGCGCAAACCAATTGGCACCTCCTTTCATTATGAGTTTGGTGGGTAGCTATCCACCTACCTATTAATTTATTATTTATTTGCTCATTAGGATACCTTTTGTGTTTAAATTGTAATGTTTCTCTTTGTTTCCATTGTAAGGGCAAGAGCTCCCGTGGTACAACGTGTATGTTTCCAGATCGTACCGCAACCGCACCGGTAAGCTCCGCCCCTTCGCGGAGGCGGCCCGCCCCCTGCTGCCGCTGCTGACTTTCTTCTTACTCAGCTCCACGTGGGCGCTGTTCTCGCCCAATGACGTCATCAACCGCGCGCCGAGACTCTTCTACGTGCTCACCGGGACCATCTTCTCGAATATCAATGTGAGTTCGCATCAACAGGACATTCAACAACATTTTGTGAAAAAAAAACACGTTTATTCAGCAGCTATCTAATTATTATCACCAAGTAAAACACTAGGTGCTAAGCTATACTTCCGAAACACTTAACACTATTATCACAATAAAATACCTTCTGATGTCTCGCTGTATCGTAATTGAATACTGTAGTGCGGCATATTTATATGCAACTCTATACTCTTTCTTCTACGGGACTAGTCGCGGTGCTAACTATTGCATGAGCTGGACTCTATTGTTCTCGACGGTAGTAAACAACCATTTTGCATTGTTTGTAAACAAGATGTTTTGATCTTATTTTCGTGATAAATAAAACGCTTATCATAATCATCTCTAGCTACTGCTGGACAGAGCCTCCTCCAAAGCAGGAATCGCAGTTAGTAGATAATATATAGAAGGAAGATGCTGCCCATCTTCTGGTGAGATCCCTTAGTCGGCTTTTACAACATCCATTGGGAGGGTCGATTCTTAAACCCTTTACAAATCAATTCTATACATAAAAAAAATCACCATCCAACATTACGGTGTCGGTGTGCGCGCGCATCGTATAAAAACACTCATATTTTTTCCAAAATGCAACCTTCATGGCGTCGGATTTAATCGTAGGTGTGCGTCTATCTTAAAAAAATCACTGATAATCTTTCCCAAATGGGCCAAAAGATTACACAATATGGCGACTCCTATCGCCACGCCGCGATAGATGGCGCTAATTAAATAACTATGGAGTTTAGACATGAAACACGAAGACTGTGAGATTATATAATAGGCTTCCTCAAAGCGCCACCAAACTCTGCTCGTAAATTCAAATTGTATATAAAGAATAATTTAATTAAAAGTGCCTACTACAAAATTAGTGATTATATCGACGATAAGAACGCGTGGCCCGATGTTGCTATACCAGTTGACAGCAAAATGGTGATTTCTCAATGTCAACAAACTGCCCATTAACTCGTTGGGTGCTGCACGTCTCGCTCTCTATGTAAAACACACCGTGAGTGTTTTACAGTACCCATCGAGTTAAGTAGATAGGTAATAACAAATGTTTTAAGATTAAGTATTTAGGTTTATGATGTATCTACTTAGAATATATTTACAAATTGTATATCTAAGTTAAATGGACCATCAAAAAATTAACCAGCCCGAGGTGCTTGCCTTTCTCCTTGTGTGCTGGTCGCGATTCCGAACAGGCGGTAGATTTGACGTTTCAAAATGATCCTAATAAATCTTAATGAATAAAGAAATGTTGACTTTTGACTGTGATTGAGTATGAGTAGTATCGTAGGTTCTTGCCTTTCTCCTTATGTGCTGGTCGCGATTCCGAACAGGCGGTAGATTTGACGTTTCAAAATGATCCTAAAAAATCTTAATGAATAAAGAAATGTAGACCTTGACTGAGATTGAGTATGAGTAGTATCATAGGTTCTTGCCTTTCTCCTTGTGTGCTGGTCGCGATTCCGAACAGGCGGTAGATTTGACGTTTCAAAATGATCCTAAAAAATCTTAATGAATAAAGACATGTAGACCTTGACTGAGATTGAGTATGAGTAGTATCGTAGGTTCTTGCCTTTCTCCTTGTGTGCTGGTCGCGATCCCGAACAGGCGGTAGATTTGACGTTTCAAAATGATCCCAAAAAATCTTAATGAATAAAGAAATGTAGACCTTGACTGAGATAGAGTATGAGTAGTATCGTAGGTTCTTGCCTTTCTCCTTGTGTGCTGGTCGCGATCCCGAACAGGCGGTAGATTTGACGTTTCAAAATGATCCTAAAAAATCTTAATGAATAAAGAAATGTTGACGACTGAGATTGAGTATGCGTAGTATCGTATGCGTCGTTTCGTTCCCAGTGCCGGCTGATAGTCTCCCAGATGAGCGACACCGCGTGCGAGGCGTACAACGCGCTGCTGCTCCCGTACTCGGTGGCGCTGAGCTTCGTGTTCGTGATGCGAGTGAGTGCCGTCTCCGAGCTGGCGGTGCTCGCGGCGCTCACCGTCGCCAGCACCGCGGGACACGTCTACTACGGCACGCAAGTGGTGAGTCAACTCACTCGTGCAACACTTTGTATGAGTTAATCAATGTTACAGGACATTTAGTTCACACAGCGCCATCTTTTGTATGAGTAAAAAAAAATACAAGACATTTAGTTCACACAGCGCCATCTTTTGTATGAATAAATAAATAAATGTTACAGGACATTTATTTCACACAGCGCCATCTATTGTATGAATAAAAAAAATACAGGACATTTAGTTCACACAGCGCCATCTTTTGTACGAGTAAAAAAATAAATATTACAGGACATTTATTTCACACAGCGCCATCTTTTGTATGGATAAATAAATAAATTTTACTGGACATTTATTTCACACAACGCCATCTATTGTATGAGTAAAAAAAATACAGGACATTTAGCTCATACAGCGCCATCTTTTGTATGAGTAAAAAAAAATACGGGACATTTAGTTCACACAGCGCCATCTTTTGTACCAGTAAATAAAAAAATATAAACAAATTTTACAGGACATTCCCACCCAGGACAAACGTTTGTGTGACGAATATAATGTTTATTCTGTGTTTAGGTGTTGTATCTACGTACGTATGTATTCACATTTAAGTATTCTATCCGTAATCTATTTCCAATATACAAGCTATGATTGGTTTGGGGCTAGATGGCGCTGTGAGAAATTAATGTCCTGTAATATTTATATCACTAGCGTACTACAATGCGAGTCATGTAACCTATTTTTGTTCCCAGGTCCAGGAAATGTGTCAACACTTTGATATCAACTGTTTCCATATCAAGAAAAAAGTAAAGTAAGCCATCTCAACAAATAATGAATTAGGATAATTTGCATGGTAGTTTGTAAATGAAGGCAGCACTGCAGCTGTATTGTACGTCGTCTAACGCAGCCTTCTCATCGTTGTGAGTCCTAATTAAAACCCTGCCGAAGTCCTGCGCCAAGCACTCAGCTGTGTTCGGAGCGTGGGAACGCCAGTGCCTTTGATAGGCATCTTCTGGCAAAGCTCGCTCCATCTTAACTCCTAGACTCCTACTTGTTTCACTTTCCTTTCTTGGTTTGGTTGGTGGTAGGACTTTATTTAAGTCCGCCTGGCTAGCTACCACCATCTTACCTAATTCTGTCGCCATAATAACAATTCTAAAATTGTTGTGTTCCGGCATTTAGAGGTAAGGTAGCCAGCTCCTCAGTTTGTTGAGGATTCCGGGTGAAGTGCGCCGCCATTCGGCCTCATCTCAACTTGTAACCAGGTGAGATGAAGGCCAAGTGCTTACCTGTGGTATAATAAAAAAAATAAAAAAATCTTCTTAGTTTTCCTAAGAACGGTTCTGCGCAAGGTAGAACCAATGCGAGTCTAGGGGTCCCCTAGACTAGAGTGGGAGTCTAGGAGCTCAACCTCGCCTCGGTAGCCCAGGGAGCCTCGAGGACAGGAGGTTAACCATACCTATCAAATAAAAAAAAAAGAATCTGGGTAGAGAATAGATTGCTCGATATACTTGATATAGTTTTTAATCTCTTGGTGTTCGTTCGTATTTTTGTATATTACCGAAATTGTAGGCAATTTCGAGCTCGAATGCTGCCATCAAATTTCGATAGTGAATTATGAATGTACTCGTAGCTGCTTATTGATATCTATTATAAATATTTTACAGCAGAAGGTTATTGATGAAATGAATTGGGGAATTATAGTTTCATTTATTGTAAGTAGCGAGTTTGTAATTAGTGTAATGGGTGTAGAATATTTTGTCAGTTGGTATTTTAATTTTTACATGATGGAGAATATATATTTTTATTTATTTAGTGTTATAAGTTGTTATAGTTTGAGTGGGATTTTTTTTATATATAAAACAGACAGCCAGTTGCATTTATGATTCTTTGTATATAAGAAAACATAGAGTATATATAAATATAGTTATTGTTTGGTTCAACTATTTATTTTACTTAAGAGCTCGCATAAATTAGTGATGTCCTAGAATTACCGATTCGATTTGAAACGCATTTTTCCTCAACATTTTGTAGTTCTCAACATACTCAAGCGGTAAAATGACTAGTACCTATTTTATGGAACATAACATACTTATACAAACACAAAAAAAAACGTCAGCACACTAAAACTAAAACTACATAAAACTAGAATATTTAATTCTCATTAAAATTTTTTCATATAAAAAATTACTTGAAATATTTTCGTACATGAAAAATCTGTGGGCTCAATAATAAATATCGATGCTATATGACACGTCGCTTCACTATTGTTAAGAAAAAGCCATGAAATATTGCATTTTTGCTGTCTATATCCCTAGAGTAAAGGCGTGGTTGGGTATATCAAAAGTAAAATAAATGGTTGGACGGAAAGTGCAACTCTGATTTTGTCTTTTCTGGAGTGAACCAAAATGTTACTAGTAACGCTAGTCACTAATTTTGTAATTAATAATATTATGCTATGGGTTATTTTATGTGTAAATGTAATCTCATACCTACCAAATAATTTTGTAAGAATCTAGTTAACAGAACTGTTATCGGGTTAACGTATTTTTTGTTAACATTTTTCAGCTAAGGTTATAAACAAATTTTTAATATTTAAGTATACATTTTTGAGAGATCGTTTTGGATACAAATTTCTGGTCAAATCTGGAGTATATGAATCTAGGATAAATTTGTATAATTTAATATTCTATTTATAATTCAATGAAACCGCGAAGTTGATTCGATGGGTGCTGTAAAATACTCAGTGTGTTTTACATAGAGAGCTGTAAACGCAGCACCCAACGAGTTAAAGGGGACAAGTTTTGTGATATCATTATAAAAAAACGTGGTGTCCTATGTGATATATATATCATATATCCTATGTTTTTCTAAAAGGAGATATCGCGAAACTTGTCCCCTTCAACTCGATTGGCATGCCCGAATGCGTCTTACCGCCAAATCGCACCGAAACAGCTGTTTGCATTCAGTTGCAAGTCTTACAATGTGTCAAAATTGAGGGTCACAAATGTATAGCTAGTTTGTATAGGCACGGAGTTATATAAAGGTAATAGTGGTATAGGAAAAAACGTGCCACTATTTTAGCAGTGCAGTAAGGCGTGCAATATCCTATGTTTTTTATCTAAGGATGTTATACTTATCAGGAATAATTGAAGCTTTAAATACCTACAAACCTATATCTTTTAAAGTTTTTGTAAAACTATTTTATTAAAGCAGAAGTAAGTAGGCTCAGTCGCCTGCAATAATTATGTATGCCCTTCATAATTTTCGAATAGTCGACATTTGTTAAGTTTTATTTTAGCTTGGTTCCGATTCAAATGTGAATTTCAGGGTTACCAGACTAAAATTTTTCCTATGTTTGGTTCAAAGGTTGGGCCAATGACTCGCATTGGCCCAACCTTTGAACCTAGGGGTTTGTTTTGTTGTTTGGGTAAAAATATGAAGCAAAACAAAAATGTGATAATTTTGACATTTCATACTAGATTCTGTGTTATATCACTGTACACACCTATAGCTCAGTAAACACTGTGTTCTGATGGCGACGTAAAATTATTGTAAATTGTCGTCTTGGCATCACTTTTCACCGATTATGATTATGTGACTGTGTGGCCAGATTAATTTATAAAATGGGGGCTGATTCAAAGTTTTATATTACAATTTAGCTTTGTGAAGCGTCTCTTATAAACTCTTGTTTTAATAAATTGCAATCTATGCCCCTAAAACATTTGCCATATTATGTAGCGATTGCTCAAGATTATTAGTTACCTACTTTTACTATATTTAAATAATGTGAACTTGTGTAACCTTATTTAAAATTCAATTGATACTGCATTTTACTTTTGGTGTCTATGATAATAAATCTTTAAAAACCTATATTAAAAATTAACTTTTTTTACAGTAGGTACCTAGAAAGGTTTATTTAATGTCATAGTTATGTGACTATTATTATTACAGATTTCTATGAGAACCTAGTCTTTAGTCCAACCAGTAAATACACTTGTTGGAGCCAACAAGTTGGTAGGTTATATCCTTCTGTACTACACACTCAGATTGTGTGCCATATTGACACAATCCTAGTTTGTCACTTTTTCAATCTGCCACTTTCTATATCTATATCAACACAATTTCAGTACGTCCTTAACCACCTCTGTGGTCTAAGTTGTTCGCCCACCAGTGTCAGATCCAGAGGTCCCAGCTTCGATCCCCAGGGGAGCAATAATGTGCTTGGTTTGGTTGGTGGTAGGATTTTGTTAAGTCTGCTACCACCATCTTACCTAATTTTGACGCTGTTGTTGTAATTAAAGTCATTTAAGAGCTGTATACTTTTCTACTACCTACTTAGTAGTTTGTCCTGAACCAAGATCTTTAACCGAGATTATTTCTCAAAAAGGTCTCAACAGTCTGAGGACTGAGTACTGGCTATCTTAATCCGGAATAAAGGAGGGTCAGGTGACTAAAGGTGAATAAAGAAGGATTGAGAAAATGTGATGAAAGGACACTTTATTGGAGTGTTAATATTTGTGTGATATTTTTCATGATTAAATAGTATTTAATACACAAGATCTCAGATTCAGGGTGAACAACTAGAAAGAATTACATATACCCAAGAGCTCAACCATTGTTTCATTATTGACTTTTATCTTGTGTCAATGTGAGAATTCAGCTTATAAATTTAATTTATTTTAATTATTATATAAGTGATTTTTTCATAGGTTCCCATTGCAATAATATTCCATACTTGATAGTTAGTATTATTTAATATTCAGAATCCTTAGAAATACTCAAATCACAAGTTTAGGTAAGAATCATCTTAACATTTGGAGCTCAAAGTTTCAGTGATTTCATCACCTAATGACATAATCATCCGCCATTGTTCTGGGGTTAAGCTGATTCCTTTCTTACCCGGCAACAGATCACCATTCTTCTCATAATACTCTCTGATGTCTACATACATTTTGCCTTTGAATTCCCGCAATTTGACAAACTTTTTATTAGGAAGCGACCATGTTGGTTCTTTGTCATCAGTTTTGCTACCAACTTTGGCTTTCTTTTCTGGTGGTGGATTTCTCTGCAAAGAAACATAGTGTAATTAGTTCTATGTTGTTACATAGCACCACTATGGATCCATAATGAGTTTGCAGCAATTTTTTTAATTTAAAACAACAAAAGGAAGGGCTTTGTCGCTCTAATCATACATATCAAATCATTGAAACTTACAATAACTTCTAGCCAAACTTACACCTTGAGAGACTTTGTCTGCGCTCCATATGTACAAACTCCATCAATAAATGATGGACATCATCAATTTTGCCACATATATCACAGTTTGGTGATTGTACTTTTTTCATTAAAAATGCTACTTGTTTAGAGGGTATGTGCACAGAACTGAGAACCTGAGAGCAGTAACTAACTGTTAGTTACTGCTCTCAGGTTAAGTTCTGTGTTAGTTACTAACACAAGAGTAAGAGTATGCAGCCCTCAGGGTGACAACGACAACTTCCTAAAATGACAACTTCCGAAAACGACAATTTCAGAGAACGTCTATTCTAAACTCGTTAATTTCCTAAAATGACAAATTCCGAAAATGACAAATTCCGAAAATGACATCTTCCTAAAATGACAACTTCCAAAAATGATACCTTCCTTTACCACGAGCAAAACACAAATAACTTAGAAGATATAAGGAAAATTTAAAAACATTAGGTACATCAGAGACGAGAGGTTGTCAATTTAGGTAGCTGACGATCCCTCAGGGTGAGAACGACAACTTCTATTTAAGATGTTGTCTTTTTTGAAAGTTGACATTCTAAAAAAGTTGTCGTTTTCGGAAGTTGTCGTTTTTGAAAGTTGACATTCTAAAAAGTTGTCGTCTTCGGAAGTTGTCGTTTTCGGAAGTTGTCATTTTAGGAAGTTGTCGTTGTCACCCTGAGGGGTATGCAGCACTTACATCGATAGGTCCTTCGTCACTGTCGCTTGAACTTTCTGGTTTTTTCTTGTTCTTCGGCATGGTTGTCTACCAAAATAATATATAGGTTAGAAAATAGGAAGATAGTGAGAATGCACCAAATTTGTTTGTTATGAAGATTGTAAGGCCTTCACGTTGCAGAGTAGGTACATACATTAAATATCAAATCAAGAAATGCGGGCCGCGCCGGCGCGATGATGATTATGAAAATAACACATCACACATGTTTAGCCGGTTGTGTACGAAACGTCAGCAAAATACATTTACCTTGCCTGTCCTCAGAAAGTGATCGAAGAGATATAATATATCTACGTGGTGTCACCTTTAAGATTATTGTGATGAGGTTTTATCCACTTCAGCTACAAAATAAAAACAAATGTACAAAACATTTTTCTCATCTCAGCCAGTCAGCCAGCCAGCTCTATCTTTTCATCCAACCAAATTCTCCAATTCAAATTCTAGATAGTGATCTGTATGTCTGTCTGTGGTGTGATTCTTCATTCTTATGTTCTATGGTATATAGAACATAAGAATGAAGAAATTCTATTCATCCTCTTTTCTCCAAAGAAAAGAGGATGTGATATCGCACTCCTAGAACAAGGCGGAATTATGTCGAAAGATCTCAAAATCAACTCTATTGCATATTTAATGCGCAAAGTTTTACCGCGCAAAGACAGGTTCGCACAGACGCTCAAGAGATGGCACTGTACCTCATGCTTATCTTAGTGAATGATTGATTAAAAGGCAAAAACCTAATACTTACTAACTAGACTGTACACTATGGCGAAAAAAACCGGTCCGCGCGAGAGGGCTCACGTTGGTACTGTGTCTCTTTCTAATGAGGTGACCACGCCCAAACAAAACACAGGATAAATTGATTGTAAAAACGTTTGTGTGAGTATCCTGATTATATTGATGGTACGTAACTACGCTACCTACACCTACCAAATTTATTGTAGCTAAAAAAGTTAAAAAAATTACCAAAACATCGTGTGTGTATTTTTATTGGAATACTACAGCACTTACCCTACACGTGGGTTAAGAAGATATTTTTCCGCCCTGTATAATAGGTATCATCTGACCTACCGTTAATTTGACAACAACCTAACAAACCTTTCGCTCCTTAAAGAGTAACTTAATACTCATCTAGTACGTACGAGAGCACAACAGCAGAGCGACAATACTGCGCGCCATCGCCGCCACCGCGCGCGGCTTCGCCTCTCTATTTCGCGGCGAAGTTCACGAAATGAATCCATAGCCTAATCCAAGGCTAATATTTGACTATTATAAAATAATATAATACCGAAGATTCCAATACCTATTACGAATATGCATTGCTAATATTAGGTTACCTATACCTATTATGAATATATTAGTCACAGCTCTAATTTACGTCAGTCAGACAAAGACACGCTACAAGCGGGAGCCCTCTCGCCAGGACCGCTTTTAGCTAGTTACTGCTAATTATGGGAAAAGCTACCCTCAACGTAAAGCATAGATTTCATTTCAGCTCAACAACATTTTTTTGTGACACAGTCTAGTTAGTAAGTATTAGGTCTTTGGTAAAAGGTCATACGAAAACATATTAACGGCCTCGAACACGAATTCCAGTCTAGCAGCAACCACAGATAAGTAACTATGTATATATTCTAGTTGCAACATGGTAACCGTCGTCGTCTTTTCAAACCATGTTGTTGAAGTTATTGGGTCAATTCGATCAGTTAAATGGACTGCTGTTTTGGTTGCGGAAGCGAGTAAACGGAAGAGATATTGGAGTGGTTTTTCATATGTAAATCCTTCAGTTTTTCACAATTTTACATGATTAATTCCTACTACTAGTGTTGTGCTGTTCATTGGGGTATTTGTAAGCGTTTACTAACCCATAGTTTTGCTTGTTTTTACTTATTTGACCGGCGGCGCGCCATCATAGCACTTGCTTGAGATTCTTACACCTCAAACATGGACGTTGAGGCCGTGCCCCCTGCGGGCACGGTGGTGCCTGGGGATCCTCTTAATCCTCCAGACCCTTCCATTATTCCTACGGGGTCTAAAAGATCTTTGGTAGATACTGACAATCCCACACCAAAAACCATGACGAGTAATTCTAACCCTGAAGTCCCATCCATCCAGACCTTGTACACCCATCCGTCCATCGTGATTGGGGTCGATCAAAACTTACACAAGCCAGGACAAAGGTCCCTATGTTGTCCATGTTTCCCGCTCCAAGCCTGAGGTTGCTGCCGGAACCACAATCAGACCAATCAAATTTGGCCAGTTCTTAGCCACCCACAAATTCGCCAACATCTGCAGAGAAGGAGTAAAAGCTAAGGACGAAATAGGTATCAATGGAATTTTTAGAAATTGGTAATTCTTATGGTGTTATCCAAAATATTAATATAGAGTTGACTGAAGACGAGATTAAACCGGAACTAAGTAGTCAATCAAAAATTTTGGCTGTGAAAAGGCTTAAACGTAAGAATACTCATGATGGACACTGGGAAGAGAGTGAATCGGATAGAATATGCTTTGAGGGGTCATTTATACCATCGCATGTTCATATTTATAATACTAGGGTTAAAGTGAGCTCATATACATACCCAGTGACATAATGCTCCCGACGTTGGCTATTTGGACATGTGATTAAAATGTGTCCTTCTTTGAAGACTATTTGTCCTAAATGCACAAAACCTCATCCGGACTGTGAGACGACGCTGTTTAAATGCAACAACTGCACAGGTAGACATATGGCGATGTCTAGAACTTGCCCGGTATACAGGAAAGAAAGACGGGTCAGAGAGCTGATGGCTGAATTTAATTATTCATACAAAAGAGCTCTAATGATGTATGTCCCGCCATCGTCATTACCAACAGATAAGATCATTATTTCAGATGGTCCACGCAAATTGGCCTAGACAGTACCAAAACCTACTGATGATGTTATGAATCAAGATACAGTAGCTAGGGAAACCATTAAAACTCCGTCATATGCTCAAGTGGTAAACTATGCCCCAGATAAAATGAAGAAGTCAAAATCAGAGAAACAAAGAAATCGAAGAAAGATGTCCGGTGAAAAAGATGACGATCTAGATAAAGCACTATCAGAAATTAGTGAAGATGATGATAATGAAAGAAATCAACCAAATAATGAAAGGGATAAAGTACATAATGAAAAAGTGTCATGGTATTTACTATTTAAGAGACTGAAGGTTAAAATGTTTGAAGGGAATGTTTCGTGGGAAGATAAGATCAAAAGCTGTGGGAGTATATTATTAGAGGCGCTTATATCGTTTGTCATGGAGTTTATTGCAGATCAGCCTTGTTGTAATTTCATGAAACAAGTATGGATTACAACAACTCAAGGTATCTAATAAATGTAGTACAGTGGAACGCGAGAAGCATTCGTCCCAAGAAAACGGAGTTTGAAGCCCTACTTAATCAAGAGATAAATTTTATGTGAGACCTGGCTAGAACCTGACTGTTCCTTCTGCATAAGTGGGTACAACATTTTTAGGATAGACCGTGATGATGAGCATGGGGGTGTTAATATCTTTCACAAATCCATTAAAGCGCAACGATGTGATGCTATACTATCGAACTCACAGATAGAGATTCTTGGTCTTAAGATATTCAACTATGGCAGTTGGAGAACATATACTCGGTATACTGCTCACCGTCTGCTAGGACTAGAGAACGTGATCTTGACCAAATATTTACTTTGTCCACACGGAAAACCCTTATTGCTGGAGGTTTAAATGGCCATCATAGTAATTGGTCCAGTAAAATAGATACAAGAGGTAATCAAATGGTTGATTCCATCTTAGAAAATAACTTTATTTCATTAAATGATGGTACACATACTCGAATCCAGTTGGTAAATGGTATAGCACAGAAGACTTCTCCGGATTTGTCAGTAGCATCAGCAGATATAGCTTTAGACTTCAGTTTGAAGGTAATGAATGAAAACTTGGGGAGTGACCACCTTTTGATCAAGCTCGAAACCAATGTAAGCTCTCAGACTGACTTCAAAAGGAAGCGCAACTTTAAAAAAGCTGCCTAGCCCAGATATAAAGAAGCTGTAGAAACAGAATTCTTGGATCTGACATTATCCAGTGACAACCAGACAGCTTATGATGAGTTTATTTCAGTTATTAATAGGGCAGCTGACCTTGCTATCCTATCCATTAAATTATGTGAAAATCCCCCTAGACAACAAAAATTTACACCAAAACCATTCTGGAATCAGGATATTTCTAAATCAGTAACTGAGAGGCGTCGAGCGCTTGTTATTTTCCGAAGAACTCCTATTCCAGATAATTTAGAAATAAGAGCTGCACAACGATTGATACGTACTAGTAAGTGTAAGTCGTGGCAAGGCTTTTGTGATGGTTTTGATAATGTGACGTCTTCTCGTGAAATGTGGATTAAAATGAGATGGCTCAAGGGATATAGATCAGCAAGTTCCAGCATTATACTTAAACAACAGCTGAACTTTTACTGTGTAATCTAGCCCCAGATTATGTAACACCTTTGGCCCCTGTATTTACTAGTGTGAATTTACATCTCTCCTCACCAGTTTCGGTACCAGAACTTGTTAATACGATTAAAAATACTGATACCGCACCTGGTGTCGATGATATATCTTATTCGATGATTAGTAATCTTCCAGTTGAAGCCAAAAATGTTCTTATATCGTTGTATAATAGATTTATTTTGTCTAGTTTTGTACATTGTACAAATAAATTAAATTAAAGAGCAAGAAATCTTGAAAATTAAACAAAAAATAAGTAATTTTGTACAATAAAAAGAGGTAAAAATAGTCCCTATACCTAAGCCAAATGTTGGTAATCATACCTCGCTGGGAAGCAACAGACCCATTGCTTTGTTATCTTGTCCATGTAAGATACTTCAGACAATCATTACACGCCGACTCGAGTGGTATATGGAAAAATATGACTTCTTTCCAGGTGAGACAGTAGGTTTTAGGAGGTTGAGGTCCTGCATGGACAACTTAACTCGAATGGTCTCCCGGATCCAAGCTGGATTTAGCAAGGGATTGCCAACTGTAGGTTGTTTTGTTGACATTGATAGTGCTTATAGTAATGTAAATATAACTAGTCTACGGATGCTGTCGGATGGCTTTGGAGTGGGTGCCTCACTCTGTAATTACCTTTGGCAGTTTCTGCATGCTCGAATCTTATTTATTGACTTACATGAAGATCATTTGAGCAGGATTACAGGAACTGGCATAGCACAGGTAGACCCTATCTTTCCGTTGTTGTTTAACATAGCAACAGTTAACATATGTAGGAATCAAGGTCAGGTGTCGATATCACAGTATGCTGATGATTTTGTACTTTATGCTAGTTGTGAAACCATATCAGATGCAGTTACTTTAGTTCAAAGCTCTTTACATTCGTTTAGTAGTAGTATTTCTGAGCTGGGGTTGAGTGTTTCTCACAGAAAGACCAAAGTGTGTGTTTTTACAAAACCATACACTAGGAATTTAGATATATCCAACGTTCTTTTATTTATAAACAATGAACAAATTCAACAAGTACATAGTCGATAACTCTAGTAAGCACGGGAATGGCACGCCGCTAACTGTTGCGTAATCTGGCACGGCGGTCATAAATCATCCTTTTGTGTTATTGATAAACAAGTTGTTATTGTCTTATTTTCTGGGAACTATGCGAAGGCTCGCGAATATTCTAGACGTTTCTGATTTGCGTAACAGTATTGTAACAATAATAGGTTACTAGTGTTTTTGTTGAATTCGGTTTTTCTAAATAGGTACTTGCGCCTTTTATTAGGCCAGAATCACTAGGGTAGGTAATTGATAAAATACTAACATTTTTGTGAATGCATTAAGTAGGTACCCGAGTATATCCTTTACCTAGAAGAGTTTCTTGTCTCCAAAATCATTGAAGGATATAAAACACAAGATATCAAAATAGATTATTTATTAAAATTTAAAGGTACAAAGTAAGAGTACCTGATAGGCAAAATAAGATATACTTTCAGATTCAGAGAATAGGCTGAATAAGAAGTAATAAGATTAGCAGGGTTTTTCATACGACAAAAACGGCAGTGCCGTTAAAAGTTAAAGTCACCTATTTGGCTACGGGGACTTGACTCACAAACCAGGGGGTGGTTCCCTTAGAGGAGCCAAGGTGATTCTGATAGGGCCTTGACTCCCACGGACGGGGGAGAAAATATACCACACATTTTCAGTAGTTTCAGAGATATGGCCGTTTGAAGTATGACAACTGTCATTGAAAATGTAGGTCTTGGTCATAGCTTTGATTTGAACTAAGAACGGAAAATACTACCCTAATGTCTTCTAGAAAAGAGTTAATAGGCACCTGGGTTAGCTAACTCCATCGTCGACCTCATCCTTGCCTATGCAAACTTCGTAAGTAAAGTAGAGAATGTATGGTTTTGAGATACTCCATCTGACAACACCCCATACCATGGGTATTATACCCATGGTATGGGGCCATATATCTACGTAGGTAATGGAAACTCACGGAATCCACTTTGTTTGTGGATACCCTACTGTATCATAATTTGAAATGTTGTAAATTAGCTCACCCAGCTGTGGAAAGACAGGCCACAGCCGGGATACCATTCCTTTTTACAACTATACTCGCAGCAAAAATCCACCATTTCCTCTGTATTTAAATAATAAAATGTTTATCCTTAAATGTAATTGAAGTTTAGGAAAAGAAGCCATATTGATTTAGTAGTTTTCTGAACAATGTGGACACATATGGATGACAAAATACTACTATTATCACTTTTACACTCTAAAATTCTGTATTTCGTTAGTCACTTTATGGGTATTTTACAACCATTAAATCCTTTAATGGTTGTAAAATAAAAAATCTGTTAAGTATTTGTTCAAGCAATATCTATCAAGTGATATGATACAAATTTAAAGAAAATCAAAGAAAGCTCCCAAGGCTTACATGGCAACATTTTAGACAAGGAAGCATTAATTAGGTACTATTACTGAGCTATCTTACCTAGCTCGTTTTTCTACTTTGACATAAGACATACAATTTTTAAACTTATTTTCAGCGTGTGAGTTTTTAAGTGCGCAATCCAGTTTTAGTATAGATTCATGGTTTAGGATATTAGTGTTCTGTGTTCATGGTGTTCCATGACTGAATCAAGAAAGAAAAGTTCTCATTCTCTATCGAATCAATCATCAAAGCAAAGCGTACATACGTTTAAATTTGTGAGATTTGATTTAAGAAATATTATAAAGTATAAACACAGCAAACGGATTGGTACAAGTTTTAAGTACCAAACACGATATTCATATATACGAGACTTGAATTACTTAGGCATTTACTGCTTTTTACCTCTCATACATTTCGAAAAAGATGTTGGAGCCATGGAAGATGATGTCTATCCCACCTCCGCCAGTCCAGACAGCCGTTTTAAATGAACGTGTGGGTTAGTTTCGTCAACTTCAGCAATAAACCAAACAAACCTGCTGTTAATTTTAGGATTTGGACACAAGCCTCCTTTCAATTTTTGCAATACCAACCTAATCTCCGCGCTTGGCACGCGGGTGCTATTGAATGCATATCAGAAGACAGCCCTGAGATATAGTTGATGGTTGAAATTACATTAGTAGGTACATATTTGCTTAATTTTATCAAGTGTATTACATTTTGTTCACAGATGCCAAAGAGTTGGAACATGCTTGCAAAAATATCATCAGAGTGTTATCAAGACAGTCTCCACTACACAAAGAAAGTGCATTATTATCCAGATTTCTGTATAAGTACGATAAAAAGTTTCGAAATGATATTGGGTACAGAAATTTCCGTAAAACAAATGTGTGTCTTAAAAAATATTTGCAGCTGAATCTACTCAAAGATGTTGAGAATTTTATGGCTGTTCTGCCACAAGAAGATGAGGATTATTTTCCAACCAGACAAATGTTGGAATATCTGCTGGTGAGGATAATAGCATTTACCAAAATAATGCTGAGAATATCTGTTTGTTCAAAGCAAGCTGCTGTTTTCTACTTTGATCGCTTAAAGAGGGGTGAAAGCCATTGGATGAGTTTGATGCCGTATGCTTTACTCAGTCGGGTGTACTCACTATGCAATGTCCTCATACATCATTCTTCTTCATGGTACACCTGCTTGCACCATTACCTGTCACAGCTACAACCAAAAGGCTTGCCGTTCCTCAATGGTTGCACACTCCCAGAAAACTTGCATACATGGCTGGACCTAAAAAGTTTGGACAACTTTGGAAAATTTAACTGGTCCAGCAAATACACTAGCATTGACCTGTCAATGCTGGATGATGAACAGTCCACATTTGACAGCATTCTTGGATATGTCAATCAAATTAATGAAGATGATCTTGAAGCAAATGCACCAAAATTGGTTGAAACATTAGATTTATCAATAGTCTCTAAAAAAGACAGTGGCGAACCTGTTTCGAGAGATAGTTTACACCACTATGTTATGACACAAGATAGTATACTCGAGACACCAAAAATAGATCATGGTGAGGCGATTTCTCGAGAAAGCATTAACATCCTGAATAAGTTCCAGACTAAGATCAAAGATACTAAAGTCAATCATTACTTCGGTAAAGTAACTAATCAAAAAACTCTGTCAGATTTCATTGAACAAGAAGGCTTGTTCCGGAATAATGCAGACAAGAGATCACTGACTAGTCACTTGAGTTTCATGCAATGGCAAACTCTGAGATCGTCACTAACAAAAATGTGTGATGCTTTATCTAACAACAGAAAGATAATAAGGAAGCTACAGAAAGTGTGGAAAGAAAAATGTTTAGATTGTGAGTAAAATAAAAATGGTTTAATAAATGTTGTATTTTATTTACCACTGCTATTTACAGTAATAAAGTAAATTTTACAGCACCATTTTTGTAAATATATATTAAGAATATCCACCGGAAGAATAAAAAATATATATTTTGGTATTGGGGATAAATTATTTACAAAAAAAGCAGAATCTGCTGTCTTGTTGAGTTTAGACTTAACATTTATTGTATTATCAACAATCTTCCAGTGGAAATCTATTATCATATATAGTAGTTTTACATGCAACTCAGTTAAGGGCAGGATATAATTCAAAATTTAGAAATTAATTATTTGTATGGCAATAACATTCCTTGAGTACCGTATTAAAATTAGCTAGCTAGAGGGTAGCCACCATCTCTAACATGTAACATGTCAAAGAACGAGCGGCATCAACGTCGGCTCCATAGGATTCGGGAGTAGGCTGGCTAAGTTTAGGGTAGCAGGTTCAACTAGTGCTGACGATGACATCTGTCAGTACGAGTAGGTTCCGTTTGTTCTATGGAACATGACGTCACCGAACAAAATGAGACATTTTCTACCCAATTTTTTCCATAGAACCACATACTAGCTTTTCACCCGATTTTCATGACATAGAACAAAATGCAAATTATATTTTCCCAAAATCTTCCATGAATCTGCCTGCTTAAATGACACTGATGATGACATTATTCTGTCATACCTGAATAAATAAAAATAAATACCATTGATCATACATCTGCCTGGGTAAAATAATCCTAAAAATCGAATGAATGGATATTTTTAGCAAGAAACGGTGGGAGGACTCTCCAGATTATGTGGAGGATTCTCAGTCTCAGAACATTACAGTATATAATCTTAAGGGGTCTTATTTACCTTGTCCTAGAGAACAATTTGAGAAATAAAAGTATTACATGTTCTATATAGTACAAAATAAGAAAAAAAATATCGAATTTGTCCTATGACGACATGTTCTGTGGAACAAATGGGACCTACCGTCAGTACAGAAAATTTCCCCCCCACCCCTTTTTGATATTTTTTATTAGAATCAGAATAGTAGTGTGAATGAATCACACTCAGTTTGGCATGTGTGTTACAGAATGAAAGTCCATCGCCACTAAGCGGAACACGATCAGATATCAATGACTTCAGGATGTCAATTCCGCACATTTACTTTCAGAAACGCAAAGTCACACAACACAAACGTGATAAAAAAAAACGAATCAAACGGCCTAGATTAACCGAGATAAGTTGCGTGTAAAGCTACTATGTGTATCAATACTGATAAAAACATTCATACAAAGCATTTTTAAGCACGCTCAGGTACAAGGGATACTGCGTCGACAGAAACATTATTATTCTAAGCACATTTATACACCAATAATGTAAACTATGCATACTTTCATGATTAACAATAATCTCATAAAGTCTGTTCAGAAAAAGAAACTTTGTGGCCAAAAAGGGACGTATTGGTAATTGTAGGATTCAAGATGGCTACCGCTGATTTTCGCTCGCCTGTTCAAACGTATTTAGCCGTTCATTTCAAAATGACATGTCTGATTCAATATTAATTTTGCAGTTACAATTGGATAGGGCTAATTTAGGTTTGCCATGCTTTACCATATCTAAAAACATAATGCAAATCAAAATATGTATATACAGTGTTTGATAATTTGCCGTTATTTCGATCTGGATTGATTTTGGAAAAAGTAAACCTAGATTATGCCTATCTTAATAATAAAATCTTAGTTCAATTTTAAGTATAAACATACAAGTATTTCATTTTAATGGGGCAAGATTTTTCGAAATGAAAGACAAACTACGCGCCTTGACAAACTAGTGTCTTCATTAAGGTGCTCTAATGACAAAAGCACTCCCATACACAACAAGTCTCGTTCTGATCAGACTAATATCTTACATATAAATATCAATAGTTGATAATTTAATGTCACACAGCATATAATGTTGTGCTATATATTTCATATTTACCCGATTATTGAATCAGATAATTTTAATTTCAATATAATCTCAACATTTAAGAACACAGGATAGCTAGCCTTATTGTAGTATCGATAAAATTCGGCTGCTGTCTTTACTATATCTGCACTTATCTGCAGCTAACAAAACCGCGATTCTCGCGATTTTCTATACTTGGTACATTGTTTATGATCCTATCATATAACTGCCACAAATAAATTATTAAATAGGTTTATTAATAAGGTTATACAAGAACTTATGAATACTTCAAATTCGATGGTATTTGTGCATGGTAAATGGCACATGGTATAGATAAAGTAGGAATGTGTAGAAATGTCTATTTTTTGGTAGTTGATAGTTTTTGTAGTCGTGCTTTCAATCCTCCTTCCTTTTTAGGTTGTGTGAGAGATTTTCTTTGTCCTTGAAGCTTTTTAGCTTCTTTTAACCTAAAAACAAACATAAATCAATTAGTAATTTATTGCCTACTTAAAATTATTTTATAGAATAATCGCAATAGTTTGCATTATATTATTAGTGTGATTATTATGGTAAAGCTTGCTCCTCTTAAACGCCAAAATTAATGAAGTTCTGGGCTAGGTATTACAGTAGCTAGGTATATAATTAATGACATTTATAAGATACATCTATTTTTTTTATTTAGAGTAGGCTGATATCTAACAGTTAACGATGATTTTACTTTCAGATTTAATTGTGAACATAACTTACTTTTCCTTTATAGCAATCTGCTCCTCTTTTTTGAAAATGTCCTTGAAATCGCAGCAGAACGAGGTCCAAAGCGAGAAGAACTCCTTGGGCTCGCATTCATCCAACTTCCCGCATTTCGGGGTGTACTGGTAGAACCTAACTGTAGCTGTGAACTTCGTTTTGCATTCCTCTAAATTTTCATTTTCAGTCTTCAATTTCTCCTCAGCTGCTTGCAGGAATGTGGTCATCTTGTCCTTGAAAACGTCGAGTCGTTTCTTGCTCTCGCTGTTCGAAGGCTCGTCGCCCTGGCTTTTCGATTCGGCATCCGTTTTTATGACTTTATTGTACTTCTCTTTGCAAGCTGGAAGATAGAATAAGGGTAAGTCCAAACACGCTTCCCTGAGGAACACCGTAAGACCGTAACCTATAGTTTCTACTCGACTAACAACATTATTTGTTATAGTATTTGTACCTGGTAAGTTAGATATAAACTACCATTAAAAAGTACCCCATATCCCAAATCAGTCTAATCGTATTATGATGTGTATGGAGAAGGTGGTAAATGCCTTTGCAACATTTAAGAATACATCAATTGCTTTTTCTTATCCACGCCGAAAGCAATATGGTAGAATAAGCCTTAACACTGCTCCCTCAATGGATCGTGTAGCCCGGGATGTAATCACAATACAACAGATTATTCACCGGTCTAGCTCATGTTTTCGTGTCGATTTTAAATTTTTATATTCGGTTATTTGCATTTGTATGTATATTTGTGTATTAGATATTTGCTTGGTTGTTTGTGTTTTTCTTTTGATTATAAAATTTGTGTGATAGATTGAACGAAACTATGTCTAACTCTTGTGTACATGGTGGAAATAAATGAACAATGAACTTAGTAATAGGTATGTATTTTATGTTATGCATATATTTTATGTTATGCATATAATAAGTTATGTAGGTGCTTCTATATTATATTAATAGTATAATTATGTGTATGATCTATTGTAGTCATTCTTATGTACCTATGTTATTTATTAATTTTGTACAATTTTCCCTTGATATTTAACATCTTGTTTTCATCTTTACCTAGGTTTGCTCCAAGAAACTCTTATTAGTGTTAAGCTCGCTTTTGTCATACTTGAAGTTATTTTGTACTGTTATTTCTGTGTGTTCAATAAGTATTAACAGAGATGTAGATGTTGTTAGACAAGCCTCATAGCACAGTTGGTTGTAACTCTGCCTTCTGCGCTGTCGGTTGTGGTTTCGATTCTAGGACAAACATTTGTGTGACATATATAGATTGTTCTGTTGGGTGTTGTATTGTATGATAAGTATGTATTTACAAAAAAAAAAAAAAAGTATTCAATCCGTAATCGAGCTCCCACATTACAAGCTATGAATGTGTTGTGTGAAATTACTGTCCAGTAAAAAAAAAACAAAAAAAAGATGTGTATGTTAATTGTGTACCCGCGAGTTGTTTGGTGAGCGCCGCGAGATGGAGCGCCACGTCCGCGAAGTCGAGTGCGCAGGCGCGCGCCACGTCCCCCGGCTCCGGCACGGGCAGCGCGCACGCGTCGCTCAGCGCGCCGCCCTGCGCCTGCGTGTACGTGCGCGCTATGAAGTGCAGGAGCGTTATGTTCGACTGCTTCGACTGGAACCAAACACAGGTCAACATTTTTTATTAGTTTTTTACTGTACGACTGATTGTTACTTTTATTTTTATTTATTTTTTATTATATTGTATGTTGTTCAAGTTATGGTAAGGCCGAAGGTGGAGGCGCACTTCACGTCAATTTAAGACAATTACGTCAACAATTTAAGAATTGTTTATGGCGACAGAATTAGGTAAGATGGTGGTAGTAGCTAGCCAGGCCAGACTTAAACAAAATCTCCCATGGGGATCTGACACCGGTGGGCGGACCACTAGACCACGGAGGTGGTCAATTAAATTAAATTAAACATTTATTTGGGATCAAACAAAATCTAATTTAATAAATAAAAGCGACACTCCTCTCGCTTGACAACTTGTTGTGGATACTATATATACAAATAAAGTTTACCCGCCTCTGTGGTATAGTGGCTCGCTTACCGTTGTCAGATCCAGAGGTCCCGGGTTCGATCCCCAGGGGGAGTACACTATTGTGCTTGGTTTGGTTGGTGGTAGGACTAATTCTGTCGCCATAACAACAATTATTAAATTCTTGTGTTCCGGCATTTAAAGGTAAGATAGCCAACTCCTCAGTTTGTGTATTCCGGGTGAAGTGCGCTTCCACTTTCGGCCTTATCTATTATTTACCTTACCATATCCTTTACTATATATATTTTTTAAAGTATCCAATATCTATAATTTAGTTTCCATATAACTTCACTAATTTAACGTTAGATGGCGCTGTGGGATATTGATGTACTAAAATAATTACCTTGACATCTTTCAACTTGGCTAATATCTCCAGACCAAAGCCGTCAGCTTGGCCGCGCTGCCCGTTTCCACCATTCATGTAATTCCCCAGGGTCAGAATTATCGCAAACAACTTCTTCAAAGGCTCATTCGTCATTAGAAACTGAAACAAACGGCAATCAATCAATCATTCAATCATTTATATGTTTGAAACTTAGCTAAATACAAAGACCGGTATACATGTTCATAAACAGATCGGCTACGTTTCGCCGTATTTACAGGCGTACAAATGTTATCTTATAAGCTGAATGTCCATGAATTATTGTATGCGTATTGTAAGCTATTACCTATAAGCTGTGAGGGTAAAAAAAAAAACTCCCTGTCACTTGCAACATTTAGGTATTGGCAAATGGCGCTACTAAACAAAAACTATCAGAAATGTATAAAAAAAAAAACAATCAGAATGATAAAAACATAAGCCATAATCTCTGATCTCTATGTGTCATCAACATGACACCGTAAGATCTACAGACCTCAAAAGCTCACTCCATTTTGAACCTCATCCTTACTCTGGCCATCTTTGGCCTAGAGGCCAAGAGGCCGAGAGGAAGTCACATCGTGAGGAAACCGGCATGTCCTAGGACCGAAAGTCCGAATGGCATGTTTATGGCCTTCATTCCGCTAAGCGGCGATGGGTTTGCAACTTGTCACGTGTTGATAAGCTACTTGCCGAACGCTAGTTTGGACGTGCCTCTGACTACCCCAAGTAGGTGATCCTTATCAGAGTAGTAATCATATGAATCCTCGAAGGTGAAAAGGTCGCTAGTCTATTCAGATTTTTACTTATTACTTCTATTTTCTGTTCATTACTATACATGTTTTTTTTCCTAGTATATAAATACATTATACATTTGCAGTATGAACCAAAATACACCTTATGTTTTCAGAAAGTTGACCTCAGGTATAATTGTAAATGCCCAGAATCTACCTCATGAGGGAACCGTAAGCTGATGCATCTAATGTTCTCATGAATTTCAATCGGTGAAAGCTATCGGGTATAGGTCCTCAAGAATTTCTCTCAAATCGGTGAAAGCTATCGGGTATAGATGTCTCTGAAATGTACTTACCTCACAAGTATGTTTCAAATTGTCCAGCTTGTGCATAGTTGTGCTCACAGAGTCCTCGAAGTCAGCTTGGAACATGAAGCAGGATATCCTATCAGCGAAGTTGGGGATTCCAGCCAGGTCGTGGAGGAAGGCTTCAGGCTTGTCCAGGGGAATGTCCGGCTTAGTGGCCAGGTGCTGCTTTATCATGGACAGTTCCTCTTCATTTGCACGCTAGAATTTAAAAAAAACTGCTTATTGAATAAATAATAAATAAATAAATATTACAGGATATTAATTTCACACAGCGCCATCTAGCCTATCTATTTTGATTTTTAACTAAGCCACAGAAGCAGCTATTAGTACCATAAGTAGGTACCTATGTTTACTCACAAAAAAATCTTACCAATTCGTAAATCTGCTGCAATGCCTCCAAACTAACAACAGACGTATCGAAATTATAAATAGCGTTTTCTATCTCGGAAAACTCAACATGCAAACTCTGTGCGAGAATTCCGACATTTTGCGAGCGTTTGCTGTCCAAAATCTTCACCGGTTGAATTTTCGTTTTCACTTCAACTTTTTTCTTCAGCGGTGCTTTGACAACTTGCCGGGAGAAAAGGTCGGCGAATTCATCGATATTGTCCAGTTTAGTTTCTTCGAGTTCGAGCCATAGAGGTTTGACGGTTGATGCCGA
Source organism: Venusia cambrica (assembly GCA_951394065.1). NCBI lineage: Eukaryota > Metazoa > Arthropoda > Insecta > Lepidoptera > Geometridae > Venusia > Venusia cambrica. The sequence continues at coordinate 2,489,427 of OX596044.1, read as the reverse complement.
GTCTCCGTGGATGGTGGCAGGTTTCGGAGTGGCCAATATTCGCGTCCAGTAGAGTGGTTTCATTGGGGCAACTGGTTTCACTGGAGTCTTTCGCAGTGCTAAAACAATGGTTGTAAGTACTGCATGTAAACGCACAATATTATGGAACATTTTTATTATGTTTTAGTAATTCTTATCATTGATAGGAATGTAGTTTTATGCTACTGCTGTGAATGGAGGCGAAGCTCGCCACTTCATATTATCTATACCTTGGAAGCTATCTCCATATATTTTATACAAAAACAGCAGTCTTGATCCGACTACTCTTACTCAATTTAATTTATTTTTGGAAATTAATGGAAAACTTCTTTTTATATAGTTGAGCATTTTTTATGGGTAAGGACCTTTTGACGACAAAAAGTCCGTGACTTGATATAATTGAATTAATTTATCAATAAATTGATATATTTTAGATTTTTATCCTACAAGCAGTGTTTGGGATCTATTGCAGGAAGCAATCATTGCCAAAGAACAAGATTTAGCTTATTTTGGTGATGAGGGCTTAACATTCATGTATAATGTACGTAAATGGTTTTTTTTAATGCTTCAAAACTATAAAGGTTAAATGTTTAAAAATGTAGGGTAGTCATACTCACTAGCTCTCTGCATATTCCATCCACCAGCTGGTGGTGCGGGGAATGGTACTGGTCCAGAATAACATGGCGGTGGCGGCGGCATAGGACCGCCCGGCCCGGGGGGCGGCGGGGGCATGCCTGGCATCATTGGGGGTGGTGGCGGTCCCATGCCGGGCATTGGGGGTGGTGGTGGTCCCATGCCGGGCATAGGAGGTGGTGGTGGTCCCATACCAGGCATTGGAGGTGGTGGTGGTCCCATGCCGGGCATTGGGGGTGGTGGTGGTCCCATACCAGGCATTGGGGGTGGTGGTGGTCCCATACCAGGCATTGGAGGTGGTGGTGGTCCCATGCCAGGCATTGGAGGTGGTGGTGGTCCCATGCTGGGCATTGGGGGTGGTGGTGGTCCCATGCTGGGCATTGGGGGTGGTGGTGGTCCCATTATGGACTTGGGTATTGATGGGGGAGAGCCTGAACAAAGCATAGGGGGTGGGGGAGGGCCCATATCAGGCAAAGGCGGTGGCGGTGGGACCATAGCATTGGGCGTTTGTGCTGCTTCGGGCTTAGGGAGTGATGGACTTTTCATTTCGGTAGTAGGTTTCAATGGGGCATTCTCTAGGTATGATGGTGTAGTAGCTATTGATTCAGAAGTTTCATTTGCGGTTGTTCCCGGCATAGGCGGCGGTGGCGGCGGCATGCCGGGCGAGGGCGGAGGCAGACTCACTGCCTCCACATCTACAGGAGCTTCTTGCTGCGATTGACATATTTGAGCATTCTCTATCTTAGCCGGCTCCGATTCTGATGGTGACGTTGATGCATCATGTGGTTTGACTTCTGACTCAATAAATATCAAACTATCATGCTCTAGTGAGCTGATGTTGTGCCCATCATAGGCAACGGGTTCCTTGTACTGATTTGAGTATTGCATTTCAGTTGCAGGTGGATTGGTATTCGTAGGAGTGTTCTGTTGGTTATTGCTATCTGTGTCTGATGATGAAGTGCATAATATAATGCTGCGGAATGAAGCATCCGATGAGCTGTCTTGTTGAGTACCCACTTCGGTGTTATACTCATTGTCCGCACTTGATTCATCTATATTCTCTGTACCTTTAGGTAAATTCTCTTGAAGTATTATATTATATTCCCTACTTTTATTTAACTTACAATAATTTTCAATTTTATCAGATCTTTTATCAGGTGTGCTTGTATTTTCTTTAAGATTTTCAGTATCTATACTACTTACAACTAATTTATTATCAATTAAATTTGTTCGTAAAGGGACATTTTCAGGTATGTTTATCACAGGTTTATCTAATTTGTTCAGCTCAAGGGCTTGAAAGTTGCTTATTATTTGTGTTTTGTACTTAGCACGGATTTCATTGATGGATTCATAGTCCTTTTCAAGATTTTTGTTGAGTGTTTCAATTTCAGAGCTTATCTTGAGCTTTTCTACTTGACATTGTAGATCTTGGAGTTGTTGCTTCAGTTGGGATATGATGGATTTAGCATGGCTGATGTCGTTGATTTCATCGTTGTTATTTGGACTGAAGAACTTGTTGTCTATGAGTCTGTTGTCCTGAGATGTATAATACTGCATTTGGTCTTTATCCGGAGGCCAAGCTTCAGTGTGAAGTCTGCCAGGGGTGACTGGCTGCGAAGCTGGAGTCTCCATATGTGCCCAGTAGTACATTAAACTTGGCTAGAAAAGAAAAAAAAAAACATATAATATGTATTACTTACTGTGATTTGTGAGTCATCAATGAGGCTTTTTTTAATATAGATAATTGGGTTTGGGCTTTGGCACTTGTCTGGGCAAGGATAGAGTAAGCTTTCTCAGTTTTTTTTGTTTTTTTGTTGTCACCTGCTATCAGTCTTCTGACTATGAGGTGTTCCAGTGAGCACTTCCCCTTTGTTATGTGTCATCTCCGTCCAGCTCAATGATGCATTGTCTTTTTAGCCTCTTTGGATAGCTAATAGTCATCAATGGTGTCACCAGGGGGTTTGGATGTGTAGCCACTCGTTTTTTTGTGTTTCGATGAGTAGAGTTTGATTTCCTCAGTGACTGTTCTCATTTCTAGTTCCTTATGCAGCTCAGCAGTCATCAAGAACCATGGTGCATTTGAAAGCATTCTTAGGATGTAATTTTGTGCTCTTTGTATGATGGATATGTTTGAGTTGCAGGCCAACCCTGCAACCCTGCAATGACCGAATTGGATGCCATAACTCCAGATGGGTTTTAGTACAACCGAGGACCGAGTTTCTACCTAGTAGCCACAGGAGATTTCGGTATTGAAGGTTCAACTCTTTTTATTTGTAGGTGAGTTCTCCAGGTAAGTCTACAATCAAGATGCATTCCTAGGTATTTGACAGAGTCACTGTGTGGTAATGTATTTGGTCCTAGGCTGACGGATAGGCAGTTTCCTTTGTGGAGAGCAAAGGTAGCGTGGGTTGATTTTGTGGCACTAGCTTTGATCCTCCATTTAGCCGACCACTGCTCTATTTTGTTCAGCTCCTTTTGAAGAGATTGCGATGCCTCATTTGAGTCCTTGCTGCTAGTGAGTACAGCAGTATCATCTGTGAATGTGGCTTTTACAACACCTGGTGTTTCGGGTAGGTCTGAGGTAAAGATGGTGTATAGAACCGGGCCAAGAACTGACTGGAGAATGGCGTTCCCCAGGGACGCCTGCTTGTATGTCGTGGAGGTTTGAAGTGTACTCTCAATCTATCACCTGGAATATTCTATCTGATAGGTACGATTTTAGTATTCCATAAAATGGGTGAGGTAGAAGGTTCTTTTTTTGCAGAGCAGTCCCTTATGCCAGATCTTATCGAAAGCCTGTTGGATATCTAAGAAAGCTGCTGAGCAGTACTCTTTTAGCTCTAGGGATTTTCTAATCTGGTCTACAACTCTGTGCGCTTGTTCAACTGTTCTATGCTCTTGCCTGAATCCAAACTGATGGTCTGGAATTATGGATCCTTCAGTCAGGGCTTTGAGCATTCATACTAGCATAATCTTTTCAAAGAGTTTCGAGATGACTGGTAACAAGCTAATGGGCCTATATAAGCTGACTTCATTAGCAGGTTTCCCCTCTTTGTAGACCATGGTTATCAGTGAGACCTTCTACACATTCGGGTTATGACCAACCCTCATAATTCCATTGAACAATGTAGTGCGATAGACTATTCCTTTCCATGGTAGCTGGGCGAGAATCTCCTTTGTGATTTGGTCAAAACCTAGGGCCTTTTTGCTGTCCATCTTTCTCAAACACCAAATAACCCAATTTCACCAGGGCTGGTTGGTTTGAGCGGAATAAGGTCCAGTTGTAAGTCCTGGCTAATTATAAGAGTCTATTTCAGTATCTGAATCACATGTTGTACCAGTAAGTTAATTGGGCTTGAACACCTCAGCCAGGTGGCTTGCGAAGGCTTCTCTTTGTTGCGCTGTTCTTGCTTTTTACTTTTGGCTTTCCACAGAGAATAGTTTGTAGACTTTGTGGCTGTGAGAGAATCTAGGTGTGGGGCCAAGGAAGCATTTTTTGCACTGCTTATTAGGTCCTTTAGCTCTACTATTGACTAGTTCAGTGCTGTTTTGTCTTCATCATGTCGGCTACAGTGCCATACCCTGAGAAGCCTTCTTTTCTCTTGGATTTTGGTTCTTATTTCCTGTGGGACAGAGTTGTGTCTATGTGCCTTGTCTGAGAGTTGAGGTGTACTAGACCAGCATGCTACTTGTATTAGGTTGGTGAGATTAATTGCAGCCGCCTCTATATTTTCCGGGGTCTTCAGAGCAATCTGCAGTTCCAGTTTTTATTGAATAATTTTTTTAAATGACTCCCAGTCAGTGTGCATGTTGGACTAACATGTTGGTTATCTCGTATTCCAGTATTGTTGTGCCAATTGTTAATAATACTGGTGTGTGTTGAAGAGCCATCTAGGCATGAGTTGACTCTAGCAGAATACTGGGACTTACCCTTGCAAACAAAGAAGTCAATGATGTTCAGTTATCTGTTTTTGTCAGATGGCTATTGCGTTGGTTCTGTTGTGTCAATGGCTAGTTTGAGCTGTCTTCCCCTTGTAGTAGCTAACCTTGACCCCCAGTGGGATGTTTACAGTTGTAGTCGTAGTAAGTAGTAGGAAAGTTGCTCTTCTTTAAGTTTATGCTTCGGAGGGCAGTATACCGCAGATATGTTAAAGCTACCTTTCCTTCCTTCTACCCTTACAGTAGTTGCCTGCAGGTGTTCAGTCATATAAGCTGGTAGTTCATGATGTTTTATGGATCACACAATATTTATTAATAATTAATGATTGGGGCCAATGACATAAAATGTACAAACTGTAGAGGATAGACAGGCTGATAAAGAGGATGACAGATACAACACGTCGCCCTTACCTTGAATATATTTTCTGTTGGTGCATTCTTATCAGCTATCTGCCTCAACACGCCAGCGGCAAGAAGATGAGTACAGTACTGAATCCCAAGGTTCTTCAGATCTTGAAGGTTCACCAGGCTCTTCAGATTGCTATTGTCAGTCGCAGATGAGACAAACCAGTTTAGAAGCATCTGTCCTGCAAATAAATCAAAAAATATAGTTAAGCTCGCTAATTTGGGTTTAGTGTCTGTCTGATCATTAGTTATGGAGGCTTGGGTTCACAAATTTAAATATGCGCTTACGGTGGGTTGCAAAAACTACTACATAACAAATCTTCAGGTCATTAATATTTACTTACATACTCACAGTAGTGTTAACATTAACTATCATAAAACTTAATAAAATCTGACATTTCATGACATGATTTTACTAATTAGCGATTGAATTGTTTTGTTGTTTCATCAGTTTCATGTTTGTTTGTTTATTTTTCATTCGATTCAAAGCACAAGAAGGTATGGAAGGGATAGGGATAGGGACTAGGGATAGAGAGAGAGAGTGAGAGATAAATCACGTGCGTCACTCACAGGACAGAGAGGATACCCGCAGTAGGTACTAGGATATACAGTACCTACAAATCATAGAGTACGGTAAAGTGTACGGTAGTGCAGGTACCTTTTTCAAGCTGCGGGTAAGATCTTCTAGCTGACTTTAAACCCATTTCCTTGACCTAGCTTTGGCTAGGGCCAAAGGTTAGGTTAGGCTAGGTTTACGCTACCTTCACGGACCTGCTGAGTTGTCTTAGTGGGCGGAGAGGTGTACTCCGACGTGGCGCGTGCCATATGGCGCCGTGGCGGGTTGCTGATTGGGGGTTCCGGTGTACTGGTAGCTTCAGATAGGAGTTATCGGTACACTGGCGCGGACAAAACACAGGGAGGGCCTCTCCACGTGTCCCTCTGAGCTAGCAGAGGGCACAGTGATGAGGCAGGGCGAACCCAGTAATGGGTTTGCCTATGGAGGGTCTGGGCACTGTGCCTGGACGGTGAGGTGGTTAATTCGCCTCGCAGAGGACGGGGTCCTTAGGACCTGAGGGACGGTGGCGTTGATTCTCTCTCTCGCCGGCAGCCCGATGGAAGTATAAGCTGTCGTGCGGCGGGTGGGAGACAGTTTCCACCAGGAGAAAAAACCAGGTTTCACCATTTTTGCGGTGGATTGGCTGGGTGGTGAATAGGGGGAGCTTGCGATCCCGTTTTACTGGGCGTATAAAGCACAATAGGCTCAGTCAACCGGGATCGTGAACGGATCGATGCCGTTTCCGCGGGGAGTAGAAACGGCAGCTGGGCGGTTACGTAATCTTACGTACCCGCCCAGACGGGACGGCAATGGGGCGGTTTCTTATTAGCCGTCCCAAGCTGCCTCCTCCGTAAGGGAATGTGCGGTATCCACTAAGGAGTAGGGGACTTTTCGGATCCGTGGTCAGTTGGAGTGAGGGCTGACCTTATGCGGATCCCAGGGTGGGGGACGGCACAGAGTGGCATGTGTCGTCACGAACTGTGAGCGATGGGGCGGGGAGCCACCACAGGGAAGTGCTACAGGCGATATCACTGGAAAAAGTTTCAACAAACATACCAGAGCCCTCCTAAGCATCGAGGCCGGTCACCGAAGGGAGTTTTAGTGAGTCGTTGTAGTTGGAGTCCCCGACAACCTCACATAACCTCATCGCGGATATACCAGATACCCCACCTATAGTATCTGGTGGGTATCTGGTAGGAGATTTCTCCCTCGAAAAAACAAATATATGCAAGTGATTTTTGCGTTTTGAGCTCTTGGCTGGAACACAATGTGAATTATTTAATCGTAAGTGTGTAAAGGATAAAGTGGATAACCACTCAAACGGTCGGAGCGCGCGAGCGACTCAAGCGTCACCTGTCCGCGCGTTATCGTTGCTTACTGCGTCACCGGCCGACCGCGGCTTTTTCGACAAAAACGTTTATAACTTTAAACCACGATAGTTTTAGTGAAATAAAAAATACTTACTGAAAGATTAAAGAATACAAAATCTAATTAAAATAAAACTTTATATGACTTGATACAACGTATTCTATGCTTTACTAAAATCATCAAACAATGACCGCGTTACGATGTCGTACTTTTTCAAGTTTCATTCTTTACCATACATCTTTTAGAAATGTCGTAATTGTCGTATACATATTTTGTAAAGCTAATATCTTCACAATTCATTTGATATACAATAATCTTAAAAATAAGTTGTTTAGACCATATATTTTACGAACATATAACGTACCAATGTTATTGTTTTGACTGAATGACTGACCCTAAACTTTTTATTTATTTTTTGTACGTAATTTTTGTTGCCACACGGAGAAAATAATTACTCTGAGATATAAAATATTTATTATAGAACCATCTAGTAACGGGTAGCAGAACTAATTTAAGCTGCGTTCGTTAAAATATTAAATAAAGCTGAACTAAGTCAGCTGATGGTCGGCTGGTGACTGTACTCCCCACGGACAGTTCAGGCTAGTTTTTTTTTTGGTGACTGTAGTCACCATGAACGTTCAAATGGATAAAGGTGTGGTAAACGTATCAATCTAAGTCAGAAATCAAATTAATGTCAACGTAAAAGTCAAGCGTAAGTGCAATGAGCGCGTGCGGCTCTGTACGTAGCCGATGTTTGGCTGGGCACAAGCCCATTACGTGTGTGTTACCCCACTATGAAAATCAAACGTCGTTGGATCCGAAACAATTTCTGTCTTTTTGTATTTAAAAACATGCCACCCGTCAACGGATCCATCACGTTTTCGTAGTAGACCTATAGTAGCGGGAAGGAACGTCAGAAACTATGTCATCGCCCGCAATGTGCAAATTCCCAGCATCGAGAGGTCAGTGTCGCAGTTGGCGAGTCGATTGATTGACCGCCCTGACAACTACCTGTCAATGCATTTGCCCCACTGAACTCGTGGCGACCCGGCGATCGAAAACCCTGGCGGCGCCACCGGCCCCTGACCTCCGAAATCCTGGGCACATCCGACTCTGAGCAGGTTCGCTTGCAGTTAGAGGGGTGCGAGCGAAAGGTAGCTAAGAGGAACTCCAACGCAAAACCCGCGGCCGCGACCTCGAGGTAATCGTCTCGGTCACCAGGGCTAAGAGCACCAACTAGAGGCCCTTACCCGTAGGTAAACCTCTCGGCTGCAGATGTATAAACCCGATTGATGATGCAATGAGCGCGTAGCGTAGCGTTCTTAGGTGTGTAGGTAGATCAAAATGAACACGCCAATGAGATATTTTTTTTTATGAAATTGTTCAGGAATAATAACTTTGTTTGATCCTATGATAAGATCAGTTTATGTTTAGGTAACATAAGCAGAATAAACGGCGGTGGCGACAGGACAGCAGGTTGCTACTACGTCCTACCTTGTGTGTACTATATCGAGTAATTTGGTACCTGGGTTCCTACCTTACCTTACTATGAGTTGGGTACTTATACTGAACTAACTAAATAAATTACTTTTTTACCGATATTTCAAGAAATAACAATTATGAGTAGGTGTCTGTACCTCCGGTTTTAATAATGTAGGTACCTACCTAAGTAGCTGTAGGTTCTTTGATAAGTCTTTTGAATGACCAAAGGAAACTTACTTTTGAAGAAAACATTGTCATTATTATTTGTTGCCTCAACAAACAGTCCTGCAAATGATCCACTTTCGAGTTGCAAGATGTCACATTTGACCTGGATATAAGTCATCATTGTTCTAGTTCTCAAATCACAAGTGATCTCAGTCACGAAACCCTTATGTTTCACTAACACAATCACACAATTGTACCACGGAAAAGTTTTTGTAAAGTTAAATTTTAATTTCTTGTCTTGTAAAAATGGCATTAAAGTATTGATTTTTCTGTCCTTTTTAATTTTCTTCTTAGTTTTTATCACACTAGCACTGACTTTATCATAATGCAGAAGATCTTCAGAGAGTACCCCAAGGATGGCTTTTATATCTTGGACATTCCTATGGGATGAACGGGATTTGCTAAGAAACTCAACATAATTAAGCTGGGAAACTGATGTAGCGGTGAAGTTGACTCGATTTGTTGATAGTTGCATTTTGTTCCCTCTAGTCACGTACACCGACCACTTACAAATGGGTGTTATCTTGAGAATGGTGATTAGCCAGGAGAGATAACGTTTAGAGGCTACTTGTATGAGATAAGTAGGTAGGTGCCTACCTACTTATCTATATTTTTATCTTGACGTTCATTCACCTGTTATTTTCGTCATCATGACCTAGGTTACTTAGTAGGTATATGTTTACATTTGATGCAGAAGGCAATCTAATTATGCAACATTTCTGTTTTTATAAAATTATGTAAGTAGGTATTTTCTCCTTTTATTCTCCATAAACGGAGGTAAGATCTTTAAAGTTTAGGTAGGTAATTTAACCCAATTTTTAACCAATCATTTGAATTGGTAGGAAACAAGGTGGATCATTTAAAGATTGTGAGTAGGTAGTTAGTATGATAATAACGATAAGTCAGAAATGCAATATTTTTATGGTATGGTGAATGTGGTAAGAAGGTAGGTAAGGTAAGGTACCATACTTGGCTTGGGAAGCGCACAGCCCGGAATCCTTAACTTCTGATATCTGTGCCCCAATTAACGGACTGACGCACTGGCTACCTTACCAATAAATGCTGCAACAAGTACATTTTCCATTTTGCCGAACACACCGATTCGCCTTTATCTACTGTACCTACTGGTATGGGATTACCCTTGCCTGGTTTTCCGCATCAGAACAATCTTTGAGTCTTCAGTCTTTGGTGAAAAGTTTCCTTTTATAGACAAGCGTGCTTCATCTTAGACTACATATTTATTAGTTTTTCAAGGGAACCGGTGGTCAAACGCTTGGCTATCACCAAAAAAACCTATGCCTACCTATTTAGTCTATAGTTTTTTTTTTATTGCACGACGGGGAAGCGCTTGGCCTTCATCTCACCTGGTTACAAGTTGAGATAAGGCCGAAGGTGGAGGCGCACTCCACCTGGAATCCTCAACTAACTGAGGAACTGGCTATCTTACCTTCGAACTTTTCGTAAAGACGGAAGTCCAGCTTATCCGGCACAAACTTTGGCCTGACAACCCTCGTCTCCGAATGCTTGTCCAAGGTCAGGGAAGCCACCTTCCTCAGCACGTTGGATTCCGTTATCGGGACATCGCTAAGGCTTGAATGTCTTCGGTCCACTTCTGAAAAACATAGAGCTAAGTAAGAATGCAAACTTTTCTATATCAGTAAAGAAAATAGCATAGCATAATGATGCTGTAATAAAAAAAACCCCTGTTACTCAAAAGTTCCATTTAGGCGTCAGGTCTTGAAATTAAATGAAATGAAAATTTATTTGATCATAACAAACATTACAGTAACACATTTAAATTAGGTATACAAAGAAGTGATGTTCCTGGTAATAGAATTAATCCTTGATGGTGACATTTGTACCCAAACTAGGACAACCTGTGTGATGGCGTACCAATGCCTTCCGCCGGGTGAAGAGATGTATGGGTATCAAAATAATTACAGTACTTATAACAAAAAGTCTTAGAGGCAGACCATTTAGGTAATACCAACTTCCGCAGCACACACAAAATGGACTGTCGTCTGTCGTGATAGTGTATTTATTTATTATTATTGTTGGGAAAACCTACAGCTTTTTACATCACTTTTTTAAAGAAACAACTGCTTGGAACTAGAAAGCCAAGAAGGTTCTCACGTGTTCCTACTGAATTAGGTACCCAACGGTGAAAAACTTAAACTTATCAAGTGAAAGTATGTAGATAGGCAGATACTTATCCAATACAGACACAATAAACTTCGGCGGTTTTTTTTTTGCGCACTTTACCCGGAATCCTCAACAAACGGAGGAACTGGATATCTTACCTCTAAATGCCGGAACAACACATTTTTTTTAAGAATTTTTATTATGGCGTTTTCATTGATTCGTACACTTCATTGATTTGTTTATCATTTAAAATCCTCATACATTTATTACCGATTCGTACCTACACTTTGGTTATGGTTTTGGTTGGAATGTGATATAAGTACCTAATGTTAAAATATCATAGCAGGACTATGTATTATGTTTTAACTAAGTAATTGTATTACCTACTTTAAATTCTCTACATAGAATTATTAAGTTGGATAATATACCTACCTACCAGTACCAGAATTTAAAACAGATGCAGATAGGTAAATATTACTAGAATAGGTAAATAGCTATAACTAACCTACTCTTATATTATTATCATCATTAAAAATAATTACAGAAAACCGACTTCAATTAAGAGTATGATACAATTTCGTTTACCTCCAGGTGACATATTTTTTTCAATTATATTGATGACAGATGGACGGACGGACAGCCAGACAGACAGTCGCGTGATCCTATATGGGGTCAGTTTTTTCCTTACTTTTGAAGTAATACACCCAAATCGCTTCAAGTGTGCCTATAACATTACTTCTGTTACTGTTTTGAATAAAGCCGTCATACCTAATTAAAAAAAGAATCAATATGACATTGGAACATTGCAAAAGAATGATGACGGGTGAATACATCCTTTTTGTAGAAGGGATTCTTAGAAATGTTTGGGACTTTCGAAAGAAGGGCTAAATTTTGTAGCTGATCTATCAAAATTCACTAAGTAGTAGATATCATTATTACTCGTTCATTTTGAGTAAATTTGAGACAGGACAACGCATCCTGTAATGTAACTTCTAATATTTACAATGATAGTATTTCATATATATAAATAGGTACACTAATTTATAATTCAATAGTAGGTACATATTTCAAGACAAATTGTAAGCTTTGTACCTAGTCAATAACACTGTAATTTATTGTTAATATCTATAAATAATAAATCTTAATAATCGTATATACGATTTATATACGATATTTTTACTTTGTGCGCTAAGTAGTTCTATATGTAATTAACAAAATTCCAAATCTGAATCAAAATATTTTATTTTCATTATCTGCTACATGGCTTATAAGTTTATGTAAGTAGGTATACCTACTACAGTTAGTGTACTAACCTACTACATTCGATTAAATGGCTACGCTACAGTACGCCTACTGGAGCGAGGAAAGTATCAACAAACCAACAAACTGGTTTCTGGCCATTGTGAAGCTATTATGTGGAACGGTAACAAAGGAGATGTAATGTAGTAGGTAGGTACATTGCCTGTACTGTAGGTACTACGTAGCTTGTAATATGGGAATTAGATTACGGATAAAATACTTAAATCCTTTTTTTTTAACCGACTTCAATAAAAGGAGGAGATTCCCAATTCGGTTGTATGTTTTTTTGTAAATACATAGGTACTTACCATATGATACAACACCGAAAGACAGACCAAACATCATGTATAGTCATCACATAAATGTTTGGCCTGGGTGGGAATCGAACCCATAACCTACAGCGCAGAAGGCAGAGCTAAACAGAGACAGACAGAGAGTTTTCAGTATCATTCTACAGAACAAACTCAAGCCAAAACGCCATTGTGCCTAGATTATGTAAGCATTATAACACATTGTCAAAAATCACAGATCTAAGCGACACCCTTCCTAAATTTAGAAAACAACTTAATATTATTTATGATGTTTAATTTTAGTTAAGTACCGTATCTCATGCATTTTTTTATTTCCCCTTGAACGTTTTTTTAGGAATTTAACTTTCTGATCCTAAAGGGTTTTTTGTATATTATTTTAATAAGTTAAGTAATTTATATATTTTCCATATTTTATATTAATTTAGTAGAGTTACTAGCTCACCAATTTTTTACGCATGATGATATTATATATCTATAATAAGAGGAGCACTCTTAAGATTTTACTTTTTAATTGTCTGGTACTGGTCTGGAACAGTTGAGTTACCTATAGGCCGTTTGTAACGGTCCTTAGGTAATCTGACTGATTCCTTTGTACATAGTTAGTCTAATTGTACTTCTTTATTGAATAAATGTATATCTTAACCTAAAGATTTTACTGTAGGTATATATCTTTGTGATATTACCTACCTGTATTCTTAGTTAGTAGTCCAAATAAATTGGCAGGTACAGGCGACTAAGTATATACCTACAAATACGTGTGAAGACGTTTATCTCTTGGAAACTACATGTAACTTACCTACATGCCTACCTACGTAATATCTTCTCATTTTCATATCCTAAGTGTTTGCTCAGATTCGCAATGGTTTCGGTTTGTTGCGTTCTAAATATATCCTACCACATATATACTACCACAAACGTACTATTATGATGTATATATTTACCTACTACCTGTAGCATAGGTAAGTGTAAGTAGCATCATAACAGTAGGTACGTAGGGGTATATCTTAGTGTGTGTAGAGTAGGTAGGTACTCTGTGCTGATTACCTGAGTGACATCAAGTTTGGTGAATTTACTAACCATTTTCTGTGTCAGTCAAGAACAAGGAAGGTTCGCCTACGGGAGGCAGCTCGACCTTCCGATGTCTGGAGACCGTGAAAGAGGTCTGCGCCCGAGACGACTTGACCCTGTTATCCAAGAAATCATGGCGGCACTCGTGATCGTGACTGTTCCTCGGATGGGCCCGCGCCCCCGAAATCGAAGCGCCCATTTCATTATCGTCCCTGTCAGCGCTGTCCAAAGCGCTGTCATCGGAAACGTCATGTTTTTCTTCTTTTTCGAGGAAGTTGGCGGATGTCGGGGAGGTTGCATTGTCGTGAGGCATGGAGAGAGGCGCGCGCGCGGGCGCGTCGTCGTACGCGCTGTCACTCTCGGCCGAGTAGTAGCACTGGTTCAGCTCGACGGTGAGAGGCGTCAGCGGCTCCGTGAACACTGACTCGGAGGTGGAGGGTTCTTGCGGCGAGCCGGCCGGCCGGGGGGTCGGTGACCGCCCGCACCTGTTCACCGTTACCTCTGACTGCACGCGAGCTTCGCCCTCCCCCTCTTGCGGTGCCGACCACTCGCCCGTATCGTTATCGGATGTATCGATAACTTCGACGTTATCGGAATCGGGCGTTTTATCATGCTCTCTGTCGATAGCATCTCGTTTTGCGTCGCTCTTTTTCCTGCCATGCTTTTTGCTGCCGTGGGATTTTCTGTTTAGATTTCTAATGAAATGTTTGCTCTTTGCTGGGGACTTTCCAGTCTTTGATTGTTTATCGCTTGCTTGTGTATTGCCCATCCTTACGGAGCTTTAAATATACCTTTGTTTAATGAATGTGCTAGGCTAGGTAGGTACTTGGAGATAACGATATCAACTGCCTGTCACCTCTTATCATTATTACTGAACAAAATATATTTCACAGGTATCATATTCAACGAAATTGTATCTAGAAAATTAATTCACAGCCTTCAGTTTATAGAGTGCCTCGGAACTTTCAAGCATGCGCACTTCTAAGTACAGTAAAAATCAATTAAATTAGGGATGCATTTGAAAAAAAATATGACAAAATTGTAATGAAAATTAAAAAAAAAGCTTCAAATATTCCATAAAAATGTTTGCAATTTATTTCTAAAACCATATTAAGATAACTAGTTAGTTATGTTGTCATAATCGTAACAAGCGCCATCTCTACTCGCGGGAGATACAGGTAGCTTCGAGTTTAAACGAGTTTTCAGATGCGTAGCCTAGATGGCTCTGCTAGTGACAGTCAACCAAGAAACTTGTTGCAAATACTACACAATAATACCACAGTATTATTCTGGTTTTGAGATCAAAGTAGGATAGCTAGAGGTAGAACAAGAAAGTAGGAAACCTACAACACTCAAATCAGTCAATGCAACGGCTTATTTAATAGATATTAATACGATTCTAAGATTCCAACGATGTCTGCTTGTGTATAGTTCCCTTATTCAAAAACTATTTTTGCCAAAGCCAAAATATAGAAGGCAAAACTTTGTTATTGGCAGAAGCGCGTCCTTCGGGAGATATGTTTTATGAAAGCAATTTCCTGGACGGAGGATCTTGTTTGAATGCGGGCCCGTTGAGAGGGTTTTCAGGGGTTTAACCTATTGTTACTCAAATATTTTAAGCTGATACAGCGCTCATATCCATTACGGTTAAGGGAGAGTAGGTACCAACTATGCTATTACCGCGCGGTTGATAATTCCGCGCCCCTTGGTTCTTCTAAGACTATTAACAATATGCGCCTGCAATGTAAGTAAAGTCTTAGCTCCCTACCGTCAGCTCCGACAGAGTACCCAGAGATGAAGGCTGCGCGGATTCAATTTTCCCGCGCAATAGATACATTTTTTTGATAGATTTTAATCACAGAATTCACAGGTGAGTCGAATATTTCATATTCAGTAATAAATTATACGCATTTATAGAGTAAAAATAATTTAAAAATTGTATGCAGCATAACTTTAATTAAATTCTTTGAGTTTGTTGATGTTTTTGTGGTTACAAAATAAAATTACCTTGTTTCATAATATTGCACGTGCGCGGTATTATCAGACCACGCGCGAAATTATCGGGCATGAAAATACCTAGGTATGTATGGCAAATTTGTTTATTTTCAGTAGACGCCTCGGTACACTTGTAGCATGGTTTCCTCTTGTTTTACAATGCTAACGGGTTAATAAGTTTATTTTTTAATTTTTCTAAGTAAGTATATTAATTTACATGAGTTACTTACTAGCTTAGCAATTATATTGTAGGTATGCATCATGTGACTACCTATAATTAGAGGAGCACTAGATTTTAAGATTTTATTGTATATTATATATGTATTTTTATTGTGTTATTGTGTGTCCGTTGCCACACAATAATATAATAATATAAGTTGGTAGTCCAAATAAATAAATAAATGGTATGTGACTAGGTATCGCAAGAAAGATGTTCCCGACTTGTAGGGAACGTCGGCGTGGAAACTGGCAATTCATCATCACAGAACCAGTCACTCATTTATCATGATGATTTAGGCAATTATTGACGTTTCGCCTCTACTTTTATTAATAATACTGGTAAGGAATGGGATTCCTTGCTTGCGTCTGTTTTTCCGCACGAGTAAGTACAACCTTGGAGTCTTCAAGTCCAGAGTAAATAGGTTCCTTATGCAAACGTGCTCACACATCTTTACTTGTTTTACATGTAAGTTGGTGGTTTGAACACGTTTGACTATCACAAATAAAATAAAAAGCTACTATGCAATGACAACTCTAGCACTGCAGTTGGGGTTGTCGATAGGTGCCTCGAATGAACTGCTGAAAGATAGCCAACATCTCGTGAGAAACTTGTTCAAGAATTGACGCCTAAGCCGAGCTCATCACGACAGATTTTAGATGAAATTAAAAACAATAAAAATGAAAAGTCATTTTAATGGTTTTAAAGCCATGACATTCGCGCTAGCCCCTCGCTTGTAATCTTCAAGCGTAAAGTCAAAGAGCACTACCTCTCCTTATAGATTCATAATGTATTAATATGTATATCTATATATGTTATGTATATCTATATACCTATGCTATGTATGTGATTATATTTGTATATATTATATTTAAATCTATATTCTTAGTAAGTAAATTAAGTATTATTGATAAATTTAATATAATTTATGTGTCTTAGTTATATGTTACTTATTAAACTTTATTTAATTGTTATGTACACTATTTCCCAATTTTTAACTATCTTTTCTCTCTCCACATCACTGGTTTGCTGGAAGAAATCTCTTTTTAGGGTTAAGCTCGCTTTTGCCATGTATTTTAATTTTTAAGTTTTTCTTTGTTATTATGTTTATGTGTGCAATAAAG
This sequence comes from Venusia cambrica, assembly GCA_951394065.1. Lineage (NCBI taxonomy): Eukaryota > Metazoa > Arthropoda > Insecta > Lepidoptera > Geometridae > Venusia > Venusia cambrica. The sequence goes on along the minus strand of OX596044.1, from coordinate 2,472,645 downwards.
TATAAATATAAAATATAAAAGTCGTAGTGTGTAAAAAAACAACACTCGACCATTCTTATAGCAACGCTGATGAAGTAACAAATGAAACAAAAAGAAGACAGAAGCATATTCAAAAACCTAAGACTGAAAATAAAACCATAGGAAAAAATGTTATGTGATTTATTCAATCTAGCAATAGGAAAGTCGGTCAAAACTCTTCAGTAATACTGGAAATAGTGAGAATTAACCAACAGTAACAAATCGTACGAAAATGAGACGGTAGGTACCCTATTTATTTTCTATGCATTTCTCTAAATTAGTTGTTATTTGTTGACGCGCGGCTTTATCCAACCCAGCGCGAAATTACCAACCTGGGGAACGATATTAGCAGAACAGATAATTATAGATATTTAATCATATAATTTTTAGTTATTTACTCGTAATATTGTTTTATATTTTCTTTCGATCAATTTGAAGTTTTGTTAGTGTAGCCTGATAAATTCTCCATTACAATATTTCGTTTCATTTTAACGTAACCTGAACTTAGTTAAAGGATAACTCCCTTGGGGTCACGATGTTACCCAACTCTGCCCTACCGGTATTGTTGAAGCTTTTTCTGAAGCTATTATGTTAGCCGCCTTCGCAAGGCCGCTTCGTAGCGGTATCGTTGAAGCTCCATAGAACTCTCGTAGCACGGAAGCTACATTGTATCTGCACCGCAGCAGTATCGTAGAAGTTCCGTAGCACTCTCATAGCACGGAAGCTTCATCGTAGCTGCACCGCAGCAGTATCGTAGGAGTTCCGTAGCACTCTCATAGCACGGAAGCTTCATCGTAGCTGCACCGCAGCAGTATCGTAGAAGTTCCGTAGCACTCTCATAGCACGGAAGCTTCATCGTAGCTGCACCGCAGCAGTATCGTAGGAGTTCCGTAGCACTCTCATAGCACGGAAGCTTCATCGTAGCTGCACCGCAGCAGTATCGTAGAAGTTCCGTAGCACTCTCATAGCACGGAAGCTTCATCGTAGCTGCACCGCAGCAGTATCGTAGGAGTTCCGTAGCACTCTCATAGCACAGAAGCTTCATAGTAGCTGCACCGCAGCAGTATCAAAGGAGTTCCGTAGCACGGAAGCTACATCGTAAATGCTCCGTAGCACTCTCATAGCACGGAAGCTACATCGTAGCTGCACCGCAGCAGTATCGTAGAAGCTTCGTAGCTCTCTCGTAGCATGGAAGCTACATCGTAACTGTACCGTAGCATTATCGTAGAAGCTCCGTAGCACTCTCGTAGCACGGAAGATACATCGTAGCTGCACCGCAGCAGTATCGTAGAAGATCGGTAGCACTCTCGTAGTACGGAAGCTACATCGTAGCTGCACCGCAGCAGTATCATAGAATATCCATAGCGCTCTCGTAGTACGGAAGCTACATCGTAGCTGCACCGCAGCAGTATCGTAGCACTCTCGTTACACGGAAGATACATCGTAGCTGCATCGTAGCTTTGTAGCACGGTCGTAGCACATGAGTTACGTGGGGGTAGATAGCCATATAGTGTTACCGTCAACAATGTGAATTGTTACCGTCTGCCCCCACGAACGACCCCCACATGGGGGCAGACGGTAACAATTAACATCTTTGCGTTGTATGTAGGCATGGTACAAGGAAACAAGGTATGGCACTCTCGAAAGTGACACTTGTTTACGTCACAATCCAGTTGCCATTACAATAAAAACAAATGCATTCATTAACAAGGAAATATTTTCTGACGAAATTCTGTATTTAAATATTTGTAGGACAAAGTTCATGAACTTATAAAAAACCTTGTATCACGTATTTACGTAAGTTAATAAAGAAAAAAATATTTGATACGTTAGGTAATAAAACAAGGTACTAGTAGCTTAACTATGCTTTGAGGCATAGTTTTGCGTAATAAGGCCATACCTACCGATTACTACTTATGTAGATAGAACTAGGTAGGATTTTACCGTCAGATTTTCATATAATGATAGAACCTAAATATAAGTAATATTTGTATTGTAGACACTAAAGAAAGGAGACTTTTTGAAAGGCAAGTCATTTTATGGTATATTTGGTATATTATTTTAACAACATATAGTAGGTTACTCGGTTTTTATGTAAACACATGTTTTTTTAATAAACTTTGTTTGCTGACAAAATACATTTTGGAGCCGACCAAAACCTCTTCAAATTCGCTTACCGTTTCAATGATAGCCTTTTAAAACAACTTGCAAGACACGTTTCAAGATAAAATCCTTGTAATTTTGAGTTAACCGACTTGCATTTATGACGCAAGCTAAAGCAGGCATAGTAGGGAACTAGGAAAAGTAAAACAATTTTAAACATAAATTCAATTTATTAAGCAATTTATTTTACATCGAAATTCATAAGAAATGAGTCAAAAATGTAGTTGCCATAATCACGAGATCGTAAATACGACATGTAATAATGAGATATTCAAGATAAATTAAGAAAAAAATCTCATGAACTATATAAAAGCTTAACAAGTGGTTTGTATATAATAAACGAATTATTAAGTACATTGTGTGATAATAAATTCCCGGAACAATATACATGTATCTTAACATATGTATTTACAATCTTACGTACTAGTAAAATTGACGTAAGTATAATTTGTAAAATATTAACTTATCAGAAACAGTATGGCGGATGTTACCTACATAGCCGGTTTAACGTCTCTGAATGTTCCAACATGAACATTGATGAGGGACATGGGACATATTTAAGGTTGACCCTCAGGTTTTAGAGAGTTTGAGAGCAAAAGACATTTTGGTAAATTTAAGCATAAAAATATCGTGGATACAAAATAGTTCCCCACTATCTACGACGCATGCAATAACTATGTACCTATGCACTTCACGAGTTTTAAACCTGGTTGATTTCTGGGGTTATTCAACGTTAATATAAAAGTAGTAGCTTGTAAATAAGTAAATGATTTTCCATATTGGTTCCCTAAATAATGCGAGATGATGTAACCTTTATGAAATGGCGAACTTCAATTTCACATTCACGATGTATTCTGAAGCTATAATTTACCAATATCCATATCACGCGTTCACATCTCCAAGGAACCACTCGAACAATAATATTATTAGAATCGCTTGCTATGATAAAGTGCAATGTGAAATGACATGTGTTTTTGTGTGTACTCAGTCAAATGTCGTTAGAAGGCGTAACGCGGCTCGCGGCACAAATTCTTGAGTAAATCGTGCAAGAAATTATGTGATCTCATGCACAAACCTTCTCTAACCACCCTCTAGGGGTCGATTTCATGTGAGCTCGAGAAAAATGTCGCATGTCGCGAGATTGAATGCCTCAATTGAGTTCGTCGGACTTGGCGGCATCTATCTCGAACTCTTGTGAATAGAACCTTACCTCGATATCTCATGTCAAAGATAGCCTAGCTTACTTTGCTTACTAGCTTACTTTTGTCTATTGATCAACCGAGGTCTTATTCTCGCTAAGCTGCCAAATAGAATACATAAAGAAGAACGACCCCGTTAAATAAAGACCGCGAACGAAAAGCAAACAAAACTTTTTCAAGGTAAGATTCCATCTTGTAAAGTTTAAGCTATATGTCGGGACTGCACACCGCGTTCGAATTTATAGCAAACACTAAGGTTGAACCTCAGGTGTAAGTATATTAAGATATAGAGATAGTTTTTGGTAAACTGTAGCTTCAAATTGTTTTACATGTAGCCTGTGAATTGCGAATTTGAATTTGCGGATTTCTCGTTCTTGAATCCACTATTGTTTTGAAGCTACATTATAGCAAAATCTGTACAACGCGTACCTAAACCAGGGGGTTTGTTCCCAGCTTTAGGTATAAAATAAATTAATAATTACCACGTAAGTCTCTTGAATTTTAATTTGAGGTTGTAATGGAAATCATACTTTCTTCCTAGCATAAAAACTATAAGGTAACCAGCGCGTCTAATTGCATAACTATAGAGACACCTGAAACTATTGTATGACATTTGAAGGAAAATTGATGCACAGAAGCTAAGATGTGTTTGGGATACACATTGCAATAGTCTATTGTAACTAATTGAATTAAATTATGATTATGTAAGCTAAATACCTCTTCTACTAATGGTGTCTTTTAAAATAATTGTATTTTTTCTCGTTGGTTGTATTAAACAATCTATCTACCTCGATACGCCTTGAAGGCCTTTACTTTAAACCCTTTAGAAACAATTCTCCATACAGTTTATTTTTAAGTCGCTACGATGCGTTAGATGAGTTACGAGGTGTTTCGAGCCGCGTTGCGCCTAAATAGTATGACAAAAGTCTACATACGTATACATACATGTTCAGTGATTTGAGCATTAAGTTCTTAAACTATGTAATCAAAGTGTATAAGACAGATTACAAAATTACATATAATGTCGGGACGGGGGAGGTTTTCTTACGAGGACAGGACAAAGGTGCCAACTATCAAATGTAACATTTTCGTTTTTACGAATTATTCGCTTCGCACATAACTTGAAGTATATATAAAACTAGCTTTTGTGAGAACAATGATACTTAAAAATAACTAAGTACTTAACTATTGGGCGTAATTCAATGGCGACAGAAAAGTACTTCCTTAACGTACCTTAAACACTAAAGTTAAGTAGGTATAATAATTTGTATAAATCTATCAATATTTTTACAGGTTCTTAAAAAACATTCCTTAATTCTAGTTAAGTAAACAAAGTACTTATAAATCAATTCGTTGAAATGTACCGAGCACCGAAGTGGGTCATAAATATACACGAAGGATAATAATTTGAATTCAATTATTCAAAAGGGCTCTTTTTTTTTTTGAGGAATCTATAGTAAGACTTGAATTGTGTTTAAAAGGCAAATGTAGATATACAGAATAACGAGTATTTTTTTTATTAATAAACAATATTATCTACTTAGCTTATTTGCAAATACTTTGCAAAATTAGTCTTAAACGGTGGCGTACGGATTTAACAAAAATCTCGTCGTGATAATTATAATAACTGTTGCGTTTCTGACTTGTAACATGCCTTAGCTGTGAATTTAAAATACTTATTGATGTATGGAGTAAAAATAATTTTGATTTAAAATGTTTAATGCAACATTATATCACTTATTGGCAGTGTTTTTCGCACAAATAAATTTGTGATTTTGTGCTTGATGTTATACGTTCGTAGTATATGGTTGCGTTATATAGTCTACATATCATATGGTTATAATCTACGATCGTAGCAATGGTCTACGGGCGTAGCCATGGTCATAAGGCGTAGCAGTGATCTACACGCGTAGTCATAATCTACGAGCGTAGTACTACCGGTCTACGAGCGTAGCAATTGTAAGTGATATGTTTCGAAATAACACTCTATTCTTTTATCTCGTTTGGTTCGGCTAGTTCCTAACTTTTCAACATATATCTTAAACGCAAAAAAAGAATTGAACACTACAACGAGTAACTATCTGAAAAAAACGACAATTTGAGATCGAAAGAAAGATCGTAATCGAAAATCAATAATATTATTAATATATAAAGAAAAATCTATTTCAAACCCACAAGTCTCGTTGAAAAACCAATAAGTAACCAGCTCCTTTAAATTATTATTGAATCGGTTTCGTACTTTTCAAGCGGTGGGAGGTTGTGCTTAGGTCGATTATAGGGTACCAAAGAGGTTCTAAAATAACAATGTATACTTTTTATTCCTCGTTCATCGATATCATATCTTTACCGTTTAAATGCGACATACGGTGAAAAGAAAACACTGTAGTGTTTGAGCTCGGGCTCGCTTTACATCATAAATGTAGGTAGAACTAGACACCGAGCGTAGAAATACAAACATTGTCGATATCAGACTATTTAAATCCAGTTACCTAGTACTGAACCAGTAGTAGGTATGAATTACAATGTTATTTTACTTATTCGTTTAATGATTGTGAGATCCTTGGTAAACATTCAGTAAGATAGCAACGAAAACTATGAATAAAATGATTACAAAACAAAAGACTTGTTTGCTATCGGTGACTGGTGAGACGGTAAAAAATACAAGTTTTACATATAGATATATGAACCAGACGAATATTTTTTCCAATTTCAATATATAGTAGCAGATAATTGAGATTCATCTACATCCAGAGCAAATTTGGCGATTACGAAATCCTCGCACTCATGCCTGCTAGTAACCTTCAGAGTCGCGATACTTAGGCTATAGTAGTACCCAGGCTAGGTATGGTTCAAAGTAATCCTGAAATATATTTATAATAAACGGATATTGATAACGGTCTTTATCAGATCTGTGTCTGCCGTTTTGCACATTTGGTTGATATTCACGACTAAGCGCTACCAAAAATAATTTATAATCAGCACTGCAAAACTTTGGAATCATCATTTTTAGTTACGTTTGCAACGCAACTATATCAAAAGGAGAGTTATGAGTCTCGCTCTATTGCATACCTCATTCTTGCCGAGGCAAACTTTGCGGTAAAGATTTATTATTTTATTTTTCTTATACGACGGAGAAGCGCTTGGCCTTTATCTCACCTGGTTACAAGTTAAGATAAGGCCGAAGGTGGAAGCGCACTTCACCCGGAATCCTCAACCAACTGAGCATATAGCATATGCCGGAACACAACCATTTTGAATTGTTATGGCGACAGAATTAGGTGAGATGGTGGTAGCTAGCCAAGCGGACTTAAACAAAGTCCTACCAACCAAACCAAGCACAATATCGTACTCCCCCAGGGAATCGAACCCGGGACCTCTGGATCTGAAATCGGTGGGTTGAACCACAAGACCACAGAGGCGGTTATATTATTAGATGACCTAAGAAAAACATTTTACGTTTCTCGTGCTCTCTCGGTACAATGAAATGTAATGCTGAGTTTCAATTATCTGTTGATCTAATGGATAGCAACGTTATCCGACTTGATATCAGAGTTATAAGTAAGACCCTGTTAACCTTGATTCATCATTAACATTTATTTATAAACAAGTGATAGATTTCAAAATTGTAATTTAAAATTTTATAATACGTTTACATATCCTAAAATCAGTGCACTTGACTATGAAACGGTAAAGTCACCTGCACTATATAAACACTTCATAATTGACAAAATGGGTTTGTAACCAAATCTGGTAGATGTTAATAATTGTGTATTCAAGTGTGAAATATCTATCAGCTTGATTACAAAAGGTATGACACAATTAACCAGATGCGAATAAAGAAGAGCAAGTAATTAAATGGGGTTTCTTTTTTAAATATTCAGTCAGCAAGAAAAATCATCTCAAAACTTATGAGTTTAGACTGATTACTTCTGTAGGTATTTTGTTTTTTTTTTTAACCTAAAACACCTTCTTTAATTCATAAACACATTTTGGAGCTGACCAAAATATCTTTAAATAGCTGACCGTTTTCCTCGTCGAGCGTGTGTGTATAGCACCTAAATAAAAGTAATGGCTTCATTTTGAAAATCAAAAAGTGTATACGCTGGCGGTTTACTGAACGTACGGTTTACGATGATTTAAAATTCTTTACCCTATTGTTTTGAGTTTACTCAACAAGTACATGAGAAATTGCAAAGAAACCCTCGCTCCTTGGCCGTTCAATTATTCAGTCGGATACCTTACACTTCACAAAACTAATCCCGCAAAGTAAGCTTTGTGTGTGAGCTGGTTACATCCTCAATATACAAAGCTCATGATGTCTGTACAAAGTCAGTACCATACATTTCAAAACGCGGGTTTTACTCACGTATACGCTTAAGTGATGTAGTAGATTATGTCGTACACGTGAGTAAAACCCGTGTTTTAATATGTATAACTCACGCAAATTTTGAAAGTGATATAAAGTCGGTACCTTTGAAACTTGTTATCTTAAGACAGCGGTTGTATTAAGAATCGACCCCTCCAATTCAGCCCATGGATGTCGTAAAAACCGACTAAGGGATCTCACCGGAAGAATGGCAGCAACTTCCTTCTGTGTTTTAATCTACAGCTATACTGCGAACACCAATTCGCCTAACAAGCGTGGTGATTATGGCAAAACCCTTCCATCTTTGGAAGAGGCTGTGTCCAGCAGTGGACACTAATGGGCTGTTGATTGTGATGTGATTTTTTAAGAGACGCCCTATTTTTTATTAGTTGGATTTTATCATTTTGTTACTAGCGAATTTATATCCTATTGTTGTTTTTTTTTAATCAGAACCGACAAGAAAAATCTTTATCCTGTTTCTGTGAGACGGTAAAATAATGGAATAGGTATCTGTTATAAAAAACATTTACAAATCAATTGATCCGCGCTTCCGCCTACAAATCGAATCTTCTAGCTAAATCTAGAAGATTTATCCTGAGAATAGAAAGATGTTAACTAAACAAGTCACCTTGCTGACTTATCCTTCTGTTTTCAGATGGTTTCAGATTATTTATTTTTAATTTTGTCTCGTTTTTTCTACACCGGATAGATAGTGACAAAGTAAATTGATAAACAAGAATGCAGTGAATGCTTAGTGTCTTAGTAAGGTGGGGTTGGTCTAGACAATGATTTCGCGGATGACGCGTTGGGAGCGCGTGTTGGGAGTGGAGTACCCTGACTCCAGGGACTCGTCGTAGCTGAGGGACAGGTGGGCTGGAGGCTTGTCTTCGGCGTCCTCCGCGCCTCTGTACTCGGGCAGCCCGCTTACTTCGTGGTATGGAGATTCTGGAAATAGTTGTTACATTACAACAAGCTTCACGAATCAGTTCTTTTAATTTTTTTATTGTAAGTCAAAGTCAAAGTCAAATATTTTTATTCATTAAGATTTTTAGGATCATTTTGAAACGTCAAATCTACCGCCTGTTCGGAATCGCGACCAGCACACAAGGAGAAAGGCAAGAACCTCGGGCTGATTAATTTTTTGATGATCCATTTAACATTTAGGTACATTGTTTATAATAATTTAATAACATTACAAGTGTTACCTACATCATAAAACTAAAAACTTAATATTATCTTAAAACATTGATTACTACATAACTATCTAATGGGCAGTTTCTTGACATTGAGAAATCACCATTTAACTGTCAACTGGTACAGCAACATCGGGCCACGCGTTCTTATCGTCGATATAGTCACTTATTTTGTAGTAGGCTCTTTTAATTAAATTATTCTTTATATACAATTTGAATTTACGAGCAGAGAGTTTGGTGGCGCTTTGAGGAAGCTTATTATAGAATCGTACACAGTTTCCTAAGAATGAATTATTTACTTTTCCTAAGCGATACCTAGGTATGTCAAGTTTATTTTTATTTCTAGTATTAACACTGTGTACATCACTTCTTTTAACAAACTCATCAATGTTCCTGTGTGCGTGCATTAGGTTTTCATAAATATATTGGGAGCTGACTGTCATAATACCAATCTCTTTAAAACGTTCCCTGAGAGAGTCACGAGTTTTCAATTTATAAATTGCCCGTACAGCTCTCTTTTGCAGGATAAAAATGCTTTCAATATCTGCTGCATTTCCCCATAAAAAAATGCCATAGGACATAACGCTGTGAAAGTAACTAAAATAAACTAACCTCGCCGTGGTTTCATCAGTAAGATGCCTTATGGTACGTACTGCGTAAGCTGCCGAGCTTAGCCGGCTAGCTAATGTATTAATATGAATGCCCCATTGCAACTTTGCATCGATATTTAAACCCAAGAAAGTAGTTGCTTCCATAAAGTTAAGTATTTCCCCATTTAAGATAATGTTAGCATTGCTGACTTGAACGTTAGGCAAGGTGAATCTAATGCATTTCGTTTTTTTCTCATTTAATAAGAGGTTATTTACCGTAAACCAATCAAGAACTCTAGCTAGAGAAGCATTTACACAATCATAATTATCTTTAGCCCTATCAACTCTAAATATTAATGAAGTATCGTCTGCAAACAATACAATATCACATAAATCCCCTACACAGGAAGGCAGATCATTGACATAGACTAGAAACAAAAAAGGCCCCAAGATTGACCCTTGTGGTACACCGATGTTAGTGGATGTTCCCGAAGATTTGCTACCGTTAATGTCTACTTTTTGAATGCGATTCGATAGGTAGCTACGCATGAGGCTTATTGCCTGATTCTGAATGCCATAGTGTTTTAGCTTTGAGATTAAGGTGTCATGATCTACGCAATCGAAAGCCTTAGATAAATCACAGAATACTCCTATGGCATCCTGTTTTCCTTCCCAGGCTTTAAAAACGTACTTCAACAGCATGGCACCAGCGTCAGTGGTTGAACGACCTTTAGTAAACCCAAATTGTTTTTCATGAAGTAGCCTGTTACAGTTAAAATGTGACAACAACTGGTTAAGAATAAGTTTTTCAAATATTTTACTACATGCTGGCAGAATTGAGATTGGTCGATAATTTCCTGGATCCTTTTCATTTCCAGATTTGAATAAAGGAATCAACTTGCTATATTTCATAAGATCTGGAAAGATTCCTTCGTCGATGCTTCTATTAAATATATATGCTAGACATGGTGCTATTTCAAAAACAATCGTGCTTAAGATCTTTACGGACATCCCCCAGAGATCTTCAGTATTTTTAATATTTATTGACTTAAAAGTTTTTAGAATACAATCAGCATTGACGTGTCTGAAGCTAAAAGAAGCATTACACCTTTCAACACTTGTTTCAAGAAAGGCTAAAGCACAATCAACAGAGAAGTTTAATGGTCGAGTAACAATTTTTGGTACACAAGAGAAGAAACGGTTAAATTCATTAGCAACTTCATAGTTATCAGTCAAAATTCTATCGTCAACTTTTAAGTTTATCTGCTTTTTCAAATGTTTTGCTTTACCTGTTTGATTATTTATCATTTTCCAGGTAGCCTTTATTTTATTTGATGACTGCTCAATTTTCCTTTTTATTTGCAATGATTTCGCAGCATGACATACTTTTTTAAAGACTTTTGAGTAGTTTTTGACAAAAGAAACAAATGATAAATCGTGTAGCCTTGACTCTCTTTCTGCATAAAGTTCATACAATCTACTCCTACTTTTATAGATACCGGCTGTTGCCCAATCTGCAAACATGGAACCAGATTTAGCTTTGCACGTTTTTTGTGGAAACGTATACTCGTGTTCTTTATGTATTAGATTAGACAATATATTACAAAGCTCATTTGGATCATTCAAGCATGGGATCAGGGAAATCTTTTGACTTATGTTATTTTGGAATTTTATGATGCTAGCTTCGGTAATTGGTCTGCATGTGATTTCCGGTAGCTCTTGTTGTAAGTTACAATCAAATAAAACATATTGACCATAATGGTCTGAATCAAATTTTTTAAACACGTCTTTTTCAAGGGGAATATCACTACAATATACATTATCTATGCAAGTGGCAGTTGTTAGAGTTACCCTAGTTGGTTTATCGAATTGGTGCTTAAGGTTGAAACATTTAAACAAGTTAATGATTTTTTCAGTTAGAGGATTTACAGGTATATCAATATTGAAGTCACCGAGCACTATTATTGATTTATTACGACTGAATATTTTGCTTAGTACATTTTCCATAGTGGACTCAAATAGCGCGTAATTTGCTTGGGGAGGACGATAGACACATACCACTATGTGCTGCTCCAGTTCAACACATGACAGCTCTATAACTTCTTCAATGGTGAGTTTCACAATATCTTTACGCTCCTTACATTTGAGAGTTTTCTTTACAATAATTAAAGAACCACCTTGAGTGGTATTCCTACGCTTGTATGCGCTTACAATGCAGTAGTCTTCATAATGAGGTAGTAACTTTTGATGCAATATAAAGTGTTCAGTGATGCCCATAACACTGATGTTCATTTTACTTAAAAATAATTCTACTTCTAAGTTTTTGCTGGAAAGGCCTTGAATATTTTGATGGACTATGTGTAACCTATTAGGCTTTCCCGTTGTCTTGGTGGTCAGTTTAAATGCTTGTCATCTGATCCTACTGTTTGAACGCCCATGATAGTACTGCTACTAACTGTAAGCCCGTCAGTGTCTGTAGCTATAGTACCTATAACTTTGTCACAAATATTAAATGCTAACAATTTAGCAATAATAATCCTACTATATCTACTGAGATACATTGTATCTGGTGTTAACCTAAAGTCACTAATAAAAATATTAGTGTCAAAAAATAAAATGTCACTATGACGACATGTCAAGTTGTAAAGCATATTATTGTACGACGCGGAAGCGCTTTGCCTTCATCTCAGTTACAAGTTGAGATAAGGCCCAAGGTAGCGCACTTCAACCGGAATCCTCAACTGAGGAACTGGCTATCTTACCTCTAAATGCCGGAACACAACAATTTTATAATTGTTGTTATGGTGACGGAATTAGGTAAGATGGTGGTAGCTAGCCAAAAACTTAAACAAAATCTTACCACCAACCAAACCAAGCGCAATATTGCTCCCCTGGGATCGAACCCAGGACCTCTAGATCTGAATCGGTAGGTTGAATAACTAGAACACAGGGCCGGTTCAAAACATGTTGGTAGTTGCTCTGCCTTCTGCGCTGTAGGTTGTGGGTTCGATTCCCAGGACAAACATTTGTGTGATGAATATTGATGTTTGTTTTGTCTTTGGGTGTTGTATTGTATGATATGTATGTATTTTCAAAAAAAAAGGAAAAGTAATCTAAGTATCCGTAATCTAGTTCCCTTATTACAAGCTATACTTAGTTTGGGGCTAGATGGCGCTGTGTGAAATTACTATCCTGTAGAAAAAAGCCTCGGCTTTCCATTCGATGGTCTATCTGTCTATCTATCAGGCTATATCTCATAAACCTTAATAGGTAGACAGTTTACATTTTCACAGTGTGTCTTTTATTGCCGCTATAAAAAGAAGTAATAAAAACAAAATCATTTATATTTAAACGGCCTTCCATACAAGAATGGGGTTCGGAACCCTTGGTGTGCGTCTGCACTTGGCAGGTTTATTTATTACACGATCAAGTCTAAAGAGAGAAAACGGTAACTAAAATTGCTATTTTTTCCTTAGCCTTTCTAAGGCACATTAATTGAGTAAAGCCGGAAAAGTATTGTTACCTATCTTACTCGAGAGTAACTAATATTATTTATTCTGTACTTGAGGGGTGATTTGGCATCCACTATCGCTTCGAAAAAAATGAAGATTACAATTTCGTTATGATAATGCCGCTTAATTATGAATAAATCCTCATCCACCTTCGACCTTATCATAACTTGACATCAGGTCATTAAGGCACAATATTCATCACACAAATGATTGTGTTTATTCTGTCTTTGGGTGTTGTATTGTATGATAAGTGTGTATTTACAACAAAAAAAAGTATAAAAGCTATGCTTAGTTAGAGGTTAGATGGCGCTGTGTAAAATTAATGTCCAGTAATGTAATTTCCTGTATTGTCCTGTAATGTCATGTAATGTCATGTAATGTCATGTAATGTCCTGCTATGTCCTATAATGTCCTGTATTGTCCTGTAATGTCCTGTATTGTCCTGTAATGTCATGTAATGTCCTATAATGTCCTGTAATATTTATTTTAGGATTATTTTTATAACTTACCCATGTGTTGGTCCCGACGTGGTTTCTTGGGTTTGTGCACCGATGCGTATGGATCTGAGCAGTACTCCTGGCGCGAGGGGTTCTGACTGCGCATGTAGTCGGCGGGAGCGTGGGGCAGTCTGGAGTACTGCGCGAACTCATCCCCCCTATACCCGCCGTGGATCGCGTCGTACTCGTAGTTGCTCTGCCGGTCCATCTGCCCCGGGATGCCGTCCACCACGCCCGCGGATGCCTTCTGCCAGAGGGACTCTTGCGAGTTCACGCTCCCGCCGTGGTTGCTGTTGGTGTAGCTGTCCACGAATCCCATGTTCCCTGTTGAATGTCTCTTGTTACTACTGTTTTTGTTTTCGTATTTCAAGTGATTGGCACAACAATTCGGAATCCGCGTCAGGAGTTAGAGCGTTTACGGTTTAAGGACGGTGCGGGATCGAGCCGTGTCGCGGGTTGTGGATTTTTGTGTCATTATAAGAGTTGTAAATAAATTGGTATCTATTGTAAGTTTTTCTTGAAAAAAAAAAATATGTTCTAGGTCCGTGTTCTAAAAAGCCGCTGAAGGGCAGATTCCTGCTAAAGTAGAGATTTCAACGAATCAGAGAAGAAGAATATCCTCTGGTTAAGCGGATGCTCAAGCTTGAGCGGACTTTTAGAATACGGGCATAAGAGTCGACGATACCTGAAATGTATTCAGCGATCATATCTTCCACGCGTTTACTTTGAGATTAATATTATTTTATAGTTCAGGATTGATGCAAGAACGGTAGAGTAGCGAAAACACGATTACCTACATATATTTTTCTCCATAGAACAAAACCCAAAGTTGACTCTAATTTTTACCAAAACTAAACGCCCATTTAATAAATACCCCCAATTAGGGCTTGAAACTTTGTACAGTAAATAAACACAGTATATAGCAAATGCTTTGCGTTGTCCAAAATTAATATTTGTTTTACCGTAACAAAATGAAACGTAAGAATTCGCGCGTAGTTTCTGTCATCTGGTGGTCATAAGCGCCGTGGCTGAGCACACAGCAATGTCACCTTTATTATAACAATATGTTAGTTCGAAACTAGAGTACAGTTGCGTCGAGTTGCTAATCTTAGGTAGTATGGTGTGTTTTACGTGAAGTCAAACAGCGTTACCTGTTTATTACTATTATACCTAGTCTATCATTTAGATATTCCACAGAAAGCTAGATTTGCTTAAGGGCTTGACAGACAGACAAACACACAAACAAAGACTTAGGTACATGTTCACGTGACTTGATAATTCGGTCGAACCCGTCCTAATAAGATAAGGGGATCTGTTTTTTACTGTGGAACCCTAAAAACGGGTATTTCCATGCCATTATCGTAAATTGATATAATTTCGAGATTATTCGGATATCTCCTAATAAGTGCGTGACGATAGTGTGGTACCTAATAATTGTAGCCGCGACTTAAAAAAATGGAACCGTCTTCACAAGAAGATTTTTTAAGTTTTTAGTGGTCTAAAAACTTAAAAATAGCTCTAAGGTTTTTTATGTCCTTATTAAGTCATTATTTTCGTATAATTTGAAGGCGGTGTCATACCTACAATAAACTATTTGTTTTGCTTGGCGATTCGGCACCATATAACATAAATGTACCCATTCACGAAAACGACGTCCAGTGACCAGTTTTATAATCGTAATAGAGGTCTTATTTTCCTTGTTCCATAAAACATTTTGTGAATTAAAAGTATTACAAATGTTCTATAATACAAAATAAGCAAAAAAATGGCTCAGTCTTTTTTTAAACTTTCGCGATTAGACCAAATTATTTTGATTCGGAAGACGGGTATTTATCGCGTATTTTCATCTTCGGGATAAATATAGGTAAAATACGCTATAAATAGCCGTTTTTAGAATGAAAAAATGAGTTGTTTTGCCCATTGACGTCACGATCCATAGAACAAGAAAGCCTCCCGCAAAATACTCGAGCAATATTTCTTGCCGAGGTTCGTTAATCCTTACCACGCTTCATTTGTTACTAATTTCGCTACTAAACTGATACTTATCGTAATTAAGGTGGAACCTTAGGGCTACGTATAAGCCAGTTCTTGTTAAACTATAGTTCCAAAACACACCGTGGATTCTAAATACCTATGATCTACCTTTACATCCTTGAAATGATTTAGGGAATTTCGCTCGTGAGGCCACAATGGAAAACGGAAACAATCAAAAATTCTAAAATATTGTAGCTATAATGCATTGTATTTACAAAAAATATAAATAACATATATAAAAAAAATGATAATAACAAACAATACAGTATGTAGCACATTCAAATTAAACAAAGAAGTGATGTTCCTGGTAATAGAATTAATCCTTGATGGTGACATTAGTACCCAAACTAGGAAAACCTGTGTGATGGCGTACCAACAATAAAATTAAACCAACTCTATACAAGGGAAGAATTCGGGTTACAAATGTTATAAACGTTATAAATGATTTAAAGGTAACTAAACTGTTCCAACTGTTACTATTAGTTAAACTTAGGTGGTGGCGAATTACACATTTATTAATCCACGATGTATTTTGAAGTTATAGGTACCAAAAACTGTAAAACGCGTACCTTAAGCCGATATAATGGATGAATCTTTACGACATAATTTCGCTCAAATAGGACCATTATTCGATCACGAAACATACCTTTTAAAAATTTGTTACTCGTTAGATGGATGCGCCTGGGTTGCGACGAATTTTAAAATCCACTATGTATTTTTGTGATTTAAAGGTACAATGTACCAAAATCCATATCACGCGTACATAACCCTGAAGAACCAGTTTAATAAGCTTCCGCCAACATTTTGAAGAACCACTCCAGATATAAACTTTTTTTGAGGCAATGATTTTGAATCCAAAGTGGTCTCGACCAAAGATAAGGATACCCGCCAACTCAGAGCAAACACAAAATATAAATACTTAATATATAAAAATATATAAGTCCTGAAATCCCCTTCGCAGGGGATTATCGCAGGGGATTTCTGGAATAAGCCACAAATACATTACTATATACTAAATACCCAACATTTACACGTAACACCCTTTTTCATCCACATACGTTATAGTATTTTAGTGGGTACTTCACATCAACACCCTATATTATGTGCTGGACTCTGTTGCTTGGCAAGAGTGACATCAAAAGTGTGTGACAAGCCTCACAGTTAAGAGGGCTTCAAAAAAATGAGGAGGTTCTTAATTCATCGGAATCTTTATTTTTATTTTTAATGTATGTTCCCCGATTACTCAAAGACGCCTGACGATTTGGGAAAATATTTTTGTGTTTGAAAGGGTAGGCTTCACAGGTAGGCTACTGGAGAAATCGAGGGAACTCTTCAGATATTATAGACACACTTGAAGCGATTTGGATATTTCAGGGAGTTTCATCCTATTACCACAAAAGTAAGGAAAAATCCATCTGTCTTCAAAGTAATTGGCAAAAAATACGTCCATATTCTTCATTGAAGTCGGTTTTCTTTTTAGTTTCAAAAACGTAATTATATATTATATCGCGTATGTGTTTACAAAAAATAGTTTGTATGTATTCTATCCGCACTCTTACGTAATACGTAATTCGTAAGCTTAGTTTGGGGCTAGATGGCGCTGTGTGTGTGTGTGTAAAGTGAAAAGATATTCACAAATTTTGGGATGTCTCAAGATTTCATACACCTATACATATGTATAAGTAATATCTTTTTACTTATTCTTGTCTCTTAATATACACAAAAAATATCTACATATGTACAATTCAACCTAACTATTAAGAAGTAAAGCGTGCTACCTAAGCACCGTTACAAACGGTCAACTGTACGGTTACAAGAGGTAAGTCTTATCCAGACCAGCATAAGGAAACTGTTTTTTTATTTTTTTTATTGTCCTACGGGGTAGAGCTTGTCCTTCATCTCACCTGGTTACAAGTTGAGATAAGGCCGAAGGTGGAAGCGCACTTCACCCGGAATCCCTCAATAAACTGTTTGGCTATCTTACCTCTAAATGTCGGAACACGACAATTTTAGAATTGTTATGGCGACAGAATTTGGTAAGATGGTGGTTGCTAGCCAGGCGGGCCTTAACACAGTCCTACCAACAACCAAACCAAGCACAATATGATGTACTCCCCATGGGGATTGAACCCGGGACCACAGAGGCAGTCAAAACGTGTGGAAGATTGCCTCAAATATCAATGTTAATTCGCAGGCCGAAATAAGAACCAGCCCTTGTGCCACGCGACCTCAATCAAAAGCCTCGTAAGTTGTTGGCTCCCCACGGACCCAAGGTCTCCCCCCAAAAGGCTCAAATAAGCTCAGTATTTGCGACTCTTGTGGTTCTTTTGCGTAGTTAATTCGAATTATGAATTAAATGAATTGCGATTTTAATTAGAATTATTGACTTATTCTATGTCACTCGGTAGTTCACAGGCCCAAAAGGCTTATAGGGGAAGAGTATTTCCAAGCAAGGCTCTATAGGCTGAGCCATCATTGCGAAGTGGCGCGTATGTTCTGTTAAAGAGGCTTGGAAATTTGTAATAATAATGTCTTGGGCACGCTTCTGGTCTGGAACAGTTGGGTTATAGGTCGTTTGTAACTGCCCATAGGTTATCCGAACGCGTCCTTTGTACATAGCTTGTTTAATAGTACGTAATTACATATTATTTTAAATGTTTGTCAAATGAATAAAGACTAAGACTTATTTCCCTTGGAGGATTCACCTGTGAGTGCCTAGTGCGAGTTGTAATCGAAGTTCACTCGATCCGCGTTTGCTCATCGTGAATGGTGAATAGGTATTATTTTTCATAAAAAATCGCAAACGCAAACGCGTTCGAAACATAGAGCAAGTAGAAAACTCGCACAGGCACACTGATCACTACTCAGCGCGTGAATCTCATGAGGATCACCTACTTGGGGGTAGCCAGAGGCAAATCTATTTAGCAAGTAATGATTGTTACACACGTTATACCAAAAATAAAGGAATATTAGTAACTTACAATCATTGTGAGGCATGGGCTGTCCAGGATGCGAAGGCGTCTCGCGAGGCACGTGGTACGAATACCCCCCCTGAGAGTACATGGGGTTCTTGGAATCGTCCAGCCCCAGCCCCATGTCCATGGAATGCTCCAACGCTTTGTTCTCCATGCCCGCCGTGTGCTCGTAGGGCGGGGGCTGGTCTTTATTCTGAGGAGTGACGATCGGACTCGGCTTCATGGAGCCCATCTCGAAGTCCTTGGAGCCGTTCTTGTTGTTCCTGTTGTTGCGTCTCCGGAGGACCACGAAGAGAGACAGACATGCCAGGACTACCACCAGCGTGATGATCACGGAAACTATTAATGACGTCATCGTGATCAAGTAAGCTTCCTTGACGTATGCGGCGCCAACTGAAAGATGATGACGATATTGTAGCGGAGGTTTGCTTTGCTTCTTTGAACAGGTGTAATAAAGCTCTTGAAAATGACCTGAAGAGTGAATCTTTGTCATTGCAACGCACAGGAATTTGTTGAATAAAGGGACACAAACACAGACAGAAATCATCAAAATCGATCCCGCCTTATGGAAGTTCAGTAATAAACGTCAGCGGAGTTTCAAGAAGAAGATGATGACAGCTATGATGACAAGCCTCATAGCTCAGTTGGTAGTAACTCTGCCTTCTGCGCTGTAGGCTGTGGGTTCGATTCCCACCCAGGACAAACATTTGTGTGATGAATATAGATGTTTGTTCTGTGTTTGGGTGTTGTATTGTATATAAGTATGTAGTATGTTTAAAAAAAAAGTATTTAAGTAGTGTATCCGTAATCTAGTTCCCATATTACAAGCTATGATTAGTTTGGGGCTAGATTGCGCTGTGTAAAAAATAATGTGCTGTAATATTTATTTATTTATGATTGTTTGTAACGTCAGATTCTTCGCACCTATCGTAACCTTCACGACACCTGACGTATTTTTAAGATTTCTACGCTTTCGATTTGTGTTGTAGAGTCAGACGTTTTTACTTTGATTTACTTCATATTCGAAATGACCGCAAGCTAAAAATGACAACAAGAAAAACGATACGACCCTTTCTTTGATGTGGGGATGATATTCGTGAGTAGCATGGCAATTTAACGTTGTACCTACTCCTAATTCTAGCTCATAAAGCCACAAGCCACCGCAAAGTGGTATCACTGGCACAAATACTCCAAACAAGATTATAAAATGTACCTAATACAGTATATCAGAATAGGAGCGTCAAAATTGTATTCTATGAGTATCTAGGTATTTAAAAAAAAGCTTATAAGTATCCGTAATCTAGTTCCCATATTACAAACTTTGCGTAGTTTGGGACTTGGGCGTTGTGTGAAATTAATGTCCATAAATATTTATAAATAAAAACGTAAGGTAGGACAGGTATACGGTCTACCCGTGACAACGGCCGTTGTAACACGGTCGAAACTGTCGGGAATATAAAAGGCCTACATTACCTACACGGCACTGCATTGCACCCGTCTACTTGAGGCATAAACCGGGAACCATATCTTTCAAACAGGAACACAGAAATCCTGCTTGGCCGAAATAGGTATGATTCCCATTCACAAAAAGCTCTTCTCTTTACATTAAAAGAAAGGATTTCTTCCTTGGAACTGTCGGTTTTGAAAATAGTACGGCTACATCTCAAGCCTCATAGCTCAGTTGGAAGTAGCTCTGCCTCCTGCGCTGTAGGCTGTGGGTTCGATTCCAACCCAGGACAAACATTTGTGTGATCAATATACATGTTTGTTCTGTGTTTGGGTGTTGTATCATATAGTATGTATGTATTTACAAAGTATTTAAGTATTCTTTCCGTAATCTAGTTCCCATAACAGCTATGCTTAATTTAGGGCTAAAATATTTATTTATACCAACATTCCATTAACGGCAGAAGATTCTTATTATCTCAGCTATGATTTAAGTAATGTTATGAAATGACTTACTCTCTGCTTCCGTATACTCCGTGCAGACATCTTGGTTGAGCTGCAGACATAGCTTGATGCGGAACCGAGGGTTCAGGTCTTCCATTTCAGTGATGTGTCGGTTCTGCATGCCTTGCCTCCGGCCGGCCTGGCTCGGTAAGTCCACAGTGGACTCCACTACTGTCGGCTCTCTCGACATCGTCAGCTCCTTTGTGTGGACCACCTACATTGAGAGGATCTTTTTATAGAAACCATGCTGTCATTCGTACTGCCTAATATCCTTTCTTTATAGACTTTGTAACCTCCCATTATTCAAACCCAAACATTATTCTACTAGAACCGTCTGTGGACTGTGTACCATAAATAAATAATATACTCGTATATTTTCAAAAGTTTTTTAGTTTTTTTTTTATTGTACGACGGGGGAGCGCTTGGCCTTCATCTTACCTGGTTATAAGTTATGGTAAGGCCCGGGTGGAAGCGCACTTCACCCGGAATCCTCAACAAACTGAGGAACTGGCTATTTTTTCTCTAATGCTGGAAAACAACAATTTTAGAGTTGTTTGGCGACAGAATTAGGTAAGATGGTAGTACCAGGCGGGTTTAAACCAAGTCCTAGATATAACGTTCCTAGATGTAACGTTCCTAGATGTAACGTTCCTAGATGTAACGTTCCTAGATGTAACGTTCCTAGATGTAACGTTCCTACCACCAACCAAATCAAACACAGTATTGTAATGTCCCTGGGAATCAAACCAGGGACCTCTAGATCTGACACCGGTGGGCGAGCCACTAGACCACGGAGGTGGTTAAAAAATTCCCAGAAAACCTCCAATTTTGATGTCGGCTCACATCAATAGCCCATTAGTGTCCACTGCTGGACAGAGCCTCCTCCCAAGCTGAGGCTTTGCCGTAATCACCACGCTTGGCAGACGGATTGGTGATCGCGGTAAAGGTGTAAATAATACACAGAAGGAAGCTGCTTCCATTCTTCTCACGAGAACCCTTAGTCGGCTTTTACGACATCCATGGGCTGAGTTGGAGGGGTCGATTCTTAAGCCGCGACCGCCACGGCAATGATGTAACTTATAAGGGGACGACACTTTTTTTTTATTTTCCTTTTTTTTTTATTGAACGACGGGGAAGCACTAGGCCTTCATCTCACCTGGTAACAAGTTGAGATAAGACCGAAGGTGGAAGCGCACTTCCCCCGGAATCCTCAACAAACTGAGGTACTGGCATGTTTGATATTGTCAATGTTTATTCATTATATAACCAAACCCGTAGATTACTTGTTTATGTCCCTATTTCAGAAATTCGTTCAGGCGCTCGATGAAGCGCGACAGTATCAAAGGAAGTGGAACAGTTTATGAAGCAAGATCAATGAAAGGGGGTATCGCTTTTTGTGTGGGATCCAACTAACAACCTCCTGGCCTATTACCTAATCCGGTTTCAATAAAATGGCGACTCTTCTTTGACTTCTCGATGATACCGAAAAGTTTACAGAAAAATGCCGCCAAACTGAAGCAGACTTGGGTAAGGCCAGCAGGGCATCGAAAGAGCTTGGTTTTAACTGCCTCTGTCTCCGGTTTCAATAAAAATGGCGACTCTTCTTTGACTTCTCAATGCCATTTTGCTGGAAGAGAACTCTTTGCAGGGTTAAACTCGCCTTTGCCGTGTTCATTAATTTTAAGTATGTTTATAATATATGCTGTATTTTGTGTGTGCAATAAAGAATAAAGAAAGTACCGAAAGTTTACAGAAAAAAGCCGCGAACTGAAGCAGACTTGGGTAAGGCCAGCAGGGCATCGAAAGAGCTTGGTTTAACTGCCTCTGTGGTCTAGTGGTTCAGGGACGCTACCGCCGACGGCGAAGCCGATCTCCATTGATGGCTTTAAATTAGCTTCATGAGAACTAGAAACGATTTTTACCGTCAAATGTACTGAACGGATAGGTTTCATAACATGTGTACACTTTTGAGATGGGAAACGCCATTTCGGATATGACACATACCTAAATCGGTAAAAATCGTTTCTAGTTCTCATGGAGCTAATTTAAAGCCATCAATGGAGATCGGCTTCGCCGTCGGCGGTAGCGTCCCAGGTCCCGGGTTCGATCTCCAGGAGGTACAATATTCTGCTTGGTTTGGTAGGTGGTTAGACTTTGTTGAAGTCCGCCTGGCTAGCTATAGCTACCACCTAACTCTGCCGCAATAACACCAGTTCTAAAATCTTGTGTTTCGGAATTATGAGAAAATATAGCCAGTTCCTCAGTAGGTATGCTAGGGATTCCGGGGGAAGTGCGCTTCTACCTTTGGCCTTATCATATATCGAAACCAGGTGAGATGAAGGCCTATTTAATAGTAGGTACTACGGGGACTTGCTTATATTAATAAGGTAGATTCGAATCGAAGGTCCGTTTGGTATGGTTAGTGAAAGTTCTTTTGCAGTCCAAATCTTAGCGGACTTTAGAATAATAGATATTATTTTTAGATACTCAACAAGATTTATTAATACCTTTCAATCAATTAATCTAATTTGACATAATTAATTACAGTTTTTTTTTTTATAATAATTATTAATTACGATTGAAATTTTTTATTATATATCTGAAATTATTAAATTTAATTATTTGTTTTATATAATTTAAATTATGTTTTTTTGTAATGTTTGTATTGCTCCTTAGCAGGACCTAGTCGTTTCTCATTATAGTTTCTCACACTATTATACCTAGGTCCACAAACAATAAATTAATTTAATTGAAAAAAAAAACGTTTTAATACCTTTTCATTAAAACTAAGTGGGATTCCATACGTATCTATTTTTGTCATAAATGTCTGCTTTAACTCTGTTTATTCCTCTTCAAGAACAAATTAAGATAGACAAATAGATGTGATGACTGTTGATCAGTTGATCTCATACAAGGGAAGGCAGAATACCTTTCGGGCCGACCCTAGACGATGGTGACAAGGCAAGACAAGAAGGTAGTCTTTTCAAGTTTATTTATTTGTCACCTATTAAAGTTTTACTTAG
Organism: Venusia cambrica; assembly: GCA_951394065.1. Taxonomy (NCBI): domain Eukaryota; kingdom Metazoa; phylum Arthropoda; class Insecta; order Lepidoptera; family Geometridae; genus Venusia; species Venusia cambrica. The sequence continues at coordinate 2,449,125 of OX596044.1, read as the reverse complement.
ATAGCACGCCGCACCATGTTTATATATTTTTTATTGAATGTTTCATAGTTAGCAGTTATAAAAAAAATAAACCTACAACTTGGAGACAGAAAAAGCAAGTTGCCCATCTGCTGTTAAATGCAACATGCATATCACAAAGAACATGACCTACACGGCACTGCATTGCGCCCACCAACTTGAGACATAAAGGTGTTAAGCCTCGCGTACCGTTTTCACCAGCAACCCCTTCAAACCGGAACACAGCAATGCTGCTTGGCGCAGCCGTACTAGTTATTGCCTTGACATTATACTCACCAATTCTGTATTATTTTTAAGATTTGTTATAATATAGACGATCTTACGTTGGTGCGAAGTTCTTACCTGCCAGCCAGAAGTCCCTCCAATGTTGGCCAGTCCCTCAGCTACAGCTACCAAGGCCAGGCAGGTTGGAGGTGCGGTGAAGGTCACCACATTGGTCTTTGGATCAAACGTCACTCTTTCAGGGGACGATATTCTATCCACTTTCGTCGTAACTGTGATTTCGTTCGAGTAGTTGCTCTGTCCTTTAGTATTGACTGCTTTAACCTGTACAGACGGTGGCTGAGTTTAGTTATGAGTTGGAAACTTAAGCGGTACCTTATGATAGGGTGGGGCAAAGCGTTTTTATAAATGAGGAACCGTTAAAAAAACCGAGGAAAAAAAGGATATTTTGTTAAATCAAAATATCCTTTTTTTTATTGGAGATAGTCAAGCGATGGAGCACGCTTACCTAAAAGGAACCTATTTATTCTGGACTCGAAGACTCCAAGATTGTACTCGTGCGGGAAAACATTTTAAGCTCTTATTTCTAAGTTGCTTATGCTTGAAAAGCAGTAATTATATATGTTGCTATCTTTTTCTAGTTTCGCAGTGCATAGTAAAGCGTGCGATATCCTTTTTAATTCTCTTTCGTGTTTTTTATGAGTGGACATGTCTAAAACATGACATGGCTGCCGGCTTCCCGTGTTTCTATGGTGCGAGGGAGAGGCACTGTTTACTGGGAGAGCTCGCTCTTCGTAGACCTCATCCTTGCTCTAGCCTAGATCTAGACAAGCTTAAAGAGTAAGACCTAACCCATAGATAACAGCAATGAAGGGAGGCATCGCCAGTGCAGTATGTAGGTTCAAGTCTCCAGAAATATGGACTAAATATGTAAATATGCTATGATAGATAGTACATTATGTACTACAAAGTGTTAATTCATACATTCAAAGGTATTTAATGTTCTTTGTCATCAACAGCCGAGTAGAGTCCACTGCTGTACAGAGCCTCCTCCGAATTTGGAGGGTTTAGCCATAATCATCACGCTCGGAAGGCGGATTCGTGATCGCAGTAAAGGTGTCAATAATACACAGAAGGAAGATGCTTTTACGACGTCCATGGGCTGCGCTGGAGAGGTTCTTAAGACGCGATCCCCACGGTAAATTGTACGGTGTAAAAATGATTATGTTAAAGTATTTATAGAGGTAAGTGGGATATTGATGCAAGACAAACAGGCTTCACTTGTTTACATGAACTAAGAAATATTTGCCCTTGAAATGCTCTCGCAACTAACAGGTCGGATAGGGCTTGACCGTGCAAACTGCACTGGCGTTATATACATAATTCTACTGTACGTGTGTCTGTCACTGAGCTCCTATAATATTTTACCGCGTCTGTGGTCTAGTGGTTTAGGGTAATACAATATAGTGGTTGGTTTGGTCGGTGGTAGGACTTAAACTTCGCATGGCTAGCTACCACCATCTTACCAAATGATGTCCGGTTAATTATTTTAGAAGTAAGACAGCCAGTTCCTCAGTTTGTTGAGGATTCCGGGTGGAGTGCACTTCCACTGGGCCTCATCAAACTTGAAAATCAGGTGAGATGAAGGCCGCCTCCCGTCGAACAAAATAAAACTGGAAGAAACTGGCTGGACCGATTTTGATGAATTGTTTTGTGTGGTGGTGTTTATAGACGCGGTAGATGGCGCTGAGATCGGAACGAAACCCGTGCGTGCAACTAGTATTATGAATCGAAATGATTTACCTTGAATAATAATGTCAGTTGCTATCGGTAGCGATAAAATGGAAAACAAAACATAAGTTAATAAACCATTGTTATAATTGCGACTACTGTAACAACCCTTTAGCTTCGCTGAATGAGTGCGAAACAAAGGAATGTTATTTGGGTACACAGTGATACATAATATAGCGAATTGGTGTGGAAACTGTCAGTATAAAAACAAAACAAGGTAAATTAATAGAAAGCCGCGTTCGTGGATCCCTACAATGTAATGCTTCAATTAAAACTTAGTGTCCCTTTTTCATACAAAAAACTTTTGGATCAAAATGTGGACCCTTACTCCTGTGGATAAAATTACAGGCTTTATCATTAAGTTAAGAAGTCCACGCGCTTACCGTTAAGGATTATTATTATTAATATTGTCTACCCGTTACCGCGGCTGTTGTAACACGGTTGAAGACCCTTTTTTGTTATTAATTACGATTATTATTGTGTATATTTGCAGAAAAGCTTTTACACATGTAGGTGGTAAGTATATAATGTAAATTTAGCTAGACCCATATAATTTGCGCACCACTTACACTGTTTTACCCTTTATAAATAAAATCCTCTCTTGTCGCTTTTAAACAATAAGGCCGCCCATTTTATATATTTTGTTATGTTAATTTATCCAGTTTTGTTTATAAGGAGTGATTTTTTTTTTATTATATAAGAACCGTTTCGTATCAAATAAGCTTTGCTTAGTTTGGGACAAGATGGCGCCGTGTAAAATTAATGTCCTTATTGTAGTATCTTGTATGGTAGCTAGATGAGTGGCTACATGGAGTGACGACCTCCGTGAGTGGCGGGCAGAGGGTAGATAAGAGAGCCTCATAGCTCAGTTGGTAGTCACCCTGGCTTCTGCGCTGTAGGCTGTGGGTTCGATTCCCACCCAGGACAAACATTTGTGTGATGAATATAGATGTTTGTTCTGTGGTTGGATGTTGTATCATATAGTACGTATGTATTTACAAAAAAGATGGCGCTGTGTGAAATTAACGTCCAGTAACCTTAGTCGAACAGTGGACTGCAATAGATTGATGAAGATGATGTACGGTTCAACTAGGCATTCTTCGCGATTCCGAACAGGCGGTAGATTTGACGATACTTTATTCATTAAATATAGCATGTTTATATTATGTAAACTATTATATATTTTTTATTATTTCTTATGTCATTTTGTTTTGATGAAACCCGAAAACATGTATTTTTTTTTATTCAAAAGATCCTAGAAATATAATTCTGATATTCTTTGGAGCTGTCTCGACCTCGGGCGATAAGTGGCAATCAGTTAGGAAACTTTGAATTAAGTTATTTCTAAAGCTGCCGACGTACTGTATCTCCGCAACAGAGCACCGTCCTCATGATATTCCCAACTTTTAATGACATACGAAACTAAATAGCAACTCGTTTTCCTATTGAATTATATAAGTTTCAAAACTTCTAATGATAAACACACCGAGGCCGTTCATTTGATGGAGCTACAAGAAACATGAAGAGCTCCTCGTAGCTACTGCCTGCAGCTTTACGAGCTTGGTTCCGCATAACTAGTAGCGAGTAAGTGGCTCAATCTATTCAGTAGTAGCGTGAAAGAGAGAAAGCTCTTGTATAGTGTAATTTCTGATTTATGGGATGAAGAGAAGCCTATGACGTACCGGTCTAGAGCAACATATGTGCAAAGTTTCAATTCAATCCGTCAATGGTCACGCAGGGCGATGTTTGCTGTCCCATTCTCATCCCATGGGGACTGACTTATGTAATTAAAAGTGGCTTGTCTTACTACCAGTGTAGAGCAACAAATGTGTAAAGTTTCAACTCAATCCGTTTAGTAGTTTTTGTGTGAAAGAGTAACAAAGAACGACTCAGTAAAGCGGTGTTTGCTGTCCCATTCTTATCTCATTAGCAATGATTTATGGGATGAAAAGTAGCCTATGTCGTATCGGTCTAGAGCAACTTTATACACAGCGCCATCTAGCCCCAAACTAAGCATAGCTTGTAATATGGGAACTAGATTACGGATAAAATACTTAAATATTTTTTGTAAATACATACATACATATAGGACATATGATACAACAACCAAAAACAGAACAAACATCTATATTCATCACACAAATGTTTGTCCTGGGTGGGAATCGAACCCACAGCCTACAGCGCAGAAGACAGAGTTACTACCAACTGAGCTATGAGGCTTGTCAAAAAGTAAAGAATCAACTCAATTCGTTAAATAGTTTTTACGTGTCGCTACAAACAAACTTTATGATTTTATGACAAAACTGAGAAACAGAAAATACACCGTACAAGAAAAATGTAAAGAAACACGAGAATTACATTGTAAATAGAAGAAAAAGCCTCACCTTGAAGGTATACGTGTTGTGTTGGTCGAGGCGGGTGACGTTGCAAGGGTTGGACCTCCCGCAGTCATACTCCTGCCATTCGTTCTCCGTGGCACGATCCGCGACGCAATGCGCCCCCGTCTCCGACCCCCGAAGCACCACCCGCCTGTACCGCACGAAGTACTTCGTGCTCGACAGCCCCCCGTCGAACCCGGCCTCCCACTTGAGCGTCACAAACGAAGCGCCAACCTTCTGGCTCTCCAGGACACGAGGAGACTCCGGGGCCCCTTTCGGCTGCAGCCGGATCTGGGGGCGGATGTTGCCGAGGGTGTTCTTCACTTTGCAGTGGTACTCCCCGTAGTCTTGGGAGCGGAGGTTCTTTATCCTGAGGACGCTGAGATAGGAGTCGTTGTTGTCGTCGGTGGTGTTGATCTCGTAATGTCCGTCGGAAGACATCTGCAGCGACGCCGTGTTGGAGCCGTAGAACCATTGGAACTCGGGTCTGGGGTATGCTTGTACCCTGCATACGATGTCTGCCACTTCCGCCAGATCGTATGCTACCTTGTTGTGGTGTTTTATCGAAATTGGTTCATCTGTTAACAATTATTACGTTTTAGAAACTAAAACGAAAACCGACTTCAATGAAGAATATGATACAATTTCGTTTACCTGAATAACGTATGTTATCCAATTATGACAGATGGACAGACAGACGCGTGATCCTATAAGAATCCATCCAGTTTTTCTTACTTTTGAGGTAATACACCCTAAAACTACCCAAATCGCTTCAAGTGTGCCTATAATATTTTGAGAGTTCCCTCGATTTCGCCAGGATCCCATCATCAGATCCTGACCTGATGACAGTGGGACCACCTGTGATTAACCTTGAGTGACCCTTTGAAACCAAAAAAATATTTTTCAAATCGGTCCAGGCGTCTTCGAGTTATACCTCCTCCTTTTTTTGAAAACGTTTAAAAACGTTAAGGTATTGTTACGCCAATCAGAAAGGTCTAGAATCATCTCGGGCTTTCACATAGTTCCGCGAAAATAAGAAAAAACAACTTGATTACAAATAACTCAAAAGGATTGTTTATGACCGCCGAGAACAATAGAGTCCCAGATTACATCAACAGTTAGTGCCGCGATCAATCCCGCGCTCTATAGAAATTGATATAAATATGCCGCGCGATTCGGAAGCAGGACAGTACTTAATTACGATACAGCGAGATAACATCAATTGATATTTGAGTGCGATAACAGTGTTTAGTGATTCGGAAGTATAACTTAGTAGTGTTTAACTGTGTTTGAGAGTAATTCGTTTGGTGATCAATATACGTGGCTTATTTTGAGTAATAACCGGTTGCTTTTTATTCTTACGGTACCCAGCTCGTACCAATATGTTTAGTGTCTAGTGCTTCTCCCACCGGTATGAGGCTCAGAGAACCCGGGATCGATCTTTAGGGGATACAAGAATGTGTAGTAATGTAGGATTTGTTTCAAGTCCGCCTGGCTAGCTACCACCATCTTACCTAAGTCTGCCATAACAACAATTCTAACAATTCAAAATTGTTGTGTTCCGGCGTGAAATCATAACTTTAAGGGTGAATTGCTCTTTAACCTTTGGGCTTATCATGACTTGACATCGACGAAGGCCTACAAAAACTACGGCTGTTAATTTTGAATCGGACATGCCATTTGAAAATAACGCCAAAATTGTAATGGAGAGTGAATTGTATGTAACTGATGGGCTTCATTTTCTATCGATATAGTTAGAAGTAGAACAAACCCTAATGACATTGAACCACGGGTAATTAAAATTACCCATAGACCCGGTAATGGATCGACGCACTGGAACTGTAACGGGTGAAAATAAACGATACTCCGGGACACCTAAATAAGTTGGCAAATTAACTTACGTTCAATTTTAAGATGCATGGTAGACTCGACTTTCTTCACTTCGTTCTCAGCAATGCAGGAGTACACCCCCCTGTCCTCCGGCAGTAAATCGTTCGTGTTCGGTCGCGCCTTCCCCTGGAACTTGAGCGTGCTCTGGACGGTGAACACCGCGTTGTTGCCTTCGCTGACCTCGCTCAGCACCTCGTACAGATTGGCGTCGGGTTTGATCTCCTGGTTGTTCTTGAACCACTTGACGGTGGGTTGGGGCTTCCCACTCGCGCTGCAAGCGGCGGTATAGTCGCGCTCGCCCGCGCGCTGCGTCGCGTGGGTGGTCGGCTTGGTCTTGAAGCGCGGGGGCTGGTGCACCTCCAGGGTGACGGAGGCGAGGTCGCCGTGCCCCAGCTCGTTGGTCGCCTGGCAATGGTACACGCCCTCGCTGAGGAGCTGCGCGCTCGGGATGGTGTAGGTACTCCCGGTGGCGAGGACCGCGGGCTTGCCCTCGCTGGAGTCGATGTCCCGGAACCAGCGGTACTGCGGCGCGGGCCAGCCGGGGGGCTTGGCGCCGCAGGTGAGGGTGACCCCGGTGCCTTCCTGCGCGACCGGCCGGTCGGGCCGGATGTGCGCGTGACCCGGCTTGTGTCTGACCAGCACCGCGACGGATGCGCTACTGGCGCGCTCCACGCGGTTACCGTTGCTGGATGAGATCACGTTGGTCGCCTTCAAACAGTTATTCAGTATTAACACTGGAATTCATGGTGAAGAGACGCGCTTGGCCTTCATCACACCTGGTTGAAGTAAATAAGCCGAAGGTGGAAGCGCACTTCAGAATCCTCAACAAACTGAGGAACTGATTATCCTCCCTTTAATGCCGGAACACAACTATTTAAGAATTGTTGTTATGGCGACAGAATTAGGTAAGATGGTGGTAGGCTCCCAGGCGAACTTAAACAAAGTCCTACCCCCAACCACACCTAGCACAATATTTTACAAACCCAGGAACTCTGGATCTTATATCGATGGCCGAACCACTAGACCATGACACATACTACATGCGACGGAACTGTTCAGAGTCTGTTCTATTCTCAACTTTATTTGTATTTATGGTCAATATCTACTTGGTGGTAGGAGTTTGTTTTGGATGGTGGTAGGACTTTCTTTAAGTCCGTCTGGGTAGCTTACTAAACTCTGTCGCCATAACAACAATTCTTAAATTGTTGTGTTCCGGCATAAAGAGGTAAATATAGCCAGTTCCTAAGTTTGTCGAGGATTCCACCTTCGGCCTTATCATTACTTAAAAATCAGATGAGATGAAGACCAAGTATCTCCCCGTCTTACATAAAATAAAAAATATATTATTATATCACTGCCTCTATAAGTTCTCAGTTCTGAAATGTGATGTACCTTGCACAGATAAGTGCCAGCCGAGTCCGCGGTGACCCTAGCGAGGGATAGTGTGGTCCCGCTCTGGTAGAAGTCCGACTTGCCCTCCATGGTCCACTCGATGGTGGTGGGTTCCGGGTTCGCGGAGACTTCGCACTTGATCTCCACGTTGCCGCCCTCCTCAGCCTCGTACGTCTTGGACTCGACGGTGACTGCGGGCGGGAACAGCACGTCTAGGTACATGTCTCTCTCCCCGGGCCGCCCCAGCCCGTTGTCAGCGCTACACGTGTACTTCCCCGCGTCTTGGACCGTGACCTTCTGGATGGTGTGAGTGAACGAGTTGGAGACGAATTTTCCGTTCCTGGTCCACCGGACTGAGTTGACTTTGGGTTTCGCGTCGACCCGGCAGTCCATTGTGGCGGTTCCGTCGATCTCCACTCGGAGTGGGTTTTCTGGTCCGACGTCGACGCGGGGGAAATCTGCAACAAACGCAGGTTTCTTTAATAAACCTATTTATGTTTCGATTTGGTTTCAATAAAAAAAAAAATTGGACATCATAATCCATATTTCAGTTGTTCGTAACACACACAAAATTAACATTGTAAGTAAATTATTTCATAAAAGCGGAAAATTTGTTATTATGCCGACGGTGGTCACAGAAGTAATAGGCATCTATAAGGTATAGTAGATATAATTTCTCGAAAGTTTTTCTTGTATTAATATATATATAAATATATATTTATATGAAAATTATATAATAATATAAAACTAAATTTATATGTTAAAATCTGTGGTTAAAATGTTGACATCAGCACCCCATAGTACTCCTACAATTAAGAGGAATAAAACGACGCCTCACATATCAAAACCATCTAGTAGTCTAGTAATGTCCTTCGAGGCAGTAGGGACAAAATGGCGATCATTCTTTGACATTTCAATGAAACCGATAGAATGTTCTTGAAAAGCCGCCATTTTTATTATAACCAAAATGAAACGGAGTTGTGTTACAGGCGAGCACCTGGCCTATTACCTGAGTCTGTTTCATTTTGATTTCAAATAAAATGGCGGCTTTTCTACCAATTTTTCGGTTTCATTGAGAAGTCGAAGAAAAGCCGCCATCTTTATCGAAACCGATTAAAACCCAACTGAAACAGATATAGGTAATAGGCGAGCAAATGTATTTTGAAACATTACAACGAGCGGGACGTGATCAGTAAGTATTCATGCGATTAGCAAATACAAAGCAAATTGGTCATCCAACGATGTTTAATTCAGTGCCTATCTAATTGGTATTAAAAGCTTCTCATTACCGTTAAAACCATTTAGTATTACGCAGTCACATTAAACAATAAACCGAGTTCTGTCATCCACTAGTGAGTACCTATGTGCGTGTAGGAAATCAGTAAACGCTAATTTACAATTAAATAATTCACACAGCGATATCGAGCCCCAAACTAAGCATAGCTTGTGGTAAGAGATTATGCGGATAGAATACTTGTACACTTTTTTTATAGTAAATACATACTTATCAAAGCAAAACCCTCCAAATTTGGAGGAGGCTCTGTCCAGCACAGGACACTAATGGGCTGTTGATGTAGTAACTACGATGAGCCGTGTTTTATGTTTCTCTAGTGTGTGTTTCTATAGTAACTATAAATTACTACTAGGGAAGAACGCTACAAAATCTTCCCACTGGCCCCTTTGTACCACTGGTACCCAAGGGACCAACGGGTAGATTTGGGGATGAAACATGGGGACGGGCGGGAATAACCCGAAACATACGCACCTACGGGACATAAGGCAGAGCTACTATCAACTGAGCAATGAGGAGCTCTGTTTACAATATGCATCAAAGATATACAGTACAGTGCACCATTTGTTAATGCTACTCATCTGGTCAGAGATATTCGGGTCACAAGATAAACATTACGTTGATTCCGGGAGCGATTTTGTAAGACTTTAATTAAATGAGGTCGAATAAGTAATCAAACGCATGAAAGCTAAATCGAGTACTGCCGGAAATGCATTATATTAAACAGACATCCGGAGCTACATGATTGGGAACACGACGGTAGCAGCATCATATCCAAACCTAAGGCTGATATGGGTGCGCTAAAACAGAGGGACGAATACATACTCGCAAGTGAAACAAATTAGCGGAATTTCATTGCGAAAACACAAGTTTTGCTAAGTGCGTGCTAAAAACGGTGTCGAAAATCCAAAATCCCGAAATCAAAATATACATATCCAGCAAAAACTACTCAAAAGCTATTTCAGAGATAAATTATGGAAACGTGTGCAAAACACAGTTTTTTTCAGGTTTCTATCGAGAATTTTTTTACAAATCGTGTTTCTGAACACCCAAATTAAAGGTAAAAGAAAACAAGCATCATAGCTCAGTAGGTAGTAGCTCTGCGCTCTGCGCGCCTTCTGCGCTGTAGACTGTGGGATCGATTCCCACCCAGGACGAACATTTGTGTGATGTATAGATTTTGTTCTGTGTTTGGGTGTTGTATCATATACTTAGTACGTATGTAATTTTAATATTTACAAAAAGTATTTAAGTATTCTATCCGTAATCTAGTTCCCATATTACAAGCTATGCTTAGTTTGGGGCTAGATAGCGTAAAATTAATATCCTGTAATATTTATTTATTTATAATGTTCATGTAAGTAGCCAAAATTAGATCTTTAGCTTTCACAAGAACTATCGGTTAAAACACCGATAATTCTCGTAGAAGTACTTATGATAAAATATACCCAAACACAGAACATACGTCTAAATTCATCACACAAATGTTTGTCCCGGGTGGGAATCAAACCCACGACATACATGTATCAGGCAGAGCTACTACCTGAGCTGTGACACAGCCTGAGAGCCAGTCGTTTTGAAGGCTCGATGTTCGACAGTGCGGATTCACATTTTCATCCTCATTGTTTGCACGTATCGTGTCTAACGGCTTTCGTTGTTCAGAAATCTAAATAGTTGTAAATATTTGAGAAGCAGCGCTTTTCTCATTAAATTTGTCCGTCTACTTGGTCCGTTTATAAATTATGCGTGTTCCATTCGTCGCGATGTTGGAAATGTACATGTTTGAGTTTATTTGCCGGGGCTTTTGAGTTTTCTAGATCGCTTTTGGCGCCGTGCAAGGATTCCGTCTATGCAGAGCGTTATGTGCAAATGGCCGCTCAAACAGCTCATTTCTTTTTAGACGTCCGCAGTGGAATGGCCGGATGCGGAACCTTTATAAATTTGTCATGTTCATTCACACGAGAGGTAGGTTCACGTGGAACCGTGGGTCGTGAGCTAACATGCATCATCCCACAGCTTTGTTTGTCTACGTAGTACCTACAGCTTTTTGCAAACTTTACTTTTAATTTGGGCGTTTTGGGATCAAAAGATTGCTAAGTCCCACAGGTGCTCAAATTGTGTTTGTTATGCATTCAGTTTCTGAAATACTCTCCATCCAAGTTTTTTATTAGAAAAAGTTCTCCCGGCAGCAAAAATAAAATACAGATAAGCTTTTTGTGAAGTCGACACTCACTTGCTTGTTTTTATAACGACTCTCTTGTATCTTTTTGACTGGACGTTATCTTAAAGTGCAATGCACCTGATTTATCTCAGTGAGGCGATCGTTTTATTAAGGATGTAAGTTTTAACCCCGTGATGAAGAGATAGGCCACAAAAGAGATGAATGGATTGTGCGAAGAATATAATGGCCAAGAAAGCAAGTTAACGGATAATGTTATTGATAGGATTAAAATATGACATGTTGTGTGTGCCCCACCCACGTGGTATATAATTGTAATTAATAAAAGTAAAAAAAAAAAATCACAACACGTGTAGGAACTGTCGATCTGGCAAGCGGCCATCCTGCCAAAGTCAGGCGCCAAACGGTTTGCCGTGTTGTAATGAAATGTAAGTAGATATACACAGGTGTGATTGGTTGGTGGTAGGACTTTGTTTATATCCTGGACTTAACAATTCTAAATTGTGAGGTAAGATAGTCAGTTCCTTAGATTGTTGGGGATTCCGGGGGAAGTGCGCTTCTACCTTCGGCCTTATCATAACTTGAAACCAGATGAGATAAAGGCTAAGCGCTTCCCTGACGCACAAAAAAGGTATTTTATTAAGGTGAGTAATTTATTTATTTATTGGGAAACATTTTAGGTATTTTTTTCATAAAAATATAATTAATAATCGCTCCAGCTACTTCCATGATTGTTAAGTCCCCTACCTACTTATCTTGTTAACGGGTGCTTGACTTGACCCATTTACAACATATTTTTTAAACTCACGCTTTTAACTCGTTAAAGAGGACTTATCGTGAAAATGCGTGGCCCTATTAATTAAACAAGCATTAAATTAGAGTTCATGGCGCCCGACTCAATGCAATAATTTATGATAAAATGTGTACTACAAGCCTTCATTTTGAATTAGCATTCTGATTCTCTTCATTGAAAGTTTAAACCTTCCCGGATTAAAATGGGGTCTTAGAATTAGTATTTAAACATCCTGTACTATTATTACGTTACCTGAAATAAACTTATATTATTATTATTATTTTTAAACGAAGAGCGTCTTAACGGAAACGTTCTTAAAGACAAATTTAACAGATGTAATAATAATTTTAAGTCTTTTAAGGGTAATTAAAGGGTACCAACGGCGAGCAATATTTTAGGGTTTCGTCTATTGTTTAGAGCCTTTAGTTATCGTGAAATATATATTATTTTTAGTAGTAAAATCCATAAAAAAAACGAACGTGGTATCTAGTTCTAGATTTTTTCCGAAACAAAAAGTTATTTTAGTTAGATGATGTCATAGATAAGTAACTACGATAGGAAGGCAGGCTTTAACTCCTGAAAAACACGGCACTAACATTTTAGTACTCATATATTAAACCCGTAGGTACATAAATAGTTAATATATAATTAGTGTAGGTAAGTGGTTCAAGCCGTTTTAGATATGAATAAATAAATAAATAAAATAAATATACTCACAAACAATTCAAAATAGCATGTACCTACGATTAATATGACTTAATATGATTTAATATGATTAATATATATACAATGGAAGCAGCCAAACCAGCCAGGGTTGCCTGTTACAAACGGTCTATAGGTACCTTAACTTTAACTGTTCCAGATCAGTACCTGACGGAAGCGTGCCCAAGAAACTGGCTGCATTAACACGTTGAATAGCTATGCTATTCGCTGGCCTAAATAAGAGCAAGCCACCTCGCGTGCTCAATCAAAAGCCCCCTTAGATCATTATCGTGATGAACATTACAACATGAAAGTTGAGGTCAAAATTGTTTTAGAAAAGGGAATGGTCGCAATTCAATTAAAACTCCGATAAATTGATAAATTCTTGTCCTGAGTTGTTTGTTGTTGTTCCGTGTTTCCCAATAATGGAGATTGAAGGGTTATCAAATACCGTCGCGTGAATAAAGTTCATTCAATGACTTGTGTAATAAAGCCAGCATCTAAAATAGTACATATATAACCAGGCCTCACAGCTCACAGCTCTGTAGCAGAACAACCAATGACAAAACATATTCGTGTGTATTGCGTCTATTTTTCTACCTTTTTGTTGTACGACGGGGAAACGCTTTGCCTTCATCTCACCTGGTTTCAAGTACATGAGGCCGAAAGTGACAGCCCACTTCACCCAGAATCTTCAACAGGAAATGGCTATCTTACTTCTAAATTCCGGAACACAACAATTTGGTTTTTGGTAGGTGGTAGGATTTTGTTTAAGTCCGCCTGGCAACCACCATCTTACCTGGTTCTGTCGCAATATAACAATTCTTTAAAAAATGTTGTGTTCCGACATTTAGAGGTGAGATAGCCAGTTCCTCAGTCTGTGAGAGCTGGTGAAGTGCGCCTCCACCTTCGGCCTTATCTCAACTTGTTACCAGGTGAGATGAAGGCCAAGTGCTTCCCCGTCGTACAATAAAAAGAAAAAAAATGTATGGTTGTTACGGCGACAGACTTAGGACTGCACCACGGAGTGAGGTGGCTTTTTCATGAGGAACCCTTTCGGTCACGATTGCAATTCGATTGATTGCAAATCGTTCGAGTAGGTTTGGAGCAAGTAAAAAACTCTACTATACACAACGCCAAAGATTTTTTTTTTTTTTTTTTAATCAATTTTTTTTTTGGGACATTTTTCGTCGTCCGAATATGCCAGTCCACGCCAAAGATGACGCGATGTTTTTTACTAGAAATCTGTAGGCGTAGGTCAAGGATTTTACCGGTAATATACCTACGTTCAAACAGCTTCAGATCTCATTATTTCCCGTTATACGTTACTCATTCATAATACGAATGTGAGTAATCTTATCCGGTTCATAATGAAAGCCTTAAAACACCTACATAATTACTACATCAACGTGTTTGAATTTCAAAAGACCTTTCTTTTTTGCCATAAATGATGGGTTGGCTCTGATCCTGTATACTCTTATCTTATATAGGTATACTTCTGGCGTAGAGCTATACTCTACGCCAGAAGTATAGTCAAAATAACAGCTTTTTACTAAATGCATATGTATAAGTATATTAAGTATATAGGTACCTACTGTACGTACATAAAACAAAAAACAGTAAGTTTATCTTGACAAGCCTCATAGCTCAGTTGGTTGTAACTCTGCCTTCTGCGCTGTAGGCTGTGGGTTCGATTCCCACCCAGGACAAACATTTGTGTGATGAATATAGATGTTTGTTCTGTGTTTGGGTGTTGTAATTGTATGATGAAGTATGTATTTACAACAAAAAAAGTATCTATGTATTCTATCCGTAATCTAGTTCCCATATTACAAGCTATGCTTAGTTTGGGACTAGATAGCGCTGTGTGAAATTAGTGTCCTGTAATATTTATTTATCTTAGTTAATCATGTTTTGTGTACAGTTTTTGAATCATGTTTTAGCTGTAAGTTTCCTGTAATTTTCTTTTGAAAATCAATAAAAAAAAATAACTGTCCAGCTAATCCCCGAAACGGCTGGACCGATATACCTATACCTATTTATGTATATACATACATACATATTCCGACCACCAATTAGCATTGCATCTGTGTTCTGGTTGGAAGGGAATGGTTGCCGGTGAAATTACGGGCACTCGAGGCTTAACATATTTATGCTCCAAATTGACTGGCGCAATGCAGTGCCGCGTCATGTTATTTTTGGATGTGACCTACGCAGTAAGGCTTTGTTATAGACAAGAAATGCACTTAAGATTAGATGGGCTACTTGCTTGTTCTATCTCCAAGTAGTACTCGTATAACTAGGATGTAGATAACACCTACTCCAAAAACCCCAAATGGGATGAAAACATAGCGCTAATCAGTTAACAAAAGACTGATTTTGAAAATAGAATGTCATGTTTTAAAAATAAAATTTATTTGAAATTAGAATTCATAGACATTCAGAAATAGTTTTTATTCGAAATGACCAGTACTATAAAACGGCAACTTCATATGTAAAGACCTAATATTTCAAAAATGTAACTAGATTTTATATTTCGTTGAAATTACCTATTTACTCGCATCTTTTCATCAGAATGCATAGTCATAGTCGGTTTGGCAGAACAAGTATCATTCTTACCGATCGCATAATTTGACATTTAGAAACGTTTAGAGTCGATAATATTTATTTATTATAGGTAAGTATTGATGCTAGTTACCGACATGAGTTCCATACTCTCATGGTTCGATACGATTCGGTTAATTGTATCGACGACGCGACGCTGCGATTCGCAAATGAGCAAACGATATGATCGATACTTACACTACAGATCTAGGCCCCGATTCTACTAAACCAATCGCTTCACTATGCCGATGATATCGGCGCAAAATGGCCAAGAACTGATGCCCAAATATACCCACATATTCTATATACATAGTTGTAATTCAACAAAACCTTGAGCCAGCTTACCAGCAGGCTTTAAATATGACATGGGATTGTATATTTCTCGGTCTAACTAACTAGGTACTAGGTACCGTATTATACTAAAGATACAGTACCTACAGCCCAGACAGCTACAAATAACTACCTACAACAAAAGTTATAACGCAAGTCAAAGCCAAGACGCTTTATCATTAGTATGTCGTGTTTCTCCTCTTGGCCAGAGCACTACTTGGCAAGTAGTTATCTGAGAAAAGAACTAAGTACGTCTCAGTTTCAGTAAACTTGTATATTTCTTGTCTTACCAGAACACTGCTGTCATTAATGCCGAGCCTCGCTACGAAGTACACGCACATTAATTTTGTATTTTAATAATTTATAAGTAGGTATGTACATTATTTCTTGTTGTTTTAAAATAACAGTGAGACCTTTGGTCCGTGGGGAGCCCTAAGGATTTTCAAAAACCTTGTTGGGCTGTTGATTGTGGTGACGCGTGATCCCAATGGCTGGTTCTTATTTAGGCCTGCGAATTAGCATATCAATTCAGCGCAGCAGTTTAGCCAGCGTCATGGGTACCATAGACCGTTTGTAACGGTCCTTTGGTTCTCAAAAGGTGTTTGTATTATGTACCTACTATGTTATGATCGTTTTTTTATATTGTATATAGTGTGCTATTTTTAGTTTCTATCTACAATTTAAACAATTCATTGTTTTATTTACATCTGCCTTGGCGGTCGCGGCTTAAGAATCCACCCCTCCAACTCAGCCTATGGATGTCGTAAAAGCCGACAACGGGATCTCAATACGAAGGGCAGCAGCTTCATTCTGTTTATTATCTAATCCTTTACTGCGATCACCAATCGTTTGGAGATAGCTTTGTCCAGCAGTGGAGACTAATGGGCTATTGATGTGATGGGATTATGTTTTAAAATGGTGTAATATTAAATGACTAGGGAGGTTCGTTTCGTCTCTGTTCTCGATCTATTGAATAGCGGGAAGTTACGTCGAATCGAATCACGTCAAAGGAAAGTGTTTACAATCAAAGTCGGAAACTTTCTACTCGCTACTGTGCGGAGTTTCTGATGTAAGGCTGTGGAGAGGCCCACCCTCCGGCATCTGGATTTGTTATGGTTTTATCCAGTTGCCGAAGAATTAAGAGTTTTTTTCTATTTCAGCCAAAAAATTCAGCTGTTTAAAATTGTTTTTTTTGGGCGGACTTTCAGGTGTTTCTGTGTGAAGTCAACAACCTACTGACGTAAGTACTGGGCTATGATCGTATTGTCAGGGACGCTACCGCCGACGGCGAAGCCGATCTCCATTGGCTTAAAATTAGCTTCATGAGAACTAGAAACGATTTTTATCGTCAAATGTACTGAACGGATAGGTTTCATAACATGTGTACACTTTTGAGATGGGAAACGCCATTTTGGATATGACACATACCCGGTAGTAAAAATCGTTTCTAGTTCTCATGAAGCTAATTTTAAGCCAATGGAGGTAGCGTCCCAGGCCGTGCAATATCAACACGATGTTAAAGGTATTACTATTTTGTACAACCTGGAGACGAAACAAGTAAGTAGCCCATCTGGATGCCTGGAATTAAGATTTAATGGATTTTTTTATTGTACGACGGGGAAGCGCTTGGCCTTTATCTCATTGGTTGCAAGTTTAGATAATGCCGAAGGTGGAGGACCTTCACCCGGAATTCTCAACAATTTGAGGAACTGGCTAAATTACCTCTAAATGCCGGAACATAACAATTTTAGAATTGTTGTTAGGGCAACAGAATCAGGTAAGATGGTGGTAACCAGACGGACATAAACAAAATACCACCTACAAAACCAAGCACAATATTGTACTCCCCTGGGGATCGAACCCGTGACCTCTGGATCTGAAATCGGTGGGTTGAACCACAAGACCACAGAGGCGGTTTTAATTTGGCGTTGAGTTTCATTTGTGCCATGACCACAAAAGACATACCTAACCTAAGTACCTTACCTAAGTAAGTTACCGTCCGTTGCCGTACCAACAATTCTAAATTTTCACTTTTATTTTAAATACTCCGTTGTGTGCCGGGATTAATAGGTAAGTTCCTCACAGTGTTGAGGATTCCAGGCGAAGTGCGCATCCACCTTCGACGTATCTTGATTTGTAACCAGGTGAGATGAAGGCCAAGCACTTCCCCGCTTACTTTCGATGGATAAATACATATTTTAATCTTTTTTTGTTGTGTATTTCAAGTATTTCAAGCACTTGGTCACAACTTTTGTAAATAAACCACGCAAAAATCAAAACACAACGATCTGATGACGGATTGCAAGATCCGTCGTGATTCGATTGATCTATTCCTTCCTAATACCAAAAAGAAAAAAAAAAAACCAATGGTATTTGTATTTGTCGTAATATTTTTTCTGTTCATAACGAATACCAAATTTCAATTTAACCAAATTAAGTACATACAAAATATATTCCCAACGAATACCAAAACATAACTTTTGGTACAGTCACAGAAACTTATTATTTTAATTACATATAATAATAGTTTCTGTGTCAAATTAATATTAATTTTATATTATTCCTGTAGTAGATTCCTAGTTGACTTCGCCACGGGGAGGGAAATTAAAACGAGGTCCAACAATTCTGAGTGCCTAGTGCGAGCTGCAATCGATACTCACTCGATTCGCGTTTGCTCACCGTGAATGAAGAATAGGTATTTTTCATTCAAATCGTCGTAAACGCAAACGCGTTCGAGCTGGTATAGAGCGAGATAAAACTGGCACTGAACACACTGTAAGGATAAAAACCCCGAATAAACGATAGCACGTAACAATTTATTTTGTTGCTCCTCGCTGCGCACGTAGCGTGGACGTCGCTTTTTTTACACCTCTTGTTCTCCAGGCTTGCTCGAAACTGTCACTGCTACTTAATTACTTACCTTTTGTTTTTCTTGTAGCTCGTATATACAGGTGAGTTTTTTCCAGGGCCACTGAGGCCAAGTTTGAAACCGTGAGAGTTGTCGAAAAGACATGTTAGGAGTTACGTGCTCGACTTAAAAAAAATAAGTTCTTCATTAAAGAAAATCGATTTTTTTTATAGTTTTTCTGGAAAAGTGAGTTTTTGAAAAAAAAATTTTTTTGCATTTATGAGTTCTTTGTTTGATAATAAAAAGAATAATGTATGATGACTATGTGTCCAAAGTTGTTGGAACACTTTCAAAATTGAAAATTTATAAATTATTCTTTATGCATTTTTTTATTATCAAACAAAGAACTCATGAATACAATTTTTTTTTCAAGAACTCTATTTTCCAGAAAATCTATAAAAAAAAGGAATTTCTTTAATGCAGAACATATTTTTTGTAAAATCGAGCACGTAACTCCTAACATGACTTTTCGATAACTCTCACGGTTAACGACTTGGCCTCAGTGGCCCTGAAAAAAAACTCACTCTGTATATATCAATGAGTAACAGTGATATTATGTTTCATACACATATAATGTTTGCCAAAGCTATGGAAAGCGTGTATTATAAAAGCTTTGTAAATGTTTTATTCTTGATACTTTCCAGGACAAATTGGATTTGAAAAATATGTACTTTCTTGGACTAAAAATGTGTAATTCATTTTATCATGTAAAATTTCGGTTGCAGTGATTGAGGCGAATGAAAGAGATTGAATGAAAAGATTGGGAATGAAATGAATGCTTTAAATTAGCTTCTATTGTTTGTTAATCGAGCTATCCATCAGAGGGCGCGCGAATGCTGACTTGATCATATTGTTTTTATGAAGATCTTTATTTTATTATATTTTTTAAAATATTATAGGACATTAATTTCACACAGCGCCATCTAGCCATCAACTATGTTTTGGAATGTACTTTATTTTTTATTGAATGTCAAGGAAGTGCTTAGCCTTCATCTCAACTGGGGCTTACAAGCTATGATAAGGCCGAAGGTTAAACCACACTTGAGTTCGCTATCGTACCTCTAAATTCCGAAACACAACTATTTTAGTATTGTTATGGCGACAGAATTAGGTAAGAAGGTGGTAGCCAGGCGGACTTAAGCAAAGTCCTCTCCAACCAAACCAAGCCCAATACCAAGTACCTACTCCACGACAACTATATTATGATGTGTTTTCATACAGAAGGTCTTGCACTAAACTTGCCTATTTATTCGTACATGTAAGGCGGTTAAGATTTTTTGTGATGACCCGTTTTAAATACAAAAAAAATGTAGATTG
The DNA here is from genome assembly GCA_951394065.1 of Venusia cambrica. NCBI lineage: Eukaryota > Metazoa > Arthropoda > Insecta > Lepidoptera > Geometridae > Venusia > Venusia cambrica. The sequence continues at coordinate 2,429,310 of OX596044.1, read as the reverse complement.
TTGCACAAGGGAGTAAAACGATCCATCACTTTGGAGGTTGTTATACTCCCGAGCGACCGCGAGGGAGCATAAAAAGCGAGTATTAGAGGGTGTTTTTGGCCCGAATTAAACTCTTTTCATTTTGATTGCGAGAAAATAAAACGATACAAAATAAAAATAAAAATGAATACTTGGTTAATTATTTAAATGTAAATGATTAAGATAATATTATAAGTCGGAAGATGATGAAATAATTCTGTTAGAGTTATACGAGTATGTTATTGCGTTATGCAAATGTTTCAAATGTTCACAAAATACGTCCACTGCAAGTTATATGAGTGCCCACCAAAGAGTGCTGTAAAGAAACTATATAGGTCATTATCATACTTGGCAAGTGGGTAGGTGATCTTTGTGTTGATATCAGGTACTCGGCCTACTTAGGAAATGTATATGGTTCTGCTGTGGTTGTTGTAAGAGGCGACTAAGGGATTAAACCAGGAGATGGGTAACAGCTACTTCCTGGGTACTTTTTCGTGGTGATTTTGGGTAAGACCAGTTAATTTGACGTGCATAGTTTAAGAGAAAGTACTTTTCAACAAGCTTTCAACGAGCGGGTGTGAAGGTATTGAGGGGTATATTACCTATGTGATAAAGCTAATAGACAAAAAATATTTTGCATAATGTTTTTACATCTTGGGTCGTCTGGGCTTTGTTTAGCTTATCGGGTTTGTAGTGTCGCACTATATTCTCCACGTTATTTTTTATTTGTAGACATTTTGTGGAAAACATTTGCCATAACACCTCACTGGGTATCGACAGTGATAACTTTTGAAAACATTGTGCAAGTGTCATTGCGTCGTCTATTACCAACCGACCAACCGGGCTGTCCACCTAGTTGGTCGGTTGGTATTTTTTTAAACCGACAACCTGGTTTGTCGGTTGATATTTTTTTTTCTTAACCGACCTGGTTCGTTTGCTAGTAATTCGAAGCTTAGTTGCGGATTGCACAGTTACTATTGATTTCCAGGGGCCAAACCACAACGTCTTATTCTCGTTTTGCATTCTCGTTTTGTTCTTACATCACTCGTGGGGTCAGCTAGTTTGTAACCGAGTAAAAATTAAGCCCAGCCAAGGAACGCTACATTGCATTCGTTGCATTAAAAAAAAACAAATGCTCTTCAATGACATCCTGTATTTTTTACTGACGATAACATCAAAAAGCCGAATACATTCTCTATGTGATCTATATTTTGGTAGCTGTTAATAAAAGACAAAAATAACAAACAAAAAATTATTTTGGCTTTGGGCTTCAAATGGCATTGTAGCGCCTCAACCTTAACTTTAATTACACTATTTTCGAGCAGGAGCAGTGTAACAGTGGATTGTATTACAAGGGAAAATTATATTTTTACGGCGACGGCGCCATATTGAATCCAGAGCGGAGTGAAGGATTCTAAAGTAAAATCCTGACCGCAGCGAGGGATTCAATGTAAGTCGCCTGAGGAAAAATAATTTTGCAGCCGAGTACTTTCATTTCCCTCTAGAAAAAGAAATAAACGGCGCTGGCTAATTCATTAGTCTTAAAATAAACAATCATAAAAATGTCGTCTTTCTGAGTGTCTGTCAATAAATGCACAGCCCAAGCCAGAGGAAGTCTAGTGGAGAAAACCACCGATTTCAGATCCCTCTGGATCTGAAATCCATGCCGGGTGCACTTACACAAAGTCCTAACATCAACCAAACCAAGCACAATATTGTACTCCCCCTAGGGATAGATCCCGGGACCTCTGGATCTGAAATCGGTGGGTTGAACCACTATTGGGCCACAGAGGGGGTTTCAATTTGGGTTTACATTGTGCCATGACCATGAATAAGACCTACCTTACCTAAGCCCGACGCCATAACAACAGTAAATATTATTTCTTAAAACTCCGTTGTGTTCCGGCATTAAGAGGTAAGATATCCAGTTCCTCACATTGTTGAGGATTCCGGGTAAAGTGCCCTTCCACCGGCCGTATCTTAAGATGTAACCAGGTGAGATGAAGGCCATGCGTAGTGGTTCACACTAGACCACGGAGGCGGTTAATTAAAATTCGATCATAGCTTATCAAGTGATACGAGTACATAAATAAATATTACAGGACATTAATTTTACACAGCGCCATCTAGCCCCAAACTAAGCATACGGGTAGAATACTTAAATACTTTTTGTAAATACATACGTATTATATGATACAACACCCAAACACAGAACAAATATATTCATCATACAAATGTTTGTCCTGGGTGGGAATCGAACCCACAACTTACAGCACAGAAAGCAGAGTCACTACCAACTGAGCATGAGGCTTGTCATTGTGAATGGAACACCATGTGCTTGTCTTTGTCTACTGATAAGCACCTGATAAGAAACAAAGCTACTTACAGCTGACGTTGAGTTCTACCGAGGCGTCGAGCTGCAGACCCTCGGACATAGCTCGGTTCCACACGACGCAGCGGTACGTGGCTCCGTCATCGTCCCTCGTGGGGCTCACGGTCAGCACGGCGGTCGTGGGCTCCGTCCGTACCTTCGCGTGGAGTATGCTCGCCTCCATGGGGTATGTGGACCCCTCACGATACCATCTGTTGGCAACAACATACGTCAAAACTTGTACCTAATAATTACCCATTGTTACTCGTACATTACCAGCAATGTACAAAGAAAAAATATTCTTCTTACAAGACCAGGTAGTGTACTAAGAAACATTCGTTGGTTTTTTGTTTTTATTGTTTCAACAACATGCGTCAATACTCGTACCATACACTTACCCCTTGTTACTTGTACAATACCAAGTTACATTACCAGCAAAGTGCAGAGTAAAAATATTATTCTTACAAGACCGGGTAATGTACTGAGAAACATTCGTTCTTTGTACATTACTAATTACATGACCATGTACAAGTATGTAAATATTCTTCCTACATTACTTGAATGTACCAAGTGCAATCACTTGAAAATCTTGAAATATAAGAATTTGATTGTACTATATAATAATTTATATGGTACAATCAAATTCTTAAATACGTTTGGAAAACTGAAAAGAAAACCGACTTCAATGAATATGATGCAACTTTTGAAACTATCATGGTTATGAATACTGTAACTAATATTAACGGGATATTTACCACGATTTGAAATATCGAATAACTCATAAAACAACAAATCATGGTAAATATCCCGTTAACATTAGTTATAAATGATACAATTTCGTATACCTGGATGTCGTATTTTTTCCAATTATTTTGATTTGAAAAACCAAACTACTGAACCAGTTTTAAAGAAATAACTATGGGACAAATTTAAAAGAACTTATATATTTTATTATAGTATTTTCATGATACCCGTTTCAACAATAAATATTTTCCAAATTGTGTCAGGCGTCTTCGAGTTATCAGGGAACATACATAAAAACCCCGTCGAACCTCCCGAGCCTCCTCCATTTTTTGAAGTCAGTGAAAAGTGCACACCGGGAATGAATGGAACACCTATTCCGTACCTCAGTGGTGTAGTGGTTCACTGGTATCAGATCCAGAGGTCCGGGGATACTAATATTGAAAAAAGCCCAAGGAGTTTTAGGCACATTCGGTCGGATGGTGCGAAATCTTTATTTTTTTTTATCTAAGTGTTATTGAAGTGCAAATTTTTATGGGAGGGTTTTGAAATTCAGATCCGTCACGTGACGTTAAGTAATGGGACACTGTGTCGGTTAGAGCGTTCAAATTCAAATTCATATTCAAATTATTTATTGCACTTATGTTGTTATTAGGTATACAGGTGTTGTGAGGATAAAAGTTTCAAACATAAACCCTGTTAGGGCACAGCAATATTACACTAGGAGGCGCATTAAACTTAATAGCTAAATAAAACTATACATAATACTAAATTCAATAATAAACTAATATTCTTATTCATTATACCTTTACTTTTCTTATATGCTAATTATTTAGTTAATGTATCACCCAGAAACTCATGCAAAGAGTAAAAGCATTTTTCTGTTAAGTAGGATTTTAAACACTTTTTAAATTTTTGGGGCGTTTGCTCATCTTTTATATTGTTAGGGATTATTTCATTTAGGTTCATTAAAATGTTTCATGTTATACAAAAGTTTCACTATTACCCTGTGTCGACACAACTTGTTCTTAAACAATATGCCATCTTTGGCTGCGTCACACAAAACTTATATTTAGCCATTTATGTCTTGCAAGCTATGCCTCAGTCCTCTGCAGCGGTAGGTAGGTACATATATCCGGTGGTGAGATGACTCTAAAATAGAATTTGCCTCCTAATATCGGGAGAACTAGCGAATATTATTTCAATTTAGCACGTGGAAATAGATCCGACAAAAAGCAGCTTTAATTTAATCCATACCTGAATGCTAATACATATGCAAAATGTATGCTCTATCTAGCCGAGATAGAGCTAGCATACAGTTGAAATTAAATTTAAAATGAAACAGTTGGTAGTAGCTCTGCATTCTGAGCTGTAGGTTGTGGGTTCGATTCCCACCCAGGACAAATTATGTAATTCATATTGATGTTTGTTCTATGTTTGGGTGTTGTAGGCATCATATGATAAGTAGGTAGGTACTTATCTATGTATTTACAAAAAAAAAAATTTTGAAGGATAATTCCGTAATCTAGTTCCCATATTACAAGCTTTGCTGTTTTGGGGCTAGATAGCGCTGCGTGAAATTAAGGTCCTGTAATATGAATTCATTTATTGATGTTTGAAAATAATAAAACATTTATTCAATAATAAGTACAATTAAACTAACTATGTACAAAGGAATCAGTCAGATTACCTAAGGACCGTTACAAACGGCCTATAGGTACTCGTAACTCAACTGTTCCAGACCAGTACCAGACGGAAGCGTGCCCAAGACACTGGCTGCATTGCCACGCTGAATAGCTATGCTAATTCGCTGCCCTAAATAAGAGCCAGCCCTTGGGTCACGTGTTGCCTATATTTATAGCATTTATTTATAGGCTCTATAGCCGCTGTGTGTAAAAAAGTGTTCATTCATTGAACCCGGGAGGAATCACTGTCAGACCGCATAACAGGCTCTTTTGAGACCTAGTGCGGGAAACAGAGCTCTTTTAGGTACTGTCCACAAAACTAGTATAAACGTGGCTTAAGAATTACTTGCACCTAGTTAAAGTTATTCAGTAAAATACAATTTATCTTATCTTCTCTTATTAATTCGGTTCAGTCTCGGCAAGGTATGCTACCAAAGAGAATATTATCACGTTACAAGGAGTCTTGACTATGTGACCTACTTACTCATATCATGAAATCTTGAACCCGAAATATCTTGAGCGGCGATTGAATTCCGCTATCACCAAGTTTTCGGCCTGATTGAACAACGACTGACTATTCAACCTCTCTGTTAGAGATTGTAAAACTTGATAATATAATGAAACTGCCTTAGAAGGGCTATGTTATGTAACTTGCCTACATTTCCAAACATATTTTACCTAGAACCGAGCAAAATTATTTGTGTATTATTTTTGTACCTGCCTCATTGAAGTATCTTCTCATTCAGAACAAACATGTAGTTATTTTTTTTTATGTTTTAAGTACCATTTTCATTATGCCTACTTAATAGTTAAATTACCACCTCTGTGGTCTAGTGGCTCAACCCACCGATTTCAGATCCAGAGGTCCCGGGTTCGATCCCCAGGGGAGTACAATATTGTGCTTGGTATGGTTGGTGGAAGGACTTTGTTTAAGTCCGCCTAGCCTACCACCGCCTACCACAGTCTTACCTAATTCTCGTCGCCATGACAACAATTCCAAAAATTGTTGTATTCCGGTATTAAGAGGTAAGATAGCCAGTTACTCAGTTTGTTGAGGATTTCGGGTGAAGTGCGCCACCACCTTGGAAACCAGGTGAGATGAAGGCCAAGCGCTTCCCCGTCGTACAATAAAAAAAAATGGTCCCTGTGAGAGTCACGAGTTTTCATTATAAAAATTATATCGCTGTGGTTCAAGTTATTATATTATGTAAAAAGCACTGTTCCTACGATCTATCTACGTTTTTTTCATGTTAAGGTTTGCTAAGGCTGATCTTTTGTCATCTTGTCACGCTCCGTAATTGAAGCAGTTAGCTGCCAAATTAATTGGAGTCGAAGTGAATCTCGCCTAGGGTATATATTTGAAAAGCGCAATACAAAAACAGTGTTTTACCGCAAGGGTACAATCTTGGAGTCTTCAAGTCCAAGTAAATAGGTTTCTTTCAGACAAGCGTGCTCTTAGGCCACATATTTACTTGTTTTCCAAGCTGGTGGTCAAACGCTTGGCTATCACACATATAAAAAAAAGGTGAAAAGGTGAGATGCTGGTGTCCAGTTGAGATTGATCTCGTAATACCTGAGGCGATTGCCATCCTGTGCCCTGTATGCTTAGTATCCATGTAAGTTTTCAGCTATTCAAACATGAAATGAATCTTGGGTTTATATTTATTGGAAAAGGGCAAGATTACATTAAATCAATAAGGCGCGTTGGTATAATTAAGTACCTTGCCTACTCACAGTCACACTGTATAAAGGATCCAGATGTAATATTATGTTAGTTTATAAGTTAGTTGTATATTTGTTTTTTTTTCACTTTCATTCGTTTTTCATAACTAATGGCAATCAAATAGTATTTCATAGTCATTGCCTTATTAAAAAGCGTTAGTGTTTTTATTACAGCACGATACACCAGTTGGTTCAAGCATTATAACGTTTTGTCTGTAAAGGGTCCACATTGGCTAGTAAAAAAAATTATTATTGAACAAAAAAAAAAAAGAGATTTTAATTATTTTTTCCGTCAATAAATTTGGTTTGTTTCCCAGAAAAAAAAAGATCAACGCGTTTCATGGTACCGCATAAGCGTATTTTGTGCGCATTAACGTTTGGTTCATACCACAGCGCCAGTTCTGCTTACCAAAATTGGCACTTCAGATCTCTGGCTTCTTCGTTCGAGTAAGCTACAAAATACATACCGTGTATACGTGTAAGTATTTCCTAAAAAGCTGTTACTATGACATTACAAATAGACACTTCAATGTATTTAAATAGATACCGTAAGGCCCCGGATATTACTTTCGACGTTCTATTATTGTAATCGCAAGAGAATCACTCATTATTACTTATCACAGATAAATAAACGAAGCCGTTCTAGCCACCACGGTGATCCATCAAGTCGAGGCAGGCCCAGAGCGGATCGCTGGATCTTTGAATTTTTCTGATACTAAAGTTTGACTGACAGTTTCATATTGTATAACGATTGTGTGGCTTCAGGCGGTATGTTTGAAACACTTTAGCCTTCCCTTAATGGGTAAAAAAAAATGTTTGGCTTCCCACTCGACGGCTCGGCTCCAGCAGTCACTTAACGTGGTTTTCCACGTTTACTGTGCAACTGGCCCACGTTTGGGATCGTGATTCATTGACATTTCTATCGCAAATTTAACGGTGAGAGTTTATTACAAAAAAAAAGTTTGAAATAAATATGCAGAATATCTCCTGGCTCCTGGTTCAGACACGGAGGTCCTTCTCTCAGAGGGTATTAGCCCAGCACTTTGTACTTGTTTTGGTTCGATGTAGGACTTGCCTCAAGTCCGCTGACAGTTGTTAGTCTCGTGGGATGGGAAAGTTAAGTAGATATATGTATTTTTATTTTGAGGTTGTAGAATGTCGGTAACAGACATGACCTATCGTTACGATTACGACAGATGCAAGGCTGACAGTGACAGATTCTAAATTTTTTCAAAGCAATAATAGATAGTTTGTTAATTTTTCAAGCAAAAACTTTTTTTTGTACGACTGGGAAGCGTACATCAAAGCCTTCATCTCTCCTGTACAAGTTAGGATAAGGCCGAAGGTGGAGGCGCACCTCACCCGGAATCCTCAACAAACTGAGGAACTGGTCATCTTACCTCTAAATACCGGAACATTACAATTTAGAATTGTTGTTATGGCGACAGAATTAGGTAAGATGGTGGTAGCTAGCCAGGCGGACTTAAACAAAGTCCTTACCACCAACTAAACCATGCGCCATATATGTACTCCCCTGGGGATCGATCCCGGGACCACTGGATCTGACGTCGGTGGTCTACCGAACTATTATACTACTATTATACCGAACGGATTGAGCTAACATTTTGCACATGTATCGTTTAGGAACAGAAATAGCATAAGGCTATCTTTTAAAGAGACACGCAGGCGAAGTTGCGAGCAAAAGCGTCCCAAATAAAAGTTAACTCTATTTAATTATTTCACGTGTTCGTTGACATTACTACTGCAGAGTGGTAACGTGTTTCCGCTGAAAAGTTGGTCAACCACTCTGTGGACGATAATAATTAATGACTATCGACGTCTAGTACCTACCTACCTATGTACCTGTAGTAGTACCCTGTCGGGAGCGCGTGGAGAATCCAAATAAGTTGCAAGGATACGCGCAATCCACTGCGATCTCGTTATTTTGTTATTGTACGACGAGGAAGCGCTTGGCCTTCATCTCACGTGGTAACAAGTTGAGATAAGGCCGAAGGTGGAGGCGCACTTCACCCGGAATCCTCAACAAACTGAGGAACTGGCTATCTTACCTCTAAATGCCGGAACGCAATCATTTTGAATTGTTTTTATGGCGACTCACTCAGGTCAGATGGTGGTAGCTAGTCAGGTGGCCACAAAGTCCTACCACCAATCTAACAAAACACAATATTGTACCCCCGGGGGATCGAACCCGGGACTCCTGGATCTGATATCGGTGGACAAACCTAGACCACAGAGGCAATTAAACACACTAAATAATCTCAATATTGTTTTGTATTACATTCTCAAACACACGGTTTTTTTTTCGGATCGGAGACAATACTTTTTGTCGGATTCGTGTTACAATCCGACAAAAAGTATTCCGAATTCGATCCGTCTGATTTTTTTTAGAGTGACTCTACCATAGGTACCGACAGGTCATATGAAAGGAACATATCTGTCCAAAGTCAGAACCAATTATTTACTGCCTCTGTGGTCTAGTGGTTCGACCACCGGTGTCAGATCTAAGATAGCCAGTTCCTTAGGCTCCGTTGGAATGAAGGCCAAGCGCTCACCCATCGTAAAATAGTAAACCTACCAGCACACCGCCCATCCAGGATGGTGATGAGCCTCCATGGTTGCTCATAGGACTGCTTACTTATGACCATGAATTATACCTAAGCTGTAAAGCACCCAAACACAGAACAAAAATTCACAATATTCATCACACAAATGTTTGTACCGGGTGGGAATCGAACTCACGAAATATCAGAAGGAATCTACTGTAAACGGAGTTGTGATGCCCAGGCCATACGTAATTATTATTACTATGTATCTCAATCACGGTATTAAATAATTAAAAAAGAAAACCGTTTTATAATAAATCGGTATAAAATACTCGCTGTGTTGTCAGATAAGCCCTGTGATACTACATAAATGTTATCTGAAGGCAACTTATCACGGTGCAAAAAATAATTAACGGACACTTCCTTCGGTCGTACACAAAAAAAGTACAATGGCGGCCTGGCCTCATCGCTAAAAGCTAAAATTAACTCACAGTACATCATGTAAACGCGTTTTCGTCGGTTAGCGCTAAACTAAACTTAAATATTATACTGGATATTTTCCTTTAGGATCAGAAAGTTGAATTCCCAAAATGTTGAGTCTGCAAAAAGTTGAATTCGCAGCATGTTGAATCCTAAAATGTTGAATCCTAAAATGTTGAATTTGCAAAAAGTTGAATTCCTAAAATGTTGAGTTTGCAAAAAGTTGAATTACACAGCGCTAAATATTTTTCGTAGCACTCGTAGCACTGCTACGCCGTAGCATTGGGGCTGTTTAATTTAATTCGGATATAATTATAACGAGTTCCTTTGCTTTTTCGGTAATTGATAGCTTGTCATTTATAAGTCCATAGTCGTGGTATACGGCAGACGAGTGCATCCACATTATATGTATACATAATACTATGTAATTGTTTTAGGGTTCCGTGCCTCAAAACATGAAAACGGAACCCTTATAGAATCACTTTGTTGTCCGTCTGTCTGTCTGTCAAGACCCTTTTTCTCAGGAACGCGTGGAGGTATCAAGTTGAAATTCATATCAAATACTTAAGTCTACTGTCCCTTCGATCTGTGAAAAAATCAATCTTCTAAGCCAACGCGATCAAATTATACGGCCGTTTATGCCGCAAATTTTCGACACTCGCAAAGGAATCAAAACCTACAGGGTACTCCTGTGAACTCAAAATCTTGAAATTTGGTACGAAGCAACATCTTAAATAACTTTAAATAAAAATTGCGAAAAGCTTTTCTTTTTTTTTTAACATTTTTAGTAATTTTAAACTTACTACCCCTTTCCTCATAAACGTGTAGTGGTAGTATTGTAGTATTATATTAAAATTCATATCCAATACATATATATAGTCTGTAATACCAGTAAGCTGTCAAAATCAAATTTATATGACAGTGCAATAAAAAAAACAACAATTTAAGCTGCATATTTTGAAACTCGCAAGGGAATCAAAACCCAAAGGATATTTCCAGTCGACCTTGAATCTTGTAATTTGGCATAAATAAAGTTTTATAGCAGACTTACAGAAACAAATCCGAATTTTTTTTTTGTTACATCACATAATACATTATTTTTAAATAATAAGAAACGATAAATTTATGCTCCTCCAGCTTTCCACATTGCAATATTATGGATTTAATTTAGCAATAATAATACCGTAACTTTTACTTATATACGAGCGAGCTTTGTCAGAAGTCACTGGTTCTCCCGAGTACTGACAGAGCACAGTAAACTGTTTGGCGTCGGACTTCGGGTGGTCGCTAGCTTTACAGGTCCTACCACGAGTGTGATCACTCAGCCGTCACCGCTAGTTAACGACAGCAATCCCGTTGCCCGGGTTAGTCAACCCCAAAGGAGGTAGATCACACCTTTTTTTTTTGTACGACGGGGAAACGCTTGGCCTTCAGCGCACCAGGTTACAAGTTAAGATAAGGCCGAAGGTGGAGGCGCACTTCACCCGGAATCCTCAACAAACTGAGGAACTGGCTGTTTTACCTCTAAATGCCGGAACACAATAATCTTAGAATTGTTGTGATGGCGACGGAATTAGGTAAGATGGTGGTAGCTAGCCAGGCGGACTTATCTAAGTCCTAGCCAACTAAACCAAGCACAATATTGTACTCCCCCTGGGCATCAAACTCGGGACCTCTGGATCTGAATTGGTGGGTTGAACCACTAGATCACAGAGGCGTTTAACCACCTCAAATTATTTTTATTTTTATTTTACCGCATCTATACATTTAATGTAATATGAACAAATTACACTATTGACAGCAAAGCAGGCTAATTGTAACAAATAATTAGTAATAGTTTGTTTCAATTTAGTGCAGTGTGCGCATACAATAAATCATTTTATATCTATCTAAGTATTTGAAAGAACGATCATCGTAAATTCTAGTCACAAAGCGAGTAGAATGAATACAGTAGAGCTTAGGCATACAACAAAGTATTTTCTATCTACTAAGTATTTATAAAAACGATCATCGTAAATTCTAGTCACAAAGCGAAATTAATATAGGAAAGCTTAAATAGGATAAGCTATGTAGCCGTCAGTAGCCCGCCCGGAACTTACTTTAAAGTGTAAGCCTCTGAATAATTTCCATTAATCTACCTTTCCGGTGTATAATAGGTCATTATTTCGTATAGAATACTTAATGGCTGAATTTACTGTTGCTTTGTTTTACAAAGGATTTTACACAATGTAATTGCGGTTTTGACGTATATTATAAGAGCCCGGAGCTCATAGAGGTTGATTGACTAGACAACGTGGGACTTGGCTCTGTTTGCCTTACTCAAATAAGAAATAGCCTAGTGAAAGCCATACAAAATAATATAATGTATTACCCACCGCGCACCTCCTGAGCCCACCTGGGTGAACCGTGGAAATATTTATAAATACCTCAGATATATGAATAAATGTAAAAATAACAAGCCTCATAGCTCAGTTGGTAGTAACTCTGCCTTCTGCGCTGTACGTTGTGGGTTCGATTCCCACCCAGGACAAACATTTGTGTGATGAATATAGATGTTTGTTCTGTGTTTGGGTGTTGTATTGTATGATAATTGTATTTAAAAAAAATGTATTTAAGTATTCTATCCGTAATCTAAATTTCACACAGCGCCATCTAGCCCCAAACTAAACATAGCTTGTAAGATGAAACATCAAACGCCGTTAACTTTATATTGGTGACGGTACACTTCAGATATTTGGTGATGGCTATTATAATATCTATGGATGTTTAGTATCTTTATGGCATTGTAAAATATTTGCAATTGTCTCGACATACTTTTTACTGTACGACGCAGAAGAGTATACCCTTCATACCTCCTGATGTCAAGTTATGATAAGGTACTGTGGAATCGCAATTCACCTGGTATCCTCAACAGTCTAAGGAACTGGCTATCTTACCTCTAAATGCCGGAACACAACAATTTATAATTGTTTATATGGTGACAGACTTAAGGAGGATAGTGATAGCTAGCCAGGCGGATATAAACAAAAGTCCTACCACCAACCAAATGATATTACTATATCAAAAGGATATAACAAGGTTTTTTCGCATTATCCTATCCAAATAATATAGTTATCCTATTAATGTTTCACTAGTTTTATAACTACTGGATACTATTAACAAGCCTCATAGCTCAGTTGGTAGTAACTCTGCCTTCTGCGCTGTAGGCTGTGGGTTCGATTCCCACCCAGGACAAACATTTGTGTGATGAATATAGATGTTTGTTCTGTGTTTGGATGTTGTATCATATAGTACGTATGTATTTACAAAAAGTATTTAAGTATTCTATCCGTAATCTAGTTCCCATATTACAAGCTATGCTTAGTTTGGGGCTAGATGGCGCTTTGTAAAATTAATGTCCTGTAATGTCCTGTAATATTTATATTTATATATATACTATGTGCTTTAATGCCCTGTTTTTAACAGACTTCTAAAAAGGAGGTTCTTAATTCGGTTGCATTTTTTTATTATCTTACGATAAGGAGACCCGGTGGTTTGGCTTAGCAAGTCGGCACCAACTTAAAAGTCATATACATTTATTATACGTTTTGGAGATAGCGAAGAGTTGTTATGACAAGACGATTCATAAAAAATCCAGCTCTATCATTAGTCAACTATTAATAATAATATAAGCTTTTATTTTTTCCATAACACTATTTAACTAACATAACATAACTAACTAAAATATAATAAAAACACAACATTAACAATTATTTACAAATAAAGATTATCTTAGTCAACTATTAGGTAGTATTATTTATACATTATCATACCTACAGATAGTCCATTAATAAATAACACTTACGAAAATAATTTATCTTTTATTTTAGAACCTATGTAAGCCTACTTATAAAAGTAAATGTTTTTTATTATTATTTTGTTAGATCGGTTAGAGAGATATATCTAGTCGTTTAACGGTCTGTGGACATCCCCGCCCGGTTCGAAACCAGCCGCAACTTTACCAGCCGGAACTTTCTGGGACAGGCAACAGATTGGGGGAGAAATGTAAGCAGAAGGTTATTTTCAGACAGTAATTCCTCATGGCTCCGTTACGGAATATTTTGGCGGCGAGAAATGATAAGGCACGCTTCCGTTCATAGTATAGCCTTGCGGTATTGGAAGAGGAAGTATTTATGGATAGTGATAGTGTAGACTCATACATGCAAAACCGCCTCTGTGTCTCTAGTGGTTAAATCCACTGGACCCAGAGTTCTTTCTGTTAGGGCCTTTGACATTCTTATTTTACGTCTATATCGTTTTTTTTATACTTTGTGTGTGCATATTTTTTGTTATCAAGCTTTTGAAAAAGTCTATGAAATAATTAGAAGAACTTTTACTTTTAGATGCAAAGAGCTAATATTAAGCAGGTACGTTTTTCGGAGATCTGAATTATAATATCGTGTCTACGTACGATTTCGGCTCCCAGCAGCCATTAACAGGGCCAATTAAAACTAGTTTCTTGTATTTTTCTCTCATATATTTTGTAGGATAAAATCGCACAACTGAAACAATTTAGATTTTCGGTCTCCAGTAAAAACGTAGATTGTTACAATAATAATATTGTATACAGGGTCCAAGAAAAACATGAAGTGTTTCGGGGTATAATATTGTTTGCGAAATACAATTTTGATGGCATATTTCTAGAATCGATAAATATTTATTATTTCACTGGCTGGTTGTTTGATCGTTTTAAAAACAAAGAATATGTTATGTCCATGTCCGACAGTAAAAACTGCTGCGAAAGGTTATTTGGTAGCAGATTTTTTTATGTTCCTCAAATATAAAAAAAAATTAAAGGACACCAATTTTACACAGAGCCATTATCCCCAAACTAAGCAAAGATTACGGATATAATATTGAAATACTTTTTTCAAAATACATTCTTATAGTTGAGTATTTGTGTGATTGTACAATTAATGAACAATAAAACATGGGTTGGAATTACCCTTTACCAAACTGGATCTTCATTCAAAAAGGTTATAAACTAATAAAAAATCAAAGGATTTCGCACCATCATGCGCCCGAATAAGTCTTACCTAAAACTCTACCAAATAATAATTTGCTATAAATTAATGTAACAAGGTATTATAATAATAGTTTTGGATCCACCAATAAGTAATTCGTTTTTGGTTGGTGGTAGGACTTTGTTAAAAAAAAAACCAAAAAGGAAAATACAACGAATTTGAGCCATATAAATATAAGCCCAGGGGCTTAACCACAACGTCTTATAGTATTATCGTTTTGATCTTACATTAATTTTGTCTCGTTTTTTCTACACTGGATAGATAGTGAAAAAGTATTGTCATATCAAAACAAGAATGCTATAAGAGGTCGTGTAACCTCTCTGAACTGTAAATAGCGTAGAAAACGTATGTGAATGCTTTCAATCATTATCATTTCCACACTCACACACACCATAGCCAATGGTATTCTTTAATATTTATATTTAAAGTTATTTTTGTACCGTATTAAAATTTTTGCTTTTCTTTTCAATTTATTCATATTTTCTATAACTTGCAATTAATCGGTTTATTTTAATTTTATTTTTTTAACCCGCTTCTATCTCTTGTGGCTATGCTCGACTAATATCGAAGCTCGAGCTTTTTATTTGGGGTAGTCTGAAAACCAGCCCTGCGTAGACCTTAACTTACACAGAATAGTGCTGATGGCTACCCCCTATGCTTGTTGTATGTTCTTTGTATGTATTAAGCAATTACTTATTTTGTATTGTATTGTAATCATATTTTCAATAAACATTTCCATTTAGCCTTTTGGGGTGGAGACCTTGGGTCTGTGGGGAGCCGGTGCCCTCCGGGTTTTCAAAAATCTTGCGGGGCTTTTGATTGAGGCGACAAGTGACCCAATGGCTTGCTCTTATTTAGGCCACCAAATTAGCTTAGGTGTTCAGCGTGGCAATGCAGCCAGTGTCTTGGGCACGCTTCCGTCTGGTACTGGTCTGGAACAGTTGAGTTACCTATAGGCCGTTTGTAACGGTCTTTAGGTAATCTGACTGATTCATTTGTACATAGTTAGTTTAATTGTACATTTTATTGAATAATGTATGTATATTTCATTTGTCTATTTAGCATTAAATTTCTAAAATAGTAGTAGCTATTTTACTAGGGGTTGGTAAACTCCTTGTGACTTTTCTCTGGATGTTGTAATGTAGTGGAATGGGAGGTTTAATTCGGGCCGCAAAAATAAGCCCTATTCTTGCTGTAAATATGCTATTTAGAGTTCTTGTGGTCCACGTATCCGGATGTATATTTAGCTTGTCAAATCAATTAGTTCCCTTTTCTATCGATCCACACAAATTTAGTGAAGCACCAAGCAACACACAATCAAAGAAAGTAAATGACTGAAAACTCATTATTTAACACGTTACAAATGCAACTGGATAGCAACAAAAATGAGGCAACCTTATGGCTTAGAAGCGATTTCTTCCATTGACTTTAGATGGAAAGGATTTTGAAGGTTAGAACATTTAAAACAGTGTAAGCACCACACTACCCTGAAATCCCGCATTCATATTTTTATTAACGTCTTATGTTTATTTACGTACGGCTACGCATATATTAAAAAGGCATCGCCAGTGATCATGAGCCGCACCTGTCCATCAATTCCACGCGACTGCCGGTCCCGACACAACCCAGGCGAGGTCGCGGCCAATTCGTCTGCTGAGCGTGGTGTTTATGGCCAATGTTATTACGCAGTACAAGAGCACACCCATTTCATTTTTTTAAACTCTGATACTGAATATTATTAGGTGCAGCGCTACAGGATGCTAGGTCATTTAGCTACCTACTGAATTCATGCAAGCGTGATAGCACCTAGCCTGGTAACATTCTACCTAGCACCCTATCTAGCATCCTAGTTAGCAAGAAATCATAGCTAAGAATACGAACGCAGAAAAAAAAATAAGAAACAACTGTAGGTGTTTCTGTAGGTGTTTGTACATGTTCACATCATATTGATACTCACTTGATAACAGGTTCTGGTGAGCCACCCGAGCTGGAGCAGGTGAGGTTCAGCTCCCGGCCTTCGTAGGCCTGCGCATGGGTCCCGGGAGCCAGCGCCGGCGGCCGCGGCTGCGTCAGCACCGTGAGGGCATGCCCCTGCGCGTGCAGGTTCCTCCCCGTGCCTCCAGCCTTGATCCGGCACTCGAACCTCCCGTTGTCCCGTTCGTATGACACGTTCGCTACCATCAGGTCGAAACGCCCTTCCGATGGCTTGTATATGACCCTGGAAATGAGGTGGATTAGGGTCTGCGAAGTCTTTACAGCGCACAAATTTCCACCGCCTAGGTTTGCTGGTTTGTCCACCGGTGACACAGGGTCCCGGGTTCGATCACCAGGAGAGGGTACATATTTGTGCTTGGTTTTTATCCCTACCATCATCTTACTTAAGAGTCTATGAAACGTGAAATGGCTTAGCTTCAGCGATCATATCTTCCACAATACTGTAGTATTTACTTTGAAATTAATATATGTTATAGTTCAGGATTTATGCTAAAACTATTTTCGAAAAACTAGTGTTTCGAAAATACGATTATTTAAAATTTTCTCGATATATTTTTTTTCCAAAGTTGACTCCAATTTGTACCAAAAATGTTCGCCATTCAATAAATACGCCAAATTAGGCCTTGACACTTTGTACAGTAAATAAACACAGCATACAACAGACGGTCTGTGTTTTGATTTAAAAAAATATTTTTTACCGGAAAAAAATAAAACGTAGAAATTCGCGCGTAGTTCTGTCATCTGGTGGTCATTAGAACCGTGGTTGAGCGCACAGCAATGTCACCTTTATTATAACTACATCTTAGTTCGCAACTAGAGTGAAGTTGCGTTGAGTTGCTAATCTGAGGTAGTAGGCGGGTAGTAGTAGGTAGGTATAGGCGGTATAGGCCGTTAAGTCTGTCGCCATAACTCAATAAGTAAATAAAAGCAAATTTTGAAAGGTAGGGCATAGTAAGATTTCCTCCCCTCTATTTGAGCAGCTTGTCTGGGGAAATACCTACTGCGATACCTTACAGAATATCGCAGCCAAATATCACTAATATCTATTGTATGTATATGCTGTCTTGCGGTGAGTAAGATCTCAACTGTTTTTTGATATTCATTGACAGTTTTTTAAATTCCGAAACAAAAAAAATGTCTGAGATTACACTAAAACTTTTTTATTAATTGTTTGAGCCTTTTTGTATCACAGAGTCTATTATTGAAGAATTTGACTATACACGGTACAAGAAAATAAAATCCAAAACAAGTGACTATACTGGTTTCTTTACATTGTCATATGTTATGTATTGAATTTGTATGAAGCCGTGTTGCTGTCTGCAGTCGGCTCCAAATATGTACCACTATGCGGGGGGGAAACGCGCGAGTAATGCTTCTACTGTCGCAAGGGTCCATTAGTCCATGCTGTTTGCCACCTGGTATCAAAAAATGCTTACTGATAGTTGGTCTCCAGTGGAATGTTGCCAATAGCCACGTTGTCGTGTCCGCTGGCTGTGCTGCGGACCCAGTAGTAGGTGAGGGGGTCCCCGTTCGTAGGCTCCACTGAGAAGCGACATTGCATCGTCACATCGTCCCCTTCTCTCGCATCGTGCTGTTCATCATCAGCTCGTGACAAGCTCACTGCAAACAAAAATAAACCTAATCAGTAGCTGCAAAGAGTTTATAAACATAGTTTTACCACCTCTGTGGTCTAGTGGTTCGTTCCTGGTGTCAGATCCAGAGGTTCGATCCCCAGGTATTATATTTTGCTTGATTTGGTTGATGATAGGACTTTGTTTAAGTCTGCCTGGCTAGCTACCACCATCTTACCTAATTCTGTCGCCATACCAACAATTATTAAATTATTTTTTGTATTTCAAGTGATTGAAATTTGAAACACTTGGTCACAACATTACAAAAAAGGAAAAGATGCGGGTTCGAGTCCCGTCGCGGGTTGTGAATTTTTGTGTCATGATAATATTTGTAGGTAAAACCTTATGGTTGGTAACGTAACTGGAGAAAACGAACGCACTTCTATCAAAAAACAAAACATAGGTATCGTAAGTATTTTAATTACCTTGTTAGCTGAATGTATTATTTGTTAACTTCAAAGGGATATCAACCAAAAAATAATTATTATTATAATTAGGTACGCCACCGGCTATATGTTATAAGGAAAATAAAGGTTCCTAATGGAACTGTGGAACATACAATAATATGTTCCGCTCTGCTAACGTAAGGATAGCAACATCTTACTTAATTAGGGGAAAAGTATTTACAAATAATGTTTTTAGAACACTGTCCCGCTGTTGCTCAAGGCCGTATATATACAATAAAAGAGTTATCTTGACCGTTCGAAACCTTAGGAAATCGACTGCTTCCCTTGTGCAAAGTATGTTATTGTTTTTAATATAAAAATAATATACTTATTATTTACGTTTTAAAAACTAAAAAGAAAACCGACTTCAATGAAGAATATGATACAATTTCGTTTACCTGGATGACGTATTTCTTCTAATTATTTTGATGACAGATGGACGGACAGACAGTCAGACGCATGATCCTATATAGGGTCCGTTTTTTCCTTACTTTTGAGGTAATACACCCTACAAATAACCGAATCACTTCAAGTGTGCCTATAATATTTAAAGAGTTCCCTCGATTTCTCCAGGGTCCCATCATCAGATCCTGATCTGATGACAATGGGAACACCTGTGAAGTACCAATACCCTTTCAAACAAAAAAAAAATCCAAATTGGTCCAGGCGTCCTCGAGTAATCGGGGAACATACATAAAAAAAACCGACGAATTGAGATCCTCGCACTTTTTTTTGAAGTCTGTTAAAAATGTCATTATATCATCCCCTGTATATGACAGACAAGCGCTTTGCCTTCATCTTATCTGGTTTCAGGTTGTGATAAGGCCGAAGGTGGAAGCGCACTTCATCCGGAATCCTCAATAAACTGAGGAGGAGCTGGCTATCTTACTTCTATATGCCGGAACACAACAGTTTAGAATTGTTGTTATGGCGACAGAACTAAGTAAGATGGTGGTAGCTAGCTAGCCAGGATAAACTCCTACCACCAACCAATCCAAGCATAATGTTGTAATTTATGGGGATCCAACCAGGGACCTCTGTATCTGACACCGGTGGCGGTGCGCGAATCACTAGGCCACAGAGGCGGGTAAAATACCATACGCACTACATACCTAGGTGACTAAATGATGGTTGTTTATAGATAAAATGGCGGCGTATAAAACCAAAGTAGAGTACATAGCTGCTATGGAGCTAACGACTACTGTTTTACAAGACTAGCTAGACTAGGGCTAGCTTCCATCTCTTTCACTCCTCAAGCATCCTCCATTGCCTCGCTCTGACGTCATTTAGGTACCTACCTGTACTTCAATAGGGTTGGTGAAATATATCAGGGACAGTAAAACCGTATATTACAAAAATATGTGTTTATAAATAATATAATGGGGGTCTAATAAGGCTCTAGGTAAGGGAAGAGGGTTTCCAACAGTATCTAGTTAATATTAAGGGTGATCAAACCAGCGTAAAATTCATCATCAGTTTATTAAAAAAAACCTATATCGTTTTTTTTAATCAAAATAAAATATTTTGTCTGGCGAGTTTATTTGCGATGGGCGAGCTCTTGCCCTCAAGGCTTGCCTGGGCAAGGCTGAGGTCTATGATTTTTATTATAACCTTAGTAAGTCAGTACCATAAAATTTGCAGCTTTACACATAAAAAATCTATATCTGGCTTTAGGTTTTATTTTAAACCGACTGCCTTCATTTTCAAAATGTTTTTTTTTGCTTAGTTTTTATATCTGGTAGATTATGTGATTTTGGTATCCAAGTGTGTTACACCAGGCAATATACAAAATATACAAATATACAATATACAAAAGCAATTAAAAAATTTACCAGTGGTGTATAAAATAGGCTTCATAGTGAAAATGATTAAATGTAAACATATTAGGTATATGCAGGCAACGTACGTAAGTCCTAAACATTTTGTTAGTTGCTTCGTTGTAAGTAAAAGTTTTTGGCACTTTAACTTAATATACACGTCGTTTTAGTTACAAAATCACGCGCGTATTTACATTGGATTGTATTTTCTCCTTTTTTTAAATTTTATGATCCAGTTTTTTATTTCAAGTATTTTCATTAATTCATTTCATTCATGTTCTATCGAAAACATAACATCGAAGCAAGATTATACATATTACAATAGTATTTTTTCTACTTATTTAACCAAAAACTACTCAATAGTATTAGTAATATTTCATTCATTATACATTCATCAATTTGAAAATGTGGTTAAAACACAGATTTATTAAATAAAAAGTACAATTAAACTAAATATGTACAAAGGAATCAGTCAGATTACCTAAGGACCGTTACCTAAGGCTGCATTGCCACGCTGAATAGCTATGCTTATTTTCTTCCCTAAATAAGAGCCAGCCCTTGGACCACGTGTCGCTTCAATCAAAAGCACCAAAAGCACCAGATTTAAAAAAAAACTATCGAGTAACATGTTTTACACATTTTTTTGAAAACTCAATTCGTGAAAATAAAAACTTTATTGGTAGCTTTGACGTTAGTATTCCGATATCTGTGCTTTTAGAAACACCGAGTATTATAGGTGTTTTTAATACCTATTTTACATAGCCTCTATAAGTTATAGTTCAGAACTAACGGTTTCTGTGGTATCCGGTTAGATTCAAATGCAAAAAACATTTTTAATGAAAAAAACCCATCACCAAAAGGCGAACAATATATAAGAGATTGGTATATAAGGTATTTATTCAACAAGCCTCATAGCTCAGTTGGTAGCAACTCTACCTTCTGCGCTGTAGGCTGTGGGTTCCATTCCCACCCAGCACAAACATTTGTATGATGAATATAGATGTTTGTTCTGTGTTTGGGTGTTGTATCATATAGTACGTATTTTACAAAAAGTATTTAAGTATACGCAATCTAGTTCCCATATTACAAGGCTAGTTTGGGGCTAGATGGCGCTGTGTGAAATGAATGTCCTGTAAGATTTATTTATTATTCCTTGATATGTTATTGTGTTGTTGTTGCAACCCTAGCCAGTGCAATGGAGGACGCAACGCAACGGCATCGGCGCGGGCGCAGGGTCAATGACACGAGGTCGCGTGCGAGCCTTCTGAGTGGCTACCTGTGCCCACAACACTGCTCCGAGGCCCACACTGACAGCCTGCGTTGTACTCATATTGTAAGATTGTTCCTTATAAAATAAGGACCGCGTGATATACGCACGAATTCTTGCAAATTTATATATTATCATATTCAATAATATTATATATAGTATATTTCTAACAATACATTTAATAAAAAGTACAATTGAACTAACTATGTACAAAGGAATCAGTCAGATTACCTAAGGACCGTTACAAACGGCTATAGGTAACTCAACTGTTCCAGACCAGAACCAGACGGAAGCGTGCTCAAGACACTGGCTGCATTGCCACGCTGAATAGCTATGCTAATATTTATAATATTATCACCTATTAAATATTGTGAATTTAGTAGTACTTAGTAGTATTTAGAAAGTACTTATACATTACAATATTTACAAGTACACAAAACGTGATAAACTAAAATAAAATTCATATAAATTAACATTAACTTACTAAAGGATTACAAGTAAAATTTATTATTTTTTCTTTTCTTTATTGAACGAAGGCGGGAAAAGATGGCATTCAACGCACTTGATAAAAGTTTGATGAAATGTTTAGGTCAAAGTTAAAAATATTTTTGGACCAAGTACATCTTTTCAATGTTTTTTTCCTCTTTTGCCCAACTTGCCTGAGGAAGTTTTCTCTTATAAAAAAAGCTGCCCTTAGGAGCCCAAAGATTAAGCTCCCTGTATTCCTAGCATTATAATAAGAGATTTCGCGAATTTCAAATGAGAACACTTACTTTGAAGCAGAATTTACTGTGAACTTGATCGCCTTGATTCCATTTATATTGGCAAGTGAGTACCGGGAACCCGCTTTATTCATCATAGAGCCAACTGAGATACCCATTTAGGATTTAATAATAGAGCTACATGTTTAAGGGAAGTACTACCAACGTACCTATTTCGGCCGCCAAGCAGCATTGCTGTGTTCCGGTTTGAAGGGTATAGCTACCGGTGAAATTACCGTTATGCCTGAGGTTGACGGGCGCAATGCAGTGCCGCATTGGTCATATTCTTTGTGGAAGTTTGACCTTCGCAGTAAGGCTAAGGATAGGCAAGAGATGTACTTCAGGTGGGCTGCCTGCTTAGTCCGTCTCCAAGATATAAAAAAAAAACATTATATAAGTGAAGTAGTTGGGTTACCTCAGGACCGTTACAAACGGTCTATTGTTAACTCAACTGTTCCAGACCAGAACCAGACGAAAGCGTGCCCAAGATAATGTCTGCATTGCCACGCTGAATAGCTATGCTAATTCGCTGACCGAAATGAGAGGCAGCTCTTGGGTCACGTGTCGCCTCAAACATAAGCCCCACAAGCTTTAATTATAATAAGTGTACTTAATTTTTGACAGTATAAAAAGCCAAAGGTGACAGTATAAAAAGCCAAAGGACTGGCTGTCTGTGAGCTTGCTGTGTATCATGAACCGTCATAGGGAAACATAAAACAGTATAATTTTTCACAAAGTGAGTATAACAATGTATTATTACAGCCGCTATAATAATATAAATAAAAAAACATGGGGGCTCTGCAGAAACATGAATATTGGCTTTGAAATGAGGGTCGTAACCTTGGCCGGTTGTCTTTTAAATTCAATGTTGTCGTCTAACACCGCAATAGTAACTGACTGCCTCAAATATGCAAACAACGAAAGTCGGCCTTATACGACCCTATAGTCTATTTAGAACAATGTGTGCCCAAACGTAATTTTCAGCACATTGCGATCACTTGTATGGAAATTTCAAAATGTAGTCCTACGTCTAAGAAGGCATCTCGCTACTAAATCAACTAGATCTTCTTCTAGAAGCATCTCCTGCCAACTGAGCTGAGAAGCCTATTTCAAATAGGCAGGCACGTGAGGCTAAAATATACATCTACCCATAGACAAAGTCTTAGATGTCGTTAAAATAAATAAATAAATAGACTCACGACTTTTCCCCTTCGAAGATTCATGTCGTTAGAGGCGACTAAGGGATTACACCAGATAAATAGATGCAAGGGCATATAAATAAATGAATGAATTAATGAATAAATAAATAAAAAAAAAATATCAATGATTCGTTAATAAGATAATTGAATAATACAGGATATTAATGACATCATACAAACTAAGTTTTGTAAAACTAAGGCTCAACATTTACAATAAATCGTCAATTTCGAATCGATCAAAATCGAATTCTTGTATGCCATTTGCTTTTTCCGATTATAATTTTGCGAAGCTATCTGATACTATCTAAATATCTATAGTGTAGAGCCGATGCTCTTCGGGTTTGAAAAAATCTTGCGGGGCTTTTAAGGTGATGCGTGACCCAAGGGCGGCCTATTATTTAGGCCAGCGAATTAGCATAGCTATCCAGCGTGGCAATGCAGCCAGTCTTGAGCAAGCTTCCGTCTGGTACAGGGACGCTACCGCCGACGGCGAAGCCGATCTCCATTGGCTTAAAATTAGTTTCATGAGAAATAGAAACGATTTTTACCGTCAAATGTACTGAACGGATAGGTTTCATAACATGTGTACACTTTTGAGATGGGAAACGCCATTTTGGATATGACACATACCCGGTAGTAAAAATCGTTTCTAGTTCTGATGAAGCTAATTTTAAGCCAATGGAGATCGGCTTCGCCGTCGGCGGTAGCGTCCCTGGTCTGGAACAGTTGAGTTAATACGGTTTGTAACGGTAATAAGGTAACTACTGTTCCAGACTGCTTCCCTTGAAAACAGTAAGTTTAATTGTATTTTTTTATGAATACATATGAACTTATAAGTATATAATAAGTTATTGTCTAATATAGGGGCCATACAAAAACCTTTTATCCACATATTTTGGTTGGTCAATGACCATCCCCGTCTACAAGAAATTATATACAATTATATGCGTGCTTTTTGCTGCAGTGAACTTTTCAAGCTGTGATGATAATGATAGAAAGAGTCTGGTTTCGTCGGACCAACCAAAAGGCCACGAGTAATTAAATGTTTTTTTAAACAACACAGACATCATAAAAGTGCAATAAATCTGTGTGTATAATTAATTCGGTAGAAGAATTGAGGAGGAAAATAAATTTAAGTAAACAATTTAAACCGTACTAACAGAGTAATCTCGAGTATTTTAATACAGATTTTATTCCTTTTACAGCTTACAGAGAAAATTCAATTTATATAAATACCAATTTGGAGCGGAATGGACCTTCAACGTTTTAACGAACAAAACGCATTTTTATACTTCCCGGCGTATATGTAGCGACTTGGCCTCAAGACTGTACATTGATGGTACAATTGGCACCGATTTGTCCCAGTTGTACCATGTTAAATAAAACTGGGAAAACCGCCCAGGCTTACTCGCATTTTGGATGACATAAAATAAGAATTCTAATATGTATTTTAATAATATAAAATAAAATAATAATACATAATAGTCATTTGACCAAAAGGGTTATGAATTTGAGCGTGGATGGACATGCGAGCAAGGGAAGGCCGAAAAAGAGATGGATGGATTGTTTGCAGACGCAGAGTTGACGGTTGATAGGAGTGAGTGGAAGTGGAACATGTTGTGCCGACCCCACCTAGCGTGGGATAAGGGCAGGAGAATGATGACATGTCTATCCTCAAACTTAAATAAATAACACTTTTCTTAGGAGTATTCAACGAAGCATGATGACCGACGATATCGCCAACAACGCCAGCCGCTAGATTAGACTTGGCTCAAGACAGTTCGGCGGTAGGTACATGCATCATAGAGAGGCCTTTGCCCAGCAGTAGAGGAGTCAGGCTGTAGATGATAATGATGGTAACGATTGCTTTCTGTGTGGACTTCTGGGTCGAGAGCCGTACGCAAGTTTGTAACACACGGAAAGTTTGCGGATCGGAAACACAATTTTTGTCGGATTCGACTTAGATATCCGATAGATTTCAACGCTATTCTCATACCATTTTTGCAAATCTGTTGTGGAAAGTTTCTAGATTACAGATTCCCGGAATCTCCATCGGAAGCTTCCGAATCCGATTCGATAAGGCTTTCCGAATGTTTGAGAGAATACGGTATGCCGTATGCCTGTTTGCCACCTTAGTGGTATAAATAAACCGGCCAAGTGCAAAAAACACGCACACAGGGATCCGACATTTCACACGTTTCAAAGAAAAAATCACGTTTCCTTTATTTTTGACTGTTTTTTTTTTGTGTTTTAAAATCACAACCTAAAGGAGCCCTATAAACGAGAAAAGGCGCCGCGGCAGACCGAGGAAAGATGGCGTGAAGAGCTATTTTGACAAAGCGTGGTTTAAACGAGCTAGGGATCGTGTCAATTTGAGAATAAAAACTTTTTTATTAGAACAGCCAAGATATGGGACTCTTTGCCGTCGTCAGTCTATCCTGCTACGTATAACTTGGGTATTTTTAGGTCAAGAGTGAAAAGGTGTCTCCTAGACCATCGTGCTACATCGTCGGCCATATCCTGACATGAAATCAGGTGACATTGTACTCAAGCGATGGTCTATCATAAAAAAAATAACAAAATAAGGCAAGCCTTTCCCCAGTAGTGTGATAGATCAGGCTATTAGTAGTTATAGCGATAAAAGTTTATACAAGTATAATAGATTTCAGCTTTAGGATTTTTTTTTACACTAAAGATGTTAACTTAGTTAATAAATAATAAATAAATATTACAGAACATTTATTTCACACAGCGCCATCTAGCCCCAAACTAAGCATAGCTTGTAATATGGGAACTAGATTACGGATAGAATACCTAAATACTTTTTTTTATATACATACTTATCATACAATACAACACCCAAACCCAATATATTTTAATAACTGTTAACTTTACCTGTGTATCGCAATAAACGATTTCTGATTATGATTCTGATTCTGATCCAAACACAGAACAAACATTTATATTCATCACACAAATGTTTGTTCTGGGTGGGAATCGAATCCACAACCTACAGCGCAGAAGGCAGAGTTAGTACTACCTGAGCTATGAGGCCTGTTATGTTATGTTAGTTATGTGCCTATAATTGTTATACTCATAATCTTGTTTTCAAAATTCATTTGGTTTAGTTTGCCTTTAGGTACCCTTAATTAATCTGTACTCGCTCAGAGTATCATATTATGCAGTCTGTCATATGTCATTATTGTGGCATTAACCTTGATTTTATGTTACGCTTACTTTTAAACCGACTTCAAAAAATGGAAGAGGTTCTCAATTCGGTTGTATGTTTTTTTTTAATGTTTTTAACTATTAATAATGTTAACAATGTTGATGACTATTTAAATAAATAAATAAAAAGGAATACACACTCAAAAACTGTCCAACGACTGTACTTACTGTACCGTATTTTTTATCTTTTTTCTTGTGCGCTGGTCGCGATCCCGAATAGGCGCTAGGAGTTAGGTAGATTTGACGTTTTAAAATGATCCTACAAAAATCTTACTGAATTAACGCTAATTGATATTGATGTTTGAAACCCTATAATTATACCTACTATGTGTCGTAAAGCAATTTATTATTCACACGCCTGTCAACAAGGCAAGTAAGTAACTGCTAAAGTTGCCAATAATGGTTAAATTAAATATTAGTTAACTGTTAAAAAAATATATCGATATTTTTATTGGTTGAAAATATTAGTTAATATTATTTGTACTTGCTTGTTTTATACCTACACGATTTGGTTATTGGTTGATGTTAATGCAGTTGAATATTTTATTTTATTGATCAAATAAAAGTAACCGCTAATTTGTCTAAATGTGTATTTGTTTAAATATCACATCACTTTGTGTTGAATAAAAATATCAGATACAGCAAATCAGAAATTTAATCTCTATAGTGAGGAGTCTAAACCATACAATTGAATGAAGTCAACCTAATACATAGTTGAAAACTCTGAGAGCAGCAACGTACGAAAATGTTTCTTATTTGTAGCAGTTTAAAGTTAAAATTTCAATGCATTCAATTATGTTAGTTCTAACTCTGGCTGAAGTTGATATGATATTTTTATTTGATAATGTTAATTCTGATTATTGAATATAATGGTTGATTTTAAATATTAGTTAAATTTATTGGTTGATAGTTATATTCGTCATCTCTAACTGCACTTTGCAGAAATTTTAAAGTAAGGTCTGCTTTTCCATTCTGGTATTCCTAAGTGGAATAACTCCCCGTTCCGCCTGAATGTGTCAAAATTACTGACACTGACACATTGTGTCAGTGTCAGGCAAGTTATTTTGACACATGCTGCCGCAAATATCGACAACGAGAATAACCTATCCTACACCGACGCACATAGATTCACTATTTTGACCGCAACTAGTAAGCCTATATGGTTAGTAACAATGTACGGTAGATAGACGCACTAACTATGAAATAAAGATTTTAATCCTATCTTTGATCAAACTACGATAAAAGCAAGGTAGTTCGGTAGGTACCTGCATAAACTATACCTAAATATTTAAAGAAATCTGCACCAGTAAACTTTTAGATTACTAGTCAGGTATTCTGGTTGTCTAGGATAAGGATAATGATGCGTATGCATTCAGCAAACAAACAGAGCGTAGGGTGAGTGTACATGAATATGTCATGATGCCAGCGAACAAGCGTGATCACAGAGATTTATGAACTGTCACCATTGCCGCTTTGCCTTTTAAAATCATTTCAAACTCATAATTGCAACACACGAAATAAAGAAAAGTTAAATATCAGTACACCAAACAAGATAGGTAAGTAAACATATAAACAACAGACGACAAAAAAATTCTCTCTAAATTATTTTTGTTTATTGTTTTTGTAGCTATGACAAATTTAGACACAGAACTAATTAGCCTGCTCTTTTAAGTTGTTCCATCAACAAAATCAATACGATATTTGGTTGTACACGAAGTGCTTTGTGAAGTGCCTACCTGCTTCAATTAATATTATTTGTGAGGATGGCTCGGCCGGGTGACTAATTAAGCAAAATTGAGAATTCTGGTTATGAATAAAATTTATGAAAGGAGCAATTAGGAGGTAAGTCAGGCATAAAGTAAGAAGTAGTAGATTAGGTATCTATATCTACTAGGTACGTAACCTACTGATTTGTATCCGCCTCCTGTCGTCTAATGGTTCGCCCTACGGTGTCAGATCCAGAGGTCCCGGGTTCGATCCCAGGGGGCGTACAATATTGTGCTTGGTTTGGTTGGTGGTAGGACTTTGTTTAAGTCAACATGGCTAGTTACCACCGTCTTACCTAATTCTGTCGCCATAACAACAATTATTAAATTTTTGTGTTCCGGCATTTAGAGGTAGCCAGTCAGTTTGTTGAGCATTCCGAGTGAAGTGCGCTTCCACCTTCGGCCTTATCCAAATTATAAACACGAGGTGCCGGATCCCAAACAGCAGGTTTTCGACCCCCACTTTGCTAGGCGCTGCGATTACGACGAAGCATCTGTTGACAGCAGGTCGTAACGGGCTGGACTCCCCTTTCCTTGGGCTCTGGAAGAAGTTTCAACAAGCATCCGAGCATCGAGGACAGCCACCGAGGGGGTTTTAGTGAGTCCGACAACTCACATAACCTCATCACACCCTCAATACGGTGGGGTATCTTGTAAGAGATTCCCCCTAGAGAAAAAAAAAGGCCGAGACATCAGGTCGATTTTCATAAAAAATAATCTCGTTAGTATTATTGGGCATTACAAAAACAATGTCTTTTTCGAACATCAGCCGGAGGCTAGCAGCCGACATGTACGGAACGTGAATAAAGAAGATTTGTTCAATAAGCCTCACAGTTCAGTTAGTAGGGGTAGCCCCTGATGACTATTGAAAATGACTATTAAGTATGTAAATACTTAGGATCAATAGTCATTTTGTCAAAATTAACAAAACAACACCACTTGATCTATTGCTTCATATGTCAACAGCTCAGTAGATCAACAAATTATGAAATCGATGGATCATAAGCTCAACAGATTATTGTATCAACTATTAACTATATCATCTGTTATTATTATGTGTTTGTGTACAATAAATAGTTAAAAGCGTGTTCAATACATTTATTCTACTTTATGTATGTGATTCCTAATATCCGAGAGCAGCATAATCATATCAGATCATAACGTTCGTAGCGCGGATGCTGATGCTGAGGAATGCTCTCCCTGCCGCTGCATTCCCCCAAGATCTCCAGAGAAGACGGGGATCTCTCAAAAAAGGGGTTTTAAGATTTCTAAAAGGGTCGGCGGCGACGCAAGTGTTGCTCTTGATAGATAGATAGATAGATTTATTCACTTAAAATTTTAACATATAATTGTCAGTAGTGTTTTTAAACCTAATAAGGTTTGACTAAACACTAGGTTCTTAGTCAGTTAATAACATTATGTAACTTAAGAGCGAGTATACAACACATTTATTAATAATATGAAATATATATACATATATATATATATATATATATATATATATATACTTTTTCCATATTCGTTTTGATACTTAGATGTATGATGAGCAAAGCGTCTATAGGCATCAGTGTTTTTAGTGCGAGTTTCTACTTGCTCCATAGCTACTCGAACGCATTAGCGTTTACTACAATTTAAATGAATGATAGAGAATGAGGCACCTTTGAATATTTTTCACATTCGTGTCTGTAAAATCTAAAATATTAATGGTTGTTGTTTTCTTGCATTGTAGTCACATTATTAAGTTATCTCAATGTATTCAAATTATAATCATCAATGTTAATGATTAAGTCTTAGATGGCATTTTAGTGAAGTAACTCATAAGAGTTACTTTAACTTTTATATGTTTTACTTTAGTAAGGGCAGCTTTGAACATATGTTCAAATATATTACCACATAATATAGAATACTAAATATACAGAAGCATTCACTCTGCAACGCCTACTAATGACAGTGTTGCGGTGTTACTAATTATTTTTTTGTCTTAATTACATTCAAGCTCCTAGTTGTATGGAAAAAAAGCTGCCGCCGCCGCCGCCCTGAATTCGTTTGTTCTAAGGTGCCTCCTTCTCCCCTAACACCTATTCACTATTCACGGAGAGCAAACGAAACAAATGAACATCGATTGCAACTCGCACTAGTCACTCTGGTGCTATGGGACGTATGCTTGTTTGCTAACATACTTGTAAAAAAAGCTCGATTCTATGTCCATACACATTTAGGATTACTCGATATCATTTTTTTTTATGAAATAAATCGTTTTCGGATACCCATTGTATCAGATCAATCTCGGCTCAGCGGTGTATTGTGTGATGGGTAGTTCTTTGTAAAGAGCAGCCATGTTGCGAGAAGGTAGTTACATTCGTTCGATCCTGACGATGACAAAGGCGCTGGATTTATTTATACCTGAGAATATTGTTAAGTATATTATTGAAAAAGGTAACAATCACTAGGCGCTGACTGATTTCACGAAAATTGGCTCAGTTTATGAACCAATGGGATGTAAGGATTGAATTATGAAATAGTAGTTGTTATTGGTTACATGTACCTAACCACAATGTGTTTGAAGCTCCAAGTTTTCAATACGCGTAACTACTCACGGCTGAGAAACAATATTATACCTAAATATTACATAATACATAAATGATAAGGATAAAAAGGCTTATTTTTCCTTACATGGTCTTGCATATCTACCTCTTAATTCTAAATAACATAAATTAAACCTAATGCCTATTAAATACTTATTCCTAACTGTTTATATCTAGGTATTATGGTTATGCTATAAGTAGGACATACTAGATAGAAGATTGAAAATACTTTAAGGCGCGCTACGCAGCTAAAATCGCGGCAGAAACCATGATGAGAGTTGACAACGGCAAGCTGTAGGTGGCGCATGCGTATCGTAAATGAAACCATTTGATAATTCTTATTCTGAGATCGCTTTGCTGGTATGTGGGTAAGTAATGTGACCACATAATGGTTGTGAACCATATGACCTTTACTGGCACAGAACAAAAAACTCATTTAAATTCGTCTTCATATTTATTCTGAGTCTAGGTGTTGTCTTACCGCTGCGAGGACGTCAAGCACACGTCCGACGTCGACAAACGTCGACGAGAGATTTTTCAAATAATTCATGATTAAAATTAAATTTGAATTGGTATCCAAAAACTAGCTTACCTCTAATGTAGATCAACATGTAACCTATCATTTAAAATAAATCGTAAGTATTCATTGTAGGTATCACAATATTTCTCTTGTAAATTTTGAAACGTACCATTTTCAATAAATATTTTTATCGAGAAATTTTTCAGCTATTATGTTTTCAGCTTACCTCTAATGTAGAACCTGAAGTAATACATATATAAAAAATGGACTCGTGACTTGCTCAGAAGTACTATAATTTTCCAGTGGAAAAAGAGGAAACGTCTAATGACAGGGCCTTAAGTATTGTTTATATTTAACCGGCAATCTATTTTTATAAATATTGATTTAATTTTGTTAATAATTCACAAAACAGTTTTCAATCGCAATAGCTTTAATACAATTAACATATGGCATTTGGTTAAGATCTAGAATAACAATAATAAATAAATATTACACGACATTGATTTTACACAGCGCCATCTAGCCCCAAACTAAGCATAGCTTGTAATATGGGAACTGGATTAAGATTGTAGACAAATTTGTGAATATAATAACAATAGCTTTGTATGCATTAAGCTTAAAATACCCTTAAACCAGAATCACCATCTAAACATTTTGTTAGTAAAAAAAAAACTGATTTTGTGCAAATATAATTAAAATAAATTATTACATTAGACTACATCATGGAGACGGAATAAGCAAGCAGTCCACTAGATTTTAAGTTCAACCCTTGCCTATAACAGTGCCTTACTGCGTAGGTCACATTCACAAAGAACATGACCTACGCTGCAATGCATTGCGCTCATCGTCATGATGAATCGACCCCTCCAACTCAGCCCATGGATGTCGTCAAGGCCGACTAAGGGATCTCACCAGAAGAAGAGCACCAGCTTCCTTCCGTTCATTATCTACACCTTTCTGCGATCCCAATCCGCCTGCCAAGCGTGGTGATTATGCCAAAACCCTCCAGCATTGGAGGAGGCTGTCCCGCAGTGTACACTAATGGGCTGTTGATGTGAACATAAAAGTAATAGCTTCATTTGAAAAATAATGAAGTAGGTATGCATATTAGTGCAGGCGACGACTGTACCAATCATCATCACCATCATCATCATCATCATCATCATAACTGACCGTAAACGCCCACTGTTGGGCATGAACCTCCTCCTAGACCTAAGTGGATTGGTGATCGCATTATTCATGGTACATACTCAGGCAGATGCTGCTGCCCATCCCCTGGTGTACTTTATTATATTGCACTGTACCAATAGGTTTGATTAATTAATTAATTTATTTATTTATTTTAATTCGGAAAAACCAACAGCTACAAAAAAAATCCTTAAAAACTTAAATAGAAATAGTTAGCCAATTATAGGTATTCACTAATAGTAACATTGTACCTAATAATAAATAATACGAACACTCATCCTGCTTAAATTTATAAAAACGGGATATACAATGAAGCTGCGCGCTTAAGAAATAAAATAAAATTGAACACACGTTAACTAAGAATTACAAAAGTTGAGGGTTAGGCACCGCCTTGCCTTGGGAATACTAGCATGAAATATGTCTAAGTCCAACTGCTTGCTAAAATCATTAACGGTTCTGCTCGCTCGCATTATAAACGAATTCAGCCTATAGTTTGTTGAGACTCTAGGCACACTTAGTGGAGGGTTAGATCTTAGCGTCCTAGGAGGAACACTAAAATTAATATTACTTTAATAATATATTTTATATATTGCGTCGCGTCGCTGTAAAATCGTGTGAATAACAATTATCTGGCACTCAAAGTTGGCGTTCAAAGGCCTTCTCAATTGTACTGTAACGTGGTGGCTACTCAAACTGATGAATCAGTGAAGCCGTTTTTATTATAAGTGCGGGCTTTATGTTTCGATGTTACATAACAGGAAATTCGGTAGCTATAGTTACTAGGTGGGTAAAAGCTCAACAAATTTTAAGGAAAGCTTAAGGTGATAATCGTTGATTGAACGGGACTTTGACGCTCAATAGTAACCATGGAGCAATTGCTACAAAGATGCGACATACAAAACTCACAGACAAAACCTCCTTGCGTGAGCAGGTTGAATAAATAAATATTTGTTTTTCACACAACGCCATCTTGCTCTAAACTAAGCATAGCTTGTAATATGGGAACTAGATTACGGATAGAATAATAAAATACTTTTCTGTTTGTAAATACAAACATGTATATTTATATACAACACCCAAACACAGAACAAGCATCTATCAATATTCATCACACAAATGTTTGTCCTGGGTGGGAATCGAACCCATCACCTACAGCGCTGAAGCATAACATAAAAATTCAATCATAACAAAAAATATTTTTAAATTAGTCACTATAATCCCATTAATTAAATCATAAAAATACAAAAAATCAATAAAGTCAATCATAACATAAATTATTTC
The DNA here is from genome assembly GCA_951394065.1 of Venusia cambrica. Classification (NCBI taxonomy): domain Eukaryota; kingdom Metazoa; phylum Arthropoda; class Insecta; order Lepidoptera; family Geometridae; genus Venusia; species Venusia cambrica. The sequence continues at coordinate 2,394,982 of OX596044.1, read as the reverse complement.
ATATAGCTTAACACAAATAGAGTCATATTTGCGAATTCGTTCAGAGAACAATGAAATAGGTCGATAGTCTCTGCCACTAGATTGAGCAGAGTTTCTACCAACTGAGCTTTAAGGCTTCTGTGTTTGGGTGTTGTATTGTATGTAAGTATATATTTACAAAAAAAGAATACAAGTATTTTATCCGTAATCTAGCTGACGCAGTGTGAATTTATTTTTTTAAATCCTCTCCTGAAATATATTAATAATTATGTTTATTATCTATTGTAGTTTGTCTTATTATTTCTATTGGTTATTAATGAATGCTTGACGCTTTTCCCATATTTAAAATCGTGTTTCTGTCTTTACCGAAGTTTGCTGGAAAAAAAATATGCTCTTATAATGATTAAGCTCGCCTTTGCCATACTTTTAAATTTTAAGTTAACTTGTATGATTATTTATATGTATGTGCAATAAAATATAGAAATAAACTAGATAGTGAGCCAGCCAGTGACCGGGCCTGCTGCCAAACTGTCACGACCGTTAGCCACGCGGATGCGTGTCCCAGAGACCTACTGACGGCCTAATCTCATCTCGATACTACCTCTTCACATCACACTTATGTATTTTATATAAACAGTAAGCTCATAAACCCGACTACTGAAAAATCATTCTTTATTTGGAATCAATTCCCCGGTTATTCCGTCCTGACACCAGGACAGCTGGAAAAAATCCCATCAACCCCTTTTCCAAATCGGTATCAAAACAAGATGGCAATAAAGCCAGAAACAAGAAAATATTCTCATCTGTATTGGTTATGTTGAAACTATTTAATATATTTTTTTTAATAAAATATGTACATTTATTCAATAAAATAAACTAAGTACAAAGGAATCAGTCAGATTACCTAAGGACCGTTACAAACGGCCTATAGGTAACTCAACTGTTCCAGACCAGTACCAGACGGAAGCGTGCCCAAGACACTGGCTGCATTGCCACGCTGAATAGCTATGCTAATTCGCTGGCCTAAATAAGAGCCAGCCCTTGGGTCACGTGTCGCCTCAATCAAAAGCCTCGCAATATTTTTGAAAACTTATTATAATTGTCTATTTAATAAATACTTACATGTAATATATTTTAATGTACCTACTATATATTCATTGTGTTGTGCAGAGAATAAGAGAATAAGCCCTCCTTTTTGCGAGCCGTGGTCGGGTAAACACGCCGCGTTTTCCTAAACAACCAACCATACTAGGGCCCTGCTATGAAAATCAAACGTCGTCGGATCCGAAAGATATTCTGTCACTTTAGTATTGAAAAACGTGCAATCCGTCAACGGATCCGTCATGTTTCGTTTTTCGTAGTAGACCTACAGATTTGTTTTATACTTTTGCAGATAAACTCACCGTATAGAATTACAGTTAATTTGTTTGGAGTCTACAGCACACTACGGCGTCGCAGGTAAAAAAAACATGGCCGACTAGTGACCCTTGCTCTAGTCGGCCATGTTTATTTATCCGAGGATTACCTAATACAATAAAGCTGTTATGCCTCTCAGTAAACATATCTTTCGTTGTTCGGTTTGGAATAGGTTGTTATACGTATAACTGTTAAAGTAATCCGACTATAGATTTATATTATAATCTTTATTCAATAAAATGTACAATTAAACTAATTAACGATGTACAAAGGAATCAGTCAGATTACCTAAGGACCGTTAAAAACGGCCTATAGGTAACTCAACTGTTCCAGACCAGCACCAGACGGAAGCGTGCCCAAGACACTGGCTGCATTGCCACGCTGAATAGCTATGCTGATTCGCTGGCCTAAAAAGAGCCAGCCCTTCGGTCACGTGTCGCCTCAATAGATTTAAATAGTTTTCTGTGGTGATAATTAGTATTCCGTACTAGTGGTCTTCATTGCAAGAGTTGCTGAACACCTGTTTTTCGAGATGGGACAGAATCGTATAATGGGAAACCTTTTGTGGGGCACGCATGGGTTTTATCGACTTAAGAATAATTTAAACTCGTTCCATAAGGATCTCTAAAATCGAGTCCGCTGGACTGGTTGGTTGTTGGAACATTGACTTTTTATACGCAGAAACAGATGCCTCTGAAATTATGTTCAAAGTTTTATTTACGACTTATAGCTGCAAGGAATTCCAATTTCGAACTGTATACCTACCAGAACCAGAACTGAACTGAGGAGTAGTCATATTGTATTGTATTCTATTGTACATAATAATTGTATTTTATTGTACATAAGAATACTTTCAATCAAATACAGTATGATACTGTTCTTTGCTATCTCATTATTATATTTTTTTTTACCGGTGTATATCGTGTTATTCAGCTTATTATTATTCTGCGTAAGTTAAGGTCTACGCAGGGCTGGTTTTCAGACTACCCCAAATAAAAAGCTCGAGCTTCGATGTTAGTCGAGCATAGCCGCAAGAGATAGTAGCGGGTTAAAAAGTTTACATAAAAAAAAACCGATGAATAACAATTTATAGAAAATATGAATACATTGAAAAGAAAAGCAAAAATTTTAATGCGGTACAAAAATAACTTTAAATATTAAGGAATACCATTTATGGTTGTGTTTATTTGTGTAGTAGTTATATATGTCTAACAACGATCATCAAAGTTATTACACCAAACATTGCTTCAAAAACGATAAAACGTGAAACGTTAAAAGGTTTCGTGTAACGTATCCGTAAAATTTCACACAAATGATAAACGAGGTTTCAAAATATCAACTCGTGTCAGGAGCTTGTCCCTAAAAGGTCCCTTTCCTTGTCACAAGTGCACACAGTACTTGAGGGTGAAGCATGACGATAACTGTTAAGTGAACGATAAAAAATGTTAATGAAAAAAGGTTTAGTTGTTCCTGAACTGAAGTGCCTACATACCGCGGGCGTTCATGTATTTCATCATCGTCATCATCAGCAAGCGCAGTCCACAACTGAAGAAGGACTCTCGCAAGGTGCGCTACTAAGCCCGATCTTAGGCCTTTCTCATTCACTCTCTGCCCACCACTGACCAGAGGTCGTCGCTCCATTCCATGTAGCCACAGGGCGGCGGCATCCTACACTAAGCTTGCTTCGACGTTTTTTTTAAATTGTACTACGGGTAAGCACTTGGCCTTCATCTCACCTGGTTACAAGTTGAGATAAGGCCGAAGGTGGAAGCGCACTTCACCCGGAATCCTCAACTAACTGAGGAACTGGCTACCTTACCTCTAAATGTCGGAATACAGCAATTTCAGAATTGTTATTATGGCGACAGAATTAGGTAAGATGGATAGCTAGCCAGGCGGACCTAAACAAAGTCCTACCACCAACCAAACCAAGCACAATATATTGTACTCCCCATGGGGATCGAACCCGAAACCTCTGGATCTAAAATCGGTGGGTTGAACCACTAGACCACAGAGGAACAAGAACAACAACATTTTTAAATAACTGTTTTGTATTTCTAATAAGCACATTTCGCACGTGGTCACATCATTTTACAAATGTTTTATTACAAATGTTATAATGACACAAAAATTCACAAACCGCGACGGGACTCGAACCCGCAGCTCATACTCAAGTGGCTTGAGGAATAGATGGGAGCAGAGACAGTGGGTTCGAGTTCCGCCGCGGGTTGTTTATTTTGTTATTTTTTTTTAAATTCAATGGGTGTTTAAATTTTTATATTGGTTCCTAAATTTACTGGACAAACATTTTTGTGATGAATATACATGTTTGTTCTGTGTTTAGGTGTTGTATCATAGTACGTACGTATTTACAAATAAAAAATAATAATAAATAAAGTGTTTATGTATTCTATCCGTAATCTAGTTCCCATATGCTTTGCTTAGTTTGGGCTAGATGGCGCTGTGTGAAAATAATTGTCTGTAATATTGATTTTATTTTATTTACCCAACTGCTTTTGTAAGACGTCAGTCTGTTACCAAAACCATTAATTACTAAGACGTACCTAGACGTAGGTTTATATCAGATCCACCTTCATCCAGGGGAACTGGATGAATCCGTTGCACAGTCACTCAGAAACTGAAACGGATATTAATTCGGTTCTCCCGAATGGATCGAGGATTTCCGTGAACGTTTCGCGGGTAATTTGCTATATGAATTTATAATTATAAAAAGACTGAGATGGCGGAGATAGCTGTCGTTAATACATAAAGTAATTAATTTAAACTTAGCTATAAATTTATCAGTAATTAATTAATTATTTTAATGATTTTGGGAAAGAGAAGATTGTCAAGTTATTAAAGCGACATTTTGATATCAACCTTTAATTACTGATGTAAAATGTTATAAGTACCTTACCTACTACAACTATACTTGTTTATGATTATCAAACACACAAAATAAATCGAACAATATGATAAAATTAACTAAGCTATAGCCCATATATTACAGAACTATGTTATATGATATGAAATCATACCTACAAGTAGTAGAGCCCCTTGTGAAAGGGCTCGTCCGGGGAAGTACTACCACCATACCTATTTCAACCACCAAGCAGCATTGCTGTGTTCCGATTTCAAGGGTATGGTTGCCGGTGAAATTATGCGCACGCGAGGCTTAACATCTTTATGCCTCAAGTTGGTGGGCGCAATGCATTACCGTGTATGCCATGTCCTTTGTGGATTTGACGCAGTATGGCATTGTTATAGGCAAGATGGGCTACTTGCTTGTTCCGTCTCCTAGTTGTATAAAAAAACATTTAAGACCTATGTGGCCAACTGGGTATGCTCGCTTTACGATCCGGAGGTTGCGGGTTCATATCCCGACTGGATACACTGATAAACTTTTCGGTTTTCGGAAGTTAAGGTCACATCGTGAGTAAACTTGGAACGTAAGCCATGTTCCAAGGACCAAAAAACCGAATGACATGTGTCACCCGCTAAGCATCGACGGGCTTGCAACCTGCCCACATACCAGCTACTTGCAAACCGTGAGCATGCTACTCAGTCTGTTGACAATTGCGGGTGAAGTGCGCTTCCACCTTGGGCCTTATCATAAATTCTCAAACAATGGGAAGCCTAATCGGTTCGAATTCAGAAATGTCTGATGATGATTCTGGAAACGCTATTCTTAGCTCCGAAAAAAAAAACATTACTCGAGACTTCCGGGAGATTTTAAGAAGTGATTTCAGAATAGCGTCCAATTTTATCGGATTCTATATCGGACCTAACAAAATGTTTCCGATCCAAAAGCTTTTCGTGTGTGAGAATCACTACACAGGTGAGATGGCCAAGCACTTGCCCGTACGACTGATACAATTTTTTATTTTATTGTTACGACGGGGAAGCGCTTGGCCTTCATCTCACCTGGTTACAAGTTTAAGGTGGACGCGCACTTCACCCGAAATCTCCCGGAATATATGATTAAAAAATAATCCGGTAAAATCTAATGGTGAACTTCGTTGAAGACCGTTAAATGTATATGTCTACTTACAAAGCATAGATTGTTTTAGTAGGGCGCCCGCATGATCCCACGGTCTCGTCTTACGTCGATACGGTCGTACGGTCGCCTTCCCACAACGCTTGCCACTTGTGGCTGTCGTCATCATTATCATGAGGAACACGTGTGTAAGTAGGTATATGTAGTATGCTGCTAGCTATCAAACAATGGCACATTTGTAATATAATCGCCCGACCCAAGTTAACTTTCTTAGGGTGTTGTTACAACGCGCAATTTCTTAGATTCATCATATTCAAAGTACACTAATTATAACGAGAAAAGGTTTGTACTTTATATTATTGTTTGTAATTAATAAAGTCAAAAACTTTTTTCAATTATTTCTTTAGTAATATGATTAAGTATCACTGAGTAGCATAGGCTATATTTGTATGTCAGGTTATATTACGAAAACTCTAGAAATGTAGGTAACCTAAGGTCAAAGAAAATGAACGATAAAATTCCTCACATATTTGTGTTTTTACACATGTTTGTAAAAATCTGGGATACCATTATGTCCCACTTATTCCCATGTCTTCACTACCCATGTCTTATGTCCCATTTATTTAATTATTCAAATCGGATATTCCTTCCATAGGATAACGTAAATTTAAAATTATTTACTTGATGGATTAGAATAAAACATTGCATAATGAGACACGAAGAAAAGGCGTAAATCACAAGATATCGGAGGATGTTAGTGTAGGTCAACACAAATAAACGTATTTATGACATAGATATTATTGATGATTTATAAATCATCAATAATATCTATGTCATAAATACGTATCGAATGTATGTAACTATTTTTATGTGCCAAATAAACTATAATTATTCTTATTGTTATAATTATTATTCATTTCATTGGTTAGAATCATGTCAACTATTTATCTCCCCTGTAAAGGGGCGTAAAGGAGTAAATGGGCCTTCTTAAGACCGGTTGTAACCGGTCTATAACAGCCCTTAGCAATAAACACATTTGAAATGACACTGAACTCCAAGCATTACTTTGGAGAGTGCCACTCTGTTCCTAAATTTATAACGAACAATTCTCCAAGCATATTTCGGATTTGAATAAATATTCATTATCTTCCTCGCCTATAAAGCTAGTGTTTAATAATTAATTGGGTGGAAAGTACTCTGTACTAGCCTAGATAATAAAATTAGGCGTGATGATATTTTACTTCAAAAGGAATAAAAACCTTTTCTAGTTGACTATAATAGCTAGCGATTCTTATTTAGCATTTTTAAGGTTCCGTATCTAAAGGATGGCAACCGACAACGTCAGTACAACTGTCTGACAGCGGGCTGTACCTATATCATTCTTGGGCCATAATAGACAGTTGTTACACAGTAATTCTATTGCCGCGATAACAACAAATAATAAATATAAAATAATATGTACAAGGGAAGCAGTCGGGATACTTAAGTAGTTTTTTTTTGTGGAAGCGCTTGTTCATCTCACCTGGTTACAAGTTGAGATAAGGCCGAAGATGGAGGCGCACTTCAGCACCCGGAATCTTCAATTACTAATGATCTGGCTATCTTGCCTCTAAATACCGGAACACAACCATTTTTATAATTGTTGTTATGGCGACAGAATTAAGTAAGATGGTGGTAGCTAGTCCTACCACCAACCAAACCAAGTGCAATATTATACTCCCTCTCCCTGGGGATCGAATCCAGGACCTCTGGATCTGAAATCGGTGGGTTGAACCAGTAGACCACAGAGGCGGTTAGTAGTTCGGATCGGAAACATCACTCTTTGTCGGATTCAACATCGAATCCGATAGATGTCAACGCTATTCTCACACCATTTCTGAAAGTCTTCTGTGGAAGTTTCGAATATAAAAACGTCTATAAACACGAATATAAATTCGTAACAATTTTAAGGTTTTGAATTTGCGAAATAGCGCTTTCGTTATCTCCATCGGAAGTTTCCGAATCCGATCCGATTAACTTTCCGAATAATTGAGAATAGCTATACAGTACCGCAGACAAAGGTATCTAAATAAATCAAATTAAAGCGGGCTACAAACGTGTTTTGTATTGAAATGTGGGTCGGTACCCTCGGTGTGGGTTTTGATGTTTTTTTTGGATGACATGTGCTCGATTTCCGAGTATTGGGGACATGTGGCGCGCACCGTATCCAAGTAACTGTGTTTAATCTGTGGCTGAGTCCTCGCATCCTGACTGGGACGGGTCTGTCACGCCTGGCTCGGTTCCACTCACCATAGCGGTGAGGCTCGAGTGACAACTATCAGGGGCAATGAGTACAGGACGTTTATTTCACACAGCGGTATAATATGAGAATTGGTATAATATGAGAATTAAATTAGATTAGGTACTTCACACCAACAGCCCAATGTGTCAATGCTGGACAGAGCCTCTAAAGCTGGAGGGTTTCGCCATAATCATCACACTTGGCAGACAGATTGGTGATCGCCGTAAGTGTTAATATCTATAAAATATATAATCGTTTTTTTTAATATCCTGGAAGAAATCGCTTGTGTAATATACATATATAAAACCGCCAATTGAATATATATATTTTTAAGTTATCCAGTTTTATTTATAAGTTGTACAATTAAGTAGTTAGGTATTTCATACATAATTGTCAAAAAAAAATGTCCTGTAATACTTACATAAATTTGGGCATCCATGGAGGAAAAATTAAATTAAATTTAGTTATAAATAAATATTACAGGACATTAATTTTACAAAGCGCCACCTAGCCCCAAACTAAGTATAGCTTGTAATATGGGGACTAGATAACGGTTAGAATACTTAAATACTTATTCTAAATACATACGTACTTTATGATACAACACCCAAACACAGAACAAACATCTATATTCATCACACAAATGTTTGTCCTGGGTGGGAATCGAACCCATAGCCTACAGCGCAGAAGGCAGAGCTCCTACCAACTGAGCTATGAGGTTCTGTAGATTGTATTAGCAAGTATGCAGCAGAGAATACAGACACACACAGCATGCCATTTTGTCGTTTTACATTACACCTAAATATGGAAATAGCTCCTGAGCTGTGCGCGCCGAAATAGACCGACTTCCTCCAAGCAACCGCGCCAAAATGCACGCGCGCTACAACTTGGCCATATCTGGTCATCATACAGGACAGGATACATCTAGCCCCAAACTAAGCATAGCTACTACGAACAAGATTACGGAAAGAATGCTCAAATACTTTTTGTAAATACATACCATACTATATGATATAACACCCAAACACAGAACAAACATCTATATTCATCACACAAATGTTTGTCCTGGGTGGGAATCGAACCCACAGCCTACAGCGCAGAAGGCAGAGTTACTACCAACAGAGCTATGAGGCTTGTTGTTAGTCGTGAACCCTATTTGCCACTAACACAGGCTATAATTTTGATTGAACGCTCGTTGATAAAGAGGTTTTGGTCAGCTCTAAAATGTATCTTGTCAGCAAACATAGTGAAATAATAAAAGCAAGTTTCTGGGTGAGAGAAAAAACCTAACAATCTTCTGAAGTACTCCGCCATAAGTTTTAGTATATGCTGTCAAAATATATTTTTTGGCAGATTTTTCATGCTGATCGAACATTTAAATAAATACTTTTTTATCCTATTACCTACGTATTGGTAAGTTGGTAGGTCTCTTTTAGTCAAATAGGTATGAGGGTTGTTCAAATGAACCAACCCAGTGCAAGTTACACGTGACTCAAATTCGCACTAAGGCTCCAGAGCTAAATAGAAGGAGGTTTTTTGTCTTTAAATGTGTACAACTCGCACTTGACCTGTTTCTTAAAACACGTCTGGACCTTTATTCTGTCGTAACAAAAAAATACTCTAAAGCTTGTTTGTCCATTACTTATTATATTTTAGGCAGCTCTTGGGACAGAAAATGGCTACTTACTTATTTATACCGTTTCTTTACGATGTTATAGATCTACTAAATAAATTCTTGAGCACCACTTTTGTATTAAATAAAACGAGATTTTATTTTCTATTAGTATCCCTTGTAACGGAAAATATTTGACCGTATTTTTTTTTGTATCAACCTCCTAGCTACAAAAACATATCCAAGAAAGATGTTTTTAATGTGTGCATAGTAATGTACAACAAATTATCTTATACTATATATAACATACTAGCTGACCCGGCAAACTTTGTTTTGCCATATAAATTATTTCTAGTATTTAGGTTAATATTTTGATAGTCAAATAAAAAAATTAAAAAACTTATTGTAAGTGTTTGGGGATGTGGTATATGACTGAACGAGGAATGGAGCGCTGTGAACGACTACGGCCTATAAAATAACACCAAACATTCATTTTTTTAATTGCTTGTATTTTTATTGTCTTAACTAATGAATTTCAAATTACATCCTTATGACAAATTATGTCAAAAAAAAATAAACATCAGTCTCTCAGGAAATGGAGTGTATCATATTTTTAGTGAGTCCATCTTTCAACACAAACAAACTGGATGGTTTACACACGCGAGGACATGCCACGTATATCACATAATGTCGAGAAATGTTGTGTCTATTAAAAAAAAACCACTCGTGCTTGGCCATTATATTTTAAAAAGTATTTCGAACTCTACATAGAGCTAAGTAAAAATTGGCCGATTTAGAAGTGGCATTGTCATTTGTTTGAAAATCTCCATACATTTCGCTCGAAATTGCCACATCTAGTCAGCTATAGATATATCCTAAAGGACGAACGTCAAATGTTTGACAGGAAAGAACGTAGAAACAGTTTATATGGAAAAATGAAACTGTTGTTTTTACTACCTTCCTCGCAATTTTTCCATATTTTCTCAACGTTTACTCTTGAGGTAATACACCCTAAAAATAACCAAGTGTTCCTATAATATTTGCAGAGTTTCCTCGATTTCTCCAGGATCCCATCATCAGATCCTGACCTGATGTCAATGGGACCACCTGTGAAGTATATCTTTTCGAATTCGAGAATCGAATTGCGAACCTCCTCCTTTTTTTGAAAGTCGGTTCAAAAGGAAACAGATATCCACGCACAGATCAATATCTATGTATTCTATATTCACGTCTCGAGATATGGCGCAAACTTGATAAGCACTTGCTTTACTTTCGTGAGTATTTAATTATCTGTTCGAGGTTACTGCAGCTTTACGCAAAAGGCATTGATTGCATTTCAGCTGATTGTGAATCAATTTATAGAACAGTCGACAACGCTGTCACGTTTCAACCTTGAGCGGTTGAACATTCAGCTTACTTTCACCGACGTAATCTGGTTTAGACTTTGGTAGATGCTTAGCGAGTTTCTTCCGTTTTGCTATGCAATAAATATACTTAGAAAATCACATGAATTGAATCAAATAAATAAATATGGGACATATGATGTCACAGTGCCATCTAGTCCCCAACTAAGCTGAGCTATATGGGATTGATAACGGATAGAATCAAATCATAATCAAGTTTATATTATTAATCGTATATATAAGATCTTTTTAGGATCACTTTGAAACGTCAAATTAATCGTCCGTTCGGAATCGCGACCAGCAATTTATAGAATACTTTTGTACACATACTTTTTTTTGTAAATACTTTAACCTTCACATGGTATAACTTATTTATTTATTTATTTATAACACAGAACAAACATTCATATTTATCACACAAATGTTTATGGTGGGAATCGAACCTACAGCCTACAGCGTAGAAGGCACAGCTACTACCAACTGAGCTGTAAGGCTTTAATTCAAGTAGATATTACAAGAAAGGCAGTTAGTATGTAATTCTCTCACAATGATAATTCTTATCTTAGTCTCTCATAGTGAACATTTAAGTGGATTCATTCATGGCATGGTGGGAAATCATTTTTGTTTTTTTTCATATAACATGAAAACGGAAAACACAACCAAAAATCAAAATTTTAATTAATAAACAAAGCCTTACTATGTAGGTCACATCCACAAAAAACTTGACATACGCGGCACTGCATTCAGTCAACTTGAGGCATATAGTAGGTGTTCAAATTTGTTAAGCTATATTTGTGCTACAGGTGTTATTGCATGATGAATATGTAGCTATTTAAGTTACAAATTAAATGTATATAAGAATAACAAATGTATTTGAGATATCTGTAGTTTATATTTGATTAGCTTTGCTTAGTTTTGGAGGTAGATGGCGCTATGTGAAATTAATGTCACGTAATATTTACTTTCTACCTCTATACAAAAGCAATTGTTTCATTATAGACTCTCGGGCCGTTTCCTTCATTGATTTGTAACTAACGTATACTTAGATACCAAAAAAAGCAATTAAGTAAGTTATGTAGTGACACCCAAGATCTGTGTAGCGGTTCACAAACACACGGAATGTTTCGGATCGGAAACACCACTTTTTGTCGGATTCTATATAGAATCCGTTGGATTTCAACGCTATTCTAAAATAATTTCTGAACTTTTTTGGAAGCCTCAACTGCTAATGTAATTTTTTTCGGAGAAGCGTTTCCAGAATCTCCATCGCAGGCTTCCGATTTCGATCCGATAAGGTTTCTCGAATGTTTGTGAACAGCTATTCTGATCAAGACAAGTCTCTTGGTAGTGAACATCGTTCTGTTCTAAAAACCGGTGTTTTTTGTGACACAGGTAGGTACATAAAGTTACTACGGCTGTGCTAATAAATTAGTGGTTCGACAACTTTCACACTTTCGTATCGACGACGAAACGTAAACGAACCAGCTATGAAAGCATTTTGTATAAATCACAGGAACTCGGCCATTCAAGTATAACAATCTATATAACGCTTAGAATGGGCATTTTATGCCCATATTGTTCGAATAAAATCAAAGGGGAGCTTTTTCTGTTTTATTCAAATCCATGGGGGTAATTTTAAAATGATAATATCAAAATTGATCTGAATACCTATATAATACATCTAAATTGTGCGAGTGTCAAACTCTTGTGCCTTCAAACTTATTTATATTATTTTGCTTTCGAGTATATTATAGCCTTTGACACTCGCACAATTTAGAGGAACCTCATACATGTCAAAACCCATCAAGCGGTCTAGGTTGCCTATAGCTACAATTAAATAGACATACATATACATACAAACATATAATATTTCATTTATGAGTAGGTACTATGCATAAAATATACCTATACTTAACACACATAACTACACATTTTACACAACGCCATCTAGCCCCAAACTAAACAAAACATGTAATTTTGGAACACGATCACGGAAAATAAAACGGAACTCATCAATTTCGTAAAGGTACTTTACTTACAAGCGCAATCACAACAAACTACGTTTAAATTAAGCAAGCACGTATCCCAGCACCTAAAACAATTATAAATTAAGTATATTAGTGTTCCTGAACTCAGATACCTACTAACCTTTATCTAACCTAAGTAGGTTACGTATAATAGTCTATTGTGTAGTTCGCAGCCACTTTCTCTGTGTATTCATAATTAAGACCGAATTGATATGACAGGCACCTTCGTGTTCTGTTCAAAATACATACGAGAGAAATGTTCATTCAAAATTTTGAAGTGTTCAAGTTAGTGAGCCCTGATTGCACACACGCGGTATGCAAGTGAATGAAACCTACTGCCACAGAACATATACTGCGTCTATAATACTGCAGTGCAGATGTTGGTTGTAGTTATTGAGGGGCAACAGGATCACTCGTTATGTTTGGGAACCACACTTTCTACAATGGAACAAACCGTATTTGAAATCGTCGTCTATACTACTTTTGAATTAGGAAGGTTTTAATTTTATTTTCAGTAAGTTTTCACCAAGTAGGTCTGTATGGCAAGTAATTAAATGCATCCAGTGTCTTGGACTTCCGGTACGGCGGGAACTGAAAGGAACTGGAAGGCACGTTCTATGGTACATTTTTATTATGTTGATTAAATGGAATAAGTATATACTGTATATAGTACGAAATAGTGATGAGACGGACAGTGATGATAGTGTGGAAATTGCTGAAAAAACTACATCGCCGAGGAATTGCATCCTAACTAACGTATTGATTGAGTTTGACGTTTGACGTTTTCGTCAGCTGAAGATTGACGATGACGCCTTGTAACATGGTTATGAAAAAAACTTTTGCGCGTGCATATCTTGTAAAATGGCTCTTCCGGGGAAGTACTTCCATCATATTTATTTCAGCCGCTAATTCGCGTTGTTGTGTTCCGATTTAAGGGTTGCCGGTGAAATTACGGGCACGCTAGTTTTAATACCTTTATGCCTAAAGTTGACATGCGCAATGCAGTGCCGCGTAGGTCATGTTCTTTGTGGATGTGACCAACGCGGTAAGGCTTTGTTATAAAGACAAGAGATGGCCTTAATTGCAGATGAGCAGATTGCTTGTTCCGTCTCCAAGTTGTACAATAAAAAGAAACTACTGTCGGTGGTTTGGTGCTTTGACTTGAATCCAGGCCGTAAAATAAACACAAATAAGTGTCTTAGGCACGGTTCCATCTGGAACTGGCCTGGAACAGTTGAGTTACCTATACATATACTATATATATACCTACCTATAAACCGTTTATAAGGGGCCTAATGTAAGGCTGCTTACCTTGGGTACATAGTTAGTTTAATTGTTGTGAGTAAATAAATATATTTCTAGTTAAATGAAAATATTATTATTTTTATTCGGTTTGCAAGAAAAATCTGCTCCTAGCAGTAGATAGGTAGGTTGGGCTTTTTTTGCACCGAGAAACTTCTTTTTTAACAGACTTCAGAAAAAGGAGTTTTGAAAAATATGTTTTTGTTTGAGAGGATATACTTCCAGATTGATCTCATATTTTTTTTAATCAAAATCGGTCCAATAGTTTGGCTTTTAAATAAAAAAGCAGGATAATGGGAATGAAAAATCTTTCCCATTATCCTGACATAGTGCACCATAGTATGAACCGATTCTTAACATTTATTTAGGTCACCTGTATTTATTTTAGTTCCCATGATCATCATCATCGTCATAACAGCCCGTAACCGTCCACTGTTGGATATGAGCCTCCTCCAAGACTGCAGGGTTTTGGAATAATTACCACGCTTGGCAGGTGGATTGGTGCTCGCAGTATTGGTGTTACGTACTCAGGTGGATGCTGCTGCCCGCCCCCCTTTACTTTATTCCCTTAGTCGCCTTTTACGACATCCTCAGGAGGAAATGCAGGGGTCCTATTCGTTAACTGGATGGTTCCAGTTAACGAATAGGACCTAGGACCTCAGGTGGTCCTCGGTACCAAGTTCTCATCATTGCGTAGATAGTTCCTAGAATCCCGTATTATTGCACCCTTACACGACTCTCAAATAGGGTGTCGTAGACGTCGTGGTGACATAGGTTTTACCACGAAAAAACCTAAAAATAAGATATTATTGAAAAAAAATGGAACCAACTTCACCCCTAAAAACTTAAAAATAACTCTAAGGTGAAGTTCATATAATTTAAAGGCGGTGCCATACAACAAAATGTTGTTGTTCTTGGCAATTCGGCACCAACTTCAAATTATGTAACTTACCCTAAGAGTTATTTTAAGTTTTTAGTGGTTATTCATTTTGGAGCTGACCAAAATCTGTTTCAATTAGCTAACCGTTTATTCAACTAAGTGACCGTAAAAGTGATCGCCAAAGAATTTTTATTTTAACCTGGTTAAGGTTATTTCTTTTAAAATTTGAGGTAAATCTTAAAAGAAATAACTTACAAGCGAACCTGCCTGAGAGAACTCTCAAGTTATTAAAACTGTACAGCTGGTCACGTTGCCAGACCGGTTTACTTGCGGTGCGGCGTTGCATTTTCAACTTTTAGATTAGAACAGGACAGATATAGACAAAGAGAGATAGCAAAGACCGGCTGGCGGCTCGTAGGTGCGATACTGACTGAGATTTAATCTGTGGCGCAGGTAGTAGCGCGTGGGTTTTTATACGAAAGTGTTCGAAAATAGTTGGAGATTTTTTTAGACCATGCAGTCGGGATATTTCTCTTAAACACGAAGTTTTGAAGTGCAGATGAAGGTTGAATAGAAATCGCGAACACAATAGGTCCACATTTACATGTCAATAGAGTTACCTCATGCTTGCTTTATGCTTATTTCATGATGCATTGGCATGTAAAATTATGGCTTAACCTATTTTGTAGGTCAATTGGGTAACCTACCTAGGCACTAGCTAAGATGCTGTAGGTACTATCATGATTTTCGGTGCTTGATAAAGCTACAAATATTTTTTTTTTGTTTGGAAGGTACATTAAACTAAGGTGTTTTGTCTTCAATTAGGGTCTTAAAAACAAGATTGTTGTAAAAATCTGATAAAATTGTGTTTTGCACGCATTACCAAATTTATCTTTGAAATGGCGCGATTCTTTTGAGTTTAGTGAAATTATTTTATTATGATTCAGATTTTTTCTTAATTACGGGATTTTGAATTTTCTATAGTACCTCTTTTAGATACCGCGAAATTAACAAAAGTTGTGTTCTTGCTATAAAATCCCGCTCCACCGTTTCATTCAGATACGCGCGAGTATGTATAGCGCCGTCCCTCTCATTTTAAGCATATTGGGTAGCCTTTTAAGTACGTACTCATACTCACATAAAAGAGACAATTTCAGACATGGCTTCATTGACAAAGCAAAGTGCCAAACGTTTTTGCGAAATATGAGCCTGAACCCACGCGATGGTTCCCGGATCCCAGGTAGAAATGGAATACTTCGCTGTAGCAGCAATAAGAAATGCGCAACAAACGTAGCTATTTAGCAGAATAAATTTGCAATTAAATTTCCCAAAGCACAGTTACATTTGGCTTTAATTAACAAGTTCGCGTCGCCAAAAGCAAGAAAACTGGAGCGAGGATTGGGCCTGGAGCGCGTTGCCTCTCCACCGCAAACTGGGGCTTAAGAGGCTACCCTAGGTATGTAAAGTGAGAGGGACGGCGCTAGCTTGACTAAGTTAAAACTAGTATCGAAAATTGAAAAACCCATATCTACACAACATTTATATTCATTTACACTATGTACCTATTTGTCAAAAAACTATTCAAAATAATCTCGATATTTTATAGATACTCGGAAATGTGTGCAAAACACAATTTTATCAGATTTTTTACAGTCGAATATTTTTTCACCAATGTTGTATTGAAACCCCAAATTGAACACAAAACACCAAAGTTTCATGTTCCCAACAATAAGTTGTGTAGCATTTACAAGCATCGAAAGTTATCAGTGTTTTGAGACCTATTTTACATAGCCTCCCATATTTCCATATTTCCTCTTAAACACCCTGATATTTTACAAGTACGGTGGTAAGATGTCGAAGTGCTTCACATTTCCACTTTTGAATTGTTTCGGTTTCTCCATGTGGCTGCAGGTAAGTCTTACTCAAAGATAAGTTTAGTGTTTTATTACTAGCCTCACAGTTCAGTTGGTAGTTTGCCTTCTGCGCTGTAGGTTAAGGGATCGATTACCATCCCGGTTTAAATTCATGTATTCACAAAAAGACATACAAGTTACTTACATGAGAACAATTTATATCTTATAATAAATTAAAAGTAGGTCCTTCTAATATGTACTCGTAAGCGCATATTACAGGACATTAATATCACGCAGCACCATCTAGCCCCAAACTAAGCATAGCTTGTAATATGGGAACTAGATTACGGATAGAATACTTAAACACTTTTTTTTTTATGCAAAATAGGTACTTATCATACAATACAATACAACACCCAAACACAGAACAAACATCTATGCATCACATACATGTTTGTCCTGGGTGGAGATCGAACCCACAGCCTACAGCGCAGAAGGCAGAGTAACTACCAACTGTGCTATGAGGCTTGTCAAATAAACAAACATAAATATAGGTATTTTAGGACATTTAACGCATTTAAATTACTCTTTAGGTATGTAGGTACGTGATACATTGTGTGGTGAATATAAGTTTGTTATATGTTGGGGTGTTATAATGTAACATATTTGTATATTTTTACATCAAAATGTGTAAGTATTGTATCCGTAATCTAGTTCCCATATTTATATGTTTGCTGCAAAAATACAGTGCAAAGAATACTGTGACCTAATGATAGGTTAAAAACATGTAAGAACCTAAGTGAAATTTAAATCTATTCAGTTTACTTAAGCGCTTTAGTATACAAGCTTTGCTTAGTTCGGGGCTAGGCGACGCCGTATCAAATTAATATCCAGATATATTTATTATTATTACTAAATTTGACCTTGTCCAGAGGTTCTCCAGATACCTGGGGCCTAACCTGAATGCTATAAGAGGTTGTGGTACACCCCAGGCCGGAATCATCACGGGTCACATTCACAATTCTCCCGTATCCTCACCCCAGCTTCTAATTATAATTCTATTCGGGGGGAACATGTTCTGCACTGACGTCCCGCACTGGAGTGTATTGTGCATTGTACCCTCCCCCCCCTTTTCAACACAACCGAGTATCCCCAAGGCGGGTTGACGTCAGGCGGTTGATCTTAAAAACTCTGGCATGTGATGACCCCACTTTGTATGGATCTGTCTTTGTCAGAGAAACCAACGCAAACCGGTTACCGGTTCATTTGGTTCAATACATTACAGCTCTACGCTTGGAGAAGGCCATGAGACGAGCGAGTTGCTGGTATTTGGAGTAGTTGTGTTTGTTTGCGGCACCAGAGGGTCCAGAGTTTGACTCTTCAGATATGTGTTTTTTTTTTCATTGTACGACGGGGAAGCGCCTTCATCTAATCTGGTAACTAGTTGAGATAAGGCCGGAGGTGGAGGCGCACTTTACCCGGAATCCTCAATAAACCGAGGAACTGGCTATCTTAACTCTAAATGCCGGAACACATCATTTTTTTACGAATTGCTATTATGGCGACAGAATTAGGTGAGATGGTAGTAGCTAGCCAGATGGATTTAAACAAAATCCTACCATCAACCAAACCAAGCACAATATTGCTCCCCCTGGGGATCGAACCCGGGACCTCTGGAGCCGGAATGTGGATGTGGCCAGAATGCTGCTGTTCTACAGCTGGTGTCACACTCACCATTCTCTTGTGAAATTAGTATCATCATCCCCCCTTATCCATAACATTACATCCTCGTCCTTATCCACTAAATTTATGAAATTGACTTTATCCTTATCCTTAAATCAATCCAGACAGCCGAGTATTCCCAGGGAAAGTTGACGTAAGGCAGGCGGCTGCTGGTATCGAAAAGCGAAAACTCTAACAACATGGCTTTGAAGACCCCCCCTTGTGTGGGATAAAGGGCAGAAAGATGATGAGGGTAGGCTCGACCTCCGCCTCCGTTATCCGTCCTACCTTCTGACAGCTGGCTGAATCTCATAAACCGTAAGAGGTAGGTAGACGTAGGCAGTTGAAATTTACAGTGTTTATATCTATTGCCGCTATAACATCAAATAATAAAGTGAAGGGGATACGGATAAAATGGAAGGGTTGGAACCCTCGGTTTGCGTATCCCCACTTGGCCGGTTTATCCGTCTTTACTGTTCAATGGTTGCGAAATCGAGCATGTTTTCAACTGTTTTCATCTAGTACGTACTATGTATTTGCAAAAGTATTTAAGTATTCTAACCGTAATCTAGTTCCCATACAAGCTATGTTTAGTTTGGGGCTAGATGGCGCTGTGTAAAATTAATGTGCTGGAATATTTAATGTCCTGTTATATTTGTTGTGTTCCGACACTTAAAGAAAGAGTTAGAGTCAGTTCCTCAGTCAGTTGAGGATTCCGGGTGAAGGGTGCTTCCGCCTTCAATGTTATCATAACCTTATCAGGTGAGATGAAGACCAAGCGCTTGCCCGTCGTACAATAAAAAAAAAACACCATTCAACACGCTGTTCTTATGACCATACGGGGCATTTATACAAAATACGTATTTAGTACGCCTTCATTAACATTGAATTTACCTTGCCAGTTGGAAAACATAACTTGTGCGGTAAGCTAAGCGCGAATTTAAATCGCTTAATTACCGTTTTCCATAATATTATAAAATTAATTGGCTAGGAACCCTAGGTTTGCCAAATTGCAAAATTGCGCAACGCTAACCCTGGTTAAGCATGATCTTGGGATAAATTAAACAAAATAGTGGCTAAAATAAAAATAACTAATATCGCAAAAGGCGCATATGTACCTGTTTCGACAGAGCTTACTTATTTATACTTTTGGGGTCCGTGGGGAGCCAGTGCCGGAGTTTTCAAAAATATAGCGGGACTATTGATTGAGCCGACACGTGACACGTGCACAAGGACTGTCTCTAATTTAGGCTAGTGAATCGGCATAGCTATTCAGCGTGGCAATGCAGCCATGTGTCTTGGGCATGATTTTGGTACTGGTCTGGAGCAGTTGAGCTCCTATAGACCGTTTTTAACAGTCCTTTAGTAACCCGACTGCTTTCCTTGCATACATTTACTAGTTTAAATGTACCTACATATAGTTTGCATAAATTGTTTTTGCTTTATTTGTACATTCAATGAGGTTTGTTAAACATTTACGATTTAGAACACATCACATACGTAATAAAGGTAATAATACGTCTATTGTTTAAATATACAGCCTTATTTATAATGTCGGTAATGGGTACATTTTGAGGTTCATATATTTGTACGAAAACATCTGGGGGGGTAACACGACCTCTTATAGCATTAAATTTTTGATATTACTTTACTCTTGTCACTATCTGTCAAGTGTAGAAAAAACGAGACAACAGTAATGAAATATCAAATCGAGAATGCAATAAGACGTTGTGGTTAGGCCCCAGAGCGGATCTCTAAACTAAGTTTGTAAAAATGTTGTTGGGTATTTTTTTTTATTGTACGACGGGAAGCGCTTGGCCTTCATCTGACCTGGTTACAAATTGAGATAAGGCCGAAGGTGGAGGCGCACTTCACCCGGAATCCTCAACTGACTGAGGAACTGGCCTCTTACCTCTAAATGCCGGAACACAACAATTTAGAAGTGGTAGCTAGCCAGGCGGACCCAAACAAAGTCTTACCACCAACCAAACCAAACACAATATATTGTAATCCCAATGAAATCGGTGGATTGACCCACTCTAGTGGTGTATTTTAAACCGACCGGGTCTGTGGTAGACCACAGAGCCGGTTAAAATGATATATCATTCGATATTTGAATAAGAACTCTACACCCCTAGCATACGTAAGCCCTTCCTCAGTATACAGGTGGTGTAGTAGGTAATATGTTCTCCTACTGAAGCACGGCGCATGCAGTTGAAGACAATAGCGTTATTTCCACCGCAGTGGAGGCACAATGGGTGTTTGTCTTATCTCCATTCCCAGGTTCCCACTGTTCGGTTCGCACAATATTTCTCGTTTCTAAAAAATGTATAGCACTTTACCTGCCTACTTGTATTGAAAATTCAGGTCGGTGGTCTGATTGTGTTGAATTTCTAATATATTTAGTTTCATAGATATTTGCTTGTTAGTAGGGCTTGTTTTAAGTGCCGGGCCTACCATCATGAAAAGTAAAAAAAGGTTTTTTTTATGTACGTCAAAAACATATGGATAGGGCATTAAAATATTATAATGCAAAAAATGTTTTAAATGCTGATTTATTTTTTATTTCTGGTTTGCATTCTACATTTTCTTCTACCAATATTTGTTATGACAGTTGACTTGTGCCAATTTTTTGTTTTTAACTGCGTCTGTGGTGTAGTGGCTCGCCCATCGGTGTCGGATCCAGAGGTCCCGGGTTCGATCCCCAGGAAAGTACAATATTGTGCTTGGTTTGGTTGGTGGCAGGATTTTATTTAAGTCCGGCTGGCTATCTTCCATCCTCTTACCTAATTCTATCGTCTTAACAAGAATTCTCAAATTGTTGTGTTCAACTTCGAGGTAAGATAGCCAGTTCTTCAGTTTTTGAGGATTCCGGGTCAAGTGCGCTTCCACGTTCGGCCTTATAACTCGAAAATCTGATGAGATTAATGACAAGCACCTCCCATCGTACTATAAAAAAATGATAGTTTTAGTGTACATTAACACCTAGCTACATATTCAATAAATAGGTAAGTATAAAATACAAACACAACTATTCAGATTTCAATGATGGTACATTGAAGTCTCCGTTCGAATATTTGGTCCAAAGAAATAATAGTCCCACTCTAATTAGAGAACAACAATATTATATTAAACATTGTAATACTTATTACATAGTAATGAGATTGCCTGTACCCAGGCTCTTGCTAGTTATGTACTTCAATTACTTTATATTTATTACTTGTCAACGTCTGGAGTCATCGTTAGTAAGCATGCTCATGAAAAAACAGAAATCAAATAGTAAACAGATACAAATAAAAGTAACGTAACTGAATTTACCTAGAATTTGCCGGCAAAATAAATATGAATAATATTAGGTAATAAGACAAAGCTTAGTAAGTAATATTAGTTATTATAGAATTAATCAGATATCATGATCATAATACTTTCTTATGTTAATACATAAGTACTTATGACACAATATACACAACAAGCCTCATAGCTCAGTTGGTAGCCTTGATATCGCTGTGTGAAATTAATACAATAGCACCCAAACATAGAACATTAGTAGATAATAAGAGGCGACTAACGGATTTCACCAAAATATGGGCACCTGCACCTGAGTACTTTAAAAGAATACTGTAATCACCAATACGCCTGCCAACCTTGGTGATTACGGCAATACCCGCATTGATCGATTGATCGAAGTGCAATCACTATAAATAAAAAAATATTAATTTGTCTCATGAAAAATTCAAGAACGCCCATTTTAACCACCCCTTACTGTTGTAAACTACAAAAACAGCCTATTTCCACGTACTATAACATTAATTTGAAAATACGAGTAAAATGTATGTTTACATGACAGCCGATAGACAGGATAATACACTGTAATTAAAATACAATTGCCCACCACACTACAGTGTAATTATTATACAAGTCTAAAAAGATAACTTTCATTGATCCAGATAGGTTCCGATTCCAGCAAACGGCGATTTTGTACAGGGGGCGTACCATGAAGTCTTATTGCGATTCAATAGTCGACCTAAACTGAGCTGAATTGCTATTTCGTACCATGACGTCGCCCATGCGTATCAGTGTAGGTTCAGTTCTCAAAGTGCGACTCAGCTGGATATTGGATCGCAAACCAAGTTTTAGTTCATTCAATTCGTACTATGACCTACCATTTCTGCGAGAAGTGGATCGAATAGCTGTCAAAATTTACGATTCAGAAAAGGTTACTAAATTCGCACTCGAAATTGAATTGTTTGTTTTTGCTTTGGACTTCTTTTCTTTGAGCTTTGGAATTTAATTACACAGTGAAAATTAAAGTTTTCCGAGGTAACGAATGATAAAAGTGTCAGACAAGAGATAGAGTAGGTACTTACTTACCTACTTACTTGGCGAATTGTATAAACATTGTAATTTTGTAGATGTCTGAAGAATTTCTCTTTTGAGTTTTTGGAGTTCGACAGAGAAACAACATCTACAGAACGACAACGGAGAGTACAACGGAGACTCCGAATTCGTGATCAGACGGATCCTTTTGTTGAACTGGCGGAAGCAGAGTTCACAAAAAGATTTAGGCTTACAAAGCAATTGGTTAGGGACTTGTGTGATGAAGTGAGACCAAGCTTTAGTATGCCAAAAAAAACTACAGATTTGTCAGTGGAAATGAAGGTAAATGAAGTGAAAAATTATGGACAACCTACATACTTACCTATAGGTACTATATAACATTTTAAAAATTTATGAGTAGGTACTACCAAGATTTTGAAACTAATGTAGGAGCTACAATCTTTTTGTAACTAAGTACCTGTAAAGCTGACATGTTGATAATAATATTATTTGGTACATGATTTATTTCAGGTATTGACCACGCTGTCATTTCTTGCCACCGGGTCATATCAAAGACCCATTGGAGACATGAGTGCACATTCACTGGCACAGCAAACTGTATCAGCTGTTATAGCTGAAGTGGTGACATGCCTCAATTCACCTGAGATGAGGAGAAAATATATCTGTTTTCCCAAAAACTTGGATGAAAGAAATAAAACCCGAGCAAGGTTGGTTTATTACCTATTATCATAACATCTTTTTCATTTCACACAACACCATCCAGCCCCAAACTATACTTAGGGCATTATAACCTGACCTTAGATGGGAGTTTAATATTTTTTTTAAGTTACCTAGGTTATCGAAGATTTTATAAAAACAAGTTAGTTTATGGTTGAACTGGTCAAATCAAATTAGTGTTATTTTGTAAATATGGTTATAGTTGGTAGGTGCTTAAAAGGTGCTCTATATTCTGCCACATTAGACACAACACTTAACCAATTTAGATTTACCTAGTCCTTTTATGTATTAAAACAACATTATGTAAAACACATTTATTAGTCACAGGGCACACTGCAATGAGTAGGTTAGGCTTTGAGTCTTCAAGTCTAGTGTAGTCTTGAGTGTAACAAAGATATTTCTATATTATTCTAGATTTTACCAAAAGTTCCAAATACCTGGGGTACTCGGGTGCATCGATGGTACCCACGTAGCAATCATCAGGCCAATCGAATTTGAGGAGAGATATTACTCCAGGAAACATTATCACTCCCTAAATGTGCAGTTGGTAAGTTTAGAAAACATGAAACATATGTAATAAAATAATATAAATAGTAAATAAAAACATTTATTTGTACACAACTCAAGGAAAAAAACATAGGTGCAAATGGGAAAAAACGAGATAGGTTGGTTCACTTAAAATAGAGTTATAAACAAATATCGTATACATAATAAGCAAGCACCGGACCCCACCTTCTAAATTAGAATTAGAAGTGAGCAACCAGGGTATAATCATAGGTTTATTCTTAAAATTATATTTTTTTCCAGATTTGCGATGCAAATATGCAAATAACGAATGTGGATGCCGGCTTTGGTGGGGCAACACATGACTCATTCATTTGGAATAGCCATCCGCTGAAAGCCCATTTAGAAAATCTTGATGAATCAACATGGCTTCTTGGTAAATATGTTATTTCACTCTTGACGACAGTGGACTAGACAGTCTGATGTCAGCTTTGTTGTTGCCTGGATTTGTGCAGTCTTATTTTGACATGTCTTCATCAGTCAGTTCCTGGAGAGCATGGTGGTAGACGACACGGGCTGAAAAAGATGAAAGACAGCATTAAAATTGTTTTGTCCACATTTATACAATAGGGTAAAATATTTCAAGTACTTTATACAATATATTTTTCAGGTGACTCTGGTTATCCGTTAAGAAAGTACATGATGACACCCATTGTAGATGCTGCACCTAACACACCAGAGAGCTACTACACAGAAAAGCATGTACGAACAAGAAACATAATAGAGCGAACAATAGGACTGCTGAAAGCACGTTTCCGATGCCTCCTCGTCCACAGAGTGCTACATTATACTCCTGAGAAAGCAGCATCAATTGTGAATGCATGCGTTATTTTGCACAATATTTGCATTATAAATAATCTACCTGTGGAAGAGCTGAGTGATGAAGAAGCAGTTCAGGAAGCCAATGCACAAATTCAGGTGGGGCTTGAAAATGTGGTCGGTAGCAACCGTGACCTGCAGCTGGGACAGTCAGTCCGCAGAGGCATCATTGCTAGCTTGTGGGAGGCTAGGCAACCTAGAATGTAATTAAACAAACATATTATTATATATGAAGTTTTACTACACCTATTTTGACACATTTATTTTATTTCAGACTTGACAAGATTTTATAGGATGATGAGGAATTTTTAGAGTCTTTACCAACTATAGGTACTTCATACTTTCATTTTAATATTGATATAACTCATTGCAACATTAATATTATCTCATGGAATTTCCTATTACTTTTAATAATAAATAAAAAAACCTCTCAGCAAGCATTATTTTGATGCCCTGTAGCTCTTGGCATATCGTCTCCAGGGCTGCAGCTTTCCTCTCAGCAATTGCTAGCCTCTGCTGAGAACATTCCACAAGTGTCCTTCGTGCCTGTTCTTGCGTCATGGGCGGATTGCCTCTTTGGCGTCGAGCTCTATGGCGAGGCGACCGCCCGCGCCGAGATGGAGTGGTCTGTTCTGTAGGCAGGGCTTGTATGGTCGGAGCTGGTGAGTGTGGTTGAGCTAGTGGGGTCGGAGCTGGTGGGGGTGGTTCAGCTTGTGGGGTTGGCCGAGCTGGTGTTAGTGGTTGAGCTCGTGGGGTCGGCAGAGATGGTGGAGGTGGGTGTGCTTGTGGGGTCAGAAAAGCTGGTCTTGGTTGGGCTGATGAGGTGGTTGCTGTATCATCAGCAAGTTCCTCCAACCTCTCAATTTCAAGCTCTTGCCCTGCTAGTGGTATCTAAAAATAAACATTATAAATAAGTTGTTGAATATAACTTTATTTTGAATGAGTTTGTGTTTACATCTGTAATAGGATCAACCTGGGAAACCAGAAGGCCACAACCAAACCCTTGCCTGGCACCCCCAGTCTGCTCATGTGAATAAGCAGCTAAACTACTAGAGAGTAGATTATGGAAAGTACTTACATTCTCAAATGGCTCCACTCTTACTCCAGGCAGACCCTGGCCATAATTAATTCCCAATATTTGAAGGAATTTCTCTTCAATATCAGACAGTGGTCTGCCTTGTGGTGGACCTCCACCAGTCTGCCCTGCCGAGCTGTTGCGTTCAGCGACAAGTTTTTTTAATTTTGATTTATAATCATTCCAATACTGAAAATAAATAACATTAAATTAGAATAGGTATATAGGTAGGTACATAGTCTGTTGATCTTTTATACATATAATCTTCTAACTATGACTATCAACCTAACCATAAGCCCTAGGGAATGTCAAGGGTTCTTTCACTAGGTGGGTACCTACGGGTGCACTACAAAAAGCTTTTGTTAGTAAGAAATATCAAAGTGAAGAGGAACGGAAAGTACCTACCCATAGTATTGATTAAAAAACTTACTTTACTCCATCCTTTTCCATCTTTTATTGCACCACCACCATGAGAGTTCAGGGTGATGGCGACTTCTTCCCACATTCGGCGGGCAAACTCCCGGGCTTGGGCAGACTTATTATAGCCCAAGGCGATCTCTCGACGAGTGTTGAGAGCCTCCCACAGGCTCTCCAGTTGGGAGTAGCTAACTCGCCGATTGAACACATTGGAGGATTCCCTGCACGTAAAAAATACACTTGAAGCCGAGTAACAGGTACTTATGTCAACTAATTCAGGGTAGGTACCTACTTACCTACACAAAATTATTAACGATAGGTACCTACCGGATAATTGTATAAAGAGTTTTGTTAGTAGTACTCAGTACTCACGTCATTATCTAAGATAATTCACTCACAATCACACGCAAGGCACAACAACTAAATAATATTCGTATTTTGTGACTCTAACTGTTTAGGTAATTTTTAGCCCATAGAGGAAATACAAGGTCCCGGCGCGGCGGTAAGGTAGGTTCTGCAGCTATCAATCAATAAACAATCTCCAAAAAATGATTTGAGTCTTTGATAAAAATTGACTGCTGTAGGCCTTAAAACATATACATAGGCATAGAATATAGCGATTTTATTCGTAAAATATTTGATTTAAGTACATACTTTTGATTAAAACAATCAATTTGATTGAAAATAAATAACCGTAACATTCCGTAAAAACTCAAGATTTTATTTCAGAACGTAGCTTCAAAAACCTAAAACTGATCAGAGACAAGATTTATTATTTTTAAAATAATTTAGTTCATTTAACGATTCAAACGCCATCTAGTATTTTAGACTTCATGGTACCAAATTTAGCGATCCAAAAGAAGAACCTACACTGATCTGCATCGGAATTGAGTCGCTGTCGTAAAGGTGATGGTACGACTCCTGTACCAGCATAAACATGGAAACACTTCATAATTTTTAAAATGGCTTTTATCCACATCTGGTAGGTATGTTATTGGTATTTAATCTATTTGTTTCCAAAACCACTGATATATTCAGACTATGTATTACAGTACTTTTTTTATTAGATTGATTTCATAACTATTCCGCGTGCCAATGCAGCCAGTGGCTTGGGCACGCTTCTGTCTGGTACTGCGGAGCGAGTACGGTTCTTATCGATCACATAATTTGACATTTATAATCGTTAAATTCGTTAACATTGGTTATCGAATTTCACGATTCTAAATGTCAAATTATGCGATCGGTAAGAACCGTACTCGCTCCGCAGGTCTGTAACAGTTGAGTTACCTATAGGCCGTTTGTAACAGTCCTTATTAAATCTGACTGATTCACATAGTTAGTTAAATTGTACATTTTATTGAATAAATATATATTTCATAACAGGTACCTACTTACGCATATATAATTACATTTACATCGGTAGGTTATTATATCATAGGTATTATAATTTGATTCATTTTTTATATACTTAATATACATTGAGATGAGAATATAGAGAAGATGAGAGATAGATGAGATTTTTTAAAATTTAATTTTGAATAAATTATTATATATTATATATTTCTCTAAATGTTTCGTATTTTATTAAAAAATATTGGAGCCTTACAGACTACACTATTTTCCTGCAAAGCGGTTTTTGATGGTTGTCTGTCTACATAGTCTGGTAGTTTGTAGACAAACGCAATGATATAATTAACCAGACGTAAAAATAACAGTAGCTTCAAAATCAAGTGTACTTAGTGTATACCTATTAGTGCAGGCGACTGTACCAGAAGTACCAATAACTTATACGTGTAAGCTATCATTTTACTGTTTAAATGTAGATTTAGTTTTTCCAATCGTCGATTTAAAAGAATTTCATATTACACCCCGACATAGCCGTGTTATTTATTATTTTAGTCGTAAAAGCTTTTTTAGGGTTCTGTACCCGAAAGGTGCCAAAGGGAACGCAATTCCGAGGATTCCGTGAATTGCACTTTTCAAAAGCCTTTGTATAACAACCTTATTTTTTTTTACGATGGGGATGTTCTTGCCCCACCTGATTTTCAAGTTACTTGACCCGGAATCCTCAAACTGAGGAACTGGCTATAATATGCCGGAACACAACAATTGTTGTTATGGCGATAATATACTAAATAGTTTTCTATTAAAATAAGTGGGCAGGTATATAATAAGTACTTATATAAGTTTATAGATATCGATAGCTTTAGATCGTTTTGCTTACATTGCAGCATAGGCCTTCCAAAGTTTCCGATCACAACCTTTCCTTCTTCATAGTGCACCAGCTGTCTCTTTGAAAGCGTCTTCCCATCATCTGAATGGTTTTCCCCTCGTTATTTTCCCTTCCCTATGGTCTTCTTAGGAATATAAGTGTATATAGACCAATTGGGTCTTGCCAAAGCGGTTATTGAAGCGAGAGCTCTGCTAATAATAGAACAATATCTAAGGATGCCAGGGTATCTACCCACCCGACTACCCTTTGCTTGCTTGTTTAAACGTATAATGTATATATAACTACGTACACCTATATACAAACGTTACATTATAAATCAAAATACCAGGACCCGTATTAGATACTACCATAAACCCGACTCAATTTGAGAGATATTTAAGTTAAGTGTGTGATATTCCGAATCCGTTAATACTACCAATGGTCACTAGTCATTAATCGGTAGGCGTTTCGTAAAAAAAACATTTTTTTCCAAAACGCAGCCAACTTCATGGTGTCGCTTTTAGGAACCGGGATCGCATCGTAAAAAAAACCCTTTATTATTTCCAAACCGCGCTTGTAGAAACCTACGAACCTAGTAGATTAATTCAAGTCATTCCCACTTACTCGTCATCGTTATTCGATATTTTGATGACAGCCATGTCTTCTCATTCGTATTCACGGAAACTGGGATCTGAGATTTGTTTATAGCGGAAATGCATTTATCTGTAATAAGTACAATAAAGGGTTATTCGTATTTTTTTTTTGTAGGCTTGCTCCATCGCAGGGCTATCCTTGCCCAGGCAAGCCGAGGTCAAGACCCTACTACACTTACTTCGTAACGAAGGAAACGAACCGTGTGAACTGACCCTTGACGATAAACCAACCGTCCTGGGAATCAAATTGCAGAAGCGCCTGTTATATTAGTCGGTACCATGTAACTATTGTCCTACGCTAACACAATATGTATTATTACAATATGTTACTACGGTGACACAGGCATTTCGTATAAATATCGCATATGTAAAATTGTAATGTTACAGCATTCAGAGGTAAGATAGCCAGTTCCTTTGACTATCTGTGTTTTATTTTTATTTTAGAGAAAATAATTATGTTTGTTAGCCTGACACGGCAGACTAGAGGGCCAAGATAATTCTTAAGACCAACTGATGTTATTTACCTGGATCTACAAACAATAAATTAATTTCATTTCATTTCATTCCTTAGTTGGTTGAGGATTCCGGGTGAAGTGAGTATCCACCTTCAGCCTTATTATGACATGAAAAAGTCAGGTGAGATGATGACCAAGCATTTTCAAGCAATTACGTGACAGGTTGCAATCCCATCGCCGCTTAGGATATTAGCCAACGCCACATGTGATTGGCATTTTAAAGAAACCTATAGATAAATAAAAGGAACAAATATGGATAAAATAAACCTATATATTAATACTATATAATATATTAATATATATTAATAGAAGTATTATTATTAATTAGGTATAGTTTTTGCGGCTTTACTTTTGTTTAGCGAGTGTAAAAAATTAGGGCTTACAAAACTTAAAAACGACAGTACATACTTCAACTTCTCCATTAACGTTCAGATTTTCATTAGCCATTTTAAAAAGTCTAACCGACATAATCTATACTTAAACCAAACGAAAACAAAACAAATGCCAAATACAAAGCAGAGTCTATAACCAAAACAAAACAAATGCAAAATCTCAAAATCCTTAGGGGATGCCTACGTCATAGTAGCTTTATGCATGCAAAGTCTCAGCCCGATCGGTTTAAAATTGACAAAGTTTCATACAAACTTTCATCCGCTATTTTATCCCCTTGGGGGTAGAATTAATCAAAATCCTTTCTAAGCGGATGCCAACGTCATAACATCTACCTGCATTCCAAATTTCAGCCAGATCCATCCAGTGTTTGGGCTGTGCGTTGATAGATCACTATGTCAGTCATTCAGTCACCTTTGAGTTATATATATTTAGAGATTATGTGTTACAGGATACACTATTATTTATCTAGTAGTACAGTAGGACAATACACACAGTACAAACAAGCATGAATCCACGCACGTGCTGTACTTACTAGACAATATTCACAGGGAATAATATCTCCTATCTATCTAGCCTCACAGCTCAGTTGGTTGTAGCTCTGCCTTCTGCGCTGTAGGTTGGGGATTTGATTCCCACCCGGGACAAACATTTATGTGAAGAATGTTTATTCTAAGTTTGGGTGTTGTGTCATATAGTACGTATGTATTTACAAAAAAAATGTATACACGTATTCTATTCGTATTCTAGTTCCCATTTTACAAGCTATGGTAAAGTTTGGGGCTAGATGGCGCTGTCAAACCCACAACCTACAGCGCAGAAGGCAGAGTTACTAGCAACTGAGCTATGAGGCTTGTTAAATAAATATATCAGGAACTTGTGCTGTAGGTAATACGAGTATGTACCATGTTTATGACATCCTGATACATTATTAATTAACCGTTCATAGGTTTTATAAAACCACTGACAATCTACAGGTTATCCCAAAATTAAGTTCAAGTCTCGTATTTAGAAACGCATCTGCTGAAATAGAGATACCAAAGGTACTTGAAGAAATATCTGGGGTTTTTTTTTATATAATCTTGTTTCTCCCTCTACCTAGGTTTGCTGAAGAAAACTCTTCTTTGCCATATTTTTTTCATGCTATGTTTTTATTTTTAAGTATATAATTGTGCGTGCAACTGTGCATTAGGTATAAATAAAGTAGCCCATAGTTCCAACTAACTGAATCTTGAAATAAAATGCCTCGAAATAATCGGTTATAGCAATAAGGCCGCCAATTGTACTTATACGCTATGTATTTTAATATCTGTATTGTTCGATATAATTTATGTGTGCATAGTGTTCAATCACTCATTCATTCATGAAACTGAAACGAACCAACCGTTTCAGGGCAGCCTGTGTAAACTGCGGTTTCCATCGATGGAGATTTAAATAAACATCCGTATATACAGCCGTAATAGTACTTTAAGCTTCGCGTGCAGGAATGTAAGCTGTATATTTTATTCTGTGGCTAAGTTACGTGAACATTTTACAAGTACACAAATTGTGCATGAATAGGTAAGGTTTTTAACCGCCTGATACCTGTGGGCAAATCACTAGACCACTGAGGCGGTTGAGACTTGAAACCACAGACAGACAGACGACAGACGACAGACCGTCGATATTATATACACCCACACACACTCCCCCATACAAGAAACGTAATTTTTTTGGTCTTGTAAAGTGGCTCGGTTCTCTTCCAAACAAATTTTTACATAGTCTTCAAGTTCTTCTAAATAGTTTTATAGGTTCCTACACCAAAATAGCTTACATGATACTGCCATGCTATTACGTTTTAATTCTAGGTTTTTATATCCGACCATTATCGCATATATATGCGATAGTTGGTTTGAATGTTTTGTGTTCCTTCACGCTAATACTACAAAGCTGAATCAGATGATAGACTAGAAGTATGATAACAGTAAAACAGTCGCAAGTTTTTTCATAGAAAATTCACCTCTGATCACTACTCAGAGCGTAAATCTTAAAAGGTTACCCACTAGGGGGTAGTCAGAGGCACGTCCAAACTTACGTTCGGCACATGCCCACGGTTTGCAAGTAGCTAGTATCCAATACGTGACAGGTTGCAAGCCCATCGCAGTGACACATGCCATTCGGATTTTTGGTTCTAGGGACATGCCGGTTTCTTCACGACTGTGACCTTCACTGAACTGATTTGAACCTGATTCCAGATAGGAAAACCCTTTAATCACTTGGCCAAAGCGCTATAAAAAGATACAGGCTACTTTTTGTCTGTTCTACTACTACCAACTGAGCCTCACAGCTCAGTTGGTAGTAGCTCTGCCTTCTGCGCTGTAGGTTGTGGGTTCGATTCCCACCCAGCACAAACATTTATGTGATGAATATAGATGTTTGTTCTGTGTTTGGGTGTTGTATTGTATGATAAGTATGTATTTACAAAAAAAAAAAAAGTATCTATGTATTCTATCCGTAATCTAGTTCCCATATTACAAGCTATGCTTAGTTTGGGACTAGATGGCGCTGTGTGAAATTAGTGTCTTGTGTTCATCATGCAGGCAAACCCGCGAGCAAAAGGATAGAATTAAATTGAGCATGGCAAAGTAGAGCTTAACCCTAATAGGAGTTCTCTTCCAGCAAACCTTGGGGAGAGTGAATATGAAAATTTTAGCTCGTGTTGTTATAATCCTTGTTGAACCTACCTGAATAAATCTAATATAAGGCAATCCATCACATCGCTGTAAAAGCTAATATGGGTTTATGTCGGACCTTTCTATTTTTCACAATATACAATGTAACATAGCAAGTAGTTAAGTATAGGGTACATGTAATGTTAATAGAAACGTTTCTATAGTTTTTAGGTCTAAGTCTGAATCTGACATAAAACGTGTACATGACTTAATCTCTTTATTGAACGACGGGGAAACGCACTTCACCCGGAATCCTCAACAGTAAGGAACTGGCTTTCTTACCTCTAAATGACGGAACATAACAATTTAGACTTGTTGTTATGGCGACAGACTTAACAACAAGTCAAGGCGGACTTAAACAAATTCCTACCACCAACCAAAACCAGTATTTAGGTTCATAATAATCATAAGTATAAATGCAATTTAAATTACTTTAAACTTTGTACATAACTAGATAGAGAATTACTAGACCGAGTTTCTTGCCTTTCTCCGTATGCTGGTCGCGATTACAAACGTAGATTGACGTTTCAAAATGATCCTAAAAAATCTCGCTGATACCATGCTGAAAGTGAAAACGAGATTAACAAGCCTCACAGCTCAGTTGGTAGTAGCTCTGCCTTCTGCGCTGTAGGTTGTGGGTTCGATTCCCACCCAGGACAAACATTTATGTGATGAATATAGATGTTTGTTCTGTGTTTGGGTGTTGTATTGTATGATAAGTATGTATTTACAAACAAAAAAAAAGTATCTATGTATTCTATCCGTAATCTAGTTCCCATATTACAAGCTATGCTTAGTTTGGGACTAGATGGCGCTGTGTGAAATTAGTGTCTTGTAATATTTTTATTTTATTTTTTATTTGATTTCGAATTTTAGAATTCCTTGCTATAGTCTGTTTTTCTGTACCAATACAATATTTGAGTCTTCAAGTTCAGAGTGAATGGGTTCTT
Source organism: Venusia cambrica (assembly GCA_951394065.1). Taxonomy (NCBI): domain Eukaryota; kingdom Metazoa; phylum Arthropoda; class Insecta; order Lepidoptera; family Geometridae; genus Venusia; species Venusia cambrica. The sequence continues at coordinate 2,361,149 of OX596044.1, read as the reverse complement.
TTTAGACAAGCGTGGTCAATCATAACTCCACCACCACCATCAAACGCTTGGCCATGAAACGCTACCAATAAAAAATAGCAGCGCCTCCGACATTCACCTTATTTCCAATAAGTTCAACTACAAAGTTCAACTAGTTGAACTGATTGTTCTTTTTTCCAATAATTTCAAATTTGTAACTACTTTGTGAAAGTTGAAAAAAAGTAGCTGATACGAAAGATGTGCCCATATTTCCAAACTTTTCCTGAGCACATTTTCATGATAACGTTTTTGATAATATTTTTCACGTGGAAAACTGTGGCGTGGTATTTTTACTGCTGCGTATTTTGACATCAAACAACGCTGAACTGTGAAATGTAGGTTTGTGTAGTAGAAAAACGTTAACGAGGACTGTTAAGTATGCACATTACATAAAGCATGCACTGGAAAGGGCGAATTGTATAATTATTGGCACGGAAACTCGACAGCAGTAACTGCACCTCGGAACCGAGAACAGGCTGATTCGATGGACTGGTTCGTGGTGTGATGCGTAACCTCAATAACTTTTTTTTTAGTAAAAGTAATCGCTTGGTCTTCATCTCACCTGGTTGAAATTATTTTTATGGTATGACGGGGTATCGCCTGTTCTTCATCGCCTGGTTTCAAGTTATTAAAAGCCGTAAGGGGAAACGCACTTCACCAGGAATCCCCAACAGACTGAGCAACTGGCTATCTTACCTCTACTACTAATGTTAATAGAAACGTTCCTACAGTGTTTAGGTCTATTAATCTGACATAAAACGTGTACATGACCGAATACCTTTTTTTATTCAACAACGGGAAAGCGCTTGGCCTTCATCTCACCTGGTTTCAAGTTATGATGCCAAAGGTGGAAACGCACTTCACTTCACCTGGACTCCTAAACAGTGAGGAACTGGCTATCTTGCATATTAAATGTCGGAACACAACAATTTAGAATTGGTATGACGAGAGACTTAGGTAAAATGTTGTAGCCAGCCAGGCGGACTTAAACAAAGTCCTACCATCAACCAAATAAATGACTTTTTTTATGATTAACTATCATTTGACCCCAAATTGTATACCAAATGTTAAGGCATGAACTCCTAGTCAAGAGGTCAAGGATCTACATCTATCCATGATCTACTGATGATCTGCTGATAATCGTTCCTAATACTAATGGACAGACCTCAGGCCTAACATTTATTTTTGGTGCTTTTTCATGGTGTAAAATGAAAATTTATGATTATTAAATGAAACCACTCCATTTCTATACAATTTCGTAACTCCTGCCGTGGTAAGTCACAGAATAATTCGTAGGTCCTCGCTTGCACGTGATTGAAGGTACCAACCTATGCAGTGCATTGAAATGATTGGACACTTGTTATGGTGATTTTTACAGATTGTTTCGTAAAAAGCGCGGTTCTGAGGGCCTACTCTTATTTATGAGGTGTCACTTCGTTATAAGAGCACCGATGGCGCGAAACGAAACACGAAATTGCGTACTTCGGTGAACTTGAGTAGAGAGAGAGGTCCCAGGACAAAACATGTCGTAGGTATCCGATGACGGATTGCAAGTTTTACGATAAAAAATGACTGTTTCTTTCGGTTCCGACGACGTTTAAAAGTCAAAGTCAAAGTATTTTTTTTTTAATTCGTTAAGATTTTTTAGGATCATTTTGAAACTTCAAATCTACCGCCTGTTCGGAATTGCGACCAGTACACAAGGAGAAAGGCAAGAAACTCGGGCTGTTTAATTTTTTGATGATCCATTCAACATATAGATATACAGTTTTAAATAACATTCTAAGTAGTTAGGTACATAATAAAACTAAATACTTAATACTATCTTGAAACATTTATTATTACCTAACTAACTCGTTCGGTTTTCGTAGTAGAGCTACCCCAGAACTGCGAACTGCTGTGTGCTAGTTTTACTTATTAAAAAATGATTGATTATTCATGGCTCTGCAATTTTATTATCGCATTATTCAGTGGGTTAATTTTTTAATAGCTAGATGGCGCCATGTTTAATTAATGTCCTGTGATAATTATATAATGATATACTATTTTTTATGGAATGACTACTACTGTAGGTAGGTCCTATCACGCATCAACATTCCATTAGTGATCGGAATAAAGGTGAAGATAATACAAAGAAAGAAGGTGACCTTCTAGTGAGATCCATTAGTCGACTTTTACGACATCCACGGGCTGAGTTGGTGGGGTGTGACAACCACGGCGCAATATAATAATCCTATTTAATATTTAACTTAGGTAATAAGAAATAGTACGTAGGTATATTCAAATTTATCAAGAATTTTAAATTCATTTCAGATTTCGTTCATTTCATTGCATCGTGAAAGAAACGTATAGGTACTAACTTTGACTTTTTCTAAGAAACTTTAGTTCAAGACTTTGGTCACAAGACAAAGACAAGCCTCATAGCTCAGTTGGTAGTAACTCTGCCTTCTGAGCTGTGTAGGCTGTGGGTTCGATTCCCACCCAGGACAAACATTTGTGTGATGAATATACCTAGATGTTTGTCCTGTGTTTGGGTGTTGTATCATATAGTACGTATGTATTTACAAAAAGTACATATTTAAGTATTTTATCCGTTATCTAGTTCCCATATTACAAGCTATGCTTAGTTTGGGGCTAGATGGCGCTGAGTAAAATTAATGTCCTGTAATATTTTATTTTTTTGGTACAATCTCAACTCAAAACTAAATCTCGAGATGGTGGACTAAAATGTTAAGTATCTACTAACCTACTTACAAATACAAACTAAAAACAAAAGTAAGATGTTCGACTAGTGCCACTGTCCGTCCACTACGAGAAGGCTACCAAATAAAGCTTAGCTGCTTTCTGACCTATTAATTGTATTTTTAATCTCAACCAATACCATCTTCCCTGTCCAGTCTTACCCTATAGGTATAGTTACATATTTTATCTCAGAATAATTACTAGTAGAGTGAATTCTCCAGAGACAAAAAAGGGACGATCCATTGAATCTCCATTTTTTTTATGGAATAACTACTAAACGTAGGTCACATCACGCATCGACAGCATATTAGTGTCCACTGCTGGACAGAGCCTCATCCAAAGCCAAAATTACCACGCAGACAGATTAGTGATCGCAGTAAATGTGTAAATAAACAGATAAGTAAGCTTCATGCTGATGCTGTATCATCTATCTCTAGAGATAGAAGATACCTTCCGGGTAATCGCAAAGCAACTAAGCCTTTATAGGCTCTATAGGTAGCCCGACGCTTCCTTTGTAAATAGTTAGCTTAATGGTACTTACTGCTTTCTACCTACGACGGGGAAGCGCTTGGCCTTCATACCACCTGGTGTCAAGTTATGATAAGAAGCTCCACCTTCTTTACATAACTTGACACCAGGTGGCGCACTTCACCCGAAACCCTCATGTTATGGCCACCGTAGGAAAGATGATGGTAGCCAGACAGACGGACTTGAATCAAGTCCTACCACCAACCAAGCACAAAATTGACCCGGATTTACGTGGTGAATCACTACACCGCTGAGATTTTTTGGGTATTATAATAGAATAATGGTAATTATAACGCGCTTAATTGGCGGATGATAAACTAATGCATGCTAATGACATCCTATTCCTTATATTTTGTGGTACAGGAAGAGGCCTGAGCCCGGTTCTAGGAATAAATATACCAAATTAACCACTGACATTACTTTATACGTTAACACATTAATGACAAATGTAATAGAAATGCAAGTTTATCGCATAATTAGTCACTCTTTGCCGACATCAATTTTTTTAAGATTTTTATTCAAGTTATGATAAGGCCGATAGTGGAAGCGCACTTCACCCAGAATCCTCAACAGTCTGAGGAACTGGTTTTCTTACCTCTAAATGCCTCAACACAACAATTTATAATTGTTATGGCGACATAATTTGGTAAGATGGTGTTAGCTAGCCAGGCGGAATTGAACCTACCTAATTATCTGATAATATTGTTTTTTTATCATTGATTGATAGATATCATTTGACTGTCGTAGGCCTCATTATTGATCGGGCTTAAGACAAGCCTTGATGTCAGAGCATACCCATCATATATTAAAAAAAACATGTATTCGCCACTAGAAAATATATGTTCTAATAGCTAAATATTAAATGCGCCATATTAATAATGTACCACAATTTCACCAGACATGGATCCAGATCCATGGACTTTGCTGATCAGACCCAGGACAGAGGCGAGTGCCGAATCGACAGGCTATTTAGTGTTTTTTAAAAACTCCATATCCCATAAATTTTACAGTCGTCTGCAAGAGTGGGTGAATCAACATTTTGTAGGTTAGGAATGATTTTATTCGTAGACATCGGGTAAGTCTACGTGTGTGCAAGGCAGTGAAGCAGATAAAAAATAGCCAAGTATACCCTATAGCAGCATCCCTAGCAGATACGAAAGCTGTGGCCTCTCAAGTAACGGCACCGCCTTTTCCCGAACGCTATATGACGGATAAGGACCCTATAATATCAGTGCACAATTACGTTATGCTTGTTTCGCTATTCATAACTCTGCTTCTTAGAATGTAGGTAAACTGAGTCAGGCTTAAACGGAGTCAGTTTTAAGCCTGACTTAAAAAGGAGATTGTGTGCGATTTAAAATTAATGCCTTGCCTTTACGTTGGGTGACATTATTTGAGAGGTTACAATTACAACCATCTAATAACCCAGATTATTTGGGTTAGTTTGGGGAGTTTTTAATATGATTAATTTATTTAATAAGGACATTTTTTTTACATCATATTTTTTATATGTGACTATTCGTTTCTATAACTACGAAGGTCGAAACTTTGCCGTGTTTTATTTTCAGCTTTCAACTGAGGAGATTGTTATGATACACAACATTAACCTAAACATACGAAAGATAATACCTACTAACATATAACATTACATAAAACTAATCTATTGCATATTGATATTTTTTATTTTTTATTTCAACTCTTGATTCTAAAGACTTTGCTTTTAAAGACACTGTTATACCAATTGTACAATATGATGTCACTTTGTGGACAAAAAAGCGTTATTAAATTCAATATTTACGCTTACCCATAGGTGTAGAAACTTAAAACGTTTCGCAGGCAACATTTTGAATGATATCTGTTATAATCCTAATCCAGTAAAGTGGAAACTTTGCTGAGTTAGGAATTCATGATTTTTAACCTTTTTTTCTATTGTATTCTGTATGTTTCCCGAATAAAATTTAATTGATCGAGCGAGCGAAGCGTCTCTGTTTCTAGACTGGCCAAAAATGCTTTTGTCCGCCGTCTGTCGGTTTGTTCTCGTCTACAGGTCGCATTATTCAACCGATTTTGATGAAAATTGGCACCATGTGTGCCAATTTTCTTTGTATTTTTTTTATCTATTTGCTCAAAAGTCTAAAAGGAAAAGTGAAAGAGGAAAGCATCGGTTATTGCATGGTTATAAGGGCTCGCGAGGTCTACTGATCTTACAGAAACCAGTAAATAATAGGGGCTATAATCACAGTTCGCCGCTTTTTAGGAAAGCGGTGCCTTAAGCACACCTGCATCCAAACCAGTAAAACCGGTTTCACTCTCTAGTCTCAAGCTGCTGGCGGCGGCACTGCGCTGGCGTAGCCCAATTTACCTATTCAAGCGGTTATTTTGTACCTCACCTCTGCCAACCGACATGCGACACACCATGAAACGTTTGCGTATAAAACATTGTCAAGTTGGTAGTAATTAGTTATATATTACCTACGTCTGACAAAAGTTAGGTAGGAAGATAACAAAATATTATTCTGGTTGATGTTTTAGGTGGTAGTTTATTGCGTATCATTAAAATTAATAAAAATACGTACCTATTGTACAGTATGTAGGTATCTATAGATAGGTACCTAGGTAAAGTATTTTAAACTAGACGCAGTAGGTATAGGTACCTACCAACTTGATACCTACTTAAGCAGAAGAATGTTTGAGTTGTTAGGTTAGTTTCATGTATACATTGGTAGGTATACAGTTTCAGTATTATTCATATATTAAGGTCATAAAAATACGTAGGTATATAATAAGTAGGTACATTAGTAATGTAAACTATTTTAAACTGGATGCAGTAAGTAGGTAGGTACCTAACTTAAGTATTTTATTAATGTGGTACTACATTTCAAAGAAATATAATTATTTATTTGAACGTAATTAAAACAATGTAGCAAAAACTGATGCAACGGTCATGCTCGCAAGAGTTTAACAAAAACAAGAAACTGTATCCAAAACGGTGCGCTTTCAAATTTCAGTTAGGTAAATAAAAAACCGATTCACAGCTTTTTCCCTTCGAGGATTCACCTCTGATCACTACTTGGAGCTTGGATTCTATAGGAGCTATTCAGAGTCACGTCCAAAATACAAGTTCCTAAATTTAATTAGAACCTACCTTGGTACTTGTTGATTTTGCCTACACTTATTTATAGCCAACGCAATACGATACTAACTTCATCCTAACAGAATAATAAAACTAAAAGTTTTTTTAACCCTGAGCTGGCTGCACGATGCACCCACACAGACACATTGTGTTTACCCACCTTCCCCTCGTTCGTATACAATACCTACGAGTAAGTAACACACACACACACATAAGTGTGTACCTGGCTGTCGTTGTTGATACAACGACTGAGACGAAACGCCACGTTCAACAAGCTAACCCGAAGCAAGGTGAGTCAGACCTTATGTTGCAGTCACTTACCTGAGCAAATAAGCAGCAGCACTGATGCTGGTGAAAGCATTCTCCACTCCATGGTGAAAAAACTTTCTTTCTTCTCAACTTAACTTTGCGCCCATCACAACTTTTTACATTCCAGACGGTTAACACACTTCACTTATTTCACCACGAAAACGCACATATTTGTCAACAGTTCACAGGCAATGCACTTTACAATACACTCAAAACTTTATGAACATCCTTCCCATAGTTAGGGAAACTTTGGCGCGATATTCCGGTAATACGGGGCGAGTTTTAACAGCACGTTTCACGTATAAACGGGGCAACGGTTAGCCCAGCGCTGAATGTATTTCAAATCACGAACACGTTTCAAGCACGCTACACAAGCGTAGCGTCGTGCTGAAGAGCGAGAGAGACGCACGATGAAACGAGCGAGAAACTGGTTCGGGTTTGGAGTAGCAAGAATAGAGCTGCTGGCAATAAAGTTAGCTTGCGTGTTTCTCGCTAGAGGGCGTCGTGTAGCAAAATTTCGCTAAACTAAGTTCATTCTAAGTTACCAGCTAAAGAGTCAAGGACTTTACTTGACAAGGAATTTCGAACTAAAAATGGATCATCAAAAAATTAACCAGCCCGGGTTTCTTGTTCTCCTTGTGTGCTGGTCGCGATTCCGAACAGGCGGTAGATTTAAAGTTTCAAAATGATCCTAAAAAATCGTAATGAATAAAAAAATTTTGACGTTGAACTAGCTTTCATGGTCTACATGAATCCTAATGAATTGAGTAGACATTAGAAGAGAGTCCCTCTTCTAAAAGTACTTATATCATGTTTGTTTTAAAAAACCTTTTCAGACAGTCATAATTAAAACTTCAATCTATTTATTTATTTATTTATTAAAATAGGACATCCAACAGACAAAACAAACATAGGGTTAGGTAAGTGGCAGTCTTGAAACAGTTTGTTTTTCTACTTACACGTTGTTGCATCCTGATGCCACAACGTACAAATATCAACTCAACTAAAATTAACTCTTAGAAATAAATATATATAAGTATATTCAAAAACAAACACAAAAACAACAAATGTAACACAAGTATTAAAACGTTTTGAGATGTTAAAATATGGAACGATACTATGCTAGTGTTTATTAAACTAATGAAAGCTTTCAACGAGTGAGAGTTGTGAAATCAGTGTTTAAATTAGGTAAGTAGGCATCTAAAATAGTTAGGATTGAAGTATAAGTAGGTATCCATTAAATTAAGTTTAGAGGGAACATGTAAGTAGAAATAATATATTAAATATAAAAAGATAATTTAAGGTACAAATAAAGCAAAATATTAAAAATAATATTCAATGTGTGTAATATTCAAAAATTATTCTGATTGGTGAATGCCAAGTGATTTCTGAAGGAGTACTTTGAATTTAGGCGATGAGTCTGTAATATCGATGTCATCAGATTTTGAAAGTGAATTACAGTTTCTGAAGGACTTGGCAGTGTAGAGTACTTGCCTAGGTTAGATCTACCGTGTTGGGTGGTGAAAATGTTAAACGCCTGTTTTCTAGGAAGCCTTGATGGAGCGTTTATAGGTATGAGACTTACGAGTTCGTTGCAGTCGATTTTGAAATTAAAAAGTTTGTTTAAAAATACGAGGTTATAGCATTTTTTTGCGTTTCGATAATAGGTTAAATAAGGTTGTAGTGTATTAACCTTTTATTATACTTAGCTCGACATCTTCTTAGCCAATTTATCACCGTATGAGACGTGATAGTGGAATCGACTTTCGATTCCCCACTATGAGATCTACTCTAAACGAATAGGTATGTAAAGAGGTTTGCGTTAAAAATGCAGCCTTAGACCTATCCTAGATCCCCTACGCCTACCAGTCATCAGACCCTCAAGTATGGATTTACAGCTTGTTTGCAAAACAGGAATGACTGCAATTTTACCTAGAATCCCTTCTAAAGGGAAAAATAACTTAAAGGGAACCTATTTTAAACAAAGCCAAAATCACCCCAAAATTAAAAGCTATTATATAGTAAAAAACTGCATTGAAATCGGATCATTATTATTTCGATGCTAGAAGGCCACAAACAGACACAATGGCCAAACATACAGCCAAGCAACCTTTTTCATTTTCAGAAAAAAAAATGCGAATCCGACTTTAATTTGCAGATAATAAACGATTTGCTTTTGTCTTTTGAGATGTTTAGGTCCCCAGAAACGAAGAAGATCTTAATCAGACTTTCACTTAATTATAATGGGACCAATTTCAGATCTACTCTATAGATATCTATCTATCTATAGAGTACCTATCTATCAAAAAAGATTTACGCAAATCAGTTATGAACTCGCAAAGCAATCGGCGGACATAGAAAAAGGTCTTTGTCAAACTATTTTTTTTCTCTATTGTTAGTGTTGCAGATTTTTACGTACCTATGTGTAATAAAGAGAATAAGTACGGTCCAAATTAAGACTTCTTCTTTGAAGTCGGTTAACAAAGAACAATCAAATAGAACAATTGAAGTCAGAACACTGACATTTGGATCGATAAGATACTGCGACTCGTTTGGACCAGATGAAAATTCTTTGAAATCAAGTAGGCATTGTTGGCCAGCAATAAGGAGGAATGCAAAACAAAAGCGGCACGCCAGCCATTACCGAGTTGTACTACTCAAAGAGGATACTTGTGAAAAGAATCTCTCCAAACAAATGTAAACAACAAGGACATTGCTTCACTCGTACAGTTATTATTGTATTTTCTATAGGTACCTTACCCTGTACGATGTAAAATTGGGCTTCTCAGTGCTTGTAAATGCTACACATCAACGTCAAAGTCAAAATCAAAATGGTTTGGCAAAAAAAAAGGGAATTAATCAAAGTGCCGAATCTTCAATATTGTTCTCCCACTTTTTCTGTTTACGATAGGTACTCACAATACTCGACACTGGCAGAATCGATAAAACGGTTGCACGCCATATCAAAGAAGTTGAAGTTAGGTCAAAAGGCACTCGACACTGGCAGAATCGATAAAACGGTTGCACGCCATATCAAAAAAGTTGAAGTTAGGTCAAAAGGCATGAAACTCGGGCTAGTTATTTTTTTGACGATCCATTCAACAGCTATGTATACAGTTTTAAATAACATTAAAAGTAGGTATGAAAATCGGTGTAATAAATTACACCGATTTATGAGATAGTGGTTCTGTAATAACAGTCGACCTCGCGAGCCCTGATTTGAAAGCGGGATCAGTTTACAAAGCAAAATTATCAAAATGAATTATTTAGTCAACTCATCCCGTGGGATAAGTATAGAGTGGGATCAGCTGACGGACAAGCCCAATAACCGATGCTTTCCTCTTTCACTTTTCGTTTTAGACTTTTGATCAAATAGCATATGATTAAATAAGCTTTAGTGATTACTCGTGTTCCCCTGGTCCTAGGAGGTCAAATCTGGTGTCTTCGATTTCGGGGCGTAAAGGCGGCGAGGACTAATAAAAAAATCTAGAATTATTAATTGTACACAACTAAGAAAAATAAAATACCTAGCATAGGCTTACCTACGTAGACTTTTGAGTCAAATATAGAGGTATAACATTTAGCGATTACTCGCGTTCCCTTGGTCTGAGGAGTGTCTACAGATTTGTCTTACAAAGGCGGAGAGGACTGCGTAGTTTGATTGGTAGAAGTAGATAATTTTTTTTCGAAAAAAAATAAAAAAAATAAATCCTACAGCAAACTTCTTCCCTTTTCCCCCTCCACTCCTCCCTTTTTATCACATCTTGTGTCGAATTAAATCCTAGTGTGTCTTTCAAATTTTATTGAAATCCGTTGATAAATAACGTTACAGCAAACTTCCCCCTATTTACTCCCCTATAAAAAAATAGCGATCGACTACAAAAATTTAATAAATCATGGAACACGTGTGCCAATTTTCGGTTGAAAATGCGACATGTAGGCGAGAAAAACCGACCGCCAGACAGACAACCGACATCTCGAAACTGAGACGCTTCGCTCGCTCGGTCAATTATACTTGCAAAATTTCATTTGGATTAGACATGCATTTTCTTTCATTTTAATTTCTAAATTAACTACAAACTGGGTTTAAATGGGAGAGCGGAGCGTTACAAACTCAAGCGCAGGCTTCAACGCGACCTTAGCTTTAACTTATTACCAACGAGTTTTTTTTGTACGACGGGGAAGCTCTTGGCCTTCATCTCACCTGGTTACAGGTTAAGATAAGGCCGAAGGTGGAGGCGCACTTCACCCGGAATCCTCAATCAACTGATGAACTGGCTATCTAACCTCTAAATGCCGGAACACAACCTACGTAGAGAGATAGAGATGTTTTTATTTTAATATTATTTACCTCTTCCATTTTGATTTTGATAAATTCTTCAATTGAAAATTTCATTTAAATTAGTTCAGGTACTTTCGGAAATTAACGTCGTCAAAGAGACGTTTTCGTCGTGTCGCATGTAATGTTAACACACTAGAAACTTTTTAACCGCCTCTGTGGTCTAGGTTTCCGATCCAGAGGTCCCGGGTTCGATCCCCATGGGAGTACAATATATTGTGCTTGGTTTGGTTGGTGGTAGGATTTTGTTGAAGTCCGCCTGGCTAGCTACCACCATTTTACCTAATTCTGTCGCCATAATAACAATTCTAAAATTGTTTTGTTCCGGCATTTAGAGGTAAGATTTCCAGTTCCTCAGTTTGTTGAGGATTCCGGGTGAAGTGCGCCTCCAATTTCGGCCTTATCTCTTTATAACTTCTTAATTTAGTTTCTATGCTAAAGCAAAACGTTGATGATGGATGGGTCATGAGTTTAATGAGGTTGTAAAATACTCCTTGGATCATTGAATTTAAATGTTATATTAGGTATCTGTAGTTGCAAAACGTATAAGCGTAAAAGGTAGGTCATATCAAACATGAAAAATTTAGAGTGCTATGTGTTACTAGAAAACTAGAAAATATGCATTAGATCAAATTTCATGTCAGTGATGTAAGAATCACATATCTTTTTTCTGCGGGGAACGCAGGAGAGATCCAAGTTTATCAATCAATTTAAATAAATAAAAAAATATATATGGAAAACATGTATTTTCTTTAGGAATACTGCACTGTTATAGGTACCTAGTAGATAACAAATTTCATTATTAACTTTATAATATTGACACGAAGAATTAGGGATCGACCTAAAAGTGGAATATGATTTCCACTTTTTCCTTTTTGCTGGCATCGAAACAACTATGCAAAGCTTTTATTTCAACGGCTTATTTTAATTGCAGAATCGCGAAATCCCATTGACTGATATTCAGTTTGTTAAAATTTCATACTCGTATATCGCAAATCTGCTGGCAACGAACGGACGGTCGCCTGCACTAACATGTATGCTCATAGCTTTTTTTTAATCCTAATAATTACTATTTTTTAAACACGGATTTAACTCACGTGTACTTGTTGTTGGTGAATGGACAAACTTTGTTTCGGTTCTCCCAGGGCCCGAGGCACTCAGTTTTAAACACGGGTTTTACTCACGTGTACTTGTTGTTGATGAAAGGACAAACTTTGTTTCGGTTCTCCCAGGGCCCGAGGCACTCATTTTTAAACACGGGTCTTACTCACGTGTACTTGTTGTTGATGAATGAACCAACTTTGTTTCGGTTCTCCCAGGGCATCGAAACAAAGTTGGTGCCTTCACCAACTATCGTTTATGTCAACTACCTAAGAGAATCAAAAGTTAAAAAGACTAATTATACAAAAAATACATCAAATCTATATTATTAAAAAAAGCCTATTTATTATAATATGGAAAATTATTTATCTGATAAGCTTACATCATTTAATTTCTACCATTCTAATATTCACTCATTTAGTTTTATTTTTGTCCTGCTATTGCTCTTTGCTTGTCATACTAATAATATTAATACAATATGTTTGACATATATAACTGCATATTTATAATTTATTCAATTATTTTTTGACATTATTATTTATAATAATGTAATTTTATTCCTGGCAACAAAAGAAATTATAATTACACTAACATGTGACTTGCAACAGCCTGACAGGGTCAATGTTAGGTAAATCTTTCACTTTCACAGCAACCTTACATCTATGCTCTAATAAATCAACAGCCCAACAGTATCCACTGCTGGTTTTATTATTTACCACGCTTGGCAGGTGGATTTGTGATCGCAGTGTAGGTGTAGATAAATAAATAAATAATAAATAAATATTACAGGACATTTACGAAGCTTAATCTAGTCCCAAACTAAGCATAGCTTGTAATAGTTGTGGGAATTAGATTACGGATAGAATACTTTTTTTTTTTTTTGTGAATACATATTTATCATACAATACAAAACCCAAACACAGAACAAACATCTAAGCATATTTATCACACAAATGTTTGTCCTGGGTGTGAATCGAACCCACAACCTACAGCGCAGAAGGCAGAGCTACTACCAACTGAGCTGTGAGGCTTGTAATAAATATAATAATAGATATTAAACTAAATGAAGCTGCTGCCCTTATCTTATGACTCCTTAGTCGGTTTTTACGACATCCATGGGCTGAGTCGAAAAGTGACGCCATGGTACATAAATAGGACATTGTGCATTTAATGAATGACGAATTATGTAATAAAAAAGAAATATGTAGTAAAACCCATGTTTAAAAATCATAATATTCACACAAGTTTTAAAAGTGAAATAACTTCATAATTTTCATAGTTACTACTTTTTACTCACGTCTGGTAAATTATGTTATTACTTTTGTATTCATATCTGATAGATATATCACCTGAATACCAAACTAATAACATCTACCTTCCTACAATATGTGGATACAAAACCATTTTGAAGATATGGAGTGCATACATATTAGTGCAGGCGACTGTACTTTAATGAAAACTTACGTTCAGCCCAAAATAAGTCAGACCTAATCAATGCTCCGTGCTATTTTAATTGCAAAAGTTTTCCTATCCTCGTAATTTTGTTCAATAACCCCGTATATATCGTTTCCTCTTCATACATTATTATGGTAATATTAAATGATATCAGTAACTTCTTAATATATTGGTCTCGAGTGCATTAAGTAGTTATTATATTGTGCTTGGTTTGGTTGGTAGCAGGGCTTTGTTTAAGTCCGCCGGGGTAGCTACAACCGTCTTACCTAATTCTGTCGCCATGACAATAATTATAAAATTGTTGTGTTCAGGTATTTAGAGGTAGGTAAGGTAGCCAGTTCCGCAGTCCGTTGAGGATTTTGGGTGAAGTGCGCTCCGCTCCACCTTCGGACTTATCATAACTTGACATTTCATTTTCATTTCATTTATTCCAAAAAAAACAAAATACATTTTGTGTGTGGAGTTCATACAAATACGTTTTAAACATAGACATAAGTTCAATTAGGTAAGTATTTAAAATTATAAAATAAGTATCGGGTATTGGTATTTTAAGGTAGGTATTTTATATAATTATCACATGTTATCACAAAAAAAAAATGTATATTACAAATGTCACAAAAACTACATTGATATTGATACACTGATATATTGATACACACCAGGTGAGATGAAGGCCAAGCGCTTCTGCATCAAGCAATAAAAAAATGTACTGACGTGGTGAACAAGCCTCAAAGTTAAAAGTCTAAGTCAAAATTTCTTTATTCATTAAGATTTTTTAGGATCATTTTGAACCGTCAAATCTACCGCCTGTTCGGAATCGCGACCAGTACACAAGGAGAAAGGCAAGAAACTCGGGCTGGTTAATTTTTTGATGATCCATTCAACATTTAGATACACAATTTGTAATTATATTCTAAAGTAGATACATCAAAACCGAAATACTTAATCTTAATACATTTGTTATTACCTATCTACCTAATGGGCAATTTGTTAACATTGAGAAATCACCATTTTGCTGTCAACCGGTATAGCAACATCGGGGCACGCGATCTTATCGTCGATATTTTCACTAATTTTGTAGTAGGCACTTTTAAGAGCGCGCCCGGTGTCAAAATTACGCAACAGGAGGATTTTCAAACACACTCTTTGATAGTAACGAAAGTAGTTATTCCAATCAAAAAAAATACTGAAAGCTGGGAAAAATATTGTTGAACTACAATAAAAGAATAGATTTTTTTTTTTAATTGAGTGCTTTTTAAAAAAAGAAATAGATAGGTACTACACTAAAAAAACGCTTTTAATTCAAATGCTCGAAATTATTAGCGACAACCCCAGTTTTTTATTTATGAATAAAACAGCTAGACTAGTGTTTTAGTCGAATGATCGGCTAGTTTTTTAATTTCACAAAAATTATACCCTGGACCTAAAAGCCATTTCACTATCAACTGAACCATGCTATTTTCGACTTTATTTTAAGAACTTTGGATACAAAATAGATCATGGCTTCTTGGTCAGTTGTCGGGCAGCGCTCGACGTGGAAGGTGTTCCCGGCCGCTTTGTTTCGTAATCCAGCGCATAATTTGAATTATGTTTTGAATATCTACTGGTACTTATCTATTTTTATTAATTAGGTACCTATGCATAATAAAATTAATTGAAGACGGATTTCTGATATTATATTTCCAAATCAGCGCAAAGAGTTGATAATGGTGCTACCATTCCCTATTCTATTACAAATTGAGTCTAAATTTGATGGGCTAGCGTTCAAACCCGGCCGGGCCGCGCGTTTTCCGCTGCACTGATAATTTCTACGTAATCTTGACAGTTTAGGCAAGATTTTCAGAAAAATCATTGTATCCTCATAGCCTCATTTGTAAGCCTCATTGTAGCTCAGTTAGTAGTAACTCTGCCTTCTGCGCTGTAGGCTGTGGGTTCGATTCCCACCCAGGACCAACATTTGTGTGATTAATATAGATGTTTGTTCTGTATTTGGGTGTTTGTATTGTATGATGACTATGTACCTACCTATTGACAAAAAAAAAGGATTTAGGTATTCTATCGTAATCCCATATTACAAGCTATGCTTAGTTTGGGGCTAGATGGCGCTTTGTTCAGTTACCTCAAAAAATTCGTTGTCCTGGCGAAAAAGTGTCGAATTTCATGATTTGACTTTCTAGAATAAAAAGATTATGATGCCGTGTAGATGTGATACTTTTAAATGAGATTATTAACGTATCGAAATTTTTTTGATATTTGGAATAACAGTTACCGCCAGAAGAACGTCCTGCCAGCGGATTTTCTTAACTTGTAGAAAAAAAATAAACACCAAAAATTTGAGTATGACGCCGTGTAAATGTTTGTGATAAAATTAAATTCGTGTATGGTTCTGGAGATATTGCAATTAATTGTTAACAAATTATAACAAACTACTACCTCCCGACTACTAACTTTCTTGGGTTATGTAGGTATAGGTAGTAGGTACATACTTCAAGTACCTATTCTGACTATCCACTGACGGCTGTCGTATAAATATTCATTGCAAATCACATTAAAATCATTAAAATCCAAGATACTCTTCTTACGACATACCACGGGCTACTTGCTTCAAATATACGCTATGGAATTATATTTTGGGGCAACTCGACTGACATTGAAAAAAAAATTAAATGCTACCGACCCCACTGTTTCAGAAAAAGTTGAAGGCCACGTTAATAAATAAATGTTATTATAAAATCGCACAATTTATTAATGATAGACATTTTATTGATAATTCTGATCCATAATTTATATTTTTTGATATATTAACTTTTGACATTGACAATTTTCTTTTTTTCTAATATTTTATCTTTGACATTTATTTTATTCTACTAACTATGATTTAGTGTAACTGTGGTAGCTTTATGAACTAGAGCGGGCGGCGGTGCAAGACGCGCGGGCGAAATATGATTTTTACCTGGCATTGGGCGCGCTCTTAATTAAATTATTCTTTATATACAATTTGAATTTACGAGCAGAGAGTTTGGTGGCGCTTTGAGGAAGCTTATTATAGAATCTCACACAGTTTCCTAAGAATGAATTAATTAATAAATAAGAATTACTTTTCCTAAGCGATACTTAGGTATCTCAAGTTTATTTTTATTTCTAGTATTAACACTGTGTACATCACTTCTTTTACTAAACTCATGAATGTTTCTGTGAGCGTGCATTAGATTTTCATAAATGTATTGGGAGCTGACTGTAAGAATACTAATCTCTTTAAAAAGACTCTCCCTAAGAGAGTCACGAGTTTTCATTTTATAAATTGCCCGTACAGCTCTCTTCTGTAGAATAAAAATGCTTTCAATATCAGCTGCACTTCCCCATAAAAGTATGCCACAAGACATAATACTGTGAAAGTAACTTAAAAAACTAACCTCGCCGTTGCTTCATCAGTAAGATGCCTTATTGTACGTACAGCGTATGCAGCCGAGCTTAATCTGCTAGCTAATGACTCAATATGAATACCCCATTGCAACTTTGCATTAATATTCAAACCTAAGAAAGTAGTTGCTTCAATAAAGTTAAGTGTTTTCTCATTTAAGATAATGTTAGCATTGCTGACTTGAACACTAGGCAAGGCGAATCGGATGCATTTAGTTTTTTTCTCATTTAGTAGGAGGTTATTTACTGTAAACCAATCAAGAACTTTAGCTAGAGAAGCATTTACACAATCATAGTTATCTTTAGCCCTATCGACTCTAAATATTAACGAAGTATCGTCAGCAAACAATACAATGTCACATAGGTCCCCTACATAGGATGGTAGATCATTGACATAGACTAGAAACAGAAAAGGCCCTAAGATCTATCCTTGTGGTACACCTATGTTAGTGGGGGTTCCCGAAGATCTGATACCGCTAATATTCACTTTTTGAATGCGATTTGATAGGTGCATGAGGTTTATTGCCTGATTCTGGATGCCGTAATGTTTAAGCTTTGAAATCAGGGTGTCATGATCTACGCAGTCAAAAGCCTTAGATAGATCACAGAATACTCCAACGGCATCCTGTTTTCCCTCTCAGGCCTCCTCGTCAGCCTCGTAGCTCCGTTGTAGTAACTCTGCCTTCTGCGCTGTAGGTTGTGGGCTCGATTCCCACCCAGGACAAACATTTGTGTGATGAATTTAGATGTTTGTTCTATGGTTAGGTGTTGTATTGTGAAAAGTATGTATTTAAAAAACTATTTGAGTATTGTATCCGTAATCTGTTCCCATTTACAAGCATAGCTTGTAATATGGAAACTAGATTACGGATAGAATACATAAATACTTTTTTTTTTAAATACATACATGTCATACAATACAACACCCAAACACAGAACAAACATATACATTCATCACACAAATGTTTGTCCTGGGTGGGAATCGAACCCACAACCTACAGCGCAGAAGGCAGAGCTACTACCAACTGAGCTGTGAGGCTTGTTGAATGAATCCATTGCCTTAATATTTACGTCTAGTAAATTTTGTCATTACTTTTGTATTCAAGCCTGCTAAATATATCACAATTGAATACAAAATAACATTATTTATCATTATACAGATGTGGATAAATTTTTATAAATTCGTTAGGTACGTGAGATCTAAATAATACCGTGTCCTAGAACTGCTATAGAATTGGCAATTTTTTATGGCAACTATTTCTAAAATACTCACATATCATTATAGAGAGCAGTTTGGTAGGGAATATAATAAATAGTATCTAATGTATTCTATTGTAATAAACCGGTCAAGTGCGGACACACACCGAGGGTTCCGAAACACATTTCAAGACAAAAAAAACACATTTCTTGTAAGTATTCAACAAGCCTTATAGCTCAGTTGGTAGTAACTCTGCCTTCTGCGCTGTAGGTTGTGGGTTCGATTCCCACCCAGAACAAACATTTGTGTGATGAATATAAATGTTTGTTCTGTGTTTGGGTGTGGTATCATATAGTACGTATGTATTTA
This sequence comes from Venusia cambrica, assembly GCA_951394065.1. Taxonomy (NCBI): domain Eukaryota; kingdom Metazoa; phylum Arthropoda; class Insecta; order Lepidoptera; family Geometridae; genus Venusia; species Venusia cambrica. The sequence continues at coordinate 2,342,537 of OX596044.1, read as the reverse complement.
CAAAAGTATTTAAGTATGGCATAATATATTTTTTATTTTTATTTTTCATTTTATACTTAATATATGAAGTGCTATAATTTTTTTAGTTTTAAAACGTAATTATACTATTGTATATTGAAAATTACAAGAGACTTACAGTTTAAAAAACATGAAAACTATAAATGTTTTATATATTCATATTATTTATATGATTTTTTGTTGGAGAGGCAATTTTTTTTATTGTACGACGGGGAAGCTCTTGCCTTCATCTCATCTGGTAACATGTTAAGATAAGGCCGAAGGTGGAGACGCACTGCACCCGGAATCCTCAACAAACTGAGGAGCAATAAAATAAAAAAATAAAAAATACTGGACAAAAATACGTTTTGGTTCATACTAAAGTAAAACATACGTTATTTGTTGCTTGTATGCTATCTATTAGTACTAAAGGAAGGCTTTGTTCATCGCACTAGGATTTGGTAGCCTGTAAAGCGAGGTCACAGGGTCTTGCCAGACGGGACTCTTCGTTCTCTCAACAAACAATAAAAATAACTGCAATAGAAATACACACTGTGAAAATATCAGCTGTTTATCTATCGCTGTTGATGGGATACAGCTTACTGATAGACAGACGGACGTTGGCCGGATAGCGGAAGCATTTATTATATTAACAAAAAAAAAAGATCTGAGTATATTTCGTATAATATTTAATTATATAAATTACCCAGCAGTGGGACACTTAAGGCTAATAATAATAATAATAATCATTTTCGTAATTTAGTTCCCATATTATAGCTTTGCATAGTTTGGGACTTGACTGCCGTTTTTTTTTATTATGATTTTACGACGGGGATTTGCTTGGCCTTCACGTGATCACCTGATTTTTCAAGTTATGATAAGACCGAAGGTGGAAGCGCACTTCACCCGGAATCCTGAACAAACTAAGAAACTGGCCCTCATACCTTTAGGTTGTTATGACGACCACTAACCAAACCAAGCACAACATTGTAATCCCCTGGGGATCAAACCCGGTTCCTCTGGATCTGACACCGGAGGACAAAGCAATAGACCACAGAGGCGGTTATAAAATTAAAGTCCTGTAATAAAGTTATTGTATTCCGTTGGCACCCTTTGGGTACGGAACCCTAGCAATTATATTATTCTCGAGTTTCGCTGTAATTCATTCGTCCTCCGTTACACACGGAAAGTTTCGCTTGTGGGTTAAGAGAGCTCTTTCTAAGAAAATAATTATATTCGTAGCTGGTACCTACGTTTGAACTAACATTATTTATTTCTTCATGAAATAATATATTTTAGTAGGTACCTACATTACATAGTGCGGCGCACTTCGCCCGGAATCCTCAATCCTCTGAGGAACCGGCTATCTTACCTCTAAATGCCGGAACACAACTATTTAGAATTATTGTTATGGCGGCAAAATCCTATCACCATCCACAGACCTCTGAATCTGACACCGGTGGACGAACCGCTAGACCACAGAGGCGGATAGAACATCGGGACTATAGATTAAGATTTATAGAATGTTAATATATACGGGGATAGTTAGATATATTTCGCGAATATACGGATCAGTCGGAACCATCTTTGTTATTTTTCATGAAGACTTCAAAGGTGAAGCCTCATAGCAAATGAGATGGTTTTTCGTAGATTGTAGCTTCATGGATTCAAACACGTGGAATTCGTACATAGGTACAAGCTACATTAAATACTAAATAAAATATTACAGGACGTTAATTTTACACAGCGCCATCTAGCCCCAAACTAAGCATAGCTTGTAATATGGGAACTAGATTACGGATAGAATACTTGTTTCCTTTTTTTTTGTAAATACATAAGTACTTATCATACCATACAACACCCAACATAGTATGAGATGTGGAATATTATGAATGCTTATTAAGGTAGACACTTGATACATACCATTACATACTTATGTACTTATTTTCCTCTAGCTTGAATAGGAATTTATTATACTTAATTATATTAAAAAAACCCTCTGTTATGAATATTTCAGGACATTAATTACAAGCAGCGGCATCTAGCCCCAATCTAAGCATAGCTTCTAATATGGGAACTAGAAGAATACTTAAATACTTTGTAAATACATACGTAGGTACTATATGATAAAATACCCAAAACAGAACAAACACCTATGTTCATCACACAAATGTTTATCCTGGGTGGGAATCGAACCCACAACAGCGCATATTATATTATAGACCTTTTGTAACGGTCCTCAGGTAGCTCGACTGCTTCCCTTGTCCATAGTTAGTTCAATTGTAATTATATATGGCCAGCGAGTTAGCATAGCTATTCAACATTGCAATGCAGTCTGTCTTGTATTTTTTATAAGATCGGATAGCTCTGCAGTGCCTGGGCAGGCCTAGGGGCAAGGAAGATGCAGCAAGTTTTCATAGAAGCTTCGACAAACACGGCGAACCGTTTGTGGCCACACTTCGGCAGGATTTTGCATCAGGCCCACCACCAATGTTGTCTTCATTCTGTCATTCTGCTGCCCGGTAGACCACTAGGACCTCCTCTACCACCGTCGCAGGGTTCGGTAAGAGTGCCCAGTATCTTCACGACATTATTCCATCTTCACCGTTCTTTAAAAAAAAAGACTCAAAGTCAAAGTCAAAGTCAAATATTTTTATTCAGTTAGATTTTTTAGGATGACTTTGAAATGTCAAGCACAGCTTATCATCCCCAACTGGTTGATGTTCCCTTATGAGGAGTAACCGCTTTCGACAGTATGTTATATTATTATTATTTCCGCTGTGAAACGACCCTAATATCTTCAAGAAGAGAGTGAATAGACACCTTCTATGGGTAGGCTCGCTCCATCGTAGATCTCATTCTTGCCTACGTAGGTTCGTTTCGAGGTCAGTTGCCGACTTCATATAAACTTAATTAAAAAAGAAAGACACACAACATAGGTAGGTAACGGGATTGCTATTTTTGTATCCAGCGGAATAAGTTGAAAAAACAATTGATAGATAGGTATATAAGTTGATATTGAATAAGTTTATGTTAATTTACTTCAATAATTGTTAAAGTACTTATAATTTTAGTAATTGTTATTGAATAAATTTAGATTTATAAATATCGATGGTAGGTATTTTTTACAAGTTTTTTTTATTATTATTAACTAATATCATTATTATTTTAATAAAACCCAAGACTGTTATGTTTTTGACATTCTTATATTTTATTTTTAGGGTTCCGTACCGAAAGAGTGCCAACAGGTATTCCGGTGTCTGCTATTAAGTACTAAGCCTTCGCTGTCCGCCCTACCGTCCCGTCTGACTGTCAGCGGACTGTATCTCTGGACATTACGTAGATAGCTGAAATTTTTAGTTTATTTTCAGACTATATTTATATAGCCACGTAGGTTCGATTCCCACCCAGGACAAACATTTGTGTAATGAATTTAGATGTTTGTTCTGTGTTTGGGTGTTTTATTATATAGTTCTTTATATAGTTATGTATTTACAAAAAGTATTAAGTATTCTATCGGTAATCTAGTTCCCATATTACAAGCTATGCTTAGTTTGGGGCTAGATGGAGCTGTGTAAAATTAATGTCCTGTAATTTTATTTATTTATATATAAAGGAGGCCACTCAGTGTGCGAGTCGGCACCTGGCCGTTTTATATTGTAAGTAAACCAATCTGCAGATAAAACAAATAAATTGAGCAATCATTTACATAGACCTCTTTTTTATTATAGCTTGTTACTTTTTATAACCAAATGACGAGAATATCGAATAACAGCAAAAAAATATGGGGTTTGTCAATTATCCGGTACTCTAATAGAAGATACTTATTAAAATACGGCCGATATTTTATATCAACAAATTGGACGAAAACAAATAATTATATCTCAATAAATTCTTATTCAAACTTGAAAATACTGAAGTAGGTATACTACGAACTTTGTAGCCCGACTAACGACCATAATAGGTAGGTACCCACTGCTATACTCTTTGCTAACGACGATCTAGTTAAAACATGAGTACCAACTTTCACAATTTACGAGAAGTAATCGGAGTAATAAAGAAGACATTCCTTTATTGTATTGATCTGTGGGAGCAGGTGTTTTATGACACTATTTTGACAACAGGCATACTTATACGTATAAACTTTTTATTACCAACCACAAAAGCTAAAAAATACCAGCACAATAATACCAGACTTTATGCAACATCTGGCTCAATCAATCTACCCGATAGATTTTTTCGTCTGTAGTCGCGGGTAATGTCCTCTAGCTCGCGCTGTTTACCCTAGCATCAGATCTTGTGGCTACATCCAAGGGGTCGCGGGGCATTGGTTACGTGCCTTCAAACATCTTGCTCTGTGAAATATCGAAAAATGTTCACATATTCAAGGTTAGTTTTTTTCCAGGGCCACTGAGGCCAAGTCTTAAACCGTGAGAGTTATCGAAAAGTCATGTTAGGATCTACGAGCTCGATTTAAAAAAAAGTAAGCTATGCATTTTTTCAGGAAAAGAGAGAAAAAAATTGAGCTCTTTGTATAATAATAAAAAAATAATGTATGATGACTATGTGCCTAAAGTTGTTGGAACACTTTCAAAGTTGAAGATTTATAGTAAAGGTTGTACGTATAGTCTGAAATGCGTAAGCGAAGCTATTAAATCCTCTTTTGCTGTTCGTGTAGAACTTTTGAAAATCGGAACGTCTTCAAAAAACTTGTTATCGCCGAATTCAAAGATACAACATTAAGCGTTTGAAAACAGAATTACTCATACATTTCAAAATTAGAATAAAGTTGGTTTTATGGCATGGAATAAATTTCTGGATCCTCCAGTTTTACACAACGGAGTCGCCATTGTGCTAAACTGGAGAACAAGCGATACTGAATTTTTGAATCCGATGATGATTCAATTTAAGCTCATCACGGACAGAAAATACAGCAAAAGATTACACCAAGAATAGGACTTTCAACAAGAATGGACTTAATAGAGCAGCGCCTGGAAGCTGTGGAAAAATAGATTTTCTCTAAAGCAGAACTTATATTTTTTAAAATCAAACATGACTTTTCGATAACTCTCACGGTTTCAGACTTAGCCTCAGTGGCCCTGATATGTGAACATTTTTCGATATTTCACAGAATATAAAGAAACAAAATGTTATGCTATGTCGCTATGCGACTATAACGCCCAATCATACATTACAAATCATTGCAAATATAAATATAAAGGGCATTCATTTTACACAGCGCCATCTAGTCCCAAGTTATACTGGCTATATACTGGCGAGATATACGCCTTATAACCAGCTGAGATGAAGGCTAGAAGGACCCTTACCCGTCGTACGATAAAAAAAACTTTTAAGGGACTTCGGTTGTTTGCGCTCCTCACACACTCCATCAATAAATGTTTGAAAATTTTCAATTTCACCACATAAATCACAGTTTGGTTAATCTTCTACTTTTCTCATAAAAAATGCAAACTTGTTAGACGTAATGTGCCCGGAACGTAACCTGTGAACAGTAACTAGCACGTTTCTTTTGTATTTATTTTCGTCTATCCATGGGAAGGACGATATCTCTGACCTTTTTCAAAATATTCTTGGTAAAGAAAGCTTTTTTACACTGTTTTTTAAAAAATCTAACATAGTCAGAATGCAATGGGGCTTATTGACAAAGGAACCCCGTTAACTATGGCTTGTATAATCATTTTATTCAATTTGTACAAGGGATGTTATTCATTGCAGGACAATGTTCTTAGTTTATAAACTTAAAATATAATCAAGGATCTACTGGCCTGTCTCGCTTGCACGCAGGCAAATATATATTCGAAACTCAAAAGCCTAGATAGACTAAAATTCCACATTTCTAGAAACGCCTATTTCGATAACATACGTAATAACACCGACCAAAACCAATTTAAAAAGCTCAGTTGGTAGCAGCTCTGCCTTCTGCGACGTAGGTTGTGGGTTCGATTCCCATCCAATAGAAACGTTTGTTTGATGCATTATAGATGTTTGTTCTGTGTTTAGGTGACATAATTATAAAATCGAAAGGTCGTTTATATGTTTGGTAATTTAACGTTGTTGCTTTTTAATCGCCTCTGTGGTTTAGTGCTTCGTCCACCAGTCACAGATCCTGATGTCCCGGGTTCGTTCCCAGAGATACAATCTGTGCTGATGACGTTATCCGTCGAGCTTTTACCAGTGTCAATGTTCCAGCCGTTCTTGAACCGAATGGTCTGTTACGTGATGATGGTAAGCGGCCCGACGGTATGACTCTTGTCCCTTGGGAAATGGGTAGGCTTTTGGTGTGGGACGCTACCTGCGTCGACACCCTAGCTCCATCTCATCTGCCTGGGACATCAGTTAGGGCTGGTGCGGCGGCTGATTCGGCCGAGGATCACAAAAGGCGCAAATATAGTGGTCTCGACAGAGCTTACCTATTTAAGCCTTTTGGGGTGGAGACCTTGGGTCCGTGGGCCGGTGCCCTCCGGGTTCTCAAAAATCTTGCGGGGTTTTTGTTTAAGGCGACACGTGACCCAAGGGCTGGCTCTTATTTAGGCCAGCGAATTAGCATTGCTATTCAGCGTGGCAATGCAGCCAGTGTCTTGGGCACGCTTCCGTCTGGTACTGGTCTGGAACAGTTACCTATAGGCCGTTTGTAACGATCCATAGGTAATCTGACTGATTCCTTTGTACATAGTTAGTTTAATTATACTTTTTATTGAATAAAGTTATCTGTGCTTAGTTTGGTTGGTAGTAAGACTGTTTGAGTCCGCGTGTCTAGCTACCACCATTTTTCAGTCTGTCGCCATAATAACAATTCTAGATAGACGTAATATAGTCAGTTTCTCAGGCTGTTGGGGATTCCGGAGGAAGTGCGCTTTCACCTTTGGTCTTATCATAACATGAAACCAGGTGAGATGAAAGCCAAGTGCTTCCCATTGTACAATAGAAAAAAATATCTGCAGCTACGTCCGAGTATGCACCGTCTCTCTCATTTTGCGCACCTGAGGGAAGGCAGCCTGATGATATAACCTGTTAAAAAAAACAGTTACCAGTACTAGTAACAATAACCAGTAATAACATAAGCCGCAGGCAATCCTCGACTTGCCTATACCTCGCTAACTTGAAATAACTTATTTCGGGGTCTGGTAATTAAATTATGAGTATCCCTTTTGGAGTCGTTGGCTCAATAAAAGCTTAATAGTTATATTTCGGTGTAGGGTGACTTGATGGCACAGTATATAGGACTAAACATAGCATGATTATAGTTTGAACAGAGAATTTTAATTTTTAACCAGCTTGCTCAAAAAGGAATTCTGTTAAGTTCTGAATTCGGAAGTATATTATTTTTGTTACTTACCTTAGAACTGCGTCATTTTTTTTGGATAAATATTTTTTGCTCGATCGAGGCTGATGGTCTGAAATTAGTCCCATTTTTATTTTGATTAAGAAAGAAATATACGGATTAAAATTATAATTATATAATAGAACTTAAAATTATACCTACTATTGTTACTATACTATTGTGAATAAATATTAACAAAATTACATAGCGATAAAAACCGCTTTCCAAAATATTTTGATTTTTTAGTGTCGTCGGTTCCATTTTTTTTTTCATAAAATTATGATTGATTAATAAATAAATAATAAATGATAAATAGGTAACAATGATTACTATAATCATAACACATCTACCAATAATTGCAATAATTAGCTCAAATAAATTTCATGGTCGTAGGTTCGATTCCAGCCGACAAACAATAGCTTTTTGGTGGTAATTCGTGTTTTAAATTAATCAATTAAAGATAAGGTGTAATATTATCAGCGCCATCTATATCCAAAGTTAACCGCCTCTGTAGTCTAGTGGTTCAACTTCCGATGTCAGATCCAGAGGTCCCAGGTTCGATCCCCAGGGGGAATACAAATATTGTGCTTGGTTTAATTGGTGGTAGGACTTTGTTTAAGTCCGTCTGGCTAGCTACCACCATCTTACCTAATTCTGCCGCCATAACAACAATTCTAAAAATTGTGTTCCGGCATTGAGAGATTAATAATTGATATTTTGACATTAATTTTACACAGCGCCATCTAGCCCCAAACTAAGCATAGCTTGTAATATGGGAGCTAGATTACATTAGTTTAAGGTAAGTCAGACGAAAGACTAGATAGATAGTTTCTAAGTTTGTTGAGGATTCCGGGGTGAAGTGCGCCTCCATCTTCGGCCTTATCTTGACTTAAAAATCAGGTGTGATGAAGCCCATTTCAGCCAATCACCTCCTCGTGCTCAAATAAATAAATGGCTGTGGTTATCGTAGATTTGTAGATTCATCAATCGAATTGACGACAGTCGCAAGCTGGGATACTGGTAGATGCGTTATTGTGTGTCTGGTTTAGCTGGTTGCGCAATAGCGGACACAAATGGAGACGTTATTTACTGAAATGTTCCGGGTACGCCAGTTATGAGCTCGGTTGCTTCATATCGAACAGATAATGGCTTCTGTTATTAAAAATCAGAACGAATCACCGAATTCTTATAAATGCTGATTTGATCCCCGCTGGTGGATGGTTTTTATTACCGTGCGACGGGTAGAAGTGCCTTCATCTCAGCTAGTTTCAATGAAGTTGGCCGAAGAGCCGAAGGTGGAAGCGGACAGCAACCGGAATCCTCAACAGTCCAGGCACTGGCTATCTTGACTTTAAATGCCGGAACGAAACAATTAAGAATTGCTGTTATAGCGACAGACTTAGTTAAGACGGTGGTGGCTAGAAATCCTACTACCAACCAATCCAAGCACAGTATTTTACTCCACCTGGGGATCGAACCCGGGACCTCTGGATCTGACACTGGTCAAACCACTACAACACAGGCGATAAGATTATAATAAGTTTTAAATACAATATACTTATAAAAAAACAAGCCTACTTAAGGTACGCAAAATAAAAGAGATGGCGAGACATTCGCGAGTGAAACGGATGAGAGAAATTGTATTGCAAAAAAACAGTACCTTACTGACTACAAACTTATTTCCTACATAGATAATAACCGAAACTCAGCCAAAACTATTGGTAGCATCATCAACTTTAACCTTCGGTCAGTCGCGCATCGTCTGTTTACGCGGTGTCGCGTGGGATCTCTGGAAACCCCAAAAATAAAAAGCCTAAAAAACCACTTTCTACGTATTTTTCCTAATTGTCAAAGCAATTCATAGTTCATTAATTTAATAAAAATAAAACAACATGAAGTTACTAAGATATATTCTTTAATTACTGCTTAAACGTGCAATCTTATAGCAGAAACATTTTTTTTTCTCTTTGAGATTATATAATTAATTATATCATGAATAAAAATGATTTTATAGAATCTAAATGCTATGTAGCTATGTATTATTTCTAATAAATCTATATGCGATAACACTTAAACGACAAACACTTTTAGATAAAGTTTGGAATGCAGCGACAAAAATATATATGAACTTTTACCAGTTCAGACAAAAATTTCCTTTGAACACAGTCAGTACATACCGATTACATACTAATGTTACCTTTGCAAAAATGGCAGATAGATTGGAATTCTTTTTCTATGTCTTAGATAATTAATACAACGCTTTCTTATTGGAAATAAATTATTTTTCAGTTGAGCATCCTGAATCGGTAGCAAACATGATTAACAGAGTAAGTGACTCCTACGCTCATGTTTGCTACCGATAAGTTTGTCCACCACGTTGACTCCCCCTTTCATTTTATGTAAATCTTTACGATTTCTGAAATCTTTTTCTCAGAAATTACATACATTTTTAATTACACGGTAGTTCGCGTGGGGTCTTTTGAAGCCTGAACTCACAAAGCACATCTTTATCTCACTGCGTTTGCACGCGAACTGAATTTAACGGCGATACGCAGCAACTATCATCCAAATTCAGAGGGTACCTAAAATTTTGAAGCGCTGGGAAAGTTTTAATTGTTTTACTTTTACTTATTTATAACACCTAGGCTTTCAAAGACCCCACGCGACTAACCGAGAGTTCAGAGTACCTGAAATAAGAAAAAAATATATAAATTCGTTAGTCGCTAAAAACTATAAAAAAAAATTCAATCACGTGGCCAGATAGCCGCTTGATTGAAAATTAAAATTTTTACATCGTTATTTCGCAGTCGAGAGTTTTCTAAAACTTTCTATTCTTTTATACAGGAACTTATTACTTCTAAACCGAAACTGGGTCAGTGAGAGGAAACCGTAAACCGGCGAAAAATATCAAAACAATATGAAACGTTCAAAATGTATAATAAAAGTATCATATTTTTTGGTTTTCAAAAATCTGGCGGGGCTTTTGATTGAGGCGACACGTAACCCGTTAACGGCCTTCTGGGTCTACGGTATTATTATACTTATCATCTGCCGTAGTTGGACGTTGTTATAATATGCTTTCGATTACATTTTCTTTTAACAACATAGTTATACTATATATACTAATGTATGGTATATAAATAAAATGTGCATACATTATGTCTGTGTTTCTCTGTACTGTTTGCCGATTGCATTAATTTCTCTCATTTGTTCAATTTTTTAAAGATTTTTATTTCCTAAAAAAAAATATGCATACCTACATATTTTTTTAATCTTTGAATGCAATATATTATAAACAATATCAGTGACTTTTAAATATTTCACCGTTATGATTTCCCTCTAACCCAATCTAAATGAAATACCCTGTACATTATGTGTTTAGGAAAAAGCGAAACACAGGACGAATCCGAAATTTGCTGTCATTTTGCATACGAGACCAAGAGCAAGCTGACGATAGTATTTACAAACGTGAGACTATTGCTGTTTCTACCCTACCTACAGATCTAACCACCATACAAGACATGCCTATTGTAAGCCACATCACCCCTTGCCGTGCCTACCCCTGGCACAGCGATGGAGTGTTGCTCCGTGCCAAATTGACACAATTTATGCAACGTTCCAACTCCCCCATGATTATACCAACACATCAAATATCATAATTGAGGGGCAAGGGAATTTGACTAAGCAATAACGATGCGTCTCTATCAAAATGAAAAATGACTCAATCTCCTAATGACCAAAGTTCTGCTACAGCTGCTACAAGGAGTATTTATTGCTGAATGCATCTCTTATTGTTTAGTTTTACACTTTCTAGCCTGTACATAAGCACCTCCTTCAAATGTGCCACTATAACAAGTTTAACAAGTGTTTTAACCACCTCTGTGGTCTTGTGATGCAACCCACCGATTTCAGATCCAGAGGTCCCGGGTTTGATCCCCAGGGGGAGTATAATATTTTGCTTGGTTTGATTGGTGGAAGGATTTTGGTAAAGTCCCCATCATCTTAACTAATTCTATCGCCATAACAACATTTCTAAAAATTGTGTTCCAGCATTTAGAGGTAAGATCCAGTTCCTCAGTTTGTTGAGGATTCCAGGTGAAGTTCGCCTCCACCTTCGGCCTTATCTCAACTTGTAACCAGGTGAGATGAAGGCCAAGCGCTTCCCCGACGTACAATAAAAAAACAGCCTAATTGGTAGTAGTTTTGCCATTTGCGCTTTAGGTTTTGGTTTCGATTTCCAACCTTGACAAACATTTGAGTAGATGTTTGTTCTGTGTTTGGGTGTATTATTGTATAATTAATTGTATATACAAAAACAGCATTCAAGTATTAGGTATATCCGTAATCTAGTATTTGCTTAGTTTGGGACTAAGGTAGGTACTGTGTGAAATTAATGTTCTGTAATATTTACTGAAACTCCAAAGGTGAGTCCATTCAGCCCTGATCAAAATAATAATATCCTTTGTTCTTTAACGGAAATACAAGCAGCTCTAAGAATGTTATTAATTTTAGACAAACTTTTGTGGTAGCAAACATTCACACAAACCTTCGCATTTATAATATTAATGAGATTAGATAGTGTGATATATTTATATTACTTTAAGTCAGATGATAAGCTTACTTGGCTTTTGTAAAAATTTGCAACGTCCCTACGTTACTAAACAAAACAAATATAAGCTGGATAAGTGCGGAAGATACAAAAAATCACGTTTCTTGTATGGCCCCTAAAGTTTTTAACTTTATTTTTATTGCTCGTTGTTATAGCGGTAATAGAAATACAGACTCTCTGAAAATTTAAACTAGCTACCTATTACAGTTCATGAGATACAGCCTGCTGACAGACAGACAGACGTACGGACATCAGAGGCTTATTAATAGGGGCTTATTAATATAATTCCACATCCCAAAGGGTGCCCTTTGGCAAATGAACCCTAAAAATAAGCAACTTAATCACGGAACAGATAAAAACTTCTGTTTTCCTTTAACTTGGCCATTCTACGGCGTAGAAGCTTGCTACGGCGTAGCCTTATGCTACGCAGGCAAGCCTTCTGGTCACAGAATAAATTATAGTAGAAAATCCTAAGGCGCTATGCTACGATCACCCTATATACACCAAAAATACTTACATTACATCTAAACTAATGTTTTAAGTTCTAAATGTTCTTCTTTTCAATTAAATTTTCTACCGGGTTAAACACGCTTGAAGTCTCAAAAGCTCAAAAGCTAGTAACTAAATAGTAAAATAAAGTAAACTAAATTAATTCCAGTAAAACTTAAAACAATATAGACAGAGTACCATCCTACTAAACATGCTTATTTAGGTAGGATTCACTGTAGTTTTAAGTAAATATTAGCCTAGGCACTACATATACCCCAGCAATTCTTAGCCCTGAACAGTAAAGCATACCTTACATGAGTATGTTACATAATAACACAAAAATTCAAAGCCCGCAACGGGACTCGAACATGCACCTTTTTCTTAAGTTGGAAACGCTCTAACCAATTGAGCAACGAGGGTTCTGACACAGATTCCAAATTGAATAAAAAATGCGGGTTGTGAAGTCATGTGTCAGACCAAGTGCAATCACTTGAAATACAAAAATAATATGAACATACCTTGTTATTTCAACACATAAATAGTAAATAAATACAAACCACAGCGTACTACTAATATCAATAACTCGTCAGGTATTAACGTGAAATTGATTTTCAACCCCACATTACCCTGAGGCAATATCCGATAGAAAAACTTTCTCGTTGTATTGTTTAAAAAGATAGGGATAAAATACAATTTGGCTGCTCATCCCGCACGCGTCTGATCTTGCTCCCCTTCTTTTTTTTACCCTAATGATTGGTCTGGGGTTTTCCGAACCATTGTTTGTTTGGTGGAGAGTGCAAGTGAAATAGATCGCAGCAGGATAAACATTAGCTTTATGGGTTTTTTCATGGCAATAAATTTTCATATTGTACGTTACTGCCAAAGCACTTAAAGAATTGATGAGAGTATCAGCTCGCTGAAAAACAAATGACTGCTATGGTTTTATTTTGTTGTAGGACACAGAAGCGCTTGGTCTTCATCTCCTGATGTCAAGTTATGACAAGGCCGGTAAAAGCGCACTTCACCTGGATTCCTCAACTGACTAAGGAACTCGCTATCTTACCTATAAATGCCGGAACACAACAATTTGGAATCGTTGTTATGTCGGAAGACTTAGGTAAGATAGTGATAGTACCTAGCCAGGCGGACTTTAAGTCCTACTACCATCCAAACCCACAAATGTGTAAGCCCTGGGAATCGATTCCGGGACCTCTGGGTCTGATACGGGTGGGCGAACCACTAGACCAATAGTAGTATGGGAACTAGATTACGGAATTGTAAATACATACAAACTATACAATAAAACACCCAAACGCACATAACAAACATCTATTTTCATTACACAAATGTTGCGGCGCAAAGGCAGCCAACTGGGCTTGATGACTTCTGGTCACAAGTCACAATATAAACCCTCAGTTTTAATCCTTACTTTACCTTACCTTAGTTAGACCCTCGTAACGTGATGTAGGTTTCACATACATCATAAAAAAAGTGTCTGCTTTAGTCCCATAAACCAATTTGGACTAAGATAATGTATATAATATGTACAAAAAGGCTACCACGTTCCGACGGCCACCCTCCGTGTCAGAAGACCACCCTTGGGGCCGTCAGGGTGTCAACCTATTCACATGTAAAACCTACTGGAAGAGAAACGTTTTTTAAGTGTTTCAAGCTGTGAGATGTCCAGAAGGAATTAGAAGATGAAATGGTTATTAAAAATATTGCGTGCCTTTTGATTGAAGCAACATGTGACAAGCGCTTGCTCTTATTAAAGTCAGCGAATTAGCACAGCTATTTAGCGTGGCAATGCAGCCAGTGTCTTGGGCACGCTTCCGTCTGGTACTTGAAACTTGAAAATATACATTTATTCAATAAAATGTTATAAAACAATTAAACTAACTATGTACAAAATAATCAGTCAGATTACCTAAGGACCGTTACAAACGGCCTATAGGTAACTCAACGGTTCCAGACCAGTACCAGACGGAAGCGTTCGCCAGACACTGACTGCATTGCCACGCTGAATAGCTATGCTAATTCGCTGGCCTAAATAAGAGCCAGCCCTTGGGTCACGTATCATTAATAGTTAGTATAGTTTTATTATATAAAGCGTCTTTTCAGCCACTTATTCATACGTGTGTGCTTGGCGAAGCGAGATCGAATTCATCTTATAAAGTTTTTTTATCTGTCTGTACAGACAAAAAACCTTTTTTTTGTATTGTATTTACTTAATTATAATTACCGTGCTTACTTGCATACCTATTTATTGAATTCAATGAGTGAAACAGACACTACAATTTTATTTTTGTAATAGATAGATATTAGCTTGTTTACAAGATTTAACTGTTAGCTTATCACTAGTGCATATTTAGCAGCACTGAAATAAAAAATACGGTAAGAATCGGAAAACTCGTTCACATATATTTCGATTTTTATTGTGTTTTTAGAAAATGTTCCGTGTATACAATACAAAATTTTCCCTATCCACCTGCAACATTTCTTTTCATTTAGACAAGCACTTTAGAAATGAGCGACAAAAGATTTTTGTATGGTACGTTTTCTGGGTATACTTAAACGGAGATCCCAACCTTTGTCATAATTTATAACATAGGTAAGGTATATTAAATAAACATTTTTTTATTTTCCCATAGGTTTTCTTTCATAAAAGTGCGTCAAAGCCGCGGTTCCAGCTCCAGCAATCTACATCTACGTTGTTTTGCTAACATCTCAGGTGACTTACTTAAACCTCATTCATTTTTCATATTTTCACGCTTCCCAATAGAAGGCGGTACGAAATTGTTCGTCTACCTTCATAATCACGTCCAAGGGATAAATTTAAAATACCTAGGGAATGTATGAATATACAGCAATGTACTTAAATAATCATATTTTTTATGATATCGTCATACTTTTTATGAAGGCTCATAAAAAGCATAAGTAAGTAGCTATTTACCACATTTTCTAGAAACTGTCGGTCTGAGGCAATGCTGTAGGATATCTGCTTATAGCCCAGGCTACCAAGTAGCGATCTACCAAGCCGTAGGTATATATTGGTACCGTAGCCAGGTTGTAATAATATTGGAGCTTTCGATAGAGGCGAGACGCTACGGGACGCGAGACTCAAGGGTTGTATCTTATTTAGCGTGGCAATGCATCCAATGTCTTAGGCGCGTGCCTAAGACATTGGATGTCCGATCTGATCCGATCCGATCCGATGATCCGTCTGGTCTGGAACAGTTGAGTTTCTTCTAAACCGTTTGTAACGGTATTTAGTAACCCGACTGCTTTCAGTGTAAATAATAAGTAAATTTGTACACTGTTTATATTTATAAATAATTATTGATGTATCATGATAAGTGTGCGTTTTGTCGTAGACTTTGTAGAAAACTTTCCCCGTCATTTTCTCAAAGAAGTTATAGCTTAGTTGTTTAAGTTGTTTTTGTAAGTTAGTAGCTTAGGTATGCTTAATTACTTTATTGCGGGTTGTTATTTGACTTCTATGCAAATTCACCGCTGAAAAGGTAATGACGTAATGAATAATTAGACAAGTACTTTCGTGGACTAGCGAAGTGAATACAAACCCCAAACACACAAACAAACCAAAAACATATGTAGGGGTACAAATACAAACTTCTATCCGGAAACGGACGATGGAGGTGAGATACCATGTTACATGTGTGTTATGCCCCATGCATAAAAAATAAAAAATATGCTAATAAAATATGGAATTGTAAATTGAACTTTTTTATTTAAAATAGGTCAATCTTGACCTCGAAACTACCTTGTGCAAGAATGATAAGATGGGACGAGGCTGCCCAGAACTTACATTACTTATTTACTCTCTTCCACGATCTCTGAATACCGTTACCTGAAAGCTAAAAAATATTTCTAATTGTCAAGTAACGGTACTCATAGATCGTGAAATCGTGAGGGGCTTTTTTACTGTACAGTGGGGAGGTGCTTGGCTTTCATCTCACCTGATTTTCAAGCTATGATAAGGCCGAAGGTGGATTGATGAAGGCCGAAGAAACTTCACCCGGAATCCTCAATAAATTGAGGAACTGGCTATCTTACCTCTAAATGCCGGAACACAACAATTTAAGAATTGTTGTTAATGCGACAGAATTAGGTAAGTTGATGATAGCAAGCCTGGCAGACTTAAACAAAGTCCTACCACCAACCAAACCAAGCACAATATTGTACTCCCCTGGGGGATCGAACCCGGGATCTCTGTATCTGACACCGGTAGGCAAGCCACTAGTCCACAAAGGCGGATAAAACACAGTGGAAGACGATGACATAGACGCGGTAAGCTGATTCCGAAATCCACCACCAACGCGACGATGGCTTAGACTGACGAGCTTGCTTTGGAAAGATACCTACTCTTCACGTATAACTTGCTCACTTTCACTCACATAGAAAAACAATCAATAGGAGTTGTATGCAAGTATATTTTTTTTTTAAATACAATAGGGTGCGTTATAGCCACTTTAGTCGTCCCCAAGTTGTTTCAAGTACTCCCTAATGTCTTCCCTCGTGCCAGTAAGAGATAAACATAAAAAGCGCCGACGACAATAATAATTTCGGCGACATATAGATTGCTTGCATGTGTTTAGGAGTGATAAAATACTCGTGAGTTGTGGAATAATGCAGTCTTCTCATCCCTCAGCCGTTATTAGGGACTGCAAATAACGTTGAAATTCCTCGGGGGACGAGTAAGGGGTGTAGTGTAGATGTAGTCTGGGTCTATGTCACAGTTGCGTAAAAATAGCTGCGATCTAAAATTGAATATTATTTCAAATGTTTATTTTACTGTAAGCAGGTGGTATATTTTGGTGTGCAAGATTCATATACCTAAGCCTTTTCGCCAATAATAATATATTTTATTTATTCAGACAACAAGATCTGTATTTTGTTAGATATATATACGTATAAATATATAGACAAAACTTTATTCATTAAAATGTACAATTGAACTAACAATATGTACAAAGGAATCAGTCAGATTGCTTAGGGACCGTTACAAACGTATTAGTAGGTTCTAAAGAACTTAGGAATAATGATAGTTACTAGGCATAAAAATACAAGTAATGGTAAGTGTATATGTAATAGATTTCATGCTCTGCTCTATGGTTTTGACACGATAGATAGGTTAGGTACCATTCTCTCTGTGTTGCAAAGAAATAATACAAAAAATTGCAGACTGTCGTATCGAGAATATATAAAATGGCGTATCAGTAGCGAAAATTGGCGGCTAATAGCTTGCTCACAAATTTGACAGTTTGCCCATCATTGAATGTGAATTGGTTTTATTGTTAATATATCGATCTAATTACTTAGGTGCAATAGTAATAGGTGGACAAGGTAATCAACACTAAGGTAAATCCAGCTATCTAACCGAAATTTTGCTGCTGTTTCTTTAGAAAAAAATAGGGTTTTTTCTGTTTTTTTTTTTGAAGCCATCTTATCTAAACGGCACTGGCTTTCCCGCGTACCACCGGAACGTAGTGAAGGAAATGCTTGGCTTCGGTAGGAGGGTAGTCGCTACACGTCTTACCGCCAATAATCGTTGTGATCATTCAAGCCTAACCGCTTGGAGAAGCCAGCGACCCAGGTTAGATCCCACCCACACCAAATCGTCGATGAAAGTGGTCCAGCTATTCAAAGTGTGGCTACGTGCGTATGTGAATGAAAATTGGTCATGTGAAAACGCTTTCATTGCTTTTTACGCGCAGCTAGAGGCAATTCAGACGTTGTGGTGTTTTGCGGATAGTGACTCCCTTGGGGGACCCTATTGAAACCGTTTGAATTGTGAGCGATAAGCGCTGAGTACATTTTTGTGCTTGATTGATTTCGGTGTTTGATGTTGTGGCCATTCCGTTATGGTAACATTGAACGGCAATTCTTCGAAACCAAAACCAATTATGGCCTGATAAAACACCATTTTCAGAAACACACAAATCAATAAGTGGTAGGTATCTACCGATAAAAATGTGGGTAGGTATCGATGAACCACAGAGAACTGTTTTAAATGGCCAACATTGTTTAATTTTCCTTATCCGGGTAGTATTATCTTGGGCAAGGCGGATGCCACTGGATGCGGGGACAGCCGAAGACGGTGCCCAGGGGTCCGTGGCGAAACTTGGGAGAGACCTATACCAGGCACTATCTCCAGCAGTGGACTGCTATAGGTTGATGATGATTATCTTATCTATGACACATATAATAAAGATGTAAGTACTCTTAAGTACAAGGTACCTAGGTATATTTCCAAAAACAAGATTAAGACTTAAGTAGGTACCTAAAACTACAGGAAGAAGGGTAGTAGGTTAACTCGGTGATGGTGGAATGCAGGCAAAGCCTAGTTTGCGACATAAACCCAAATCAGATTAGAGCCATAGCCGGTATGATCCTGCCCATTTAACGAGTAGGTACATTTACCTACTTTCTGTTTTACGACATTGTCGCTTGCGATTTCTGGCGTCTTTTGGCATAAATCACTAGTTTATCGACTCTGTAAAATTCAGTTCCGGGATAGTTCAAAGTCGAATGACATCCTTCGTAATCACATTTTGCCACGCTAAGTTTGTTTGTCATTTCATAGAATAGGCGATAACGTTGAATAATAAAGATAAATAACGACATATCTTAATGCTGTGATAAAACAAATCGCACAAATTCAGAGCTAGATAGACTTTAGTGCGGCAACAACAACGCGGGTGTTTGTATATTCAAGTTTATTTTTGCACATCATAATTATGTACCTACTTACTTAACTTCTTTTTTTTATATTATATACTAGTGTTGTGTGCATATTATTATTCCTATTCTAACTCTTGAAGTTCCAAAATAAGATTGATATATTTTTTTATATTTGCTTTATATTTTTTGTGAAAATACATTTTAATAACATGTTTGTAAATATAGTGATCCAGAATTCCAGACACATCTTCTTACCACAGACTATCCACACCACATCATTATACTTTTGTGGTCTGATCTTAGGTACCTGGCAGTCAAAAAAATTGGCGGGAACGACAACGATAAACCAAAGAGTATATAATCGACCAACCAACACTCGTTTGATTTTGACTTTTATAAAGTCACTGTGAATCTTGTAGTACTTTTGCGGATTTTGGTGAATTTGAGTTTTCAAAAAACATGCATTGGAAATGGAGATCAGTCTTTTGTTGCTCTACTCAGAGAAGATTCAGTGTCAGCAACACGTAAGTTATGTCCATGGTCAATGTCTTGTTGTATTTTAAAGGTACATCTATGTAGATGTACCTTTAAATTCTAAAATTGTTGTTCTCCAGTATTGAGAGGCATAGCCAGTTCCTCAAACTGTTAAGGATTCCGGTTGAAATGCGCTTCCACCTTCGGCCTTATATTGTCTTGAAATCAGATGAGACGAAGGCTAAGCGCTCCCCAACTTCCAATAAAAAATAATAATAAGGTAACAGTGTATATAATAAGTATGATTTTTTTATATACATTTATTCAGAAACAATTAAAATTAATATGTACAATCAAACAAACTACTGAACTGATGCACAAAGGAAGCAGCCGGATTTCCTTAGGACCGTTACAAACGGCCTATAGGTAACTCAACTGTTCCAGTCCACAGACCAGTACCAGACGGTAGCATGCTAAAGACACTGGCTGCAATACCACGCTAAAATTAGTAGGCAGTGTTCCAAAGGCGAACCGCCTGAACAATATGGAGCATGGTCTGTGGACCAATAATTAGCTCGTTAAGTATCAATTTGTAAACCTGCCCCTATTAAAAGAGGCTACAAAGATCGGGCGCAGGCTCGCTTTACAAGAGCCCGACCAGCTGTGGACTGGAACAGGCTCACAATATTAATGAAATATTTCGTCTTGTTCTGTTCCTTACAGTACCTACCTGTGCCCACCGCTGGGCTACCAGAATTGAGACTATTGGTGCCTTTTGGTATTCTAGTGACCATTATGCGATCATACCATTTTCATAGTGAAGCGATTTTATATTCTAGTGGCTTAGTAGAATCGGGGCCAACCGTGATATAGTTCATTCACGCTAGCCTTGCACTTGGACCTATCGATATCAATGAACTTGATTCTAAACCAACCTGCATAATGGTGCAACCGGTGTTTTTTTTTGTTGTACGACGGGGAAGCGCTTGGCCTTCATCTCACCTGGTAACAAGTTGAGATAAGGCCGAAGGTGGAGGCGCACTTCACCCGGAAACCTCATCATACTGAGGAACTGGCTATCTTACCTCTGAATGCCGGAACACAACAATTTTAGAATTGTTATTATGGCGACAGAATTAGGTAAGATGGTGGTAGCTAGCCAGGCGGGCTTCAACAAAGTCCTACTACCAACCAAACCGAGCACAATATTGTACTCCCCCTGGGGATCGAACCCGGGACATCTGGATCTGGCACCGGTGGACGAACCACTAGACCACAGAGGCGGTTGAATTACGGGCACGTGAGGCTTAACACCTTTATGCCTCAAGATGACGGGCGCACTGCAGTGCCGCGTAGGTCATGTTTATTGTTGATGTGACATACGCACTTGTTATAGGCAAGAGATGCATTTAACATCACGTGGGCTGCATGCTTGTTCCGTCTCCAAGATATATAAAAAAATGCTAAGTTGTGGCCCATTTGCTGTTTGTGTATTCGTGTGCTTTGTAGCGCTTTCTTCTCTCTTTTCTTCTCTATAAATAGTACAAAACCTTGTTCTGTTATGTTTGTGTAATATTGTAGTAACCGGCTCTGTGATCTAGTGGTTCGCCCACCGGTGTCAGGTGCAGAGGTCCCGGGTTCGTTCCCCGAATGTTGGTGGTAGGACTTTGTTTGTCCACCTGGCTAGCCAACCACCATCTAACCTAATTCTGCCAAACATAACAGCAATTCGTATATTGTTGTATTTAGAGGTATAAGATAGCCAGTTCCTCAGTTTGTTGAGGATTCCGGGGGAAGTGCGCTTCCACCTCCAGCCTTATTAATACATGAAAATCAGGTGAGATGAAGGCCAAGCACTAATACAAAAAAAGTGTATGTGTGTGTTATAGATGTAAATAATGTTAATGTTTATGTCTGTCTATGTCAACCTTGACCTCAGATTGGAAGGTTTTTAAAGAATTACCGACAGCGCAGAGCTGACTTGTTTGCATGTAGGTAATGTTAGTTAGGTTACCTTCCGAGCGTTCGCACTCGCTCTATCTTTCAGTACTAGTGTAATTAACATTGTGGGTAGGTACTTAAAACAATCTCATTATGTAAATAATTACCTACGGCTCTGAGTGAATTGAGTCAGTTTCTTAAAGGATTAAACACAAGCACTAGGGTATCTGTCTACTCGTACTCGGACCTTGTACCCTGAGGAAAATTACATTGCTATACGTAGGAAACAAATCGTCGCGCATTGTGGCAAGAATCCAACAATCCAAAAACAGTTGTTGTCGCATAGGTAAATATATAAATACCTAGTGTAACATATACGCAAGATATCACGGTTCAATTACAGCAACGGCTTCGATATGGGTGACACGGATACAACCGTCCCCCTGGTTACAACCGCGCAAGGAGTTTTACAAGGCGCGCGTTGTGAAGACATTGAAAAGTTCATCGCATTCAAAGGAATTCCATACGCGAAGCCACCGGTCGGGAAATTAAGATTCAAGGTGAGTGCCAAGTGGAGGCGTGCTGACTGAGTGATAGAGTTTGCTACTTAAATATTTTTTTACTCGCAAAGCACGCAAACGCAAATATGTGCCGCATTAGAATTCCAAATTTGTGTGCTCGGTAGTCGCGTTGTGGGGTACAAAAGGCACTGATTCCGGGAATCGACCCTGCAAAGTGTGTGTATCTATCTATTTTGTTACATTCGGGTCCTGATCCGACCAAATCGTGGTTTTATGTTACCTATTAGATCAGCTACTTATTTAAAAAATAGGTACACCGTTAAATAGAACGTAAGGTAACGCTGCGCGCATCAACTTGTCCTGAAAAATGAGCTCTGCTGTCTTTGCCTAAGGTAGGTAGGTAGAAGATTAGCTAAAAAGTTAGTATGACATCATAATACTCCGAACTCAGGGCGGAGTAGATACGTCAATAGGTTGGTTGGTTTTGTAGCAACCAAAGCACCTTGCTTTTTCAATTAATTTTGTTTGCGGACATAATATATCTCGGAGTTGACTTAAACCTCTTTGATAAGCCGACAGATTAAATGATAGCCTTAAGCAACTATTGACTAGTACCAGTTTGCAAATCTTTTTTTTATTGTATGACGGGGAAGCGCTTGGCCTCCATCTCTATTGGTTTCAAGTTATGATAAGGCCGAAGGTGGAAGCGCACTGCACCGGAATCCTTAACAGTTTGAGGAGGCATTCTGACTTCGAAAATGCTGGAACACAAGAATTAAGAATTGTTGCGATGGCGATACTCACTACTTAGGTAAGATGGTGGTAGTTAGCTAGCCAAGCGGAACAAAGTCCTACAACCAACCAAACCAAGCACAATAGTTTAGGTACTCCTTGTACAAACTTGTACGGATCAAACCTGGGACCTCTGGATATGACACTGGTAGGCGAACCACTAGGCCAAAGAGGGGGATAAAACCTCACGTATATTAATATTGTAGGCTCCGGAACCACCAGACCCCTGGTCCGGAATACGGATCGCGTCCCAACACGGGCCCGTCTGCCCGCAGTACAACGAGAGGATGGACTGCATAGAGACCGGCAGCGAGGACTGTCTGTACCTCAATGTGTACACCAAAACGATCACGCCAACCGCGCCGCTCCCTGTGATGGTCTGGATCCACGGCGGCGGCTTCTACACCGGATCTGGGAACTGCGATTTCTACGGACCGGACTTTTTGGTCGCTCGCGATGTGGTACTGGTCACGTTTAACTACAGACTCGAGGTTCTAGGTTTCCTGTGTCTGGACACCGAGGAGGTCCCGGGTAACGCCGGCTTGAGGGACCAGGTGATGGCTCTTAAGTGGGTGAAGGATAACATCGCGGTGTTCGGGGGCGACCCGGATAACGTGACCATCTTTGGATGCAGCGCAGGCGCGGCCTCCACGTCTCATCATGTCACATCGAAAATGAGCGAAGGGCTGTTCCACAAAGCGATATGTCAGAGTGGCGTGTCTATCAACGAGTGGGCTTACAGCGACTACGGCCGGGATAGGGCGTTCCAACTTGGAAAACTTCTGGGGATGGATACTAATGACCCAAACGAACTGCTGGACTTTCTAACCGACGTGCCGACCTCATCCCTGGTCAACATACAACTGCCCCCGTTAGACAATATTAAGCATAAGGATATAACGGACAGCATTATGTTCGGCCCGGTTATCGAAAGCCCTTCTCTAAACGTTGAAAAGTTTTTAAGCGAACCGCCGCCAGATTCTGTGATTAAGGGGAGTTTAAGCAAAGTACCTGTCATTTTAGGGTATACTTCGGGAGAGGGTATCGAATTAGCGCGCAAACTTCAATATATTATTGATTTTGTGTCCACAACGGGGAGCGTGGTGCCGAGAGAGATAAAGTTACAAACGTCCGAGGAATTGATCAAAGTGGCCGACGGAAAAATAAGAGCACAGTATTTTTGTGGCAAGAATATAACCAAGGACTCTTTACAAGAATATGCCAGTTTAGAAACGGATAAGTTGTTTGCGTTCAACGTGGTTCGATACGCTCGATATTTCAGTGATCGTACATCAATGCCAGTCTACTTGTACAAATTTACGGCTGAAACTGAAAGGAATTTCACCAAAAAGAGCTACAAAATGGGATCGTTGGACGGCGTGTGTCATGCTGATGACCTGCCGTACCTGTTCCATGTGACTAACATGGGTATACCACTGACAGATGAGTCCAGGGGCATTATACATAATATCACTCGACTCTGGACCGATTTCGCTAAGACTGGGTAAGCAAGCCACAGAATAATTCAATATGCATATTTACATAGCACTCTTTAACCGCCTCTGTGGTCTAGTGGTTCAACCCACCGATTTCAGATCCAGAGGTCCCGGGTTCGATCCCCAGTGGAGCAATATTGTGTTTGGTTGGTGGTAGGATTTTGTTTAAGTCCGCCCGGCTAGCTACCACCATCTTACCTAATTCTGCCATTTCTGTCGCCATAATATCCATTCTTAAAAAAAATCTGTGTTCCGGCATTTAGAGGTAAGGATAGCCAGTTCCTCAGTTTGTTGAGGATTCCGGGTGAAGTGCGCCTCCACCTTCGGCCTTATCTCAATTTGTTACCACGTGAGATGAAGGCCAAGCGCTTCCCCGTCGTGCAATAAAAAAAATATACACAAAGGTAGACTGTAGAATTGTATTTAAAATAATTATTCCATGTATTAATTTTATACCTGGTCTTAATTTTAGTATCAGATACGTCCTTCCTACCTTACACTAGGAACCTACTGTCCTAATACGGCACAGCAACTAAAGACTTTCGATGTAAAGCATAATTTTAAAGTAGCGTTAAAGTAGCGTTGGAACGCTACTTTAAAATTATAGCTCTACTGAGCTCCTTGTAAAAAGGCTCTTCCGGGAAAGTACTACCACCATAACCTATTTCAGGTGCCAAGCAGCATTTCTGTGTTCCGTGTCGTGTTTGAATGGTTGCCTTTGAAATTACGGGCACGCGAGGCTTAACACCTTTATGCCTCAAGTTGACGGGCGCAATGCAGTGCCGCGTAGGTCATGTTCTTTTTTAATGTGCCCTACGCGGTAAGGCATTGTTATAGGCAAGAGCTTGCTTGCTTATTCCGTCTCGAAGTTGTATCAAATCGAAAAAGAAATACTCTATATAAAGGTTACTTACACTTGCCTACTTCGGAATCGGCAGTGGCCTACAATAATATTGAATCAAGTCAACATTATTGTAGGATCACACTTATTCCTTACTAGAGAGCGAGACTGTGTATTGTTATTTGTTGTTTTTCATTTGGCGTTGCTTATTTTCAGAAATCCAACGCCGCACGGCGACTCCGAGCAATGGTTGCCGTTTACCGACGCCAGTAGGTATTGCTATGTCATCGGAAACGATATGAAATGTGATAGAGATGTGGACGAAGGCAACATTACATTCTGGGAAGGTATTTACGGTGAAAAGTTGTGACCCATGTGAGCTAGAAGTATTATTAGATAATTATAATATTTATTCATATTGTTATTGTAATAATTTAGGTGATGACAGTCGCCTGCACTTATATTGATATACATAATTAGTTATCGCGATGATTGGATAGGTAAGTACATTATGTAGGTCATAAACTACTTAATTATAACATTGTGTCACCATTTTTAGTGTTACATGCTAGCAATAATTCACCTAAGAAGGCCCCGCAGTAGCGCTGATTTTCGCTCTTCAGTACAAACATAGTTCCTTTTTTGAAATTTTGAAATTGAAAAGTCTATGAAATTTTGCAGGCACAATCGGAAAAAGATAATCTGTATCTGGTTCACACCTTTTTCTTAAAACGTAAGAAAATACATGGAAAAAAAAGTGTTTGTATGGAAAAACACTTTTTCTATATATATAGTTTGGTTTGTATTAGTTTTAGTATCGCACCACAGACACAGACTTACCCCTATCCGATTATACCTGCAAAAAATCTTTTGAATCAGACTTGCCATTTCGAAATTAATATGGAACTACATTTGTATGAGAAAGTGAGACTTCTGGGCCTTCTTAACTTAGTTCACCAGATGCGGATACTGAAACATCTTGTAAGTTATTAAGTGCAAGCGACTGTACCTTTTTATTTTACGGGGAGAAATCTGCTCGCAGATACCCTAACGCACCGAGGGATGCGAAAGGGTAGTGTGAGGATGACGGACTCGTCGACTCACTAAAACCACCCCGTTGGCCGGCCTGGCCACCTGTCGAGGGGCTCCGACAACTCTTCATTTCGGTGCCCCTCTCACATATCGCCTTAAAAAGCACGTCCCGGGAACGACACCCAGTCACCCTCAGAACTCGTGGTGCTAGTAAGCGACTGTTCCTAGATTACTTGCATTTGCAATACGTAAGTAGCTTATTAAGGCTGTTGGAGCCAACCTCATTGTGATGTGATGTTATATTTAGAAGGTGCCTATTTATTTATTTTAAGGTTTGGTGAAATAAAATAATGGTTAAACTACCCTCTAACCGTAGTACTCTTACTTTTTTCTGCTAATGTAGTTCTTGTTGTCTCTTTTAGACACTCAGTCTAGCCGCAGGTCTAGTCACGATCACAAGACTGGACTAGTCACGATCACAAGACTGGTCTAGTCGCGACCACAAGACTGGTCTAGTCGCGACCACAAGACTGGACTAGTCACGACCACAAGACTGGACTAGTCACGATCACAAGACTGGACTAGTCACGATCACAAGACTGGTCTAGTCACGATCACAAGACTGGTCTAGTCACGATAACAAGGCTGGTCTAGTCACGATAACAAGACTGGTCTAGTCCCATTGTAATTGTTGTTATTATTGTTTATGTAGCTTCAGCTGAAGCGTGCATATCACATATGTTTAGTCAGTGCACTTTAAAGGTTTATCAACAAATTTTTTTAACGAGTTAACCGAGCACCGATCACCGTCTCTGGTAGACTATTCACACAGGTTTTAACAACAGTCTTACCATTTGTTTACCATATACCATAACATACGGTTTAGTACCATTGGTCGTGGTAAGGACGAAATGTCAATACGATAGGTTCTAGCTAGATTCTAGTATAAGATATGATGTATGGGTCGTATCATAGACTGCATCTATAATCTAGACAGGGTATAAAAGTTTTAACCGCCTCCGTGGTCTAATGGTTCGCCCACCGACGTTAGATCCAGAGGTCTCGGGTTCGATCCCCAGGGGAGTATAAATATTGTGCTTGGTTTGGTTGCTGTTAGGACTTTGTTTAAGTCCACCTGACTAGCTACCTCCATCTAACTTATGTCTGTTCAAGTTTGAGAGTTTTGCCGTCACAAAAATTGCCATTACCACATACGTACATTCATAAAGTGCCCGATTTCTAAACTTAAGCTTTTGTTTTATAATACGACGGGGAAGCGGAGCGATGACGGCATAGTTCACGTCATCTGGTTTCAAGTTATGATAAGGCCGAAGGTGGAAGCGTGGTTCACCAGGAATCCTCAACTGTCTGAGGAACTAGCTATCTTATCTCGAAATGCCGGAACACAACAATTTAAGAATTGTTGTTATGGTAACAGAATTAGCTAAGATGGTGGTAGCTAGCCAGGCGGACTTAAACAAAGTCCTAACACCAAAAAAACCAAGCACATTTTTTGTACTCCCCTGGGATCCAAGTATCACGGAGGCGGTTAATACTTTTATACCTGGTCTATTCTAGAGGTAGTACAGGATACGACCCAGAAGATGGCTATCTTACCTCTAAATGCCGGAACACAACGATTTAGGATTATGTAAAATGGTGGTAGGTAGGTACCTAGCAAACGTTTGTATGGGAGAGCGGTACTACTGGGCCCTCTAAGTAATAATTACCACGGTCCATTAGATTGACATTTGAAATATTTAGCCAGAACCGACAAGTCAGTTCCCTTGGTAGATATCCACATCATCAATACATGACTACTGACTGATAAATGGCACTTAGCAGCTGTTATTCAGGAACATAAATGTTCTAGCTACGGATTGCATCCACGAATACTGCATTAGTAATCAGCGTTCGATCAACCGGCGCTAATGGATGATCATGAATAGATAGGTACCTACTAGGTACTACCTACTACAGAATGCTGCTAGTTTCAAAATGATTCACTGTGCCTCTCAATCAATAAATTTATTTTATTCGATTTAAGTGTTCTTTTTTTTGAAACTTTAGTCGCGCTGAGAGATTTTTGGGAGGGGTAAAACTTATGGGTTCGCGTTAGTGTGGTTACGATAGCGATAGTCTATCGATAGTATCGTGGCCCTGAAAATAAGTTATACTATCGATAGTCCTATCGAAACTATCGACCCTTCACATACTTCCTTCGATACTAACGATAGTATTCATTGATAAAAATAAGTAAAACAATTGCTAAAGATCAATAGCTAGTATCGAAACTATCGATAGTATCAGTACAAACACTATCGATATTATTTATCTATAGTAATGACATAATTAAAACTAAAACAACAAAATAAAACTATCCATATAATTTGTTTCACGATAGTATCGATATTATTGCCCTATCGATAGTCGAACATTTTACGATACTATTGCCTGCTATGAGCAGGTATAATAAAGTTGGCGATATGTAGATCGTCTACCTCATCATTCAAAATCTTTCACATTCGCACTTCATTCATGAAGTTGCTTTATTATATTGACACGTCTGGACAATTTAAGCACGGTCAAAATACCTACATCAAACAAACGTTGTCGTCCATAGCGTCGTTCGTTCGCAAGCTTGTTCGTATGAACATTAAACATGTCGTATAATTGTGCTTTTGTGTTATCAACCAGGTGTCCTTTTATTCCCAGTCGATGGTATCGAAAATCCGTCGATAGTTACTAAAACAACTATCGATACTATTGAAACGAGTCGATATATCATAGATAGTATCGACTATTTTTACGCAATATTATCGATAGTACCTGTAGACAAAGTTCTGCGTCAAAATGTTATTATTAGCATAGCATTCACGTGGCAATGCAGCCAGTGTCTTAGGCTCGCTTCCGTCTGGTACTGGTCTGGAACAGTTGAGTTACTTACAGGCCGTTTGGGACGGTCATAAGTAATCTGACTGATTCCTTTGTACATAGTTAGTTTAATTGTACATTTTATTTAATAAACTTGGATTAATTAAAAAATATGCTCATAATTAGGTGTTTATAAAAAAATATGTCACGTTTTAGCTTTTTATTCAAGCCATTGTGATTTTATTGACTTTGACACATTTGATGTCATTGATGTGCTTCGCGCGTTGAGTTTGTTGTTTTTTAATCGTTTTGAATTTTTTCGAGACCCTTTTTAACCAACCAAGGAATCTTTTTTTTAAACTTTCTTTATTTTACGTAGGTAGATACCTATGTTCCCCGATTACTCGAAAACACCTAGACCGATTTGGAAAATATTTTTGATCGAGGGTACTCTTCAAATATTATAGGCACACTTGAAGCAATTTGGGTATTTTTAGGGTGTATTAACTCAAAAGTGAAGAAAAAACAGACCCCATAGAGGATCACGCGTCTGTTTGTCGGTTGGTCATTCTGTCATCAAAATAATTGAAAAAAAATACATCACCCGGTAAACGACATTGTAAGTAAGCATCATATTCTTCATTGATGACTGTTTTCTTTTTAGTTTTTAAATTGATTGCTTTCATTTTGACCCGGCTCTGTTATATGGATACTGGTTCTGATTGAGTTTTTGTTTAGCATATATTATTATTATTACATAGGTAGGTAAATCTCTCATGACATGACTGTTGTGAACACCATAGATAGACTGTTAAAGCGTTAGCTTCCTATTAGTCTGTGGACTGTTATATAGGTAATACTGCAGTGATGCCCGCGTTGGTTAAAAAATATACCTAGAACAACGAAAATTTGTGAAAATAAATTAAATATGTAGGTAAGTAGGTATGTCCCTATAATTCTGGTAATTTTATGATTGGAAAAGGTTTGCTAATTATAATTTTCACCACGTCCAATGGCCGGTACATTATCAATCCTTGACCTACTTAATTAAACACATTTAAATACTTACGTGTCACGTGACATAAATTTCAGGGTAATGACCGAAATGAATGTGTGGGCGAAATTCTTGAATTCCTCCTTGTGTAAATAAATATTAAAGGTCATCTATTTCACACAGCGCCATCTAGTCCTAAACTAAGCAAAGCTTGTAATATGGGAACTAGATTACGGAAATAACACTTGAATACTATTTTTTTTTAAATAGGTAGGTACCTACTTACTTAACATACAATACAACAACCAAACACAAAACAAACATTTAACACATAAATGTGCGTCCTGGGTGGAAATCGAACCCAACCTACAGCGCAGAAGGCCGAGCTACTACCTACTAACTGAGCCTGTTATCAGGCTTGATAAGATATATGATGGCGATTTTTTTCAAACTGATCCTAAAAAAGTCAGGCCAAGTAGGTATCAGTAGTTCGATTATTAATTCCGAACATCGGACTGATGAGACTTTTGTGACATCGGTAGTTCCGGATATTTAACACTACTTATGATACTTTTTCGTCTCATTAGTCCGATGTTGTAACTTATTATGTCTGTTTGTAATCTGTAGATAATATAACTACTGAGCCTTTTAGTTTGATTTTAACACTACCTATAGGTAGGTACCTTATGCTTGCTAGAAAAATAAATTAAATCTATGAAAAAGCCAATGTGTCAGATAAAACATCAATGTTTATCTAATGTAATGTAAAGGACTCCCGTTTCCGCACTTAGAATTCCCGATTATTTTTGATCATTGAACTAAAAGGCTCAGTAGTCCGATTGTCTGTGTCACCGGACTAAATAGGCCGGAGATCGCACTGATGAGACATTTTAGTTTTTCGTCTTTGGGCTAGTATCAGTCCGATTATGTAATCGGACTTCTGATACTAGTCCAAAATCTTACTCAATAAATTAATGAATTCAATACGCATCACCTTTCGCATCCGTAACTCTGTTCCACTAAGCTTAGTATCACGTAATCAAATACTCGGAGCAGATATCTCATTTAGATTATATTTATTCTTAGAAAACTATAAATGTAAAACTTACTGCAAACAACTGTCTAGATCGTTTCTATAATTTAAACTTTACTTTGACATAAAAAAATAAGGAGAACCCACACTTCCAGAAACGATCGAAGACATTATATCTAACAAAATAATGCAGTTTTAAACTAAAACTAGACTCGTAACACAACACAACTACTGTGGGTAGGTGTGATCAACCTAATGGTCTACCCCGGGCAACAGAATCGCTGGCTGAATGTAACTCTTTTTTAAAGTCGCTTTTTCGTTTCATTGAGTTCACAATTATCCAAAGAAGTTTCACTTCAAAAATCAGCTTCCTGCATTTCGCTACCTATAAACTAACTACGCCAAATCTCACTCCTCCGTTCGCGCATTACTCTTAAGGTCCAGTAGTCTCGCTTCCCTATACAAACCTACTTGCATTTTAATTTTGAAATGGCAAGTCTGATTCAAAAGATTTTTTGCAGGTATAATCGGATAGGGATAATCTTTGTCTGTGGTGCGTTACTTTTTCTAAAAACGAAAATCAACCTAAAAATATTGAAAACACTCTTTTCCATATATTATCACAATTATTGCGTTTTATAAAAATGTAGCGCGTACCCCAGACACAGATTATCTCCTTCCGATTATATCTGCAAAATTTCATGTGAGTCGGACTTATCACTTGGAAATGAAAAAGGAACTACGTTTGTACTGGAGAGCGAAAATCAGCGCTACTCCGGGGCACTCTTAAACAAGGGTCCTTAGTTTTATCTTACTTAATAGATACATAGTATCATCCCGAGACGCACACTGACATAAAGGCAGGAGAGTGCCGAGGATGAGTGCGTGTGTGTGTGTTACGAGTCACGTAGTTACACCGCCGTGTCGCTCGGTCAGTAGCGGCCGGAGCGCGAGTTGCGTGGCGGCGGCTCGCGGCGACGTTCGCGCGAGCGAGACCGACGGCGGCGGTCACGTGACCTGCTGCGCGAGCGCCGCCCACCGCCGCCGCCGCCGCCGCCTGCTCCGCCGCCACCCCCGCCGCCGCCGCCACCGCCGCCCCCGCCCCCGCCACCACCGCCGCCGCCTCCGCCGCCGCCGCCACCACCACCGCCGCCGCCCTTACCACGACGAGAGTACAGGTATCTGAATAAAAATGAAAGGTTGGCTTACAAACTTAATATTACTCAGCAGGCTATGTAAATAATCTCTTTACAATCAAATTTATCAATGATAATACAATTTCTGCACAAAAAGTGGAAAGGCTTGGTGCACTGAGAAATAAACTTAAACTGAGGTTATCTAACAGAGCCCAAAACAAGGGCAAAAGAAACTTAAGACATCATATAGCATTCTATGTTTGAAATACTAATATGATAGAATTCTTCTAGTAAAGATGGTGGTTTTCTTAGAATAAGATCATCTAATTGTAGATGAATTGTGAATTGCGGGGGTAGAGTTAACTAAGATCATCTGTAAAGCAGATTCGAATCAAAATGACTATTTGAGATTATTTCCAACAATTTCTTAGGCGGTCTCATGGAATCTCACCTTCTTAGTTCCCTCGAAATAGGTTTCAAATGCATGAAGTTGCAGAAGCCACTCCTGGTGCACTCCCCCATCTCGTACTGGCGGCAGCAAGCCTCGCGGAAGTCAGTCACGGGTGACAGCTCAGCGTACACTGGCCGTCCGCCGAACCAACGGTTGTTCAGATCATTCACTGCCTTCTCAGCATCTTCCTCACGGCGGAACTGGGAAGTAAAAACAATTAAGTCTTACAAATGTTATAATGACACAAAAACTACATTTGTAAATGTTGTGACGAATTAATTGCAATCACTTGAAATACAAATTTTTATTAACAGTCTTACATTAAAGAATATTGTTAGTCAATGCTTAGCCACCTTTCAACTAACTCACGCTTAAGCTAAGAATACCCAGAATACTAGATTATAGTATGCAATTGAATGACAGTTCCCAACGTCTTAGTGTTAAATATGTATTATGAGTGAGATCTTTGCTAATCATTGTTTTATCAATTAATAAACAAATTTCTAAATGAAAATAAATAATTTGATTATTTATTGACAGGAGACGAACTTTTAGATCTAACAACATTGTGGAAGTAACATAACATAAAATATAATTATATATATGTATATATTTTCTGTAATTTCTTTTACATTAATTTTACACAGCACCATCTAGCCCCAAACTATGCATAGCTTGTAATATGGGAACTAGATTACGGATGGAATACTTAAATACTTTTTGTTATATATACATAGGTACTATATTATGATACAACACCCAAACACCAAACAAACATCTATATTCATCACATAAATGTTTGTCCTAGGTGGGAATCTTATCTACCTAGACTAAGCATAGCTTGTAATATGGGAACTAGATTACGGATAAAATACTTTTTGTAAATACATACCTACTATATGATACAACACCCAAACATAGAACAAACAAATATATTCATCACACAAATGTTTGTCCTGGGTGGGAGGAATCAAACCCACAGCCTACAGCGCAGAAGACAGAGTTACTACCCAAAACATTGCTTTATTACAGATGTTAATATGAAATATCTTAATTACTAGCTTTAGAGTTTATTATATAACTTACTTTGATATAAACATTGCCTACTAGATGATCTCCAAGGTTATCGCATACATTCATCTCCTCAATCTCTCCATACTTGTCCTCGGATTCAACAAACACATCCTCAAAGAAGTTGTCGTAGTGCTCCTGCATCTCTTCATCAGAGACGTTGGCCACAACCACTGTAAAACACAATTTTAAGATAAAATAACAATGATTTGGAAACAAAATATTAGTTACTAAGTTATCCAGCAAACTCATTTTTACAGATTCTGATCATAAAATGAACTGAACTGAAGAGTTTTTAGAGGAACCCTTATGGTCAGACTTCGCTGTGTTTTTTTTGTACAACCAAAACTACTTGAGCTATTGACTTACTTGTATATTCCTACATTGGGAGATGTTTACATAATATTTCATTTACGTTTTTAAAAATTGTTTAATGTTTGAAAACACATTAAAAGATGCAGAATACAGAAACTTGTTGGGTCAATAATGCACAATACATGCAGCAGGAAGTTAGGTATACTTGGACACTGTAAAGCTACCATAAGTGTAGTACCCTACGTAGGTACTAGATAATACGTTTCGGTTTTTAAGAAGAATTATATCTACGAATTATGATAAATTTAATAGTAACACAAATAACATTTTGTATTTATTCTCCTACCAACAGATAGACCTCAGCCACAATATACCACTTAAGAATAAATACTTACAATGACTGCCATCGGCGGATTTGGCAGAGTTTTGTGGGTTCACATACAAATTCTGCAGAAGCACAGTTTGGGAGAATGTCGGCTTGTTGTGGATGCGTGAGCAGCGATCCCCGTGGCGACATGCTCCGATTTTGAAGTAAAATGAACAGTTTACTCTGCAAATAACACAACAGCATGATGATATCTGTGATAAAATGAGCAACAACCTGCATGTGAGTAGTGTACCAATGATGTAGTCAAGGGTTTCAATGTTTTTATAAAAATTTGGCAGATGGATACATCTTCAACTACCGATAGTCAACAGACTAGGGCCACACATCTCTCACACTCGCACCCTAAGCCACAAGCAAATGTAACATAACCTCACACGCGACTAAACTGTGTAGTTGTGGTAATTAATAGGTATTGAAAGCATACAAATCACTGTAGTATATATTTCTATACGTACTTGTCTTTTTCGGTACCGAAGATCGCAGCCAAATACTCTGCCATGGTGAAACACGGCCGAAGCCGATGATGCTACGCTACGAAATCTGTATCGTTGGCGTTTTTTTTCAAACTATTAAAACACTCAATAAAACAAATCAATCGTCCAGCTTATCATTTGAGAATAGAAATAGCATATTGGTTCAAAATCCTAGGTGCAAAGAATTAATGAAAAATCGCCTCGACATCAACAACAAAATAACAACCAAAACCACCAAAACCGTATTATGCTCAGCAGTGTTACCAGATGGCTCCATGCATTTCTCCCCAAATCTCACCCAAAATCCCCCCAAATTATGGGTATTTTGAAAAAAAACCCCCAACATTAAAATACCTGAAACATACTTTTTATTCATATTACCTACCCAGATTTAACCGTGTTTATTACATAAGGGTTTTTTTTGTTCAATAATAAATATAATATTTCGCCATTTAGTAAATACATATATTTATTAAATGAAATGTACAATTAAACTAACTAGGTATGTACAAAGGAATCAGTCAGATTACCTAAGGACCGTTACAAACAGCCTACAGAGAACTCAACTGTTCCAGACCAGTACCAGACAGAAGCGTGCCCAAGACACTGTATTGCCACGCTGAATAGCTTTACTAATCCTCTGGCCTAAATAAGAGCCAGCCCTTGGGTCACGTGTCGACTCGATCAAAAGCCCCGCAAGATTTTTGAAAACTGACGATTTACACATTACAATTACTTATTGTGATGATGACCGATGACGAGGAGACCATCATTTGGCTTGGCAAGTCTTGATGTCTCTGTCTCTAATGATGGTTGATTGAAATACCTATAAATCGACCAAATTTTTTCCCCCGAAAATACCCCAAAAATTCCCTCCGAGTGTTAAAAAAACCCCCAGATTTGGAGGGAATCCCCCCAATCTGACAACACTGATGCTCAGTGACACAGTGACCAAAACCTGGCTTGAATGACATGAAAAACGGAAGAAAAGAAAAGAAACCAACCAAAGAGTATAAAATATGAACACAGTACACTATGGAAGTAATAGTAGGACACGAAACGAAGACGAAAAAAAGGAGAGATGCTGGCTGGCTGAGGGAGGCCGCTGCGAAGGGTAGGGTGTCCATAATAGCAAATCGAAAATTACCCCAATATCGACAAAACATTTCCCCAAAATGATAGGTATTCAAAGTGAAAAACTTTTCAAACAACAAACATTTTTAATATCGTGTCCATGATGATCGAACACTCAAATATTTTTTATATATTTTTTTTTAATTATGATCCAAAATTTCGAATACTTTCAATTAGTAACTTTTAAATCGTGAACGTAAGTATTAGACGCGTGTTTGAGAAAAATACTTTGTGGACTAACAAAGAGAGAGAGATATATATTGAGACGTTTGTTCAAACAGCAACAACAGTATTAAAATAAAAACCATAATAACAATTCTAAAAATGTTGTGTTCCGGCATTTAGAGGTAAGGTAGCCAGTTCCTCAGTTTGTTGAGAATTCCGGGTGAAGTGCGCCTCCACCTTCGGCACTATCTCAACTCTGTAACCAGGTGAGATAAAGGCCAAGTGTTTAGCCGTCATACTATAAAAAAAGTGTATTGTCTTTTATTTATAAGACAATACACAGGGTACCATATGAATGCTCAAAGGTGATTTCAAATTCGATCGAATTAGACAAATCGCGTTGTAACTATTCTAGGGATACGATAGATTAGTTAGTTACGATTTAAAAGTAAGCAGCGTTTTTTACAAATTTGAGTTCTTTGTATAATAATAAAAAAAAATGTATGATGATTATGTGCCCAATTAATCCGAATCCGAATTCAAGAGCATAGAATGAAGCAAATGAGATGAATAAGAATACATTTTTTGAACCTCTACAGTAATACCAGCATGGACAGATGATTTCTGCTATAAAAATATTGATATTGTTATTAATTTCTTGTACCTACTAAGAAATAACGCAAAAATAAATTCTTCACATTATTTCTTATTTTATTTTCTTCACAGTCATAGCTAAAAGAAAAATCGGAAGTAATTTTTTGAACCTTTCAGAAAATCTACTATTTGAAATACTAGTATAACTATACTAGTTAGATTTTACCAGTAAGAAGCTATTTTCTAATTTGGTAGCCCCTATGTTTACAATTTATTTTGATCTTTGAATAAAAACAAAACAGATTTAGACATTGTTCACGCAAATCCGAAAGGATATTTATGTTCTGTGCACATACTTAAGTTTATCTTAAGTTCAATTCAATTCAAAGATCACGTCATGTCACGTTACTCACGGAATAGTATTCAGTGCTGCCACCTTGGTGATATTTCTACTAGACCTGGTGACTTTTCTATACATTAAGCGACAAATTTTCATCATCTACAGTCCATCAAATCTAGCAAATACATTTTGACGTTACGCATTTCTTATTACGCTATAACTTTGTTCAAAGTTAGTAACAGTAAACAATAATTCTTATAATGTCAAAGAATTATTTACTCAGATAAATATTTATATTTATTAAACATTCCTGTACAATAATCCATTTTTGAATCTCGTAAAACTAGTTTAAAACATAAACATTCAGTAAAATTGTAAATGAGGTTCACGTTTATACAATGTTATATCATTAAGTTGTTTACAGTAGTGCTGCAAAAATTCAAAAAATTCTCTAACTCAAGAATTTTAAACAAATTCTTGAGTTTCCAAATAAACGGTAATAATATTGAAATAATTTAATTAATCGAACCGACTTTTGTGGATATTCAGTGAGATAGTTTTGTGTAGTGCACGAGTGACCTAAATTTAGTTCAGTAGTTCTTCGAATGACTTGTCATGAATAAATGGAACCTAAATAAATAAAAAATATAATTATATACTCTTAGTTCACCCCGAACTGAAATCTCGTGATATCTGAAAGAGAAAGAAGAACGTAATCAACAAATTATAAAAGTGTGCTTTCAATACACGTTTCTCA
This sequence comes from Venusia cambrica, assembly GCA_951394065.1. Lineage (NCBI taxonomy): Eukaryota > Metazoa > Arthropoda > Insecta > Lepidoptera > Geometridae > Venusia > Venusia cambrica. The sequence continues at coordinate 2,304,576 of OX596044.1, read as the reverse complement.
CTTTACTTAACCTCTTTTTCTCGAACTTTCTTTATTCACCTGAGTGTTCGAGGCTCTCTCTTGTTGCTAGCGTAATGTAATATCTTTTCTAACATAAAACAAAGGTTGATGTCGTTTTAAAAAGGGAAAAAAATATTTTTACCCCAATATCTCAAAAACTAACCCCCATTTCAAAAATCCCCCGCGATAATCAAATTTTATTTACGTTATCTCTATTCAGTTTAAATGTCATGTACATGAACGGATAATCTTTTCAAGAGTTATGCCGTCACAAACATTACCACATACATACAGTGCCGGATTTCCCAATTATCTTTGTCATGGCATGGCATTTGTCTTTAGAAATCAATCACTTTTATATTAATATCGGATATTTTCGATGGCGATTATTTGGTTCACATCCCTAGACAAGTTAATCTAACAATGACGAAAATCTAACGAAGCTGTCAAAGTGTATTTCTTAGATATGATGGACTGTAGTGATATTTAGTCTAGCATTACCTTTTTAGTATACTTCTACTGTCTACGTGAGGGAAGACCCCTGGTAAACGATTTCAACAAAACCGCAGCTTAAAAGGAAAAGCTGCAGACGACCCAAATGATTGAATGATATTTTCGAGATACTATTATCTCGAAACTATATACACATTTATATTAGATTTTGAAAATTGACACAATCTAATACCAAAACAAAAAAAAAACAATTATTTTGTTTTCATCATATTGGTCGTGTCGTGTCTCATATCGTTTTATCGTGTTTCGTGTCGATAATAGTCAGAGAATAATCAACATCGTGAATGTTTGTGTATCTACTCTAAAGGACTGTGAATATCTACACAAAAAAGACACAAAAGATGTTGACTGGTCTGATAGGATAGAAGTTCCGCCGAAAAAACCGAAAAAATTATATACTTAGATACCTACCTAGTATAGAAGTGAGTGGGAACAATAAGATGCACTATAAAACTGGCTCAAACCTATATCTGGTGATACGTTAAAGGGTTTTGCTTTCTTTGTTTCTAGTCTTAGCAATTTTGAGAGTGGCATCATCAACCCTGGATTTTAGAACGTCTGTCTCAGCAGTGAGCACAACGTCTAGGTGAAAAATTGTCTAACCACGGCTAACTAAACTTAAAAGTAAACGGTTAGTAGTTAAATTTAGGTACGTGAGATTTTAGCGACATCTGGTGATTTTTTTTCCAATGAAATTTCCATTATCTCGTGACATTTCATGATTTAGTTCCTAAAAAAATGTAAGGTGGCAACACTGGTAATCATGGGACATAATATTGTAAAATTGTTGTGTTTTTGGTCTTTTTTTAGATAACTGTCAAGTCAAGTATCAAGACAATAATAGGTACTCTATGGCTGGCTTTGCTTGTCTAGAAAAATATTATTGATGATGATATTACTTACTGAAAAGGACAACATTGAAGACGCTCAAAATAAAAATATTGTGAAGCCTGTGAACGTGAACAAGAAACTTTTTAAGCGTCGAAAAGAGGCCAAAAAACATCAATCCCTTCAAATAATAATAATTGTTTAATCATCTCCCTATCATGCCCAGTGATGAAATGTTAATACTATCCAGTGAACTTCCTGCTGATGAACATCCTCATGAACATCCTGATGGCATCACAGATCCAATTCTAGATCCAGCTGAACTGAATATTTCAGAAGAAAATAACAAACCAAGTCGAAAAAGAAAGCTACAGCCGGAAAACTGGAAAAGAAATATAAAAAAAAATAAAAGAGAAAAAGGAGAAGAGTACACAAGCGCAAAAGGAAAATGTATGCCGGCTAAGGTTGTTGAAGCCGGGTGTGAAAGTACTTGTAAGCTCATGTGTTCTTCAAATTTTCCCTTAGCCCTAAGAGAAAAAATAAAATCTGTATTTTATAGCCTAACTGATGCTCAAAAATACAAATTTTACGAAAAATACACAACACGAATAAAAAAGAGTAGAAGGCGTACTAAAAAAGAAAATAGTAGGAGATTGTATACATTCAACTATTATTTTCGTAAAGGAAACGAAAATGTTAAAGTCTGCAAACATTTTTTTTGCTCAACATTGAGTATTTCAGCTCATCGGATTTACTATTTTAATTTAAAAATGGAAAATAGTGACACACTCTTGCCGCCTACGCCGAGAAAAGGGAAATACGTCAAAAAAGAAACACCACCTGAGAAAGTAAACGAAGTGATTAATCACATTAAATCATTCCCAACAATAGAATCACACTTTTGCATATTGTCTAGTACACGCCTATATCTACAGTCGGGGTTGAGTGTCTCAAAAATGTTCTCATTATACCTAGAAAAGCATAAAAATCCAGTTAAAGAAAACATATACCGGAAAATATTCAGCGAACGATTTAATCTTGGCTTTTATGGCCCAAAAATAGATGATTGCGATTTTTGCTCCGATTTTAAAGCTCAAAGTTAGTTTTAAATGACATTACCATAAAAGTAGCCAATAAAACATTTACAGAAAAGAATTTAATGACATTAGGAGCATGATCAAATTGATGCCGGACCTAGTAGATTAAGAAGATTAGAAGTTTAATGGAGGCTCTTATCAAAAAAGCTTGATAATGAGCACTCCAAAAGTTTTGAATGGCTAAGAATTTAAAGAAGACACTAACTGAAAGAAATGAAACTAATGGAGGTAAAATGTGAAGAAAACACTCAATGAAGAATATAAAACTGTAGATATAAATGAGGAGAAGACACTAATTTCAGGAAATAAAGCTGAAGGAGTGAAAAATGTGAAAGTCTACAAAAGACAATAGGAAAAAAAGCAAAATCACAGTAGTCCAGTTATCTACATAGCTACACTACTATTATAGTGAGAAAAGTTTTGTAATTTATTTGTAATTAATAAACTCAAACCCAACTGGAGCTATTTAATAAAATTTTAAAACAGAAACTAGTAGAGTGCTATAGTTTAACTAAGTAATATAAATATCTACTATATTTTATACCTAACGACAACCCTAATTTTCTTAACACAAGGTGAAGGAAAATGACATATAAACTGTTTGTGAATAAAAATGGAACCAGCTTCACCACTAAAAAGTCAAAAATAACTCTAAGGGTAAGTTCATATAATTTGAAGTTGGTGCCGAATTGCCAAGCACAACAACATGTTTATTGTATGGCACCGCCTTCAAATTATATGAACTTACCCTTAGAGTTATTTTTGAATTTTTAGTGGTGATGTTGGTTCCATTTTTATTCAAAAACTGTTTATTTTAAGCTTTTTTTCGTTGTAAAACCTACAACACCCTATTCAAGAGTTGTGTGAGGGTGCAATAATACGGAATTCTGGGAAATATCTACGCAATGATGGGAATGAATATAAATAAAGATGAATTAAACAAATGTTAAAAATCGGTTCCTACTATAGTGCAGTGTAGGGGTGCACTATGTCAGGATAATGGGGACGATCTGTCGTAAAGTCTGATACCAGAACTGTTATACAGTGCACACAAAGAAAGAAAGAATGAAAATATGTATTTACAAAAAAAAATTATATAAGTATAATTACTACGATCACCAACAACAATTGGGGGAGGCCCCGTGTCCTATGCAGTGGACTTTTATGGGCAGTAATGATGATAATGATACTGGAAGGTAAGCAGTTCAATAGGTCTACTCTAGTGACCGTAAACACCACAGGAAAGCAGAATACGCAATTTCGTTTACTTGGGTGACATATTTTTTCCAGTTTCTTTGATATAATAACCAAACTACTGTACCGATTTTGATGAAATTTCTATGGGACCACCTCGAAAGTATGGCCTACCAAAACCTAACAAGAATCATCAAAATCGATTTCGAATTGACGGAGAAATCGAGTAACAAACAAACAAAAACATAGAGCCGAATTGAAAACTTCCTTTTTTTGAAGGCGGTTAAAAATAAATTACATTGCGTGCACTTCGAAAACTAATTAGAAGTATGTATTCAATTTTGATCTAAGCTTATAATTATTTTGAATTGGGGAACATATCAACTTTTAAAGATAAACGCAAACACACACGCGTCACTCCTCGTGACGTGCCGCAAAGTTGCTGAGGATAGAGGGGGGTGCAACTGAGTCGCCACAAACTCGCTTAGACTGGTTTGGGTGTTGCTAGCTTGCACAGATTTGGAAATGCCTTGGTGGTCTAACGATCGCAACCTTCCCCTACCTACTTACTTCTTGTTAAAAAAACCGCCTCTGTGGTCTAGTGGTTCAACCCACCGACTTCAGATCCAAAGGTCCCGGGTTCGATCCCCATGGGAGCACAATATATTGTGCTTGGTTTGGTTTGTGGTAAGACTTTGTTTGGGTCCGCCTGGCTAGCTACCACCATCTTACCTAATACTGACGCCATAATAACAATTCAAAAAAAATTTAGTGTTCCGGCATTTAGGGGTAAGATAGCCAGTTCCTCAGTTGGTTGAGGATTCCGGGTGAAGTGCGCCTCCACCTTCGGCCTTATCTCAACTTGTAACCAGATGAGATGAAGGCCAAGCGTTTCCCCGTCGCACAATAATAAAAAAACTAATCGCGAACGGCATAGGTAATTTGTAAATAGTCCAGTCGTGCACCATTCAACTTTTAAGTTTTTCAGAAGTTCATGTGCGCATTAGACACATCCAGTGAAAGTCACATCGTCTGGGTACCGGCATGTCCCTAGAACCAAAAGTTCGAATGGCAGATCCAAAGGTTCGATCCCCAGGGGAGCAATATTGTGCTTGATTTGGTAGGATTTGTTTTAGTCCGCCTGGCTAGCTACCACCATCTTACCTAATTCGGTCGCCATGTTACCAATTCTTAAAAAAAATGTTGTGTTTAGAGGTAGTAAAGTGCGCCTCCACCTTCGGCCGTATCTCAACTTGTAATAAGTTTAGGTTAGGAGACACGTCCGTCGCCGTCACTCTCATAGCAACAGCAAACTGATTTAGCATCTGCATTTAGGACGGTGTAATAAGAAGCGTCTACAAAGCTTCCTTTCCTAGATCCTAACTAGGAAGACTGAATGTAGGAAGGTGTATTAGAAAGATAAGTGTTATTGCCGACTAGGAACTAGGACTGTAGCTACCTTACCTACTGGCTTGCGTACTAGGATGCTAGCTGGCTACGTCATAAAATTCAGGTGGCTAAATGACCTAGCATCCTTAATTTATGAAGGTGTAATAAGCACTAGCTTACAGTTTGCTCTAATATCTTTAAGGCTTGTTTTTTTTACAACTAGGAGACGGAACAAGCATGTAGCCCATCAGATGTTAAGGCGCTCTATGCAGCTAAAATCGCGGCAGAAACGATTATGATTGTTGAAAACGGCAAGCTGTAGGTGGCGTATGCGTATCGTAAATAAAACCTTTTGATAATTCTTATTCTAAGATCGCGTTGCTGTTATGAAGGTAGGTAATATGACCCTATGATGGTACCTTTACTGTCACAGAACAAATAACTTATTTACATTCGTCCTAATATTTATTCTGAGTCTAGGTGTTGTCTGACCGCTGCGAAGACGACAAGCACACGTCCGACGTTGACAGTGGATACTGATTGAAAGGAGGGCGCGCGGTGCGCCTGCAGTTTTTCAAGTAATTAAAATTAAACTTGAATTCTTATCAAAAAACTAGCTTACCTTTAATGTAGATCAACATGTAACCTATCATTTAAAATAAATCATAAGTCAACATTCATTGAAGGTATCAAAATATTTCGTTTGAAAATTTTGAAATGTACCAATGTTTTTATCGATATTTTTTTCTGCTATTATGATTTCAGCTCACTTTTAATGTAGATAGGTACCTGAAGTAATATGTATCTAAAATATGTATATATATAAATTAGACTAGTGACTTGTTCAGAAGTAGGTACTATAATTTTCCATTTGAAAAAGAGGAAACGTCTACTGACAGGGCCTTAAGTGCATCTCTTGCCTATACCTAACAATGCCTTACTGTGTAGGTCACATCCCCAAAGAACATAGCCTACACAGTACTTCATTGCGTCCGTCGTACTTGGGGTAAAGGTTTTTAGGCCTCTCGTGCCTGTAATTCCACCCGACCATACCCTTCAAACCGCAACACAGCATTGCAGCTTGGCGGCTGATATAGGTATGGTGGTAGTACTTCCACGGACGAGCCCTTTCACAATGGGCTCTACTATTAATAATACAACATCTCGATTTTATACATTTAATTATTTATTCTATGAATTTACAAGTTAAACTGGGTTTAATTTGTTAAGAACATATAAGTACAAAGATACAAATACAATTTCGCAGTTATGTGGACACTATTCGCATTTATTATCTAGAATAGGTAAGTAAATTATAAGATGTACCTACCTAACGATTACATTGAGTAACGTACTAGGCAACAAACCTTATACAAAACAAACAACAGTACCTACCTACCTCCAGTATTCCCAAACGATTGTGAGAACTAGAATACGAAGAAAACCTAACACCATACAATAAGTCCCTTTTTGATTTCATTGCACACATTATTTTGTAAGTTATTAATGTAACATTGGTTTTAAAAATATAATCTATCACTACTACTACTGTTAAAGGCAATAAATGATTTGTTTTATTATTTATTTATTTAAAACACTATAAAACTATATAAAAACGGCAGTGTTGGTAACTATTGTATTGTAAGTCAGACAAAGTCTATTTCTGTAAATGCTATCAAAGATACTGAAATGTCAACGATTTTCCTCTAATATAATTACAAGAACATTGTAGTGTAAATTCTAGCATATGGGTTTTGTTGCACCCGTTTGAATTCCACTTTTTATTCTTCTTTCCTTGAACGGCGGGTCGTGCTTTGCCTTCATCTCACCTGATTTTCAAGTTATGATAAGGCGCACTTAACCCGGAATTCCTCAACAAACTGAGGAACTGCCTATCTCATCTCTAAATGCCGGAACACAACAAATAAGAAATGTTATGACGACAGAACTAGGTAAGATGGTGGTAGCTAGCAGATTAACAGATGCAACTTATCTATATCTCAGGATATTAATTTGTCAAGCTCAATGTTTGGCCCCAAAATTGTAACCAATACATTTTTGTAACTTTGTGATGGAAATGCGGCAAGAAAACACTATCCTAGGTACTAATAAAAAGGTGAAAATGGTAAAAAACAATTAAACTCCTGTTCTCGAATTCACCGACAAAACCGGTGAAAAATCGAACACTTTATATATTGAAAATTAAATCATACACAATCATTATAGTAATGTGAAACCTCAAAAGTCCTTTCCACTCAGGGTTACCCCAAAAGGCTTGAATTACAACTTTGAAAGCTTCATGTACCAAAAATAAAGCAAATATACTTTCTGATTAATTTACAAATAAGCTGTCGATAACGTCACAATCGATACAACTTGATTCGATTTTCTCGCGAGTTACAACGATTTATATAATCGATACAAATATTATTTACACTATACCTAGTGGCTCGAAAAGTGCAGTGCGGGAGGAAAAGTCTATGAAAATTCATTGCTAACGTGCTGTTTTTATTTATTCTGGGTCATATCAGTATGAAACAAAAAGTATTTATCACCTGCGATATAACACTGGCCACTTGCTTTTTTTGAACATAAATTTTAAAGAATAACGAGTAAAAAGTTTTTACAACTGTAACAGTTTTAACATAAATTTGAATTGAATCATTTGTCTTTTAATTTCCTCGTAGGTATAGTACAAATTACTATGTATCCCTTGGAAGAAAGTGCTATCCCCAACTCGTGTGTATCAAGGTAAATTGTAACTCAAACTAAAATTCCCTCGTTGCTAATCGTTTAATTTCTCTCCTCGGTGTACAATGCAACTTACTTTTTTGTTAAGTATTTGGTCAGCAAGCAAAAAAATCAGCTACAAAGTTATTCTGACAGCATACCTACTAAGTCATCACGTGCTGATATTGCACGGCCTGATAATACGAATGTAATGGCGGAAGTCAGTAGGTTGTTAGGTTTTCTTTCATTGTACACCCAGGTACACAGTGCATTTTAGCTTCGTATTATCGGGCTGAACATTATTGTTTTTTTTTATCGTACGACGGGGAAGCGCTTGGCCTTCATCTCACCTGGTTAAAAGTTAAGATAAGGCCGAAGGTGGAGGCGCACTTCACCCGGAATCCTCAACAAACTGAGGAACTGGCTAACTTACCTATAAATGCCGGAACACAACAATTTTAGAATTGCTAATTGATTCAGGTGTTATTTTGCGGAAATCCATATTTCAAAATAAAATCTGAAAACAGAAAAAATATTAAGTAATAAATCCACCAAATCTCTCACTTGCAGCGCAGCGTCAGTTTGCAGCAAGACTATATTTCCTGAGGATGCCTCGTGTAGAGACGAAACACGTGTCGATTTGATTTTTTCAGAGAGATTTTGCGGATTTATTACTAAATATTTTTTCTGTTTTCAGATTTTATTTTGAAATTTTATAATTGTTATGGCAGAATTGGGTAAGATGGTGGTAGCTGGCCAGGCGGACTTGTTGAACATTGTTAGTTTAAGTTACTTTGTGTACCGACAAAATACATTTTGGAGCTGACCAAAACTCTTATTAACCGACCGTTAATTTAAGTCTTTTTAGTAACCCTTCGAAAATCGTATCGAGCGCATGTATTATTATATAATCGACATTTTTACTTATAAAACAAGAGCTTAGAATGAGATAAAAGGTATGTACCGGGTGGTGTCGTAAACTTTAAAGGCCAACGCCATTTTAATTTTCAAATAATACAATACGATGAATGGAGGCAACTCAAGACTATTATGAACTTGACTCTGACACCATGGTAGTATCAGGCATATGATGCGGAAACGCTATTTTTAAGGAATACAGAAGTAATAGTGATGATTTGTCCTCCATTACACGATTCCACGGTGTTATTTCGGTATTACTCCCTACCACATAACGCCCGTAGAGAACCGATAAAATATATGGATCAGCCGTCATCAGGAAATAATTATAATATGAGCTTTCTTTTACCATTTGTTTCACGAATAACACATTTTTATCTCATGACAACTTCACACATCAATGAACGATCGTTTTGCAATGAATTTGAATGAAAACCATAGAGATAATATATATTTCCATATTTAGTTCATCATGAGACGGACAACAGTACAATCAGTGTAACGATTCACAGACACGGAAAGTTACATTATGGATCGAAAACATAACTTATCGTCGGATTCGATTTTTGCTGATGGATATACAACACTATTCTCAAATCGTTTTTTTTTGTACGACGGGGAAGCGCTTGGCCTTCATCTCACCTGGTAACAAGTTGAGATAAGGCCGAAGGTGGAGGCGCAATTCACCTCGAATCCTCAACAAACTGAGGAACTGGCTCTCATACCTCATTATTTTTTTCAAGAATTGCGACAGAATTAGGTAAGATGGTGGTAGCTGGCCAGGCGGACTTAAACAAAATCCTACCACCAACCGAACAAAGCACAATATATTGTTCTCCCCATGGGGATCGAACCCGGGATCTCTGGATCTAAGATCGGTGGGTTGATGGTTCATTCTAGACCACAAAGGCAACCGCCTCTGAAAAAAAATCTTAAATCTGAAAATCTTCTGTGGAATACAAATGTCAAAATGTCGTAGTTTCGATCCGATAACCCTTTCCGAATGATTGAGAATAGCACAGGTCACTTCCGTTATTTTTCCTGCGTTACAACTAGGCGCCTAACCACAACGTCTTGTTGCATTCTCGATTTGATATCACATTACTTTTGTCTCGTATTTTCTACACTAGACAGATAATGACAAAAGTAAAATAATATTATAACAATAATTATATTACCTTTTTATATGTCCCGAATAAAATAATGCCGAGGTCGTGGTACCCCTGAAGGATTCAACTCTTTCACACGGTATATTCATGGTAAGGCACGTAGCGTAATTCATAGAGATCTAATTATAAGTACACCTACTACTACAGTTTCTAACAAAAACACGAGAATTCTGATACATAATTTAACTAAGTATCAAAAATTAAGTACCTACCTACAAATTTTACGGAGCCAATAAAGAAAAGGTTTTTTTTTAAGGGCTCCTCTGATGATCGCAAGCCAGTGTGCTTTGCCATTAATTAATTAAAACATACAGAATCGCAACAAGTTTGTTTCTTAGTGTTATTATAAAGTACTAGTTATTTCCAGTTGTACGGTATTGCATTAAATTATTTTATTTTATTATCATGAAAAGCCGTATTTGACTTTGAAATTCTACAATTAAAATGTACACTAACAGAATTACACCCTGGCTTTCATATAACAAATAATATTTACGTCGATTTAATACAACATAATTATGTAGTTTTAATATGCTGTAGATTTTTGGAGCTTATCATTATGAGGTCATTAAATTCACCTCAAAAGAACCTACATCTAGTCAATAATGCGCATTTAACATCAAAAAGTACACCAATAACATATTTGTGATGATAATTTAACGAACATTAAGTCAAACAATAAAATTCAATGATAAATAGCTAAACATACATTTGCGAATTAATAGAAAACCAATAAATATCCACATTAAGTACTAGTTTACAAAATAATTTTAAGTATTACAAAGTAAGTTTCAATTGCCGTGCGACATGATTCATAAACATTAATTGAACTGGAGAAATCCAAGAGCTACAACTAACATTAATCTCTTTATTGCGAGTAGAACCACAATGTTGATATAAATTCGTTTCAGTTGCAACAAATATATAACTAAATGTGATAACACATTTCCATAGAAAGGCTTTAAGGCCACTGCTGCGTTCTGAAGATACAACCTCAGGTTTTTAACGCAAACTGTTTTCGGCAAATTGTTGCTTCAAAACCCATCGTGGATTCAAATACGTGAGTTTCGCCACTACGTACAGGCTATATGTGTAGCTAACAAGGTCTGATCTTATTAGGGCAGCGAATCAACATAGCTATTCAGTCATATCCGTCTGGTACCGGTCTAGAACAGTAGTTACCTATACACCGTTGAAACAGTCTTAAGGTAACCCGACTGCCCTTGTTAGTTTGATTGTACGTATTGTTTGAACTAATAACAATATTGTATTGGCGAGTTTCACGTTTTCTAATTCCTCAATGTGTTTCGAAGTAACACTATGCTAAAAACCAAAAACGCGTACATAAAGCTGAGGATTAACATAGACAACCAGTCTTGACAGAACAAAAATAATACAAAAAGAAGAAATGGTACAAAAATTGAGTATAAAAAAAACAATTTATACGATTTTTGTTCCGTTTGTAAAAGTTTATTTTTGCTCGTCACTCGCCTGGCCTTTTCCCATTAGCTGTCTCTCAGAAACGAATGAAACTCAACCATCACGGCGGGGCTTATCATACACAATACCACAATGCAACAGCACAGACCTCCCGATTCTAGTCAACCAATCGCTTCACTACGACAATGTCGTCGCAAAACGGCCACAGATATATCATCTGTGACGATACCATTACAGGCTTTAGGACATTAATTTCACACAGCGCCATCTAGCCCCAAACTAAGCAAAGCTTGTAATATGGGAACTAGACTACGGATAGAAAACTTGAATATTTTCAAACACAAAAAAAATACCAGTATAATATCCGTTATCTAGTTCCCATATTACAAGATTGCTTAGTTTGGGACTAGATGGCGCTGAGTGAAATAAAATCCCTATAATATTTAAATAAAATAATATCAATCACAAAAAATGTTTGGCCTGGGCGGGATCGAACCCCCAACCTACAGCGCAGAAAGCATAGCTACCAACTGAGCTAGGAGGCTTGCAAGAAATAAACATTGCCATAGCAGCGACTGGTTGAGTAGACTCGGGGTATGGAACAGCTATATCTAGCTGACGAGTCCGGCGTCCTTCGCCATGCTGTAGAAGATGGAGGTCTTGTCCTGCAGCAGTTGTCCGGGGGGTGCGTACTCCACCAGCTGCCCCCTGTCCAACACCATCACCTGCGTCGAGTCCATGATGGTGTTGAGACGGTGGGCGATGGTGAGGACGGTGCACGACGCGAACTCCGACCGGATCGTTTTCTGTTGGCGACAAATTCATTTACACTTTATTGTACACACAAGTTTGAAAGTGGCACCAGTTGTAGAAAAGTTGAGGAGTGCTAGGTGGGCGTGGTGTGGGCATGTAATGAGGAGGGATTGTAGTCATTTGACCAAAAGGGTTATGAATTTGAGCGTGGATGGACATGTGAGTAAGGGAAGGCCGAAAAAGTGATGGATGGATTGTGTGAAAGAGGACATGGGTATGAAAGGTGTAGATGCAGAGTTGACGGTTGATAGGAGTGAGTGGAAGAAGAGAACCTCTGAAAACGCCTCTGTGGTCTAGTGGTTCAACCCACCGATTTCAGATCCAGAGGTCCCGGGTTCGATCCCCATGGGGAGTACAATATATTGTGCTTGGTTTCGTTGGTGGTAGGACTTTGTTGAAGTCGCTGGCGATTTCTCAATACTTAAAAACTGCTAACTAAGGTTACTACTGCCTAATAAATATTTCTAAGTATTTAGGTTCATAAAGTTAATCATATAAAGTTAACTAGTCCGAGTTTCTTGCCATTCCTTGTGATAGCCGCGATTCCGAACAGGCTGTAGTTTTGATTCAAAATGATCCTTCAAATGTTACTGAATTAGCGATATTAGATTTATTGCACTCTGTTGTCACATCTCTGTTGGGCCCTCTGGATCAGACATTGGATCTGTTCTGGTTGGTGGTAGGACTTTGTTTACTCCGCCTAGCTACCACCATCTTACCTAATTCTGCCATAACAACAATTCTGAAACCATCGTGTTCCTAAAGGTAAGATAGCCAGCTCCTCCACCTTCGGCCTTATCTTAACTTGCTACCAGGTGAGATGAAGGCCAAGCGCTTCCCCGTAGTACAAAAAACAAAAAAAGTACAATTTGATTAAAATTGAACTCGCTAAATTGTTGTCATGTCGACAGACTTAGATAAGATGGTGGTAGCACAATATTAGTGACCCAACGTCGCTACACCAGTAGGCAGCCAAGTAAATGTCGATTTTTCAATACTTAAAAACTGCCAACTAAGTAGTAATCAATATTTCTAAGATAGTATTAAGTATTTAGATTCATAATGTACGTAATCATCAAAAGTTAACGAGTCCGAGTTTCTAGCCTTTTCCTTGCGCTAGATTCCGAACAGGCTGTAGATTTGACGATTCAAAATAATCTTAAAAAATCTGAGTAAATCAACTTTTTTTTTTATTGTACAACGAGTAGAAATCAAAAATATTTTTTGTTTTTTGATTTTTGTATGTTAAGTTATGATAACGCCGAGGGTGGAGGAGCTGGCTATCTTACCTCTAGGAACACGACGGTTTCAGAATTGCTGTTGTGGCAGAATTAGGTAAGATGGTGGCCAGGTGGACTAAACAAAGTCCTGCCACCAACCAGAACAGTTTCTCAACATGCTACCAGGTGGGATGAAGGACAAGCGCTTACCCACAATAAAAAAAAAAAAAAAAAAAAAAAAAAGACACTGACCTGTATGAGGTCATCAGTTTCGAGGTCGACCGCGGCGGTGGCCTCGTCGAGCACCAGCAGCGGCGTCTTGCGCAGCAACGCCCTCGCGAGGCAGACGAGCTGTCGCTGTCCCACGGACAGGTTCTCCCCGCCTTCAGACACCTCGTGACGAAGTCCCGCCGGTAGACCTGCAACCGAATCCATTGTCTATTTAATGTAATATGTACAAGGGTTCAGTCAGATTACCTAAGTAACTCAACTGTTCCAGACGGAAGCGTGTCCAGGACACTGGCTGCATTGCCACGCTGAATAGCTATGCTGATTCGCTGGCCTAAATGAGAGCCAGCCCACTATTAAATATAAATAAATAAATAAATATAACAGGACATTATTTTTTACACAGCGCAATCTAGCCCCAAACTAAGCATAGCTTGTAATATGGGAACTAGATTACGGATACACTACTTTTTTTTTTTTTTTTGTAAATACATACTTATATAATACAACACCCAAACACAGAACAAACATCTATATTGATCACACAAATGTTTGCCCTGGGTGGGAATCGAACACAGCCTACAGCGCAGAAGGCAGAGTTACTACCGACTGAGCTATGAGGCTTGTCTATTTATTATTCTATAATTACACTTTAACTCGTTAGCTGCTGCTCGTCTCGCTCTCTATGTAAAGCACACCGTGAGTGTTTCACAGCACTCATCGAGTCAAACAAGTGCGTACACAAACTGGGTCCGGTCTGAAAACCAGCGTTGCAGCGATCCTTTTAAGCCCACACATAATAATTGTTACGTATATTTTTTCATGACTTTATGTGTAATCATGTTAGGTAGGTACATTTATTTGTAGGTATGCTTTCTGTTTAGTTCATTAATTAAGTATCTATTTATTCTAAACTCATAATTACGAAAAAATATACTAATAATTTACTTAAATTAATCATCTAATAAATCTAGTATCTATATTAGGTAGGGTAACCTACCTAATAGATACTTAATTCATGAACTAAACAGAAATTAGATCTACTTACCTACCTATGTATATAGTTTGTAAGTTTATGTGGGACAAATAAATGTGTCTTTCTTTCTTCTTACTACACATTTCTAACATTTCAAAGTATCACCTCTCTCTCTCAAAGGTTTGCTGGTAGAAAACTCTTTAAGGGCTAAGCTCGCCTCTGTACATATGTTTTCCTATGACAATGTGTACTATAAAGAATTACAAGAATTACCGAAACCACAGATAATAAAATATAAACATTGAATATTGAAACTTCAACCTATTTGTTAATTTTTGAACAAGCCGCCAAGGATTGCAACATAGAAATTGCTTTAGTGCTGTTTTTGTATATATTATACAAAATTGTAATACATAATTGTATATATATTTGTGTATATGTGATAGGTTCTTATATTTTTTACTGATATGAAAAGCTCTTGACCCAGATACCTTATCTCATACAACGAAACACGACCGTCCTAACTCGGGCTATTCTTCGGGCTATTTTGTTTAACCTTTTTCACCTACGTGAATATGTATTCTAATATATATTTATTATTTATATTTTACTTTATTGTTACGGCTATGTTACGCATCTTTTAGATAGATAGCGAAAGCCAAACACAGACACAGTATGTACCAACCTACAATAGGTACCTATCATAATAAGTTGAAATAATAACATCTATAGTAATATAGAGTACGAACTTGACTATTCCTCAATTAATTGAACTATTTCTCATTTTATTTATCAATATTTTGATAAAAATATGGACATTGTGCCTTGACAATAACATCTCGGCTCTTTTAATTTATTTTCTTTATACTTCATAAATATAAAAACAGCATTTATAGGCCGTATTTGTTCTTTATTCTGTGTTTTTCACAAACTTCCTTTTTGCTTTGACACACGTGATCTATTGAGATTATTTTGAACTAGCCTAGCCTTTCTAAGAGTTATAACATTATTTATAACTTTTTTTTCATGATTAGGTAGGTACCTAAACACTCAAAAATATAGTCTTGTAATGTAGTCTGCTAAGCTCACGAGCCATCTGACAGCGAGACTATGCCTCTATCCCCGAGCATGCCGCGTGTTAAGGCAAAACAAGCATCGATAAAAAAAAAAAAACGATTTCAGTTATTTTTTTTTATTTATCTCAACTTGCAACCAGGTGAGATGAAGGAATAACGCTTCCCCGTCGCACTATAAATAAATAAAAAAAAAGTTCTATAACATGGAAACTAGTTTTTTTTTTTTTTTTTTCATTTCATTTCACACTATATATCAGTCGTTGTAATATTTACGGTACCTTGGACGAAGGCCTTGAGATGCGCGTGCTCCAGCGAGCGCCACAGCTGGTCGTCGGTGTACGCCTCGAACGGGTCCAGGTTCATCCGGAGCGTGCCGCTGAACAGCACGGGGTCTTGCGGGATGATAGTGATCCGCGACCTGAGCTGCTGCAGCCCGATCTTGGATATGTCCACGCCGTCGATCAGGATCTTGCCGCTGATCGCTTCCACTATCCTGTTCAAATTGAAATGTTACGTGACATTAAAAAAAAAAAAAAACGGGTATCGTAGCGACTGAGTAAGGTAAGATGATGGTAGATAGGCGAACTGAAACAAAATCATGCCACCTATCAATTTTTTTTTATTGTACGACGGGGAAGCGCTTCGCTTTCATCTCACCTGGTAACAGGTTGAGATAAGGCCGAAGGTGGAGGCGCACTTCACCCGGAATCCTCAACAAACTGAGTTACAACTAAATGCCGGAACACAACTTATCAGGTCAGAACAGAGACAGAATCAGGTAAGAAAGTGGTGGTTAGTCGGACTTAAAAAAAGTCCTACCACCAACACCAAGCACAATATTGTACTCCCCCTGGGGATCGAACCCGCAACCTCTGGATCTGATATCTGTGGGTCGAACCATTAGACCACAGAGGCGGTTTAAGTTTGGAACCAGATTTTGGTTGGCTGTAGGATTTCGGCCGCCTAGCTACCACCATCTTACCTAAATCTGTCGCCATAACAACGAATCTGATCACCAGTTCCTCAGTTTGTTGCGGATTCCGGGTGAAGTGCGCTTCCACCGCGGCCTCAAACTTGTAACCAGGTGCGATGAATGCCAAGCGCTTCCCCGTCGTACAATAAAAAAAAAAGATGAGGCTGTGTGAAATGAACGTTTGGGTTACCTGAAGAGTCCCAGCGTGAGCGTGGACTTGCCGGCGCCGGTGCGGCCCACGATGCCCACCTTGTCCCTGGAGGCGACGTTGCACGTGACGTCACGCAGCGCGGGTTCGTTCGCGCGGTACCCGAGCGTGAGTCCCTCGAGCCGCACCGCGCCGCTCTCCGGCCAGCTCGCGTCCGGAGCGCCCTCAGCTATGTTCCATGCTGCTTCCTGCATAAACAAAGGCCGCCCTTTGTACCTAGTTTAAGTGTATTTCTTGCTTGTCTGTTTATTTTTATTTTTTTGTGTACAATAAAGAGTTTATCTATCTATATATCTAAACAATATCTTCCTAATATATGCTAGATGGTGTGTATGTATTATTATATAGCAATTTAATATTAAATAACTCTATTTTTTTTTGTTCTACGGAGAGGTGCTTGGCCTTCATCTTCACTTTTTTTTTTATTGTATTCGGAGAATAAACAGTTTTACACACTTTATAAATATATATTTTTCACAGAATACCAAAAAGCATCTTGGCCATTCTGCGACGATACCACCAAATCTAACCAAAATCTAAACCAAATCGCCTGACTATGGGCATTCCCATAGTCAGGCGATTTGGTTTAGTCGAAACGGGCCCTGGTCTCTTGCTGCCTGAATTTTGTAAAATTGTTGACCTGACAAGTTTTTAATTAATAGAAATGTTCATGTTGACAGTGACTGAACATTCTGTCTCCTGCAACTTCCGATGCGAGCGTCACGCAAAGTCCAACTGACTCAACTGGAGAAATAAGCTACCTCACTTTTGTTTAACGAACTTTGTTGTATTCCTCAAACCACGCCCACTTTTTGTTCATCAAACATATTGTTACGCCAGTCAGCAACGTCTAGAATATTCGCGAGCCTTCGCATAGTTCCGAGAAAATAAGACAATAACAACTTGTTTATCAATAACACAAAAGGATGATTTATGACCGCCGTGCCAGATTACGCAACAGTTAGCGGCGCGACCATTCCCGCGCATACTAGAGCTTTCGATAAAGTTGTATATAAATTGACGCGCGATTCGGAAGCAAGTCATTATTCGATTACGATACAGCGAGTTAACATCAAGTGATATTTGAGTGCGATAACAAGGTTTAGTGATTCGGTAGTATAACTAAGTGGTGTTGTACTGTGTTTGAGAGTAATTAGTTTGGTGCTGAATAAACGTGTCTTATTTTGTGTAATAACAGGTTGCTTTTAATTCTTAAGAACCCCAGCTCGTAACAATATTGTTGTACCTTGTATTTCGGGCAGTAGGAGCCTTGGCTTTAGAACGCAAGCAACACAAAACAACACCTATGTGTTACTAATAACCCACGCACTATTTTTCTTGTTTATTTTCCATTATGTTTTATTATCTAACTAACGTTTTTTGTATATTATATTTCAACATAAACTTGAAAATGAACGCGTCAAATCGATTGATCTGTTAAAATATATTGTTTACATTGAAATAGTTTAACATGAAAATGTTTGACTTAACAGAGCACAGGAGTTAGTTTTCTTTTATATAATTTATAAAAGAAAACTAACTCCTGAGCTGTCTGTGTGTGAGTAGTAGTCAAGTCTTGAGGTCAAGACCTCTTGACCTCTAGACTTGACTAGGTCTACGGTGGAGCGAGCATTTAAAATAAACTACCAAAAACACTAAGGGAACTGCCGAGCTCACTGTTTCAGAGAAATTTCAAAGCCACGTTTGTCAAATGTTATTACGAGGTGAAACAATTATGCTTGATAGAAGGCACACGGAAAACCGCCTGTTTAGTAATATTTTTTTTAATAGTGTTAATAACAATCTTAGTTCAGTTGGTAGTAGCTCTGCCTTCTGCGCTGTAGGTTGTGGGTTCGATTACCCAGGACAAAAAATTGTGTGATAAATATACATGTTTGTTCTGTGTTTGGGTCTTGTATAATACGTATATATTTACAAAAAAAAAGTAATTAAGTATTCTATCCGTAGTGTAGTTCCCATATTACAAGCTATGCTTAGTTTGGGGCTAGATGGCGCTGTGTAAAATTAATGTCCTGTAATATATGAATGATTATAATGCTACGTTACCTGAGTGGTTTCAGCGTATTCTTGAATTCTTTCCACAGCGACGATGTTCGTTTCCACTTCCGACGTCATTCTGACCAGCCAATTTAGAGCTTGAGTGATCTAAAAATAATATAATAAACCTCATAGAACCGACTCTTAACCTTTGTTTCAGTATTTATTTTCGTTCCCATCATTGAGTAGATATTACCCAGAATCCCGTATTATTGCACCCTTACACGACTCTGAAATAGGGTGTCGTAGACATCGTGGTGTTGTAGGTTTTACAACGAAAAAGCTAACAATAAGTTATTTTTGTCCACTGTTGAGCAAAGGCCTCCCGCAATTCTCCTCCCTTTAAACTTTAACTGTACCAAATACAAACTCTTCCGCGCAATATTCATAAAAAAGGGGTCCACAGTTTTCTGATCTGTTTGGGATCATATGAAAAGGTAACAAAGACTGCTACATGCTTCGCTACCAAAGGCGATGTAATATTAATTGAGTAGTGAATACTATAAAAACACATATACATGTACAACAAAACTAACGATTTAAAAAGGAAGCAGTCGGATAAGCTAAGGACCGTTACAAACGGTCTATAGGTAACTCAAAGTCAAAGTCAAATATTTTTACTCATTAAGATTTTCAGGATCATTTTGAAACGTCAAATCTAACGCCTGTTCGGAATCGCGACCAGCACTCAACGAGAAAGGCAAGAACCTCGGACTGGTTACTATTTTGACGATCCATTCAACAATCAGGTATACAGAGTTGACAATAATTTTAATAACATACTATCTTATCAACTGTTCCAGACCAGAATCAGAAAGCGAATCAAGGCACTGGCTGCACTGATGCTAAATAGCTATTCACTGGCCTAAATAAGAGTGTTGTGTCACGTGTCACCTCAATAAAAAGACCCGCAATATTTTATAAAACGAATTCAAATTCAAATTCATTTATTGCCAATAAGTTTAAATCAATTATAAAATTACCAGAGGACCCCACACTAGGGCTAGCCTGTGCCGCGGGAGTCTATTTAAAGAATTACCAAAAGACTTGTGCTACTAACAGGGCAAAACCAAATTAAATTAAAAACAAAAATCAAAATTACTGAGTATGACAGTGAAAAGGGGTATGTGTGTGTGTGTGTATGTGTGTGTGTGTGTGTGTGTGTGTGTATGTGTGTGTGTATGTGTGTGTGTGTGTGTGTGTGTGTGTGCGTGTGTGTGTATATTAGAGTGTGCATGCGTTATTTGGATAAGTAGGAGTAAGGAACACGGATGGGAAACAAAGAGCAAAGTTATTGGGATTCACGTCAGGATTGCTAAAAGTCTCTCTGTATCATCATCATCAAGGGTGAGGAGCCACTTTCTCACTTTCTCTTTAACGCCGTAAAGTGAGCAAGATAATTCACAATGTTTGCTAGCAATGCGATATATAAATGGAAAGGAAAAGAATTTAAACCGTCTTGCGAAAGAGGTCTTAATAGCAGGAACATTTATTCTCATGCGACGCTTCACAGACGGGGAGCAGCCTTCTGCTCAGTCAGAAAGTCTTATGGTAGGTGATCATCACTTGCTGGAGGTAGAGCTGGCGAACACTCAGTGTTTGAGTTTCAGTGTGTAGTGATAGAGTAGGGTATCTAAACGGCTTGCGGAACATGACTTTGAGCACCGATCTGTGAGCTCTTTCAAGGGTAATTAAGTGAGTCTTGCCTTGTGAATAGACTTTTAGAATACCTGGAGCGCGTAGCTGACGGACAAGCCCACGAGCCCGGGGCTGGCGTTCTCTCGGTTGAGCACAGCGAGCAGGGCCGCGAAGAATATGATCAGGTTCCCGATCATCTCGAGACGGACGGCGAGCCAGCGGTTGGAGACCGTGCTGGGGTAGTGGCACGCTTGGTTGGCGTCCACCTGCCGCTCCGACTCGAGAACGAATCTGTGGATCGATGTTGGCATGTCATCAAAAGAGAGATAGGCTACAGTAAACGTGTTTGTTTTCCATGGTATACGTGTTATTGTGTTACAAATTCTCTGAATAAGGCTGTAATATGTTCTAATTTACCTTATTATTAGGTTGAAATAAAATATTTGAATTTAATTAAATTGAAATACCGCCTCTGTGGTCTAGTGGTTCAACCCACCGATTTCAGATCCAGCAGGGAGACAAAATGCTCTCGAAGGTGGATAAAAACAGAAGACAAAATTTTTATCCCATCCCCGTGCTGAGGGGGCAGAGGTCCCAGGTTCGATCCCCAGGGGGAGTACAATATATGGTGCTTTGTTTTGGTTGGTGGTAGGACTTTGATGAAGTCCGCCTGGCTAGCTACCACCACCTTACCTAATTCTGTCGCCATCACAACAATTAAAAAAAAATGTTGTGTTCCAGCATTTAGAGGTGAAATAGCCAGTTCCTCAGTTTGTTGAGGATTCCGTTAATAGTGCGCTTCCACCTTCGGTCTTATCTCAACTTGTAACCAGATGAAACAAAGGCCAAGATCCTCCCCGTCGTACAATAAAAAAAATTTGTTGCGCTGCACTTTTAGTATGCAAACCCAGTTATCGAGAATTTGAGTAACACAAATGGAACCCACAGGGCCCTTATTCACTATGACCAATCGTGTTTTAACGCTCCCGCGTTACGATATCTGCTTGGAATCATCGTAGCGCGGGCGCGTTAAGACACTATTAGTCATAGTGAATAAGGGCCCAGTTATTGACATACATTTATTTGACTACACTACACACATACATTAAGAAAATTAATCGAGTTATTGGTACAAGTAATATTAGAAAACTGTATTTTGATAATAACCCTACCCTATTGTATTAATTTTTTTCATTCTTTCTTTTCGATACTTTTGAATTAGCACCAAGTTATTTAAGGAAACTGTACTATTTAAATACCTATTTAGGTTAATGGTAGGACTTTGTGTACGTCCACCTGACTAACTACCTTCATCTTACATAAGTCTGTCATGACAACAATTTTAATTGGTTTTGTTTCGGCATTTGATAAAATGTAACATCAAGAAAATCCTATTTAAATAATCAGTTTTAATATTAATATTTATTATAAATTACAAGTGAAATGTTTATATAGCCATATAAGATTTGGCCAAGTATATCATAGATGTGTATAACAGAGGATTCCGGGTGAAGTACGCTTACACCTTCAGCCTTATCAGAACTTGAAACCAGGTGAAATGATGGCCTAGTGCTTCCCCGTCGCATAATAAAAAAAACATGTCGTTACCAAATAAACATATCTTATCTTATTTTTGTATTTCAAGTGATTGCACTTGGCCACAACATTTAAATTTGTTTTAATGACCCGCGACGGGGCATTCTTGTGTCATTATTTCAACAAGCCTTATAGCTCAGTTGGTAGGAACTCTGCTTTCTGCGCTGTAGGCGTTGGGTTCGATTCCCACCCAGGACAAGCATTTGTGTGATGAATGTAGATGTTTGTTCTGTGTTTGGGTGTTGTATCATATAGTACGTATGTATTTACAAAAGTATTATCCGTAATCTAGTTCCCATATTACAAGCTATGCTTAGTTTGGGGCTAGATTGCGCTGTGTAAAAATGAATGTCCTGTAATATTTATTTATTATATAATTTTTAAATTTGTAAATATTTTATCTTATCTGGGTCTGACCTTTCAGTGACGCCGTACGCGCGTATGGTTGAAGCGCCAGTGATGCTCTCCCCAAAGTGCGAGTAGATTGGCGACCGCGATATGGACTCGAGCCGTTTCAGCTGGCGCGAGGACGCCACGTAGAACCGTTGTATCACATAGTACACGATGCCGATAGGCACCACCAGCGCCAAAAATATCGGCGTCGAGTAACTTATCACGAACAACGTTCCTAGCACCTGCACGTAAACGTATGAATAAGACTATTGTGGTGTCATAAACATTGTTTACCCCGCGTCCTACGTGAGCGGCACAAAGCGACGAGACACGATGACAGATTACAATTCAATTACGTCACAACGTAGGTACGTATTTAGCTTTAAGCCTTATGCACATTTATTGCTTTACGTCGCTCAACTAGAACAAAGGGTTATAGGTAACATTTTATCGGTATTATAATAGTAAGACGGTCTCACAAATGTTATAATATGAAAACAGATAAAATATTTTGATGCTTGTGACCATATTTCCTGAGGATGCCTTGTGTAGAGGCGAAACAGGTGTCGATTTGATTTTTTTAAAAGAACATTTTTTTTGTTTTTATTTGGGAATGTTACAATGACACTAAACTTCACCAACTGCGATAGGACGATTTAATAAAATTATTCTTTGATTATGATTCTTTTAATAAAAAAAGTGGCTCAATTGGTAGGGCTTTAGGAATCAATTCAGGTTCGAGTCCTGTCGCAGGTCGTGTTTAAATTTCCCACTATACCGGTTGTAAATATTGTAACAAAGTATATTGTCTCCAAAATACAATGATAAAAAAGTTTGGGCAGTCGTAACATATCCACTTCAATAAATGTACTGTGGTTTCTTCTGTGAACTGTGAAAGCTCTTGCCATCGTAGACCTCATCCTCGCCCAGGTCATGCACTTGGGGCACTTGGCACTCGTTGGGCACGCCAAATAAAAAACTTTAATTTGAGTAATGTTAGTTTAAAATTTGATGATACCTTAAAAAATATCAGAGATTTATTTTTCTGGAAAAACACAGATAAATTACACAGATTATTTTTTAAGCAAATAAATATATTTAGCCGGTAACCGGTATTAACATTCTGATTTGATCAATTAACTAAATTCTAAGGATCAGTTTACAAAATAGCAGCAATTTCCATTCTGGTTCGAAGCAACTGTAGAAAGAAAGGAAAACTTAAAAGTAAGATGAAAAATTAACACAATCATAAGCTCGTGACGCAACATCAAATAATTCAGAGAGTACCGAACGAAATATGTTTGGATTTCCGAAATCCAAACATATTTCGATATGATAATGGTTCCCATGTATTTTGATTTGAATATACAATTATAAAATGGCTATCATTTAAACGGTAAGCTAATTGACGAGGTTTTGGTCAGCTCCAAAATGTATTTTGTCATCAAATAAAGTGATTGAAACAAATTGAATTAAATCGTTGATTTGTGGAACTAGCAATATAAGTCCCAGTACAATCTTACCTATTTAGGCATGCAAATTTAAACATTTATTTGATATAATTGAATTGAAATCCATTCAATATTATACAATTCAACAATATACAATAATGATAATTATATGTCAACGATATTTCAAAATAGCGAGTTTTATCTCAAAAAAACATAGCAGTCTTTGACGTACTCCGCCATAAGTTCTAATTTTATGCTGTCAAAATAACTTGTAATCTGAATTTTCTTGCAGGTCAAATATAAACAAAAAAAAACATTTAATTACGTACCTATAACCTGGCAGGGGTAGTATAGTTCATTATCGTAGCAGGGGTACCTGCTACGATAATGAAGGAAAATGAAGGCATTGACGATTGATTGATAAAAACTGTCACAGAGATGTCGACGAGAATGATTCTATGACCCTTTGGGTCCGGATGGAGTAAATCCTAGACATATGATGGATCCAGGTGGACAATTGACTATGTATTACGAATACGAATAAAGTTTATCACATACACAAGTCATGGTACTCCGATCCGATGGATTGAGGCGGTCACGTGTGAAAACATCGATACACACTATGGCTTTTTATATTTGTAGGTAGTACGACATACGATCTAAGAAACTTATACCCTTATCAGTTAATTGATGTTGATAAAGGTTATACGTTGGATAATATGTACATTGATAAATTGCAAATGGATTGTCTAGCTAAATCACAGAACAATACTGTTAAATAATATGGTAGTAACAGGTCATTAATTGTTTTTTTTTTTACTAAATTAAAGGTTATTTTATTCCCTCTCCAGTATTAGGTTTGCCTTGTCAATAGTGTCACATCCATGATTTGGCCCAGATTTAAAATAACAGTGTTGGCGCGTTACTTAACTAGGCAACCCTTTTTTCAATTTATCAATGTACATTTTATCTAACTTATAAGCCGTGTCATCATCAAATAACAGATGAGGATATATCTATATTTCTTAGAGCGTATCTTAGACCATTTTAGACGATTAATGTAATACGTTGATTTATACAATAAACAGGTGATATGATATAACCAAAGCAAAGCCCTAAAACGTATCCATACGACGACATAATAAAATTAGCATGTTACCTCGAATATACAGTAAATGGTGTCGACCAAATTCATGGGAAGGGTCGTATCCAACGTGTTAATGTCTTTGGAAAATCTAGACAATACTCTGCCAATGGGCGTGATTTCGAAGAATTGCAAGGGCGTCTTCATCATATTCGCCAGCATGCCTTCGTGTATGACTTTCGCGGCGTACCAGCACGCGACATACGGGATTAAGTCGGTCAGTATAGAGGACGCGGCTGAAAAAACGTCGAGTACATTACCCGCGGGTCGCAGCGGCGGCTGTGATACTGAATACATCATTTACTGAGTCTACGTCTAGCGTTTGTGCGTTAGTAAACTGGCTACAAGTGGAACACTGTTCATTCTCACACTATTAAAACAATCAATGTTACTGGAAGCATCTAATGTCTGACGCCGGCTTGACCCGGCTGCCTGAAATGCGACAGCAAAGTTG
The DNA here is from genome assembly GCA_951394065.1 of Venusia cambrica. Taxonomy (NCBI): domain Eukaryota; kingdom Metazoa; phylum Arthropoda; class Insecta; order Lepidoptera; family Geometridae; genus Venusia; species Venusia cambrica. Next base: position 2,279,070 of record OX596044.1, on the reverse strand, counting down.
ACACAACATTTTTCATCAACAAATGCGGGCGTGGTTCGAGGAATACAACAAAGTTCGTGCAACAAAAATACATTGTTTGACGCTCGCACAGATTACGGAAGTTGCAGGAGAATGTTCAGTCAACATGTTTATCAAAAACTTGTTGGGTCAACATTGTTGCGAGATTAAGGCAGCAGGGTTAATCAGAACCGGGTAGAAGGTAAAGACCGTCAATGACATCCGAATTTGTAAATAGTCCGAAAAATATTTTTTATAAACTTTTTATTATTCCCTATGTAATAGTTACAACTTGATACAAATTCGTCAAGCTTTGCTAAAACATTAATTGGCATGTGTTCATTCTAGCTACGGTACCTATTAACTATGAAACTAAGGTATGGGGTGTAATATACAGTGTATCTACTACAAACTATTACTAGATTAGGACATGCGTGATTATCGCCTACTTAATTAGCATCAAAGCAAAGTAATAGAAAAGAGAAATAAGGTGTCAAGTAATTTCTAAACTGATCCCTTGTAAAATTAGTTTAATTTATTAATAGAGTTAATTAAGTGTATTTTTTATTAACACATTGTTAACTGCAGCAAATTGAATCGTTGAAAACAGGTTCGTAAGTTCTCAAAACGAACTGTCATACCATTTTTCGATATTTAAGCTCGAGTTAAAGTTTGAGCTGAAACAACTCTTGTAACTTCTTATATACACATTGCAGTAAGAAGTTACAACATGAACAAGGTAATATAAGATTGTTGGTTTTGTCAATAACACAAGGTATTCAAACATATTTTGTAATACGCCGTGAGCAAGACAATAGCTGACCATGAATGTATAATACTAGCCCCGCGCTGTTATACTTGCGCCAAGGTTCTAATTTCATCATTTTAATTTCAGACCTCTAAGTCCACTTCCGAAAAAAAACCATTTTCAGGTCGTGATACGTCTGCTGTGTGTGGTTATACCAAATTCCAGTGTTCACCCATTTCAAATAAAAGAGATATTCCTCATCATACCACAGCCACTGAATTTCAGTTTAGCATTACACTGTAAATTCCTCAAAGAAACAACTGGAAGTTTTCTCGTATTCATTAGTTTAGATCTGTATACGAGATCTGAACTAATGAATACGAGAATACGTTGTACTGAGGAAAAATAATAATTTTAGTATTTGTAAAAAATTCAAAAACTATAGGGCCGTTTTTAAAAATTATTTCAAGTCAATCCGTCCATATATTTATAGTATTTAAAAAAATGCAACCCTGTAGTACCACAACGGCTATCGGGTAAATCGTCGTTTATTCACATATAGAATATAAAAATGTTTACTTGTTTGAAATTAAGCACCTGCTCCAAGTATTGCAACGTGAAGTTTGCTACAAAAAAAAACTGGTATTTTACCTATATTTATCCCGTGGTCTAACCGTGGAAGTTTAGAAGAGTAGTCACTGTAATCGATGTCAGATGAAACATATAAAGTGGCGAGGCGCGGTCGTGTCATACCGAGAAGAAGCAGGAGGTCCACCCCCTGAGCGTCATGGGCAGCACATTGTCCAGTACGTCGACGTCCTTGCTGAAGCGGTTGAGCACGCGACCCACGGGCGTGCAGTCGAAGAAGCCGATGGAGGGAGCGCGCAGCACGCCGGCCAGCAGCGCGGCGTGCAGCGCGCGCGCCGCCGCCAGCGTGCCCAGGTACAGCGCCAGCGACGACACCGACACCGACGCCACTGCGCGATCACACCCACACGTCACACCCTCACGTCACACCCGCGCACCACTTTTATCATCATCTACCATTTCACCACCAGTTGTCGAGTGCATGTGGCTGGAGTCGCCGGAAATCCCGGAAAAGATATGAATTGCGTGCGTGTGACAGGATTTACCGCCTCTGTGGTCTAGTGGTTCGCCTACCGGTGTCAGATCCAGAGGTCACGGGTCGACCCCCAGGGGAGTACGATATTGTGCTTGGTTTGTTTGGTGATAGGACTTTAAGTCCGCCTGGTTTGCTACAACCATCTTACCTAATTCTGTCGCTATATCAACAATTCTAAAACTGTTGTGTTCCAGCTTTTAGAGGTAAGTTAGCCAGTTCCTCAGTTACTTGAGGATTCCGGGTAAAATGCGCCTCCACCTGCGGCCTCCTTATCATAACTTGAAAATCAGGTGAGATGAAAGACAAAAACATCCCCGTAGTACAAAAAAACAGTGGATGAAAAGCTTTATTGTACGGCGCGGCAGCGCATGGCCTACATCTCTCCTGGTTTTCAAGTTAGTATTCGGTCGAAAGTGGAAGCGCACCCAGTCTGAGAACTGGCCATCTTACCTCTAAATTCCGGAAAAATTGGAATTGTTGTTATTGCGACCAACTTAGGTAAGATGGTGGCAGCTAGCCAGGCGGACTTAAACAAATACCTACCACCAACCAAATAGAGCTGGCGGCTGATAGAAGTGATTTTTTTGTAAGACGAAGAAGCGCTTGGCCTTGCGGAGACGGGAGTCTTTTACATTTACAAAGCCTTTTCACTCTGGACTTAAAAACTCCAAGGTTGCACTGGTGCGGAAAACAGACGAGGGTAACGAGTTCCATTCCTACACACAATACTTAGACACAAGTGATGTGCCTCAGTTTTATTTCATTTACTTATATATTATTTTATTCGGGACACATACAGATACAACATATGAAAAGGTAATACATAAAATTTTTCAAACGTCGATCGCATTCCTAAGTTTGGCAACTGAGCCGTGGTCGATTGGCAGTGTGTTTCGTTACCCTGAGGTCTTGGGTTCGATAACCGAATGAGATGCTCTTTGAGATCGATATCTCAAATTGTGAGATTTGTGAACACATTAATTGGGACATAGCAAGCTAGCAATCACCTGACTGTCCAATAAGTAAGATCAATTTATAGTAGTAGCAGTCAAGTAGCTAAGTCAGACGCCTATGGCGGCGGCCGTTACAGTCTGACACCAGGGTTAATACAGGCCCACACTAAACAAAACAGTGAAAAAGCAAGAAGCTGAAAACATTCAGTGCATGAAATCAGACCACAGTTAAAACAAATAGTGTAATAAAGTGTGTTCCCGCTCGGGAAACAGAAGCTAGTCTGTGTAGGAAACATGAGTAAGTCTGTGTAGGAAACAGGATTGAGTCTGTGCAGGAAACATGAGTGAGTCTGTGTAGGAGACCGGAGTTAGTGTGGGAAATAAAGTGGTTGATGGTTGGTTGTAGGGCTTTATTTAAGTCCTCCTGGCTAGCTACTACCATCTTACCTAATTCTGTCATCATAACAACAATTCTTAAATTGTTGTGTTCCGGCATTTAGAGGTGAGATAGCCAGTTCATCAGTTTATCGAGGATTCCGGGTGAAGTGCGCCTTTGGGCTTATCGTTACTTGAAAGATTAGGTGAGATGAAGGCTACGCACATCCCCGTCATACAATAAAAAAAAGTGAGTCGGTGTAGGAAACAGCAATGAGTCTGTGTAGTAAACAATAGTGAGTCTGTGTAGGAAACAAGAGAAAGTCTGTGTAGGATATAAGAGTGAGTCTGTGTACTAAACAGAAGTGAGTCTGTGTAGGAAACAGTAGTGAGTCTGCGTAGGAAAAAAGAGTGAGTCTATGTAGGAAGCAGCAGTGATTCGGTGTAGGAAACAACAGTGAGTTTGTTTATGTTAGTTCATTCAAATACTATCTCAGAATAATATTATTAATAATATTATTTAATAATTCTAGAGTGATCGAGGGTTTTTCAATAGATAATTGAGGGCTGTGATTCAATTCTTAAAACACTTACATGTTTATTTTTCAAGCAAATGCTTTTTCACATTAAACAAAGTCAATGTCTTGGTCTTGGTGACAGAATGTCGTATCAATTTCATTTTGTGTTTTAATCGACCTCACGAAGTACAAAAGTAACAAGTTATTAATATTCCCATCGCCCGTGGCGATTACAACCCCATCTACCGCGACCAATTGCGAATCTAAACCATCAAGGGATCCACTCAAACACACACAAAAAATCAACAAAATCTGTCATCACAATTAAACGTACAGAATAATAATATATATAAAGATACCACATTAATACAATATTTACATAAGAAATAACAATTTTCATGCTGCTTTGATATGTATAACATGCATAAAAGTAATGTGGGTATGTATGACAAACAAGAGTCACGAAGTATTTCTCATATTTACATTATTTTTATCACTCTAATTATTGTCAAAGCTAAATTTGTTTGGATGTTTGTTACTTACTAAACTTTGCATAAATCATGTTCTCAACTAAGCTGATGCTTAGTTTTACAATATTTAATGTACTGTTACGTTTAAATTGAGTTGTCACCCGACGAGTAAACAACTTGCGTGACGTCACTCGGCCTATAAAAACAGTGCGCGCTCTCGTCGCGGGGCAGGATCGAGTCAGTCGTTGAAGACAACTACTCGCTATTTTGTTACATTTTGTGATAATAAGGCGCTACCAAGCCCAAATCGGTATCGAGGTCGCTATTTTTCTAATAACCTTTAAGAACAAGTCGAGAAGTCATTTCTCTGATGACTAATTTCTAGAATTTGATAATAGTACATTTATCTGTCCCATTGCAATCTCTCCATATTGATAGAGGATTTACTGCAATAAAAATCTACAAAGGTGTAACTTGCTTACTTACAGTATTCTTCTGATTTTATTCGATTCGCTACAGCACTTTTGTAGACAATACAAAAATAAAGAACAGCTGATAGAGAAGAAAAGAATGCATTATTTGCATCTTTTTTTTAAATAGGTAACAAATTTATAAATCAAGTAAAGAGTTTTTTATCAAACAAGATAACGCCACCCTCTGTTACAAATTATACTTATAAACGACGCTTAACTGCTATTCATTTTTTCTTTTAGTACTACGGGGAAGCGAATATATACTCGTAATAAGGCCGAAGGTGGAGGCCCATCACCCGGAATCCTCAACAAACCGAGCAACTGCAAACTGAAGAACTACTTGTTTTGCTAATTATAATGCAGGATGTAACAAAATTAAAAATTATTTAAAAAACCTTATTGATCCCAAAACGAACTAGATTTCTAGTTTTTTTTATACTACCGTGGCGGCAAACTGGCCTTCTGTCCAGTTCGTAAGCGGGACGCTCGTAATAGCAAAAGAACCTTATTTATATAAGAAAGCGCTGTGTTGGGTGGTCGGCAGCTTTTCATCCTCAGAACAACTACCGCTGCTCACAAGTCTATGCTCAACTCCCCAGACTGTAAAATTTTATATGATAAAAGGGTGTATAAAATGCCTTCTACTTTATGTAATACTTCTTTCGCTCAACGTTTCGGTCAATTTAACAAAGCACATATTTACAACACTGTGCTAAAGCATTGCAATTTAAAACATGAAACTGTCTTTCTTGCTAAACGCATAATACATAAATGGCTTCAGACCATTTCGTATGATGAGACAGAATTTTTAATTCAATTGATAACGTAGTTGACTAGATATTGAATCATACGTCTTTCTGCGTTTTTTCCTCAAGGATTCACCTCAGATCGCTAGTTAGGGATAGGGATATTAATAATATACAAGATAACCTAGGTACTTATTTAGTATTGTTATTGTTTTTTTTCTGTTTTGTTTCCACTGTTTGTATAAATAAAAATAAATTAGTTAGGTACTCGTCTATGGGTAATATTTAAATAGTTAATAATGTAGTCTAATTATATCTAAAGTTTTTTTTATGACCGAGGCTAATATAATATAATGATTTGTATGTCAAACCTTTTTTCGGGTCCTCACGATACAGGCTTGCCTAGTGTGAAGACTGCTGGCAATGTTAAACAAACAATGCACTCAGTATAAAGTAATAGGTTAGTACTTAACCTCGGTCCCTACTTTTATAGCAAGTTAGTTGATAATTTTATCCTGTTCTTTTTGCTGTTAATAAACATTTTTTCATTTTCATTTCATTTTCATATGTATGTTATTTACGTATTTTTATCGGTATACCAGTTTAATCTATCGTAGCCAATTTGTTTTCACAAGTAGTATCAAGGTATCCAAAGATTCCTAAAGATCAAGACAAATTACATTTTGCAGATATGATCAAAAGGACATGTGTCTGTGGTATGTTACTTTTAATTAAAAAAAAAGTAGATGTCCTGTAATATTTATTTATATCGAAAAACGACATACTACGTTTGTACTGGGGCCTTCTTAATAGCCAAACGTACTCGTGACTTTTGCTTAGTACTAAGTTGAAGTAATGTAGGATTATGAAGATCCATGCATGAATTACCTTTGAACGAATCATGCATACGTATATATTTACCTTTACTACCCTAATAATCCAGTAATATATATTCCTAGCACTGTAATATATAGATATCAGTAAAAATGTATTCATTATCAGGCCTTAAAAGCAATTCAATCAAAATCTCAAGATATACTTTTGTCCATTTCGAAAGCAATGACAAATGTAATTAATTGATATTCCCATCACCTTGCAAGTATCATATTAAGATTGTAGTTTCTCAAACAAATCGATATTTAATCCAAATGTTACCTTGCCCGAGACCGAGTCCGCCGTACACTCCTAGGTACATATCCCGTCGGGATTTGTCTACCGTGCCATTTACAATCTGAAATCACACAAAATATAGTTTATATTATTTATTTGGAAAACAAAGAGCTATAAATTCAATATAAATTAGATAACTTAAATAAAATAGTTATTACTATGCCAAACAGTTTTCGCTTATGGGTTTACAGGTTGTCGATAAGATAGGTTTTCATTAGGTATGAACTCATAGGTTTACATTTTCTAAAATACATTTTAAAATTTAACTAATTCAAATAGGTAAAGGTAAAAAAAAAATAGACAAGTAACAAGTATTATACAGGGTGGGCCAAAAGAAGTCATCCGATGTTGTTTGGCTCTCTTTTTTTATCTAAAAGAAAAACTTCGATTCTGTTTTTTGATTATGTTTATTTGAACCTTTAGAATTGTATTGGTCAAGTCGAGAAGATGATATCGGCTAAATGGGCGCCGTCACAATTGATTATCATACGGGCTCGTTTTATGCCATTTTTCATCACTTCAGCGAGAACTTCGGGCGACAGATTCTCGTACTCGTGTCGAATGTTGTCCTTGAGGGCTTCCAGAGTCTCGGGCTTGTTCACGTAAACACGGGACTTCAAAAAACCCCACAAAAAAAGTCTAAAACGGTTAAATCGGGCGATCTTGCGGGCCAGTGCAAATCGCCAAAACGAGAGATGAGGCGACCCGGGAACGCCGCCTTCAGAATATCGGTTGTGGGTCGCTCAGTGTGTGCCGTTGCTCCGTCCTGTTAGAACCACATGTCCTGCAGTCCTAATTCATCCAATTTCGGCAGAAAAAACTCGTTCAACATGGCCCTATAGCGCGCACCGTCCACTGTTGTCGTTTGGCCAGCGGCGTTCTCGAAAAAAATGGCCCGATGACTCCTCCAGCGTGAACAGCACACCATGCAGTCACTTTGAGCGGGTGTAATGGCTCCTCGTGCATTACTCGTGGATTTTCGGTGCCCCAGAAGCGATAGTTTTGCTTGTTCACGTACCCGCTGAGCCTCATCGCTCATTATGATTTTGGTCGTAAAATCGTCCACTTCTTCCTCGAGATTGAGGATGGCTTGGGCGTAGGTTACGCGCGTTTGGCGGTCGGCAGGCAGCAGCTGATGCACGGACTGGACTTTGTACGGGAACATGCGCAGGTCTTTGACCAAAATTCGCCTTAGGGACGTCCGGCTGATGGCTAATTGCGTGGCACGGCGTCTGGTCGATGTTTCCGGCGACAGCTCGACATCCTCGGCAACAGCGGCGATATTCTCGGCAGAACGGGCGCTCCGGGGCCGGTCACTCTTGGCAACGTCTCGTGTGGTCCCATACTCTTCAAGGTTGGTGGCCAAACGGCGCAGTGTTTGCGCAGTCGGTGTCGGATGGCCGGGGAATCGGCGACGGAATTCGCGCTGCGCCAACACCACAGACGAATTGTTACGCAAAAAAATAGACACAATTATTCCGCGTTCTTGGGGAGTATATCGCTCCATGGCTTGTTCACTGGTATTCTGCATCTGTCTAGTCCACAAATGTCAAAACAGATTTGACATTGGCGGCCATTTGCAAAAATGAGAGCATCTTCTAGTAGGGTGATTTCTTTTGGCCCACCTAGTATCTACGCAACGTTAAATAATTAATATATATTTATATACATACATATAAGTAACTTGACAATAATGATTAACCACGAATGAATGATTACTGATAGAAAATACGTTAGTAATAATATTATTAAATATAAATGATAATACATTATTGGAAAAAAAGATTAGCAATTTCTGTCTTGAAATAATTTGGCCTTGCTGTAAAAATGACAACCGTCATAGAGTAATGTGTATATAGCTAGGTCAGTAGTTTTTATATAATATGGGACGACTAACTAGACGTGAGCGCCACGCCGGCGTGGCGCGCCGCCGCCGCCGCCGTTGGTTTGTGCGGCGCGGTGTATTTTTTTTTTGTTATTTAAGATCACGCTAACACAAAACGAAAACACCCGCGACAGAAGCTCAATATTGCACTCCCATGGAGATCGAACCCGGTACCGAACCACTAGACCACAGATGCTCTCAACTCATCCCTCTGGCTTAACCACAAGGTCAAGAGCTAACACAAATAACGAATATAAATAAACAAAAAGTTGATAAGTATAGTGCGTACCATATCGGTGTCGTTGGACCACCTGGCCAGCCAGTAGCTGGAGCCCACTTGGAACACCTGCAGGATGAGGTTCATCAGCACGGTCAGCACGGACGCCATCACGCCCACGCTCACCAGGTAATGCTTATATATACTCCACTTTACCTGGAAACAACACAAACTCAATATATTTACGCACTTTACCTGGAAACAACACAAACTCAATATATTTACGCACTTTACCTGGAAACAACACAAACTCAATATATTTACGACAGGGATTTTTCTATACACTCAATAATTTCATCAGGATTTTTTTGCTATGGGATCTTTCTAAATTGTAATTTATTTTAATCGTATATTAGTTTATCACCCGGGACAAACATTTGTGTGATGAATAAACATGTTTGTTCTGTGTTTGGGTATCATATATAACGTATGTATTTACAAAAAGTATTTAAGTAATCTATCCGTAATCCAGTTCCCATATTACAAGCTATGCTTAGTTTGGGGCTAGATGGCGCTGTGTGGAGTGAATAACAAGCCTCATAGCTCAGTTGGTAGTAACTCTGCCTTCTGCGCTGTAGGTTGTGGGTTCGACTAGAGTCGGCGATTCCAATGATGTCACTGACCAATCGGTCACGTGGTCTCCCAATGCTCATAATATGCCATTCGACCAATAAATTCTAACAGGCATCGTCTTTTGTGTCCTGGGGCCGTACCATGAAGTCTTATTGCGATTCAATTGACGACCTAAACAGAGCTGAATTGCTATTTCGTACCACACTGACACGCTTGTGCGAACAAGCGTGTCAGTGCGGGTTCAGTTCTAAACGAGCGACTCAGCTGAGAGTTTATGCGTTAATGTACTTACTTTTTTACTAATAAAGAATATGTAGAAAATAAATAGGTAACCGCAACGTTCCTAAAAAAATTGCTGATTTAATTTCAGAACGTACCAGAGACCAAATTTAGCTCTTTCAACGATTCAAACGCTAACCAGCTGTATAGACGTCACGGTACCAAATTGAGCGATCCAGTTTAGGAACCTACACTGAACTGCATCGGAAATTAGTGGCGTCTAATTATGTGATGGTAGGTCACCTGAGCCAGACAGAGATAAAGCCCTCGCATCTACGAGTCTTACTTACTTAGAGCGAGGAACTCTATGTAATGTTATGATGACACAAAAATTCATAACCCGCGACGGGACTCGAACCTGCATCTCTTCTTAAAGCCGGAAACGCTCTAACCAAATGAGCAACGAGGGTCCTGACGCAGATTCTGAAATTTTGTGTCACATCCAAACTCAGCTTTAGCGCTGATTCGCTGATCTTTTCAGTTTCAGGACAGTTTTATTATTCATACAGATTAATACGTTTACATAATACAAAATATAAATAATAATACAGATATAGGAGTATGTGTATGCGTTCTGTAACTATTTTTGGGTTAGGTTCGTATGGTCTGGATTGTAAAACGTCTGTGTGGACAAAATGTCGGTGGAAAATAGTCTGAGTACACAACAATATATGCAAGGTCTACAACGTTTTACAATCCAGACCATTCGAACTATTGTATTGTATAACTGATGCAGTAACTTAAAACCTTCGTGGTTTATTTAAGCTATAGTATATAGGGTCTTTCAACAAGGACGGGTCGATGTTAAAATTGAATAAAACAAGATGTGTGTGAGATATTAACGAAATTTATTTTTTATTTACAAGGCCCATTTATGCCATTATGGATGGAATATGACATCGTACGAAGCCGAGAGGTCCAATTTTTAATGACTCTGCTGCATAGATCCGGCTGAATCCGAGCGATGGCCTGCGTTATGTTGGCTTTCGGGGCAACGGTCGAATGTGGTTTATTGGCATAGACCATAAACAATTTAGTTAATATCTCACACACTTCTTGTTTTATTCAATTTTAACATCGACCCGTCCTTGTTGAAAGATCCTTTATATAATTCTCTTTATAATAAAAAAAAACTTAACCACTATTTTTGAGCCTAAATAAAACATTTTATCATATCTTTTAATTTCAAATTATTACGCAGGCAAGAGATAAAAGTCTTCAGAAGCTAAGATCTTCGAGAAGTCCTCTAGCTGGCAATGCGTATCGTAAAACCCCTGTAATACTAGGTTTGTGCAACTTACGCTGCCGGTTTCAGCCTTTTCAGTTTCGATGAGCTTGTTCTGTTCCTTCAGTTCGGTCGGAGTCAGCACTTCCGATGCCTTCCGCTTCTCGCTGCCGGCTCGATCACCTGGATATACCATAATGTATCGGTATAGCATCTGTGCTGTCTGTGGTGGTGTTTTATCCTCTGTGGTCTAGTGGACCGGTGACAGATCCAGAGCTCCGATTACAGGGGAGTACAATACTGTGCTTGGTTTAGTTTGGTTGGTGGTACGACTTCGCCTGGCTAGCTACCACCATCTTACCTAATTCTGTCGCTATAGTAACAATTCTAAATTTGTTGTGTTCCGGCGTTTAGAGGTAAGATAGTCAGTTCCTCGGTTTGTTAAGGATTCCGAGTGAAGTGCGCCTCCACCTTCGGCCTTATCTCAACTTGTAACCAGGTGAGATGAAGGCCAAGCGCTTTCCCGTCGTACAATAAAAAAATGCCTGTGGCAGTGAATGTATTTTTTAAATGGTGATGAAGCTTGATCTATGAACTAGCTTCTGCTTCGCACTTCGCTGGCGAAGTGACCAGACAAGAAGTAACCAATAAGTTCTTAATCAAACATATCAGTGCTAAATCCATTCAGTCGTTTTGACGTAAAGGAACACCAAACAAACTGTTACATTTTCATCCTGGTGTCAAGTTATGTTGAGGCCGAAGGATACGCACTTGACCCGGAATCCTCAACAAACTGAGGAACAGGCCATCTTAGAATTGTTATGACGACAGACTTAGGTAAGGTGGTGGTAGCCTTAAACAAAGTCCTACCACCAACCAAATAAAGCACAATATTGCACTACCCCCGAGGATCCCGGTAGCCAGGCGGACTTAAACAAAGTCCTACCACCAACCAAACCAAGCACAATATTGCACTACCCCCGAGGATCCCGGGTCCTCTGGATCTGCTACCGTTACCGGTAGAGAGAGAAAGAGAGAGAGATAGAGAGATACTAGAGACACTTACCAGCTTGATCAGACTCCGAAGCACTCTCCGACAGTGACCGAGCTCGCTGCAACTTATTGTGGAATTCAGATCCCAGTTTGCTTTCCAAGTCCTGTTTGATCACGTTTAGTTCTGGAAGATTATTAGAAATTATCATACACAAACATACTCACGACTATTTCCCCTTTGAGGATTTACCTCCGATCACTCAGGGCGTGGATCTTATGAGGATCACCTATGAGGGGGTAAAGGCACTTTTTTTTGTACTTGGCCTTCATCTCACCTGGCTACAAGATAGGTGGAGGTGCACTTCGACCGGAACCTTCAACAAACTGAGGAACCAACCTTACCTCTAAATGCCGGTACACAACAATTTTAGAACTGTTTAAACAAAGTCCTACCACCAACGAAACCAAGCACAATATTGTACTCCCCCTGAGGATCGAACCCGGGACCTCTGGATCTGAAATCGGTGGGTCGAACCACTAGACCACAGAGAGTTATTAGACACGGTTTGCAAGTAGCTAGAGTATTCAATACGTGACAGGTTGCAAGCCCATCGCCGCTTCGCGGAATACTAGCCAGTGTCACGTGACACTGGCTAGTAGCCCGTGTCACGTGTCATTCGGATTGTAGGTCCTGACGACATGCCGGTTTCCTCACGAGGTCACACCTTCACCTACTATGTGAGTCTCCTCCAAAGCTGGAGGGTTTTGCCATAATCACCTTGGCAGGCGGATTTATGATCGCATTAAAGCTGTAAATAACACACAGAAGGAAGCAGCAGCCCCCTTTTTCTGGTGAGATCTCTTAGTCGGCTTTTACGACATTATTTTTCGAGTTAGAGGGGTCTATTCTTAAGCTGCGATCGCCACGTACAGTTTAGGAATATGTAGTACACAAGAAGTCTTCTCAGATATATTCTAATACCACAGAACATATATATAAGTACTGCATACTAATTAATAGAATATCAATAAGAGAACCGACGAATCGTGGCGAAATACGGAATTTACCCGTAGGATTAAGTGTATGACAAAACTACAGAAGGAATTTCTACCACGGTATTGATTCTAAGCAAACTTTAACACTCGGAAGTAGATGGCGCTATCTGCGCGAATTGATTGAAATAGGAATTAAGGGCGTTCGTATGACGAAGAGCATAGGAGCACCCTAAACCTACCACTTTAACACAAGGAGTAGTCAGGGGTGTACCACTGGTATTTATGTAAACATCATGATAATGATAGAAGTATAATTCTAATATATAATACAGTTCTGATTGAATAGTCTGTCTTCGGGACTATTGAATTTAAACTTTAAGGAAATATATCATAATCAACATAATCTTTAATTTGTTAATGTTTAAATACTTCATTTATATTTGTATTGTATTAAACTTCGTAGCTCAGTTGGTAGTAACTCTGCCTTCTGCGCTGTAGGTTGTGGGTTCCCACCCAGGACAAACATTTGTGTGATGAATATAGTTGTTTGTTCTGTGTTTGGGTGTTGTATCATAAGCGTACGTTGTTGTATCTTAATAGTGCGTATGTATTTACAAAAGTATTCAAGTATTCTATCCGTAATCTAGTTCCCATATTACAAGCTATGCTTAGTTTGGGGCTAGATGGCGCTGTGTGAAATTAACGACCTGAGGTATTTATTTATTGACATTGTGAACTACTAACTTATGGATCTAAATTGCTTATTCAGATTATGAATAAACATTTTCATATAAAAGAGAAAGAGTAAAGAAGAGGTGTAGATAAGTGTTTTTTTTTTATTTTATTTATTTATTGGTGATAGTCAAGCGTTTGACAACCACCATACATGTAAAACAAGTGGCGATGTGGCCTATCATGAAGCACGCTTGCCCAGAAGGAACCTATTTACTCTGGACTTGAAGACACCAAGATTGTACTCGCGCGGAAAAACAGACGAAGGCAAGGAATTACATTCCTTACCAGTATTAATGATAAAGGTAGAGGCGAAACGATGTGTTCGGCACAATGGAACATTTACAAGGTACTGGTATACCTTCAGGCGAAGTCCTCTCGGCGTCGCTGAGGTGGTGTATCAAGAAGTCAGCAAAGGCCCCCTTCTTCTCCAGCAGTTGCTGGTAGGTCCCCGCCTCGGACATCTCGCCGTCCTTCAGCACCACCACCAGGTCGGTCTGCGCGAGGTACGACACGTTGTGCGTCACCCACACGCGAGTCTTGCCCTTCAGCAGACCCGACGGACCGATCACCTGAACGAACATTCACTGTTACTCCTATATGCTCCATTTCCTCCTGAGGATGTCACCAGAGGATGGGCAGCTGCATCGTACGTACGCCAATGCCGTAATCACGTGGTGATTACGGCAAAACCCGTCTTGGAGGAGGCTTATGGCGAACAGTGATGCTGCTTTGAGCGATGCCATTACTTGTCATTGTCACCTAGTGCCAAGTTATAGAGGCCGAAGGTGGAAACGCACTTCATAAGGAATCCTCAAAAGACAGAGAAACTGGCTATCTTACCTCTAAATACCGGAACACAATATTTTTTTTAAGAATTGTTGTTATGGCGACTGAGTTAGGTAAGATGGTGGTAGCCAACCAGGCGGACTTAAACAAAATCCTACCACCAACCAAACCAAGCATAATATAGCTCCCAATGGGGATCGAGCCCGGGACCTCTGGATCTGAAATCGGTGGGTTGAACCACTAGACCATAGAGGCAGTTAAACGGCTTCGCCATACGCAGGCGCACACACACATACACGCGTTCAAGATACACATCTGTATTTCATCTCGTTCTCTCGCAAGCTAAATAGTATAGATGAATAGCGAACAAGCCTCATAGCTCAGTTGATAGTAAATCTGTCTTCTGCGCTGTAGGTTGCGGGTTCCATTCCCATCCAGGACAAACATTTGTGTGATGAATATTGGTGTTTGTTCTGTGTTTGGGTGTTATCATATAGTACGTATGTATTTACAAAAAAAATGTATTTAAATATTCTTTCAATACTCTGTTAACCATATTACAAGCTATGCTTAGTTTGGGGCTAGATGGCGCTGTGTGAGTTAATGACCTGTAATATTAATGACCTGGAGCCTAACCACAACGTATTATAGCATTCTCGTTTTGATCTTACATTACATTTGACTCCCTGTAAATTTAATGACCTGTAATATTAATGATCTGCAATATTAATGACCTGTAACATTAATGACCTGTAATATTAATGACCTGTAATTTTAATGACCAGTAATAGGAATGACCTGTAATTAATATGTTTGTCTCTTTTTAGTGTCGCTTTTTCGTATCATAGAGTTTAAAATCCCAAGGTTCTAGAGAAAGTTGAACTTCAAAAAGTACCTTTTCGAATATGTGCTTGCCGACGTGAGAGTCGACCGCGCTGAGGGGATCGTCCAGGAAGAAGGTATCAGCATCGTAGTACACCGCCCGGGCGAGGGAAACTCGCTGCTTTTGACCTCCCGACAAGTTGATACCTGAAATATAGTTTTTTTACTTTTTTATTAGTGTATTACGGGTAAGCACTTGGCCTTCATCTCACCTGGTTACTAGTTGAGATAAGGCCGAAGGTGGAGGCGCACTTCATCCGGAATCCTCAACTAACTGAGGAACTGGCTATCTTACCTCTAAATGCCGGAACACAACGATATAAGAAATGTTGCTATGGCGACAGCGACCACCTTCCTGTGAAAGCACAAGAGAGCCGAGAGAGCCAATGCCATCTGGAAAGGCTGACCTCAGTTCGTAGACATCATCCTTTATATCTTCATTTTTTTTATTCATTGATTATCGCCAAGCGGTTGACCACCAACTAACGTGAAAAACAAGTGGCGATGTGGCCTAACATGGAGCACGCGTGTCTAAAAGGAAACTATTAACTCTGGACTTGAAGACTCCAAGATTGTTTTGGAAAAACAGACGCGGGCAAAGAGATCCACTCCTTACCAGTACGTATAATAAATGTAGACGCAAATCAATGCGTTCCGCACATCTACGTCTACTTTGGAACATCTACAAGGTACGGGTTGTAACCTGCTTACATACATGCATAAATTATTAATGAAATTAATGTCCTGTAATATATATATATATATGTATATATATAATAAAAATTTCTAAAATTGTGGAGTTTTACCTTTTTCCCCAATCTCAGTCTGGTCACCTCCAGGCAGAACCTCAAAGTCTGTTTTGAGCGCGCATACGTTGATCACATTATTGTATTTTGATTTGTCGAGCGGCTTTCCGAAGATAATGTTGTCTTGGAGCGTCGCGTTTTGAATCCACGCCTGTTGAGGGACGTACGCGATTGTACCTGTGGACAAGGAACGTATTTATTCTTTATTGCACACTAGGTAACATATGAATGAATGAATGAACACTTTATTGTGCACAGAAATAATACTATAGAACAACACAAACATTTAGTAACAATAGCGTCTAAGTACAATGGGCGGCCTTATCGCTGAAAGGGATTTCTTTCATGCAACCTTGTAAGAAGAAATGTAAACAGTAAAAAATAACAGAAGTAGTGCACAACAATAAGTATAAATATAAACAGAAATTACAGCAAATACTAGTTACAAATATAATGAATACAAACTATGGAATAATACATACCTACAATAATAAAATAAAACAATAAATCAAATAGTCAGATAAATATATACATCAATATAAGTAGTTGGACAGCGTCAGATTTAAATAGAAGCAAGGAAGTGATTTTTCAGCCTCAATTTAAAAGTATACACTAACGGAGCCTGACTTATTTATTACTTACTTATTTCACTTATTTCAGTGGGCAAGTCGTTCCAAAGACGAAAAGAGAGAACACTGAACGAGTTACCATAGAATTAATGGTTATGTAAACATATTTATACATAAACTATTTATGATTTTATTGACTGTGTAATTTTGAATTTAATGTTATTTAGAGTTTATTATGTGTGAAATGGATTACTTAATTGTCTGAAATAAATGAATACAATACAATAAACGAAAATTATTAATACTTAATAATTGTACACATAAAAAATACAAAAGTAAAAGTATGCATCACATTTTAAGGTAGGTACACAATTTTGTCTGTTTAAGTCTTAAAGTATTCATAAATATTTTAGTAAATGCTACAATTAAACTAGCTATGTACAAAAAAAAAGAGTCGGATTACCTAGGGACCGTTATTAACGGCCTATAGGTAACTCAACTGTTCCAAATTAGTACCAGACGGAAGCGTGCCCAAGACACTGGCTGCAATGCCACGCTGAAAAGCTATGTTAATTTGCTGGCCTAAAAAAGCCAGCCCTTGGCGTCACGTGACGCCTCAAAGAAAAGCCCCGCAAGATTTTTGAAAACCCGGATGGCTCCCCACGGACCCAAGGTCTGACCCCAAAAGGCTCAAATAGGTAAGCTCTGTCAAGACCACTATATTTGCGTCTTCCGCCGCACCAGCCATAACTTAGTTACTATATATGTATATATTACAGTTATATATTCATCACACAAATGTTTGTCCTGGGTGGGAATCGAACCCACAACCTACAGCGCAGAAGGCAGAGCTACTGCCAACTGAACTATGAGGCTTGTCTACTATGGTAACTTTCAAGATAACTAGTCGATATATTCAATTTGTAAAAAAAAGTATTTGCAACCCTGTAGTACAGTAACTGGGTACATTAAAAAAATATAATGAAGTATATTCACTACCATAAAGAATACCTACAGTAAGTTTCGTGTTCCTAATCATTTCCAGTAAAAGATTGCATACAATCGTTTTTACCCTTTTTCACCCCCTCTATGGAGGGGGGTGAAGGAGATAATATGTCTACATGAGCCTTGCTAATGATAATAATGTAATAATCATACAAAGTTTCATTCAAATCCATCCAGCTAATTTCAGCGTAATGTGCTTCCAAAAAACAGAAAGACAGACAAAAAAATAAAAAAAAAACTATTGCTTTAGCTTCAGTATCGATGATAGTGTTTCCTCCACTTGAAATTTTCTAAATATATAAAATGTACCGATTTAGTCCCGTTACAGCTTTATTATAAGTATAGATACTCGTAGATACATTACATGCGCCGTCATCAAGATTGCACAAAATTCCACATGTATTTCGTAACAAGCTCAAACCTATACCTATATGACTAGAAATCAGTTTTATCAGTTATTATTATCTTTTCATTGTACGACCGAACGGGGGTTAGCCTTCACGTCACGTGGTGTCGAGTTATGATAAGGCCGAAGGTGGAAGCGCACTCCACCCGGAATCCTCAACAGACTAAGGAACTGGCTATCTCACCATTTGTTGATTGTGGGTTCGATTCCCTGTGTGATGAATATTGATGTTTGTTCTATATTTGGGTGTTGTTTTGTTTGATAAGTATGTATTTACATAATATATACATATTATATAATTTGTATTAAGAACTGTTGTTATGGTGGTAGCAAGCCAGACGGAATTCTCAAGGTCAAAATGAATTACTTTCATTTACTCATAACATGTGGAAAGCAACACCTGAGATAAGATAATATGAGTTAAACATAGATTTTGGATTGGTACGATAACAACCAATCGATGCCTTGATATCGTACCTTGAGCTAGTGTATTTTACCAAATTTTTTTGCAATATGTACTGGCTTGCATCTACTGTAACAAATATGTATAAAAACTTGTAGGCTCATCATTATCATCATCATCAATCAAGGGTAGTCGAGGACGGTCATTGCTGCATATAGCCGGAGGGCGTCCTACACTACGCTCAATTCAATTAAATTCTTTATTTCATCTATAGACAATTGCATCGCTCTTAAATAGGTCACACATACAGATAGGTAACTTTTTTTTATTGTATGACGGGGATGCGCTTGGCCTTCATCACACCTGGTTACAAGTTAAGATAAGGCAGAAGGTGGAGGCGCACTTCACCCGGAATCCTCAACAAACTGAGGAACTGGCAATTTTACCTCTGAATGCCGGAACACATCAATTTTAGAATTGTTGTGACAGAATTAGGTAACATGGTAGCTAGCCATGCGGACTTAAACAAAGTCCTACCGCCAACCAAACCAAGCACAATATTGTACTCTGGGGATCGAACCCGGGACCTCTGGATCTGAAATCGGTGGGTTGAACCATTAGACCACAGGGGCGGTTAATAAATGTATGACGGAGAGGTGCTTCTTAGAACTTGACTATGACTACTACTATATCGCTGGTGAAATTGCAGGCATTTGAGGCTTAACTCCTTTATGCCTCAAGTTGACGGGCGCAATGCAGTGTCGTGTAGGCTATGTTCTTTGTGGATGTGATCTACGCAGAAAGGCATTGCTATAGGCAAGATATGCACTTAACATCAGGTGGGCTACTTGCTTGTTCCATCTCCTAGTTGAATTAAAAAAAAGTCTAGGACTGCATTTGCATGCAGTTAACTACTCGCTAACTGCATCCGGTGTGCAGTTCAAATGCAGTCAGACTTTGATTTACCGCCGGCATTTAGCGATAAGATTTAGCCAGTTCCTCAGTATGTTGAGGATTCCGGGTGAAGTGCGCCTCCACCTTCGGCCTTATCTTAACTTGTAACCAGGTGAGATGAAGGCCAAACGCATCCCCGTCATACAATAAAAAAAGTAATATAAACGATTACTTTTGAAACTATCATAGTTATGAACACTGTAACTAAAATTAACGGGATATTTATGCAACTGCGTCGAAATATCGGATAACTCATAAAACAACAAATCATGGCAATAATCCCGTTAATATAAGTGATAGTTTTTTTTATTATTAAAACCGCCGCCGAAACACGTCGGCGACATCACGTGTGCCTTAGTTTAAGTTCTATTTTGTATGTATTTTAGTTTTAAGGTATATATTAATATGGGTCATAGAATTAGTATTTAAACATCCAGTACAATTCTTACGTTACCTGAAATAAACTTATATTATTATTATTATTATGAAATCTTATAACTCACCGTTCATGATAACGCGGCCAGATGTTTTGCTCATTTCTCCGAGCAGCGCAGACAACAAGGAGCTCTTCCCTGAACCGACGGCCCCCACCACCGCCACCAAGGACCCTCGCGGGATATTCAGGTTGATGTTCTTGAGCACGGTATCGGAATCCTGATCACCCCAAGTGAAGTGACCGTTCTCCACTACTATTGGATTGGCTGTAAGAGAAGTTTACTTTCATGGCAATCATTGAACGTAACGATTTCAAAGAACAATCTGGCGTGAATGCAATTTTTTCACGAAATTCGAAACGCAAATGCACAAGCCTTAATTCGAAATAAATTGTAATTTGTACTTCCTGACCGACCACCAGTTATTTGATCACAAAATGGACAGTTCGACAAACATTACAATTTCACGTAAGAACCCAATATTATCTTAGTATACTAAACTGACTAGTATTCCGCTTGATGTTGTGTAAGTGGATGAATGAGTACCAATTTGTTTATTGGGTCACTGGATTATTTTGTCTGGATGATCTTGTGGATTGACTATCTACCCATAAACTTATTTACTATTAACAACATTATCTTAAATACACTTTTTTAAGTGAACTGTATGTTATTTTTTGAGTACGTCAAATAAAGTTCCTTGAACCGATTTGTGATACTTAGGTACCGGTACACAAATTAAAAGTCGCTCATGCTATGGAAAGAGCTACGCTTGACATAAAGGATAGAATCAGGAATAAAGTTATCCAACAGAGAACCAAGGTAACATAGCATGACAACATAGCAAAAACACCCAAGTTATTTTTTTTATTAATTAACATTTTTAGGATCATTTTGAAATGTTAAATCTACCGCCTGTTCGGAATCGCGACCAACACATAACGAGAAAGACAAGTTTAGCAGACTGAAGTGGCAATATGCTGGAAGTATTTGCCGAAGGACAAAGATGGTGCGACGACCGGCAGAGTCCATACCATAGCGGGCAGAGTGGATAAAAAAGGCCTCCGCGGTCTTAACCGCCTCTATGGTCTAGTGGTTCAACCCACCGATTTCCGATCAAGAGGTCCCGGGCTCGATCCCCAGAGTACAATATTGTGCTTGGTCTGGTTGGTGGTAGGACTTTGTTTAAGTCCGCCTGGCTAGCTACCACCATCTTACCTAATTCTGTCGTCATATCAACAATTCTAAAATTGTTGTGTGAGGTAAGACAGCCAGTTCCTCAGTTAGTTGAGGATTCCGGGTGAAGTGCGCCTCCACCTTCGGCCTTATCTTAACTTGAAACCAGATGAGATGAAGGCCAAGAGCTTCCCCGTCAATAAAAAAAAAGGCGGAAGATCAGACTCAATAGATGAAATCCGTCCAGCTGTGGACTGCAATAGGCTGATGATGATACTTACGTTCTTTTGGGTCGTGCTCTATCGAGTTAATATCCAATTCATCACAGTTCATGAATTTGTTCAATCGTTTAATACCAACAGATGTCTGAAAACATTTCAATTCATTGTTATATCCGTATAATTATTACCGTGAACCCATTACGTACACAATGACACAACCAATTAACACGGTTAATTTAGCATCTCTTTTGTTTTATTATTACAAAATACAACAAAACACAACGCTTTGAATGTCTGCTTGTTCAAGCTAATCTCGAAAAAAAATCTATTCTGTTTTCCCCGATATCCAGGGCTCCGATTATACCAAACCAATCGCTTCACAATAGTATCGTCGCAGAATTGCCACTATAGATTATTTTTTATAGAGCCTTTTGGTATTCTAGTGCCCATTCTGTGATTATGCCATTTTCATAGTAAAGTTAATAGAACCGGGGCCCCGAAAAACATGTTTTCGTGTAACTTGACATTTTTAACGAGTCCTTCAACTGGAAACAAGCCTCCCCCCTTATTGGGCAGATACTGCGATGCGTCAAACAGCATTACAAAGATAAGTGTAGACGTCACAACAATAACATAATAACTACATAGTAATCATGAAAACGGATATTATTCACGTGCCTTTTGGTGTTCCCGGCGCTTTCATTATTACTGTGCATAATAATCGCGATTAAGTAAAAAAATGCTATAATAACTAAACACTTGAAATATTCCAAAAAGCATATTAGATCCCACAACAGTGCTAAAGAAGTCAAGTGTTCCAATACCAACGTAGGTTGGCGTTCATTTCGAAATTACAAGTCGGTTTCAAATTATAATTGCATTCATAATCGGATAGGGATACTCTGTGTCTGTTTCAACAAAAATCTGAATATATGGAAGAGCGTATAAGAAAAGTTACTTTCACATATTTTGACATTTCTTTTTTTTTAAAGTGACACACCACAAACAAAAAATACGAAATTTCATAGAATCAGACGTGGCATTTCGAAATCAACAAAAAAAATCGTAGTTTAGTGGTACTACAGGGCCTTCTTAGTTCAATAGTGTTAGTAACTTTGAAAATTATTAAGGAAACTCACGACTGTTATTTATGTTAATAAGTGCCAGTTTTCACCAACAATCCCTGTCAAAAGCCAAATGTGTCAAGCAGCATTTAAACGGTATTTTAATCTAATGTCATATGGGTGTTAACTTGTTAGTTTATTATGGGTACTTTACTGCGGATCACAACTTCAATCAGAAATTGCTAGTAAAGTCACAATCACAAACATACAACTGTACCGGCTGAAGCAAAAACGATGATAATTATTCTTGAATTTTTTCTCAGGTGCAACCAACCAACCAAAACTTGAAATTCTCCACTAGATGCAGTCAATAAATAACTGATAAAAGAAATATTTCGACATTCCAAATTGGTTCGATACCAAACATTGCTAATAAGTCAGTTAACCCGTTGGGTGTGTTGTTACATGTAGGCATGTAGGCGCCTTGTATTATCAATCCCCCCCACCGTCGTCGGGCGGGAATGGCTGAGCACTCGCAGTCATCCCAGCCCCGTCGTTAAGGCGGGCGGTATTCGGGGGTAACTGGATGAAAAAGCCCCGCCGGTTTCCCATTCCTCCCCTCACCCAGACGATGCGGGAGTGGCTCTGGGCAACCGGGGAGTCCCACATAGCCCTAGCCCGATGGGAAATGCATTTTTCCCGAGGTACATATTGTAGTGGAGAATTTCAAGTTGTTTTATCCGTGATGCGTTTCTAAGACATCGGCGCAATCGAAGTGAAAAATTAAATATGAATGAATCGATTTCGAGTTCGCCGGTAGAGCTTCACAACTTACTTGCACGACATTCGATATAACGTTAGGCAGCATGGACAGAGGGAAACGCAGAATGTTGAATAGAGACAACGCAACGAAAGCCTTCTTAGAGTCCAGAACTTCTGTATCATTTACCAATACGTAACACCCGAACGACATCAGCGACACCTAAGACCATACCAGTATTATTAGCGGTGTCATTATGTCATGCGAATGTGTTCAAAATGCAGGACCCCGATTCAACGAAACCAAACGCTTCACTACCACAATGGTATCGACACAGGATTGCCACTATAGGTGCCTTTTGGTATTATAGTGACCATTCTGCGATGATACCATTGTCATAGTGAAGCGATTGCTTCAGTAGTATCGGGGCCCTGGTCTCATACACACATTACTGAGAAAACATTCTTATTTTTGTTCTCAATAAGCGAGGAAACTCAGAATCGAGTTGACTCATTGACTGCATTCAACAGGCAGCATTCATCAATTATGATATAGTTTATGAAGTTAACAGCAAAGACGCTTCGTCTTATTGTCTTTCTAGACAAGCGGAAAACTGTTCATAGGTATTAATTACAAAAAAATATATATATCTTCAGTAATGAATGTATGTTAGATAAATGAGGGCATGTTTTATGGGCTCATTATATCATAGTTTTCATGATATTCGAACCTATAGCGAAATAAAAACCTCCTCCAATGTAATTAACCTACGAAATTACTCGATTGACTTGTGGCCTTCCTTCTAAGGGGCTTACGGCCTAAATGTGATTGCGTTTCAGGATTCCCAGACTAGTTACCATCGAGCAATTTAGTAGGTCTGAGAACAGCTCCAACGTGGAGTCATATTACTATCGGTGCGACAGGTAATCGCGTTTTGTTAGTTCTGCATGCGGAAGAATCATTGCCTTCAACATAAAATGAGGTGTTGGTTCTACCTCGATCGCTGACACAATGATGAGCGGGAGCAGCCCTAAAGGTACGTGCATGGTGTAAAACAGAGACATCGATACAAATATTTTCTTTGCGTTCAGCACGTTGTTCTGCGTATCGGATATTACATACGTGAAGAACGTTAGAAATGTCACCTTGAACACAAAAAAATCAATCACTGCTTAAGAACAAACAAAGGATATCGCACTACTTACTATGCGAAAATGATATCACTGCTTTTCAAAGCAAAGCTATTTTTTTTATTGTACGACGGGGAAACAGCCTCCTATCTATTGGTTTCAAGTTATGATAAGGCCGAAGGTGCGCACTTCACCCGGAATCCTCAACGGTCTGACGAACTGGCTATCTTATCTCTAAATGCCGGAACACAACAATTTACAACTGTTGTTATGGCGACAGATTTAGGTAAGACGGTGGTAGCTAGCCAGGCGGACTTAAACACAGTCCTTCCACCAACATAACCGAGGCTAATATTGTACTCCCCTGGGGATCGAACCCGGGACCTCTGGATTTGATACCGGTGGCGGTTAAATACTTTGTAGACACGCAATCGAATCTCAGTCGCTTATAATCGTTTTATCGTTTATAATCAAACCGGACAGAACCAATACTTATTGAATACCTAATTGTATTGCTACTCGATAAACAGATTACATTACATTTCCAATACGAACAGGCTTAACATTGTCACTATCATTCTACAGACAGATAGCCGGCGATATAAAATGATACTACCTTTATATCAACAGATATGCAGACATATATATTGGAGTATAGGATTTAAACAATCAATCTCTGATGTATGAGTATTATCTCTAAATATATCACAGAACTATGAAACGCCCGGGACTTTGTTCCCACCTTACCGTGGGAATTTATCAAAATCATTTCTTTTTTTGTATTATGTGGAAGCGCTTGGCCATCATTTCACTTGGCTACAAGATAAGGCCGAAAGTGGAATCGCTTTTCACCCGGAATCCTCAACAGACTGAGGAACTGGCTACGTTTCCTCCGGAACACAACAATGAAGAATACCACCAACCAAACCAAGCACAATATTGTACTCTCCTGGGAATCGAACCCGGGACCCGCTAGACCACAGAGGCGGTAAAAAGTTTGCCTCCAACACTACCATGACGATATGAAGCGTCTATGATTTGAGCTGTTCGTTTTTTGTCAATAAGTCAGTCAGTTTTCTATGTTTCTCTGTATTTAGATGAGTTTCACATTTCTTTAATGTGTATGAATCATGTTTCTACTTCATCGATAACTTTATGTTCTAATAGGCAAGCCTTTGTATCTCCCACAAACCTATCCTATACTATAAAATTTATAGGTATACATAAACATTATTATCGACCATGTCATCATTAAACAATTAAACAAGCCTCATAGCTCAGTCGGTAGTAACTCTGCCTTCTGCGCTGTAGGCTGTGGGTTCGATTCCCCAGGACAAACATTTGTGTGATGAAAAGAGATGCTTGTTGGTATCATTTTTACAAAAAAAAAGTATATATGTATTCTATCCGTAATCTATTTCCCATATTACAATCTATGCTTAGTTCGGGGCTGGATGGCGCTGCGTGAAATTATTGTCATGTAATTTCCATAGCATCCAAATTCTATGCACTTATATCGAAAAAGATAGACAGCACTCCAGTTCAGTTGGGTAGTTACCGAGTGTATTTATTGACATAGTTTACCGACCTCCACTCGAACTAGGATTAGGTACGTTAATGTCTCAAAACGTGGCGATTTCGTTACGACGTTAGGCACAATACAATGATACAATAGGCTTTTTTAAACTTTCACGATTACACACTCTTATGATTCGAAAAAAATTTGGGATAAAAATAGGTAAAACACGAGATAAATACCCGAATCAAAATAATTAAACATTACCACCACCAACAGCGCTTACCCTCTTCTGTTTTGAATTGACTACGCCGAAGCCAAAGAGGAGGATTATGATTTAGACCGGTATGTCTGTATGTAAGTATGTACATCTGTTCCCTCATAAATTCTGAACCACTTATTACAATTTGTCAAATGAGGTATCAATGGAAGCGTCTTGATCGTCCGATGGTAGCTATGTGTAAGTTAAATTTAATATCGTGTACTCTAGGGGAAATAAAGTTATGAACTTGTGCTTAATATGCAATCAAAAATATATATTCTTATTTGTTTCTCGCGGCTTTGCTTGCTTAAGCCCGATAATTGGGAATCTTTTTTTAATCACGCTTTAGAGGTGTGCCAAACGAATTTTCTCTCCGAACCTACCCAAAATACATACCAATACGTACTCTAAAATAATTTAAATAAAAATTAAGTTTACATACTAAAATCAGACTGCTAAAAATTAACGCTCTAGAAATGCATGAAAATATTCCTGTTTATTTATGATTTCCTATGGTTCTGTATTTTTTCCTGTACAATAAAGAATGTTCATTCAATCATTAATTCAATAATTTATACTTATTCTAAAATGCAGTGTAAATAAAAGTAGTGAATGTAAAACTTACCAAAAACGGCGCGCAAGACCATATGAACGAGGTAGCCGAGTTGAGATAGGCGGTCTGCTTGAGTACATGCATTTCCTTATTCCTGATTTTAAGGATCTGTTCCTCGAAGCTGGGCTCCCACGCGTACATTTTCAGTACCTGAAACCGGGAAGTATTTGTAAACCAAACGATGACCATACACTCTTTCTATACTTTTATGCTGGGAAGCTATCATAAGGCCGAAAGTAGCGCACTTCACCCGGAATCCTCAACAGTCTGAGGAGCTGGCTGTCTTACCGCTAAAATGCCGGAACACAACAATTTACAATTGATGCTATGGCGACATACTCAGGTAAGATGACGGTAGCTAGCCAGCCGACTTGAACAAAGTCCTGCCACCAACCAAACCAAGCACTATGACAGGATATTAAATTCACACAGCGCCATCTAGCCCCCAAACTAAGCATAGCTTGTAATATGGGACCTAGATTACGGATAGAATACTTATATATTTTTTTTATACACCTACGTATTATATAATTAATACAACACCCAAACACAGAACACAAATGTTTATCCTGGGTGGGAATCGAACCCACAGCCTACACAGTACACAGTATACTATATTGTACTTCCCCTGGGGATCGAACCCGGGAACTGTGGATCTGACACCGTGAGGCGAACGACTAGATCACAGAAGCGGTTAAAAACGATAACGAGACGACAAAATTAAACACGAATCTTAACTAAAATAAACTAAATTAAGAGGTTGGTAGGGAGGGGTGGGGGTGAGAGGTGCATTTTCTTGAGCACCAGTCTCGAATGTGTGTGAAGATTGTTAGTTGTTAGGTGGAGCGAGGAGTGTAAGTGGTTTCCTTAAAAAAAATCCTGCTCTGGTACTTCAAGGTATTGGACTGGCTGGGGTAGGGTAAGTTATAATTATAGCCAATGGGGGGCAATGCACAATACACCCTACAGCGGGACGTCAGTGCAGGCTTTACCACCACTCAGAATAAGAATAGGAATGAGGACCCGGGTTCGATCTTCAGGTCTCCTTGGCGATCGAACCCAGGTCCGGTGGGTTGAACCACTAGTCCATAGAGGCTCATCCTTTCTCTGGCCTAGAGCGAGACAGGCCTAGAGGTCGAAACCTAACAAATTACACATATAAAAAAATATGTGATTGTGAGTAAATTAAATATGAAACAAAAAACCAGCAATCGTGATATATGCTATCTGATTATCTTGTGATGCCTACCTACCGTGATACACGCTCATATTTCATAATCATTTCGCAAGAAGGCTTCTAGGGAGCCTCGATCACACATGGTTACCGATAAGATAACCTTGTATTGTAGCGTCTCTGTGTATTAAATCCCGAGTAAATAACACACATTAAAACACAAATGAATAATTTGCGGTGGAGTGATGAGTACACGCTCAATTTTCATCACACCGTAAGGACGTAACGAGAAAAGGATAAGATAATTTATTTCATTGGTAAAAATGGCTAAATTTACACGTCAAAGATCCTTAGAAAAAAAATATTGTGTGGTCTTATGAAACCATGATGACAAAATGAAAACTCTTTTTCGGATTCGAGGACATTTAACTAAAAATGTTTCGAAAATTTATCCAATTTAGGGTATATAACCTTTTTTAATCTTCACTTAATAATTGGAAAATAGGAGTGATAATGGGAAATCAATAGTAGACAAAATATCCAACTATACATTTTAATTTTAATCTGCGTATTAAAATACATAACTAATACAATAATTTAGATGCACTGATCAAAAAAATAAACACGGCCGGCTGTAATGGGACATACGTAGATGGACGAACAATTTTAGGACTATAGAATATAATATTCACTTTAATAGGTACATAATAAGTAAAGATTGTAAAATCAAAGGACACCGCGGCTGATTCGACCGAGGATCACAAAAAGAGCAAACAGTGGTCTCGATAGAGCTCATTTACTTGAGACTTTTGAGGTCGAGACCTTGGGTCCGTGGGGAGCCAAAAAATGCAGGTGCATAGTAACACAACTGCTTCTCTTGTACATAGTTACTTTAATTGTACATATTATTTTTAATTGTTTCCGAATAATATTAAATATGTAGGTACATCTTAGATGTTAGAGTTGCTAATTGTTTAACTAAGGTTGTATATAATAGATGTTCAACTAAATTAATTGTCAAATTGAATTGCTTTGTTATTATAAGTTTTTTGCCCAACAGTGGGACACTGACGGCTTAATATAATAATAATAATAATTATAAGTTTAGTTTGTGCCTCGACTTTAGGTACGCGTTTCACAGTTCTTGGTAAGTTGTAGCTACCAAATATATATATATGTTATATATTTTGAAGCATATAACTAAATTTTCTATGACTATCCAACCGAGAGGGGTCTATTAAAAACCATCGCTGGAGTTCGTACCTAATTGTGCGTAATGAAACTTCAGCAAAAGCTGAATTTATCCCTTTTTAACCGACTTTCAACTAAAGGAGGAGGTTCTCAATTCGTCGGAATCTTTTTTTTATGTTACCCGATTACTCGAAAACGCCTAGACAGATTTGGATTTTTTATTTGTTTGAAAGGGTATACTTCACAGGTGGTCCCATTGACATCAGGTCAGGATCTGATGATGGGATTCTGGAGAAATCGAGGGAACGCTTCAAATATTATAGGCACACTTGAAGTGATTTGGGTATTTTTACCTCCTTATGGAGGATCACGCGTTTGTCTGTCCGTCCATCTGTCATCAAAATAATTGGAAAAAATACGTCATTCAGGTAAACGAAATTGTATCAAATTCTTCATTGAAGTCGGTTTTCTTTTTAGTTTTTAAAACGTAATAATGTGTAAACCTAAGCACAAGCGTACCCTAATCAAAGTTTAAATTACCCGTAGGTAATTAGGCAATACATCAAATTTTTGTATTTCAACTGATTCAAATTGGTCACAATCACAACATTTACAAATGTTATAATGACACAAAAAATTACAACCCAAAGATGCGGGTTCGAGTCCCATCGCGGGTTGTGAATGTTTGTGTAATTTACAAAAAAACATTTCATCAATGTTTTTTTATTTGATTTGAAAATACTCCGTGGCAACATCTTTGATATAACGACAATATATTTGCAATTAATCACCTTAACCAACGGATTGTCGTTTGATTTTGTCATTGACACCAGCAGACCGTAACCGTTCAATTGGACACCTCGAAAGTTGGAAGCAATACGCTTGACCGGTTGAATTTGGCATTAAGAAATGCTGCTACCTCTTTCTCTGATCTACCTACAGAGGTCTTACACGGAAATGTTTTTCAACTTATCGGAGGCCATCGTTGTTACAATAGCCTATATCGCTGTGCACACAAATTTATACGAATACATTACATTGTTCAAGGTTTGTGGAAATTCAGATTTCCGATAAGAAATCTTATCATTTTTTTATCCAACCTATACTTTGACACTGCAGAGCGTTTTTTCGATACCTATTTAAAATGCGCCGTCCAAATGAGCACTTCACTTATTAAATGATTTCATACAGGAGTCCCACCATGCGGACATAACTCACGGTAGTGTTCATAAATAATTATAAGTCAAAACAATGTACTTTAAATTGAAATATGGAAGACATTTTCTTATTTTTTTTCTTTTTGTATGTGTTTTATGTAGTTGCGAATTGGTGGAAACTGTCAAAATTCAATAGCTATCTTTAATTTTGAATAAATCAATTTAATTACAGCAAAAGATATAATAGCTTTTACTATATCTGGTCCATACTCGAAGGGACCGATTTCGATCACATCAAAACTGCCCTGGTAGCTACAGTATGGGGTGTTTCAAAAGGGCGTTCTGAAATGTTTAAAGGGTTGGCAACGCGACAGTAATGCTGCAGGCCAAGGCAAAAACAGTTTCTTAGAATCATTACCAGAACAAAGCGTAAATTGAGACAATATCGATGTTTTAAGCTTCTCAAAGAACACTGTGGCTCACATATACAAGACAAAGAAAGCGCTGAGTCAGCTCACGTCACTTTGTTTCATATTTTACCATAATTTGTGAGCTACATCTGTAATTGTTTACTTGCTTCTCCTACCAAAGCTATAAGGATTTTTTTCCCTTTTTTATGACCGTTTGTGAATAAATATAAAGTAAATTTACTATACACTGTGTCACATAATATTTTAACAAGCCTCACAGCTCAATTGGTAGTGGCTCTGCCTTCTGCGCTGTAGGTTGTCGGTTCGATTCCCATCCAGGACAAACATTTTTGTGATGAATATTGTAGTTAGGTCTGTGTTTGGGTGTTGTATTGTATGATAAGTATTCACAAAAAAAATGTATGCAGGTATTATATCCGCTCCCATATTACAAGCTTTGTTTGCGACTAGATGTTTGTTTGCGCTGTGTAAACTTAATGTCCTGTCATATTGATTTGTATTGTTCGATGTAATTTTTGATAGCACTGAAAGTCAATAAATTCATTGATTCCTACCTTAATTCCGTTGAGAACCTCGTTCATAAGCTTGACCCTCTCGTCCTTGTACTTCATCTGCCTTATTTGCAATGTCTTGACTCTGCTAGCGATGAACCCGTTCACAGGTATAAGAAAAATCATCACAGCCAAACCGGCGAGCACCGAGGGCCCCAGGATGGCCCATAGGAAGTAAAGGGCCAATATGATTTGGATCGGCGCTGACCAAATCATGTTCAGGTACGCCGTCAGCTCGAGGAATCTGGAAAAGATGATTTCACGGTAATCATATGATTCCATATTCCGACGTAATATGGAGTCATATTACGTTGGAATACGAGGCAAAAGAGGTGTGCAAGGAGCGTAGTAAATGAAAATCCGCTGTCTCTGCCTATCCATTTGGATTACTAAGCCACAGATAGAATTGCTGCCTACCGGTCTGTCTGTAATAAGGCCGTAGCTTATCGTTGATTTCGATACGGCACGTCCGATTCAAATAAAATCTTAAGGTATAACAGCCTCTGTAGTCTAGTGGTTCACCCACCGGTGTCATATCCAGAGTTCCCGGGTTGGTTTACTTGGTTGGTTCGTGGTAGGACTTTGTTTAAGTCCGCCTGGGTAACTACCATCATATTAACTAATTCTGTCGCCATTACAACCCTTAAACTGTTGTGTTCCGGCATTCAGAGTAAGATAGTCAGTTCCTCAAAATGTTGAGGATTCCAGGTGAAGTGCGCTTCCACCATCTGTATTACCATCCGTAACTTGAAAATTTTAATGAATGATGAATGAAAAAAGGCCCACTAGTACCGCTGTCCAATACAAACGTAGCTTTTCGTTCGTTTGTATACAGCACGCCTGATTAAAAAGAAATCTCGACGAATATAATTGGATAAAGATAATCTCTGGCGTTGCGTAATTTACATACACCACTAAAATCAAAACATAAGGAAAATAGTGTTTGGTTAATAATCGACGCCTCCAACTCAGCCCATGGATGTCGTAAAAGCCGCGTAAGGGATTTCATCAGAAGAAGGGCAGCTGTTTCCTTCTGTGTTTATGTTGTTTCTGTATTATCTACACCTTTACTGCGATCCGCCTGCCTAGCGTGGTGATAATGGCAATACCCCAGCTTTGGAGGAAGATCTGCCCAGCAATAGACGCAAAATGGCTGTTGATGGTAAAATTATGCTCCATATCTTCATATTTTGGATTGTACACTTTTTTTCAAAGAAATACACACCACAGACGCAGATTATTCCTATCTGATTATACTTGCAAAAACTCATTTGAATCGGACGTGCCATTTCGAAAAACTATGTTTGTAGGTATGAGAGAGCGGTACAACTGAGCCATCATAAGTAGATTTTGTCAAGCAATAATATAAATAGGTATTGTTGCATTGTTTTTCCTTATGGCGGGTGTAAAATTGAGAATGATAGTACCTGCGAATTGAGAAAACTGCCGACCATTATCCAATCTGTTTTTAACCCGTTTACGTACATACCTACAATGTCTATCAACACAAACTGCAGCGCAAAAGACAGAGCTACTACTAACTGATCTATGAAGCCAGTCAATAATGTATGCTTCACACGATATATCTATATTAAAAAGGCCGTTATCTCAAAAGTACACTTCATCACATCCAGAGTTATATATTCGAAAATCCCGCCATGTATTTTTTTTTACCCATTATGGGAAGGCTAAAGTTTTTCAACCATACCGCCTCGTCTCACGATGTATATTTTCTAAATAATTATATATTTATTGTACATAAGTAATGACAACGTCAAAGAAACGTCACTATAAAATTTCGAACAGCACGTTCGCAATCAAAATGACTGCGTTCTTCATTTGTAAATCCGTAATGTCAAGGGAATCAATCATCTGAGCGAAGTACCCGGGTCAAGGGTCAAGGCTTGTCAGCGCGCTCGTAATAACTTATTTACCTACCGTGAATTCACCAAGTGGTTTTATATTCTTAGAAAAGCGTTTATGTTTACTGCCTTTTGTCTGCGGCTTCAACCACGTGTATTATAGGTACACACAATCTACAATATACATGTTATATATAATGAATGTCCTGTAAAATTTATTTACTTATATAATGACAAAAAAGAGTAGCCTATGTTGTCCTTTGGCTACATTCGTGAGAAATTTAATAAAGATCCGTTCAAGATAACAAATAAACAAACAGACACTTAAAAATTATTTATCTTTCATTCTTTCTTTGTTTCTAATGTTCAACCAAACAAACTTTCACATTTATAATATTAGTAGGACGCTTGACCACAATCTCACTCAAAGTCGGAAGCGAGTTGTGGTAAGATGTAGCACGCCAGTCTTGAAGACTACTTTTCGCTCTCGCTTCGAATGGACCCGTTGAAACGTTGAAATTTCCAGGGAAAACAGACGCAGGCAACGTATTCCACTCCTTAGCCGTAGTATATTATTTGATGAGGACAATGATCAATGTGTGTACAGTTCGTTCAAATCTTTGAGTACAATTGGAGCTTTACAAGCGGACTATTTGTTACGTTACGGTCGGCGGGAAATCGGGACAGAAAATTGCTTCCATTGTATGTTGCTTTCTTTTGTTTGTTGTTTTTTTTTTTTGTTGGATTGTGCAAGGAATTACTCTGGCATGGAGTGAGTGATGAGATAATTTCCGATAGAGAGTGGAAGAAGTGCTGTGCAGACCACACCTGTACACCGATTCTACTAAAGCAAGTGCTTCACTATGACAATGGTATCGTCGCAGAATGGTTACTAATGGTGTCTTTTGGTATTACAATGTCTTTTTTAATTTTTTTACTTACATGTAATACAAGTGGCGATGTGGCCTAAGATGGAGCACGCTTGCCTAAAAGGAACCTATTTACTCTGGACTTGAAGACTCCAAGATTGTACTCGTGCGGAAAAACAGACAAAGAGAAGAAAAATAAATCCTTACCAGAGTGCCGAGTGTCAGTTTTTTTTTTAATGTGATATGATGCGTTTGACTGCTATCTCGCCTGATGTTAAGCAATGATGCAGCCTACGATGGAGCACGCTTGCCCAGAAGGTACCTATTCACTCTTGACTTGAAGACTCCCATGTTGTAGTGTTCGGGAAACACAGACTCAGGCAAAGCGTTCCATTCCTTGGCGGTGCGCATTATAAATGAGGAAGAAAACCGCTTAGTGCGCGAGGAAGGTATATCCACCATAAACCGGTGGCGCATCGCCGAGCGTCTGGTTGTCCGCGAAAGAATGGGGATGGCGGAATCAGATTGTGTAGTTCCGCTGCACACTCTCCGAAGTGTATCCGATAAAAAACTGATAAGCTTGCAACTTTGCGACGATGATCGAGGCTTTGAAGCCTTGCCTTGACGATCTCGTCATCGCAAATTAATCTCTTGGCTCTCCTCTCAATTTTTTCCAGAGTCTCAAGTTGGTACTGTGCGGATCCATCCCAAAGGTGAGAACAGTATTCCATACAAGAGCGGACTTGTGCTAGGATCCGAAATTGAGAGATGGGGTCAATGTGATATCAAGAAGCTCAAGGTGGTCAGAGATCGGAACGGATACACCTCGAAAAGTAGGATTCAGGTGGAATTGACTCCGTTTGGCGGAGAATAAACACGCTTGGGTCTTGTTAGCATTGAACTTAACCAGATTCGTATCACCCCAATCAGAGATTGCCTTTAAGGAAGAGTTCAAGCGTTCGACCATAACCTCTCTGAGAGACTGTATTTGCGCTCTACTTGCCCGAGCACCATGCATAGCTCTCAACAACGGTGCTGTCGTCTGCATACCCAAAAATTCCGGGTTTCAACAGGTCATTAATATGCAACAAGAAAAGAGTTGCGGAGAGCACTGACCCCTGAGGAACCCCGGCGTTAATCGCCAATTGATCAGATGAGCAGCCATCGACGACTACGCGAATCGATCGATCCCTCAGGAAGTCAGATATCCAGGCGCAAAGGCTAGGAGTCCGAACAACAAATATTTTACTTATTCTACTGATATGAATTGTTACACGCATATAAATAACTATTTACATGTAAGTGAGTATGTATTTTTGGAGAATAAATATATTTAAACCTAAACCTAATTATACAGATATTTTAAAAGTCACGCTTCAAGTTTAAAATGACTTTGCATTTTTACTGCCTGTGGTATAGTAATTCGTACATCCCCAGGGTGGACATAGTTTAAGTCCGCCTGGCTAGCTACCACATCTTACTTTAAGTAATATAGTACGCCATAACTGTTGTGTCCCGGCATTAAGAGGTTAAGATAGCCAGTTCTTTAGACTGTTGAGGATTTCGGGTGAAGTGCGCTTCCACCTTCGTCCTTATCATAGCTTGAATCCAGGCATTTTTTTTTCGGCGAGGGATCGCCGTACAGTTAAAAAATGCTTTTTACGAAAAATCACCCGTTTTATAACAAATAAGGTAATCTAATCACATACTGATAGACACCGCCTTAGAGAAAGTACCTTTATGAACTCACCAACAGAATTATTATCAAGTTTTTTAGTGGAGTCGTTTTTTTTTTTAAATTAATAATTTAACTTTTTCAGTAAGACTATTGAATTAAAACACAATTTGATCACTTGTACTTGTCACGTTTCACCCTTTGAACCAACATTCATCTGTAGGTCAATCAAATTAAACAAAAACATGCAAATCGGACTTCAATTGGCTGAGATATCTATTATTTGCTGTTGTCCATTTAGTAATTTTGGCCCCTAAGTCCGAAGAACATCGATAGTTTTCACCATATTAAAATCGGACCAATTTCAAACCCACATATATCAATCAAATAAATAATTACGCAAATCGGTCAAAAACTCTCAAATCGCAGAGCAATCGGTGGAGAAACCAGAAAAAAAAGTTTCATTCGAGAAAATACTAGATGAAATACTATTTGATGTCGGTTAAAAACACTTTCACGTTCGGTAAACAGCCGACTTCATTGCCGTGATAATACATGTCAATGCTAACCGTATCAAATCCATTCATAATACAATGGAGGCAAAGGTAAACGCCGGCCGGCATCAACCATGTTCAAGTTCACATTATAGGAAACTGGTTGTGTGTCAAGCTACAGCTATATATAAACTAGCTGTCACCCGCGACTACAATTACGTTGTTAAACCATAAAACCTTTTTTGGCGACTTTACCTTTTTTGGGTTTTTAACCGCCTTTGTGGTCTAATGGTGACCCACCGATTTCAGATCCAGAGTTCCCGGGTTCGATCCCCAGGGGAGTACAATATTGTGCTTGATTTGGTTGGTGGTAGGATTTTATTTAAGTCCGCCTGGCTAGCTACCACCATCTTACCTAATTCTGTCGCCATAATAACAGTTCTAAAATTGTTGTGTTCCGGCATTTAGAGGTAAGATAGCCAATTCCTCAGTTTGTTGAGGATTCCGCGTGAAGTGCGCTTACTTCGGCCTTATCTTAACTTGAAAATCAGATGAGATCTAGGCCAAGCACGTCCCTGTCATAAAACAATAAATCAGCAACACTCAGATAAAATAGTTTCGCTAATTCTCAATTACTTAACTTCGTGGTGTTCTGGCCCCAAACTTCGTGGTGTTGGTAAAGTAACAGTGTCGCGAGTTCAATGGTTTTTCACCATCTAAAAAAATGCCCAACGCGCCTAAGTAGTTTCACTTTAAAAATAAAAATAAAACTTATCATTACAGAACTGGGCTTCGATTCTACCAAATCAATCGCTTTACTACGATAACGGTATCGTAACATAATGGCCATTAGAATACCAAATGACACCTATAGTGGCCATTCTCCGACGAAACCATAGTCATAGTGAAGCAATTGGTGTAGTAGAATCGGGGCCCTGGCTTCTACCCTGTTATATTATACCAACGTATATGATGAAACCCAATTTTATCGACAGCAAATTGACAGGTTTTTTATAGACCTTAACTTTTTACTAGTCAAAACATCATTTGCATAGAAAACGTAATAATTCTAAGCGGATATACATATACATTTTCAATTTTGAAAGTGGTCCAACAACATAGTTATCATACTTATATATTTTTTTATTATCAAACATAAAAATAGTTCATTTTTGAAATATATAGTTATTTTTTTTCAAAAACTCAATTTTCCATAAAGACTAAAAAAATATCGATTTTTTTCTAATGCCATACCTTTTTATTTTTAATCGAGCACGAAACTCCTTATTTGACTTTTCGATAACTCTATATGCATATCTAACATTGTTTATTTACATATAATATAGAACAGTATGAGATAGAAAGATTACCGATTGCTCAGTACCTATAGCAACAATATGTAGGTAATGAGGCTTACGTAATTACGGCAATCAAAGCACGCGGACCCAAACAGTGTGACCTTACTGGCTAGCTATCATTGTATTACATCTACTTTACATCCACCTACAGTTTATTACTATGGCTTCGGTGTACCAACAAATTCCATACCTATGATCAAATTGTTGATGACTATTTAAAATGTATTTTGTGAGCAAACTTGTTAAACAAACAATGATGTATGAACAATCTTCCGCTCCAACATTAAGTCTGTGTTGCTTCATAGATGCGAGACGTGGAAAGTGGCAAAAGACCTCACGGCAGGTCTTCGCAAGCCGATGTCTGCGATCCATTCTCAGAATATTCTGGCCAGATAACTAACATCGAGTTGCTAAATATATGTCAAGAAACAGCCTATAGAGAATTTTTATTGTACGTCCGGGAAGCGCTTGGCCTTTATCTCACCTGGTTACAAGTTGAGATAAGGCCGAAGGTGGAGGCGCATTTCACCCGGAATCTTCAACAAACTGAGGAACTGGCTATCTTACCTCTAAATGCCGGAACACAACAATTTTATAATTGTTGTTATGGCGACAGAATTAGGTATGATGGTGGTAGCTAGCCAGGCGGAAAACCAAGTCCACCAACCAACCAAGCACAATATATTGTACTCTCCATGGGGATCGAACCCGGGACCTCTAGATCTGAAATCGGTGGGTTGAACCACTAGACATCAGAGGCGGTTATTGTTAATTCTTCGTAGAAAGTGGAACTGGATTTGCCACACTCTTCGCAGGGACTCCGAACACATCCCCAGACAAGCTTTGGACTGGAACCCTCAAGGCAAGCGAAGACGCTGACAGAAGTCACAGACATTGGTAAGACCTGGAGCGAAATCAAGCGCGAAGCTCAAGACAGAACGGAATGGCAGTTTACTGTGGACGCCCTCTGCCCCATCTAGTTATTCTAGGACATTAAGTCAAGTCAGTCGATAATTGGACACCAAAAACCCAAGGTGTTTCTGGGTGCAAGAAAATTTGACAACCAACTGATGTACTCCGCCATAAGATTCTTATTATCAGGCCGTGCAATATAAACACGTCATGATATATTATGTAACAGTATTTTTGATGTTTTAAAATTCCGTATTTGGTTGGACGGTTCCCAAACCACCTGAATCTTAACGAGCTAACTTCACTCGGTTAAGGAACCGATATGGAAAATTTCAAAATTGAATTTGTTGAATGTTTTGCTGGTTCGATTACCAGAGGCAAGCGAATTTTAGAAAAAAATTGTTTACAGTTTTATTTCTTTTTAAAAATAAAGGAATGTTTTCTTTATGTAAAATATTATATTTTAAGGATTTAAAGTGGTTTCCCTAAAGGGTCCATTTAATTAACTTAATATTATTAATGCGAAATTTTGTAACTATACCTACCTAATATAGTTACCCTGTTTTCAAAGCATTACCTGTGGCATTAGTTATTAATTACGAAGGGTCGCGTCGATAAAGAGGTTAACCTTTTTTTCGTTACACTGCAGAAGTTTACGGAAAAGTTTTTTTTTTTTGTATATAAAAGGTTTTTATGGTAAATCATATTTCGATGGTTTAAACATTTATTTTACCAGCTCGGTGTTTGTACACTGTAATGATGTCTGTTATGATTATATAAAAAAAAAACCCTGGGGAAAATCTTGATGACCTTGAGGAATAAAGTTTTTGTAAATGTTGTGATGACA
Source organism: Venusia cambrica (assembly GCA_951394065.1). NCBI lineage: Eukaryota > Metazoa > Arthropoda > Insecta > Lepidoptera > Geometridae > Venusia > Venusia cambrica. The sequence continues at coordinate 2,240,026 of OX596044.1, read as the reverse complement.
CAAAAATTCACAATACGCGACGGAACTAGAACCCTCATCTCTTCCTAAAGCCGGAAACGCTCTAACTAACTGAGCTACGAGGGTCTTCTTGACGCAGATTCCGAATTATTTGTGTCACATACAACTCGGTAAGTGCTGATTATTGTTGATGTGACCAATTGCTGCCAATGGGATTAGGTTATATATTTTACTATCTGATGAGATTAAAAACTTAAACTGTACACGTTTTAAGATCACTGTTTAAAAAATACTAATTCACAAAAGTTACTTCGCAATATATGAAAGCTCTATGCGATAAAAAATTTGGTATAATTGATTCTTTTTAGTTTAATTTAATTTAATTAAATATTTTTTTCAGTTTTATTTATCTTATTGTACTTTATTGTTCACGTGGCCTGTTGATGACTCAGCGGTGGTACATTGAAAGTAGTGGACTGTATTAATGGTTTATTTTATAAGATGAAAATAAGGTGCGCACTTGGTTTGGCATTTGCTAAAAATGTGACAGTAATACTAAATATGGCGGCTACGTCGGCTTGCTCGGTGGTCCAAAGTCAAAGTCAAAGTCAAAATTTCTTTATTCATTAAGATTTTTTATGATCATTTTGAATCGTCAAATTTACCACCTGTTCGGAATCGCGACCAGCACACAAGGAGAAAGGCAAGAACCTCGGGCCGGTTAATTTTTTTGATGATCCATTCAACATTTAGATACACAATTTGTAATTATATTCTAAGTAGATACAACAAAAACCTAAATACTTAATCTTAAAACATTTGTTATTACCTATCTACCTATGGGCAATTTGTTAACATTGAGAAATCACCATTTTGCTGTCAACTGGTATAGCAACATCGGGCCACACGTTCTTATCGTCGATATAATCACTAATTTTGTAGTAGGCACTTTTAATTAAATTATTCTTTATATACAATTTGAATTTACGAGTAGAGAGTTTGGTGGCGCTTTGAGGAAGCTTATTATAAAATCTCACACAGTTTCCTAAGAATTAATTATTTACTTTTCCTAAGCGAAACTTAGGTATCTCAAGTTTATTTTTATTTCTAGTATTAACACGGTGTACATCACTTCTTTTACTAAACTCATCAATGTTTCTGTGAGCGTGCATTAGGTTTTCATAAATGTATTGGGAGCTGACTGTAAGAATACCAATCTCTTTAAAACGTTCTCTAAGAGAGTCACGAGTTTTCATTTTATAAATTGCCCGTATAGCTCTCTTCTGTAGAATAAAAATGCTATCAATATCAGCTGCATTTCCCCATAAAAATATGCCATAAGACATAATACTGTGAAAGTAACTAAAATAAACTAACCTCGCCGTAGCTTCATCAGTAAGATGCCTTATTGTACGTACAGCGTATGCAGCCGAGCTTAATCTGCTAGCTAATGACTCAATATGAATACCCCATTGCAACTTAGCATCAATATTTAAACCTAAGAAAGTAGTTGCTTCAATAAAGTTAAGTATTTCCCCATTTAAGATAATGTTAGCATTGCTGACTTGAACATTAGGCAAGGTGAATCGGATGCATTTTGTTTTTTTCTCATTTAGTAGGAGGTTGTTAACTGTAAACCAATCAAGAACTTTAGCTAGAGAAGCATTTACACAATCATAGTTATCTTTAGCCCTATCGACTCTAAATATTAATGAAGTATCGTCAGCAAACAATACAATGTCACATAGGTCCCCTACATAGGATGGTAGATCATTGACGTAGACTAGAAACAGAAAGGGCCCTAAGATCGATCCTTGTGGTACACCTATGTTAGTGGAGGTTCCCGAAGATCTGATACCGCTAATATCCACTTTTTGAATGCGATTTGATAGGTAACTATGCATGAGGTTTATTGCCTGATTCTGGATGCCGTAGTGTTTAAGCTTTGAGATCAGGGTGTCATGATCTACGCAGTCAAAAGCCTTAGATAGATCACAGAATACTCCAATGGCATCCTGTTTTCCCTCCCAGGCTTTAAAGACGTACTTCAACAGCATAGAACCAGCGTCGGTCGTTGAACGGCCTTTAGTAAACCCAAATTGTTTTTCATGCAAAAGCCTGTTGCAGTTAAAATGTGACTGTAACTGAATAAGAATCAGTTTTTCAAATATTTTACTACATGCAGGCAGAATCGATATTGGTCGATAGTTTGCTGGATCCTTTTCATTACCAGACTTGAATAAAGGGATCAGTTTGCTATGTTTCATCAGATCAGGAAAAATTCCTTCGTCGATGCTTCTATTGAATATGTATGCCAGACATGGTGCAATATCAATTACTATCGTACTTAATATCTTTACGGAAATCCCCCAAAGGTCTTCGGATTTTTTTATATTCATTGACTTAAAAGCTTTTACAATACAGTCAGAGTTGACGTGTCTAAAACTAAAGGAAACATGACACTTTTCAACACTTGTTTCAAGTAGAGCCAACGCACAATCAACAGATGAGTTTAGTGGCCGAGTAACAATATTAGGTATGCTAGAGAAAAAACGGTTAAATTCATTAGCAACTTTTAAATTATCAATTACAATTGTATCATCTACTTTTAAAGCTATTGGTTTTTTTAGAGGTTTTGTTTTACCGGTTTCATTATTAATCATTTTCCAAGTAGCCTTTATTTTATTTGTTGAGTTCTCTATTTTCCTTTTTATTTGCAAAGATTTTGCTGAATGACATACCTGTTTAAAGATTTTAGAGTATTTTTTGACGAAACTAATAAATGGTAGATCATGTAGCCTTAACTCTCTCTCTGCGTAGAGTTCATATAGTCTATTCCTACTTTTATAGATACCGGCTGTAGCCCAGTCTGCAAACACAGAGCCAGATTTACCTTTACACGTTAGTAGTGGGAAAATATCATCGTGTTCTGTATGTATTATGTTAGACAATATGTTATAAAGTTCATTCGGATCATTTAAGCATGGAATAAGGGGAATCATTTTACCAATGTTGGTTTGAAATTTCATGATGCGAAATTCGGTGATTGGCCTGTAAGTGATTTCCGGAAGCTCCTGTTTCGAATTGCAATCAAAAATCACACTCTGACCATAATGGTCTGAGTCAAATTTTTTAAACATATCTTTTTGAAGGGGAGTATCACTACAATATATATTATCAATGCAAGTGGCAGTTGTAAGAGTTACCCTAGTTGGTTCATTGAATTGGCGCCTCAAGTTGAAACATTTAAATAAGTTAATTATTTTTTCGCTTAATGTATTATTAGGGATATCAATATTGAAGTCCCCAAGCACTATTATTGATTTATTACGACTGAAAATTTTGGTTAAAACATTTTCCATAGTGGACTCGAATAGCACGTAGTTTGCACGGGGGGGACGATAGACACAAACCACAATGTGTCGCTCCAGTTCAACACATGACAGTTCTATAACTTCTTCAATCGTGAGTTTCACAATATCTTTACGTTCCTTACATTTAAGAGAATTCTTTACAATGATTAAAGACCCACCTTGAGTGGTATTCTTTCGCTTGTATGCGCTAGCAATACAGTAATCTTTATAAAGAGGTAGTAACTTTTGATCCAATACAAAGTGTTCAGTGATGCCCATAACACTGATGTTCATCTTGCTTAAAAATAATTCTACTTCTAAATTTTTGCTGGAAAGGCCTTGAATATTTTGATGGACTAGATGTAAACTATTAGGCTTTCCCATTGTCTTCTTAACTAGTTTAAATGTTTGTCATTTGACCCTACTGTACGAACACCCACATTAGTACTGCAACTAACTGCAGGCCTGTCGGTGTGTTTTGTCATAGTACCTATGACCCTATTACAAATATTAAATGCTAACAATTTAGCAATACTCAACTTACTATATCTACTAAGATACAAAGTATCTTGCGTTAACCTAAAGTCACTAATAAAAATATTAGTGTCAAAATATAAAACGTCACTATGACGACATGTCAAGTTGTATAAAATCATATTAATATTAAAAATATTAACATTATCATCCCTAGATAACAATTTGGAGTAAGGGAAGGCACATAGAATCAATTTTGACAACCCTAAGTCTACTTTTTGTAACAATATTTCCACTAAATAAGTGACATCAGAATGCTTGACCCCATAACTATTACCTAACTGTACTATTAATGTGGTTTGTTTGTCAAAAGATGTCTCACTTAAAGTCTTTATTAACTTATGGAAAGTGTCACAGGCCCCTCTACAGCCTATTTTGTACTATGTTCTTAATGTTATTTATATTAGGTAGGTGTGTTTGTTTTATTTGTATTATGTATATGTATTATGCTTTTCGTTTTATAATAATAATGGAATCTTGACTATAACTAAGTGTTCCTATGTGATCCTATAGTTGCAAATAAATGAAATGAAAACAATAACTTGAAAAAAAAAAGTAACATTAAAAAGATAGTGCTTACCTATGGGCATCAACAGACATCAGATTCACAATTTCACCCACGGTCGATTCCTTCCTGGCAGAGTTGGACATCCTCAAAGACTTCCGATAGATGGCGCTCGTGAGCGCGGTCCTGATCCTCATACCGACGAGGTACATCCTCATGAAGTAATGCGCCAGCAGCACTGTCTGCACGGTGGCGCAGAGGAACAGCGCGGCGACGTACAGGTAGCCTCTCCATACGGGCTCGTGGCCTTGCACGAATCCTATCAGACGCCTGGGAAACGTACAGTCGTTTCAACTTCTATCTCATCGTATTGATTATTAACCGCCTCTGTGGTCTAGTGGTGGTAATATTGTGCTTGGTTTGGTTGGTGGTAGGATTTTGTGTCCGCCTGGCTGGCTACCACCATCTTACCTAATTTTGTCGCCATGATAACAATTCTAAAAGTGTTTCGGCATTTTGAGTTAAGCTAGTTCCTCAGTTTGTTGAAGACTCCGAGTGAGGTGCGCCTCCACCTTCGGCCTAATCTCAACTTATAACCAGGTGAGATGAAAGCCAAGTGCTTACCCGTCGTAGAATAAAAAAAAAACATTACCACATAACAAATCTAAGTAGCATAGTAAATTTATAAAGGTGCTATTTATTCCCTAGATCGAACCTAGAAAAAAAACAACAGGATGCTTTCGATCCAGAAGTACTCTGGTTCCTGGTTCATCGTATGCGGGGTATGGCCCTTGAGATGTCGAATTTGAACTAAAACCCCATCTCAAGAACCATTACAGATTAGTAAGCTTTCTTTCAAAAAACCGCCTTGTTATATAATTTGTCAAAACAACGATTTTTACATTGAATTTGTTTGAAAATATGGTTAGATTGATGTTTGAAACTATTAGGTCCTTACATATGAAATTGGCGTTTTGTATGGGAGGAACATAAAGGCAATTTTTTCATATTAAAATATATTTTATTAATCAAAGTATGTACCATTGCTATCTATACACTTTTGCCATCTTATAGGTAGTTCATTGATCCCTTTACTAAAAAAACCATTCGGACGGGAATCAATGAAATCTTTGAAAGCGGTTTGGACTGCCTCATCGGAATTGATTTTTTTTCCTTGCAAGAAGTTATCCAAATTTCGAAAAAAAATGGTAATCTGTTGGAGCAATTTCCGGAGAGTACGGTGGATGTCTTAGACATTCCAATTGAAGCTCCTCTAATTTGGTAGTCGTCTGTTGGGCCGTGTGTGGTCTAGCGTTGTCTTGAAGCAGCAGTGGCGTTGAGCGATTGAAAAGTCTCGGTTGTTTAACAGCGAGCTTTTCCATCATGGTTTGCAGTTGCTGACAATAGACATCAGCCGTAATCGTCTGACCAGATTTAAGAAAGCTATAGTGTACGACACCGGCACTAGTCCACCAAACGCTTACAAGTAACTTTTTTTTGAGTCAATTTTCGCTTGGGGCAAGATTTTGCTGGTTCACCAGGGTTCAGCCATTGCGATGAGCGTTTACGATTATCGTACAGGATCCACTTTTCATCACATGTAATGATCCGATTTAAAATTCCTTCATTATTGTGCCGTTTGAGTAATGTAACGCAGCAGTCGACGCGCGTTTGTCGGTTTGCTTCACTCAATTCATGAGGTACCCACCTTTCAAGCTTTTTCACCTTCCCAATTTGCTTCAAGTGGATTAAAACGGTTTTGTCACTAACACCGCAGCCTGCAGCTAACTGTGATGTGGTTTGCGATGGATCTGCTTCCACAATAGCCTTCAATTCATCATTATCGACCTTGGTCTCCGGCCGTCCACGGGGCTTGTTCTGCAGGTCGAAATTTCCAGAACGAAAGCGTTGAAACCAAAAACGCACCGTGTTTTCTTTTGCGACACCACCACCATACACATCATTAATCCTTCGAGCCGTTTCTGCAGCACTGGTGCCACGGTGGAACTCGTACTCGTAAATAATGCGATATTTTAAATTTTCCATTTTGTGAAATGAGTGACGCAGAAAAAAAAAGCAAAAGAGAAAAAAACAAATGAATTACGGTTTTCGAAACACAAATGCATGAGTAAATAGCTGTTTAAATTTGAATTTGGAATTCCTAACCAAAGAGGAGATATTTAAGATCAAAGTGGCCAGTACGACAAAACGCCAATTTCATATGTAAGGACCTAATATTTGTAATCACTGATAAAAAAATGCAAGTGTTTAAAATTAATTGTATTATTATTATTTATTATTATTATATTATTAAATGTAAAAAAATTAACACAATCATAATCCAATAAGTGCAATTCCGATTTCAATCCAATGCTATCAAATTGTTTTTCAAGAGGCAATTAGTCAATATTGTTAGAGTATTGGGATTGTGATTAATGTTGAATTGGAATTTTTATTGGGATCGAGGGTAAGCTACTGGAGCTAAAGCAAGCGCGAAGCTCACGACAGAACGGGATGGCATTCTATTGTGGACTCCTTCTACCCCACCACTGGTCTTAAAATACATTGATTCAAGATGAGCAAATAAACTCAACGTGCTGCTATCTTATCAGTATCGTAAAGCTAACGAGGTGGTAAATAAAACAGGTAGCTCACTCGAGTAGCTGGGGCGAGACAAACATGAGGAGATCGTTGAAGAGCTTCAGCGTGGCTCCGAAGAGGAACTGCCCGCCGTAGGCGAGGCATAGCGCGGGCAGTATGGAGGCAGGCTTCCTCTCCTTCTCAGGCTTGAAGTTCACACTCGCTGATGTCTTGCGGTATGTGGCTTTTGTGCTGTCGGATCTAGAAAAACACATTTCAGATCAGCAATACTCATATATTTAAATGGACCTGGCTGAAAACCAGCGCATCATCATTCCATTATGCTCTATGCTGCGATAAAGCTGAGTCAGGGTACCTTTTTATCCGATTTTTTCATATCCTTACAATGTTCTACTATTGTAGCTCTACATACATCGTAGCGAGATTTTTGTCGGCTCGCTTCGCTTCGCTTTTGCCTCTTATACTTCATGAGTTCATCGCAACACCGAAAAATAATATAGAAGCGGAAACCCATATTTTTAAGCTTTATTGACAGCGCGATGAGTCACCAGCCTCGTCCGGAATACCGTTCAAGGTTACATCAGAAACATACTCACAGTTCACGGACGGTTCCAATCTGCGAGCACGTGGCTTTCTACATGCTAACTATCATATCCTATTGCGGTAGGACAAACTAATATCGCATATATGAAAGTATGTTTGGATGTACGAATCGACCCCTACAGCTCAGCCCATGGATGTCGTAAAAGCCAACTAAGGGATCTCACCAGAAGAAGGGCAGCAATACCCCTGCCAAGTGTGATGATTATTGCAAACGCTTTCAGCGTTGGAGGAGGCTCTGTCACACTCAATCACGCAAATCGGCTGAACGGTTTCTATTTGTTTATGAATGAATATTTCAGAACGACAATATCACATTTTCCATCTAACCCAAACAAAACAAAACTTGTATTATGGGAACTAGATTGCGGATGAAATACTTGTATGATTTTTTTTCTAAATACATACTTATCCTACAATACAACACTCAAACACAGAACAAACATCAATATTCATCACACAAATGGTTGTCCTGGGTGGGATTCGAACCCACAACCTACAGCGCAGAAGGCAGAGCTACTACGAGGCTTGTCAAAGGCTTTTATACACTCTGTACTCACTGTATATCGTACAATAAAAAACAAAGCGCTAGCTTGGCCTACATCTCACCTGCACTAATGTCTTGTAATATTTATTTATTTATTTATGTTTAATTTGTCTCTGGACCAAATTCTAAACTCAACGCGGACGAATTCGAGTATTATTTTCCTGCCTTTTTTTATCACCAGCAAACTGAACATGTTAAGAATCGGTTCCTCCAATGGTGCAGTGTAGGGGTGCATGATGTCAGCATAATGGGAACGATTTTTCGTTCCTATCCTGTTCTTTTATTGAAAAATTACTGAACTGATTTTGATAAAATTTCTATGGGACCAATCTGGAATCATTTCCATACAAACAAAAACAAGGAGTTCTGAGGTAACAAAAAAAAACTTACAACCGAATTGGTACCTAACCTCCTCCTTTTCTTGAAGTCGGTTAAAAACTATTTATCTATGAAAACAGAACAAGGCACAAACAAGTGGGCTAACTCCACGGAGCAACGGCGTTCAATTTCACCATCTTATAATTTTACGCGTAATACTTAGCATGATGGCGGCTAGACTTATTTTATTTGGTCAAAAGTTCATGGCGCATTTTAATTAAGCAGGTTCATAGTTCAATAATGTTTAGCTATGGTACTTGCCGGCGTGTATGCTGTGTGTGTAATGTGAATTAGCTTGAGATGTTTTTTTATTACACGACGTGGAAGCGCTTGGCCTTCATCTCACCTGGTTACAAGTTGAGATAAGGTCGTGGGTGGAGGCGCACTTCACCCGGAATCCTCAACAAACTGAGGAACTGGCTATCATACCTCTAAATTCCGGAACACAACATATTTTTAGAATTGTTATTATTGTGACAGAATTAGGTAAGATGGTGGCTAGCCAGGCGGACTCGAACAAACTCCTACCCAACCAAACCAAGCACAATATTGTACTCCACCTGGGGATCGAACCTGGGACCTCTGGATTTGAAATCGGTGAGTTGAACCACAAGACCACAGAGGCGGTTGTACAATATTGTAGTTGTTTGGTTGGTGGTAGGATTTTGTTTAAGTCCGCCTGGCTAGCTGCCACTATCTTACCTAAGTCTGTCGCCATATCAACAATTCTAAATGGTAAATGGTAAGTTAGCCAGCATCTCAGACTGGTACAGTTCCGGGTGAAGTGGCGCTTCCACCTTCGGCCAAATCTAATGAGGAATAAAAATACCTAAAAACCTACTGACTTCGCCATAAGTTCGGATTGTATGCCGTCAAAATAACTTGTAAAATTATTTTCTTGCGGACCAAATAAAAACAAAAGCCCATTGAATTACTTGCCATAATGAATACTGGGACAGATTGGATTTTCCTTATACTGAGCTCACAAGTGGAAGCAACGGGATCAAGTTGGCACATTAAATTGCGAGGTTTATTACGTTTGTTATTATTGGACATGCAACAAGTTTTTCTATAATTTCTACGGTTAGCAAACGGAGCAGAAACACTTTTTTTTTATTGTACGCCGGGGAAGCGCTTGGCCTTCATCTCAAGTTTCAAGTTATGATGAGGCCGAAGGTGGAAACAAAGCGACTGCTTCCCATTTTCTAGTCTTAGAAGTCACTAGTTCTTCTATGACATGTCCGCGCTGAACGATTTAGTGTGATTCCCACAACAAGGCTCCACAAAGTTATTAATTTTTTTTTGGGATTTTGCAAAATTGTTATTTTCGACCTGTATAATTAACAAAGTTGGTGTGAGTATAGTGCTTACTTTGTGGTAAATAAATAAATTAATAATAAAATCTGCCAAACCTGAGTCGGACCGGCACTAAGACTTCAAAAAGCCTACATTTTTTCAGAGCCCTCGGTGTGCGTGTCTTTGAGCTAATCGTTCAAATTTATCCAGATATCCAACAAATATATATATTTTTAATATAGTACTTGCACCTATTTCAAAAAACCAATACGCGGACGAAGTCGTGAGTAAAAGCTAGTATATTATATTATAAATAGGATTAGGCTACTTTGTTTCTCCAAAATAAAAGTAGCCTAAGTTATAACATCAGCTATCTACCAGTAACAGTACCGTCAAAATCCGTTGAGCCGTTTCGGAGAAAAGCCGGAACAAACAGACAGACAAAGATTAAAATAAATGTTTTTTGTTACGAGTACCGTGCACTAAATGTATACTAAAATGTTTATTAAATGTATAAAAGTATAGTAAAAAGTTGTTTTGACATAAAAAACAAACACTTAAAATGTATTTATTTATACAGTGATAGCCATTAACGGTTATATTGATACTACTTTTATCACTATTACCTTCATATGAACGTGCATTGAATTACCGGGTCGTTGTACGGCCCCCTTATTCTGTATGACCAATCGTGTCTTAACGCGCCCGCGTTACGATATCTGCATGGAATCATCGTATTGACATATCGTAACGCGGGCGCTTTAAGACACGATTGGTCATACAGAATAAGGGGGCTGCATGATGATACGAATCGAATCTGATGGCGGAGTACGTCAGTAGGAAGATTCCGGGTGAAGTGCGCCTCCACCTTCGGCCTTATCTCAACTTGTTACCAGGTGAGATGAAGGTCAAGTGCTTCCCCGTCGTACAAAAAAATAATAATTGGGTTTTACGATTATTAAAATATAGCCCTCTCAGCACGGGGAGGGGATAAAAAAAAATCTCCTCTGTTTTTATCCACCTCTGAGAGCATTTTGTCTCCCGATGGTGGATAAAAACAGAGGACAAAAATTTTATCCCCGCCCCGTGCTGAGGGGGCTGGGGCCGTACCATGAAGTCTTATTGCGATTTAATTGGCGACCTCAACTGAGCTGAATTGCTATTTCGCACCACGACGTCGCATAAGTCAGTGTAGTTCTAAATGAGCGACTCAGCTAAGAGTTTATGCGTTTATGTACTTAATTTTTACTAAAAAAGCATACGTAGTAAATAAATAAGTAACCGCTACGTTCCGAAAAAACTGCTGATTTAATTTCAGAACGTACCAGAGACAAAATTTAGTTCATTCAACGATTCAAACGCTAACCAGCTGTCATGGTACCAAATTGAGCGATCCAGTTTACAGTTTTCCAACTCGTGTGTAATAAGATCAAACTACACTCTCACACACACACACACACACACACACACACACACACACACGAGCTGGTAATCTGTCTATCACTGTTTCCCCTCGGTGAACAATGTACTAGTATTTTATTTTGCACCCCGATTTACTTTGCTTTTTACACGACTGCCTCAGAAGGAGAAGTTCTGAATTGTGGAATTGACATAGGCTGAATTATTTTTATATGAGGGGTGTGAATCGAAAGGGGTGGACACAAAAAAATATTATATTCCATCAATATGGGTATCAAATGAAAGCTGCCAATTCTAAATATATATATATATTTAGCAATAATATATATATATGTAATATAATATATATATGTATATTAAACTACTTTTAAGCTTCAATATAGTCAGTGTTAGCTGGTGATGTCTATAATATGAACATCTGTTATCATAGAAATGTAAACACAAGCTTATCTACTGAAAATTTTACTAAACAGCATTTTATAGGAATAATCAACAAGCGTTGTCAAAGCATTTCGGCTAATTGATTTATTTATAACTAGATGTCACCATAGAAAATATTAGCATCCCAGAAAGCTGTTAGTAAGACCTCACGATCCAAATTCATTGAAAGAGCTTCAACGTCTGCGAGAACTTAATTCTTCAAGCTAAAGTGCCGTGTGCCAATGAAGCAAGAAAGGTGTTTACGAATATAAGCAAGTATAGATCGTCGCTACCTATACACGTGACTTGTTCAAATATCTTGCAGTAGGGTTTTAATTTTTTCAACTATCAACTTGTTGACTTATTGAGAAAACCGCGTAATCTCAGTATGTCCACTGCAATTGGCAATGGAAATACTGACACCCACCCATTTCAGCTACGGAACGCGGTCACGGCCTAATTTTACGGGGCTAACTAGTTTTTTTACAAGAGATTGTCTGTGTAACTAATTGCGTATGGGCCCGGAGGTTGTGGGTTCAAACTTCAAATCCAGTCGTGCACCAATGGACTTTCCGGTTTATCGGAGGTTTATGTGCTCATTCGCTGGGTCCACACCGGACGAACAACGCGATCCAAAGGCGCGGTCGGTGTGTCGCGTGCGATCCAAGTACACGAATTGGAGCGCGCGCTCCTTGCCACTGTCGATCCGTTATTGGTCGGTTTTTTGGCCTGACTCAAAGATGCGTCGCGTGTGTGGAGCGCGCGGTGTGGACGGTTGTCCGTGGATCGAAAATCCCGAAAAGTCGCCGCTTAACATCCCTTTACAAGGAATATAAAATGTTTACGGTACCCAAACAATTTCCTTTACTCGAACTGGGGTGTAAGAGACGATGCTTGAGATCCGATTTCTCTTGATATGGGCAACAAACCAATAAGAAGTACCAAATATTTAAACAAATAAAGGGTGCGTCTGCCACAGCAATACAAAGGCGCTGCTGTACGTGTGACTCCATCTCCAACAAGAGTTCGACTGAACCACGGATCGCCAATGCATCGCTTGGAGCGTAGTTTAGGATCGTAGTTTCAACAAACTTGGATCGGCATCCACGCTCCACGCATCATGATCTTGGATCGCTGGAGCGTGTTGGATCGTCCGGTGTAGACCCAGCTATTTACAAGCCTCATAGCTCAGTTGGTAGTAGCTCTGCCTTCTGTGCTGTAGGCTGTGGGTTTAATTCCCACCCAGGATAAACATTTGTGTGATGAATATAGATGTTTATTCTGTGTTTGCGTGTTGTATTGTATGATAAGTATGTATTTACAAAAAAAAAGATATCTATCCATAATCTAGTTCCCATATTACAAGCTATGCTTAGTTTGGGGCTAGACGGCGCTGTGTCAAATTAATGTCCTGCTATGTCCTGTTATTTGACACATGCACAGGCTCTGACGGTGAAGGTCACATCGAGAGGAAGCCGGCATGTCTCTAGAACCAACAATCCTAATGGCATATGCCACTGGCCAGTAATCTTGCAACCTGTCACGCATTGCATGCTAGCTAAATACAAACTGTGGACATGTGCCCAACGTTTGGAGTCCATATGTTTGGAGTAGTGATCAGATGTGAATCTTCGAAGGGGAAAATGTCGTCTGTCTATTACCGTTTTAAGACCATAGACAAATAATAACAGTGTCAGCGCTTTAAACAAATCACCATTTAAAAGTCTTCACAAATATAAACCGAGTTAATAGAGACAAACGAACAGCTAGCAGGTTAATTACAAGAGATTGGAGATACCGCCAGTTGATGCGAGCCGTGGGCACATCCACAACCATCGACGAAAATGTATCACTTGTAGTGTGCAGATTGTAAAGTATACCAACGGAACCCAACCGATAGCTGCTTTATTGGCATTGTAGGTACTTGCGCGGTCTCCACTTCCTAACACAATTTGCACAGAGGACAGTTCATATATATATCATGTAATAAACTATGTCAGTGATTCATATCGGTGCAGAATGGCCACTATGGGTGCCTTTTGGTATTCTTGTAGCCATTCGGCGACGATACCATTGTCAAAGCGATTGGTTTAGTAGAATCGGAGCCCAGTTTACGTACAACACAATGTTAGGCAACGATTTTCCCGTTTTGAGGTAAAATTTTATTTAAGACTAGCGACCCGTCTTGCCGTCGCACGGGTGAAATTTAGTAATGCAGAAAACGAGTGCGCTTAGCAAGAAAGTATTCAGTCTATCTATTCATTTACCTGTCAGTTTAATTTGAGTATATAATAAGAGCCGTAATTTAATCGTTATATACTTGTAATTTCATATTAATATGTTACATAATTAAATAGATAATAATTTGTTCATACCTAAAGGGTCAATCTAATCTTTGCTATTATGTCACCAGGCAGAGTGTGAGAAAGGGAAACACTATATGATGAGCTGCTAAAAGATAGTGTACCTATGTGGATACTCGCGTAGTAAATGTTTACGATACAATAATTTATTGCTTAAACGACAATAAACATAAGACAATAAACAACAGACAACGCAAGGGTTATTATAAGAAACTATGAAATGTTCCATTGGAAAATATAATTTATAGCCTTTGAACTTTGGACGTGACTCTAACTACCCCCGTGTAGGTGATCCTCATAAGATCCACGCTCTGAGTAGTGGGAAAAAGTCGTGTCTTTTTATTTTTTTTAACTCGGCTTGATTTTGGAGATTTCATTCTCCGTATGTTATTTATTAACGCCCAAAATAGGGCTAAAAAGCGAAAGTTTAGAAGCTTATAATTTTTCAAATAGATATTTATTTACGGTTCGGCTTGCATACCGACATAGATAATGACCAGATAAATTAATATCATTCTTGTTTTTGGATGATTGACATCAAGCAGTGGAGTAGTCGACTTTCGACGTTTGTATGGAACCTGAGCGATTTGTTCAACCACAGATACAAGTTAGGGTTTTTATAGGCCGTGGCGCGGACGGCGGCGGCGGCGTGACGACCGACCCGTAACGGTTTCGATTTTTTTTGTTATACGTAATACGCGAGTGATTTTGACAAGCCTCATAGCTCAGTTGGCAGTAACTCTGCCTTCTGCGCTGTAGGTTGTGGGTTCGATTCCCGCGCAGGACAAACATTTGTGTGATGAATATAGATGATTGTTCTGTGTTTGGGTGTTGTATTGTATGATAAGTATGTATTTACAAAAAAAAAGTATTTAAAAATTCTATCCGTAATCTAGCTCCCATATTATAAGCTATGCTTAGTTTGGGGCTAGATAGCGGTATGTGAAATTTTAATAGTTATTTATTCATACTGATTACCAGTCGATTAACTGATCCCGCGGGATAAGTTCGAACGGCCTAAACAGTTGATTAAAGAGACTTTGATATGTACCTGAAATGGCTTATCTTCAGCGATCATATCTTCCACAATACTGAAATATCTACTTAGAGATTCATGTGTGTTATAATTCAAGGTTGATGCTAGAACGGTAGTGGCAAAAACACGATTACTTGCATTAAAATTTATCAATAGAAAAAAAAAAGTTCATTGCTCAAATTTTTACCAGGAATTCATAATTAGTACAGTAACAGTAAATAAACACAGTAAATAGCATATGCTTCGCGTTATAGATTTTAGAAAACCCTTAAAAAATAAAAAGTCGAGATTCGCGGGTAGTTTTTTCATCTGGTCATAAGCGCCGTGGCTGGGCGCACAGCATTGTCACCTTTATGATAACTGCGTATTAGTTCAAAACTTGAGTAAAGTTACGTCGAGTTGCAACTGAGGACGTATCGGCACTTATTAATAAATTGGAGAAAATAGCTTTGCAAATAATATATACATATTAGTTAAATTGTTATTGTGTGTGCACCTTGGGAGAAACACGCATGCCTTAACTTGACTGACGATTCTGACTTTTCTGTTGGCCTATTTATGACTCAGGTACTATTTTGTAGTACATTGTGATGGTGCATTCCTAAGATTTGGCCAGCGTTAGGCTTGTTTTTTGACAAAACGTCGTCATAGTTCAGCCATATGTTACAAAATATTTACAAATGGCATGGACATATAAACATATAAGCTAGCTATATGTTTATATCTTACCTAATTCTGTCGCCATAATAACAATTCTTAAAAAAATTGTGTTCCGGCATTCAGAGGTAAGATAGCCAGTTCCTCAGTTTATTGAGGATTCCGGGTGAAGCGCGCCTCCATCTTCGGCCTTATCTCAACTTGTTAACAGGTGAGATGAAGGCCAAGTGCTTCCTCGTCGTACAATAAAAAAAAACAAAAGCTCTTTCTATTAGTGAAAACCGTATCAAAAACCGTTTTGATGAAGTTAGTGGCGAAACAGACCGAGGCAGATAGCTACTTTATTTAATACCATTTAGAGATAGAAACAGATGCCGTTTGTACACGATTAAATGGCCTATTAAACATTTGGTCTACAAAGTCTGCCATTTGCCGGTTGGTTGGGCAGCCTAGGTAATGTTGACAGCTGTATATAAATTGGCAGATTTTAGTACGCAGGCACCACAACTACATATTTATTGGCCTCTTAACAATACAAGGGTAAAGCTATATTGGACCTTTATTTTGTATTAAGTTGATACCAATGGCTAGATTTTGTTGTAGTATCAATATGACACAAACATTCGGAATCTGCGTCAGGAGCCTCGTAGCTCAGTTGGTTAGAGCGTTTCCGGCTTCAGGAAAAGATGCGGGTTCGCGTCCCGTCGCGGGTTGTGATTTTTTGTGTCATTATAACATTTGTAAATGTTGTGATAAAGTGCGATCACTTATAATACAAAAATTTGAATATTGTGTGGGTTTGTTTGGTGGTAGGACTTTGTTCAAGTCCGCCTGGCTAGCTTCCACCATCTTACCTAATTCTGTTGCCATAGCAAAA
Organism: Venusia cambrica; assembly: GCA_951394065.1. NCBI lineage: Eukaryota > Metazoa > Arthropoda > Insecta > Lepidoptera > Geometridae > Venusia > Venusia cambrica. Next base: position 2,223,482 of record OX596044.1, on the reverse strand, counting down.
AATCTAAATTGTTGTGTTCCGGCATTTTAGAGAAAAGATAGCAAGCTGCTCAGACTCTTGAGGATTCCAGGTGAAGTGCGCTTCCACCTTCGGCCTTATCATAACATAAAACCAAGTGAGATGAAAGCCAAGCATCAACGCGTCATAGAAATGTCTTTTTTTTTTTTAATCTGCCTATTGACCATCTATCAATGTTGGCAATAATCCAATATGATGTCTGAAAATTTGGTGTTGTCTCGTTACTTACACTTACAAGCTTTACCAAGGTTTGGGCTTGATGGTGGAAAATAAAAAGAATGTCTGGTAATATAAGCTGAGCGTCTGAAAGAGCAAAAAAAAGCAAGGTTAAGGCGGAATTAGGTCGAGAAGCCTCGTGTACTCACAATTCTCGTTTCCGTAAGGACCGCTCCCATATTTTATCGAATCGTTGGACGACTTCTGACGACGCGTCTTGTGGGTTCAATGACCATAAATCCTTCTCCGTCAGCGCTCGCCGGAACCCGGTCAGCGCCAGCGGGTCGAACCAGCTGAACGTAAGGCGGCTCGGGTAGCCTGACGCTCTTTCCGGGCATGGTGCTTTCTGCTGGGAAATACATTTATTTAGATAAAAAACAGTACGACAAAAGAAAATTACAGTAAAACATTTATTGTATGACGGGGAGGTATCGTTGGCCTCGCACCTGATTTTCGGGTTATGATAAGGCCGAAGGTGGAGGCGCACCTCACCCGGAATCCTCAACAAACTGAGGAACTGGTTATCTTACAACAACATAACATGATAACTACTGACCGTGTAAATGATCCCGCTGAAAATATTAAGCAATAATAATTCTTAAGTTTCATTCATTTCAAATTATTTATATGTCAAGTTCTGTTGCAAAACTTATAGAAACATTGAGCCGTTTTATATCACGAATGATATAGGCACATAGCGACTTTCACTTATACTATTTAGAGTTAGAGACTGAGATCATGCCTTTTGTGCACTATTAAATGTATGCCATTTTATTGTTGGTTGGATTATTGTTTGTCTACAAAACCTAGTGAAAAATGTTGTTCCAATATTTATAGGAACAGAAACGAGAGTAATTTTAAAAGAAAAATAATAAAGGCAGACAGCGAAATTATTTTATACTATTAAGAGATAGACACAAAGATCATGCCGCATGTGCACGATTAAATGGCATTTTTTTTTTTGTTGGTCTACAAAATGCTAAATTTATAGCCACAAGAAACAGTCATTATAGATGTTGAATAATAAATAAAAAATAAAAAACAATTTTACATTATTAAGGCAATCCCTAAGGCTTTGCACTGACGAGACCTTCATGCCCCCACATCATTATACCCATACTAAACCGGGGTCTCTTCTTCCTGCCCTTATACCCATACTTAGGCGTGGTCTACACAGCACAGTCTACTCTCCCCTGTCACCACATCACTCCCCTCATATGCATATCAAAACTCGCACAATCCATCCATCTCTTCCTCAGTCTACGGACACCGAATTCTCGTATCTCGTGAGATGGAAGTAAAACTCGCGCGGTCATAATTGTCTCGTCTGCACATTCCCTAAAACATTTACCTCTTTACTTATAAACGTTGCTTAGCTCGTCAAGTGCTGTAAAACAATCGCGGTTCTTCATAGACCAGCTAAATGACTGAGCAAATAGTTCTCTAAAATCTCACACATCTAAATATATAAAATAGTCGTGCAACCGGCTGATTGATAATCAAGGCACAGCTCAAACCAGTGGTCCTAGAGACTTGACATTTCAGGATTCCTTTTGCAGGGTTTTAGGGAATTCCCAAGAACGTATGAACTTAGTCCCGGGAGTTTCACTAGTATTCCATGATTAGAGCAAAAAGATCACTAAAAATGCGTAGCTCACTGACAAAAAAGGTTCGATTTCCAGCTAGCACAAACATATGTGTGATGAATATGGATGTTTGTTCTGTGTTTGGGTGTTGTATTGTATGATAAGTATGTATTTACAAAAAAAAAGTATATTATTTAGTTATAATATCTGTAATCTAGTTCCAATATTACAAGCTTTGCTTAGATTGGGGCTAGTTGGATATGTGCGAAAGTAATGTTTTGAGGGGAAAAAAAAGCTTCAATCAAGATCAAATTGTTCACACCATACAATAAATACGGTACAAGAATACACATTGAAATGGTTGACTGTTAAATATCATAACTAATAACATGCATAGATATCGCCCATTCACTAATATTTACTACGGCGGCCGGCAGCGCGAGGGCCGAGTTGCTATTTACAGCCAACGTATACGTACGCTAAACGCACCGCCGCCGCCGCGCAGTTACGGGCTAAGGAATAGAGTATGTTGCCTGGGTCTGTTTCTTCTGAAAATTACTGGGTCCACAAGATTGAATTGATGCCATGTAGACTCACCGGCGTGCTACATCAAAGGTCACCACCGCTTCCCAACAGGCGAGATAGTGGTCTTAAAATTGTATGGCGTGGCGTGCTAAGCTTTGAGCTTTGAAACTCGCAAAGCCGACACGTATTTTTAGCTGATGACAAATGTGCCTAGTGCCCGCCAAATCAATAGATTAATTACCAAAACGTAGATTATCTTTCCCTATCATAATAATGCAAAGGTCTTTACCAAAATGTCAAGTCATGTTCCTATATCATCCTTATTTAGGGTTCTATACCAAAATAACGAGTTATGTTGCTTTTACGTATTTCTAGAGGGTTATCTTTATTTACTGAAATGTCGAGTCATGTTCCCTTACCATACATAAGTACATAGGGTAGGGTTATTTACCAAAATGTCGAGTCATGTTCCCTTACCATACTGAAGTATATAGGGTAGGGTTATTTACCAATATGTCGAGTCATGCTGCCTTAACATATTTCTATAGGTTTTTTTGAAAATTGACTAAAATGTCGAGTCATGTTCCCTTATCATACCTAAGTATATAGGGTAGGGTTCTTTATCAAAATGTCAAGTCTTGCTGCCTTATCATATAACTATAGGTTTTTTAAATTTACTGAAATGTAGATAGATGTTCCCTTACCATACAAAAGTATATAGGGTAGGGTTATTTACCAATATGTCAAGTCATGCTGCATTAACATGTTTCTATAGGTTTTTTTTTATTCACTGAAATGTCGAGTGATGTTCCCTTATCATACCTAAGTACATAGGGTAGGATTATTTACCAAAATGTCGAGTCATGCTGCCTTAACATATTTCTATAGGTTTTTTAATTTACTTAAATGTCGAGTCATGTTCCCTTATCATACCTAAGTGTATAGGGTAGGGTTCTTTACCAAAATTTCAAGTCTTGCTGCCTTAACATATTTCTATAGGTTTTTTTTAATTTACTGAAATGTCGATAGATGTTCCCTTATCATACCTAAGTATATAGGGTAGGCTTCTTTATCAAAATGTCAAGTCATGCTGCCTTAACATATGTCTATAGGTTTTTTTTATTTACTGAAATGTCTAGTCATGTTCCAAGACACACTTGATTACCCTTGAAAGAGCCCAAAGAGCTGTACTTAAAGTTATGTTCCGTAAACCGTTCAGATACCACACGGTGGCGATTCACTCCGATACTCAAACTATGAGTTTTCGCCAACTCTACATCCATAGAGTTACCTTGACTTACCACAAAGCTTTGGCTTTAGGCTCCTGACATCCGTGGCTCCCCCACCTGAGACTCAACGCCGTATTCGTATCGATGTTCCCAAAGTCTATACTTCATTTGCTAGGCGCTTTAAAAACTTTTCTTTCCCGTTCATTTACCGATCTGTCAGCAAACACTGTGATATTCTTACCTGCTCACTTTACAGAGCTAAGACTAAAATTAGAAAGTGGCTTGTTACACTGGACTATAATGGAACGGAAAGCCTTTTGAAAATCATTTCTTAAAGTATATAATCTCCCTGTTTGCCTACGTTTCTACATTCAACTTTTTTCTCGCATCCTATTTATACCCATCCGTTCCGTTACAACACCATCACACTACACACACACCATTACACGATCCGTTTACGACTTCCTCTGTAGAATTTACCCACAAAATAATTTAAATTAAATAAATTTTTCGTTTCACTTGTTTATTTAAAATGTTAATGTACCTATTTTTCATTTCATTATTTGTATACCAAATGCTATGCCCTGTATAGTGAACCTATGACTTGTAAACAATATTGTATCTAACTCCCGCGACACAGGCGAGCTTTTTTGGGAATAAATATATTTGTATTTGTATTTACCAAAATGTCGAGTCATCCTGCCTTAACATATGTCTATAGGTTTTTTTTATTTTACTGAAATGTCGATAGATGTTCCCTTATCATACCTAAGTATATAGGGTAGGGTTCTTTATCAAAATGTCAAGTCATGCTGCCTTAACATATTTCTATAGGTTGTTTTTAAATTTACTGAAATGTCGATAGATGTTCCCTTATCATACCTAAGTATATATGGTAGGGTTCTTTATCAAAATGTCAAGTCATGCTGCCTTAACATATTTCTATAGGTTTTTTAAAGTTACTGAAATGTCGATAGATGTTCCCTTATCATACCTAAGTGTATAGGGTAGGATTCTTTACCAAAATGTCGAGTCATGCTGCCTTAACATATGTCTATAGGTTTTTTTTTAATTACTGAAATGTCGATAGATGTTCCCTTATCATACCTAAGTGTATAGGGTAGGATTCTTTACCAAAATGTCGAGTCATGCTGCCTTAACATATGTCTATAGGTTTTTTTAAATTACTGATATATCGAGTCATGTTCCCTTATCATACCTAAGTATATAGGGTAGGGTTCTTTATCAAAATGTCAAGTCATGCTGCCTTAACATATTTCTATAGGTTGTTTTTAAATTTACTGAAATGTCGATAGATGTTCCCTTATCATACCTAAGTATATATGGTAGGGTTCGTTATCAAAATGTCAAGTCATGCTGCCTTAACATATTTCTATAGGTTTTTTTTAAATTACTGAAATGTCGATAGATGTTCCCTTATCATACCTAAGTGTATAGGGTAGGATTCTTTACCAAAATGTCGAGTCATGCTGCCTTAACATATGTCTATAGGTTTTTTTAAATTACTGATATATCGAGTCATGTTCCCTTATCATACCTAAGTACATAGGGTAGGATTATTTACCAAAAAGTCGAGTCATGCTGCCTTAACATATTTCTATAGGTTTTTTTATTTACTTAAATGCCGAGTCATGTTCCCTTATCATACCTAAGTACATAGGGTAGGGTTCTTTACCAAAATGTCAAGTCTTGCTGCCTTATCATATTTCTATAGGTTTTTTTTAATTTACTGAAATGTCGATAGATGTTCCCTTATCATACCCAAGTATATAGGGTAGGGTTCTTTCTTTACCAAAATGTCGAGTCATGCTGGCTTAACTCATAATGGGGTTATTATTGAGTACCAAATTTTCGAATGATGTTACCTTATCATATTTGTACGGCGTATCTCTGGGTGGCAGATCGGCTAAGCAATTCAGCACGAACATTAGCAGAATCAGCGGATAGTACACCATGTAGCTGACGAAGCTGTACCGGACGTTCTCATCGTCAGGCAGATTCGCGTGCCTGGTGATCTCAGAGCGGAGCTGCGATATCCCACAGACGATGAGGAGCAACCAGAAGAAGAATAGCACTCCCGATGCTCTCATGCCATACTTTCTGTTGTAGTACAGCAGCGTTGCTGATAATGCCTGGAAATAATACTTTCGTTAAGCAGGTTGTGGTGGAGATGGAGATTGTATTTACAAATGCACATCCTTCTCTTTACTTAATATTTATATTGACAACAGCACATCCATTTCCTCTTTACTTAGGTACCTACTAAAAATAATATTAAAGCGTAGTTCTTATGTTATCTATAAGCGATTTTTTGTATTTTTTATGAGAATAAATACATGTCATATTAAACCGTAACCAACCAAAATATCTAGCATATCTTATCTAAATATTCATATAAAATCTTCTTCATCGGTTGGTGGTAGGACTTTGATTAAGTCCGTCTAGGTAGCTACCACCATCTTATCTAAGTCTGTCGACATAATAACAATTCTTAAATTGTTGTGTTCCGGCATTCAGAGGTAAGATAGCTAATTTCTCAGTTTGTTGAGGGTTCCGGGATTTCCGGGTGAAGTGTGTTTCCACCTTCGGCCTTATCATAACTTGAAGAATCAGGTGAGATGAAGGCCAAGCACTACCTCCTCGTAATATTTTTTTAAAGTCCCGAGTTCTTAAAGACTTGAAATTTTCAGGGTAGCATCTCTTTGCAGTGTAGGAGGATAGAGGATATGAAAAAATGTATACGGCATAAGAATGAGTCTCTTCTTGCTTTAATCATCTTTCATAGATGTGCAAGAACAGTGGTGATAGTTGATTTGGTCGCGAATCACAACTACCTACGACCCACGTGGCGCCAACGCGGTCAACTAAACATTGTGGCAGAACTATGTAGCTGTAGGTACCTAGTACCTACGATAGAAAACCCACTAAACCGCTTTCGAACCGGATTATGGAGAATAGATTCATGTTTTGTCATGCAAAAATGAGATTCGTATTATTTTGATAGGTGCTAAAGAAAAATAAATAATGCACATTATACTTATAATATCCTACTAACAGCAAAAGCGATAATCAATGAAATAATAATGAATGAAATAAGGGAAGAAATACTTCCGAAAACCTTTATTCACCATCTGAGGCAATCAGTAAGTAAGTAACAAAATACAGGTATTAATTAGTATTACTTTAATGGTTTTTTTTTTATTGTGCGACGGGGAAGCTCTTGGCCTTCATCTCATCTGGTTACAAATTGAGATAACGTCGAAGGTGGAGACGCACTTCACCCGGAATACTCAACTAACTAAGAAAATGCTGGAAGAAAAAAAAATAGAATTGCGGTTATGGCGACAGAATTAGGTAAGATGGGGGGTAACCAGCCAGATGGACTTAAGCAAAGTCCTACCACCATGAGGATCGAACCCGGGACCTCTGGATCTGAAATAGGTGGGTTGAACCACTAGACCACAGAGGCGGTTTACCCTTTGCAGAGGTGTTTTGCTATGGATGAAGAAAATAAAAATAAACGAATGCTCTCAACATCCGCAATAGCGTAGCGTAAAGGCTTTTCCTTCAATTCCAATTGTTTAGAAACGATGCAAATTGATTTATAATTTCAACATCACTATAGAATTAGTAACGTTGATTTTAATAAAGTTTATGCATATACAAATTTGTTTTTATTGTTTTCCTATAATCCCATATTTACCGTAAGTAAACATGCATGAATCAAATATTTTATTTAAATGTACCATGACCAAGAGAATAGAGTAGTGAACCAATTTAAGAAGTGTATGACTGTACCTGACTGAATAAGATTCGGTCTAATGTCGAACGAAAAAAGTACTAAAAACTGATTTGAGTGATTATACCGAATCGGACGAAAAAATTTGGTCGAATCCCAAATAACCCAAGAATTATTTACTACAAATCATTAACAAAAAAAACAGTCTTATACTCGTATATCTCATAATCATATCAATTTATCTAAGTCTCTATCAAAGTATTTTGGCGAGGTAGGTACCTACTTATCGTTCCTAAAGAAGGATAGGATTAAAGTAGAAAGCGCGTAGATACGAGAGATATACATTGATTCAACCAGAAATGGGCGCGCGCGCACACAGAGGGTTCCGACCACATATCAAGGCAAAATAATCACGTTTCTTTTATTTGCTGTTTCTTTTTAGTACGACGGGAGGTGCTACGTAACAAGAACAAGCCTCAAAGTTCAATCGGTAATATTAGCTCTGCCTTCTGCGCTGTAGGTTGTGGAATCGATTCCCACCCGAGACAAACATTTGTGTGATTAATATTGATGGTTGTATCATAACATTTACAACAACAAAATAAGTAGGTATTTTATCCATAATCTAGTTCCCATATTACAAGTTTTGCTTAGTTTGGGACTAGATAGCGCTGTGTAAAATTTATGTCATGTAATATTATTATTATTTATTAAATATTGTTTATTATTACCTACACTAGCTAGTGAGCAAAATAACAGTAAGTAGGTAGGTAAGTAGAAACGAAGCATACATAAGAATAATAAGTAAAATATCCAATTGCGGATATTGACGTAACCAAGTTTTTGTGAGCTGCAATCAAGAGGTATTTAAGGTCGCCAACATAATAGGGATGCCTAGATTTGACAACGCTCAAGGACAAACCGTAGCAATAGATGATTATTTTCAATGATTATTTGAAAATTGCAAACGATTTCATGAAGGTGAGTAAACAGTTTATAACATTATAATTATATCCAAACCGGTGGTCTTGTTCGCCCACTGGTGTCATAACCAGAGGCCCCGGGTTTGATTCCCAGGGGGAGTACAATACTCTGCTCTGTTTGGTTGGTGTCAGGATTTTTAAGTCCGCCTGGCTACTACCATCCGAAGCCAATCGCTATTACAAAAAATCTAAATTGTTGTGTTCCGGCATTCAGAGGTGAGTTCGCCAGTTCCTCAGTCTGATGAGGACCGGGTGAAGTGTGCTTCAACCTCCGGCCTTATCATAACCTTAAAGTTGAAACCAGATGAGATTAGCCAAGCGCTTCCCGTCGTACAATAAAAATATTCAGAAAAAACAAATATACTTCGTAGTTAGTATGTTCTATATTTTGTGATAGACTCAAGCATCTGATTATGTGAAACATGACACAAAAAAAGTAAAAATAAATATTTTTATTCACGGGCCTATGCCCACAGAATCAGTAGCACTATAAGGGCCTGATATGAGATGATGGCTGGAGCCTGCCCGGGCATGGTGATTATAGCCAACTTTTTCTGACTGCGATGATGATGATGATGTTGTTGCTGAACCACCTATATAGTACCTACCTATAATACCTATATGTATATGGTCAGGAGAATAACAATTGATGATAACGATGATAAACGAACATTTTATACGGACTGCCGTGATGTTCCGTAGCCTTTGCTAGCTTTTGCTTCTGTCCTTTATCTAACAATAAACAGCAACACTGCATTTTTCATGTTCTATAATACCTATACCTTTTACATATACCCTTCATTATATTATAAAGTTTCTTATGTATTTACACTACACCTGTCACGCTGGTAACGCCTCTATGGCCATGAAATTACAGAACCGATTTCAATGAAGTTTTTCAAGGGTAGATTGTTAATTATTTGGCTTGACATAAAAATGAAAAATATTTTATTACTGTAAAACCAGATTAAACAGTTTAAATGGTAGTACAAAATTTACTTATTAGATAGGTAACTTATTTTATTTTACAGACCACGGAGAACAAATGGGTAATTATCTGTCACTAGCCTGTATCAAGGGAACTTTCATACGATTGGGTTCGGACGATTTTAAACCTAGGTCTATCGTAGTTAAACTAATGAACATTCAATAGATGAATAAATAAATATGTTATCAAATAAAATATGATAATATAAACGAGTAGGTAAATACCTATTATTTAATTGGGGTAATTTATAATTGCAATACCTACGTCAATTTATACTCAAATTAAGAAAACATAAATTGAATACTAATATTAGGTAATAAATTTTAAGATTTTTCTCTGTTTGGTCGTAATTTAATGTAATTAACCATTTCATTACCATTTGCTTTGCTTCGTTGATTGCTTTTTGTTTAATGTCGCAACATTTGACAACTTCATTATACACGTGAATTCTCATAGGGCTACCTATCCGTCGTGCAAATGAAGTGTTAACAACAGGAGTCGGTAATTTGAAAATTCGGCGGCTTGGCAATGACTCGTACTCAAGAGAGGAGATAACAGATTTGTGCATTGCAAGACACGTTTTAAGTATAAAGAGCCGGCGCACACTAAGTACACCAGCATCTTTATAAAGATATGTTGTGGAGTATCTGAAGGGCTTCCGAAGCATGACTTTCAGAACTAAGCGCTGCGCCCTCCCAGCCTGAATAACGGAAGTTTTAATGGCACTGCCCCAGCATGTTACGCAGTAAACGATTAAAGATTGACACAGTGCATAATAAACGGATGTAAGGGTATCAGTGCTAGCTATATACCTCAGATTCCTCATTACACCAATAACCTTTCTGATTCGGGCCGAGAGATACTGGATATGAGTTTTGAATGACATTTTCGTCAATATGAACTCGTATTTTTACGGGTAATTAGATCACATATACAGTTTGTACCAGTGCATGCACTGGTGTGGATCCTAATGTTCGCATCTTCCTCAGGAGCCGAGGCCAGTCTTATGGAAACTGGAGTACTGAGTTTTCTTAATGTTTAAGGAGATTTTGCTCTAGCCACAGTGAAACCAGCGCTGGGCCTTGTCGTTTTGTAAATGCATAATCATTTTTTCAACTTCTTCATAGCTGGTAGGTGTCAAGAAAAAATAATCGACCGGGGAATGTCCAACTCTAACTGCTTTAACCAGATCCATTTCGGTTACGTTCATTCTGGAAAGAATTTCTAAACGTCCGGCTAAACGTTGACCGATAGAAGAGAAATGGTTGTTTGCTACGTTAATGGACTGCTGCGTGTTTTGACAACCCTGAAGTGACAAAAGTTTAATGGGATCCTTTTTGTAGTTTGTTAGGTTGCAAATATTCTTAATAGTTCGCCAAAGTTTCTTTGGTTTTTTTATTATACGACGGGGAAGCGCTTGGCCTTTATCTCACCTGGTAACAAGTTGAGATAAGGCCGAAGGTGGAGGCGCACTTCACCCGGAATCCTCAACAAACTGAGGAACTGACTATCTTACCTCTGAATGCCGGAACACAACATTTTTTTTTAAGAATTGATATTATGGCGACAGAATTAAGTAAGATGGTGGTAGCTAGCCAGGCGGACTTAAACAAAATCCTACCACCAACCAAACCAAGCACAATATTGCACCCCCTGGGGATCGAACCCGGGACTTCTGGATCTGAAATCGGTGGGTTGAACCACTAGACCACAGAGGCGGTTAACTTTTTTTTTGGCGGATTATCTTTGCTTCCCTTTAATTCTCTATCATAGTCTGATTTGAGTTTAAACAATAGATTAAGAAAAAAGTTTTGATAACGTGAATATTTTATTTTAAAGATTAAGTTATTGGTATTATTTCTGGCTTGTAAATGTAGGCGATCGCGATTTTTCATACATTTTATCAAACCTGGCGTTATCCAAGGTTTTAAATAAAATTTGGATCTACTTATTTTTACCTTATTTGTATGTTTATTGACAGTATTCGATAAAATTTCCATAAAAGCTGCACTATTTACGTCAGTAATGTTTACTGATTACAGTAATGTTTGTTAACTTTAGACCAGTCGATACTTGATAATTCATTTTTTATAGCAATAAGGTCTCTCTTTATTACAAAATGATTGGGGCTTGTGTTTAATTTATCAAAATCTACACTATATTATCAAAGGTAGCTCTGTAAGAACAGACAAAGAAAAATAAACAATTTTGACAAATCATCCCATGGGATATGTTTAAAGCGGGATCGGCAGACTAACGAGCCCAATAACCGATGCTTTCCTTTTAGACTTTAGAGCAAATAGGGATATAAGCGCAAAAGCGGAGAGGACTGCTTAGTCTGATTGGTAAACGTAGTTATACATTTTAAGAAAAAATATTGAAATTAAATCCTACAGCAAACTTCTCCCCTATTTACCCTCCACTCCCTCTTTTTTTTTTCAAAAATTTTGTGTGGAAAGTCTTTCAAATAACGCTACAGCAAACTTCCCCCTTATCACCCTGATCAAAAATCGCAATCGACTTGAAAAAAAAAGGAACATGTGTGCCAATTTTCAATTTGACGATTGAACAAACTTATGTTCTAAGAGTTTTAACGAACACACCAATGTAATTATACAAAAAAATATTTACCTACCGTATTTCCATTATAGTTATAGGTGACCTACTTTTTTATGTTTAAAACGTTTATATAAAGCCGGTAGGTAGAAACTAAACCACGTTTTTTGTCCCTCGGTATTAATCCTTATCCAAATAAATCACTTCAAAGCTGGTTCAGTACCTGTAGATTACTTTTGAATTATTCAAATCGGTCATTCAATTTAAGAGATATCATGAATTAAAAAGTATTATCAAAAAAAAAATTGACTCATTTCTTTCTTTTTTTGTTGATTAATATTATGTTAGAGGTAAGTTACTTTAGTTTAAATTAACTAGAATAGCTTATTTGTAAGACACTTGTAAGACAACCAGTCAACAAACCGAAAAATAGAGAGGTTTTGACAGACGTTTATTTTTGACGGCTTTGACGGTTTGAGCCGTTCTGTGCCGTAACACAGTGAAAACTAGCACGGAGGGTAAGAGGTTTTTGTAATAAAACTACCTATTTAAACTAATAAATAGAAATACATTAATACTTTTAGTTTGGTTACAAAGTAAGATAACCATGTTATTCTGAAAAATAAAATTATCTTTATTCACTTGATACTGGATGGATTTAAATTATATAATAACTAGTACAGATATGATTTACTAGGATCATCGTAAAGCGGTAAAAACGTTTATATGTATCATTTTACTCGAAAGGATTTAGAACACGAGTAAATATTTTACGTAAACGATAATATACAGGTACCTCCACCATCAATCTATTGAAAATCTCCTCCGTTAGAATACCTTCACTGTGATGCAGTTTCATTTAATTTATTGATGGATTTACTTGAAAGTTGCTATAAATACCACGCAAAATAAATTATATGTTGTTAACATTTGTTTAACGTTTTATGATAACAATCGTTTATCTGGCTAAAAAAACAACCTACAAAGGAAACCAACCAAATATGAGCTCTCTGTATAAAGAGTTTACTACGCGCGAGGGGTCTGGACCTGGACCTGGTTCCTTGCATTCAATTACAAATAAGTACTAAAGGGTTGTCTTGAAATATATTTTATTAATTTGGGAAAAACTTTAGTTCAACATTTTTGCAGTATAGGTTACTTAAGCTTCCGTGACGAGATAAAACTTTTTTTTTTCTCATCTGAAATGAGTGAACCCTTGAACTGGGTATAACATTCGCCATAAACACAACAGCAGACGAATTGGCCGCGTTTAACCGGGGGCTTTGCTGCGACCAGTTATCACGTGAAGTTGATGGATAAAGGCGGCTCAGTATACGTAGGGTCCTGCCTGGATTTCGAAGCTTGCGTGGGCAAAACTGGAGCGAGCCTATCGAGAAAATGCTTTGTTAAGCAGTGGGCCCGAAATGATAGCGATAAACTTAGAAACTTGTCGCAAAAATAATTGAGCGGGGTCAGCTATTAATAAATAAAAAAGATACGCATGCATCAAAAACAAAATAAAAGAGGTTAATATTATTAAAATCAATACAGCGTTTTATGCATATACTTTATAAAAAAAAACCATAGGAACCATAAGAACCTGACCATATCAAACCAAAGAATGAAAGCACAATTACTCGTAGTACAAGTCAATCCGAAACATTTGACAAAGAAACGGGCGATTCCTTTAGCACTGCTACCCGTTATCTTGAACAGTTGACTGAGCCGATGACAAAATTTGATGTTTTCGCTTGGATTCATTTAAATTCTGTTCCCCAGTGGCAACAAGTAGAAGACTCAATTGAAATGAAACCCTCATGACATACCATGGATTGATTGCCTCTGATTTCTAATATACGTTAATTTAGAATTATATTTTGGGGCAAATCTAAACGGCGATGTTTAATTGTTTTGGTTTAGAATTCGCAGTTGTAGGTCTTGCGCACATTCATGAGATAAAAATCACAAAGCGCCATCTATCCCCAAACTACACCGTGAAGAATCGCTAGCTTCCCCGCCTACGCCATTACAGATTTTACACATTTTTTCGCCAATGCTCTGATTTATTGTGTCTACCGTCACGCAGTTACCAGTAGCCAGCAACAGAAATTTTGGGAAGCATAAAATTAAATTGATAAGTACTAGCTGATTCTGCCTAAATTAATACTTATACAAAACCTATCTAAACAGAAATAGATGATCACGACTCAATAGAAACAAATGGTCTCACACATGGTTTGTGATGGAAATAATCTATGCAATACCAACCTATCACAACCTAGAGACTTTTGATGGACTCTTTCTCCAAGGAGGGCAAGTCTTTTAAGAGACACTTTAATCCAACAACCAACTTTTTATTTATTTTGTCAAGGAAAAAATAGATTAGCCTGAAAGATAAAATCCCTAGTCTAAGCAGGGTGTTGACTTTTGAGTAAATACTTACAAATGTCGCTATTTTTACGATAGGGCTGAAGTAATCTGCCTTGTACACATCATGCACATCCGCTGATGATTTATGGACGGCAACTCCCAAGTCTACAAGCTTCAGCACAATCAAAAGGCAGGTTGCTATCAACTTGGTGATATTCAGCGGATTCCATGGAATATTCCTCTCTTTGCTGTTCAGTATGTAGTATGCATCAAGAAACACAGCCAACCAGAGGTATGCGCACGGAACCCACACAAGAACCGTTTTTTGGAAACACTCTGTAAACTCTGGATTGTTGGTCTCCCATGTCAATGTGGTATTCTGTAAAGGAGAATGGTAAAGACAGGATTATTTTATTTACACAAGTGAGATGGGGTTAACATTAATTTGACTTGTATGTGTACTGTATCCTACCATCCTGGATCACATTTTACTGTAGTTAAATTAATTTGGTAAGTCATCTTCTTTGCATTTTATAACATATCATCATTTACCTCCCACAAAATGATTCACATCAACAGGCTATAACTGTCCACTGCTGGACAGAGCCTCATCCTAAGCAGGAGGGTTTTGTCATAATCACCACGCTTGGCAGGAGGATTGGTAATCACAGAATGAAGCTGTAGCACTTCTTATGGCGAGATCCCTTAGTCGGCTTTTACAAACATCCATGGGCTGATGCTAGGCTAGGAGGTCAATTCTTAAACTGCAACCACCATGGCATACACTTGCTAAATATATTATAATAGCTATATGAATACTGATTCATTTTCTTCACTAGCACCATTAAAGCCTGAAAATGTTCTCTGCAGAACATGGGCCTCCCTCAAAGAAATTGCAATGGATATTAAGGAGTCAACTGAATAATAATGATAATGTTGCTGCATACTTATCAGGATAACTATTACTTTGATCTAAAGAATTGGAGCCCCTCTCACTCCTCCCATGGATGTCAATATAAAAGGCGACTTAGAGATTACATCAGGCAGTAGCAACTACATAATACAAATCCAAAGCAATCAATAACATGGAAATAAATATGCAAAGTTTTTTTTTTGTAGGACAGGGAGGTGCTTGGCCTTCATATCACCTGATTTTTCAAGTTATGATAAGGCAGAAGGTGGACGCACATTGAATTCTAGACCTACTGGTCTCAAGCCACTACAGTTGTTGGTCTTGTGAATCTTTTCAGTGATTTACACTAAAGATATCTGATAACAAAATTTAAACAACTCATCTCCTGAGAACTTCTTTGACCTTTACTTCTAGTTTAGTAGACCTTGGTCACCTAACAAACTGGTTATGACAGACATCTACCTACATATTTTTTAACAATAGCAGGTTTTAATATTTGTACTTTAATATATTTTATGCAGTATCAAATGAAGCCCAACCCAACACAACTTACCCAAAACTTGGAACCGCAAAATGCATCTAGTGATGAATTGTAATCATATGATTCATTAGACATTATTCTATTTGTATTTGTTACATTTACACTAATTTGCTTTTTTTAACCACTGAGAAAGAGATTTTATGAGCACGATTGGAGCACAATCTGATTGAGCTGCCGTAAAATAGAAATGTGAGATCAAACAGTCCGTAGGCTATGAATCTCCTGTGAGCTACAGGAGAAGGTAGGTAAGGTCAGATTTGTATCCAGAGAACAACACACACTACTTTAAGTACCGGCGGCGGCGGCACAGCACACCACGTCTACCACACTTCGCTCGCGGTCACACTGGTCAGGTCAAGTCACACTCACTCACACAGCACGCACCGCACACCACTGACTGACACTCACTGACACTACTGACAGCCTGACCTGACTGACAGCACAGCAGTATTCTATGGCACAGCACCACACACACCACAAAACACACCCTCTCTACTCTCCACTCGAACTCTGAAGTTTTTATGCTAGTCACAGATCAATTTACTATGTAAATTGATTGTAATTTGTAAATTGGCAAGATGCTGCGCCTCTCACCAGTGCCGGTGCGGTGCGGCCGTAGATCAATTTGGTTTTCACAGACTTTTGTGCACAAGGTCTGCCGGCAGTATTTCGCGCCACGCAAGTCTTAATGACATTATCCGTCGAGCTTTTACCAATGTTAATGTGCCAGCCGTTCTTGAACCGAATGGTCTGTTACGTGATGATGGTAAGCGGCCCGACTGTATGACTCTTGTCCCTTGGGAAATGGGTAGACCTTTGGTGTGGGACGCTACCTGCATCGACACCCTAGCGCCATCTCATCTGCCTGGGACATCAGTTAGGGCTGGTGCGGCGGCTGATTAGGCCGAGAATCACAAAAGGCGCAAATATAGTGGTCTCGACAGAGCTTACCTATTTGAGCCTTTTGGGGGTGGAGACCTTGGGTCCGTGGGGAGCCGGTGCCCTCCGGGTTTTCAAAAATATTGCGGGGCTTTTGATTGAGGCGACACGTGACCCAAGGGCTGGCTCTTATTTAGGCCAGCGAATTAGCATAGCTATTCAGCGTGGCAATGCAGCCAGCGTCTTGGGCACGCTTCCGTCTGGAACTGGTCTGGAACAGTTGAGTTACCTATAGGCCGTTTGTAACGGTCCTTAACGGTAATCTGACTGATTCTTTTGTACATAGTTAGTTTAATTGTACTTTTTATTGAATAAAGAGTTTTATTTACTATGTTCTGTACACAGCAACAGATTATTATGTTGGTCTACTCTATAGCCGGGTCTCCTGCTGCCTGATTTTCGCAAAATTGTTGAACAAGTGTTTAATGAACATGTTGGAGGAAAAAGAGTGAATAGGGAGGAATTTGAGGGGCCACCGAAGTCTCAGAACTAGTGTTCGGTCTTATGCTACTGATCTTAAGTTTAACCGTTTCTAATTTCTCCTGGTATTTTTCTAGTCTGCTTTGTACCCCAGGTGCATCTTCTCCAACAAAAATAATGTCATCGGTAAACAGCATACACCAGGGTGCCTCCTCCTATATGATAGTCTATATTACCCTTTGATTGTTTTGGATTGGAGATGTTTTCGCAATATAATTATTTACTTTATCGAGCACACCTCCATATGATCCCGTTAGTTTCGACTGGGTTACAATACAATAGCCAGTTTTTGTATTGATTTGAGATAGGAAAGCATAGAAATATGTGTGCAATGATTTGAAATGCTATTAGAGGCCAAAAAAAGTATTTAAGTATTTTATCCGTAATATAGTTCCCATATTACAAGCTATGCTTAGTTTGGGACTAGATAGCGCTGTGTGAAATTAATATCTTGTAACTATATTTATAAGAGTGAGAGGCGCATCGCAGAGCAGGCATGCACGGTGGATGACTTTTCTGTACTGTTTTCGCTCCTATGGTGCAGCATCGCAAGCACGCCTTGTGGAGCTACTGCTGCAGAGGTAGCAGCTACCGCTACCATAATAGATTATAGTGAGGATATTATTGCCCCTGCCCACTGAACAAGCACCTTTGATTCACCATTAGAGCCATAAACAGCCATGCAGAGGATGACTAAAAGAAGAGGAATCGGCACAACGCAACGAAAGCCTCAATAATAGAGGTCGCTCAAAAAAATAGTTGAATAAATGAACCAGTTCAGAATTTTGTATTATCATTTTGCTTTAATGTGATCATTCACGATCGAATGTAGGGTCATATCATATTCAAGAACGCGTTCCAAAAAACACTGCCAACGCGCTTTCAAGACCCTATATTAAATCGTCTTATCCACAAAAAAGTGTTATTGCTCATGATCACTACTGCTTGCACGCGTCAGTTGCAAATTCATGCAAATTAATGAGATTGTTATTTATCAGATTTACACAAATAAGTGATGCTGGGAGAGGGAGAACTGACATGACAAGGATCATGGTTCAAGGTTTTGACAGAACATGAAACCAAATGGAAGGAGTGAGATAACAGTATTCGCCATAAATATTCTGCCCTGTTTCATACATGGTTCGTATGAAGTTGCGACAAATCCTTCCAGATTCAGTTCATAGATATTAAAGTTCTGTGTTCAGTTCAATCCATGTTCAGTCAGAGATTTCGGTTTCGTAGTAAAGTGAAGTAAATGTAACAGTCTATAGTCTATGGTCAGAAATAACAATAAGTGTAAAATAGCAATACCAAATCAATATAATTTTTCTGATTGATATGTAATTCAGAAAGAAATAGAACCAAACAATATTATTAGAAATCAAGCTGGAAAACCTATAAAAATGGATAAATTATTTTCTGTCGGTAGTTTGTCACACTTTGAGCGAGTAAGTGATACATAGTTTACAAATAAAAATGTTTCGTTCATTCCTAACGCAATACAAATAATACGACGTTTTTTCTTTTTCAGATTCTAGACGATATTATTAATAATTTATCCATAAGACGCTGAGAAAAAATAGAAGAACGTATTTAGGCTTTGGGCAGACTGAAATTAATGCAATTGAAGATGATCTGAGAAAAATAATTTCAAGCAGCAATTTCAATATGGAACAGATTGAAGAAACAATGTCTGCTAAAAACTGGGATACTGGAAGGATTAAATATTTTATAGATATGCTCTCTAAAGAAAAAACAGATCTCATGTATGCATTTATCAATCATCACAACAGTAAATATGGTGAAACAATCACAGATTCAGACTGGATAGTAAAACTTGTTTTTGGTACTAGTGAACTGAACACCATAAAGCATCCTTTACTGCAACTTATTATGTTTACAATTGATAGCAATGGGGAGCAGAAACAAAAAATGTTTGAACTGGACAAATACATGTTAGTAAAGACTATTGCCACATTAGAAAATGTGATATCAGAACTAAAATAACTCCCCATATGAACAATGATGTAGGTATCAGCCTATAGAAATCATTATCAAGAAACTTAGCTTTTAATTTAGACATTTATTCAATAAAAAGTACAATTAAACAAGCTATGTACAAAGGAATCAGTCAGATTACCTAAGGACCGTTACAAACGGCCTATAGGTAACTCAACTGATCCAGACCAGTTCCAGACGGAAGCGTGCCCAAGACGCTGGCTGCATTGCCACGCTGAATAGCTATGCTAATTCACTGGCCTAAATAAGAGCCAGCCTTGGGTCACGTGTCGCCTCAATCAAAAACCCCGCAATATTTTTATAAACCCGGAGGGCACCGGCTCCCCACGGACCCAAGGTCTCCACCCCCAAAAGGCTCAAATAGGTAAGCTCTGTCGAGACCACTATATTTGCGCCTTTTGTGATCCTCGGCCGAATCAGCCGCCGCACCAGCCCTAACTGATGTCCCAGGCAGATGAGATGGCGCTAGGGTGTCGACGCAGGTAGCGTCCCACACCAAAGGTCTACCCATTTCCCAAGGGACAAGAGTCATACCGTCGGGCCGCTTACCATCATCACGTAACATACCATTCGGTTCAAGAACGGCTGGCACATTAACACTGGTAAAAGCTCGACGGATAATGTCATTAAGACTTGCGTGGCGCGAAATCCTGCCGGCAGACCTTGTGCACGAAAGTTGAAAACCAAATTGATCTACGGCCGCACCGCACCGGCACTGGTGAGAGGCGCAGCATCTTGCACCCAACCAAAGACAAGTGGCAATACGGAAAGTTACAGGATCCATAAGCTTTTAATGATATTATATTGTTATTATTTTGTCTATACCTACCCAAAGAATTTTAAGCATCAACAAAATGTTCTTTGTTCTTTTCTACTTATGTGTTGTTGTGGGTCACAGAAAACTTCTACTGAGAACTCATGTTATTGTTTTATTTTATACTTAATTACTAACTTTGGTTGTTTAACTACTTTACCTTATGATTAACAAAAGAGCTACCAACCCGTGGTCTAGCCACTATGTCCATCTGGTTGTACCACAAGTAAGTAAACCTTATCCATGTTCCTACTGATTTTACCTGGAGAAAGCAAGTTTACCTGTGGTCCAACTGGTTGGACCATGGGTAAGAAAATTGAATGGTTCCTATCATTCCGACTTCTTAAAAAGTATATTCGTGCCACATCAAGTCATTTAACGCAGAACACTGTCGTCTGATTACCGGCACACCGAACAACTTTTTTTTTTAAGAAAAATTTTATGACTTAATTTAATTTACTATTATTTTAATTTATATTGTCTTAGTTTTATGTGCTCAAAACTACAAGGTGTAACAGAATATGTGTACTAAGCAGTGGGGGACTTTTCGGACCAGGAAAAGTATTTGTTGTGGTGGGGAGATAATAGTGAATTCCCATTTTCAGTTTCCCATACAAATCTTTTCATTTTCTCAATGACAATAAATAGTGACGACCCTATTCCTTTACCGCACTATGCATGTAGGTAGGTAGGTATCAGTTGGTGCAATTTTCTGTGTCAAATAATATTAAGGACAGATGAACCAATTTTAGTGAGAACTTGGAGTTATCTCGTGAAAGTAGGTTATTAGATAGAACATACACGTGCATTACTCCAGCAGGAAAGTATATTCTAGAACGAATTGAGTCCAACACATACATAGAGCGATATATGCTTTATTAGTGCGCCAAGTATGAAATTAGTGCATATTACCGTTTTGGAATAAAACGCGAAAAACGTTTAATATTCTAAGCGAATGACCGTAGCCATAAGTGACATACTTATATAGCTTACATTTGTGCATAAAAGTGCGCGAAAAATTGAATTTGTGGGCCTTAAGGTTTTTGAGATATTTCATTTCCTGCTGGGGGAACGGTTTGCAGAATCGTGTTTCTCGGAAACCATTAGATGTGCACCCGTAAGATATACATACATGAGTAGCTCTTCATTTGTGCGTATTTGTGACATATTAATATTATCAAAAATTTATACCGTTTTTAAGTAATCTAGGTTTTTATTTAAACCCTAAATAGTGTCTAGCTCTTAAATGGGCAAACATACAAGTTCATTGTAAACGGTATTTGGTTCTTGTTGTTATTCTATGCAACCATATAAAACTTCAGGAATGCACATTCAAGCGTTTTTGAATAATATAGCTTAGATCAAAACTTTTAATGTCATAAGTTTGACGTCAAAATGCAAGAAACCTTTTTAACAAACGATTGTGAGTTTATACCTTAGAATTATATAATGTTAATTAGAGCGGTTATTGAAAATTATATCCTGAAAATTTCAGCTTTACACGGTAGATATGAACGAATTACTGAAACAACGCCTGCATATAGGTTATCCGACCAAATTCGAATGACAGCAAAAAAGCGACGAATTCATACATACAATATTGACGACCTTATTTTTATTTCAATAGAATAATAAACAAAACACTTTTCGATATAATGATACTTATTTCTGGATTGATTATAACAGTGCATTGAAGTGGAAAAGTATCCCCCCTAGTAGCAATAGATGAAAAAAAAAAACAATTCTTCCCTACCAGTAGGGATATATTGAACTGCCGCTTTTTTCGTCCATTTACAGGTTTAATACCTTATCTAAGCGCACGACGTATGAAAAAAATAATTTCCGGTTTCTGTCTAAGGGGAAATTAAACCATTCTACAAAAAATTACAAGCCCGAGCGTCTTGCCTTTCTCCTTGTGTGCTGGTCGCGATTCCCCGAACAGGCGGTAATGAAGTCTTAAAATGATCCTAATAAAAAAAAATACTTTTGTCTCGATTTTATTTAATTCTTTTTAGTTGCTTGCGACATATCATATATGGCACGGCCAAATACTTACATTACATACCGGTCGAAATCATAATCCTCCTACTTGGATTGCCGTAGTCGTGTAAAAAATGGGTAAAGTAAACAAAGGTTTCTAAGTTTGAAAATTTATTGATAAGAGACATTCACACATCAACATTAGATATCATTATTGGAGTTCCCAAGATAATTACAAACATTATGATATCTTAATTGTTGTATCAATCACAATACAAAAACTTC
Organism: Venusia cambrica; assembly: GCA_951394065.1. Classification (NCBI taxonomy): domain Eukaryota; kingdom Metazoa; phylum Arthropoda; class Insecta; order Lepidoptera; family Geometridae; genus Venusia; species Venusia cambrica. The sequence continues at coordinate 2,201,280 of OX596044.1, read as the reverse complement.
ACAAATATACATTGTCTTTTGAAATGGAACTATTATTTATAATCAATTCATAATGCAATGGATGAAACTTAGATAATAATAATTCATGCAATTAAATGTATTGTATGTTTCTTTGATTTCTTACTACGTTTTATGTAACGGAGTGATGTTTGGAATGGAAACAATGCAGTTATCCCTTTCCAACTACCAAAGCTAACTTATCGAACCTTTACTAAATTATCGTATGATATAATTTCGAATACATGTATTTCTTTCAGATTGTAGGTATTTTTTTTATAAAAACATTAGAATTTAATAATTTTACAATAACTTTATTCTAAAAGTAAATGTAAGCGAGATCAATGTCGTGCGTTATTCGAGAAAAGTTTAGTCGATAGAAGCTTGTTGAGCAAACATTTTTGAACATTTCACAAAGAAATGCGATTTAGAAAACTACATTGTTAGTTTTAGTAAACATTATCCTAATCCTCTTTTTGTAGGTTCGAGTTATCACTTGATATGGAATGTCTCACTCATTGTAGGCTATTTTATACTCGAAGCAATTCTCCCGACCATGCAAATTGTTACATTAAATTTCATAAAAATTTACAAAATTACAAAAAGTTTTTGAAACCATACCGTGGACAAATAATGATACATCGTCGAAAACGATTAATAACATTGATTGTATAATAATATCAAATCTTACACAAGTCTAGGAATATTGTATTCTATAAATAAGGTCGAAAAAATTACACTAATCGACAGCAGGTAGCTAGATGTATCATGCTGTCGAGACTACTCCACTACATATCTCTATTTATGTAGATTCTAAGATAATATTATCTAAAATTACATCGTTATATGCCTGTAAATGGATAAAAAGTGTATAGAATAATCACAAATTGGCCGCAGAATACATTTATCAGAATCTACTCTACAGTAAAAAACGGTATTTTAATTTTGATGAACAATACACACAATTCATGTATTTCGTGGCAGCAATGCTGTTTTAAAGGAATTTAATACTATTTTACTCATTATACAACACAACCAAGGTTGATACTATTAAAACATGGAAGGTAACATCAACCGTACCAATACAAAACAATTACATGCGATCTTCATTCGGTAAGTTTGCTTGATCTTCTATTTATTGCAATATTATAACATCCAATAGTACTGTACAGTTGATGATATCCCGCAAATAGTATCAACATAGTTACGAGTAAATTTCGAGACAACACAACATTGCATTAAAGAGAGCAGTAAACTAAATTTATACAACTTAATATAATTAGAATATAATGTGTCACAGTTAAACACTAATGATTATAATAAAATAAGAAATTCATATTCTTAACTCACACTTAAATTTACAAAGCTTCCAACTTTAATTTCGATACTATGGATTCTGGAATATGAAAAATGAAAATCATATATACATAACAGCATTTGCAAATAGTATCATGACATCGCGTTGGAAAATAAATCTCCGTGGTTTGTATTCAATGAGAGAAGTGTTTTATTGGGTGGCAAATAACATAATAATCAATCTGACTGTTAAAAATACCATGATTTGCGTGATTTCAAGATACGCACGATCGAATCCTCGAGGTTCCTTTTATTTAGCTACAAAACAATGGATATTGAAACTTAACGGCACAGATTGAGCCAGACTATTACTAACATGAGAAAACGTAAGGTGACTATATTCAAACGCTAAATATATTATTTATATTAAACAACGAAATAAAGTTGCCGACAGAATATTAAAGAAACGTAGCGCGTCAAGAATGTTATCTGACCGCGATGCATTATCATGGAATGGTATAATAATAATACCTTAAGAATATACAATACAGACAAGAGAAGCAGCAAACACAAATTAAAGGAAATATCACCGATAAAAATGGCTGTAAGATACCTACGTAATTTAGGAGAGTGAAGTGAAGCGAGCGGCACGCAACACAAAACTTATACCCCTGTAATAATGGCACCAACTAATCGCACCGTATACTGCCTATATAACTTTGTTATTGTAATAATAATTATAAAAATCGATACTTTTCGAATAAAACGTATAAAAATCTTATTTCAAATGAAGCAAAGCACGCTAAAACTTATGATACCATCGTGACGTCACTCCGCAGTGCGGAAGTGGCTCCACGTCGCTGGGCACGGATACGTCGGTCGAACTCGGTTCCACGTTCAGCTCGTTGCGGTACGTAATAAATAAAAGGCGTTATCTGTGGACACGGTCCGGTGTCGGGGGTCGCGGGGGTGCGCGGGGGGCGCGGGGGAGCTGCGGGTGCGTTAGTTGGCCAGCGCCACCGAGCTCGTCTCCAACTGCAACTGCAAACGTACACAACATTATACACACCTTTTTATTTTGACTGTACGACGGGATGTGTGTTTTAGAGTTATGGTTTGAAGCGTTACCCTGCCGTTACACAGTTGACACTAGCATGGAGGGTATTGGAGGGAGATTGTTATCCATAGCTTTACATAATTTATGTATTCATCTTTATATGCATATATTTATCATTATTGTATTTATTTATATGTGTATGTATAAAATATGTAAAGATATATTTTTATGTATTTAGTATTAAATATATTTGTGTAGGTATACTTTTGATATCTGTATGTATATTTAATTTGTCTATTAAAATTTTATTTTAATTCAACTACACTTCATAGCCCGAGGTTCTTGCCTTTCTCCTTGTGTGCTGGTCGCGATTCCGAACAGGCGGTAGATTTGACGTTTCAAAGTGATCCTAAAAAATCTTACTGAATAAACATATTTGACTTTGACTTTGACTTTCAGTGTTGCAACTCTCACTCTCTCAAAGGTTTGCTGCTAGAAAACTCTTTAAGGGTTAAGCTCGCCTCTGTACATATGTTTTCTTATGACATGTTGTAATCATATTTATGTGTACAATAAAGAATTACAGAATTACAGAGGGTAAGGTTTTGAAACGTGACTATAGTATATGTGGCTGCTACTGCCATTAATAAATTTATTTATTTATTGAAAGATATACAAACATGTTTAGGTATTTCTTTGTATTAATTATATTTCGTTTAGTTTAGTTGCAAATTAAAATTAACCATGTAGCTTTGGAAATCAATTATCTTTATCTACTTTCGAACCACATGTCTTCATAGGCATTAGCTAGTTTTGGAACTTCTTATTTTTCCAGTGCGCACCTCTGCATAGGCTATAAACATAACCTAACCAAAGTCTCACAATCTGTTGCCAGTGAGGCTTTTCGCTTGGGTTATACTTATTATAATCAAACAATCAAGTTTACAAAAGCATGAAGCTTTGAAGCAATTCGGTTAAACCCGAGCAGAATAAGACCGAGATTATTACCGTTTCAGTATTGATTTCAGGTATATCGGGAACTTCGGGGATCAAGTCCGCTAGCTTATCGGACACCGACACAGGCTCCTGAAATTACAAACAAACTGTTAAGAAATACTACATTTTACAATACCATTACAAACATTCCAAAAAAACTATCTAACAAAATATGCTAACATACATTTATAAAATAAAATGAAAATCTTTTAACACGACCGTCAAGTTACATACATGAAATAATGATAATATGAATGAAAACAAAGTGTGCAATGTACTGTTAGCACTGAAGCCGATATCGAACATGCTGGGTGAGTTACAATGTGAACACAAATGTACAGTTTATAATAAGTGAAGCTCCGAGGAAGGGGGACGGGAGCAGAGGGTAGGGGAGGGGAGGGGGGCGATGCGTCGAGCGGTCCTTTGATTGGCGTCCTCACATGCTGGCGGATACACAAACTACATACGACAATGAACGGGCTCTCAAAACGGTCCACAAGTTACGGATCTAATCCACTACAAGGGCAAGACTGTCCGGTAGTTATTCACCTGTGGGTCCTCCACTCCGTTGGCGACGAGCAAGGCTTTGGCCTTGTTCTTCGCGTTCTCGGCGGTCACGTGGGACTCGTCCGGGCCGGGCTGGTCGACGCCGTTCCTCAGCTCCGAGGGGGCGCTCGCCTCCGCGGGGGGCGCGGGGGGGAGGTGCTCCGCGTCCTCGACACCGTTGTGCGCGACCGCCGCGACGTCGTCCTGCGGCGGCGGCGGCGGCGGCAGCTCCTCGGTCTCCGAGCACGGCGGCTCGGGCTCCGGGATCACTTCTATCTCCGGTTCGGACACGGGAGAGTCGACGGGTATCCTTTCGGATATCACCTCGGTTGTGTCGTTCGATTCTTCGGGCTGGTCGGGTGTCGCCTCCGCGTGGATCGACTCGCTGGGTTCGTCCGCGGGGGTGTCTACGGGTGCCGGCGCTTCGGGGGCTTCAGCGAGCGGTTCGGGCGCGTGTTCCGGGTCGAGCGGCGCGACGTCGCCGGATTCCTTGAAGGTAGAGGGAAGCTCAGCGGCGTCAGACTCGGTGTCGGGGAGCGGAGGGAGCGGTGCGGGGCGGGGAGCGGGCTCGGGCGCCATCGTGGTGACCGCGAACGACGCTACCGACGAGGGGGGAGGGTTCGCGGGGAGCGGCGGGGGCGTGGATTCTAGCAAAGGCATCTGTTGAACACAAACCTCTTTGGCGGGGATTTCGGGAGCCGGGGCGATCTCTACCGTTTCGGCGGCGGGCGACTCGGGTTTGGACTCATCGATTTTGTCTTCGGGCGTCTCCGCGACGTGTTCCTCTAGGGATAGTCCGTTGACGGGTAGGTGTTCGGGCTCGGGGTCGGCGGGGGCGAGAAGTGCCGCGGCCGAGGCGGGGGTGGGGGCGGGCGTCTCCTCGACGGGCGCGGCGGGCTGCTCGGGCTCCTCGGGCGCCGTGCCGTTGGTGAGCGGCTCGGTGTCGGGGGTGGACGGCGTCAGTGCCGCGGCCGGCGAGACGCTCTCCACCTCCACTGCTGCTGCTACTGCTACTGCTACTGCTGCTTCCACTACAGGCTCGGCTGCCGCTGCAGCTTCGACCGTCTACAAAAAAAAAAAACATTTCTTATTTATATTATGATAGCTGACAGTAGATTAGTTGCTTTGTTGTATTTAGTTGCGACCTCTGAGGTCTACCCCGGGCAATGAATACGGCTAAATGATCTCAAAACAGGTAGTAGGACCTTAAGGTCCACACCTGCCGAAGTCAGGCGCCAACCGGTATCCCGTGTCCCACCAGAGCGCGAGAAGCCCGTGCCTTCTGGGAAAGCATGCTCCATCGTTGACCTCATTCTTGCTCTGGCAAAGTCAAGAACCCCACCATTTAATTATATTAGCTGCATCACGAAATATAATCACAATGACAAAGGTATACCTGATGGTCGGCCATGGTGTGAATTTAAAACGATGTGCTTCACAAGAGTTTCCGACAGCGACTGAAGGGCGACAGACGGGTACAATTTAATTTATAGCAAAGCTCGCAACGCAAGATCGACGCTGATTTTTAGTACGAGTGGTTATCCTTCAATGATCATGATCTAAGGATTGTGTTTCAATACCGATAGGGCTGCCCTTAAACATCTACACCCAATATGGTATGAAATAGCACGTGATATATTTGGTTTGGCAATATGATATCCGTTTGTGATCCCAATGATTCAACTGCGTGTAACATCTATCTTTTTTTTATTCTTCTATACGTGCGTTTGACACCTGTACTCCTAACCGCTGGACCAATTTTGAAAAGATTCTTGAAGAAAACTTCATTAAGCGCGTTGGGCATTTTTTGAGATTGAACTCGCGACACCTTACCGACACCACTTTTGACTTTGTCACGTTATCTTTACTATCCTAAGAGGTACGGGTAAGGACCGTTCGAAGACTGCCTCAACCTAAAGAAAACAAACTTCAAGTTTTCACTTCTGTCGGCGCTCGCGGAGTGCCACTGTTTTTTCGTGTGTTTTAAGTTTTAACCACCAGGACATACATTTGTCTGATGAATATAGATGTTTGTTCTGTGTTTGGGTGTTGTATTGTGATATGTATGTATTTACAAAAAAAAAGTATATAAGTATTCTATCCGTAATCTAGTTCCCATATTACAAGCAATGCTTAGTTTGGGGCTTAATGGCGCTGTGTGAAATTAATGTCCTGTAATATTTATTTATTTATTTATTCACAATTGGACCCGGTAGGTGGAGCTGCGCGTTGCTGGGGGGTGTTCCACTATACTTTAGGATGTTCCAATAGTTTGAAATAAAAGTCAACATGAAAATAGAGCTTGAATAGAAGATCTCAGAACAAGTTTTGGTTTATCAAGGGCCTGTTCGGTTGCCTGTTAAAAAGTAATACTATAAAATAAATATAAAACAAATAGCATTCAACTAAGTCATAAACTTTTTATTATTTGATATTTTTATCGTACGACGGGAAGCGTTTGGCCTTCATCGCGCCTGGTTCAAGTTAGCATATAGGCTGAAGGTGGAAACGCACTTCACCTGGAATCATCAACTACCTGAGTCTGACATTCAAGATATAACTGTAATATTAATTCGGTGCATAGATTCGAGCCAGGGTTGTGGCATACAATAAAACGACACCAGAGCACAAGGCCATCTTTGTTTACTGATGTAGAAAGATACGCGTGGAGTTGTGCACACAGACATATCCGATTAGTACATTTGACGATAGCCACAATCCACGACCTGACGTTATTCAAATTATTACGTATTCTAATGTAATCATAGGTACCTAATACATATAACTACATGGTTATTATTAGGTACAATTTTTTTTATCGCATCAGTATTTTTTTAATTCTTTAACATTTTTTTAGGATCATTCATTCGGAATCGCGATCAGCACACAGAGAACGACAAGAACCTCGGTCTAGTAAATTTTTTGATGATCCTTTTAATATTTAGGTATACAGAGTTTATAATAATTTAAATAACATTACAAGTAGGTACACCATAAACATAGATACTACCATAAAACATTTATTATTAACCTAACTACCTAATGGGAGCATGGATTGAGTGTCAGAATTGGGCGAAGCCTAGGGCCTAGGTCGGAGGTCATAACAAGCGTCTGGAATTGATAGAACCCGGGGGGACTGTGGTAGTATGGTGGAGGAGCATTCCATTTGATGCTCAATGAATTCCTAAAATTTTGCAAACTGAGAAATAGCCACAGGTGTGGAACATTGGGGTCTTTTTTATTTTATTTTTTTATTGTACGACGGGTAAGCACTTGGCCTTCATCTCACCTGGTTATGATAAGGCCGAAGGTGGAGGCGCACTTCACTCGGAATCCTCAACAAACTGAGGAACTGACTATCTTACCTCTAAATACACACCGATTTCAGATCCAGAGGTCCCGGGTTCGATCCCGGTGGGGTGTACAATATATTGTGCTTGGATTGGTCGGTGGTAGGACTTTGTTTAAGTCCGCCTGGCTAGCTACCACCATCTTAGCCAATTCTGTCGCCATAATAACAATTCTAAAATTGTTGTGCTTCGGCAATTAGAGGTAAGATAGCCAGTTCCTCAGTTTGTTGAGGATTCCGGGTAGTATTGAATGGTTTCTGCAAGTGTCCATTTCAGACGATTTTTTTATTTATCTGTTATTATAGTATGTACGAATCAATGTGGGGTCAGCAAGTTTATCTCATAACCATAACATGAGTAATACTGGTAGGTAAGTCGTTATCGAGTTAAATATAGAACTTAGCTGATTGAGCCTCAACTGCGTATATACCTATAGAATACAACTGCTATCGATTTGGCTACTACAAGTCTCTTTCGCGGGCGAATGAGATTTCTTTTGTTACAGATTTACGTACTAAGTAATATGTACAGTCGCCTGCATAATATGTATGTACTTCATAATGAATGGGCTTGCAACCTGTCACGTATTGAGTACCAGCTACTTGCAAACCGTGGGCATGTGCCGAACGTAAGTTTGCACGTGTCTCTGACTACCCGCTCGTAGGTTATCCTCATAAGAAAAAGGAAAAAGTCGTGAATCTGTTGCTTTTACTCAGGTACTTCATAATTTTGATGACATCTACTTAAGAGGCAACTGCTTTAAATCTTCTACTTACACATCACAAACATAGTGTGACAGCTAAAATAGAGCGGGCTTCTATTTTTTTTTCAATTATTATGTACATTCATATTATTTATTGCGATATATGTGGTCTTAAAATAATTATAATATGGTGTCACCATTTGCAGCATTACAAGCATGCAATAATACAAAATGTATTATATTTTTAATTTCAATGACATTTTTGTTTTACGTTTACTTGTATCTAATATTATTTATAATTAATAAATTTTGTAGATAGGCAAATGTTACAATATTATAATCTATTGTAATTTGTAACATAATATGCACTCTCGTTACTTACAATAGAACACAGTTTCAAAAATAATGCGTCAGAGGTAGGTTTCAACGCCACCACTTTGTTTGTTGTTCAATATCCGCTGTATACAGGTCTAATGGAATATATGAATGATTGCTGGTGTTTAAAACAGCATAACGCCGGTGAGTCGAAGCGGGGAAATCACAAAATCGTCCTCCGGAACGAACGCAACATGAACAATGGCGTATGGCATGGCGTCCACTGGAGCCGCAGCCCCGCAGCCCCCGCAGCCCCCGCAGCCCCGACCACGGGAAGCTAACGGTAACGGTCCGCTAGTGAAACAGGATTGAGCGCACGATTATCGATGTGTCAGCAAAGGTCGGAGCATCATCATTATTGTTTAGGCAACACATTGTTCTTTGCGTGCTAAAACAATCTACAAGCCACAAGGTACAACATGACCATTAATAAAAAGGTTTTTTTTTATTTGGTACTGTGAGTACCAAAGGCGACTTTTTTGAGCCTTTTGGGGTAGAGACCTTGAGTCCGTAGGGACATTATTAGAAACCCGGTGACAAGTGACCCCAAGTGCTGGTTTTCGGTCAGCTAATTAGCATTGCTATTCAACGTGACAATGCAGCTAGTGCCTTGGGCACGCGTCTGGTCTAAAACAGTCGAGTTACCTATAGACCGTTTGTAACGGTCCTTAGTAACCCGACCGCTTCCCTTGTACATAGGTAATTTAATTGTACATATTATTTCGTTTTTTTAAATAAAAAATGTATTTCTAAAATTATTTTATTCGTACCTATGGCGAAGATTCATTTTATCAGGTGTCCAGTTACGATAAAGTCGAAGGTGTAAGCGCACTTCATCCGGAATTCTTAACAGACCGAGGACGAAATAACATTTTGTAGCTAACCAACCAAAGGCTGTTTGTACGAGATGAAGGTCAAACGATACTCTAAGTAAACTGCAGCAGCAGGTAAAATCAAAAGTTTATGGTTTTACCGAGCTTTGCAAGAGATGCAGGTCAAACGATGCTCTAACTAAACGAACGCTACCACAACGTCTTATAGCGTTCTCGTTTTGATATTACATTACTTTTGTCTCGTTTTTTCTACACTGGATAGATAGTGACAAAAGTAAAAGTAATATCAAAACTGGAATGCTCTAAGAGGTCGTGGCACCCCCGGGATCGCTCGTGTGTTTGACCGAGGGATCGCGGATGGGCGCAATTTGCATCGGCAATAAATATGAGGAGATAGCATCGCGGGCACTGAGCGGCCACTCGCCGAGTGGCCGCGCTATGTGACGCGGACTCATCACCTAGCCGTAGCCGTAGCCGTAGCCGCTATCAGCGGTTGAATGCCCTGTCTTGGCACCGATTACCAAGTTTATCAAGTTACAATACCGACACAATAGCGGTGCTGTATCTAAAATATTTAAGTCAATCACAGTTCACAAACACAGCGTTATCTCAGTTAAGCCTATTTGTAATTGATAAAAATGAGTACCTATTTTGTATATTAATAAACCAGACACGCAAATCGACGGAACCACATTTCAAGGCATAATATCACGTTGGTTGAATGTGGGCCGCCCATTCGTTAAAAAAATATATTTGTGGTTATAGCAGCTATAGAAATACACCCTCTGTGAGAATTTCAACAGTCCACCTATTACGGTTCGTGAGAGTAATAGGGTCCATTGGTCACGGAATCCTTAAAAGATATAGATCACGTGATACCTGGATAAAAAGTAGCCTATGTATAACTATATCCATGCCGAATGCATTTAAGATTTGTTCGTCTGTTTAGTTACGAAAAGGTAAAACAAACAGATGGCGACATTTTTTTTGTAAATACATACTTATCATACAATACAACACCCAAACACAGAACAAACATCTTGCATACAAATGTTTGTCGAATCGAACCCACAACCAACAGCGCAAGGCAGAGCTACTACCAACTGAGCTGCGAAGCTTATCAAGCTTGTAACTAAAATACCTACTTACGATACCTTACAAAATATACACTTTATTTAAAGTAACTCGTTTTTTTCCCCTCATCAAGTTACAAGTTAAGATATACGAGTACCTTTGAAGTACTGACCAAAGTAAATTTTAAAATTGATACATAGAATCCACTTTCTGCAGATCTACCCCCAAATGAGTAAAACGGTAAGGCTTGCTCAAACATTTACGTCACCGTTTATTGTCAAAGGGTTTACTCTCGGTCGTCAATTGATAAGGACATGGCTATTATCAGAGCAAGTGGCTGACAATCGCTTGTAATACCAAGTAACACGCACCGAAGGTGTGGTGATACCTCCCGCGGGCGGAGTGCGCTATTCATAATGGTGGCGGCCAAGAATGCCGTGCGAACACGATATTTGACACAATACACTGCCAATGGAGGAAACCGATCCTTCCTTGTTGTATCAATGCTCCATTACGTGGACGTATTATGAAAATATGTGCGCGCCAAGCTTCTGCTACAACTGACACGAGACCCCACCAATGTTCTACGGTTTCTCCTCTTTCCCCCATACCAGTAAAACAACATAATAAGTTAACTATTTCAAAGGCCTCATAATTCAAAACCGTAGTTATAAATACATAAATATTACAAGACATTAATTTTACACAGCGCCATCTAACCCCAAACTAAGCATAGCTTGTAATATGGGAACTAGATTGCGGATAAAATACTTATAGTAAATACATACGTGCTATATGATACAACACCCGAACACAGAACAAACATTTATATTCATCACGCATAAGTTCGTCCTGGGTGGGAATCGAACCCAGACCTTACAGCGCAGAAGGCAGATTTACTACCAACTGAGCTATGAGGCTCGTTATAGATGTTTTGTGTTTTTATACTACTAGGAGACGGGACAAGCAAGTAGCGCACCTGGTGTTAAGTGTACTCTTGCCTATGACAAAGCCTTACTGCATAGGTCACATCTACAAAGAACATAGCCTACACGGCACTGCATTGCGCCCGTCAACTTGAGGCAACAACAGGTGTTAAGCCTCACGTACTTGTAATTTCACCGGCAACCATACCCTTCAAACCGAAACACAGCAATGCTGCTTGGCGGCTGAAATAAGTGTGGTGGTAGTAATTCTCCGGACGAGCCCTTTCACTAGGGATGTTTGTGTCTATCTTTGTAATTTTATGTTAGGTAGGTACATTTCTTGGTAATTTTGTGTTTGTATGTTATCTTTTTAGTTCCTGTGTATGTGTACATGAATTGTCGTGGCAGTATAAGAATCGACTTCCTTGTGTTATCTACACCTTTACTGCGATCACCAACCCGCCTGCCAAGCGTGGTGTTTATGGGAAAACCCTCCAACTTGGTGGACACTAGTGGGCTGTTGATATGTGTGTGTGTGTGTGTGAATGTTTGGGGTAGATGTGATCTACCTGTTATTGGTTGGTTATTGGTTTTACCCGTGCAACTAAAATCGCTGACTTTTTCTTACGGCAATGCCGGAATACAACGAAAACTAAAAAAAAAAAAAAACAACGAAATTTAGAATAGTTGCTCTGGCTTTTACATTTGATCCTTGATGTGGAGGGAGAAGACATGGTTTTCCAACCCCATTAAACAATGCGAAATTCCGAACATACCACACACTTCAGCTAGGCATATCTGTCATCTCCAATAATGGACGGTGACGGGCTGTTGATGTGACGAAGCGATAGAAAGGCGAGCAACTAAATCATCATCATCATTCCGCTGGGTGGGGTAGTCACACTACGCGTATCTTAATATTGGCTAAATAATGACAAATAATAATTCAATCTAATAAATGCAAACTTGGGGTACAAATTTGTTCTTGGTTTGGTTGGTAGTAGAACTTTAAGTCCGCATAGCTAGCTACTACCAAATCTCACATTCCTTCAAGCTAGCTTGAAGGAATGTGAGATTTGGTTGTTTGATTTAAAAACGGAGGAGTATATAAAGCTAAGTCCGCCTGGCTAGCCAGTTCCTCAGTTTGTTGAGGATTCCGGGTGAAGTGCGCCTCCACCTTCGGCCTTATCATGGCTTGAAAATCAGAAGAGATGAAGGTCAAGCACCATCGCGTCATAAAAATAAACGCATTTTTTTATTATTAACAAGCCACATAGCTCAGCAGCCTTCTGAGCTGTATGTTGTGGGATCGATTCCCACCAAGGACAAACAATTTTTGTGATGAATTATTGATGTTTGGATGTTGTATTGTATGGTTCAATTCAGTAATTCCAATTACAAAATACATTGTGTGATAAGTATGTACTTACAACAATAAAGTATACAAGTGTTTATTGTATCATGTGCGTATGTATTTACAAAAAAAAAGTACGTAAGTATTCTATCCGTAATCAAGTTCCCATATGACAAGCTATGCTTTGTTTGCGGCTAGATGGCGCTGTGAAAATCATACGTCCTTTATTTACTAATGTATTTGTTAATTTCGTAATCTAGTTCCCATATTACAAGCTTTGCTTAGTTTGGGACTAGATGGCGCTGTGTGAAAAATGTCCTACAAAATGCCCGAGAAGCTGACAAGTCCCACGACTGGATTTGAACACAAAACCTCCGGATCAGTAAGCAGAGCTACTACCAACTGAGCTGTGAGGTTTGTCACTATCATTACCATCACTATATTGTGTAACAAATGAAATGTATGTATGTATGTGTGCGTGGAAGGCTGAAATAAGGTATCTATTTTAGTATAACCGGTGCGGGCGCCGTAACGCCGACATACCGCGGCCGGGCGCGGACCCGCCGCCCACCAGCCTGCACTCGGGCTTCGCTAAACCTGCCAAGGACTACTAATTTTATTTTCCACTGCGCAAACTTGTTTCCTAATGCTCCCATATTTGCGTCACCCACTGCGACCCGAGCGGGCTTTTTATATTACATCTGATACCCGATCTTGGTATAAAATCAGCCCGACCGCCTCAAAAGGAGGGTTATGTTTTTTCATGCCGTAATTTAATACCCCGACATATCGAGATACGCGTGTTTTGGGATTTTGCAACGTGTCATAAGTAAAAATAAAAGTATTATACACACATCAACGAATGTCATAGGGATATTGTATCGAATAATCTCATAACTATTCAACTGAGATGCTTGTAAAGTAAGTAAGTTCTTCGACAAATTTACGATACCATATTTTATTCAATCAAATAAACAAAAGAACAAGCCTCATAGCTCAGTTGGTGGTAACCCAGGACAAACATTTGTGTCATGAATATAGATGTTTAATCTGTGTTTGGGTGTTGTATCATATAGTATGTATTAATAATATAAATAAATATTACAGGACATTCATTTTTACACAGCATTTTTTTTTTGTATGTATTTATAAAAAGTATTTTGAGTATTCTATCCGTAATCTACTTTTCATATTACAAGCTATGCTGTTTGTGGCTAGATGGCGCTGTGTATAATTATTGTCATGTAATATTTATTTATTTAAATAAAATGTTATTGTTTCATTTCGTCTCAATTTTTCTTGGTTCCTTTTATTAAGTGCCATTGGTGATATGCAAAGAAAAAGCAATGACAAAATCCTGCTGTCGGTTTTTTTTCATTAAATAAGTAGGACATAAAACAAGCTTTAATTCAATATTCAGTTTTCATAAAAAAGTATTCTATTTTTTTAAATAAAGTTAGTTCAATATCCCTGGACATTGTTGTGTGTATAATCGGCTTGTTAGTAGATTCGTTTTAGTTTAGCTCAACACGATGTCATGTTTTAAAATATGTCCGTTTAATATTGAAGGTTGTTCCTCAGCAATAAGTACGCGAGATATGGTAAATTTTTGCTTCAAAACACATCGTGGATTAAAAAACGTGGGATTTCGCCACTACGTACCTTATCTGCACTACATGCAACTAAAAACGCTTTTTTACCATGACTGAATCTTTACGTTACATGCGTACATAATTTGGAGGAACCACCTGAATCAGAGCCAGAGGTTCCAAGTTCGATACCCAGGAGAATACAAATTTGTGCTTGGTTTGTTGTAGGACTGTGTTTAAGTCCGCCTGGCTAGCTACCGCCTGCTGCCCAAGTCTGTCCCATAACAACAATACTAAATTGTTGCGTTTCGGCATTTAGAAGTTAGAAGCTAGTTCTTCAGACCGTCGAGGATACCGAAAGTTCGTTTCAACTTCGGCTTATCATAACTTGACATCGGACGAGATAAAAAAAACAAAAATCGTAAAAAAAAAACAGCCAAGAATCACCCAACGTTCGATACATAAGTACGTGGCATTGTAACAATATTGTGTTCATTGTCTGGCGCTATTATAATGGAATTTTAGGATTCCGTACCCAAAATATGCCAACGGTATCCGATTACTAAGCGTCCATCGTCCATTCCTGTCGCGAGCTCTTATAAACCGTAGTCAGTTATTTTTTTTACATAAAGTGTAGGTACCTATTTATATTTTCTTTTTTATCGTACGACGGGAGGTGTTTAATCTTCATCTCACCTGCTTTTTAAGTTATGATAAGGTCGAAGGTGGAAGCGCACTTCACCCGGAATCCTCAACCAACTGGGGAACTGGCCTCAATACCTCAAAATGTCAGGACAAAACCATTTGATAATTGTTGTTGTGGCTACAGAATTAGGTAATATTTAGTCTACTGCGGCTAAAACAACAAATAGTGAGTCTAGAGTGTTAATCTTAAGAAGTTTCTTTTAGGCCATCACATACATTAAGAATATCTCAGAACTAAGATATCCATATGTCTTCTTGTTGATTGTCCAGTCTCACATTCCTTTTCATTTTTTACTATGTTTAGTATGTTTTTATGTGCTGCCTGCACGAGTATGCATATATACAAAAAATAAAAATAAAATTAAGGGCTCAATTTAAGAAACGTGCCGTCTTGAAATGCGGGTCGGAACCCTCGGTAAGCGTGCCCGCACTTGGCCGATCCACGTTCTATTCACACGCCACAACCGTGTAACAACGTGATGCGTTACCGTGCCGTGTAAAAATCGTTATTGTCTATTGTGATGTGTCGAACTGTCGTTGTGGGAGGCTGAGTGCTAATGACCGAACTTCGACGCGAGCTGATTCACGTGGGGACAGCAACGTGGCCGAGCGCTGTTCTACAGTCAGCGTACACGAGCGTTTCGATCGTAATATTTTGAAGAAATGCTTTTTGGCGCAACACTTAGGTAGTCTTACGTTCAATAATGGTGTTACAATAAATAAATATTACAGGACATTATTTTTTACACAGCGCCATCTATCCCCAAACTAAGCATAGCTTGCAATATGGGAACTGGATTACGGATAGAATACTTAAATCCTTTTGGAAATACATACGTACTATATGATAGAACACCCAAACACATAACAAACATCTGAATTCATCACACAAATTGAAAAGGATTTTAGCTTCTCGATGTTATGGTCGCTGATAGCTGCACTAAGTACTCAGCCTTCCATCTCTTCCAAAGATCTTGAAACAACTTCTTTATCAGATGCCATCTGGTTCGGGCATCGTTTTCTGTTTCTATGAGCACTGTCCCTGGTTTTCCTGATAGAAAGTGTGCTGGCGTAAGAAAATCTAGGTCGTCCGGTTCTTCTGTCAAGGCACATAGAGGGCGAGAGTTGAGGCATGCTTCTATCCTAGCCAACAATGTGGTATACTCCTCGAAGGTTAGTTTCTGCTGCCCAACAACCCTCCTAAGATGCCCCTTAAGTGATCTAACAGCTCGTTCCCACAGACCGGCTGCACTTGGCCAGCTAGGCACATTGAAATGCCACTGATTCCCATTTCTGCTATTTCAACCAGGCAACTTTCGCTGAACACTTGCATCAGCTGGTCGTGCTCTTCCTTTATCCGGCTCGAAGGACCATGAAAAGGATTTTAGCTTCTCGAAGTTATGGTCGGCGAGACCCCTACAAATCCCTTGAGTTTAATAAATAGGTAAGTATATAAAAGTCTGGTTATTTTGACAAATTATATTGGTTTGATTCACTTAGCACTAACACTCTAAATAATTATTACTGCTAAATGAATTATGGTTATGAGCCGCTCTGGTTGATGGTAAGACGCGAACTGATTTAGATTTACTTGATTCGCAGCAAACTGCCATTGTGAACGCTTACAATGCACTATGCGTTTTGCTGCGTGTTCAAATATCTTGAACACAAATGTTTGTCCTGGGTAGGAATCGAACCCACAGCCTACAGGTCAGAAGGCAGAGTTACTACCAACTAAGGCTTGTTATTCACTCCACACAGCGCCATCTCGCCCCAAACTAAGCATAGCTTGTAATATGGGAACTAGATTACCGATAGAATATGTGTGAAAATGTTTGTTTGTTTATTTATACATACGTACTATTATGATGCAACACCCAAATACAGATCTATTGAGCCTGTTTAGCAGATAGCATGTGCCGACTCTGTCTAGAGCGGGACGAGGACAGGAAGATGATGATACGTTTTTTTTTGTATATACATTTCACTTATCATACAATACAACAACCAAACCCAGAACAAACATGTTTATTCGATTTTACCCAGAGCTCGGTAGACAGAGCTACTACCGAGTAAGCTGTGAGTTTTGTCAACTATGGCTTGATTGCAGGAGTAAATAGGTGTGGAATGTAATGTAAGCAATGTAAACATGCATTGTCGTTCAGAAATTAATATTGTAACCGCCTCTGTGGTCTAGTGGTTCAACCCACCGATTCCAGATCCAGAGGTCCCGGGTTCGATCCCCAGGGGGAGTACAATATATTGTGCTTGATTTGGTTCGTGGTGGGACCTTGTTTGGGTCCGCCTGGCTAGCTACCACCATCTTACTTAATTCTGTCGCCATAACAACAATTATAAAATTGTTGTGTTCCGGCATTCCGAGGTAAGATAGCCAGTTCCTCAGTTAGTTGAGGACTCCGTGTGAAGTGCGCCTACACCTTCGGCCTTATCTCAACTTATAACCAGGTGTGATGAAGGTCAAACGATTCCCCGTCGTACAATAAAAAAAAAATAGTTCTATGGGTACGATGGAGCGAGCTAATCCAGCGGGAACTAGCTCTCCCGCGCACCAACGGAATACGTCAAAGCTTCAGGCACCGGACTTCGCCTGATGCATGGCAGCCTTCTACTAGAGTAAGGTCAGCCGTAACTGGCAAAAGCCAGCGACTCCGTTGCCCGGGGAGACCATTAGGAGGTAGATCATCAACTTCCCCAAAATGTGTCTTAGGAGTTAGATCACAACTTCTCCAAAATGCGTCTTAGGATTTAGATCGCAACTTCCCCAAAATGCGTCTTAAGAGTTAGATCACAACTTCTCCAAAATGCGTCTTAGGATTTAGATCGCAACTTCCCCAAAATGCGTCTTAGGAGTTAGATCGCAACTTCCCCAAAATGCGTCTTAAGAGTTAGATCACAACTTCTCCAAAATGCGTCTTAGGATTTAGATCGCAACTTCCCCAAAATGCGTCTTAAGAGTTAGATCGCAACTTCCCCAAAATGCGTCTTAAGAGTTAGATCACAACTTCTCCAAAATGCGTCTTAGGATTTAGATCGCAACTTCCCCAAAATGCGTCTTAGGAGTTAAATCAACTTCCCCAAAATATGTCTTAGGAGTTAGATCACAACTTCTCCAAAATGCGTCTTAGGATTTAGATCGCAACTTCCAAAAAATGCGTCTTAGGAGTTAAATCAACTTCCCCAAAATGTGTCTTAGGAGTTAGATCACAACTTCTCCAAAATGCGTCTTAGGAGGGAGATCAACTTCCCCAAAATGCGTCTAAGACAGTGGTTGTTTGCGTCTGCTAACTACGCTAGTAAGTATATGCGGTGACGTTTAGTGATATATTTTATTCGATCGCCAAGAAGCATCGCTGTGTTCCGTTTTAAATGGTATGGTTGCCGGTGAAATTACAGGCACGTGAGGCTTAACACCTTTATGTTGAAGTGCGCAATGCCGCGTAGGTCATGTGTTTTGTGGATGTGACCTACGCAGTGAGGCTTTGATATACACAAGACTTGCATAAGTATACGACGGGGAAGCGCTTAGCCTTCATCTAACCAAGGTGGAGGCGCACTTCACCAGGAATCCTCACATGCGATACTTTGTTAAGATGGTGATAGCTACCACCGAGCAAACCAATCGCAATATTGTACCGCCTGGGGATCGAAACCGGTTCCATTGGCTCTGATATCGATACCGAACCGAACACAGAGGCGGTTAATTTGACAGCAGATGGGCTGGTCGTTGTTCCGTCTCCAAGTTGTATAAAGAAACGTTTGTTCATACAACTTGTAGGTGAATGAATAGTCCCGCCCGCTCACGTTTGGCGAGCACGGATGCACGGATATAGCACCACTTTGAATTATAATGTGCATTGTTCCCCGCGCCGCCGCCGCCGCCGCCGCCGCCACCGCCGGCCAGGGTGCAACGCACTTCGATACTAGCTGACATAGAAATCGTAGGTTTCTACTCGGCCCGACCGCAAGGTCGCACACCTAAAATGATTCATTGCGATAATCAACCAACCAATTACCTTCATAATAAGCCAATTCATGTAATACGCGGATTGCTACAGCTGATTCGTACGTATCACGACGTAACCGGCATCCGGTAATTAATCGCGCAAGTTAGCATACATCAAATTAACGGGATAAATTATGCTTTTTCCTTTATTTTTCGTGAGACTTTGCGAGCGGCCGCCGTAGGCGTCCGACTAGCTACCGCCTTACCTAAGTCTGGCGCCATAACAACAATTCTGAATGGTTGGTGGTTGGGGCTTGCCTCAAGTCCGCCTGGGACGCTACCGCCGACGGCGAAGCCGATCTCCATTGGCTTAAAATTAGCTTCATGAGAACTAGAAACGATTTTTACCGTCAAATGTACTGAACGGATAGGTTTCATAACATGTGTACACTTTTGAGATGGGAAACGCCATTTTGGATATGACACATACCCGGTAGTAAAAAACCGTTTCTAGTTCTCATGAAGCTAATTTTAAGCCAATGGAGATCGGCTTCGCCATCGGCGGTAGCGTCCCGGACTAGCTACCACAACCTTACCTAAATCTCGCCATAACAACAATTCCGATTCTACTAAGCAACTGGCTATCGGCCCCGATTCCACTAAACCATTCGCTTTACTATAACATTGGTATCATCATAACAAGCCTCATAGTTCAGTTGGTAGTAACTCTGCCTTCTGTGTGTAGACTGTGTGTTCGATTCCCACCCGGGACAAACATTTGTGTGATGAATTTAGATCTTAATTCTGTGTTTGAGTGTTTTTTGTATCATAGGTATGTATATTCTGTCCGTAATCTAGTTCTCATATATCAAGCTATGCTTAGTTTATTAGAGAAATTAATGTCCTGCAATATTTACTTATAAAATTGGCCGTGGCTGTCACGGCTTAATAATCTACCGCTCCAACTCAGCCTATGGAAGGCGTAAAAGCGGACTAAGAGATGAATTTATGAAAAAAAAAAAATGTTTTGGTCGAGGCTCCGTCCAACAGCGGACACTAATACCGTTGATGGGATGTGATATCGAAATGAATTCCACGCACATTTTAATGTTCATCCACAAGGCAACAATAGCGAAACGAAAGTGGGTCAACCGGCTCTATGATATTGATAAATGATTCGGTCGGCGCGGCCGCGTCGCCGGCTGCGTACTTCACTGTTCATTTCATTGTGCTGACTCCACTCAACACACATACAATTACTTGTATCGAATTAGAAAGTTATCGCCGGCACTATCATTGCAAGTGACTCGTAGACGCCACGCCATGCTGGGGGCTAACCACAACCTCTGACCATTGTTTTTTTATTCTAAAGAACAAGGACTTTGTCACTTAGCGACCACGTCGTCTCATAAAATCTGATTACTAATGCTAACAAACATTATAAAAAGAAACTGAAAACAACTGTGCGGTACTAAAAAACGACGGTATCGTCTTAAATTAACTTTTTTTTTTTGTACGACGGGGAAGCACTTGGTCTTCATCTCACCTGGTAATAAGTTGAGATAAGGCCGAAGGTGGAGGTGCACTTCACCCGGAATCCTCAACAAACCGAGGAACTGGCTATCTTACCTCTGAATGCCGGAACACTACATTTTTTTGTTACTTAACCAGTAATGGCCAATTGACATAAGATCTCCACCTCCAGCGATGGAGGATCAGACAAAATACTATTGATGAGACCAATTCGAAGGATATAATTCCTTTAAAAGCTGTCTGTTCTCAGCGTTCTGTTCCGGACACATTCCATCAAAAAGTGTTGTACATCTTCGATGATACCACACTCGGTACAATTAGGAGATGGGACCTTTTTTGATATTACATTACTTTTGTCTCGTTTTCTCTACACTGGACAGATAGTGACAAAAGCAAAGTAATATCAAAACCAGAATGCTTTAGGGCCCCGGAGTACCGCTGATTTTTGCTCTCCAGTACAAACGTAGTTCCATTTTCATTTCGAAGTGGTAAGTCCGATTCACATGAAATGTCGCAGGTATAATCGGAAACAGATAATCTGTGTGTAAGTGCGTTACTTTTTTTTAAAACGCAATAACAATGAAAATATATGGAAAAGATTGTATGGAAAAACTCTTTTCCATATATTTTAGTTAGTATTCGTTTTTAGAAAAAGTAACGCACCACAGACACGGATTACCCCTATCCGATTATACCTGCAACTGCAATCTTTCGAATCAGACTTGCCATTTCGAAATGAATATGGAACTACGTTTGTATGGGAAAGTGAGACTACTGGACCTTACGAGGTCGTGGTACCCCCTCCCCCCACTGGTCACCTCACCGCCGCACAAAAAGCTAAATGGTTGATTGCTTACCTCCTCTTCGACTTTCTCCGGTTCGCCGTTCGCTTTTGTCTCCTCGTCTTTTTGTTTCTTCTCTTGCTTGGGCTTGTCCTTTCGGCTGAAACTGATCGATCTCAGCGACCATTTCTTCTTGACCTGTCCACGACATGCCAACGCCGGTTAATAACAGGACACATGCGACTAAACAATACAACCACAACGTACCGTTTGAAACCATACAAATAACTTTAAATTGGCTATTATATGTATGTATCTAGACAGAATGTTTTGACTTGTGAGTGTTGGATCTTGACTGATTTAAAAATAAGCATTTTTATTCCAACTTGATAGATCCATATGATTTTATTTGTAAGCTTGAAAATGTTATTATTACGAACAAATGAATTATTAATATATTATTAGTCCCGCCGTTATTCAGACAACGATTTTCCCTCGGATTACATGCACGCACGTATTTTACAGTTTTTACTATATTTTAGCTTCAAAACACATCGTATCTACGAAAAGCAGTATTGTTTTAGATCATCAAAAAGGATAGCCGCACGCCTTACTTATTTTTATTATTCATTGCGAAAAATAAGATAGCAACTAAGTAATTACTGCTTTTCAAACATATAGCAGCTCTTACTCGAGAGGTGAGGACGTAAAATGAGTAAGCTACTGTTCATTACTACCTTGACAGACTGTTCCGGTGCGATATAGTGGAGTTTAGGCTACACACATTCGGGCGGAATATGTAATCTTCAACCGCCTCTGTGGTCTAATGGTTCAACCCACCGATTTCAGATCCAGAGGTCCCGGGTTCGATCCCCATGGGGAATCATGGCACAACATATTGTGCTTGGTCTGGTTGGTGGTAGGACTTTGTTGAAGCCCGCCTGGCTAGCTACCACCATCTTACATAATTCTGTCGCCATAATAACAATTCTAAAATTGTTGTGTTCCGGCATTTAGAGGTAAGATAGCCAGTTCCTCAGTTTGTTGAGGATTCCGGATGAAGTGCGCCTCCACCTTCGGCCTTATCTCAACTTGTAACCAGGAGATGAAGGCCAAGCGCTAACCCGTCGTACAAAAAATAAATATATATCCTTAGTGTTTTTATTTTAATGTATTTTATTTTAATGTATTTTAGTTTAATTCAACGTTTACTTTTTCCATATTGGTTCCCCAACTGAACAAACTTTGCTCGTAAAGATTCAGTCAGAAGAATATTGTTGTAATTTGTACTCGAGGCATGTACGCAGTTATTTCACGTTTTTTAACTCGCTGGTTGCTGTAAGACACACGGGATGTTTTGACCCGACCGTTTTGAAGCTACGATTTACAGTATACCAACATGCGTACTTGTTTACCCCTGAGGACCTCAACGACAAATATAACTGTATTTTTTCTTCATAAGCAATTTAAAATTATTTTTAGGAACAGTTTCAACAACGGACTTTGTAGTAAACGAAGTTAGATCGAACACATAATTACAAAAATGACCACAAAACAAAATGTTATGTAAATGAAACGGACTTTGTAGTAAACGAAGTTAGATCGTACACATTTTCATTAAAAAAATGACCACAAAACAAAATGTTATGTAAATGAAACGGACTTTGTAGTAAACGAAGTTAGATCGTACACATTTTCATTAAAAAAATGACCACAAAACAAAATGTTATGTAAATGAAACGGACCTTATAGTAAACGAAGTTAGATCGTACACATTGTAGTTTCAAAAATGACCACAAAACAAAATGTTATGTAAATGAAACGGACCTTGTAGTAAACGAAGTTAGATCGTACACATTGTAATTTCAAAAATGACCACAAAACAAAATATTATTTATGTAAATGAACAATACCTTCTCCTTTTTGGGTTTCTTGCCGTCCTCGGGAACAGGCGAGTTCTCTCCATTCTCCACCTTCTCCTCAGCATCTCCGTTGGTCACGGGGGCAGCCTCCGTGTCTTTATCATTTTCCTCTTTACCCTCTTTTTCTGTTGTAGCATCCTTTTCGTTCTCTGGGGTACCGATGTCGAGATCCTTCTCTTTTTCCTAAAAGTAAGTAGTTATAAATAGTTGTGGAGTTTTGACTGGTCATTTTTTGACAAGCCTCATAGCTCAGTTGGTAGTAACTCTGCCTTCTGCGCTGTAGGTTGTGGGTTCGATTCCCACCCAGGACAAACATTTGTGTGATGAATACAGATATTTGTTGTGTTTGGGTGTTGTATCATATACAAGTAGTACGTATGTATTTATTTACAAAATATTTAAGTATTCTATCCGTAATCTAGTTCCAATATTACAAGCTACGCTTAGTTTGGGGTTAGATGGCGCTGTTTGAATTTAATGTCCTGTATTATATTTATAACACGGTACTGATAATATATGCGACAGTGGATTCCTTTTAAATACAGTCACATAAGATAAAGACGGAAGTCGTAATGGTTTAAAAGGTACAATGAATTCTGTTGTATTCGTAAACAATTGATAGCAATGTGAAGAGTTTATTTGGCATGTTGGCAATGCCTAATACAATGTAATGATAAAACGTTTATTGATTCATAAATGTTACAAAGCAAGTCGGTGTAGGTATACAGTCATATATACGCAAAAATCTATCATAATTAACAAAGTCACCAACCCTGTTCGTTAAGTTACAGTTTACTATTATAGTAGATTTTACTACTTTGTGTTTTGTTTAAATCAATATGTGCTTATAGGATTTATTGAAACTAATAAATATAAGTAGATATTGAGTAGCCTCGATTAGGCCAATTTTACTGAAACCAAGGTCTATTCGTGGTTAGTAATAAAAGTCAGAGTATAATAATAAATATTACATAGTCATATGGGAACTAGATTACGAATAGAATTCTTTGATACTTTTTTTTGTAAATACACGTCATACGTCCACACTACAATAACAGTACCTATTTGTGGGTAGGTTTTAGATAATTATTATTTTTTCCTGCATCCGCGTTCTTTTTTTTTGTACGACGGGGAAGCGCTTGGCCTTCATCTCAACATGCCTCTACATCTACACGTCAAGATAAGGCGGACGGTGGACTCGCACTTCTCTCGGATTCCTCAACAGTCCCAGGAACTGGCTATGTTACCTCTGAATGCCGCAACACAACAATTTACATTTTGTGACAGACTTAGGTAATGGTGGTAGTAAGTCAGGCGGGCTTGAACACCATCCTGCCGTGTAAAGTCCGTCGACATTACAACAATTGTAAATTATTGTGTTATTGACAATTCCGGGTGAAGAGGCCGAAGGTGTAAGCACAGCTTCGGCCTTGTCACTACTACTTGACACCAGGCGAGATG
This sequence comes from Venusia cambrica, assembly GCA_951394065.1. NCBI lineage: Eukaryota > Metazoa > Arthropoda > Insecta > Lepidoptera > Geometridae > Venusia > Venusia cambrica. The sequence goes on along the minus strand of OX596044.1, from coordinate 2,176,817 downwards.
AAGCCCAAGCGCTTCCCTTTCGTACAATAAAATAAAAATGTAAAGAGTTTAAAGACTCGCGCCAATTTCCTGGAGGGGTTCCTATGGGAAACAGACTCCTCTGTCTACTGGCAGGGACATCGTTTTTCCACTAACGGCTTAGTGAATGAGGCAAAATAGTAAACACCTCTTTTCCCTCATTCCGATTTTCCATTCAAAAGATTTCCGATCCCAATCACTCCGTTTACACTCGACATCATGTGTACTCGATACATCGTATGTATACTTTCAGTTCAGTTTCACGACATTTATTACTCAATTTTGTAACGCGGACGCGTTAAGACATGATCGGCCATCCAGAATAAGGACTCTGTATAAACGATGAATACTTGTCAATGTAAGCAAAGCTAATTCTCTTGTACAAATAAGGAAGCCTGCGCTATTAGTCACGTGCAGCCCTCGCAGTGCATCCATACGAAGGGTGAAAATCGATAGCAACACGCCAATCACCAGCCCCCAGGCCGGCACGTAGACTAGACATGTTATATAGGTGCACTAGGCATATACAATTACCTATATGCTGAACGATCAATGACAAAGGGAATTCCTAAAGCCGGAACACCGCCCTTTATACCACACGTCATCGTTCAGTTGACAATGTATTGATGCTTTATTTTGTAACCGACTTCAAAATATGCAGGTTCTCAATTCGGCTGTATGTTTTTTCTTTGTTTGTTCGTTACTCGATTACTCCGCCAATTCGAAATAGATTTTGTTAATAGTTAGGTTTAAGTAAATACTGATATATCAGTTAAACTATACTACGATGATAATGATGTGCAAAACATTGTTGTTTTAGCATTAGATGATCTGTTTATCACACAACATTTCTAAGTGGGTGTTTTGACTTGCTAATTATGTACAGTTACCTGCAGTAATATGTATACACTACATTAAAAAGCCATAACTTTTAAATCCCGTCTGGTAATTTCTGTCATTACTTTTGTATATATACCAAATTAGGGACAATGCTATACTATAATCTTTATTCTGTAACTTCTCATATATTTACAATGATAGTAATCATTTACACTCATTTATAATTAAATAGTATTTTATCAGAAATTGAAATGGTACCTAATAAATAACTCTGAATAAGTTATATCCTATTGATAACCATATCTTGATATTTGCAAATGACTTGAAAATCGTATTATAGGTACCTCCTGTAAATTCCATATCAAGAACATGTACTATGTCATATTATATAGGTAGTGGGTATTTCTATTAAAAATATTTACTCATTATTCTTCACTTTTTACAATGGCTGTGTACTCTCAAAGACAAATATTTTCATAACATAATGCGGACAATTCCAGTTTCATAACTATGAATTGTATATATATTACTGCAGGCGACTGTACACGCCCATTTATAAATTACCGCGATTATTAAGCATATAAATAGAAACGGGCGAACATTTCTTTGTTCCCGACAGTTTCGACCGTGTCACGTCTAGACCGCGGTCGAAACTGTACGCGCGAATAAAACCCGTTTTTCATAAATGAATACATAAAATAAATATTACATGTCATTATTCTTTTACACAGCGCCATCTAGCCCCAAACTGATAGTGATATGATTATTATTTACGTAATACATACGTAGAGACACAAATCTCGTAACCGTAGAATACGTGTTTTGGCGAAACTATATTATCTGAATATGCTCTATTATAGAAGCGACCCCTCAACTCGGCCCATGGATGTCGTAAAAGCCGACTAAGGGATCTCACCAGTAGAGCCAACAGATTCATTCTGTGTACTATCTACACCTTTACTACGACCACCTGTCCGCCTGCCAAGCGTGGTGATATCAGAAACCCCTCCAGCTTTGACGGAGGCTCTGTCCAGCAGTGGTCACTAATGGGCTCTTGATGTGTGATATATATAAAATCGTCGTGTACCTGACTGACTGACAATAAACCCAAAACTAGATCCGATCCTAGAGACTTGATATTTTCAGGGTAGCGTCTTTAAGTAATATTAGAAGAGTTAATATTGATATGGGACTTGAAGAAATTCCCATGGAACGACGGGAACAAGATGACAGGCGTTTCACTTGTAAAGTATAAAATGGAAAGTAGTTTCGAACAACGTATCGAACATCGCCGGTTTCCTGCGAGACAGACATCCGCAACACGCATGAGACAGGGTCTCTAACTTCCTAAGCAAACAGCATTTCCTCTCTTAGGACAACTTAATATATCTGAGCTTCTCTCCGTAGAATAATAAAATTAGTCTCCACTTTATCTAGACAGGAAGCCGTGGGAAGCATGCCTTCGAAACAACCACTAGGAATTCTAGGGGGGTGATTCTCGCCGAGTGATATTTTATCACATTTGATATGATTAATTCAATTTCAAATTCATTTATTCGGAATAAAAAAACACAATGTACATTTTTATGTACACTGTGTTTTTTTATCTATGTCACTAGTTTTTACTGGTGACAACGATGCTAACCGCAAATAGTATTATACTGTGTCGCGGCCAGTAGATAACTGAACTGTCAAAATATCGATCTAACACTAAAGGTACACTCAAGTGACAGTACTGGTTCCTATATATTGTTTTTTGTGTTAAGTATTGAATTTGTATTAAGCTGTGTCGCTTTCGGCAGCTGCTGCTGTCTGCAGTCGGCTACAAACATGTACCTTAATTTCACAATTTGTTTAGATTTCTCAGTGGATAATTATCTATGGTAAACTAATAGATATACATCGAGTGTTCTGTAGCACTGGATATGCACCAATGAGATGTTTGATAACTTTAAACTTCAAACAAATCTAAGTAGTAGGCTAGTAGAAACAAATATTTTAAACTAGACGTAGTAGGCTAGTAGTTTTGTTTAATAACAGTAAAACTTTAAACAACTGTGTCGTTTACCATCGTTTCTTATCTACAGTGATAACTTCGTAAATCATTTTATGGACATACTCGTTATATCATATCGAATGCACAAGAGAATACGAATTTTGGCTCGGGATCGATAAATTCATTCGATTTTATATTTTATCGCGTTCGACAATTATAGGATTCGATAAATATCACATCCGGAATATCGCACAAAGCGAGAATTGACCCCCCCAGAGCTGAGCTTAGCACGAATCCAAGCGTATATAGCAAAGTATTTGATTTACATGCAACGCAGACGTGTATGCGTACTTGTATGGTTTGATAGGCTATTATAAACACAGACACAATGAGTTAGTTATAATACGAAGCGCACAGTTGGTTGGTGATGTTAATTAGGACAGCCTCGTGGAATGCGGCCCCTTGCCCGATTCCCCGCAGCCCGCATGTTCCGTTCACAGGACCAATTTGTGCCTCAATAAAGCCGTTTCACTTTTGTTAGATAATTGTCGCCTCGATTCAGATTGTTGAGTGGATAATGGATATTGACTGACCAGAAATAGGGTGTCATTGTCCAAATAGAAACTCCATACTCGAGTTCTTATATTGTGAGTGAACATATATCAGCGTACATTAGGTACTATTACTTGCGACTTGTATATCAAAAACACTGAGGGAAAGGTAGAAAGGATAGAGAGGTGCTTCTGGGAAAGCGCCCTCCATCGACCTTACTCTTGCGCTGGCATAGACCTAGCCAAGCCAAAAAATCAATCAAGCATAAAAAAAATAAGGTTAGTTCGTGTTTGTCGCCGAGTGCAGGATGGGGCTTGAGAATATGTTGGATTGGATTGTATCTAGGCCCTTACTCATCTTTTTGAGTCGTGATTAAAATTTTAGGCCCGAACCCTTTTTTATTTTGGCACTTTCGAATACGATACTAGCGCACGATTAGAATCAAATTGAAGTCGAATTTAGTGGAACCAAGTGAAGTTGACTACATTCGATCTATCGTGAATTCGGTACTCTTCACGGGATTTTGACGTTCATAGATTGAGATTCTCGAGTTTGATGTTCAATCTTGATTTTGTTCAAGAGTATAACATGTTTTGAAATTGGAGACGGATTCAGATTACAATTGGATTGATTATAGTCCTGAATAGGATAGCTGCTGGGTGGACTGCCCTTATATAAGGCATTGCAACAACTGACCAGCTATAAAATTAGTTTTTACTGTCAGTTGTAGTCTTATTATACATCGTTATAACATATATTGTCCATAAATATTTTTGAAGTGAAAAGTTCTTTAGCCGCGTTGAGCGATTTTTGGTAAGGGAAAAACATATCGGTTTGCTTCACCGACATGTTTATGTGACGTATTGCGCCAGACGAGCGGCCGACGTAGACGCTGAATAGCTATGCTTATTCGCTGGCCGAAATATGAGCGAGGTCACGTGTCGCCTCAATCAAAAGCCCCGCAAGATATATGAAAACCCGGATTAAGACGTTTTCAGACGGTGGTATAGGAATTATTCTCAAATTTCGCACTTTATGGCGGTCCCCAAGAATGTTTCCTTTTTAGTGACATGGGCAATTCTTTTTTTTATTGGTGATAGCCGAAAAACAACCACCAGCTCACTTGAAAACAAATAAAGCTGAGACCTAAGATGCACGCTTGTCTAAAAGCAACCTATTCATTCTGAACTTGAGGACTACATAATAGTAATGGTGCAGAAATACAGACGAGAGTACTCAAGAGTTGTCGTGGCGGTCGCAGCTTGAGAATCGACCCCTCCAACTCAGCCTATGGGTGTCGTAAAAGGAAATTTCACCAGAATAAGGGCAGCAGCCTCCCGTGTATTATCTGCACCAATCCGCCTGCCGAGCGTGGTGATTATGGGAAAACCCTCCAGCTTTGGAGGAGGACTAGTTACCGTGGGCTCGGGCTGGATGTGCGCGTCACCGTTGAGCTGTGGTTTGAGTGCGTCAGCGTCGGCCAGCGGCTCGACCCGACCCTCGCCGCCGGCGCCCGCCGCCGCCACCTCCCCGCCACCCTCCGCCTCCTTGCCGCTTATATCGACCGAGCGCTTGCTCTGTTTAGCACCCATCTTTGATACACACCTAAAACAAACTGGCTTATAATACAGGCACACTCCCTTCCTAATCCTGACAGTCAATGGCTTGTATCAAGGTGTGAGAGCGTCGTAGCGATCGTAACGATCCCACTGAACATTTGATAACGACTGTCCCGTAATGACTGGCGATCCATTAACTATTATGTTGACGTGGTAAACAGTAACTAGTTAGGTACATCAAATTAGCAGTCACCTACTTATGCAGCAGATAAACAATGACAACATTCATACATTTTAACAAGCGTCACAGCTCAGCTGGTATAGTAAATAGTAGCTCTGCCTTCTGCGCTGCAGGCTGAGGGTTCGATTACCATACGCAGGACAAACTTTTGTGTGAGGAATATAGATGTTTGTTCTGGGTTTGGGCGTAGTATTTAATCTTAGTATGTACATTTTTTAAGGTACGAGTAAGCATTTTATCCGTAATCCCACATACAAGCTTTGCTTCGCTTGCTACAACGATTGTTGTGAAAATAATGTCGTGTAATAAAAAAAAATAGCACAAAATGTTACTGAACGTGGTGCATTCATTCTTCAAAAACCGGGAAAATTAAAGGACTACTGACTTTATCAAAGCAAACCTTATAAATTATACATGTATAGTTATTATGTAAGTATTTATTTCTATAGTTACATACGTATATGTATTTAAACAATAATAAATATTTATTTTGGTCTTCACAACACCTACAATCCTAGTGTGAAGACCAAAGTTAGCGAAGAACCCCTAATCTAATTCATCCTACCCTAACCCATTACATATCTAATAATTACATACTTATCTAACTTACCCACATAACAAAACCCCTTATTTAATACCTACAATATGCCTATTGAGGCTACTCAATGTTAATTTAATTTCTTAGTTTAAATAAGTTAGGTTTTTTCTATTGAAAAGAACATGTTGAATTGTAGATAAGTACTATATATGTAGACTTAAGTTGAGAGAAATAAATTTATCTTATCTTTATCTTTATTAAGTTTATTGTATTGTCATTATGTTACTTAAATATAGATTTTGTTAATTAGTAGGTATTTGTTGTTACATTGTATTATGTATGCTTGTAATTACTTATCTCTGTGTATCTTTTGTTTATTTTTCAATTACTTATAATTTACTTTGATATTTAAGTTATAATTGCACGTAAACACTATTTAAAAAAAAAACAGTCTTATAAGGTTTGCTGGAAGAGAACTCTTTTCAGGGTTAAGCTCGCCTTTGCCATCCTTAGGATTTTTAAGTATGTTTATAATTTATGCTGTATTTTGTGAGTGCAATAAAGAAAAAAAGAATTAAAAAAAAAAAAAAAACCTTAGCTTGCGTTATTGAACCAGAGGGCTCTGATTCTTCTAAACCAATCGCTTCACTGTGAAAATGGTATCGTCGCAGAATAGCCACTAGAATACAAAAAGGCACCGATAGTGGCGCTGATATTTTTTGTTGTTTATCTCAAGTTTAAGTATGTTTCATGAATGAATACCGAGAATTTATGGTACTGAGCAGCAGTCACCATCAGCCACTTACGTGAGTCATCGGTGAGTTTCGCGAGTGCCTAGTTACGGATGTAAATGGGAAGCGCATCTTACAAAGTGTACGCTCCTCAGATCAGACTCTATTGTTTTTTTTAGCTGTAGGTCCAATAAGCAGTTCGTCTATCTCGCATTTTGCCGTTCTTTTACTACTCAGTTCGTCCATTTAACTAGGTAACAAGCCTCATAGCTCAGTTGGTAGTATAGAAATTCTGCCGTCTGCGCTGTAGGTTGTGGTTTCGATTCCCACCCAGGACAAACATTTGTGTGATGAATATAGATGTTTGTTCGGTGTTAGGGTATGGTAATATAGTATCATATAATATAGGTACGTATGTGTTTACAAAAAAAAAGTATTAAGTAAAGTAAGTATTCTATCCGTAATCTTCCCACATTACAATCTATGCTTAGTTTGGGGCTAGATGGCGCTGTGTGAAATTAACGTCCTGTAATATTTATTCCGAGATCGGTCAGTACGCTGTCTGTCCATTTCGAGATTCTTTAATACGCATTTCGTCCAACACAAATTACGTCAACACTCATTTGGTCTAACACGTATTTGGTACAACAAACATTTCGTTCGTTCAACGTTCAACAGTACAAACTATAGGGATGAACCCAAAAGATTTGGACGAGCTGCGCCGGCTAAGATAAAAATAAAAACATCAGGTAGGCCAGCACGACACTCAAAGCACAATGCACGCCACTGGGTCAAAGCACGCGAACAACGCGCTCGAAATAATATTAACTGAGTCCGTCCAAAATAGAAACAACGAAAGTGCATTGGGATTTGGGATGCACCACTGACTCGATTACAAAAATAAATAGCTTAGATGTGGGTCAAACCGACAGACTTGGCAATGAATACAGACGAGGAAATACATTCTGCTTTTACACGTACACAGGCTAACGTAACTAATAGAATGTTAGGTATGAATGTGGACGGACGTAGGAGTAGGTATAGGTACTCAAACAAAATATTGCTTGATTGTACACACAATAATCATAAATACATGAACATCACACACATTAGGTACTCACCACACATACTATACCCACACATTTTGTTAGCATTAGTATTCTAATAACTCTAATTATAATAAAAAAACTTGACTTATATTAATTATTAGGTGTAGATTCATGTGTCAATTTTGAAGGGGAAGCGCAGATGTCTATAACACAGGCTTTTAGTGTAGCATAGACATAAGTACATTATTTTCATTCGACATTATTTTTTTAGGTTAAGTCGGTTGTATTGAATTTGATTGAGTCCAAAATAAATTTATTCTTAATTCTTATAAAAAAATTACATCATAAAAAACCTTATATATTGGCCGCCAAACAGCATTGCTGTGATCCGGTTTGAAGGGCTAGCTGCTGGTGAAATTACGGGCACGCGAGGCTCAACCTCAAGAAACCCTTTAAGCCTCAAGTTGAAGGGAGCAATGCTGCGCCGCGTAGGTCATGTTCTTTGTGGATAAGGAGATAAAGTTTTTTTGCAGGTATACTCGGATAGGTGTAATCTGTGTCTGCAGTGCGTTACTTTTCCTAAAAAAATAATACAAACCAAAATATATGGAGAAGAGATTTCCCATACATACAAACACTCTTTTCCATGTATTTTCATTGTTATTGCGTTTTAAGAAACAGTAGCGCACCGCAGACACAGATTATCACTTTCAACACCTGCAAAATTTCATAATTTTGACGAACTACGTTTGTACTGGAGAGCGAAAATCAGCGGCACTCCGGGGCCCTCTTAACGTCAGGTGGGATGCTCGCTTGTTCCGTCACAAAGTATAAAAAAAACTAAATAAATGACAAATCCTTCATACCCGAGTATAAGCCTTTATCTTTGATAACAAAGTAAACACGACACCGACACAATAACAACACAAATACGTAGGTAGGTACTATGTAAATGAAATCGATAAATCACGATACTGTTTTAGCGTCTAACCGCCCTGATGACTCGTAGAGACTGAGTAACATTTTTTGTGAATGGACTTCCTTTTACGTTGACAAATCAGTTACTCATAAAGATTCTACTTGATTGGTAGTAGTCAGCGTCAGCGATCGTGGTGAATCACCCGCTACTATTCATCGATACAATACTGTATCTATTATACCTACTACCAAACGTACGTACCTATCGCACGTGAACTAAACAAGAATCATTACAATACTGGGAAAAAATAATACCGTTATTATTCTTTACCAGCTTCGGCTCGCGGATTCGCCCACGTGATACTCTTATAAAAAGTAGCCAAAAAAATTATGCAATCAAGTTTTTACAGTATACGTTTGCCGTGCGGGCGCGGCTTAAGAATCGAGCCCTCCATCTCGGGTAGAATAAGGGATCTCGCAAGAAGAGCTTCTCCAATCTGCCTGCCAAGCGTGGTGATTATGACAAAACCTGTCCTCTGAGGCTCTGTCCAGCATTGGACTCTAATGGTCTGTTGATGATTTATACGTATACATTGCGAGGAACCATAAATTACGTTAAATTAAATCTGTTACTTTTCTATTGATGCCTCTGTTTTTTTTGTTATTATTGTTATCAGGTATATGTTTGCCCGATTCCAAAGCGATATCTGTGCAAAGTTATAACTCAATCCCGTATTTTTTTTTTTGTAAAATGAATAAGTCAACTTGCTACCTACTTATTACAAATTTACAAACAAGTTTCGCGCCGTCTCACCGATAAATTTGGAGAACCAACCTTTTTTTTGAGGATGTTACCTACACTAGAAAAAGAAAGTCATATATTTGTTGTCCCACAAACACCCGTTATCGCTATGTTAATTATCCCATTAGCTACTGTTCACATACAAACAATAATAGCAGGGACATTAGTCACGCAGGCTCGGGCTCGGGCGTTATCTCGTCGCAAACATTCACTGTAGGACGAAAATATCCACAGATATCTATCTACTCCAAGTCTTCGTTTACGCACAAAAAGTGTCCGTGAACATTGTACAACAGTACTACGCGTACTACTACTAATTGCCTCTGTGGTCTAGTCAACCCACCGATTTCAGATCCAGAGGTCCTGGGTTCGATCCCCATGGGGAGTACAATATAATGTGCTTTTATTCAATAAAAAGTACAATTAAACTAACTAAGTACAAAGGAATCAGTCAGATTACCTAAGGACCGTTACAAACGGCCTATAGGTAACTCAACTGTTCCAGAACAGTACCAGACGGAAGCGTGACCAAGACACTGGCTGCATTGCCACGCTGAATAGCTATGCTAATTCGCTGGCCTAAATAAGAGCCAGCCCTTGGGTCATGTGTCAATGTTAATGTGCTTGGTTTGGTTGGTGGTAGGATTTTGTTTGAGTCCGCCTGGCTAGCTACCACCGTCATACCTAATTCTGTCGCCATCACAACAATAAAAAAAAATTGTGTTCCGGTATTTAGAGGCAAGATAGCCAGTTCCTCAGTTAGTTGAGGATTCCGGGTGAAGTGCGCCTCCACCCACGACCTTATCTCAACTTGTAACCAGGCGAGATGAAGGCCAAGCGCTTCCCCGTCGTACAATAAAAAAATAAAAATACAAACAATATTTTTGTAATTTACTGTTTAGTTTTCCTGGCGGTGGTTCAGTTACGACCTTACGAGCAAAGTTCGTTCAGTTAGGGAACCAATATGGAAAATTCAAACGTAAAACAAACAACATTTTTTTTAATTGCATGTACCCTGTACGACTGTACGTACTGGCGAAATTCATTTTTTTTAAATCCACGATGCTACAATTTACCCAAGGCGAGTCGATGGTCCTGAAATGGCTTAGCTTCAGCGATAAATCTTCCGCAATACTAAAGCATTAATATTAAAATAATGCTATAGAATTCTATAGACTACCACGGTAACAAGCTGAGATAAGGCCGAAGGTGGAGATTCACTTAGAACGGAATCCTCAACAAACTGATATTTCCTATCTTGCCTCTAAATACCTAACTAAATACCGCAACATTTTTTTAAGAATTGTTATTCTGGCGACAGAATTAGGTAAGATGGTGGTAGCTAGCCAGGCGGACTTAAACAAAATCCTACCACCAACCAAACCAAGCACAATATTGCTCCCCTGGGGATCGAACCCGGGACCCCTGGATCTGAAACTAATTAGATATGAAATTATATATGAAATTAGTTAGATATGACCTGTATGTAGGGAAGAATTTAAGCATAAATTTAGCAAAACCCTTTTCGTCCAGCTCAACTGTGGATTACGATGGTCTTTTTTACAGCTACAAGTTTAGTGAAGAACTTAATCTACACACAAAACTTAATTATATGTATATTGGTTGATCTTCAAATATCTGATCTGATCTTAACAGCTCCCGTCCTCTGTATTGTTACCTTAATATCTTCAAGTATGGAGCGTCTTTTGTCTCTTCGCTAAGTACAATTTTAAGCAAATTTAAAATGTGAATGAATTTAAAAAAAACTAGTACCATCCCTACTTTATTTTTCTTTTAGAACTTAGAACTTAAAACTTTTTTTTTTTTTCAAATTCAAATTATTTATTGCGATAAATGGGTAGGTACATTATGTAGGTCTTAAACTAATAATAATATTGCGTCACCATTTTCAGCGTTACAAGCATGTAATAAATCAAAAATAAAATTGTAATCTAAAAACAATGTAAATTCATCAATAACAATACGTAATTTGCAGCATATTACAATGTCGACGATATAGTTAAATGTGTGGGTCGTTTATGGGTTAGACTGGCGCAGGATCGAGAAGGTTGGCACAAGCGAAGAGAGGCCTATGCCCAGCAGTGGGATGAGACAGACTGCACGTGATGATGATGATGATGATTACAATGTCAGGGTTATATATATATATCGTAATTTATGTCCTATTAATTTAGTCAGTTCAGTCCTCAGTCAGCTCTTGAAACATACTCATGGAAAGGTTTCGATGGAGCAAGCTTACCTGGTGACGTGGCAGCACCCTCTCAGAGTCTCAGAGTTTATTTTATAACTTAGAACTTTAAACTTTAGTCAGTTCAGAAGTGACTAAAGTTTTAAGAAAAATAAAATGGGGATGGTACTTACTTTTTTTAATTCATTCACATATTAAATTTGCTTAAAATTGTCCTTAGCGAAGAGACAAAAGACGTCGGTCGCATTCGCATGTCGTCGCCGTCAGGGAAGTATCTCCCAAATTGGTTCAAACACTTGGTTCGTTGACCTGGATACCCCCTACGTTAGCATCACGCAGTCGACCAGAACAAGGATCACAGCTCAGTTGGTAGTAGCCGTCTTCAGCGCCGAATGCTATGGGTTCGATTCCCATCTAGTGTGATGAATTTAAGATTTTCGTGTGTGATATTCTATGATAAGTATAAATAGTACAAAGCGCCATCTAGCCCCAAACTGAGCATAGCTAGTAATATGGGAACTAGGTTACGGATAGAATACTTAAAAACTTATTCTATATACATACGTACAATATGATACCACACCCAAACACAGAAAAAACATCTATATTCATCACACAAATGTTTGTCCTGAGTGGGAATCCAACCCACAGCCTACAGGCATGTTAATATATATTTATATTTACATTATTATACATTATAAGAATGTAATAAAATTGTCGATGGTGTAACAATTACAACGAGGCTCTCACAAAAAGCGGGCTCTGGTTCGATTTAAGAGGAACCTGTGTGTATCGCGACCTTGACTCGAACGCGTTCAAGGTTGTCGGCCCGAGACAAGATCCCTTGTATCATTTCGTGAACGTTACTTCGGACAACCGAGAGACGACGGTTACACTAAAATAGTAGCATGTGTAGATGTTAAGTTACTACACGTGCTCCTATTAGTATGTAGTAGCTAACTTTTTATTTTTATTGTACGACGGGGAATCTCTTCATCCGTCATCCTTACCTGAAGCCTAATTGCATAATTTGAAATCCATTATCTTAACTCTAAATGCTGAAATACAACAATTTAGATTTTGTTGATACGGCGACACTTTGGTAAGATGGTGGTTGCTAGCCAGGCGGACGGCGACAGACTAACCAACCAATCCAAGCACAAATTTATACCCCCCTGCGGATTGAACCCGGACCTCTAGGTCTGAAACCGATGGGCAAACCACTAGACCACAGAAGCGGTTAAATATTTCTGCTTCAATTGTATACAACAACACATGCACAAATAGCACATCTCACAACACAAACAACACAACGTTGTACACGACCAATGGAAAATCGATAGCTGCGACCAGTTGCGGATTAAACCGCAAGAAACTTTGCACCAACCGTAGGTATCATTAGAAAAAAATACTATAATAGGATACCCAGACACAAAACATACGTATATGATACATCATCATTAGTTTCCTTCCTGAATATTTCTGATTTTATATTGTTTTCTAAATTGTGGTTTCGATCTTAATCTACGATGCGTCCGTAGGTAGAACAAGACCCTGGAGCATCGCTGAGTTTCGCTCTCCAGCACAAACGTAGTTCGTTATCAACATAAAAATACTATAATAAACAAAACATGCTTATTAGGGATACCTTAATTATTAGTTTCCTTCCTGATTGTTTCTTGTTTTGTAAATTGTCGGTCTCGATCTTGATCTACGATTTGTCCGTAGGTTAGGCAGAACAAGACCCTGGAGGCTGAGTTTCGCTCAACAAACGAACCTAGTTCGTTATCAACATGAAATGGGATGTCCAATCCAAATTAAATTTTACATTAGTCCGTGTCTGGTGGCGCGATACTTTTTTGTAATACAATAAAGAACTAATATATATGTAAAAGAGTGTTTGTCTGATAAAACCCTTTTTTGTCATATTACGTTTGTATGGGAGTACTGTGCAGTTGGGCATATTATAGCATATCGCAATAACATGTTACGTGTGATCTAAGTAAGAATGTAGTCGATCAAAATGCATACGCGCTTGTATTTTTGGTTGGGGTTGGCTACTGTCATTGTATGTTTTGTCAACACCATAACATAATATAGGGGATCCCATGAGGGAGCTCTTCATTGAAATCTCAAAGATTTACAAAAATCAAGATTTGTCCCATTCTAGATGTGGCCGTAAATACGTTCTCGAGTATTTACCTAAAGTAAAAAGTAAAAAATAAAATCCCATCCCACCCCAACACCACACAATGTACTATTATTTATTCTATGGTACCTACCGAGTACGGCGTACCGTAGGTACGTAGCACAGTGGTAAATGAGACATACCTAGTTACATAAATTGATATTTTGGTCAAAATTAACTGAACTGCACTAATATGTCATACACTTCATTAGTCTACTTACACAATATCCATGCTAAATTCGGACATTTACTTAGTTGTCAGAAAAAAAAAGAAGATAAGAAACATGTGTATCAAGCAAATAAACACACAGACACTTTCATTCAAACTTAGAATTTATAATTTTAGTGGGGATGGATGGAAAGAGATAAAAAAGAGGAAGAAAGAAAATTGGTGTGCCGTAATATTCTATGGTGGTCCCAACCTTAGTAAGACGAGTATCAAAGCGATTGTCATGAATATTTCAACCATTTATGGCTTACACTAGGAATATCTGCAGTTTTAGCTCTAATTCCACACTTTATTAAGCAGAGTGTGAGTGCTCCACCATACATTTATCTTGAAAACATCTGCAACATAAATGGCAGTGCTCCTTCGTTATACAAATGGATAAAAAATGCTGTCAAATAGGACAGCCATTATAAGAAAGTCCAGGTTTGTGGTAACAAAAGGCTGCAATCAAGGTGGAGTTCTATCACCTCTATTGACTCTCTCCTGGAACTACTGAACAAAGGCAGAATCTATACAGTAGCATATGCAGACAATCTGGCCATTTTGGTATTGGGTCTATTGTAGGCGAATCTGTGACAAAATGCAGAGAGCTATCAAATCATGGTGTCACAGACACAGCCTATCTGTAAATTACAGCTAAGAGAGGTAGTTCAATTATCTCATTAAGGATTATTCAGCTTATATTAAGCTGAATAATATATAATATAAATAAAAGAATAATATCCTTACTTAAGGCAAATAAGCTAAATACTTAAGTATCTGGTTGGACAGCATAGGAATCTGCTGGACAACAAGCAGATTCTGGGATAGATAACTATATCAAGTTACTACAACAGTCATATGTGTTCTATGGCAGTGCCTTGATCTCTAACTACAGGTCTAAAACCTAAACTATCTCTGAACTCCGGATGTTAAAAGTCACCCTGTACTGACATAATTATGGTGTAGTCTGTGCTCAAAAATCCCATCAGCAGCGCTGTCACCATTCTAAGACTGACAATATAATTGGAAACCCAGGGTGACATGGAACACTAACTCACTGCATGGCAAAGTCTACCAGGACTTGCCATCATCTGCCATTTCCCACCATCCTGGGTTTTCCTGCAGCTTAAAGCAGTAAACAATAGAGCATTTGATCCTTCACTGCTGGAAACCATATTTCCACCAAGTTATGATAGTTAGTCTATTGGGTGACTCATTGTTTTGAAAATTGTAATTTGCAGGCTTCTCAAAACACCACTGGATTTCAAATAAGAGAGACTTAAGAAAATCAGGAGATGATCATTTTTAACACACCATGATCCTGGAAGGTATCTTCTGTGAATTCTACATTCAATTATATTTAATTCATACACCCAAGAAAATAGGGTAGGAAAAAATAAAAAACGGCCCCAAAACCTGTTGGCATGGTAAATAAGAATTCATTTCAATTTTTTGAGAACAGTTCTTCTCTATAAATAATAGAAATATGAATGAATTTTTAGGTATGTAATTTTTGGAAAACCTCCCTAACAATGATAGAGAACCACTAATAAGTTGAGACATGTGTTGGACATGCCATAACCACACCTTTGCTCATAGTAGTAGGTAGCTATATAGCTACCTTCATACTGTAACTGATTGCATGAATAAAAATATTTTATCTTCTACCAGCCTATGAAAGTCGCAGAAAAATCGGCCAGGCGCCGCCGCTACAGATCACAAACACACATAGGTATAACTCAATGAAATTGAATTTAGAATCTTTGTCAGGTCCTATAACATAATCAAAGGCAAATAGGTATCAACTGAATTAGGAAAGTCGGAAGTGAAACTTTGAGCTAAAGCTAAGTAAATATTCAAGTCTCCCGTTAGGTACGTACCTAGTACCTACTCATGTAGATGAATCATCGTTTCGTTCATCACAATCACAAAGGACTTTATCAATTTTAAAAGTCTGAACCTATAGATTAGTAATATTATTATTTACAATTACAACAACTTCATCTGCGATACAAAGATATGGATCTGTTGAAACAGAATGCTTGTGTAAAATCGAAATCTAATTTTGAGAACAGCCAGGCAACATTATTTTGTATAATGGTGAGTATCAAATGTTGGTAACCAACTGGTTTTCGAGGTTTTCACGAATTAAATTAAATACCCGAATAATGACTTAGCACACTTCCAGGAAACGGGAAATAAGCAATGCAACAAAAATCAAATTCTGTCTACCACGAACCAAAATCCAAAGCTGGCGACGAGCAACCGGCATTGACCCACGCTCATGTGAGAAATGTAAAACGTATTATCCCATATAATGACAAAAACACTAATTAATTTTGCACTTACCTTTATTCTCTTCAATCCAAAATTATCAGTAGACAAAGAATTTACACAGAACAGCAGAAAAATCACTTCAAGCACACACGGCCTAGCACAATATGGCTGCCGGATTGAATTAAAAATCCCCACCTCAAAATAATTCAAAATTGAAACGAAGATGTGATTGGGCGATGCGTTCTAGACGCTACATTCGGGCCAACAAATAGATACCAATCGAAGTCAATGACATTTGGCATTGAACTTTCATCACACTACCAACCGTTAGAAATAAATTACAGAAGGGTGCCATTACACTGTACAGCCGAACTCCGAAACCATAGATCATACCATGGTCGAGGCGCTCGCTAAACACGAGTAGTGGCTTAGTGGCTAGGCTAGTGGCAGCCCTAGTTTAGACAGTGTAAGACTTATTGTTCATAGTTGCGTTTTTATAACTAAAAATAAAACCGACTTCAATGAAGAATATGATACAATTTCGTTTACCCTGGATGACGTATTTTTTCCAATTATTTTGATTTGTAAACCAAACTACTGAATCGATTTTGACAAAAATTCCATGGGACCAATTTGAAAATACATATTAAATTTTATTTTAAATTTAAAATATTTTCATCTTTTCATTGAACTCGTGTTTAAAGGCTTCCGTACATGAAGTTTATACGAAAATATATTGAGAAAATTTTACTATGGAACTTTAAATTCAATTCAATTCAATATTTAAATACTATATATATTCAATATTTAAATACTATCTCTTACAATATTTAACTTAAATTACAAAGACTTCTTATTAGTTTTCCTGAAATCTATAGGTAAAGAACTATTTGCTGTATTTTTTTAGTGTACGTTACACGTCCGTGTTTGGGTCAACGACTTTCATATTTATACTAAATTTCAACTCAATCGGTCCAGTAGTTTCGTACATTGACTGTGATCGATGTCGAACATACAGACATACTCGCGCATAATCCTAAAAGGGGTCCGTTCTATCCTTACTTTTGAGGTTACATCTTAAAAATACCCAAATTGCTTTAAGTGTGCCTATATTATTTGAAGAGTTCCCTCGATTTCTCCAGGATCTCATCATCAGAACCTGTAATGATGACGGCTGAATCGATTCAGGCATCTTCGAGTAATCGGGGACAACACTTAGAAAAAAAAACGGACGAATTGAGAACCTCCTCCTTTTTTTGAAGTCGGTTAAAAATACATTTGTATGTACTATAAGTTTGCCATCCCACGTAAGAATACATTGCACAGCATAAATTTATTATGTTGGTTCTCTGGTTCTGGTTACTGGTCCTGTTTACTCGCCTACGGCGAAGCAAAAAGGAGGGTTATGATTTTGAACGTCAATTATATGTTTCTATGTAGGTATGTCATATCTTCAAAACTACTTATCTTGCGTGCTTCCCCGGCTTTTTGTTACACACATCACACATAAAATTACATGTTTAAAGTTAAAAAAAAACTTTAACCCCACTTCAAAATATCTGCTATTGATATAGTATCTATGAATAAGTAAACATAATTATAATTGTGATATTCAGTAGTTATGCATTTACGACAATTATTTAAACAATAGGTACAAGGTACGAGTGACATACCTACTTTAAATTTAATTTGTGACTATGTGGTAGCATAAAAGTGGATATATATTTAGAATTGACATATTATTATCTTTCATTTGATATCCATACTGATGGAATAGAAATATTTTTTATGCCACTGTGTCTTTTTCATACATGGACTATAGTACTAGTGTGGAATATTCTAGATGTTAGGGTGACAGTAATAGTGAATAATAGATATAAGTCTACTACCGACTAGGTACCGACAATGACCGTAGGTATTTATAATTTCAGTTATAATTATTATAATATATATAAAAAAATTACAGGACATTAATTTTAGCCCCAAACTAAGCAAAGCTTGTAACTCAGATTGTTTCTATAAACATCTTCCATTTGACATCCAAGCTGCTGGTTGCTGAGCGCCACGATCAGTTCAGGTCGAAAAGAGCGGATATAAAGAATCACCCCTGCCGCACCCCGCACTCCAGCTGTTACGATTCACACATTGTGTTCGAATATCTGATGATATTAATATGGTGCCCATACCAATACTTGAAGATGTTAAAAAAATAATTGGGCAAATGTATGTCTTTAAGCTTCTCCAAAAAAAAAATCATTAGGCTACCAGATCAAAGGCCTTGGATAGGTCCAGAAAACAGGCGTACACCGAAGTATAACAATAGGTATAGTATCTAACGATATGCGTATGACACTGTAGGTATTGCACTTTCAATGGACAGTTTTGGTCGAAAGCCAAGCTGATTGTCGTGCAGAGTCAGATGCTTCTTTAACTGTGCGTAAAGCAAACAATCAAACACCTTTGCGGCAATTCTCTTCAATTTTCCTTAATAAAGTGCTTTTATAATTTTAACTACATTTTTTGCAGTGAATCTCGTCTGCACCTCTACTAGAGGGTACTAGAGGAGAATGTAAAAGAAATTGATCTTTCAATAAGTTAGCAATTTTCTTATAGGAATTCACCCCATCTACACCCATAGGCAGGTCGAATATTGACTCGGTTAGTGCTTTTCCAAAAGTCTGCCGTCCGCTGCTGTGTTTCGTAGCTAAGTCATCCATTTTAATTTAGTCCTGATTATTTTGGCACCATATCAATCGAGATTACCTTTCTACTTTACACCACTCTATTACAGTAATTCTCCATTTAAATATATAACGTCACCGCTGGAAAAATTAAAACGCACTATTAATGTGATTTGCATTGGTGTGCGTGTCTGCTTCGCAGTACCCAGTTTTTTAATGTTTTTTAGAGTATTGCATGTCGTGTCGTGTAACATTAACATTTATAAACAAATCTATGGTATTGTCTATGGTCAATCATCTTTGTGATTGTTTTGTCTACGGTAAAAATAAAAAGTCTATGTTTTCTTCTGCGTTTATACTGTCTGTGGTTTACGTAAATCGACGACCGACGTTGTGTTGTACCTTGTTTTTACCCGATTGATTATTTATAATTACTGGAAGAAATTTGTAGTGTTTTGTGAAAAACTTGTTGAATTTTATCTTTTGTGCCAGTGAAAATAGTGTTGGGTAACTTTCTTGATACCCTGGACTTTGGAATTCGTTCAAAACAGTGTAGCGTCACCTGACCGAACTCATTGTCATTTCCCGCCATTGTGGATTGTGTCGCGATAAACTTTCATCAAACGCCGTATTTTGAGTGTGTTTTTGCATTTAGATGTTGAGAAAATAATCTAATAACGTTGAAGTAATGTCATTACACGGTAATGATGTCTGCTTGCTCGAGGTAGAGGATTACAACTTGTACGAAGAAGAAGCGTCTGATCACGCTTTTGCCAGGTATGAAACCGGCGTGGTCGCCTACATTTCGCAATATTTTCGTTTTGAATGCAGATTGTTATGCAACATTGCTTTATTTACTCTTTTGCAATATTTATATTTGTTATTCTATCGTCCAAATCTTCGATAGGCCTCATATTCAAGCATGATCACGCCCCGTGCCGGTCGGTAGTCAGCTGTTGAGCCGCCATGTTTGGTCGAATCAAATAGGCGTAGTAGCGCTCTGAATCGCGGAAATTATCGTACTACCAAACACATGTAACTATTTACATTCAACATAAATGATGCGTATCCATTCATATTTTTAACAATGAAGGTTTGTGATAGACGTACCTAAAACTTCGTAAAATTAATGTGAATTTATGTTACAATTCACTCAAGGGATCAGTAAAATAGTAGGTAGGAGTAGGTACCATAGCTGAAAGACATTTTTATCCTCAATTATGCAAGTATTGTTACCCATGGCTTTAAATATTATCTCAAATTGGTATTTGAGATACTAGGATGTAACTGCTGGTAAACTGCTTTGAGGTAGCAAAGTTATAAATTTCTATACAACCAGCTGACCTCACCTGGTTTTACATGGGTATAATCCTAAAGAGCTGTAAATGTATACCTAAAAATCTACCAGAAAACATTTATTTGTGTAGTGTACACATGATTTATTAAATGGGCTATGCCTATAGGCATTTCTTTTTTCTATGTTTTAGACAAACTTAAACTGAATTAAACACATAAATAAGAATACACTTTGCTAAAACTGTAATTATCCTCGAAAACATTGGACGCATAGTATAAAGGTTTATTTATTATTTTAAGTAAATGCACTTTATCACATTATTAACAAATGTTGGACACTCATTGCTCTATTAGTTGTGATTTTAATGAAAGAATTAGAATTAGAGTGTTTGTGGGTTTGCTGGTTGTCTGGTGGCCGTCTGTAAAGTAATATTTATTTTCATTAGTCATCAGATGCAAGGTTGCAATGCAAATTAAGCAAAATACACACATTAAAATTAAACATACTAATGACATTGATCTAAATCTATAAATAAATGTTACAGGACTATTAATATTGTTAAATTATGAAATATGTTTGAATGTGTACTATGTGCAGTTTTTGGGTTGAGTAAAATATATGGACAGAATTTGTTAGAACTTTCACTGTAAATATAACATAACACTAACCACTTTTGCAATACATAGAAAGTAGTTATCCTATCAGTATCTGAGATAATCACTGATGATCTAAATTTCTGCTATAAACATTTCAGAGACAAGCACCTAGCACCAGGAAAGACGATGGAGGCAGAGAAAAGAATCCGAAGAGAAATTGCTAATAGCAATGAACGGCGACGAATGCAGAGCATCAATGCTGGGTTCCAAGCCCTAAGAACACTGCTACCTCGTCACGAAGGAGAAAAACTGAGTAAAGTAAGTTCTAAATATGATGTCTCAAGTTTAGTTATAGTTAGACACCAATTTGTACTATTTAGCTATTAAACAATAACCCTTTGTGTATATTTTCCTCTCCTAGTAACTTTCGCTTGCCTTTTCCTTATTATATGCAGCTTTTTACTATTTTATTGTAAATGTAGGATTGTTCTTTTAGTAGGCCACTTGTCCAGCTATCTGTATATTAATCTCTGTCTGCAAATTATTTTGCTAACCTTTTGAGTTGAAAGATTTATTTTATCAAGGTTAAAATATCATTATTTATTAAATATTTAAATATTGTAATTTCCATTAACCTGATGTTTTTAAATACCTATTAAATGTTACCTTACCTTACAGGCTGCTATATTACAACAAACTGCTGAATACATCTATAACTTGGAACAAGAAAAGACAAGACTTCTATCACAAAACTGTCAACTTAAGAGACTACTCAACCAGCATGAAGGAGGTGAAATACCCTTAAAAAAGAGAAAAGCTGAAAATGTAACACATGTGACCTCAATCCCTGATTCAACAGATGATACTATCACAGCGACAAGGTCCCCTGAACCTACTCCAGTTCCCGCTCTGTTATTGAGTGTTCCACACAAGAAAGATTCTGAGGGCACCGAATTGCGCACACAGTTAGAACAGGAAAGGCGATTGCGGCGACACCTCGAGGAACGCATACAAACGCTCGAAGGCCAAATCTATACCACCACCGGTTGCGACCTGACGCGCGACGTCGTGCATTTTGAAACAACAGAAATAACAGAATGCAAGCTCGAGAGCGAGGAAGTTGTGGTTGTTCCTACGGTAGCAGTTGAAGAGAGCACTGCGACTGCCACTGCACCCCTGCTAGAGGCGGCTATCAAGGCGGAGCCTCGAGTGGAAGTGGAGGTGCTCCCAGACGCATCGGCGGAGGGGCCCTCGCGGCTGTACCTCGCCAGCACCAGCCGGCAGAATCTCGAGACGATAGTGGAAGCGATCCGACATCTGGAGGGCGACCACCTGTTCCGAGAGGAGGCGGTGCCTCCGGCCGACGCGCCGCTCGCGCTGACCAAGAAGGCGGAGCGCGCGCCGCCGCCGCCGCCGCCCGCGCCGCTACGTCCCGGCGTTATTGTCGTCAAGCACTCGTGATCGCGCTCAGGCGCTCGCTGGACTTTATTTCGTAGATTTGCTTCTGCTAACGGAGCACCCCTGACCCTCCTCGAATATTATTAATTTTAATTTTATAATCTCTTTCCATTGTGAAGAACACGTAAGTCTGTGACTTTATATGTTCAATGTGTAGAATTGATGATAGTTAGTAGCTACTATTAGTCGGCGGTGAATGTGTTGTCGCCTGTGCCGATCAGCGCCCTGCTTAGCGTACGTAATTGTAGTCTCAAATGTAATTAGATGTGTATTATGTTATATGGGCTTGTTTAGTTTTACATTAGTGGAAAGAGGATTGACTGATTTATGTAAGATTAGACGGAAATGATAATAATGGAGCATGTTAAGTGCCAATTATTACAAGAAACTAATGTTGATGTGAGAGTGGTCTTTGATTATATTTTAGGCTTTGTGATATTTTTGTTCGTCAAAATTACGTGTCATACACAAGTAATAAATACTGCACTTAAGCAATAATTTTACCAATTAAATGTTGGCGGCTTTTGAAAGTTA
This sequence comes from Venusia cambrica, assembly GCA_951394065.1. Taxonomy (NCBI): domain Eukaryota; kingdom Metazoa; phylum Arthropoda; class Insecta; order Lepidoptera; family Geometridae; genus Venusia; species Venusia cambrica. The sequence continues at coordinate 2,154,122 of OX596044.1, read as the reverse complement.
CAATATTATAATTATGTGATGTTTGACAAAAAATATTGATTTAATTTTAAATGGACATATTCTAATATTTCTAATCTAAAAATATTAATCTCATATTGTCTGAATAGGCATTTGGCGACAAGCCGTCTCTAACTAGCTGTAAATTATCATTACATTACTTATATAGTTTTATTATTACAGAGTAATCTTTAGAAAGCATGACATCTAGATCAGCAATGTCTAAGTCGAACCTAGGAAAACAGGCTTCTGAATAACCTTGCAAGGTTTTGAAACCAAATTCTCATTGAAATTTAATGTGTATCTATATATTAAACTTATCTATTTTCTTGCAAAACTCCCGATTGAGTTATAATGTTATCCCTTTGCCTAATATTGTTCCAGTGTTTTATATGTATTAATACCAGTAAATTCCCAGTGAGTTGCTGAGGTTGGTCTAGTGAAATTTTATGATATATCTACTGGCAGGGCATTTCTGCTTATGCCGTTATATGATTATCATTCCTTGTTATGTCCTAAAGTAAAGGTATTCTTCACTTGAGGTATGGTTATTTGGAACATGGAACATCTAAGTTTTACATGTATCCAATATACTAGAATAATTCTTGTGCGAATGCTTGATTGCATCATTTCATCAAAAAGCTTATTTATAGGTAACATTAAGTTAGATGTGTAACATAGATTTAGTTAAAATAATGTGTTTATACAAGTAATATGTTAATTTGACAAATAAAATTACTTTCCAATTACATAGACATTTATAAGGACAACTGTATTTATTAAATTTAATCATCCGCAGGGGCTGTTAGTTAACTAAGGTACAATGTTATATCTGAGCATGTATGTTACTTGACCAGCTCCAGCTTTAGATAGTTAAAACTTATTAATTCATATGTAAAGTTTCACTACAACACAGCCTTTAATGAATGTTGCTAGGCTGTGCTAACGGCGTAAAGGTGTTGTGTAGCTTGGCCAAGGCTGGTCCGGCCCGCACGCCAGCGATGTGTCCCATCATTATGAAACCTGGCTACGTTTTGTTCTCAAATATTTTTCGTAATTTACTCTTAATCGAAATATTTGATGGATTAATATAACCGGTGTCTAAAAAGAGGACGACACATTTGTATTGATAGTAACAAATTTTGGTAGCTTATAAGTGCTGGACAGTTCACACATAGGTAATTGAAAGTCAGTGGATGATCTAATCTATCTCTGAGCTTCACTAGATAATCATGTTGCATTCTTTCTTAAATAAATTGGCGGTTTTATACTGACCTGCTTATAGATAATACTAGAATAACGTTTACTTTAAGTTTGCACAGATGTTTTAATGTGAAGTCCTTTTTGTTTATAACTAATTGTAAGTTTTACGATAAGTTAGACTCAGGAACAGAGTGACTATAAGTACAATGCATTACCGGAATAGTGATGTGACCATACTTTGGTCATTTTAAAGACTGATTCATTTATTCATTTAAGTCATCATAATAATAGCTGTTATACTCTAACTGTGTGAGTGTATGTTTTACGAGTATTTTTATATAAGTATGTATGATGTAATATCATTATTAGAATAATAAAATATTATAATATACCTCTGCCCTCCACCTGACCATATTACAGAGATGTGTGACGAGTTGACGATAACTACATATTGAATGTAAGGGTTCAGTCGGTGTACAGATCTCTCTACTGTAGTTGGGTGCCACGTTTTTATAATATTTTATGTTATGTTCAAAATGATGCTAGTTTTGTCGATTTGTATAATTGTTGTAAATTTGTATAAGTGTGGCTACATTCAACCATTTGTATGTTAAAAGCACCGTTTGGTGCATTAAATTGACAGAATGTTAGACATACTTTTACTTCCCATGTTTAATATGTCATCTAACACTCTGTTACTGAGTCCATTATCTAAGAAGTTGTCTGCCTACCGCCTTTACATTATGTCAGTATAGGTTAACGATTAACGGACTTGGTTATACTATTAGTGTAGTCAAATATAGTGGTAAGAGATTTTAAGTCAAAGAAGCAGTTAAATTGTTTAAAATGTGTTATTATTTATGTCTTAAAGTATTAAAGTGGTTATTTCTTATTAATTAGTTTGTAAATGATAATTTTCTTCTGTACATTTAATCAAAGTTTCTTTTGTCTTAAAACGAATAAAACCAATAAAACTCTCAAACTATCAGGCAAACATTTCAATATACCAAAATTATAATTAGTAACAATTAAATCATGTGCCACCCTACCTATGGTGTGCCAACCATTCTATTTGAATAGTTTTATTGGTTTTATTTACCAATTTTCTACACTCTATCGCATGTATAGAATAAGTTTAAAAACATTTTAGTACCTTTAAGAGAGAAGTGCTTTCTATTTTGAAGAACTATTAAATTATTTGCATTTAATTATCTGAAATATTAGATTTGGGTAAACGAGTTTAAAAGTAGTGATGGGATTTATTAATAGTTCACTGATGGAAATGGTAATTTTTTTGTAAAGTTTTGCACTAATTTGATAACAGTTTCAACCTGTCACTACACATATAAACTCAAGTTCCTATAAAAGTAGATATACTTAGTAAATATTTTTAACAGTTGTATCATTTTTAACAAATGATAAAGTGTAGAAAATATTGTGTGGATGTCTCCATTTTGATAATGAAATTAATGAAATATTTCCTCTGATTTTAATTGTATCACATTTGACCTACATTATATTTACCAATATTTATAAAAGATTGATAATCTGGCGTTTTATTTATGTACATCCAGTATCTCGTCCTTGTATTACGTTCAGTACCTATACACATCAGAATACTAAATCTGAACTCTGCCTCACCGGATGGAATAAGATGAGTCTTGCACCTGGCTACGAAAGTATACAAACTATTGACTCGATAAGAAGATGAGGTAAATAATAATGAAAACCCGTATCTAACTCTGTCACCAGAAATATTAGCTACGTAGCTAGTCATGTGCGCACACCGCATTAACCTCTGTGGTCTAGTGGTTCTACCGGGGTGTCCCCAGGGGTAGTGCAATATTGTACCTACTTAGTTTGGTTGGTGGTAGGTCTTGGGACCACCATCATCTTATTAGGTAAGATAGTGGAAGCTAGCCAGGCGGACTTCAGTCGCCAAACAACAATTCTAAAAAAAGTTGTGTTCGGGCATTTAGAGGTAATATAGAGCCAGTTCCGCAGACTGAGGATTCCAGGTAAAGTGCGCCTCCACATTCGGCCTTATCTTAACTTCTTGATTTTATGTTCCTAGTGGCTGTTTTTTTTTAATATTTTTGTGTAACTGCACTAGGTCACAAACCAACATTTAAAAACTTTATAACGACGCAAAATCCCGCATCTTTTCCTCAAACCGGAAACGCTCTAACCAATTGCGGAACGAGGGTCTAATGCAGATTCAAAATTTTTGTGTAATATCCACCTCAGCTTAAGCGCTGATCGCCATCTAGCAGAAATTCACTAATTTAAAAGTAGCAGAAAAGTGGGTGCTCGTTGAAATCTTTTGTATACACGTGTGTCCGGCGTAGGACGCTCATATTTAAACAAAAGATAACATTAATTAAATAAATATAATACGGAGAAAAAAGGGACAAGGGAACATACTGAAGGAAAGAGGGACAACGGGACCAAGTCCAAGACAACGGGAAAGCCTAATAGGTTACACATAGTCCATCAAAATATTCAAGGCCTTTCCAGCAAAAACTTAGAAGTAGAATTATTTTTAAGTAAAATGAACATCAGTGTTATGGGCATCACTGAACACTTTATATTGCATCAAAAGTTACTACCTCATTATGAAGACTACTGCATTGTAAGCGCATACAAGCGTAGGAATACCACTCAAGGTGGTTCTTTAATTATTGTAAAGAAAACTCTCAAATGTAAGGAGCGTAAAGATATTGTGAAACTCACCATTGAAGAAGTTATAGAGCTGTCATGTGTTGAACTGGAGCAGCACATAGTGGTATGTGTCTATCGTCCTCCCCAAGCAAATTACGCGCTATTTGAGTCCACTATGGAAAATGTACTAAGCAAAATATTCAGTCGTAATAAATCAATAATAGTGCTCGGTGACTTCAATATTGATATACCTGTAAATCCTCTAACTGAAAAAATCATTAACTTGTTTAAATGTTTCAACCTTAAGCACCAATTCGATAAACCAACTAGGGTAACTCTAACAACTGCCACTTGCATAGATAATGTATATTGTAGTGATATTCCCCTTGAAAAAGACGTGTTTAAAAAATTTGATTCAGACCATTATGGTCAATATGTTTTATTTGATTGTAACTTACAACAAGAGCTACCGGAAATCACATGCAGACCAATTACCGAAGCTAGCATCATAAAATTCCAAAATAACATAAGTCAAAAGATTTCCCTGATCCCATGCTTGAATGATCCAAATGAGCTTTATAATATATTGTCTAATCTAATACATAAAGAACACGAGTATACGTTTCCACAAAAAACGTGCAAAGCTAAATCTGGTTCCATGTTTGCAGATTGGGCAACAGCCGGTATCTATAAAAGTAGGAGTAGATTGTATGAACTTTATGCAGAAAGAGAGTCAAGGCTACACGATTTATCATTTGTTTCTTTTGTCAAAAACTACTCAAAAGTCTTTAAAAAAGTATGTCATGCTGCGAAATCATTGCAAATAAAAAGGAAAATTGAGCAGTCATCAAATAAAATAAAGGCTACCTGGAAAATGATAAATAATCAAACAGGTAAAGCAAAACATTTGAAAAAGCAGATAAACTTAAAAGTTGACGATAGAATTTTGACTGATAACTATGAAGTTGCTAATGAATTTAACCGTTTCTTCTCTTGTGTACCAAAAATTGTTACTCGACCATTAAACTCCTCTGTTGATTGTGCTTTAGCCTTTCTTGAAACAAGTGTTGAAAGGTGTAATGCTTCTTTTAGCTTCAGACACGTCAATGCTGATTGTATTCTAAAAACTTTTAAGTCAATAAATATTAAAAATACTGAAGATCTCTGGGGGATGTCCGTAAAGATCTTAAGCACGATTGTTTTTGAAATAGCACCATGTCTAGCATATATATTTAATAGAAGCATCGACGAAGGAATCTTTCCAGATCTTATGAAATATAGCAAGTTGATTCCTTTATTCAAATCTGGAAATGAAAAGGATCCAGGAAATTATCGACCAATCTCAATTCTGCCAGCATGTAGTAAAATATTTGAAAAACTTATTCTTAACCAGTTGTTGTCACATTTTAACTGTAACAGGCTACTTCATGAAAAACAATTTGGGTTTACTAAAGGTCGTTCAACCACTGACGCTGGTGCCATGCTGTTGAAGTACGTTTTTAAAGCCTGGGAAGGAAAACAGGATGCCATAGGAGTATTCTGTGATTTATCTAAGGCTTTCGATTGCGTAGATCATGACACCTTAATCTCAAAGCTAAAACACTATGGCATTCAGAATCAGGCAATAAGCCTCATGCGTAGCTACCTATCGAATCGCATTCAAAAAGTAGACATTAACGGTAGCAAATCTTCGGGAACATCCACTAACATCGGTGTACCACAAGGGTCAATCTTGGGGCCTTTTTTGTTTCTAGTCTATGTCAATGATCTGCCTTCCTGTGTAGGGGATTTATGTGATATTGTATTGTTTGCAGACGATACTTCATTAATATTTAGAGTTGATAGGGCTAAAGATAATTATGATTGTGTAAATGCTTCTCTAGCTAGAGTTCTTGATTGGTTTACGGTAAATAACCTCTTATTAAATGAGAAAAAAACGAAATGCATTAGATTCACCTTGCCTAACGTTCAAGTCAGCAATGCTAACATTATCTTAAATGGGGAAATACTTAACTTTATGGAAGCAACTACTTTCTTGGGTTTAAATATCGATGCAAAGTTGCAATGGGGTATTCATATTAATACATTAGCTAGCCGGCTAAGCTCGGCAGCTTACGCAGTACGTACCATAAGGCATCTTACTGATGAAACCACGGCGAGGTTAGTTTATTTTAGTTACTTTCACAGCGTTATGTCCTATGGCATATTTTTATGGGGAAATGCAGCAGATATTGAAAGCATTTTTATCCTGCAAAAGAGAGCTGTACGGGCAATTTATAAATTGAAAACTCGTGACTCTCTCAGGGAACGTTTTAAAGAGATTGGTATTATGACAGTCAGCTCCCAATATATTTATGAAAACCTAATGCACGCACACAGGAACATTGATGAGTTTGTTAAAAGAAGTGATGTACACAGTGTTAATACTAGAAATAAAAATAAACTTGACATACCTAGGTATCGCTTAGGAAAAGTAAATAATTCATTCTTAGGAAACTGTGTACGATTCTATAATAAGCTTCCTCAAAGCGCCACCAAACTCTCTGCTCGTAAATTCAAATTGTATATAAAGAATAATTTAATTAAAAGAGCCTACTACAAAATAAGTGACTATATCGACGATAAGAACGCGTGGCCCGATGTTGCTATACCAGTTGACAGTTAAATGGTGTTTTTCAATGTCAAGAAACTGCCCATTAGATAGTTATGTAGTAATCAATGTTTTAAGATAATATTAAGTTTTTAGTTTTATGATGTAGGTAACACTTGTAATGTTATTAAATTATTATAAACAATGTACCTAAATGTTAAATGGATTTTCAAAAAAATTAATCAGCCCGAGGTTCTTGCCTTTCTCCTTGTGTGCTGGTCGCGATTCCGAACAGGCGGTAGATTTGACGTTTCAAAATGATCCTAAAAATCTTAATGAATAAAAATATTTGACTTTGACTTTGACTTTGAGGGAAAACTCACGTACACCAGTGAAATCTAATTTAACCGCCTCTGTGGTCTAGTCTAGTGGTTCGCCTTCCGGTGTCAGACCCAGAGGTCTCGGGTTCGATCCCTACTTAATTCAGTCGCAATAATAACAATTTAACCGCCTCTGTAGTCTAGTGGTTCAAGCCACCGATTTCAGATCCAGAGGTCCCGGGTTCGATCCCCATGGGGAGTACTTTGTTTAGTCTTCCTGGCTAGCTACCACCATCTTACCTAATTCTGTCGCCATAATAACAATTCTAAAATTGTTGTGTTCCGGCATTCAGAGGTAAGATAGCCAGTTCCTCAGTTTGTTGAGGATTCCGGGTGAAGTGCGCCTCCACCTTCGGCCTTATCTCAACTTGTTACCAGGTGAGATGAAGGCCAAGTGCTTACCCGTCGTACAATAAAAAAAAAAAAAATTGTTGTGTTCCGGCATTTATAGGTAAGATAGCCAGTTCCTCAGTTTGTTGACAATTCCGGGTGAAGTGCGCCTCCACCTTCGACCGTATCTTAACTAGCCAGGTAAGTTGAAGGGCAAGCACTTCCCTGTAGTCACTCGCTGCGCTCGTGATTCAAAATTAGAATCCTGAGCGTTAGCGAGGGAATCAAAAGAGCACGAGGTGAAAAATCTTTGCACTCGAGTGCAACACGTAACTTTTCATTCCACCTCGAGGAAATGACTAAATGCAAAAAAAACGTTTACAATCACAAGATAGGTACTTTTATTTCAGTTTAGGTATTAACTACTACATTATGACAGGTAAGTATTACAGAATAATCTTTAAATTATAACAAAATAATACTAAGGTATAATTAAGAAAATTTGAAAGTAACGTTGCTACAGTTATTTAAATTGAGTGTAATATTGGTGTTTGTCACTTGTGTACTGTTTTTCGGTAAACTATCTGTCATACTTAATAGTTGTACCGATTCATCGGATTCCCTTGGCGTAAATGTTGGCATGAGAGGGCGATGGTGAGGTGTTTAGTAATGGCTCATTTTTGATGTAGAAGGGCCAGTCCAAGGATCTGACTGAGGCTCTTTCAGTGTAATGGCTCCTACGATGCCTTTACAAGTAATACACCAAGAAGGTTCCGATTTCGAGTTTTTAACAAATAAGAAAAGGTTGTATGATGAATTCGGCACCATGGAGGTAGAAGTAAATAGGTTTATTGATGTTTTGAATTCACAAACTTAGTGCACACGATGTTCTAAATTCAATTTTAATTTAACCTCTAGCGGATAAAAACGGCTTTTGCACTCAGATATCGAATAGTAAAAATACTCTTTCCGAGATGGTGGGATGAAAAAATATATTACACCCTACGACCACTATTTCCAAATACATTGAAGATTTATACGATTTTTCCATTAGGTACCAACCTAAGGGTATTTTTTTATTGTACGACGGGGAAGTCCGTTGCCTTCATCTAACCTGGTTTCAAGCTATGATATAGAAGCACGCTTCATCCGAAAGCCTTAACTCTCTGAGGAACAGGCTATCTTTCCGCTAAATGCCGAATCACACCAATTTGGAAATGTTGCTATGGCATCAGACTTTGCTAAGATGGTGGCAGCTATCCCAGTGGATACATAGGACTTAAACAAAGTCCTACCACAAACCTATGGATCTGACACTGGTCGGCAAACCACTAGACCACAGGCGGTTAAAAAATGTTTGATACATTTTTTTTTTATTGTATGACGGGAATGTCCTTGGTAGATAGATAGATAGATAACATTTATTCACTTAATATAGCACACTACACAACATCACAAAACGATAAAAACATAGTAGGTAAATACAAACATATTTTATGGTAAAAAACTAAGAAGAAAATTAAGAAAATTAAGAAGGTAGGTAGGTACTTAAAAATAAATGAAACACATAACGGTAACAGGTGTGTGTGTGCCTTGGTCTTGATCTCAACTGATTTTCAAGTTGTGATAAGGCCGAAGGTGGAAGCGCACTTCACCCGAAATCCTTATTTAATTTTCCAGAAAAACTACAAAAAATTAGATGTTCTTTAATGCAGAACTTGTTTTTTTTTTAAATCGAGCACGTAACTCCTTACATGACTTTTCGATAACTCTCACGGTTTCAGATTTGGCCTCAGTGGCCCTGGAAAAAAACTCACTCTGTATACCTATATATGCTTACTTTTGTTGCGCCGCCTATTTCCCGGCATCTGGGTTGTATGCGGAGAGGGGTAGGCTGCCTCCGACAGAGAGAAAATAATGTGAGTAGGTTAGGTACCGTAATTCAAGGTTTGTAATGCTTTAGTTTGTCGCTGCGCGTTAAAACATACGTACGCTCTTCGCCGCCGCCGCCGGCCGCAAGAAAAGTAAAAGCATTATTGCTCAAGCCAAGCGTTAGGTTGTCTTTGCATGTTACATGGACTGCACTATGTTGTAAATAAACGAATAAAACAAGAGCAGTGAACCACTGATGCAGACGTGTTTTCACCAAAGTGTGTGTATCATAGCTTATTACTCGGGTACAAAACTGAAAAGGCAAGTAGATATTACTATGAGTATACCAGTAGAATCTACCTATACCTATAAACTACTAATTATTTAAAGTTTTAAATAAATAGGTAGGTAGCTATATTTTTATTTTATTTTATCAGGAAAAAACAAGAAATCATGCTTGTTTTTTTTATATATATATTACATATTTGTTTATAACTATGGCTATTATTACAGAGTTAGTATAAGCATAACCAACCCACAATTTTACAGGTTAATTTTGTACATAACTAAGACCCATATATTATATACCCACTTATCGAATTAGTAATACCGAGTTATTTGTTTACCTACCTATTAAAATGGTAAGGTGTTAGATATTTATGATGTGCTTTGCTAAAGGGCGTAAGTACCTACTGGGTAAGCTGAGCATATGAGTAGTTGAAACCTTTGATTACGTATAGGTTCCTACAGGTATTTTAACTGGACACATACATAAGTATGGTATATTACAGTACCTACCCATATTGTGGTAAGATAATCATCATTAACAAAAGCTTCTTCCAGACGTTTCATATGGCTTCTTCATATGTGGATTGGGATTATTGTTTTGTTTTGTAAATTTTCATTTTTATGACAGAAATAAAATTCAAATCAATTCATTTATTGTTTCGAAAATATAGATGTCAAAAGAACATCTTATGTAAGCCCAACTAATTATTTTTGCAGCAATGGATTTCCATCGAAGTTTTTATTTAATAACCTTGATTATCTGCGTTGTTCACTGCGAAGAAACTGATTTACATAATCCAGTTGCATTAAGCAAGTAAGTTCTGTTATTATATACCATCCCTACTACCATTTATCAGACATAACTGGGCCCCGATTCTACTAACTAAACCAATCGCTTCACTTTGACAATAGTATCGACGCAGGGTGACCAGTGACCACTAGGAGTCTTTTGGCATTCTAGTGGCCATTCTGCGATGGTACAATTATAATTCTGAAGCGATTGGTTTAGTAGAATCGGGGCCCTAATCCCATCACAATGAGTGAACCCAATGCTGATTGGTGAACGCCACATTGTCTTTTATGTTTTTTTATGCAAATTGGCGAAAAAACAAGCATGCCCCCTGATGAACTGTGATCAGCGCCATCTAGCCCCAAACTAAGCATAACTTGTAATATGGGAACTAGATTATACGGATAGAATAATTAAATCCTTTTTTTTTAATGCATACTTATCATACAATACAACACCCAAACACAGAACAAACCTCTATATTCAACACATAAATGTTTGTCCTGGGTGGGAAACGAACCCGCAGTCTGCAGCTCAGAAGGCAGAACTACTACCTACTGAGATTATCGCTACCCATCGTACTATATCGAAATAAACGACTTACACGTTTGAATCGGAGATAGTTATACTTTAGAGTACCTATACACATAGATAGCTACTATTTTTTATTATAGGAATGAAAACACATCAGTCGAGAGAAAAACAGGAGATGGAATTAACGATTTTGGATACAAGTTGTTATTAAAGATGATGGAACAGGACAAAGATGTTAACGTTGTGATATCCCCGACATCCATTGCTGGTGAGTAGGCCACGTAAAAGTCACCGATAATAGTGAGTAACATCCTTTAGTGGTGAGTAGGTAACATCCTTTAGTAGTGAGTAGGCCACGTAAAAGTCACCGATAATAGTGAGTAACATCCTTTAGTGGTGAGTAGGTAACATCCTTTAGTGGTGAGTAGGCCACGTAAAAGTCACCGATAATAGTGAGTAACATCCTTTAGTGGTGAGTAGGCTACGCAAAAAGTCGCCGATAATAGTGGGTTGAATTGACTAACGATCGTCAGTGGACTAAACGTATGGTTACCTAAATTATAAAGGTCAATTAAAAAGCCCAACCGTCACCAATAATGTGAATGCCGGAAGAATTGACAAAAAACCACGTCGCTAAGCGTCAAAATTCTTCCCGAAAAAGAAAGATTTTATTTTTAATAAAGATTTTTTTTTTAAAGAAAAAAAAAAAGTTTGCCCATCTCTAATCTAGACTATCTCTATCTCGCATTATAGGTTTACGAACAAAGGGTTGTTAACTAACCGACTATTAAATCTTAAATATAAAAATAAGTGGTAGGACCTTTAAGGTCCACCTGGCTAGTGACCATCCTGCCGAAGTCCAGCGCCAAACACTTTCCCGTGTTCCGTCTGAGTGCGGAAGAGCCAGTGTCTTCTGGGAAAGCTCGCTCCATGGTAGACCTCATCCTTGATAGACCTTATCAAGATATACCCCCTTTTGTGGTCTAGCGGTTCAACCCACCGATTTCAGATCCAGAGGTCCCGGGTTCGATCCCCAAGAGGAGCAATATTGTGCTTGGTTTTGTTGGTGGTACGATTTAGTTTAAGTCCGCCTGGCTAGCTACCACCATCTTACCTAATTCTGTCGCCGTAGTAACAATTCTTAAATAAATGGTTGTGTTCCGGCATTTAAAGGTAAGATAGCCAGTTCCTCAGTTTGCTGAGGACTCCGGGTGAAGTGCGCTTCCACCTTCGGCCTCAACTTGTAACCAGGTAGATGAAGGCCAAGCGTTACCTCGTCGTACAATAATTATTCCCAAATTGTTATTGTATGTTTTTGCGCTGTCAGGTATTAATTGTTGTGGATGGTTTTATAATTTATACCTACCTATACAAAAAAAATTAAATTGATAAGTTTCATATTTTTCCCTAATTTGTGCACCTGTAATTTTTTCAGTTTCTGTATCATCTACAGAGGTTGCCTTTAGCGATTTCTTCCAGACAACAAGCCATCCGTTGTACTGTGTCCTGTTTTACCTAATGTTTGTATTATTCGACGACTTTTACCTACAATAATGCAATATTTATTTAATTCAATGAAATAAAACGGGTCACTATGAATAATAATAAAAATCTGACTGATTAAATAGAAATTGCTATAACTATACATTTCGTTTATCAGGTATGTTGGCTATGACATTACTGGGAACTGTAGGGAAGACATACCAGGAACTAGCTGGAGCACTTGGATTTTCTCAAGGTATGTTGTTTTGTTTTGTTACCATAATAATATAATGATGAAGATTGTTAGGTAGGTACTGTTACGTTAGTATTTTATTATCTGTGGTCCAACGCAACGAGCACAAAATACCTATCAATATAAATAAAAGCCTCATAGCTCAGTTGGTAGTAACTCTGCCTTCTGCGCTGCAGGCTGTGGGTTCGATTACCCAGGACAAACATTTGTGTGATGAACATAGATGTTTGTTCTATGTTTGGGTGTTGTATTATAAGTACGTATGTATTTACAAAAATAATTTAAGTAGGTATTCTATCAGCAATCTAGTTCCCATATTACAAGCTATGCTTAGTTTGGGGCTAGATGGCGCTGTGTAAATTTAATGCCCTGTAATATTTATTATTATAATTATTAAATATGATTTTTAGAACTTGTCAAAAATATGCCCCCATAATTGTATTGACTTATTATTCTAAAGGGTCTTTCAACAAGCACGGGTCGATGTTAAAATTGAATAAAACAAGATGTGTGTGAGATATTAACGAAATTTATTTTTTATTTAAAAGGCCCATTTATGCCATTATGGATGGAATATGACATCGTTCAATGTCCGCCGCGGCTTCGTATAGTGGCACGAATCCGAGAGGTCCAATTTTTAATGACTCTGCTGCATAGATCCGGCTGAATCCGAGCGATGGCCTGCGTTATGTTGGCTTTCAGGGCAACAACGGTCGAATGTGGTTTATTGGCATAGACCTGCGACTTCAGAAAACCCTACAAGAAAAAGTCTAGCGGAGTCAAATCACACGATCTTGGTGGCCAATTCACGTCACCGCTGCGAGAGATAACTTTACCCTCAAACCGTTCATGCAGAATGTCGTTCGCTGTGATACACGTACAGCGCCGATGTTCTCGGCCGATCTGGCGTTCCTTTGACGTAAAGGTGTTGGTTGGTTGTTTACCGAACCGGTCGTCTCAAATTTAGTCACCAATCGTTGGAGAGTGGACTTTGAAGGGCCACCGCGTCTGCCGTAAAATGGGCGCAATGCGCGCAACGTTTGCACTAACGAACACTCATTTTGATAATAAAGTTTTATCGTTTGCACATGCTGCTCAACCGTGTAACTTGCCATGGTGATTTGGCATCAGTGACTGAATAAGAAAAAACAGATTTGACAGATGCCGCCAAAACAAAATGGCCGCCACAGATTATTAACATCGACCATTTGAAAGAACCTTTACTTACCTACCTAATACCTACATTTTTTTTTCAATGAAGAGCTTCTTTACGAAAAAAAAAATAGCATTTTCACCTATTAATAATGAATTTAATTAGAATTAGAGATAATTTGTGATTATTTTATTTATTATTATGCCTTTTTTTAATTTACCTACTTACATTAGACATTATAAAAAATGCGTCAGTATTTTTCCCATAGAATTGATTCTAAGGTTTTTCCCAGAAACCCACTGGCGTATTAGGTAGCTGATGTTATCTCACACAGAACTAAGTGTGAAATCATGTTCTATTGAAATTGTTGGGTGGCAGCGGAAACGGCTGTACGAGGCCTGTCCACCTATCTTCATAGCATACACAACAAACCAGAAGGCACTTTTCCTTCATGGACTTTATGTAGGTACTTTACCTACATTATTTATAGGTACCTACAAGATAATTAAACTACGGGGAAGTACTACCACCATACCTATTTCAGCCGCCAAGAAGCATTGCTGTGTTCCGGTTTGAAGGGTATGGTTGCCGGTGAAATTACGGGTACGTGAGGCTTAACACCTTTATGCCTCAAGTTGACGGCGCAATGCAGTGCCGTGTAGGCTATGTTCTTTGTGGATGTGACCTACGCAGTAAGGCATTGTTATAGGCAAGAGTGCACTTAACATCAGGTGGGCTACTTGCTTGTTCCGTCTCCTAGTTGTATAAAAAAAACTAACAAAGGAAAGCAGTCAGAATACCTGAAGACCGACAAACGGGTCACAAAAAATACTGGACTGGGTGTACAAAAACGTTTTCTTTACCATCTATCGTATAGCAGACTACCAAGCAAAAACGTGTAAAAGCTCGACGCTAGGCCATCAAAGTATGGTCTGCCTCAGGTATCATGACATACCATGATACCTGCCTCAGGTAGAATACACTAGATCTAATGTTTAATGGAACTTTGGATCTGCATGGAGCTGACCCGTCTGCAAATAAATGCACCCAACAGACTTCCCAGATCAGCTTAGGAACACCCTGTTTTCAGAACCATTCTGTAGAACACCCTCAATTCAAAATGCCGTTGCCCCAGATTATGAAAGCAATGTAACACATTGTCAAAAAACACAGACTTAGATCTAAGCGAACCCCTACCAAAATTTAGGAGACAACTTAGTATCATTTTTAATGTTTAATTTTAGATACATTACCTCATCACATCTCATTATTTTTGAATTTCCTTTTGATTTACAAGTTTTTGTGTTTTATAAGTTTATTTTTAAATTTTACGTTTATATTACTTTAGTTGAGTTACTAGCTATTTACGAATTATATTTTACATATGATGGCTATGGCTACCTATAAAAAGAGGAGCACTAGATTTTAATTGAAATTGTTGTGTTCTTTATGTATCCTCTGTTGGTCGTCCAAATAAATAGATGAATAGACACTGGCTGCATGAACTATGCTTGGCGTGGCAAGTTAGTTAAAAGTTATATTACCTACTTATACCACCTAAATGCAAAACTTAAATTTAAATAAATCGAGGACTGTCTTTTGGCAACACGGCTAGACGGCCCGATATTGATTTTATGGTAATGTATGACGCGGCCTTACGCCATGCACCAATGACAATGACACGTGCGGGCCGAGCCGCAAACATCTACAATTGCGATTTAGGTGCAGTGAGACCCTGATCACATTTAGGTATCTAATAAATAAATTGGCCTCAGGCACAAAATATCAAAATTGTATTATACCTACTCCTTTACTTTGAATTTGTTTATTGATAGAGCGGCACTAAAAATACCTAGGCATTCTAAAAAATTCAACTGTCTTGGTATAGGTACCTGAGGTTCAGGGGCCTTAGTATGAATTTTTTACATCTAACCGAAACTATTTTCGCTTTCGTATAGGGCGCTTGTTTCCATACATTTGGTTAGCGGATATGAAAGGAACTACAATTGCTCTACTATCCAATATATACGAGTATAACGAAAATAGTTTCAGTTAGCTGTCAGAAATGCATACTAAGGCCTCAGCCCACTGACAGGCGGGTGGAAGAATATCCGAGGTTTAGTAAAGGGTCCCGTTGGCACCCTTTGGATACGGAGCCATAAAAAGTAACTAACGAACAACCAAGTTGCATCATCACAAGAACAGCCATTAGTGCAAGAGCCTCCTCCAAAGCTTGAGGGTTTTGCCATTATCACCACGCCCGGCAGACGGATTGGTGATCGTAGTAACGGTGTAGATAATACACAGAAGGAAGCTGCTGTCGTCTGGCGATCCCTTAGTCGGCTTTTACGACATCCATGGACATGAAAACCAAATGATATAATGGCACAAAAATTCACAGCCCGCGACGGAACCCGCATCATTTTCTAAATGTTGTGACCTAGTGGAAACACTTGAAATACAAATAATTTTTATGAATAACCAAGTAATAAAATAAAATTATGGTGTTCCGACATTTAGAGGTAAGATAGCCAGCTCCTCAGTTTGTTGAGGATTCCGGGTGAAGTGCGCCTCCACCTTCGGCCTTATCTCAACTTGTGTAACCAGGTGAGATGAAGGCCAAGTGCTTACCCGTCGTACAATAAAAAAAAACACTATTGCAATTTGGCGAAGACGCAAGTTCTCATACATTTTTTTTATTGTACGACGGGGAGTTTCTTGACCTTCATCTCACCTGATTTTCAAGATATAAGGCCGAAGGTGGAAGTGCACTTCACCCAGAACCGGAATCCTCATCAAACTGAGGCACTGGTTACCTTACCTGTAAACGTTGGAACACAATATTTTTAAGAATTGTTGTTAGGGCGACAGAATTAGGTAAGATGGTGGTAGCCAGGCGGACTTAAACAAGTTTTATCAACCAAACCATGCATTGTACCCTAGTGATCGAACCCTGGATCTCTGGATCTGACACCGCTGGGTGATCACAGAGCGATAAACTAATATACGCCCTCCCTTTAACTTCAAAAAGATCGTAGGTAGTCGTACTCCTTACAGTTTTATCTACGAGCATATACCTACCATGAACAAAATATTAGGTCCATGTACCTACTATGACCATGATCTCTTATACCTATTACGCAAAAACCACTAAAATACATTTTGTTACCCAACGATTCTCACCGAAGCAATTAACGATTATATCATCAATGGTATATATCCGGTTTATGTTGAGGATCACAAAAGGCGCAAATATAGTGGTCTCGACAGAGCTTACCTATTTGAGCCTTTTGGTGTCGAGGACATGGGTCCGTGGTGAGCCGGTGCCCTTCAGATGTTGCTGGGCTTTTGATTGAGGCTAGCTCAGCGAATTAGCAGAGCTATTCAGCGTGGCAATGCAGCCAGTGTCATGGGCCCGCTTCCGTCTGGTACTGGTCTGGAACAGTTTAGTACCAACTACCTCTAGGCCTCTGAGATCTATAGACCGTTTGGCCTCTGAGATCTATAGACCGTTTGTAATGGTCCTTAGGTAATTCGATTGATTCCTTTGTACATACATAGTTAGTTTAATTGTACATTTTATATAATAAATTGATTTATCATTAAAAAACAGTTGAGATACAGATTGAGGCATCACAGTAGTGATACCTAAATAAGAAATAAGCTTAAAATTTACAAGATATCTTTTTGGTGGGGCCGTTATGGTTCCTATGCTAAGTACCTACTTCACTTACTTACCCGTTATTTATGTAAATTAGGGATCGAGTTGCTCGTTTTATTCCACTGGGACCCTACTATAGAAACACAAATACCTACACACGCTTTATTATTGTGTTGCACTATCCTATAGTGCCAATTAGTATTATCGTATATAATAGTGATCAAGTTTTGAGAAGTATTGTCAAAACACACACTAGACGATTATACCTAGTTTCTATCAAAATCGGTTTCGACCATGAGACACATTTGAACATTTACGCACACTTCAAGTGTGCGTAAATGTTTATATAAATTATGCTGTACCTACATGATAAAATATCTCATGTGTGTTGTAACCGCTTTTAGAGTCGAGTTTCGCCCACCAGTGTCAGATACAGAGGTCCCAGGTTCAACCCCAAGGAAGTACCAACAATATTGTGCTTGGTTTGGTGTTGGCAGGACTTTTGTTTCAGTCCCCCTGGCTAATAACCACCACCTTTCCTAAGCCTGTAGCAACAATTAATCTATAACAACCTAAATTGTTGTGTTCCTGCATTTCGAGGTAAGATAGCCAGTTCCTCAGTCTGTCAAAGATTCCGGGTGAAGTGCACTTCCACCTTCGGTTTTATCATAACTTGACACCAGGTGAGAGGCCAACCGCTTCCCAGTTGTAAACAAAACAATCACACAAGTTGGGATGTCAATTCACTAAACAAATTACTCTACAAACTTTAATTTTCATGTTTTGTGTCGACAGATGTGATGGAAAACCGCAAAAGCCACGAGGAGTTTGGAGAGTTGCTATTGAAACTTAACTCCGACAACAACTCTTCGAAGACGCTGTACGCTGACGCGCTGTTCGTGGACAACAGAGCGAGCCTTCGCAAGTTGCTTCGGGAGTACCTTAGCCGAGTCTACGATGCGGAGGTCATCGGTGTGGATTTCAGGCAAAATGCCGCAGTAAAGTACCTGATCAATGAGTGAGTAAGAATTAATGAATGAACACATTAAAATAGATACACACAATTTAGTATGTACTTCGTAAAATAAAAAGATTTTTATGTAGGTGCCTACAAATAGGCTTTATCGCTAAAAGCTCAGCAGTTGACTTTGAGGCTGAAATGATGATGAACAGTTAGGTCTAATTTATACTATAATATATTATACTTAGTATAAATTAGATGTATTCATAAGACAACCATTCAACATGCCCCACAGCTCAGGTGGTAGTAACCTTCGAAACTGTAGGCTGTGGGTTCGATTAGCAGTGTGTTGTAATATATTTCTATTCACATATTTTCGGTTTGTTACAGATGGGTCAGTTTGCATACTCAGGGAAAAATTGAAAATTTTCTGCTGACACCACTTCCTGAAGATACCAAAGTAGTATTGTTAAGCGCTCTTTACTTCAGTGGTCAATGGTTGCACCCTTTCCTACCGGAATATACAACGAAGTAAGTTTACTATATCTATTTCTCCGAGTCTTCGCCCACCTTTTCCCACTTTGTACAGTAAATAAGCAGTGTACAGCAGACGATCTGTGTTTTAGATTTTCAAAATTCATGTTTGTTTTACCGTTAAAATTTAAAACGTAAAATTCGCGCGTATTACTGTCATCTGGTAGTCGTAAGCGCCGTGGTTGAGCGCGCAGCAATGTCACGTTAGTTCGAAACTAGAGTGAAGTTGCGTTGAGTTGCTAATCTGAGGTAGGGTGTAAGATAGCCAGTTCCTCAGACTGTTGAGGATTCCGGGCCATTGAAGTGCGTGTGATCTTCAGCATTTGACTTTTATCATCGAATCTCTGCCCGCCACTGTCCGGAGATCGTCGCTTCATCTAGCCGGAGGACGCCTATACTATACGCTTGCTAGACGTGGTCTCCACTGAAGGTCTCGTAGACCCCAACTGTTGTAGAAATATCTGAACATCGCGTTGATACTGACTTTAAAGTAAATGAAAAGTTATTTTGACAGCATGAAAATCTGCTTAGGTAGGTACTTGAAAAACAAGTAAAGATATGGCAACAGATGGAGCACGCTTTTTTTTTTTTGTCCGACGGGTAAGCACTTGGCCTTCATCTCACCTGGTAACAAGTTGAGATAAGGCCGAAGGTGGTTCCTTCGGCTTCTCTTTACCCGGAATCCTCAACAAACTGAGGAACTGGCTATCTTACCTCTGAATGCCGGAACACTACAATTTTAGAATTGTTATTATGACGACAGAATTAGGTAAGATGGTGGTAGCTAGCCAGGCGGACTTAAACAAAGTCCTACCACCAACCAAACCAAGTACAATATTTTGTACGCCCCATGGGGATCGAACCCGGGACCTCTGGATCTGAAATCGTTGGCTTGAACCACTAGACCACAGAGGCGGTTAAAAAAGCACTTGTCTAAAAGCAGCCTACACACTCTAGACTGGACTTGAAGACTCCCAAAAATAATTTTTAAATCATCTATTTGAAACGTTGAGCCCTGGTCACCAAACTAAGCTAAACAAAATAATTTTTGAAGGCAACGCCTTCCATTCCTTTTCAGGAGGTACTATTCATTCGGCATTCGTCCATGCCAGTAGGTAGGTACCAATACTAGTTGTATACAAATGTTTAAATTTTTTGCTCGTCTTACTGGTTTCAGAATGAGTTTTCGAAAGCCAGCAAACGAAGTAATGATTGACCAAATGCTGAACATGGGCTCATTCAATTACATATTATCACAGGAATATGGTAAGCAGATTCCGATAATAAACAACCGACCAGACATCAAGCAACAGATGTTTGATGAACATTCGATTCTAAATGTTTTTATTATGATGTAGGTTAAATGGTTATGTTGTTTGGTTGGTGTAGGGCTTGATTTAAGTTCACTACTAAGTATTAATAAAAACAAATATAATTGTTGTGTTGCGCCATTTAGCGGTAAGAAGCTCCTTGGTTTGATTACGATTCCTATTTTTATATTGGTTAGGCAGGCTACAGTAGATATGATATTAATTTGGTATTCAAGTGTGAAATGTCTATCAGCCTTGAATACAGAAGTAATGGCAGAATTTACAGGACGCGGATATTAAAATTGCTAAAATACATTTTCAGGACTGCACATGGTAGCACTCCCCTATAATGACAGTGTGACTACAATGTACGCGTTGAAGCCAATATTCCCGGATAAATTGAGTATACTCGATCTCATGAAACGCCTCGACTGCGCCAAAATAGACCAGCTCATAAATCAGATGCAGAAAATGAAAACCGTGATAAGATTCCCAAAAATGGAGCTGCAAAGTAAAGTCGAACTGGAGCAATCTCTAAAGGCTCTCGGGGTACAGTCGCTATTCAAACCAGGGGAGGCGAACTTTGCTCTGTTGGTGGATGGTAACACGGTCCTGAATAACACTGAAGTCGATATCATATCGAGGATCAACGACGAAGAGAGGTCTGTAGATGAGGATAGGAGGTTTAAGGATCTGCTAAGGAACCTGCCGAATCCTGGAATTTACGTAGACTCTGTTCTTCACGACGTCAGACTATCCATAAATGGTGAGTTGGACTATATTTATTTATTTGTTTGGACTACCAACAGAGGATATACATAATTACACCATATATAAAAATAAATAAATTTATGTAAGTGCTTACAATAAAATCTAAAGATCTAGTGCTCCACTAATTATAGGCACCAATTATATTTTACGTTTACGCATGATGGCAGATAGCCATCATGCGTAAAATATAATTGGTGGGACAAATTTTAGATAATTTTAGTAGGTATATGAGTAAAGAGTTACTAGTAACACAACTAAATTGGCATAAAATATGGGAAAATTTAAAAATAAAGTTTTATAACTTAAAATACTTTAAATCAAGGGCTGAGATGTAATGAGGTAGGTAGCTAAAATTAAAAACTATGTTGTTTTATAAATTTAGGGAGGGGATCGCTAAGATCGAAGTCTGTATTTTTTTATAATGTGTTTAAAATGCTTACATCAACTGGACACAACGGCATTTTGGCTTGAGTTTACTGCAGAAAGGAAGAACATTCGCAAAAATGAGGACACCATCACCTTTGAGGCTTTCACTAAATAAGTACCTACATCTAAACATTGGATCGCACCAAAACGACAACGCGTCGAAAAAAATATTGGGTAGGTAGGCATAGTATAGGTACCTACTCCACTCCCCACAACTCGGTGTGTCAATTGAGTGGTCACAGGTGACCTACACTACTCTAGTCTGCAATATGTACTTAGTGAGTAGGTAGGTACCTAGTCTAGTGACTCAACTCATTAGCTAATGCAGACACACATGTAAATAGTTACCCGACAAAAGTGCGCAGAAACCTGCATAGAACGTTTAGTGACATTATTTCAGTAAGTAGGTACCTAACGATGTATGTACACCTATATTTCTTTCAAGTTATTTTGTAAAAACAATTAATTAATTCGTTCGTCATAATTTCCACTGTCACTGCTGTCACTTGACATGTTTTTTATTGTTGCCAAATTTTATATATGTAAACATTTATTATACTCGAACTTATATAAATAATCAGGTGCGAGATCAGCGCTCACAGGTAAATAAACAAATTAACATTGTCATCATCATTATCATGATGATGACAATCGCAGCCTAGAAACATTATTTGTCCGGGAGTGTGCAATTCACAACACGGAACAATACAGATGTACAATAATCGAAGCACATCACAACACAATGGTCGATTCAAACGGAGGATTTACCCGTAAAAGGTATTATTATTTACATCGTAGATACGGCATAGTAGGTAGGTTTTTATTGTTTGCTGTGAGTATAGACTCATCTAATAGGGTCGACCGTTTTTCCGTCCGCTATTCACAAAAAGCTCGGTTACCTACCTACTAAAGATGTAAAGTATTAACTAAACTAAAGGAATAAATATACCCAGACGACAAAAGAATGTTTCTTACTAATTATGGTAATCGTTTTAGCGTCATAAGTTGACTGTTTTTTTATGTTCGTGTTGAATAGCTTTTTGTTTTCGCGGTTTTGGTTAAAACAATAACCTCGCATGCCACAGATAGGTACATAACAGGAAAATAATAGTTCTGTTCAATGTCAGCAGGACAATCATAAAATCCGGATATGGCTTGATTATAATAATTCCTCGAAGATTGCTATTGTCAAGGATACCTTCTCGTATTTTATATAATAAGGACGTTAGTTTTTTATACTATTAGGAGACGGAACAAGCAAGTAACCTGAAGTTAAGTGCAACTCTTGCATAAATCAATGCCTTACTGCGAAGGTCACATCCACAAAGAATATACCTACACGGCACTGCATTGCGCCCGTCATCTTGAGCCATAAAGGTGCGTGCCCGTAATTTCACCGGCAACCATACCCATTCAAATCGGAACACAGCGATGCTGCTCTATGACTATGATAATATGTCTGTGTTTTGTTTTTTTAAGAACAGGACGTTTTGTACTTGTACTTATGTAGGTACTTACCTCTTTTTTATTGTAGGACGGGGAGGCGCTTGGCCTTCATCTCACCTGGTTTGTAACCAGATGAGTTGAAGTGCAGTTAAGATAAGGCCGAAGGTGGAGGCGCACTTCACCCGGAATCCTCAACAAACTGAGGAACTGACTAACTTACCTCTAAATGCCTATATTGATGTACGGATCAGCCTGTCCTGCGACAAGCATCATAGCTCAGTTGGTAGTAGCTCTGCCTTCTGGCACTGTAGGTCTTCAGTTCGATTCCCCCCGGGACATACAATTATGTAATGAATTTAGGTAGGGTTAGGCCTACCTACCTTTTAAGGTAGGGAGGTTAGATACCTACATAATTACAAAAAAAAAGTAAGTAGGTATTTATTTTCTCCGTAATCTATAGTTCCCCTATAACCCCTTATTTTGGGGCCAGATGGTGTTGTACAAAATGTCTTATAATATTTATTTATTTAGCCACTATCTTACCTTTAGTCTTTCGCCATCGCCATAACAATTCTAAATAGTTGTTATCTGGCATTTATGGGAAAGATAGCCAGTTCCAGTTATGATACAATATTACACGACAAACATTCTTCACACAAAAGTTTATCCCGGGTGGGAATCGAACCCGCAACAGCGCACAGGCGATTCCGAACAGGCGGTAAATTTGACGTTTCAAAAGATCCTAAAAAAACTTAATGAATAAAGAAATTTTGACTTTGACTTTCGCAGAAGGCAGAGCTACTACCAATACCAACTAAGTTGTGTGGTCATTTTTATCAGTTATTTGAGAATTTATAAGTGTTTTCAGAGGTTCTATGACTATAACTCTACCTACTAATGAAATGTGTTTTCAGAGGTTCTATGACTATAACTCTACCTACTAATGCAATATGTTTTCAGAGGTTCTATGACTATAACTATACCTACTAATGCAATGTGTTTTCAGAGGTTCTATGACTATAACTCTACCTACTAATGCAATGTGTTTTCAGAGGTTCTATGACTATAACTATACCTACTAATGCAACGTGTTTTCAGAGGTTCTATGACTATAACTCTACCTACTAATGCAATGTGTTTTCAGAATTTGGCACAGAGGCAGTGGCGGCCACGGCTGGTATTTTAGCGCGCACGGCGAGACTATTTTACGTCGATTCTCCATTTTACATGTTCATCAGAAATGAACAGACTAACCTAGTCACTTTTAGTGCTGTTATTTTTGATCCAACAGCGTAAAGGTTACTTACAATCATAGAATACTATTACTGACAAGCTTATACTTCAAATTTTATTTTGCGACTTTCTTGCTAGCGAAAAAATAAATAAGTACCTACCTATGTAAATATGCCTTGAAACATGAAACTGAATATAGTTTTAATGAGGTAGGCTAGGTACAAACTAGGTAGCCTAGCATTATACGTAATTTTAAGTTAGTAATAATATTGATACATAATTATAATCATTGCTAATTTTATTTTATTGCATAGCTTAATTAAGGAGGTTCTGTAGTTGTACTGACGAGATACAAGTAGAAAATAAATGCAGTCATCTATGTAACTAGTGAAACTACCAGATATAAATCTGAAATATTTATATGTAAAGAATGTGTGTAGGTACTTACATAATATTTTTTAGCTTATTGAACGACGGGGCAGTGCCTGGCCTCGATCTCACCCGGCTTCAAGTCATGATAAGGCCCAAGGTGGCACCGACAGAGGACACCCAGGGAGGCCTGCGCCAGCATCAGCGAGCTGCTGGGCTTTTTCGAGGACATCGGGTGGCTGGACTAGCAGGAACCCACCCGTCGCAAAAGGGGCCCAAAGGAGGCCTAAGGCTGAAGGTGGAAGCGCACTTCACACAGAATCCTCAAGTCTCAGGAACTGGCTATCTTACCAGTCAAAACAACAATTACTGTTATGGCGACAGATAAGGTGGTGGCAGACCAGCGGACTCAAACAAAGTCCTACCACCAACTAAACTAAGCACAATCCTGTACTCTCCTGTTGATTGAATCTAGGACCTCTGTATCTGTCACCAGTGAGTGTATCACTAGACCACAGAGGCAGTCAAAAAAGGTAGTTATGGAACAATAAATATTCAAAACTACTTAAAACACACAAAAAAACCATAATTATAGATGTATTACTCAATGCTCGAAGTCTTAACCATCGAAAACATAATATTCAAATACTAAATCTATCAGTACTTCTCGATGGTGGCTCCAAAGTTCCAGTCTGCCCGCGACCACGGCTGGTGCAACCCTGCCGAAACGTCGGGATAAATATAGGTAAAATACGCGATAAATACCCGTTTCTCGAACTAAAATTATGAAATCTATCAGCTCCTTTCTAGACATATTGCATGCACGGATTGTGAGTAATGGCATAGCTTAAGATTGCTATTATACTACTTGTAAACTTTAGCTATGCCAAATCTATAATTATTAAAATATAAGTCCTTGCAGTCCTCCAATGGAGGAGGAGATGCCTTTATCTCATTTAAGTGCCCCTAATGTGTAGCTATTGGCAATAACTTATATCTGGATGAACTACAACAAAATCGTTTTCAAAATTTCTAGTACAGCCTACTACGACTATGACATGATGAAATTTTCAATCATGAATAAGAGACATGACTAAATTTAAATAATTACATAGGTATTTATTGTTTTTCTTTAGTTCTATTCACAATTGAGTTGTGTATATTAACAATATTGTTTAATAAACAAAGTATTTACATAAAATATGATCTTTCTATGGGTTGTTTCTTATTTTATCTATTCTGTCATTTAGTGTTTGTTTCCACTGTTCTTCAGAAATACTTTGAGCCCACTCAGGGATAGACGCTTGGGGAAGTGCAAAGTTTGCCATCGCACTCATCACCTGAAACAATTTACATCTATTATATAAAAATTGATGTGTTTATATTTGTTCCTTATGGACTCCACAACAACTGGATGAGAAACTGGACATTGGATATACTAGAGTAGTTTTAGCTTGGATATACTAGAGTATTTATTGACAATGATTTATGGTAAGTGAAACTAGCATCTAACATTCTTCCTCAAATCTTGAAGTTGTATGATCTGTGAAATTACTTTCATAGCCATTCAGCAGTGATTAGAAGTAGATATACTATAAGCTAGGAATTCTGGGTGGCCTTTTTGCTAAAAGCGATCTCTTCCAACCTTTAGATGGTATGATTTAAAAGAGCAGAAAAGGAAGTACTAAAATAAGTACCTATATATACATATTTATTACATTCATATTATAGTAATACATTTATTAGACATATACATACAGTATTTTTCTGCAAACAAAAAATTTACAGTTTTATAACACATGGGAGCAGCAAAAATGCAAGATATTTTTTTTATTACCTGCTGTGCTCTTTCATTGTCCATCTGAATAGGGTCTGCCTCTGGTCTTGGAGTATTCCACACAGTTCTAGTTATAACAGACTCCATGCTCTCTATGGGTGGAACATCTCCAGGAGGTCTATCTGGACTCTAAAATAAATATGGAGTAAATATTACAATATCTATTTTGGTTTAATTACTCATACACTTTTTGACATACACATAATTACCTCAAGCTTTCTATGGAGTTGTATGGAGCTGGAGTTAACAACATAGGTACCAAGTCAGAGGTAAAATAACTGTGAACTGATTCTAATTGGTATCTTGTTTGAGGAGGGAATGTACAAAGAGTCACAGAATTAAAGAGGTTGAGCTTGATATTGAAACATAGATTTGATGATGGTTAGCACCGAGGGTTAGAGAGTAGATTAAGATACAAATTTCACGCAAGGAATACTACCACAGTCAGATAGTTACACACAAACAAGACAGCAACTGTAACCTGCTTCAGAATTCCTTGATTCTTACCTATTTTAATTATTTGCATACCTCATCGTCATCAGTTTCGTTATCCGATTGTACAGCTTCCGGGCCTTGCGGTAAAGGCTCGTAACCGATGTGCTCGTTTTCATCATCACTGTCTTCTCCATTTCCATTCCCATTCATCAGCTCATGCCTCGGGGGCGGGCTCAGTTCCTGCGGACTGTATTCAGGAGGGTCTGGGCCATCGCACACCATTTTAACACACTGTTCTACACAAAACGAAATGTATAATGCGCTGTTGGTATACTTATTCCCCGTTTGTTTATCTTTGGTAAAATCAATCAATTCAACAAAATACCTAGGTATTTAGCGAAGAATGTAAATATAAACACAAGCAAACCTAAGTTGAGGATGTCATTCATGCCAATGTCAAGTCAACCAAAGTCAATACCATGTTACGAAAGACACCAAGGCCAAAGTAAATCGGAAAGCCACCGCTAGGTACCCGCCAGCATATTATGCTAAAGCCTTACGGTCCGAATCAAAACCAAGCGACTCAGCTCAGCTCAGCGTCGTCGCTCGCTTCGCTGCTGATGTTGATGTGACGCCAGAAATAAGGCTATTACAATAACATTTTATAATTTATATAAAAAAACACAGACTTAGATCTGAGCGACCCACTACCTAAATTTAGGATACAACTTATGTAGTTGTGTTATTACTATGATATAATGACAAAAAAATCTCAACCCGCGACGGGTACTAGTAGTCGCGACTAGTAGTTCGCCCCGAACTGAGATCTCGTGATGGTGTTAGGTATATAACGTTGTTCGAGGCTCTCTCTTGTTTGTAACTCTTATTATATACAAAGCCAGAGTGAGAGCAATGCACCGACCGTATGTCACATAGTAGGTGGGCAGAATACAATAAGTGAATACGTCACCCCTTATTAAAATGAACATGAAAGACATCATCAACCTTTGATGTTTTTGTGAAATGTGCTCTCAAAACCGTTGCCTTAGAAGTCGTGGTTGAAAGATCTAACCTTCCAGCTCACGGATGTCGTTAAATCAACCAAGGGGCATCACCAAAAAGGCAGCAATTTTTTTCTGTGTGTAAACAAAACTTTATCTGTGAGCACCAATTTTTATCGACACCCTAGGTTTGGTAACCCTATTAAGTGAATAACGAAAAACAATAAGACCAGTTTTATTGAGATTCCGAATATCTATTATCTTGACCGGATCAAGACCTGATCTTGATCCGGTCAAAAACCACCCCTAATAAAGAGTAAATTGACCAATTTTAAATTTGCAGTCTAAACCCCCATTTCATATGATATTTCACGTTTTTTCAAGACTTTGATCTTATTTACCCTTTTCTACCCCTTTTGCTAACCTTAATGTCAATACAGCGGTGGTTTCAGCATATTTAAAAAAGGTAATTGTGACGATAACCTCCTCTAATAGTATATCCTTCAAGACATATCAAGCGTTATACCGTCTAAACGCACCCCTATGTAACAAAAGTCACCCCTAATAAAAAATAAAATATGTATTTCTTAATATGCACCCGATACTCTTTCAAATGACACCCCTAAAAACAAGCTACCTACAAGCTAAAAATCTTCTTGTCACACTTAACAGCCCTATTTCTCAAAAACTACCCTAGTGTCGAAAAAATCATCGTACCAATTGATGAGTATTAATATATTCTCTGCATATAAAAAATTGTGAATAGATTGGATTAACCATTCAAAAGATATGGACGAAAAATTGTTTTTCTTTTCACCCCAATATCTCAGAAACTACCCCACTTATCAAAAATCCCCCGTGACAATCAATTTATATTTATTTTATCTCTTTGCAGTTTAAATTTTATCAAAATCGGATAAACCGTTCGACAGTTATGCCGTCATAAACATTGCCACACTGATACATACATATATACCGTGCCGGATTTCCCAACGTAACTTAGAGATCTCGTTCGCTACGTTCACTCGATCAATAAATACACATAAAACTTTAACTAAAAAACTAAGTATACTTACATAAATGTAGGTGAACTATTTAATAGTGAGTAGGTACTTATATAAGTGCTGAGTAAAATAAGAATAAACCAACCAAATTGTCAGGTTAGCGTTGCCACAAATTCCAAGGGGTACTGAGGACGGGACATTTCCCAAATAGTGGAAAGTAGGAAAGGTGATACTTTTACCCAAGTTCGGACCCAAGGAGGATCGAAGGTTTCCATCATGCTACCGGCCTATAACACTTCTCCCGACGATCGCGAAGTTGTTTGAGCGACAGCTGCTGCAAAGACCTTGCATTGAGCCCAGGCCCGAGCAGTTTTCTGTTTTTAATGATGTAGCCAGTCTAATGTATGGTATTGTCTTTGTATTTATTTAACCATAACGTTGCATTCATTACATAAGCAAGTCAGTAATTTACATTTATATTCTTAGATCTATGTTAGTTTCAATAGTTATTAGCTTATTCATGTTAAGTATACATAAGACGCTCCAGCTCACAAGTGCTGCCTGCATCAGCCATCATTCCAGTGACATACGTTATGCCACTATAGAATAGCAGTATCACTCGATTTGGAGGATCTTACTGAAGCTAATAGCTTCAAGTAGGACTAATGAGAATTATCTCCTTTTACCTCACAAATAACAGATTTTTCGTCTATAGACCATGCACAATCTCAACACCACCGCCGCCGCCGCCGCCCGCTGGCTCATAACAGACAGAGTCCCAAAAATGATATATAAAAAAATGAATAGAAAAATGATAAATATGCATTGCATTCTCTTGCTGGCTGTACTTAAAAATATAATAACATCAGATGATGATGATGATTAAAATATAGTCACAGTGTTATGTGGCTGAGACAGTGATAATGACAGTAACAATTTTGAAAGAAAATATAAAGTTGGTACCTATTTTTGAATGGGAGCCATCAGTTCGGTACCTTGGAGTGGACATCGACCGAACACTTGACGATGAACGCTCAGGTAGAGCGTGCGATTCGCCAAACGCAAACGGCCCGAGCCATGCTGCGACAGGTTCTCACGTCTAAATTACCTCCAAGGACCAAGACAGGGAGTGTATAAAACATACCTACGGTCGCGACTTACTTACGCAGCACCAGCATGATACTCACTGTGCTCGGCCACTAACCGAAAAAAAATGCAGTCCCAACAAAATATCGCCCTACGAGCTGGGAGATATGTGAGGAATGATGTTATTGCCCGGGACTTACAAATGCCCAGTGTTGAGGACTTCGTGGTGGCATTGGCGCGACGATTATTCGACCGTGCGGACAACTGTCGCCACGTACACCTAAACACAATTGCTCCGCTCCACGCTAGGCCACCAGATCACCTAGCTCTTCTTTATAGAAATATACCCTATTCTATGCATCCCTTTAGCCAATAGTCTACTAAAAACTAACATAACGACGTGCAGCCTTCCCCGCGACAACGAAACCTGCATTCAAAGCCGCTGAAAGGTCAACTTATAACGGCTACTCCTTTTACGATAAAACCACATGACTCAGCAGTTGTCACCGCTGAAGTTGAGGTCAGAAATAAGAGCACATGCCCGCTTCTTACCCACACCTCCCAGAACCGGTTGAGGTGTAGAAGACCGATGATGATGATAGGTACCTATTTGTTTTGATTGTTGTTTGTATTGGATTTGGAATTTTTGACAGAATAAATACAATTAATTTTCTTAGTTCAAGAAATAGCACATAAACGCATGCATTCAGGGGAGCTTCTAAAAGTAATCAAAAATAAATTAAATGTTACATGTTTTCTAGTTTCTGCTACATTATTTACAACAGCTATGGCTTGGAGAAGTCATGGGGTCAGCAATTCTGATTTGGTGAGAAATCTGAGAGGTAAGAATCCGCAATGGGTACTATCATAGGTATACGTAGTGAAACCATACATGGATAGCACATCTTTAAATATCCAATTGGTTGGTACCTTTTCATATTCAGTACTTGTCATTCTTGTCCATGATTATTTCAAATTTTAACATAGTGTAGGTAGGTATAATTTGCACCACCTCAACATCTGGCAATTTCAGCTAACGGTATAATTAAATCTGATGCAGTGGCAAATGCTATGAATGCTATTGACCGAAAGAATTACTGTCCTTACGCTCCTTATCATGATTCACCACAATCTATTGGATTCTCAGCCACAATCAGTGCACCTCACATGGTAAGAATATTAAATTTTATACCTACACATTGAATATTAAATAAATTATACCTACATTATATAGGATAAAGTAATGTGAAACTTTTATTTTTTGCAGCATGCACATGCTCTGGAAAAGTTGAAAAACCAGCTGATACCTGGTGAAAAGGCATTGGATGTGGGTTCTGGGTCTGGTTACTTGACAGCATGCATGGCTATCATGGTCGGGGAGACTGGCCGGGTAGTCGGCATTGAGCATATTCCAGAACTGGTCACTTTAGCTACAAAGAATATCAAACATGATAATCCACGCTTGCTGTCTGAAAGAGTTCAACTTCTACGTAAGATAATATTACAAAAAAATAACATTGTGTAATTGCAAAAGATGCAGCAGTAGCAAATTAAAAAGCTACCTCTCTAAACTCAGCCTGTGAATAGTGTAAAAACTGTGTAAGGGATCTTACCATAAGATGGGCTGCAGCTTCTTTCTGTTTATTATGTCACACCTTTACTGTAATCAACAATCCACTCGCCAAGCGCAGTGATAATGGTAAAACCCTTGAGGCTTTGTCCAACAGTGAATATTCATGGGCTGTTAATGTATGGAAAAGATGCTACTCTCCTGCCGAGCTTTAATGGCAAATACATTCAAGGCTCTGACAGTAGATGGTTGATGAAAAAGATAGATTCATCACATACAATTAAAAAAAAAAGATTGATCAGTATTGTATTAAGCCTATTCAAGGTTTGACTTAACACTAGGTTCTCTATGTGAGTTACTTACAGATAATGTACTTACAGTCTCATGCAATAATATGTACACTTCATAATTTTAGGATTGGTTTTGTATTCACATCTGGTATATATGTCACTGTGATTGTAAAAACCGCCCGTTTGTTATATGCCTCTGTCACTGTCAGATTGTAAACACCGTCCGTTTGTAATATGCCTCATCATATTGTAAATGGTCAGCAAATTGTCAACAGCAACTACATTGTCAATTTTACGCATTATATCTAGCTTCTCTAGTTCTGCCTCTTGCTTTAGCATAGACACAGACCTGTCTCACTCTCTTCTCAAGAGGGTGAGGTGAGCAAATGACCTTACAGGAACGTACAATCGAATCCTGTAACGCAAGCCTAGTGGTTATCCTACACGCGGTGCCCCCCGTTCTCGTTCTAGTTCCATCAGAAATAGAGTAAACTGAAACCACAGGACGACTTATGGGATGGAGAGGTCATGTCCCGACGGGTTCATCATTGATCACCTTTTTTGCCGATCGTTTACAAAATGCCGAGGCATATGACAAACGGATGGTGCTTATAATCTAATGCTGACATATATATAATTAATTTGGTAATCAAGTGTGATATTTCTATCTGGTTTTAATACAAAAGTAATGACAGAATTTACCAGACAAGAGAATAAAATTACCTAATGGCTTCGTTTTAAAATTATAAACTGTATACATATATATTATTGCAGATGACTGTTCCTATAGCAAGCATTCATCATTATTATGATAAGGATTAACAACATAAATAGAGACTATTCCATAAGATGAGTTTGAAGAATACATTCTTTACTTTTCAGTTGGTGATGGGAGGCTAGGCCATCCATCTGACGCACCATACAATGCCATCCATGTAGGTGCAGCAGCACCAATATTACCACAAGCTGTAAGTCACCAACATATAGACCATCACTTGCAAAATGTATATAATGAATCAGACGAGTCATTTCAAATTGAAAAAACTTTCCTCTTTTTTTTTTCTTACTTCTCTGCCACAGCAACCCAAAGTAGATATGGCCTAAGATCTCTCCAAGCTTCTCAGTTTTGCGCAGTCTTTGTTTAAGTCCACCTTTCTAGCTAACACTATCTTACCTAAGTCTGTCGCCATAACTACAATTCTAAATTGGCTTCTTTCTGTTTGGCCTTCATCTCACCTGGTTACAAGTTATGATAAGGCGAAAAGTGGTAGCACACTTCACCTGGAATCCTCAACAGACTGAGGAACTGGCAAAAAAAAATAGAATCGTTGTTATGTTATATCAACCTAGATGTATTTTTGGTAATAAGTAATACTAGTTAGAGCTAAAAATAATAATGGCTTTTACCTTAAACTTGTATTTTCAGTTAGTTGATCAACTAAAGCCTGGAGGTAGACTGATAGTTCCAATTGGACCAGAAGGAGGTGAACAACATTTAACCCAGGTAAAAATAACATTATTGAATATAGATTAGCAGTTGCAATTTTTCAATTTTTTTTAATGCTAAGCGCAGATAAAAAAAAAACAAGATATTGCATGCCTTAAAAACAGTTGCATTTGTCATGCAATGGTAGTAAAAGATAGTAACACATATAATTATTGCTTTTCAAACTAGCAACTGTTTCAGGTTGACAAAGCGGCTGATGGAACCACCACAGTAAAAAAACTAATGAGTGTTATATATGTCCCGCTGACTGATAAGGATCACCAATACCGTGAGTGACTGTGGCTCATCATCGCTACCTTGTTATTGGCTGGTTGTGTTTTGTATATCATTATACATGTTTTAACGGCCAATGCAACCTTAACATAACCTAAGAACTAGGTTATCAGTCAGTTCACTAGGTAGGAGTTTTTAGTTGTCAATACTATTTAAATTATATATGGTTTTTAGTTTTTTTTCTAGAGGTTGCATTGCCTTTACAATATGATTTTGCAAACATCCCTCATTCCTAATTGTGGCAACTTGTAAGTATAATTTTGATATTCTGTAACTAATTGTTGTTACTATAAAATGAACGGGCCTCACAGCTCAGTTGGTAGTAGCTCTGCCTTCTGCACTGTAGGTTGTGGGTTTGATTCCCTTCAAAGACAAACATTTGTGTAATGGATGTAGATGTTTATTTCGAGTTTGTGTGTGATATTGTATCATAAGTATGTATTTACAAAAAAAAGTTGATGTAAGTATTAATATTCTCCATAATCTAGTTCCCATATTACAAGCTTTGATTAGTTTGGGGCTAGATGGCGTTGTGTGAAGTGTCTCGTAACATATAGTATGGTTTTCAGACATCATCTATTGTTTTGTGGTTACTTGTAAAATTACTTACTTGTGAGTATAATTTTGATATTCAGTAACTTATTTTGTCTTCACTATAAATAATATTATAATTTATTTTAGGTATGAAATAACACACATCTATAACTATTGGTAATTGTAATAGAAAAAAGAAATATCTTATGGTACGTTTTATTTGAATCGAATTATACTGTAGTTGACAAGCAATCAAATCATTAATAAGTATTCATAAAGCTTGAGCATTGATTTAAGAGTAAAGATTTAAGTTATAACATAAATTCATCTACTTCCAAATAGGTAATAGTTTTAAAATACAGCGTTGGACAGGGTGTCCTCCTAAAACTGGAAGTTTTAACAGAAATTCAACCACTTCCAATAATAGTTTTAAAATACAGATAGGCGGTTAGTCAGCCAGTAGTTCAGTAGAAATTATAAAATACAGGATGGACCAAATCAATGGCCCCCCGAAGGAAAATACCCTGAAATATAGTTTTTTTGAAGTGTGGCGCGTTGGGCATTTTTGAGCTGGGTAAAAAATCGAGGTCAAGATTGACCCCCTACCAAACCAACCCCACGAAGTTAGGTTGAGCATAGGAGTTAGGCTGAGTTACCCATGTTGCTGACTGTTGTACCTCTAAATGCTGGAACACAATAGACTTAGGTAAGATGGTGCTAGCTAGCTAGCCAGACGGACTTAAGCAAAGTCAAGTCCTACCACCAACCAAACCATTGGTTTCGTCCATCCTGTATATTTTGTGTAATGCTATAGTCTTCAATTCTATTTAATTAGGTTCTAGATAAGAAGACAATTTTGCAGGGTTTACTAAGTTATGCTGTGTAAATATAATTATATGTAACAAAATTATCTATTTTGATTTTCACTCATAGTATTTAAACCATGCATTAGTTATTTTCAATGGACTACACTAACTTGCTAACAAAATATTTGTTCTAGGTCCATGGCATTAAAAACGGCTGTGTATGTAGTATCCTTTTTGATATTTATATTTTAAATTCGCGCAATAGCCTTATTTGAAAAATGAAGCGAAACTCTGGCAACTTACAGACTGGACAACAGTTTGATTTCAAATTACAGCATTAACAACATATTGAAAATGTAGCCATTACATTAAAATTCACCGTCAGCATTAACATAATTTTCAAAATGAAGTTATTACTTTAATATTCACGTCTGGCAAATGACACTTGAATACCAAATAAAAAGCATACCAGATGTGGATACAATACCATTATAAAATGATGAAGTGTATATTATATCGATTAGTCCAGGCGACAGTACATATTTAAAGGCAAGTAATTTAATGTTAAATGACCACATGCAATCACTTTTTTGTTTTTATAATATTCGGTCAGCAAGAACATCCAGTTAAAAAGTTATCTTGACAGTATATCATGTGGATGTCAGTAGGTTAGGTTTATTTTTGCACCCAGAAACATCTTGCCTTTTGAATTCACTTTGTTTGCTGACAATACATTTTATAAATGTTAAAAGTAAAAAGCTCTTTGACTAGCTGCCCGTTAAAAAATTAAATGGTCTGCTTATAATTTAAACTTTATATGATAGCCTAATTTATTACTAATTAGGTAACTTTTGTATAAAATGATGTAAATTACCTATTGTTTATTTATAAATATTGTATGAAAATAAATAAAGAACACTTACAAATTACTTTTTATTTCGAAACTTGCTCATGAATTTCTTCTTTGCGAACGGTTTTTCTTCTTTACCGGCGTCTGCCGGTTTAGCCTTGACGTGTAGAATTGAATACAACATATCCGCTTCGTTTTTATTCTCCACTATTTTTAAGAGTTCTTCCTAAAACGGATATTTAATTATTATCAAAATAAAAAAAACTCACGTTACAAATTATACGTGATTAACGTAAGTTTTTTGTAATATACATTATGAGCGTAAACACCAACACAAACCAGATTTTGGTCTTAATGGTGGAATATTCTTAAGAAACTGTATTTAACTTGTATTATTACACATTAATGAATTAATTCATAATGTACATTTAAACCTACCCATTAAACTTGGAAACTTATACTATAAGGGTAGGTGAGGGTAGATAAAAAAGTATTGCAACAACTTTCCTTCTCGAGGATTGATCTCTGTTCACTAAAAAGAGCGTATATATCATGAAGATCACCTACTAGGGTGTAGTCAGAGGCAGGTCCAAACTTACGTTCCGCACATGCAAGGTTTGCAAGTAACTAGCATTCAATATGTGACAAGTTGCAAGCTCATTAGGGGTTTTTGGGCTTAGAGGCATGGTTTCCTCACGATGTGACCTTCACCCTCAGCATTGCATGTAGATTTTAACCGCCTCCGTAGTCTAGTGGCTCAACCCACCGATTTCAGATCCAGAGGTCCCGGGTTCGATCCCCAGGGTGAGTACAAAATTGTGCTTGGTTTGGTTGGTGGTAGAATTTTGTTTAAGTCCGTCTGGAAACTACCATCTTACCTAATTATGTTGCCATGTCAACAACTCTAAAAATTGTTGTGTTCCGGCATTTATAGGTAAGACAGCCAGTTCCTCAGTTAAGGATTCCGGGTGAAGTGCGCCTCCACCTTCGGCCTTATCTCAACTTGTAACCAGGCGAGATGAAGGCCAAGCGCTTACCCGTCGTACAAAAAAATAAATATAGATAGTACGTTACCTGAGAAAGAGCAATCAAGTTATCCAGAGACACTCCCTTGTTCATGATCCTGGCCAAGTTCTTGGTAGTGACACCGGGCAGCTTTTGAAAGAAATCGTGGACCAGTACATTGTACCTCTCGTAGTTCATGTCGTCGGCGGCGCTGTCCCCGCCGACCGCCAGCGCTTCGGCGGAACTTGGGTTCTTGCGGCCTTGCTGTAATACGCCACCGATTTTGTTCAATAAGATAGATTTGACATCCATCTTGCTTGCGATTTGTTGAGTTGTGATTGTGACACAGGAAAGCTAACTAGGAAATGTTCTCAAGGCGTAGGCAGCGAAGCGATATATTGGATTTCGTTTTTGTGTACAAAAATACGTAACAAATAGGTAAGTTTGTTTTTAGGTTGCCCACGGGACCCGATTACTGAGCCTCTGTGTGTCTGTCTGTGCGGGCTGTATCTCAAAGTCAAAGTCAAATATTTTTATTCATTAAGATTTTTAGGATCATTTTGAAACGTCAAATCTCACAAACCTTAATATGTACAAAGTTTAAATTTTTATTTTACTGTTATTATTATGACACGACTGTTATTATATTGACCACTTGGTTCAAAAATTATAACGTTTTCTTTGTAAAGGGTCCACTTCAAAAAATCTGGTGTATAAATAAAAAACAATGATATTTTTTGTCGATTAATTTGCGATAAGTTTCATCCAATTTAATATATGCACTTTATGAAGACTCACGCTGTACCTATAGAGGGCGGATAGTTCTTCTCGTTCTATCAAAACGGTTGAGCGCATAAAAAAATGTTTGAAACAAAATTAGTCTCAAATTCCATGCTCTACAATTATATTTTCATAGATGTTAACTTCATTGGATCTATAGAAACCTAGATAATAGCGAAAAACAATTTTTGTGACCTTTGACCTTTTCCTCCTCAACTCTCCTCTGACCTCTAATTCCATTATTGCTTGTTACTGCACTATGCGTGCTGAGTGCCTAGTTCGAGTTGCAATCGATTTGCGTATAATTTTTCACATAAACCGTCGACAACGCAAACACTTTCGAGCAGGTAAAAAACTCGCACTAGACACTGGTCGCGATTAAGGCGGTAGATTTGTCGTTGCATAATGATCCAAAAGGTAGGTACTTTCAGCTCGTAGAAGAGTTCCGCGGTGGCGTACGGGCTCGGCGACCACACGAGCTTCAGCCGCGGGAAGTGGATGGTGAGGAGCTGCAGCTTCTGCTGGATGTCCGCGCCCGACATGTCCGACGACACCACGAAGTGACCCTGGACGTGACAACCGGTTCCTCGGTTTCTTGACCATGGGAGAAGCGCGCCTCCACCTTCGGCTTCCCAGTTACCAGCTGAGGTGAAGGCCAAGCGCTTCCCCATAGTACAATATAAAACAAAACACACGTCAACAGCTCATTAGTGGAGCCTCCGCGGCTTCGCAACGCTTGGCAGGCGGACAGTAATTGTGTAGATAATACACTGAAGCTGCTGCCTGCATGGAGAGATTATTAGGCTTATACGACATCCATGGGCCGAGTTGGAGGGGTCGTAAATTTGTATAGCAAGCCTCATAGCTCAGTTGGTAGTAACTCTGCCTTCTGCACTGTAGGCTGTGGGTTCGATTCACACTCAGGGCAAACATTTGTGTGATGAATATAGAGGTTTGTTCTGTGTTTGGGTGTTGTATTATATATTGGGTGTTGTATCATAGTATGTATGTATTTACAAAGTATTTATACTATCCATATTCTAGTTCCTAAATTGCAAGCTATGCTTAGTTTGTTTGTTTGGTTTTTTTTTTACTGTACGACGTGGAAGCGCTTTGCCTTCATCCCAACCTTTTCCATTGTTCTCTGAACGAATTCGCAAAAATAGCCTTGTTTGTTCTGTGTTATGTAAATAGACGACTGGTTTTATTGTTTATTTTATTATAAGCAGATATTGATTGTCATATATTGCCATAATAACCACGTTTGGCTTTGGTGATCGCAGTGGGTGTTTTAAATACTCGTGGAGTGTATGTGGTTACGCCAAAGCCTTCTCCGTTGTTTAGCAGGGGTACAACATAAGGTTGGCTTAGGTCCCAAGGATATTATTTGAGACCCCGTACCCCCTCACTTAATACAAACAGAGGTAAGATAGGCAGTTCCTCAGTCTGTTGAGGCTTCAGGGTGAAGCGCGCTTCCACTTTCTGACTTATCATAACTTGACACCAGGTGAGATGAAGGCCAAGCGCTTTCCCGTCGTACAATAAAAAAAACAGTAAATGGTTTTCTTCTTTAATAATATAAAGTATGAGATAACCAGATTCCGTGCTGGTAAAATCATTAAGAATAGCATAAATCAGTCCGTGGATGTCGTAAAAGGCGACTGGAGATTTTACAGGGGTTGGGTAGTAGCTCTTAAGCACAATCCGCCTGCCAAGCGTATATTGTAACACCACCCAAACATATACAGTGATATATGTATATATTACAATATATGTTTGGGTGGGTGAGTGTCCTAGCGGTGTATCCCCGGCAACGGCATGGTCGTGGCTGAATTATTCTATCGCTGTAAAGGTCTGCCTGGCCGGCGCCGGACTTCGGCAAAGGGGATCACAAACCCATTACCGAAGTCCGTCGCCAAGCAGTTAGTTTCGTCGCAGGAGTAGTGCCTTAGGGTAAAAGCATATAGATACAGGTTTCCGGTGCAGGCGAGTCTGTGCGGGTCGGGGTCGGTACCGATTGGTGCCGGTATAATATTCCCATGATATCTTGTGCACTCATTTATAAAAGAAACAGGTCAAAGTCAAAGTCATCGTCATCATCATTCATCTATAGACATAATACATGCACTTAGATATGTCAATTTAACAATAATACACAATGGTAGTTAATAAAAAAAATAAGAAATAAGAATAGTAGGTATACGCTCTAAAAGTACACAAATGCTGTTGGTGACAGTAACTTATACATTTGTAAAATTTTCACAGAATAAATATTTATCAGCAAAAGCTTCGTCAATTGTATAATAACTTTTACTAACTAAATATGCAGGTTCAAACTTGTCGGTACCGACTATCTGCATCGATCCGTACACAGATTTCAACATTTGCCTGTGTAGTGTCTGTAGTGTGTCATCTCCTGTCGTCGTGAAAATGAATGAGGATTTTTTTATAATTTTAATTATTTATTAAAATATTATATTTTTTTACAACTGTCAAATAAAAATTGTGACAAAATAAATACCTAAATATTATTTACTCATAGTAACAATTAGTCTTCCGTAAAATGGGCTGTACGTGCCAGTTACACCAATTCTTAATTAATCGATGTTCTATTTTACTCAATATGTAGTTAAATCATGAAACTCGGTTTCATCGAACTTTGCATCTTGTAGAAATACTTGATGTTACGATCCATATTCCTTTCTTTTACTATTCATATTAGAAACACCGACTGTCACTTACATTTATGAGACCTTTCGAGGAAAAAAAACTCATCATCTGGCGAACTCGAAGACTTTTAGTTTAACCGGTACCTATCAGTACCGACCCGTACTGACAAATCGGGACCGAAAAACCTGTACCTTTACGTTTGTACCCTTTCATTAACAGCTTCCGGGAAATCTCGCTTCATCGTAGATCCTTGCTAGAAAAGCGTAGACCAGAGATAAAAAAAAGATGATGAAGTACCTGTAGATTGAAAGGTTTGTTCTGGTCGAACTCTATGAGGAGTATGGGCCGGCTGTAGTTGCGACACATTTGCGTGCACTGGGTGTAGAGCCGGCCGGAGTTCAGCGACCCGATCAGGTCAGATATCGACTTGCGCTCCACGCAGATGTCGGGCGTCAGGATGTAGTCACCGATCTGGGAGCGCCACCAACATACATTGTATACTAGGAGACGGAACAAGTAAGCATCCCACCTGATGCCTTACTGCGTAGGTCACATCCACAAAGAACATAGCCGACGACCTTACGACGGGTAAGCACCTTGGCCTTCATCTCACCTGGTAACAAGTTGAGATAAGGCCGCAGGTGGGGGCGCACTTCACCCGGAATCTTCAACAAACTGAGGAGCTGGCTATCTTACCTCTAAATGCCGAAACACAACAATTTTAGAATTGTTGTTATGGCGACAGAATTAGATAAGATTGATAGCTAGCCAGGCGGACTTACATAAAGTCCTACCACCAACTAAGCACAATATATTGGACTCGCCATGGGGATCGAACCTGGGACATCTGGATCTGAAATCGGTGGGTTGGACCACTAGACCACAGAAAAGGCATAATGGTGTTAGGCCTCACGTGCCTGTAATTTCACCGGCGACCATACCCTTCAAACCGGAACACAGCAATGCTGCTTGGCGGCTAAAATAGGTATGGCTTTACTATTATAACTGCTAGGACCCAACCAATTACATACGAAAATAATATCTAAATAAAAAATAAATATAGCATTCAAGATCTTTTCTTCAAGAGACAGTTAATAGGCACCTGGATAAGCTCGTTCCATCGTAGACCCGACTCATGTCGAATAATAATAATAATAATAAT
This sequence comes from Venusia cambrica, assembly GCA_951394065.1. Lineage (NCBI taxonomy): Eukaryota > Metazoa > Arthropoda > Insecta > Lepidoptera > Geometridae > Venusia > Venusia cambrica. Next base: position 2,113,068 of record OX596044.1, on the reverse strand, counting down.
AAGCCCCTCAAAGTCCAACCCCACGTCCGTGCTGACCACCTTATGCCACGTGAGGGGCGGACACCCGCAACGAAGTAACTAAACGGGTGACCAAAAGGGATAGGGCAAACCCATCAAGATGGAGCAAGTTAGAAAGGTATTACGTATATGGTCGCTTCCCGGGGGAGATCGCCGGGGCACGTCTGGAGCCGATGCTGGACGTCACAGCATGCAAGCCATCGGTGGCGAGGGTAATGGGCGGCCCTCTGCCGGGGAACCCGAACAAAGTGAGTCCAACAGGAGGTACGACCTACGACCGCGAATAAGAAGTCGGAGCACACCTTCCGGCACAGGACGCCGTGCAACGAGCGTCGACGAAATAGCAGCACGTCTGGCCTCGATCGAGGAACGAGGCCCGAACCGAACTGATTGGCCTGAAGAAGACCAGAAGGCCCAATCACCTGATTCCTCGCCAAAATCACTCTTTTCTTCTATCCCTTCATCTTCTCCTTCCTACCTTGATCAATCCCTTGGTAGCCCTATGTCCTCTACCTCCGCTCGGGCAACTTGCTCACCAGCCGAGGACGTTGTGCAGGAGGCATGCGCCGAAATTTCTGCACCCGCCAAAGCTTCTTCCCGTGCACGCAAGAAATGGACCGAAGATATGAATTCATTTATCTTGCGCACATACTTTATTCTTACATCGCTAGAAACCGACACGAAGGCATATTTACAACCCTTACACAAACGATTTACTGAAAAATTCCCGGAAATGCAAGTTAGTCGTCAACGTATAGGTGACCAGAGACGAGCTATTGTTCATAAAAATCTTCTCTCCCCTGAAAAAATTCAAACACTACGGGAACAAGCTCGTGTCTCTTTAAATAACACCACTACCAACCAACAGAACAAAGAAACGCCTATTTCTAACACACAAAGAATGAGATGGTCAAATGACATCAATGAAACCATAATTCGTCACTACTTCAAAATCACACACATGGAAACTAACCGAACAGGGTATAGACAGCCTTTACATCAATCATTGATCACTGACTACCCAAATCTCGCGCACTTATCGGAACAACGAGTGTCTGACCAACGACGCGCAATCATTAACAACAAATTCATCACCGATGACAGGTTGCAGCAAATCCGTGATGAAGTTTCCACGGAACTAGACCAACACGGCAGTAGGCACAACGATGATGCGGCTAAAAACAGTCAAACATCAAACGTCAATCCACTTACACCTATTCATGAACTTCAGAATAATGATCACCATGGCATGGATGATTCACTTTATGAAGACTGCACTGAAACACTAAATACTATAACGGAACACTTTACAGATGAAGAGGATGCACACCCGGTAATAACACCAGTATTAGGCGTGAAGGAACAAATAGAAACTACTTTTCAAAGTGCTATGATGAATTTCACAGGTGAAGACCCAGTTTCTAGACCGTTTTTGCCAAAACAAAAACCATCTAAAAAGTTTGCAGCGGTTGTTTACTGCATCAATACAGAGATCCTTCCCAAATATGTGCAGCTGCACGCGGATTTCGAAACAACTCAGACCGCAATGTACTGCGCTGCGTACACAGCTATCACACACATGGGTGGTAGAATACGTGAAAATACGGTTAACAATATATCTAGGAATCGAACTCCGCAATGGCAAAAAAGACTAGAGAAGAAGATCGAGGATCTTAGGGTTAAAATAGGGAAGCTCACTGAATTCATAGGAGGTAACACAAGCACTAGGGTACAAAAGTATGTAAATAAGATAAAAGCTCAATATAACATCCACTCACAACACGAACCCGAAAACACTGAGCTATCCCAGTTCTTAGACACACTGAAACAAAAACTTAATGCGTCGGTTAGTCGACTACGTAGATACAAACTTACGACCAAAAGAAAGTCTCAAAACAACACATTCAACACCAATGAAAAATTGTTCTACCGTTCATTAAATACTGAGAATTCTAACGTTTTAACTAGTTCTGAAGCCCCCGACCCGGAACAACTTCAGCAGTTCTGGTCTGGAATTTGGTCCAATCCTGTTGAACACAACACTGACGCTGCATGGATCCAACAAGACGCACACAAACTTAGAGACACTCTAAACATGGAATATAACGAAATTAGCTTTGACACCTTTAAACTAGTAATAGGTAAACTAAATAACTGGAAAGCTGCTGGATCGGATAAAATTCATAACTACTGGTACAAAAAGCTAACTTATTTACACCCAATACTACTCATGCACATTAACGAATTTATTAATGCCCCTGAATCCATGCCCCAATACATAACACTAGGAACTACCTTCATGTTACCTAAGGACAAAAATGATCTTAAAAACCCATCCAAATATAGACCTATCACCTGTTTGCAAAATATTTATAAAATCATTACATCATGTATCACCGAAATTATCTACATTCACACTGAAACAAATAGTTTACTCGCCGAGCAACAGAAAGGATGCCGTAGGCATAGCCAAGGCTGTAAGGAGCAACTAACCATCGACGCGGTAGTATCAAAACAGGCGTATAAAAATAAGCGTAACATATTTACGATGTATGTTGACTACAAAAAAGCATTCGACTCTGTACCTCACAGTTGGCTTCTGTACGTTCTGCGGCATTACAAAGTTCACCCCGCAATCATACAATTCTTGAGTCATTCCATGGACAACTGGAAAACTGTATTAAGGCTGAATACCACTGATTTATCTCTAGAAACAGAACCTATACACATACGAAGAGGCATATTTCAAGGTGACTCTCTTAGCCCTCTTTGGTTCTGCCTTGCTATCAACCCTCTTTCTATTCTCTTAAACGATAGTAACAATGGAATCGAGGTTGAATATGGCAACACCAGTCATATTATATCACACTTAATGTATATGGATGACATAAAACTGTACAGCAGCTCGTTAACCCAACTACACCACCTCGCAGACATAACACAATCATTCTCGTCAGACATACACATGCATTTTGGTTTAGATAAATGTAAAGTACTTTCCGTGCGCAGAGGTAAAGTAGAGCAAAACCCATTCCAATTAGACAACGGTGAACGAATAGACCCTCTGGACGTAGAATTCGGGTACAAGTACCTTGGTTACCAACAAACCCAACAAATTCATCAGCAACAAACAAAATCAGATCTAGAGCACAAATTTAAAGCACGATTACACAAAATTTTTAACAGCCATCTTAACGCCAGAAACACCATCAAAGCCATTAACACATTCGCTATTCCCATCTTAACATACTCATTCGGCATTATACATTGGTCTCAGACAAGTCTGAAAAAACTCCAACGAATCGTCAACACTCACTTAACTAAGTATAGGAAACATCATCCCCGATCTTGTTCTGAACGTCTTACCCTGCCAAAAATAGAAGGAGGTCGTAGCATTATAGATATCCATAATTTACATAACTCACAGATAACATCACTGCGCATATTCTTTTATCGCCATGCAGACAGGTCACCACTTCACCAAGCAATAGTACAAGCAGATGTTAAATATACGCCACTCAATCTAAGCGATCGCAGCACACAACAAAATGAGAGCATCAATCCAACATCCCAAAAACTTCACACGTGGCTGCAAAAGTCATTGCACGGGAGACATCGCCGTGATCTGCTTGACCCGAATGTCGACAAAGTTGCGTCGAACACATGGCTCAAACAGGGCGAGCTGTTCCCCGAAACAGAAGGTTTTATGCTTGCTATACAAGACCAGGTAATCGATACACGTAATTATAGGAAGTACATTATCCGCGATAGGAATCTAGATACTGACCTCTGCCGTCATTGTCGTAGCAGTTCTGAAACCATCCAACACATTACTGGCGCTTGCAGGTCCATCACGCAAACAGACTATAAACACAGACATGACCAAGTAGCAGCCGTTATACACCAATACTTAGCATATAAGTACAAACTTGTTAAAGATAAAGTAGCTTACTATAAATATGTACCTCAAACTATTTTAGATTCTGCAGACTACAAACTTTATTGGGACAGGACAATAATTACAGATAAAACTATTCATTACAACCGACCTGATATCACTCTTCATGACAAAAGAAACAAATATGTGTACCTGATAGACATTGCCGTACCCAATACTCATAATCTCGCGAAGACACACACCGAGAAACTTGCGAAGTATACGGACTTGGCAATAGAACTTAAGACCCAATGGAGAGTCAACATAGTCAGAACCATACCCATAATAATTTCATCTACCGGCGTCATCCCATACACACTACACACTAGTTTACAAGCTCTTGAAATTCACAAACTTACCTACATACAACTCCAAAAGGCTATCATCTTAAACACTTGCCGCATTGTCCGAAAGTTCTTGTCCCTGAACCAATAAATTATCTACTTATCAACGATTTGTCGTTTGGTCAAAAGCCCGCGATATATCGTAAATTCCTCCTCGTGAGAGACTGTTAAACAAACAACATAAAAATAATAATAATAATGTGTATAATAATAATAATGTGTATAATAATAATAATGTAAGTACCTACCTACCAGACGTAAATATAAAAGTTATGGCTTCATTTTGATACTGATGAAGTTGATACCTACCTACTAGTTATACATAAGTGCAGGAGACTGAACATACGCCGACATGAGACTTACATTAGTGTAGGCAAATACAATCTACGAGTTGCGAAACCACCATCAATGCAGGTTGAGCGAGATAATAATGAAAATTACAGAACATTAATTTCCCACAACGCCATCTAGCCCCAGACTAAGCATAGCTTATATGGAAACTAGATTGCGGATAAAATACTTAAATACCGTTTTTTTGTAAACAATACAAAAACATAAGATGGCGGAATTAAAAAAAAAACAACTACTAAAAACGTTTTTTTAATACCCATGTATTCATACAAATAGACCGCAATAAGTAGTAACTTTGTCATCAAAATGTAGCGGTGAAACTCAAAGTAAAATATCATAATAAAAATGTTAAATAGAAAAGCCGCCATTTTAAATGGTTTCATTGATATTAAACAACGATAGCAATAAGAATAGGTAATTAACCGCGGCGTAGCCAAATATTCGACGCGTACGTTTAAAAAAAATATGAAATATTGATTTGCCAGCTCACTTAAAAAACAAGTAAAGATACGGCTTGAGATGGAGCACGCTTGCCTAAAAGGAACCTATTTACTCTGGACTTGAAGACTCCAAGATTGTACTCGTGCGGAAAAACAGACGAAGACAAGGAATTCTATTCCTTACCAGTATTAATGATAAAGGTAGAGGCGAAACGATGTGTTCGGTACAATGGAACATTTACAAGAGTTAAGTCCGAATCACATGAAATTTGGCAGATATAATAGGAAAGAGATAATCTGTGTCTAAGTGCGCTACTTTTTCTTAAAACGCAATAACAATGAAAATATACGGAAAATATTGTTTGTATGGAAATATGTGTCCCATAGATTTTGGCTTGTATTCGTTTTTTAGAAATAGTAACGCACCACAGACACAGATTATACCTATTCGATTGTACCTGCAAAAAATATTTTCAATCAGATTTGCCATTACAAAGTGAGAATGAAACTACGTTTGTATGGGAAAGTGAGGCTACTGGGCATTCTTAATGCTTGGGATGGTCTGAGGTGTGAGTTTTGTTAAACTCAAACTCAATGTCAATGTCAATTACAGGTCAAACAAAATATAATATTATTTTACGTTTTGCGTTTATTTAGATACTTAGCAATGTCACGTTACAGTACATTAATACGTTCGTACTTATAGTTGCAGAAAGAAAGACACATTTATTATCCCACATGAACTTGCAAACAATATACATAAGTAAATACAGTTACGTAACGTAGGTACCAACCAAATAGATACCTACTTAATTAATGAGCTACACAAAAAACACACCTACAAATAAATGTACCCACCAAACACCTACCTACACTATCAAAAAATATTAGTTTGAAAATATATATAATTATGAACCCACCCCAAATTAAGGTATTTATATGGACATAATGTAAGATTTATTTGCTGGTTCAGACAGAATTATTATGATTATTATCTGTTTACATTCCGTTCCAGGAACTCTCGGAAAGAGTACAATGAATTTGATGAGCCATGCTTCAAGTGTACGAGAATACTGTCTGAAATATGTGTTTGGGTGTTGTATTGTATGATAAGTATGTATTTACAAAAAAAAAAAGTATCTATGTATTATATCCGTAATCTAGTTCCCATATTACAAGCTATGCTTAGTTTGGGACTAGATGGCGCTGTGTGAAATTAGATGAAAAACAAAAAAAAAAAGTTATATTGATATTAAAAAAAAAAGTAATATACTCACCGCAATAGTGACCGGTTCAATGCGGATCCCCTTTTTGTGTAGCAAGGCGGGCAGGTCGGACCGAAACTCTCGCATGTCCACCACCACAGCGGGCTTTTCTTTAGGCTGAGCGTTTTGACCTCCTATAGAACAGAACAGTAGTAGGTATCTCCTGGGTTTCATCTCACCTGGTTACAAGTATAAGGCTGAAGGCGAACGTTTAGTTTTTTTTTTTTTTTAGATATATAATGGGTTACGGTAGGATGAATTAGATTAGGGGTTCTTCGCTAACTTTGGTCTTCACACTAGGATTCCCTGTGTTGTGAAGACCAACATTGAGTTACATAGTTATGTACCAGGTTCGGTTATGGATTTCTAGTGGTTTCATAGGATAACTTATTACCATTGCCTTGCCATTGGTATGTGTGGTAAAGTAAAGGATGGAGTGTAAAGCAAAGGTTTTTTTTTTATTTATAAGTTTAAATGTGAATAACAAAAGTAGGTTGATAATTAAAATACATATGTATATATACTAGCTAACTATACTAACGTGGTAGCGCACTTCACCCGGAATCCTCAACAAACTGAGGAACTGACTATGTGACCCGGAGCACAACAATTTTAGAGTTGTTGTTATGGTGACAGAATTAGGTAAGATGGTGGTAGTTAGCCAGGTGGACTTAAACAAAGTCCTTCCACCAACCAAATCAAGGACAATATTGTACTCCCCTGGGGATCGCATCCGGGACCTCTGGATCTGAAATCAGTGTGTTGGCCGGACTGTGGTCCGGGGGCTTGTTCCACTAAAGGGACCACGAGGTTTTGGTAACGAGCAATGTACCTACCACCGGAGTAAGCCACTAGTGCAGCTTTTAGAATAAATAATAGATATAATAATATTACAAATTATTTCAATAATTTTTACACAGCGCCATCTGGCCCTAAACTAAGCATATATTGTATTATGGGAACTACATTACAGATAGAATACTCAAATACTTTTGTAAATACATATGTGCTATATGATACAACACCCGAACACAGAACAAACATCTATATTCATCACACAAATGTTTGTCCTGGGCGGGAATCGAACCCACAGCCGACAACGCAACTACTCAAGGAACTCGCAACACTTGGATTTCGTAGCCGGCGACTTAGAAGAATAACCACGAGCGTTCCACAGCATTTTCTCAAGGACACATTATTATATTTACTGCGATCTACAGCCCACCTGCCAAGCGCGGAAATGATATCCAGATATCCAGCAGTTGATGGTCAGGTAAACGGGTAATCGAAGTTACACAACCGTATCACATAACTATGGCGCTATTCTTTAGTATAAATATATACTAAAGAATAGCACCAACCTTTTCCACTCAGGGTATCATACAAGTTGGATAGGATAGATAGAAAAGTATTTATTGTACACCAATATAAAACAAAAAAAATGAAGAGGAACAATAATCATACTAACAATGGGCGGCATTATCGCTTACAGACCAAAATCTACCGTTGGATGTAAAACTAGATTAAAGTAAAAATAATAGAAATATTTTAAAACTAGTACAGATAATTTCTGATAGAGCCATCCAGCAGTAAACTAATCAAATCTCGTAACATTGGTATACATTTTTACTACATATACATTTTTATGTTGTAAATGCATACTTATCATACAATACAACACCCAAACACAGAACGTACATCTATATTCATCTAGATAATTAATATTAATCAGTTTGTCTCGGGAATCAAAACCACAACCTACAGCGCCAACCTGATGATGATGATGATGTTAAAATTTAAATGACATTACCTGCTTTTCTTGTGTCAATAGGGGTATCCTCCTCTTCATCATTCATATTAAAATATTCATCAGTCTTTCCGTCTTGATACGAAGGCACCACCATTACCTATCAAAAATCAATTGGATTAGGAACATGAAACAAAATATCAAGCACAGTTTATTGTTTTTCTTTCCTTGCTGTGTGCATTACTCCAGCAGGAAAGTATCTTCTAGAACGAATTGAGTTCAACACATACTTAGAGCGATATATGCTGTATTAGTGCGCCAAGTATGAAATTAGTGCATGTTACAGATAGTGCGCGAAAAATGGAATTTGTGGGCCTTAAGGTTTTTGAGATATTTCATTTCCCGCTGGGGGAACGTTTTGCAGAATCGTGTTTCTCGGAAACCATTAGATGTGCACCCGTAAGATATACATACATGAGTAGCTCTTCAATTGTGCGTATTTGTGACATAATTATACCGTTTTTAGTAATCTAGCTCTTTATTTTAACCCTAAAAAGTGTCTAGCTCTTAAATGGGCAAACATACAAGTTCATTGTAAACGGTATTCGGTTCTTGTTGTTATTCTATGCAACCATATAAAACTTCAGGAATGCACATACATTTTAAAACGGTTTTGAATAATATAGCTTAGATCAAAACTTTTTATGTCATAAGTTTGACGTCAAAATGCAAGAAACCATTTCAAACCACGATTGTGAGTTTAATTACTCACACCTTTGGTTTGAATGAACATTACTCACACTTTTGGTTTGAATGAGTATTTCAAACGCCTGTTTCTCCCTCTTCAGCGACGTGAGATAAGCTTGCTCCTCCACAGTCTTGTCATGCACCAGGAAGTACACCTTGGTGATGGTCTCCTCCGGTTGCTTGTTACATTCGAACATCTCAATCTGTCTCACCGCGGCCACGTCGCTGTGGTACAGGATTATGTACTCAGGTCGGAGGCTTGCAAGTGTGCGCTCCAGGGAAAATATATTGCCGTTATCTTTAAAAGTTTGGATGCATATCACTGGCTTTTCTGTCTCCAGCTGGGTTATGTCTAAATCTTCTATCTGAAAAGGTAATATTTTTCACTGGTGGTCAATCGCTTAAACACTTGTTTTTTTAATGGAACCCTACTTGCGTCGATACCCTAGAACCGTCCCATATCCCTAAAACTTCCTTTGGATACTTGCAATAAAAAAAATTTGTTAAGATGGCCGCTTGTTTAGAAAGCTTCCATGCAGGCTGGTCCGCAGGTCCGCAGCAACATATGCGGGGTCCCTTAAATGGCGCAAATATGCGCTCCTGTAAGGGGTAGGTATATATTTGAGCCGTTTAGGGTAGACAGTCTTGTACCTTATAGGGATTTAGCCGAGAGGCTAAAAGAGTCTGCACGTGACCAGAATGCTGGACAGTATTTTGCTCAGCAGGCGAGTATTGCCATCAAACGTGGTAATGCCGCCAGTATTCTGGCCACGTTACAATCTGGTGGCCACAACGATCGACAGGGTTATCTATCAAATATTATTTTTGTAGATAATCCATTTGAGATTTTTTATTCAACTAGGCATGTACTTTTAAATTAAATTAAATTTACTTTTTCGGAAAATTTATACCTACGTATACCAATCAGACTACGCAGTCCTCTCTGCCTTTGCGACAAACTGCTTTTGAGACAAACTCGTTGACACCAGGTTCGCTAAAACTTATACCCCTATTTGCTCTAAAAGGAACAGTGAAAGAAGAAAGCATCGGTTATTCATGGTTTTAAGGGCTCGCGAGGTCTACTGTTTTTACAGAAACACGGGTTAATAACATGATATAATATGATAAGGTATTATTTTGTAAATATTGCTAATGGCTATAAAAAATACATATGTAGGGTTCTTTACCTGAGAAAGTGGTTCGAAGTGAGTATCGTCTAATTCCTTCACTTTAGTTTGAGCCGCTTGTGTTAAAGTCAGCAAGTAATTCCATCTATCCGACTCATCCTCATCGAAATCATCCGCCGCATTCTGCGATCCGTGTGTGCTGGCACTCGGTTCCTTTACCTTATGTTAATAAAAATACATATTTATATTTTATTGTATACATACTTGATTTTTCATCGTACGACGAGGAAGCGCTTGGCTAATCTCATCTGCAGAGCGATTTTCAAACACACGGAAAATTTTCGTATAGGAAACATCACTTTTTTTGTCGGATCCGACATAGAATCCGATAGATCCCAACGCTATTCTCAAACCATTCATGAAAATCTGTGGGAAGCATCGAATTCTCATGTCAAAATATTTCGATTTCAGAGTTAATAATAGCGTTCTCGGAATCTCCATCGGAAGCTTCCGAATTCGATCCGATGACTTTCCGTATGTTTGAAAATAGCTATGCTGGTATTAGGTTATGACAATGCCGAAAGTGGAAGCGCACTTCACCCGGAATCCTCAACAGACTGAGGAACTGGCTATCTTACCTGTAAATGCCGGAATACAACAATTTATTTAAGAATTGTTACTACGGCGACCGAATTAGGTAAGATGGTGGTAGCTAGCCAGGCGGACTTAACAAAGTCCTACCACCAACCAAACCAAACACAAATTTGTACTCTCTTGGGGGTCGAACCCGGGACCTCTGGGTCTGAACCACTAAACCTTTTTTTGTGTTTTTCTTTTATTTTTTACTTATATATTTTGGCAAAAAATATTTCTTTCTTTTTAAACCAAAGAGGAGGTTACACAAGGGAATAAACATCGAAAATATAAAAAGTAAACATTGATATGTCGTTGTCGCTCTACCAGACGTTTGGATTACCTTATTCTTTTCATTATCAATAGGAATGGTGTTTTTCAAACTAGTGTATTTAGAAGCCACGTTGTTTATGGTCAATTCTCGCCTGAAAGCGGTGTACAGTAAATACTTATTGGCGCCCATAGTGAGGTAATGGTTGAGTTGGCAACACGTCCTGTTGTCTTGACAGAGGACTAGTATTTTCGTGTTGTTGAGGGTGCCGTTTTTCTTTGTTCGCACTTCTTCGGGTATTTCGTTGAGTAGCAAATCGCTGAGGCATTTCCATTTTGGGGCCGGTTCTGGGTCAAATTCTGTCAAAAAACTTATGTTTGTTGTATTGTATTTACAAAAGAAAAAAAAATGCATTTAAGAATTATATATATCCGTAATCTAGTTCCCATATTACAAGCTTTGCTTAGTTTGGGACTAGATGGCGCTGTGTAAATGTGTGTCCTGTAATATTAATATGAGTAAAATACTACACGATTAATTTATAAATTTATTTTTACAGATGACACAAAAATTCACAACCTACGATAGGATTCGAACCCGCATCTTTTCCTAAAGCCGGAAACGCTTTAACCAATTGACCAACGAGGGTTCTGAGGGTTATTTAGCGCTGATTAACGCCATCTAGCAGAATTCACTAAACTATGCGACCTTAACTAACGATACTCACCTAACTGCTTGGATTGAAACAAATAATACATAGGTTATGTGTATGATATCTTGGTCTATGAATAAATAGGACCCCTTTTAAACCAACTTCAAATAAAGAAGGTTCTCAATGAATACCGTTTTTTTATCTATGTATGTCAACCGATTACTCTTTGATAACGTAACCCATTTGTGTTATTATTTGCTTTATCGATGGTCTGAAATTGGTAATATTTTAATTTGGTGAAAATCTGATGATGATTTTCGGACCTGGAGACCAACGCTGCTCGGAGAACCACACTGCAAATCGAAGTTCAATTTGCAGGACTGTTTTTTTTAATAGATTTTTTATAATTTAATGTGGTCATACCCCCTTGTAGGAGATCCTCATCAGATCCACGCTGAGTAGTGTGAGTGTATCAGCCTCCTCAGCACGGGGCGGGGATAAAATTGTTGTCCTCTGTTTTTATCCACCATCGGTAGACAAAATGCTCTCAGAGGTGGATTAAAACAGAGGACAAAAATTTTATCTCCTCCCCGTGCTGAGGGGGCAGAGGTGAATCCTCGAAGGGGAACAAAGTGGTAAGTCAGTTTACAAATGTGACAATGGCACAAACATTCACAACCCGCGACGGGACTCGAACCAGCAACTTTTTTAAAAAAAATCTTTATTTAACTTGGGAGTTTTAACAATTGATGTTTATGTCACCCGCATAAATCTAAGTAACAATATGCACACACAAAATATAAAAGATGAAAAAAAAAATACATACCTATACAATATACCTTCATAAATAATTACTAAACTAACATAACGCTTACATCAAACTAGCATCCTCCAACGAGGAGGAATATATTCTTTTCCTAACAAGCCTCATAGCTCAGTTGGTAGTAACTCTGCCTTCTGCGCTGTACTAACACCCAGAACAAACATCTATATTCATCACACAAATGTTTGTCCTGGGTGGGAATCGAACCCACAACCTACAGCGCAGATTCTATCCGTAGTTCCCATGTTACAAGCTATGCTTAGTTAGGGGTAGATGGCGCTATGTAAAATTAATGTCTAATGTCTGAAATGTGAAATGTGTTGTGAATTTTTGAGTCATTACAACATTTTTTTATGTTGTGACCAACATGAAATACAAAAGTGTAAGTCAGTTTAGCTAAGGTCTCTCACCGTTGCTGGAGTTGAAGACCCTGGCTCTCGCCATCCGAAACAGGTGCTCCGCGGAATCCAACAGGATCCACCCCGAGTTCACCTGCGCGTACTCCGGGGTGCGGTACTTGCTGACCAGCGCATAGAACGAAACTGAGTCGTCGTGGATCAAATTACTACAACATTTCAAATGTTTTTCAAACACGGTCAAATCACATAACTTTTTTTTTTTTATTGTACGACGGGTAAGCACTTGGCCTTCATCTCACCTGGTAACAAGTTGAGATAAGGCCGAAGGTGGAGGCGCACTTCACCCGGAATCCTCAACAAACTGAGGAACTGGCTATCTTACCTCTGAATGCCGGAACACAACAATATTAGAATTGTTATTATGGCGACAGAATTAGGTAAGATGTTATCATATCCAACACTTTCATGCAACCAACTTTCGCCTTTATAACATCTATAATATCTGTCACGCCAAAACGGCAACGAACAAATATAATTTTGTTACGCCAATCAGAAACGTCTAGAACGAAAATAAGACAATAACATCTTTATGAATAACACAAAAGGATTGTCTATGACCGTCGAGAACAATAGAGTCGCAGATTACGCAACAGTTAGTGCCACGATCAGTCTCGCGCTTGCTAGATCATTTGATGGACTGGATATAAATATGCCGCGCGACTCGGAAGCAGGCCAGTATACAGAAACGATACAGCGAGATAACATCGTGTGATGTATTAGTGCGATAACAGTGTTTAGTGATTACCTTCGTATAATCCTTTATTTCCTCATTCATTATTTCCTTTGTATAACTTAGTAGTGCTGTACTGTGTTTGAGAGTAATTGGTTTGGTGCTGAATAAACGTGTTTTATTTTGAGTAATAACGTGTTGCTTTTTATTTTACGAACCCCAGCTCGTAACACTACCCTGGATTACCACATAGGCAATAAATATCCCGAAAAGTGCAGCGTTTCCATGGGATGACTAAATAATTCAAATATGTTTGCTACTCTTTCATGCTAAATCACAATAAAAAAATGTTGTTTTTATTTTATTTTACTGTACGACGGGGAAGCGCCTTAATCTCATCTGGTTACATGTTAAGATAAGGCCGAAGGTGGAGGCGTACTTCACCAGGAATCCTTAACAAGAGGAACTGGCTATCTTACCTCTGAATGCCGGAACACAACAATTTAAAATTATTCTTATGGCGATAGAATAAGGTAAGATAGTAGCTAGCCAGGCGGACTTAACAAAGTCCTACCACCAACCCAGCCATGCACATTATTACTCCTCCTGGGGATCGAGCCCGGGACCTCGGGATCTGAAATCGGTGGGTTGAACCACTAGACAACACGCGGTTCGACCTTCAGTCCACGTACATGACCATGCTCCTCAGCACCTTCAGATCTTGTATGTACTCCTTGGTCCTCGTGCTCAGCTGATGCCACACACAGTCCAGCTGAGATTGCAGTATTTTGTGGTACTTCTTCGTGATGCAGTTCTCTGTTGTTATTTCCTGTAAATAAGGCCGCATCAATAGGCGGATAAGAGTAGTAGATCTATTTCATCAAGCATTGGTGGTAGGATTTTGTTTAAGTCCGCCTGGCTAGCTACCATACCTAATTCTGACGCCATAATAACAATTCTTAAAAAAAAAAATGTGTTCCGGTATTTAGAGGTAAGATAACCAGCACCTCACTGTTGAGGATTCCGGATGATGCGCCTTCACCTTCGGCCTTATCTCAACTTGTAACCAGGTGAGATGAAGGTCAAGCGATTCCCCGACGTTCAATAAAAAAATAAAAAAAGCAGTATTGCTGTGTTTAGGGTTTCCGGTAAAATGTTAAAATTACACGCGAGGAGAGCGCTTAGTACCATTATGCCTCAAGTTGATGGGCGCAATGCAGTGCCGCGTAAGTCATTTTCTTTGTAGATGTGACCTACGCAGTAAGGCTTTGTTATAGTAAAGAGATGCATGATGTGGAAGAGCGATACTACTGGGCCTAAGTTTTTTTTTAATTGAAGCATTTTTTGATATGGGTAACACCCATTGAACTCGCGACACCATACACCTTACCGACACCACTTTTGATTATAAACACATTGTCACGTTATCTTTACGATCCTAAGAGGTACGGGTATGGGCCGTTCGAAAACTGCCTCTACCAACAGACAGACGGCTGACAGCCGTGATAGGTACCTGTCAACGTCAGTTCTAAAAAGTCATTGTGTCAGTTGTGTTGCAAAAACAACTAATTATTAAATATCGCGATCAACGCGACAACATTGGGATCCAAGTACCAACAATATCAGCTGTTCTCTTCGGCCAAGATCGACAAACTTTTAGTTTTCACTCCTGTCGGCATTCCCGAAGAGATTTTTTTTTATATAGTTTGGCCTTCATCTCACCTCACCTCTTATAAGTAATTTGTATGTTATTCATAATAATGTGACTAATTGTATTGTTTTTAATTTGACATAGTATTGAGTCTGTGTTACTTGAAATAAATGATATTTATTATAATAATAAGTGTGTTAAGATGATGTACCTGCATGTCTAATCCCTTGTTCATGGCTTTCAGCTGCTTCACTGTGTAATTCATGATGTCAAGAAGACACGTTTGAATCATACTCATGTTATTAGTCAGAGGAATGTGCAACTCATCAACCTGAGCTTGACGGCTTTTAAGACACTTTATTACTAGCCCATGGAATCTGTAACGAGAAAACTATATTTTCACATTCACATATAAAATAGTCATCATCATACCTAATTGATTCAGCGTCACTTTGCGGTGATCCATTTCCCCTTTGCTATACTTTTTAATTTTAATTATCTTGCACTATTGTTTCTGTGTAAATTATTCTAAACTCTGTGCACCTAAATGTTGAATGGATCATCAAAAAATTAACCAGCCCCAGTTTATTGCCTTTCTCTTTTTTTTCTCAATGAATAAAAATATTTGACTTTGACTTTGTGTGTGGTGTGTGCTAAAAGGTATTAAAATATTTAAAAAAAGACCCCCTTGGGGATCGAACCCGGGACCTCTAGGTCTGTTACCAGTGGGCGAAATCACCAAACCACAGAAGCAGTAAAATATACAATAGTATTAGCTAATTCTGGAAATTAGTCATCATAGACATGACTACTCGACTTGTTTTTAAAGGTTATTAGAAAAATAGCAACCTCGATACCGATTTGGGCATAGTAACGTCTTATTATCACAAAATTTTACGAAATAGCGACTGATTTTAAAGGCCCAGTGACGTCATTTGTTTACAGCCGCCAGTCGATTTGCCAGCGTGACGCAATCACGACATGCCCCGCCCCCTTTTCGTTGAATATTTCTAACAAGAGTAAGCCTAATTAAGCTTACCTTGGCCACAAAAATAGTTCCTTCACAAACAAAGCTCTCATCACTTTCTCAACTTGGTGGAATCCAAACGTGAATGATATTGGAGCGTTGGAAAATGCTTTGATGAATCCAGTCTAAAAAAATAAACTGCGTGAAAGTTGATCCATGAAAATAAGGTATCCAAATAAATAGACTCACGACTATCCCCTCTGATCACTACTCAGAGCGGAACTCTTGAGGATCACCTATTATGGGGTAGTCCTCATGCCCACCGTTTGCAAGTAGCTAGAGTATACAATACGTGACAGGTAGCAAGCCTATCGCCGCTTAGCGGAACTAGCCAGTGACATGCCTTTCGGATTGTTGGTCCTAGAGACATGCCGGTTTCCTCACGATGTGACCTTGTGATTTCACCGACACAGTTCCAAAAAACCGAAAAGTCCTAAAACATAATAATATGTAAATCGTTTATTGGTTTGTGACAATAATCTAGCTTTAATATGCAATTATCTCGGTTCGAAAAACGGGTATTTATCGCGTATTTTATACCAGCCGTGGTCACGGGCAGACTCCGAAACTGGTGCAACCCCGCCGATACGTCGGGATATAAGCAAAATACGCGATAAACACCTCCGTTTTTCTAACCGAAATAATGTGTTCTAATCTAAAGTTTAAAAAATGTAATATGTAATTTAATTAAAGCTGCCTCGTAGACGTCATTCTAATCTCAAAAGGCTGACGAGCCTCTTCCAACCATTAAAAAAAAAAACATACCTCCGTAGAGCATAACCCGCTTTTATTTTTGACTTGCCTTATTTTGTTGTCTGTACAGTCGCAGGGCGAACGCCTCTTGGCAAGACTCCAGCACTGTGTGGGCTCGTAGAACAACGATCCCAGTGACATGAGCTACCGGCACTCTGTTCTTCAGAAGGTCCACCACCAGGATCCGAGTGGAGACAAAATGTATTCCTCCTTCTAAGTATGCCTTTTCTCTGAAATTTGCAGTATATTCGACAACCCTTACAGCTCAGATGGTATGGATAGTATATATTACAAGACATTTATTTCACATCTAGCCCCAAACTAAGCATATCTTGTAATATTTACAGATAGAATACTTAAATACTTGTTGTACACATACAAGCCATATAACGTTCTTATATAATGTCCTTTCTCATATAATGTCCTTTCTCCTCTTCTATTTTCAGTGTTTATAAACGCCATCACTCAAGTCATTTCTTCTAATTTTCATCTGTACGCTGATGATCTTCAAATTTATAATCATATTAATGTTGATGAGATGTCTGTTGGTATAGCTCAGATAAATTCTGACCTTAAAAGTATCCAGTTGTGGGCGGAGGCTTTTGGCTTGCTAGTTAATCCTGCTAAATCTCAGGCACTTATCTGCGGCAGCCCGTATATGCTTAATAAGGCACAACAAAACTCACTGCCTCCACTACTCTATGCAGGTGCCCCCATTTGTTATACTACTGTCGCGAAAAATCTGGGTGTTATTTTTGATCCCAAATTATCTTGGATGAACCATGTCAATGGAATTAGTAAGCGCATTTACTTCTCTTTTCATTCCCTTAAGCGACTCCAGAAGTTTCTACCTTTTGAGACAAAGATCTCTCTAGCTCAAACTCTCCTCTTACCTCTTCTGGATTATGCAGACTCCTGTTTTCTTGATGCCACGGAGGAAATTTGCAATAAATTGGAACGTCTTCAAAACTTGTGCATTCGTTTTATATATGGATTGCGTAAGTTTGATCATGTTTCCTTTTACAGAGCCCAGTTAAAATGGCTTCCTATTCGTCGACGCCGTGATTCACATGTGCTTTCTCTTCTCTATAATATTCTCAACAATCCTCTCTCTCCACCTTATCTCCGTGAGCGGTTTCAATTTCTGGTTCCCCGTGGTAAGCCTTGCAGAACAGCTAAATCTCTACTTCTTGCTACTCCCCAACACTCCTCTAGCTGTTATGGTGGCTCGTTTACTGTGAAGTCAGTTAGGCTGTGGAACTCACTTCCCCATGACATTCGCGCTAGCCCCTCACTTGTAATCTTCAAGCGTAAAGTCAAAGAGCACTACCTCTCCTTATAGATTCATAATATATTAATATGTATATATATATATGTATAATATGTATATGTTATGTATATCTATATATGTTATGTATATCTATATACCTATGCTATGTATATGATTATATTTGCATATATATTATATTTAACTCTTATTCTTAGTAAGTAAATTAAGTATTATCGAAAAATTTAGTATAATTTATGTGTCTTAGTTATATGTTACTTATTAAACTTTATCAAATTGTTATGTACACTATTTCCCAATTTTTAACTATCTTTTCTCTCTCCACATCACTGGTTTGCTGGAAGAAAACTCTTTTTAGGGTTAAGCTCGCCTTTGCCATGTATTTTAATTTTTAAGTTTTTCTTTGTTATTATGTTTATGTGTGCAATAAAGTATAAATAAACGTTTTTGATCAACCTGTACTTAGTACATTTTATCTTCTTAGGTAGCTTGTTGAAGTGTGTTACGCTCGGCTCAAGAATAAACCCCTATCTAACTCCCGCAGAGATCGTAAAAGTCGTCTAAGATATCTCACTAGAAAACAGGGCAGGGCATTGATTACTATAGCATAAACCATTAAATTGGGAGGTTTTGTATAGCAGTGGATATTAATGGGCTGTTCAAATCCCGGCTGGGCACCAAAACAGCGAGGCAAGTAGTGGTAGTGGTTCGCCAACCGGTGTCAGATCCAGAGGTCCCGGGTTCGATCCCCAGGAGTACAATTTTGTGCTTGGTTTGGTTGGTGGTAGGAGTTTGTTTAAGTTCTCCTGGCTTAGCTACCACCATCTATGGTAATTTGGTCGCCATAAAGTAAAGTAACATAAGGTAAGATAGCCAGTTCCTCAATTTGTTGAGGATTCCGGGTGAAGTGCGCCTCCACCTTCAGCCCTTATCTTAACTTGTAACCAGATGAGATGAAGGCCAAGTGCTTTACCGTTGTACAATAAAAAAAAAAACAATATCACATAAATTTGATTACCTGTCTTGTCCAAGGGTTGGTAAAGCTGTTATATTAAATTTCTCCATAAAATATTTTTCCTCATGATCACTGCTATTGAGTACTAGAACCAAGTTTGCTGGATCTTTGTACACAAATAGCAAGTTTGACAAGACTGTGTTGTAGTTGAGACCCCTGAAACAAGTTAAATACATACTTAATATTATGGTAATTACCTATCCAAATAGGTATGTGAAATCAGAATATATAATAATAATAATAAATAAATATTACAGGACATTAATTTCACACAGCGCCATCCAGCCCCAAACTAAGCATAGCTTGTAATATATAGATCCAACATGTATTAATCTAGGTATCTACTTAATTGGTAACATTCATATCCACAGTAGGTACACCCTCAATAAAGTTAAGCTCATCTGTAACATCATTTAAAATAGGTAAAAGTAAAGCAATGTAACCCCGCTTTCTCCCAAACTGTTCACCAGCACCCTAGAAGACATGTTTCGGAAGTTGGCAAAAAGCTGGCAGAGCAAGGGTGTTGACATCAGCGAAGTAAATATATAATAGCGGAGCTCAATTTTATCAAAATTGGGCAATTTTATCAATATTGCTGAATCAATTATTTTGTGTTTTTACAAGCACAAGCAAATATGATCTTGTAAAAAGCTAACAATACCCAAGTCTCTATTGTAAACACAAAGTAGGCTAAATTGGTTATTAATAGTCTAGTCTATTAGATTGCAATGATGATGAACAGAGTCCTGCATAATAAAGGGAGGGGGAGGCTTTGCTTTTTTTTTGTGCTTGAGATTCAGAGCAGGTCTTAAATTTGACATTACAAAAACTTTTCAAATTTTGTATTTTCAAGGGGTAAAAGTAGTTGGGAGTGGCTCCTAAACAGGAGGTGCAAACATTTGAAATGGATCAAACATTTTTTGAGGTTATATACCTATGGATAATTATGAAAAAACTAACAGAAATCTTTTTTTTCTACTGGTAACAAAGTAAGAACTCTACTCTGTTACTAGTTATTTCCACTATATACTTTGATAAAGTAAACCTATTCATTTCCACACTAAATTGCTTTTTAGATATAAGGATTCTTAATACACAATATGACATTCTCAAACCATTTTTAAAAAATTCCGTCTCATTCTCATTGCGCGTGGAATAAAACATAATTATATTGTATATTTTTCTCGTGATTGTAAGCTACGTAGGTACATAGACCAAGGTGGGTAGGTACTACAAAAATAATTTAAATTTAACAAAAAACGATACTTTACTTTGCCATGACAACAAGTGCATCCTTTTCGAAGATATCCATAAATATTTGTTTTTCATACGTTAACATGGGGTACTTTATATCCATGTTGGCTGGCAGGTCCGCTTCATTATCACAGTTTTCTGCCATGACATCCATACTTAGAGACTTGCAGAATTTGGTTTAAAATTGTACTAACCACAAACTAGATACTTATGGTACCGAACCGACCAACACACAACCAAAAGGCAATAACAACAAGAAAGAACGCAAAATGAAAACAGATTCAGATCTTACAAAATTCAAATCGAAACCCGCCTGCGGATAATTAGTTAGGTATTGATAGATAGACTGTAAGTATAAAAATAAATAAATAAACAAGCCAGGACCAAAGAGAATTTGACATGCAAAGAGTATTGAGTTGAGTCCAGAGAATTACTGTATATAGCCAAAGAATGGAAACTCGGAACAAAAAAAACTGTCGGCGAGCCTGCTTGGGTCAATGATAGACGGCGCTAAAATATATCCCATTGTCATTATCATCATCATCGACATCCTTATCATGCTAGCTAGCATGCACCTATTTTTAATTTTAAATAATGTTGGAAACTGTATTCTATGCAAACATTTTCAGCTACAGCTACCTGTATACATGCAGTAGGCATCTAGACCTGAATGTACCTGCCTACTTATCCCTCCAGAGTTTACTTTTGTCTCGTTTTTAATTAGCATAAAAACATGAATGCATTTAGACTTAGAGGTAGGTTAGGTGCTCAATTACAAAGATCGGTATAGTTGTAAATCAAATATTTATTACTTTACGTAGGTAGGTATATAACTTTTTGTAGGTACTCACCGACATAATTATTACTTATTTAGTATAAATAGCAAACTAACACAGATATTTCATACAATGTACCTACAGTATGTTCGTTTTTCAATCAACCAGAAACATTCCTAAATGTATTTTTCATTTATCTAATTATCTAATACGGAAATCAGAAAAAATATGTTGTGTTCCAGAATTTAGAGTTAAGATAGCCAGTTCCTCAGACTGTTGAAGATTCTAGTGAAGTGCGCAATCGTATTACAACTTAAAACTGGGTGAAGTGGCAAACGCTTCCCCGTCACACAAAAAAAAAACATTTTAAGAAATATATTTTCTTTCATCATAATATCTTGATTTCAGTTCTGTTTTAGTAACTCTTTCTGATATGGGTGATTTTTGTGAAAAACTTTTACAAAGAACGATTTGCATGGTTTGATTTTTAAAAGTTAAAACAACTAGAACTTGGAATAAGCTCCCAGCGTCTGTTTTTCCGCTGTGCTACGACCCTAGTGTCTTCAAGAAGAGAGTTAATAGGCACTTTCTGGGTAGGCTCGCTCCATCGTAGATCTCATTCTTACCTGTGTAAGTTTCGTGGTCAAGAGCCGACCCATCGTAAATAAAAAAAAAAAAAAGTTAAAAATAGAGACGATTCAAATTTATTGATACAAAATTTTTGATGGCCAGACCCTACTCAAATATTACGGAAAAGGTTGTCATTGTAAAGTTTATAGTAGTCTAAGTTTCATCTGCATCATTTCAGCCCGGCTATTGCTGAACAAAGCATTTTCTACAAAGGTGCGATGACTGGTAGACCTTGTTTTTGCCCAGACAAGTCACTAGGTCCAGGGCTAACCCTACGTATATAATAAAGCGGTCAAGTGCGAGTCGGACTCAAGTTAGAGGTTTCCGTCCCACGTGTAGGTATAGGTAATAGGTATAATTATTAACTAGAGAAGCCTTGACCTATGGTTTAAGCATCATCATTTAACAGATAGCAAAAAACGAATGTAAAGAAAAGCAAAATAAAAGGTTGACCGCAGCTTGGTCTTGCCCTCTCCTGAACGTCAGCCGTGTAACTACATTTGGGCCACAAGCACTTACAAAATACATTACATACTTATGTACGTTTTTCCTCTCTTTTATTTATTAATTCATCCAAACCAAGCACAATGTTGTGCCCCCAGGATCTGAAACCGGGGGAAACCACTAGACCACAAAGGCGGTTAAGACCAACGAAAAACTCTTA
Organism: Venusia cambrica; assembly: GCA_951394065.1. Classification (NCBI taxonomy): domain Eukaryota; kingdom Metazoa; phylum Arthropoda; class Insecta; order Lepidoptera; family Geometridae; genus Venusia; species Venusia cambrica. Next base: position 2,090,566 of record OX596044.1, on the reverse strand, counting down.
GGTTTTCCTGGAAAATGTAAGAGACTGCCAGTATTTCCTGCTAGTGGTTCTGTGAACAGTAGACTCCGCGAGCCCTTATAACCATGCAATAACCGATGCAATAACTCTTTCACTTTTCCTGCAAGAGCAAATAGTGGTCTTGGCCTGAGGAGATTGAACCTGGTGTCTACGGATTTGTCTTGCAAAGGCGAAGAGGACTTCGTAGTCTGATTAGTAATTGAAATCCTGCGGTAAACTTTTCCCTTTTCCCCCTCCACTCACCCTTTTTGTTTATTTATTTCACAACATCTTGTGTAGAATTAAATGTTTAGTGTGTCTTTCAAATTTAATTGAAAACCGTTGATAAATAACGCTACAGCAAACTTCCCCCCTTTTCTCCAATAAAAATACATCAAGGAACTGTGAGTCAATTTTCATCAAAATCGGTTCAAAAATGCGACCTGTAGGTGAGAACAAACCGACAGACAGCGGACAAAAGCATTTTTGGCCAATCTCGAAACTGAGACGCTTCTCGCTTCGCTCGCTCGGTCAATTTTTTTTTTTTAAATGTGTCTTCGTATTTTAGGAGAAAATGAAAGTTATTGTATAATTTTGTCTGTTTTCTTTAATAACTTTCAAAGTATGCATGATAAAATAGTAAAAACTGTATCCTCCATAATTAATCTTCAGAACCTGAAGCTGACCAGTGAGGCACGGACATTTAAAAATACCGGCTCCAAACCACCATGTCCACCACTATTATGATGTCCATGCGTCTTTATGTGAATGTGCTTAACGTAAGCTTGAACGTGCCTCTGACTACCCCAAGTAGGTGATCCCAGTGACGTGGAATAAAGTCGAAGACCTGTGCTCTGTAAAGGGAATGAAGCTGTCCTGGATCTAGGTACCGTCGCACCTTATTGAGAATTGATTTGGCTCTGGACTCAATTTATAAACCAAAGTTGAGGTCTCGTGACACTGAAACACCTAGCAGATCAAGGTGGTTCCCTATAATGATGTACACATTTAGCTGTATTCATAATTTTGAAAAATTATACTGCGTTCATGTTGAAAAAGAAGCTGTATAAGTACATATTTTTGAAAAAAAGGTCTGTAATATATATTTCTGACATAAGCATATTTGTTTTGATATTGGATACATTATTTTGAAAGAAACGAGTGATTACATTATTTTGAAAGAAACGAGTGATTACATTATTTTAAACCCTGTGTTGGATATGAAAATTTGTACTGTGACATAATTTTGAAAATTATGGAATGTATACATGTTTATGCAGGCGACTGTACAAGAAAAAATTACATATTACACAATTATTAACGACGTTTTTTTTTTACTTACTAAATAGGTAACATTACATTAGGTTACACATATGCACTAGATTATAATCAATCTTACCTACTGAAGGATAACCAAGGCAGTAGTTGGCTAGGCAGTTCACAGTAGCATAGGATAATCCTTTGGATTTTATGTATGTTATCGTAGAAAATATCCAAGAAAACATCCGAGTTTAGAGCATTAAGGTGGCGTTGAGCGCGGCAGATTGAGAATTGCTGACGAGCAACTGTGCGTGCTGTCTTAGGTCAAAATAGAGGGATAAGCCCCTGGCTTAACCTAGGTTATTCATTCGTTTGTTTCAGATACGCGCTGTCTATCGTCGACTTATACGAGACTCGCAGACGTTTATCCCGTTGGTTTTTGAGTTTCCACACGTGTTCGTGACAGTATTTTTTCTAAGATATATTCAACTGCAGCAAAATGCAAGCAGTAGTAGCTCTCGCTAGTCTATGGTCACAAAAATAAGACTTGACTCAAATCGATCACTCTGTAAATTTGTGACATTGGTAGGTAGAGTTCTACCTACCCTTTCGTGGGGTTCTTGTTTCCGCTTCCATGGCGTTAGTTTTTTTTCTAGTAGGCAGTTAGTGATGCCAGGTAAAGCAGGTTCCCTGTAAAATTGGGAGAATCGTTAGGCCGAAAACATTTTATTACATAATAATAATATATATAAAATATTACATAATAATTTATTACATAACAATACCTATCAAGGTAGGTATTGGATTTGCTGCTACTTCTTTAAGACTGAACTTGGTTGTTAGTTTCTAGTGTACCTACCTTGGTATAATATTTGTAACCTGGTCGTGCCTATGTTTGTTGTCAGTTTATGCTATAGTTTTACACGCACCTGCTGGCTGCTGCTGCAGGCCAGCATGCTGGAAGGTTTCTGATGCGTTTTCACATTCACGACATGAATTAGTTGGTATGTACATCAACACAATCATGAAACATCCTAACAGTGAGCTGTCTGTTCATTTTTGAAACGGCAATGTTTGTCAAAAATAATTCTGATTGGTTTCGTTGACCCTCAGGTATCGTAATACGCAATAGAAGAGACCAAAGTAATATACTCGTATGTGTACATTTATCAAAGACCACAATTATGGGAAGGAGTATCTTTTGCATGTCACCTTTCATAACAATAATCTACCGAAAACATTAAGGGAACTACTGACCCCACTGTTTCAGAAAAAGTTAATGGTCACGTTAATAAATAAATGTTATTATAAAATTGCATAATTTATGAATGATAGACATTTTATTGATAATTATGATACATAATTTTATTCTGATTTAATTTATATTCTCTGTTAAATTAAATTGTGACTTAGACATCTTCTTTTTTTATATTTTACCTTTGACATTTATTTTATTCTATTAATTGTGTTTTTTTGATTGTTCTACATAAATCATAAAATATTGTACACCGATATTTATACGGTAGAATACATCGATGCATATTCTGACATTGTTACCATCTCTAATTTTCATATGTATTCATGCAATAAATATTACCTTACTTTACTTGAAAAACTCCGGAAGATTTATTATTTGTTTCAGATAATTACAAATCTATCGATAAAACTATAGTCTGTGTAAGCAGTTGATATAACATTAAACATCTGTTTCTAAAGAAATGTTAACACATTCTTATCTACTGATGAAAATGTTAACAATGTATTTTAAACTTATGGTCACATTAATAATTATTTTTACTTATTTCAATTTAATAAAACTATGTATCACCACAGGAAAAAACAGCATCCATTGTCAAATTATTAATATATTTTGCGTTTGGGTTTAAAGACTAAAGTCTTTTTCAACTTTCAACTTGTCGTTTCTGATTTTGCGTGGATATATTTCATACGCTGCTATTTGTCGGTTATGAAGGCTATATGTAATGGTGTATGTCAATCTATTTTCTTCACCCTTCTGATGTCGCCTGAATTTGTCTTGTGTGTTGAACGAAAGCTCTTGGTTGGTGTTTGCGGTGTTTAGTCATCAATACATTAATGGCGCGTTGCAAGACCTTTAATACCTTCTCGGTGCAGTTTGCAACTCCAAAGAAGTAGGTCAGTACCGGTTTCCTTCTCCAACTCTCCCTGTTCTCCTCCTACTCCATACTCCACTCCAACCTGATATGAGTCCTTTACATCCAGGTCTAACCCTGAGCAATAGCAATGTCATCAGTCTACCTGGCTGGTGGTATGCCACGGTCATTACGAAATCCTCAGGGCCACCACTCCGTCAAGGCTTTACTCCACTTGCCATCACCAAATCGTAGCTTAGTAATACGGTTTCCTACGCCTTTTACCTTCGTCCTGCGCCGAATTTCCGTATTATACAATTTGAAGCTCTTACCCCATATTAATTTAGTTTAGTGTTGTTACTAGCTCACCAATTATATTTACACTATATTTATTTTAACAAGCCTTATAGCGCAGTTCGTAGTAACTCTGCCTTCTGCGCTGTAGGCTGTTGGTTCGATTCCCACCCGTACAAACATTTGTGTGATGAATATAGATTTTGTTTTGTGTTTGGGTGTTATCATTTAGTCCGTAATGTACAAAAAAGTATTCATATATTCTATCCGTAATCTAGTTCACATATTACAAGCTATGCTTAGTTTTGAGCTAGATGGCACAGTGTGAAATTAATGTTCTGTAATTAAACGCATGTTGTGGTTACCTACAATTTGTGGAGCATATGTTTATTTATGTGCATCTTATGTTTGATAACGATCCATACATATAAAAAGTTAAACGAAAACCTTACATAGTATGCATATGTTCGATACTTTTCATGTGTCATGTTACTTGACACAGATTTTACTCTCACTGTAGGCATCTACTTTATTGTGCCGAAAAAACTACTTAATATCATATCGACCGACAGGGACTTAAAAAAGTGGCAACACTTTTATGTGCGGTGGTTGTCGCGAGCGGCCATCTTTCTTTCTCTTTCGTTTCGTTCAAGTTCACATAGTTCGCTTCGCGTCGCGTCACATTTTGTAAGTTTTACGATTAGATTGTGGATAGATAGTCTTGCATTACCAGTTTCGGTAGTGGTTAAGGTGCTAGTGTAGTGCTATACATAGGTTAGCACATTTATTTTACCCTCCCAAGAAGGTATTGATTTAGAAAGCTTTTACACTATTTCAGTACTTATGCAAATGCATGCCATGAATCAATTTGGTAACCGTGGCTTTGGTGGGCCTCCTCAACCCCAACGGCAAGGAGGCCGTCGTGGAAATGGTAATAATCGAGGAGGGTTTCGTAACTCCCGGTTTGAACCTAACAATCATCAGCAACAGCAGAGGAATCCCAATCAGGGTCAACGTCCCATCAGCAATGAGGTCAGTACGGGGTCAAGTAACAGTTTTTACGTGTCGTGTTGGTACTATTATCTTTGATCTATTAAATTAAAGTAATATCTATCCGTCTGATTTGCAAATAAAGGAATTCCAAGAAGCGCGTAGCGAGACGTATACATTCATTTTGAACAGGACGCCATTTTGTTGTTGGTTGGCTGTGCTAGGATTAGGACATGAATCATTCCTTGATGAAAATGTTCTACGCTATGTAGAATCCTTTGTACCTAGTAAATGTTTTTAGGCTCTTGCTCTCTTACAATTGTAATGAATAATTCTTTGATGAAAATGTTGTCCTACGTTATGAAGGTGCCTTGGTACATAATAAACATCTCTAGGCTTTAATTATAATCCTAATACTTACATAAGTTCACATCAACCCAAAATCGTCTCATACCTACACTAAGATAGGTATTCCGTTGAATAAATTTTGTTCATACCTACCTAGTACTTGCCTACATTTGAAATAATCACCAACATTACATGGGATATTTTCTCTTTTTTATGGTTTGATCATAATTTTTAGGTGAAATCAACACCGCCAGCAGCTATCAAACCAGCTCAACAACAACCCCAACAAAACCAACCTCAAAATAAGCCACCTCAGATTCAACAGCAAAATAAACCCCAAAATGAACAACAGCAGCAAAATAAACCTCAACAACAGCAAAACAAACCTCAACAACAGCAACAAACACCGAACAAACCCCAGCAACAACAGCTGCAAAATAAGCCTCAGCAGCAGCAAACTAAGCCACCTCAGCAACAGCAGCCAGCGGAGATACAAACCCCAGTTCAGCCAAAACAATCGCTACCTGCTCCTCAAAATATGCCGGTGAAGCTGAATGTGTCTCAGGATAATGTGGACCTAGCTATCAATGACACCAAAGGACCCAACCATAATGCTAACCAAAGTCAGCAGCAACCCAAGGTTAGATTATTTATTTCTTCTTGCTTTTTCTTTCTGTGAAGCTGTTTCACCAGGGCATAGAAAACGAATTGTTTCTTTGGAATCAGTTCTTCGATGCCAATCTTTATGCTGTACCTGTGGTACAGGTGCTTATTCCATTCTCTGTGAAGGTGGTTCCTACTGGGTATTTGATGATATTATCCTACTTATGATAACCATCCTTTATTTTTGGTTTGGCAAGTTGATACCACTATAAAATTATTGAAAATATTGCCCATAGAAAATTTACCAAGTTTTACAAAGTTTGTAAATTTTTTCATAGAACTTATTATATCTAGAACTAGCTTTGATGACCAACTTTGAATTGAGTCCGAATAGATACCAGGCCATAAGATGAAATTAATATGTTGTGAATGACTGCTGTCAGAAGTTTACTGATTTATGATGAGTTTATTTATATTTTAGAATATGAATGGTAACTTTGGTGGCAACAAGCCCGGTGGGTGGAACCAAGGAGGCCAGGGTGGTCAAGGACAAGGTGGTCAAAGTCATGGTGGTCAAAGCCAAGGTCAAGGTCATGGTGGTCAAAGCCAAGGTGGTCAAGGGGGCTTAGGTGGCCAAGGCGGCCACGGAAACAAACAAGGAGGTTTCAATCAAGGAAACAGACAGTTTGGAAACCGAGGCTCAGGCGGTCCAGGCGGGCCGGGAGGACCCCCACGTAACCAGCAGCGTGGCAGGGGTGGCCAGCAAATGGATGGAAAGCCTCCTATGAGAGAAGTAAACTTTATTCTATATTAATTGTCTATTTCCTGACTGCCTCGGGTGGGTTATTTTTCTCGAGATTAGGTATGTCTTTTTCAGTGGCACACTCTTAAAATTTTAATTAATTTTGACATGTGAAGTGTCATTTGGATTTTATAAATTGTGGTTAGAGTGGCTTAATTATTTTAGAATAGGGTGAAAAACTAAAATTTAAAAATCCTTTGAATTAAAAAAATAAATAGTGTATGTAGAGGCATATCATGCCTGATTATAATAATGTCTAATCAAATTTCACCAACATCGCAGTGGCCTAAAATATTCTTACTTGTCCCAGATAGAATTAACACCGTTCGAAATATAATGATATACTGGTACTATTGTAAGATTTATTTGTAACAATATAATAATAATCAGTTTAATCTTTATTTTAGGAGCACATGTTGGCTAACAAACTGAGGGAACTGATGGGGCCCTTGATTGACCTTGCACCAATTGAACAGACTGAAGTCAAGTTTAATGGAAGAAGCAGGCTGTACATTGGTAACCTAACCAATGATGCCACCGAAGATGAAATCAATAAAATGTTTTCTGCATTTGGGGAATCCGCTGAACTGTTTATCAACAAAGAAAAAAACTTTGGGTTCATCAAAATGGTAATTATATTTTTTGTGCTTCAAGTGATTGCAAAAATGCTGAAATCGCGTAAGGACTCTGACATTGCTTGACTGGTTAGTCTTACCCGCTTGAGGATAAGATGCTGGTCTTGAACCAGCAGGGTTGTGAATGTTTGTGTCATTATAACATTTGTAAATGTTGTAACTATTTAACCCGACATTATATTACTTACTCTTACTAATGTACTCTAAGGAATGTTTTTTTTTCTTTTCAGGATTTCAGAGTAAACGCTGAGAGGGCTAAGCGTGATTTGGATGGTAAAATGAGGAATGGCAGGACTTTGAGAGTGCGTTTTGCGCCTCACAACTGCGCGATTCGTGTCAAGAATCTACCTCCCTGGGTATCTAATGAACTTCTGTATCGTGGCTTTGAAATCTTCGGAAGAATAGAGAGGGCTTATGTCCGCGTAGACGAGAGGGGGAAACCTCTGGGTGAGGGAATCGTTGAATACTCACGTAAACCCAGCGCCCTGGCTGCTATTAGGAACTGCACTGAAAAATGTTTCTTTTTGACATCATCTCTGAGACCGGTGATTGTGGAAAGCTTCGAGGAACCTGATGAGTTTGATGGGTATCCGGAAAAGAATCTTCCTAAGAAGCACCCAGAGTTCCTTAAGGCCCGTGAGGTAAGATTACACCATCTGAAACCTTTTCATACCCATAGTGGTAAAGGCAAGCAAATGTATTTTTTTAATGTTTTGATTCATTTGTAGATGGGACCGCGGTTCTCGGAACTGAACAGCTTTGAGCATGAATATGGCACCAGGTGGAAGCAGTTGCATGAGCTCCACAGGCAGAAGGAAGAGACACTTAAAAAGGAGCTTGCATCTGAAGAGGAAAAACTCGAAGCACAGATGGAATATGCCAAGTATGCTATAATTGATTACTTGTAGCACCAACCCTGTAGTATATTTTTCATTTATAATAGACTTTTACCCTTTGTTATGAATCATAACCAAGTAATTCTGTAAGGGATTTCCAAGAAAAAAAAGTGGATTTTAATTACCAGGCTGTGCACTGTGCCTTTTTTTTTAAATCATCACATCAACAACCCATTAGTCTCCACCAATCTAACGTTCCATTCGCTCGCAGATCAATCGATAACACTAGTGGGATGTTAGATTGGTGATCGCAGTAAAGTAGTACAGTAACAAATTGTTTCAACTCTACCTTTATCTTGAATATGGGTGAGGAATGGAACTTCTTGCCCTCATTTGTTTTAGGCCACATCTTTAAGTGAGCAGGTGTGATTAGCTTTGATCGTGAGAGTTTGACCTCTTGACTACCATCAATAAATATAAAAAATCCATTTGTTCATGCACAAATGAATTGTGCAGGTACGAGCACGAGACAGAGATGCTCCGCGAGCAGCTGCGTCAGCGCGAGCAGGACCGCGACCGCCAGAAGCGCAGCTGGGAGATGGCGGAGCGGGCGGCCGACACTCGCCGCGAGTCGGACCGCGCCGCGCTGCAGCTCCAGGAGGAAGAGCTCTCGCTGCGCATGCGCAACCAGGACGACGAACTGCGTCGCCGGCAACAGGAGAACACGCTCTTTGTACAGGTCAGTCCGTTACAAGCACCCAAGTAGGAGATAATTAACCGCCTCCGTGGTTGGTAGCTTATGGACTGCAGAGGACCTTTTCGCTATGGAGAAGCTCGCTATAATTTAGTTTCCTTCATATTTCGTGAGTTCGAAACACCGAGCTGCGCTCAAAAACTCAAATCGCAGATGTAGCTTCAAAAACCGCTAGTGGCGTGCCAACCCAGCGAGTAGGCGTCGCGGCAGACCAACACGCATGGCGAGATGAGCTTCACCAGTTCCTCGAGAACTGGTGGATCGCAGCTCAGGATAGGACGGTCTGGAAGGAGTGGGGAGAGGCCTTTGCCCAGCAGTGGGACACTTGAGGCTAATAATAATAATGTTAGTGAATGTGCTATGATAGTAATTAAATAAATGTATGTCTGTCTCCACCATGTGCTGGTACAGTGAGTAAAGGCACACTCAAGACACTCCTAACAAAACTTTATAATCACCCTGCATTTTGCACAAGAGACCTAATCCAGGGCTACAAGATTGACACTCACTTGTCATTATGATAGCTTCAATAACTTTTCAAGAACTTTTTCATACATTTAATGTTTTTGGCTCCGAATATGTCTGGTTATGAGATTTCAATGTGGGGAGTTAAGCATTTAAAAGTAATTTGAGCTTATTTATTTTACTCGCGTGCCCATAATTTCACCGGTAACCATACCATCAAACCGGAACATAGCAATGCTGCTTTGCGACCGAAATAGGTACGGTGACTACTTCCCTGGACGAGCTGGTTCACAAGGGACTTAATGAATTTGCACTAAATGTAAAGTTCGTAGCTGACAGCAGGCGACAGCGACACAGCTTCATCAAATTCAATACATAACACAAGACAATGGATAGAACCCAGAGGCCCGATCACGAACATGCTGTCGTACGGTAAGCGTATCGTTCACGTTAGCACTTTGTATAGGATTTCCCACAGCGCCTCTACAGTACGTAAATAGAACTAAATTTGCGATCACGAAGTAATGTAAAGGTAACGTTAACGTATCGTCACCCGACGTCACTCACGTTTACCTATCGTTGTTACGTGAGTGATACGATAGTGTTCGTGCTTCCAAGTAATGTAAAGGTCCGTAACCGAAACGTAAATACGTTACCTTTACATTACGATAACGTTAGACTTTCGTGATCCAGCTGTCGCCTGCTGCTGCTGTCGGCTACGAATTTGTACATTAAGGTTTCTTTTTCTACAAGAAAAATGGAGAATTCCCCAAGCTTATTTTTTTTAAGGCTAGCGAGGCGCCTTAAAAAATGTTTAATTAAAAATATTGAAATTACAAGCTATTGAATTTAACCATTTTTACAGGCTCAGCGTCTTAACTCAATGCTGGACCGTCAAGAACAAGGCATGTTCGACCAACAGACTCCAATGGTAAGTACATATTTCTAGTATTCAAATCTTGTGCCATGGATGTGCTTATTGCACAACTGGCCAGCATTCAATTATTTACATGATACAATTATTACGAAATGCACGATCTGTGACTATTTACGAATCCTGAAAATTTGATTTTTGAAACTATTACAATATTTCCTGCACTTAAGCAATATCAACGAATTTTACTTGCAGACTTTATACCTTGGACGCCTTACAGTACCTCCTTCCAATAATTTGTATTGTAATGGAAATCATACCTTAGATTATAGACTTTTTAAAGATTTTATGGCCGGAATTCACACGAATATTAGGTATTGTTGATCTAAATCAGTGTTTTCGAAGCGTAGGCGTTAACAAAACCACATCTTCCTAATGAATACTCTTTAAATTATTCTCATACAGCGTCATCTAACCCCAAACGAACAACATAAACAACATAGATCAAACATGTATATTCATCAAGCTAATGTTTGTCCTGGTTGGGAATCGAACCTACAACCTGCAGAAGGCAGAGATATTACCAACTGAGCTGTGAGGCTTGTAAATTTAAAAGAACAAATAGGTCATTTTTCTCATGGTCTCAATTGTGATGAGATGACCATGACACACTTGTATCATGGCAACTTAAATAAAAACTAAGATAATTTAAAATACCTTACAAGTCGTTTAACTCGTTGGGTGCTGTGCTCTATGTGAGACCGCCCATTGAGTTAAAGCAATTCTAATATCAATTTCTAATGTAAGGTGTTTTATAACAAATACTTTAGAAAGCCCGGTGCAGTAAATACAATACCATAGTTTTTTGTTCATTTTCAAATGGCATGCCGCATGTCCAATTTAAATACAAGTTTGCAAGGATAATCACATAACAAAAAAAATGTGCTTGTGGTGTGCTTCTTTTCCAAAGAAACTTACCATCAGATCAAATAACATGAAAGGGCCAAATATTATATGGAGTTAATGTGCATTATTATTTATCCATATAATATTTAATAAATTGCAAATAGTTTTTGTTGCGCAATTCTAATTCCTACGGAAAACACTGGTCTAGTTAATGTGCTTTGATATCAAAAAGCTCGCTGAGAAGACGACGAGCGCAAATTACTCACTAAGTTAAATTATTTTTTGTCTAAAATTAATGTAAAATAACTTTATCTAAAATAACCTTCGCCCTGCAGTGGGATAATGTAGGTTAAAGAAAAAATATAATTTTTCGAAGATGTAAAAGGAATATATTTTACGACGTCTTGATTATTCTACAAGATTGTTCTTAGTTTTTGAACTAACAATAATTCGGAGCGAATTGAACCCACGGATTACAATAGAAAAGTGATAAATAACTCATTGTGTTGCTTTAAGTTTTATTACTGTTTGTCTTATGTTAACGGATTGTTAATTTGGTTGTTGATTACTTTCTACGTATTATATACTCTGAACTATGTTACGATTCTCTATAATCGAAATATGATACCGAAATGTTATCAAATTGAATGCGAATGACGTTATTTTTATATAAACTACGTATATAAGGAAATAATAGTTACATAGGTACCGTTTCAAACGGTCTGAGTAATTCAAAATGCCTAGGAGTGGGTTAGCTTGGCTTCAAGTTATGTGTATAACACATTGATGAATATGTTATAATCCTCAAATTAAACTTCATCTTTACTCTTAAAATACTAGAACTTTAGTCTTAATAGCAAAAGCCACGTGCTTCGACAAGTGAAATGTGTTGTTAACACTAAACTCTGACAAGATCGTCATCTCCCTTGTTTGTGTGTAAACTGTTCTGTTTTAGTACTCATACAGAACTCGGTCGTCGCTAGGTCGGGCGTTGTGTTACCGCCATGTTTCTTTTATATTAAAAAACAATGCCAATTATCTCGGTATGCAAATATTGAGTACATAGCCATATGAGGGCTAAACACCCTGACCCAACCTAAATTAATGATTATCTAATATGAATAAACACTATATTCATTAGTAAAATTATGATTTCTAGTATCGTATTGTTATTAAGGGCGATCTGTCAGAGCCAATTTAATGCCTTGTCGTCCTTTTCATTCGATTAACGAGCTTGGTGGATCTACTCCACCTGGCAGGGTCCTGTATATCCTTAGTGTTGGAAGCAGCTCTTTCAACACTTATCTTCGTACTAAGCACCAAAGATACGATTACCACAATTTCGCAGGCACATATTCACAGCATAAATTAATTGTAAGTCGTAACCTACCGTGATCACAGATCAATAATATGACATAGGACTTACGCTCTAACCCACCACGAGGTAGGCATCTTGCGAAATCTGAACATTACGCTTCAGATGATGACTAATACCACAATAGTAGCAGATGGTTTTTCATCTAGCATTGGTGATAAGTAAAATTTTAAAACAAACCATTGTAAGAACCTTTTGTGCGGTGCTTGACTGGCGATGGCCATAGTCTCCTTGTACCCATTGAGGGTGAACAAGTCGCTCATCGGGTGGGCTCCAACTTCTTCGTTGCAGTACCACTGTCCACCTCACCGATGTGCTAATTATTATTTATAGGTTCACACTTCTATAAAACACAAAGGATTTCGCATCATCCGCCCTAATGTTAGTTAGTATTTTATATTACAGGACATTAATTTCACACAGCGCCATCTAGTCCCAAACTAAGCATAGCTTGTAATATGGGAACTAGATTACGGATAGAATACATAAATACTTTTTTTTTTTGTAAATACATACTTATCATACAATACAACACCCAAACACAGAACAAACATCTATATTCATCACATAAATGTTTGTCCTGGGTGGGAATCGAACCTACAACCTACAGCGCAGAAGGCAGAACTACTACCAACTGAGCTGTGAGGCTTGTTATATTGGTTCACTCTTCGAGAAAAAAACGAAAGGATTTCGCATCATCCGCCCTAATGTTAGTTATTATTTTATAGGTTCACTCTGCGATTAAAAACCAAGGGAATCGCAACATCCGCTATAGTGCTAATTATTATTTTATAGGTTCACTCTTACATAGAAAAAACAAAGGATTTTACATCATCCGCCCTAATGCGTGATGCCCTAATGCTGACTCCTCCAAAACGCAGTGTAGCAATACTTTGCATTTAGTTACTCGCCTGTTAAGGTCGTGACGATTTGCATTGTTACATTGCATTTAAAGCCCAAATGTCTCATGTTTAATGTTGCTATTTGTTTAAATAGCTATGTGTGAAAGCAGTACTTTTAGATTGCTATATTTTACTATAATCGCATGATACATACAGATATTTATGGCTATGTATATGCATGTGCCACTATTTTCGAAGTGCATAGTAAGGCGTGCGATATCCTATGTTTTTTATCCAAGGGTTCAATAGACTTGAAGCTAATGACATAAAACTAGACATGGACAGCGTTAAATGAGTAAACCTTTTTTATTGCCGAGGGTAACTTTTGTAAAGCTTCGTAGGTAATTGCTTTTTTGACAAAGTCAGTTCTCAAAGCCAGGTAACACAATAAAACTGTCCCGGCGGGTACTTCGTTTTATTTTAGTTGCCGGCTTTCTAGAGGATTCTTGCGGACGAGTATGCAAGTACAGTAGTTTTGCATGATCAACATCAAACAGTGTAGTAGTCATTCTTCGAAGTTTGTATGGAACTGAGCGACTTGTTCAACCTTAAGTGAAACCACACCGTGGAAAAGGTGTAGCATATTGCTGCAAAGTGCAGATACAGACAAATCCATATTTTCAGGTGATTTTGCTCATACGTGTTTGTGATTTTTTCGTTCCCATCCGATTGGGTGAAAGGATCGATATCTTCGGCGAATCATTTATCGTAATAAGCGGCTAAATCATCAATCCGTGAACAGTGACACAGTTATGAAACCTAGAGTTTGAAAATTAATCAATAGCTTCAACACAGTCGATGTTTTTTTTGTGATTTTAGTGTTTTTTTATGTAACTAAGTTTATCGTTGCTATTGTAGTGAGTATATGGATATTCGTGGGTGTGTACTTGAAACTATTGGAAAGTTTTTGTGATTGCTTACCTAGGACGGCGGAGGCTTCAGAGAGCAGTACGACATGCCGCGAGGGAGTTTTGACGACATGCCACAGGGTCGCGGGTGGGAGGGCTCCCGCCAAATGGACGATTACCCCAATAAACGTCGACGCTATTAAACCAACACGCTGCTAAACGATATCACAGATACACAGCCTAGCGCTGCTGTATGTCACACAGCCTAGCGCGGTATGTCACACAGCCTAGCGCTGTATTTCACACAGTCTAGCGCTGTATATCACACAGCCTTGCGCTGTCTGCACTTTTTGCAAGTTTTGGTTAGCAACAAATTGAGGAATGACGATACATTTTTATAATTTCTGACGAGGGCCCTTATTCGCTGTGAAATAAGAGATTCCCTGCTAGTAGCGTGTTTCGTTTAAGTTTTTTCCTCTAGGTTGTGTACGCGCGATATGGATTTTTGTAAATAATAGTAAAACACATCGTGATTTTTCATAATCATTCGAAAAATTTAAATTAATTTCTACATACAAGCTCCCATTGAACTTTAAAAAATCTTTGAAACGTAATGATGCATCAAACAACTTGTTGATGAAAAAAGTAAGCCCATCTAATGTTAAGTGAATCTCTTGCCTATAACAAATCATTACTGCGTAGGTCACATCCACAAAAACATGGCCTACGCTGGTATGGTGGTAGTACTTCCCCGGACGAGACCTTTCACAAGGAGCTCTAGTTTTTACATAATGGTTCCTTATTTATGAGCCAAGTTCGCTCAGCTGGGAAACCAATATGGAAAATCGAAACTATAATCACTAAATATTTATGTTTAGGTAGTGGCGACAGGCACTGTTTTTATCCACGATGTGTTTTGAAGCTACAATTTACCAGAAACAGTCTCGTGCGTTTGTAACCCTGAGGTTCCACCTTACCGTGGTCTGTTCATGATGGTCCCAGATATCATAATGGGGAGCCCGTGTTATGTCACGTTTGGTCATAGCGAGTAGGGGCCAAGACCACCTAATCATGTTTATTATTACGTATATTATTCCGTAATCAATGATATGTTATTGTAAATCGTTTTCCCGAACGTATTACCTCAGCTACGTTATCGTTGTAATACCATTATACACAACCACTTGATTTGATAGTTTCATCATGTTCAATCTAACTACCGCTTTTAGCGATTTATATCGGTATTATGTCCTTTTTACTATTCGTACGAAATGAGCTCCATCACGCTTCATCTGCATGTGACCTACTATGTTGCAGCTCTGTCTTAAGACATGTCGCTTTATCATGCGATATTGCGTTCGCACAACCTCGGTTATACCGCGCACTTCCTCGAACTGTCAGTATAATTTTGACAGAGATGCAACATAGTAGGCACAGGCAGATAGAGCGAGGTGCAGCTCTTTCCGTACGAATAGTACGAAAAAGATGAATACCGCTATAAATCGCGGCGAAAAGAGGTTTCAAATGGAAACAAACTCACAACATATTTGTGTGATTATAACATTTTGCAAATGTGACCAAGTGCACTCGCACTAGAAAAAAAAATAGTTAAGTTTTAATCGTGCAATTCCCATATTTGTGCTAACTAAGTGCTTGAAAAATATTATTTTCTGAAAATATGTTTATGATTCACGATTTAAAAAATGAAATTAATAAAATTCATAAAAACAATCAAGCCCAGAAAGTATTGAATTAATAATTGACTTTCTATTATTTATATAGTATTGCTTATTTATGTAAAGTTTGAACTAAACTACTTTATATTTTATATTATTTATGATTTGTTCGGGAGGTTTCACTTTCGATAGAAAGCTATTTAGATAAAAATTAAAATGAATTAACGCATTTGGATCATGCGCGTAATTTATACGTTATTTCGCTTTCGAAGCACGTTCTAATTGTCATGTATTAAGCACACTTTAGAAAAAAAAAATGTGGTTGCGTAGTTTCAAAAGTCATTTATTTTCTGTCTGTGTGTTATTTCATGGACAATGTAAGAGCTGATATGAGCAACGGAAATAAAATTTATGTAAGATTTCAAATACTATACAGACACACGAAATCATTCAAGTATCACGCTAATGAACTAAAAAACGGCCAAGGGCGAATTGTTCCGTAATCATTTGTAGGTAAGAAAGTATCTAAGTATGTAAGTTCAATAGCTCGCCCATCGAAGACCTTTTCAACAAAGTGACAAACTTTACTTTGTCGTTCGATCACTAGACACGGTCATTGCAGATTTTGGGGGGAAAAATATACTGAGGGTAGCCGTGATATTTGGAAGTGAGATATTCGGAAAGTGAATATAAAAAAAACATCTTCAATGATATCATCTTCAAAATCATTATAAATTATAATGCCGTTACGTTCTATTTTTAGTGCGCATTATTATATGCATTAATTAATTATCTGATGAATCTTTAAAATCTTTAAGAAAACACGGTACATCTAACATCCAAACATCACGACTTACCTAATATTTGCAATTGATTTATTACTATTGAATCGCCGGGCACTTCGTTCCGGTCATTCCGTGATAATTTCTCAAAATCTTCTCAGTGAAAGGAAGCTTAAAAAATGCAAGTACAGAAACGTGTTTGTGCTGTGCTTTGATTGTTAGTTGACGAACAGTTTATATATTTAGATATAACTCTTCAGTTTAGGTATTTTTAATCTAGTTGAAGTAAATTTAGTACTACTACATATACATTAGGTTACCTTGAGTGTCAGTGTTTTTCAATCTTTCCCCAAGGGGGATAAGGGGTTATAAATAAAACAAATTAGTGAATCCGGCAGGTCCATTATAAAACTAAGACAGTGACTTATAAACTGGCATATTTAATTTACTTTTTATATTTTGAAGCATTTGTAGGTAAAATACTTAGGAATTACGCGCAGATATCGCGGTGAGAACTGAGAACACATCGAAGAAGCGTTACATGCAGCGAGCGAAGCGAGCCTAGAAAAATATTTGATGAAACATGTGTGGCCGAAAAACTCATTAATGGTTGTGCGTTAAAATAGTAATGATTGTTATTAATGCCATTTTAGGAGAGTCATAGAGCTCTTTACTTTAACCTGGCTTCCGACAGCAACCCCATGAGTAAGACATGGCGACACCCCCGGGGGTCGTGACCGATAGGTTGAAAAGCACTGCTTTAGGTCAATAATATACAATTAAGCGAGTTTTTATAAATAGATGTGTATTTATATGAATATTTTGATTTTAAGTAATGTGTCGTCGTACTCTAGAATGAATGAGAAAGCGGCGGAGGACATTAAATAGCATAATTAATGAATAAATTAGTTTAGTAAAACTACATATTTGCAGTGTTTCTCTTTGGATTACCAAACTATCTGTTTAATAGGACACACAGGTTAGTAGTCCAAGCACTATTTAATTCTGTGGGTGGTGAGATTACAGACAGAGCTAAGTATCTGGTGTACAAGTACCTCGAAAGAGTTTCATATCACTGTTGAATTACATTACACTGAATGTGTTTGCTTTATGGCGGTTAGGATATCGAGTGCACCCTAAAATCATCATCGTTGAAACTACCTACATATTTTATTTCTTAATTCTGTAAAGACCTAATTTCATCACTACTTACTCCTGTTGCCCATAGTCATCTCAAACAATTTTCAAAGTATAATCCAATGCTGAGTGCAGATCTCTCAATGCCCGTCTTCCTTCTTGATCTTGTGCCTTCTGCATCGATTTGGTTCCGGCTACTTTAACCAGATCGTCGGACCACCTCGTACGTTTTCTGCGCACATTTCTGTGACCAGTACGAGGTCTCCAATCCACATTACATCCACAATGCATTGCTTATATTTGTTGAAAGACTCTAATTACCAACTACAACACAACAATCATTGTTACATGACATTAATTCTTCCTGTTTTTAAGCCAATCATTTACTGTTAATTTCAGTCAAAAAAGTAGGAGTTACCTCCACTTTTCTTATTCTCTGACGTTCACAAACACGTGCATTTTCATATCCATTTTGGTTCCCCGACCGCCTCAACATTATCAACTCTGTCAACCTCACTTTTCATTACTTTTCACTCAGGTGTCTGTCGATGGTCATTATATATTTTCCCTTCTTATTATTTTGAGTGCAGGTGATCCAAGGCTTGCACTGACGTCCCGCTGTTGGGTGTATTGTGCATTGTCTCCCAATGATTTTAACTAACCCTACCCCAGGAAGCCCAGCTCCATAAAATACCGGAGCAGGCTTGATGGTGACATTGTTGAGCGCCTGAGTTCGCGACAGCGACAATGAGAGTGACTCTGATGCTGTGGGCGATGATGCTTGCTCCAAGCCAAGCATATTTTCCCTTTTAACTAGGACGAATCCAGCGTCGAGTAAAAGTAGCCATGTTCACTATAGCAAACACAATATCCGTTTTGTCGTAAACCAGTAACAAAAAAACTAATAAGGAGTTTCTTCAGAAATTATAATGTTGGTATAGATGGATTTCCGGCGGAGGAAGTAGTAACCTCTCGAGTTCTTTCAGTCAGATGTCTAGGGTCAGATGGCTCGCGTGCAACGGGTAGTTGACGTGACATTATTTATTGTTATATTGATCTGATTGACAACAAGTCGGTCATCAGACCTGGCCCCGGTTCTAATAAGCCAATGACTTCACAATGACAATGGTATCATCGTAGAATGCTAAAAGGCATCCATAGTGGTAATTCTGCGATACCATTGGTATAGTCGAATCGGGGTTCTGTAATCGTCAGTCACCAGACCTGTTTAGTTGCGTGGATCTGAGTGTTGGGCTGCAAAAAGGACGGACGTACGAAAATAGATAGTATGTGACCGTGATGGGTATTTTGAGAAGTGGAAGCTTGAAAGTAGCGCCAGGGACGCGTTATGGAAGTAGCGTTACGCGGAGGGACGAAAGTCACGTTGCAAGGATGTAGGGTGGAGTGAGAGAGAGAGTGAGGCAATAGGAGTAGAGGAAAGCCGAAAAAGAGTTTATGGATTGTGGAAAAGACGATATTCGTGTGAAAGAAGTGGATAATAAGCTGAGGCTGATAAAAGTGAATAGAAGAGACTACAATGTTTTGCGGAACTAGCCTAGAGCGGGATCAGAACAGGAAGACTAGCTAAATTCCAATTATATGGTGTCAAATATAAAATGATGGAAAACGAGCGCGCATTAATCATTAAAAGGAGGCCGAAGTTTTCCCTTAAGCGTCACCTCCACGGGCGAGTATATTGTGAGGTTTCGATCCAACTGTCGTCGCGATGGTACTGCCGTATGGAGATTGATTCACAGGTGAAGCCTTAGCGTATATAGAAGATTTTTGTGTGTGTGCGTCGTGAGGTTGCGTGTTTTTGGGTATTCTACAGGTTTTATTCTACGGAGAGTGCACAGGAGCTTCATGACGTTATTCCGACGTCACCGTTCCATTATAGAAATTTCAGACACAGCTAATTATTATCCCATCTGGTTGATGTTATATTTATACATCCTATTAAGCGCTACCTTCATAGCGCTCATTCATAATGCGCACTCTAAAAATCAGCGTCGTCGTCTGTTTTCCACTAAAGTATGATACGAATGACCTAATGGTAATTTTTCTGGTAAGCTCGCTCGATCTTATACCTCTTACCCAGGCAAGCCTCGAACTCGAGAGCTGTCCGATCGTGAATAAAAAAACGTCACCTCCACGTCGTAGTATCAGGCTTCCAGCTGGATAAATCCTTTAAGGCAGCATGCCGACGTACTGTAGTTCTTTTCTGCCTACCAGAACGCAATACATCTGCCAACTCTGCGACCGAAACTGTCACTCATATGCCTTATAAACAATACACGCCGCCAATAAAACGCTGCTTGATGGCGGTGTATGAGCAGCTTCGCTATTATTTCGTCACGGTTACCACAGTGTCGATAGAAAATACTTTAATAGTATTCTAATGTGTTTTACCGATGGATCCGAGACAATGGTCAATCTATGAGGATTGATTCGCGCTCAGCACAAATTCGGAAGTTGTACAGCGGCCTATGGAGAGAGCTATGTCATAAACCTGAAATTTTGAAGTCTGTGGAAGGACTAATGTGGTGTGGTGGGCTAGTCATGTAGCTGTCAAGGCAAAGCTTTAACTTTCCCGGTAAGAAAAAATATTGGGTGGAGATCGCAGATAAACGATAGACGAAAGGTGTAGGATGCCCCCAGACACTAGACTGGTGGACGGCATTCGGGATTCGGTGGCTAGAGGCTAAATATCGCTTGGGCGAAGCGTGTATTTAGCAGGTGGGATCAATTGTTAAAAACGCAATCCCGTTTTAACTAATAAAAGCGTATTAATGTTTTGTTGACGCGAAATAAAATCTATTTTTATCGATGTTACTTATATTCGATGCCATGTTTCGCAGCTGATTAAAAGTACAGTAAATTAAACCTTATAATCTTTTATCATTACAACGTTAAAGCGATTATAACAGCCAAGTGGACGAAGGAGACGTACAGACAGACCGCGAAAGTGATGTCTGTAAAGCCGCGCGTATTATTGAGATGTATGCCAACGCGTGCCAATTCTCGCAGAGAAGATTATAGTTTTTATTTAACGAATATTTTATGAAAAAAATGAAATGGTTGACTATTTGGCTATTATAAGCGTTTTTCTATATTTTCGGTAATAGCGTTGCTGCTCACGTACTACGTATAAGTTTACAGTAAGTATTTGATCTTTGTAGTTAACCAGGGCCCTGATTCTACTAAATAAACCGCTTCACTATGTCAATGGTGTCGTCGCAGAATGCCAACGTACCTTTTGGTATTCTCCAATCACATTTTTGTTTTTGCGATGACTGCCATTGTTACGATTGTTACAGTATTGACGCAATATTCATTGACAAAATGTTGATTGGAAGAGCTGTCAAAAATAGCAGCATTTGCCTGCCATAATATCAATATTCATAGACAAAATGTCGATTGGCAGAGCGGTTTAAAATAGCAGCATACCTTATTTGCCCGCTATCGCTAGCGATTGTTATGCCATTAATTAGCAGGATACGAAAAAAATAATTATTTTTGCAACTGTCGCCATTGTCATAACAAATGGAGATCACAGAAAAAAAAATAATATAAAATTGAGATAGCAAAATAATTAAAAACACGTATGTGGCCATTCTGCGACGATACCTTTTTCATAGTCAAGCTATTGGTTTAGTATAACCTTGACCCAGACCGCTTGCTATGCGCACACGCACGTACAGTGCCGGCAAAGGCGGCGGTGGCGGCGGCGGCGGGCCGGGCGATGCGAAATACGTTATACCGCGCGTATACATGATTTTACGAAAAATGTGGACGTTTCTCCTCTGTGGTTCACCCACTGGTATCAGACCCAGAGGTCCCGGGTTCGATCCCCAGGGGTACAAGTTTGTGCTTAGTTTGGTCGGTGGTAGGACTTTGTCAAAGTCCGCATGGTTTTTTTATGACCCTGTCGCCATAAAACAATGATTCTAAATTGTTGTGCTCCGGCATTTAGAGGTAACATAGCCAGTTCCTCAGTCCGTTGTGGATCCCGTGTGAATTGCATTTCCACCTTCGGCATTATCTTGACATCAGATGAGACGAAGGCCCAGCGTTTCCCTGTACATCGTTCTATCTCCATCGGTCGACGCATCGACCGTTTGATTGGCAGACAAGTGTCCGTTTATGAACGATCCGGCGCTCGCTCGCGTCCGCTATCTGCTCCGCTAGACCAAGAGCATGAAAATGCTCTGTGTGTTTGTTGCTCTGACACCCTTGAGCGGATTCCGCTTTCATGGCCGCCGCTGCCGCCGTATTTGCGCTCTCGTACTTAAGGGATAATTCTTGTAGGTATTGGTTTTTTGCTACAACCTAGTAGGTACTCACTCTTCACGCCGCGTGCCGCCTACGGATGTACCTGGCGGAACAATATCCGAACTAATTTCACGGGGGTAACGACCCTCGGTAATGAGGACTACGATTCCAGGAGGAAGGAGTAGGTACTACTTCTAATGAAAAGTGCTCACCGGCTAAAAGCGAGACTTACGTTAGGATCCTACTTACCGCCCAGAGCTTTTTTTGTTACAAGTTTGTGATTGAACAAGCTACTAAGCCAATAGCTTGTCTATGACAATAGTATCGACACAGAATGGCGACTAGCATACCAAAAGGCACCTTAAGCCTATCTGCTGTTAAATTCGCCTAAAACTAATCAGTTACCAACATTAAGCGGGCCTATGTAAGTGTACCTATGGTCGACTTTTACCAGTGCAAATATCTATCAATTGGATCACAATAAAAAGCTGCTAGCTTCAAATATTTGCGCATAGGTAAAGCTTGTAATAGTAAATCTGGTTGAGTCGACACGTGACCACAAGGGCTGGCTCTTATTTAGGCCAGGGAATTAGCATAGCATAGTGTCTGGAACAGTTGAGGTACCTATAGAGTAGACCGTTTGTGGCGGTCCTTAGGTAAACCGACTGCTTCCCTTGTACATAGTTAGTTTAATTGTACATATCATTTGAATATATTACTTATACTTAAAAAAAAAGGCATATTGTACAACACGGTATATTGTTCTATGCAGTCTATATGACTTGATAGACATTTTTATAGCTCAAAAGAATATAATGGATACTCTTCATATGTGACTGATTGGTAAGTTATAATCGTTTGTTTCAAACTCACCCCGGAGCGCTTCGTATTTTTTTTTTCAGATTTTTTTGTAAAAAGTACTCTTCAATTTATGGTGGGTTTCTAGATTCGAAAACGTGTCACTCTGCCTTCGCCAGATACCACAAACCTTTTGAGCAAATACCTACGAATTCTGAATATTGTTAACCGTATACTTGTGTAAGTTTCTTTCGCAGCTCTAGACATCGACCCGAGGAAGATATACTACGATTTAAATAATAATAAATAAACACGAGACATTTATTTATTACACAGCGCCATCTAGTCCCAAACTAATCATAGCTTATAATATGGCAACAACTCGTTGACTGCGGCCCACTTCGCCTGCTGTAACACTCACCTGTGTGTGACCGCAGTCGATGAGTTCTTTATGTGCCTTGAAAATGTTTGGCTATCATCGGAAACATTGTATATGCATGATAATAATATGTATTTAATTTAAAGCTGATGATACAACCTCAAAATTAACCACGTTTTTTTTTTTGTAGTATTTAAATTGTAGTTTATCTTTAATATAGAGCTTGTATCTCAAATTATCTATGCATTTTATGTAGCATTTCAATCGTAGTTTATAATTTAATCTAGAGCTCTTAAAACCTCAAAATTAATAACGCATTTTTGTATAGCATTTCAATTGTAGGTCTCTCTTTACACTTCTAAATATGTTACTACTATACTAGCACAAAACCTACGGCGCTGAACATTGTTTTTTTTAAGTACCAATTAATATAAAAAAAAATGAAAATCTTTCATTAACAAACTAACGGCACTCCTCCCATGGTACGTAAAATACAAACCTGGATTTATTTTTCTTAGCAAATATTTTGTCAGTGCACCAAATTTCATCAAAATCATCTTAGTTGCCTACAATATAAACCTGGATTATTTTTGTTAGCAAATATTTTATCAGTGCACCCAAATTCATCAAAACCATCTTAGTTTTTTAGCGTGTCGAGTTACAATCTTTCTGATCTACAAAATAATATCAGTAAAGCTTACTCTACTTGTTTGAAAAGAGCATTATTCTCAAACATGTCATTGTTAGAGCGAGCAAAGTGATTTTATTGCTCTTACTACATTGGAAGAATCAGAACGTTGTGTCTTTTATGGGGAGGATAATGGGGCCGATATCAATCTTAATGTACTATTTAAGAGACACAAAAAAGAAAACATCAACAAACCAACTGCACAGACATGGGACAATACAAACCCGGATTTATTATTCTGAGTAAAAATTATGTCAGTGCACCATATTTCATCAAAATCATCTTTGTCCTTTAGCTTGTCTGAGCTACAATATTTATAATCAATAATAGAAAACCAGTAAAGCTTACTCGACTGGTTTCAAAAGAGCATTATTCTTAAGCTTTCAAGCATTGTTAAAGCGAGCCTTTGATCGCTCAAATAGAGAATGATGTACTTGTTTTACTTAATTGGAAGTTGTCATATCATAAAGTTGTGTTTTTATGTGGGAGATAATAAGGCCGATGTCAATCTACCTTTATCATTTAATACTGGTAAGGAATGAAATTGCCCTCGTCTGTTTTTCCGCAACAGTTTTATCTTGCAGTCTTCAAGTCCAGAGTAAAATAGGTTCCTTTTAGGCAAGCGTGCCTATCTTAGGCCAGATCTTCACTT
Source organism: Venusia cambrica (assembly GCA_951394065.1). Lineage (NCBI taxonomy): Eukaryota > Metazoa > Arthropoda > Insecta > Lepidoptera > Geometridae > Venusia > Venusia cambrica. The sequence goes on along the minus strand of OX596044.1, from coordinate 2,066,182 downwards.
GTTTTTCAAGTAAGCTGATGGTCAAACGCTTGTATTTCACCAATAAAATAAACGTGAAATGTCAAGTTACAAGCGCAGGGTTTTTATTTTAATTTCATTATTCAATATACTTGACCAATTCCTCGACTGCAGGCTTTTCTTGCTCTTTGCCTTTGCCCAGCTGTAGGACACATATGGCTAATAATGATTTAATTTAAGATTTTGTTTCATGTCATTATGGGGTCGTAAAAAATAACATTTTGAAAGATCATAAGCTAAGCTCCTAATCTTCTAGGATTATCTAGCTCTAGGGCAGAGCAAGGATGAGGTTTGCGATGGAGTGAACATTCCCAGAAGGCACTGGCTAACTCGCGCATCGCCGGAATACGGCAAACCTACAGTCTAGCATAAGCCACCGATTTCATTGCCCGGGTCTACCCTGGGTAAAATGGTTTTCTTGTGGTTACCACAAAGAGTTGCACCACATCTACCCTAAGAAGTTTTTACTTAAATGCCCCTTACACTGGGGAATGCGTTTTATTTTGTTTGTCTTGTAAAATGTAACAAGGCTGGTGTTGATAATAAATGAATTAAAAGCCGACGAGCCAAATTGCCGACTACAGTTTTTTTTTTACAATATAATGTCATTTATAAAACGCAAGCTAGCACTACAGCGGGCGGTATTATCGCTTAAATGCGATAACTTACACCAATAACTATTAAATTACAGTTAAACTTTCAGATTTTGCTATTAATCTTTCTTTCTAATAACATAAATATACCTCTCTTACTAAAATTACTGAGTACATTTTTTTGGCGTTCGGTTATTATTATGTTTTCGTTGCATACAAGGTATGGAATACATAATATAATATAATTATGTTATGTTTTTAATATAGTAATATTTTAAATAAAAAAATATATGTATATTATACAGAACCCAATATATAAAAATTATAGTAAAAATAATGTTTTAACCTTTTATTTTATCTATTTAAAAACATATGTCTATTTAAAATAATTTTCCATTACAATGATAAAAAGATATTTTATGTATATTAATATGCATACAGGTTTATTATAATCTATCGTACCTATCCATGTCGTAAAAACGAAACGAATGCTCTAGCATTCGTGCTGTTGTTAATTCCCATATATGATGTGTATGTTATGCCTTTCATTAAATATGTTCTATTTTATGCAGGTTTAGTCTCCACTGGCAGCAGATCGGGTGTTGTATATTCATAATTGTCATGTTAGTGGCATATCTTTACATATATATCATTATTCTGTACGCGTGTTTGTCACTGAACTTCTAAACGGATGGACCGATCTTGATTTTTTTTTGTGTTTGTCGTAGTGGGTCCCTTTAAGGGTTTAGATTAGCAATAGGACGCGGTAGATGGCGCTGCGATCGCCGTAAGGATGGCGGGAACAAAGTCTCGGGGCGTTCGACTAGTCTTTATATATTATAATGTTTCTGTGCGTGTTTGTAACTGAACTCCTCCTAAACGGCTGGACCGATTTTAATGTTTTTTTTCGTGATTGTCTTAGTGGATCCCTTGGCGGTTTAGATTCAGGGGACCCGGTAGGTGGCGCTGCGCTCGCAACGGGATGGCGTGTAAAAAGATCCCGGGCGTTCCACTAGTATTTATATAAATCGTATCCCGATTAAGTAGATTTTAGTTTACTAAAGCTATTGAATGCAGCAATATCCCACAATCCTTGGTGTTGAAGTCAACCAAATTGTTAAAGAATTAATTAAACAATGAGCATACAGGATGATCTTAACAAATATCTCGTAAAGTTTATATTTCGACACTATCCCTCTATTGACGTTTGGCTAGACATGAAACAAACTCATTTTTTGCGTCCGTGTGTGTGTTTTTAAATGTACGACGGGGAAACGCTTGGCCTTCATCTCACCTGGTTTCAAGTTATGATCAGACTGAAGGAGGCACACTTCACCCGGAATCCTCAACTACTGAAAAATAACTTTTAAATGCCGGATCACAAATAAATAAATATTTAAGGACATTAATTTCACACAGCGCCATCTATCCCCAAATTACATTGTGTTAGCCATTAAGTCGATAAGTTACAATTCGTCTACTTCGGGGCCAAGCTTGAGTAATTGGTTTGCCTAAAGTAAAGGTCTAAGCTGCTTACATGCCCTGTGATTAACCGACATCCCTCCTGTAGGCACCCTTCTTTGCATATTCGGGCACCTCCGAGTCAATGAGCGTGCATAGTCATTTCCATCTCTTGCTCTCGTCATCCGCATTAATATATTTGGCTCACATGATGCAGATGATTTAATGTATATCTTTTTAAACTATACGTATTGAGCTCAGCTATCAGGCTCATATATATACTCTGGAGTAATGTTGCCACCGACCCAAAGTCCTGCTCCGCTGGTTTGCGGAGCTGGCCTGTCTGGGGCCAGGTTAGATCCATTGGGGGCAATACACAATATACCCCATAGCTGGAACGAAAGTGCAGAATACTCTCCCCATCCTCCAAATTAGAACTAGCTACGTCTTAATAAGCACGACCCTTCCATTCTCCTGTGTCGTGCAAAGCGCCTGTTAGCTTTGGAGATAATGCTTATCCATCCAGCCTTGGAAGGAGGAAGTTCTCATGCCTATCAGTGGACGGTTATGGGCTTGTTTGATGGCGAACACATGCTGATGGTAAAACCTTTCTTAGCCACATGGCTGTCGCCTTTTACCTCGCAAGCAAGTCGTCTTGCTGCACAGTATATTCACAGGTGAGCGGAAATCGCAAGCGATGTCATTTTCACCATGACTGCGCAAAACTCGACTTGATTATAGTTGGCAGATGTTTGCGGGCCAGCTGCTGCTGCTGCAGTCTATTTTTGCCGTGAAGCTAAATGTCATCATGCGGCTAAAATCGACTCGTATAGGTGGTCCATCATTGGCACAGTTGTATTCGTTTGTTGGGATATGATTATTTGACAGCTCCACTGCTGAAGCTTTCTCCCATTCCTTGCAGGTTTTGTGCACCAGAATCCAGAAAACTTTGCTCATTCCTTACAGGTTTTAAGCTCCTTGATGCAGAAGGCTTCGCTCGTTTCCGACAGGTTTTGTTTAGATCTAGAAACTCAGGATTGCTCCAAGATACGCCATACACCAGCTAATCCGGATTTTCGAACTATAACGCATATGATATCATTTTCCGCTTGCAATTATGGGTCAAACTATGACCATGAACCGCCTGATATAACTAGATTCATAAAACAATGGATATCATGTAAACGGTCACTTTTATTAAATTATTATAAAATCACTATCATGTCTTTGTGACGGATTCACCCAATTTTTATTTGAGAACGATGAACGCGCTTACATGTGTCGTCCTTTTTTCACGTTTATCGTGTTCTTCCTGTTAGGCTCATCGTTACTAAACTTCATAACAGCTATGTAGCCCAGTTAATTATTGTGGAATGGAGAACCGCAATGGAAAATGGAGCAGTTTTCGACCACATAATTGTCACTTCCATGAACAGACCCTCCACCCAATAGGTACCCGACTGATCGATTCAACAACGTTTTCATCGTGGTAAGTTTTATAACAATATGATTCATTTTGTTGCAAATGCAGTTAAGGCAAAACGTTATATATCTACAAAAAATAATTTAATAAATAAGTAAAACAAAAATGTCTGTTACCAGCCATATCATTGTTTTTTTTTTAAATCGAATGATTTATGTAACGCATGAATTTATTCGAAATAAAATTATATTAACATTGATATTTGCACATAGAATAATGAAAATTCCGCCACTCTTAGCAAATAAAAGATAGATGGAGAAATGGTTTTAAAACTATGCAGTTTTGCTCGGCGTTCGGAACGTGAATTAATTTCACTGCTATGGTTTTTTTAGATTTTTTTTCAGATAACAATACAAAAGCTTAAAACATAAATGACGCAATCGGGTGCGCATCGCCTCTTTGTCATAGATGCCTTCACATCAGGTCACCTGATACAATTTACTCAGTTGCCTTTGGCTACTAGGCACTGTTTACTGGCTAGTTTTAAGCACGAATATCGGACTAAGTCCGTAGGCAAAAGTAGATAGGTAGGTAGGTTGTTCAAAATATACGTTCACGACTTGCGGCACATACGGCGGCGGCGGCACACGGCGAGCCGATTTCCTTTTTTTTTTGGGTACTGTACCCAAAGAGGCCAATGGAACCCTATTTATAACCTTTATTCGGTGAATGGCAGATTCTGGAAATGGCAGATTCTTAAAACGGCAGAAATATTACAGTCGGCTACAAAAATGAACCGTAAAAACCGTAAAAATACATTTAAAAAAGAAAAAAATACATTTTAAGCTAAATCAAACTCAATAAATTAATTACACGATTTATCTATACTTATAATGGCTTTATGTCTAGTATTGAAATTATGACCGTCACCGATATTCAAAAAGTACATACTCACAATACATAATATTGCAATATAGACACGAATACCACTTCTTCAAATGTTCTACTCCGCGTTTATCAAACCTACTTACTACCTGCCTACTTTGAGAGGTGCTGGCCACTTATGATAATAATAATAATTTGATTACTCAATTCAAATCATCTTGTTGTCTATTTTCATACATATGAAAAATCACGCGTCACTCACTGACAACTGACTGACTGTGTTAATTTTCAAATTCTACTATTTTTTTGTAGTAAATAATTTTATCCTGATACCAACGTATATTGTGCAATATGGATTTGAAAAGAGCTGGGCCTAGTAGTGGCGTATCCGAAATAAAATTTATCACGAGTCAAAAAGGTAGGGTCGTTATTTTACATGCCGGCCACCGATATAACTTTGTAAAAAAGAACAAAAGCGGTAGCTCAAATTACCGATGCAACAAAAAAAAAATGAATGCAACGCCTATATTACTTTAGACGCAAAAAACAATGTTGTAAAAGAGGCCAAACACACCTGCACACCAAGCTTGTCCCAAAATATGATTGACCAAGTAATGGACGAGTGCAAGAAAGATGTGTGTTCCAACCTTGGTCCAGCCCAGAAAATATTTGAAAACAAGATAAACGAATTTTCAAGAACAAAAATTAAAAGTGTTAATATTTATTACGGAGATGGCACATTTCGAGTTGTGCCAAACCCAAGTAGAGTTTTATCAACTCTACTCATTGCATATCGATATATCTAATGATCGAGATAGCGTTAATTTTGTCCTGTTGTATACATACTTTTACCAAACAAGACCCAATCCACGTATGTCCGTTTATTCACAGTGGTGCGTACCAAGCTAAGCCGGTCTGCCTAGCCTAGCACGAGCGTCCAATATAATTAGAGCTATATTGGAGTATATATGCGCTGGTTCATGAAGAGGAGTTACGTACAAATTTCTACCAATTGACCTTGTGAACGTAGCCCCGTTAACAAAGGAATAGCCACCAACCTGTGTCTCCAGATTCCACTGATCACCAACCACCACACGTGGCGATCTCTTGAGGTCTTGAGGGGGGTGTTGGCGCGCTCCGACCGGGACCGGTCAGTCCAGGGGGTAAATTATCTAAAGTCCTACACCGTACACTCGACACTGAGTAACACAACCGGGCTTGTACAATATAAATTTATGAAATGTCTGTTGTTGGCGGGTTTGCAAACTACAATTAATTGCAAAGGTATGCGTGCGTATGCGTCGCGCTAGGAATCGACGCTGACTGCCCTCAATTCAAGGTTGCTCAGGGGGCGCGGCGGTCGGTTTAGTTTCGTCTAAAAAACCAGATGAATGAAACTATTCCTATGTTGGTATAGGATGCGTGACCCACAAAGTCAATTTGGTGAATTATATCAAATATTAAAAAGAGGCGAAACCATTTTCCCCCGGCTTGAAAGATCCTACTTTCGAAACACAAAAGGAAAAAAATAATTAATTGCATATCATCACAACTCTACATTATGCTCTACATTAAGATTATTCATAATGGCTCTACATAAAGTCTCTACATTGAGACTGGGGTATGACTCAACACAATTTTTGAGAAACCTTAATAACAGTAAACTATGTAAAAGCGTCTGCACTGCGATGCGAATAAAGACTAAGACTTAAACTATTTAAATTAAGCTAACTTAAGTGTAAACAAAATGATAACTAATAATATTTATTGAGTTGGCAAAGGGCACAACTTTACGACCGGGCGACTCTGTAGAGTTCCGCATTGCGTCTTAACAGAAACTACCCTACATACTCCCTTTTTGTCCGGAAAGATTTGAGTGATCAAACCTAACGGCCAATGCAAGGGCATAACATTGTCCTGCATGGAGAGCACAACCATACCTACTCGAACTGGGTTGGCTGGAGTGTTCCATTTCTGTTTGGATTGCAGGGTGTGCAAGTATTCTTGGCGCCACCTTTTCCAAAAAGATTGGACCAATTTGTCCATCAATTCATAACGTGAGATCAGATGTAAGCGCGTTTCATTGACTTCGTGCGAGGGAAGAAAGACGAGTGGTTTTGTATGCAGAAAGTGCGCCGGAGTTAATGCAGACAGCTCTGAGGGGTCTGAACTAAGCGAATAGAGAGGCCTCGAATTTAACAAGGCTTCCACTTGAACTAACATAGTGTTGAGTTCGTCAAACGTCAGGATTTGACTGCCTACTACCTTGAAAAGGTGGGTCTTCACTACCTTGATTTCGCTTTCCCAGCAGCCTCCGAAGTGTGGGGCTCTACAAGGAATGTTTTTCAGGGTAATGCGATTCTCTGCCAGTACTGACTCCCACAGAGGGCGATATTCACTGGCCAAGAATTGGTAGAGATCGCGGAGGTACGAGCGCGCACCAACGAAGTTTGTCGCATTGTCGGTATAAAGGCTTTCTACTGGACCTCTGCGGGACAAAAAACGCTTGAATGCAGACATGAAGCTGGCGGTACTTAGATCCGAAGCGACCTCGAGGTGAAGAGCACGCGTTGTCAAGCATGTAAATAAACAAATATACGCTTTCCTGGGCCGTTGACCTCTACCACGTACAGACGTGATAGACAGAGGTCCAGCATAGTCACAACCAGTGTGAGCAAAAGCCTTCGGTGCAGTCTCTACCCGAAATCGCGGTAGATCTGCCATGATGGGAAACACTGGCCGCGGCTTTGCTCGGAAGCAAACGTTGCATTTAAAGGCAATCTGACGGGTAATCCGTCGCGCTGACAGGATCCAATAGCGTTGTCTCAATAAAGACACAAGCAAGCTAGGACCCGTGTGATAGTTCTTTATGTGATAGTAGGTAACCAAAAGTTCAACTATATGGTCTTGACGAGGAAGAAGTATCTGATGGCGTGAGTCAAAATCTAGCTCTGAATTAGCTAGGCGGCCACCGATGCGTATGAGGCCATTATGCAGAAACGGACTTAACTTCTGCACTGGCCTTGAACATAATTCGTTCCGAGACAGATGCTCGTGATCAGATTTGAAATGAACTCGCTGAACGGATCGCACTACTGATAATTCAGCGAACTCTAAGTCCGATGCGGTAATAGGCCCTCTAGGGAGCCGTTTTATAAATTTATACATATAGCAGATTGTTTTCAGATATTTCATCCACGAAGAAAATCTGGTAGCGCGGTCATAAATTATGTTTTCAGGTGGAGAAACTGTCGTCGAGCATTCGTGAGAAGTAGCGGGCAGAGCAACGTGCTTCATTTCTGGAAGCTCTTGCACTTCATGTGTTACGAATGGTTTAACAGGCCATTCGGTGCGTGGCAATCTAAGCCACGGTGGTCCGTTCAACCATAAAGGATGATGGACTAGCTGGGCGGGGGTTAACCCGCGAGACAGACAATCACTAGGGTTTTCTGAACCTTTGATATGAAAGAAGTGTTCTGGCGACAAATTCTCCTGAATTTTAGCGATGCGATTAGCAACATACGTGTGCCAGCGATGCGGTGCGGAATGGATCCAACTCAATGCTACAGTGGAATCAGAGAAAGCTACGACAGCCTCAATGGCATGCCGAGCTGCGTAAAGATCGACAACTCGTTTCATCAATGTTGACAGAAGGAGCGCAGCGCACAACTCTAGGCGTGCCAGGGACACAACCTTAAGGGGCGCGACCTTTGACTTCGCACATACCAGCGAGACAACGATGTCTCCGTCTGGTTTGACGACGTGGGCGTAGATTACTCCACCATATGCCTTCTCACTAGCATCGGCGTAACCAACAAGCGAGATTTTACAATTATCAATGACACCAAGGTGTCGCGCGAATCTCATTTGCGAGATCATGGGCAGTTCTGCCTGAAACTGTGCCCACAATCGAATAATGCGTGTTGGGGGTACATCATCCCAACCCATTTTAACAAGCCAAAGCTCTTTTATAAGAAGCTTGGCATATAAAATCATAGGAGCAACGAGACCTAAAACATCAAAAAGACGTGCGATGGATGAAAGTATATTTCTTTTGGTGCATGGACGATCATCCGGATTTACCTGAAAGGCAAAATAATCGTCATCCTGATACCAACGGAGCCCCAAGATTTTCTGCGTCGGATCTTTACTTAGATCTACGCTCTGTGAAAGTCGTAAGGACTCTGGGATAGCTTGAAGAACCTCAGTGCTGTTGCTGGACCACTTAGTCAACTGGAAATCTCCCAACGAAAATATTTTTATCAGTTGATGAGCGGAGTCTATAGCTAGCGCAGTGCTAGGTACAGAACTGACTATGTCATCCATATAAATGTCTCTGTGCAAAATGTCGCTTGCCAGAGGAAGGGTTGTCCCCTCGTCCTGACACAGTTGCTTCACGGTGCGGATTGCGATAAACGGAGAACATTTAAGCCCAAAGGGAACAACAGAGAACTCATATATTTGAAGCTCATCATCTTCTCGGAAACGGTAAAGAATGCGTTGAAGCGACCGATCTTCAGGTCGTATGCCTATTCGAAGATACATCGCCTTTACGTCGGCCGTGATAGCTATGGTGAAAAACCTGAAGTTCAGCAAAATGTTGAACAAGTCAGCCTGAAGAACTGGGCCAGCGTGCAAAATATCATTCAGCGAGACACCATTGTCAGTTTTCGCGCTAGCGTCTAACACTACACGAAGCTTTGTGGTACTTTTATCATCTCGGATGACAGCATGGTGCGGGATATAATACGCCACCTCTTGATTGCGCGAAACGCCTTCAGGAAGAATATTCTCCACCAGAGATATATAGTTCTGCTTAAGATAATCCTTAATGACGTTATCATATAGTAGTTTGATGTGAGGATTCGCCTTGAGTTTGCGTTCTAAACTAAAAAATCTGCGACGCGATATCTCAAGCGAGTTTCCTAGCGCTGATGCGTTATTCTTTAAAGGTAAGGCAGCTACATACTTACCTGACTGCGTGCGAGTAGTGGTAGAACAATAAAATTGTTCACAGTATTTATCGTCTACACTCATTATGGGAGGAGTTGTGACCTCCTCGATTTCCCAAAATTTGCGAAGATCGCAGCCCTGAAAGGACGACACAGCACATAATGATAGTGTTGCGGTTTCAGATTCTGAGACGGGCGCATCTCCCATAAGAATGTAGCCAAGCACAGTTTCTAATGCGTCGGGGCATCCTGGCGCACTGGTCACGTGATCTGGTCGCAATAATTTAGCGAATAGCTTCACTCCCAACAGGATGTCTATGTTACCCGGTACACCCCAAGTATCATCTGCGAGTAATTTGGGATCGATGTTATTAAATTTAGATACGTTAACTTTGCACAATGGTAATTGACCTGTGATTTGATCCAATACTAAGGCATCAATATTGTACTTGGGCTGCAAGCAAAGCCGAGAGCTAAACGTGAGGTCAACTGACCCTCGAACTGGCTGAGAGGTACCACCAATACCTTTTACAGCGTTAATGGTATCATCGCGAATGGGTAACCCGAGCATGCGGCAGCAGCGAGTCGTAATGTAGTTTTTCTGTGATCCAGGGTCCAATAGACACCTGACCAAAGTATTTTTGCCTTTTTTACCTACCACTAGCACCTTGGCGGTAGCTAGCACCTCGGTAGTGCGAGTAGTCTGCTGGACCGAGGCTGAATGCGTGCATAAAGCCACTCGTTCTGGGGTCACAGCGTCTGTGAAACCTGAGATGGGGGCTACGGTTGTGGCCGTCAAGGGAGCGGTGGCTGCGGAATGTGCTGCGGAACCCGCATGTGGGTGCGGTTGCTCAAAATGTAACATACTATGATGGAAGCCGTCACATTTTTTACAAGTAGTCCTGGACTGACATTTAGATACAGTATGTTGACTACTCAGACAGTTACCGCACATGCGATTGTCCTTTATGAATTTAAATCTATCATTCGCGTTTAACTTGCGAAAGGCGTTACACTTATATAAATGTGTGTGCGTTGAATGACAGAGGGTACATTTAGATGCGGTAGCAACATATACCTGCGGGACTTTATAAGTCGCGGGCGCGGGCCTAGTGCTGCTTGCGGTTGAACGCGGCTCAAAGCCGCGCTGCGGCGCGGTGCGAAACAAGATTTTGACTTGCTCGCGCACAAATTTCACGAAATAATCGTAATCTATTTGTTGATCCTTCTGCGTTCGAAGTGACATTTCATAATGTTTGGCGATGTCTGGATCTATTAACTTGAGACCCAGATGTGTAAAAATAAAGTCGTCTAAGTTATCTATTTTAAGCTGTTTTAGTCCAGCTATAGTGGCTGTGAATTTGTCGAAAACCTTTTCGATATTAGCGGGCGAGGACCCAACCGACTTCAACGAAAACAGCTGATTTAGGTAATTGACAGCTAAGGCGCGATTGTCCAAATATTTCGCGATAAGCGCATCCCATACCACGCGATAATTGTCAGCGGACGGTGAAATTCCAGCGGCCACGTTCTGCGCCTTACCTTTTAGGCAACTCAGCAGATAATGAATGCGATCAGAATCTGACAGATCCGAGTTTGTATGGATGACCCTCTTGAACGTTTCATAAAAAAACGGGAAGGCCTGAATTTCCCCATCGAAGGTCGGTAATTCAATTTTAGGGACCTTAATGTGGTGAGCGTTCGACCCGGGCCTAGGAACGGTTATGCTTGGCAATGACGAAGACTCGGTTAGCGAAGACAGCTGGTCTTTTATTTCACATATTAAATCGTCGAGGGCATTTAATGTGCTATATGAAATGATATAAGTAGGGTCTAATTTCAAATTGATAATATTCACATTATCCAGAATACTACTGAATTCACTTCGCAATGCATCAATTTGTTTAGCTTGCGCAATAAAACTTTTTTTTGCTTTTTCAGTGGTTAAAGTTTTTATGGAATCATAAATACCTTGAGCTCGCGCAAAGTAAGTATCGCGTTTGCTTTCATAAAGTCTAAGCTTTGTGCTATCTTCCATGGTGAGCGATGTTAATAAACAACAAGAAGCGAATAATATTAAACAATCACCAAATGAAACCTTATTTTAGCAGTAGGTACGGAACCACTTATAAATGCGGAACCCTAAACGTAAATAAACACACACTCGTATAGTCGTATACGAATTAAAAAAAGTAAACCTTAATTTAATGTAAAAATTAATAAATAAGGTAAGTACGGAACCTATTTCCTTATCATGCGGAACCCTAATGTAATAAATATCCACGCGAGATAATAGAAATTGCGTCAATTAAATAATTGAGCAAGTAAGCGAATCGATTACATAAATAAGTACGGAACGTATTTGTTACAATGCCGAACCGTTGTCAGGTGCAATGATAACAATCGGGATGCGATGCGAAGCAAGTAGGTAGGTAGGTAGGCCTACCTACGTAATAAACAAAAAACAAAATACGTTCGACGACCGATTACAACTAACAGTTAATTGAAGTAACAAATAAAAATAAATACCTACAGTATACCTAGTAATAAATAAATTATCCTGATGAAAATTATATCAACAGTGCGACACGATCATATAACTTAAAACGATTGTGATTAATTTATAAGTAGGTTGGTGGTGTCGGACAATTACAAACAACCACTGAGACCGGCTTACAAATAAAATATAAACTAGTGAGGAATAACTTACCTACTAGTGCGATGTAACTTACTTAGATGCGATTTAGTTGTACGCATAAATATTCAGATATTGTTGTGCATTTCCAAACAAATACCTAAAGTACCTATTTGCGTACAAGTAAATACACTAATGAAATACGATTCAATAGTGCAATGCGATGCGAAGATGCGATTTATGAAATGCGATAAATATTTGTAAATCTAGGCCTCAAATAATCTGAGATCTAGGCAATTATTTATGGAAACTTCCAGATAAATACCTATTTACCTAAACAATTACAAATTCATTAAAACCTGATGAAATAATGTCATCAGTGCGGTGCGATGCGATAAGAACCCAACACAAGATTCACAACAACAATGACAAACCTGTGACCTTGACCTAATTACCTCAGCTTCGCAGCGAATGAAATGAATAAATGCGACAACCAAGTTTGTCTACGAATTTCTAAGGTAACCTACGGTTGCCGGCTGCGTTCGTGCGGCGGTGCTCACAAAATATAATGCGGGTAGAAGTTTTGACGATATGCAATGATGAAACGACGTAGAATTTCGATATGGATTATTTTTTTTTATGTTTGTATTACACGTATTACGAAGGACCAGTATGAATATTTAACCGGCTCGGAAGGAGCTAAATGGTTGAATATTTATCCAATTATAATTACAAATTATTCGGCTCGAAGTGACCAAAATGGTGCGTACCAAGCTAAGCCGGTCTGCCTAGCCTAGCACGAGCGTCCAATATAATTAGAGCTATATTGGAGTATATATGCGCTGGTTCATGAAGAGGAGTTACGTACAAATTTCTACCAATTGACCTTGTGAACGTAGCCCCGTTAACAAAGGAATAGCCACCAACCTGTGTCTCCAGATTCCACTGATCACCAACCACCACACGTGGCGATCTCTTGAGGTCTTGAGGGGGGTGTTGGCGCGCTCCGACCGGGACCGGTCAGTCCAGGGGGTAAATTATCTAAAGTCCTACACCGTACACTCGACACTGAGTAACACAACCGGGCTTGTACAATATAAATTTATGAAATGTCTGTTGTTGGCGGGTTTGCAAACTACAATTAATTGCAAAGGTATGCGTGCGTATGCGTCGCGCTAGGAATCGACGCTGACTGCCCTCAATTCAAGGTTGCTCAGGGGGCGCGGCGGTCGGTTTAGTTTCGTCTAAAAAACCAGATGAATGAAACTATTCCTATGTTGGTATAGGATGCGTGACCCACAAAGTCAATTTGGTGAATTATATCAAATATTAAAAAGAGGCGAAACCACACAGTATTAAAAAATCAATTTGGTATGATAATAAAAATATATCATTGTGATTATGAAATTTCCACCATCAACGCAGTTAAGCTAGTTTACCCGGTGCAGGTAAAAGGCTGCTTTTACCACTACACAAACGCAGTCTGGAAGATGAGCAAAAAATTAGGACTGAAAAATACTCCAGAAGGAGTTCACCTCACAAAACTATTCGCAAATTTAGCCCTCCTTCCGAAGTTATTGATACCAGAAGCGTTTCTAGATATATGCGAAGAGGCTCCAGATACAGCTGAATTTAATAATTTCAAAAGTTACTTTGTAAAACAGTGGATGGAATTAGTAAATTACGACACATTTTGCTGCAACGGTGAGACTTTTCGAACAACCAATGCGATTGAAGGCTGGCATCGCCGAATTAATGGTTTGATACCTAAAAAGCCAACGCTCTTTTTTTTATTAAAAAAGTAAGCACGCACTCAAGATATTAAATTGAACAAAAGTATATTTTTTACTAAGGGAAAAAAAAGGAGGAGAATAGATCTAGAAAAAGATCAGAAGATCCAGCAAATTTTAGAAATTATATCAACAGGCGAAGTTTCCATAATGGCCCTCCATTATGGAAACTTCGCCTGTTGATAGAAGATTATGTCGTGTAAATAGTTAAAAAATAAAACCTGCCTATTTAAAAAAATAACGGTTTTCAATTTATTACTTCACTGTACATCTGCCGTTTTACGAATCTGCCGTTATAGGAATCTGCCGTTTTAAGAATCTGACATTTTGCGAATCTGCCATTCACCGAATAAAGGATTTATAAGACTTCGTTGTCGGACTGTTCGCACACAGCTGGCACCGCAGGAGAAGAGCGGAGGCGCTTGTTCGACTGGGGAAGGGGTCATTCAGAACGGTGCAGAGCAGGGCGGGTATACGCTAGCGGGCAGGGAGAGTTGTGTGACAGTGCTTAGGTATCGTTTGTATTAGGATAGTACTGCACCTGTGCTTCGGTCCGCATAACCGAAAGGTTGATAGGTGAAGTAGGTGGAGGGAGCTTAGGACGCTAGGCGCCAGAACTGAATGCAATAATATAGCATTTCTTTCCTTAAACTCTCGGTGTGAGTATCCGACACCTACTATTTCAGTAAGTCGCTACAATTGAGGCGACTAGCGAGCAAAAACGAGCTTCCATTTCGTTCGTCCGTCATCATCTGCCTGAGACCCATTACGTACCCTATATCTTGGAAACCCGTCACATTAGCAATAAAGATATTCAACCAAGATTAGTGGGTTTAATGCGTTCTTCGATATTTATTATATATTGTAGCCTTGTTAAACAGGCTAGAGCCAGGATGGGGTCTACTATGGAGCGAGCTATCCCAGAAAGCATGGTATTCATGATCACGGATAAACAGTATTTAGTGAGTAGGAAAAGGTTTATGAATACCCTGTTTCGAAGCGTTGTTTTCGAGTACAAAACGCCGCCGCCGCCACTCCCGAGCTGCGGACCGTTTTTTTCATATGACCCCCAACTATTTTATTGTAAAAAACCACGTTACCATCGGTTTTACTCGACAACGGAAAAACACGCTTTTGGTTAAATATAAATAATGCACGACTGAAATTGCAATTTTTCTTGCAACAGGATTCCAGAGCCTAGAAAGTATTCACGATGTCTAGTATCTGGTTCCGGTGTTTGGCAATCTTACTCAATAGCCTCTTAAATTAGCCTTATACAGGTGGATTCTTTTAGTAACTGGATCGATTGGCTTCCAAAAAAGTTATTTAAATGACCCATTTCCATGATTACTACATTTAATACCAAATCTAGGCTAAATATCTCAAAGATAAGTCTCTTTTGATATTACTCCTGTAGCTGCTCACCCTCTTATGACACCACCTGTATACATAATCGGTTTGATAATGTGATTATTAGGCTTATTTTTATAGTTTTTCGTTCTGTAACCCGGTTTTTTTCTAATAAATATGGATAGATAGGTGTTATACCTATGCTATTGGTTGACGCTCCCGCTTCGCGGTCGTACAGGTTTAGCTACGGTGTCCATAGTTAACTTAGGTTTGTTCATTGGAACGCCATTTTACTACTTGGTGACGATGTTACGATGCATATTACAATTTAACCGGTTTTGTGTTAACAGTATTGTTTACATTGAAATGTAGTTTTTATAATCACGTGAAATTGAACATCTAAAAAACATAAAAGCCTACACCAAAACTTGTAATTTATTTTCTGATATAACCTATTTCTGATGATAACTCGATTTATGAAACTTGCCATATGTATTCTATTTCTGTAATGATTTATTCTCCGGTGGTAAATGCCCCGTACGAAAAAATATATTTGTGTTCAATTTACCATACTGATCTTGTTTTGTTAATTTCACAGGTCCGCGTTTTGAGCTAGGACCTAATCTGGATCGAATATAGGTGAGTCAAAATCTTTACTTACCAGCTTCATCAACATAGTATGCGAAGTCTCCTGCAGGAGATGGGAATCCCACAAAGCAACCTTAGGGGATCATGCGACGCTTGGCAGGCGCGTTGTTACACCCTCGCTCACCACCATTTAGCAGCTTAGCGCCTACTCATTTATGGTATTTATCATTTAGATTTCGTGAGTTCAGCTATCATCATAGGGACATTTGATTTCATTCTATTTAATAAGAATATTGATGACCAACAGTTGCGGACAAAAAATAGATGATAAAATAATACATATTTACGGCATAGATGCGACCCGGTTTTCATAAAAACGATTGGTGAACATTTTATCTGCAATAAAATAACTGAAACGCCTGTGTTTTGCGCACATTTCCAAATTTATCCATGCACTGGCGCGATTCTTTTGATTTTTTTTAGTTGAAGATTTGTATGCTAAATATGCTATTATGTGTATCTTCATTTCGAGTTTGAGTTTTCGCTACTTCATTGAGCTATCACGTAATTAACAAAAGTGATGTTTTTTTCAATAAAATCTCGCTTATCCGTTTCAATCAGTTACGCGCGAGTATGCATAGCTGCTTTACTATAGTCCCGTCTCATTTTGAAGTGTAGCCTCTTAAGAAGGCCCAGTAGTCTCACCTTCCCATACAAACGTAGATCCATTTTCATTTCGAAATGGCAAGTCTGATTCAAAAGATTATTTGCAGGTACAATCGGATAGGGTTTCTCTGTGTCTATCTGTGGTGCGTTACTTTTTCTAAAAAAAAACGATTACAAAACCAAAATATATGGAAGAGTTTTTCCACACAAACACTCATTTCCATATATTTTCATTGTTATTGCGTTTTAAGAAAATGTACCGAACCACAGACACATATTATTTATAAAAATTTCATGTGAATCGGACCACTTCGAAATGAAAAAGGAACTACGTTTTTACTGGAGAACGAAAATCAGCGGTACTCCGGCTAGCCCTTGTTAATATAAAAAAAAACAATAACATGCACGTATCGAGCATAACGAATTTCTCACAATTTCAGGATCAGAATCGAGCACTGGCCAAATGTTGGCTGCGAGCCACAAACGAATAATGGACCGAGTTCTATTAGGTATGTATCAACAAGCGTCAAATTAATGTTACATTCATTTGGTACGAGGTATTTGTATAGAGGGGGAGTTAAATGATGATTCTATTGTTTTTGTCTTCTTTTCCCGACTGATGCATAATGATGCTAAAAACTAAACTGATGCTGTTCCTTTTGAACATCGTGCTATACGTATTTAATGTATTTGAAAATAATCGTGTTTGCATTTACTTATTACAGATGGCGTTTAGGAGTTCTGTGATTGCGAGACGAGCAGATACTTCTTATATTTATTGTAAGTATGTGTATATGTTTGTATGTGTTTTAAAGGTACAATTTACAGTAAACAAATTATTGGAATTATTGAACCTCGAGGAAAAACTTTAGAGCGCTACACACTTTAAGCCTTAAGGCCTTGCCGTTCAATGAATAATGCCGAACCGAATGTGCCGACCCGCGCTTATGTGTTGCGCCCCTTAACATTTAATTCTAACAACACTTTTCAATCGTCTCTGTGGTCTGCGGGGTCGCCAGTTCCTCAGTTGGTTGAGGATTCTGCGTGAAGTCAGCTTCCACCGCGAGATAAAGGCCAAGCACATCACGTCGTACAATTAAAAAAAACGTCATGGACATAATTAGAGGAGCGCAACAAAAATAACTCTAAAAATCTAAAACAATATTGATGATAAAAATTAACAGGGTAACACTATTGCAATAATTTTATTTGTTTGCAAATAAACGAAGAGGAAATGCCGGAAACAAAAGACGTTCGAAGTAAATTATTCCATTTTCAAATCCAATATTTTTGTCAGTAATTCATTTATTTTTGACTTACACATTCCAAACGTTTTTCTATAGATGAAGCGTTCCTCTAAATAAGTCCATATGTGTAATATTATGATGATTCCAAGTTGTTTTGTCTTCTTTTCCCGACTGATGCATAGTGATGCATAACAAATCTGGCTGATACCAATTGGTTTAATTTCCGAAAAAAAAAACACCAAGCAATAATGTTAAATGTACGTTTGATTTGTTTCAGGTCGTGGCAGGTTTACATCTAAGTTTATTTCGATTGTAAGCGCTCTTTTATAATAATATTGTATTAATGTATTTTATAGTCTATTCCAATTGCAAAGCGAAAAACGGCCATTGACCTTTGCGCATACCATAGGGATAACCAACATTTCTTTTTAAACGTGTAACATAAATTAAGTATAATTATGCGTATATCTCCGTTTACCGTCAAATCGTATCAATTATTCTATTTAGTGGGTACCTATGTACTACCGTTTACGGTCGATTTGGCGGTGACTGGAGATCTCGGCTAGTCATTTTTTTTATACTACTTGGAGTCGGACATGTAAGCAGTTCGTCTGATGTTAAGTGCATCTCTTGCCTATAATAATAATAACTTTATTTATTTCAGGCAACAAAAAAAAGTTTACAAAAAAGTAACTTAACTTAGGGCCCATATAATATATACCTTAGAGATTAACATACATATAATTTATAAATCACGTGTCATCGACGCTCCGATGACGTAAACGCGGTGTGGTTTGACAGACGTCCAATGAACTTTCTGTAAACGATTACAATTTTTCGACTCTCAAGGAGACACCGGTCTTCTGTCTCATACCTTCCCATCCTCGGCGGTCACAGAGTGGAAAACGCGCGACACGTAGAGTTGCGTGGTAGGGACTTCGGCACGTAGCAGGGACAGGGGCCCCAGTAGGGCCTATAACAAAGCCTTACTGCGTAGGTCAGACATGACCTACTTCATCGCACCCGTCAACTTGAGGCATAAAGATGTGAAGCCTCGCATGCATCTTAAAATCTGGGTATAATCTACTACCGACGACGACTATGACTCGTTGTCGTGGCGTATTTATGGAAAATAGCTACGAAGGCTCCATGCCCATACCATTGCAAAATACCGAGACCAGTATAAGAAATCGAATTAAAAAAAAAAACGCAAATGAAAAATTAAGAAGTTCAAACAAAATAAGTTTATTTTTTTTTATTCTGAATGAACCGATTGTGTTTAAAAAAGGTTTGCTGCCTCTGAATGTCAACGAATATCGAAAATTAAATGCGATAAAAACGTAAACGCCAAGGAAGCGATAAATAAACGTATGGAAGGCATAATATTTGGGGTCAATTACCGTTTTCGCTTTGTAATTGGAATAGTTAATCGTGGCTACAGGTACAATAGTATAAATTCACTCTGATACATGATACTGTAAATATACAGGCTGTTTTAAAACGTTAAAGTTGAGGCCTATTTTTGTATATGTAACGTAGTATGTGACACTTATAACTTCTTTTGTGGTTGATAAATTAGAATTTAAATATACAACTAGTATTAATATTCAATAGATTCCATTCAGTACATTCCAGTAGCATATTATACTCGAATTTATATTTGTGCATCAATACATTCTTATCTTATACAATATATTATTTATATCTGATTTTAAATTTTATTTTATATCCTACCTACAATTTTTCATGTCTCAAGAAGGACCACTAGTAGCGCTCTCAAACAAACTTTTTTTATCCATTATTAAACTTTAGTTTATAGTTAATTTCGCTTCTACATACAAGTTTTTACTTAGTTCAAGCCAGGAACTTCCAACGCGCCTACATAAATCGGTAGGTTTAATTATTAAACCTATAGGATACTACGGTATAATTACTATTATCCTATCTATTTAGTACTTAGTCTAAATTGCTTTGAGCTTTACTTTACTTTCATTTCGAATTGGCGCGTCTGATTAAAATTAAATTATGCACTAATCGGATATAAATCGGAACTAAAAAGAAAACCGACTTCAATTAATAATTTGATCCTATAAGGGGTCCGTTTTTTCCGTACTTTTGACCCTTAAAATACCCAAATCACTTAAAGTGTGCATATAATATTTGAAGAGTTCCCTCGATTTTTTTAAGATCCCATCATCAGATCCTGACCTGAGGACTGTGGGATCACCTGGGAAGTATACCGACCCTAAAATACCCAAATCACTTCAAGTGTGCATACAATATTTGAAGAGTTCCCTCGATTTCTCCAGGATTCCATCATCAGATCCTGGCCTGATGACGATGGGACCACCAGTGAAGACCACCCTTTCCTACAAAAAAGTGACGCACATTATCCATATCCGATTATACCTACAAAATTGTCAACGGGGACTTGGCTCCCCGTTGGCTCCCGCAGAAGAGCCAAGGTGATTCTGTCAGGGCCTAAGAACGGAGAGTCTAGGATGAGTAGTTTCAGAGATATGGCCGTTTGAAGTTTGACAGCAGTCATTCAAAATGTAGATCGCGTTCATAGCCTTTTTTTTTTTTTTTTATGAAAGCTTTATTTATTTCAAACATGTATATCTTCGGTTTTTCAAGGATTTTTTGATTCAACAAATTATGTTTATATATGTAATCGTTTCACTTGCGGATAATCCCATTCTCATGGTAATATCGAGATAAAAGGTATGCTATGTCTACATTTAAAATTTCGTGACCGAACAAACATACGCATGTTTTATTTCAATTGAATCTAAAATTCAATTCCAAAAACATTTGTACGCTAAACAGTGCCAAGAATTTTAAAATTACGGAAAATGTATGGTATTTTATAAAGGCCAAGGCCCTATCAGAATCACCTTGGCTCCCCCAACTCCACTCATGAAAGGGAGGCTAAATCAAATAATTATTAATAGAGTACGCCATTTGTGTCAAAGCAAAAAATAGCTTAGTGGAAAATACAGACTAATGAAAGTACGACCTAAAGTGCTTGTTTTTCTGTATAAAATAAATAGACTCACGACTTTTCCCCTTCGAGGATTAACCTCTGATCACTACTCGGAGCGTGGATCAGTTTGGTTTGTGGTAGGACTTTGAGTCTGCCTAGCTAGCTACCACCTTCTTACCTATTTCTGTCGCCAAAATAACAATTATATAATTGTTGTATTCCGGCATTTAGAGGTAAAATAGCCAGTTCCTCAGTTTGTTGAGAAATCCGGGTGAGGTGCGCCTCCACCTTCTGCCTTATCTTAACTTAACTTATAACCAGATGAGATGAAAGCCAAGTGCTTACCCGTAGTAAAAAAAAACATGTAAAAATATGAATAGCTTTGGATGAACCTGGATATGAACCGTGTTCGCCCACCGGTATTAGGTCCAAAGGTCCCGGGTTGGTTCAATCCCCAGAGCGGAACAATTTTGTGCTTGGTTTAGTTGACGGTAGGACAAGTCCGCCTGGCTAGCTACCACCATCATATCTCAGTCCATCGCCATAACAGCAATTCTAAACAGTTGTGTTCAATAAGAGATAGGATCAGGATAGCCAGTTCATCAGACTGTTGAGCGAAGTGCGCTGCTCTCCCGTCTTCGGTCTAATCTAAAGCTCCACGTCGTACAATAAAAAAAACGGATGAAAAGTAGCTTCTGTTCTTCCCCATGTCCTGATACGCGACGGCGTACAGTATACGGGATCAGGTGGCCTACCATCACATAATTAGACGCCACTCATTTCCGATGCAGTTCAGTGTAGGAACCTAAGCTGGATCGCTCAATTTGATACCATGACGTCTATACAGCTAGCTGTATAGACGTTTGAACCGTTGAATGAACTAAATTTTGTCTCTGGTCTAAGACTACGTTCTGAAATTAAATCAGCAGTTTTTTCGGAATGTTGCGGTTACTTATTTGAATGAATGAAATCTTTGTTTGCGATTCGACTCTCAGCTGAGTCGCTCGTTTAGAACTGAACCTATACTGACACGCTTATGCGAAGTCGTGGTATGAAATAGCAATACAGCTCAGTTTAGGTCGTCAATTTAATCGCAATAAGACTTCATGGTACGGCCCCAGGACACTCGCGCGAAAATCATCATACGTCCACTGCTGAACATAGGCCTCCCCCAATCGACGCCACAGATAGCGATCCTGCGCCAAAATAAAAAAAAAGCGCGCGAAAATACACTTGCACAAAATACACATGTGAGAAAGAATTATATCCTAATTGCTTTGGAAATAGTAGAGATGCGGATTTTACCATTGTGTAGGCGAGTTTTCCCTCTTTCCTTAAGTCGTATGATACGTGAAATGGCTTAGCTTCAGCGATCATATCGTCCACAATAGCATTAACGAAATTAATATATGTTCAGAATTTATGCTAGAAAGCTTGTGTTTCGAAAACACGATTACAAAAAAAATTCATAGTCGACTAATTTGTACCAAAAATGTTCGCTAACACTTTGTACAGTAAATAAACAGTATACAGCAGACGGTATGTGTTTTAGATTTTCAAAAATCATACAGAAATACGCGCATATTTCTGTCATCTGGTGGTCATAAGCGCCGTGGTTGCGCACAGCAATGTCACCTTTATTATTATCATATCTTAGTTCGAAACTAGAATAAAGCTGCGTTGACTTGCTAATCTGAGGTACTATACGCCGTTAAATATGTCTCACTTTCCCCCGTCCCTCCCTCATTTTCCTCAAAATAAATCATGTATTTTGTAGTAGAGCTTCGTAGAGCGTGCTACGATGCTACGCCGAATCTACGTAGCATACAAAAGATTTCAACGCGAATCTACTTTTTAACCAACTTAAAAAAAAGGAGGAGGTTCCCAATTCGTCGGAATCTTTTTTTTTTATGTATGTTCCCCGATTGCTCGAAGACGCCTAGACTTATTTGGATTTTTTTATTGTTTGAAAATTCCATTGTCATCGGGTCAGGATTCGATGATGGAATCCCGGAGACATCGAAGGAACTCTTCAAATATTGTATGCGCACTTGAAGCGATTTGGGTGTATTACCTCAAAAGTATGAAAAAAATGGATCCCATATAGGATCACGCGTCTGTCTGTCTGTCCATCTAGACATCAAAATAATTGGAAAAAATACGTCATCTAGCTAAACTTAATTGTAACATACTCTTCATTGAAGTCGGTTTCATTTTAGTTTCTAAAACGTAATGATCTATAGCAAACTTAATTTCTTATATCTTTGGAAAATAAAAAGTAGAGATTTTGATGTCACCACTGTGTAGGTGAGCTTTTCCTCTGTTCTTGAAATGTCTTAACCACCCTTAGTAGTTAGACATATTCATATTCATTTTAGTTTTTGGCTCTAAATGTAAAGTGTGTGAGAGGAAACTAATCAAATGACAGAACTGAGACTGCCAACCCCGACTCTACCTGGTCTTTTGCGTGAAATTGTGGAGCCATAAGCTCAATTAGGAGGTGCTGCGAGGAGTGAGCCTGCGCACCTCCGTAGCGTAGCGCAGGTCGAGTAGGTAAGCTACACTCAGGGATGACAAATCGAGCTTTCTGGCCCATCCCACCAGAAAGCTTGTTGAAATATTTTCTACGCCACGGTCCTGTGTAAAATCGTAGCATGCTCTACGAAGCTCTACGGCAAAATACATTTATTGGTATTGAGAAAGAAGGGCGAAGAATTAAAATATTTAGGTGGGGAAGTTAATATTGATATTCTATTTTAAAACAGAGGAAAAGGTCAGTTAACACTGGAATCATCTCATATCAATATATCAATAATGTGGAATCCGCATCTCTACAACCCCTATTATAGAGATTTAGTTCGTTGTAGAAAAGTGGGTGTGCGTTTATCTCTTTATGCTCCGCGGGTCCAGTTTAGGATCGTAGCACGCTCTACGAAGATCTACGACAGATGTATGTGTTTTTTTATATAGAGGAAAAGAGACGTAAAATGATGATACCTGCATCTCACTGCGACTTATTTCCAGATGTATTAGGATTCTTATAAACTAGTCCACTAATGCATAATTTATGAAAGGAATAAAGAAGCTACTTTCAATTAAATCGTAATTTTGGTTGACGTACAATTTTTTTTCTTCTTTTGATCAATTTGTTCTGATTGCCACCGTCGCCGCACCAGCTGTTAACGTATTAGCAAGGAACCCTAATTATTTTTCAAACATAAAAGTAGATCAAATTCTAACATCAGCTATCTGCTAGTAAAACTTCCATGTAAATCATACATCGTTTCGGAAATAAGCGGGAACAAACAAACAGACATAAAAGAAATCTAAATAGTTATTGTTAAAGAGTACCAATCGGTACTCTTTAACAATAACTATTTAGATTCATTTACATAGTTAGTTGAAAGTAGGTATAATCATACCTACTTTCAACTAACTATGTACAAATGAATCAGTCAGACTACCTAAGGACACCACACATACCGTTACAAACGGCCTATACGTAACTCAACTGTTCCAGACCAGTACCAGACGGAAGCGTGCCCAAGACACTGGCTGCATTGCCACGCTGAATAGCTATTCTAATTCGCTGGCCTAAATAAGAGCCAGCCCTTGGGTCACGTGTCGCCTCAATTATGTATATATTATCAATTAAATAGCCTACTTTCATATGTATTTCGTAAAAATCTCGCAGTATTTTTTTTATTACAAACAACCACATCAATTTTATTGATTTCTATAGAACATAGATATCACGGGACATAACAAAATAATTCACATATTCCCATCTAACCACGAACGAATTGAAATATGGGAACTAGATTACAGATAGATATTTCCTCAGCATGTTGGTGATTCCGGGTGACGTACGCAACATAACTTGAGACCATATGAGATGAGGCCAAGCGCTTCCCCATTGATTCTCCAACATTTATGTAATGAATAGATGTTTGTCTTTGCATACAATACAACACCCAAATATTTAGCAAGAATTGACGTACCTATGCTTTTTTTCGTACCATTGTTATGTTACAAAATTCGTTAATTTTGTTACTATGTTTGGATGTTGTATTGTATGAAAGGCAAACATCTATTCATCATACAAATGTTTGTCCAGGATGGGAATCGAACCCATAACCAAAAGCTTATATCTACTAGCGAGGAGTAGCAGGTAATGGTAAGTATCCTGTAAAGTGAAATTTATTTGATAACAATTCCATCGTAGGTAAGTGCTTAAATAGATTAAGTCTCAAATCCTGCAGACAATTATATGTTATGAACTAAGACTCCAGTACACGTAGTTCCTTTTTCATTTCGAAGTGGTATCCGATTCACATTAAATTTTGCAGGTATGATCGGAAAGAGATAATTATGTGTTTGTGGTGCGCTACTCTTTCTTAAAACGAAAAGATACACAATAAAAATGAACATTGGTTTGTATTAGTTCTTCAGAAAAAGTAACCCACCACATACGAAGATTATCCCTATCCGACCTGCAAAAAATCTTTTGAATCAGACTTACATTTCGAAATGAAAATGGAACTACGTTTGTATGAGAAAGTGAGACTAATGGGGCTTCTTAAGAGTCGCCTCCCATCGCATATCTCGGTTCTGCTCTCGTGTAGAGATAGTAATCGCCTAGCTTGTCATCGGCCGCAGGGTAACCCATGACTGTGGGGTTGTCTCTACATTCTCCGTTGTCGAATTTCTCCCAGCTGTCACACGGGTAGGACACAAAGGGTATTTCAGAGTTTATTGACTCTTCGAAAAATTCGCACGACCGTCCGTGGCTGCAACCTTCTGAAAACAGAGATGCACGATTTAACAACTCTTCAATTCAACTCATTAAACAGTCATCAGACTTTTCCCCTTCCGAGGATTCAATTGTACCTACCTAATCCTAATCAAAGTGTGGATCTTGTCTACACCTACTAGCGCCCCACTACGGCTCAGGGTCTAGGATCAGAGGCACGTCCAGACTTAGGTTCGGTGAGTGGTTCATGCCCACTTATCTTTTTATGAGTGGGGGTGACCAAGGCCTGCATTGTCCGTTGGTGGCACTTATTGAGCGCCTGAGTCGCGACAATGACAGTGAAA
Source organism: Venusia cambrica (assembly GCA_951394065.1). Lineage (NCBI taxonomy): Eukaryota > Metazoa > Arthropoda > Insecta > Lepidoptera > Geometridae > Venusia > Venusia cambrica. Next base: position 2,040,491 of record OX596044.1, on the reverse strand, counting down.
ATGATACTGGTCCTAAGGCCTGTCCTCACCCTAGCTGACTCTGTAGCAGAGCAGTGAAGGATCACGTGCTCTATTGTATCCTCCTCCTGTAAGCAGCCCCGGCACAGAGCGCTGTCCGTGTCTCCAGTTGGTAGTTCAGGACGCAGTGTCTTGTGATGATGCCTATCAGTCGTAAATCACTGCGTTTCATTTTGATAAAAATATTCGATATTTTCTTATTCGGACCTGGGAACATCATCTTTGATATCCTACAGTCCTATCTTTTGTCCCAAAAGTTTTTGTGCTCCATATCAGAGTGTTGTTTTAGTTGTTTCTTTATTTCCATCGTTGATGGTCTTGTTAGGCTGATGTCGCGGTCGCCTGGTGCAAGATTTGCTCCAGCTCTGGCTAACTTGTAAGCTTGTAACTTGTAGCTAGTAAGTATTCAATACCTACGTAACGAGTCGAAACCCATCGCCGCTTTTCGGAATACTCCAGTGACACATGCTATTCGGACTTTAGGTACTAAACATCCCGTTTCCTCACAATGTGACCTTCACCGTCAGAGCATGTGGCAATCATGTTATCAGCTCGAAGCCCTGGACTCGATTGAGTCGTGCTGCTAGGCTGTCTGTTCTATAAATTCCACTTTGGCGAGTGTGCGTACGATATCTTTGACCTAATTCCTACATCCGCTTTCCACTACCGGACTAGCAGACGTACGGCAGGTTACAACTCGTACTTTTTTTAATTGTACGACGGGAAAGCGCTTGCCCTTCAGCTCTCCTGGTTTCAAGTTATGATAAGGTCCTTAACAGTCTCAGGAACTGGCTATCTTATCTCTAAATGCCGGAACACAACAATTTGGTGGTACAAGCCAGGCGGACGATGTCTTACTAACCAAACCATGCAAATTGTACTCCCCTGGGGATAAATGTAAATGTTCCATTTTGTCGAACTCATCGTTTCCTCACCACATTTATACCTACTAGTGAGGCTTGGAACTTGTCACCATGTCTGTTTTTCTATACCAGTGGGTACAATCTTGGAATCAAGTCCAGAGTGAACAGGTCTCTTACACAAGCGTGCTCCAACTTAGATCACATACCAAATGTTTACTTGTTTTTAAGAGATCTGGTGGCCAAACGCTTGGCTAAGTATCTTACCCATCCGGTCCACCAATGTGAATGAATCAGCACAGCTAAAACACTCACCAATCATATGCTGGGCCCCCTCACAGCCTGGCTGCCGGGCTCGTCCATCGTTAGGGTAGAAGTCTGCATGTCCATGGCTACTCCGATAACCGTAGATTCCTCCGCAGGTATGTATAATGTCCACAAAGGCGGCATCACTTTTGTCCAGTCGAAAATCACTGCCCATTTTTGGTATTTCAAAAAGAGGTCTTGCTGGATCCAGACCTTCGAAGAAATATAGGTAGGTACTGATAACTAGGTATTAAGTTCACCTATGTTAGGTTGTCCTGGGAACTTCATAAGGTTTTATGACTACTAATAGTAGTGTTATAAAAACCCCGCGTAAAACCATGTCAGTTTTTTGAAGGTTGTTCCTTTGGGTTGTGTATGCGCGGCGATATGGGATTTGATAAATTGAAGCTTCTTAACACATTGGGGATACTCTAGGTAAAAGTGATATTCTAGGAAGTCTACTAACTAATGTAACCAAACCTAAGTTAAAATAACATTAGAATTGCATGTATATATTTTCCTATTATGGAATAGGGAACCAATAATCCCATAATAAAACAAATAATAATGTTCCCTATTCCCAACCTGAGTGAAAATTAATCAATTAGATAAAAAAATACAATTGATATCGCACGCCTTCCTAATATCCATAATTCCTAATCCTATATGCACTGCGAAAATAGTGTCATACTTTGTATGCGATTCTAGTAAAAGATAGCAACATGGTTTACAATGCAAAGTAATCTACTGTTTGTTACGACCTTGACAGACAACGAGTACCTGAATGAAAATAGCTGCTCCGGTGAATTTTTGGTGGAGTTTTAGGTAAGACACGGGCGGATGGTGCGAAATGCAAGTTGCTCGTAAAAATACGTCGGGGAACCAAAATGGAAAATGTAAACATTACATTTCAAAAGTTGTGTGTTTATTAGTAAGATGTAGACTGCTGCTGTAGTATGTATTTTTTAAGCTTTTAAAACCTTGAATGCTATTATTATCCTTAGTTTGTAAATTATATGAGTACGCGTACAAAATTAATTGCCGGCAACAAACATAAGTAATAATCTGTAGTATAAGTCTGGGCGTGATATAGTATAGCTGCCCTCCGAAATGCTCCACCAGAGCGGACATCCGTACTTTATACTTACTTGGTCACACAGTAAATTCAATCCTATTCCTTGTATATTAAGCATGCGTCTGTAGTTACTCGGGGTCGTTTTTTTTTTTATACTTCGACGGGGAAGCGTTTGGCCTTCATCTCATCTGTATAGTTACCTACCCATCCTCAAACATTCGGGAAACCTTATCCGATAGAAAAACTTCCATGGAGATACAGGAAACGCTGTACTCTCCGAAAAAAAAAACATTAGGGTTCGAGACTTTCAGAGAAATATTTCATAATGCTTTAAGAATGGCGTTGTAATCTATCGGCTTCGTTATGTTGCCGTTCCGGAAACATTCTAGAATCGCTGCGATATGTTAATAATGGCCGATGGAGCTCAGTCTACGTAAAGTACTCACCAGTAATTCGTTTGATTTTTAGATCCGAAAACATTCCCGCGTATCCCATTACTTGAGCGCCCAAACTGTGACCTATCAAATGTACGTTATCCCCACATATTTTATATGTGTTGGTCATCGAAGACAATAGTTTGGCTATCCGTTTGCCGACGTATCGTGTGCTGAAGGCAGACCACGGATATATTGGGTTGTCCGCTAACTCGCTCCAGTCTACCAGTATGACGTTGTAGTCGTCTCTCTTTAAGAAAGAGCTCTTCATTTTTTGAAGCCACTCTGTTGTTTCACCAGAGAGCCAGCCGTGAGTTACAATTTTCACGGCGTTGGTCGCTTTGAAGAATTGGCTTTTGAGTGATGTACCATTCTCGGGCACTATAAGCTCTTCAGCTTGATAATTTCGTCTGAAAATGTTTGGTGAGAATAGTAGATAAATAACTTGTAGTTAACTGCAGAAATCAAATTAACAAACAACTGAACTTAACCAATTCGATGAACCTATAGCGCCATATTAGGCTTACCTACAAGAACGTAGAAAATGAGAAACGTTTAAACCAAGAGGCAATAAAAAGAAAGGGTTTTCCTCTGATTCAGGTAGTAGTAGTAGGGTCTATAACGCAATATGGTTTCAAAACATCGTGAATTCACAAATGAGCCACTATTTACTCAGTATAGCCTGTACCTACCTTATGGCAGGCATTTGTTACCAGAGTACTTATGCGACATGGTGTATAAGTATTATTTTTCATACAAATCGTGGTAAACGCAAATGCGTTCGAATAGGTATGGTTGGTGGTAGGACTTTGTTGAAGTCAGCTTGGCTAGCTACCACCATCTTACCCAATACAGAAATACAGATTTATTTATAGCACCATTGTTACAAGTCAGAAAAATAGTAATAATAATTATAATATTAGGTCCTTACATATGAAATTGGCGTTTTGTCGTACTGGCCACTTTGATCTTAAATATCTCCTCTTTGGTTAGGAATTCCAAATTCAAATTTAAACAGCTATTTACTCATGCATTTGTGTTTCGAAAACCGTAATTCATTTGTTTTTTTCTCTTTTGCTTTTTTTTTCTGCGTCACTCATTTCACAAAATGGAAAACTTAAAATATCGCATTATTTACGAGTACGAGTTCCACCGTGGCACCAGTGCTGCAGAAACGGCTCGAAGGATTAATGATGTGTATGGTGGTGGTGTCGCAAAAGAAAACACGGTGCGTTTTTGGTTTCAACGCTTTCGTTCTGGAAATTTCGACCTGCAGAACAAGCCCCGTGGACGGCCGGAGACCAAGGTCGATAATGATGAATTGAAGGCTATTGTGGAAGCAGATCCATCGCAAACCACATCACAGTTAGATGCAGGCTGCGGTGTTAGTGACAAAACCGTTTTAATCCACTTGAAGCAAATTGGGAAGGTGAAAAAGCTTGAAAGGTGGGTACCTCATGAATTGAGTGAAGCAAACCGACAAACGCGCGTCGACTGCTGCGTTACATTACTCAACCGGCACAATAATGAAGGAATTTTAAATCGGATCATTACATGTGATGAAAAGTGGATCCTGTACGATAATCGTAAACGCTCATCGCAATGGCTGAACCCTGGTGAACCAGCAAAATCTTGCCCCAAGCGAAAATTGACTCAAAAAAAGTTACTTGTAAGCGTTTGGTGGAATAGTGCCGGTGTCGTACACTATAGCTTTCTTAAATCTGGTCAGACGATTACGGCTGATGTCTATTGTCAGCAACTGCAAACCATGATGGAAAAGCTCGCTGTTAAACAACCGAGACTTTTCAATCGCTCTACGCCACTGCTGCTTCAAGACAACGCTAGACCACACACGGCCCAACAGACGACTACCAAATTAGAGGAGCTTCAATTGGAATGTCTAAGACATCCACCGTACTCTCCGGACCTTGCTCCAACAGATTACCATTTTTTTCGAAATTTGGATAACTTCTTGCAAGGAAAAAAAATTCAATTCCGATGAGGCAGTCCAAACCGCTTTCAAGATTTCATTGATTCCCGTCCGAATGGTTTTTTTAGTAAAGGGATCAATTTACTACCTATAAGATGGCAAAAGTGTATAGATAGCAATGGTACATACTTTGATTAATAAAATATATTTTAATATGAAAAAATTGCTTTTATGTTCCTCCCATACAAAACGCCAATTTCATATGTAAGGACCTAATATATCGTATAGAAGTAAGTAGGTACATAGTGTCATTATGTAAGCGGTAGTAAATAAAATTCATTAGTATTATAAAAAACTTGATCAGTAATCAATTTTTTAAGCCTACTCTTAAATATAGGTATGGAAGCTGCATCCCGAGTTTTTTTTTTTATTGTACGACGGGGAAGCGCTTGGCCTTCATCTCATCTGGTAACAAGTTGAGATAAGGCCGAAGGTGGAGGCGCACTTCAGCTGGAATCCTCAACAAACTGAGGAACTGATGACTAATTATAAATAATATTACAAAGAGTTTTCTGGAGGTACCAATTCATGTATGGTATTATGTGTGCGTTCTCTATATACCTATGTAAGAAACCGGCGGCGGTCTGCCATCTTGACGGTGTAGTTATCTGGCGGGACCACCTACAACGCTTGATAATATCCACGTTCTTTAAAGCATCAATTATTTCTCTTATCTAAAGGTATCAAATACTGCCCATTGGATGGTGAATCTACACAGCGAAGGGATTCGAGAGGAACGCTTTCTTGAAGACCTACCTTGTGTAAAGATAAAAATATGCATCGCCGAATATCATCGCGCGATTGTCCGACGGTATAGACGAGAAGTTCATAGTGTGGGTAGTGCCGTTATCGTCCACGTAGTATATCCACTCGGTCCCATAGTCTGGTCCGTACTCATTCTCGTAATCGAGACCGCTTACCCATGGAAAACCTAGAAAGTCTGTTCAAATTAATGATTTAATTGATTCAATTGTACACTATAATTATGTAATACACGAATATGACTAAATAACCCAGGTGCAGAAACCAAGGGTCCGATCCACATTGCAAGGCAAAAAATACATTTCTAAAATACGGCTCTTTACCCACATTCAAAAAAAGGAGGAGGTTCGTTGGTATTTTTTCTATGTTTTCACCGATCACCGATCACAAGACGCCTAGACTAGACCGATTTGGAAAATGCTTTTTTTTTTCTGTTTTCCCTTTTTTGTTTGTTTGTCTTACCAGATGTTCCCATCGTCATCAGGTCACGATCTGATGATGGATGTAACACACTCTAAAAATACCTAAATCGCTTCAAGTGTGCTTATATTATTTTAAGAGTTCCCTCGATTTCTCCAGGATCCCATCATCAGATCCTGACCTGATGTCAATGAGACCATCAGTGCAGTATAGACCCTTTCAAACAAGAAAGTTTAAAATCACAATGGGCGGTCTCACACTGAAAATTTCAACCTACCTCCGGGTAGGCACTTATTACGTTTCACGAGACCGCTGACAGACTGACGCACGGACTGCGGTGGCTTAGATACGTTAGCACTTAGCACTTTTTAGGTACGGAAGCCTAAAACGATAGGCGGTCTTTTTTATTATACGACTGGGGGGCGCTTGGCCTTCGTCTCACCTGATTTTTAAGATAAGGTCAAAGGTGTAACTGCGCAAGGATCGGAATTCTCAATCTCACCTCGGAACACAACAATTTAAGAATTGTTGTTATAGCGACAGAATCAGGTAAGATGGTGGTAGCTAGCTAGGATGACCACCAACCAAACCAAGCACAATATAGTACTTCCCTTGGGGATCGAACCCGGGGCCTGTGGATTTGACACTGGTGGGCGAACCACTAGACCAGAGCGATTCAAGATACTAAATGTCTCTGTTGATTTTCGCCATTATTCGCTATGAAGATGCGCTAGACTATACCACTTACCATACGAATACAAAATGCAGTAAAGTGCTAAAATTGCAGTATTCCACAAATGAGACATGTTGTTTTAGTAAACTATCGTGGAAAAGTATCAGCAGGTTGTCTAACAAGCCTGTGTAGCTGTTATCGGAACTAGTTTTTGTCGTATTTTTTTGAGTAATATTTCCTTGTCAACGCAACATTATTTTTTATAGTCCAAGGCTCACAAGTTCTTTTTATCCGACTGCCTAAGGAGGGTTATGTTTTTCGAGACTAGGTACCTATGTTTGCTATTTCATTGGTACCTACGCTTTACAGCCTAAATGTGTCGTTTGATGGGAGCCTATCGCTTATGGGGAAATGCGAATTAAAAACAAACCTCACAGATCTGTTGGTAGTAGCTCTGCCTTCTGTGCTGTAGGTTGTGGGCTCGATTCCCACCCATGGCAAACATTTGTGTGATGAATATTGATGTTTGTTCTGTGTTTGGGTATTGTATTGTATAATAAGTACCTAGAATTTACAGAAAAAAGTATCGAAGTACAATTATATCCGTAATCTAGTTCCCATTTATAGCTTTGCTAAGTTTGGGACTAGATGGTGCTGTGTAAAATTAATGTCCTGTATTTATTTTTTATTGTTGTTAAATATATTTTTTAATCTACCCCGTTGCAATAACTACTATCGGATTATATATAATGTCGGATTGACTTGGAAGTACTGAGTACAAAGTAAGTAAATTGTTCATGATAATTATCGATTTAAAGGCTTTCAGAGAATGTGGAAAAGAAACCAATCTTGTATGCGGTCTCTGAAGGTACAAGAGTTTACTACGCGCTAGGAATCTTAAAGCTTAGCTGAACGTTGAAATTTTCTGTAGATTAATTCCAATTCTATCATAAAGTACTTCTTCTTCTTCGCATCGATGGTGCGGGTTAGATGGAGCCACACCAGAGCTTAGCTGCGTCAATGGCTACTAAGTTGGGCTTGCACAGGACTTCCATTGTACAGGAACTGTTACTCAAAGAGCAGGACAGCAGGCGGAGCATGGTCTGCAGGTTGGCTCCACAAGAGCAATTCATGTGGTCGGAGCTACCCCACTATCCTAGGTTGTAACCACAGCTGTCTACTTGCCTTCGGAAGTTCGGGTCTTCCAGATATCTCATGGTTGGTCTGAGCCTGCAGGTAACTCTGCAACGTTCACGTAGGTAGCCGGATGGTGGGCTCGTGACCATAGGTTTATTCGGGCCTCGGAAGCACTACTGTCCGCGATTGGGACAGTCCAGATAGGACAGAAAGGTTCCTCTGCCGATAACCTAGCCCAATAAGTACCTACCTAGGTACCTACTTAAAGGATTGAGTTGAAATAGGATAACATGAATAAGGGAAAATCTCCAGTTGTATCTTCAAACTACCTATTCGGTATCTATTCTGTGGCCTGACTACGAAAATCGAAAGTTGTCGGAACCGAAACGATTTCTGTCACATTTGTATTGCAAACGCGCCATAAACGGATGCGTCATGTTTCGTTTCTCGCAGTAGGTTTCCATCCCTGTAAAATAAGTTCTCTTTGTGTGACAAAAAGTGGTGGGGAACTGAGTCGGTTAGAGTGAGAGGTAATTAAAATGTTTCCTTGTAGTACAAAAGTTTCAGGATGGGTATTCAGATGGGTAGCAGGATGGGTTAGAGTGAGAGGTAATTAAAATGTTTCCCTGTAGTACAAAAGTTTCAGGATGGGTATTCAGATGGGTAGCAGGATGGGTTAGAGTGAGAGGTAATTAAAATGTTTCCCTGTAGTACAAAAGTTTCAGGATGGGTATTCGGATGGGTAGCAGGATGAGTTAGAGTGAGAGGTAATTAAAATGTTTCCCTGTAGTACAAAAGTTTCAGGATGGGTATTCAGCTGAGTAGCAGGATGCGTCTTAGAGACACTCTACGACGTATCCTGTTTTTTTTAACTTTTATTCTAATAGCTAGGGGAAGCGATTGACCTTCATCTAACCTGTTTTCAAATTATGATCAGGCCGAAGGTGGAACGCACTTCACTCGGAATCCTCAACAGTCTGAGGAACTGTCTATACGAGTGTTACCTCATAATTTATATAAATATCTACTTAAATTGTCGTACATATAGAACTCAATAAATTAGATGCTATGGCGACCGATTTAGGAGGTAGTTGCCAAGCACCAATATTGTACTGTACGTACCTACTGTTATCGTTTTATAGAGCGATCTAGAATATATTAACATACCTAGTGGGATTGATCGTGTTGGTAAATGATACAACAGCAGTAATCATAGCAACGTTATTGTATTTCCTGAATTGAATCCTCCCTGTGCTTACACAGTAAACACTTTATCTCAACACTTACAACTAAAAATATTCTAAACAAAGGAAATGTGTTTGTTCACCTATGTCGGTTAAATGTATCCGTGCATTTCACAATCCGGTGGCGGCCTGCGAACATGGGATCCATGGAGTAAGTTTAAGTGCTCAGTACGATTGTTTGATAAAGATTACTTTCATTAATTGTGCTGAGATATTGTGCAATTACCTTAATGTTTACGTTGGGTGCCCTGTTTCACCGCATTTCTCCGCCAATGTGCTAATTACTTCATTTATTACTCAAACTTACCATCTTTTATACAAACTGATATACGATTTAATTACTTTATTCTAAAATATTGCTATCTTTTCCATATTCTACAGTAATGCTGGGCGATGGGATTACTAATCGGGCCTTGTAGCCATTTCCGGATTTCGATGAAATGAATATAATTAGGGTACCTACGTAGTGTATTTAATCCTTTGACATATTACTACCTATAAGGACTACGCTAGCGCCAGTGCCTTCATAGGTGTCTGGTAATTATTGTAAGGCCCCATCCATTTTTAATCAGTCTGGGTTGCTCCTGATCCAGGTTAGTACAAATAGAGAGTGGCTTTTCAGTGGAGCAATGGTCAGTTTCTGAACGTTTCATGACACCCCGCTAGACAACGTGTTCTATTTTAAGCGAATGTTACATTATACTTATTTTGAAACGATGTACTTCTTATATTATGACCAAAATTAACTTTTAATTCATGTTCTCTTATATTTCAACTTGTAAAAGAAGGATATTCATGGAAAAGACTAGATATCACATGGTTTGAGCTATACATTATTACTTTTGATCATTCTTGTCACGACATTCTTATTTTTTAACCACTATTAGTAAACCATGACGTGAATAACATGTTCTATAACCGAGTTGTTCCATGCCTTAATGATGATACAATAGATTTCCGTAAAGTGAAGTTCTATGTTAACAGAAGCTAACCTACGAAGTAAGGTTGTGTGCTATTAGATAAAGTGCGGGATAAGGCTTATTACACACGAGCCTTACTAATGCATCATTTACTAGCACTGAACTGCTATCGCTCTTATTCAATCAAATAAAATCTAAGCTGGCAAGTATTATTTCCCTTAAAATAATTAGCTGAATTCAGCGACTAGTGTGGCTCATGTATAATAATGGGTTCAGTAGTCCATTGTCTGTCGGCCATCATAACGATGGGTTCAGTAGTCGTGTGCCTGTCGGCCATCATTACAATGGGTCCAGTAGTCGTGTGCCTGTCGGCCATCATTACAATGGGTCCAGTAGTCGTGTGCCTGTCGGCCATCATAACGATGGGTTCAGTAGTCGTGTGCCTGTCGGCCATCATTACAATGGGTCCAGTAGTCGTGTGCCTGTCGGCCATCATTACAATGGGTTCAGTAGTCCAGTGTCTGTCGGCCATCATAACGATGGGTTCAGTAGTCGTGTGTCTGTCGGCCATCATTACAATGGGTTCAGTAGTTGTGTGCCTGTCGGCCATCATTACAATGGGTTCAGTAGTCGTGTGTCTGTCGGCCATCATTAAAATGGGTTCAGTAGTCGTGTGCCTGTCGGCCATCATTACAATGGGTTCAGTAGTCGTGTGTCTGTCGGCCATCATTACAATGGGTTCAGTAGTCGTGTGCCTGTCGGCCATCATTACAATGGGTTCAGTAGTCGTGTGCCTGTCGGCCATCATTACAATGGGTTCAGTAGTCGTGTGCCTGTCGGCCATCATTACAATGGGTTCAGTAGTCGTGTGCCTGTCGGCCATCATTACAATGGGTTCAGTAGTCGTGTGCCTGTCGGCCATCATTACAATGGGTTCAGTAGTCGTGTGCCTGTCGGCCATCATTACAATGGGTTCAGTAGTCGTGTGCCTGTCGGCCATCATTACAATGGGTTCAGTAGTCGTGTGCCTGTCGGCCATCATTACAAATACAAATACAAAAAAGCCCTCTGATTCATAATTTGATTTTAACGTCTTATATATATCTATAGCTTATGAAACCAAATCAGACTTGTGATATGCCAGTTTTCGTGTCAGTTTATGGTTGAGGAAATATGTTTATACTATACCTGCTCGGAAAGTGCCGTAATCTTTTTAAAAAAATGAGGCAGAATATAAGTATTAGGGCGGGAAAAAGTCTACGAAAATTCGTTGATAACGTTGTGCATTTTTATTTGTTTTTGGGTCATGTCAGTATGAAACCTTTTGCAATACAAAAAACAAAAAGTTTTTATCACCAAGTCGGCAAAATGTTACTGGCCACTTGTTTTTCATGAGCATCAATTTAAAAAAAGAATAACGAGTAAAAAGTTTTAATAAGTGTAAAAAAAATTAATTTCAATTATAGAATTTGTATTTTATTTTCCTGGTAGGTATAGTATAAAGCAGTATGTATCCCTCGGAAGAAAGTGCTATTCTCAAACTACAACCTCGTTTGTAATCGGTCACTTTCTCCCTCGGTGAACAAAGTGCTAAAGTTGGGATACAAATTTAAATTACATTCCATAATAACTAAGAAACAACGAACAATAACAAAATTGTATAATTTTATCAACACATTATAACATGTGAGTTTGATCAGATTGACTGATGCCTGAGTAAGTTTTATCTACCTCCCATTATGATTCGAAATTACCAATAAATGTTTATAGTTGGTCAGTCGAAAATATTGAGCATACACAATTTATTTTGTAACATACTTGTATAATAATAATTTAATGTTATTATGAACGGAGGACAATATATTGCACTAATAGATATACTAATTAGATAAACGTTATATTAATCTATGGCGGAAGTTGCTTACAACGAATTAAGTCAATAAATAAATAAAAACATGTTAATTTATGTAGGCACATTGTACAAGTTGTACCTACACGATACTTACTCGTGTATCTATATTGCTTCGGCCAGCGGTCAAATAATCCGCGTTTTTGTGTCTGCTTGAAATGTATGCATCCCTTTATTTTGTGGAGCATTTCAGTATCTGACTCTCGCATCATCACTACATACTCCACCAAAATGGTGTCAAGCTAAATGCTCCCACTTTCAAATGAAACGCTTGATTAACGCCACAGGCGCATACCCATGCACGCTCGAAGTTAACTACACCTTACCATACCTACCTACTTGTTATCAATAATTTATTTAATTTTTCTTTAAAGCGTACATTTTTTATACTTATTTCGTAGTAGTCCTTAACGATATTTTTACTCGAATAAAACAAACTGTAGTAATCAATAGGTACAAAACGGTGTAAATGTGCCAGCTAGGTATATCTAAAGAGCACATTTGGACACGCAAACATAACAACAAACGTAACTCTAGGCAGTCTTCGCTCTGACTGGTCAACTATTAGGTGGGAATACTCAGAGACGTAAAATAAACATGATGCACGTACGTTCTGTGCAAGGAGACAAACATCTTATACTTGAGTGAAACGAAGCGTAGCTACATACATTCAGGCGTCTCTTCGGAGATCCATTTCAATTTGAAAACAGAAACATAATTAGTAACAGACCTGCTAGGTAAACAACTTTTTCCCCTTCGAGGATTCACCTCTGCCCCTCAGCACGGGGAGGGAATAAAATTTTTGTCTTCTGTTTTTATCCACCTCTGAGAGCATTTTGTCTCCCGATGGTGGATAAAAACAGAGGACAAAATTTTTATCCCCACCCCGGGCTGAGGGGGCTGATCAATACTTAGAGCTGGATAGAAGATAGAATTATGAAGATCACCTACTAATGGGAAGTCAGATGCACATGCTCACATTTTGCAAGTAGCTGGCATGCAATACGAGACAGGAGAATACTAGCCAGTGACACGTCATTTGGATTGTTTGTCCGAGGGACATGCAGGTTTCATCACGATGATGATGTGACCTTTACAACAGAGCATCTGCATGAGTCAAAAGCGCAGTTCTGCTAGGGTCCTTTGAAAACAATTAATCGACACGGTTTGCGTGTACACGAGGCTTCCTCGGGAACACGTAGTTTAGCTTAGTAGTTTTGCTGCTAAGTTGACGTTTTGTCGCTTCGAACTGACTCGCAGCGCTTCGCAGCGACAACATGTCGGCCGCGGGGAAACCTAGCGGATTGGTTACAATTCGTTTTTCTCTTCACAAAAAAACATAAATAGGTACTTAAAGTAGAGAGTAAAGTACAAAAGAATTGACTGGACCTTTCATATACCTCAGGCCAATACCAATAAATAAGCACAAAGATAAGATAGCCGAGTGTTGACGAAGGAAAGGAAAGTGTTAACTGAGAGAAAAAACGACTGTCTGGTGCCTCGAGAACTGGCAAAAAGTTTTCAAAACCACAATCATACCATTCCGTATCTAAATAAATTAGTGTATAAGATAATATCTAGTGTGTTTTTACATATGTACAGTTTCATTAAAAATATTGTACCTAATAAATAATAAAAACAATGAATTTGTACTCTTAAAATAAACGTGAAATCAAAACGAGTTTACATCACTTTATTCGTCTACATTATTTCTAAACTACTTAATGATTATTTTTGTATATTATATCAGAAAGCACGAGATTGGCGCTCCGCCACGTGTACGTACGACCCGGCGTCGCGCACCTTCGCTAGGTGCAACACGTAACACGTCACGTGTCACGTGGTCGTCAACAACAGTCGGAGAAATGTTTACAGTAATGTAGTGTGTTATGTAAATTACCATTCTTTCAAGTAAGTTGAGTAATATGCAATTGTAATTTATATTTATAATTAAAATGTATATTATTTAATATAGAATACCCGTGCTACTGACGATTGTATTCTAGGTACTAGTCTAGGGGTGCTAATTAATGGAAATAGTTGAAGTCACAGTGTAGAGAAGAGTAATTTAGACGAGGTTTGGTACTGAGGGCGTTTGGGAAGCCTTGATTTAGTTATCATAGGAAATATGTATGTACGAGCGCCAATCACGTGATGCGTCAGTAAATCGTTATTCGTAATTACAATATGACCTACAATATAATTGGTATGAGCGGTGTCGTGGATGCTTCCCCGCTCATACCTAAAGCGTTCAGGTGGTCGAGGCTCGCACCGCCTGCTTGCCTGCACCATGCTTTGTTACCATAACTGTTACACGGTTAGGAGGGACCTGGGCCCCAACCGATCTCTTCACTATGGCAATGGTCCTGTCGCAGTGGTTTCATCACAGGATTGCCACTATTGCCTTTTGGTATTCTATTGGCCATTCTGCGATACCATTGTCATTGTGAAGCGATTTGTTTGGTAGAATCGTGCCATGGTTCTATCGTTGTTCTCGTTACAAATAAAATAATACAACTTTTTAACCTATGAAATGTATTGTACAGCTACTCGATTCTTTATAAATCATTAGTTGTAATTCTCGTTCGGATATTCTGTATAACTTCAATTATTAATAATTGACATATTTATTTAGTATATCGGACGGGAACGCAGGCAGTGCGATCGAAACGCCACGGCATCCACTTTACACGTTTGTATAATTTCATTTAAGTGTAAGCGACTCGAATCATCGTTTTCTAATCTCCCTAAATTAAATGGTCGCCGACAGTCCGCGGCGACCGAGGTGGGACCGTTAGCACTACTAGAACGGTGAACGTATAAAACATAACTACTTTGAATGTGATCGCTCCATGCGTCGATCGGTTCAATAATCAGGAGGCCTACTACGGAAGCCGAGCGTCGTTGGATTCGCAACTATTTCTGTAATTTTTGTATGGAAACACGTGCAATCCGTCATCGATGTCACGTTCCGTAGTAAGCCTCCCGAACCCGCCGCTAAGGAAGACCAGAGTAATCCTAATAGAACGCTAAACGGATAAGGATAAATCGGTGGGAAGGAAGGATGGGTGCGGCGGAGCTCGGCGCGGTCAGCAGACGGTCTCGACGCGCGGCGCGGGCAACAGGTCGCGCGGGTCGGGCGAGCCGCGTCGCAGCGCCTGGCGCTTGCGGAACTCGAGGAACTCCTCCTTCATCGCTCGAACGCGCGCCTCCACGTCCGCACGCGGCGGCCGCGGGGTGCACGGGGTGCCGGAGGGGGTGGGGGTGGGGGCGCGGTCCCACTCGTAGTGCACGTCCACGGAGCCGGAGCCGGGGCGCGGCGGCGGCGGCGGCGGCGCGCGGTACGGCGGCGGCCGCCACTCCGCCAGGCTGCCGGTGCGGCTGCTGCGGTTGTGAGCGGACGAGGACGCGTTCTTACTGCCGAACCCGCTGGAGGAGGAGCGGCTCTCGGGGGACGCCTCGTGCGGCACCGCGGCCCGCGCGCGCCCCCGCCCCGGGCCCGCCCCCGCGCGCAGCGACCGCAGCCGCGACGGGGACGGCGGCGTCGGGAACGACCCGTCCGCGGAGCTCGGGAACGGCACTGAGCTGAGGTCGGACACGTGCAGCGGGGACCACGGACTCCACGCGGAGGCCCACGGGGGCCACGGAGGCCACGGGGGCCAGGCGAGCGCCAGCGCGGGGGAGGACGCGCGGAACAGCGGCGGCGCGGCGGCCGGCTGCAGCGGCGCGCGCTGCCGGGGCTGGAACCCGCCATCGTCGGAGGAGGAGGGCGCCAGCGAGGGCGCGGGCGAGGGCGACGGCGAGGGGGTGGGCGCCGCCCACGCGCGCACCGACCCCCCGCCGCACCGCGACGCCGGCCACACCCAGTTGACAGTGAACCGCAAACATTGCACTATACTCGATATTCCGCGTTCACTAAATCTGAAACATTAATTCGTTCATTCATTCACATCCTCGCACAGACAACGCGAAAGTAAAGCACTACCGATATGAGGTTGGCAACCCTTGCGAATCTCCTTTGAGGCGAGATCTAACACGCCATTTTTTTTAACACATCTGCATAGATAAGTCAAATGACAGCGGATAACTTTATGAACAAAAGAAAGAAAAAAAAACAAGAAAAAAGATTGCAATCTCTTGAACTGACCTGACTTCCTACGATTCGGCAGCATGAAAAAGTGTTAGTAGACAATTTATTAGAGTATCCATAATTTAAATACAGATAAGACTTGAACGTGAAAAGAGAAGAGACTTACTTATGAAAAGGCACTTGAGTGCTGTCCGCGGCGCGCAGGTCGGTGAGTCGCGCGGCTACCATGTTGTATGCTGCAAGCGGATAATTTCTGTCGATTAACGCAGTGCAGCGCGCCGTCCGCCCGCAGTCAACGCGGCCACTGCCCGCTCCACCACCTCACCACAACCCCGCCCTCACCATATTGTCAACTAAAAGCGATCCCACCAAAAAGGACTCCGTTAATATCATCCAAAACGTTCTACGATTCCGAATAGCGCTAAGCTTGATGTATTTTTAATGACTCTCTAAATTTGTTACATAATGTCCTTTTTAGTGAAATCGGTTGATGGAAATGCAACGCTGATACAAAATATTGATGCAGAGGTTATATTATGCAATGATTGAAAGCGCGTTAAATCTGCGATTAAATATTTCAATTGGACTAAGAAATTTTAAAATATATAAAATGTTTTTTTATCATATTTTAAAGAGAACATCGCACACTTATTTTCAATCGATGAACACAGAGGGATAATGTCACAATTATGACACAAAACACATGCAACTATATCTAAGTAATCCCATTCGTCTACTCACCATTCGTTCCCTAATCAGTATGCCCAAGCACAACTTATGAACACAAGAACTAAGATTAACGGGATATTTACCAATTGTTGGCGAATGAGTTATCCGTTGTTGCGAACAAGTCCGCATGCGCCATCATCACGGTAACCAGATGGACACCAGAGCCTTGGTATTCTATAGGCTATTCTGCGATGCATTGTCATAGTGAAGCGATTAGTTTAGTAGAATTGGGGCCCAGTGGTGTTAGCCGCAGTAAAAGACAGAGAAAGAGGGTAGATCGCTCAGGCGACCGATAACTATCTTCATTCCTACTCGCAAAGACAGTGTAGTATCCGTGATGGCGCATGCAACTGCAAATATCGATTATCTCATTCACCAACAGATCCCGTTAATATTAGCTACAGAGTTCATAAGCATGATAGTTTCAAAAGTAACACCACTTATGCAGGAAAATTAAATATTAAAGCTTTACAACTAAATACAACAACGAAAAAAACAAGCAATGATTCATGTCAGTATGCTTTGTCACCGACAATATGGAGAGAACACCACGACACGGATTTAGCGTCATAAACATGAATTGCTGAGAAGTCGACACGAGCCCAAGGGAGACGAATAACACTTTGCTAGATTCTTATCTTGAGTATTTTAGGTACCATTTTAATAGACGAGTTTCCCTAAATCCGAAGACAAAGTCAAATATTTTTATTTATTAAGATAATCATTTTTTTTCTTATATTAGTTATTGTTTTTTTTTATTATTATTTTACATGTAACCTACCTTATTATTTACATGTCTGTATTGTGATTGAACCTTTTCAAATGTAACTCAGTGGATGTTTATTCTATAACTTTATATTTAAAATTTTTGGGAAATAAATATTTATAATAGTCTTTTGCATTATAAACCATATGTAACATGCTAGTATTATTCGATATTTTTTTTTGTACAATAAAGTGTTAATTCAAATCGTTTCAATTCAATTGTGTTTGTGTTAAATCATAGTATTTATAAAAAAAAAGGATTTTAGTATTCTAACCCGTAATCTAGTCCCATATTACAAGCTGACGCTGTGTGAAATAAATGTCCTGTAATATTTAGTTATTATTCAAAAAAAAAACAATTAAAGTGTTGAGCCGTATACCGCCGTATTCTAGCAATTGACGTTTTGTGATCGAGGGGGAGGGGGAGCGGGGGAAGCGGGCAAGCGACCGCCGCTCGCAGAAAGCCTCACCTTTCTCCTGCTTGCGCCGTTTCCTCTTGTTGCAGATCTTGACAGCGCACACGGAGAGTATGATGGCCACGATGAAGAAGAGGATCCCGCCGACCACCCCGGCCGTGATGGCTTTGTGCTTCACGCGGGCCGGCACCGGGAACTTCACTTCGTCGGAGCTTTCGTAGCTGGTGGCGGAGTTGGCGAGCACGCGGAAGTAGTACGTGCGCCCGCCGACTAGGTTCTTCACTGAAATGTATATTTTACGTATTTACACTTTACGACTAGGTTCTTCATTGAAATGTATATTGTAGGTATTTACACTTTACGACTAGGTTCTTTACTGAAATGTATATTGTACGTATTTACACTTTACGACTAGGTTCTTCACTGAAATGTATATTGTACGTATTTACACTTTACGACTAGGTTCTTCACTGAAATTTATATTGTATTTATACTTTATTGCACGCGTAAGATAGTACAAGATAGCTTAACATGAAACGTAAGGCAAAGGCGAGCTTGACAATTATTATTTTATTTATTTTAGGAAAACTCACAGCTAAACATACATAGTAGGAAATTAAATATTGTATGTAGCCATAAATGCTACAAGCTGGAAGGTCAATTAATTAGCAACTAATAAAAGTTTTCTGACAGCAAACCTTGGTAGAGAGTGAAACAATATTTTAACTGTACTTTTATGTGCACAATTTTGTATGTTAAAAAGTAACGCACCACAGACACAGATATTCCCTATCCGATATATCTGCAAAAAATATTTTGCGGATATTCGGATAGACAGGCATATTATTATATGCCAGTCTATCCGAATCCGAATATAAGGCATGTATTTTAATGATCGTTTTAATCTTGCAAAAACAGCAAGCAAACAATTCTGAACGGTCATCTTCTATAATGATTGACCCTCTTTTATAATGATTGATCCTCTTTCTTTTAGACTTAAAACAAATAAAATCAATCGTTTTTTTATCTGTTAAAGAGCTACGGAAATACATAAGTCGTTGTTTCTGGGTCAAAATGATGTGGTTACACTACTATCAACTGTGTCGACCCAGCGGCCGGGCTTCGGCGGCCTCGCTTTCCGTGTAGTGTCGAGTTTGACAGTGTCGGTTTAGTGCAAAAAAAAAAACTTTACCTCCTACTGACTTACTCCGCCATAAGATCCCATCATCAGGCCGTGCGTAATTTAAAATACCAATATTTAAAAAGAAGACCAACGATTAAAAAAGGGTAGTTTATATAAAAAAGTGCACATTTACATACTTTTTATAATATTCACATACCTACACAGATATATATTTAAACATTATTACATTATCTTTTTATTATTCTACGGGGACGGGGAAACAAAGCGTCGTTTAGTAAGTAACTAACCCAAGTAGCTGGTCTCCTCGGGGCGTATCTGTCCCCGGTTGAGCGTCTTCCATTGCGCGTCGGTGCGGTACTTGATGGTGTAGTACTGCACCAGCGAGGCGCGCTCCAGCGGGGACTGCCACGTGATCAGGAACCCGTTGTGGACCTCCGTCACCGTCAGGTTGCGAGGGGGACCCGACTTTGGTCCTGTGGTACGAAAAACCGAACAAACTTAATTAAATTTCATCATGGTACGCCAAAATATTATAGGACATTTATGACCAAAAGGTAAATTCCTAAAATGTTGACTTTGCAAATAGTTGAATTTCTAAAATGTTTCGAGTTATGATTCACAATTCACAATCGATTAAAAATAATATGTACATTTAAACTATCTGTAGGTACATATTATTTGGAACTCTGTTTTCACTAATTCCGAGGAGGGGCGTTGTCAGCTGCGACACAGGTTTATACTTCTGCATCTGGCATCGTTTCTTTCATTTTGAAATGTACTTTTGTTTTTGTTTCTAATCAATAAAATAATTATTATTATTACAACTACAAGAGAAGCAGTCTGGTTACTAAGGACCGTTACAAACAGTCTGTAGGTAACTTAACTGTTCCAGACCAGTACCAGACGGATGCGTGCACAAGATATTGGCTGACTTGCCACGCAATAGCTATGCTATTACGTGGAAATTATATATCGCAACTTGCCTAAACAAGAGCCCTTGGGTAACTGGCGCCATTTGACTATTAAAAAACTAAAGATTGCATAACAATATTTACAATAGACGGTCTCTTAAAAATATTTGTTTTTAAAACCTTAGGATAGAGTGGAAAGTTTGGTTGTTGGTACGATGTTTTATAATCAGAATATAGCTTCGCTTGCTTGCCGTTTCATCTCGTGGATGGTGTTAAAATCCTTCAGCGTATTATTTGACACCATTACTTCACTCACCAGGCGCCTGCCAAGCTTGGTGAATACGGCAAAACCCTTTCATTTTGGGCTGTAATAAAGTGTTTGTCGGAATATTGTGTAAGGACAGCTGTAGCTGAGAAGTGTTTGTGTAATGTGCATGCAGGAATTGGGAGTATTTAATTTGGACAGTTGCACCTGAGAAGTGTTTGTGTAATGTGCGTGCAGGAATTGGGAATATTGAATTTGGACAGATGCACCTGAGAAGTGTTTGTGTAATGTGCGTGCAGGAATTGGGAATATTGAATTTGGACAGCTGCAGCTGAGAAGTGTTTGTGTAATATGTGTGCAGGAATTGGGAGTATTGAATTTGGACAGATGCACCTGAGAAGTGTTTGTGTAATGTACATGCACGAATTGGGAATATTGTATTTGGACAGCTGCAGCTGAGAAGTGTTTGTGTAATGTGCGTGCAGGAATTGGGAATATTGAATTTGGACAGCTGCAGCTGAGAAGTGTTTGTGTAATGTGTGTGCAGGAATTGGGAATATTGTATTTGGACAGCTGCAGCTGAGAAGTGTTTGAGTAATGTGCGTGCAGGAATTGGGAGTATTGAATTTGGACAGCTGCACCTGAGAAGTGTTTGTGTAATGTGTATGCAGGAATTGGGAATATTGTATTTGGACAGCTGCAGCTGAGAAGTGTTTGTGTAATGTGCGTGCAGGAATTGGGAATATTGAATTTGGACAGATGCACCTGAGAAGTGTTTGTGTAATGTGTGTGCAGGAATTGGGAATATTGTATTTGGACAGCTGCAGCTGAGAAGTGTTTGTGTAATGTGTGTGCAGGAATTGGGAATATTGTATTTGGACAGCTGCAGCTGAGAAGTGTTTGAGTAATGTGCGTGCAGGAATTGGGAGTATTGAATTTGGACAGATGCAGCTGAGAAGTGCTTGTGCAATGTGTATGCAAGTATTGTCATTATTCTCCTATCCTTCGCTAATTTTATCATATGTTTTAAGAATGAATGGTCTTTGAGGACTCTTTGAGGTCTTTGACTGCAGATAAAGCCGGGCGGCACAGCATGTTTTCTTCTTTCACTTAAATATGATTAAGTAACAAATCCACATAGTTTCTATGTAAAATCAAATCGACACGTGTTTCTCCTTTACACGAGGCATCCTCAGAAAATGTGCTCTTTGCTGCTTAGTTGACGTCTTGCAGCGCGACACAATTCTTTTTTTGTATTACGGGAAAGCTTTTGGTCTTCCTTTAAATGCCGGAACACAACAATTTAGAATTGTATGGCGACACACTTAGGTAAGATGTTGGCAGCCAGGCGGACTTAAACAAAGTCCTACCACCAACCGAACCAAGTACCATAATGTACTCCCCTGGGATCGAACCTGGGACAGCCGTCACCTCTCGTATTCGGTATCCACTCCTTCCTTACCCAATCCACATTTTGTAAACACGTGTTATTTAACCAATCCATAAATTTCTTGTTGCTAGCGCACGCGATGCAAATGTGATCAGATACATATGGAAACGTGCTGTAGCGTTCGTCGATGACGATTCATAAAGAAAACAATTCAATTCAAAGTGTGAGTCATGCAAACTTTACAAATGTACCACCACCCCTGTGTACTGAAAAGCTCAAGGCGCCGCCGCCGCGAGCCTATCGTACGTAGGAGACGGCGCGATGCTATAGTCCGCGCGTGAGCAAGTGAGATGGATTTCCTCAAATTCTCGCGAAAAGCATCTGTTTGTAATTTCTCGAAAACTAGACGAAGTATAGAAAAATTATGTGTACAGATTTGAGGTCTAGTCATTCTTATTAGTTTTATTTCAGATTCAAGACAATAAACGTCAAAGCTAGTTAATTACGGGATTTTTTATCCACCTACTAAATAAACGCGTTGGTATATTTTTCTTTAGACATGTTACTAGGTAAAACGTCAACAAACTCAGTTAATACATTTTTGTAGGCCCTTCTGACTCCCATATAAGGCCACTTTAATTTATCGTCGAAACCCTAGATCTCTATACTTTTGAGAAGAAGAAAGGGATTATAAGATTTTAACGATCATTTTTTCTAGGCATTCCTAGGCCATTGCCCTAGAGGCAATCTTCAAAATAGAAAGACCACGATCCCCAGTGTCATGACAATCTAAAACTACGAAGATGGTGAGTGTCGATGATAGATGTTTATTGTAAGTAATAGTAAGTACCAGTGCTTTCAGGAGGTTCGGGAAAGTCCTTATCGTTTGGAGGCCCGGTGGGCGTGGGAGCCGGCTTCGGCTTGGCGCCTACTTCTACAAAAAGCGATCAAGTTAGCACCAACCCACACCAACAAACCTGTGCTTCTGTAAATAAAACCTTGTAAGTTCAAACACACCATTCTACATACATTTCTACTCTACGGTGCAACCGCGAGATATCTCTATCGTCTTCGTCTACTTTAACTTCAACTTCTTTGTTTTGATGTGCAACCGTTTTATCGATTCTGTCAGTGTCGAGTATTGAAAGTGTCTAATCTGCAAGACTGACAGGAATAACAGAACTCAGAAAAAAACAAATTGATTGAACACCCAAACAATTAGTTTGGGAATTCGAATACTTTGACAAATCTCATTCTCGGTCGGCGGAATATTGAATGCTTCACATTGTTGCTTATCGCGATTTCATTTCACCATAAAGTGAAAAGCAATTACGAATACGCTCGCCACATAATGAGGTGGATATAAGAATTTTAATTATACTTAGGTACAATAATAAATCACCAAGCAAAGAAAATGTAAATCTTCGCAATATTATTTTTACACATAATATTGAAAATTAACATTATATGATATTTAAAGGAATAAAACAACCCGTCTGCAAGTCAACAATACTAAGATAGTAGCGAAACCGCCATGAAGTGAATTCTTTATTCACTGATGTACATGTACATGTACGAGGTATTGGTAATGCTAGAAGGAAAATGCGTTTACAACATACCTACTTTTTGTCATTAGTTTTGGTTTATTTATCTTATGTTCGAATTTCGAATTAAATTGTATAAGTAATAACATGCTCGCAATGAGACCACTCCCCAAAAAGATCCCCAATTTCAGTTTCACAGTAAATTACGGTGCATTTGTAAATTTCCTCCCAAATTCCATCACAAGTATCTAATACCCGAATAGGTCCCATAACCTTTTATCTAGCTACGTAAGTGCGCAGAATTACTTACCCAGCGTTCTAATAGTTATTGCTTTGCTCATCATTCCTTCGCCGATCGTGTTCTTGCTGTTTACTTGAAATTCGTACGTGGTTCCTGGTTGAAGGCGATTTATAGTTACCTGGATAAAAGAAAATCAACATTAGGTGTACTTTCTACCTATATATTGTACGACGGGGAGATTGTCGGTCTTCATCTCGCCTGATTTTTCAAGTTATGATAAGCGCTTCCCCTTCGCAGCACTCTACCCGACACAGTGCCTATACCACTTTTCGTCACACAAAAAAAAAATGGATCATAATTTCAAAACTTCACATAAAGAGTTTAACTTCAAAAAGCACTTGGAGCGCCGCGCTCGGATCGGCAACACGTCGGCAGAGGGCTCGTCAAATTATCAGCAACACTATATAATAAATAAATAGATAAATTATACGACATTAATTTTACACAGCGCCATCTAGCCCCAAACTAAGCATAGCTTGTAATATTACCTGAAGATACCTCGTGTAGAGGCGCAACACGTGTCGATTTTTGAATTTTTACTAACGAATTTAGCGGATTTGTCACTAAATATCTTTCTGTTTTCAGATTATTTATTTTGAACAATGGATTTCCGCAAAATAACGCCTCAATCAATTAGCTTTAAAAAATCGTGTGACTTACTGAGGTAGCTCCAGAAGGCGTGACAGGAACCTTGGTCCACTCTGAGAATCCCGCTTCCCTGTACCAGATGGTGTAGTCCTGCTTGTAGTCGGGCCCGCCTGCGTACCCCGGCTGCCAGCGGAGCGCCACCTGGAACTCGGTGGCGGCGCCGGACACGTTGTACGGCGCGTGCGGCTGCGTGCCTTCGATCACTAGCTGCGTGTCAGCTACTATCGTTGCCACCTTTTAAAAACAAATGGTTCCATTTTCAAACGTACGTCGAATAAAAGAACTTTTGTTGTGTAAAAGTGATGGTAACTACAACAGAGTTGTAAGCTTGTTAGATGTGTAAAAGTGATGGTAGCTACCAACTGAGCTGTAAGGCTTGTTAATGTGTAAGTGATGGTAACTACCAACTGAGCTGTAAGGCTTGTTAAATGTGTAAAAGTGGAAGTAATGGGATATAAATGCGCTTGATTTGTCATTCTCTCCATTTCCTCCTGTGGATGTCGCAAGACGACTGAGGGAATAAAATACAGGGGATGGTCAGCAGTCTGAGTACGATCACCAATCCGCTTGCCAAGCGTGGTGATGTCAAAATCCTCCAGTGTTGGAGTAGGCTCATGTCCAACAGTGGACTGTTACGGGGTGCTGTGCGGGTACCTCGTTGGAGGCGACGCACTGGTAGATGCCGAAGTCCTGCCGCCGCAGCGTGTCGATGGTGATGTTCCCCCCCAGGGCTCGCACGCGGGTCTTCTGCAGCGGAAGTCCGTCGCGCCGCCGCCACACCACGCTGGGCCGCTGGGTGCCTTCCGCCTCCAGGGCCTCGCAGTGCATCTCCACAGACTCCCCCACCTACAGATGTATGTACTCATTGTATTTTGGAACTGTGTGAAATCTAGGCCCCTATACAGCACGTTAAGGTTGCCTGGAAGACGCTTTTAGCGATAAGGCCGCCCATTGTGCCTAGTCGAAGTGTTTTTCTTGCTTATTTGTTTATTTTTGTTTTTTTGGTATACAATAAAGAGTTTATCTATCTGTCTTATGTAAAAAAAATGGCATACGAAGATTGTTCCACGTACGCCAGTTAACGTGCATAATTATGCAAATCAATGCTTTATCTTTATCTTTATCTTTACAGACACTTCATCTTATACCACACATTCTTATGAATTTTTGTCCTCTGTTTTTATCCACCATCGGGAGACAAAATGCTCTCAGAGGTGGATAAAAACAGAGGACAACAATTTTATCCCCGCCCCGGGCTGAGGGGGCTGTACTATGTTTTTTTGAACCCACAACCGCACAGCGCAGAATGCAGAGATACTATCAACTAAACTGTGAGGCTTGTTAATAAGGTTTAAAACACAGATAATTCTCAGTGTTTGTGATAGCTACAGATCGAATAATTTGGGGTACATGGAGCTTTGGTGATGCTTTCAATTCAGAAACACATTAGGAGAAAAAATAAAAATAAACAGAAAAATGCTGCGTTTAGCCCGAAACAAAACAAATTTACCCCTAAAATGTCGCGTTTTTTTAGAGTAGACTTTTAGTTAAATAATTGCCCTAATTGTATCCCTAATTGAGCGAACTTCCCTTGTAAAGATTCAGTTATTCACAAATACGTGCTGAATAAAACTAAGATCATGTTTAATTAATTCAATTATGAATTTGCATATTTATGATAAAACTGCCGGGGTGGTCGCGGCTGGAGAATCGACCCCTCCAATTCAGCCCATGAGTGTCGTAAAAGGCGACTAAGTGATCTCACCAGAAGGACAGCAGCTTCCCTCTTTGTATTATCTTCACCTTTACTGCAACAATCCTCCTGCATATGGTGATTATGGCAAAACGCTCCAGCTTTAGAGGCTCTGTCCAGCAGTACACTAACAGGGTGTTGATGTGATAAACAGAGGTTTACCTTTCTCTGGTACAAAGGCTCCGGTTCGACGGTAAACACCGGTGGTTTTCTAACTAGGACTTCCATTGGACCTGCGCAACAGAACACGGAATTTAATACATCATAATTGTAATTTATTCCTCTTGATAACTAAATAGAAGATCGAAGCGTCAAGAGAGCGTAGAGGAGGCCAGTCGGCTGTCGACCGGTTGGTCGTTCCAACTAGTATGTATACTGTATGTATGTATGTATGAATTTATTTATTTAAAAAGTTTACAAACAATAATAATATGTAGACACTAAAAAAACAATATTGGTTTGTGCTATCGTCAGTCGCCACTGTGACACTCTTCCTCACATATTTAGGTACTTATACTAATAATACTACTTACTTACCTACTAGCAAAAGAACACATTATAACAAAAAACATAGCTTAACAAATACATGTTGCTATTATATACTATATTATTTCCATAAAAACGCAACTCATAAAACAAAGACGAAAATTGCACATACAGGGTGTTCACTTTATACCTAACTGATTGACCTAATTGATTACTTATAAGGAGTCTAAGAAATATTTTTTATATTTATATTTACAGTTTTTATAGTTTATATCATCTAAAGTTTTACGGGGCATCTCATTGATCATATTAGGTATAATATATTCAATTGTACGTCTACCGTAATAATTGCTGGCTTTAGGAATATCATATTTCCGTTGAGTTATTTTTCTAGTGATAATTTTATGTGTCTAATATTTCATTGTTATTAAATTGTTCAGTCAATAAATGTACTTTGAAATTATCTTGAACCGGCAAAATGTGACAGAATTGAAAAATACCTAATGGGCTATCTTCATATTGAATTTTAATAAAACGGGGGGTTATGGTTTTTAAGATCCTATATTGTATATGATATATTTTATGTAGATATGTTTTGAATGTGCGGGCGTAAGAAGTAATATCGTATGATATTATTGATTCTCCCAGTGACATAGATTCAGTAGTACATTAGTTGGCATTTTATATTTAATTATCATTATTTTGGCCAGTACCGCCCTTAACTTGTCGCAAACATTTTCAACGTGATGACGCCAGTTGAATCTATTGTCGATTATAAGTCCTAAATAACGAAAGTGCGGTACTACTTCTATACCATCACTTGAACATTTAGAACCACCTGCTGCGGGATTGTGTAGACAGTCGTGATTGTGTGGAACTACATCAAACGTATCATTCATTGTTTTATTACTAGAATGTACGTGAATGATTTTGGTTTTACTTGCATTTAAAACGATACCTACATCATGTACCCAATTACAAACTTCTGTGAAGTCATTTTGCAGATATTGACCTGCTTTTTTAATATCTTTGTCGGCGGCCATTAAACATGTATCATCTGCGTACTGGTATACGGAACACTTTTTTGGTACGTTGTCCATATCATTAACATACGCTAAGTAATGAAGAGGTCCTAACATAGATCCTTGGGCTGTTCCCGTAGATACATCCACCGCGTCACTCATTTCACTACCAACCTTTACATAATACTTTCTATTTTTTAAGTAATCTTCACACCACGTTTTGATTGGACCTTAAATTTCCGTATTGTCCAACTTATTTATTAATGTGTCAAACCTGTCACTATCAGTCCAGTGTAAAAATAACGAGTCAAAAAAAGAAAAAAAGCTTAAAGGTTGTGATAAGTCCCCTTATCAAAGATTCCTAGACGGGAACAATCAAAAACTCAATCTAATCCAAAAATGAACTAGCCTGAGTTTTTTGCCTTCTTTCTTGTATGCTACAAGAGTAGTAGAGCCCCTTGTGAAAGGGCTCGTCTGGGGAAGTACTACCACCACACCTATTTCAGCCGCCATGCAGCATTGCTGTGTTACGGTTTGAGGGTATGGTTGCCGGTGAAATTACGGGCACGCGAGGCTTAAAGCTTTAAGCCTCAACTTAACTGGCGTAATGCAGTGCCGTGTAGGCTATGTTCTTTGTGGATGTGACCTACACATCACGGCATTGTTATAGGCAAGAGTGCATTTAACATCAGGTGGGCTACTTGGTTGTTCCGTCTTCTAGTTGTATAAAAATATATATATAATGCTGGTCGCGATTTACAGGTGGCAGATACGACGTTTAAAATGTTTCTAAAATGTAATGACATACCTGAAGACCCCTGAGTCCCCTGAGCATTGTAAGGCGTGCAGGTGTACCGTCCTTGGTGGTTTTGGTTCACGCGGGTGAACAGCAGCGAGCCATTGTTCATAATCACGATGTCCTTGGTCTGATAAGGCTCCAGCAGCCGCTTGTCCTTCGTCCAGGTCACGTACTGGAGGGGGGGGTTCGCTTTTATGTAGCACTGCACCACGCCGGCCAGGCGGAACGGGAGGTATTGCACTGTGGGGGTGAACGTCACCTTTGCTGGATCTGGAGAACGTACACGATTATTAATAAAAGCCAAGAAAATTAAAATGATAGCAAACATTATTTTTTATCTATACTGGCTATCTACCACCATCTTACCTAATTTTGTCGCCATAATAACAATTCGTAAAAAAAATTGAGTTCCGGCATTTAGAGATAAGATAGCCAGTTCCTCGGTTAGCTGAGAATTTCGGGTGAAGTGCGCCTCCACCTTCGGCCTTATCTCAACTTGTTGCCAGTCGAGATGAAGGCCAAGACCGCTTCCCCATCGTACAATAAAGAATAAAATAAAAAAGTTCAAAAGCTGAAGCTAACAGTACAATGGGTGGTCTTATCGCTTGGGTGGAGAGGATGGTTAATCTTTTCGTCAAGGTTTACACTGTATTTTCGGAATCGCAATGAAAAGGATCTTCCGCAAAGCATGGTAATTACGTTAAGGCTACATTTTACGGAGCGGCCATAAACGTCTGAACTGGCCACTAGCCACTGAAGCTCAAGGCAACACGCCTACCGATACAAATACACGAAAAGACTCAAGTTTGCGTCTAATTTACAAGCCCGGCGTAGCAGACGTAGACACTGCTACGCGGTGCTACGGCGTGCTACGACGTGAGACGTGCGCTACGAGTCCGATACACAAGACATCAACGCGCTGGTACCGTAGTTTCAAAAGTGTGAAGTGAACACATCGATTTGCCTCTACCTGTATCATTAATACTGGGAAGGAATGGAACTCGTCGCCCTCGTCTGTTGTACCACACCGATACGATCTTGGAGTCTTCATTTCCAGAGTGATCAGGTTCCTTTTAGACAAGTCACTTGTCTAAAATTAACCTGTTGTTGAGTTACTCCTTACTCAACTTTTGCTCGGTTATCATCAACTTGTACAGTTTAATTATACATGTGCCGGTTTATTGTTAGCCGACCAAGGACCTATAAATTGCCTAATACTAGTAATAGAATTGCATGGATTTAATACTTTTAAAACGATATTATCCTAAGCTCTTCTTAAATATTGTACGATCCCAGTGTAGTAGGTAAACGTACAGTAGTTAGTTGCCTAACTGTAGGTTTTGGAGTGCATTAAAGCAAGTTGAAGTTTGAGGATAATAACGTTTATTAAGTATCACACGCGAAATGCCGGCGCCAGGCTATGCACTCGTTGATTTATATGCATCTAATTGTGCCAATCTAAGGTATTTGTAACTCTAGTACTTTGTACGTACCAGTACAAATATTGTCTCAGTGTCGGATACCATGTGCAGTGTCTAGAGTAAAAAATAATTCTTTTATTGTACGTCGGGTAAGCGTAACCTGAAGTTATGATAAGTCCGAAGGTGGAAGCACACTTCAACCGGAATCCTCAAATCTGAGAAACTAGCTATCTTTCCACTAAATGCCCGAACACAAAAAAAAAATTGTTGTTATGGTGACATAATTATGTAAGATGGTGGTAGCTAGCCAGGCGGACTTAAACAAAGTCCTACCACCAACCAAACCAAGCACAATATTGTACTCCCCATGGGGATCGCACGTGGTACCTGGTGGTAGCGATAGTACCAAATAGTGGTTAGAACAGCCTTTTCGGATACCACGCGATGTGTCGGATCCAGAGCAAAAAATATTTCCTATCTTATATTGTAAGGCTTTATCATAGTCCTACCACCAACCAAATTAAGCACAATATCTAACTCCCCCTGAACATCGAACCCGGGACCTCTGGATCTGACAACGATGGGCGAACCACTAAACCACAGACACGGTAGTTGTGTAGTCGGTGGTAGGATTTCATTTAAATCCGCCTGGCTAGCTACCACCATCTTACCTAATTCTGTCGCCATAGTAACAATTCTTAAAAAATGTTGTGTTCCGGCATTTAGAGGCACTGGCTATCTGCCAGTGCCTCAGTTGAGGATTCCGGGTGAAGTGCGCCTCCACCTTCCACCTTATCTCAACTTGTAACCAGTGTAACCTGGTGAGATGAAGGCCAAGCGCTTCCGTATAGTATACTAAACTCACATTCAACATTCAAATAGGCGGACGCGCTCTGCGGGTCCCCGATCCCGTTGGAGACCTCGCACAGATACTGTCCCGAGTCGTCCGCCGCCACCGGGTTGATGAGCAGCGCCCCGTCCCTCCGGATGGTGACCCGGGTCTCCAGCGCCGCCACCTCGGCCACCGGGGCTCCTTCCCGGAACCACTTCACCGTCACGTTCCCGGGCAGGGCTTTCGCTTCACACGTGAACTGTACTTTCTCGCCTTCTAGCTTCGTCTGATTCGTTGGTGGCATCTGGGGAGGTGGTTCAAATTATATGTATGTTTTATATATTGTTATATATGTCACCGTGAGATTGTAAACACCGTCCGTTTGTAATATGCCTCGGCATATTGTACACGTGTCAGCATAAGATCATAAGCAGCGTCCGTTTTTAATATGCCTCGGCATATTGTAAACATGTCGGCAAAAATGGTGATCGAGGATGAACCCGTCGGGACATGACCTCCATGATAGCTTCCGAACAGGCGGTATATTAGACGTTTCAATAATTTTGAACAATAATTTTTGAACGTTTTACTAAAAAATCTTAATGAGTGAAACTTTTGACTTTGATTTTGTGTAACTAGAAAACGCCAGGATGTTCCCGATATCCCGAGAGAATTTCCTAAAATCATTTCTTAGTGCACCCTTACACTGCATAAAGGAGCTCTGGTAGTTTCCAGCTTTGTTTTTTGGTACGTCAGGGAAGCGCTTGGCTTTCATGTCACCTGTTTTCAAGTTATTAGAAACATGTAAAATAAAGTTCAGGCTTCTGTTTACAAATTGCAGGACAGGACATTAATTTCCAGCGCCATCTAGCCCCAAACTAAGCCATGGGACCAAACTAATTATGGCAACGAAATTAGGGATAGAATATATAAATACTTTTTTTTGATGATACATAGGTACGTATCATATAGTACAACACGCAAACACAGAACAAACATCTATATTCATCACACAAATGTTTGTCCTGGGTGGGAATCGAACCCACAACCTACAGCGCAGAAGGCAGAGTTACTACCAACTAGACGTGGGCGCCGCGCCGGCGTGACGCCGCCACGACTCGCGGCGCGCCGCCGCCGCCGCCGGTCATTTGTGCTTCGCGGGGTATTTTTTTTTTTCCATTTAAGATCACGCTAACGCGCGTGGGATCGGTCAGCAGGCGAAAGAGCGAAATCACCCGCTAGAATGTAGCTTGCGCTTGTTATGTAAACACGTTTGCCTGAGTTTAGTGCGTGGAAGTTTTTTGTGAAATGGTTTTTTTGTTGTGGCACAAATGTGCGCGGCGTAAAATTTTTGCCATTTATGGTCTAACGCGCGTAGTCAGTGGGCGGGTAGACTCCATTTAGTGATAGTCAGTACGGCTTTCGCCGGAAACGATCTTCTAGCGTATATGCCACTCACATCTGGAGTGAAGCAATCGAAAGACACGGAGAGGCTATCGCAGTTTCCCTTGACATTTCGAAGGCTTTTGATAGGGTGTGGCAAAAGGGTCTCATTAGCTAGCTTTCATCCTAAGGGTTACCGTCCAACCTTTCGGAACGCTTGATTCGAGTAGTCTTTAGTGGCTGTTTGTCAATTTATTGGCTTAAGATGCTGGGGTACAAGGATCTGTTCTATCAGCAAGTCTATTCCTGCTTCATATTAAAGATCTGTTAATACCCAGGTATCTATGGGTATGGGAAGAAATGTGCAGGCTCCGTAAGGAGATAGTGGAGTGATTGAACCTCAAGCTTGACCGGGTCAACGCTTCCAAAACTCAGGCTTGTGTGTTATCTGCAAAAAAGAGCCAATTCCACCCTGCACCTTTTTTAAGCAGCACTTCGCTTCAATTTAATAATAGGTTGAGCCTTTTAGGTGTTGAACTTTCATCCAATCTGAACTTTGGCTCAAATTTGCTGCTATGAAACTGGGTATCCTGGCAAAGGTTTGGCAGTACTTCACACTGGGACAGCTTTTAAGCTTGTACAAAGCTCAGGTTCGATCTTGTATGGAGTACTGCTGCCATCTCAGGGATGGCCTAGACAAGTACCAGCTCGAAGCCCTGAGCGTCGTGCTGCTAGACTTATAAGTGGTGATTATTCGCTCGTTGAGGCCAATTTGCAGAGCCGAGAACACATACGTCGGGTTGCCAGGTTGTCTGTGTTCTATAAATACCACTTTGGCGAGTGTGCGCTCGATATTTTCAACCTAGTCCCCAAATCCAAGGAGTTCCGCCCTCGTCTGTTTTTCCGTACCAATACAATTCTGGAGTCTTCAAGTCCAAAGTGAACAGGTTCTTTGTAGCCAAGCGTGCTCCATCTTCACTTGTTTTTCAAGTGTGTTGGTGGTCAAACGCTTGGCTATCTACAATAAAAAATAATAAAAAAAGAGCGAAATCACCCGCCAGAATGCAGCTTGCGTTTGTTATGTAAACACGTTTGCCTGAGCTTAGTGCGTGGAAGTTTTTTGTAAAAGTCCTGCCTTGTGTGTAATGCGTATTTATTAAAAATGGAACGAGCAAAAACAAGCGTTACAAAACTTTCGGTGAATGTGCTTTTTACAAAAAGTTTATGATTATGATCCTATATTGGTTAGAGTCTAGTCTAGACAGCAGGTATATAACCCAAAGATAGCGAATAGCAAGGAGTAATTTGCGCTGTAGTTGAACATTTTGGGCTAGTTTCAATAAGTACCAATAAAAAAAATCTAATATTGCCACGCCGCCGCCGACTAAATATGACCGGCGCGCCGCCGCTGACTTTTAGGACGCGGCGCCCAACTCTACTACCTACTACTATGAAGCTTTACTTTTTTTTTATGAATTTGTTTACATAGTTTTAACTTGTTCAGTTTTATTAGAAAATGCTTTATGTAATCATTTTGTTAAATGATAAGCCTTACGGTGATGACAGCGCCTCCCGCGATGATGACCCTGGCGGTGTGGGACACCTGGCCCTCGCCGTTGCGTGCGATGCACGTGTAGTCCCCGATGTCCTCGTGTCGGATGTTGCTGATCCGGAGCTCGGTGCCGTCGTTGAAGATCCCCACGGTGCCGGACGGCTCCACCGGGTTCGCGTCCTTGTACCACAGGATCTCGGGGGTGGGCGTGCCCTCCGCCTGGCAGTTGAGTATGATGGCATCGCCTGGAACCACCACCATTATTATACCAGCTTTTTTATTGGCGGGGAAGCGCTTGGCCTTTATCTCATCTGCATAGCTATATTCAAACATTCGGAAAGCCATATCGGATCGGATTCGAAAGTTTCCGATGAAACTCCGAAATCTAAATATGTTGAGATCAGTATTCGAAACTTCCCTCAGTAGATTTGCAAAAATGGTATTTATTTTATTTATTCGGAAAACAAACAGTACAAAGTTTCTTATAAAATTACAATATATAAGACTATTGACCAATAACATGTTTTCACATATAAAAAACTAGAAATAGCTTGCTAATTATTCAAATACTTATTATGTAAGTAAAGACAATGTTAAACAATTTAGAAAATTTGAAAAAACAAAAAAAAACAACATAGTTAGTGAACCATATGAAACCAATGGTTGCTGAGAACGCGTTTGAAAGCAGAGGGCTTTAAAGTGAAGAGATCCAGCTCGGGAAAGTCAACCAGTTTATTATAAAACTTCGCTGATCTTATAAAGAATGAATTTTGCCTATAATTTGTAGCACAGTGCGGTACGTAGAGAGAAAGAAAGGGCACTCTGGGAGCTCTGATTGGTACGCGAATTTGCATTGTGGAGAGTAGTTGCGGTGAATCTATTAGTGATTGTAATATCTTAACGACGAATGAGATGTCAGCAATGTTCCTCCTTTCTGAAAGTGGCAGTATATGGTGCCTTCTGCACCTTGCTTCATAACTGGGGTCAGAATTATTGCACTTGAATTGCAGGAATCTCATAAATCTATGCTGTACAGATTCAAGTCTATTCATATAAATATTATATTGGGGGTTCCATACTTGCGAACAGTATTCTAAGATGCTACGGACATAGGAGCAGTAAAGTATTTTAACAAATTTAATTTTAGAGAATTGAGAACATGATCTTATGATGAACCCCATGGCTTTGATAGCTTTTTTGGTAATATAATCTACATGTTTTGACATGTATGAGAATAGCGTTGAGATCTATCGGATTCTAAAAAGTGGTCTTTCTGATCTGAAAACTTTTCCCGTTTTGAGAATCGCTACACTGGTGTCAAGTTATGATAAGGTTGTGGAAGTGAACTTCACCCAGAATCCTCAGCAGACTGACGGAGTAGGTCCCATTTGTTCTATGGAACATGACGTCATAAACAAAATGAGATATTTTCTTCCCAATTTTTTCCATAGAGACTGACGAACTGGCTGTTCGTCAGTCGACCTCTGAATGCCGGAACATATAACAATTTAGGATTGTTATTATGGCGGCAGATTTGGGTAGGATGCTGCTTTAACTCCCGCTAATTACGCCGCTGATTTACTGGGATGGAACATGGAACATGAATTTACTTAAATAAGTACGACAGGAACAGGGTGCCTCGGGACGAGAGGGAAGCCTCCCGTATTGAGGTAAAGCTGGTGGGTCCTGATTTGAGGTTGGATTCTTGGTTACAGGGGCGGGAGCAGACACGAGCGCATCTGGCTTATGTATTTCCAGGTCTAAGGCGAAGGCTACTTAGCTGTAAGGCGCAAGGCAGGTGAGCTTCATGCACCGAGAAGTAAGCGTGATACAGTTCTGGTACCGTTCAGAGATATATGGTGTTAGCCTTTAACGTCCCTAGCTGGGATAGAATCTAGCAGCCTTTTATGTTGCAGGTGGTGAGAGACAACGATGGCTCCGGTAGCATTCTGGATAGGTAGTGTGCTGTTTGGTTCACAAGCTACTCACTGGAGTACCGAGCTGCAGGTATACTTGCTGATTAACGGCAAGACCAATTGGTCTGTCTTTGGTCAGATGTAGTGTGCCTTCGGCATAACCTAAGGAGGGATAAGTAAACAATTGTTTGCTACGAGCAACATAGGGATTGTTACCTAAATTAACGTAGATAATGTCTTCCGGTGTGATGGAGAAGCGCGGTGGCGCGTGCACGTCCAGATGGAACCATGTCCCGTTCTTGTTCTGGTTCGGAGAGCGGTTGAGAAACACCACCTTACATTCGTACCAGCCCTGCGACAGACACCAATCATTAAAATATTCAGATTCGCTAGTCTAATTTGAAGTAATTTTAAACATCTTGGTATTGGCTTCACCTGGTCAGTTTCGCGGATATTGGTGAGGTTGAGACTAGCAGCGCCATAGGGAGAGTCGGGCGCGACGCGTGACACCCTGCCTTCGTAGCCCTCGCCGCTGTGAGTGGGGTAGCTTTCGTACCAAATGTAGATTGGGATGTCCTGTCCCTAAACATGAAAGGATGGTTAAAATCCGCGTGTGGACCGGCGCTCTCTCTAATGGTAGCTGGATGCGCGAACTGCATGACGAATATCAGCACTACACGAACAATACCAATACCAACCCTGTCTACGACACGCGAGACAGTCACGCACAGACAGATCATACAACATTGAGACGATCGGATGCAGAACAATCTTGTAACAGTAACATTTACCGACTAGATACCAGTGCGATACAGCAGGAAACGTGGCACTTACTGTTACAGGATACATACGGCGACATCAACTAAGATAATGAAACATGCAATGACGTAATCTCGAGAAAAGCGGCGTATCGTCTGAACGCTCTACGGTCGTTCCTTATGTGAGAGCTTGTACGCTATTATAAGTCTAGCACTTATCAGACGATCCATTCGTCGTTTCCACCTAGATACCGGAATTATAGCATTACGCTAAGTACCTACTCTATATATTATATGGTTATATGTACAATAGCAAATCAAATGCTAAACAACACGTGTGCAAACATGGCATGCAGTGGCGATTATGTGGAAAATAAGCTTCTTCTAAATCGTGCATTAGGGTACAAGTTGATACTGTGCAGTCACGTAAGTAGGGTATAGGTAATATGAAACGATCGAATAGGTTATGATTCTAATTGGACGTGAGTGCGCGGGGTAAGCCCACAGCCACAGGAAGAGAGAAACAGACAGAACCGCCGCCAGTGCGCGAGGGAGTGCGGTGCCCCGTGTCAGCCATGTAAGCATCAGTGCTCCCGAGGTGCACCCAATAAATTAAATTATAAGTAAAAATCTTATCGTATCATGTAAAGTGACAGTGTATGTGTACGAATGTTCGACTCTAACGGGGGTCTGCTGCTCTCTCGGACTCGTTATGCAGGCCTTTCTCTGTGGTGTATGTGGAACCGGCCGCGAGCAATACAAGGCAATAGGAACGTAGAGGCAGAGATACACAGAAGGCGTGGTGGGCGCGCGCGGGACGGGGGCCGAGCAGGGGGGCGCAGCCCGCGGCCCACGGCGCCCCGACACCACCCGGGAGTATACCGGGAGTCGCGACAAGGCACGAGTTATACTTTACAGTCGGCAGGGCGCGTCTCGGGGACGAGCCGTCCTCTACTGAACAGAAACACACGGTAGATGAGCAGCGTTGTATTGTAAGAGTGGAGTGTGGACCGTCGTACCGTTTCGCCTACCTTCTTCTCCCACTGCAAGACGTACGGGACGGGGATGTCTTCGGGGAAGTCCACCTGGCAGTTGAACACGACGCTCTCGCCGAGGATCGCCGTGATGTGCACGGCATCTTGGTGGTCTTGGTGGCAGGTCACTGCACCAACCGAAACCACATCGTCAATCATGGAAACTTTTTTTTTATTCTATGACAGTGAAGCACTTGGCCTTTGTCTCAACTGTGGAGCGCACTTCACCCAGAATCCTCAACAGATTGAGGAACTGGCTCTTACCTCTAAATGCCGGAACACAACAATTACATATAGGTATGTTGGCTACATATTTAGGTGTGGTGGAACATCTAGTGGCTACATATATAGGTCAACATCATCAGCAGCCTATCCATCCACTATCCATTGTTGGACAAAATCTAACTAAAGTACTAAAGTCAAGACGAGTTGTTGTTCGGAAAGGAATCAGATATTGATCTGGAGGCTGCTGTAGAGGCTGTCTATCCCTCGGTTGCTAAAAACTCAACGACATCCATCGACCACCACGTTTGGCTTGTTAGCCAAGTTAATAATCCATAGTGGTGTTCCACTACGGATTATTAAACTTGGTGTAACCACCTTACCGTGGTAGTTCCTCTGGGTTGTGTTCGCACGAAATGGATTTAAGAAAACATTCATTCAATGTTAGATCACATCACTCGTCAACAGCCCATTAGTGTCCACTGCTGGACAGAGCCTTGTCCAAAGCTGGACAGAACCTCGAAAGTCCATAGTTTGAGGGTCAACAATGCCATAAACACCACACTTGTCAATTGTTGTATCTAACAATTGACATGTGTGGTGATGATGGCCAATCACATAAAATATGGTAGGAACCTATCAACAACTTTAAGGTAGTTATGATTGACGGTGGTACCACTCAGGATACCACACAGACGATGCTGGAATGCCGCTGGGTCGTTAAGTGGGTATGCCGGGCTACCGGTAAGTCGCATATTGAGGGTATGCGTAAAGCATTTTTCCCAGCGAGAAAAAAAAAACCACTCTGGATGATTAGTTTGAGGAAGGAAGGAGGTGATGTTCAACCGGACGGGAAGAGGGTGCCAGCGGTGGCCATGGCTGGCACTTATTGCTACGGGCTTGCACGGACAACATGATCCAATTTAAGAATACTTTGCAGTACTTGAGGATATGTAACAAACAAGTAAATCTTTTTTTATACAACAAAGGCGCCAAACAGTGTACTCGGCACACCTGATGGAAAGCGGTAACCGTCTTCTAAAGACGCTCGCAACCCCATCAGAAGCATCACTCGCGCGTTGCCGATCCTTTAAAAACTTCAAAACGCTGGTAGGGGAAACCTGGGCAAGGTGACCATTCTTTAATTTTCTGGTT
The DNA here is from genome assembly GCA_951394065.1 of Venusia cambrica. Lineage (NCBI taxonomy): Eukaryota > Metazoa > Arthropoda > Insecta > Lepidoptera > Geometridae > Venusia > Venusia cambrica. Next base: position 2,002,207 of record OX596044.1, on the reverse strand, counting down.
CGCGGGGGAAGTTTTTTTTTTTGACAAAGTTTTTGATTTGTAAAATTAGTGAACAAACCTGGTAGATTGACTAGCAGCAGTAAGAGCAAGCCGGCGGCGATGTGCGGCGGATGCACGGCGCGCCAGCCCATGCCTGCACTTCCATGTCACGGCCGCGCACGGCGACTCATCGTTGATGCATCACCTGCGACAACATCATCTTATTAGGTTTCTTTTTTATTGTACGAAGGGAGGTGCTTGGCCTTCGTCTCACCAAATTTTCAAGTTATGTTAAAGTCGAAGGAAGCGTTTCATTGGCAAGAAACTCGGGCTGGTTAGTAAACATAGACCAAGATTACCAATAATTGGTAATATATGGTAATTACCAGTCTTCCAAAAAAGTTACAAGTTTTTTAGAAGACTACCCAGTGAACCTAAGTGTTTGGACAAAATGAATTACCTCAGAATTAACTCTGGAAAATTATTTTTTGATCGATGGAGGTAGATCTGAAATTGGTTCCATATTAATTTTGTGAATATCAGATGAAGATTCGAAACTAGGGACCAAAAGTCCTCAACGGACAAAAGCAATTGAATTAGACAACTCCGCCATGAACATTTTTATATTTCATTGTATACCTTCAGATACATGTTGGCTTTACATAAATATGGTTGTCGTGGGCCACGGCTATCTTCTTAACAAAACTATGATATAATATATACATTGAAAATACTACATGTACGTTCTTTATTTAATAGACATCAATAGATATCGAATAGTTTGTATCAAACAATTGCAGATGAGAAATTTTCCTGTTACATACTTTTTAGAGCTTGCTATTTCGGTAGTCGGGTTTTAGTTTTTGAACTAAATTTTTATATCAATTTTATTATTCTGGGATGAAACAGCGGCCTGTTTCTAACTATATACAAGGAAAACATTTGGGTAAGCTAAGGTTGTTATACATGGACTATAGGTATCTCGACTGTTCCAGACCAGTACCAGACGGAAGCGTGCCCAAGACACTGGCTGCATTGCCACGCTGAATAGCTCTGCTAATTCGCTGGCCTCGATTAGAACCAGCGCTTGGGTCAAGTGTCAACTCAATCAAAAACCCCGCAAGATTTTCTTAAACCCGCAGGGCACTGGCTCCCCACAGAACCAAGGTCTCGACCCCTAAAGGCTCAAGTAAGCTCTGTCGAGACCACTTTGTTTGCGCCTTTTGTGATCCTCGGCCGACTCAGCCGCCACCGTACCATTATTTTTAGATAATTATTTTGCAAATTGTATAGGGTGGTAGAAATATCTTTTTGATTCATTGATTTAATTTCATATGTGTTTTATATTGTCAATCTTTGTTTGTTCAATGATAGTGTTTGTTCTGGTGAGGTAATATCATATATCATTTAGATATAAAGTATCATACTAGTTGAATTCTAGATTTATAAGATGACATCGGTCATTCTTGACTTTAGGCATTTTCGCCTAATTACCGTACCTTTTTTTATTTTTGGCTCATTTGTCTTAAACACATTAAACTATGAAGCACATCAAAGATACGAATTCAACAATTAATGAGGCATTTGTCTATTACAAGTGGTTTTCTAGTTAATAAAACTTAAATATTTTAAGAGTACGGTAATTAGATATATCTAATATTTGATGTAACGTTAATTAGGAAATATTAATAAGTCGGTATAAATTACAATTTTACGCATTAATTATTTGTACACAAGTTATAGTACCTTCAAAGCAAACACTAACAATGTCATTAAATAACCCACCCCTGACCATTCCCGGTGGCAAAGTGCCCATAATGCTTGCAGCTTTGCACCAAGAACGACCCAGAGTCCCCTTCACTGTGACTGTCACTGTCACTTTGTTAAGTTTACGTCCCACTAAACACTTCGCATCCACACTCCAACTGCCCAAGGTCTCCACTGCTACAGGTACAAAATGGTAAAGCTGCTCCAAGGAAGCGTCTTCGGCAGCGGCAGATGCAGAGAGCATGGTGCGACTCAGGTGACTGGCGGCGACAGTGCTGACGCTAGTTGCATACCAGGCACTTCTTATTTTTCTACGGCACCAGAGTCAGCCCATCTGGCCTCTTCCCATCAGACCTGCCAAGACCAGCACGGCTCAAGCACGCAGGGGACATTCGCAGATATAAGGGCTCTATGAACTATGTCGTTCAGGGCAAACGTCCTAGTGCACCGCCGACAACTCAGAGCGTGATAGCCATCGGCCTACACCATTGAATTGCAGGCGCATATATGAGGTTCATACACCTTACGACCCAGGCAGAGAGCCACCGCCACACGCAAAGGGTCATCGTCGAGAAGAGTGCCCAGGTGAGGTGAAGGAACCGCTTGTAACCAAACCCCGGACTCTCGTTGCGACACAACACGCAGTCTGGCCTTATCGACTCTCAACGCATCCCTAACAATTGTTCTTGAATCCGCTTTACCCTTACGTCATCCCACGCTTATTGAATTGACGCATGTCAATTCAGGGATTGTTACACCTAAGGTTAAGGGCCGACTAAGCTGACACAGGATCCGACACAAAAGGTATACTTCCCCCGTCACCATTAGAAAGAAGTAAAACAGTGACTAGGTTGGCAGCTCCGTAGGCAGAAGCCAGGAAAGCTGGCAGACGCATTTCCTGAGTGCACCGTATCCCGAGACCACCACACCGGACAGGCAGAGCCGTCTGACTCCACTGGGACACATTAAGAACCGATTCCACCACCGATTTTAAGCTATCATCAAAAGATAAAACTTCCTCAGGACAGAGCCAAGTTGGGATGGTCCGCAATAAATATGTGACCTTAGGAAGAGCGAAGCACATACGCAACAAGATAATCGCTACGTGTGCGGAAAGACCCTTTAGACGATCGTGAGTGGATGGAAGAAGATTATTTCTTGGTTTGATGGCCTCAGGGACTCCAGAAAGAAATATTGGTGAACCTAAAAGGTTTAAGTCATGAGTAGAAATTTCCTTGAGGCCAGGTAGAAGAGAAAGAAAACGAGACAAGTGTGTTCAAGCCTCAGTACCACAGGCAAAGAACTCGCACCTCGAGGGGTTCACCTCTAGACCCAGGTCTTTAAGGCCTCCAGATCCTGAAACACGTCTTCCGGCTTACCCCCGATTGTGCCATCGTCTAAGTTAAGAGCAGTTTTGAGATCACGGATTGCTTTGTAGCCAGGCTAAACACAAGCGGACCGAGGACTGGGCCTCCTTGCTGAGTTCCCACTTTTGAAAGAATTAGATTTTTCTGTAAGAAAAGGTTGGAAGGAAGTCTATAGACTTGATGAAGGAAAATGTAGAGAGACGGGATTTTATTCTTGACCTCACTCAACAGAACGTCTCTTTCCAAAGAGTTTAACAGATTGGGAATATCAAGTTTAAGCAAAATAAAGTCTTCGTTCTCCGGATTCATGAGAAAAGTTCGCGTGGCGTGAATGGCATCGCAACCCAGGTGCGTGCCAAATCCCAGTTGGTGCGGCTGCAAGTAACTGGCCATTTCCTCTTAGACGAAGCGGCAAGCCAGTTTGGCAGTCAAGCGGCGAAAAACGCTGCCCCCGCTATCGGTGGTAAATCACCATCTTTGTTGCTCAGAGCAAAGAGGGAAGCCCCGCACAGATACGGGCAAACAAGAGGGTTCAACTGACCACTGAGCAGAAAGTTTGCTAGCTTGGTTAAGCATATGAGGCCTACGAGGCGCCTCCCGTTCTCTCCCGCTGACATGGAGGTCAACTCTTTAAGATGTGGTGTGAAGGCGGGATTCTGTCCAGGCCCGCCGCTGATCCTATGTATTAAATGAACCATGTACTTACATATAAATCAATTCAGACTTTTTTAGGAAGAAACTTATAAGACCAGTGTTCTAAATCTTCATAAATTATAAAAATAAGTTCAACTTCTCACAACTCTTAAGATCAGCTTAAATAAAAATATTCCAGTAAATCAACTTTAACTTTATTTTGTGGATGCTACTTAATTATTAATATGGACTAGCATGTCTCAAAGTTGAATCATGATTCAATGAAGTAATAAACTCATACAACGGTACTTATAAAAACATGGTAATTAGTATACGGTAATTAGAAAATGATAGATTTTCTTCAAAATTTCGAATACACTACAACGTATAGAGGCCAAAGTACTGGCTCTATTTACATAAGCAACTAGGGTCTATATTAAAATATCGATTATTAAATTAAGATCATGGTAATTAGAAAAGTTTTGAACCAAGGCTTTGGTACACTCTCTGTATAAACTCACTTGCTTTATTGGCGGTACACCGACGTTAGAGACGTGTACCTGATGATAGGCCACGGCATGAACGGAGAGCTCGCGACGCCCCCAGAAGTGATTTGCCAAATAGTGTTAATCAAGGATGTGCACCCAGGAACAGAAAATGTCACGGCAATTAGAACTTTATGTCGGACATGTGGTTACTTAATGTTAATTATTTACAGACTGGTTCTATTGCATCGATATTTTGTAAAGCAATACACAATGCTTATGACCCTTTACAATTTTGAGTGGAATAAATTAAATCAGTACTTTAAAAAAGTTACAGGCAGGTTTGAACATTAAGTTGGTGTGCGGACGCGTCACGGTGATTACAGAACAGAGGTTTGTGTAATTAATTTAGCCACAACTACTTAAAACAGAGGCTTATGTAATTTTACAGATACGGGTGACATATAAAAATATTTGCATTATTGAATTTGATAATGTTACTGATGATATAAGCCCGGATATGTAAAACCCAGCGAATCGGAGAATGGCCGACATAGTATAATTGATAATAAATAAGAAGAAACTATCAGGACGGCATTTTCTAGTGCACTGCAGAAGACAGGCGACCATTCCCCGTCCAATGTTCCTGATGAAGTTGGTAATAAAGAGCAGATGCCTCGCTGAGTGGCTGTGGCCTTTGAACCACTCTGTGTCCTTGGTCTATTTCCCACTCGACCTCTACAAATTGCACTGCATCACGACATACAATCGACCTACGCCACAACTTACCCTAGTTGCGAATGCTTTGATTGCCTTCAACCATCCTATTCCGCGCGATCAATTTCAAATTCAAATTCATTTATTGCCAAAATGTTTAAGATAGTTATACAATTACTAGAGAACCCACACTAGGGCTAGCCTGTGCCGCGGAGGTCTATTTAAAGAATAACCAAAAGACTTGCTCGCACTACTTACAGGGCAAAACTAAATTAAAAAAAACAGAGTGAGTATGACAGTGAAAGGGTCCGTGTGTGCGTGTGTTTGTGAAAGAGAGGGTGTGTGTATGTGAAGGCCTCATAAAAAAGCCTCGCCCCAAAAGGCTCAACTAGTATATTGTCTGTTCTGTTGATAGAACTAATTGGAATTATTTGTCCAAATAGTTATTACATTCATGTGAGATTTAAATTTATTGTAACTAATAGAAGTGATCTTTTTATAATTAATTCAACGTTCGGAAAGTAGTTATGCATTTATGTGCTACCTAATTTACAAAATATATATCCATGCGGTCACCAATCGTAAGTAGTAACTTTTAAGTTGTAATTTTTGTATATTAAATTGTACAGGACATTTATTTCACACAGCGCCATCTAGCCCCAAACACAGCCTGTAATATAGATTACCGATAGAATACTTGTATATTATTTTTGTAAATACATTGTTATACAATAGGTACAACACCTGAACATCTATATTCATCACACAAATGTTTGCCCCGCATGGAAATCGAAGCCACAGCCCACAGAACAGAAGGCAGAGCAATTAGCCGCTGTGAGATAATTTTAACCGCCTCTGTGGCCTAGTGGTTCAACCCACCTATTTCAGATCCAGAGGTCCCGGGTTCGATCCCCATGGGGAGTACAATATATTGTGCTTGATTGGGTTGATGGTAGAACTTTGTTTGGCTCTGCCTGGATAGCAACCACCACCTTACCTAATTCTGGCGCCATAACAACAATTCCAAAAGTGTTGTGTTCCGCATTTAGAGGTATGATAGCCAGTTCCTCAGTTTGTTATGGATTCCGTGTGAAATGCGCCTCCACCTTCGGCCTTATCTAAACTTGTAAACAGGTGAGGTGAAGGACAAGCGCTTCCCCGTCGTAAAATAAAAAAATAAAATAAAAAATATATGCCTGGATCAATACCGAACAATGATGGACGGGAGATCACAAAGGTTAGTCGACTCGTCATTGCGAGCCCTGCGAAAGTCGAAAAGTGAATAAACTAAATAATAAGGTCAACTGAAGTACGATAAGGCCAGGACACGTGGCAAGGCGGGGACGGCTCGCCAGGTTCACCGAGGACATTGGGGCGATGTATACAGCAAATACATACTAACAGCCACACAGCTGTTGGTAGGAGCTCTGCCTTCAGCGCTGTTGTTCTTTTCCAATACGGTTCAAACACTTGTGTCACGAATATAGTTTGTGTATCATAAGTAGGTTGTAGGTTGTGGGTTCGATTCCCACCTAGGACAAACATTTGTGTCATGGATGTTTGCTCTGTGTTTGGATGTTGTATTGCATGATAAGCATGTATTTACAAAAATACATGTATAAGTAACTATCTTTATTTCTTATCGTTTAAGTTCTTAAGTTTGTAAATTTATCTTTAATCTTTATCTTAATTTGTGTTATTTATATTTGTTTGTGATTCATTATTTTTAATTGTTTGTGAAAATAAATCTCTATAAGATTAAAAAAAAAGTACAGAAATAAGTGTAATCTAACCTACATGCTTTCAAGTCCATTTTTCCTATTCCTAACCTACATGATTTCAAGTCCATTTTTGCTTTAAGGTTTTGTTAATAATTTCTTATCTGTTTTTATCAATACAACAAAGAATGGTAAGTGATTGAATATTGGTATTTTTTTTAGACCTGCCCAAGCAAGACTCTAAAGTTTGGAGCGAGGCGGAATACAACTTACCTTTTTAATTCCCTTTGTTGACCAAACCAACGCTGGTACGCCTAGCCTTGTGCGAGGCAGCTTTAAGCTAAGTCTGGGCTCATTTAGCTGTGCTGCAAATATCATACGGTATAATATATTTCATTGTTTTTGCTATTTTCGTTTTTTTCTTGTACAACCATTTGTACTCTAAGTTTTTTTTATTTTATTGCATTTTGTGTGGCACTGTCCAATATAGAATAGATTAGTCAGTGATCTGCGATCAAATAAATGTATTTAATTTCATTTAGTTCTTTATGTCTGTAGGTTACTATTTTTCTGTGAAGAATGTCCAACTTGCAAAGTAGAGCATGTCAGTTGAACGAAAGCAAATAAAAACTTTTTACAAGCTCGCATAATATGAATTTATTACGGCTCGCTTCACTACCTAGCGAGAATTTTAAGGTATGCATGATTATGAATAGCTAACTCATTGTAATTTATTTAAATTGTATTTTCAAGTAGGATGCATCAATCTTGAATCACAAGTGTTCTTTAATATTTTGGTGTACCTACTATAAATAATTTTCATTCATTTATTCATAATCATAATTATATATAGCGAAGATCTTTGTTTTACAGATGACAAATGTATTTAGCCATGACCAGCTTAAAATAGTATCCAAAATTAATTTGTGTACTTACTTAAAATATGTAAAAACACAAGAACTAAACAAAATAATTGTACATAAACATAACAATGTCAAAAGAAAATGACAATTAAAACTCAATATATTTTTAAAATGGATCAAATTGGTCAATATTGTATTACAATAGGCCAATTTCTAAATATTTATTAACCAAAATTTAATCATTCTTCTATTCATTCATTCACACAGAAGAGTCACGAAAGCATTAAGTTAAATCGTTGGTGCCGAGGCTTTAACTCGCGAGGAGGAACAATTTTATTCTCATTTTTCAACATACTGAAGACCTAGATTCGAACGGCTTTTGAAACGGCGTGAATAGCTCCACTCTGTAATAAGTCCTATTGTCATATTTCCTTAGCTTTTCATTTTCCATGACGTGAAAGTGTCGTCATGGGACTAACTGGTACATCGCTACTGTGTTATTAAAACCATGAGTTTCATTCTCATGGGACAAGACCCATCAACAGAACCTTTTATAGCGTGCACAGTCATTTTTAATTGATTAAATATATAACTTAGCACAGTTTCGTTCATCTCATTTGTACTATGAGGTACGTAAGTAGTACTTCAGGAACTGAAAGAAGCTTAAAATTGCAACAAAAAAACATCAGTCTCCCCCTTAACTACCTTTACCCAGTAGTGGGTCAGTGTAGGTTATAAAAAACAAGTCTGGAAGAAATCGCTCTTAGCACTTTTAATTAGTACAATGTAATGTTAATATATTTTTTGTGTGCAATAAACAGAAGATATAATGCAAAGCGTGCTGATCGTAATTCATGCATGATCCATGCCTGCGTGACACAATGGATATCTTAGCACAACACTGTTGCCAATTAAATGATTCCGCGGCAGGTAGGCACTAAGTCACCACGGGGTGCAGACGGCGGCGGCGGCGGCGGCCGAGGCAGCTCGTCCGGGCAGCGCGGCGGTGGATGCTGCGGCAGTCGACGACAGCTATCGATTTTCATACCTTGTCGCGCGACAAGACCGGCAGCGGAGGGCGAGCTCGTGCTGGTTGGGGGGTCGGGGCACTCTCGAACCGCGCGGCCGGGCTCCGTCATCTGTGGGGGGCGGTCATGGGCTCGGCGGAGACAGCGCGGGCTCAGAGAGGGGGCGTGCGAGCCGTCGCGCGGCCACCTAGCCACTGCCTCCGCCTCGCGCCCTATCGATCGCTGCGCGCGCAGGGCGCCGCCCTCGCACAACGCTCCCCGGTGCGGCGCTCACGTGCTCGCTGCCTGCTGGATGCGACCTCGCGGCGATCGACACCGTGCCCATTCACATATTCAATACCTTGTAAAACTGACAAGCTTCTGATACAATTGTACTTATAATCTGTGTCCCCTGATGTTTGTATGTTCGTCGCATTTTTTTGCATAATAAAGTTTTCAGTCATTCATTCCTTCATTCATTCATTCATTCATTCAAAGCTTGCCGTCAGGTCGCTGGGTTATAAAAAATAAAGCTGTTCGAAACGAATTTCACAAACCTGACATATATAATTTAAGTAAATGGGTTTGACTCCGAACCGTAGGAAAAGCATCCTCATTTTCCTTATTCGTGGTCTACGTAACGCAACATTGTCCTCAGCTCGGGCCGGAGCTCGACTCCGACACCCTCAGGGACGGGATCTCGCTCCGAGCTGGTATTTTAATAATTCAGAGGTCCATTTTCATACGAAACGTCCCTCCTAGTCTCTACACGATGTACAATATGAGAATTGAGAAGCAACTAACGTGTAGGAGTTTGGTTACTGTGACGCAGTAGGAATACCACCCTAGATTGTATGCATATATATAATTTAACAAGCCTCACAGTTCAGTTAGTAGTAGCTCTGCCTTCTGCGCTGTAGGTTGTGGGTTCGATTCCCACCCAGGACGAACATTTGTGTGATGAATATAGATGTTTGTTCTGTGTTTGGGTGTTGTATGATAAGTTTGAATTAACAAAAAAAAAATCTATTTTATCCGTAATCTAGTTCCCATATTACAAGCTATGCTTATTTTGGGACTAGATGACGCTGTGTGAAATGAATGTCTTGTAATATTTATTTATTTAATAAAACAGGCGGTAATAAAAGTACACAATAGGATAGCGCGTAAAAATTTAGTAGACATGTTGAATGCTTCTGATGAGTATCAACTACTTCATATAAACAAAGATATAGGTATGCCGCACTTTATCTTTTGAGATTAATAAAGGGAAATCATATAAACGGCCAGCTTATTTTATTAGCTTATTGAGGTTTACGACAGCTCCTCTAAAATGTATATATTTTCAAAATGGAATTCAAAAAGCATGGTGCTTCTAGGAGCAAAAAACCTAACAACCTACTTACTGAATAACTCATTGGCTGATTTTCCTTACGTACGGATTTTTTAAACAACGTAACCTTCATTTGTTCACTAGCCTTCAAATCAAGGTATTGCCAATAAGAAACATTTTATTGGACCTACTACCGTACACTAACGGTGTCACGAAGAGACCAATTTTAGTCCAGTAATTAATAACTTTAATAATACTTATATTCATAATCATTATATTAATGATTACACAATAAAACAATTATTGAAGTCTAAAGACAAAGGTTTGAAACATATTTTAAAAGTTCACACAAGACATCAAAATAATTTTATATGTCAGTTTTAAATAATACCGATTGATGGTTTCTGGTTAACGCTTTATAAAAATAGAGATTACTCGCACATAATATTTTCTCAGGGCTCTAGGGGTATTGATGGCTCATTACCACAGAACACTGTTACTTCTCTGACAATACCATAGACTATTATTATCTTCACCTATAAGCAAAATAAAATATTCCCCTAGTCTTCTACATACAATATAGACACATTTATCAACTAAAATGAATAAGTATACTTAATCATTTTTTTCAAAAGATAGGCTACGTGAAAATAATGAACGTTATTTTGCAGGATTTGTGGAATCTTCAGCGACCTAAACGGGTGTATTTCCATCTCTTTCTCTGAATAATTAAAGGATGGATAATCCGACCTAATTCCGTCTACTTTTTACCACCCCACGTTACAAAATAAAGATTTGTTTTAATTTAAGCCTGTGTTCACACCATGGATTTATTTTTACGCTTGAGCATATTTACTTCGGTTTTATCTACCTACCGGGTATATTTCTAATGCATTGCGTAAAGAAAAACAAATAAAATTGAACTAGTGTCTCTCATTGATTATTTTCGTGTAAAGGTGCAATAATAAAATTCTGGGAAATATCTATGCAATGATGAGAACAAAGATAAATACAGATGACCTAAGCAAATGTTAAGAATCGGTTCCTACTATGGTGCAGTGTAGTGTGCACTATGTCTGGGAACTGGGAACGCAAAATCGTTCCCATCATCCTGTTTTTTTATTTAAAAGCCAAATTACTGCACCGATTTTGATAAAATTTCTATGGGACCAATCTGGAATCATATCCTATCAAACAAAAACTATTTTTTCAAATGGGTTGAGAAATGACGGATGACTGAGGTAACAAACACACAAAAAAATGACATCCACCTCCTTTTTTATGTTGGGTAAAAAAATTCACTTGCGGTTTATGAATGACATGCTACGCCACTGCTACAAGAGTGCTACGAAATTATACCAGCGTGTAATGGCGTATCTGCTGTTACTGCAGTATCAAAAAAAATTCTAATTATACAGAACCTTTGACTGTGTTCCGTTTCAAACAATATTCATTTGGTGTGATTGTGGAGATGTACCACATGGGTGGGCTTGCATGCTTGCCAGTTACATTTGGCTGGCTCCCCGACGGACTCAAGCGTTGTGAACACAGCTTTGTAATCGCAGTTTTGTGATATAAATGCTGAATGTTTTTATTGGATTACAATATTGCTTCAGCGAGATATAAATACCTATGCTATGCAAGGCTTCAATAAATAATAAATAAATAAATATTACAACACATCAATTATACACAGCGCCACCTAGCCTCAAACTAAGCATAGCTTGTAATGTTCGAGTTAGATTACGGATAGAATACTTAAATAATGTTTGAGAATACATACGTACTATATGATGCAACACCCAAACACAGAGCAAACATGTATATTCATCATACAAATGTTTGCCCTGGGTGGGAATCGAACCCACAGCCTACAGCGCAGAAAGAAGGCTAAACGTTTACTTGGAGACTCGATGGAGCGAGATTTCTCAAAGGCTCTGACTCATTTTCATCTTCACCTAGATAGGTGTTATTAGTGAAAACCTATTATTGACTGACTGTCTTTATGTATGTTTTTTTAGGAATTTGTATAAGCTGTTGGTTTTCCGAAGTAAAATATCATAAACAGATTAATGTTATTTATTTGGTTTTCAAATGTGCTATACTTCTATCTAGTAAATACCAAAATTACGAAGAGTTTAAATATTACCTATTGCAAGCTTACGTAACGAGATTACCTAAAGCGGGTTCAAAGTAAAATTCAATAAATTAAGGTCGCATCCAAAGACGTTGCAAATAGGACCACTCAGCGCACATTAAAGCACAGAAGACGAAATGGAAACTACTTAGATATCTAGTGACCGGAAGGAATGTTGAAAGACGAGAACCGGATGGGTGCGCCGGGTACAGGGACGGGATCCAAATGACTTTTCACATCGGAGAATGTTACGCAAATCTACGAACGAACCAACCGTACCTTACACGGATACAAGGATAGCGGTGGAAATAGATACGGCTTTTTTTTATTGTACGACGGGGAAGCGCTTGGCCTTCATCTTACAAGTTATGACTAGGCCGAAGGAAGCGCACTTCACCCAGAGTCTTCACCGATCTAAATGTCGGAACACAATATTTTTTTTGAATTGTTGTTTTAGTTCAGCATGCACAGTAAAGTATTAAATCTGGGGATCAAACCTCTGGGACATCGGTGGTAACATACTTTTTCCCATTGTAAAGCTCTGTAATCTAGACGGCTTGACGGATTTTGACATGTGTACCTGTTACTGTATGTGTACTGTATGTATACTGTGTCCTGTTCACTATTCGCAACAATTCCGAAGTTTTCGGGTCGGAAACATCACTTTTGTCGGATTTGACCGAGATTCCTACAATTAGCTGCAAACTAAACAAAGCTTGTAATATGGGAATTAGATTACGGAGAAATAGAGAAAAAGAAATTGAATAGTTTTTTGTAAAAACCTAAATAATAACACATCCAAACGAATTGTTACCGTCACGAACGACCCCCACGTGGGGGCAGACGGTAACACTTATGGCTATCTGCCCCCACGTATGATCAGTGGGGGCACACGGTAATACATTATTACCGTGTGCCCCCATTCCTCATACTAGGGGTTCAAAGTCAAAGTCAAAGTCGAAAGTCGATCGAAATACAAATCCGTAGACACCAGGTTTGATCTCCTCAGACCATGGAAACGCGAGTAAAAGTCTAAAAGGAATATTGAAAAATTAAAGCATCGGTTATTGCTTGGTTATAAGGACTCGCGAGGTTTACTGTTCTTAGAGAACCACTAGTTTAATCATCATTTGCGAAAAAAATAACAATAATAATATGAGATAAGCATTTTATTAAAAATAATGACAATTATTCATTCGAAACATTGGTCCAATTATTGATAGAGAGAGTTACATTTTTGTTTGGTAAATTTATTGTTGATGAGTTGATTTGAGTATTTCTCTGTTCTTGCGTCTGAGGAACTTGCGTTTCATTGTAGATAGTATACGTCGGAGATAGGGGTGGTGGTGCATCGTGAGTTACGGACGAAGATAAGATGCCGGAAGTTGATGGTTGTGGCTCTGATGGATTAAGTTTTATATTTTTGTTAATTTGACTGCTTAATATGGTTTTATTCGCCATTGAGCTTTCGACATGGCCCTCAGCTACTCTATCAGAGCTCCAACCACCGAGTCTTTTTATTGACGTAATATCCGCCCCTGAATCCGCTAAGAAAGTCGCCGAAGTTCTTCTAAAGCAGTGACCGGTGTAGAGTTCAACATCGTTAAGTTTTAAATATTTAGCAATTTCCTTTGGCATATTGCTAATTTTATTTTTGTCGATGGCTTGTCGAGTACATTTCCCATTCCGATAGTTTATAAAAAATCTATTGTTTTCCATGTTGGTGGGACGTAATGCTTGGTATTTATGAATGATTTTAGTATATTGTCCTTGTACAATGAATGACCGATTTTTCTTTGTCTTAGTTTCTTTTACATTAATCAGCAGTAACTCATTGGAATTATTTTCAACATCCTCCACCTTTAAGTTTACAAGTTCACATCCGCGGCAAGCACCATTGAGTCCAAAAATTAAGGGCACCTATAACAAAGATAAAAAACGAAATATTCATAGTTAAATCATGTATACTTACTTTTGTGGCCAGAAAAATTTCGTCAGGAGCTTCATTAAGAAATGTTTCCACATTTTGAGTGCGATGCCCTTCTGATTTTCTTTTAAAAAAAGCCAGTAATTTCGTGAATCTATTTATTTCAATGCTTATTGTAGCTTTCAGTTTTGAGTATATGCACCAAAGTGTATTCGGATTCTTTGTCTTGGATAAATAACCAAAATAGACAAGAATTACTGATTCTGAAATTGATAGGCCTTTCGCACTTCTCCACGTTGAAAATTCTTCATAAGTTTTTAAATCATTTTCCCTGGATTTTGTTGGAAGCAAATTATTTACAATTGCGGTAGCATTTGCACTGATGGAATCCGACAATTCACTGTCACTGTCGCTTTGATTTAACATCGTAACGTATTTTTAGAACATTAACTTATTTATAAAAATAAATTAAAATAAACTTAACGTTTATGTATTTGAAGAAAATAAAAACGCGGCAAATTCCTGGACTAATATTTTTTGTCGGAAAAGCAAAGGTATCAAGCTCATACGGCCTCGTCGGTTTTCGTAATTTTATTTAGTCATAACTGCAAAATAAATGCGTATTATTTTTTCAAAAAGATGTATAATGCTTTATATACAAACTCAATGGTGTAAACACAGATGTAGTTCAGTATAAATTTCGGTAAGTGTTCCAAATTTAATACACATTCTGCCCCTAGGTGATGAATGAAATTCAGTACAATTTTCTTTCCCTGTTTTTAACAGATTAAAAATGACTATTGTTATGTTCGCTTTTTGTGGCATAGAATATAACTTTTTTTAGCAAGTGGTACGAAAAAATATATTAAGTATTTGTTTATGCAACGTCTATCATAGTAATATCATATAAATTAAAGAAAATCAAAGAAAGCTCCCAAGGCTTACCAAAGAGGAAATTTCAATATGTAATGGCAACATGTTAGGCAAGGAAGCATTACTATAACTGAGCTATCTCATCTGACTCGTTTTTCTACTTTGACATAAGGCAAACAATTTTGAAACTTACTTTCAGCACGTGGAGTGTAAATTTCATGTACCTAATTTTTGAGTGCGCTGTCCAGTTTTAGTATACTTTCATGGATTTTATAGGATATTTGAAACGTCAAATCTACCACCTGTTCGGAATCGCGACCAGCACACAAGGAGAAAGGCAAAGGAACATACAGCGCAGAATGCAGAGCAACTATCAACTGCCAGTTACAAATCAAAAAGAATAAAAAACTTATACAATGGATCTTATTACACATTTCCGCGTGCATAACTTTCTAGTAGAATTCAGATGAGCTATTGAAGAAGTTTTGTTAGCGCGAGCAAAGAGGATTACCCGGTCCCGACGTGTAGCGAGCCGCACGGAGACACCGCATCCGCATCGATGTCTCGATTACTGTTGGACGTGCGGGTAAGGCTCGCCACACAAGGGCCACTCGCTAAAGCCATAACAGTGCAGCACGGTGGTAAATCTTCAGCAGTATCTACCTAATAAGAACACTTGAAACGGTTTTTGTTAAATCAAAAATGTAACTTCAAAACACGTCGAGGAATTAAATACGAGAAATTCACCACTACCTCTTAAGGAAATTATTGATTTTAAATAATTATTAATTTAATTGGGCTATATGTAGGTACCCATACTTATCTATATATCGAATAACAATAATATTTTTGAAATTCCATGTTCTCTCTCTACGAGCAAAGTTTACTCAATTAGGGCACGAATTTTATGTTTTTATTGAATACTTCGGCCCTTGTACGAGTAAAATTCAATGCAATTGCAGAAACGTCAAACGTGAAAACGAGCACAAAATAGGGTTTAGTTTAGTTTAGTTCAGTGCCTTCTAAATACCCAGTGGTTTTTTTTTTATTTAGACCTACGGATGGTCACAAAATCGCATGATAACTTCCCATCATCAAAACACCTATTCACTTTGGCCTTGGCTGCTGATCCTGTAGTGGAAGGAAGATCGCAAGATCAGATCATGAATCTCCATGAAGTCTATAACTAATAAAACCGTCAAACAAGACTTTGCTTTTTGGACTTATACTGGAGATCCTCTCCAACAAGTCTGAATGCTCTGCGCTTAACCAATGCTCATCGCCCAGTATTCGGTTTCGGAGGGTGGGTGTGGCGTAGCTAGTCGCTAGCACGCTACGTGTTTTTGGAACTTGTTAGCGAGGCGGGCAGTAGCCAGCCATGAGTTGCTAACTTCATTCTATACTTGTTAGTTGGGACTTGGGATTGGATCCCCTCTGAACCTTCCTAACAACTAAATAAAGAATTCGTTGAACTTAAATTCGAAAACAAGTAAGCATACCATTCATTTTGTATTAAAGAAGATGTGACAATATTTTGCCTATGTTTGTATAGGGTAGGTTATCTACATAGGTATTCAACCTAAGTAGGTACTCATATTTAGGTTGTTTAGGTTATTTAGGTTGGCATCCTTTGGGTACCAACTTAGCCTCCGTAGTCCATCCGTCTGTCAGTCTATCAGCAGATTGTATCTCATACGGTTTATGAGAATAGGTAAATAGGTAGACGGTTGAAACTTCGCAGAGTGTATATTTGTAAATATTTACCTGAATCAAAATACAATTAAAGGGGCCTCTATACAAAAACTCTTAATGTGCGTATACCAACAAAGTATATTATTATAGGTTCTTTGTTGGTATAATATTTTCCTATGGTGGTTGTATATAATCAGTTTTCTTTTATCCTTTCTTTTATATTGAGTAACTTGACGCTATCACTATAGAAGGAACATTGTAAGTAAGTTGATTTACGCATTTTATGACGGTAATTACGATAAGTGAACACTTGAATGTTTCACGTTCTTGTTTTCTGTGATGTGCACAGAAAACGTTTATCGCCCGAGTAGCTACCAAAAGAAAACCAACGTCGAAAAAACAAAACATAAAATGGGCTCAATTGCGCGCAAGTATTCATTCGCAAGACCCTTATCTCTGCGTAATGAAATGAGTGGCGTGTACAAATTGGCTCTCGTATGCACTACCGCTCCGCTATCAATAGCTAAATTACCGTAATTGGTGAGAGATCTTGCCGTTTTCACTAAATTGCTTGATGGATCGCTACTTCATTTTGCGAGAATCTACATTGGGTAAATGCAATTTGATAGCTGAGAACTTACTTAGCAATATTAGTATTTGTAACGGTCCTTAGGTAATCTGACTGATTCCTTTGTACTTAGTTAGTTTAATTTATTGAATAAATGTAATACTTTGAATGAAAAAAAAAAAAAAAAAAAAAAGCAATATTAGTGGCAATAGACATTAGACAGTTCAGTTAGTTACTGAAATACGTAGACCTTTATAAGTACGTACTAGTCACTACGTAGGGGTTTATTCCGGTATGGCTAAGTGTTTGATTTATGCAATAAAACTGGTCAAGTGCGAGTCGAGCTATGGCTATATATACATCATCATAATCACTTGTAAGAGTAGTAGAGCTGCTTGTGGAAGGGCTCGTCCCGGGAAGTATTACCACCATAACTATTTCGGCCGCCAAGCAGCTTTGCTGTGTTCTGGTCTGAAGTGGCTAAGAGGAAAGTTTTCCGTAAGATTCTGGAGCCGATACGCAGAGAAGATGGAAGCTGGAGAGTCCGGAAAAATTTGAAGATCGAAAAGCTTATAGCGGAACCCAAAATCATTGACGAGACCAAAGCTCACCGCCTTCGCTGGCTTGGCCATATAGAGAGGATGGGAGAAGATCGTATGGTGCAGAGAGCCTATCTTGGCTATCCCACAGGGCGCCGCCCCGTCGCGTCGGGCGCCCGCGGTACCGCTGCAAGGACGTCGTAGAGGCGGAAATTCGGGAGCTCGATGCCGGGCACTGGCGCGAGCTAGCTCAAGATAGGAGCAAATGGCGTCTTCTTTTGTCGGAGGCCAAGACCCACTTCGGGTCGCTGAGCCAGCGGAGTAAGTAAGTAAGAGTCTTGTCACCTCTATGCCACAAGTTGACCGGCGCAATGCCACCTCGTAGGTGGTATTGCGCCAAATGATAAGTAGTCAAATAAATAATTTTTCTTTCATTCTTTCTTAAGGCATATTGAATGAAATGAATGAATTTTACGCCAAATACAGATCAGTGAAGACTTCATTATATTATTTGTTCATTCTCCAAGTTGTATAAAAAAACAATATAAGCTAAAACCAGCCAAGTGTGAGTCAGACCAAGGCTCCTGACAAAATGCAAAGACTCTCATTTACAATACCTATATGTTTTTTTCTGTTATAAGTATAGTTTAGTTTGCTACTGTCATAAATAAATATATAGATATTTTTTTATTGAACAAAAATATTCCTATCATTTCAACTTTCATGTACTTACTTAAACATTTTTGATATTTACAAAGTTGAAATAATTGGATCATTTTTGTTTGATTTATTCAACTGGTTGAAAATTGTCATGAACTTAGTGGAATAGAGGCATAATAGAGATTCCAATCGCAATTGACCTTATCAATCGTTAGGTGCTGAGAAACACGTAACGTTACGTTACGTACAGCACAGACAATTGAATGCAGTCTTTTTTTATATAAAACGGGGAAGCGCTTGGCCTTCATCTCACCTGGTTACAAGTTAATAGAAGGCCGAAGGTGACAAACTGAGGAACTGGCTATCTTTCCTCTTAATGCCGGAACACAACAATTTCAGAATTGTTGTTATGGCGACAGAATTAGGTAAGATAGTGGTAGCTAACCAGGCGGACCCAAACAAAGTCCTACCACCAACCAAACCAAGCACGATATATAGTACTCCCCATGGGGATCGAGCCCGGGACCTCTGGATCTGAAATCGCTGGGTTGAACCACTAGACCAAAGAAGCGGTTAAGTCTCCATTCAGATTAAGCAATGGATAATCATAGCCGGGACAGAGACGTGCTCAAATGAACTCGGCTTGCAGTTTTAATTGGTTTTCTCCAGTAAAAAATGTGAGGGGATATGCGAGCTGAAGTAATTAGCAAGGCGGCACCGAGCCAAACGGCCGACCGAAAAGAGCTTCCAAAGGAAACAGAGTCAAGAGGCCTTCTTTACCGGCAGACACCGTGTCCGAATATTGAAATATTATTGGTAGCTTCCGTTCCGTGGTATAGGGGTGCACTAAGAAGGATTATGGGAAATTCTCACGTGATAACGAAAACGAAGTCCCGGGTGCTAGTATACCTAATTATGGTTGGTGGTAGGACTTTATATAAGTCCGCCTGTCCTCTGTCTTCCATAATTCTGTCGCCATAACAACAATTCTAAAATTATTCTTCCCGTCGTACAAAAAAAAAAACATTCATACGAGTATCTAGAGCGCGGATTTCCAAAGATTACTTATTACCTATACCAACTTGTAAAATGTTTTCGCGGCACAGTTTATTTAAAAAAAAAATCGAACGTTCATTACATTGTTATATGCAAATCAATCATTTAGATTTTTTTATTTTAACACACAAATCTTTTAACAACTTTAGTAAGCCTATGAACTGCGTTAACACATTTTTATTTCGAGTATAAGGCAAGCCTTATACCTAATAATGAAGATTAAAAAAATATCTGTGAAACCTGTGAAATACATTGTGGGCTATGCTTATATCCCTCGCGTCGCGTTTCCGAACAGGCGGTAGATTTGATGTTTCAAAATGATCATACAAAATCTTATAGAATAAGAATATTTGACTTTCGACTTGACTTTGACCCTAGTTAATGTAATATTTAATATGTTTAAGTGAGATTGTTTGTTTTTTCCTACTAAAATAAAATAAAAAATACGCCAGGCACCTTCCCCGTGTCAGACAGACAGTCACAGATCCAGGAGTGTGGCATCAGCTCTTGATGTGAGCGATGTCACGATACTTAGTATAAATTGCGGCGAGGGTCGACACGGCAGCAGCTGTGCCAGTCACGTCTCCATGATTGATTGGAGCTGCGACCGCAGCCATGCCCACTCGATGCGGAAGTTACGACTAAATCGCGATATTTACTAGGTATTTAGGTCATGAAGCGTTTTGGGTGTGATGTTTTGGAATTGGCGGCTCCGGCTAACGAATAGGACTACTTCGTATTTCCCTGTGGATCTCGCGAATTAATTTGATTTAATGTTTCTGGATTTTTTTATTGTACGACGGGGAAGCGCTTGGCCTTCATTTCACCTGGTCTCAAGTTATGATAAGGCCGAAGATGGAAGCGCACTTCACACGGAATCCTCATCAGTATGAGGAGCTAGCTAGTTTATAATTGTTGCTATTGCAATTAGGTAATGTGTTATATAATGTATGATTTTATTACCTATTCCTGTCGCCTATTTGTATTTTTTTGGTTTGTATTTATTATATAGTTGTGTTTATTTTTATAGTTCCAAGTTGCGATTACTATGTTAAGGACTATGTTCTTGCCTGAAAATAATGATTTTTATTTTTGAATGCATTTTTTTTTGTACGACGGGGAAGCTCTTGGCCTTCATCTCACCTATTAACAAGTTGAGATAGGGCCGAAGGTGGAGGCGCACTTCACCCGGAATCCTCAACAATCTAAGGAACTGGCTATCTTACCTCTGAATGCCGGAACACAACGATTCTTTTTTAGGAATTGTTATTATGGCGACAGAATTAGGTAAGATGGTGGTAGCTAGCCAGGCAGACTTGAAACAAAATCCTACCAACAACCAAACCAAGCACGATATATAATCCCATGGGGATCGAACCCGGGACCTCTAGATCTGAAATCGGTGGGTTGAACCACGAGACTACAGAGGCGGTTAAAAATAGCATTTATTTTGATGTAAAGAATTTGAATACTAGCTCGGCAGCAGCATCTGAATACCGCAAACTGCGACCACTGATCGTGGAAGGGGTTACCTCAAAGCTGGCTTGGAGGTAATTTTACTTAGATAAGACAAAAAAATCATCCATTAGAAACAGTAGTGTTTCTAATGGATGATTTTTTTCATTTTTTCATGCGTTTCAAAAATAACGGCCTTAATCATTTATTTTATAAGCTGAGTCGATACGATGGTAGGGTTCCTATTGTATAAGCCTACAAAATTCCATATAAATAAGTAGGTAGGTAGTTATTTGGACGGTATTAGGTACTACAAATTAAATTAGATTATATTCAACTATGTATGATACAAATCAGGCCCTAAACAAATAAATACATAGCGGTTAGTGTTTGAAATCAGGGTTTCTAGTGTAATTTCAACAGAGCAAAGACTTTGTTCACACCATAACTTATAGAATGGAATATAATCATTTATTAAGTAACGTAAACACACAAGTTATAATGTTTACAAAATATTGTGGCATGTGAGTGAATAACATAAATAGCGTCGATAACATAAAATAAAATAATAACAAGTACACCACGGAACAATATATAGTAACAGTAGAGTCTAAAGATTTTAGGTGGTAGATATTAAAAATATAGATACAATAATGAGGTATTTGCAATTAAATATACATAATCATTATGTATTCTATAAATTATACAGTAATTATGATCAGTTTAGTTTGTTGCTAAGGGGGCTCTAAATGGCAGTCATTATCTAAACACACTGAATGCTGTTAAAAGTGTTATCTAATAATAGTGTCTTAATGTTATTTTTATATATACGTTCATTGAGATAGAACTGATCGATATTCGTGGTAGGTGTGATCTACTTCCTAGTGGTCTACCCCGGGTTATGGAATCTGGCTTTTGCTAGCCATTACGTCTGAATAGTTACAACTGGCTAGCTACCACTGTCTTACCTAATTCTGTCGCCATAGCAACAATTCTAAATATTGTTATGTTCCGGCATTTAGCGGTATGATAGCCAGTACTCACTACCTAACTAACGAAATACATTCTAAGTGTAGATTTTTAATAAATATGTAGCTTTTGTAAAATTCTTCAATCCGATATTTCATGTTACTATTACCTATTACTTTTTTAGTTTTCAAGGAATAGCAAATAACTGATTCGTTTTTTTTTTTTTTAATGTAGCGTAATATGACTCTGAATTTGTTTCATCGACTTCTTTACTTGTTTCACCGGAGACGATGACACTTAATTCGTGACAGCGTCCCCGGTGGAATTAATAATGAAAACCACCGGGGAGGATGACACAAATTTTCCCATCCTCCCCGTTACCGGGCTATAGATATATAGATAGCTACACAATCGAATGCGTTCGCTGGGCATTGCTATGGATCGGTACGGAAGCGTCTAGCGACAGGCGCGTGTAGAATTGGAGGCACGCGGCATATACGGCGACGGCTGCCAGTATGATTAATGGATCTAAGGTACCGTAAGGCATCACCATAAAGATGCAAATGTTGTGTTTACCTACCTATCTGTTATGGGTTCGTCACAGTCACACGCCACACGAGGAAAAGGTTCAATGGAAGCTGTTACAAATTCCAAAGTAAATATGTTCATTTCCTTTGAGATAGAATCTTTTTTTTTTTAGAATGAACAAGCAAGCATCCCATCTCCCTTGTCTATAACAACGCCTTACTGCGTAGGTCACATCCACAAAGAACATATCCTATACGGCACTGCATTGCGCCCGCCAACTTGAGGTATAAAGGTGTCAAGCCTCGCGTTCGTATACATCATACTGGAAAATCCTTTTTATGAAATATGCTTATGTACATTACATCCATACATTGTTATTCGATTTAAATTATCCGTTGTAAAAAAAACATTGAGAGTAATTAATGGTATTTTTTTTATATTGCAAGTAAAATCCTTTATAAAGTTATTGACAAAATACATTTTGTAGCTGAGCAAAACGCTGTATTTAATTAGCTGGCCGTTAGCTGACCATTTCAAAATACTAACATTTAATCCGAAATAAAAGCTGGAATCGGTCGGCATTCGGCATGCGCGTACCGAAAGGGCCGAACATACAACGTAATCAACTCGACTGGTTTTAATCATCGCCTGTGTTTGGTCACACTCCCCATCGTGAGATATAATACGCTATACATATATTCTAACCGCCTCTGTGGTCTAGTGGTTCAACCCACCGATTTCAAATCCAGAGGTCCCGAGTTCGATCCCCACGGGGAGTACAATATATTGTGCTTGGTTTGGTTGGTGGTAGGACTTTGTTGAAGTCCGCCTGGCTAGCTACCACCATCTTACCTAATTCTGTCGCCATGATAACAATTCTAAAATTGTTGTGTTCCGGCATTCAGGGGTAAGATAGCCAGTTCCTCAGTTTGTTGAGGATTCCAGGTGAAGTGCTCCACCTTCGGCCTTATCTTAACTTGTTACCAGGTTAGGTAAAGGCCAAGCGCTTCCCCGTCGTACAATTAAAAAAAAAACCTTGAGACTTCGTGTCGTCTCGCGAGGCCTACTCCCCAAAACTATACATGACCATGACTTTGTTTGTTGGTGGTAGGACTTTGTTTACGTGCATCTAGCTAGCTACCACCATCTTTCCTAATTATTTCACCATGACAACAATTCTTAAATTGTTGTGTTCCGGCATTTAGAAGTAAGAAAGCCAGTTCCTCAGTTTGTTGAGGATTCCGGGTGAAGTGCGCTTCCACCTCATCGACTCTAATGGGTTGAAGATGGATTTTGCTGTATTTTTTTTTGTATTGATATACATTGTTTTTTTTTTCATTGTTATTCTGTAATGTGGTATAGAAGAGGTCGAATTGCGGCATTGCGACTTGATAAAATTTGCCACTTGCTCTTTAATTTGATTCCGTAACTTACTAAACTAGTTATGTACTAGGTACTTACCAACTATATATAACTAGTAAAATCTTCAAAATAATTGAAATCATAATACTTTTACAAGTAAATAAACACTACGTATATTATATATATACTATATATATACTTATGTATATTATGTTAGTAAGTAGGTACATATTCTAGCTTAGTCAAATTATTATAACGTATTTATTTAGATATGTTTTGTATTGTAAATACTTATCAATATTAACTTATTATCTTTTATTATGTACACCCTCCTACCATAAACAGTACTTGTACTATCCTTTCCATCCTAAGGTTGTCTGGAAGAGGTAGCTTTTAAGCGATAAGACCGCCCGTTGTACTGTTTACTTTAGTTTTAAATTTACAATTTTTCTATATGTTTTTGGTGTACAATAAAAGATTTTCATTCATTCATTCACTACGCGGTTTCGAGGGACGTTCGATGAACTGATGATGGACTCGAATCCTAGAATGAGGAATTTTTCGAGGAACGTTTAAGCAAACCAAAACGTTGTTGGAGGAGGATTCGAGCCGAGGGTTTGTCTGAGAAACGACTTAAGATATGGCGGTAACTCTGGCCTTTATAATTATTATGTACATTGCTCTGTATGTTGTATCTACCTAATACGAAATTGTGTTAAAAATGACATGTAAATGTGACATATAACTCTAGTTCCAAAATGTTTAAGTCCCGAGGTATTTCTCCAGGTTGGGTTATATTGGATCGTGTTTTTATTCTAAATATATACCCAGGTATGCTACCTATAACTTTTAGGGTTCCGCACTCAAAGGGCCAATAATAATAATAATATTTTATTTCAGGCAACAATAGACAAGTAAAAGATCTTATTAAACTTATTCCAATGCCAATGCCAATGGAACCGTCCGTATCTGTCAAAGGGCTGTATCACATGAACCGTAATAGATTGAAAATGGAAAATCAGAGTGCCATTGCCGCTATATCAACATATATTAAAATTAAACTTAAAGTTAATTTAAAGTTAATAGAGGCGCATAATTTTTTGTCTTGAAATGTGGGTCAGAAGCATCGATTTGTTTGACGCCACTTTTTTTTTGTGCGACGGGAATGCGCTTGGCCTTCATCTGACCTGGTTACAAGTTTATATAAGGCCGAAGGTGAAGGCGCACTTCACCTGGAATCCTCAACTAACTGAAGAACTGGCTACCTTACCTCTAAATGCCGGAACACAACAATTTAGAATTGTATGGCGAGAGACTTAGGTAAGGATTTGCTTAGTTTGGGGCTGCTCCTAAGTTATGAAACCGCTTCGAAATATCGAGGTAAAATTACATATTACCGTGGTAATAAACCCGAAATGTTTGACAATTTAAAGGTATGGTATAATATGGTAAGAACCTATGTATTTCCAAAAAAAAGCATTAAGAGTACTCCATCCGTAATCTAGTGCCTATATTACAAGCTATACTTAGTTTGAGGCTCTGTGAAACGTTGCATATTCCGGAAACGGTATTCTCCAAAATCTAATAGTTTTGACATTAATATTCGAGACTTTCACAGAAGATTGTTAGAAATGGTTTGAAAATGGATATGCAATGTATGTATCTATCTATATATAGTATACACGTACCTACATTATATTTTAATATACTCCAGAAGGCAAATAGGATCGGCAACACAATTCTCTAATCATATATGTAAGTTATATATAAAAGTTCCTTTCTATGTATGTAGATATATATATAGCATCTTGTGTTAGAATTTAGAGAAAAAAATGTATATTACTTACATAAATTATAAAATTACCTACTAACAATAAAAAAATAAATCCTGTATATTAGATACGTTACTGACATTGAAACTCGCGTACATTTATTCAAACAAGTTTTTGTACATTTCGCGCCAGTAGGTTTACTACGAAAAACGACACATGATGGATCCGTTGACAGATTGCACGTTTTTAATACAAAAATGACAGATGTTCCTTCGAATCCGTCGACGTTCTTGGCCTTCAACTCATATGATTTTCAACTTATGATAGGCCGAATGTGGAAGCGCACTTGACCCGGAATCCTGAACAAACTGAGGAACTGGCTAGTATACCATACGGTAGGTATGGTATACTAGCCAGTTCATTAACAAAGGTATGGTTTATGTAGATCTGTACATAATGTAACCAACAGCGCCTTTAATTCGCAATAATTTCTAAAACATAAATATAATCTTCCGTGGTTGCCGCCATTTTTACATTCGGTTAATCGCTACAAATAAACCGGCCAAGTTAGGACATGTAGATCGAGGGTTCCGACCCACATTTCGGGCCATGTAATCGCTTTTATTTATGGAGGGCCCCTCTTTTGAATAGGTATTTCTTGTTATAGCTGCAATAGAAATAATGTGAAATAATTAATTATCTACCTATTACGGTACATAAGATACAGCCTGCTGACAGACAGAAGGGCGGACAGCGGAGGCTTAGTAATAGGGTTCCACGGGCACTCTTTAGGCACGGAACCCTAAAAAGGTAGAACCTACCTACGGGAAAACATCGCGTTGAATGCTGGCTTTTCTCTGCCATCATCTGATTTAATCTTTCGATTCCCACGGGTATAAAGGCACCTAAAGGTAGAGTTGCTAATGCGTGTTCAACGGGAATTTGATAAAAAATATAATTTCCTTTGGAAAAAACGAAATTTTCATGCGATTCAATATTATTTATTGGCAAAAGGTGGAGATTATAAGCTTTAGCTACGTTTTGACGCCTCACAGACGTATTCAAGTGGAACATACCTAACGGAAAACATGTGAAATGGGACCTATAGTACTTAATAACGCAACCTTGTAACGGACATTGAATAACGCATTTTTGTAACGGAAGTCGAATCAAGCCATTCCTATATTCCTAGAAATGGTAGAATATCAATTTACCACTTTTATAAATTAAATTATAAGTACATTTTACTTTCCTATCTACATTCTCAGGTACAATTCAAAGGTTGTCTGGAAGAAATCGATAGCACTTTCAAGCGATAAATAAGACCGTCCATTGTGTAAACATTTTTTAAGTGTTTAAATGATGTGCAATAAGTAAGAAGTACCAGTACCAGTATAGAAAGTATTTTAATTAAATTTCATAATAATTAAGTAATTGGATTTTCTTTATTTTTATGTTTGGTGCCCCAAGACTTTCTGTGAATTGATTTATATGGACCCACCTCTATCTATACCTATTTATTTAATTAGACATACCTATAAATTAAACTAGGTAAGTTAGTTAGTGTCTATAAAGTTCGAATTAAATTCACTTTCGTAGGTATAATGTTTAATGTAGAAAGTAGAACATAGATACAGTAAACAAAGGAAACCACTACTTCCTTTATTTATTAATTAAAACGGATACGATATCAAGTGCAGTGCTGCAGAGACTATGCAAAAACCGCAAGCATCATCCTGTTGTCCAACGGAAAGTCGTTCTACTAATGTAATGTGAAGCCTCAGGGGTTAAACGCAAGTGACGGGTTTTATTACACTTTGTGGATTAAAAAACGTGAATTTCGCCACTACCACAGGCTACATTTACTTAACGAATAAAATTTCAAATTAAATGTTTAGATTCTCATATTGGTTTCCAAAGCGAGCAAACTTTACTCATAAAAAATCAATTAGATTTGAAAGAACCAATATGGAAAAAGAACGTCATGTTATTTAACATCAACTTCTTTGATATGGCGTGCAACCGTTTTATCGATTCTGCCAGTCATGTCATTTAAAAAATATTGTTTTTATTAGGGTCATGTGGCATATATGTAACTTCATGCTTTTTAATGCACGACGTGTTTACAAGCTACAGAGACTTCGCAAAATCCGCAAGTCTCAACTAGCTGTTATTGCATAGTCTCTGCTGCTGCACGCTTCAGTTTACAGCTAAAATATGCCAAACCATGTTACGCGTACTTAAAACTGAGGAACAACACTCAATATAAGTACATCACATAAATGTAGCGACGCTGTTGTCGTCTTTGTTTCTTTTCTCGAATAACTTTAATGGCGGACGATTGTTACCTCGAAACAAAACTAGATGTCGCTGCTAAAAACTACCGGATTCTGAATCGCGCTAACGTTGCGTGTTGAGCCAAGCCTATAACGTTTTTGAAGGACCAAAACAATTGCTTTACGCCGGCTCGGTCAATAGAGGACTCGTGTGACCTCTATGGGCTGAGGATACTAACCTAACCAACTTCTTGGGCCTTTTTTGCAGAGTGGCGGGTCGACTTTAGAGTCAAGAAAAATTGAAACTCTGCACCAAAATACCTATTACGAGATAGATAGAAGATCATCTGGAGTTGCCTACTGTAACTGAAATTCTACCGTATACGTACGATAGAATATCACGCCAGTTAGTAAGGTACCTACTAGCTGGAGTAAGACAGTATAATATTATTACACATTTTACGCAATGCCATCTAGCCCTGAACTAAGCGAAGCTTGTAATATATGAGCTAGTTTACTGAGATTATGAGGTACTTGAATACCACTTTTTTTGTAAATACCAACTTTTGATACGAAATAGCACGCAAACACAGCACAAACATCTATATTTATCAAACGAATGTTAGTCCCGGGTGGGATTGAAGCTACAACCTACAGCGTAGAGTGACTATATACCAACCTACCAAGTATAAAAAATACAAAAATGTCAATACCATCATGATATGTTTATTTACCGGGGTACTAATTATTATTCATTGACATACCTAACTGTATTTTGTGCCCGATTAAGTTAAACAGGTAAACGAACTGAGTATAGGAACTTCGAATAAATATAAATCGAAATTACGATATCGTGATCATGAATCAAATAATACCTCCAATGTTATCGACTTCACAGCTCATGTCTGGGGTAAAAGTTTTGTCAAACAACAGATATTGATTTTAGCACATTCAGTTGTTTCAGACTGGGAGTGAACGAGGCCTGAGGGGGCGGGAGACTTGCCAGGGGTAGGGGGGAGGCTAGGCAGTAAAACGGCAACCATACCTCCACACGTGAATATTTGATGGCTGAATCTCGCCGCCGCTGCCGCCGCTGCGAATACAGAGGCATTTAGCTTTATCAGGCGCATGTGGCCGACTCAATGTCACATTCATTAGAGCTGGTGATCAGGGGCGGCTGGCCTTCCGCATGGGCACGTAGTCCTTTACAGTTCCTTAGTATTTATTATAGTAACAAACCACACAGCTACGTTGGAAGTAGCTCTACCTTCTGAGCTGTAGGGTGTGGGTTCGATTCCCACCCAAGACAAAAAATTTTACGATGAATATTGAGGTTTGTTCTGTGCTTCGATGTTGTATTGTACGATAAGCACGTATTTACAACAAAAAGAAGTATTTAAGTATTATTTCAGTTTGGGACTAGATGGCGCTGTGTGAAATTAACGTCATGTAGGTAATATCGTGGTTAAATAACGTTACATAACGCCATTTTTTAAATAAATATGTAAGTACATAGGTGGTACAGAAAAATGGTGTGTGGCGGCCATTTAATGGAACTACTTACTTACCTACATAAGCACTATGTTAGGTAGTAAGGAAGAGTAGACCATCATTGTTTTCTATCTACTTTACATGATTTATATGTTATGTTTTTTATAAAAATAAATTCATAATATTATAATTCATAACTATTTAGCGTTTTTTTTAGGTTTTTTTTTATTGTGCGACGGGTAAGCACTTGGCCTTCATCTCACCTAGTAACAAGTTGAGATAAGGCCAAAGGTGGAGGCGCACTTCACCCGGAATCCTCAACAAACTGAGGAACTGGCTATCTTACCTCTGAATGCCGGAACTAGAATTGTTATTATGGCGACAGAAATAGATAAGATGGTGGTAGCTAGCCAGGCGGACTTAAACAAAGCCCTACCACCAACCAAACCAAGCACAATATATTGTACTCCCCATGGGGATCGAACCCGGGACCTCTGAATCTGAAATCGGCGTTTGGTATTGGTTCTCAATTAGTCCGAGGAAGGTGAATGGAGTAAGAATACAAATACCCAGGTATTTTTGTGCGCTGTAACTGCAATTAATAAAGTAATTCCACATGCCACGTGCCAACCCTAACGCCCTCAACTGTAGTCCAATCCAATGAGGATCTTCTTAGTGAATTCGAATTATTAGAACTTTGTTTATATGTGTAACATCAAATAGCCATTTGATGTTACACACATAAACAATTTGAACGACTTTTTTAGTTATAATATTACACTTTCTGAATTTATTTAACATTTTTTTCCTCCTGCTTACCTAAACATTAATATAGCTTGTACTTTTTCAAAGCGTCGCTTCGCTTTCACTCTATTGCTATTATTATGTACTTATAACTTTTTTCAATCATAAGACCATTGTATCTTTAGATAATTAATGCAATATATGACTATGACTATGAATATGACAGTAGGTAAATAGAGGTATAAAGTGGTTTCTCAAACCTTTCTTAGAACCGTAGCTCGAGTCAACCGTATGTTTCCCTTGACACTACTAGTGCCCTGTAGTACCTAGTGGCAAGGGAAACTAACGGAGACAACGACATCCATCGATTTTGTTACTAAAGTTGTAAATGTTGTGACCTACTTGGTGAAAACATTTACAAATGTTATGACATAAAAAATCACAACCCGCGACGGGACTCGAACCCGCACCTTTTCCTGAAGCCGAATCATGACCAATCAAAAGGATCCTGACACAGCTTCCGAATATTTGCGCCATATCTATGCCATTTTTTTTGCGCCATATATATAACACAGCTTAAGCGCTGATTAACGCCACGTACTACTAAGTTCGCCATTTGTAGACATCTATCGAGTTTTATGAAACCATTGTTTAATTTTTAATCTAGCCGCGAAAATCCCTCATCTCAGTCCATCATCAGCTAGAGAGGTTGAGAGTTCATAGGGTTTCGTACCCTGAGGGTGTCAATTACCCTTTTGCTAAGCCTCCGCCTAACCTAACATCGGTCGGATTGTCAGCGTCTCATGATCCGTAATAGATAGACAGTTGAAATTTTCTGTGTTATATCAATTTTTTTATGTATTAATTTAATTGATTATCAATAAAAATAACTATAATGTACAAAAGGAAGCAGTCGGATTACATAAGGACCGTTACGAACGGCCTGGGACGCTACCGCCGACGGCGAAGCCGATCTCCATTGATGGCTTTAAATTAGCTTCATGAGAACTAGAAACGATTTTTACCGTCAAATGTACTGAGCGGATAGGTTTCATAACATGTGTACACTTTTGAGATGGGAAACGCCATTTCGAATATGACACATACCTAAATCGGTAAAAATCGTTTCTAGTTCTCATGGAGCTAATTTAAAGCCATCAATGGAGTCTTTGATATTACTATAGAATGTAACTACAAATAATTCTAATCAAAGAGGGGCCGTAGCCAAGCGCTCCCCCGTCGAACAAAAAAAAAACAAAACGTGATTTTAGCCTTTTTTTCTGGGTTCAAATCCAGTCGTGCCCCAATGGACTTTTCGGTAGTTCGGAAGTTTATGTACGCATTTAAAAATGCAAATGCTCTGTCGACGAAGGTCACATCATGAAGAAACCGGCATGTCCCTAGAATCAAAAATCCGAATGGCATGTGCCACTTGTTAGTATTCCGCCAAACGATGTGTTTGCAACCTGTCACGTATTGAATACTAGCTACTTGCAAACCGTGGGCATGAGCAACGTATGTTTGGACGTGCCTCTGACTACCTAGTAGGTGATCCTCATAAGATAACGCTCTGAGTAGTGATCAGAGGTGGATTCTCGAAGGGGAAAAAGTCGTGAGTCTGTGTATATACATCAAGACCTTTCATGATACCTTTTTTTTACGGGGGGAAATCTGTTCGCAGACACCCTAACGCACCGAGGGATGCGAAAGGGTAGTGTGAGGATGACGGACTCGTCGA
Organism: Venusia cambrica; assembly: GCA_951394065.1. NCBI lineage: Eukaryota > Metazoa > Arthropoda > Insecta > Lepidoptera > Geometridae > Venusia > Venusia cambrica. Next base: position 1,970,551 of record OX596044.1, on the reverse strand, counting down.
CTCACTAAAACCACCCCGGTGGTCGGCCTCGATGCATGTCGAGGGGCTCCGACAACTCTCTATAGAACATTTCGGTGCCCCCCAAGTCTATGACACGTGAAATGGCTTAGCTTCAGCGATCATATCTTCCACAATACTGTAGCATTTACTTTAAAATTGATATATGTTATGGTTCAGGATTGATGCTAAAACTATTGTTTCGAAAACACGATTAAGTACGTAAAATAATAAATTAAATATTTCTTGATAGAAAAAAAAAACAAAGTTGACTCTAATTTGTACCAAAAATGTTCGCCATTCAATAAATACGCCCAATTAGGTCACTTTGTACAGTAAATAAACACAGTATACAGCAGACGGTCTGTGTTTTAGATTTTCAAAATTCATATTTGTTTTACCGTAAAAAAACAAAACGTAGAAACACGCGCATTTTCTGTCATCTGGTGGTCAAAAGCGCCGTGGTTGAGCGCACAGCAATGTCACCTTTATTATTTCTGAACTTAGTTCGAAACTAGAGTAAAGTTTTGTTGGGTTGCTAATCAGGGGTACTATAGGCACGTCCCGGGAACGACACCCACAGTCACCCCCCAGTACTCGTCCATGATACCTAACCTAACACGTTCCGCTTGCTTGACTTTGAAAATTTGACATATACAGTGTTATAATCATCAACCGACATTACCGACTTGTGTTGCAATGCAACCGGTTGCTTTAAAACTCAACTTCCGTGAGAAATTTCATAACAATTCCTATTTACATTGTAATATCATTGTAAAGTGATATCTTTTATTCTAATTACTCTACTTACTTTGCTTCTCATGTGTGAGGCAATAAAGATATAGGTTGTTACAAAGTTAACAAAATGAACATTTCAACAGTTCATTTCGAAATATTTGTTGTTATTTGTTAGATGCCTGTTTGTAGTGGCGAATTTAACTTTTTTAATACACCATTGGTTTTATAGCTACAATTAACTAAAAACTGTAAATCGCGTATGCACCTGAATAGATATAGAAATATTACAGAACATTAATATCACACAGCGCCATCTAGTCCCAAACTAAGCAAAGCATATAATATGGGAACAAACAAGTCTTGTATGGGTTAACGCTTCAAAAACTCAGGTGTGTTCTCTGCAAAAAAAATCCAATTTCATCCAGTACCTATTTTTAACGGCACTTCGCTCTAGTTCAATGACAGTTTGCCCCTTTTAGGCGTTGAACTTTCATCGAACTTGAACTTTGGGTCCCATATCGAGTCTAAGGCCAAATTCGCTGCTACGAAGCTGGGTATTCTTGCTAGGGTTCGGCGGTACTTCACACCGGAACAGCTTTTAAGTTTGTACAAAGCTCTGGTCCTATCTTGTATGGAGTATTGCTGTCATCTCTGGGATGGCTCAGTCAAGTATCAGCTCGAAGCCCTGGATTCGATTGAGCGTCGTGCTGCTAGGCTCATACGTGATGATCGCTTGTTAAGGCCAATTTGCAGAGCCTAGCACATAGACGGCGGGTTGCCAGGCAATCTGTGTTCTATAAATTCCATTTCGGCGCACGATATCTTTGATCAATCCCTCCATCCCCTTTCCACCACCGGACTAGCAGACTTACGGCTGGCTACCCGTACCTTGTAAATGTTCCATTATGCCGAACACTTCGTTTCGCCTCTACCTTTATCATTAATACTGGTAAAGAATGGAATTCCTTGCCTTCGTCTGTTTTTCCGCACGAGTACAATCTTGGTGTCTTCAAGTCCAGAGTAAATAGGTTCCTTTTAGGCAAGTGTGCTCCATCTTAGGCCACATCTTTACTTGTTTTACATGTAATCTGGTGGTCAAACGCTTGACTATCTCCAATAAAAAAAATGCTTTGGTTGTATGATATGATAAGTATGTAATTTAACGTTAATAAAAATAAGGCTATTGATTGACATGCGACCCTGGGTTGGCTCATATTTAGGCCAGCAAATTAGCATAGCTATTCAGCGTAGCAATGCAACCAGTTTCTTAAGCACGCATCCGTCTGGTACTGGCCCAAGGACCGTTACAAACGGTCCTTGGGTAGGTAATCCGACTGCTTCCTTTGAACATTATTTTTATATTAGTATGTATTAGTATCCTAATGTAGTTCCCATATTACAAGCTCTGTTTAATTTGGGGCGCTAAAGTTTTGATTGCACGCATATCTATGATAAAATACACTATTTTAGAGAGTATTTATGTATGGAATCTTCGACTTTTATAGCTATTAAGGCATAACAATGTGAAGAAATTAAGTAAGGTTCATGTTTATTTTATTATATATACGATCATTTAGAGCATTATTCTCATATCTGTTATATTATGCCAATTATATATATTTTATTGTTATATAATTTAATTATATTCTTAATAATATTTTCTTTGTATCTAAGTGTATGTTATATATTTTTGTAATTATAAATATTTTTTAGATTATTTAAAATACAGCGGCGGTTTTATTTACGTAGGTACTGCCTCGTTACAATTTCACGTGCATAGAAATGCACGTGGGCGTTTGGCGTTAGAATATTTTGAATCAGCCTGTATTTAGGTAACACAAATATAATCACTTATCTCAGTTTACAAGATGGGCCGTTATTTGATCATATGATTGAATCGAATGCATAGCCTACGTAACTACGTAATGTTTAGGTTTTATACCTGGATCTATTTAGGAGATAGACATGTTTTTTTACAAGCTAGATATGATTTTCTTAGGTTTTATTCTCCCTACCTTAAACCTATCTCATCAGGAATCGGGACTACAAATTCAAAATTTGTAATAAAAAATAAAATCGGTCTATAATTATTGGTGTAAAAGCGTATCTAAAAAAGAATAAGGTATAGTAGATTATTTACCAAGGGGATAAAGCAGTGTCTTCTGTCGCGGGTGACGATTTAAATCGCGAGCGTAACGAAGGAGTCGAGGTTTACTCCCGAGCGTAGCGAGGGTGTTAAAAACTTAAATCACGAGCGAAGCGAGGGATTGAAGACGAGTCCTGAGTGTAGCGAGGGATTTAAGTTCACCCAAGACTAAGACAGCTTTATCACCGAGGAAAATACTCTACTTTTCGTACCATTTGCGAAAAAATTAACACAATAATAATATGAGATAAGCATATAGGCCTTTCGCACTTATCCACGTTGAAAATTCTTCATAAGTTTCTAAATAATTTTCCTTGGATTTTGTTGGAAGCAAATTATTTATAAGTGCGGCAGCATTTGCACTAATGGAATCCGACAATTCACTGTCACTGTCGCTTTGATTTAACATCGTAACGTATTTTTAGAACATTAACTTAACGTTTATGCTTTTGAAGAAAACAAAAACGCGGCAAATTCCTAGACTAATATTTTTCTGTCGGAAAAGCAAAGGTATCAAGCTCATACGGCCTCGTCGGTTTTCGTAATTTTATTTAATCATAACTGCATAATAAATGCGTATTATTTTTTCAAAAAGATTTATAATGCTTTATATACAAACTCAATGGTGTAAACACAGATGTAGGTCAGTATAAATTTCGGTAAGTATTCCAAATTTAAATCACATTCTCCCCTTATAGGATGAATTAAATTCAGTACAATTTTCTTTCCCTATTTTTAACAGATTAAAAATGACTATTGTTATGTTCGCTTTTAGTGGCATAGAATGTCACTTTTTTGAGCAAGTGGTACGAAAATGTTATTTACTGATTTAGCCATGTTATAAATATGCCCAAACCTTAGTTTAAGAGTAAGTTCTGTCTTGAACCTGTTTATGCGGGATGTGCACATTATTTAATTGATATCAAAAATCCCGCGAATCCCGGTTATTTCGTCATTAAGTACCGAAATCCCGGTTCTGGAAACCCTACTACTACCTGTACATACTACCTATACATATACGAGTACTACCTATATCGACATTTTGCACACACGAGCAAGCATCACTGGAACAAACTCGTTTCTCCATTCACGATCAAATTGTCACGGCGCGGCGGCGGCGCGGCGGCGGTATCGGAATGCATAAAAAGAATGCGGGTGTTGCAAATCCTAGATGATCTGTGGCTCCGGCCGGGATATTGCAATCACGATAGTTATGATTGCATAACTTTAGCCTCCCCGTAATGGGTAAATAAAAAAAAGAACATGATAGTTCTGCGAATAACCGTGCACACACTGCGAAAACTGCTGAAAGAGTTTTCTCACTGAAATTATTCAGGAATTATACTTTGTTATAATGCCAACGTTTAATTTGCGCAATAATTTCCTGAAAGCATTAAAATGTAAGTGCGTTTTCAGACAAAATTGTAGTAAAACAAATTTTGTTGGCACAGGTAGGTAGATGTTGAAGGTAAGCTGAGCAATTTTTGTGCTCTGTTTCAACGTTAAAAAGTATTAAATATAGAGGATTTGCGAGCATCAGGAACGAAAAGAGGTCACTTGTCATGTAGTGTATGGGAATGGCGCGTTATGCTATGCATCTCATGAAAAAGTAACTAGGTATAGATATAGGCAAAGAGTATTACAGTAATAGCTCCATTATTTATTTCAGAGCTTTTCGAAAGTATGTGGGTAAATTGAATGTATAGGTTACAGAAACCATGAGTTTCTGATAATATTGAAGAAATAAAAATGACTATTTTGTAAAATTTTAAAAGCTAGAAGCGGTGGGCATAACATTTTCTTTTTGTTGAGAAAAATGTTACACACGATTGACAGATTTGTCACAAGCAGCAAAGGGATGGCAAACCTACTGATGATTATCTGCACCAGTTGCCATACAAAGAAGTTAAAGTTGAAACCTGCTCAGAAGGTTCAAGTGGGTCTGCCATATATTCAAACAATACCGAATGTTACTGACCTAAATCAAGTAGGTACCCAAGAACCCGTCACATTGCTTTTAGTTTATATTTACTAGCCTTTAATTTCTTGCAATCTGTCACAATCTGTCACGTATTGAATACTAGCAACTTGCAAATCGTGGGCATGTGCCGAACGTACGTTTGGACGTGCCTCTGACTACCCCTTAGTAGGATCACCTACTAATCTCTTTAGATCATATCTCACATATCTCATTAGATCTCGATTTATTTTCCTCGAAGGGGAAAAAGTCGTGAATAATAAAGTTATAATAAGAGTAAATAATAAGAAACAGACTACGTTTATTTTTATTATTTACTAACTGACCCCGCGCAGTAACACTAGCCCAAAATACCGAATCCCGTTGGGCTAATCTGAAGTTGCCTGAAAATTTCATCAAAATAGATCCAGCCGTTTCGGAGTCCATAGGAATCATTATGTGCATTGACTTTTAAATATAATATGTGCCGTATTATTACTAAATCGTGTCTAATGCACTGGGGATCCAAGAAATCGTGGGTTTGAATCCAGATAAACGGACATCGGAAAAGAAGTTATGAAGCATTTCTTGCCATGTTGGTTAGACCGTGCTAGGCCAGGCCTCTATCGGCGGTCGTCGGGGGGGGGGCTGAATGTAAAGGCTTTGCCGGTTTCCCAGTCCTCCCCTCACACGACGATGCGGGAGTGCCACATAATCCTCCCACCCCCCCATGGGAGGGTATGCGTAATGCATTTTTCCCAGCGAGAAAAAAAAGGGAGCCTCTATCTATTTAGAATATCTTATCTAGTTAGGACTGTTGATTTTAGTAAATAAATAAAATAAAATAAAAATATCTATGGTCTAGTGTTTCGCAGAAGTCCTTTATTTGTAGGCAAACAGATTAAGAAAATATTGATAGATAGGTGGGTACGTGAAAAGAAAATAACAGAGAGGAGATACAGGTACCTACCTATTCTACATAAACGAAATTAAAAATGCAACAAGGCATAAAATATGAAGCCACAAACAGTAAGAGTAATTAACTAAAAAGAAACGAAAACATCAACCAACTACTGAGTTTATTCAGGAAAAAGGCTATTGCTGTTGCTCTATAAATATTGTCAGTTTACTCGAGTGCGGTTCACACCACCGGGGCACCGGGAATCCAATCAGCAATCACCTGTATCGGTATCGGTAATTAGACGGCTGGATGCAGGCAGCCTCGTCGCCTCCGCTTCCTGCGCTCGATGCAGATCGCATTAGACAGATCGACGGATCGACAACTGCGTTAGTTAGTACCTCGTATACATATTACCTACCTACTTACAGAGCTTCAGCAGATTTTCGCTCCCTGGTATCAGCATAGTTTGTCTTTCATTTCGAAACGTCCGATTCAAATTAAATTGAAAAAGGTTAGATGAAGGCCAAATATGGGCCCCGTCGTACAATAAAAAAAAATACGTTATTAGTAGGTAAGTACTCGGATATGTGAATGTGTTGCGTTACTTTTTCAAAATACATGTAAAATAATTTTAAAATTAAACACTTTCCAAACATAGAGAGGCGGACTAATAACATAGATACAATGTGACACGAAGATAAAACTTCACCTTTGATTCAATTTAGTTCTGTGGTGCCATAGCTCTAGTAAAAATACTGAGCAAACACGAAGATCTGCATAAATATCAGGGTACTCGTAGGTACTTAGGGTTTCAGCGGATTTTAATCTGGCTTTCAACGGTAGAGGGGTTTTGAGGTAGATTGTCGTGTAGGTAATGTTCTCGTGTAATCGGGGACGATACTTACATACTTCAGTAGGTATATTTTTTTTTTCTTTGCACTATTTCAGTGCTGTCTTTCTATAAGATATTTTTGTTTGGCTGCAGTAAAAAACGTTTTTTGGCATTTTCACAAAAAATAAAATAAAATATAGGCAAAAGAACGCGTGCTCTTTTGCTATTTCATTTCACACATAATAAAATGTGGTATTTATTTTTATATTCGGCAACCTTAAAAATCAACAAAAAAGTTATTTTGACAGATACGAGTAATTCGAACATGGCGGAGTACATCAGAAGGCTAAGTCAGAAGGTTGTTAGGTTTTTGCCTTGCCAACATACTTTTTTGATTCGCTTTGTTTGATGGCACACATTTTAGAGCTGACCAAAACCTATTTATTAGCTGACCATTAATGATAGCTTTACATGCATACTGCGCGGTCGGTATCCTATTTGTTAAAATACGAAACATTACATTTATGTAAGTATGTACAATACGATAAAATCGCACTAAAATAAGTCTAGAACATTTAATTTTAAAGGACATGATTTCGGCGTTAGGTATAATGTCGGGCGTTATACATACAGCACCACAGGGATTCGTTTGTAACCTACCAACCACCAATACAAACCACTTAAAACAAGGTTTCCAAACTCCAAAAACGTGCTACCAAACTGCTACGTAGCGTCGGGTACTGCAAAGGTTCATAAATGTGTAGTGTAGGCACACTTACCTGCGAAACTTACTGCCTGGAATACAGAACCGTATTCGCACGCCGTGATAAGTTATTGATGCAAATGAAAACACAAAGTTACCGTTCGAACCACATATACCTGCTAGGCTTTAGCCCCGGGAAATCTGGAACTGAAATTCTCGAAAATACCGGGTTTTTATTTTATTTTAGGAGTTCAGTGATTCTATCAACATACTGTTTTGACTTCAACGCCAAATAGATTAAATAGTACAGCCCCCTCAGCACGGGGAGGGGATAACATTTTTGTCCTCTGTTTTTATCTTCCTCTGAGAGCATTTTGTCTCCCGATGGTGCAGGTATTTAACGTAAGTGCTCTATCATCTAGCATTTTCGAGATCTGCGACAATATTTTTTTTTATTATGCGCTTGGCCTTTCTCATCACTGGTTTCAAGTTATAATAAGGCCGAAGGGGGAAGAGCAATTCACCCGAAATCCTCAACAGTCTGAAGAACTGGCTATCTTTCCTCTAAATGCCGGAACACAACAAATAATAATTGTTGTTGTTATGCCGACAGACTATCAACTATAGACTATATATATATAACTGTAGAGTTACTGTTACCGAATGCACACGCATTAATACCACGTTGCGGCCCTACTATGAAAATCTAACTTCGTCTATCTAACGGATCCGAAAGAACTTCTGTCATTTTTTTCATTGAAAAACGTGCAATACGTCAACGTTTTTCGTAGTTTGGGTCTACTACGAAAAACGAAATATGACGTATATACTGATGCGCGTGTGCATTCTTATGTTAAATCAACTTAATAATTTATATTTGATTCGATTACTTTTACCCGCAATAAACAAAAATATAATACCTTTTACAAATGTTATTATATTTTTGTTGTGACCTAATAACTTTATAATTTATAATAACTTTTGTTACTATCATGTTTATGAACATAAATTATTAATTGAACAATGTATTTATACTAATATTATCGGGATATTTACCATGATTTATGAGTTATCTGATATTTCGAAGCACTTGCATACGCAATGACCACTGAATATCGGAAAACATATTTAGCAAAAAATCATGGTAAATATCCCGTTAATTACTTGTTTAAGATATGTCTATTCTACTTTATCCCACCAAATACCATAGGTATGCCTCTCTATTCCACTTTAAAAAAATGCGACATTAAAATTAAAGATTAAGAATTTTGATTTCAATTAAATCAAAATTCCCGGAAATTCTGGTAATAAATTCTTTACTGCAATCCCATTTCTGTGAAAACCTACCGGTTATGGAAACCCCCTACGCTGCTTCGTGCAATATCTACCCAATTGCTGGGTAAACATTTCGGCGGAGCTTAAACTCTGTTATGCTTAGGTTTACTTCGCATTCCCAATGTTCGAGTACAAAAGTTGGGTTTCGCTGTTCAACTAACATTTAATTACAAGTTTGGCTTGCATTTGCGTTGCAGAATGGCTTGACAGGCTTGACACTTTTGCTAATTATGAGAGTTTGTAGCTACTGATGAGGTTTTTTTGATTACCTTGTTATGCTTATTTGGGGATTTCAGGACAAAAGTTCCACAAATCCCCTTATTTATTTATTTACATATGATTATCCCTATCCAATGATACCTGCAAAATTTTAAATCCGACGTGCCATTTATAAGCCTCATAGCTCAGTTGGTGGTAACTCTGCCTTTTGCGCTGTAGGTTGTGGGGTCGATTCCTACCCAGGACAAACATTTGTGTGATGAATATAGATGATTGTTCTGTGTTTGGGTGTTGTATCATATAGTACGTATGTATTAAAAAAAGTATTTAAGTATTCTATCCGCAATCTTGTTACCATATTACAAGCTATGCTTAGTTTGGGGCTAGATGGCGCTGTGTAAAATTAATGTCCTGTATTTTTTTTTTTTTTTTATTTATTATTTAGAAATTAACTATAAACTCCATTTGTACTGGAGAGCGTAAATTGTGGTACTACGGGGCCTCCTTAAATCGTTTTCAGTCGTTTTATTAATTTACAAATGTTATTACGTCACAAAATTCACAACCCGCGACGGGACTCGAACCCGCATTTTTTCCTCAAGCCGGAATCGCTCTAACCATATGAGTAACGTAACCTGGCGCAGATTCCGATTTTTTGTGTCTTTTATAAATTACCTTATAAATGTAATTCGATACAATTTTTGGGACTTCACCCAACTTTTGCTGGATGCATGGTGTAAAGACGAGGTTAGACCCTCCGGCAAATTGAATTCCATAAACATAAGTAAAGTAGAAGGTAATTTACACGACGCACAACATAACACGTGTCTGCCTTGACCCAAATTTTATTTGAACATACCTACTATTATAGCATAGCATTATGCTAAATAAAGCCAACGCCTAGAGATGAACTGAATTGTTTGGTGCTTTTTGATACCATAATACCAATATACCAATATATCCGTTAATGGAATTTGGGAGAATGGAAAGAAATAGCAGAAAAGATCTCGAACGAAAAAGTTTATTATTTTATTTATTTGAGTTTTGATTTCAAGATAAAAGTGCTACGAAAATTATAACAGAATAACTCTATGCCTGATCTGATAAGATGTTTAACAAAAAGCTCACGCGTAATCCTTGAATTTTAAATATATATAAATAAATAATAAATAAATATTACAGGACAGGAAATAAATATTAATTTCATACAGCGCCATTTAGTCCCAAACTAATCATAGCTTGTAATATGGGAACTATATAATTATATATAATAATATTGTTATTAATATAAAGTGAGAGAAGAATTGGTATTTTTTTGGCATATATATTAGTCAAACACAAGCCTATCCCATTAAAATAGATGACCTACCTGGATAGAATATAATAGAATTCAACGGTCACTTGAAATGCAATATTTGCATTTCAAGTAGTGTGCTATATTAAGTGAATAAATGTTATCTATCTATATATAGCTATGTTATAACTAAAACCTTATAATTTAGATTAAGAAAACAAAGGATATCCTTCGATATCTTATTATATTATAATAATAACACTGCGAAAATAGTGGAATATTTTTTGCCCATACAAACTACCCATACATCTGTGAACCTCAACTTTGACAGACGTCAAAACTGAATACAAACTGCTGCTCTATTATAGCGCGTTTTGGCGGAGTTTTAGGTAGATGAATGGATCATAAAAAACGAACTAGCCCGAGTTTATCTCCTTGTGTGTTGGTCACGATACCGAGCAGGCGGTAGATTTGACGTTTCAAATGTCAAAAAAAAACTTACTGAATAAAACCTTTAGACTTCGACTTTGACCGTGATGATGATGAGACCATCTGTCACGAAAACAATAACAAAGGGCCACCTCGACTCAATGTCAACCCCACGCTATCAAGTTCTATGCACGCAGGGCGGCGGGGGCGGCGGCTGCGGGGGCGGGGGCGGCGCGGCGCCTGCGCATCGTCGCATGACCAACCTACTAGATAAACGAATGTTCCCACACGGTCCCCATTGTTTCAACTATCTCTATAACTAACGTTACATAAGAGTTATGCATTGAAAACTACATATCTGAGTTAAGACTAGCCCGGGACTGCGTTCCCATTATCCCGTGGGAATTTCTTTAAATTATTTCTTATTGCACCATGAAAGGAGTCTTCTCTAAAAAAATCTATTGATATTCATGAGTTTCAACTTCTTGCGCGGAACCCTAATTATATTTCCGAAATAGTACCTTACCTTATCTGTTACTCCTTATAAATCAGCTATCTGCCAGTAAAAGTACGTCAAATTCGGTCGGAGATAAAAAGCTGTTACTTTTACTTACGGACACTTTAATTTTATATCAGTTTCAGTTTTAGTTTAAAGAATTTATTACTCAAATGAACAAAGTTCACTTAAATGAGAATGTATACAATATTCTTAAATCACTATCTTAACTATTTAATATGTATTATCCTATAATAATTGTAATAGGTACATAGGTGGTTAGCTAGTAGTTTAAGTTTTTTTGATACTGCGATGAGTGGTTCCATGTGGCTGGTATTTTTTTTCTAGTATTGTCAAAGTCAAAGTCAAGTCAAAGTCAAAGTCAAAATTTCTTTATTCATTAAGATTTTTTAGGATCATTTTGAAACGTCAAATTTACCGCCTGTTCGGAATTAGGAATTGTCTGTGTTGATACCGCCAGTGCAATAAACTCTATAGATAGAGCGATCCCAGAGCTTACATAATCTGTGCTCAGGAGACTGATTACATAAATACTTGCAGTTGCTGTAAAGCTGGAGATTAGAGCAATAATATAGTTGAACATGTTACGGCTAGCCGTGCCAACATGACCCACATTTTCGCACACCGCATCGGAATGTACGTGCCTATACCTATTCATAATGTACATACACGTACACGCCCATTGTTAGCTTTTGCTTGTTTGAGAGAAACATAAAAAGGTGTCATTTTCCATCTGAACAATGGATAACAGAGGAAAACTAAAGGGGAACAACTAGGATCGCAGCAAAGAGTTTGTATTGAAGTAAGTGTTCTATGTATTTGAATAATTCGCGCGTAGTTCTGTCATCTGGTGGTCATAAGCGCCGTAGTTGAGCGCACACCAATGTCACCGTTATTATAGCTATATATTAGTTCGAAACTAGAGTAAAGTTGCCTTGAGTTGCTAATCTGAGGTAGTATAGGCCGTTAAGTCCGCCTGGCTGACTACCACCATCTTACCTAATTCTGTCGCCTAACAACAATTCTTAAATTGTTGTGTTCCGGCATTTAGAGGTTAGATAGTCAGTTCTTCAGTTTGTTGAGGATTCCGGATGAAGTGCGCTTCCACCTTCGGACTTATCTTAACTTGAAACCAGATGAGAACGCTTCCCTATCGAGCAATAAAGATTTTGATATTTGAGTGTGAAGAGCTCAAAAATAGTCAAATAGCAAAAACCGTAAGACGCCGGCTGCTGAGCCTGTGGTAGGTAACTACGTAGCTAGGTAGGTACAGAGCAGACGCACTCGTGGACCGGTCCCGGTCAATGACCTCTGCCTCTCCGCTAGCCGCTACTCCGCTATGTGTGCAACTAGGCTTTTCAGATGGTAGGCCTTATTTGTCAACACGATCCTCTCATAGTTGTGATGTGACCTACGCTTGCGCGTGACGGTTATAACAAGCGTTACAGTTCAGTTGGTAGTAGCTCTGCCTTCTGCGCTATATTGTACGTTCAATTAAAATCCGGGACAAACATGTTTTTAACCGCCTCTGTGGTCTAGTGGTTGGACCCACCGATTTCAGATCTAGAGGTCCCGGGTTCGATCCTCAGGGGAGCAATATTGTGCTTGGTTCGGTTGGTGGTAGGATTTTGATTAAGTCAGCCTGGCTGGCTTTGATCTTACCTGATTCTGTCGCCATAATAGCGCCAGCGCTACCTCGTCGTTCAATAAAAATATAAAAAAAAAAAATGATGAGTTTGTTATATGTTTGATCTGTGATTGGGTGTTGAATTGTCTCACTCTACCCGACTCAGTGCTCTACCACACACTTTTTGTCACTCGCATAAAAAAAACACTTCAAAAAAGTATTTTATTCTTAATCTAAGTTCCCATATAACAAACTTTGCTTAGATTAGGAAAAGCTTTTAGGGCTAGATGGCGCTAGATGTGTTAATATGTCCTATAATATTAATTATATTATTGTTATGTAGTTAAGTAATTTAAGTACCTACCTTCATGGAAGTTATTCAATACCACTGCATAAATATTACAGGGCATTAATTTCACACAGCGCCATCTAGCCCTAAACTAAGCAAAGCTATATATGGGAACTAGATTATGGATAGAATACTTAGATACTTTTTTTTTGTAAATGCATACTTATCATACAATACAACACCCAAACACAGAACAACCATCGTGTTTAAGTTATCGTAAACTCTTTATATCTATATATAGTAATGAACTAGTGAAACTTTGAAACAGCTTAGATTCCGTCATCCCGTGGCTATTTAGAAAAATCCTTTATTGGTGCAACCCTGTACAACAAAAGGAAGCCCTGAGATTGTTCAGTTCTCTAGGCCCTTTACTTTGGGCTGTGATAGTCAGTTTGTTATACGAAGATTTTTTTTTCATGTTGAGACCAAAGGTAGAAGCGCACTTTACTCGGAATCCTCAACAGTCTGAGGAACTGGCGTATCTTAAAGCGTATACACATTAAGCGGCTAGCCGCGCGGTTAACCGTTAGTGCGTACGAGGCCTGAGACACGGAAGAAAATATCGATATACTTACACTGAATAAAGACAAAAAAAGCCTTCTTGTTTATAATAGGTACGGTACCTATTATTTATTCTATGCCTTCCCTAAGCTCCTCAGCCAAAACAAGGATCAAACTCAGAGCAACGTTGAAAGCATTGATGGGGCTTACCGCTTGTAATATTCCTGGTATTACACAGAATATGCAGGAGTACAAACCTGAAACAGAAAGAAAAGTTAATATCCAACTGCCATAGAAGGAGGGTAATGTTTTTCGAGGGTTATGATGAATGTATGTATAAATCGTGGCGTTTGGTTCCTCTTAATAGTGCGGGAGTGTCAAAGTGTCAATGTTTTATTATAACAATCTGGGTATGTTTTTTGATGGGGAGGTGCTTGACCCTCATCTCACCTGATTTTGTCATATTATGATAAAGCCGAAGGTGGAATCGAACTTCACCCGGAATCCTCAACCAACTCAGGAACTGGCTATCTTACCTCTAAATGCATGTAATGAAAGAACACGACAATGCTTAATGTACTATGAATTACCATACTTTTTTAGTGCTGTATGACCAAGTGGGTATGGGCCCGCCTTCCTTTGAGGTTGTGGGTTCAAATCCATTAAATATTTTCGGTTTTACGGAAGTTTATGTGCGCATTTGATATAGGTATGCACACGTGAGGAAACGGGCATGACCACTAGGATCTAAATTCGAATGGCATGTGTCACTGGCTAGTATTCCGCTAAGCGGCGATGTGTTGTCACGTATTGAATGCTAGCTACTTGCAAGCCGTGGGCATGTGCCGAACGTAAGTTTGAACGTGCCTCTAACTCCCAAGTAGGTGATACTCATAAGATCCACGCTCTGAGTAGTGATCAAAGGTGAATCCTCAAAGAGAAACAGTCGTAAGTCTATGTGTGTATAATACTTTTTAAGGCCGTCGTAAGGATAATAAGTTAACGATTTTCAACTTTAAACTTGTTACAATAACATCGACTTCCAATTGACTCACAATTAACCTGACCGTTACACAACAGATATTGTAATAATAAGCACGAAATAGCGGAGTAACTCGGAAGAACAAAGTTGGCTTCCCAACTTCCTGACTTCCCCCTAAATACGTGCTGGTGCGCTCTTTCATTATGTCAGCCTCAGTTATTATAATCAAAGAATATTAGGTAATATCGGCGGGCGAGCTCGACTCGAGATTACTGGGGGCCTACTTCTCTCACGATCGATATTAAGTGCTCTACTTATAAATTTAATTATTCGGTAACCTTTTGAAACGTTGGCGACAGATTTTTGTGAGCACATCCATGATAAGTATAAAGATTATTTCCTTAACCGAAAAAAAACATGAAATGTATGTTAACGCATGAAAAATCATAAAGTGTAGTTTAGGTATATGTGACGCATGATGGAATACTCGGCACCGCAAGGCTAAAATAATAATAAATATGACTACTGTCATAAGAAGAAAGAAAAAGAAAGAAAGTACGAAGTTGGTGTGTGAAAATCATATGTCCCGTTTTTTTTTATAGCTAATTCTTTATTCCTTATACCTATCTGCTATGTGTATATATACATTTATTTTTGACATTTATTAGTTTTATTATATCGTAAAAATCTTTCGCGCTTCGCTACGCAGTCAAGTTTGGGGCGAGCTTGTCCAACTCAAAAACCACCCCTCTTTCCATACCAGAACAGAAAGTATATCTATTTATAAAATATATAAATATAAAGAATATAAGAAAGTATATATATAAAGTATTCTTTATCATTCGAGTTGTCAAAACAAGATGGCGGATGAAGATGGCTCTTTGATGATGGTCGTGAAAAACAGAAAAACTACACACAACTTTGCAAGAACTGCAGAAGATTCTCCATAAAATTTCCTATAAGAAACTTATTAGTTCACCATTATGATTCTAATAAGGACCTACTACATTATTTTTACAGCTCATATTACAGAATATCCGAGCAACATTTCTACCTTCACGTTTTAAGCATTACTCGTATTTCCCAGAGATAGGTTCAGTACTTATATGAACCACCTATGCAAATGGGTGAGTGCATTCGAACCGCTGCAGGGCTCGCCAATGCGGAGCCATATTTCAACGGGCACCTGTTTTATCTAGTGTTTTTACTGCGGGTGCCAAGTGCTCTCGTACACTCCACACTACAGCCTCTCTACAGACTAATGACCACACGACTCTGGAGCTTTCGTTTCAAACTTTTTGGTTTTAGCATCTATATCTAACAATCGGCTTAGAATGGAGTACAAATGACAAACATACTGAACAAGTCAAAAACACGGCCTACAGGTTAGTTGGTAATCCACCCGTGGTGTAGTGGTTCACCCACCGATATCAGATCCAGAGATGCCAGGTTCGATCCCCAGGAGGGTACAATATTGTGGTTAGTTTGGTTAATGGTAGGACTTTGTTTAAGTCCGCCTGGCTAGCTACCACCATCTTACCTATAAGTCTGTCGCCATAGCAACAATATTAATTGAAATGTGTGAGTGCAATCACTTGAAATACAAAAATAAAATATACTTAAAGAGGAGCCGGTGCCCTCCGGGCTTTTAAAATCTTGTGGGGCTTTTGATTGAGGCGAAATGTGACCCAAGAGCTGGCTCTTATTTAGGCCAGCGAATTAGCATAGCTATTCAGTGTGGCAATGCAGCCAGTGTCTTAGGCACGCTTCCGTCTGGTACTGGTCTGGAACAGTTGAGTTACCTGTAGGCCGTTTGTAACGGTCCTTAGGTAATCTGACTGATTCCTCTGTACATAAGTAGTTAGTTTAATTGTACTTTTTATGGATTAAAACTTAATAGGTAATACATTGTTGTGTTTTGGCGAGATAGCCAGTTCCTCAGACAGTTGAGGATTCCGGGTGTAGTGCGCCTCCATCTTGGCCTTATCTCAAACCGAATATTTTGATTACATACAAAAATATATGTGTTGACATAGTCATCACACACATTTTTTTTTATTATCAAACAAAAAACTCGAAAATGCAAAAAAAATCTGAAGAACTTATTTTTTTAATCGAGCACGTAACTCCTTACTTGACTTTTCGATAACTCTCACGGTTTCAGGCTTGGCTTCAGTGGCCCTGGAAAAAAACTCGTCTTTTATATATACCTACGTTTATAATATGTTTGTTCTATGTTTGGGTGTTTTATTGTATGATATGCATGCATTTACCAAAAAATAAGCATTACGAGCATTTCTTAGTTTGGGGTTATATCGCGTTGCATAATATTTATTTATTTAAAAATGAACTCAACTAAACAAGCCGTTGTTTACGCAGGCACTCGTTTTGTGGTGTTTTTTATATAAACAAAAGAATCGCGACGATTCGAAGACCTGCGAATTCGCACCCAAAAAAGTACTTACCCGCTACTGTTTTGCGCACCCTCCCTATGATAATAAAGAAAATGATGAACGACAAAAATGACATGGCGCAAAAACATTACGGAGCGTAGGCTCAATTTTCCTCGTGATTCGTGACTTAATGATTCCCTCCGCAAGCAGGCATGGAAGCTCCATGGAAATCCACTGGCAATGTCAAGACACCAAATTGCCGACATAACGTCAACGATAAAGCACTCAGTCGTGGAACCAATCTCTTTTACGGTTTAATCAGAGCTCTCCCCACCTGCTTAATGTTGCACGTGCGACATTCGACGTCAATCTTGCATGAACTTCGAGATGGTTTGTGACAATTTTGCGTTCTGAAGTAGGTAGGACACATCTACTTAGCTTATTACCCTATACGATCCGGAATCTCAAGCATTTTCTTGGCTTTTAGAATGCTGTTTCTATTCAATAAAGAGTAGAGCCCCTTGTGAAAGGACTCGCCCGGGGAAGTACTACTACTACCACCATACCTATTTCTACCACCAACCAGCATTGCCGTGTTCCGGGTTGAAGTGTAGGTTGCCGGAGAAAACGCTTACATCTTTATGCCTAAAGTTGACAGGCGCAATGTAGGCTATGTTCTTTGTGGATGTGACCTACGTAGTAAGGCAAAGTTTATAGGCAAGAAGGTGGGCTACTCGCTTGTTCCGTCTCCTAGTTGTATAAAAAAAAACATTCTCGTTTTAAACAAAAAATATTATCTGTGGAAACTTTTGATTGGCGTTCAAGACAACTGTGCTTACACATGTAGGTACTATAATTATAATATTAGTCTGTTTAATAGCTGTAAGTTTTCAAAATATATACATTAGAATTTGAAAAAAAGCAACAGCTAATAAAATACGCACATTAAATGATGAGGATTTCGTTCAGAAACCGGTCTAGGACTACAGTTATACATACAACGGAAAATGTAAAATTGTTCATTTGATTTTATTGAGTCTGTCACTGACCAGTAATTTTGCCAGCCAACCAAAACAAAATGTGACCAACATGCGTGACGTAAATCGTGTTTTATGGATGTAATATTAATATTGATGAAACTATTTAGCATAATCTCGAGAATGTGGAACACGTAAACTTAATAAAATTTATTTATCTATGTTATTGGGTATGCTATCTATGAGTCAAAATATATTGAAATGTCGGAGAAGAATTTGTGCAGTGTAAAAAAAAGTGAGGAAAAATGGATTTCCCAAGGCCTTTCTGAAAATACCCCAAAATTTTATATGATACTTTGCGATTTTTTTTTAAATAAAATCTCAGCTATTTTAAAGGATTTCAAATAGGTAACAGCAAAATAATATATGCAAAATAATAATATATATTTTCAAAAATCTTGCGGGGCTTTTGACTGAGGCGACACGTGACCCAAGGGCTGGCTCTTATATAGGCCAGCGAATTAGCAAAGCTATTCAGCGTGGCAATGCAGCCAGTATCTTGGGCACGCTTCCGTCTGGTACTGGTTTGTACAGTTGAGTTACCTATAGGCCGTTTGTAACGGTAGGTAATCTGACTGATTCCTTTGTACATAGTTAGTTTAATTGTATGTAATTAAATAATGGGTAGGCCTTTGGTGTGGGACGCTACCTGCGTCGACACCCTAGCGCCATCTCATCTGCCTGGGACATCAGTTAGGGCTGGTGCGGCGGCTGATTCGGCCGAGGATCACAAAAGGCGCAAATATAGTGGTCTCGACAGAGCTTACCTATTTGAGCCTTTTGGGGTGGAGACCTTGGGTCCGTGGGGAGCCGGTGCCCTCCGGGTTTTCAAAAATATTGCGGGGCTTTTGATTGAGGCGACACGTGACCCAAGGGCTGGCTCTTATTTAGGCCAGCGAATTAGCATAGCTATTCAGCGTGGCAATGCAGCCAGTGTCTTGGGCACGCTTCCGTCTGGTACTGGTCTGGAACAGTTGAGTTACCTATAGGCCGTTTGTAACGGTCCTTAGGTAATCTGACTGATTCCTTTGTACTTAGTTAGTTTAATTTATTGAATAAATGTAATATATTTAAAATTAAATAATTATTTCTGAAATAAAAATAAAATATATATAATATATATACATAAATTATAATCATTTATTCAATAAAAAGTACAATTAAACTAACTATGTACAAAGGAATCAGTCAGATTACCTAATACAAAAAACCTAAGGACCTTTACAAACGGCCTATAGGTAACTCAACTGTTCCAGACCAGTACCAGATGGAAGCGTGCCCAAGACACTGGCTGCATTGCCACGCTGAATAGCTATGCTAATTCGCTGGCCTAAATAAGAGCCAGCCCTTGGGTCACGTGTCGCCTCAATCAAAAGCCCCGCAATATTTTTGAAAACCCGGAGGGCACCGGCTCCCCACGGACCCAAGGTCTCCACCCCAAAAGGCTCAAATAGGTAAGCTCTGTCGAGACCACTATATTTGCGCCTTTTGTGATCCTCGGCCGTATCAGCCGCCGCACCAGCCCTAACTGATGTCCCAGGCAGATGAGATGGCGCTAGGGTGTCGACGCAGGTAGCGTCCCACACCAAAGGCCTACCCATTTCCCAAGGGACAAGAGTCATACCGTCAAACAAATATATATTGATTGACATTTTATTATTATGTTCCTCAGTTGGTTGAGCGTTCCGGGTGAAGTGCGCTTTCACCTTCGGCCTCATCATAACTTGAACATCAAGTGAGATGAAGGCAACGCAAGGCAAGTAGGTACTACCCCGTTGTACAATAAAAAGATCAATAACTTTTACTCATTGGGACAAAATCATGGGATTACTATAAAACACCTAGCAAAATGTTCGTATAGGTAGGTACCTATATCAAATGATTCGGAAAGATGTTACAACAGAGTATAATGACTGGCCGCAAGGTGGGCGAAGGCCCATGGCTGGCGTAACCCCATTGCACGCAATATAAGTAGGTACTCTAGGTACCTACACCACGACGAAAATATTGTTCGTAAGTGGCGACACACTTCTCTAACCTCGTTCCATTTCCTTACCTCCCAATTAAATGCTAATATCATAGGTTCTTATCTTAGGTAGGTATGTAATAGTACCTACCATCTTATTTATAAAATTGTTCACCATCACGAAGTTGACGGAGAAAGATTCAGCTTCGTTAAGTTGGTTGGACTTTTATATCCGCCTGGAAAGCTACCACCACCTTACCTAAGTATGTCGCCATACAACAATTCTTAATAGGTAGTTGTATTCCGGCATTAATAGGTACTGTAAGAAGGAGGCAAAGTCGATTTTTTTTTGGATCATTTTGAAACGTCAAATCTCGTCAAAGCTCGGAATCGCGACAAGCACACAAGGAGAAAGGCAAGAAACTCGGGCTGGTAAATTTTTTGATGATCCGTTCAACACTTAGGTATACAGAGTTTATTATTTAAATAAGATTATAAGTAGCTACATCACATCATAAACCTTCAGATGAAGATGTTACATCAAGAGACAAAGCCGCTGATGTCCAGGTTCGTCCTGGCAATCACGAAAACTGTCCAGACGAGTGAAACTTAAAATCTTCCGTTCCAATTCCGGAATAATAGCAACATAGAATAAGGATGCGAGACGAGACGTGGAAATTGTCAAAAGACCTCACGAGCCGCATTCAGGCCTTCGTTAACCGATGTCTGCAAAACACTTTAAAGAGTTCCTTGTGAAAGGTCTCTTCCAGGGAAGTACTACCACCATATCTATTTCAGCCGCCAAGCAGCATTGCTGTGTTCCGGTTTGAAGGGTATATGGCTGCCGGTAAAATTACGAGCACGCGAGGTTTTAAACCTTTACAGTTGTCGGGCGCAATGCAGTGCAATGCTTTCGCAGTAAGGCATTGTTATAGACAAGAGATACACTAAACATCAGGTGGGCTACTGGCTTGTTCCGTCTCCTAGTTGTATAAAACAACTAAGGTAACTAACATTGAGTTGCTAAATAAATGTCACGAAACAGCAATAGACATACTTACTTACATTTTTTTATACACGCGCACGGGACGTGTCGCCTAATGTTTTTATTGTTCACACTGTGAAGTTATGTCCTGTAATCCTGTCCTGCAATCGACGTGGCAGATCTTCCATGAGATGGACACAACGAATCAGGGCGGTCAATCAATCTCTACATGTCCTAGGAGAACGAGGTTCTTGCCTTTCTCCTTGTGTGCTGGTCGCGATTCCGAACAGGCGAGTTTAAGATTTGACGTTTCAAAATGATCCTAAAAATCTTAATGAATAAAAATATTTGACTTTGACTTTGACTTTGAACGGCAATCAGAGAGGAATGGCGCCGAAATGTCAAACTTGCGACAACCCCCATCACTAAATCCACTAAGTTCAACTCTGTTAAGTTATTGGATTTTTTTTTCCAATGATTTCAACTTTGTAACTACTTTATGAAACGTCGACACCGCCGACACGTCGGGATAAATATAGGTAGAATACGCGATAAATACCCGTTTTTCGAATCAAAATAATGTGTTCGAAAACGACTACTTTGTGAAAGTTGAAAAAAAAATACCCAGTAAGTTTAGTTGAAATTATATTACTGTTACGGTATATCGTCGGCAAGTACTCAACACCGCACAAGTATAACATAGCTAAAATTGTAAAGTAGAAATACCTAGGACACACATTACATAATAACAAGCAATCTGGGACAAAAAAAATAGATTTTATTTATTTATTGATTAATGGCAAAGAGACTAATTATTATTAAAATGTACATCGTCGGCTAGTACTCTACACCGCACAAGTATAATATAGCTACTTTTGGAAAGTAGAAATACCTAGGACACATATTACATATTATTATTCTCAAAATATATATAACACAAGCAATCAGGCAATACAACTCTTGACAGATTGCTTGTGTTAAATATATACTTTGAGGGACAAAAAATAATATTTAGATTTTATTTATTTATTGATTAATGGCAAAGAGACCGCGAAGTTTTATTATAAAGCTACGAATTCAAAGGAACACCCTTGCCTGTGATTAACCTTCTTTCAAGGCATTTTTCGGCAGCTATTAACCTATTTGCGTGACCTGGGTGCCGGTGTCGGCTACCTGGACTCGAATACAGAGTGGAAATCGAAATCACTTTGTCGAATTTATATTTAGCTAGCGTTTTTGCTCTTTAAATTGATTATTTAAATTATTGGGGTTAATGTAGGCACTAGCTTTGACATGCATTTGATACGGACCTTCTGCTAGCGTCGTCTAAACTACTGTTTATACTTAACTACTTAAAACGAAAAAACGGTGCTAAAAAAAGTAAAAAAAAAACAGTCTATCGCCATAACAACGATTCTTAATTGTTGTGTTCCAGCAATTAGAGATAAGATAGCCAGTTCCTCAGTTTATTGAGGATTCCGGGTGATGTGCGCTTCCACTTCACATAACACATCACTTTTGCTTCAAAGAGTAAATTACTACTTAAATTACTTAGCTCTGTGATACTAATTCAAATCAACTGTGATACTAATTCAAATCAATTGGAATTATTTGCTGTAGCAAATTCTTTTTGAATACCAGGCTTTCTTGTTTAGAGTCATCAGAAATTTATGATAAGCTTTGCTAGATAATCTTTCATTCGTTTTAAAAAATTTACAAGTTTATCAGATTCCTTGGTAATTTATAAAAAAAAAGCGTACAGTTTGCCCTATGAACGATTTATTAACGGTGGACATTAATTAGTAAGTGCCTTAGAACAGGTATTCACGAGTAGGTAGCTCATTACTGAAGATATAGATGTTCCTGGCAGTAAAACGGTGTAATAACGCTGTAGTTTATCAGCTGGTTCGTAAGGGTGAGAGGGGTTAGACGAGTTAATTAACCTGAAGCTGCCTGAAGTTCAGCCATTCGCGTGAGGATACCCTCCGCATAAGTTGAGGCAGGGTAACAGTTCTTACATCAAAAGACCGGCCTATCTGTTCACTTGTGGTTAAAGCCGTGCAACACAAAAAACCGGACAAACAAGTGCGAATGCCACGTATACCGAATATTCAGAGTTCTGACCCACATTAAAAGGTTTTTGCGTCACGTTTGTTCTATTCTATAGCACTTATTTTTATTGTATTGTACGACGGGGAAGCGCTTGGCCTTCCACTTGGTACAAGTTAAGATAATGCCGAAGGTGGAGGCGCACTTCACCCGGAATCCTCAACATACTGAGGAACTGGCTATCTTACTTCTACATGCCGGAACACAACAATTACAGAATTGTTGTTATGGCGACGGAATTGGGTAAGATGGTGGTAGCTAGCCAGGTGGACTTCCGATAGAAATACACACTCTTTTAAATTTCAACTACCTATTACGGTTCATGATATACAGCCCGCTGACAGACGGATGGACGAACGGACAGCGAATGCTTAGAAATTAGGGCCCCGTTGGCGCCACGGAACACCAAAAACTATTCGTTTTTAGAAGGTTTAGGCAAGCTCATTTAGTAGAGGAACTGATTAAAGATAATCAGTTTTATCTTCTTGATTTTTTTTTACTTGTTTACTTACAATGTTTTAACTTTATAGGTTTAATTATAATAAAAATCAGAAAAGCTGTGTATGAATAAATGGATATATAATAGTTACTAAGGAATATAGGTAAAAAGGTATCGAATTATATGCCGCTTTTGTTGCCCGAATAAAAAAAAATCATTTTATTACTAATAAATCAGCCAGAGAACCCTATCGTATAACGTATATGCTGTAAAGTCAATAAAATTAGCTGAATTCTAAAATGTGGTGCCGGAAAAAACTTAATGCTCTAAGTAAAGGCAAGCCTATTGCGGAAACTCTGAAATGGCAGCAGGGGGGCGATATGAGAAAACTCTGCTAGCGTAACAATACCACCGCAGCACTCGTCATCTTATCGTCCTGTAGGTAGTAATAAAAAAGTTATTCTGCTGCGGAATAGGTAAATGGGAGTGAGAAAAACTTGTAGCTCTTTGACATTGTTGAACTTTTAATAGTTACAGATAAGGGAAAAACGCGTGGGAAAAGGAAAATACAAGCCAAATATGTTTTCATGGTGAATAAACGGTGGAGCACGTGGTTGTTCTCTGTGCCCCAACCACGACAAGCACAATGGAAGCCTGAGCTGCTTGACCTGCTGAGGAACAAGCGCCATCAACCTCGGAAGCTTTGGTGCAATGCAAAGCAAATACACCCCAGAGCGGGACGTCAGTTTGTGCAGACGTTTTCCCCCTTTTTTGAAAAATTTGAATTTGAATTAGAACACAAGCCAAATAGCCAATAACAAGAGAGTGGATTACATAGCTGTCAAAATCTACGATTCATAGAAAGTTATTATAAGTATATTCATGATACATTTACTTACTAAAAAAAATTTACCCATCAAAATATTTGTTTAATGTGTAATTACTTTTTTGTAAAAAGACATATTGAAAATATTTTTTTGATTTTGATTTAATTTCAGAAACGTAGCCTTCAAAAACGTTCCCGTCTTGGAATCATCATATATCATAACTTACACATAACATAAGAATAGGGCCCAGAGACCAAACGATTCAACACTAACGCTACCTGAAGCAAGATTCTACTAAACCAATCGCTTCACTATGACAATGGTATCATTGTGTATCATCGTATATCATCTTAAAAGGGCCACTGGATTACCAAAAGGCACCTACAGCGGCAATTCGGTGACGATACCATTAACATAGATAAGCGATTGGTTTAGTAGAATTGGGGCCCAGCTGTATAGACGTTATGGTGTCAAATTGAGCGATCAAGTTTAGGAACCTAGGTACACCGAAACCCTATAGCTCTGGCAGCCGCTCTGTCCAACAGTGGATACTAATGGGTTGATGTGATGTGATACCGGGATAAGCGAAAACGAAATCGAGTCGTGTTATCCAGGAAGAGGGTGTTTGCGTCGACTTATTGAGTGCAAACAGGCGACGCCGCCACCGCCGGCGACGACGGCGAGCAAACATCCACTATCGAGGATATGCCAACACACCCACCACTTTGCATTACACTAAACAACTGATCATTGACAGCTCTAGTTCATCATTCGTGGCGCTGCTGTCGCCACATAATACGGTTATTATATTTATTATTTGTTACTTATCTGCGTATCTGTTCATTCACATTGAAAATTTTCCATAGCTGTCAAAACTGTAATGCATAATCATTGATCTGTGATGTGTTCTGTGGATCGGTGCAACGGACACAGAACGAAGCATTTATTGATAAAAAAAAATGCTGTTCAATCTGCCTAATGTAATTTTCAGAGATGGAGCGCAGATTTCTTAAAGCAGTTGGTGAGGAGAGCGTATCCGAAATAGATAGATAGATGGATGAAATCGTTATTATACACCAAGAAACAAAAATAAACAAACAAAGAAAGAGCAATACATAAATTAGGTACAATGGGTGGCCTTATCGCTAATAGCTATCTCTTCCAGGCATTCTTCGGATGGAAAGGATCGCTAAGAGCAGACAAAGCGGTGTAAAGCACTAAAATTAACATTAACTTTTAAATTTAGTGCTATAATATTACAACATGCAAATTGTAATAACTTCTTTGGTGTGGCGATTTCTACGTATGGATAAGGAGGTTATTTAGAAGAGTAGTAGAGCTCCTTGTGAGGGCTCGTTCGGAGAAGTACTACCACCATTCCTATTTCAGCCCCCAAGTGTGTTTCGGTTTGAAGCGTATGGTTGCCGATGAAATTACGGGCACGCGAGGCTTAACAACTTTATGCCTCAAGTAACGGGCACAATGCAGTGTCGCGTGTATTTTTTTTCTTTGTGGCTGTGACCTACGTAGTAAGGCTTTGTTATAGATACAAGAGATGTATTTAAAATCAGGTGGGCAGCATGCGTGTTCCGTCTCCAAGTAGTATTAAAAAAATCAATATGTAAAAACGGAAATACAGAATAAGAGTAGGTAGGTAAGTACTTAGGTGTAATAAATGATAAATAAATAAAATAAATATTACAGGACATTAATTTCACACAGCGCGATCTAGCCCCAAACTAAGCATAGCTTGTAATATGGGAACTAAATTACGGATAGAATACTTAAATTGGTACTTATTTTTTTTAAATACATACTTATCAAACAATACAACACCCAAATACAGAATAAAGATCTTTATTCATCACAAAAATGTTTGTCCTGGGTGGGAATCGAACCCACAACCTACTGCGCAGAAGGCAGAGATACTACCAACTGCGCTATGAGGCTTGTCATATAAAAATATGAGTACGTGTCTGAACGAGTAAATACAGCACTCTCTGTAACATAAACCAGAAAGTTCTTTCTCGTGAGTCTCATAATTTAGTGCTGATTGCGTTTCAGCGTGTGAAGGCAACATTTTGAAACAATAGGTAGGTACTTGTGCTTAGCGTGTTCCGTTTGGTGCCATTGCCATACGATACGGGACACGAAACTAGCAGGTTTGCATGTAAAATTATTTATGGACTTCATTATAACGCGGCCCGTTTGGTCTGAATTTATTTATATGGTGTAAAACCGTGAACCCTCGAAGAACAAGAACGTTGCGTACTATTTCATCAATCGAGTAATACCACGAAACTGGAACTGTCGTCGTCCTGAAGTTGTTACTGCCTCCTCTATTAATAACTTTTAAAGATAATCGTCATAGCATAGTATTTATATACATATTTACTAGCTGTACCAGTGCAGTTTCACTTGCACACATAGGACGCCGTACATACACATTTCCCTTATCAACTTGGATCTCTCCGGCCTACCCCACAGAAAAACGAAGTGAGATTATACAACACTGACATTAAATATTACCTATCTAATGCAAAGTTTCTAGTTCGTGCCCGCAGAAGCGCGGTAAAGACTATTTTAAGTCCCTAGCAGAGGTACTTATTGACCATCCCCTGGTTGCTCGATTCGACTCAGGGATTTTAGCAGGTGATGGGCGAGCAGCACCTTCCATCCATCAAAGAACCTACCTGACACCAATACTGTGATCACCAACTCATCTGCTAAGTGTGGCGATAATGGCAAATCCCCCCATTACTCTTGATGGTAGTTGGGCAATTTACTCTTTGGTACTAAACACAAATACTGGCTTCATCAACTCGCCTGTCAACCGTGGTGGATATGGCAAATACCCCAGTCACATTCGTTGAGACTTGAGAGTTGAGATATAAGTGGTAGTAAACACTCAAATAGGTAGATTATCTAGGTAGGTTCACTCCATCGTAGACTTTATCCTTGTCTGTTCAAATCTAGAGGTTGACCTCTAAAACTTTAAAAACTTCTAAAGTTTTTTTTTATGTACCATGCTCTTGAGAGCATGGTACATAATATGTACATGGTACATAGATATACCAACACCACAATTACTGAGTCGCTTGCTACGCTCTGCCCATGTTCTGTATCATGTTCTAATTGTCTTAGTAATACTTTTACTTAGTGACGATGATGATGAAGATGATGATGTTTCAAATTTTCTAAAACGATGCCAGAATATCAGTTTTCATATAATGTATAGACTTCTATTAAAATGAGTACGTATACGTGCAATGGCAACGTCCTTTCACATGCAAGGAATTATAAGTATAAGATTCTAAAAAAGTAAATTTATGGCAACTATGGCCCAGAAAATAGCTGTACCTGTGCAGTATCACTTGCACATAAAATAAAACGCCAAGATAGAAGCTTTGATTTATCCTGCTTGCCCTTCAGAAAGATGCACCTAGGTACGTAGTTTGATTTTACACAACTGACGTAGTTGATTTCCAACGCAAGCTTTGGTGATTTTTTTTTTATCATAGAGTATTAAGTTAATATGAGTCCCTCTGATAACCGCTCCTGGATGTCATTAGATTCGACCAAGGGATTACATCAGGAGATAGGCAGCAGCTTTCATCTACCTTAGTACCTACCTACCTAACACCGACACTGTGATCACCGACTCACCTGCCAAGGATAGTGGCAATGCCAAGCGTGGCCCATGTCTTGCAGTGGTACTTTTTTGGGCTATGATTATGACACGAAAAACTAAAAACGACACCAGAATAAAATTGCTCATACTATCTCTAGTACCTACGTTTACGTATCGTAGTGGCAATAACTCTTGTTCTGTTCAGAGCAAGGCCAGTGAATGGTCTAGTAAAATCACCGAAGAGGTAAACGAGATTCAGAAGTAATGAAATGAGATGAAATAATGGCAGGAGTATGGGATATGCAATCTTAAATGTTGTAAAAGGCGACCAGGAGATGAGGAGTAGTATATATCTAGGAACTTAACGATATCAGTACGACTAACCACCCGCCTGCCCAGTACGGTGATTATGACAAACTTTTTTCGGTTACGATGATGACGATGATCATACTGATCCACCTATATAATGAGGGAAACGGGCAGGAGAATAACAGATGATAATGATAATGATAAACTAACTGCAAAGGTAAAAACTATCTAATGAAAAATGTACTGTTCCTGTAGATAAACGTAAGCACAACAATACATAGCAACTCTGATTTTTTTATGTTCGATATTACCTACCTTTTACGATTTTGCATACCTTTTCCAACTACAAATAATTAATTCTAAGTTATTATTTAAATCTCCAAAGAGTATTTGACTCATCACTCAACACAACACAGACCACGCTAATATCCGAAAGTACTGAACCGATTTCAATGAGGTTTTTAATGGTAGATTGTGTAATATTTGGGTTAACATCATTCGTTTAATTTATTAAAATTCAATCATAAATTAAAAAGATATGCAAGCATTAAAACAAAATGCTATTATAAAATGTAATAAAAGTCAAAACAACTTTTATTATGTATATATTTTTCCTAAAAAAACGATCGTCAGATCCTGCCTTCAACCACACACAACACATCATTGAAAACCACATCAAAATTGGATAAGCCGTTCCGGAAATACGCGTGCACAAACAAACAGACAAACAGTCAAAAATTCTAAAAAGAGTATTTTTATGTTCAGCTGCGTTTTTCAAGTAGGTAGCATCAATTATTTTGCAAATATAAATTGTACAGACACAGCTTGTTTGAGCCGACCCGAACCTCAACTAATTAGTGGAGGTATGTTTTAAAATAAATCATCGACGAAATATTATGGAATCGAACCGTTTAATTTTTTTTTTTTTATGAAATGACTATACGCCGGCCTGGTTCTGAACCTGGAGGGCGACAGCTTTGCGTGAACCCGGCTGGCGCTGAAGGCGCGAGCCCAAGAATTGATTTTTGAACCGTTTAATAAAAAAAAATGAAATAGGTTATATACCATAGCCGTAGTTTTCATCAGCGCGATCTAGCGCAGGTCAAATTTAAGGGCGACATCTAGTTAAAACTTATAACAACTTTATTAACACAGCTTTTCTACGATTTTATTATCAGTATAGAATAATTATTTGAAAATAGGCGAGTAGCATTGGGACTGATGTGCTTATTTCACAGTGCTGGTTTTAGTTTGTCACTACACTTGGTTGCTCCTTGTAGTTAATTGTTTATTAACCAATAATGTAACTTCCAACCAAGTTTATTTTTGAAACCGAGGACACCCCTAGGATAACTTTAATAGATGTTATAGGTATCATTTTTGTAATTGTGTACCTTGTTTGGCAAAATCAGAACTAGATGTCGCTACTAAAAACTTTAGCACGCGCTGGTTTTTGTCATTTAATTTGAACATTCCCGTAATCTGCATCTGCACTGCTACCATATAATATACGTGATACTAATACTGGAAATTATTGTTTGTTTTGATGTTTTTGTGTCCACCCTTGAAGCAGACTCGTTTGGGTTCATAACTCATGAAGTGAACAATCCTACCGATAAAGGTTCTGCTTTTTGGTTACCTATAGGTGTCTAATGACTAATGTGAAATCTAATGGTTTAGCTCGTTATTTATATATGTATTTCATTTATTTTAAAAGAAAAACAGTTTTTTTTTTAAACATTGTACTAGTCTAAAACTAAGTAGGAAGATGTGACCCACAACTTTATTCACGCGTTGTCAATTAATGTTTAGCGATTTTATTTGTCATACATTTAAAATGTGTTTTTATTGCAAATATTTATTCGGTCCTATATTTAATTAGTGTAATTTTTAATCGTGCTAATTAATAAATAAATAAGTTAAAAATAAAATAAAATTTCTTTACTCTCTATTCTTTAATTATTTTTTTTTAGATATTGTACGACGAGGAAGCGCTTGGCCTTCATCTCACCTGGTAACAAGTTGAGAAAAGGCCGAAGATGGAGGCGCACTTCACCCGGAATCCTCAACAAACTGAGGAACTGGCTATCTTACCTCTGAATGCCGGAACACAACAATTTTTTCAAGAATTGTTATTATGGCGACAGATTTAGGTAAGATGGTGGTAGCTAGCCAGGCGGACTTAAACAAGATCCTACCACCAACCAAACACACCAACCATAAAATTACAAATATCTCAAGAACATTGCCACAGTGAGGCATGGTCTTGTGTAACTCCAGGCAAGGATTAGGTCTACGAGGGAGCGAGCTTCCGAAGGCATCGACTCTCCCGCGCTTTGACGACGTGGCACAGCGGAACACAGCAAACCGTTTGGAGCCAGACCTCGGTAGAACAGGATAGGTCGGTAGCCAGATGTAGGACCTGTCAACTGGGTTTCTTTTCAAGGAATATTTAGGTGGGTCATTCAAAAATTTTCTGCCTTTTTTGGCTATCTTGAATTGAAACTCACTTTTAAGAATACCTCGCCATTCTATGCAAACCTTTTGATTGTGTTCAATTCAAAGACGCTCGCCTATTGATTTATTATCATGAATGGCGGGAGCTTTTTTAACCAGTTACAATTTCGACAGGAAACTCCCGTTTTTTGGGAATTTAATTCGCTATAATAAAGCATATTGTTACAATAAAATGTGTACATAGCACGGGCACTAACTCTAGGTAGCTGTGGGTCGGCGTGCGCTGAACTTGACAATACTATTATTTTCCGATGTCTATTGTTGTTATAATTAACGTTTGTGCTTTGTGTGTTCTCTTTTTCGCACAAACACATGCATTTGCATGATTTTTTTATGTTATGTAAGTAATGTATATGTTGTAGCCAAAGGTCGATATGCAGCATCTTCGAGGAACTACTGTCCTTCACTGTCAGAGCTTAGTGCTTGAGTCAAAAACTTCCGAAAAACCGAAACGTCCGTTGGTGCAAGACTGGATTTGAACCCACTTGGCCCTACTACTCTTACCTACTACTTTTATCTACTGTGAGTCGATAAAAAAACTACGCTCGTCCGGTGCGCGACAAGTGCTCAACCGGCCATCGAACCAAGCTTGCTTGGCAGGTTTCTGGCCCAGCAAGCTCTACCACGAAGACTGACAATGTTACGATTACGAGTACTACCTACATCTCACACTGTAGGTGCTGTTGCAAATTAAAAGTGCAATGCCAACACATTAAAATAATCTTCTTCACACTTTTTTTTAATAGTCATTTTTATTTTTCACACAGCGCCATTTAGGCCCGAACTATAGATTCCTAGTAATTTCGTTTCCATATAACATGTAATATGGGAACGGATATTTTTATATGTTGTAATAACACAAAAAATCACAACCCTTGAGGATAAGATGCGGGTTCGAGTCTCGTCATGGGTTGTTAATTTATGTGTCATATAATACCTATTAACAGAATAGTTTTTTTTTGTACCTATTTATTTACGTATTAAGTATGATTCAATATAACACCCGAACTTTGTGGCGCTACACATACTAATGTACGACCTAGCTTAGCAGGTAAGGTATGTATTTTTACACATTTTATTTGACACGATTGTATAATTGCTAATTAATACAATATATTTTTTTAAATTTCTACAGAATAAACACTGTCGATTTGCGAACCTTGGTTCGCAAATCATATACTTATGCAAGATCACTAACTATCTACTTGAAGGTATGGTAGTTGTCTTGTATTTTAAATCAGCAAAAATAAAAGGAAATGATGGAAGTAAAATCTCGAGCCGACACCCCTAACAAAATTCGATAAACTTGGTTCATGAACATTACCTATAGTACCTAGGTACCTACTTAGTTGGATTGTTGCGTGAAATCGAGAATTACCACAGAACTGCATAACTTTTGGTGTAAGGCGTAGTCGCATTGCACCAACTGGTACAGGGACTGTATCTTGTAAAATATCGCTAGGTACCTTATTACCTTATTATTGTGCGGTTGCTATGAAAGTTCTAGCAAACCAATCACAAAGTTATAATATGGATGTTAGTTTATAAATCAGTTTTGTATTTTTCTTTGTAATAATTGTAGCTATCTTCTTAGCTTGCAACACGGTGAAGGGATATTAGCTTACTAAATTACTGTATAGAATACTAGTTCAAAATTTAAAATAGGTTGCATGTTCCCACTGAACACACCTTTATTTTTAACAAAAATATTTAATAAATACTATTGGAAATGAAAAATAATTGAAACAAACTCTTATTTATCTGCTCTGATATGCAGAAAATCGTTTTCTTCTTTTCAATATCTTTCTTTTGATACCCATATACGGGCGTTGACAAAACACACTACCCGCCATCTTCTGGAGTCAGCCATTTTGAAAATATTACAATACAATATTGAGTTCACAGAACAAAAGGTATGCAATATTTCAGCTCAATCATATGTCAAGAAGTGGTTCTTTTTCAGCTTGCAATATTTGACCTAACTAAGTAACATACCTACCTACATTGCAAGATAAATAAAACGTTATAACACGCTGTAGTCGTTTCGGAGTAGGACGACGACAACGTCTCGGCTTGCATCCATATCTCCGCATCCACTGCAATTATGTAATGGACACCAGACCGGACTCTACCGAGAAGCTTCTGCTTTTAGTTAATTAGAAGTTTTTATAGAGCCGTTACCTAAAACGGATGTGGAATTAAATGCGCGCTGGAGCTTTTCTTTGGATACATTCTTGGAATTAATGCTTGGAGATGTTGGTAAGTAGATAAAGGTTGTCATTTGAATTGCGCAAATCTTGCTAATAAGGTTTATTTCTCATTGAGAGTTGTGTGGCCAAGTGGGTATGGGCCCGCCTTTCGATCCGGAGGTTGTGGGTTCAAATCCAGTCGTGCACCAATGGACCTTCTGGTATTTCGGAAGTCTATGTGCGCATTTTTCACATGCACATCTGTCTGACGGTTAAAAGCCGTATGGCATATGTTACTGGTTAGTATTTCGCTTAGCGGCGATGGGTTTGCAACCTGTCACGTATCGAATACTAGCTACTTGCAAACCGTGGGCATGTGCCGAACGGAGTTAGGACGTGCCTGACTACCCTAAGTGTTCCGCACTCGAAGATCCACGCTCTGAGTGATCAGAGTTGAATTCTCGAAGGGGAAAAGTCGTGAGGCTGTGTTGTAATCCTACATAGGACTAGGTACTTGTTTACCTAAATCTAAATAAATCGATCAAGTGCAAGCACGCATGCCGAGGGTTGAAAATTACAACTGTCTACCTTTTACAGGTCATGAGAGAGCCTGCTGATAGACAGATAGACGGAGGCTTTGTCATAGGGTCCCGTTGGCACACTGTGGGTACTGATACTGAACTCTAAAAAAGGTTTGGGTACACCTACCGAATCTAGAATTAAAGATCAATTAATATTTACCGTTTTTTATATTATTTAGCACTAAGAGGTACTTAGTATAATTTAGAAGCAAACTAAATTATTTTCCTTTTAAGTGACTTTAGGAAAGTTAGGCGCATGCTCAGTAAGCTCTTCTTTTCAGTTTTTTTTTAAAGATTAGTTTGTGTGTGTTCAATGCGATCACTTGCGTTTATATTTTATTAACTATTTTTATTTCTACTTACTTTTGTAGTCTGTCACTTTCTATTTATTTTTTAGTCTGTTTCTCTCTGTGAATGTCTGTTATTGGTTTATGTTTATATTCTTTACCTATCTTATTCTGTTTTTATAGCTCTAGACTTTCCTTTGAAATAAAATAAAATAATAA
The DNA here is from genome assembly GCA_951394065.1 of Venusia cambrica. NCBI lineage: Eukaryota > Metazoa > Arthropoda > Insecta > Lepidoptera > Geometridae > Venusia > Venusia cambrica. Next base: position 1,936,535 of record OX596044.1, on the reverse strand, counting down.
AATAAAATAAGTGTACCTACTGTCGACGGAAGGCATCAAGATCAATAGTCAACTTCACTCCAAAAGGATCGAAAATAAAGAACAAAGAAACTATTTGGCAAATCAATATCGGGGGCAGGCAAGACCGAGGGCAGTGGTGCGCAGCGCGAACTTTATGCATTATTTTCACTGATACTTGTACTACCGCGGTGCTTACTACTTATTAAAGCTGATGCAGACCAGTATACTTTCAAACATTCGGAAAATGTTTGGATCCTTGTCTGATCGAAAAATAATATGAGTAAGTTTGTAAATTAATCAAAGGTACTCATTTTAAACTAACTATGCACAAAGGAAGCAGTCGAATTAGGTATTACGGCTAAGGACCATAACAAACGGTCTATATACGTATAGACTCAATTGTTACAGACCAGTACCAGACGGAAGCGTGCCCAATCACTGGTTGCATTGCCACGCTGAATAGCTATACTAATTCGCTGGCCTAAATATTAGCCAGCCCTTGAGTCACGGGTCGCCTCAATCAAAAGCCCCGCAAGAGGAGTGCACCGGTTTGACCCAAGGTCTGTTACTTATATACCAACTGCCTATATATAATATATAGGTAGAGGTTTACGTAATTTAGGTATCTACATCGATTATTGTAGCCGTCTCTTTGCGATAATCTCTTCTCATCTAGGTAATCATTATAAGGATGAGACCAATACATACATGTAGGTACTATACCTACATTCTATTAGTGTAATGTAAAGGAAGGTACGACTCTCTGCCCAGTTAATTCTACGTACCAAATGCGTAGTAGGTACCTACTTTGTTACAGCGCAGCGTAAGTTTTCTCTCTGAATCGTGCGAATGTTACCCGGTTCGAGAAACGAGAAACAACCATTTGTAGGCGCCAAGTGTTTGCAGAAGAGTCGGTGTGGCATCGCTAATGAGGGAATCGGCGAAAGTGCTGGAGGGGAGCAACCACAGAAGCCACAGCCTTGCATACTCACCTTTGAGCACTGTCCTCCCCCTCCCGCCCCCTTGTTATTTTGAGCATGTTTACCTGGGATCCCCTCTCGGCTAATTTGAACAGATTTGTTAGCACTGGCTGATAGCACTATTTCTGCTAATTGAGATGAGTTCTCGATTCGATTGCATACGGTGGTTAAGGTGATAGCTGAGGTCGATTGTTTATCGGTGCAATTGATATGTGATGAGGTGATACGTGTAAACAGTAAAATTCAGGCAAAGATACTGGCTTGTTACTAGCTACCACCATACCATCATACGTACCTAAATCTGTCGCCAGAACAACGATACTAAATTTGTTGTTCCATTTATCATTTATAGGTAAGATAGGTAGGTAGGTACTTAGTTTCTCAGTCTGTTAAAGATGACTCCGGGTGAGTTGCGCTTCCACCTTCAGCCTTAACATAATCAATTCAATCCATCCATCAATTCGGAAACTGTCGGTAGAAATTCCGAGAATCCGAAATCCAAAAAAAAATCGACGATTCAAGTATTCAAAACATCCACAGAAGATTTACAGAAATGTTTAAAGAATAGCGTTGAATCTATCGGATTCTAAGTCGAATCCGACAAAATGTCTCCGATCCGAAAACTTTCCGTGTGTTTGAGGATCGCTACACAGCAGGTGAGATGAAGGACAAACCATTATCTCATAGGTACTCTAAATGTTACAATAAAAAGAACTACATTTCTACCATAGAGCCCGCACCACACTTAAACAGAGTATAATTTTCCGCTTGCAATTACTCAAACGCTTTTGAAATGGACGAAGCATTAGAGGCATGCCAGCTTGCTACTAGGTCACCACACAACATAAGGCGTGGCCATGTCACTTCCAGTTACAGCGAACACCATCATTTGTTTATAATCTACTTCATAGTCCAATGCAGACCTTCCACAGTATTCGCGTGTGTCAAAATGTAAATTGAGTCCAGTAGACTACCTACTCTATATTAGTGCCGTTGGTATGACCATTAGGGTAGGTGTGCTCTAATTGTGGCCGGGTTTACCCAGGGCAATGGATTCGCTGGCTTTCGCTAGCGGTTACCGCTGAATGATCACAAGTCACAACACTGGTGGTAGGACCTCTGATGAGGTAAGTTAATTTAATTAAGATCATTCAGATTTTTTCTTAATAGTCAGTCATGGTCCTACAGAAGTGAAAACTAAAAACTTTGGAATCATTATTTTTAGTAATATTTTTTTTGCCCTGTCACTCTAATTTTTCCAAAATGCAACCAACTTCATGGTGTCGCTTTTAGGTATCGGTGTATACGCAACGTAAAAAAATCACTGTCATATTTTTTCCGAGACGCGCCTAAAGAAGTAGGTATAACCTCAAAATAAACTTTAGTGTCCAGCCAAGTACAAAACGTTACAGCTTTAAATATCAACATCGGCCTGGTATGGTAAGCACTAGGTTCTACAGTAGCCTCGTATTTTTACTTTTATTTTATACAAATAGCCTACACTTCGTATTTTTCTTTCCCCACCCTCCCTTTAGCGTGAGTTGAGTACATTCTTGACCCTCCTACGTCCTGTCCTGCGCCATTCAACTTTTAAAACTAGATTCTAATTGAAGAAACCCACACACCTGTCCCGGAGCCTGAGACACACAGTGTAAATAAAAAAACCAGCCAAGCGTCGACGCGCCCACCGTGGGTTCCGACAAATATTGCCCCTTTAATTGACCGAGCGAGCGAAGCGTCTCAGTTTCGAGATTGGCCAAACATGTTTTTGTCCGCTGTCTGTCGGCTGTCGGCTGTCGGTTTGTTCTCGTCTACAGGTCGCATTTTTCAATCGATTTTGATGAAAATTGGCAGACATCTACATGTTCCTAGATTTATTACAATATTTTAGTCGGTCCGATTTGTTCGGGGGGAAAAGGGAGGAAGTTTGATGTAGCGTTATTTAACAACGGATTTTAATTAAATTTGAAAGACACACTAAAAATTGAATTCTACACAAGATGTTGTGAAAAGAAAGAGAGTGAAGGGGGAAAACGAAGAAATTTTCTGTAGGATTTCAATTATTTTTTTTCGGAAAATTTAAACCTACGTTTACTAATCAGACTACGCAGTCCTCTCCGCCTTTGCAAGACGAAGTAAAGAGCCGTGACGAAGAGGAAGTGATACGTATTTTCCGATGAGATTTTCTCTATCAGTGTAGTATATAGTTGTCATGGTAGGCTTAAGTCATGTTCTGCTCTAGTCATATTCTCCTTTCCTCATGTTCCTTCTTTCCTTCTACCGTACGTCCCTAAGAGCCTTTGCTAAGAGCATGTGCCAGTTTTAATTGCGGACGTAGGCTTACCATTATGATAAACACATTGGGCAGGATTTGAGACGGCCCACAAACGTAGTTTTTCGTTCATGACGAAATGGCATGGCCGATTCGAATGAAAATTTTAAGTTATTTGTTGGATAAGAAAAAAATATATAAACCGACAAACCAGGTTGTTGGTTTAAAAAAAAGTCCAACTAGGTGAACAGCCTGCTGTTGTTCATAGACGGTATAATTGAATAGAAATATTGTAGGTTTGCAGCGCTTTACTTCTTTTTTATATACACTTAGGTAAGTATAAAAATATGTTAGATTTTTTTTTCTTTAAAACTCCATTTTAATCAACTTCAAAAAAAGGAGGAGGCTCTCAATTCAGTTGTATGTTTTAATAGTGCACCCCTACACTGCAACATATGTTTTAGTAGTGAAGTTTGAAGTTTTTTTTTTTAAACAACTTATTCATAAACATTTATTTTGGTTTTAGGAAAAGTAAAGCGATGCAAACCTTGATGATCTCTATCCAATTATGCCTGCAAAATTCGTATTAGATCGGACGTGCCATTTCGAAATGAACGATTTTAAACTAACCTGTTCAATTCTTGGTATTTCGGTTTTTGACGTTTCATGACAATTTGACATTTTATTATTAATTCTAGTTATTTACATGTGCCAAGAAATCTAGGCTATGAAGTTAGTAGTTATTAGTGCTAGTTATTTGTGTGCTACTTTTTATTAAAGTCATAGGTACTTATGTTGGCGCGATTTGGAAAAAATATGTGAGTTAGAGTTATGATTATGAGAGAGAGAGAGAGAGAGAGAGAGAGAGAGAGAGAGAGTATTTAAGATGCGCGCGCACACCGACACCTAAAGGCGACACCATGAAGTTGGTTGGTAATTGTCTCTCAAGTTTTTGTGAGAACTGCGTAATGAGGTAGTTATTTCAATATATATGTATCTACAATACGGGTTTCACATCAGTCGAGATAAAAAAATATGCATAAATAAATATAGGTACCTAAATACCTAGTTTACATTTTTATTTACTTAGTTATTTTTGTTTCGTTACGTTACAGACTTACAGAAGTAGGTATAACTTCTTACGCTACGTGCCAACGTAAGTAGACACACACGTTTTTTTAATGCAATTAATGATCTGAAACCAAATCAAATGTAAGTACATGATCAGTTTCCCACCGGGAAGCTCCATGGAAATCTTGGAATGAATGTGTGCACACTCGTCCTAAATCAAGAACTACACTTTCATACGCGGACGTCCATTGGAACCCCTAAACCAATGTTTATGGACAGAATCGTATGTAAATTGCATCTGTAAACAACAAACACATCAACCTTCCCTCTTATTTGAACTTCTCACGTGAAATGGTCCTTGCGTTACCTTGGACACAAAAGTGTTGGGACCTTAAATGAATGAACACTTTATACTTTACACAGGACCCTGAACGTCAACTACTTATCATGATTTACGATAGCTATTCTTTCTCGTTTCATTGACAATGTCTTCTACCTGTTCGGGTTGCATTACTTGGGTACAGTTTTTTTACTCCGATTACACACCTACCGCAGTGGTTTGACAATCTGAGCCGCGATCACGACTTATTCGCGTAAGCATACCTAAATATATTATATTTATTCAGACATGATCCATATTTTGTTAGTATGTACGTCTAGCTAATAACTATGTTTTTTCTTAATAATAATAATATAGATAATAAGAAACATAAATTAATATAATTAAGTTTTTAAGATGGCGCTTGGCAGACCTTGTGCATGAAAGTCCGTGAAAACCAACTTGATCTACAGCCGCACCGCACCGGCACTGGTGAGACTTGCACCATCTTGCACCCAACCGAAGACAAGTGGCAATACGGAAAGTTACAGGATCCATAAGTGTACCGGTATTGTAAGATGGATGTGCTTGCAGCCAAAGACCTGATTCCCATTTTGAAACAGCTAAGAGACGAGCACGATCTGTGGAGGTTGAGCACGTATGTAATAGATAATTCCGTGTCAACTCGCACAGAGGCCCGTCCCACTGCCGTTGTGCCGAAAGGTGTTTTGGGAGATCGGTATTAGGACAAGCACTATGCCAAGCATTTCGAGCCTCGTCAAGATAAGATATTTGGAGTATATTTCCAGGAATAGCCGAAATTTATGGTGTTAGAATTTTCTCAAACAATTAATGTGTACGGAGGACAAGAACGAATTTACGCGGCTTAGGTATACGCAAAATTTCTAGTGTCGCTTTGCCAGCACTAGATATTTTGCGTATACCTAAGCCACCCAATCGAACAGGCAATGAGGCCTATTCGATTGGGATCTATGTGATTTGTAAGATGGGTTGGGGCATCGTACTTTTTAGTAGCTGTACATATAAAAGAATAGGGCGCATTGTAGGGCGGAAAAATCGATCAACAAAACATTATCACAAACCCCTTCCTTTCCGCAATACACAACGCAACGTTACATGCTCGATGAAGAGGCGTAACTCGTAACCATTTACAAATAAAAAATCGGTTGTTTCATAGCGACAGTAGAAATACACACTCTATGGATATTTCAACTGCCACTGATAGACGGACGAACGGACAGCGGACCCTATTACTTAGCCTCGTATATAGTGTCCCGTTGGCACCCTATGGGTACGGAACCCTAAAAATAAGTAGGTAAATACCAAAGAAACTTATTTTTATACTATGATTGGACAAGAAAACGTGCCTTATAGCTACACTAAACCATGATAGGTACATACAATGCATGCATTCATTTTGCGTGTGTGGAAAGTCATGGTCTTGATTTGATAAATGCTTTGGCTACACTTCCCGAGGTTATGGGAAAATCGGCGAACCCTCAACTTTACGATATGTCTACATGCTCGTTTTGGCTCGGCAGGTACGTAGTCCAACAAATATTGCATTAGCGTTTCCTGACTCAAGGGACCCTTATGATTGAATATTGTGGGCAATATTAACTAGCATTTTGGAATATGAATGCTCCTAACTTATTAAAAAAAAACAAAGGACATCGCTCGCCTTCCACTGCACTGCTAAAATAGTGACAATTTCATGCGATGCTACCTACGTAGTAAAAGATAACAACATTAGCTTTTCAAACAAATAACCTAACGTTTTAACGTTTGTAACGGTCCTTAGGTAATCTGACTGATTCCTTTGTGCATAGTTAGTTTAATTGTACTTTTTATGGAATAAATAATCTAATAACTAATTATCTAAGGCTCTTTAGGTCGGTACTTTACTGACCGAAGTACCGACGTAGTAGGTATACTACGTTACGTTAGTTTATTTTTAAACTGGAATAATGCAGGAATGTAGGAGATAACAAGTTATGTAAAAAAGTGTCAATCGAAAAGTTTACCCTAATCTTCTAATGGGATTAGGTACCAACTATACATTTACAAGGAAAGCAGTTGGTTAGATGTAATACCTGATGTATGTTAGGTTGTATGGACCGTTACAAACGGTTTTTAGGTAACTGATCTAGATTAGTACCAGACGGAATCATGGCTGCATCGTCACGCTGAATTGCTTTGATAATTCGCTGGCTGGATAAGTGGCAGCTCTTTGGTCACGCTTCGCCTCCATCAAAAGCCCCGCAAGATTTTAGAAAACCCGCAGGGGCAAGGCTCTCCGCGAACCCAAAGTCTCAACCCCAAAAGGCTCAAATGAGTAAGCTCGAGACCACTATGTATATTTGCGTTTTATTGCGAATTTATTTCGGAACAAAAGGCTATTAGTTGACAGGGTCAGCTAGTAATTAATAACATTTGTTTATTACAGATACATTCACACAAAACCAAAGAGATTAGCTAGTTATACTTTACGAAAACGATCGTGTTGGCTTGGCAATGGTCAGTCGGCACCAGCTTCAAAAATGTGTGAACTTTATTATATATATATTTCATTACCCATAGAAGTTTTCAGTGATGTTCAATTGCCCTTTTTTGCAAAAATAACATATTACAGACGAAGCCTTTGTACATATGTTTTCCTTTGACATATATAAATCATATTTATGCGTAGGTACATTAAGGAATTACAAAGAAGAAAGCGATAATATTTTAATAACCTACTTGTACCTATCTGCCTGGATAATGCGAAGTTCGATGTTTAGAGGTCTTTTCCTAGCAGTGGGACGAACTAGGCTGATGATATTTTTGTGACTTTTTGGAAACTTTGACACAATTTGTAATTTGTATACGGTTCTCAGACTCGCTGCCGCCCGCCGCACCGTGAGAAATCGAGAACGATACAAAGCTCCCAATCTCTTGAAGAAGCCATTGCGTTTCAAAAAGAAAGTGATCTCTCTCGCTCAACCTGCATTGATGGTGGTTTCGCAACTCGTAGATTGTATTTGCCTACACTAATGTAAGTCTCATGTCGGCGTATGTTCAGTCTCCTGCACTTATGTATAACTAGTAGGTAGGTATCAACTTCATCAGTATCAAAATGAAGCCATAACTTTTATATTTACGCCTGGTAGGTAGGTACTTACATTCTGTCATTAGATACCTTTGTATTCAAGCCTAATACGTCACCCTTGAATAGGTACAAAATTAATAACTAGGTACTTATCTACAGATGTGGATGCCAAACGTATTTAAAATTATTAAATGTAAACCTACCTTAGGTTAAACAAGCCTCATAGTTCAGTTGGTAGTAGCTCTGCCTTCTGCGCTGTAGGTTGTGGGTTCGATTCCCACCCAGGGCAAACAGTTGTGTGATTAATATAGAGTTTTGTTCTGTGTTTGGGTGTTGTATTGTATGATAAGTAAGTACCTATTTATAAAAAAAGTATTAAAGTATTCTATCCCTAATATAGTTCCCATATCACAAGCTATGCTTAAATTGGGGCTATATGGCGCTGTATGAAATTAATGTCCTGTATATATAGTATATTATATATATATATATATATATATATATATATATATATATATATATATATATATATTATATTATAAATAGACTTAGGTAGACGTAACGTACCTATACAATTCATCATCTAGGTATTATGAGTGCAGGGCGGCTTTACCTACCTATTATAATATCTACTTATTCCAAGTTAACAGAGCTAGTAGGTTAGGTACCTACTTAACCTAGCTCCCTAATACCTATTAGGTACCTACCTACCTATACTTGGTTGTGCATGATATTGGATATTTCTCTTGGTCGAAATTAAATCGTAAACATGTTTAAAAAAAACTACCTATTTGCTTTCTGCACTCCCCCGAAATCTTAGGTAGGTAGGTAGGTATACCTTACCTACTAGGTACCTACATATCATGGTGTTGGTAGGTACCTACCTACCTAGACTCCTATGCCAAATAAATCGCACACTCCACGATCCTGATCTGCAGTTTCTCATCATGTAGATAAAGAGGTATATGTATACCTATCCTTTAGTATTTCTACAACATAAGTCATAAAGCCTAACCGCCATGGAGAAAAAAAAACCGGCGGTTCAAGATATTATTACTTACACTGTCTGTCCAGTTACCGGATTGTGCCTCACAAAATAATGGTTGCATTACACCTGGGTAGGTCTACACGGTGAAGATGGGACCCTAAGGTACAAATTCATTTCACGACGTAGGTATAAACCTACCTATTAGGTAGATTCGACAGCTGCTTTTGATTTATTCAGAATGTAAGTGGCTCATATACAGCCAAGCCTTCATCAGATTCTTTGGAAACATAGGTATAACTACCTATTACCTTATATTATGTGATCGTTTCTATTCGAAGTTAGATGCTTTCCTGCCCTAATAAATAATTCAGCTTTTCTTCATCCCCCTTACCTTATTGCATGGACCGTGACCGCTCGATCCTTATTCTAAAATCGTTCCCGGGCCCGCAGTAGTTAAAATTGCCGCATTCCACTGTAGACGGGCGTGAGACCGTCGCTGCTTCCCTCACTGGACCGGTCCGGGGTGCTACGCGACCACTTGCTTAAGTTTTATCACAGAAAAAACTGCTGGAACACCAAGAGAGAAGCGCCTGAGGGTGGATTCATTGTTATTTCATAGTGTTCGATAGTTGATGCGTCAAGCAAGGCGCGAGCGGCGCGGTACGGCGACGATGTACGCGGGCTGGGACGCGCGCGGGACTGGCTGGCTGGCTCTAGAGCGCGGGGCGCCGCGCGCACGCGCCTTTCCGACCCCCTCCGACCGAAGCCCCGGAGCCGTTTAATCACATCAACTCATACGATAAATGCTCAATGCAGTCCAGCGAGTTATTTAAATTCGAGACCTCTCCAGATAGCAGCGGATACTTGGCACTGGCACCCGAAACGCGAAATACCTAGGTACCTACAAAATGCTTTTGCAGATCACGTTTTATGGCCGAGCCGAGGGGGTGTGCTGTGTGCTTTGTGATGTGGTGTGACCCAGTTCTCGCTCGCGTACTAATATTTGAGTGAGCTTGGGAGTGGCACCAAATTGTAACAATATATTAATGTACCTACCTACTACGTTACTAATCTATCGAATCGAGTGTACTATAATAATACGACAACATTTTGCGTAGTCTAGTCATATAATTTAAGGCCTTGCGCTTCCCTTCCCTGTCGTCGTTCAATAAAAAATAACTTTTCCAACGCTGGGTAAGGTACCTCACCTAACCTAACCTTATTATTGAAGAAGGTACCTTACAGCATCAGCTAGGCATAGCATTACGCAATACAGTACCTATTAAATATTTAACGTCTATGCTTTTAGAAACTACGATTTTGACCATGGGACGACGACGTGGGTGCACCCCATGGTCAAATCGATCGACATAGCTATACTACTGCATAAAGCTAATAAAACCAATGCATCATCAGTGGTACTTCTTACATTTTTCCTATTAAATATTACAGCGTCCACCGACTGTTCAGACGCTGTAATATTGTTGTAACTCTGTTAGATAGTTATCGTTTTCCCATTTCATCTATTTTTCTTACTTTAGGGGTTACCAATATTGCTATCGTCTGACCAATTAGTATGCGATAATTTAAAGTTTTCCGCCTACTTTTTAATTGACTAAACCAACGGATGCAAGCCATCAAAGGTCATTTATACTGCTCGAATATTTTGAAGCACAACCAAGTGACTCGATGATTTTATTTTTTATTTGAGAAACAAAATAATGGGCTTTGTCGCTATGCAACCACATCGGCCAAACATAATTATATTACAAATCATTAAAACTTACAACACTAGACACTTATATCGAATAGAGAAAAGAAAACACTTAAATTCTATCTGAACATAAAATTAAAAAACACTTGAGCATCTTTACACCTTGATGCAAGAAAAAGAGTGTCAATGTTAGCTTCTAACCCGCATCTTCTAGAAGCAGTAAAGGTTGTATTGAAAGAACTGAACTAAAGTCGTAAATATGATTATCTTAAACCAACCAAATGTCAATGACAAAATCAGCGGTACCTACCATAATAATTATGATAGACTGCCAATGCCAACCATGGAAGTAATATGTACTACGCTTACAAATTCCTTGATGAAAACATATATTTGACGTACCTACATATATAACTTTCAGATACAATGTTTGTTGGTACCTACAGCTAAGCTACTAGCTGCTTGTCTTGGCTTGAGTAGCATGCTACAAAATAGGAATGCGTGAGACCCTCTTCAAAGTATACTGGCACAGTGTATGATAGTATGAAATAGATGAGGTTACAAATTTCAAGAGTGGTTGAGCTCCTTGTGAAAGGACTTGTCCGGGGAAGTACTACCACGATACCTATTTCCGCAGCTAAGCAGCATTGCCGTGTTCTGGTTAGAAATACTTGCCCCGGTGAAATTACTGGCACGCATGGCTTAGCACCCTTACTAAATTGTATTATTATTTAGACAACTTGGAGTCACAAGTTGACGGGCGCAATGCAGTGCCGCGTTGGTCATATTATTTGTGAATGTGAACTACACAGAAAGGCTTTGATTTAAGCAAGAGTTGCATATAACAGCCCTAATACCGTCTTACCAAACTTCTGGTTAGAAGGTCTAAAATAACAGCAGATGGGCTGCTTGCTTGTTCCGTCTCCAAGTTGTCTAAATAATAATACAATTTATAGTCCATCAAATCTAAGAAGTACACTTTGACAGCTGTCAGATCAACTTGTCTAGGGATGTGAACCAAATAATCGCCATCGAAAATATCCGATATTAATGTGAAATTGAAAAATCGATATTGATACTTTATAGGTAGGAAACAATCGCTTACTTTTTTGATAAAACTATAAACTCAAATAGGAGTTAAATAAATATGTAGCACTTTAATACCAAATAAATTAATTCTTTCTGCTTATTTTTTTTTCAAGAGGACCACCCACAGATATACGACAGACTAAATTGGAGGTTGTATTGTATTTAGGTTTTGGTTGTATTCTGCCAGTAACAAGTGACGTAATGAAAGTGTCAAGCTTATGAGACAAAAAATATATCTGTAAAAGCGATTCATTTCGAAAGACAAATGCGATGCCGTGACAAAGATAATTGGGAAATCCGGCAATGTATGTGTGTGGCAATGTTTGTGACGGCATAACTCTTGACAACAGATTATCCGATTTTCATAAAATTTAAATTGAATAGAGTAAACGTAATATATTTTGACTGTGGCGGGGAATTTTTGCAAAGTGTTGTAGTTTTTGAGATACATAATAAAAAGAGATAATTTTTTTTCCTTTTCAAAACGACATCAACCTTCGTTTTATGTTAGAAAGGATATTAATTACATTACGTTAGCAACAAGAGAACCTCGAATACTCAGGTTCATAAAGAGAGCTAGAGAAAAAGTGCTTATGTAAAGTGAGAAAGGTATATTGAAAGCACACTTTTATCGTTTGTTAATTACGTTCTATTTGAGAATTAATCTCCGTTACAAACCGGACATCATGAGATCTCAGTTCGGGGCGAACTACTTACTAGAATATAAATATATATTTTATTTATTTAGGTAAGTACCTATATTTATTCAAGACAAGTAATTCGAAGAACTACTGAACTAAATTTTGGTCACTCGCGCACTACACAAAACTATCGCACTGAATTTCCGCCAAAAAGTCGGTTCGATTAATTAAATTATTTCAATATTTTTACCGATTATTTGGAAACTCAAGAATTTTAAACTGTCGCAGCACTACTGTAAACAACATAATGACATAACATTGTATAAACGTGAATCTCATTTACAATTTTACTTATTGTTTTTGTTTTAAACTAGTTTTACGAGATTCAAGTATAGAATAATGTACAGGAATGTTTAATAAATATAATTATTTATCTGAGTAAATAATTTTTCGACAATATAAGAATTACTGTTTGTAATATTTTGTCTCTTCGTTTGAACAAAGTTTTAGCGTAATAAGAAATGCGAAACGTCAAAATGTACTTCTTAGATTTGATGGACTGTAGTAGGTATACATTTGAATAAAAATAGGAAAATAAAATAAGTACCTATCTCGCATAACAGATTGAAAGCACTGATATGATAATAATTAAAAACCTAGATAATATTGCCACAACTACAAACGTTCATAAGCTCAGTGGTTCAGTTTTGCGGGCCAACGATTCATTTAATCATAGAGTATAACAGAAACCGTATGGCAACGACGATGACAACAACAAAATCAAAGAGAATACAATACTAAAGGGGGCGAAACTTAGTAAACAAATAAACAAAATAATAACTGGCTGGCGAACGAAACGTACAGAACAGAACAAACACTATTATCCTAAATTCCTCGAATCGAAAACTTATAGTATAGTATTCCCCCGGCTCGTCTCGTATTTGTTTAACATTTATTTGGGAGCTAACAAAAATTAGTTTTGTTCATTCATACCCTGTAAAATCATGTCGAAACAAAGTGTTATGTTTCACCCTATTATTAGTTCGATACAAAGAATAGCTCTATACGAAACAAAAGCGGTAAGTACATAGTCTTCATCTCACTGCCCTGTGTATCAGAATATGTGGGGAACACTACCCTCTTGTTGGGTCAACCTACATTTAAATGGGCACTATGTGTATGCTTTGTATCAGCTTCCAGCGTAAGTTCCGCTGTCTATAATATATATGTCAAGAAGAGAATTAATTGACACCTTCCCGCAGTTGGCGCATTCCCGTTTTTCAATAAAAAAAGGCTCGCTTCATCAAAGATATGACATCTTTGTTTGTGCAAGCTATTCAAATAAAACAATGTAGGTAACTATCTAGTCTAAATAGGTACCTATGAAGGTGGAGGTGTGGCTGCTAATTAAGTAACCAGACCAACTATCCTATTACATACTCCTTGGTGAATCAACACTCGGATCAAACCAGATATTCTCGAGGCCACATACATACCTACCACTTGTATACATTATAGGTACATTGTACTATTCACCTACACCAAATCTTAAATAAACATAATGTAGGTATCTATTCATCACCAATATAGTTAAAACTGCAGGTTGTCTATGGGTTAGACTGATGCATGATTGAGAATGCCCAGGCATAGTCACCTCTTTGCTTGTGCCAGCCTTCTCATTTTGACAATGGTCAGTGGGATGTGTTATAATGATGATGATGATGATTTAATGAACTACCTACCTACCTTAATGTATTTACATATAACATTTTCCTTTTACAGAGGTTTTATTTAATTGGCTCTAATAACACAGAAACACGGTTTAGGGTCCTGAAAATAGACAGAACAGACCCTCGAGAACTAATCCTGGTTGATGATAAAGTGGAGTACAACAAACAAGAGATCCACCTGCTCCTCAACATGATTGGGTTTGGGAACAGAACTGGGAGAACATCTGGGTTTAACAAACTGGTGTCTGCTTTTGGAATTGTTGGTAATTGATATTATACTCATGTTACTCTACAGATTGCATTCACTGGAGACAAGTCATCCATTCCTGTAAACCGAGTTATGGGTGATCACAATCTTGATGAAGAATCAAGATGAATCTCTGTGAAGTCCAACCAAAGAGAGAGAGAGAGAGAATTTTACTAAGCTAAAGCATTAAACATAATCTAGCTACTGATGCTTGCTTCATTATGATTAATATCAATAATACCGACCACAGATAGAGAGAATTTTCTTTACTTAGCATATGGCATTAACCATAATCTAGCTGCTGGTGCTTCATTATTATTATGAAACACCCAGGACTTTGTTCATGATATCTTGTTGAAATGTCCTTAAATCCTTTTTAGTGCATCCGTACACCCCAAAAGGAAGCTACCCTGATCATTTCATATCTCTAGAACCTCTGGCATGGGCTGTGCATTGATTGTAAGTCAGTTAGGTAGTCGGCTACATGATGATTTTATATACTAAGAAGGCTCCTAAGGTTGGTTAATGGTAGTTAGTCTTGCTAAAGTCTAAAATGTGTGTGTTGCGCGGGTGAGTGAGCAGTTTGACGTTTCAAAATGATCCCAAAAAATCTTAATGAATAAGGAAATTTTGACTTTGACTTTGAATTTGAGCATGACAGCTCTGGTACCAATCTGGATGGTGCTAGTGTGCTGTTTGGTTCACAAGCTACTTGCTAGAGTACTGAAATGCAGGTAAACTTGCAGCTATGTGGTAAGACGTACAGCAGTTGATCCTGACTTCTGTTTAACATAGTGTGCTTATGAATAAGGTAAGTAGAGGGTATAAATTACAATAGGTTTTTGGCTGTGTATGAAGGGATGTTATTGAAACATAATAAGAACTGACTTGAACTTAATAAGACCTCTTATTACTACTTACAATGATGGCTTACATGCTAGTTTATGTTGATACTTATAGCTATGCTACACCTCATGTACATCTATGGGCTTTATTTCAGAGGCAAGAGCTTATGATGGTTTAAGTCATACTATAATATCAACAATCTTGTCTCTTGAATAGGATATTATGAGCCTGTATTTTCTGTGCTGCTATTGCTTTAAAATAAAATAAGGGTTATGATTTTCAGGTTTTATCAGATTTTTGGAAGGATACTACATTATATTAGTCAGAAAACGGAGGAAGATTGCAGCTATAGGATCACATTCCATATATAAAATTGAAGACACCTCAACAATATACATTCCAAATGAGAGCAACAAGCCCCCTCATCCTGATGAACAAAGATATTTAAAAATGTTCCTGGCTATAGATCTTTCAACAAACTTCTATTACAGCTATAGCTATGACATCACGCATACTTTGCAAATGAATATGGCTCCACCTAGGAAACTAGCACCGGCCTTATTTCCCAAACCCGTCACAGCTGCGGTGTATCAGTCAAACTTGACAACTGATGAAAAGCAGTGTACATGTAACCAAACTGAAGATGACGAGGATATATTTGAAACATGGAAAACACAGTTGCTGCAAAGACAAGTGAAGAATGGGTAAATTATAACACAGTTTATTTTTAATACACACACAACAATATGGAATTTCGCCTTTGAACTGCATTTCATTAATTGCAGTACTTTATTGTATTATTTTATAACATAATTGAATCAAACTGTATCAAGTTATCAATATATCTTCTGATGCACCAGATATCAAATGATAAATGAATGTAGGTACCTATTGTCTATAGAACTAGGTAATTCATATTGAAACATTTTTTTTTTTGATACAATCTACTTGGAGAGAACCAAGCAGCCCACCTGATGTAAAGTGCATATGTTGCCTATAACAAAGCCTTACTGCATAGGTCACATCCACAAAGAACATGACCTACGCGGCACTGCATTGCGCCTGTCAACTTGAGACATAGAGGTGTAAGGCCTATCACATAAAAGCCTCGCGTGCCTGTTATTTTACCGAGAACCATACCTACCCTTCAAACCGGAACATATATACAGGGTGATTTTTTGAGACGGGACAGTAAGGGCAGGTACCTTAACCGTTATAGTTACAGGAAAACTTTTTTAGGAGACTATCCATAATTTTTTAAGATATTTTCAACTGCATTCTCAGATTTTGGAAAAAAAGTACAGTCAGCAAGAAAATGGTCATTTTACACAAAAACTTTTTTGATGCCAATCGATCCTGTTTCTAATAAGGATCAAAAGTCTCTATAGGACCGACTAAGGTTTGAGTACTAGGAAAGTCATAAATCTTGAAAAAAAAATTCCCATATATTTGTGCGGAAATACAGGGGACATATGATAATTACAGTTTTTGTCAAGCTGGCCTCGTGGCACCTAGAAGCAAAAGCGCCTACCTAAGTTGAAAATCATCATAGTTGTATCGATAATCTTCTGCAACATTAAAACTAAAACAAATAATAACATTATAAATAATTTTTATATGTAACTACTTAAGACAAAGACAAAAATAGCTTACATTTACATGATTTACGAAATAAATTGCTCAAAATGACCGCCGTTTCACGAATACATAAGTTCACTCGTTTTTTTTACTGAGCTAGTAGCAGTTGATAATTTTCTTGGATAGATATCATTTAAAATCCTTGTTAATCATGACCTGAAATAACCCGAATCGAATTCTAAGTTTGAAACTTAAAACTTTTTTTTACTTACCTACTTTTTTTCAGCCAGTCTTCTTCATAGTGGTTTATAGCAGACCAATAAACAAAGAAACAGGATCGATTGGCATCAAAGAGTTTTGAGTAAAATGGCAATTTTCTTGCTAACTGTGCATTATTTCCAAAATCTGAGAATGCAGTTCAGAATATATTAAAAAAATATGGATAGTCTCCTAAAACAGTTTTCCTGTAACTATAACGGTTAAGGTACCTGCCCTTACATATATATGTATTGGTATTTACATATGCAGATGGGTGTACCATATTTACATATAGGTACTGCCATCTCAAAAATGCACCTTGAATATAATTAGATTTATATGCTTACCTAATATGCGTTGCAAATATCACCTACTAATTTAAAATATATTTAAACAATATATATTATGTATATAAAATTTAGGCATGTGGCGAGTCGGACTCGCGTGAAGAGGTTTCCGTCCCATGTGTAAGTATAGGCATAAATATTAAATAGAGAAGCCTTGACCGGGATTATAAAAATCGAATGTCAAATAAGCATAATGAAAGGTTGACCGCGGCTTGATCTTGCCATCTCCTGAAAGTCATCTGGGTAAACTACGTTTGGCCCACAATCACTTAACATAGTACGATTTTGTTCAAGAGTTTTTATTAATTTCGGCGGAATTTTAAGACCTCTTTTTTATTGTTCGACGGGGAAGCGTTTGGCCTTCATCTCACCTTATTTTAAGTTCTGATAAGGCAGAAAGTGGAGGTGCACTTCACCAGGAATCCTCAACTCCGGCTGTTGGAAATGATTATCTTACCTCTAATTGCCGGAACACTACATTTTAGAATTGTTGCTATGAATGCCCCTGTAATTAAAATAGGAATGTAACGAATATTTAATTACATATATTTTGATACCAGCAGGCTAAACCTCTAACCCAATAACAATTCCAATTCAACATCAATCGCAATCCAATACTATAACAATATCGACTAATTGTCTCTTGAAAAACAATGTGATAGCATTGGATTGAAATCGGAATTACGCTAATATTGGATTATGATTGTGTAAATACACTTCAATTTTTTTTTATCAATACACAGTGATTACACATTACAAATAGTTTAAAACATCAATCTTAACATATTTTCAAACAAATTCAATATTAAAATCGTTGTTTTGACAAAATTTTATTATTTATAGCCGCATGGATGCCCACCCGTTGCTTAGGGCGGAGATGGATTGGACAATTCAATACCAATCGCTTTTAGTTCATTCAATATCCACACCTTGGGTCACGTGTCGCCTCAATAAAGAATTAAGCGAATTAGCATAGCTATTCAGCGTGGCAATGCAGCCAGTGTCTTGGGCACGCTTCCGTCTGGTACTGGTCTGGAACAGTTGAGTTACCTATAGGCCGTTTGTAACGGTCCTTAGGTAATCTGACTGATTCCTTTGTACTTAGTTAGTTTAATTTATTGAATAAATGTAATTTAACAGAAAAAAAAAAAAATCCACACAATATGAAATCAATTTGGCGCTAGGTAGGCATTCAAGAGTGTTCATGATAAAGAAATGACACAAATTCAATACCGATCGATCGGAATCGTGTTCAAGGGTAAGCCAGCAGGAACTAAGTCCCAGGTGTTCCCCTAGTATACTATAAAAGCAATTGTTTCTATTTCCTGAAATGATAATTTAACCCCCCCTCCCCCAGGCAAACACAAAGACTGGACTTTGGTATGAGAACAGTTCCCGAATGGCGATTCGTCTGGAACAGCCACCTGCTCTCCCCAGTCCATGCCCACTTACATCCAGACTGGATCCTATACATAGTCCACGGGTTTATAGAACAGAGCAATTTGAATATCTTCGGGCGACCCATATACCTGACTGTGATAGCTAGGAGGAGCAACAGATATGCCGGCACCAGGTTTCTGAAGCGAGGGGCGAATATGCACGGCGATGTGGCCAATGAGGTGGAGACTGAGCAGATCGTTCACGACTCTATGGTCTCTTCATTCGCTGCAGGCAGGTAAATATTCTGGTACAACTGCTCAGTTGGTAGTAGCTTGTCTGCGCTGAAGGTTGTGTGATGAATACGTAGATGTTGGTTCTGTGTTTTGGTGTTATATTACATCATGACTATATATTTATATCATATTAACATCCTGGTTCTGTCCATGCAAAGGTTGTCTGGAAGAGATCGCTTTTAGCGATAAGACCGCCCATTGTTTTTTTTTTTTTTTTTGTAAGATGAATTGGTTCATAATTTTATTTACATTTGGTGTTCAATAAAGAATATTGTATTGTATTGTGTATTTAATTAGAAATTTACGTATAAATTAATGTGTACATAAGTATTTGTATTTTACGTTTGTAGCTCCCATAACACGCATCGTTAAGCTTGGGGCTAGATGGCTCGACGGGGTTCGACCCCCAGGGGAGTACTATATTGTGCTTGGTTTGGATGGTGATAGGACTTTGCTTAAGTCCGCCTGACTAGCTACCACCATCTTACTAAAGTCGGTCGCCAACTCAAAAGTTCAAAATTGTTAAGTTACGGCATTTAGGGGTAAGATAGTCAGTCCCTCAGTATGTTGAGGATTCCGGGTGAAGTGCACTTCCACCTTCGGCCTTATATTCTTGTTACGAGCTGGGGTTCGTAAGAATTAAAAGCAACCGGTTAGTACTCAAAATAGGACACGTTTTTTCAGCACCAAATTAATTACTCTCAAACACAGTACAACACTACTTAGTTATACCTCCGAATCGCTAAACACTGTTATCGCACTCAAATATCACTCGATGTTATCACTCTGTATCGTAATTGAATACTGTCTTGCTTCCGAGTCACGCGGCATACTTATATCCAGTCTATCGAATGATCGAAGTACTGACTATTGCGTAATCTGGAACTTTATTGTTTTCGGCGCGGCGGTCATTAATCATCCTTGTGTGTTACAAGTTGTTATTGTCATATTTTCGTGGAACTATGTGAAGGCCCGCGACTGTTCTAGACGTTTCTGATTGGCGTGGCTAGTGGCTTCGTCGTACAAAATAAAAAAAAAATAAAAAAATCTATACTGCCTAGCGCACAACATTGTTTTAGAAATTGAAGAAAGCTTGGTTATCTATGTTTCAGGTTCAGCTCGTTCGTTCAAATGCGCGGCTCCATTCCGTGCTACTGGTCTCAGGACGTGGTGAAGATGGTGCCGAAGCCGGCCATCACGATAGACCTCAGCGACCCGTTCGCAGAGATACCGGCGAAGCATCTGAACAACCTGATGCTCCGCTACGGCTCGCCCATAATGTTCCTGAACCTGGTGAAGAAGCGGGAGAAGAAGAAGCACGAGTCGCTGCTGACCGACGTGATCAGCAACTCGATCAAGTATCTCAACCAGTTCCTGCCGCCGGAGTTCGCGGTGCAGTACTACCACCTGGATATGGCGCGCACCAATAAAGGGGCTGATGCTAAAGTTTTGGATAAGTAAGTATTATAGCACTTTCAAAACTTGCGTGAGTGGTACTGAACATTTTGAAACACTGGTTTTACCCACGTATACGATTATGTTGATGTAGGCACCAACGGTTTCGGTTCAACAGGTGAATCATCATCAGGGTGAGTGTGAAATTAGTATTACATCACTAATGGCTTTATAGCACCCATACGTAGGTAGGCTCTTAAGGGGTTGGTAGCCAGTTCCTCTGTTGGTTGAGGATTCCGGGTGAAGTGCGCCTCCACCTTTGGCCTTATCTTAACTTGTTATCAGGAGATGAAGGCCAAGCGCTTCCCTGTCGTGCAATAAAAAAAATATAAAAGTATACTTCTTAGTGGTCGGCAGAATGATCACAACTAGTGATAGGATCAGTAAGGTCTACCAGGCTAGCGAACACCCACTTGTCGAAGTCCTGTGCCAAACGGTTTGCAGTGTCCCGTTGGTGTTCGGGAGCCAGTTTCTTCTAGGAAAGCTCGTATTTATGATAAGGCTGAAGGTGGAAGCGCACTTCACCCGGAATCCTCAACAGACAGAGGAACTGACTACTTCAAGGCGATTGGAATTGTTGTTATGGCGGACAATACAAGTCTTCCATCAACCAAACCGAGTACAATTTTGAACCGCCGAAACCGGGTCTGATGCTTACGTCTACGGTTCTATACCGAAAATCACATTTCAGATTGTCAGCCATAGCCCGCGCGGTGATCCGCAAAACGGGTATATTCCTGAGCACTCGCGGATGTGAGGAGGGGGGGGTGGAGGGGCACCAGGCGGGACGTCTGCAGACCGGACTCGTGCGGGTCAACTGTGTGGACTGTCTCGACAGGACCAACACGGCGCAGTTCGCTATCGGCAAGTGTGTCTTAGCGCATCAGGTAACTCTCATCTCAGTAGAACATCTCCACGTAGGAGGGGCACCAGACGGGACGACTGCAGACCGGACTCGTGCGGGTCAACTGTGTGGACTGTCTCGACAGGACCAACACACCACTGAAAAGCTTTGATTTTTCTTTTAAAATAATACAAAAACATATTTTTATAGGACCCCTTTTCCAGCAGCTCACGGTCCATCAGCCACAACTGCTGGCTTGAGCTTACTAATTACTTGTCCCCTTTTTGGATTAAATCCGCGTCTTTTAGACTTTGAAGATCTGTGCCGAATACATGACTTGATGTGCTCTCGATCTCTAAACTTGCAACTTGCACAGGCACTTGTATCGGCACGAATGAGGTCTATGACGGAGCGAGCTTATCCAGAAGGCACTGGCTCTCTCGCGCTTCAACGGAACACGTGGAAGCGAACTGCTTGGCACTGGACTGAGGCTGGGTTTTCCCAGGTCATCCAGGTCTTAACCGCTAGCAGATTCCCTTGCCCGGGGTAGGCCAGGTAGATGCCATCTGCCCCAGCTGTTGACCAACCGTGAACACCCTCGTCCCTTTCCAGCTGTATGCCCTCGGACTGATTGACAAACCGAACATCGAGTTCGATTCGGACTGCGCGAGGCTTCTGGAAGGATTGTACGAAGACCACGGTGATACGCTGGCTCTGCAGTACGGCGGCTCTCAACTTGTGCACAGGTAACGGAGTTTTTATTAGCTCTTCATCATTCATCATAAATGGAGCTGGGCTGGTCTGCTGTATGCGTGATTATCTGTGGGCCAAGAACACCACCCAATGGAGGCCTGGAACAGTAAAACGGCACCGTGGCGGACCCAGACAAAGATGGCGGGATGAGCTTGACATTTTTACACGAGGGCTGTACGAGCTAGGGATCGTAATGATTGGAGAAGTTAAGGGGAGGCCTTCGTCCAGCAGTGGGACACATCAGGCTACTAAAAATAAAAATAATAAATAAATAATGACCGTGGTGAATAAGTTTTACTCGGTCATCTGGTCTGTCATATTGTATGAATAAAAGAGAGTGATTGTGATTAATATGTATATGTTAAATGGATGTGTGGTGTGACAAGGATGGTTAACTCATTGGGTGCAGTATCACTCACACAATCCTTTCGTGCGTCCACATTCATACATAACTCCCACATTCTTCTAGTTACGTAACTTTTTAATTTTTTTATTGTACGACGGGGAAGCGTTTGACCTTCAACTAAACTAGTGTCATTTTGTGATAAGGAAGGCCAAAGGTGGAAGCGCACTGCACCCGGAATCCTCAACAGACTGAGGAACTGGGTATCTTACCTTTAAATTCAGGCACATAACTAGTTAATGCTATGGCGATATACTTAAAAAGATGGTGTTAGCTAGCCGGGTGGACTTAAAACTCCTACCAACAACCAAACCAAGCACTAATTTGTACGAACTTGGGATCGAACCAGGGGCCTCTGGGTCTGATACCGGTGGGCGAACCAATAGACCACAGAGGCGGTTAAATCATAATCCTACCAGTCCATTCCATCCAAATTCATCTGCTTTTTAAGCGATAAGACCGCTATCTTAAAAAACTTTAAAAACTCCATTGCAGGATAAAAACGTACCGCAAAACCGCGCCGTGGTCATCCCACGGCAACGACATAATGCAAACCCTCAGCCGGTACTACTCCAACACGTTCTCGGACGCAGAGAAGCAGAACACCATGAACCTGTTCCTGGGTCTGTTCGTGCCGGACTCGCACCGCCCGCCCATTTGGGAATACCAGACCGACCACCATCTGCACCATCCCGAGGCCACCGTCTACATACCGCATAGAAGGTGACACATTTTAACCGCCTCTGCGGTCTGGTGGTTCAACCCACCGATTTCATATCCGGAGGTCCCGGGTTCGATCCCCAGGGGGAGTACAATATTGAGCTTGTTTTGGTTGGTGGTAGGACTTTGTCCGCCTGGCTACAACCATCTTACCTAATTCTGTCGCCATAACAACAATTCCAAAATTGTTATGTTCCGGCATATAGAGGTAAGATAGCCAGTTCCAGTTAGTTGAGGATTCCGGGTGAAGTGCGCCTCGACCTTCGACCTTATCTTAACTTGTAACCAGGTGAGATGAAGGCCAAGCGCTATACTGTCGTACAATAAAAAAAAGCACTCAGCCGGTAATACTTGGTGAATGAATGATCAAGGATACACTCATGGCTCATGCAACTGCTGATTCGCTTGTTAAGTCCAATTTGCATAGCCTAGAACATAGACGGCTTGTCCCCCTAATCCCTCCATCCCCTTTCCACCACCGGCTACAGCCCGTACCTTGTAAATGTTCCATTGTGCCGAACACATCGTTTCGCCTCTACCTTTATCATTAACACTGGTAAACTATGGAATTCCTTGCCTTCGTCTGTTTTTCCGCACGAGTACAATCTTGGAGTCTTCAAGTCCAGAGTAAATAGGTTCCTTTTAGGCAAGCGTGCTCCATCTTAGGTCACATCGCCACTTGTTTTACATGTAAGCTGGTGGTCAAACGCTTGACCATTAAAAACAAATAAAAAAAAAACCTCGTCGCAATATCGTATATAATATTTAAATTATATTTTTTTATAGAATTTTAAAGTAGCCAATAGAAAAAAATATTCTCTGTTTTTTTTTATTTTTTATTTCGCTTCATAAACATTGTGTTAGAGGTTCGACAGGTAATAGTTTTCAAGGTTTTCTTTTTTTTTGTCGAAATGTCGTAATTTAAAGTAGTAAAATGATAACTTTATTCGATAGGAGTACTATTCAACTATTTTCATTTAAAAAAATTGCATCCTAGCTTAAAAGGTAGAGGAAAAATAATAACTTCGTGAACCAATCTGGAGATTGACCAAAATTGAGAAAAAACAAAAAATATCTCCTTAACGATCGAAAATAGTAGAGCATACATGGGGGGTCCAATCGATGCATATTGAAACCTCCAACCCACGTTGTTGGATCCAGGTAAAATTAATCACATAAGGAGTAGTCATGCATACAGAGTGGCAACACTAAAGGCAATTGTGATTTTATTATGGCAATGTTGGTGTAACGTTTTTATTGACACATTTAATGTGGAGATCGATATTTATGTTGAGTCGAGAAGTTATTGTTGCTATTACTATTCATAAAGGAGAATAAACACTTTGTTAATTGCTTGAAATCCTCCATTTTATAGAGAGTGATAGGAGACTGCAAAATATCTATTTTATAGGGATATATTATATAGGGGAGGCCTTTACCCAGAAGTTTGACTGAAGAAAAAAACAGACTGATTGTAGATAAGTATTTGAAAAATAATTTGATTTCAATGTATCGAGAATTTAATAGCTCGATTAAGCCATTTGTTTTTTTTAACATGAAATACTTCTAACCTCAAAATCGTCACAGGCCAGGGTGAAGCCAACGGGCCTTTGCATGGGATCTGCGAAGTCCCTTCCCCACCAGTTCTCAAATAACCTGTATAATAAAATAAAATAACTCTTAATATTCGTTATACCGCTTTAAATATGATAGTTTAAAAAGTAGACGCGAGTTGTTTAAGATCTCTCACAAAATGGTGGGACGACGACGTGTTGAAGCACCTGCCGGTACCTCGCAACGAGATGCGCAAGCTCTGCTGTGAGATCATCGGCGTGCAGGGGGACGCGGCCTTAGAGATGATAGATCCCTACCACGACTACAACCGCCCCTTCGAGTATACCTCCTTCCAAGACTGCTTCGAGTTTCAGGTATCTCACGAACAGGGAACAAAGTCAGAGTTGTATTACATTATAACTTTTAATTTATATAAATGTTCATTTAATAAAATGTACAAAAAATCAGTCGGGTACCTGGACCGTTACACGGCCTGTAAACTCAACTGTTCCAGACCAGTACCAGCCGGAAGCCTGCATGCTTCTAATTTTTTATGGTTCTAATTATGTGTATATAAATAAATAGGATAATAATTTCAGTTTTTTTTTAGTATGACAGCGGGAAGCGTTTGGCTTGCAAATCACTGGATGAAAGTTTATGTTTACCAACTTTTTTTTATTTGCAATTATAAAAAGAGAAAATGAGATGTATGTCATAACAAAATATGCTTGAAAGAGATACGCGCTACAAACTAATTATGTAGGTATAAATAAATATAAAACAGTAATCATTTCAGACATCCATAAAAAAAAAACAATTAATGACATTAATTTCACACATCGCCATCCAGCCTCAAACTAAGCGAAGCTTGTAATGTGGTAACAAGATGGTAGTAGCATTAATATTAAAAAAGGCAAAAGTACACTCATGACTATGGTACATAGATAATTAAGATAGAGCCCGAAAGGTGCTTCTAAAAAAAAACTTTATTTTACTGGCCGTCTTACCTTTCTGGAACACAACATTATTTTATTAATGTACAAAGAGGGCATCCTGGTAGTACAATAATAAAAAAAAATGGCCAAGTGCCTTACATCTTAGCTAGTTTATCAAGTGATGGTAAGGCCAAAGGTGGAGGCGCACTTCACCCGGAATCCTCAACAAACGGGGCAATCTTACCTGTAAATGCCGGAACACAATCATTTTAGAATGGTGGTTATGGCGACAGAATTAGGTAAGATGGTGGTAGCTAGCCAGGCGGACTTAAACAAAGTCGTACCACCAACCAAATCAAGCTCAATATTGTACACCCCTGGGGATCGAACACGGGATCTCAGGATCTGACACCAGTGGGCGAACCACCAGTCCACAGAGGTGGTTAAAATTTAATGTAATAAATATTATTTTTTTAAATATATCAATAAAACATCATTTATTCAATAAAAAGTACAATTAAACTAACTACGTACAACGGAATCAGTCAGATAAATAAATTAAAATAATTGAATGTAACAGATGTGCCACAGCCGACGCGACCTAGCGCCCGCACTGACCGAGAACTACAGTCCGTTCGTGGTCCGAGGCCGCGCGCCGGCAGTGGGCGGGGCCAAGGGAGCCACGCCCCACGGCATCGGCGGCCGCTGCAGCACCGCCTCCAACAACTCCAGCGAGTGAGGACTCATACATTACTTACTGTACCCGAGCAGTTGCACTTGCGCAAACTTGACAAAAAAAAAATGGAACAACTACCAAACTTCACAAGATCACAAGGGCTAATCTTTATTATATTAACAATGTCAAGTTTTAAGGTATTCTTAATTAAGAGTAGTAGAAGCCCCTAGTGAAAGGGCTCATCCGGAGAACTACTACCACCATACTTATTTCATCCGCCGAGCAGCTTTGCTGTGTTTCGGTTTGAAGTGTATGGTTGCCGGTGAAATTACGGGTACATGAGGCTTAACACCTTTATGCCTCAAGTTGACGGGCGCAATGCAGTGCCGTGTAGGCTATGTTCTTTGTGGATGTGACCTATGCAGTAAGGCTTTGTCATAGGCAAGAGTACACTTAACACCAGGTGCGCTACTTGCTTGTCCCGTCTCCTAGTAGTATAAAAAAAAAAAACTTAATCTAGTTGAACCATATAATAGTATATCGGTGAGGCGGCGGGCACCGCTGCATCACATTTTTATATAGCTTTAGCAGTCATCACTGTTTCTCATGTCCTATCCATTACGCTCTAAGTTCAATAACCGATTTTTCATTTAATTTTTTCGATCAGAAGATTGCTTGAATGTTTCATCAAAATATATCCAGCCGTTTTGAAGTCCATAGAGAACGTACACACATACATACGATGATTATGTTAGATAGATGGGATAGTTCTTCAGCTCTAGGCATGTCTGTCTCTAGGCCAGAGCAAAGATGAGGTCTATGGTAGAGCGAGCTTTGTCAGAAGGCACTGGCTCTCGCTCTTCGACGGAACACGGCTATCCGTTTAGTGCCAACTTCAGGATGGTGGTCTCCAGCCAGGTGGACTTTTACAGGTCCTACCACCAGTGTCATAGCTCAATTGGTAGTAACTCTGCCTTCTGCGCTGTAGTTTGTGGGTTCGATTCGCACACATTTGTGTGATGAATATAGATGTTTGTTCTGTGTTTGGGTGTTGTATCATAATTATAGTACAAAAACTATTACAAAAGTATTTAAGCATAGAGTTACGGATATAATACTTTTGATTACATTTAATTATAGGGTTATATTTTTTATATACTTTTTATAGAGGTTTGAAAGGTGGTCTACCTTTTTCATTGGCAATCAAATCATTTCATGATGATATACACCAGGAGAGGGAGGCATTTGCCTTTGCCATTTGCATTTGCACTTCAAACTAGAAATTGTACATACATTTTTATAAAATCGCTCTTCGAAGACAGTAGTTGAAGCATTTTACCCTAGAATTAATTCTTGTAGCTAATAACATGAGGCCACGAGGAATTCGGCTTTTTTCCGACCACAATCCTTTGCAGAGTCAGGTGTGCCAGGTTTTTTGCGTGATAGGGATCGCCGATCGTGGGACGCGAGTGCAGTGGGGCGAGAGCATTGAGGTGACGTAGCTCAAACAATATGAATGGTTTGACAGCTCGAACAGCGATTCATCGAGTGACGACGACCTAACCAGCACGACTGGCAGCGCGCGGCCGCCGCCGTCGGCACTAGCGCGGATCGCCGCCTTGCTAACTGAACAGGACACCGAGGAGGCGCCTCTCTTCAAGGCGGTCAAACGAGCCAACCGAGTGTTGCTCAACGAACCGTCCAAACGGGATATGCTTATGTAAGTATTTTTTATTGTTCAATGGTGAAGCCCTTACCCTTCATTTCACCTGGTTACAAGTTATGATAGCGCCAAAGGCGGAAGCGCACCTCACCCGGAATACTCAACAGTCTGAGGAACTGGGTGCCTTACCCATTTAATTTACCTATTATTAGCTTGCCAGGCGGACTAAATAATAAATAAATAAATATTATCCATTAATTTCACACAGCGCCATCTAGTCCCAAACTAAGTATAGCTTCTAATATGGGAACTAGATTACGGATACTTAAGTACTACCAACCATTTTATAATGTTAATATTCCAAGCGGCTTAGAATCAGTGCGTCTAGTTTCTACTTGCTCCGTACCTACTCGAACGCGTTTGCGTTTACCATGACTTATATGAAAAATAATACATCACCGTTCACGTTGAATAAACGCGAATCGAGTGAACTTAGATTGCAACTCGCACTAGGCACTCAGATATTACACGGGTCAAATGTGACCAAACCTATGTGAGCGCCTTTAATAAGTTAATATTTAATAAGCTCCTGGATGTGAAAGGGACGTGTGGAGGGATTCAGAGGAGGCCTACGCAGTAGAGGCGACTATTGCCGAGCCGGACTCTGACCAAGACAGTGAATAAACATTAGTCTTATAAGTAGTAAATAAGTTCATAGACTGTAGATATAAGGCATTTTTTTAAGCACTTTTTATTTATTTATTTGTTTAATATTTACATTTAATGGCAATGTAAATATTAAACAGTATAAAACCAAGGCGACAAGGAAATACAACAAACAATTACACAAAACAAGCTAAAAACATGAACCATAACAATCAACAAAAATTGGTCCTACTTAAAAATAACAAAAGAGTTTCTGTGAATTTCGTCAACGTAATATTGAAAATACTTGGAAGGTATCTTATCTGATGATCAATAAATGCTAAATAGGTAATATATTGTGTCGGCAGCTACAAACGCTACGTGAATTTCGAGAAGCGCTCGAACCCTGCGTACCGGCCGGACATCCACATCGTGATGACGGTGAGCAGCGCGCTCTCCATAGACAGCTCCGCGGACACGATCCCGCCGGCCGTGAGCCGCGCCTCCAGGGAGACCTACGGCGAGTACGTCCAGCGGAACAGCCGGGTCACGGTGCCGTGCGCCTCGGTAGCGCTTTACAACAAATATGTACATTGTATTCTGTAATGTTTCGGTACCATATTACTACGCCTTGTTTTTTTAATGACAGCCAAGCGACCGCCATCTTACTTTTTTTTTTTTGTAACATTTATTTCACGCGCTATCTAGCCCCAAACTAAGCATAGCTTGTAATATGGGGACTAGATTGTGGATAGAAATACTTACGATACTTTTTTTTTAAATACATGCATACATACTATATGATACAACACACAGACACAGAACGAACATCTATATTTATCACGTAAATGTCTGTCCTGGGTGGGAATCGCAGAGTTACTACCAACTGATGCTATGACGCTTGTTTGATAAGTAACTTGAAAAACAAGTAAAGATGTGGCCTAAGATGGAGCACGCTTACCTTAAAGGATCTTGTTCACTCTGGACTTGAAGACTCTAGGATTGTATTGGTGCGGAAAAACAGATGAGGGCAGGGTGTTCCATTCCTTACCAGCATAAATAATGAAAGTAGAGTCAAATAGATGCGATCAATACACTTTCTGGTCTTTATGAGCCGTAATAGGTAGAAAGTTGAGGAGTGTGTATTTCTATAGCCGCTTTAATGCCAACAAGTCATGAGAATGAAATTATAAAAACAATATAATTTTTGCCATAAAATGTGAGACGGAACCGTAGGTCAGTTGAAAGTTGTGGAGGTAATTAAATCAAATAAATAAATATAACAGGACATACATTTTACACAGCGCCATCTAGTCCCAAAATAAGCAAAGCTTGTAATATGGTAACTAGATTATGGATTACATAGTAATACCAAACTTTTATTTGTAAATACATAAGTACTTATAGGTAGTTGAATTTTCCGAGGTAGAGCGGATTTTATAACAAATAATAATAATATATTACATTATTAAACTTTTTGTTCATTTAGTTTTAAATTTTAATCTTTCCTATAAATACCTATAAACATATAGTCGGGCTCCTGCCCACGAGATGGCCCGGTTTTTTGCCGGCGCCGCGCGGCTAGGAACCGTCCGAGCTTGCACACAAGACGGTTTCATGGAGGTACAGCCTTAATTCGCGTTTCGCGTAGGTAGTCAGCACGGTCCGGTGTCATGTACATGCGCTCACACACTGTCATGTCATACTGATGTCATGTCATGTCATGCGCACCGAGCCGGGCGTAGACGCGTCGAGCCACCGGGTGGTTGCGCGGTGAGCGTGTGGGCGTCGTGAAATTGGCTCCATAGTGTTTAATACATAACTGATGTCCGGACGTATACTCGTCTCGTGGGTATGAGCGCTAACAATTAATGTCGGTATTAAACACTGGTCAAGTCTGACACGACTATCGTCGCGTCTTCGCCACCGCCGTGTAAAAATAGTTTCCCTATGCGCGTCGTAGCGGATCGACGACGATGTCTACGTCGTCCCTAGACGACGTAGACATCAGTTCAGAAACTTCAGTTATTTTTATTTTGCTTCTGGGAGGTGCGGGTAAGAACCGAGCATGAATACTATGGCGGCGAGGCCACGCGGAACATTCCTCTGGGGGCTTCATTTTACACCTGAGTCGATCGCGAGTGATCCGATCACGACCCGTTCGGGAGTGATCGAATCTAAGATATTTTAAAAGACCCGATCATTTTACGGCGTTAATTTTCAAACTAAATTGAACCTTGGGTCTTTGCCTGAAGGTATAGGATACCAATCAGCACACGTAACACTCAACGTTATTTTGTCTCT
Organism: Venusia cambrica; assembly: GCA_951394065.1. Lineage (NCBI taxonomy): Eukaryota > Metazoa > Arthropoda > Insecta > Lepidoptera > Geometridae > Venusia > Venusia cambrica. Next base: position 1,905,721 of record OX596044.1, on the reverse strand, counting down.
TTCGTTTGAACTGGCTCGTAATGATCGACTCTTTCTTTCTTCCGCGTTGCAAGTTGCATCGATCCGATCGCTGGATCGGGTTTATTCGTGAACCGCTTCAAACAAAGTGAAACAAACAAATCAGTTGTTCGGTGACTCGTGATTCGTGACCCGCGACCCGCGACTCGCGACCTGCAAGTGCAGCCCATGCCTCGCTTATTGCTTCAGATGCAAGTCGGTAATTTTTTGACGGGATATGTGTGTTTCGTTTTTGGTGTTTTATGGTTGTGTTTATTACCTACTCTTTGCTGTGTGTTTAGTGTATACTTTCTTATTGGGTAGGTACTAACCTACCTAATACAATCATGTTATTAACTATAAAACAATACCTACTCCCAAAACATATTTATAAAACCACTTTTGAAATTGATTAAAAGCTTGTTTCATTTTGTAACAATAATAAGATCTATTTCAATTATTTAGGTTCGTCTATAGGTAGGCAATCAGCCAAACTTTTAATTCCTACAGAATATGTAATAAAGTAATATATTAATCCATACCGTACCTACCTGCTTTGATCTCTTAGTACCTACTATGTTGGTACCTACCTACCTACTTATAGGTAGGCATATCGTTTCTTTCCTACTGTTTGAATACGTCGCAGACATGCGACGACGCGCCACGGGAAGCAGCAACCTCGAATCTTTTTGATCCAATCACCTCGCCACTCGATCGCGATCGACCCGGGTCACGAGGAATGATCGATCGACCCAGGTCTACTTCATTTCGCGCCATCTAACCTACTCAAGATTTCGCGGGGTAGGGGGCCGCACACTGCCCGCCACGGCGAATCCGATACCGTTGTGGATAGGATAGCAAGGAACTTGTAGTACATATTTGCGTAATAGTTCCTTGGGTGCCCCAGGATTTCGCGGGGTAGGGTCGCCCAGAGTTTTTGATCGTCTGTTCTTCGCGTGTATTATTGTGTGCGTTGTGACAGACATGATATGACATAGGTAGGTTAGACATTTCGTTTCATTAGTAAGTCATTGTCAAAATAAAGAAAATAAGTTTTCTACCCAATTCCCTTCCCATAGTAGTGTTCTGTTCTGTGTTTACTATAGACATTATAGTCTCTTAGATTTTATCATTTTGTTTGATCCAATCAAATCAAAATCAATGTCGAAAATTGCCCGTCGTGCAGTGCACAGATTTTGCATTCTTGTAAAATTATTATAGACGGGGGGGTGGAACAAATGGCATTGTGCTGAATATAATTAAATGCATGAACCATGGCTATGTCAAAAGGGTTCAAAGTTTTAGAGAAATCGGCGCCACCAAATCCATACAGCGTAATTTTACAGCACAGAAACAAAGATTCTTCACTTCTGTTTGAATCTCAAGCCGTAGTCTCGCTGTCGCCTCAAGAAACCGACACATTACGGAAACAGTATCAGAAGATCGCTGATGCCTACGGCTGCCTCGGAGTTCTCCAACTAAATGCAGGTGAGAATTGCCTACTCTATCTCGTCCTCGTCACGGGCTGCAGCTCCGTCGGCAAAATTGGGGACGTCGAAGTTTTCAAAATAACACAAACTCAATTCCTGCCTCTATTCTATCAATCACAAGGCGAAGACAAAGTAACAGAATTGAGAAAACTCCTAAACTCTGGAACATTTTATTTCTCCTGGAACTCCAGCAAAACTGCCGATAATCTTTTTGATCTCACTTTATGCGCACAGAGAAAGAGCAAGGGCGCTAACCCAGATAACAGGTTTTTCTGGAATAGAACATTGTTTATACATTTGTTAAGATATGGCATTGACTGTGATGACTGGCTTACTAGAGCCATGTGTGGATCGGTTGAAATCCGCACAATTTATGTTGGCCATCGCCAAGCAAGAGCGGTTGTCGTGTCCAGACTCAGCTGTGAACGAGCAGGCACACGATTCAATGTAAGAGGCTGCAATGATGATGGTAATGTTGCCAACTTTGTTGAAACTGAGCAAGCTATTTATATTGATGATTCGGTATCTTCCTATATTCAGACTAGAGGGTCAGTTCCACTGTTCTGGGAACAACCAGGAGTTCAAGTGGGCTCTCACAAGGTGAAAATGTCCAGGGGATATGATGCATCCACAAGTGCTTGTGATAGACATTTCTCACAACTGAAACGCAACTATGGTTCCTTGGTTGTTGCAAATCTTTTGGGTTCCAGCATGATTGGAGGCAGTGAAGGTGAAGCCACCTTGAGCAATGCTTTTCAGAAGCATCTCAATGAATCTGCCCATTGTGATGTTGTTCAGATTATCTTTGACTATCACCAGGAAGTCCGAGGGGCCTCTGCAGAGGTGGCTCTAGCAAAATTTAAAAATATAGTAGAGAAGCATTATGATAATATCAGTATTTTCAGTGCCAAGGGTTCAGATATCTATAACATACAAAAAGGGGTTATTCGGACTAACTGCCTTGACTGTTTAGACCGGACAAATTCTATACAAACCTTTATTGGTTTAGACATGCTTGCTTACCAACTGATGCTACTGCAGTGTATTGATAAAAAGCAGAATGTGAATAGGTTTGAAGAGGTTTTCAAACAAATGTGGGTGAATAATGGCAATGAAGTATCAAAAATATATGCAGGCACTGGTGCAATCCAAGGAGGCTCCAAGCTTATAGATGGAGCAAGGTCAGCGGCCCGCACCATTCAAAATAACTTGCTAGATAATTCAAAACAAGAAGCTATTGACATACTTTTACTGGGATCAACATTGAACTCGGAACTTGCCGATCGGACAAGAATATTGCTACCCTCCAACATATTGCACACTTCCACACCTGTTCTGAGAGAGATGTGTCGCAGATCAAATGAATTCACTCAACCATCTAGCATACGCATCACTATTGGCACATACAATGTAAATGGAGGCAAACATTTCAGAAGTCTTGCTTATAAAGATGTCTCACTAGCTGATTGGCTCTTGGACAGTCCCAATTCTTCTTTGATAAATACTGTGAACCTAAAAGAACATCCATCAGATATATTTGCCATTGGATTTGAAGAGATTGTAGATTTAAATGCCAGTAACATTATGGCTGCCAGTTCTGATAATGCCAAAGCATGGAGTGAAGAGCTGGAGAAGGTTTTGTGCAGAGATGCGTCATACACATTGCTATCAAGTCATCAGTTAGTTGGTGTGTGTCTTTTTATTTTTGTGAGAAAAGATCTTATTCCTCACATCAGAGATGTAGCTTTGGATTCAGTAAAAACAGGTCTAGGAGGTGCTACTGGAAATAAAGGTGCGGTCGGAATCCGAATGGTCATTTACGGGACATCGCTGTGCTTTGTATGCGCTCATTTCGCCGCTGGCCAGTCTCAGGTTACAGAGCGCAATGCAGATTACACAGAAATAACAAGGAAAATAGCATTCCCTATGGGGCGGTCTCTTTATTCTCACGATTATGTATTTTGGTGCGGTGATTTTAATTATCGAGTGGACCTGGATAAAGATGAAATCCGCCTGTTAGTGTCACAAAACAATATACATCGTGTTTTAGAACAGGATCAGCTATTGCATCAAAAATCCCAGGATTTAGTCTTCAAAAACTGTTTTGAAGGAGATATAACTTTCTATCCCACATATAAATATGACCTCTTTAGTGATGATTACGATACCAGCGAAAAATGTAGAGCCCCTGCTTGGACCGATCGCATACTCTGGAGAAGTAGGAAATACACTGTCGACCCGGAGCACACCTCGCTACCAGGGAAGGGGAAGCTTCTTCACTATGGTCGCGCTGAGTTGAAGCAAAGTGATCACCGACCGGTGATAGCAATCCTCGAAATAGAAGTGTTGCAGGTCAGCTACACCAAATGTATGGAAGTGTTTTATGAGGTTGTAAAGGATCTTGGACCTCCTGACGCCAGTATAATAGTCCAGCCCTTCGACGATACCAGCGGCGACGAATCAATATTTGATGATAATGTAATGGCTGCTATATTACAGGAATTGGCTACCATCGGCGAGGTTACCCTCGTGAGATTCATCGACGATCAATCCCTGAGCTTAACGTTCAGAGAAGGACAGCACGCTTTAGGAGCTGCACAGAAAGGCGAAATATGCGTTTGCTCGATTCCATTCAGCGTCACGCTAAAGTCCCCTGACTGGGTTGAAATAGTTCGCTCGGAAATCAGCCTGTGTACGAATAATACGATCCCGTTGTTCGGAGAGGTTCAGCAGGAGCGGCCCTTGCGTACAGCGCCTGCGACCCCGCGGCGGCAGCAGCCGGGCAGGCCGCCGGCGCCGTCACCGACGCCACTGGTGCCGTCGAGGGCGCCGGCGGTGGCAGCTAGTCCGGCGCGCCCCCCGCCGCCGCGGCCCGCTCCGCTCGTCCCCGACTCTGCCAGGAACGTGTCTCCGCCGACGGAGAGCGCGCCCCCGCCGCCGACATGCGCGCCGCCGCCGCCGCCCGCGGACAGCCCCGCTGCCTCTGGCCCGCCGCCGCCCGTGCCAGCCCGGCAAGGTGCCCCGCCGCCGCTACCTGCACGCCCTCGACCGGCTTAGCTGACTTTTGCGAAAGATCTGAGTTCTGAAAACTTGACTTGCTTTACTATTAGATTATTTTCTACACAAATTTTACTTATCTGCCTACCTAGGTAGATAAACTAACCAATTAGAAATAGGTATATATTTATAATATTACCTGCCTGTCTAGAGGTAGGCAGGTAATACTTATTAGATAAATTGTTTAGATTTCCTGATCAAAAATCACATTGTAAGATGCTTGCATTGCAGCGGTTGGTTGCATTGAATGAGGCCTAGAGTACCGCTGATTTTCACTTTTCAGTACAAACTTAGTTTGTTGTCCATTGCAAATGATATTTTGCATGGAAAAGAGAGTCTGTTGTGTGTTACTTTTTCTAAAACACATTAAACATTTAAAAATGGGTAAAACCTATGCCATATATTTTGACTTGTTTACTTTTTGAGAAAAAAATCCTCTCCACAGTCACAGATTATCCTTATCCAATTAAGCTTTGAATTTTGATAAATTTGAATAAGACATGTTATATCGAATTGAACGACAAACTAAGTTTGTATGGGAGTGGGGTACTACTGGGCCTACATAAAATTATTGTAAACCTTACCTACCTAGGTAATGGATAGACTTATTAAGTACATATTAGCGTATGTTTAATCGAACAAACAACCTATTAATCCTTATCTATCTATACCTATTTACTGTTTTTTAAATATATGATCGATATAGATACCCATTTAGGTCCAAACCATAACTGATAAAATTGATGCGCTCTGTGGAAATGATAACTTTTTGACAAAAGTGCATGATTCAGCTGGTGCAGTGTATGTATTGCAATGTAGACATTCATGTTAAGTATTTGTGTGCATTCATTTGTATTGTTATGTGCTGCTTACTTTATGTATGTAGTCTTAAATACCTGCTCCAGGTTAAGAGTTCAGCTGAGTGGCTAAATTTATTAAAATCAGTACTTAAGTACATTACAGTAGGTACACAGTTGTTTTCGAGATTAACTGATATGTACCTATACCTACATACAAGTGACCATATTTTGTAATTTGTTGTGGTAGGTACTTTTTTGGTCTCCTTGGCTGCCTCAAAGGCAATTAAGTAATTTCAACGAATTTTTTGTATTATTCCTTTGTGTCAAGATTTTGAATATTGATTTAAGTATAAGGTACCTACAATGGACTAAAAACCAAGAATTTATATTATGTTTAGAATTTATTCGTATTTATTTTGTGTTGCCTAATAATGTATTGTGTGTTCCTATAGAAACATTATCAGTAATACAAGGCCCTTTACAAATACAAAAGTTTTGAAATAGGTACCTAATTTGAAAGCATCCAGTGTTATGAATAGATTTTTGGAAGTGATGTGTTTTTGCCACATTCATTATGTATGATAGTGGCTGCACTGTAGCTAACCATTCTTCATCATTTAAAGGGTTCTTATGTTGTGGGTCATTTATTAATTTATTTATGAAAATTAATAACCTCACTCATATTTGAATGTTTTTTTCAATTAAATCAAAACAATCATGGCTGTGTTATATAATTATGCATTTCTATGAACATTGGTTCTTAAGTTTTGTTGATTCCTAATCTGTAGTAAGCTATAATCATGTTATATTTTCTTAAACTTATGTTTTTTTACTGTTTAAATTTTAATTTAACCTTATTTATTACTTTTATCAATTTTATGCATTAGCCGGTATTATTAATACTTACTTAGAATAAGTATATTTTTTTATACTTACATGTTTAATGGTTACATGAAGTCAGAACATTGATTATTGTCCATGATCAAATGTTGCTTAAATCTCAAAATCATTGTTATCGTTGGTTACATCCATAACTATATTTGTTACTGTAGTTGATTGGTGTTCCAAGTATTCTATGTAGAGCTATTGAATGTTCAAATTAAATAAATTATTTGCAGTTGTATGTAGTTTTTAGTATGTACGGCCAGTGTTCTAATTTATTAAGAACAGTATACCTAGTTACACGAAAAATATAGCTAATTATGTTACAACTTCGTATATTTTTAATTATACCTTACCTACATACTTATCTACTAAACAATAATGATTCACATAGATACCTCACTGACTAATAATAATATTTTATTTCAGGCAACAATAGACAAGTAAAAGATCTTATTATATGGCCCATAGCAATATATACCTTAAAAACTAGCATACATATAATATAAAAACTTAATTACTAGACACACGATTCGAGGCGGCGATGTGTGACGCAATCTCGGTGTCTCGTGGCGTACGATGCGCGGACTCACGTTGCAGGCGCCCCGCGAAACGACGGAATTTGACACCCTTCGGCCAAAGCCCTTCGCTCATGAAGGTCGATAGATGTTTTGTCGGAACTCGCACCATAAATGAGTTAAAACTCACATTATGGTTAGAATACAACTTCTCGACCCTCATTTCGAACCCGGTCTTCACTCGCAGGTACTCTTTCACTTCCACGGTCTTCACGTTATAATGAACGCGAGACACATAGAGCTGAGTTGTAGGTACCTCCGCTCGGAAACTGCAAGATTCTAGTGCAGTCCCGCAATGGTTCCGGCCGATGGGCTTCCGGCGCTTACGCACCACCTCCGTGAAGCCCTCCGCGTTACAAGGCTCCGTCCTCAGAGCCGGCTCAGGCACAGCACTGCGACCACGCTCGCAGGACCGATTATTCCCCTTCTTCTTAATGCAGGCCGCAGGCTCGTGTCGGGCAGTGGGTGCGTGACAGGTTGTGGCTGCAACGGTGGCGTACGCGCGCGGCAGTAATAGGTAGGTATATTATTTTGATACGAAAATAGGTACTGGTAGGTATTTATCGCATAAGTTCCTATTTTTACGTTTATTTTACGTTAATTCCCAATATTTTGGCAGGGAAGCACTTTATTACATTTGGTATCAAGTTATAAGGCCAACGGTGGAAGCGTAATTAACCCGGAATCCACAACAGACTGAGGAACTAGCTATGATTAAAGCCCAAACACAACAATTGAGATTTGGTATAATGGCGACAGACAGTAAGGTGTTAGCTAGCCAGACGGACTTGATAAGTTCTATCACCAACAAAACCAAGCACAAAATTGTACTCCCCCGAGGATCGAGCCCGGGACCTGCGGGATAGAGGGGTCGCAGGCAGGCTGGATGAATCTATAGGCAGGAGGTTCTTTGAATAGAAAATAATAATAATTACGAGCTAGTTCAGTAGTAACAAAATGAAAATGGCAAAAACATCAATCAGATCACAAAAACATATTGCAGTTCTTTTAAAAATAAGCAAATAAAGTTGGTGCCAAATACCTACAATAAACGAAGACACCCCAGAACCCCTGAATCAAACAAAGTATTGTATTTGCACTTCTTTATTATTTCTAATCACAGTGCTGGATAACTTAACAGGCAACTAACATAATTTAATGATTGATTTATCAATTTACTGTTTCTTGGGGACAGCATGGATGAAGATGGTATGACCAACTCCGACCAGACCCACAACACACAGTGCCAAGGTCAGGCGATACAGGAAACTATCAAGAGGACCACCCTTTAGGAACACTGGTACATCATCTTCTTTCTGAAATATCAAAAACACTATTCAATACATGTCTTATCTTAATTTTTTATTCGTAAGAATGCTAATTAATCTAGTTAAGTATGTTAGTGCAGCCGTTTATATGCTTTGATCATAATTTTTAGGTCTGAACCCTTGTTAAAAGGAAATTTTAACTGCCTCTGTGGTCAACCCACTGATTTCAGATCCAGAGGCAGTGTGCATGGTTTGGTTAGTGGTAGAACTTTGTTACCACCATCTTACCTAATTCTGTCTCCAGAACACAACAATTCTAAAATTGTTGTGTTCCGGTATTTAGAGGTAAGATTGCCAGTTCCTTAGTTTGTGATGAAGGCTAAACACTTCCCGTCAAACAATAAAAAAAACTCAGTCTGTGATATATGTTTTACTTATTATTATAATGATGGTTCACTCTGCCTTTATCTCACCTGGTTTCAAGTGAGCACACTTCACACAGAATCTATCTTAACCTCTAAATTATAATGAGATGGTGCTAGCTAGTCAGGCAGACTTAAACAAAGTCCTACCACCAACCGATACAGGTATCCCAAAACATTTCAGGACATTCCTCCATTCCTACTCCAGTACCAGGGTACTACTGTATTCATAAATCGGTGTTCAATAATTCTAAAATATTTTATTTGGACTGTATTTTTCAGAGTAGAAGAGTTAAAATTGGTAATGACACTGCAGCAATTTTTTAAAAACTGTCAGCACCATCCATAAACAAAAAGTGCCATACAAAGTTTTGATAACCATTTTAAGAATCTATAAAATTAAACTAAGCCTAAGATGATATACAATGGTAGGTAAGGTAAAGAATTATACATACAATTAAATAAGTGAAAATATAGAATACTGTTTCAATAACACAGTGGGAAGGGAATGGAAGAAAGATAGAAAGAAAATTAATGACTATACATCATTAATTTGGTTAAATTTATTGTAAGTTCTTCCATTTCTTTATTTGTTAGAAAAAGAAGCAAAGTTATGCATTAAGTTTTACATTTTGCTAAGGATGTTATTAATTTTGGTGATACAAAGCAAAACTGTTTATGTGCAACAACCATCCTACAAAACTTTGTAATATGGGCGATATTAGATCTACTTTTTAATTGGCAAAATTAGTATCAAAATTGTGATTTGGAGCTGCTTGCAAAATACTGTTTGTACCTAGTCTATGATATAATACTAAACTATAATAGGCTATGATATAAACTAGAAATGTGATTATGTTACCTGGAACAACAATTGTCTATCACGGATCTTCTCAGATACACCAGGATAGGGTGTGTTGGTGCCTGGCATAAGACTCCTCTTGCCAGGTGCTGGGCAAGCCTCAGCCACAGTAGACAGGGAAGCAGTGTACTTGATCGCTGGCGGTTCTACTCGTTGCAGAGCGATTGGTGCCTGATAAGCGATATCTATTATAGAGACTGATAATCGAAAAATGGATTAGGTTACCCAATATATAACTTTCTAGGTACTTACAACAGGAAACAGTGGACTTTGCAGATGGGAAGCAGCAACCAGCCTGCCGGTGACTTTACTTATCTGATGATACATATTTTCTAGCTCAAAGATTATCCAGAAAAGTTCAGAAAATGGCAAAGTGCCTGAAAATTCGTATCGTCTAGTGATTACGAAACAACTCGAAGAACGTAAGTACCTACAAGGCGCTATTCTGACTTCCTTTGACAATGACAAGACGTTTGTGTGTGTAAAATAATGATAGGTAGGTACCCTCTAACTATAAGCTCAGTGATAGTAGCTAGTAGGTACATAACATAGTATAGTAGTAGTACGTCTGCAATCAAGAATAATATATATTTTTTTTATTGGTGATATATCGATCAATCACCATAATAAAAAAAAACTTCACAAATATATCAAACGCTTCGCAAATTGAGCTGATGGTCAAAACCTGGTGAGATGGCTCAATGCAGCTTTATCAAGCAAGACATAGATGTGGCCTATGATGGAATGGATGGAGCATGCTTGTCTGCAAGCAACCAATTTACTCTGGAAGATTGTAATTACTGGTGCGGAAACAGACGAGGACAAGGACTTCCATTCCTTACCAGTATTAATTATGAGGAAAGGTAGGAGGTGAAACAATGACTTCAGCACTTCACCTTAAATGGTCTGATAAATCTGGTAGTCTGTTACCTAGTGGAAATGGGATGGAGGGTTTAGGTCAAAGGTATCGTGCTACACTCGCTATAGTTGAATTTATAAAACATTGACAGCCTGGCAACCAACCTCCTATTTTCTAGGCCCTGCAAAGTGATTAAATGACACGTTTATTGTGCATACTAAAAAATACACAGCGAAGGACTCTTTCTATCCGTTAGTATACCCAAGCCTATTTGTGCTAGGTATGTTAGGGTTCTATCAGTTGTCAGTCAGGAAACACCAGTGCCAACTGGTAAAATACGTGGCATCGTGGTGGCCTCGTACACCATCCAGTGGTGGAGCTGCGTCTGTGCGCCCTCTGCGACGGCGTAAGCGTGCGCCACCGTGCCGCGTTTATTTAAGTAAATATTATATTTTATGTACTAGCTTCTGCTCGTGGCTCCGCCCAAGTTATCGTGGATAAAAATTAGCTCATGTGCTATTTCCAGTCTAGAGCAACATTACATTAACTTTAACGAATAGGAGAATCAAAGTAACATTCGGATTACCTCTGAATCCTCTGATCAAGCAGTCGCCACAATGCCTTTGAAATAACTTCCATGACAAACAAAAAAGCTATGATAAGAAAGGCATGTAGGAGAGGTCTAATGTATGAATTCTGCCGGCCAGAAGTACTTCATTTCGTTCGGAAACTGTTTTATGTGCAAAACTCAGTTATATCACGAAGCGAAAAGCAACAACCTTGTGATTATGAGTATTATTAGCAACATCGGCGCGACGACGCGACCGTAGACGACGACGACGCCAAAGAAAAATCTACCGACACTGACCGAAGTGATTATAGCAGCAGAGCGCGTTGCTAAGTAGGTTAAAAAGTGTGCCAGACGATTGCCAACAAGCCTACCTACCTAATTATGAATTAGCCATCAAAATTATTTAAAAAAATGTTTTAATACCGAAGAAAGTTTTTTTTTTGAACGAGTCCTTATAATTGTTTGAGGATAGATCCATAGACAGGGAAGATTTCTGTCCAAATCAATTAAAAAATAAGAATGTTACCGGACATTTTTTTCACACAGCGCCATCTAGCCCCAAACTAAGCATAGTTTTACTAAAAGCTATGCTTAGTTTGGGGTTAGAAGGCGCTATGGGAACTAGATTATGGATATAAGGTATTCTATCCATAATCTAGTTCGCATGAAAAAATATAATTAACTAGGTTTATAAACTAGGTATAGTTAATACTTTTTTTGTTAATTCATACGTACTACATATAATGATACAACACCCAAACACAACAAATATCTATAAGTATTTAGATAAGATCTATAGGGCAAACCGTCTGGCACACGTTTAAGTGTAGCTGTTCTAGTTAGATTCTCTTTGCCTGTGTTGGGAGGTGCCTACCTACTACTTGATTTGATTGTTCTGTTCTCCATGGTCGCCATCTTCCTTCTTTCTTTGACAGTTGGTTTCGTATCTGTTTAGCACGTTTTGGGAAAAGGTTAGTGTCTGAATTGAACAAATATTGTATTTTACAAATTCATCTATTGCTCCAGCTACTTTACAATACAAGATGTGAAGTGAAAAAACGTCATAAACCTAGTTCTTTTCATGAGTAATTCGAAATTCAAATCGTAAACGTGTCCGTGGCTCGGCGGCGGCGTTGTGTCAAGACGGTGTCAACGATAGCTATTTGTTTTTTCCATTTGTCTGACAATAACTGAGAAACCTCGATAAAACACCAAAAAAATAAAATTCCTATTCGGTTTCAGAAACGCAATGCAGATCTTTGTCAAAACCCTAACCGGGAAGACCATCACCCTTGAGGTGGAGGCTTCAGACACCATTGAGAATGTGAAAGCCAAGATCCAGGACAAGGAGGGTATCCCTCCAGATCAGCAGCGTCTCATCTTCGCTGGCAAACAATTGGAAGATGGTCGTACCCTCTCGGATTACAATATCCAGAAGGAATCTACTCTTCACTTGGTGCTCAGGCTTAGAGGAGGTAAGCGCATAGAAATATAGATCATGATGCAAAGCAATTCATTCTGTCATGCTATATTTCTGGTAGGAGCACATCTTATTGTTCATGATCTTTCCTATAGGTACTTATTTTTTATATTTCAGGTGTCATTGAGCCCTCTCTTCGAACCCTGGCAATGAAGTACAACTGCGATAAGATGATCTGCCGCAAGTGCTATGCTCGCCTTCACCCTCGTGCCACTAACTGTCGCAAGACTAAGTGTGGTCACACCAACAACCTCCGCCCCAAGAAGAAGCTGAAGGATTAGTCATTTTAATCACCAATTACATGTAAATTTTGAAATACCTAACCAAATTAAATGTGCAAACAAGAAATAGTGGATTTTATTGTTCAAATGTAAGGGCATCCAATCCAAGCGAGAAGCGAGTATGAGAGCTTATCTTGCATCAGGGGTTACCATACCACCACATTAGAAGGGCTTATTTTATTCTACTAGTTGATGGGGAGACATGAGAATAAGCTGCTTATGAAAAGTCTGATATTCTTATCAATGTCTCTGAAAAATAGTTGCCTGTTGTTATTTTTAAGCAGTCTTCCAAAAAATGTACCTGTCATCAACATCACTACCGCACTTGGCAGGAAGGTAGATTTGTGTTCACTACTAGGGTGTGTAGTTAATCCCTGATATAATCGGCTGTTTCTTGGTGGTCATACCAGTATGACTATGAGGATATGTATGTCCTCGTGAGTCGTACAGTAACACCATGTTTTTAGAAACAAGACTTTTCCTTCCATGTGCGTGTGGATTGAGTGCTCCTTTTTAAAAGATAGTTAGATTTTGACAAAATCAAGGAATAATTTAGGAAATAATTGTGAAAAATTCCTGGTGAAAATAAAAAAATTGTGAAGCCTATGGTGACAAAGTTGTGGTCAATTAACGAGAACACTCAATCAGCCAGCATGAGAACTCGTGTTTCAAAATAATAGGTAAGTACTTGATATATGTTTAACATTTTGATGTGGAATAATTGTACTGAACTTGTGAAAACTATTCACTTGATTTTGACGGCTTATTTGGATTTTATAAAGCTTTATTTTTATATCATCAACAAAACAAAAGATCAACATCGCACTGGAAAACATTTTTATGACGATAAGATGGAATGGACAAGGCATCAACCTAAAAGGGGACTACATCTCACACTTACGGTTTGCTGACGACATCGTGATAATTTTTTTTTGTTGTAATGTTTATTTATGTTTTACGTCAAGGTTTTTGGTTCACAAATTGACTCTGATAATACTCGTAAAATAGAGTAAGAATACTAAGATTTTTTTCAGACAAAGTTGGAAAATTTTGGAACACTCCGGAAGGATGGAGTGTTCTGAATATAGCTTTATAAAATCCAAATAAACCGTCAAAATCAATTGAATTTATTTTTGTGAATAGTTTTCACAAGTTCAGTACAATTATTCCACATAAAAACGTTAAACCTATATCAATACCTATATTTTGAAACATGAGTTCTCATGCTGATTGAGTGTTCTCGTTAATTGACCACAACTTTGTCACCATAGGCTTCACAATTTTTTTATCTTCACCAGGAATTTTTCACAATTATTTCCTAAATTATTCCTTGATTTTATAAAAATCTAACTATCTTTTAAAAAGGAGCACTCAATCCACACGCACACTTTCCTTCCACCTGTATGTGGAAGTATACTTTTCTCTGAGTAGACTTACTAATGTAACAAAACTGCCCTAGATAATTAATTGTGTGTGAAGTTGGGAAATCCAGCACTGTATGTATGTATGTGGCAATGTTGTGACTGAATTGTGACGGCATCTCGAACGGATCATACATTTTTCATGTAGGTAATTTAAACTGAATAGAGATAACGTAAACAGAATTTGATTGTCGCGGGGGATATTTGATAAATGTGTTAGTTTTTGAGATTATTGAGGTGAATTGAAATACAATTTTCGCCCATATCACTTGAATGGATGATTCAATCAATTCTAAATTTTAAAAATGCAGAGATTATAATATAAAATAGATATCTACTCATCAATCGTTACGAAGATTTTTTGACACTACGGTAGTTTATGAGAAATAAGGGTGTTAAGTGAGACAAGAAGATTTTTGGCTTGTGGGGTGTAATTTGAAAGGGTATTGGCTGCACATTCATAAAATATATAAGTATTTTACTTTAAAATAGGGGTGGTTTTTGTGTGGAGCGAACTACTAGTTAATGACAGTTTCTATTTCTACCATCATACCTACAATGAAGATAGAATTTTGGCCTTTTCCATAGAAGTATGGAGGATTTTAAAAACAAATACGTGTCAAGACAACCTTGGGTCATATTATGTAGGGGCCATAATTTTGCCCTACAACTCTTAGTCTTGAGCATGTAGGTCTCTCCAACCATTGCAGCTGTGCGGTTTGTTCAGCATTCATTGATAGTTATTGCCGTATTGCTCTATTTCCTGTTTTTTTTCTTTTGAACGACGGGGAAACGCTTGGCCTTCATCTCACCTGGTTATAAGTTAAGATAAGGCCGAAGTGGTAGGCGCACTTCACCCGGAATCCTCAAACCGAGGAACTGGCTATCTTACCTCTAAAAGTTCCGGCATTTAGAGGTGAGATAGCCAGCCATAACAATGTTAGAATTGTTGTTATGGCGACACAACTAGGTAAGATGGTAGTACCAAGCCAGACGGACTAACCACCAACCAAACCAAGCACATTATTTGAACTCCTCCAGGGGATCGAACCCGGGGCCTCTGGATCTGGTATGAACCTCTACACCACGGAGGTGATTAACTGTTCTCAATGTTACACCCATGTACAGAAACATGCTGCTGAAATGTTGTGGAATATTAGGTACATATTATATTGCTGTTACTGGCTGATACCCATAATTGGCTCTCGTTTGTCCATCTTGTTGAGTAGAAATAATAGTTTTTTTTTACCATAAAACTGTAATTTCAATAAAACTAGTTGGTACTTACATCATCATTGAAAAATATAATATATTTATTATAAAACAATTGATCTTATCTGCACCTGAGGCCTACACATATAAAAATTGTTACATAGTACGTAACAACAAATTTTGTTAGTAATTGAGTACAACAAATGTATTGGCACGGCTGGCGATTGTTTTGTTACAATTTGTAACATTGCACTAGGTAAGTATTAAAATCTTCATCATACCATTCCGAGTTGTATTATTTTGATCTTAGATGTACTTGGTGTTGTGTTCTCTGAAAATGTACCGCGGTGTGATTAACTCATTTATAATCAATCTTATTATAGTTGCACACTTCTAACATTAACATGCTGTGAGATTTTCGTGTGATACACTAATCAGTAAAATACATTTATATTATTTTTTTAAATAAACTTTAAGCAAAAAACTTTTTTTCCTCTGTATAAACATATTTGGGTACCTAGTAGGTAGGTACATGCTAAGTACAAAAGATTGCAAAGATGGTTTACTCTTTCAAACTCAATGAAGTATTGTGACTTTCTAACACCTTAAGCTACAATTAGAGCTTCAATGTAATTCATGGGAAAGTAACTGGCTATAAACAGTAAACATTTCCTACGTAAGTAACCATTCAAAATCAATAAGAAGTGGCATAACAATCTTCATAGTATAACTAGATAGGTAAAGGTACAAACATGTAGTAGGTATATACATAAATTAACCAAAATTTTAAATTAAACTTTTTTTATATACGCAATATAAAAAAAACTCATAACAGTCTTAAAGTTCAACATAAGGTAAATGCATGTATTTAAATGACCAATAAAATTTTGCAAAAATAGCAAGCAAATCAAATCAATCACTTTTTTTATCTGTGTCTACGCAAATAAGTCAAGTGGAAAAAAACAGTCTGAAAATTTTCTCGATACCTAGTCTCACTTTAGCCATTGGAAGTAAAAAAGCAAAGTACGTATTTCTGGGTGCAAAAAAAACCTAACAACCTACTGACGTACTCCACCGTGCGTAATTTAAAGACCAAAAATTAAAAAGGGGGATCAAATATTAATCGAGACATAGTTTATTTAAAAAAGTGCACATTTACAATAGATCAATTAGTTTCTTGAGGATCAAATTATAATGTCCCAAGCAAATATACCTACAAATGATGTAAAGGAACATTCACACTTCAAACATTTGTGGACACAAAATGCAGTGGTCTGACAGCTTCAGTCTATTCCCACTAGTTATGGCTGCGCTGACAAAGACTGTCACACACCTACATTTTGTCAGCATTTTGCAGTTTTGGCCCAAATGAAGTCCTACTAATTTACATACAGTGCAGTAGTCATGCATTCATGCATTAGACCTCTATATATTATAGTAATGCAGTGCCTGGCGTGCGATTAGGGCGATTCGGACTGGAGTTTATCTTACGTCTAAGCTATGCATGAATTTGAATGGAGGTGGGAGTGGACAGAGGAACAAGTGGATAGATCGAGTGAGTGAATGAATTCTTATTTAAGTATTCTGTCTTTTTCGTACTATTCGTACGGAACGTGATGCGTCTCGCTCTATTTGCACGTGAGCGTCTATGTTGCATATCTGTCGGCGTATACATGCGGGAATACAGTCATGCAAGGTGCAGTCACACTTCGACGTAGTCGAGTACCGTACCGGCGGGGGGGCCGGCGTGGGGGGTGAACGCGGACAGGTACTTGTGGGGGGGGCACAGAGGCAGGCTGTCGGCCAGCTCGCGCGCCGGCGACGGCAGCAGTGGATGGGGCTCCTGCAAACACATCATATTTGAAAGACCACCCGTTTTTATGACGCAGAAAGCTTAGCCTTAATATCACCTGCCCTCTCAGCACGGGTCGGGGATAAAAACGTTTTCCTGTTTATACCTTTGAGAGAATTTTGTCTCTTCGAAAATTTTGACTGGGGGCCTACGATTAGAATTAATTGCGGCACCGTACGAATTACGATTGCTTGTAACTTGTATAGTGGACCGTTTTACGCATCTAGGTCTCCTGTGGGGCCATTTTTATCCAGCCCGGTACCGGGAAGTACCCAGTGGAATTGATGATGAAGACCACCGGGGCGGGTGACACAAATTTTCCCAGAGCAGTACCAGGGAGTACCGGGCCAGATGACACTATATTGAAAGCCTTAATATAATCAGAAGCACACTTACCGATACAACAGCGATGGTCACGGTATCCGAGAACTTGACCTTACTCTTCTCCGGGCGTTGTCTGTCAGTTCCATCAATTCTATACCGCTCTTTATTCGGAAAGTTCTGGTAGCGATACAGAGTATTGGGCGTCTCTTCTCGCAGCTCCGTTTGGAAAACGTGTTTGAAACGATCGCGATTTTTCGGGATCAGGTCTAGATTCTTCGTCGGCTCGTGTTTGTAAGGCAATCCGTTTTCGTGCCATTTGGAACTTTGCGCGGTCAGAATAGGCTTCAAATTGTCGTGATCCATGTTCCATATAGTGTTGTCTCTTTCTAGGTATTGGTGTAGGTTGGGACGGATGCTGTTGGCGGAAGTGGGTTCGGGTGGGGTCATTGGGACGGGCAGTAGTGTGGGTAGGAGGGAGACTCTCGGTAGGGGAGGGGGGATGGTTTTGGTTTCTGACGAGGTACTGGTTTCGGCGTCGTTGGCATACGAGCATGATGAGCAGTCTGACTCGGAGCACGTGTCTGAGCATTCAGAGTCTGGAAGAAGACAATGGGACATCACGTGAATACATTGTAAAGAAAAACATACTGACGGAGTCCTAGCTGCTGGTTCACAAAAAAAAATCTTGCTGACGGAGTCCTAGCTTCTGGTTTGCTCTAGTAGGTGATATTTTCTTTATTGTACATGACCAATCATATGTTATTGGGTATGTATGTAACAATGTATTAATCAAGTCTTCGCACACATTGTATTTTGCATATAAATGAATTGAATTATTTTTAAATTAAATATATAAATGCGTGCGCACATTCACGTAGTTTCTATTGAAGAGAGGGAATTAAACTTGCATTGATGCTCAAAATTAATATACAAAATATTTTTTGGAACTGGCTATCTCACCTATAAAATATGCTGGAACACAACAATTTTGAATTTATTTTTATTTATTTGGGAAAACCAACAGTATCCTATTACAACATTGGTAAGTGGTATAAGCTAAATTAACTAAGTTTAATATGACACCATTAACATTTTCCACGACTTACAAATCAACTTTAGACAGATTATAAAAAAGGTCGTCAACAAACTATCTCAACTAAACTTAATTATGAAGAACTTAAACATCAAACTATTTAAGTATCAAACCTACTAAAAATGGCAAATATTATGTGTGCAATAAAGTATATAAATGGCTTTTAAAATAAAAAAAAATTTTTGATAGTGAAAATATGTGTACGTCCTCAAAGTGAGTATTATAAGAATTGGAAGATAGGGGTGCGGCGACCAGCATGAATAGTTTGTTGCTTTTCTAACTCGTTAATTCTTACAAATACCTGTGCACAGACCAAACTATGACACATTTGGAACAGCCATATGATTCAAACTGGGGGCTGACGCGATTAAGAATCTGCCCTGGAACAGGAATCCATACCTTTAGCATACATACGTTCGTCCAGCTGATGAGGACGCCGAGAGGAGATGAGGATCTTCTTGGACTGCAAGCGCTTGCAAAGTTAGGTAGGTATTCGTCATACACTTGATAGGTACCGACACTTCACCACAGTTAATGATTTCACGAGTAGTTTTATTTTATCCAACAGGGTTTACACTGCACACGCGAAGTCTATCAGGGTAAAATTCTAAATAGATACTTTTATTAGGATGAGGGTCTTGGAGGCTATATCAGCTGTGTGAATTCACCGGTGTTTTTCTTCGTACTGACGATGACGACTGTCAAACGTTTTTACGCGGTGAAGTGCGATACAATGAAGGCTCGTGATTCGGCGGAACGTACGAGCTTTTGAAATACGGCTCTGCTATTGGTTCAAATTCCATGATCAGAACAGACATCAATCGAGACAAGACCAGTTTGAATTCAGATAGGTGTGGTTACGAAACAACACTTATTGTGTGCAGCGAAGCTATTGTTACAAATTAATAGCATCATGGCGCCGCATAGCAATCTTCTAATGTTTAAAAGAGTGCAAATTATATTTAGATCAAAACTCTTTGTAATTAGTTAGGCTTAGATTTTATTTAACTTTTTCCAAAGCTTCATTATACTTTTGGTTATTACCAAAAGTATAATGAAGCTTTGGAAAAGGGATAGAATTTACAAATGTTATTATGAAACAAAAGTCACAACCAACGGCGAGACTACTCGAAACCGCGTCTTTTCCTAAAGCCGGAAACGCTCTAACCAACTGAGCTACGGGAGTACCGACGCAGATTCCGAATTTTTGTGTCATATCTCTCAGTTAAAGTTGGTTAGAGCGTTTTTGGCTCCAGGAAAAGACGCGGGTTCGAGTCCCGTCGTGGACTGTGTTTTTTTTTGTTTCATAATAACATTTGTAAATGTTGTAACAACAATTTTAGGGATAGAATTGTTATGGCGATAGTCTTAGGTAAGATTGTGGAAAAGTTCTACCACCAACCAAAACAAAGCACAATATTATACTCCCCTGGCGATCAAACCTCTGGATCTGATATAGTCTTCGTGTGAAGGCATTATTATTATTTTTTGTACCTGCTCTCCGTTATCATCTATCTCATGTTATCTAATTTTTGTTTATGTGTGTGCCTGTCATTAAATTGTAGAAGAGTATGTGTGAGAGAGAATGAATGAATGAATGAAAAATACTTTATTGCACACCTTAAAAATAAAAACTGGATAACTTAAAGATAAATGTACAATGGGCGGTCTTATCGCTAAAAAGCGATTTCTTCCAGACAACCTTTGGATGGAGAGGATTTCATGGCTAAAGAGGTGGTTGGTGGTGAGAGTTACCTCGTCGGTAGCTGTATCTGTGCGCGAGGGCCGCCGCCTCGTCCGCCAGGGCGGGGAGGCGCCGGTCGGCGGCCGCCCAGCGCGCGTCGGCGAACAGGTCCCAAGCCGCGAGGTCCACTCCCAGACTCAGCGCTTTCTCGATACGACCGCGTCTGTAACGCACATAGCTTTCGAGTTGGTCCCTCTACTGTTCTACCCCGAGATGTTTTTTTTTAATTATTGTACTGTTACGTTTAAATCGAGATGCCATCCGAAGACGAGTAAACAGCTTGCGTGACGTCACTCGGCCCATAAAAACAGTGCGCGCTCTCGTCGCGGGGCAGGATCGAGCCAGTCGTAGAAGACAACTACTCGCTATTTTGTTACATTTTGTGATAATAAGGCGCTACCATGCCCAAATCGGTATCGAGGTCGCTATTTTTCTAATAACCTTTAAGAACAAGTCGAGAAGTCATTTCTCTGATGACTAATTTCTAGAATTTGATAATAGTACGGATAGGCGCATCTCGCATGATTTTCCAGTTATGATAATGCCGGTGGATGCGCACTTCACCCAAAATCCTCATCGATGGATCATCGAGGAACTGGCTATCTTAACTCTAAACGCGCTTCCCCGTCATACAATAAAAAAAAAACAAAAAAAACTCATTTAAAAAGCGTTGGTGCAAGGATCGGTGTCAAACTTTGTAACGCCCTGGTCGGTATATAAACGGGCTGCTGTGTGTATATACTGGACCGGATATACTAGGTATGAGTACATGGCCCCGATTTTACTAAACCAATCGCTTCACTATCACTATAGTCTCAATATACTATACTCTCTAAATAGTCTCAATATAAATAATAAATAAATATTACAGGACATTATTTTTTACACGGCGCAATCTAGCCCCAAACTAAGCATAGCTTGTAATATGGGAACTAGATTACGGATACACTACTTGTATACTTTTTTTTTTGTAAATACAAACTTATATACAAAACAACAACCAAACACAGAACAAAAATGTATATTCATCACACAAATGTTTGCCCTGGGTGGGAATCGAACCCACAGCCTACAGCGCAGAAGGCAGAGTTACTACCAACTGAGCTATGAGGTTGTCAAATATAGTCACGGTGGAGAGTAATAATGCTTGGCTTTGTTATATTATTACACACACACATAATATTTTGAAGTTCATATATAATTGTATCATATAAGTATATATTTACTTTATATACCTATTTACTTGATATATTTATTTTATCTATTTACTTAATTAAACAAACTACAGATATACCAAAGTACTCGTGGGTCTCCTGTTGCCCAGAATCTTAAGATACTGGTGTTCTCAGGAGACCCCGCCATACACACACACTCACACACATACACACATCATACATACACAATCACACATACATACACCATCACACACACTTACACATAATACTTAGTGACTGTCGTACCTTGTATTTCTACCCATTAAATGTAAATCCATTATTGGCTGTAGGTTAATTATATAAGTTTAATGTATTTTTTATAAGAGCTGTGGATTATGTTTTGCATAAAATAAAAATAAAAATAGTGGTGGAGTAGAACCAGCCCAGAAGTACCTCAGCAGATGATGGTACAGCTTCCTGGCGAGGTCGTGTACTGGCGGCGCGAACCGCATGGCGGCGACCGAGTGCGGACTCGGCGGCGCAAGGAACGAGCCCAGAGCGCCTTGAGCGTACCATTCAGACGTTAATGCTTCTGAGAACGAAACAAAAAGGCGTTCATTCACACAACACAAATGACAATATTTATTTAAATACATGTAATTTTAACAGGTATAAGTATTTATATAAGATAGAAATAGTTAGGAATAAGAATTGAATAAGGTTTAGGTTCAATTTATGTTATTTAGAATTAAGTAAGTAGATATGTAAGACTATGTAAGGAAAAATAAAAGCTAAGATAGAAATAGTTAGGAATAAGTATTGAATAAGGTTCAGGTTCAATTTATGTTATTTAGAATGAAGTAAGTAGATATGCAAGACTATGTAAGGAAAAATAAAAGCCTATTTATCTTATCTTGAATTGTAACAGACAGGTTCATGTTGTTGGTGAGAAAGTAAAAGCTCAGCAACGCTGGTTTTCAGTCAGTCCCACTCTAATGGATAAATACATGTAAATAATGTTCGCAACCGCTAAATGGTTTATGCAGCGTATTCTAGGAGGGTCCTGTGTTCGGCACACGGGTAAGTGTGCCACAAATGGGTAAATTATTCTATTACATTTACTTACAAGGAAGAAGTATATAGGTATCGAAAAAAGGTATAAACAGCTATCCGTTTCCCGAACACAAGCACTCTACATAAATCTAACAAGACAATCTTGACAAGCCTCATAGCTCAGTTGGTAGTAACTCTGCCTTCTGCGCTGTAGGCTGTGGGTTCGATTCGCACCCAGGGCAAACATTTGTGTGATGAATATAGATATTTGTTCTGTGTTTGGGTGTTGTATTGTATATAAGTATGTATTTACAAAAAAAAAAGTATTTAAGTATTGTATCCGTAATCTAGTTCCCATATTACAAGCTATGCTTAGTTTGGGGCTAGATGGCGCTGTGTAAAACTAATGTCCTGTAATATTTATTTATTTATTTACTGTATCCGTAATCTAGTTCCCATATTACAAGCTATGCTTAGTTTGGGGCTAGATTGCGCTGTGTAAAAAATAATGTCCTGTAATATTCATTTATTTATCTAAGGTAGAGTTTATACCTTGGAGTCACTGCGCCAGGGCAGAAACTGTCAGCCAAAGGTGACCCGATTGATTGATTACAAATAGTACACATACGTAAGTCCATCAACGCCTAGTTGTGGCCCCGGCTTGTATAATACTTTTCTCAAATAAAGCACGGAAATTTCAACTAAGTAAGTAGTACATACCTAGCAGAATATTTTATTTAAAAATACAATTACTTTTCAAAATCAATGACGAACAACGAACAAGAATATATTTTCCCGCGTTAAAGTGTTCATTTGTTTTTTTTTTCAATCAGCAGCTTTCTATTTGCAAGCCAGTTCGAAATCTAAATAAAACCTTTGATAAGTTACCTCCTTGGTTATATACATTTTTTTATAGTACGACGACGGCGGGAATCGCTTTGCGTTCAACTGACTTGATGAAATTAATTTTTAAACTTTCGCTATTAGAACACATTATTTTAATTCGAGAAAACGGGTATCTATCGCGTATTTAACCTATATTTATCCCGGCGGCTGACTGTCTGCCCGCGACCACGGCTGGTGCAATTCCGCCGAAACGTCGGGATAAATATAGGTATAATACCTACGCGATAGATACCCGTTTTCTGGAAATAAAATAATTAATTTTGAATGTTGAAACATATTTTTTTACCAACTTATAAAAATAAAAAACTTGAAATACACCTAAAAACTAATCTAATGTTTATGAAGAGTAAATAAATAGAACAAATATTACAGGACATTAATGTTACACAGCGCCATCTAGCCCCAAACTAAGCATAGCTCGTAATATGGAAACTAGAATACTTAAATACTTTTGTAAATATATACGTACTATATGAGACAACACCCAAAAACAGAACAAACATCTATATTCATCACACAAATGTTTATTTACCCTGGGTGGAAATCGAACCCACAGCCTACAGCGCAGAAGGCAGAGTTACTACCTACTGAGCTACGAGGCCTGCTTGTTACGTAAGGTTGGTGTATAAATACCCGCGCCGTTCCGAAGCGCCGCGCAGACAAGTTTGCTGACCGCCCACAGACACTCCGTACCTTCCACCTCCCAGTCCATCGCCCGCAGCAGTTCTACCGCGTTCCACATCCGCTGCGTTCGAATCCAGCTCTAAACAAACTATACCTGTCACTAAAACATTCGAAAACTTCGAAACATTCCAGTATTTCGCATTTTGCAACCGCCCCTGTGGTCTAGTGGTTCAACCCACCGATTTCAGATCCAGAGATCCCGAGCTCGATTCCCATGGGGAGTACAATTGTGCTTGGTGTGGTTGGTAGGACTTTGTTTAAGTCCGCCTGACTAGCTACGACCATCTTACCTAATTCTGTCGTCATATTCGTCGTTGTGTTCCGGCATTTAGAGGTAAGATAGCCAGTTCCTCAGTTTGTTGAGGATTCCGTGTGAAGTGCGCCTCCACCTTCGGCCTGATCTTAACTTGTAACCAGGTGAGATGAAGGCCAAACGCTTCCCCGCAGTATAATAAAAAAAAATGTGATACTATCATAGTATCGACATACCTTCTCAATAAAGTCTATTTGTAAACCATATTTAATGCATATAAGTGAATGTATGAATGAATAAATGAATGAATGACGTACTGTCAGTAATCGCGGGTGTGACAAACGCACTATCGCAAGTGGCCCTCCATCAAACGAGGTCAGTACTGTCGACGCGCCTCGGGAGCACGATGTACACAACACTTGCATTCGTCGGCCATCGCTGCAAACAACAATAATTCTCCAGCTGTTATCAGTCTGACTACGATTACAATAATCTCGTCATAATGTGAGTTTCAGCTCATTTATGGTGAGAGTTCCTACGGATCGTCTCTCGACTTTCCCGAGCCCTATTTTCTGACCGAAAGGTGTGAAGTTCCGGCGATTCAAGGGTCGCCTGTCGCGAGATCCCCCGCACCGAAACACGTCGGCGACATCACGTGTGGCTTAGTTTAAGTTCTATTTTGTATGTATTTTAGTTTTAAGGTATATATTAATATGGGTCTTAGAATTAGTATTTAAACATCCTGTACCATTCTTACGTTACCTGAAATAAACTTATATTATTATTATTATTATAATTATAATAAACGTGGCAGAAAAAGGAACTAACGTAAAACACACAGAAAACGTCACTTTTGCCAGTTCACGAAGACAGAGGCGCCCTCGCAGGCATGTTCATTATTTTGGTTGGAGACATTGCGTGTATATTGCGCTGTTCGCGATCCGAACAGGCGGTAGATTTGAAGTTTCAAAATGATCCTAAAAAATCCTAATGAATTCGCACGATGAAAACAAAAATGACACTAAACAAAAAACCCAATTGTGCAGTATAGCTATTTAAAGTTTTTGTAAATTTTATGAGGTCAATAACTCGACGATTAATTAAAATAGATTCACCGTTGGTTTTTTTTAATATATTTTAGGTAATATTCTAACAGAATCAGGTTGATTTAAATTATTTTAACAATTAGATAATACCAAAACAATTAATTTAAAAAAAAGTTCAGCATAATGCCACTTTTGTTTTAACATTATCAATTATTTTTTACTTAGTGCCTTTATTTATAAAAAAAATTCAGCATAGTGCCACTTTAGTTTTTCAATTGTCGAGTATACTTTGCTTAGTGTCCATATTGACCTTCATATAATAATCTATTTTATTAATAAAATCAGTAATAATCAAACAAATAAAACAAATTGATGTAAGAATCATCAAAAACTATTTATTTAGGGGCTTATCTTAATCAGTTTAATCTTAAAGGCTTACAAAATTACTTGTTCCAGATAAACGTATTCTAAAGTACAAATAGGTTTTCAAAAGATGAAAAATAAAAAAATCTTAACAATCAGGCACATTATCCTCATCCAACATCAAAAATATCCTAAAGTAAAATCTAAAATATCTTAATTTAATCTTTTGTGAAGGTTCTTTTAATACTTAACTTTTAACAATAGGGAACATTTGAGATCAATTATTAAATTTTGCACTTAAGCACTTAAAATTATTTAGAATTCAATTGAAGATGCTTTCATAGTAGGAACTGTAGAAATTTGGAATCAATCCTGCACCTACGAGGCTCCTCACGTCACTTTTCTTCCTTTCGGACAATCCTAATTTTCTATCATACAACGGTTTAAGTTGTCGAGGTCCGGGTTGTACTGGTCGATTACTTCTTGTTCGTATAGTCAAACTGAGCTCTTTAAAGTCATCAAAATAGGACGTTTTGTAGAATATTCTTATTACATTGTCAGAATTTTTCTCAATTTTTATAATCTTTATATCGGCTTAACAACTTGACCGTTGACACTTCTGTTTAGTTTTGGAATCGGCAGTTGTTTTAGATCGACAAAATCACGGTATCCCATTTCGTTCACTGTGTATGGCGTTCCTCGTTTTTTTGCATTTCTTATGGCGGATACGTATTGAGAAGGCACGTAAATCGGTGCAGATTTCAGTCATTTTTTGATTTCCTTCTCAATAGTTGAATGGACTGCATCTCCTTCATTTTGCGTGTGGCCTCTGATCAGAAACTTATGGGTTATTGATCGTATTTTTTAAGTTTGATATTGCGTAGATGTACATGCCAATGATAAACTGTTTTTTTTTTGCTGGCCACAGCAGTTATCTGAATAAAAAAACTATGTCAAGGTCTTACTACCAGCTTGTTGACTAACAGCTGAAGACTTTTTTTGCAAATACTTCAATACACAGCTCCCTGTTGCGTTAGCTTCACGACTTCCTTGAGATTCATCCCAAAAGCAGCAGTCAGTTTTGTCAGATTTTAGTTCTGAGATGGTAAAGTTCAAGCAGTTAATTTTTGACTTGTAATAAAAAGTTGATACTTCGCCTTTTGGGACCGTCATTACTGTTTGCAAATCATAGCATGCAACGATAAAACTGTAAGACACTTTTTCTTTATCGAGGGCCTTTTCTTGTCTGCTTTTTTCTTTCTCTTTTAAATGCCTCTCATATTTTTCCTTCAATGCTTCTCTTTCAAGACCAACAGCTAACTTGTATATTGTACATTGTTCGCATTGATCTTTCTTGGGCACAAAAAAACTGATATTGAAATTTTAATTGAAAATTTTGCGATAAGCATGCTCCATAACCCAAGGTAACCCACTCTTTTCGCAGTCATTTTTACAGTCGTTATAAAGGTCTACAATTTTTTTTCCTCCATCTATAAATTCTCTGGTAGTTTATTGACGTAAGTAATTACTTTCTACACGCGTAATGCTGTTTATATGACTTTTTACTCCTTTAATTAAACAATCAGCTAATTTTTTATGCTTCTTATGCTTTCCTCTCTTTTCTCCTTCTAAAACACCAGTTATTCCGCTTTTCTTTTGCAAAACATTCCTGATACATCTGTCCGTAATATCCAAAGTATTTCTAAAGATTTTTTTGCAGTTTTAGCAATGGTGGTACGTACGTCCTATCATCGTCTGAGACGGGAGAAAAGTCTCCATCATCATCGTTGTTGTTTCCTGTGGCGCTTTCAAACAGTCTCTGGTTAAGGGTTGATTGGTCGTAAAAGTTGCATTGTCGCATTGTTCAATACTGGTTGACGATGTTGGATTTGATAGTTGTCACACAGTGTGCCGTTTATGTTATTAGATAATCAAAATTACTCGTAAAATCTTAGTACAAAAGTGGCATTAAACACATAGTGCCGGTTATTGGTATAACCTAATTTTTGTTTGCTAATTATCTTACGCAATAAGCGGCACTATACAAAATATGACACTATTGTAATTACTTATTCAGAATAATTCCATGAAAAGTTATGACATAACCGACAATAAACAAAATATGCCACTTTTTCACTTACCCCAAGAACAGATGTCGCCGGCGGTCGGGCGCGAACTAGCTTAGTGTCACTTTTTGTTTAATTAATAAACACAAAACCTTGTTGTATAAAGTGACACATGCTGACATCTAGCGATATCTAAATGAGCTTTTTGAAGAAGGATCAATAGAGTCGATGTAGTTTTTTCCGTAGATATCAGATGTCGCTAGAACTCAATACCGCCAAATTTTGTATAGTGTCACTTTTGTTTTCAACGTGCGAATTGACTTTGACTTTGAAATATAATAATATTTTCAGGATGATATTGGGACTGCCCCGTGCGTCAGGGATGTTTACAGAATATCAAACGGACGGTTTCAATACCATCCTTCACAAGAAAGCTGTATCCCTGATTGGCAGAGTGCGGGACAGTCAAAACAGCATCCTGTGGAGTCCATCCCTAATGGAAGTTCTTCAAACCAAACCATCTAGGTGGATTTGATCCAACACGCAATTAAAAAAAATATTAAAAATAAAACCGATAGGAAATCGGTTTTATTTTTAATATTTTTTTTAACATAGGTATTTATACTAATATGTTTTGATACTAACAGTGTACATGGATTTTGTTATTTGAAATAAAATATTGCTATTTAATGTGATCATGATCATTTTGTATCATAACACCACTCCATCCTATCTATCTGTCGTCATAACCTCAAAAAAAACATATATTATGCAGGATCCAATCATAATTCGTCAAATACTTGTCCTAGATTCTGTTCCACTATTTGATTTCTTCAGGCGATATTGATTTATCTTTAAAGAAAGGCTTCACTGATTAATAAATGGTAAATAATGTACAAAGATCTAAAGAGGGAGATAATCGTCTAGCTTAGTAGAGCGTCCCTTTCTGTCACTCAGCCCAGTGAGCGCGAAATAGCTTGACCGAATCGGTTGCTACGTATTCAAGCACCAAATTTTCGCTTTTTGATTCTGTGGATCGCACTATGTTTGTTTGAGGGGACATCACTATCTTTGCATCCTATTCCTACCTTGTTCCCTACCCTCTTCCTTCTTACAATCAGCCCATTCTGCAAATCTTGAACAACGGCGCTGGCGCAGATCGTAGTTTTTGCAGACAAGCGGGAGCTGTGCGGGAAAGCTCATCGGGCGAGAGATGCGTGAAAGTTCGGAAACCGTCCATCCGGAAAGTACATTTCGGTAAAGTTAGCTAGCGCGTAGTACTGTAAATATACCTATAATAATGTTTAAGACTGGAAAAACAAATCCAATGGGTTTAAAAAAAATAAAATCTTAATTGTTTTAACAGCTGCTAGCAGATACGAGATTTAATGTTCAGAGCGACTAATACTAAGCCGAAACTAGCCGATCGTCTCCCTAGGTCGATGAATAGGATGCATTAAATAATGCACATACATCGAAATGCATGTGCATTATTTAATGCCGGGATCTGTATACTGTTTTGGAGCATATTATGGTGTGTGTGTGTGTGTGTGTGTGTGTGTGTGTAGGTAGGTAAAGATAATGTTACCGTGTGTGCGGTGTCAGGTCGAAGCACTTCGTGTGATGATGTATCAGTGACAAGGCGCGATCGTAACACTGTAGGCGACCTGCCTCTTCTGCGACTACTATCAGCTCATCCACCCATCGAACATCTGTCGCTATCTGTAATTTACATTCAATATTTATGATTGTACCATTTGTTGACAAGGTAAAAGGTTACCTTTCGTTTCGATATGATTCGTTCAAAGTATTAGTACATTCAGGCGGCTAGTAGTCGGTGTGAGTCGGGCGCGAGTCTCGGCGTTAGATAACTTACAAAGCCAGCGTTGATAGAGCGCGTGAGTCCCGCCGTGTGGTGCAGTATATGCAGCGTCTGGTCGATGCAGGCGGCTAGTAGTCGGTGTGAGTCGGGCGCGAGTCTCAGCGTTAGATAACTTACAAAGCCAGCGTTGATAGAGCGCGTGAGTCCCGCCGTGTGGTGCAGTATATGCAGCGTCTGGTCGATGCAGGCGGCTAGTAGTCGGTGTGAGTCGGGCGCGAGGCGCGCTAGTCTCGCGGCTGCAGGGAGCGCCGCGCGGGCGCCCTCTCGCGGACTCAGCGGACTCGCATGTGCACATGACGGAATGTCGTATCGTGTCCACTCTATGCTTACTCCGTTCTAAATATCAAAATATTTTTTTAATTAAATTAATTTATTACACTAATATATTTGAAATTAACACGGTTTAATTACTCAAATAATATAACAAATTAATTTATTACACAATACATTATATTATAATTTATTTATTAAACATATAAATTGAATAAAATATTTTTTCTTCCGTGAAAACCTTTACTAATACCTTTACTAATTCCATTACCAATGTAAAAATTTGCCCTAAAAATTTGATCTTTAGCTGTTTTAAGAATCAAGAATCATAACCAGCCTCTGAGGTCTAGTGGTACAACCTACCGATTTCAGATCCAGAGGTCTCAGGTTCGATCCCTGGGGGGAGCAATATTGTGCTTGGTTTGGTTCGTGGCAGGATTTTGTTTAATTCAGCTACCACCATCTTACCTAATTCTGTCGCCATAAATAAAAGGCATAAACATTTATTATTTATTGTAACCCATAGGCATTTTAACTGTTTTTTTTTTCTATTATTCTTGTAAACATTAGGTAGTCTAAACATCAAACCAAAAGGTTCAGTAGTCTTATTATCTGTAACACCGGTCACCGGACTAGTGAGATAAGTCTCATCAGTACGATCTTCGGACTAAATAATCGAACTACTAGGTCGAAATTACGTTATTTCTGAGGACTTGAATGTGAAAATTGTTGTTCAACATATATGAACATTAATTATATTAATGTTTTTTGGAATTCATAGCCTTAAAGGGGTAAAATTGGGGTGAAAGCTAGTTAAGAAGTTCGTGTAGTTCCTTAGATTTAGTTAAATGGGGTGAAAGCTAGTTAAGAAGTTCGTGTAGTTCCTTAGGTTTAGGTAATTGGGGTGAAAACTAGTTAAGAATTTCGTGTAGTTCGTTAGGTTTAGTTAATTGGGGTGAAAGCTAGTTAAGAAGTTCGTGTAGTTCGTTAGGTTTAGTTTTCTACTCTGTAAATTGCGATTTTTTTTCATCATACGTAGCTCAGTTGGTATGAGAGCTAGATATAGTTATTACCAGAGGTTAGTTAAAATGTATAAACCTAGATTAATTTGTTTCTCATTGTATCTCATTATAAGTGAACCATGTGTTCGTATGAGAGTAAAGTTCTTTAAACCTACCTTTGGACATGCAATCTGCTCCACAATATGAATCACATTATCTTGGTTTTGTGATAACTCAGCACATAAAGTTTCATTTTCCAATTGGTGATATGCAACTAGAGAAATGTTGTTCCTGTAAAGAATATAAATTATAATTCAGTGTATAGGTACTGGCCTAGATTTCTTGGTAGATTCTAGATCAGGATCTGAAGTGTGAAGTGAATTATTTACCCATTGATCTGGTAGAGATGTAGGTTGGCTAGATCTTCCACAGCACCGACAGGGCTCCAGGGCGCCGGCTCGGCGGCGCCAGCGCTCCATACTAGCACCCGAGAGCCGGTTTGGGTATCACATGATGATAGATTTTTATCTGCGCGACGGGCACCCCCAACTTCTATACTCTGTAGGTTCAAATTAATAGTTCACTGGTTGCAGCTCAAGCATCAACCCCTCCAACTAACCCGCAATGTAAGTCAACTAAGAGGTTATTTCTGAGTACCAATTAACAATGCAAATGGAGAGAGTTATGCTTGGAGTTTCACTATGTGATAAAATCCGGGATATGGATCCGTAAGAGAACCTAAGTTACTGACATATCTCTCGGAATTGGAAAGCTGAAGTGGCAGCAGGTAGGCTACATAGCATGCCCAACCACTAGAGAGTAAAGGCTCTCGCATGGCGCCCCTGATAAAACGCGAAACGGAGTGTGGGAGGATGCCCCATTCAATGGAACTTCAATTCGGCTCATTAATGCTATTTGTGCTGTCGATTGGGGCAGGCCTGTGTTCAGTGTACAGGTGCTGTTATGATCATCTTGTTTACTGAGCTTATTGGAAGCTTCCTATAGCTGCAGCCTGTGGAGCAATGTCACTCAAGTCGCATACAGCGCCCTCTGTGTGCAGTATAACAAAGCGTTCCAGGTGCTGTTGGAGCTACCATAATGCAGTGCAACTGTTCTGCAAATTTCTGCAATCACCAACCTGCCAAGTATGGTGATAACAGCAAAACCCTAGTTTTCGAAGAGGCACTGTTCATCAATGGCCTGGTTGATGACTGGCCAGCTTACACAGTTTGTATAAAACTGTGTATTAAAGATGTATTGTATTTGTAGTCTGGAGGTCATGGTCATTGGCGACTTTACAACAGCATTGGGACCATGGGATGATAACAAACTCCTGGTACCTGTGGGAAGGACAACTTACATGTAAGCTAGGATCTCTGTCAGTGATGCGGCTTGGTATTGTGCTAGCATTCTTCCCAAAGCTGACCAGGGTCGCAGACCTGTCATTGTGTGTGAACAGCATATGGGATTTAGTTAATGCCACTAAAATATAAGAAAAGTGCATCAAATACAAGGCCGAGTGCTTACCCGTCATACAATAAGAAATTAGTAAGAGTAGGCAGTAACTTTAATATGCTATTAAACAAGCATAACAATAATGATTTGTTCTGCTCTAGTGTAGAAACCGTGAGGTGGCGGCATAGTGGATACTTCTTCTCTGCGTGGCAACATTATTAGATAGAGGCTAGATAATTATTTAGATCTGTTTTATGCAATGTTTAATTTTTCTTTTTATCTATTGTGTTATATTGTATCCTGTCCAGTTCAAACTCTTTATGTATCTATACTCTTTATCTATATGTGAAAAAATTTAATTGGCCTTCTTATATAGAATAGAGATAAATAAAAAACTGCTGCTTTAGAAAAGTGATATGCCTGCTAAGCAATCTTACCATTTGTG
Source organism: Venusia cambrica (assembly GCA_951394065.1). Lineage (NCBI taxonomy): Eukaryota > Metazoa > Arthropoda > Insecta > Lepidoptera > Geometridae > Venusia > Venusia cambrica. Next base: position 1,872,950 of record OX596044.1, on the reverse strand, counting down.
ACCAACTGTCCCGATAACTTCCCAACAAGGTAGCTATCAAACAATATGTGTGTAACATCTAAACTTTGTAGCTTTACTGTGAGATAAACAATGGCTCCAGAAGAAAACACCAATAAGATAAGTGTGTCTGTAATCCAAATGGATTTGACCACAGCTTTGTCCCGTAATTTAGTTTCCAATCGCTTCAGGTGGCGTGGGTGTGATGATCTCCAATGACCTCCACGACGAACATAATAATCCCTCTTCCCTAAATCAAATATCGTCTCATCTGACCTTTTTTTAGTTTCATATCTGTAATAAAAGAAGAATACCAGCCTTTATCTAGTAAATCTATCCATAATCTACTTCCCATGCTATAAGCTATGCTTCATTGACTGTCCAATAATGTTATAAAATACAGGATATTAATTTCACACAGCGCCATCTAGCCCCAAGCTAAGCATGAGCTTGTATTATGGGAACTAGATTACAGATGGAATACTTGAACACTTTTTTTTTTGTATATACATACTAATCATACACCTAAACACAGAACAAACATCTATATTATTCATCACACAAATGTTTGTCCTGGGTGGGAATTGAACCTACAATCTACAGCGCAGAAGGCAGAGTTAACTACCAACTGAGCTGAGGCTTATTAAAAATAATAAAAGTAATATATACATATAATAAATATTATTTACCTATCTATAGATGGTACAAGCAACCCATGGATTAACTTGTGGGTCATGTCGTGTTATTATTAATTGTACCTATTATATAAGTATTAATTGTTTTATCCAAATAAATAATATAATGCAGCGTATTGCACACCAATGACCCGAACCGTAGGTAGTAGAGTAGATATAGGTAGATAATTTATAGGTACGAGACTTACTTGAAACTTTTAACATCACTGTTTATAGTAGATACAGTTTCATTGCATGTGATAAATTTAACATGATAATCAATCATCTTATTTCAGTGAGTTAAAACATTGATAAATCTTCCAACAAATTCTGATCTGAGAGAGATCTGTACAAGTTTAACAACCGAAGTTTATGTACCAACACTACACTGCAACAAACAAACAAATAGAAACTACTCGTGCTCTGTTTATTTACGTTCGTTGATCGTCGTGTGAGTTGCTTGTGGTTGTTGGACTTGGTTGACGTGTTGATGATATTTTTGGCAAGGACTATTTCAACATTTTTAACCATTGTGCTGTCAGGCCTAAGAATATTAAGGGTACGTTCTGTTATTAGCCACTTACGCCCACGACTGCGACGCCACGATTATCCGTTCCGCGTGCATGTGATCGTCGCAGTCGAAGCCGCACATCAACTTCAAACGGAACGGTTCGTGGTCGTAGTGAACCAAGAAGAAGAAGAAGGGAATAACAAAACAAGCAGCGGGAACGCGTCTGCGTCCGTCTAACGTATAAACAAAGAATAATTCGTAACCTACAACAAATACAAACAGTTAAAATCCTAATTATACCAATCCAAAAGCAGGTACCTACCTAAGTGTGCCTGATGTTTCCGTCGGTATTCAGTGTGTTGCGCCGTAACCGAAATCCATCGGAATGAGAAAGTTCGAACAGTGATTCGAGGGAAGCCTTGAAGTTGCAGGAAATAAGAAAATGAGAACTTCGTCGGCACATAACCACGTACAGTCTTATTGCCCACTGTGCGGACAATGATTATAATCATTGTCCGCAAAGTCATTTTAGACTGGAACCTAACTACTGCTGACTATGCCCTCATAATATTCGGAGTCAGGTAACCCTCGCCTCGCCTCTACACACAAGTTTTAACTTGGTAAGAGCACGGAACACCCAACAAATAAATGTTGCCTCTAGGTTTTATATTTGTAAATAAAGACTGTCAAGCTAGGAGATCACTGAAATTTGTAATTGTGCCTGTAAAACTACAGTGAGTCCTAGTTATATGTATTAGAATATTTAGTACTTAGTTATGGAAATAAAACAGCATTGTTTTGGTTTATTTATTATGTTTCAACTTGTTACATAGCTGAGTTTTACTGTAATAAAAATAAAATATTCATAGTAAATACCTATTGTTGTTAATTTATAAACAGTCGAGGTCATCCTTGCATTACTTGCTTGTAATAATTTATCATTATCTAAGCACTATGTGTCGGAACGGGGGGATATAACTCCTTTTCTTATGTGGGATTTTATTATTAGCTATCCGAATCCGACTCATTCTGGTACATACCTTGGGTTCATGTATGCTCTGTCTTGGATGTCTAACCTTTGTGGTTGGTTGGTATTCTGCTGATATTTCTTACTGCTTCGCATTTGTCACCTCCTGTGATTAAACGTACATGAGCATCTCTGTACCTCCCACAACATCTATTGTCCCACACCTGTTACTCTTCTAGAACATTGCATATTACATCAAAACATTTAGTAATAGTTAGATAGTTTACATCAGCTCTTTCTGTGAACCAGAAGACAGACGTCTCTATCATTCCTTATCACAACGACGAGTATCCCGACGTTTCAGGATACTCTCTTCGCAATGGCGTGGAGAGTTATAAGACGTCTCTCAGCATCTCACACGCCTCACCAGTACTCAGTCAATGCATTCTGAGATTCTAAATAACCCCGGGCAAATCTCAATACCGCAGCAAGAGACCCGTCGCAACCCCGGGTGCAACACACTCAAGACCCATGGACTAAAAGTCCCTTTGGGAATAAAATATAGCTCAGTAAACTTCCTTGACAATGATGGATCTCATACGCTTGTATGAGCATGCATCCAGTTGCCATCAGCTAGGACAGGGATAAAAACACCATATGAATACAAGTACATCAGAACAAGAAGTGCTGTGGGTAAGCTAAGAGATACTCAACTTAAAGCTGCTGCAGATGGTGATCCCATGTAGCAACAGGATTCTCACACCTCTGCCTTGAAGATTATTCACAATCACAAGTCACAAACTCTAAAGATTAATGGCGTCTGTAGGTGCTTCACATTGCGCGGCAAGAGCCTTCTGTAAGCTGCCATCTGTCAGTTTATCCATAGACAACTCGACGTTCCTATGCACGCAGAATATAGGATAAAACAAGACATTTGTCTATGGACACACCTGAAACTTCGCGGTTGCCGCGACACTATGTACTATGGTGCAAAAATAACACTAAACTGAATAAAAAGGCGAATGGGATATCGTTTCATTTGTAATTACTTGTAAAAATATAATTTTTGTAATAAATTTAAATACCATCAAACCAAAGTCGTGATGTGGAGTGTTGCCAAATCCGTTTTATAACATTTCCGAAAAATAGACTTGTAATGTGGTATTTTTTTTTACCTTGTTTGTAATCTTATTTTGTTAGATTATTAGGCTGATGATAAAACGATACCAATGTCAATACCATAGATTTAGAATATAAATCTTTGGTCAGTAAGTACCTACTCGCTATTCTTATAGGTTTCCAACAAGCTTAGTTAGAGATAAATGGGAAGCTATACTATAATAAACTAGAATGGCAGCCATCCGCATTCAGCATAGTTTGTTCGGCCCTTTTCGTCGACAGCGATGTATACCTAACAAATCTAGGATTTCGTCAACTAGTCCGGACTGGATATCGGCCCTTTTGTTGATCGAGCGAGCGTAAAGCGCTTGCGAAGCGTCTCTGTATCAGCTTGGACAAAAACGCTTTTGTATGTCGTCTGGATGTCTGTTCTCCTCTACAAGTCACATTTCACAACAGATTCTCGAAAATAATTGTGAGCACGTTTTATGTAAATTATTGTCGGTCCAGTTTTTTAAAACCGTTAAAAAATTATATTCCAGACAAGTAGATAAATTTTCAAAAATGTCATGTTATCCTCCATCTTCGAACAAACATCTTTGTTCATCACACAAATGTTTCTCCTGGGTGGGAATCGAACCCACAACCTATACCTAGCGCAGAAGGCAGAACTGAGCTGGCATGTTTGTCTATAAAGATAAATGCATAAAGGTTTTTTTAGTACGGGTAGCTAAAAGACCTTGTTCTCATTTATTAACAAACCTACTTAACAAATAAAAAATACGGTCTTCAAAAACCTGTATAAATAATAAAATGTGATTAGGTGTTAATCCTAGAGCCTCTAAGAAAGTGAGCTGTCGAGACCAAAAAGGGAAATGTTTAAAATGTAACTCGGACTTAACTCGGAGATCGATCAATTAGATCCATATTGTGCTTTGATAGGTTACCTATACCTGATCTATATTGAAAATATTGATGAGCCCATGTAAATAAACAGGTAGTTAAGACTTACTTAACACAAACTATTTTTGTTTCATCTCTACATACTTAGATACAATGACCATAACTTGTTAACGATACCTGCAGTAACGGCACATCACAACTAAAAGAGTTGCTCATCCGCCTTAAAACTATGCTCTCATTACACATCTGCTGTAATACTTTAGGTCATTCAACCTAAATGTCCTTGGAGGTTTTGCTACCTAGTCAGTTTAGTCAGCTGCAGGTTTGCTCACATTCGTTCTAATGAGACATCAACCCAAATAGTGTCGCAGCTGTTTTTGACAATTCGTCTCAACACAACAATCATTCTGTCCGTTTAAATAGCATGCCTGTACATGGTTTGGGTTGATTTGATTGTTTTCTTTTTCCTAAAATATATGAAACTTCTGGTTCTTCTCCGTGCATCTTCCAGCCGAGTCACAATCTATATTCCAGCTTCTAGGATTGGAAATTGTAAATATCTATTTACCGGATAAAGCCTGTCATGTACAAGCACATCCGTCTGAAGTGGAACCGGTGGTAAACTCTGAACTGACTGGGCGAAGTAAAGAACTTTGAAGTTGGAAAGGATCTAGTCTCCGACCTATCGAAATATGCAATAATAATGATGATGTCCTATGTTGCTAAAGCAATAAGTTTGATTTCCACAACATTACAGAATGTTATTCTTGTGGCATCATTTATTGGTGAAATCATAATAACTGCTATATTATGGCTGTTCACTGTACTTATTAACTTATCTGATAGTATTTCAAATTTTATACATATTGTCTGTGAAGACAATGCTAATATATTCACTGAGATTCCTAACACAGCAAAGGAAATGGCCAACACTATCTACACACAAGTTTTGTTGTTACTAAATACAGTAGAGATGGTTTACATGATGATATACCATAAAATTGAAGATATAGCAACTTCTACAATGTCACTGACAAATGCCATAATTCTCATAGTATTTGAAGTTTTTATGCTGTTAATAAATACAGCTCTATTTATAGGTGAAACCACTTGGTTAATAATAATTTTTATTCCTGTTCAACTTCCTCAATTAGTTAACCTTATAACAACATACTTACTCAACAATATTGTAACTGTTATTGTGAATGCATACATGCAATTATTGACTTTAACAAACTACCTAACAGAAGTGCCTTTGGAATCTTTTATGGGAATAATAAGTGCCATTATAATAGTGCGGTTGTGTATCCATTTTAAAGATACAGTTGTGGTAAAAGCTGTGAATTTATATTGGACTCTAATAAGAAATGCAATGTACATATATCACTGGTGTTATAACTATATGGCTAATCCAGAGCTGCAGATGTTTACTGGGGGTGATGTAATGATTGAGAATACTCAACAAGAAGATAATATAGATGACCCGAATAATGCAGATGTGTTATGTGTCATATGCCAGGAACGGCAAAAGTGTGTGCTTACATTACCGTGTCGTCACATATGCCTGTGTACCGAGTGTTGTAGAAGACTTTATGGTTACCAGAGAACATGTCCTATTTGCCGCACATTTATTTATCATTCCGTTACTGTATACTTGTGATTATGTGAAAGTGCCCTAAATAATAACTACATTCTTTTAAGCATTTACAACAAATCAAACAATGCCAAATTTATAAGATCTGGTTTTAGTAAGTAATTGGAATTGGTATTTTATTTTTAAAATATATGGATAGGTATACAATATACAGGTTTTAAATGTAAGACTCCTCTTCACATTAAGACTCTTATGTGGTACTATGTGCATATTATTTGTATAATAAGTAATATACTTAATAAATATTATGAAACTTTGTGATACCTTTAGACAATTTATAAAACTGTTTATAATAATCACTTGTTTTATTTCAGATTTGAATATAAGGAAGTCTCTGTTAGTCCTAAGCTAAAACTAACGCTTTTTTCTAAACATAAATATAAAACGGTTGAGAAACTGTTAAACTACTGCACATTCTTAACCTAGAAGGATTCATAAAATAATTTTATAAGATTCCCAAAGAATTTAAGGGGATGAAGTCAATACATTTACATTTAAAACGTAATGAGGTAACCATGTTGCAGAATGACTAGTGACTTTCTCATATTCTGAGATTGCCTGATGATTTTCATTTTTAATTAAGATTGTACATTTGGGATGCATTTAAATTGACAATTACTCAATCAGCACAAATATTTTACATTTAGATAGTGAAGTCTTAGCAGTACACTGCGGTGAAAAGTGTTACATCACACAAAATACATACAAGTACCAACTAATACTAAAAATAATAAATTACACTTATATGTGAAGAAATTGGATGTGAATTCAATGGGAAGGAAGATTGAGAGAGGTTTTGTGGGAAATGTTAGTTCTCTCACTTATCTTGTCTCTCACTTATGCTGGTAAAAAAATATTTACAGGATTAGCTTATACCTCTATGAATTTCCATTTTTATAAACTATTGTATAAATAATATTTATGTAGGTCCATAGGTACAAATATTTCAAGTAAGGAGATAAAATAAATAGGTTATACTTAACAGGATAAAAAAATGTACATTGATTAGTCATGTGTAGTCAAACTACACTGGTCTGAAATGATATCCAGAAACCACTGTTTGTTTTTGTGGTAAGATTGATGATACTGCATCATACTCCACCACACAAGTCACCATCATTTAGTATGGTTGCAAAATGTAAAACTCCCACACAAGGCTATTCTAACTAATCATATCAACTAGGACTACAGAATGTATTAAAATAAGTAGGTGTAGTATAGTTATATCTTTCAAAATTTGGAAATCTCAAACAAGGCTATGCCTATGTAAGAACAAACATCTTTCACATTTTAACCAGGGAAAAAAAACAGTAGGTACCTACTCATTATAAATACTGTGGTGCGGTAAAGTCTCAGGCCTCTGCCAGTACTTTGAGTGGAGTAAGTTATATTGTCTAAATCTTTATCTTCTATTCAAATGCCTTATCTCTTGAGTCTCAACACTTGGCAAACTTCTCCTATTCCTTCTGTTTATGTTCAAGTCCCATATTGAAACTTCAATGTCTTTAAAAGCATTTAACATAAACACAGCAGTCGTTACAACTAAGAAACCACACACACATCCTAATATATCATCAAACAACATACTATTCCATTCCTTAAACAGAATCCCGGAAGAGATTATGACAAGAACCGTAAACATAACATAATATACCGGAGTCACAACACTTGTGTTAAAAATATCAAGTGATTTGTTCAAATAAATCATTTGTATCATTATGCACAAAGCTGATGCAAAGAAGAGTAACCAGAAAATGTAGTTGGTAAAATTATTGATATGTCCTGAAAATGATTCCTTTACACCCAAAGCAACAGCCTTACAAAACACAACTGTTAAGCTTCCTATAGCTGAGCACAGTAACAGGTAGATAGCTATGTTTGAATTACCAAATCTAGGTACAAATACAATTTTTAGTATAAGACACATCAATGCAATGCTTCCAACATAAATCAGAAACATGTTCTCTGTTAGCATCACTACTAACTCGGAAAATGTTTTTATTTCTTCTGATTTTGGTGAATGTAGGACAAAGGTTATGGATCCAATAATGCAAAGGAAGCATCCAATCTGAAAAATAAAGAAAAAACTACTAATAATAATATAAACACTAATAACAGGTTAAAGAAGCAAGATATAATTATGTTGAATGTGAGTGGTGCAGTTGGGAGGGGAAGACCTCGGCAAACATTCTCTGACCAAGTCTGTGATGTTCTCGAAAATAGCCAGATCAGAAGTACCATAAACTGACAAGCAAGTATGAAAAATGTGTTGGGAGTGAATGAGGCAAAAGAGGTGTGCAAGTTGTGCAGTAAATGTTTTTTTTTAATTTTAAGATGAGGAGCACTTGCCCTTCAACTCGACCGATTTAAAGTTATGATAAGGCAGAAGGTGAATGTGCACTTCACCTGGAATCCTCAACAATCAGGAACTGGCTATTTGACCTTTTAAATTACAATCAATATTAAAGTAAAAATGGTAATTGCCTACTCTGGGAAACAGGTATTGCCCTATGTATGTAGTAAATAAAAAGTAGGATACCTACATACTACATCATGCATAGCATGTGGCATACTATGCATAACATTGTAAACTCTAGGGTATCTCTAAACATATTAAATATGACACCAATGTTTACATGACACATTGAATAATAATGGTGCACTACCTTCCCAATGAAGTTCAACTTTTCATTAAGAAATTTTGAAGCCAGGATTGCAGCTACTAGCACACTCAAGGCTCCCAGTGGTGTCACCAATGCTGCCGGAGCAAATGCATAAGCCAGGAGGTTTGTTGCTTCTCCAATTCCCACTGGAACACAACAATGTTGGATTGCATTTTTATTGTAAATTTTATGAATAAATAAGTTTCTACAAAGAAACAAACCAAAGAAAAAAAAAATGTTATAATATATTTAAGAGTGCCGAAGCCTGCTTGAATATATAATGTACACATGGCCAAATATTTAACTTGTTTTCATGCAAGCTGGTGGTCAAATGATTTGAGAACTTACTTGTTATCAATCCAAGCCACCACATCCATTGTTTCAGATAAGCAAAGCCGCCAGCTGAGGCTCTTACACTTCCACGAGAATCAATCCTTTTGAGCGCAATCTTTTTTATTACGAAGCTGGATCCAATAAACACGCTGGATGATATAGCTAGGCATAATCCGATCATAAAAGAAACATTGTTGTATTCTTTACCATCCATTAAAAGCTGTTCTGTTTTCATTTTGAATTCTAGTGAAAAGTAGTCTTGAAGCCAAAAATAATTATTGTTTATTTTCGAGTATTGCTCGTTTTGGATGTAAATTATTTGGCGCTCGGATATTAGGAGCACATAACAGGAAACCTTTGGATAAGTGAATCATTATCATCAAAGATAGTGATTGTAAGTGAATTGCTCACCGCCACATCACTCACTTCAAAAACACCGTATTACGTACTTTACTTCGAACTCTTTAAAGACAAACAAAACAACACAACGACGAAATTATGTAACGCGAGAATGAATAGAGGATATCTACACGAACATCACTTCCACCAAAAATAAATTAGACTATTAACACGGAAGTGGTTGCGTTGCCTTGCGTGCATTTAGGAATTGAGATGCGTAGGATATTAAGTGTTATGTGGGGACGTGTATTCATCACAGATCAATAACTATACAGGGTGGAATTTTGTAATGCCACCTGGAGGGAAAGTACTCTTAATACTGCAGATAGAAAATTTTACTCAAAGGAAACATTCCTTTATATTTGAATAGAAAGCAAACTGCATTCAAAGATTTTCGAAAATTCTCTTCTCCCACACCCGGGAATCGAACCGGCTAAAATCTGAAAAAAATATACCCTGTACTTTTATTGCATCGATCGTTAGGGTCAATTATAAGGATGACATCTCTCTAACAAACATGATAAATTAAATGAAAGGAATACCAGGAAATCTTAAATTAATTGTTATGCCTAAAAAACTCTGCGTAAATAGAGCATTATTAGTGCAAAAATAAAATAAATAGTACCTCATTGGTTTTAGAAATAATGACCATTACCATTATCTAGTGGGTAGGTACGCCAGCATAACGATCAAGCTAGCGTATACATGACCGTACTCAAAAAAGGCTTATACTATAGCAACGAAGCTTACACACAAAAAAAGAGCACAAATAGTACCTGAGCTATACAAAATTTCATAATGATTGCTCTTATAGGAACGGAGGTATTGAATAACATTCCGAGCTGGCGTTATGGCAGCGTACCCATTAAACAACGTAATAGTTCTTATAGAAAACGAGTTTTTCGTATCATAAATAAATAAAATATTACAGGACATTAATTTTACATAGCGCCATCTAGCCCCAAACTAAGCATAGCTTGTAATATGGGAACTAAGATTACGGATAGAATACTTAAATACCGTTTGTAAATACATACATACTATATGATACAATACCCTAACACAGAACAAACATCTACATCTACATACAAATGCTATACGTATAAATAGTGTGTGAAATACTGCCTCTGCCAGTAGTCATACTTTATGCAATCACACTGCTATTTTTATCTCATTAGGTACATATCGCAGAAGTTTAGGCGCTGCTGCTGGTGGGTGCTAATATCGTAAAGTGATCCATTGAAAAAAAATTTTTTATTTAAAACAACAAAAAAATGGAAACGTGGCGAATCAAACTTAATGGATCAGTATTTTCCTATATATATCAACAATGAGCCTATACCGTATGAAAACACTGCGAAGTACCTAGGCATGACTCTTGACGCAAAGCTACGCTGGAAAGCTCACGTCAAGAAGAAAAAGGAAGAGTTAGATATTAGATACAAAAGAATGTACTGGCTCCTAGGAAGGCAGTCATTATTGTCAACACACAACAAATTCTGTTGTATAAAGCAGTCTTGAAGCCAGTATGGACTTATGGTATTCAGCTGTGGGGCTGTACCAAAATAAGTAACATCAAAATAATCCAACGCTTCCAAAATAAGGTACTCAGGGATATAGTGAATGCACCTTGGTACATCAGGAACAACGACCTCCACAGGGACCTTTACATAGAGTTCGTTGATAAAGTTATAAAAAAACATGCAGAATCTCATGAACAAAGACTTCATAAACATGTGAACGTGGAGGCAATCCAGCTGCTCGACAACACAAAAACAATGAGAAGACTGAAAAGAACTAAACCTTTTGAGTTAGCGTAGTGTTAAATAGTATAAAGTAGTGTCAGTGTAAGTGAAAGTGCTACTTCAAAGAACACAATAACGTAGTGTCACCCCTTAAATATAAACTGTAAGAAACGTGACATTGGACACATTCTTTAAAATAATTTATTTTATAAAACTAAGTTAGCATAAAATTACTCATTAGCCTACATAGGCTAGATTGTTATATAGTTTTAGAGCATATACTAATTTAATATGCACTAAATATTAAAAAAAAAAAACAACAAAAGGTAGGTCTTTGTCGCTATGCGACCACATCGCCCAATCATTCAAACGTAACCAATCATACAACACTAGACACATAAATAAAAGAAAGAAAAAAAAAAGTTACTTAAATTAATCCATTGAGAACATGTTTTTTCCCATCATCATCAGGTCTTCAATACCATTCATAAAAATTCAACATGTAAAATGACACAGAGAAAAAACTAAAACGAATACAAAATTTCACTTGGAAGAGGTCGCCAGGGGCGGTTGTCGTCCGGAGGTCTAGATCAAATTCACGATTGTGCTACATTACAAAGAGATTGCATTACGCAGTACACACATGGAGCTTAAAAAACAAACTAAATTTCAACTTCACAAAGTGCCAGGTAATGAGTTTTACGCGATCCACACAAAGCATTGTAGCTAATTACTATTTAGATAAGGAAGAAACATCGCGATGCCTGTCCATTAAAGATCTCAGAATAGAATTTGATCCGAAACTTACTTTTCACTCGCACATGCGCGCACTTACAGTCACTTGTTTCAAGAGACTAGGATTTGTGTCACGAAACTGTAAAAGCTTTACAAATCACAAGGCAATTATTTTACTTTACACCTCTTTAATCAGATCTCAATTAGAATCTGGGTCAGCAGTCTGGAATCCACATGAACCTACTTACTGTCTCATGATGGAAAAAGTGCGAAAACGATTTCTCAGGTTTTTGTATAAAAAAAAAGTATAGTTACTACACCTTTCATGTACCCTACCATGTTTCTTCTTGGCTCACTCGGATTCAACTCACTGGAAACTAGAAGGTTGCATGATCAAATCCTAACCATATGCCGTATACTAAGAGGGGATTTCGATTGCCCAATATTACTCAGTGAAGTCAGCCAACTTTCCGTACCCCAAAACCGTTGCCGATTCCGTCCAGGACGAGTCCCTTTGTTGGCACCGACTCCGGCAAGAACTGTATCTCGACAAGAATCACCCGTCTGTAGAGCACAAAGAACCTCAACGTACTTGTTGCCAACCAACCTCAGGTGGATCTGTTTGCGGACGGTTGGAAAATGATAGAGAGAGAGAGAGGTTCTAGCTTACTGCGAAAGTAAATGACCTTTATGTTACTTTATATGTATTAGCACTTGTTTATATTTTTATTTTTTAAATTTTTATGTTTAAATGATTATTTTTGTATGTAAATGTCTGTATGTAATGATTTAAGTTTTTCAAATGTAACGCATTGGATATACATTCTGTAATGTTATATTTAAGAATGTCAATAAAATAAATATATAAAATCATGAAGTGGGGCAATAGTGTTGAGATGCACGTGATTGTCCGCACGATCGTACAAGCGTCGTCGCGCCAACGTCACCACCGTAACGTTTTTCTCCCCTGGGTAGTCACTTTGACTTGACAATGACAATTACATAGTTTGATTGACTGACATTCACCTGTTCAGGTGTTTACAATACAATTTTGTTACTTGATTAGAAATCAGATATTAATACTGTAGGTACTGTAATCTTCTTCTAATCTCTTGGTTTTACTCTGGTTTCTGGTTCCCAGTTCCCTTGGATTCAACACAATTGAAAATAAGAAGCTGTGTTACGAAGACTTGTGAAGTTTACATGATTTGAGTAAAATTTTTGATTTCGAAAAAAATGGGTGCTGATGTGGAAAAAGCCGCCAGCACAAAAGTACTGAAGAAATATGGCCAGTTTTTTAAGTCTCAGTTACTGGACCTGCATTCTGTGTGCAACGGTGTTTGGGATGAAAATGAGGCTTTCATGCCGATTCAGCTGAACTATGCTCCCACCGAACATATTCCTATCATAGACCTGGTATCATCTGATAACACAATGATGACTAAAGTCCTAAGTGTTTTTACTTCATTGTGTGTAGAAGTGAAACAACTAAAAGTGGAAGCTTTTGAAAGGTTTGGATTTACTTGTTTTATGCAAATAAAATTTAATTTTAAGAACAATATGTACCTAATGTTTTAATTGATGTGTATGAAAAATTGTGGCAGACCTGCCTTAGTTCTACTACCGATTTACACTAGATTTATATAAGTTATCTAGTTAGTCGTGAATATTATCATAGTTTCTGTCTCTATTTGACTGAACATCCCCTAATAACCATGCCACAAAGAGTAAGCTGCCTCCATCCTTTTATATTATATGAATGAAAGGTAGAAAGTATTCATATATATATAGTATAAGTTTATTGAGGATTCCAGGTGAAGTACTCCTCCACCTTCGGCCTTATCTCAACTTGTTACCAGGTGAGATGATTGCCAAAGGCTTCCCTGTAGTACAATAAAAAAATGCACAAAGCTTTTAACCATTTTTCAATTATAAATCTTAATTAATGTTACAGGCATTTCTTGTATTTATCAGTAAATGAAGAATATGGTGATGAGAATGTTAGTTCCCAAATGGAAGCAATATGTGCACTTAGTGCATTTACCACTCGCTGTGAAGAAACACTGCGCAACCTCTGCACCCAAGTCCTGGCAGTCTATAATGAGCAAGCTGTTAATCTGAGTAAGTGATTGTTTCTATACATAACACATTCCATAGTCTGAGGTATGATATGGTCCAGATGAGGTATCTCTTTGCTAGGTTTGATCACAGTTTGATTAGAATATTCCAGGCTGCAGAGACTAGGCATTATTACCTATTAGTTTAGCCTAGTTTAGGTATGGAGTATGTACCTAAATTTAGCATGGAATGCATGGTCACACTCAATACAAGTTAAGGTACCATTTACGTAATAGTAGGAAAAAGTTCAGAATCAATTATATTAAACCTATGAATTTATAATAATCAAAGCACTTAATATCATGAAGGCTGTTTGCGTTGAATGAGTTGTTTAAAAAAAACTGCTAAAGTTCAAAAAGTTCTAACTGCTTATCTTAAATTATAGGCAACTTAGTCACAGAGACCCAGGTGTTCAATAACCTAACATAAAAATTAATATTATATTACAATATGTTTGTTTGTCCCATTTTCTAGGTGGAATTCAGTTGCACTACATAATAAATTACATTGGAGAAATGTTCACTGTTCTCATCCTAACAGAAATGCTAATTTCCAATACATCAATACCAGCGAACTGGATTAAATACAGCGAAAAGCTGAAATCATATAGCAGTACCCCAGAATCTCTCAATTTAAATCAAGATAAATTCAAAGCATTAATAGGAGCTGTGGATGTTATCCGGTCAAAGATTATGAACGATGATATTGTACAGAACTCGCTGAGGAATTTGTCTGCTCTTAGGAAGACTTTAATTGGAAAGCACAGCTCATTAGTGGCCGGAGAGATGACACATTACCTGAGGCAGGCTATCGCTAATCTGGATAAGCTGGTGCAAGAGCAAACAAATGTCGAAAATATGTACAAATGCATCAAAGTTAATGCTCTGTTTGTGTTAAACGCACATTTATTTGGAAATAATGACAAAAAGATCTTCAAGAGTTTGATTGAACTAAATGCAAAGGTAAGTTCCACAGTATTATTATTACCAGTGCAACACTTAGTATTCAGTACTTTCAGATACTTCACTTTCAAAAGTTTAAAAAGACCAGACCTACACCATTCAACAGGTTCATATTCGTTTTTAACTTATAGCGATTATAAGTCTTCAATAGTTATACATAGCTATCACAATGTTTTACAAGCTTCAAGTACAATTGTGTAAATGTAATTGAATATTTACTATGTAGTAAATATTAAATTACATATTCATTTAATTTGATTGGTGAATTACTTAACTCTGCCTACCCAATGACTAGCTTCTGTCTTGAGAATACATTTCATCTTGGAATTAATCATGGTTCAGCCAAGATATATAATATATATATAGCATATTTTAATGTAATAGGTGAGTATTATTACAATATATTTTGTATAATTTCAGGCACACAGTGTTCACATCATAGGAACTGCACTATGGTTTCCGGAACAATTCCTCCACAGACATGTGCCCACATTATGTGCAAGGCATGAAAAGATAAGCCAAACAATGCTGAAAGCGCGCCAAGCATTCATTGCCGCATACAAGTCAAGCCTGGGTAGGGATATCCTCAACTTACAAACATTAAGTGCACAGTGGGTTTTCGTTATGGAGAATATATTTTCCCCTAAACATCACAAACTCAGTGCTGCTGAAATGAATTCACAAACCAGAACCCTCTTAGAAGGACTTGAAATTGTATCCAGCACCAATTTCTCAATGCTCACTCTGATCAACCTACACCTATCACTGGGTATACCACTGCCTAAGAGCATGCTCATGTCTCTATTTGATATCATTGACATACTTAAGAGCTTGAAAAATGCTATTAGTCGTCACAGACATCAAATAATAATGTCAATCAATATGATCATACAGCATCTGGTATTCCAAGCTACATCTTCATTATCAGAAGTAAAGAAGACTCTAATGACAGACAAAAATTACGCAAACAAGAGATTGGATGAGCTCACTTGCTTAGTGATTGGTGAACGAGCCTTGAAGGGTGCAGCTACCCTGGAGCGAGCTGTGGCGGCAAGTGTGGCTCTTGGCTTCGTCCCAGACTCCACTTATCTGGAAGATAGCTATATGAGATTGGGAATGCTTCTGGAGAAAGTTCAAACACTCACTGACTACATCAAAAACATGGACAAATACTGCAACTGCTCCTGGCTGCTGTGGCATAGAAACATCATACCTATATATTTTGAACAAAATTTTAGTGTACAACTGAATGCTTTAAAGCTTAAATATTTTGTGATGGTGTTAGAGGACAGCGCTGCCTTATTGCATAAAACTGATAATTTCTACCAAGCAAAGAAGTCAGAAAATTTTCTGAAGAGCGCCAAAGAAATGGTGGTTGATAAAGTGCTGACATCTATGAGTCAAAATATTGAGAATAATTTACGCCTACATATACATTCTCACCTTCAATTGGATGTGGTTAATCCATTTACATTTGATATGACAAAAAAGATACTGCTCACTGCAAATAACTTCCGGATACTAAGCTTGTACTTGTCTGTGGTACCATCAGCGGAACATTATCTATCCATGATGTATTACAACTTAACAACTGTGGTTCTATCGGATTGGAAAACATACGGAGAGATGCGACAAATGGCAAAGTTTAAATTCAATTTGACAACTGTTCAAGATAACTTGCCAACTCAAACTCTAGAACAGGGGCTGGATGTTTTAGAAATCATGCGGAATATACACATCTTTGTATCCAAATACCTTTATAACCTGAATAATCAGATATTCATTGAGAAAAGTAGCAACAATAAACATCTGAATTCAATTAACATCAGGCACATTGCAAACTCAATCAGAACGCACGGAACAGGAATCATGAACACAACTGTCAACTTCACCTACCAATTTTTGAAGAAGAAGTTCTTCACCTTTTCACAATTCATGTACGATGAACATATTAAATCACGATTGATCAAAGATGTAAGGAATTTTAAAGAAAATTCTGTGGTAAATAGTAACATGTACCCATACAAAAGTGCTGAGAAGTTCAACAAAGGCATCAAGACTTTAGGCTTGAATGAAGATGGATTAAGCTATTTGGATTTGTTCCGAGATCTGATAAGTCAGATTGGGAATGCCATGGGGTATGTGCGCATGGTGCGGTCGGGGGGTCGACATTGTTGTTCCGACGCCACAATGTTTCTGCCTACCCTGGATGAACACATCTCTATTAAGGAATTGAGTGAAGAAAGTGCATTAGGATCTAAGACGCTCACTTCTGCTGAGAATTTGGATCAAAATATCAATGGACTGATATCCAACTTTATCCAAGGAACAGAGTATTTTATGCTACTTGTTGATGTTTTTGCACCAGTGTTTCGAAATCCTAAGAATGTACATCTCAAGAACTTTTATGTCATTGTGCCACCTCTGACTTTAAATTTTGTAGAGCACATGATTTTAGCAAAGGATAAAATGTCAAAGAAGAATAAGGCTGGTGCAGCATTCACGGATGATGGTTTTGCCATGGGAATTGCATACATATTGAAATTACTAGAACAGGTAACTTGCTTATGTTAATTATTTGCAAAATTTTTTTGGTGTCCAATTGCTTTTACACGAGTAGGTAAATTAGAATCGTGCATATGCTAGTGTGTGTAGATCATAGAATACTATTACTCACAAGGTGGTGTAGGTAGGTATCCATCTGGCTGTGAGCACAGAATAAGTGTGTAGAAGTTCAAGGTAAAAAAAATACTGAAAGATGGGGCGCCATGCATAGCAAAAATCTTGTGGGTGCACGCACACAGTATCAGATTATTATTTTTTGTAATTACAAGGTGATATTAACATTTTATTAATTGTTTCTTTTTTTCAGGACTCCAATTTTGAAGCACTGCACTGGTTTGACTCTATTTGGAAACATATTCGAGAGGAAAGAACTACACTTGAGGAACAGAAAATGAAAGGATCTACTCAGCTGCAACAAGCTTTGGCACTTACTGAGAAAAAGATAAAAATCTTAGAAGAAGAGTACAAACTTCTCTACTACAGCCTAAGCAGCGCCAGAATATTCTTTAGGTAGATAATAATATTCTATGTGCTATAGTTTATGTGAATATTGTAGATTGTATAAGAAAACTAAATGTATGTAGGTACAAAAAATGTTAATTCAAGGGAGACCTCTGGATTTTTATAAACTATGTAAATTCAAATCAAAAGAAAAATGAAAAGAGATTAATTCTATGTTTAATTGTGTGATATTTAATGTAGAATAATTCAAATTATATAAGTGTTATATTTAGTACAACGGGAACAAATAAAAGGAATATGTACCAATTATGTTTTTCTTATTTATTTGTAATTATTATATCATGTATTTGAGACATTGATTTGTACTCTATATAATTTTCTAAAAATTTGGCCTGATTTAAGAGTGACCCAGCATTATGTTCTTGAAGATAAGAAATGAGCCTCCGCATGGCATGGTATGCCTCGAAACTTGCGGTGGATTCACTGCTTTCATCTGTTGAAGTGTTCATGAAGTTTGAGTCCATTGCACCATCAACTACTCTCCAGTTAACACATTGAATGGTATTATCACAGTATATAAGCTTATTTAGGTCTGAACATTGGTACAAATCACTAGGTATATTCTTCATTTTGTACCAATGAGATAAGCTGTGGTCTCCGTAATTATCATCATTGATATTAAAAAACAAGCAGCTGTCAGCCTCTGGACAACTTAGTAGTTGTATATACATATTTGGCACAGAATGCCAGGCCATGGCGATTAACCACAAGTAGTCTTGCAATTGGCAGTGTTTATTTGAAGATTTACAACTAATTTGTAATTTCCTATAGTTAAACTTGAAACATTCTATAAGCTTTTCTAAAATATGTGATAAGTAGTTAAAGTTTCTTGTGTTTAATAGCTTAATATTTTCAAACTTTAGTTTATTAAGTAAATCATCAGGGATGTCTACAATCAACAAAACACTTTTCTCCATTTTACTCAATACACTATCCCAGTTCTCCAAGTATGTGCTAATCATGGAATAATTAATTTGTGGGGATGTTGTGCTACTCTGATAGTATTTAACTGGAAGACTTTTAATACATGCCTTTACATCAAATGTCTCCTTTCCTATGACTGCTAGCTGTTGCTTGTCTGTTCCTGATGTATTTGCTACAAACATTATAGAAACATAATTGTCAGAACTCTGTTCATTGATAAAACTTTCAGCATCTTGACTATGCGCCAACCCAAACATGCCTGCAAAGTAAACATCTGATAACTTGAAGTCAGACAAGAACCGTATCCATTCTTCTTTGGATTCAATGGTACATTGTATTCCTGCTATAAATGTAGCTATTTTGTGTTTTCTTTTAAACATTTGTAACCAGTCATCAGTTTTATTAGTATTTACATGTAATGTATCCATAATTTCGATTGCTTTTTGGTTGAATATTTCTTCTGTTAAATATTGACCAGGTTTTGTTTCCAATAGGAGCTGTAAAAGAGCTTGCTCAATGTTAATTTGTTGAGCTATTAGATTATGTCCTATTGCTAATTGTTGCTGGCTATTATTATGTTCTTTCTCATTGTAATCAAGATCAATGCCAGCATTAGCTGCAGTTGATTTTGATTGCTCCCTGTTTATAGTATGAACAACAGACAGACTAGACTTCCTTTCTGATTTTCTTGACGATTTTCTCCTTTTTTTCGAAACTATGGTATTTAATGTATCATCTGAGTACTTTTTGTGAGGATACTGAGACATTGTTCATACAGAATTATCTTGTGTTGTTCAGCTTTCAGTCTTTCAGTGTGTCTTATCGACATTCACCTCCTTGTACGCCAAAGTTTGATTTTAATTTGATACAAATTAAACAAATCTCTCACATTTCTTATATACAAAGCAAAGTTTGGATATTATTACGTTAGATTATAGAATATTTAATCAAAGAGTATAGAATATTTATTACGTTACGATTTATGATGCCCGGCCCACTGTCTCACAGAATACTAACCTAACGGACACTGTCTTTTCCATGTCTTGTCATTTGATTCGTGGGGGCTACTAGTTATTGATCTGTGGGGAGTGTAGAATTCCACGGAGTGGAATCATAGACTACTATTATACAAAGTACAAATCTTCCAAGCCAAAAATTGTTGTAAGAGGTATTCGAGAAATCAAAGACTTTGTAAGTGCAGTTAAATCTCTCATATATTAAACACAGCACGGCGACCTTGATAAAGCGCGTTGATTTCCATCAGCGCGATCTAGAAAGTGATCTGCGCATACTAGCGACATCTAGTTACAAAATCGTCAACTTTGGTCATAACGCTGATACATAGGTACTGTGTCCATAACAATCAAATGTAATTTTTTACTAAATCGATTATACATACCACCCACCAAGAACGACATTGAACGTTCTTCATTATACCGGCCGCCCACCTACTATGAGGGACACGCAGATTAATCTTAACTAGCTTATATTTAACAAACAGCTTTTAACTCATTAACTATATAACCTAACACAAAAAATAAAACATTCATCAATTCGTGACCGGTAAGACACATAATTTTGAAGTGGGCCTATTTAGCAATAGTTTACCACACTTCAAGGTCACTACTCTGGTAATCTGGTCTGATCCAGGATGGGTGGTCACCACTCTGCCCAGCATCCACCGAGCTGGAGGAAGGTTGTCCTCTTTTACAAGAACTACATCTCAATTCTGGACTGCGATAATCCAAAATCTTGTGCGCAAATGGATAAGCATTAGAGTTGGATCACCGTGCAGCGTCTTCTTATGGGCTTCATCGATAATTAAATCAGTGAAATGACTCTTCTGGGGAAGGATTATCGGATGTTTTGTGTCCTCGGGCAAATCTGACTTTTGGATACGACCGCCCACTCTAATAATCCCTTTGTTATCCAGGTAAGGACTCAACGGCTTGAGCTTCGCTTTGTCTTTATGCAGCTTTAATTGGCAATGTCTGAATGCATACCTTCTCAGCCTCACTGATTTCATTGACTGTCAAGTAAGGTTCAAGTGCTTTGCTTCGCTTATATTTTAAGAATCGTCTGCAATATGCAACAACTCGAACCAATCGCTTCAATGTTGATAATTTTGTCCACAGATTCAGATCCTCCAGCGTTGCACCCTCTGTTGCCAAATGAACCTTCACCTTTATCTCTTCTAGATCAGTCGACGAATCCAATATTTTGTAAGTCAAATTAGACTCTCTTAGCCATGCAGGACCGTGTAGCCACATGTTGTTTTGAACTAGCTCTAGAGGAGTACACCCTCTTGACGCGATGTCAGCAGGATTTTGAGCTGACTGAACGTGAGATCACTGCGTGTTGTCGAGTCTAGACAGAATGTCTCATGTTCTGTTTCTTATGAACGTCGACCATCGGCTGGGATGACAGCTCAGCCTCGCCAGCACAACCGTGGAATCTGTCCAACCATGGATATTACCTTTATCTATACCTAACAGGTTCGCAACTTCCGTCACTAATCGCAAAATGACGCAAAATGGAAACTGGCATCGTAGGAGCCACCTTGGTCTTCGACGCAACAAGATTGACATGCACCCTTCCTTGTACATCAATAGTTCGCAAATAAACTACTGCAGCGTACGCGGCAATGGACGCATCACAAAACCCTTGCAGTTCAGTGCATATATTACCAACCTTGGCTTCAATCCATCTTTGAGAGAGCACCAGTTATTACCATTATAATCCAGGAGCAGTAGCAACTCGGGTGGTCTAAAGTTGCTGCACAGTTGTACTGGTAATGTCAGTCAAAGTACTTGGTAAACAACCACATCTGCAAAGTTTTCTTGTTTCACTTTTGCATTGTTACATTAAAATAATGCGTGAACATAAAAACATTTAATAGGTATTTTTCATTTGATTGACCATCATTTAATTTGTCAATCATTTTGACGTTTGGCACATTGACAAACAATAGTTGCATGAAAACAGGCTACCATCATAAATAGTTTATAAAATGTTTTAGACCAAATAGTTTTTATGTAATTTAAACGGTGTCTGCGTTTAACCCTCTGGGACTGACGTGGTAGTCTGTCTGACACCGCAAAATGTAAAAACGTTTGTAATATTGTTATTTTTCAAATTGCAACCGCTACATTCTCAGTACCTTCCGAGGGCAAGCTTAGGCGTTGATCAGTGACCCGCGTGCAGCCGTGGGGTGTGTACGCGTCACGCTACGAGGAAAGGTGTCTACGAGACAACCACGTCAGCTTTAAGGTATGTGTCTGTGAAACAAGCATCTCAGTAAAATCATTATATTTTCATAGTGCATCTTAAACTTCACGTCAGTATTATTGTTTTTGTAACTTCACATTTTTTGTTTGTTCAAGACTTTTATCCTTCCTAATTTACTTTTAACGTGTTTCTGAGTTTAAACGTTTTAGTGATGTTGATGATGAAGGTGATAACCCAAATTTTAGATAATAGAATATTATAGCGATAATGAAATTTCAGTTACTGAAGAATCACCTCAGGAAGGGTTTAAAGACCCAGCTGAATAAGAGCAAGTAGCTGCTGAAGAAATAATATTTGGTGAGCCCTCATAGGAAGTGTTCCAAGAACCATTGTAATAGAGTTTTATTATCAATTAAATAAAGAGATCTAGGTAAATATTTACCCCCTCCAACTCCAAAGATAACTCCAAAGATAATGTCCAAACAAAATAAAAGGAGTGACAACATAGCAATAATTTATGATGTGATTGTGAGAAGCCGATTTGTCTTCAATGTTCCAAGCAACTTTGTGAAAATTGACAAAATAAATGTAATAGTTTGTAGTTGTGTCAATTCTGATTGAACCACTACTCATTTTTGTTATTGTATATGATAATACTGTTAATTAATTGTCTGTTGTAAGTAATTGTCTTTCAGAAATAATGAATTTTCTTTTAGAAAGTACTAATCTTGTATTTTTTTTTATTATTAGTAGAGTGTGTCTATGTTCTGAGACTGATTTAAGCGTACGTAATTAAAGTTTATAAATATCACCTTGTTTTATTTCTGGAACTAAGGACTGGATTTAGACAACAAATAAAACCATATTTAAATATAAAATAATAGTTGAATCAGGTTTTTATAGAAAAAATATAAAGTTATAAGTCGCCAAAGTGGTGTCTGATGTACTACCGCGTCATCAGATTTGTGAAAATTAGGGCACGTCAGTTCCAGAGGGTTAATGCCCCGTTGAAAACGCGTAAGGGTTAATTTTGTTCAGACTTGACCGGCCTTGTTACACGTTATGATAAAGCCAAAGGTAGAAGCGCACTTCACCCGGAATCCTCAACAAACTGAGGAACTGGCTAACCACCTCTAAATGCCGGAATACAAATAAAAGTAAATGAATAAAATAAAATTAAGTAGGTACCTAGGTCCTCAATAAGTGTAGATTAAAATTTTAATACCCGTACCTACAGATTACCCGATAAATACCCGTTGTATCAATATAATATGTTATAATCGCAAATCCTTAAAAAATAAGAATAACCTTCTAATATAATATAAAAGGATAGGTCCTGAGTGACTGACTGACTGATTGATTGATTCAACTAGATACACCGCACAGCCTAAACCGCTGGTCGTAGACCCCAAGGGGCTCAAAATGGCGTTCAAAGTTCATATTGAAATGTTGCATATCTCCGAAACCGTACATGATAGACGTTTGAATATACGTATATAGATTTCCCATATGAAATATGCAACGGCATATTTGAGAGTTTTTTAGAATTTTCTTAAATAAAGGGTAAGGGTTACAATATTTAAGGAAACAACCTGTCGCGACGAGTAGATCGCGAAATAAACTGGTAGACGAGTCAAATGGCTAATACTATATTCAGATGAATTATTAGACACGTGTAAATAAGACGCAACATAATGAGTTGACTTGTTGGCAACATCGAACACATTGAATAATCGCCACACCACAGACTACTGTGTATAAGTGTATCTTGTGTGGACAGAAATGATGGCGCGCTCTGATAGTAAACTTTTATCATAATTGGAATTGTAGAAGTATCAAGTGGCTTGCTTGGTGATGAACGCGCAGCGAGACTGGAGAGTAATATAAAGCTAAGTGATATTGATAAGTAAGAATGCTTAGAGATTCCCAACCTGAAATACCTTTAGTCTACACTTCTAATAACTTTGCTAGATCCATGTCTACCCCAACAAGAGGAAGTCCTCGTGCTGATGATCTACATACATCTGTGCTGAACACAGAGTCCTGGTATAAATCTAATCTATGTGGTGAAAGGGTTCTGTGATGAACACGGAACCCTCATGATGAACTTATTTGAGATCTACATACATCTGTGCTGAACACAGAGTCCTGGTAGAAATCTAACCTATGTGGTGAAGGATTCTGTGATGAACACGGAATCCTCATGATGAACTTATGTGCTGAACACGAAGTCCTCATGATCAACTCCTGTGTGAAACACGGAGTCAATGCGAACAATATGTGTGTGGTTGAACGGGCCTCTGTGATGAACACGAAGCCATCATGTATAATCCTCATGATCAACTCCTGTGTTGAACACGGAGTCAATGCGAACAATTTGTGTGTGGTTGAACGGGCCTCTGTGATGAACACGAAGCCATCATGTATAATAAACTCCTGTGACGAACACTGAGTTCTCCATCACCCTAATGTCTTGAACATAAGTAACTGAACCGACCCATGTGAATGTGTGTAACACTTCAGCTCATACTAAGTAAGATAGCATTCTAGATTACTAGGTAATGATGGTTGGAATCAACTTTATTTTAACTACAGATGGCGAGCTACTCAACAACAATGCGGCAAACCACTAAGAGCTACAAACACATCATAAGCGAACCAGTCCTAAGTAAGTTATTGAACGTTCTTACTCGGATCCTCAGGTAAAGAATCCATAACAATCAAACATATACACAAATCAATCGCGCCGCCCCCCCGCTTACTTCTGGGACACCCTCGTCGCTTACCCTCGTCGCAACGAGGGGGTCGTTGCGACGAGGGTAAGGGCGGGTCGGCGCGACACAACCTTTTAAGAGCTATATATTTTTACCTGTAACAGGTAGCAGGTTTAATTTTTAGAGAAAATATATGATCACATCTAATAAGTAAATTATATAATATTTTTTTTTTTTAAATGCGGGTCCCCATACAAAAAATGTTTATATAAATTGTTATATTATCTCTGTCGTAAAAACGGCAATACCTTTATATTTCAAACTTGGTGGATTGCTCTAAATCCCAGTATATCTTTCCCTGCGCCTATTTCAAAAAACCATTACGTGGACGAAGTCGCGGGTTAAAGCTAATTATTAATAAATGAGATAAACTTCATTATGTTCAGAAAAACTGAAGAAGATCCTTGTAAATTTACAAGGATCGGATGAGGAAACAAGGACTTTGGAGTAGGAAACGGAACCTTACTGAAATAAAGTTATTTTACGAAAAAATTCGATCATAAATTGGGTCAACAAAAGAAAATATAGTCCACATCTCCATATTCCACTCCGCAGTTGCAAGCGGGGCTGACTATGATTTTAATTCTGGCCAAATGTGCTGGTGACAACATCCCAACCTCGTACGAATCAATACGGTAGTAGCTCGTTATCGGTTAATTTTATTAAACCTGAGAAAAGACAATATGTACCTACCTTAGGCACATATTTTCTTTAATATCATTTTGTGAGTGTATACACAAAAGTTCCAATATGGTCCATTTAACTTACGGTGTGTTCGTGTTATTGGTACGTCACTACATTCCATCCATCAATTTATTTATTATCTTCTCCGTAGACCACGAATATATTCAGGACTGATATATGTATTCTGTGGGTATTAAATTCATATGTCAAAGTCAGTCAAGTCAACTATAAAAATCATAAATTTCATACTAACCTTGATACAATATATTATTTAATTGCCCTTTAAACCAATATCTCCACGATATGCTCCCTCCTGATATTCCTCGTCCTACTTCCCTCAAATCCCTCCTTAGCCTAACCTTTTCCCCCCTTATTTGTATATTATGTAAATTTATACATAAAAATAGCATTAAACTGTAAATGTTGTATATAGTCATCACACTCTAACTGTCGCGTTTAGCGCGAACCCATAGGTAATATTTCACATTATATTGTGGCAGCACTATATTTCTTGCTTTGTCTGTGGTACTAAAGACCGATGTCGTTTCTCTTTGTAGATGACGTCATTTACAATATAGTTATGGCGGTTAAGTTTGGCATTCCATGTGGAACTCTCATGTCTGTTGTGTAGCGCTGGTGCGCATGGTGTGCTGTGCGGCGGGTGCAAGTCGTGTGGATCCAGGGTGCTGCGGCGGCCTGTCTTACATCGTCGTCGTGGACCATAAGCTGAGTACCTGTATATTTTATACTACCACATTGTTTAACTAAATCTCCGCGATGACTTGAAAGTTGTTTGAGGGTATCGGGGGGGGATCTGTATCCGCACGCATGTGTGGGACTGGTTCCTGGTCTGATACCTGTCTTTATGCCTCAGCATTCTAGTAGGTAGACGGGTTCGTCCAATTCGGGACGACGTGAATACTCTGTCTACCCGTGAAGGCTTTAACCCTCCTAGTAGGTAGACGGGTTCGTCCAATTCGGGACGACGTGAATACTCTGTCTACCCGTGAAGGCTTTAACCCTCCTAGTAGGTAGACGGGTTCGTCCAATTCGGGACGACGTGAATACTCTGTCTACCCGTGAAGGCTTCAACCCTCCTAGCAGGTAGTCGGGGCCGTCCGATTCGGGACGGCGAGAATACCTAGTCTACCATAGGAGCTACTTGAGGACGGAGGAAAAAACCCGAGTCCAACTTGTATGTAGACGGGGTTATCCACGTGGGGATGATGAATCGTCTACATGAGAATCTCGGCCGAGTATCGTTTGTGGGGACGCGATGGAGACGTCCATTTGGCGGTCCCTACATTATATAAAACTGGAGGCATTCGTGTTACGCCGGTACACGCTTTATTGAACTTAAATTGTATATGTACTATTTGTATATCCGATGAGGATGGCACGCTGAATGTCAGGCTCATCGGATCATGGTGAATGTGGTGGTATGAAGTAGGTACTCATTGTAAATTTACTCTATAGGAGGTGGAAGTCAGTCCGGCAGGGCATGCAGTTAGTTGTTCACATCCAGAAGTCTATAGCGAAGCAGAATTTACTCAACGGAGAAAACCCAATGAACCCAGGTACAGAATATTAAGTTTTATTTACATCGCGACGGACCGGTATGGGATACAAGGCCTGAATGTAACCCAAATATCGTACCCTTTCGCGACATGGTGGAGAAGCTGGGCAATCGAAGTTCTCGAGGGTTTTTTTTTCGTTTCAGGCTGAAAACAATTCTATCGGGAGCAAATTAACCTATAAAGTTACTGCATACATGCCATTATATCGAGATATATTCTCTTTTGTTGGCCAGGTTGTTATTGTGTTTAGCACATGTTGGTAGCATCGACGCATGCTAATTTTTTTTGGGGCTTGGGAGGTCGGTCATGTTGGTTCCCGATATCGTCGTAAGCTAGTTAAATTGACAGATGTTGCTTAGTTTTGATATGGGTTATTGAGTGTCAATATTTTAAACATTTTTAAAGAAGATATTTATGAAACAAATCATCTTCATAAGTTTTCAAATAATTCAACCGGAAATACATAGGGCCAACATAATAGGAGTGAAGAGTTCTAACTAGTTTGCGCGCGCGCCGCCATCTTGATATTAGATCAAAATCTATTGTTTTTTTGGTAAGAGTTCGATTAGATTAGCGGAAGTGGAATTATTTCGATTTCGGTCATTGCGAGCGCCATTTTGTTTTACAACTGCACACAACACAGAACAGAAGTGAAAGTACAAAGTGAAAACTGATAAATTGTGATAGTAAAGCGTGATAAAGCGCTACGGCAGTAAAAATCGTAAGTAGACAGATATTTATAGATATTGTAGCTATCATCTAATCAGAGATAATAGTAATCGCATAGAAAACGAAACCAAATAGGTAGCCACCGGCATGACGCCGGCCGGCGCGTCGTGGCCACAATCCTCAGCACGAAGTATCATGTAGGTTTAGTTTAATTTGTTTAATTTTCTTTCGATTGATGTGTATATCTATTATGTCTATATATTAATTCTTTATTGATTCCGAAAAGACCGATCAAGTAAAACTTGCAGTTCAAGCAAGTTGGTAAGAGTTCCCGTACTTAGGTACATTGTACGTGGTACAGGAGTAGAAAGTGTACAAAACGTACAAAGTGTACAAAACGTACCTAGTTTTAAATCGAAACTATTAACAAAGCCGGGTTCTTTTTGAAGTTCTGTTAGCCAATAGGGGCAGGATTGGGTGACAAACATCCTAGCTTTAGACACGTTATACAGCAATCTTAGCATAAGTCCTAAATACGGATTAGGTACTTTTATTTCGATTCTAATTGAACTTGTAAAATTATTGGCGGTATTATTTCTAGGGTAACAAGGATCTCGTACCGAATGAAAATTACAAAAGGACAATAAACGAGACTTACATATATCTATCAAGAGTAAAATTATTTAAAGTCAGGCAAGACTTACTAACAAAAATGGAGGAAGCTGTAACTTCTGATAAAAGAAAGGCTTCGTAAGATTACACGAAGAATTGCCCGTCTCAGTGAAGAGGCTCGCTCTTGCACAGGTAGCGATGATGTCAAGAAATCACAGGGTCCTTCAATCGCTCGGTGAAAATACAAATCACAATCATCTAAGACATCTCATCAAAGAGAAATTCCCAGAAGACGTAATCTATGAGATGAAGATGAAAATAAAGGAAGAAACCGTAGAGGAAATGCGAAAAGGCCTATGAACCATAATTTCAGCTAGAGAAGAAGCGAACAGTGCACGTGCGACTAAGGATCCAACAGCAGCTGGGAAGGAAAATTATACTGCAGAGGCGTTACTCACAACGGACGTAACCAGACCAAAGAAGACTAATTATGGAGACTCCAATAGAACTTTTATGAGAAGACAGGATAATAGTTACAACAGAGAACAAAAACCATCAACATCGAAAACTCAATATGTGAATAGGATACGTAGACCTGACATTCATGAGTGGAAGAACAACGACCATAATTACCCAAAGAGAACAAAGTTTTTATGCATATTCTGTAATGGAGAACATTATTCAGACCAGTGTCAACGATACAAGACTATAAAAGATAGGAGAATAAGACTGAAGAGACGCTGCTTCAATTGTTTTTCAGAAGACCATATGTTTGAGTTCTGTGGTAAGAAAAGCAAATGTCCGCACTGCAACAAGGCTGGTCACCATCGAGCATTGTGCCCAGAAAAAATTAAACAGAAGGATGAGACTACGCTGACTGCGGTAAGTAAGGATCAAACCTACACTACTACAGACTGCTATAGTACTAGTGAATCATAAAAAGGATTCGAATAAGTTGGTTAAATGTAGACTCTTACTGGATTCAGGATCACAAAGGTCGTATATAACTAAAGAAATATCTAGAAAACTGGCTTTGTCAGTAGTAGAGGAAAACAGACTATAACAAGCCTCATAGCTCAGTTGGTAGTAGCTCTGCCTTCTGCGCTGTAGGCTGTGGGTTCGATTCCCACCCAGAACAAACATTTGTGTGATGAATATAGATGTTTGTTCTGTGTTTGGGTGTAGTATCATATAGTACGTATGTATTTACAAAAAGTATTTAAGTATTATATCCGTAGTCTAGTACCCATATTACAAGCTATGCTTAGTTTGGGGCTAGATGGCGCTGTGTGAAATTAATGTCCTGTAATATTTATTTTTTTATTATTTATCACTAACTCTGATTTTGGATGGATCATTAGCGGGAAGGGTCCAACAAAAAGTCATAGAAGCAATAAGCATGAGGACACATTGTCATTCATTACTTATTGTCAGAATCATGAGCCTAACTGCATCTATTTCACTGAACCGGATCTACCACTCAAAAATATGGACATTTAATTTCTGTGGACACTAGAGAGTATTGGAATTACAGACAACCCGAAAACAACGAGAGAAGAGGAAGCTGTAAAGCATCTTAATGAGACCATACAATATGTAGATGGCAGGTACACAGTGCGTTGGCCGTGGATTCAATATCCTCCAGACTTACCTACAAATTTCGGATTGGCATTCGGAAGGTTAAAGGGCTTATTACAAAGACATACCAGAGAGCTAATGGAAGAATATCAAAATATATTAAATAAGCAGATGGAAAAGGGCATAATAGAAATGGTAGTTCCCGAAGACGAAGTTTATTCACAGAAGACACCACCGATACACTACCTCCCTCACCATATGGTGAAACAGACTGGTAAAAAAGGACGTACAGTTTATGGCGCATCTGGAAAGCTGAAGGACTGCAAGAGTCTGAATGAAAGCATGTATCGAGGTCCGTCAATGATCGGAGACCTAGTAGCACTACTTATTCAGTTTAGAACTCATAAGATAGCAGTTCAAACGGATGATAGAAATGTAACTAGATTTCTCTGGGTTAAAGACATAAATAAACCCGTTTCTATGGATAACATCATTCACTTGCGCTTCTGCATAGTACCATTTGAAATAATCGCAAGCCCGTTTATATTGACAGCCACCTTAAAGTATCATGTTTCGAACAGAGCTCCTGAATTAATGGATAAGATAATCGATAAGTGTTATGTCAATAACTTTGTTACTGGAACCAACACTACAGAAGAAGCGATTGAATTATATGGAACCACAAGAAAAGTTTTCAATGAGATATCAATGAACATCAGAGATTGGATAAGTAATGATAAAACTTTTCTGGGAACCATACCTCCAGCGTTCAGAGCAAAACAGAATGAGGAAACAAAGATATTGGGCCTTACTTGGAATGTGAAGAATGATACTCTGAGATTGAATATTAAAAAAGAACTGTTTAAAGAAGAAAATGTGAAAGGGCCGCAAAGTAAAAGAAAGATATTAAGCATAATAGAAGTTAAAATGGGACACCATTCTTCCTGACGAATTACAAACAAGATGGGAGGACATCATTCATCGTTTAAAACTATAAAAGCAGTGGAAATACCGCGTTACGTAGGACTTTCTGAAAAAATGGAGAAAACAGAATTTCATCTTCATGCCTTCAGTGACGCGTCCAAACAAGCCTATGCTAGCGTCATCTACCTAGTAGCTGGGGTTAGAAAAGCCAGGAATATAGCATTTATAATGGCAAAATCGAAAATTGTACTGAAGGAAGAAAAAGAGAATCTGCGCATGCCTAGACTGGAACTAATGGGTTGTTACTTGGCTAGCAGGCTATTAAAATATGTCAAAAACGAGATAGGCATTCCAATAGTGAAAACATATCTGTGGACCGACAGTCAAATAGTGGTTAGCTGGATTCACTCTAATAAATTACTGCCTCCGTTCTACGCTAGAAGAGTTAACACAATAAAAGAGAGCAAGGAACTGGAAGTGCGCTATATAAACAGTGAAAGTAATCCTACTGACCTGTCGACGCGTCCCGAGCTATGTGAAAAGAAGAGGTTATTATGGTTGAATGGTCCCGAATTCCTAAAACAAGAAATTTCTGACTCGCCTTCGGTTGTGCCGCCGGGGCAGGGTCCTTCGGAAACACATAAGGTAGAGATGATGATGTCAATCAATCAGGTGGAAGTTGATGGTGAAATTACAGAGAAAACTGATAAGAAACAAGATCATGAGGTTAGCTAAGATAAACCTAACAGGAGTAACATAAAAACAATTCAAGACTTGCAGAAGGAATACTTTCCAGAAGAATATCAAGGAATGAAAACCAGCTTAGCTTTAAATTTGGACTTATTCAAAGATGTAGATGGAATATTGAGGTGCAACGGCCGTATGAAGAACGCAAATTGGTCATTCGACAAACGACATCCTATATTAATCCCAAGAGATAACAAATTTACTAACGATCTTGTTATAAATATTCATAAACAAAATTATCATGTTAGAGCGAACCATACACTCAGCAAAATAAGAGAGGTATACTGGATTCCTAAGGGAAAAGCCTACATACAACGCATATTAAAAAAATGTCCGGAATGTGTCAAGCATAGCGGTGGTCCTTTTAAGCTACCATCTGTACCTGCATTACCGGCAGAAAGAGTGACTTATACATCTCCATTTACTTATGTAGGGATAGACTACATGGGGCCTCTTGTAGTTAACAATGGAACAGGAAACTGCAAAAGGTGGATCTGCCTTTACACATGCTTAGCCGTGAGAGCGGTTCACCTTGAAGTGGTATCGGATCTCACTGCAGAAGAAAGCCTGTTCTCACTTCAAAGAATGATTTCTACTAGAGGAGTGCCAGCTCTAGTAACGTCAGATAATGCTAACTACTTCAAATGATTGGCAGAAACGGTGTCAACGTCATACTGCATCAATGAAAAAATTAAATGGAGGTTCATAACAGATGATATGATGATAGAGGCAGTGGTCAATTCACGACCGCTTACTGCTGTCGACTCTAGAGTTAGATTACATATTAAAGCCTTCTGATTTTTTGACGGCTGGAAGGGTGATAACTTTGAATGATCCCGAGGAGATCCTGCAACTTCAAGATTCATCAAGAACGAAGACCGAGTTGATACAAAGTTGGAGACGATCACGTATCATTCTAGAAGAATTCAAGGAGATGTTCACTAACCGTTATCTGCTGAGTCTTCGAGAGCGATACCATCACCTGCCGCGAGAACCTCGGATAACTTCAAAGTTGACTCCCTCAACTGGTCAAGTTGTTCAGATTAAGGGTGAGTCGAAAAATAGAAGTGATTGGAAAGTAGGGAAGATTATAGCTCTAGAACTAAGTGCCGATGGTGCACATAGAGCAGCGACAGTACAAGTTGGGAAGAGCAAATATACTCGATCCATCGCTCATCTTTATCCTCTGGAAATTGGTGAATCTGGTGATTCAAATATGCAGACTGTTTATAATATTGAAGAACACCCAATGGAATTACCTGTTCCTGAAATTCAAAATGTCGAGATGCCAGTTGAAACCGTCCCATGCTCAGAAACACCTGGGACAACACCGAGCAACACGTTACCATCGGACGACATAAGTCCTACAGAAACCACGGATGATGACAAAGAAGAAAGTGAGATTTTCTACCTGGTCATAGCGGCCATGATAATGAATTAGTACCGGATGATGTGGAGCCAACGAGTACAGCCTCACACGCGAAGCCTCGGCGAGGAGCGGCTGTCAAAGCTTTAGAAAAAATCAAGAACTGGACAAGTGAACTGACTGCGTTCCTGCTCCACTCCAGACCTTCGCCGTCGGCGGGGAGTGTCGCGTTTAGCGCGAACCCATAGGTAATATTTCACATTATATTGTGGCAGCACTATATTTCTTGCTTTGTCTGTGGTACTAAAGACCGATGTCGTTTCTCTTTGTAGATGACGTCATTTACAATATAGTTATGGCGGTTAAGTTTGGCATTCCATGTGGAACTCTCATGTCTGTTGTGTAGCGCTGGTGCGCATGGTGTGCTGTGCGGCGGGTGCAAGTCGTGTGGATCCAGGGTGCTGCGGCGGCCTGTCTTACATCGTCGTCGTGGACCATAAGCTGAGTACCTGTATATTTTATACTACCACATTGTTTAACTAAATCTCCGCGATGACTTGAAAGTTGTTTGAGGGTATCGGGGGGGGATCTGTATCCGCACGCATGTGTGGGACTGGTTCCTGGTCTGATACCTGTCTTTATGCCTCAGCATTCTAGTAGGTAGACGGGTTCGTCCAATTCGGGACGACGTGAATACTCTGTCTACCCGTGAAGGCTTTAACCCTCCTAGTAGGTAGACGGGTTCGTCCAATTCGGGACGACGTGAATACTCTGTCTACCCGTGAAGGCTTTAACCCTCCTAGTAGGTAGACGGGTTCGTCCAATTCGGGACGACGTGAATACTCTGTCTACCCGTGAAGGCTTCAACCCTCCTAGCAGGTAGTCGGGGCCGTCCGATTCGGGACGGCGAGAATACCTAGTCTACCATAGGAGCTACTTGAGGACGGAGGAAAAAACCCGAGTCCAACTTGTATGTAGACGGGGTTATCCACGTGGGGATGATGAATCGTCTACATGAGAATCTCGGCCGAGTATCGTTTGTGGGGACGCGATGGAGACGTCCATTTGGCGGTCCCTACATTATATAAAACTGGAGGCATTCGTGTTACGCCGGTACACGCTTTATTGAACTTAAATTGTATATGTACTATTTGTATATCCGATGAGGATGGCACGCTGAATGTCAGGCTCATCGGATCATGGTGAATGTGGTGGTATGAAGTAGGTACTCATTGTAAATTTACTCTATAGGAGGTGGAAGTCAGTCCGGCAGGGCATGCAGTTAGTTGTTCACATCCAGAAGTCTATAGCGAAGCAGAATTTACTCAACGGAGAAAACCCAATGAACCCAGGTACAGAATATTAAGTTTTATTTACATCGCGACGGACCGGTATGGGATACAAGGCCTGAATGTAACCCAAATATCGTACCCTTTCGCGACACTAACCTCATCGCTTTTATATATTTTTTACTAACAACGTGTGTTTGTATGTGTGTTTTTATTTTATAGATTGTAGATTAACCCTCCATTTAAAAAAAAAAAAAAGGGGAATTAATCAAAGTAAGCCTTCAATATTGTTCTCCCATTTTTTCTGTTTACGATACTCACAATACTCGACACTGGCAGAATCGATAAAACGGTTGCACGCCATATCAAAGAAGTTGAAGTAGTTGAGTTGATACAATATATATAATATAGGTACTAATTACTAACATTGACATATTTATTATTTATGTTGTCCATGTTTTAGAAAATCAATTTGGTGATCCCATTTTATAATACCGGAAATATTATTAGACATACCTACTCCCCATAATTTGTATTATGAAGCTATCATGACATGGACACTGGCAGCAAAGTGACCCCCATCACTAATTGCCATAAAACAAAGAAGTTGAAGAAGTTGAAGTTGAAGTTGAATCAATAATCAACAACAAACACTTCTGTTCTGTGATTCTGTCTGGTCTAGTATCTTTCTTTCTTGTCTTCTTGGGTTTTCTTGTCGTCTATTCGTCGTCTTTTCTTTGCATTTTCTAAACCAATTAAGTACCTACTCGCTATCGCAATCGTAATGTTACATTTCATCTAAATTATTTAGCAGCCATTGCTTCATCAGAAATGTATTCCTGAGTTTTCTGCGATAATGTGATATTATCGTCGTACTTTGAGCTACACTCACGGTCGTGCAATGGGGTGCCTACACAGTAAAAAAGATTCTACGGATCGTCCTAATGTGTTTCTTGTGGTCAACATTGATGAGCATGGGGCTGACCTTTGTTCAGGTCAAATAGAAATTACAGATAACAATATTGTTTTGTTTAGAGAGGGGAGAGAATCCACTGTGTGGCCCTTACATTCCCTCAGGAGATATGGATTTGATGGAGACATATTCAGTTTTGAATCAGGTATTTAAATAAACCCTCACTATTATCATCTTACTATAAATGTTTTTACTGTAGGAGAAGGTAATTGATTAAGGGATATTTTCTCTTTACAGGTAGAAGATGTGATACTGGAGAAGGAATTTATGCATTTAAATGTAGAAAAGCGCCAGCATTGTTCAGAAAATTACAAAATCAAATTTCTATCAGAAACAATGCTACTGATTCTGCGCAGTATCCAACCGCTCAATTGAATCCATCTCCGAGAGGCAGACAAGCGCTGCATGCCAGTGTGGTTCATCGTTCTTCAATAGACAACAGTCAACCAGACCTTTCAAGGACCATTGGAAATATGCCTGTCAATGTTGTAATGTCAGGATTGGAAAGACATTCTAATCAGCCACTAATTTCACCCTCCATATCAGATATATTAGAAGTCACACCTCTCCATCCACGCTCAGATACTACAAACAGTCATGTCAGCAATATTTATCAATTACGGGGTTTCAAAAAAGAGCATAATAATAATCAAGGCCTAGCAACAGATTCTGTACATCTGTATTCTAACGATTTTAATAGAGATTTGGCCCTCCTTCGAAACAAAGTAAAGCAAGAAGCTAATCAGGTTCCGATGAGAGATGATGAAAATGAATCTTTCCTTGTAGAAGGTAAATATGCTAATTCAAATTTTGCCAGCCTGCAACCTAAAAGTCCAATATCTCCTACACTGAGCTCTGAAAGTGAACATTACGCACATCTTAGCTTAGAGCAACAGGAATCAGCAAGGTATTACATTAATGTCAAACTTGATAAAACCTGGCAAGATAGAAGAAATGAAACAGTCCCCTCTACACCACCGACTCCTGGCGGGAGGCAGGTGGAGTACAGTAACATGTCTGTAGGCACCAGGCAAGAAATCAGTACCTATGCTAATTTATCACTGGGTGAAATAGCAGACAGCTTTAGAAATAACAAACAGGGGCAGAAATTGTGCCCAGAACACTACAAGCTGTCTGAATCAGACACATTCACATCCATGTCTCCGGTTGAAGAGCTTGAGGTAAATTATGCAGTTCTTGATATAGATGGAAATAAGGAGATTGTGAAACTACCCAAAGAACTTATAGTAACACCAGCAAGTCAAAACCAATTCATGTCCTCAAAAACCAGTCCAAAGAAAGAATGTGTTTCTTTATCTTCATCGCAAAAACGGCAGTTAACCTTCCAAAGTAGTTTGGATAAAACTGCCACGTCTTATGACAGTGCGCCCACAGCCAAAAATGGATACACCACAATAGACTTCGATAAAACTGTTGCCTTGACCTCGGTTGCAGCTGAATCTGATGTAGATGCAGATGGCCCTCGCAAGATGAGACACAACTCATGCAATATAGTCTGTGGAAGTCCCAATAATGGAGATAAAAGCAGAAATAATAACTAAGGAGATCACCAAAGTATATCAATCCCTATTTAACAATGCAAAGTTGTGTGTAGGCAATTTATAATTTATGTCCTAGATGTTTTGTTGTTCAGTGTGAAATAGTAGGTAGATTTAAGGTTATATCTGACATAATTACATACCAAATATATCCACAAATATTGGATACTAACCAAATGAAAACTGATAATGTCCATATAATTTTACCCATAAAATTATTATTGATGGGATACTAAGTTGAATATAGATGTTTTTTTATTAATGGGTAAGCCATTGACCTAAAGGCTTGTCTAGCTAATACCTAGGCTATGTTAGATGTTGACACAAAATTGATGTTTGAATGTACCAAAGTAATTTAATGTAGCATTCTCCGAAATCATAAATTATTCCTCACAGTATTGTTAAGATAAAGTGTGCCATCTGTGCCAAAGTAGGTATTATACCAAATTATACACAAGCCTACTTCAATAAGATTTCCCTAGTGGGATGCCAGTATAAAATAAGATATAATCTAGGAATACTAGTAGAATTATTAACCAAATATGATGTGAAGTCTAGTGAAATTATCGTGACAGCTTGTAGTGAATTATTGTGACAGCTTGTAGTGAAATTATCATGACAGCTTGTAGTGTAATAAATGTTGCACAAAACGTTTTCTCTTACTCGATAGACGCGCTTTTGATAGTAGACTGGTGACATTGTATTGTATACTTAGTAGAAATGTGCGAGCCAAAAATCTTGAATAAAAATCAAGTATTTAGTTGCATAATTGTGAGCTTGTAAAGTACTTGTATATTATACAACTTAGAATAAGGTGATAGCTTTATGTTATGAAATAATAAATGTAAAGGTTCAAGGCAGGAGTTGCTTGCACAAGTGCTGATACTTTTCAAAAGTAGGTACCAGTCCATAAGCACACATTGCTAAACCCAACTTGAGGAAGGTAAAGTGTGTATTGATAAGTCTTGGAGAAATTTTATTTGTACACCGAATGGAATACAATACAAAGGAGACGGAACAAACAAGTAGCCCACCTGATGTCTCTTGCATATAACAATGCTTTACTGCGTAGGTCACATCCACAAAGAACATAGCCTACACAGCACTGCATTGCACCCGTCAACTTTAGGCATAAAGATGATAAGCCTCACGTGCCTGTAATTTCACCGGCGACCATACCCTTAAATCGGAACAGCAATGCTGCTTGGTGGCTGAAATAAGTATGGTGATAGTACTTCCCCAGACGAGCCCTTTCACAATGGGCTCTACTACTCTTATGTGACAGCTTACAACACTAAATAACTCAATATGGTGCCATAAAAGCTGAATGTTGCTGTCACACTTGCACTAGGTTCATAATAATAAGTACCTAATAACTTGTTTGCATTTACATAGTAACAATAAAAGAGTTGTGGCATAAATAATGTAACTTTTAGTGTAATCAATTATGTCGTAGATAAATGTATACCTTGTTTAATAATGTATAATGTTGTATAGGTACCAGATTTTTTGAAGAAACCTTTTTTTTACTTGTTTATAAACAAAAATATTACATTGTACCACTTATTTAAGCCTAACACTCAAGCCACTCAGGTTTCTCTTTAGTTATCGTGAGCCACTCTATGCATGAAAATATTAGGTAATTATATAAAATACTATATATAAACAATAACTAAGGTAGGTACTTTATAATATAATATTATATTTTATAATGTTGTGCCAAACAGTCCCGGAAATCAAGAGACGGGTTTTGTTGATAAGCCGAGGAATTATAAAAAATGCCGTTCGCTCACTTCAGGTTCCCAGGTAGGTTTACCTGAACTAACTAGGTACCTACTGACAGAGTTCTGACAGTAATTGAGAGCTCTATAATGACTGTAGTCCAAAATATGGAACTGTTCGCGTTATAT
The DNA here is from genome assembly GCA_951394065.1 of Venusia cambrica. Classification (NCBI taxonomy): domain Eukaryota; kingdom Metazoa; phylum Arthropoda; class Insecta; order Lepidoptera; family Geometridae; genus Venusia; species Venusia cambrica. The sequence goes on along the minus strand of OX596044.1, from coordinate 1,834,269 downwards.
AACCTAAAATATTTTATTTAGTTACCTATAATTATGTTTATAAACTATTTAGCCATGTATTGTTTGTACAAAAGTGTTGTTAATTTGCGTACCAAAGACTGTAATTATATTTATTGTATGTAACCTAAATAGTACTTTTGCCAATTGAAAAACTAGCCTAATAAATCGCGGCTCTAATAGTTGAAATGTAAATGAATTGAAGGTACTGCAAAAATAAAAGTTATTTACAAATGTACTTATCTCATTTAAAAGGTATGCTATGCTAGGTAAGGTAGGTACCTAGCATTTTAGGTTAACGGCAAACTAACGAAGGATGACAAGTCTGCTGTTTGGTGTTGATAATTCAAGACAGGTAATTAAATTGTGTATCCAACACAATAGTCCCTTGCGCACCCTATGCCTAATATCTGCGAGGTTGCATGCAGGACGAGTGGAATATATGGATAGGTAGGTAGTACACCTCCGTGTGGAATTATTATATTTGATGCAATGCCTATCGCATGAATATCTTTCTTTTGTCTATGTAAGTATGTGTTTTTGTAGATGGAGATCATTGTAATGTAACTTGTTATAGATGAGTTACGTAGACCAGTTACAAATATTATAATAACCCAAGATTCCCAACCCGCGACGGGACTCGATCCCGCATCTTTTCCTAAACCCGGAAACGCTCTAAACAATCGAGCAACGAGTGTCCTGATACAGATTTAAATTTTTGTGCCATATCCAACTCAACTTAACGCCATCTAGCAGAGATTATCTTAACTATGTGAAACTGCCAGTGACTGAAAATATGTTCTAAATCGAACTAGAACCTCCTTTGTCCCTATGTTGCCATTGAAAAACTAAATTAGAACACTAACCTACAGATTTTGTTGTAAATTTAGTAGGTAAATAGAAACAAAAGAAGCTATGTAATAGAATAATACATATTTATTGTGATTAAACATATAAGTACATATACCTACTCATAAAATAAAGAGGTTGCCTAAATGAAGTATATTTTTTATTAGGTAGGTTTAACACAGAGTGAGATGAGACGAGAATAGCGGTAAAAACCGGTCAAGTGTACACACACACACCGAGGATTCCGACCCACATGTCAAGGCAAAGTCACGTTTCTTGTGGGCCCCGTTTAATTTAATTTTATTCATTAGGTAGGTACCTACTATTTGTTGCTATAGCGGCGATAGAAATACTTAAAATTTCAACTTTCTACCTACTACGGTTCATGAGAAACAGTCCGTTGACAGACAGACGAACGGACAGTAGAGTTTTAGTAATAGGGTCCCGCGGGCACCCTTTGGGTACGGAACCCTAAAAACGTACACTACAAGACAACACTTCGCCACCACATCTTCACGCGAATAACATTAAAAAGAAAGTGTGCATCGAGCTATGCGTTGTTTCAACTAAAATTGTTATAAAATGGCTATCAACTCATTCGTGGATCCTATCGTCGCAAAAGGATTATTGCTGATGACAAGTAAGTTCAGTCTTAGTACTAGCACGAGGGTAGTACCTTTACATAAGTAAGACTTTTTTGGGTACCTCCTACCTACCTAAGTAAATTAGCAGTATTCGCAGTTTCGTAGTGCCGCTCGGGCTTATTTCTTGTGCATGTCTCCAGCTTGCACCGAACGAATCTGTAATTTTTAAATATTACAATATTGGGTCCAAATTAGTAGTCTAAAATTTTGGTTTCAATCAAACTTCGTAGATACAAGCCTAAGTAGGTGTGTAAGCCAGGGACAGGATCTACAGCTTGCACATGTTAATAACGCCAAACTGGTCAAGACTGGGCTATGATTTTTACTAAGTAGGTATAAGTCAGTGCCGAATGGGTTCACTAAGCATCAAAGGCCTGCAGCTATAGTACTTTCAGAGATACAGGTAAAAACAATGAGTATGCTGTAGACACATTGTGTTGATAGCCTATAATACTATAAGAGATACATGATAAAAACAACGCGTATGCTTTAGAGCAATGTCTCTCTTTTGTTTTTAATGACTAGCTGACCTACGCAATGCCATATTGCAAAGACTGGAAGCCTGACAGAAAACTCGAACGTTGTCGGATCCTAAACCATTTGATCGATTTTTAACCGCCTCTGTGGTCTAGTTCAACCCACCAATTTCAGATCCAGAGGTCCCGGGTTCGATCCCCAGAGGGAGTACAATACTGTGCTTGGTTTGGTTGGTGGTAGGACTTTGTCTTACCTAATTCAGTCACCTTAAGGACAATTCTATAATTGTTGTGTTTCGACATTATAGGTAAGATAGCCAGTTCCTCAATTGGTTGAGGATTCCGGGAGATGCGCCTCCACCTCCGGCCTTGTAACCAGGCGAGATGTTTCGTTTTTTGTTGTTAGTTTCGTACTTTCTAGTACCTAGATACTTCCTCCATAGTGAAGACTTCCTTCCAGATATCCTGGTCACAGTCCGCATAGACAAACTCATGGTGCCAGAAGTGATAGTGAGCGACAGCCGTGTTTCGCTGGAGTGCGCGTACTCAGGCGCAGGCGATGACGTCACAGTGAAGTGGTTTCTGAATGGAACTCAGGTTTACGAGTGGATGGAAGGGATGGAGCCTGTAGTCAGCGGAGTACTTGGAGGACGGGTCGATCTATCGCACGGAAGTTCAGGTACCTACCTACATTACCTACGGGGATTAGCCTCGAATTATCGAAAGTTTCATTCTTTTTTATCCAAATAGGTACATTTCTGTTGCGAGCAAGTTTTTCCATGTTCTTTGCGAGCGAGTGACAATTTTAATGAGCTTACTATAAGCGATTTGAACTCGACTTATTCGGCACAAGCGTCAGAGTGTGGATATTAGTGTTCTGTGGCCTAGTGCGATTTACAATTCAATTCACTCGATTCGCGTCTGCTCACCGCCAATGGTGAATTTTTATACAAATCGTGGTTAACGCAAACGCGTTCGAATAGGTATGGAGCAACTATAAATCTCTCACTAGACACACAGTTCAGCAAGGCAACGGCTGAACGGAAAATTGTTCGGCGTGAAAGCGTGTAGGTAATGAGTTGATTGCAATGTACCTACCTACCTAATGTTTCTAAAATACTAATGTAAGTAGTTTACATTAGTATGATATAGGATAGATTTCAATTTCACATGCATGGTTTCTACTATGACTTCACTCGTGAAGACCCACAAATATTATTAGTTTTTATGCTTATGTAGCTACTTTGGTGCGCTTCATCTGGGTGGATGCTCTACGAGAAATGCCTCGCTGTTGGTTTTCCAATAAGTCATTTCCGTTTCATTTAGTTCCGCTGTAGGCCAAAGTAATCATTTACATTTGTATCCCCCAAAGCAATAACCTTATATTAAGTGGGTTACCTATTGCAAAAACAGGCGCTAAACTATGCATACCTACATAAGTACCTACCTACACTTCGATGCCAAGTGGATTGTGTATGTTCCCAGCTTTGCACCCAGCACAGCGGAATGTTCTCCACATGGTAGAACTCACGCCGGAGATGAGCGGAGACTACACCTGCGTCGTCCGAAGCCGGGGCCAGGAGGCCAGCTTGTCCAAAACTATGATTGTTTTCAGTGAGTAGCTACTAACTTGTTTAGTCTTAACACATCGACTGCGGTAGGACGAGACCGAAGTCCGACCAGTGAGATGTAAGCTAGGGAAAATCCACATTTGATTGGTATTACATATACCTATTAGGACTAGATACCTACCTAAGCGCTACCAAAACTAAAATTGGAAACAGACCCCGGTCCTTCAAAAGTATAGGTTCACTCCATCGTAGAGCTCATTCTTGCCTCTATTACGTAAGCCTCAAGAGCTGCAAAAGTGAACGTAATTTTGTTGGCCACATTTAAAAGAAACTTCTGGAAATGTGGGTATACCTCGTAAACATTGTAGGTATACCTACCTAATGTAATTGGTCAGCTAGTAGCTCAACTCCATATATATTTCCCACATAGGTACATAATGTGGGAAAACTGATAAATAAACAAATAAAAACCAAAAAAACTTGTAAAACTAGGTATTTGATATTAAAAAATAATGAGGTGCGGCGTGCAAGGCACTCGCCCGGGAGCTGCGGAGTGAGAGGGCGCGTCGCGTGCATTCACGAGCATCATTCAAATTCAAATATCTTTATTGCTCCAAACATGGTATAAAGGTGGTAAATAATAATTATATAATAATGTTCTCATGTTTCACTATAGCCTAGCATGCAATACTTATTAGTAACATAATAATATTAAGATCTGCGATCAGCTAAATTAATTAAGTAAGTCATTAATGTCATAATAGTTACACACTAGTACCTACCATAATGTATATGGTAGGTACTAGTGTGTAACATTGGTGATTACCACCGAGGAGCCATTGAGTCTTAAGAGAGCCGAGGACGGTAATCATCAAAACACACGTGTATCATACGACGTTTTTCAACACACTTGTGAATAAAATACCTAACAATAAAAAATATAATTTCAACAGTGAAAACGAGTTGTGATTGTGAAAAATGTTTCGCTATGGCGGGAAAAATTAATCAGTTTTCCTATGCGCGCGCATTGCAATCGGCCACATCGTGAGGTTTTTTTTTATTTTCCGCGCGGTTTGCGCCTATTCTGCCACGCACAAAATGGGGAATTTAACGTTTTCTTTTATTATAGAGAAAACAAAAGTTATATTTGAGTGAAAGTCTTATTTATTAAATACGTACGAGAAAAAATATCTATTTAAATAAGAAGTTGCTTGAAATGAGCAAGCAATAGAAACATTAATTTATTTGTTCTATTGAACACGATTTTTTTTTTGATTAAAAACTTTTTAAGAACAAAGAAAATCAACCAATAAAATTAAAATGAAAAAGTCAGTTTAATTATGGGTGTCATTCTGTGCCTAATTGCGGTGACCATAGAGCCACTTTATGAGCAAGTGTGTTGGAAAAGTTATTTTCATTCTACCATTTAAACAATTTATTTTTAAATAAATATGTATTCATTAATCTAATGTCATTTGGAATCTTATTAGTATTTTTTACACACACAGTAACAATTATTACTATATTTGGCTGAATGTGAAGCTACTTTTAGAATAAATCTATTCGGGTCTCTACATAGCCTAGGATTTCTGTCACATGCTTTTTCAAATAAATGTGCATGGCTCTTAACAACATTTGTGACTTCATAAATGTATAGCGACGGTAGAGGTAACAAACCAAATTCCTTAAACAACTGTTTACATGACTCACCAGGCGGGATTCCAAATATCGCTCTAATGCATTTCTTTTGAGCCGGAAATGCTCGCATTTTGTCTGTACTATTGCCCCACATTACGAGCCCATAGCGGAGAACAGATTCAATTTATGCATGGTAGGACATTATTGCAGTTTTTATTTTTGTGTCATTTTTAATTTGTCTTAAGGCAAATACAAAATTAAGACAAAGATTTGAGTCATTTCTGCTTCGACTTCGTAATCAGGTTGAAAAATGTGGTTTTAATAACAAAAGTGAGAACCTAATCGATCAAATAACAGAAAAGTGCTGCTCATCTAAGTTACGGCAAAAAGTACTTATTAGAAATCGGTGATGAAATCGGTGATGAAATTACTCTCGACAAAATGTTCGCAGGAGCAAATACTTTGGAAATAGTAGGAAAACAGTTACAACAAATGGAAAAACATGACACATTTACAGAATAAAGTAGTAAATAGAATTGAAGGCCGACAAACAGAAAAAAAATACACTTTTTACAATGGGGGCTTGAGTAATAAATGTTCGTGCTGTGGCAGTAGCAAGCATTCGTCTGAAGACAAAGATGCCCTTGCAATGGGAAAGAAAATATGTCTATAATGCGGTTTCATGAACCACTATCAAGAATATTGCCGATCTAAACGTAAACGTAAATTCATGAACTTTAACAAAACACGAAGAATGCGAAGAAATCGAAAGAAGAAAGTACAAAATTGAAACCCGATCAAGTTGATTATATTTTCCATCTTGACGAAGACTCATCGGTCAACTGTGTCGTTGGAGGAGTCAGCATTGACATGCTGATTGATTCCGGTAGTAAATGCAACATAATCAACGATATTCCTTGGCAATATTTAAAAGATCATAAAATACAAGTTACGCACCAGAATCAAAACCCAAACAAAGATCTGTATTCTTATGGAAGCACAAAACCCCTAAAAATCTTAGGATCGTTCGAGAGTTAATTAATAATAAGTTAGAATTACTTTGAACAACAGAAAGCAAAGTGCCACTTTCTACGTCATTAAAATGGCACTAGCAACCTTCTGGGGTACAGCTTTGTTTCAATAATACAAATCGTTTATTTTCAATGGAGATATATTATTGAGGGGAAATAAAATTGTAACTCCTTTAAAATTACGTCAAAGAGTGTTAAAAGCGGCTCATGGGGGTCACCCAGGCATAGTTGCAATGAAAAATCGTCTCTGAACCAAAGTATGGTGGCCACGGATAGATAAAGAGGCTGAATCCCTGGTAAAATCATGACGAGAATGTACCCTCGTATCCGCTCCTAACCCTCCTCATCCGATGAAAAGGAGAGAACTTCCATCAGCTCCATGGGTAGATGTAGCTATAGATTTCTTGGGACCTCTGCCTAGCCAAGATCAGCTTCTCATTGTAGTAGACTATTATAGCCGGTATAAGGAGATTAAGGTCATGCGGAGTATCACTTCTGACGAAACTATTAAGGTCCCAAAAGAGATTTTTTCTAGATTAGGCTATCCTTCATCATTGACTTGTGACTCTATGTGAAAATATTTAATAATTTCTGTACAGAATGTGGCATAAGTATATTAAACACGATTCCCTAATGGCCACAAATGAATGGTGAGGTTGAACGACAAAATAGAGATGTTCTAAAATGACTTCCAAATAGTTAATTAGGAAAAAAACAATGGAAATAAGCCTTAGTGGAATACCTTATAATGTATAACAGCACACCGCACACAGTTACAAGTAAAACCCCATCAGAATCGTTTTATGGAAGGCTGTTTCGAGACATAAACTGATACAGAGAATAATGTCGCACCATCGGAATTTAGAGATAAAGATAAAGAAAGCAAAATAAAAGAGAGAGAATACGGAGACAGAATGAAAAAGGCTTCTGACATAAATCTTGATGTAGGAGAGAAAGTTTATGTTAAGAATCTGATTAAAGACAACAAACTTTCATCTGATTTCAATCCTACGACACATACAATCACGAGCGTAAATGGAGGCGATGTACACGTTAGGAACGATGAAAAAACGTTCTTCATCTTAAAAGACTTAATGGATCCTAGCAGGTAGCAGAGAAAGACTCTGTGACTGATAGTGTCAAAGAAACTCCTAATGAGCTCAGACAAGAGATGGATTAAATTACCTAATAAAGAAAGTGATAGTGATTTCAAGTACTATTAATATGTGTTACATTTGCTAATTATTAAAATTAAATAAAGATGAGATGTACTGTCTGAGCGTGGCGTGCAAGGCACTCGGCCGGGAGCGGCGAGAGTGAGAGGGCTGAACTGATGACAATGGGACCACCTGTGAATACCCTTACAAACAAAAACAGAACTTTCCAAATCGGTCCAGTTTTTTTGAAGTCGGTTAAAAAGTGTACTGAATTTTCTCCTTAATTAAGGTAGGTGGTCGCTCAGAATTAAGTCGGTGTATTTAGACAATGTGTTATACTTAATGCTTACAATATTGTCATGTAACGAGTAGAGTGTTGAATATTCACACTCGATACACCTCATTACACACAATATTCAAACATTAGTATAATTATAATAGGTACTATAATAGGTAAATGGCGTGTAATGTAAAATAAGTACTTAATTCTTATTTACTTACTATTTTTCTTTAACATTGTTCTAGGTCCCGAACAGCTCTTTGAGTTAACATTTAGCAGAACAGCTCGAGGTCTAATCAACATCAAATGCATTGCGAAACATCTTTACCCGCAACCGGATTTGACGATTGAATATAACAAGTTGGTACCTTACCTATAGCTATAATCTTCATCATCATCATTTCAGTCCACATACGGCCGTACACTACAATACACACATATCGTACAATCTGATAAATGATTGTCGCTTATTTCATCAGGCGAGTTTGTAGTGTCAAAATACAGGGTGATTCATTTTACCTGGATCAAACGATGTGAGGGGGTTGGGGGTTTGTTGAGATGTTGTTATTTAAAGTAACAAAATAATAACGTTATTCGATAGAAGTACTATTTATTCAACTATTCTCATTAAAAAACCCTACCCTAGCACATAAGGTAGAGGAAAAAATAATAATTTCGTGAACCAATCTGAAGATCGACCAAAATTGTGAAAAATAAAAATATCTCCTAAACTATCGAAAATGGTAGAACATACATGGAGGTCGAATCGATGCATGTTAAAACCCCCAACCCCCCAACATCGTTGAAAATGTATCAGTCTGTATAAATAAAAACTCAAATAAAATAGTGTTCAGATGGTATACTTATTCATTACCTGAGTTTGATATGGAAAAAATAGGTATTAAAACCTCGTCAACCGCCTCTGTGGTCTAGTGGTTCAACCCACCGATTTCAGATCCAGAGGTCCCGGGTTCCCTCCCCAGGGAGAGTACAATATTGTAATTGGTTTGGTTGGTGGTAGCACTTTGTTTAAGTCCGCCTGGCTAGCAACCACCATCTTACGTGTCCGTTATGGTAGCGTACACATAATCGAGTTCACGTTCGTGGTTATGCTTAAAAAACTCTGCGTAAATAGAGCATAATTAGTGCAAAAATAAAATAAATAGTGCCTCATTGGTTTAAGTAATAAAGCTCGTTTTCTATGAGAACTATTACGTTGCTTAATGGGTACGCTGCCATAACGCCAGCTCGGAATGTAATTCAAAAGTCTTGTTCAATATCTCAGTTCCTATAAGAGCAATCATTATGAAATTTTGTAAATTTTGTATAGCTCGGGCAGTATTTGTGCTCTATTTTTGTGTGTAAACTTCGTTGCTATAGTATAAGCCGTTTTCGAGTACCGTCATGTGTACGCTAGCTTGATCGTTATGCTGGCGTACCCACTAAGAATGGTCATTATTTCTTAAACCAATGAGGCACTATTTATATTATTTTTGCACTAATTGTGCTCTATTTATGCAGAGTTTTTTAAGCATAACCACGAGTGAATTCGATTATGTGTACGCTACGATAACGGACTCCCATCTTACCTGATTCTGTCGCCGCGCCATAGCAACAATTCTAAAAATTGTTTTGTTCAGGCATTTAGAGGTAAGATAGTTAGTTCCCCAGTTACCTGAGGATTCCGGTTGAAGACGAAAACGTCGTACACGAAAAAAAAAATGAGATGCTATGAGGTAGTTAACAAGAATTCAAAATAGAAAATCTAAAAATAACTATGTTGTCTCCTAAATTTAGGTGGGGGTCGGTCGCATAGATCTAAGTCTGTGTTTTTTGACAATGCTTATGTACTACATACATACTCTGGGCTATTTTATTATCTGTGCTCTAGGGACAACGACATTTTGGCTAATGTTTGTTGTGTAAAGGTTCTGAAAACAGGGTTTAACTTTAAACTGCTAATCTGGGAAGTCTGATAGAGGCATTAATTTGCAGACGGAATTTATTACTGTAGCCTATTGACGCTTGTTACACAAAAGGTACCTATTTGCGTTGCGTTGCCCACTTAGAGATTTAACGCCATTTTTTTTTTTTTTTAAAGTTCCGAAACTATACCTATCGGCGGCACGTTAGTATTCTGCTATCGATGGTATCGGGGAATGCATGGCGACCATTCCACTTTTTTAAAAAAAACATCTTCTTAGGTTTCATTAACTACCTACTAGGTATATTTTGAAGTTAAAACTTGTTTATCGTATCGTTGGGCATTTTTTGAGATGAAAATAAACCATTGAATTCGGGACACCTTACTGACACCACTTTTGATTTTAAACACATTGTCACGTAATCTTGACTATCCTAAGAGGCACGGGTAAGGACTGTTCGAAGACTTCATCTTATAGGAGACCTATAGACAGACGGTTGACAGCCGTGACAAGTTTCTATCAACTTCAGTTCTAAGAAGTAATTGTGTCAGTTGTTTTGCAAAAACAACCCTCATTATTAAATATCGCGACCAACGCAACAACATTGAGATTCAAGTTGGTACCAATAACCACAGCAAAAATCTTCAAACTTCAAGTTTTCACTTTTGTCGGCACTCCCGGAGTGCCACTATTTTTATGTTTTAGGGCAGTAATATCACAGCAGCAGCAGCGAATTTGGCGGTTTGGTTCATTCTACGACGTCGAGTGTACCGCGATACTCCCCCGAGGTCTGAGTGGTGTCGAGGTCGCCTGCAGACTACGAATACCCCAAGTGGATTACACGGCTATTACAAAGAAATATATCAGCGGTAGTAAGTATGGAGACTCTCTTGGTCACGCACGGTTTCTCATCAATGACCGATGCGATTTGAATGAGGCACGATGTGGCATTTATAGCAATCGTGTCGTATAACTTTATCGATTCAGTGCCTTGTCCGCCCAGCAGGCTTACCCTTGAATCCAATAAAATACACAATACACTAAAACTTCAAAATTTGGGCTTTTTATCAGTCAAAAGTTGTTTAAAACATCAATAAAAACATATTTTCAAACAAATCCAGTATAAAAATAGTTTTGACAACATTTTATTATTTATGGCGGCATGAATGCCCACCCGTTGCTAAGGGCATAGATGGATTGGACAATTCAATTCCAATCGCTATTAGTTAATTCAATATACACTCAATATGAAATCAATTTGGCGCCAGGTTCGCATTCAAGAGTGTTCAGGAGTTTCTTACTCCAATTACACAAATTCAACAACTACCGATCGGAATCGTGGTCAAGGGTAAGCTAGCAGATGAGAGGAGTTCCATCGAGCAGCAACGGCAGAGAGGGGTAGATCTTCCCTCTACTCACTATTTTTAGCATTGTACTTGAGGCCATGGGCCTCAGCGTATTGTTACAGAATTTATTCCAAGTAAATGCATACAAATTATACTGCCTCGTAAGCACCTCGTGTCGGATGCTTAAGTGGTTTTGCATGATCCGTGGTAAGCGGGCAGTTCGGCTTTGAGTCACGGTCAGATCGATATATCCATTAACATATAAATTAAAGAGCTTTGGTGAGTTATCCCACCCTGCCTGACACCACAACCAAGCACATACACGTGAAAAAAAGTGCCCGCCCAAAGTAGTCTGTTGGTTTGGTTCTCATACCAATGCTTGAGTATAAAAATGAGATCTCTTGGCAAAGTTGTCTCACACGACAACATTTGCCAGAGGACATCATTATGAGACCAAATCAAATGCCTTTGACAAGTCCAAGAAACACGCATAAAGTGGCGTGTTTTTGCTTGTATAGTATTGGATGGTATCCTCGAGACACAGGATAGCTGATTATGTAGACAGGCCAGGTTGAAAACCAAACTGTGCACAACATACGAGGGTGCCTTCGAGTTTTTGAGAAAATGAAATTGAAGTTTTGAGGTTAGATTCAAGTGTTCATTATTAGTGATACTTGTCAATATTAACATTATATAAAGCTCGACTACGATTGACTCACTGACTCACTCACTGACACGGTTGTTTGTGTTGAAGGAGGGGACGTGCGGATGGGGAACTTTTTCGAAATAGATAGACGGGGGGCCGGCGAGTAGAGAAAAAATCGAAAATTTGGACTTTTCGCGGTGCAAGTCAGAGTAAAGTCCAAAAAACCGTCGATTTTGGCCTGTCACGTGATATCACGTGGTCTCGGAGGTCACGTGGGTCGGCGGTCGGCTCCGCCCACCGCTTCGACGCGCGGAGCGCGTCGGAGCGCCGCGAGATCGTCCCGAGCGAAGCGAGGGACGATCGAGCTGCGTTCAGGTGAAAGTCCTAAAGGCCAAAAGGCCAAAAAAAGGCCACCCACCACTTCGACGCGCGGAGCGCGTCGGAGTGGCGCGAGATCGTCCCGAGCGAAGCGAGGGACGATCGAGCTGCGTGTAGGACTAAAGTCTAAAAGGCCAAAAAAAGGCCACCCACCACTTCGACGCGCGAAGCGCGTCGGAGTGGCGCGAGATCGTCCCGAGCGAAGCGAGGGACGATCGAGCTGCGTGTAGGACTCAAGTCCAAAAGGCCAAAAGGCCAAAAGGCCAAAAGTCCAAAAGGCCAAAAAAAAAAGGCCAAAAGGCCAAAAAAAAAAGGCCAAAAGGCCAAAAAAAAGGCCAAAAGGCCAAAATTTTTTTAAAAGGCCAAAAATTTTTTTAAGTCCAAATTTTACACAGAAGCCCGACCAACGCGAGCCGAAGGCTCGCGCCGCACAGAAACTAGTTAATTTATAAAATCAAATGCAAATTAAAAAAAAAACCTAACAATCTACTGATGTACTCCGCCTCAGGATTCGTGTTGTGAACATTACATGTGACCAAGTACTTCGGAGTGAAAAATAAACCTTAGAACCTACTGAGTACCTACTGACGTACTTCCTACCCTTTCCTAATGATGACCCAAATTTTCTAGTAAATCAAAAAACAAAATGGCGTCATCATTTGCGTTTAGTTACTGTAATTTCATTGGTAATTTATTTTATTGGTGATCGCTGCAATGGTGTTAATACACAGAAGTGCAGGCAGCTGTTTGAAGCCAACTTCTTTTACTCAAAATGCTCATAATCATAATGTAATAACTACGTATGTGATTCATATCTAAATGTACATTCTCCAAAAAACACACAAAAAAACACCGATCTAAGCTCGGTCGCCCAGGTACCTAACCTACATACATCATACATTTTACAAGAAATTTGCTTTTCAGGAAAGGATAGAAATGGCTCGCAGCCTTTGTTTTCGAGGACATCACTTCTGGTCATGTTCGGTATGTTTACGGTAGCTTTTCAATAGTTGTTATATTTTGAGTTCGTGAACGATCACGTCACGATAACTCGTTAAAAATATTATAATATATAATATTATACTAATACAACAATATTATTTTACCTACCTGATAATAATAATTATCGTTTTTAATTTACTAATAATGAACATTGTACTAATAATTTAGTACAATAGTGAGCTATAAAACGATAACCAATTTTATTCAAAACATTACAGAGACAGTTATTTTTAAAACACTAAATAACTATTAGACGATATTTTTACATAAACTGTTTTTAGGCATATTTTTTTATATTTAGTGCATATTAAATTGATAAATGCTCTAAAACTATATTACAATCTAGCCTATGTAGGCTTATGAGTTAGTTTATGCTAACTTAGTTTTATAAAAGAAATTATTTTAAAGAATGTGTCCAATGTCACGTTTCTTACAGTTTATATTTAAGGGAAGACACTACGTTATTGTGTTCTTTGAAGTAGCACTTTCACTTACACTGACACTACTATATACTATTTAACATTACACTAACTCAAAGGGTTTAGTTCTTTTCAGTTTTCTCACTGTTTTTGTGTTAGCGATAAATTGAACGGTAAGATTTATTACGATACGATAATTTCGTTACCAGGTGTTTTTTTATTACTATTTTGAAACTGGTTGTATTGTTATTAATTTAAAGTAAGTAACTAACTAATTTAAAAGTAATATACTTTGTTTTTTTTTAAGTGCCGCGAGCTACAAAAAGCTCTCGGAGTTTAAATTGTCAAGTTGTATTTGTTTTGAGTGTTTTGTTTATTTTTTAGATATACCTAAAGGTAATTATTATCGAATTTTGGATTGTTATTGAATTGGTAATTTTTGTTGACGAAGTGTTGAATTCTCATCTCATCAATTATATACATACCCTACCCGTTGGTTTAGCTAACAATGCAAGTTATACTTGGAGGTTAGACTAGAGTAACGTATCAAAAAATGATAAGGCTTACTGTAACAGTAAAAAAAAACCAGTAAAGTATTCAAAACATTTATTCAATTAACACATAATCAAATCAACCCTTAAATAGACATAACATTAAGTATATCACATTGAATTAAACCAGCAAGAGGCTCATTGGTAACACCAAGAGCAGCATTGTCCATGTCGCGTGAATATGACTGCCGTGTCCACCTGTCAAAATTGAAAATAATCAATCTTGTTTTTCAAGAAAGCTGGTGGTCATAAACTTAGCTATCAAATATAAAAAAAATCTTAGTAGGTAAATCGACCGCTCGTGAATTGTTTCCCATCATACCAGAATTATTTTTATGATTATCTTACAACTTAAATCCATCTTTGTTTTAGTTTAGATAAAACATAGAAGAAAAAATGTTATTTTTTTTCTGCTTGTAGGTACTTCAGTCTATAGTGGGGATGCATGGATGTAAAATTTACATGTACTTATTCCCTGAAGCGAAAAGTGAAAAAAAAAACATCTGTGGGTACTATGTAGTAGATAGTTCATATTATATGTAGGGAACAGGCGAAAATTACCACACCCTCTAATTTAACATGACAGCTCATTTTGTACTGCCCTGCCTTCTGCGCTGTAGGTTGTGGGTTCGATTCCCACCCGGGACAAACAATTGTGTGATGAATAGATGTTTGTTCTTTGCTTGGGTGTTATATGATACGATAAGTATGTATATAGACAGGGTGAGTTTTTTTTCCAAAGCCACCGAGGTGAAGTCTGAAACCGTGAAAGTTATCGAAAAGTCATGTCACGTGCTCGGTTTAAAGAAAAAGTAGTTCTGCATTAAAGAAAATCTATTATTTTTATAGTTTTTCCGGAAATGAGAGTATTTGAAACAAACACATTTAACAGTTTTGGGTTTTTTGTTTGATAATAATAAAATATATATATGATGACTAGGTGCCCAAAGTTGTTGGAACACTTTCAAAATTGAAAATGTATAAAATTCAACTTTATAAGAGTTTAGTAAATGTTGTACGTTCATACTGCGTGATCGAAGCTATTACACACTCATTTGCTGTTTTTTTTTTTAATTTACAATGGGTCGGCTCTTACACAGGCAAGAATGAGATTATGATGGAGCGAGCCTATCCAGAAGGTGCCTACTGCCTATTAACCCAGTTCTAGAAGACATCAGGGTAACACAGCGGAAAACAGACGCTAGGAGCTTATTCCAAGTTTTTGCAGTGCGCACAATAAATTATTTTTGAAAGCGTTGAGTTATACGTTGGATAGCAACCGGTGGGAATGATAATAGGCTGTGCAATTGAAATTTCTATTGAAGAACGGCTGAGGCGGTATTCGGCGTGAAGCTCCTGAGCACACTCACCGAAGTACTATGTGTAAAATACCGACAAACACGCAACCTTGCGACGATGGCTCTGACTGTCGAGACTTGCTTTCTTATTAAATTTATATAACATTTTAAATTAAAACAATCATTATTTTTTTATTTTTCAAACCAAAAACTCAAAAATGAAAAAAAAAATGTTTCCTTTATTTATCTCACTTTTCCAGAAGATCAATAAGAAAAATAGACTTTTCTGTTCTCTCGGAAACTCTCACGGTTTCTGACTTCGCCTCAGTGGCCCTGAAAAAAAACCCATACATGGGTACATAAGTATTATATCCGAAATCTTCGAGTTCCCATTTTACAAGCATTGCTAAGTTTGGAGTTAGATGACGTTGTGTAAAATATTTTGTCATATATTTAATTGTTGATTTAATATGTATGTAGAAAATATAATAGATTTTTATGCGAGTGGTGTCTCCGACGTGGTAATGTAAGAGTATTTGTTTTATACCTCATTTTAGTAAGTGTACCTAAAACACCTTTGTAAAGTAGTTATTCTTGTAAATAATAAGTTGCCCCTTTTAGTATAATATACCCGTTGTTGTAATTACATACTGACAATAAAAATAAAATATTCAATAAAACCAAAATTCATTATACCTACATGAAAATAATATTTACGTAATCAATATATACCAACCGTATATTCATTTTAGCATTTGTTATGAAAGCAAAGCTTTGAAAAACCCAAACAGATTGTAAGTTGTGAGTCAAGACAAGACATATTATTACGACAACAATTTGCTCAAAAATACAATCATACTGATTTATTGGTTAAAATACGAATTAAACACCAAAATATTATTTTATCAATAAATTATTCAATATGTGCTTTATGCTAATAATTTCCTATTCCTTATGTTTCAACATATTTTTTTTATATAGATTTAGAACATGATTATCAAGCATTCAATTATAAATATACTAGCAACACTTTGATCCATAGGTAGACTTTGTTGATGAGTGTACTTATACTTGAACGTATCATATTACCCATCGGTGATTGCTACCTATTTAAACAGTATGTTATACTCGACTTGTAACTTTGTGATTGGATTCTAGATAGCTAATTTATTCATCAAATGTTCAATATAACCCTGAAAACAGGGTTTTTTTTTATGAAAACCGCGAAATTCGTTTTTAGCACAGCGTTCGGAATATCAACACGTCGTCGGCAAACGGCTCGTCAGTTTTCCCGGGGATGCCGCGTGTAGAGGCGAAACACGTGTCGATTTGAAATGTTTTCAAACGAATTTAGCGGATTTGTTACTAAATAAATTTCTGTTTTCAGGTTAATATTGTAATTGCTCATCTAACGTTACCATTGAAATTCCCCGATTTAAAGGTGAAAGTTCCCCAAAAGACAGATCATCATCAACCTATTCCAGTCTATTGCGGGACGTAGGTCTTTCCCAAGGTCTCACTGACGCCGATCTTCAGCATTTTTTAACCGTTCTCCGCCACCATACGGAGGTTGTCGCTCCATTTAGCCGGAGGGTCTCCTACACTACGCTTGTTAAACGTAGAACTCATTGACCCCACGTTTGTCGGTGGCAAATAAACCAAGCCCACTGCCACTTCAGCCTGCTTACTCTGAGCTATGTCAACCACATTGGTTCTAAAGTCAAAGTCAAAGTCAAAGTCAAATATTTTTATTCAGTAAGATTTTTTAGGATCACTTTGAAACGTCAAATCTACCGCCTGTTCGGAATCGCGACCAGCACACAAGGAGAAAGGCAAGAACCTCGGGCTAGTTTTTTTTTTTCATGATCCATTACAATAGCTTAAAATTATCTAATACTAATTACAATTTATTCACTGGAGCAAATTCATTTTTTTTTAATGCCAGGCTTTCTTATCTTCTAGGTAATCTGAAATTTTATAATAAGCTTTCCTGGATAGCTTTTGTTTTACAAAATTTTTAAATTTATTATTTGACAAGCTTAGCACATCACTTGGCAATTTATTATAAAAGCGTACAGTTTGCCCTATGAACGATTTATTAACCTTATGGAGCCTAGTTGTGGGAACAGCGAGTTTATTCTTATTTCTAGTATTATAATTATGTTTATCACAGTTTTTTTCAAATAAGCTTATGTTTTTACGCGCGTACATAATATTTTCATAAATATATTGGCAGGGCATAGTCAATATATTTATTTCTTTAAACTTGTCTCTTAATGAATCTCTGGGACCCATTTTGTAAACAGCGCGAACAGCCCTCTTCTGCAAAACGAATATGGTGTCTATATCTGCAGCACTTCCCCACAGTATTATGCCATATGACATAATACTGTGAAAGTAACTGAAGTAAACTAGTCTTGCTGTAGCAACGTCTGTGAGAAGACGTATCTTCTTTACAGCATATGCTGCAGAACTAAGTCTCTTCGCCAGTTTATCTATGTGTGGGCCCCATTGAAGTTTATTATCTAAAGTTAATCCCAAAAATACAGTGGTTTTGACTAATTCTATGTTTTCCTCTTTAACTTTTACATTAGCTTTAACTTCAGTTACATTTGGTAAAATAAATCGAATCTCTTATTATATCTCTGACGAATAACCTCATTCCAGATTTGATCATTCAGAGAAACGCCAAGCATAGCACTTTCCGTATCCGTTGAGCGATCAGAAACGATGAATCTACGTTATTCTAAACGTGTTCTAATGTGCTTTTCATGTGTATTGGTAAAAAGTGAAGGCAACAGTCAGGCACTTACTCTGATCTTGCAAGGAGCTTTGCGTCGTCGTGTCGAGGTCCGTGGTGAGTTCCAGAGCCTCGGTGGTGCTATCCAAGCCTGCCCCGTACAACCGCGAGATAGTAACATACAGACACGCTACAAGCTAGACTCCGCTCATGATACAAGTCCTGCGGAGAGCTGCTCAGTTCAACGAGACTTGACGAGGCTAACTTATGAGGAAAATTAAGAGAAAAACATGGATCTCGCGCACTATAGGCTGCGAGAGTGAGGGCTAAAGATCCCGATGAATAAAGCAATGTACAATCGCCTACACTAATATGTAGGTATACACGTCTTAACTCCTCGATTCGCGTGATTACGTCATAGTATGGTATTGAAGGGCAGGGATGAAAAAAAAATGGCGGCAAAAGAAGAATCGTGATAATGGTAGACCAAGAATATTTAGTGATAACAGAATAATTACATCATCTATCAACATTCCAGGACCTGCAGCAAAATCTCGATAAAATTTCCTATTATAATCTTATTACTTTATCCATTATTCTTATAAGAACCTGTTACATTCATATCAGAGTAGTGGTTAACAAAATATAATAGATTATCGACATCTGCAGGATTCGTGTCATGAGTGGAGTGTAAGCGAATGTTCAACGGCCAAAGCCTACCGAATAACATGATTGTAAACGATAACATTTCCATGCACATGTATTTTTTTTAGTGTAGGTATCTTAATTTAAACTGTGTAGGACATTTGAGCTTTCTTCTGTGGTTGGAAAGTTTTGGTCTTTAGAAAGTTATTGCTTTATTATAAACAGAAAAACATAGCTTTTTAACAAACGACGACATTAGTAAAAAAAATACCAGTTTGTCGCAATCACAATAGAATTAGCTCACCAAAAGCCGACCAAATCAAGTAAGTTTTTTGAAAATAAAGAATAAAAACTTTCCATACATACTATGAAGATTGTCCTCCACATCATATTGAGTCCGTGGAAGTCGTCAGAAGGCTTGAGTTGAAGCATTTAGTTCTAAATTTTAATTACCTCACGAAAGTACCTATTGGTAGTGGGTTCTATCAATAGGGAGGGACTAATACATTTTTGGAATAATTATGAGCCCTGCAAGTCCTCAGACGACAGATGTACTCTATTGCGACATGCACAGACTCAATGATATAGCGCATTCATAATTACAGTATTTCATAAACCATGTTTGGTTTTCGGTAATTATAATGCATGGAAATCTCTTCACGTCAGTCTTGCACTGGACCAGTTGTACCTAATACAGTTTTAATTGTTATTATTTTTATCCTTACGAGCCTAACCGACCTACTCGTAAGGATAAAAAGTAGGTACTGCGGGCTTTTGTCCCTATATAGACAAAATTGTTTGTAGTCTGCTCTGGCCTATGTCTCACATAAGTACTATATTTTCTAAGTAGATATCACCTTCTAGTTCCAGCCGTACTTATCTAATGTTATTTTGGCTGCGATGCAAACTCACTACAATCTTACGCATGCGAAAACGTATCCATTCATCATTCGCTTGCAGTGCTGCGGCGATAGGTAGCTAAGCTATTGTTATGATATGTCACCATTTCGGATCGAAACTAAACAAAAAAGGAACAATAGTCATTTTGAAGCTTTCACGATTACAACACTTTATTTTGATACGAACGATACGAAACACGGGTAAGTTTTTCCCCCCGATGCTCAGGCGAGGTGTACACATAAATATGGGTAAAATTCGCGATAAGCACCCTTTTTTCGTATCAAAATTATAGCAGAATATATATAGCTCATCTGTTTTCCTAGATTTAGTTTTTTACAGATGGTTATTGTGAGAAAAATCAACTGAACGTTCACATCAGTCCATTCCAGATGTGTTATTTATTCATGCTTAAAACAAGTTGGTATTTGGTAGATAGTGCAACGTTAAGAGGGAATATTCACATTCATAGATTTCATTCCTTGACGCGCATGTGGGATATTATCTCCACACCTAACTGTGCAATCCCGTTTTTTTAATTCACCTTTAGATACATTTAAGTGATAATTAAAATAAAATGGAATAATAAGTTTATTTTTTTAATTTAAAATATGGTTGCCGGTTAACCTCTAAAGAGGCCCGAAGTCCTAAAAGGAATATCTTTTTTTTTTAAAGTTTCGTTCCGTATTTGAAATCATTTCGTGGGAGTGTGGTAAGGCTGCATATACATGAACTTACCAGAAGAATAAACTTGGATAGCCAGGAATGGTACGTGGCTGACAGTAGGGTCCAAGTAAACGAGCTCGCACTCTATAGCCGCGACTAGTGCGTCCTCCTTACTCACTGTTGCATTCGTTTGAATTTCGTACAAGCCTTCATTGTTTGGACCCGATACGATCTTGGAAATGTTGTGCACTTCTTGGCTAGAACGACATCAAATATATTACAGTGTATTTCAGTAAATAACATACTACTGAAGTCCACACTATAATGTTCATAACCATGTCATTGCCACCATGACGGTGGCGGCATCTAGAATCAAAAGGCATCAACTTTAACTCTTTTTTTTTTTTTCGTGTTTTTTTTTTAACAAAACACCTGTGTAAGTGGTGTTTTGTTAAGAACCCGGGCAACTGAATCGCTGACTTGTGCTAGCGGTGACGGCTGAATGTTCACAACACTGGTGGCAGGACCTGTAAAGGTTCACCGCTAGCGATCCTTCTGCCAAAGTCGGCGTCAACGGTATGCCGTGTTAAAAACAACAACAAAAAATTGGTGGTAGTAGTAGGTACCGAAACCTTGAGAGATTATAAACCGCCTCTGTAGTCTAGTGGTTCAACCCACCGATTTCAGATCCAGAGGCCCCGGGTTCGATCCCCAGGGGGATTACAATATTGTGCTTGGTTTGGTTGGTGGTAGGACTTCATTTCTGGCCTGGCCTAGCTCTACCATCTTACCTAATCCTGTCACCATAACAACAATTCTAAAATTGTTGTGTTCCGGCATTTAGAGGTAAGATAGCCAGTTCCTCAGACTGTTGAGGATTCCGGGTGAAGTGCGCCTCCACCTTCGGCCTTATCTTAACTTGTAACCTGGTGAGATGAAAGTCAAGCTTCCCCGTCGTACAATAAAACAAAGCATTGTATGTTAATATTTCCCCGAGAATCACAAGTTGGTTGGCACGTCCGGAACTCACTTACCCAGCTACTTTGATTATCAGATCGGGGTAAGGCGCGACGCCGCCCACTTCGCAATATATGCTGACGTCATCTTCCAGATCCTTGTCCGGTCCATCGGCCACCGTGGTCACGTTCAACTGTGGTCCAGTGCCGGGTGCTGGGGATGAGTTAATCCAAGTGTGATTAAGGTTGCCGTAAAATATTTATTGAAATCATTTTTATTCTACAGAAGAGAGCTGTACGGGCAATTCATAAAATGAAAACTCGTGACTCTCTCAGGGAACGTTTTGAAGAGATTGGTATTCTTACAGTCAGCTCCCAATACATTTATGAAAATCTAATGCACGCTCATAGAAACATTGATGAGTTTAGTAAAAGAAGTGGTGTAATAAAAATAAACTTGATATACCTAGGTATCGCTTAGGAAAAGTAAATCACTCATTCTTAGAAAACTGTGTGAGATTCTATAATAAGCTTCCTCAAAGCTCCACCAAACTCTCTGCTCGTAAATTTATTTGTATATAAAGAATAATTTACTTAAAAGTGCCTACTACAAAATTAGTGATTATATCGACGATTAGAACGCGTGGCCCGATGTTACTATACCAGTTGACAGCAAAATGGTAATTTCTCAATGTTAACAAACTGCCCATTAGGTAGATAGGTAATAACAAATGTTTTAAGATAGCATTAAGTATTTAGGTTTATCATGTACCTACTTAGAATATAATTTAAAACTGTATACCTAAATGTTGAATGGATCATCAAAAATTTAACCAGGCCGAGTTTCTTGCCTTATGTGCTGGTCGCGATTAACATGGAACAGGCGGTAGATTTGACGTTTCAAAATGATCCTAAGTAAGATGAAAGACAAGCGCTTCCCCGTCGAACAATAAAAAAAAGTTTTCGTGGGGCAAAATGAAGAATAAAAAATAATATTTGGAATAGGTAAACTTAGTTTTCTTACTTTCAAGTTTAAGCAGTTTGAAAAACAGACATTAATAAAGGACAAGAAACGTGTTTTTTTTTACTATTGATTGTAAGTAGATAACAATTCGAACATTGTTGTTTTCCGGTATTTAGAGCAGTTCCTCAGATCGTCGAGGATTTCGGGTGAAGAGCATATCCAACTTCAGCCTTATCATAACTGCTTCCCCGTCGTCATACAAATAAAAACCTATATTTTTGCGCTTAGCCAGTTTGTTTTTTGTTGCTGGATTAATTTAGTTAGACAACAAAATAGCACTTACTGAAGACAATCAGATTCTGGTTTTTCCTGTCTTCTTTGTCATTGGAAACCTCGCACTCGTACTTTCCCGAGTCTGCAGGCGTCACGCGAGATAGCACTATTGTGTCGTATTCACCTGCTTTCTTCGCTGAAATAATAACATATTTTGTTGTAGTTACTTACAGTGTGAGGTGTTGTTGACCATATGTTACTCAATTACAATTAAAAACAGTATAACTAGTAGTTCGTCCCGAACTGAGATCTCGTGATGTCAGCTTTGTGGCGGAGATTATTTCTCAAATAGAACGTAATTAACAAACGAAATGTGCTTTCATTAGGTACACCTTTCTCCCTTTACTTAAGCATTTTTTTCTAGAACTCATTTACCTGAGTGTTCGAGGCTCTCTCTTGCTACTAACGTAATGTAATATCCTTTCTAACATGAACAAAAGGTTGATGTCGTTTTGAAAAGTGCTCTCAAAACTGTTGCCTTAGTAGCCGTGGTTTAAAAATCTACCCCTCCAGTCCACGGATGTCGTAAAGTCTAACAAAAAGTTTTTTTTTCGTGTAAACAAAACTTGTATAAGCGCAAAACCCTTGCACAAAAGTAATTTCCGAATTTTATCGACTCCCTTCCATATCGAGTGAATAACAATAGATAAATAGACCATCGTTTTAATGAAATTTCGAATATCCTCTCTCTTATCTTACAAGACCTGATGATCATCCTTTGCCCCTTCATCTTAAAAACCACCCCTAATAAGGGCAAAAATAAAGTAATTATGAAATTTGCAGTCTCAACCCCTATTTCATATGATATTTCAGGTTTTAACACATTTTCAAGACTTCAGTCATATTTACCCCTATTGCAACCCTCAATACAGGGGAGGTTTCACCAAATCAAAAGAAAGTTAATTGTGAAGTCAACCCCCATTAGCAGTATATCCTACAAGACATACATATAAATATAAAACGCTCTTTGAGATACGGTGGAAAGGAAGGGTTGAAAAGAATATTATATAAAAGGGACAAGATATGAAAATTTCTTCGAAGTCGTATGGGGAGCCATTTGAGCTTAGCACGAAACTCGGAGACGTGGTCATATTTGCGCAAGCCGAATATAAACCGAAAGCATAGATTTTGTAGACGCTCAAGTTTGTTGAGTTGGGCTTCAGAAATATCAAGGTAGCAGGTGTCCGCGTAATCTAAAATAGGAAGCAATAGTGCTTGTGCCAGCGTAACTTTGGTAGCCGTTGGCAAAAAAATCGGATTCTTCATAGGGAAGCAAAAGGGACATCGTAGAATCCATAATTATACCCAGATTCTTCACGGACTTACTAATTGGTATTATAGATCCATCAAACAATATAGGTACTGGGGAAAATTGAGTAATCCAATTTGGGAATTTGCTTGTGACTACCAATAATGATGACTTGAGTTTTATTCGGATTAACAGAGGGGCCAAAAGATTTGCTCCACTCACAAATATGGTTGAGATCAATGTTAAGGAGACTGATTGCCCCATCAATGTTTTCAACTGTCGCTTGGATATAAATTTGAGATGAAGGCCAAGCCCTTGCCCGTCGTACATAAAAAAAATAAACTTACCAACGTCATGCAGTACAGAAATCAGCTGTGTGCCTACTGCTCGCTGATACAACAGCGTCCTATTCTCCTCAGAGCTGACCGTTATCCGCCACCACTTGACGAACACCGCTGACGGATCTTCGTTCTTGGCTTCGTACTTGCATTTCAACTCAACATTTTCACCCACTCGCGCTGTCGGCGGTACATTGAATTCTGTTATGTGTATCTGGCCGCTCACTGGAACCAAGTGATAGCCTGTTAGAATGAGACCTACGTGCCTAGGATTCTGGGAGTAGTGCGCTTCCAACTTCTTCGGCCTTATCATAACTTGACATCAGGTGAGATAAAGGTCAAAAGTGAAAAGGTTGCTTTCGCGTCGTACAAAAACAAACAGTTTACAAAATGTCTCCTCCAAAAATATATTCAAAACTGTGGCTTTTGCGGCTGGACGCAGGTTTATAAATCTTAAGGCAAGGTAATGTTGTGCAGGATACATACCTACCTTGCTTAATTACCTGAGAAAACCGGAAAACTCAAAATTTTTAACTCATATCAGAAACTGCGTCCGGACCCTCGTTGCACAATTGTTTAGAGCGTTTCCGGCTTGAGGAAGAGTTAGGAACCTACGGGTTCGAATCACGTCGCGGGTAGGGATAATTTGTGTCATAAATGTATAGCTATGTAAAGAATGTTCATGCATATATACCGACAGTACATTTGAGATATACCTACCCAAAGAAACATATTCAAGCAGCATCACCTACTCCCGTCACTCTTTACATAGTGGCGACACAAATTATTAGACGTGGTCGCTAAAGCAGCTGTTCTAGATATATAGGTAATATATCGAAGTGTTTCAATGGTCCAGGTCGTTAATGTTTACAACCTGGCTGCATATCAAGAACATCTAGATGAAGTGCGAGCATTTCTGTGCAGTCGTGTAATTAGTGAAAATAACCCACTGACATGTACATAACCTATAATAATGCATCACATCTACCTTTTTTTGTTATAAATGATGGGTTAGCTCTTGATCTCTAGGCTTGTCTCTATGGGCATTATCTGGACGAAACTCGAGTGAGCTTACCCGGAAGGTGTCTACCATGCACTGGCAACCGCGCACCGAAGAAACAGTAAACTGGATGGCGGCGGCGCCAGACTTCGGCTGGGTAAGGTGGTAAAAAATGTAAATGTAAAAAGACTTCCGTTTCCGCACTTAGACTCCCAAGTGGTCCATTGTGCGTGAGGAATATCCGGCCAGTATAGCCAGCCTAACTCTGACTCAGAAGCGCAGAATATTCGTGGGGTCTTCACAGGCTTCACGGAGTGACCTCGGGTTGTTGAGGATTTCCTTGCGTTGTGCTGTTACTCCAACACATTCAGGACTACGTGGGCAGTTGATTCCTATTCGGTTAGACACCCTCTGCATAGGGGGCGTCCGTTGCTCCAATGGTGATTAAGTGTTTGTTTAGTGGGCAGTGGCCCGTTAGTGTCACCACTATGATTCGGAGATCTTGTTTCCTAAGGTTTAGAAGTCTTCGTGTAAATCTTGGTGAATAAGTCGGTAGCGCTGCTCTGGCTTGTCGACATTCGGTAGAGTTGGTGCAGCGTTCGGTGTGTAGTTCCCGGCTGTGAATCCTTATCCAAGTGCGGATCGTGATGGGCAAGGTGGTAGAGAGCCAACTCCTACCACCAGCGAAAAGATCATGCAGCCGTAAACTAGTGGTCAACGATTTCGTTGCCCGGTTGATTTCGATCCCCAGGGGAGACAAATTGTGCTTGGTTTGGTTAGTAGTACTTAGGACTCGGTTTACAGTCCGCTTGGATAGCTAACACCATGTTACCTAAGTCTGTCGCTATAACAATTCTAAATTGTTGTGTTCCGGCATTTAGAGGTAAGATATAATATATAAGTCAGTTTCTCAGAATGTTGAGGATTCCGGGTGAAGTAGGTACGTTTCCTCTTCGGCCTTATCATGACTTGAAGCCAAGTGAGATGAAAGTCTCTTCCCCGTAGCACAATAAAAATAAATCCACAGAAGTCGATAACTACAATAACTTTTTTATTGTAGGTACCTACAACGCGGAAGCAGATGAACTGGCTATCTTACCTCTCCTCTAAATGCCAGACAAAGTTCTACAACCAACCAAACTAAGCACAATATTGTACCTACTTCCCTGGGGATTGCACCTCTGGTTTGGGGGGTACAACTAGATCACAGAGGCGGTTATCATTACTTTTATCTACGACAATAGATACCTATGGTACTTTAGTGTAAACCACATTGCTTTATGAGATCAGTCAGGTTTGCCGTGTTCCATCGGTGCACGGGAGAGTCAGTGCCTTCTAGGAAAGCTCACTCCAAGACCTCACTCTGGCTAGAGCTAGACAAGCTTGGAGGTCAAAGGCTAATCCAGCATTTATATTAAAAAAAACCCTCCCAATTGCGGACAGACACACTAAGGGTTTCGATTTCGACTCACAAAATCACATCACAACAAACAATCACGCTTCTTGTATCTTTGAATGACTAATTTTAAATTTTAATCAAATTATGATAAGACCGAAGATGGAAGCGCACTTAACCCGAGATCCTCAACAAACTGAGAAAAACTTACCTTACCTCTTTTATCTTACCTCTGCCGGGAATTATGGCGACAAAATTAGGTAAGATGGTGGTAGCTAGAGAGGTGGGCTTACAAAGTCCTATCACCAACCAAACCAAGCACAGTATTGTAGTAGGTAGGTAGGTACTCCTCTTGGGGATCCTCTGTGGTCTAGTACTAGTACAACTTAGGTAGGTAGGTATCTTTTACCTTTAGAAATGTGAGGCGAGCGGTATTGTCACACGAAAGTAATTTTATAATCGCGGGCAATAAATCTAAATATGCGACGGTTTGATGCAAATTGCTATCATTATGAAGATGAATGGCTAAGGCGCTCGTGCGGTCTCGATTGTGCTGTAATCTCAGCACCCACGTCACTCTTATTTGAAGATCCTCATGACATTGAGTCTTTTAAGTCTGTCCCCATTGCAAAAATTCCAAATTGTTGTTCCGGCATTAGAGGTAAGATAGCCAGTTCCTCAGTCTATTGAGGATTCTGGGTAAAGTGCGCTCCACCGTCGTAGACCGAGTCAATACTTGTAACCAGGCGAGATGAAGAAGGCTAAGCGCTATCCTGTCGTACAATAAAAAAACGACTAAGGATAGTTCTACCACAGATAATAAAACACTAACGTTCTACAATGTCAGTGGGTAAAGTGTCGACCTATATTCACAGCTCGTGAAGGCATATCAAAGTTTAGACTATCGTAGTTTTATCTCATGTCAGTTTCAGATCTCACAGCTCAGTTGATCTCTTAGAATAAATAATTCCTATTTTTAACCGAGTTGATAGCATGAAAAAAAGTTTGAACCCATTTTCATGCTTACTGTACATTACTTAAATCTATAAATGCAGGTCTTAATACCTCCTAGACGTAAAGTAAATATTTTCAATGTTTTCACGTAGCTTCAGCGGCTAATACGGTTTTACAGCCCGCATTTAATCCAGGCTAGCTAGGCAGGTATGGTATGCGCACGTACTGTAAAACCGTGCAACTTTGCCCATTGTTTTTGGATTTTTTGGTACAACATTATTACGAAAATATTTAAAAGGCGTCTTTAAATGTTTGCGTCATATAATATGTAGGTACTGTTCTTTGCACCGAATAAGTTGTTAATCTAATAAAATGGGACTGTATGTGTAAAAAACATGAATTTAGAGAGCGGGCCAAATATGGATGACTCTTTACAGGTTTGCTCATTTTGCAAAATCTTTTGTAATTCCGATATTTTTTACCTTCGGATCACAAGACCGGGGACGTTGACACAAATTTTCCTTTCCGCCAGGCCAGATGGCACTAAACCTACCGGTTCAAGCAACAGAAATAATCAATGTCGCATATTATATTAGGTCCTTACATATGAAATTGGCGTTTTGTATGGGAGGAACATAAAGGCAATTTTTTCATATTAAAATATATTTTATTAATCAAAGTATACACTTTTGCCATCTTATAGGTAGTTCATTGATCCCTTTACTAAAAAAACCATTCGGACGGGAATCAATGAAATCTTTGAAAACGGTTTGGACTGCCTCATCGGAATTGAATTTTTTTCCTTGCAAGAAGTTATCCAAATTTCGAAAAAAATGGTAATCTGTTGGAGCAAGGTCCGGAGAGTACGGTGGATGTCTTAGACATTCCAATTGAAGCTCCTCTAATTTGGTAGTCGTCTGTTGGGCCGTGTGTGGTCTAGCGTTGTCTTGAAGCAGCAGTGGCGTAGAGCGATTGAAAAGTCTCGGTTGTTTAACAGCGAGCTTTTCCATCATGGTTTGCAGTTGCTGACAATAGACATCAGCCGTAATCGTCTGACCAGATTTAAGAAAGCTATAGTGTACGACACCGGCACTAGTCCACCAAACGCTTACAAGTAACTTTTTTTGAGTCAATTTTCGCTTGGGGCAAGATTTTGCTGGTTCACCAGGGTTCAGCCATTGCGATGAGCGTTTACGATTATCGTACAGGATCCACTTTTCATCACATGTAATGATCCGATTTAAAATTCCTTCATTATTGTGCCGGTTGAGTAATGTAACGCAGCAGTCGACGCGCGTTTGTCGGTTTGCTTCACTCAATTCATGAGGTACCCACCTTTCAAGCTTTTTCACCTTCCCAATTTGATTCAAGTGGATTAAAACGGTTTTGTCACTAACACCGCAGCCTGCAGCTAACTGTGATGTGGTTTGCGATGGATCTGCTTCCAAAATAGCCTTCAATTCATCATTATCGACCTTGGTCTCCGGCCGTCCACGGGGCTTGTTCTGCAGGTCGAAATTTCCAGAACGAAAGCGTTGAAACCAAAAACGCACCGTGTTTTCTTTTGCGACACCACCACCATACACATCATTAATCCTTCGAGCCGTTTCTGCAGCACTGGTGCCACGGTGGAACTCGTACTCGTAAATAATGCGATATTTTAAGTTTTCCATTTTGTGAAATGAGTGACGCAGAAAAAAAAAGCAAAAGAGAAAAAAACAAATGAATTACGGTTTTCGAAACACAAATGCATGAGTAAAAAGCTGTTTAAATTTGAATTTGGAATTCCTAACCAAAGAGGAGATATTTAAGATCAAAGTGGCCTGTACGACTAAACGCCAATTTCATATGTAAGGACCTAATATTATCGTTCAAACAACCGAATTACTCGCCTAAATTGAGTGGACAAAGATCCAAATCTTTTTTTTAAATTGTCATACAATAATATTATTATGTAATGACATTTCATTTTGTTAATTTTGTCATAAACAATTATTTGTACTTATGACAAATTTTTCAAATTTATTTAACATCGTGTGATGACGATGAGCTAGGGACCTATAAAGTGACGATGTCTCTTTATAGGTAGGTACCTACTTCTTTCCTCCATGCGAGACAATTGCTCGCACCAGCGAAGCTGGCCCCGCGTATCTCAATGCTTCCGATGTTTGCGCATCTCAATATATGTATAATATCTACATAAAGGTACCTGTTCTATCCATATTCCTACTATATATATTCCCATATTACAGCTATGTACAGTTTGGGGTTAGATGACGTGTAAAATATCCAGAAATCTTTTTTAAGCTAGGTGTTAGCATGGACCAATAAAATAAACCATTCATAATACGAGCACCTAACCCCACTTTTTATCTGTACCTATCTGAATGAAATGTATTTTATAACGACAGCGCGTGCGTAACCAAAATATTTACATACATCATACATTAAAACCAAAACCCTGATTATCGAGTCAAGAGTGTTTATAGAAAATTAGGTCATATTCCAATGAATAAACCGACTGTCTTGGCTAACCTTGTGGCGATCCGGGGAATGTTAAAAATACCACCGCGGGGCGCGCGAGTTGACGGTGATGTTCCGTTCAACTACATACTCGATTGTTAAGGTCTGAGCCGTCCTAATAGTTATAGGTACCTGCATTTGAGACCCGTCTTAACTCTAGCGTAAATCTATACGTCGCTTAAGTACCTATACATTATTTGTTACGTTCTCAAAACTTCACAAAATCTACACTATGATTCACGTTTGACAAGTTTTTAACCGCCTCTATGGTCTAGTGGTTCAACCCACCGATTTCAGATCCAGAGGTCCCGGGTTCGATCCCCATGGGGAGTACAACATATTGTGTTTGGTTTGGTTGGTGGTAGGACTTTATTTAAAGTCCGCCAGCTACCACCATCTTACCTAATTCTGTCGCCAAAATAACAATTCTAAAATTGTTGTGTTCCGGCATGTCGAGGTAAGATAGCCAGTTCCTCAGTTTGTTGAGGATTCCGGGTGAAGTGCGCCTCCACCTTCGGCCTTATCTTAACTTGTTTCCAGGTGAGATGAAGGTCAAGCGCTTCCCCATCATATAATTTAAAAAAAAGTCTTCAATTTACGTCTCTACCTTAAGAGACGGCCCCGGAGTACCTACCTATTGTTGATTTTCTTGATACCCGTCTAAGCTAATCTAAACTCAAGCGTGAATATATTGACGACTAGGTACCTACACTACCTTAGTATAGATTTTTGATAGTTTCTCAAAACTTTCACAAAATCCATAGTTACTTGGATTCACGTTTGAAAAGTCAACAATTTGCCTGTCTACTTCAAGAGACAGCTCCGGAAAACCGCTGGATTTTCTTGAGACCCGTCTAAACTCAAGCGTGAATCTATCGACGACTAGGTGCCTAAGTGTAGATTTTTTGTTAGGTTCTCAAAGCTTCACATAATCTACACTTTTATTCACGTTTGACAAGTACAATTTACCCACGTCTCTGCCTCAAGAGACGGCCCCGGAGTAGGTATATCGCTGATATTCGCTCCAGTACAAACGTAGTAAGTACCTACAGTGAACGACTAAGTTCATTTCGTAATGGCATGTCGGATTCGCTAGAATCTTGAAGGTATACCTACTGTAAGTACCTATAGCAATAATCTACGTTTGCAACGCTTTAATTTTCTTTCAAAACATAATTAAATTCATAACATAAGTATGTTTAGGTATGCAAAGTAATGTTTATATAGGATAAATATTTTGATTTTATTTCGATTCTCATAGTGTATTCAGAAAAAGTAAAGCTGCAAACCTATAGATATGTAATACTTATCTTAGTATACCCTACTTGCAAAACTTAATAAGAATGGAACAAGCTAATTCTAAATGACAAAATATGTTTGTATGGGAGGGAGTTTCTACTGGGCCTTTATGCCTATACAGTAAACTTACATTTACAAATTCTGAAAAGTAGCGGAAGTGACTTACCGCTACGACGACGCTCCCTAGGGTGTCTGTAGTTTCTTACTTAGTTACTTTAGTTGTTAGTGTGTTTCTTAAAGGTTTTCGCAGGAATATTAATTTCCAAAAACTATTACGGGTTACCTATATATACCTACTACCTATAATAGGTACCTTTTCAGACAGGCGAAGGGAGCGGACACATAGACATTTGGTCAACGAATTAAAAACTCACCTATTGTATGTACCAAATTATGTAAGTATATGTTAATATATTATAGATGTTTATACTAAAGCTTGCCAGAATTACAGACACATTGATGAATTGCAAGAAAGCATTGAAGAACCTCGTAGTGAAAAGTCACGTGGCCGGCGAGAACAAAAATACAATTATGACGCGACCCGAAACGTCAAGGTAAAACTGAGGTTTCATAAAAAAATACAATCTGGAAAAGATTATACGCACAAATGCGTAGGTAGCTCACAAACTTGCACACTAGCCAAATAAGACTTAAACTTCCTTTAATAAACTTTCTTTCTAAAAAAAATATTATACGTGAAAATAGAACGATTTTGAATTTGGCACCTCGTTAAAACATCTACCCTATATCTATATAAGTATAAAAATACTCTTAATTTCGTTCTGCAATAAAGCCTAGTTTACTGTGATGATCTCCCTACCTCGGAAAACTTTGAGCAAGATGTAGGGCTCACCTGCGACGCAGCCCAGGAGGGAAATGAGGAATGTCGAATGGAACATCGCGAGCGGGAGCGCGGGAGAAGCGGCTCGAGAGACTGACCACCGCCGCCGCCCGCCCTTCGCTCTCAATTGGCCTTGATCAGCGCGAGGTGACCGCACCAAACTATGCCAACGACACCGATTCAGATCTGATTATGCTGAATTGTTACGTGCTGTAGGTACCGTTTAAAATTCTGGTTGGCTTAACCGCCGATTTTCACGGGACAATGCTGTATTGGAAATTCGACCGTAAAAGAAATTATAGCTTTTTGGACTAGATTTTGTAAAATCGTTAATTTTGACGTAATCTGCATGTACATATTGTTTATCTTGTAACGCGCGCTACATTTATATCACAATTAATCATAGTTTCTCAGTAGTTATAATCTTGATGAGAAATAAATAATCTTAAACCGTAAAAGTTATATGAAGGAAGATCCATATAAAATTTAACTCACAATATAGGTACCTATAACGAGGTCCAAAGTCTTCTCTCTAAATATTTTATGAAAATAAAAAAAAATAGTAACAAATCCACTAAATTCTAACCTTTACAACAATTGAATTTCAACATTCAGCAGATTCATTTCTAGTTAGCTTTCGCACTATACATGTGCGACGGCTAACTAATCCAAGAATTTGATTAAATTAGTTTTTTGGGTATTTTTTATCCCCAAAAATAACTAATATATCTATATTAGATATTTTTGGGGCTAGGCAAAAGTAGATGTGTTGGTATGATGATCCTCCTCCATATAAAATTGAACTTGGTATGTCAAATCTTACAATTTTATCATAATAACGTCGATTAGTTTTCTTTTTACCCGTTGCCCTTCATCTCACCTGATCCTGCCCTACCACCTAAGACGAGGCCGATGTCCATTGGCTTTAAATGAAATTCATATGATATAAAAACTATTTTTACGTACCGGCTTTCACAATAAGTGCCAAATCCAAGATGGCGTTTCCCATCGGAAAAGGTGCACATATGTTCGACTTTTTACACGTAAACATATGTACATATGGTCTCATAAAAGGCTGAAGGTGGAACCGCACTTCACCTGGAATCCTTAACAGACTGAGAAACTGGATATCTCACCTCTAAATAGCTGACACACGACATTTAAACCTCGGGTAGCTTTGTTTTAAGTATTTTTGTGGTGTACCTACTATGTAAATACAGATGTTACGTGTTTGTTTGTATGTAGGTACCTACCGACTCGTACTCTATGGTTGGTGTGGGTGGAGGACGCGAATAGAATTAATTTTGCTTCAAATTCTTGTGAATGATGTCATTCAAATAAAAGTTACAGATGTAGGAAGTTATTGCAATATACATGTATTTTTTCATCTTAAAATTATATTACATTTTGATACATAGGTGTATGCATGCATATATACCTGCTTATGTACTTACGTACTAGGCGGTTGTGACGCAATAACATTGATTAGATACAAGATATTTTAGATATTTAGGACTGAATAAAATATTAGCTTTTTTGACATTCAGTAGGTTAGTGAACACGTTAGTGAACCGTTTTCTAATACATTAAACGTGAATTTGATCCAGTTTGTCAGTCCGAAGATAATTTAATAAATAACTCTAATCATAACATTATTAATAAATATTACACTTACTTACCTACCTTACTATTTTTGTTAGATACAAAAATAATATAGGTACTTAACATGTTGACAATACTAATTAACCTTTATTTAATATTTTATCATATTTATATCAACATTTTAAAATATCTTACAGCGTGTCCCTAGGACCAGAAATCCGAATGGATCGTGGCTGGTATATCGCTAAGCGGCGATGGACTTGCAACCTGTCACGTATTGAATACTAGCTACATGCAAAACATTTGCCGAACGTAAGTTTGGACGTGCCTCTGACTACCCGTAGTAAATGATCCCTATAAGATCCACGCTCTGAGTAGTAATCAGAGGTGAATCCTCGTAAAAGTCGTTAGTCTATTTCTTTTTTTCAGCATTTACATACATGCTTCACATGCACGTTTAGTCAGCAGTCAAACAGTTAAATAACTGGTATTGCCGTAGATATAAAAAAAAGGTTGGTTTGTAAGAAATTCTATTGATGGTTCATTACCCGGAGACATACCAACAACATGAACAGCTGAAACCCTTTTGGCTTGTGGCCAATTTATTTGTTGATACTAGTTACGTACTCATTATTTTTGTGTTTTTTTGGACCAATTATTTTGTTAGTATGCGCGCAACTCAACATATGGAAGTCGTAAAAGCCGACAAAGGGATATCACCGGAAAAAGGTCAGCAGCTTCCTTCTGCGTCACACACCTTCATTCAATCACCAATACGCCTGACAAGCGCGGTGATTATGGCTAAAACCCCCAGCTCTGGAGGCTCTGTCCAGCAGTGGACACTGGGCTGTTGTTGTCTGAAAACTCTAGTTAGTTTGGACCTCATTGTATCTTCCCTTGTAAGGACGGGCAGTGCTGGAACCACCGATAAGTAAGCCTTTAGTTTAGTTTAGTTTTAGTTTTTATAACAAGCCTCATAGCTCAGTTGGTAGTAACTCTGCCTTCTGCGCTGTAGGCTGTGGGTTCGATTCCCACCCAGGACAAACATTTGTGTGATGAATATAGATGTTTGTTCTGTGTTTGGGTGTTGTATCATATAGTAAGTATGTATTTTAAAAAAAAAAAAGTATTTAAGTATTCTATCCGTAATCTAGTTCCCATATTACAAGCTATGCTTAGTTTGGGGCTAGATGGCGCTGTGTAAAAATGAATGTCCTATAATATAATATTTATTTAGATCCACGTATTAAGCAGTCCGAAAACCTAAAACCTGTTACAGCCAAGGATGAAGAGAGCAGCAGTATAGAGTGACGTCCTACAGGTTGAAGTGAGACAGCAGTCGGTCGCTGAACGTGATGTGTTTGAAGAGAGAAGGGTGCGAGTTGGCACGTTGCGGGGGCCGCGAGGCCAGCGCTATGGACACGGTGTCCCGGAGACGCGCGCGCGTGACGTCACCGCGCAGGCTGACGAGCCGCGCCAACTGTTCCTCCGTCATGTCGGGACACTTGGCCACCACGGAGTGCAGGTCCAGGGATAGCATCTCGATGTCTTGGCAGCGAAGCACCTACACACAAACATTACCGCCTATATATTTATAACCGCCCCTGTGGTCTAGTGGTTCAACCCTCCCACATATACAAGGTGAAACAGAATATGTATACTTAGCAGCGGGGGGGCTTTTCGGACCAGGAAAAGTATTTGTTGTGGTGGGGAGATAATAGTGAATTCCCATTTTCAGTTTCCCATACAAATCTTTTCATTTTCTCAATGACAATAAATAGTGACGACCCTATTCCTTTACCGCACTATGCATGTAGGTAGGTAGGTATCAGTTGGTGCAATTGTCTGTGTCAAAGAATATTAAGGACAGATGAATCAATTTTAGTGAGAACTTGGAGTCATCTCGTGAAAGTAGGTTATTAGATGGAACATACACATTGATAAATTACATAGGCACCTACAGTTACAAAAAGACGATAAATGCGATATTGGACGAACAAAAGTACATTATAGGAACGATTATTTTATATTTTAGCTAACAGATAGATAAAATTCTTATTGATTTGACAAATTAAACCTTCTAGTAATGGATTGTCTCATTAGCAGCCCAGGCTTTTCGACGATTTTCCTCTGTTAGTGAGAGCGCTTTTCGTTCTTTGTGATTGTGACCTTCTGCTATGTTGCCTCATCTGTCTAGAGCTGAGGTCATTGTCGCGAGTTAAGAAACAGCTGATTTTAGGGTAGTCTCAACTCAAAAAAACATCTGTTGGTGTCAGAACTTTGATCCTGTTTTACCAAAAACTTTGAACCAAAATTCAAAAAGTCGTAAAACAAACGTTGTTCCACGATTCGGGTCGGATAACCCCGTCTCGGCATAGTACACATATTCTGTTACAGGTTGTATTGTGTTTGGTTTGGTTGGTGGTAGGACTTTGTTTAAGTCCGCCTGGCTAGCTACCACCATCTTACCTAATTCTGCCGCCTTAATAATAATTCTAAAATTGTTGTGTTCCGGCATTTAGAGGTAAGATAGCCAGTTTCTCAGTTTGTTGAGGATTCCGGGTGAAGTGCGCCTCCACCTTCGGCCTTATCTCAACTTGTGTAACCAGGTGAGATGAAGGCCAAGTGCTAACCCGTCGTATAATTAAAAAAAAATACGTTCTGTTCACCAGAAGGACTACACGACCAGGCGAGTAGTTTTGCTGGAAGAAACGGTTTCCCGTGTTCTTACGGTGCGTGGAGTCAGTGCCGTCTGACAAAGCTCACTCCATCGTAGACCTCATCCTTAGGTCTAGACCTTGACACGCCTCTAGGCTCACCTCTAGGGGAAGAGCTAACCATGCCCTGCAGTCGCGCACGATTACCGCTTGGACGCACTTTTAAGCTTTTCAGTAGCAATAAATAATACAAACCGCCGAAATATAACAAAAGGTATATGTAGTCTCTTTAATTTATATTTAAGTGGATTTCAAACTGACTTTTTTTTAGTACAACTCGGAGACGGAATAAGCACGCAACCTGATGTTATGTGCTGTTAAGTGTATCTTTTGCCAGAGTCTGCAGGTAGGTCACACACACAAAGAACATGGCCTACTCAGCACTTTACGTAATTTCACCGGCACAGCAATGCTGTTTGGCGAAATAGGAATGGTGGTAGTATTTCCCCGGACGAGCCTTTTCACGAAGACCTGACAACAATTTAACAAAAAATGGAACTCACCTCAGCCAGCATACTGATAACTTCAAACGGGTAGTCTACGTTCACGCCTTCCGCCGCCAACTTCCTAAAGAACGACCTGATCTGATTGGCTTCCTTCACTATCTTCGTCGCGGCGGCTTGAGCTTCCTCCACCGTTTTAAATGTGATCTTCTTCGACAGCATAGCTGTTATATACTTCTTGTAGACCAAATTTTGCGCTTCAGTTATGACGTACTCGAAATTCTTGTCGCGCAGATGGTTGTAGTCTTGGAAGTAGTCGTCCAAAGTGATGCAGATGGTGTCCACGGGGATGGTGGATGAGGTCCATTTCAAGGTGAACAGGTCGTCGAAATGGACCTCCAAGTCAAGGAAGGCTTCTTCGAGGAGGAATCTCGCCGCTTCGTCTCTTAGGTTCTGCAACAATGTTAACGATGAGTCAGCTGTTGACCTCGGAGTTTTTTTTTCAAAAACTCACTTTTCCAGAAAAACTATAAAAAAATAGATTTTCTTTAATGTATAACTTTTTTTTTTTTTAATCGAGCACGTAACTCCTAACACGACTTTTCGATAACTCTCACTGTTTCAGACCTGCGCCCCCACCTGACGTTAAGTGCAACTCTTGCCTATTACAAAGCCTGCGTACATTCACAAAGTGCATGGCCTATGCAGCACTGAATTGCGCCCGTCAACTTGAGGCATAAAGGCCTATAATGAGGCATATAAGCCTCGCGTACCCATAATTTCACCGGCAACCTTACCCTTCAAACCGGAACACAGCAATGCTTGCCGAAACAGGTACGGTACTTACTCGAACGAGCCCTTGCACAATCTTGAGTAAATATAATAAATAAATAAATATTTCAGGACATTAATTTTACACAGCGCCATCTAGCCCAAACTAAGTATGGCTTGTAATAATGGGAACCAGATTACGGATAGAGTACTTAAATACTTTTTGTAAATACACACGTACTATAATATGATACCCAAACACAGAACAAACATCTATATTCACCACAGAAATGTTTGTCCTGGGTGGGAATCGAGCCCACAGCCTACAACAGAGTTACTACCAACTGAGCTATGAATGAATGAATGAATGAATGAATGAATGTATTTATTAAATAATAGTTACATTACAGTTTAAGCCAATCCGTAACTACATAACAATTTGAAAGAAAAATGATATACAAATAATTTACACATAAAACAGATCAATAAAATATACACTAATTACAACTACAATAACTGAAATATATTCTTAGAGCCCTGTATATACTAGGGACACTATCATAAAATAGGTCTACATGTTGGAACTCTTGAAGAAAAGCATTTAGAATAAAAAGTGCTCGTTGGGTCGGCGCATTTTTGGCATGCTGCGTTCGTGTGGTGTGGCAGTCGAACAGCCGGCGACGACGACGGACTCCTCTCAAATAATTATCGGCTATGAGGCTTGTTAGTGAGTAGTGAGGTACTAACCTGGAATGTAGAGAGACACTTGTCGAACTTGGCCTCGGCCGGGGCGTCGTGTCTCGCCGGCGGCCAGTGGCGGGCTTGTGTCTGATGGGACAACTTCACCATCTGCTCGCTGTTGTTCACTATAGTGATCATGTGGTGCGTGAAGTAAGCTACGCGCGAGCGGTCGGCGAAATGGGAGTTCTGGAAGTAATCGGCTTATTTCAAAGATATAAAAAAACATTATAAAAACTAAAAAAAATACCGACTTCAATGAAGAATATGATACAATCTCGTTTACCTGGATGATGCATTTTAACAAATATTTTGATGACAGATTTATTGATTTATTTAGATAAGATAAGATAGATAATTACTTTATTTACCAAAAAATGTTTACAATATATTTATGTTTCAAAATATAACAGATTACAAATGGATCCCGCACTAGGGCTGGCCTGTGCTGCGGGCATCCGAGATAGATTGATTGACAGTTTGAGAAATTAGACACTTGTAAATAGGATATGTAAATTTAGAAACGAGTATAGTGGGTACAAAT
Organism: Venusia cambrica; assembly: GCA_951394065.1. NCBI lineage: Eukaryota > Metazoa > Arthropoda > Insecta > Lepidoptera > Geometridae > Venusia > Venusia cambrica. Next base: position 1,795,445 of record OX596044.1, on the reverse strand, counting down.
TATTTTTAGAAAAAACATCTTTTCAGTTTTTTTATAAGGCGATGCTAAATTCAGGTAACTTATGTAAATTAATCTAAGGTACAAATACTATAGTTACTACACATTATAAACATTTCGTTTCAATGACGAATTGTACCGTTTCCATGAGTTTCGGCAGGTTTTGGTAAAATATGTACACGCTGTTTTCGGACAGAATATTGAGCAAGTATATAGCGAGTGACATGGGGGCAAACTCAAGTAGGTTAGTCTTACACTTGGGCATATCAAGCAATGCTTGAGATAGACGACATGATTAAAATGGACGGACAGACAGACATACACGTGATCCTATAAGAGGTCCGTTTTTTTCCTTTCTTTTGAGGTAATACACCGAAATCGCTTCAAGTGTGCCTATTATATTGGAAGAGTTCCCTCGATTTTCCAGGATCCCATCATCAGATCCTGACCTGACGACAATGGGACCACCTGTGAAGTATACCCTTTCAAACAAAATAATAATTTTCCAAATCGGTCCAAGCGTCTTCAAATAATCGGGGCTCATACATTAAAACCCCCTTTGTGCTAGCTCAATGTCTACATCGACACCCGTCAAAAACCCGTATAAGTAGAAATTGTCTTATTGAAAAAATAAAAGTGGAACACAGCATAATACTGTGAAAGTAACAAAGATAAACTAACCTCGCCATAGCTTTATCAGTAAGATGCCCTATTGTACGTACAGCGTATGCAGCCGAGCTTAATCTGCTAGCTTGATTATTTATATACATATATTATAGCTTGATACTCAAAAGTATTTTTACCTTAAACTGGATAACTCCATCTCGGTACATATTTCCATATCGCGTCACTTGATCGATGCTCAGCAATAACGCTTTGAATGTGATCTCCTTACTGATTGTATCTGTAACCTGCAACGGAAATCAACTCTTGGATCGAACGTAGAACTGAACAAAAGAAAGCCGCTTTCCGAGCGCTTCGCCGAGCTGTACTACGGCGATTGCAACCATATTACAACTACTTAGGAACGATAATAGAGTGAACTCATCAGTAAAATGTGCATGTTGGCGTGAAGCGTGAGGCTACAAACCACCCTATGTAGATACCTGTCACAGTAGTATTATACAGTAAAGGGAGACCTGCAAGTTCTGGTCCATCATCTGGAAGATGATGACGGACGCGAGTGTCCATCGTATGTAGACACCTGTCACAATAGTATTATACAGTGAAGGGAGACCTGCAAGTTCTGGTCAATCATCTGGAAGATGATGACGGGCGCGTGTGTGTGGAACGCGTTGGTGTGAGGCTCCACGTCGGGAGCTCGCTGCCCCTCCCATTCCGCGCGTTCAGATTCCAGGGTCTTCTCCATCCACTCCATGTAGTTCGATTCCATTTTCTGTAGCAAACGCGAAAACAAAACCATTTAGAATCGCTATAGCGACAAATAAGATGGTGGTAGCTAATCAAGCTAACTTTAAAAAAGTCCTACTACCAACAAGTACCAACCAGATCAAGCACAAATGTTTCGAACCTGGGCTCTCTGGATCTGATACCCAAACCACTAGACCACAGATACGATTAAAAGCTAAAGGTGTATACATATCCGCGACCACCAGAAGCCAAATTGCATAACTCCTCCTCAGTTCCTCGGTTGTTGAGGATTCTTTTGTTTTGTTTTACAACATTTTTTTTGGAATTGTTATTATGGCAACAGAATTAGGAAAGATTGCGGTAGCTAGCCAGGCAGACTTAAAGAAAGTCCTACCACCAACCAAACCAAGCACAATATTGTACTCCCCCTCGGGATCGAACCCGACTTTCGGGTGAAGTGAAGTCCTTCGGTCTTATCTTAACTTGTAACCAGGATAGATAAAGGCCAAGCGCATCCCCATAGTACAATGAAAAAAAAACATTACCAGTGAACTTCAAGTCGGTCAAACCTAGACAGTTTGTCAGAAATACAAACAAAAGTGACAGTTGAAGCTCTGCTAGGTTTCAAATGTCAAAAATGAAGTTGACGTTTTATTTATTTGGAACAACAAACAACCATGCTAAAAATTTTTTAAACATTAATTTATGCAACAAACTAAATAGATAATAACAACGAGGTATTTATTAGAATAATCCACGACGTTATTCACATGTTAGATAAGTGCTTGTTGGTATCAAACGTTGATAACCAGTAGACGTAGTTAAAGCATTATTGTTTTGATATTACTTTACTTTTGTCACTATCTCTCCAGTGTAAAAAAACACGTCAAAAGTAATGTAACATCAAAACGAGAAAGCTAGAAGACGTTGGTGGTTAGGTTAGCAGTTCTTACACAACTTACTTGCAAGTATTCATTTTCCAGTTTGAGCATCATCTCATCGCTGAGTAATGGGGGCAGCTTAGACACGTCTATGTTCAGCTCCGAACTGCCCATCAGTTCCTCGCCAGGGTACGTGTTCAGTGTCCAAGACAGGAGCGTCACATATTCGTTGCCTTCAATCCCGCTGAGGAACACGTCTTGAAGCTAGAATAATACAGAAAACGGCCTTACCATGGGTTACTATAGCAATATCAGTCACAACTACGGTAGCTCGTCAAAGAATACGGTCCAGTCCCATCGAATGCTTTTTTTTTCAATTAAGACTGAAGGTGGAAACGCACTTCACCCGGAATCCTCAACAGTCTGAGGAACTGGCTATCTTACCTCTGAATGTCGGAACACAACAATTTAGAATTGTTGATATAGCGACAGACTTAGGCAGGATGGTGGCAGTTAGCCAGACAGATTAAACGTCCTACCACCGACCAAAAGAGATGGTTAGGCAATAAAAGAGTGTTTTTTTTATACGACTTGGAGACAGAACAAGCAAGCCGCCCACTTGTTAAGTGGAGCTCTTGCCTTTAACTAAGCCTTACTGCGTAGGTCATATCCACAAAGAAGGCTACGCGGCACTGCATTGCGCCCGGCTAGTTGAAGTATTAAGTTGTCAAGCCCCGAATGCCCGTATTTTCCCCGGCAACCATAAGCTTCAAACCGAAACACAGCTTTGTTTGGCGGCCAAAATATGTACCACCATACCTAGGTATGTAATATACATCCCCGGACGAGACATTTCAAGGAGCTGGACTACTCTTGAAAATGTAGTGTTGGGATGTCGTCCGATATAGGACAGTGGAGGAAGAAGACATGTTACGCTGAACCCAGCTGGTGTGGTAGTAGTTGGCTCTGCCTTCTGCGCTGTAGGTTGTGGGTTCGATTACCACCCAGCACATTTGTGTGATGAATATTGATGTTTGTTCAGTGTTTGGGTGTTACATTATATGATAAGTATGTATTTACAAAAAAAAAAACTTTATCTAGTTTCCATATATTTGCTTTGCTTTTTTTTATTCTATGACGGGGAAGCGCTTGGCCTTTATCTCACTTGATTACAAGTTAAGATAAGGTCGAAGGTGGAGGCGCACTTCACCCAGGTTAAATGGTGGTAGGTGGACTTAAACAAAATCCTACCACCAACCAAACCAAGCACAATATTACTCCTCCTGGGGATCGAACCCAGGTCCTCTGGATCTGATATCGGTGGGTTGAACCACTAGACCACGAGGCGGTTAAAGGCTAAGTTCGGGACTAGATGGCGCTGCGGTATAATTGAAAATAAAACGTCACTCACGCTGGTAGACAGACTTGTGTGGTACATATCGACGTATTTGTCAACGATACCGTAATGAGGCGGGAAGCACGGGACACACAACGTCTTCACGACCCTCAAGTCCTCCAGGATCAGCTGTCTCGTCAGCTCCAGGTACCGGATGAGCCACAGCTTGTTGTCCTCGCGTTCGTCGACGCGGGTCCCTTCCACTCGCTGGGCGACCGCGCGCTCCAGGACTTCGAACGCTTTGTTCCGCCACTTTTTGGGGCGCCCGGGGGGCATGAAGCCGGATTGGCTTTGTTGCTGAAATGTTGTTACTTTTGTTCAAACCCGGAGCTCGAAATTTTGAATACATACTTGGTTGCAATAATTATTTTAACATATAGTGTTAGTGATCGATTTCGTGTTATGTGTGAACCTACTTGATTTTCACTTTCAATTAAGTATCCTCTGTTTTATATACCTATCGTTTACCTTATATGTTTGCATCTTTTTTTGACAAGCCTCATAGCTCAGTCGGTAGTAACTCTGCCTTCGGCGCTGTAGGCTGTGGGTTCGATTCCCACACAGGACAAACATTTGTGTGATGAATATAGATGTTTGTTCTGTGTTTGGGTGTTGTATCATATAGTACGTATGTATTTACAAAAAGTATTTAAGTATTTTATCCGTAGGTAATCTAGTTCCCATTTTACAAGCTATGCTTAGTTTGGGGCTAGATGGCGCTGTGTAAAATGAATGTCCTGTAATATCTATTTGCGTTTGTAACTATCTGTGGAAACATTTAATTTGCCTTCTTTTATGTATGATATTGTACAACATATGTTGCATATTAAATAATTAATTATTGTTTATACTGTCTGTAGCTGTCAGTTTTCTTAAAATTGTAAAAATAAAAATAAAAAAGGTGGGTGCACAGTTTTTTTTTTTGTACGAATGGTAAGCACTTGGTCTTCATCTCCCTGGTTACAAGTTGAGATAAGGCCAAAGGTGGAGGCGCACTTCACCCGGAATCCTCAACAAACTGAGGAACTGGCTATCTTACCTCTGAATGCCGGAACACAACAATTTTAGAATTGTTATAATGGTGACAAAAGTTTCCGCAACTAGGACCTTTTTGCGTGACGGGAGGTTCTAGGACGGGTGGCTAGTCTATCAACCTGATTCAAAAAAATTTGGAAACTGGAAAGAAATAGAATCCCTTAAAGAAAAGGATTTTTTTTCAATTAAATGTATAATGTTTTTGTTTAGTAAGATTTTCTCGGATTTTGAACCCTCTATTATATTATATGTTATTTATGTTTAATTAGGCTTAAATGTACAAATATCATATTAACAGTATATTTGTATTTATTATCTATTGTAGTTTGTTTTATTATTCTTATATTGTTTATATTATTTATTAATGTTGTACACTTTTCCCATAATATTTAAAATCTTGTTTTGTACCTACCTAAGATTGCTGGAAGAAAACTCTTATTAGGGTTAACCTATCCTACCTACCTACCTATCTTTATTTCTATGTGTGTGTCCAATAAAGTATAAAAAGAAGTATAATTAGTCAAATCTACCGCCTGTTCGGAATCGCAACCAGGACACATGGAGAAAGACAAGAATCTCACCTTTTATTTATTTATTTATTTTGATTTAGATTAGATAAAGAGTCGACATATTATATATATTCTATACAAACAAATATGGAAGTGTCACATACGTGTACATACGAGAGTGTTTACATTTTTTAAATTTTTGTCTCTGTTTGTTCCAACTAATCTCCGAAACGGCTGGACCGATTTTGACGGGACTTTGGCTGACATTGGGACACTGGCTGATGTCTGATAGCTGATGTTATAGGTAATAGCTTAAGCTTACTTTTAATTAGGAAATTTACTTTGGATTGCCGCCTGAAAAAGGCTATGAAATCCAATACAAATATAAAACATGGTTTGGTACATGAAGTTATTCTGTGGCGATAGCAATAAACGGGTTTATCTTCACAACATTACATTTTAATTTGGTTATGATGAATAAGAGGTATATTACCTACCATTTGACATTGATAAGCTTATAATCTGCTATGTGACATAAAACAGTGAACATTTGTATGATTCCTGTCACATAAATATTTTATCTCTGTCTCTGTCCCAAACACAGAACAAAGATTGATGTCTTCATGTCATGTTGCATTGTATCATTAAGTCCCCTTCGAGGATTTACCTCTGATTACTACCCAGAACGTGGATCTTATGAGGATCACCTACTAGAGGGTAGCAGAGGCATGACCAACCTTAAGATTGACTAGTATGCAACGCAATACATGACAAATTGCAAGCCCATCGTTCAGCGGAATACTAGACAGTGACATGTATAATTTCATAGTAGAACCTATTGTTACAGGGGTTGTCCGGGTAAGTATCACCATACCTATTTTAGCCGCCATGCAGCATTGCTGTGTTCTGGTTAAGAGGGTAAAAAAAAAATTTGGAAGGAATATAACATTACCTCTAACGCCATTTTGTCTCTCTTCTCCTCTCTTTCAATAATCCTGAGCGCTGTCACAATAACTGTAGGCTCCTTACGAACGGTGTTCAAAGTCCGTGCCAGTATCAACTTAATCTGTTTCTCAAGTAGATTGGACACCATTTCGACATCTTCAAAGTATGCCTTCAACATTATCTTGTCGTGAGACGATTGGTTTGGCAGCCGATGTAATTCATATAATAGGTCATCTCGGGAGTTCTCCAAGTCATTGAGACACTGAAATAAGCAATTAAACATTCCATTATAATATCATATAAGTTTTTTTTTTTTTTTTAAGCTGGTTTATTAGTAGCTATTTTAAATTGTTTTAGATTATGTACCTAGCAGATACAAACCGACTAACTATCAATGAAGACCAAACCAGAGGTCGGTAAATTTTCAGGGTAGCTTCCATTTTTAGTGTGTACTATAAGGATTTCGAAAAATCACACGAGATGTTGCGCAATTCTTAAATTGTTAAATTCTTAAATTGTTGTGTTTCGGCATTCAGAGGTAAGATAGCCAGTTCCTCAGTTTGTTGAGGATGGAGGTTTTCGGATGAAATGCGCTTCCACCTTCAGCCTTATTATTACTTGAAAACTTGAAAATCAAGTGAGATGGCTTCATCTCACTTGATTTTCAAGTTTTCACATCCCTCTCGTATGAAAACAATGAACCAATTAAGACTAACAAGTGCGGAAATGGTCTCGGAGTCTTTTTTTGCATACTCAAAAATGTTTTTTTTTTTATAATTTTAGATATAACACGTCACCTGATGTGCATGTAACAGTTTTCCTTCCCCAATCCATTGCTTGGTCTTAGCCACACTTTCGGGCACCGTGAATATGTGCTTCAAGCTATCCATCGCAGTGACATACTGTGAGTGGCGAGAGTCTTCTTCTCGTACATACTGGAGAGAGGCTACCAACGGCGGCACTCCTTGTTGTAGCTCTACTAGCTCATCCATTCTGAGAATCAAACAGTCAAAATAAGCAATCAACCGAGCATTACAAGGATATTAGGAGGATCATGTCATGCCTGTCCATACAAAAAGAAATGTACCACTTCTCAGCTTTTACACATAGGTACAGAGATTCTCCCGAAACAATTCTAAGCTTAGCACTTAGTAAATTGCTACATAAAATAACTGTAATAGCTAAATCTCAATAAAGCACACAGCAGAGGTTAATAGGAACCTACTTGATATCTATTTGCTGCACATCACCCAAACATTCTTGCAACTGCTTCAGCCCCACACTAACTCCATCTAGTTTGCTCTGAACTGCTGACTTCAACTGTGCTTCTATTGAAGCTTTTTTGTGTGTTATTCGTTTTTTATATTGTTCTACCTGAAAAAATATGACAGAATAGGTAAATCAGATCTCTATGTTCCAGAAAATATAAAAGCAGAAAATATTATATTATTTTATGTTCTAGGTGCACCTAGAACAAAATAGTTAAGTACCTACAATATTTTGTTGATGATACGAAAAAAAATATTTAAAGTACCTACCTTTTCAAGTTGTCCAGGTCTCTGCATCATATTCATTACCATGTTTTCAGCAGCTGCCTTCGCTTCTTCTTCGATTTCATCCATGGTACTCATTTGTTTTACTAACTACGATACACTTTGTGATCCGAGATTGGGAACAAGTTAATCGTTCGTAACACAGAATAATTTATATTCTCTTGGTATTTTTCAAAATTTTAGAATACCTACTATAGACAGTACAAAGAAAAGTTCCTTCGTCTAAGAAAGGAAGAAAGAAATTTGCACCTATAGGTAGAGTAGAATATTCTTTAGGAAATTAGTCACTTCGGTTCGACACAGTTTGCTTGTTGCGGTGCAATTAAATACAAAATTACAAAAAACCAATTACAATATTCGTGCGGTGATCGTTTTTAACGTTTAAATCACTGAGCATCTAAGGTATGGTTTAAATAAATAGGTAGTTCATGTTTCAGATGTTAGATAGATACTGTACTACTACCTACTAATCTGTCTGTTGTTTGATTTTATTGAATTTAATTGAACTATACTATACATACTTATGATACGATCATATGAAGCTATTCTAACGTAATGTACGTAATGGTAGGTAGGTCGGTAGGTACTCTACTACCGTCATGGTCACAGAACGCTAAAATCCTAAACCATAAACCGACCTTATACAGGTTCTGTCCATAAACTACTAATAATACGCTTATTTCTAGCTATAGAGTGCTAGCCAGGGCAGCTTTTGCTTCAGGTTCAATGGGTGTCGGTGATGATGATGACGTAACGTGTGTTTTTTTTATTATTTTAGGAAAACTTACAGCTGAACATAACATAGTAGTAAATTAAACAGTGTATGTAGCCATAAATGATACATGTAGGAAGGCCAATTAAAAATGTCCACTCAAAGGGTGATCTTGGATTTAGCTATATTTTGCATTCCCAATCGCATGGATCTTGTTAGTCGCAAGGATAAAAGTAAATATCTCAATTTGTTTAATCATGGCAACAATCAACAACCACGTCAGTTTTCATACTGTCAAATCCAAGGTCAAAGTTGATGTTGAAGTGCTGCCAGAGTGCCCACACCGCTTTTCCATTTTTTTGTTTAATGCAGTGGCTCCTAGACAGGCAGAGGGAAGAAAGTCAATGTAAATTACATTTGTCGCCACGCCAACTCATCATCATCGGTCACCTCAACCGCTTCTGGGAGATGTGGGAATATGCAGAAATAAGAATTTCTGGGTTCAACTTCAGCGGTAACAACTGCTGAGTCATGTTGGTCAAACTGGTTTTATCGTGAAAGGAGTAGCCACTATGAGATGACCTTTCAGCGGCCTTGGATGTAAAGATGGCAATAATGATAAAAAGTATATCGATATTTTGATTGTTTGAAAATATTAGTTAATATTATTTGTTGAGTACCTACACGATTTGGTTATTGGTTGATGTTAATGCAGTTGAATATTTTAGTCTATTGATCAAATAAAAGTAACCGATAATTCGTCTCTATCATAGTAGCACTATGGGTATTTGTTTAAAATATCACATCACTTTGTATTGAATAAAAATATCATATACAGCAAATCAGAAATGTAATCTCTATAGTGAGGAGACTAAAGCATACAATTGAATGAAGTCAACCTAATACATAGTTGAAAACTCTAAAATGTTTCTTATTTATAGCCTGTTAAAGTCAAAATTTCAATGCATTCAATTATGTTAGTTCTAACTCAGGCTGAAGTTGATATGATATTTTTATTCGAAAATGTTTTTTTTTTTTTTTAAGGACATTTATTCAATTAAACTAACTATGTACAAAGGAATCAGTCAGATTACCTAAGGATCGTTACAAACGGCCTATAGGTAACTCAACTGTACCAGACCAGTACCAGACGGAAGCGTGCCCAAGACACTGGCTGCATTGCCACGCTGAATAGCTATGCTAATTCGCTGGCCTAAATAAGAGCTAGCCCTTGGGTCACGTGTCGCCTCAATAATGTTAATTCTGATTATTGAATATAATGGTTGATTTTAAATATTAGTTAAATTTATTGGTTGATAGTTATATTCGTCATCTCTACTTGGATGCAGAGGTTTCGTTGTCGCCACGCCAACTGGCAACACTTAGAAGACCAAAACAAACAAAAACATAACCTTTTTTTAACAAATTCTAATTTTATTGTTTATATTTTTATTTTGCTCCTTAAAAATATGTGGTCGATAATAATATTATTGATCCTGTCTATTGGTGCCTATTTATTAACCGATGAATTGATACCGAAGTTCAAAGAACTATTCATAAATGCCGGTTTGTTTGGAATCGACCTGTGTAAAACTAATAGGAATAAAATGTAATACAAATGATAGCAAACAATGGTGTTTTATGTTTTATGAACGTCCTAATGATATATTTTTGTTGCAGTCCCGAGGCCTTAGGCGTTGTATCAGGCTGTGTATTTCTGATAACCTGCTTCTTGTTCATACCCATACATTTTGGGTATGGGCTAATGGACAGAGAACATTTCCCACATAATGAGGTAAAAATGTCCTGAAGATAAATGTCTTACTGTAATTTTATAGAACTTTCACTTATAAAAATAAACAGTTTGCAGAGTTGCTTGCAGCCCTGTTATCAATTTGCTGTATGCTGTTACTGGGCTTTGCCGATGATGTATTGGATCTTAGATGGAGGTACAAGCTGCTGCTTCCAACTATAGCGTCACTGCCCCTACTTGTGGTCTATTATGTCAACTTTAATTCTACAACCTTTGTAGTGCCAATACCTTTGAGATATTGGCTAGGGATTTCAATAAACATTGGTAAGTAAAATATGAATATGAAATAGAATACATCAAAAATATAATATTGAATGACTGTATTGTTCATTTGTTAGTGTTAGATAATTTTACAATGAATGGATGCAGTGAAGGCCTGGGTACTCATACTCACAAAAGAAAAAAATTGAATTATCAGTAATCCAGTTGTTTTTTTTTATTGTATGGCGGGTAAGCATTTGGCCTTCATCTCACCTGGTTACAAGTTGAGATAAGGCCGAAGGTGGAGGCACACTTCACCCGGAATCCTCAACAAAATGAGGTTCAAAATAACTAACATAGTTTTAATAAGGCCAAATAAATGAAATCTGTTCCCATATTACAAGCTTTGCTTAGTTTAGGGTTACATAGCATTGTGTAAAATTTCTAATCTTGTTTATGTTTAGATACCAGACTAACCAGTAATAAATATCATACATGATAATGACACAATAATTTTAAATCTATAAAATTCAACACCTGTTAATTTTCAGGGTTCCTCTACTATGTGTACATGGGAATGTTGGCAGTGTTCTGTACAAATGCCATTAACATACTAGCTGGAATCAATGGTTTGGAAGTGGGCCAGTCAGTCATCATAGCACTCTCCATCATTGTGTTTGACCTGATAGAGCTGAGAGGAGATCAGTTTAAAGCACACAGCTTCTCACTGAACATTATGCTGCCATACCTGGGTACCACACTGGCATTACTGAAACATAACTGGTAAATATTATGAACAGAATCAGAGACATTTTATTTAGCACACAATAATATAAATATAAGTATGCTGTACCTCAAGAGTAAATTTTTATACTGTAGTTTTGTACTTTATGTTGAGACACAACATAAAGTACAAAACTACATTCTGTTCCCACAATTGTGATGCTATTTACTGATGCTACTATATCTATTTGTTTCAGGTTTCCATCAAATGTTTTTGTGGGTGATACATTCTGCTATGTTTCTGGAATGACTTTTGCAGTTGTGGGAATCTTGAGCCACTTCAGCAAAACAGTGTTACTATTCTTTCTGCCTCAAATTGTCAATTTTCTATATTCAATTCCTCAGTTATTCCATTTCATTCCATGCCCTAGACACCGCTTGCCAAAGTACAGTGCAGAAACAAATTTGCTTCAAGCCAGCCGAACAGTTATAGCGAAAAAAGATATGAACACTCTGTCTAAAGTAATTCTTTATATATTGACTTTGTTAAGGTTGGTTGACCGCATGGAAGACAATGACAACATAGTCATCAATAATCTAACAATTATAAATCTATTTTTAATTAAACTAGGACCAATGTCGGAGGTCAATTTGACGAAAGCACTTATGGCATTCCAAATATTTTGTAGTTGTGTTGCATTTCTAGTAAGATACCCTATGGCTGCATATTTCTATAACACCTCTATATACAAATAGTTGATAGTTATTCACGATCTCTGAGTACCGCTACTTAACTATTTAAATCATACTCACTTTCTGTTTACATGTCACAAATAAAGAAGGGTATAGTTTGTCAGGTAACACTACTCGGAGATAGTGAAATAGGTATTTAGGGTAAGCTGTTAAATATTTTTTTAATGATAATTTTAGGCATAACCAAAGAGTTTTATGTTGATTTTCTTACATCTATGTAAATGAAAATGGGAGCTACTAGCATTAATGGTATGGTACCTATCTAACTATCAATTATTGTTTAATTAATTATATTACTATTAGTTGAATGGTATATTATATTTATAGTTAAATATGTAACTAAATCAGAAAAATAAAATGAGATTTTGTATTATACAACATTTTATATTTTATTATCATACAATAATTTAATTTAACCAAACATCATATAATATATTGTCCTCATTATCAGCTTCATTTATCACTCTAAGAGTTTTAAGTGTTTGTAAATAAAAAGTCAATTCAGATGTAACTACGCCATGTTGTGGGCTGCCATTGGCTACAATATTCATTTTCACTAATTGTTCTCGAAGCTTATCTTTGAAGTTATCATGTACTCTTTTGTAAATAAACTGTATTTGTTCAGTCGGCAAAATATCAATTAGTGCTTCATGTAATTTAACAAGATGTTTTGAAATATTTCGGAATGTTTGAGATGGTACAGGAGGCTTAGCGTCCCAACCTGATAACTGTGAACACAACATATTGCTAACTATGGTACTAATCTTATTTTCTATTTCCTTCTTATGACTAACAATATCATTTTCTATATTTCCAAAACCATTTAGGGTAAGTTCTTTGGAATGAAGCTTTTCAAGCAAGCTTCTGATCATGGGTAAAATCCACATGACTACTTGCAGTGATCTAGAAACCAATGCTAGATTGGAGGTTGATATTGTCTTCAAGCCAGCACTCTGAATAGCACCTGCCCCTAACACCAGCTGGCAACATCTAGAATTAAAAAGTCTGATAAGCTCCAGCATGCAATGTAACAAGTATTGGACTATAACAGGAGACTGTTTGGTAGCATCACAATATTCTAGCAATATTTTTATCAAGAGCTGGACAGTACCAACAACAGCATAATTTTCTTTGTTGATTATCAAAAATTTTGCATGAGGTTTTCCGGTTTCAAACACTATTTTGGTTGGAATTACACCTTCCTCACAAATATTATTGACAGCACTTTGTAATTCGTATGAAACATCAGTTGCTTTCCACCTCTCTGTATTCAATGTGGCAGTGAGCTGGGCTCTACGCTCGGAGTGAAGGGTCTGAATAAATTTCATTGCAAAGCTCTTTAGTGCCAAATTCATGGCATTGCTGCTGTGGCCAGTTATTTTTTCACATTCTTCACAGAAACTTTCAATAAGCCTAGCAAGTTTTGAAAGATGACTTAAATCAGAGAACACATAATCTTTATCAGTTTTTGTAACAATAAGATTGGCACATCTCTCATTGCAGTAGTCGGACAGTGAGACAACCATTTTCTTTAGCTTTTCTTCAACTAAAGTCAATTCTGCTTGCGTCCATGAATCTTCACTTTCATTACTGGATACATCTTCCATTTGACAAACTTCTCTAATTAGATTTGCTAAATACGAAATTCTTTTGAACAAAGTTAGTAAACTTGGTGAGACTTTCTGAAGAAATATTATCCCCTCATTGCAAAGTAGCCACATGTTATCAGCATGAGTGCCCCTGAGTACAATCTCTGAGCTTCCATCCCTCTCCGAAACTATCTCTATGACACTTTGTTTGATAGTTGCTTGGACCGAAGTCATGGCTTCTGATTTAAAAGTATCTATGAAGTCAAACTCTTTCAAGCGCAGAATCCCTGATACTATTGAGACTATGTTATCCCTATCTTGTGTTTCTGAAGAATCTTTGTGTGGTCTGTTCAGGTCTGATACAATGAACCTCTGGAATTCATTACTTAGCATTTTATGAATAAGTCGTTTCATTTCTGTCAGTTGAGGGGAAAGGTGTCTGAAAGCTTGTATACCTGATAAGCGTGTAGATAATACTTGTTGTGTTGAGCTTATAAGGTCAAGAGCAGCCACATAGTCTGAAGTACTCAGCAGCAATTGTATCATTGGCTGTGTTTGTTGGACAGTGCCAATTAATTTCAAAAGCTCATGTACATTTCCCATGTTTTGATGGATCCTTTTAGAACTTACTAACTTCAATGGACATTCAGTGAGATTTCCTTTGACTTCCTTGATATTTTGCCTGGTGCTTCTGACGGTACTGACTGCTTTGGCCATTTGCTCCATAATGGTGTCATGAGATAGCATTGCATGAAAGAATGCATCAGACTTGAGAGCCACTTGTTTTGATATTTTCATTTCAACAACATCAAGGTAGGTGCTCAGTGTTTCTTGAAGGGATCTAATTACAGCATTTGAGTCTTCAGAACCACATAGACTAGGGAACACTTTACTAAAAACAGTGGGATCATTCAGTGGCAATGATTGCTCATAAAATATTTCAGGAACTTCACATTCATTTTCCACGGTCTGTATTTTGGTCTTAGCGGGAACATTTTCCTTGAGTCTGCAATGTCGGCGATATTTTCTTGCTAAACGTTTGCAGTACGATTCAAAATGGGCAAGAGTGATGTCAGGTAAATAAGGACTAGGAAGTATATCTGTTTTATCAACAAAACTATCACCCCAGGTTCTAGTGAGGAAATTACTTTGTTTACCCTTGTTGGGATCGTTCAATACTGCTGGGAGGTTTTGTGATGAGGAATAGAATGTCCAGTCACTGTTCTCGTCATTTGAATACAAGTGGTACTCTCTCACGTGATACTTGAAGCCGGCTTTCCGTAAATCCCCGAATTGTAATGCTGAACACATACCATTTTGGCCATATTGACACAAAATGATAGAACCTTCTTTGATACTGTGTTTTTCTTGTACATGTCTGAAAAAAAATATTAGTTAGATTGCGTTGTTCTATAGATGTTTCAAAATTTATTAAACCTCTCTTCTCTCCTCTTACCTCTCGAATTCGGTAGTGGTAGAAAACAGTAGTCTTGGACAGTGGACACAGTTTTGCCAAGTAGGCTTCTTACATGGAGCTGGATCGTCCTCCATAACATCTTCGTACAAGTTGCATTTTACGTTATTTACGCCATTCTATGAAAATTTATCATCATAATTATGTCGTCAGTTATCAGGTTAACGCTAGTCAAGATTCTAGAAGCATTTTCAATAAATAAATCTCAAAAAAATACTTTATTTTAGATCAAATCGAATCGAAGTTTTGTTTCGCTAACTTCCACGTCCGCGATGACATTGACATTGTTTGTCATGTGTCATGTCATGACAGCTTGACCTTTTTTTTTATTTATTCTGTATACTTTATTTGTACCTAATCCTAGTGATGCATGAATCTTGAAGTCATGTTTTAGCGTATAACTTACTAACAAGTAATACGAGGCACACACTCCAAACCACGAAGAAACCGACGTACGAAAGCTACCAAGGCCAATGTAAAGCCGCTTAAAGGCCAGCTAGATAGCTAGATATCTAGTCTTTCGAAGCAAAACCAAGTGACTCAGCGGTCGTCGCTGCTGAAGTTGATGCCAGAAATAAGAGCAAGGCTCGATTCTTACCCACACCTCCTTGAAACGGTAGAGGTGTTGAAGACCAATGATGATGATGACAACGAAAATGAGCATGACAATGACTGCGTTTTTAACCGCGTCTTTGGTCTAGTAGTTCAACCCACCGATTTCAAATCCAGAGGTCCCGGGTTCGATCCCCAGGGGAAGTACTTACAATATTGTGCTCGGTTTGATTGGTGGTAGGACTTTGTTGAAGTCCGCCTGGCTAGCTTCCAACATCTTACCTAATTCTGTCGCCATAATAACAATTGTTGTGTCTCAACAAACTGAGGAACTGGCTATCTTACCTCTGAATTCCGGAATTCAGAGGTAAGATAGCCAGTTCCTTCCGAAGGATTCCGGTTGAAGTGCGCCTCCACCTTCGGCCTTATCTTATCTTGTTACCAGGTGAGATGAAGGCAAAACGCTACCCTGTCGTACCAAAAAAAAAACTTTCTAACATTGTCACGTATAAATAAATAAATAAATAAATCGTTTGTTTAGGAACAAAGCAGGTAGGTAAAGAAAAAGGATTTTACCTGCAGAAGTATTACTACTGTGTCGCAGATGACAACGTCCCTCTCCGAACGAGATAAATAACGTTCCAGGTTGCGTAAACAATGTTTTCTAAACTTTAAGTTAGGTTTATACACTCGTATAAACAAACAAACAAAAGTAACGGTCCTTAGGTAATCTGACTGATTCCTTTGTACATAGTTAGTTAGTTTAATTGTAAATTTTATTGAATAAAGATAGTTAGCAATAATAATAGGTGTTACAAAATAGAAATAAATTAATTAAAACATATACCTACACATAAGTTAAAATTTTAAAGTAAAACAAAAGTAGTAGTAAAAGTAAGAGTACTAGGGGTTGTGTTACATGAGATAGTATTGTGCTAAGGATTGGTGGGGGCCTATCGCGCGCGCGCGCGTGTGTGTGTGTGTGTATGTGTGTGTGTGTGAATCTAACAGGCAACGTTTTGGTTTGGCAGAGGTATATTAAGTGACAACTTCTAGGAGTTTCTCCGTATCTTCGTACGGCAGTGACAAGAGCCATTCAAGACATTTATGTTTGCATAGCTAATGTGATAAATGTGGCATCTTGCTTTTTCTGTGCGATCTCTGTTACACAGACCTTATCCTGCCTACGCTTAGTTTTATTGAGGTCAGGATCATAATATAATTGTGAGTGTTTGCGAAGGACTGACTGAAGCATGAAGAGTTCACGAACACTAGGGACTTTTGCGAGGCAGAATAGTTCTGTAGTGGGAAAAATAAAAGTTTACCCCGGGAAGTGATACAATAGGCTAAATCAGATGCCAATTTTGCTCCAATGCAAAGTACCTAGACGGTTTTAAGTGTATATGGGGTTCTAATTTAGTTCTCAGAAGACTTTTAAAGACAAAAAGCAGCAGTATGCTTGTATTCATGTTTTAGAAAATGTTACAGTTGCCAGAAATTCTTATACCACCACCGTCTGGAGTCATAACTTTTTTCACGTAGTATCGGATCTAAACCTATTTAAAATGAATATTTAGAAACACCTTTTTAAATAAATGTGATTTTGATAATTTTTATGGGTCAGGAGAGTTTCACCTAGAATTTACTTGATTATCATAAAGAATATTTACTTAGGTAAGTTATTATGAACTCCGTGAAAACTATTCACATTAGCATGTCGGTGACGCGAATCCACTCAGTGTGGTTAAATAAGTTTTCACTTCTAAAACCTCTGGTAGCTACCTAGTAGGTAACTTATGCCAATAGGTTACCGGTATATTTAAGTTCATCATCATCATCATATCACCCTACGCAAGTCCACTGCTGAGCATAGGCCTCCTTCATCCATCAACTCCTTGCAACCCCTCAATGTCGTCGGTCCATGCGAGAAACTTTATTCCCCAGCGGTTATCGGTTCTGCGTAAAGATGCCAATAATGGTTAAAATTAAGTATTAGTTAACTGTTAGGTAATTGATAAAAAAATATATCGATATTTTTATTGGTTGAAAATATTCTTGTACTATATATATTTTTGTACTTGTTTTATACCTACACGATTTGGTTATTGGTTGATGTTAATGCAGTTGAATATTTTATTCTATTGATCAAATAAAAGTAACTGCTAATTTGTCTAAATGGGTATTTGTTTAAATATCACATCACTTTGTATTTGAATGAAGTCAGCCTAATACATAGTTGAAAACTCTGCGAGCAGCAACTGAGCGATTTTGAACTCAGGTATTCACGAGGCCTATATAGGCCTCGTGAATACCTACTATATAGTCAGCAACCACGTTTATGTAAGTACCTACCTACAGCTATATTTATACTTTGTTTATTTATGTGTATATAAGGTCGGTATTTGGTTATAACATACGTCTACCTAATAGTTTTACTATGTATATACTATAGTATATACTCATAACGCTATAGGTAAAAAAAAGTTAAAACAATAAGGTAGGTAAGTAGGTACATATATTTATAAATATGTAGGTTTTTTTAACAAGTCGCTTTATAAGTAAGTAGGTACCTTGGTGGGTTGTACTTTAGGTAGATACGATTTTAGGTAAAAACAATAGCTAGGTAGTAGGCAAGTAAAACTTGAAAAGCATTAAGCTTCGGTACTTTTAGCTTTTAGGTAGGTAGGTACATATCTAAGTAATCTATACGCTATAAGTAAGTATCACAAGTTACACTTCCATTTTTTCACGAATTGATCACCTATTATAATTAACAACTAATCGTAAATTTTACATTATGTTAATGACTGAAGGCTGTAACAAAAACTATTATTTTATTCCTTTTGGCAATGATAGCAAGCACATGATACAGCTGACTTGAACATCAGGTTCCTTTCGCCATCCAAACATAGCACCTTCACGGGAACCTGAAATATGCACATCTAATATTAATTACATTCAATAATCTTTATTTATTCAATAAAAGTACTTACAATTATACTAACTATGTACAAAGGAATCAGTCAGATTACCTGAGGACCGTTACAAACGGCCTATAGGTAACTCAACTGTTCCAGACCAGTACCAGACGGAAGCGTGCCCAAGACACTGGCTGCATTGCCACGCTGAATAGCTATGCTAATTCGCTGGCCTAAATAAGAGCCAGCCATTGGGTCACGAGTCGCCTCAATCAAAAGCCCCGCAAGATTTTTGAAAACCCAGAGGGCACCGGCTTCCCACGGACCCAAGGTCTCCACCCCAAAAGGCGTGTTATAAATATTATTAATATATAATTATTAATATCCAATTAAATAATTAGAATCTTTAGATATAGGTTTAAAAACGTTCTATACAAACTAATTAATAAATAGATTCACGACTTTTTCCCGTTCGAATATTAACCTCTGATCACTACTCAGAGCGTGGATCTTATTAGGATCACTTACTGGGGGGTAGTCAGAGGTACGTTCGGCGCATGCCCACGTTAAGATAACAATAATCAAATAGGCAGGTAAGATCGCTATCAAGTTAGTCTAAGCCGCCCCAGGGAAGTGCTACAGGCGATATGCGGGGGGGCACTGAAAGAAGTTTCAACAAACATCCCAGAGGGGGTTTTAGTGAGTTGTTGGAGTCCCGACAACCTCAAATAACCTCATCTCACCCTCAATGCTAATCTCGAAGAGTTCCCCCTCAAAAAAAAATGCCTATTACCTATTAAAGTAGTAACTAGGTACCACTGTAACTACCCAAGTGCCTACCTGTGGGTATCTATTTAATTGGGAAGCGAGTCGAGCCTGTAAGTATAAGATTTAGTCCAGTGCTATGCTAGGTATCAGCCTATTATCATCCCCACCTGGTTGATATCCCACATTTGAAAGAACTAAGCGCTTCCAAAATTTTTTTACTATGCGAATCGTAAGAACTTGAAAGCTCCCAGTGTCTGTTCTTCTGCTGGGCTACGACACAAAGTCTTCAGGCATCTTCTGGGCAGGCTCGCTCCATCACAGATCTCCTCCTTGCCTCAGTAAGTTTCGAGGTTATAAGCCGACCCATTGTAAAAAAATAATAAAAAAGCAAGATTGCCTCTAGTGTCATCGACATAATAATATGATTGTAGGTAATAGGTATTAAGTAACATCATAGAGAATAATTGCTTATAGTAAGTAGGTATTAGAAAACATTCCTACCTAGGTACCTACCAAGAGAAACAAAAAGCCTATCTAAGTATTTCCAAGTAAATAATGTAGGAACTAGACGGAAAAGTACGGTAGGTAAATAAATCAAATCAAATAGGTACCTATGTAATTTTTCGAAATTTTGGATTTTTTTGCCTTTTTTAGTTGGTTTTGTACCACCATCTTAACTAATTCTGTCGCCATAACAACAATTCTAAAATAGGTGGTGGTCTAGGTGTTGTGTTCCGGCATTTAGAGGTAAGATAGATAGTTCCGCAGTTTGTTGAGGATTCCGGGTGAAGTGCGCTTACACCATCGGCCCTATCATAACTTGACACCAGACGAGATGAAGGCCAAGCCATTCCCCAACGTACAATAAAAAAAAATGTCTGTGTAGATTATTACAGTTGTTTTGACAGCATTTACCTATGTCAAAAGTGACATATGACAATGTATCCGTCGATCAACTTGCTTGTGACTTTACTTGGACGTGAAATAGAAACACACTCGCTACTACGCTGGGCGGATTTAGGTAAGTAGGTACATTACATAATTGTTTCTAAATAATTAATTAATTATGAACTTATCTATATAATAAGGAGTAAATAAAAATGAACTTACCTGCCTATTTTAAAGCACACACAAAAGCAAGTTAAATACGGTTATAGGTAGGTACCTACCATTGTAAAAAAATATGGTAAGCAGGATGTAATATACAAAAAGGCAGTGTAAGCATGAACACTTCATACGTTTGATTTAAAATGAAGCCATTACACTTTTATATTCGCGTCTGGTAAATTCTGTCATTACCTACATTGGTAGGTATTGTAGCATTTTATAATACCTGTCTACCACAAGTGGATACAAAACCGTTTTGAAAAGTGTTAAAATTTGATTGCAGGCGCTGTAGATAGCATAAATCAAGAATCTCGTATTATCTTACATCTTCAGAGTCAATAATATTGCAGCATTGGCCGAGCGAGGTGACAGGATGCCGCTTGAAGCCAAGCATGATGCTCGGGAGAGACCACGACTCGCAGTAGCCTCGACACGCATTCGTAGTCACCTTGAACTCCACGCAATCTGGTATATTGATGGTTCTGGTGTGCCCTAAAACCACAAAACATCTAGTCTAGTTAAGAGTAGCAGAGCCCCTTGTGAAAGGGCTCGACCGGGGAAGTACCTACTACCACTATACCTATTTCGGCCACCAAGGACACGCGAGGTTGATGGGCGCAATGCAGTGCCACGTAGGTCATGTTGTTTGTGGATGTGACCTACGCAGTAGGCTTTGTTATGGGCAAGAGATGCACTGTGCTGCTTGCTTGTTCTGTCTCCAAGTAGAATAAAAAAATAGCACTAAAAATTGTCACAGAAAGTAGCTGGGAAAGTGGGAACCCAGTACATCATCACAAGGGTTCATGAATTTGTGGGACAGGTATCCTCTTAGTGGACTACCTCCGGCAACAGAATAGCGGCTCTTGCTAGTGGATTTTTTATTTAACGATGACGGGGAAGTGCTTGGCCTTCATCTCATCTGCTCATCAAACCCATTGAAACCCAAATGAAACAGAGTTAGGTAATAGGCCTGCTGGTGTCAAGTTATGATAACGCCGAAGGTGGAAGCGCACTTCACCCGGAATCCTCAACAGACTGAGGACCTGGCTATCTTACCTCTAAATGCCGGAACACAACAATTTTTATGAATTGTTGTTATGGCGACAGAATTAGGTAAGATGGTGGTAGCTATAGCCAGGTGGACTTAAGGCCTTGCAACATTTAGCTTTCGACTTACTTGCGGCTTTGGAAGAGGCGCTCCCCCCGCTTGCATCTATACGTAGATACTGCATGTGAAGGGTGACTGATGACAAGTTATGATAAGGACAGTGGAGGCGCATTTCACCCGGAATCCTCAACAGACTAAAAAACTGGCTACTTTACTTATGCCAGAACATAACAATTTAAAATTGTTGTAATGGCGACAGGCTTATGTAAGATGATGGTAGCCAGGTGACCTTAAAAAAGCTGACGGTTACGGCTGAATGATCACAACACTGATGGTTAGTATCTGCAGAAGTCCACCTGGCTAGCGACCAGCATCATCCATGCTTGGCTTAGAGCTAGACTCGCCTAGAGGCCAGATCATGAACCTTAATAACGTTCATGGGATCGACCATAATCACCATGTTTGGCAGACGGGTTGTTGATGCTGCTACTTGTCCGTGTTTTTATCCTAGGTGGTCGTGGACAATATGATACACATACCAATTCTATGGCATCCTGGTTTTCGCCATGACTCTGAAGCCAGTATTTGGCTCATGGATAAGATTAACACGATACTCCTTAGAAGCATGATGATCTGTTAGGCACTGGAGTATCCTCCACTTGCGAATAGAAATATTGCAAAATGTCCAGGGTTTTATTTCAGGAGTGATTTCAGTGGTGGTAAGCCATTTTCATCAGCAATTCTTACTGAACTGTGTGATAGTACGAGAAAGCTAAGCAAGAAAAATGTTTACAACCCCTGTAACATTTTCTAACAAGGCATTAACATTTCCAACCCATTGTGTTGAATGACGTCCAACAGTAAAAAGCTATGGAGCAGAAGAATGGCAAGTGAGTGGCGAACTGTAAATTATTACCGGTTATTATATTTTTTTTCTCTTTAATATCTTTACAGTTATTTACCTACCTACTTACTAAATGTATCTCAGCAGGGTTCCGATCTTGAAAAATCCATATAAAAGCCCAGTTACTTATTTTTTTATAATCTGATTGCAGACCCAAATGTAGTTAATTTGTTGACACCATAGTAAGTTGCTTAGCAACAACAACGCATACAGTTCTAGGGTTTGTCTTGTTCGAATGAGCTAACAGCAGAACTACCACTACCACAGTAGGCACTAAGTACTAACTAATAACCAAACTAAACCGAAATGGATATTGATTACAAAATACTGAATTTGTATAAAACAAAGCAATACGACGAATGCTTGAAGCTATGCGCAACTGCGCTACAAGATAAAGATGATCGCATGATAGAGTTTATCATGATGCGTGCTATGACGATCCTGGCGAAGATTGCTGGCAATGGGTATGAAGAAGTAGAGTATCACCCTCAGCAAGATGACTTGACATCCACAGCGGTTGCAAAAACACCAAGACCTGGAACCTCTTTTCAACGGCCGATAAGCAAAACTGCGCAGAATAGGGACTTATCAAAGGTGAGTTTAAAGTCTTTTCTGATTATTTATTCTTTGACTGTAGCTTAATTTCCTGTCAAGCATGTTATGGAAAATCTCCCCATTGCACCCTCTGGTTCCCCCGATGAGTGCAATGGGGTGATGACGGCCCAAGCGTGCAGGCGATTTTTTACCCGACTACTTCAGAAGAAGTTATGTTTTTCGAGAGTATGGTATGTATGTATGGGATTTCTAACTTCCACTCTGCAGCCCCTAACGGCTTAATGACATTTGGCTTGTGATGTGACGTTTGGTTCGTCTGAATTGTGAGAGTGACATAGGATATATTATTTTTATATGGGGGGTGTGTATAAAAAGTTAGAGAGTGGACACAAAAAATGATACTATTCCATCAATATGTATTAATTGATAGCTAGTATATATATGCCATTCTAAATATATTCCTACTACATTTAGTAGGTACTAGATTTCGCCACAGGACAAATTAGCACGCGCTGTCAAATCAACAAAATAATATTTTGCAGTCGGGTATTTAGTTTTTTTCAACTTTCAATTTGTTGACTAAAATGTTATTTATTTTTATTTTTAGAGGTATACAGGAACAGCTACTGCCCGGTCTCGTGGTGGCATCAACTCTGCGTACGTTCGTCGCACTGCTAGGACTGCCCTCCACACTGCTTCGAGAGTCTCTAGAGCCGCAACCGCGCTATCAAGCGGGGGAACATTTAACCCCGATGTACCCATGTCATTAAGGTTCCTAAGCAAAGATGACAAACTATTTAACCCAGCCGCTAAAACTTTGTTTGAGTTCGTTTATTACTGCGAGGGCGATGTTCGAAAGGTACCTTCTTACATATTATTAATCGATTTCCCAAAAACTAAGGAGGTCCGCAATTCTATCATTTTTTTTCTCTGTGACCACCGATTTGAAAAATACTTTTTTAGATCGATAGAGGTTGGTCTGAAATTAGTCTCATTTAGTTTGGTGAAAATCCTGTGAAGAGTTTTGACCTTGGACCATAATTCTTCAACGCGGACTACAGCAAATCACAGATCTCCGCCGGTATTGAGGTTCTTTTGCATGTTGATTTTTCATTTGATTGGGTATGTATGTATGTAGGTAACAATGAATTATGATGAATTGCAGATTAATAATGATTTTTAAGTAAATTTGGTGGTCGTGGGTTCGATTCCGGCCGGACACTAATTACTTTTTGGTGGTGAATCGTGATTGAGACTAATATAACTCGTGTTTTAAATTGAATCATTTTTCTGAAGGTAATAAAATAAATGAAGTATTTAAAAATAATCGGAACTGACTTCACTAAAAACTTAAGTAATTTACTGTAATTCGATGGGTAAATTTTGATATTTTGGAAGGCTGTACTTGTAATCGTTATGTAATGAGATATGTAGGTATGCTAAACGACAGATCCGATCTTGAAAAATACTAAACTTACCTACTTACTCATAGTATTATCTTCAGTTTTTTGTGAAGTCAGTTCCATTTCTTTTTTTAATCTTATTAGTATCTACTTATTCTTTAACCATAAAAGTTTGCTCTAACATTTAATTTAATTTATTTACAAACAATTTAAAAATGTAAGTATTCGAATGTCAAACAACAATACCTAGGTACCTACCAACATTATGACCACGGATATACTCTGAAAATTATTATGAATGTGTATTAAATTTGTACCTACTTAAACTAAATAAAATAAGTAGGTACGAGTTAGTTATTTATTTATTAGGCTATATAAATTGAATCGTTTGAACATAGCAATTTCAGATGAGAATATTGGTTGTTGTTGTGTGAGTATATCGGGTGTTGGTTATGGTGAAGACATGAGTGGATGAAGGGAACTTGATACTTACAATTTGTTAATATCGAGAAAATGGGCTTCAACGTTTTGTTACTTATTTTTTAGGTTTAACGCTTTTTTGATTATTTTTGAAATAATCTAATCAATCTAAATATGTCAAATTATGGTAATTGTGTGTATTTACTATTAGATAGAGATAGAAAACTAAGTAAAAGTGTTAGAATATTTATTTTTTAGATAAAAACTTTACATAACTCCTTCATTCGTCGCTTACGATCAATCTCTTCAATCGTACTTATAGATGAATGAAATATGTAGCATTTAGAGTATATTGTCATTTTTAAAGATTAATCCTTGTCCATAATATTTCTATAATAGTACTGATATTCTGGTTTTACGATTTTTATCTGTTCTTTAATACCAGCTTTCTTTTCTTTAGAAATCGTTCCATATTTTCTCCCAACACGTTCTTCTTCTACTTGACTTCTTTTTTTAATATATCCACCTTTTTAAATGGCATAATTTCATCATAACTTTCTTTAATATGTAGGAACCGAATTCTTCTACCCGTATCCATTTAATTTTTGCCAGGGCTGCTTTTAATTTTTGGTACGATTTTTTTATTTATTTTCTTTGGGAAGAAATCGTTTGCGTTTACGTGATGTCACTGGGATACCTCATTGACCGAGCGAGTGAAGCGTCTCAGTTTCGAGTTTGGCCAAAAATGCTTTTGTCCGCTGTCTGTCGGCTGTTGGCTGTCGGTTTGTTCTCGCCTACAGTTCGCATTCTTCAACCGATTTTGAAGAAAACTGGCACACATGTTCCTTGATTAATTAAATTTTAGATTTTTGATCAGAAAGAAAATGGGGCGGGAGGGGGAATTTTGTTGTAGCGTTATTTATCAACGGATTTCAATTAAATTTGAAAGACACTAAGGATTGAATTCTACACAAGATGTTGTGAAAATAAACCCCAAAAAGGCGGAGTGGAAAAGGGGAGAAGTTTGCTGTAGGACTTTTTTCGGAAAAAAATATACATGAGTTTACTAATCAGACAACGCAGTCCTCTCCGCCATTGCTAGACAAATTCATAGACACCAGGTTCGATCTCTTCAGACCAAGGGAACGCGAGAAGGTAATAGCTAAAACTTCTCCCCCTATTTGCTCAAAAGTCTAAAAGGAAAAGTGAAAGAGGAAAGCATCGGTTATTACATGGTTATCGCTCGCGAGGTCTACTGTTCTTACATACCACTAGCTTATAACGCTCTCTTCTATAACAATTTAACATGAAGCGACATGAATGAAGAAGTCAAATACACGACATAACACCTTCATTCATACCAACACAGCGCAAACATGCGTTCGCTTGAACTTAGGTAACTCCTTCATCCGCTCCAGAAAAATTAATTGTAATCACTTTTAAATCAATGAATGCGTTAAGTGCCCATAGCACTTTCATTCATTTAATCCTCGTACATAGCTCCTTCATCACTTTCTATTTCCAAAACCGAGCTAAAATTGCGTTGTTGTGAGGTAGGTATAATATAGTTTATACGCACATAACACCTTCATTCAAAGTAAAAAATATAAAATCATAAAAATGTTACATAACCCCTTCATCTACTCATGTCTTCGTTTAATAAAAGTATTAGAAAAGTATAGAGCGCAATTTTTCATTAGTCGTGTATTTTTTTTATAAATTATTTTTTTATTTAAATTGTTTTGTTTACAGTCCATGGAAGTGGCTTTTCAGGCCCAAAAGTCAAGCGATACATCCGATTGGTGGTGGAACTTCTCCTTAGCTCGATGCTACTACGCCCTCGGGATGTACAGAAACGCAGAGGAATGCTTGCGTCAAGCTCTGAGACTACACAAACACATTTCCATATATCTTCGTTTGGTTGCCATGTATGTGGGGTTGAATCAACCCCTGTCTGCTTTAGAGGTCTGTAAGCAGGGGCTATCGGTGTTCCATGAGTACACTCCCCTGTTGCTGGAGCAGGCTCGGATTCATGATCGAATGGGGAACTCGGCTCTTGCTGTCAAGGAGTATCGCATGGTGGCTTTGGAGGACCCGTCTAATGTGGAAGCGATAGCTAATATTGCTCTGTACAACTTTTACAATGACCAACCAGAAATTGCTTTACGGTACTACAGGTAGGTACATGTAGGTTCCTAGTGCCTACAATCCTAGATACCTGTATTTTTTTATTGTACGACGGAGAAGCGTTTGTCCTGCATCTTTCGGAAAATATTCGGATCGGAAATATCTCTTTTTTTCGGATTCGACTTAGAATCCGATATATTTCAACGCTATTCTCATTCCATTTTAGGAAATGTGCTGTGGGAAGTTTTGAATACCTACTAGGTAGTTGCTTGTGTAAATTTTTATAGATTTCGAAGCAAGATAGCGTTCCCAGAATCTCAATCGGAGGTTTCCGAATCAGCTTTCCGAATGTCTGTGAAAAAAAAAACCGATACGTACTGGCTACCTTACCTTTAAAATGCCGCAAAGCTGGAACACAACAATTTATAATCGTTGTTATTGCGACATACTCAGGTAAGATGCAGATGGTAGCTGGTAGCTAATCAAGCTGATTTAAACAAAGTCCTACCAACCAAAGCAAGCACAATATTGTACTTCCCTGGGATCGAACCCGGGACCTCTGGATCTGACCACGGAGGCGGTTAATACTTATTACGGTTCTTGAGATTCAGCCCGCTGATTGACAGACAGACGGACGACGGAGGTAGTAGGTAATATTAATAGGGTCCCGTTGGCACCCTTTGGGGTAGGTACCCTAAAGAGTAGCTGTTCAATATTTATGATGTTTTCTATTTTCAGGAGACTCTTAGCAACGCATCCACCAGGTCCCGAGATCTACAACAACATGGGTCTGTGTTGTTTGTATTGTAACCAATGGGACCTGATACTGCCCTGTTTCCGACAGGCGCTGTACTTCTCAACAGACCCGGAAACTAGGGCAAGCATTTGGTTCAACCTTGCCCACGTGGCACTAGTAAGTAAACGTTATTATACACGCAATTGAATCATACACTGCATAAACGTGACAACAAACAATAAATATACAGGTTGTGTTTTTTTCCACGGCCACTGAGGCCAGGTCTGAAACCGTGAGAGATATCGAAAAGTCATCTTAGGGGTTACGTGTTCGATTTTAAAAAAAAAAGTTCTGCGTTAAAGTTTTTTTTTTTAAATTGTTTTTCTGGAAAAGCGATGAATGTGTGTGAATAGCTTAGCATTATATTATCAAACAAAGATCTCAAAAATGTGAAGTAAGACACAGGTACCTATTCTCGATACACTTTTACTCTTGAATATCACAAATACCAACAAACTGGGTTAAAGTAACTGTAATAATTTTAGGTTAGATTCTAGGACATAACTCGCGGCACTAGGCTAGACTGGAAGGACCGTTTCCCTTGAAACACCCCTTCCGGCCACAAATGCGGGCGCGCGCGTACCTATCACGCCTTTCGCACCGGAAATGATTCGCGATTATTTTATATTGAAGTCTCGTCTACGGAAACTGTAGGATTATTAATAATTATAAAGATATTTTAACCGTTATTCAAAAACAATTTAAATAAACAAATATAAAAATGTAAAATACAGCTAACAAATGCAAAAAAATAATATTTAAAAATGTCACTTTTCCAGAAAAACTATATAAATAAATAGATTTTCTTTAATGCAGAACTATTTTTTTTAAATAGAGCACGTTACTCCTAACATGATTTTTCGATAAGTCACACGGTTTCAGACTTGGCCTTGTCAGTGGCCCTAGACAAAAACTCATTCTGTACCTATTTAAGTTTTTATTTTTTGTGTTGCACGACGGGGAAGCGCTTGGCCTTCATCTACCTGGCTTCAACTTATAAGGTGGACGCGCACTTCACCCGGGATCCACAACATTGGAAGAGGAACTGTAGTTCCTCACTGTTGAGGATCCCGGGTGAAGTGGTAAGATAGCTATGACTATCTTACCTCTTAATGCCAAAACATACAAGAACGACTTAGGTAAGATGGCGGTTGCTAGCCAGGCGGACTTGAACAAAGGCCTACCACCAACCAAACTAAGTAATATATTGTACTTCCCCTGGGGATCGAACCAGGGACCTCTAGATATGACACCGGTGGGCAAGCATAGATAGGTAGGGACCCACTCAACAGAAGAGGCTGATTGCTTTTTTATCTCCTTTCGTAATAAATTAATGTTACCTCCTACCATTAACCTTATTTGTACTATCCTTTCCACCCTCAGGTTGTCTGGATGAGATCGCTTTTAAGTGATAAGACCGCCCATTGTACTGTTTGCTTTAGTTTTAAATTGACAATTATTGTTCTATATGTTTTTGGTGTACAGTAAATAATTTTCATTCATTCATTCATTCATTTTTATACATTGATGAAAGTACCTAACTACGGTAATTGTTCAGTCCACAGGTGATATGACACTGGCTCGCCGTTGCTTGCAAGTCAGCATTGCTACTTACTCTGAAAATGATGGTCTACGGGACGCATTGAGAGCATTGGACGCGCGACTTCTGGCTCGGAAAATGTGAAGCACTAGTTTATTAATCAAAACTCTACTTAAGCTGGATCATAACGGCTATTATTTAGTACTGAACAATAATGACGTGTCTAATTGTGGACGGTACCTAACGGTTTACAAATGGCACATAAATTCCCAACCGGGACTTGAACCCACATCTTTTCCTAAAGCTGGAAACGATCTAACCAATTTAGCAACGAGGGCCCTGACGCAAATTCCGAATTTGGATACTTATGGCACAAAAGATAATTTTTGTGCCATATCCAACTCGGTTTGAGCGACGGGCCGGGACGGTACCTAACGGGTTTTTAAATTAAAACTTTTCAGAGTACCATTGTTGTATTTTTTTATTATTATAAACTCAATAGTTAATTTAGTAGGTAGGTACCTACGTAGTATAGATAGATAAAGGCTTTATTTCCAACAAAAAAAGGAAATTGCCTTTTTCGTAGCTAGTTATGAAAATAGACCAAAGAAAAAAAATTGCAATTCGTCATGTTTAGTTTTTAGTAGTAAGAAGGTAGTCCTCCAGTTTCCATCGTATAGATCGTAGGTCACAGGCAGGCGTTCATCTAGTGTACGATATCCTTGGCTTACCCTACTTTTTAGGGTTCCGTACCCAATGAGTGCAAAAAGGTCCCTATTACTAATCTTCACGCTGTCAGTCTGTTCTACCTTCAAAGCGCTGTATCTTTTGATTCGTAATAAGTAGCCAGATTAAATTTCCAAATTATAAAAATAGGGGATTCAGCATCAAAGTACCTACATAAAACGTTGGTACGTAACGGTATTCTATTTTAGTTCTGTAGTACCTACCTACCTACAAAATAATTAAACTAGCCAATTATGAGTACGACTCGTGGTCGAAATGCATAACTACCTTGTTTTTGCCTTGAATTGTAGGTTGGAACTTGAAAGCCTAATATGAAGAAAATGTATAAAGGTAACGCAACTCGCACAGCCGCGCACTTGGCTGGCTTATTTGTATATATCACCTACAGCACTTGGTACGTCCACGTGTTGAACTATCACCGAATACTCGATTTAGTAAGTAGAGTAAATAGGTTCCTTTTAGGCAAGCGTGCTCCATCTTAGGCCACATCTTTACTTGTTTAACATGTAAAAGCTGGTGGTCAAACGCTTGACTATCATCAATAAAAATAAAAGATTTAGATTCGGTGTAGGTAGTCTTAGAATTATAGCTAAGCTATTATCCCTCAGGCGAGTCTTCTATATCCGTACTAACCAATTAAAAACAGCTGAATAGTTGTATTGTAAAATTATTTACTCAGTAGAACCATGTACGAATAAAGGTAGAACCCATTAAATCCCTAGAGAGACGTTGAGTGTCTCCATGTTCCGTAGTTCCTCATACTTAAGTGCCGCTACTCTGTCTAGCGTTGGTTCGGGATGCGTTTGTGCAGCCAGCTGTGATCCAATGATACCAGTTGAGTCAGGCGCCACTTGATCCGGGGGGATGCGTGAAAGATGTCTTGCTTTTAGCTGAAAATTAAAAAATAGTACGTAACATAAATGCAGATTATGAATATCAGAGAAACTGAGAATAGGGTAGTCACAGCAGGGATAGTTTTAGTTACGCTACTGGACGCTAGATGGCGTTGTTTTCACAACTTAGAAAGGATTATGCTTTGCATAAGTACTAAAGTAGGAGGTTTTTTCTTACAGTATTGAGCTGAGTACTATTTTGGGCTACCCAAATATCCCACCTGGTCTATTGTAGTAGGAGAAACACCAATACTCTCCCATGAATCCACACCAGCAGGTATGAGTAACGGTTTCGTAAAGTTTGAATTCTTCTCTTTGAAAGTTATGATGTTCCCGAATCCTGAACTCTGCAGAGTTTCCTTCGCTCGCCGAACCAAGGAAGGCTCCTTAGAAGAGTAGAAAAGAACGTGGGCTTTGTATATCATGGCAATACTTCTGATGGTTGAGCATATGACTTTCTTGATTTCACTATCTGCAAGAAAAAAGGTAAGTAACTAAGCAATAGATCAAATAACCAATTTGAATGAAAAAACCGCCTCTGTGCTCTAGTGGTAACCCTGGGTTCTTCCTCTAGGGGGGGCCCAAGTACCAGCGCGAAGCTCTGAAATCGATTGAGTCTCCTTAGGTTAGGTGATACGCGGCTCAATCTTGGACCTTACAACAAGCAAATCAGTTGCCTCCTTTACATGAAAAAAAAACGGCCTATGCCGCAAAGGCAATATCTACCTACAATAAAATCCATAACTTCTCTAAACGTAAAAAAAACAACCCAGAAACTAAAGAAATGACATATAAAATATATCCATCCATATACCTAAACAAGCGTGCTCATAGAAACCACATCTTTACTTGATTTAAAAAAAAAGGAGGTATTCAATTCGTTTTTTTTTTGTTACCTCAGAACTCCGTCATTTTTCAACCTATTTTACCGATTTTCAAAAATTTGCTTGAAAGGATATGATTCCAGATTGCGCCCAGTTTTATCAAAATAAGTCCAGTAGTTTGGCTTTTAAATTAAAAAAAAAAACAGGGTTCCCATTATCCTATTTTTTTCTGACATAGTGCTCCCGTACACTGTACCACAGTAGGAACCGTTCTCAGCATTTTTTAGGTTGCCATTGCGTTGAGATTTTCTAGAATCCCAAAACTTTTTTAGATTTTTACCAACGAAAAAAGCTGAAATAAGTCATTTTCGTAAATAAAATGGAACCGACTTCACCACTAAAAACTTAAAAATAACTGTACCAAAACTAAGTTCATATAATATACCTAGAGTGGAACCTACTGGTATCTCAATTCCGAAAATTAGTTGTTTTATTCTGTCATAGTAACGTAATGCTTATTCTCCTTTAGCTTAGGCTTTTGTCTTTGTCAAAGTTTTTTGTAGTCAAAGATGATAATGAGATGAGGTAAGAGAAGTTGTTTTGAGTGGGTCTTGATGGTTTAGTTCGATTCACAATAATTAGACGTGATAGGTAGTGCTGCGCGATCGCACACGGATAAGTACCAGATGGCTGCGCGGCGTTCCACTAGTAATAACTAGAGAGGTAGGCTCACGAATATCAAGGTAGGTTCAGCTTGTAGGTTATGTACCTCCATAACCGACAAACTGAACTACAATAATAGCTCACCATAGTTTTTGAAGATGTCATACCTTCCCCCTATCAGTATTATTTCTGGCTTCTGTTCAGATTTTGTATAAGTCTCTTCAATTGCTTTGATACATGTTTCAATGGTAAGCCATATTCGTTTAATCTTACTTAAATCTACCATTATAAAGAAATAGTATTTTCCCTTGACGGGAATAGAAGGTAATACATTATTCAGAGCCTCTAATTTGCCCCCGTATTCCCAAATGTGACAGATGGTCTTCTCAATGCTATGTTTCTGGTTTGACCGTCTGCCAAATGAGTATTCCAACACCAATGTTTCTCGCGGTGTTTCTGTTTTATCGAGAAACGAATAGAGAAGCGTTGATTTACCCTGAAAAGTATAAAACAAAACAATAAATATTACATGATATTAGGTACTTAATCGCCATCCAGCCCCTAACTAAGCAAACCTTGTAGTAATGGGAACTAGATTACTACGGATTATAATACATAACTACTTTTTTTTTGCAAATACATAGGTAGGTACATTATCATACAATACAGCACCCAACCACAGAACAAACATCAATCTTAATTAAGTACACAAATGTTTGTCCTGTGAGGGAATCGGACCCACAACCTACTGCACAAAGGCTGAGCCACTACCAACTGAGTTTTGAGGCTGTTGAAATGGAGTAAGAAGTTGTGCTGACCCCACTTATTGTGGAAAAAAGGCAGAGAGATAACTATGAATTAGGTACTTACCTACACAGGAGTCAGTACCTAGTTACTGACCTATATGTAGGTAGGTATGTAAAATCAAATAAAATAGTAGTAGGTAGTTTAAGTCGACCAGTAAATATTTATCCACTCTGTTTAAAAGTAAAATAACTCACCACATCTTTGCTCCCAGCTAAGAGCACAGTACGGGCATTTTCTTCATTATTTTGTGCAAGAGTTTTATCAACTAAATCTGTTGCTATTTCTGGCAAGGACAACATGATTTTGAAAAGAGACTTATTAACCGATAGGTTAGATGCTTCCTATATAAATACAGGTCAGTACTTTCTAAGCATGGTAGATATATTATAACATGCTTCTAGGTAGGTACTATGGCAGTCCACTATTTACCTAAAATTTTATGACTACTCCTATTGTCATTGAAGATAAACAAAGAACATTGAATTAGTTGTTTAGGTCAAACCAATTATTATATATTAGTCTATAGGTCAAACAATTTTTAGTATCCACATAATCAAATACAACAAGAACACAAACAATGGAATGCTCAGTAAAAAAGTTAGTTCTATTATCTATCTGTGTAGCGAAAGTTTGTATGAGTCATACTGGTTGCTTAGTTACCTACCTTAAAATGTCAACTCTTTGCACAGATTAACTTTTTATCTAAATACATGACATTACAAATACGTTTTACAAAGGCCCTAACCCTTAACCCTTTGTAATGTCAGTCTCAGATCAATTAAAAAAGTTTTTTTTTTACTTGATATTTTATAGCCCTTTCTAATCATACATACAAAATTTAATTTGTAACTTGCCTTTTTTAAATGACATGAGATACAATGAGATACATTTGCACTGGAGATCAGCAGTTGTCCTGGGTTTGCTTAGTATTACTTTTTGGCAGCATTGCTTGATTAAAAATATTTAGTATGTACTATAATTCATGTGAATATAATTTAATTTGGTAACTTGTAGAGTTTATAACTTATTATTATCATTAACATTAAAAATAACTTAAATAGATTTTAAATATTATTTTCCATGAAAATAAACAGTCAATAATATTATATATCTCCTACTTGTAATTGCTGCTACCTTTATTTTAGCTCATTAATGATGTTATTACTGGTTAGACAAATGCTCTCATTATTTTGATAAAGTCATTTTCTTGGACAATTCCATTAGCCTCCGTTGTTCAATTTCCTTGAAAGCTATTTCTTTATTGACAGAATGAAGAATTTCCTGGAATCTCTGACGTAAGGTCATATTTTCTAAGCCAGCTATTTCCTGCTGAGTCTTCTGCTTCTTTTGCTTCAGTTCTTCAAGCTCCGAAGTAATCTGTTGCAAGTTTGAGTGAACATCAATACTCAAGTTATCTAGATTGTATGGATTTGTCTTTGATGTTAATGGCTTCTTTTTCCCCTTTGAAGGACCAGCTTCTACAGATGCCTCTGAATATGTATCATCATATGGAGATAATCTATTGAAGTTAACATCATCTATGTCCACATTTATATTTTCATCTTCCAAATCACTGTCACTCAATGTCCCACCAAATATGTCCTCTACTTTAGATGATGATTGTTTTGCTACATCACTTTTGATAAGTTCTTTTTTAGTTTTTAATTTATCCGGTTTGACCGGAGCGCTTGATTCTGGCTTAGTGCTGGGTTGCTCATCCTTTGAACCCTCTTCAATGATTTCCCAGGTGATGCCAACTGCCTCATTGTCCGCTCTCAGTAATCTCTTTACTTCTTTCTCTATTTCTGGAGCTTCAACACTTTTCTTTTTAAGAGTTTTTCTAAAACGTCTTTTTCTTATATTTTTTGTTGGTGGTGTAATGCCATGTGGAAATAAAAACTTTTTGTCTACCTTTAGGGGATCTTTTTTCTTATTTTTTACTGACGATTCTTCTTCAGTTGAGACTGGATCTATTTCTTCTTTACAGATCATCATCTGATTGATATCTGCAGATTTGTATACACTCTTTCTATCAACAGTCTTTAGTGATTCTACAATAGTAGGGAGGTCTACAACCTTGGCGTGTAGGAGCCATTCATCGAAGCGAACTTCGCCGTGCCGCATGTCATTTTCCATTTGTATTGATAGACGATTCTTGAAGTTCTCTCCCAACCTCAAAACTTCTCTGAGACTTTTAGCTGGTTCTTCTGGCAACCTCAAAATAAATTGTGTCTCCAATTTAACAGGATAGTCTAGATCTTTTTTATCCCTTGGCATAGCCAATTTTTTATAGGGCTCCATTGTTTCTTTACCGGGTACTAGGTAGGTACCTACCTAGTGTAGATCGGCAACTTTTGATTAGGATATCACAATAAGCAATTTTGTTTTGGTGTGGAAATCCAAAGTACCTAAGTAATTATTTCTGATAATTGTTAAAGATTCATATTACAAAATAAATCACTCAAATAATGCTTAATAGTCTGTTTGTCCTTTTATTTTGTTTTAGTGTTTTTAAACTAACCACAAAATAACAAACAATTTTGTTTTTGTAGTTAGACTCTGATCCCACTGAGCATATAAATATAAATAAGAGTACCCAGAGTACCTACCTATATTATAGTAGTCTGTGTCAAAGATCAAATCGAAATTGTAAACATAGGGGTAGCCCCTAAGTTTACAAATGAAAAAATAGCTTCTTGATGGTAGAATCAATGGTGTTTTTTACAAATGGCCCAAAAAAAATAACTGAATTTTCTTTTAGCTATAACCGTAAAGTAAACAAATTAAAAAACAATGTGAAGTATTTATTTTTGCGTTATTTCTTTGTACAGCAAATTGATTACACTACCAATATGTTTATAGTAGAAACCCTCTTTCCATGCTATCACGGATAAGGTTAAAAACATTTAATCTTTTCATCTCATTCGTTTCGTTCGATTCTCATCTCATTGTTCTTGAATTCGGACGTATTTTTCGCTGCGTTATTGCTGTGCATTGTTTGTCTCATTGTTGTTTTTCGTAAGATAGATAGACATGTTCGTTCAAACAGCTTAGCTTAGCAACAGTAGTGGTAAAACAAAAACTTGTTAAATACAAAATCAGATTCAGTTTTATGTTCATATACCTATTCCCTATAGGTACCTACCTATGTAAATGGCATGAATACCTGCTTGTTCAATAACTAGACTAATAAATAATGTGTTTGTTTTATTTACACCATATTAGATGTGTTCGGTTAGATACTATATGTAAGTAAAAGTAGTTAGAGTAGTAGAAGCCCCGAGTGAAAGGGCTCGTCCGGAGAATTACTATCACCATACTTATTTCAGCCGCAAAGCAGCATTGCTATGTTTTGGTTTGAATGGTATGGTTGCCGGTGAAATTACGAGTACGTGAGGCTTAACACCTTTATGCCTCAAGTTGACGGGCGCAATACAGTGCCGTGTAGGCTATGTTCTTTGTGGATGTGATCTACGCAGTAAGGCTTTGTCATAGGCAATAGTACACTTAACACCAGGTGCGCTACTTGCTTGTCCCGTCTCCTAGTAGTATAAAAAAAAATAAAAAAATGTAGCCCTGTTACTATACTAATAGTATAAGCCAGACGTAGCCTTGTATCAGTACCTACACTGTGTTTTGTCTTCTGCATTCGTAGGTGATTTCAAATTTGATTCATTGAGACAACACGCGTTGTAACTATTCTAACGATACGCTAGATTCATTAGTTACAATTTAACAGTAAGCAGGTATTCGATCATGCTATTATTTTATCTCATTATGTATCGCAGAAGTTTAGACGCGAGTGGGTGCGAGTATAATAGTTCGGTGATCCATTGGAAACATGTTTTTCTCCCCTAGGTTGTCACTTTGACAGTGTTATAGGTTGACATTTACCTGATTACAATTTTGATCCTTATGTTATGATCCTTATATGAATAAAAATCAGACTCCTATAAAGGGAAACACTATGCAGACATACAACCCACTATTCCTAACACGCCCTGGATTTTCGAGTTCAGATTAGCTGACAAAGCTTGACAAATACTCATACTCCGGTATTTTTAGCTAAACTTAGGATCAAGGATAGTTCTATCTGTGAATATGGTTTGGACATAGGAACCGTGGACCATATTTTTTTCAGTTGCAATAGATTACGTTGCTCACTGTATGGTATCCTCCCTTCTGATGTATCCCGTCCTACTTCATTAAAATGTCTACTTTCCCTAACCTTTTCCCCTACCATTATTTCTCTAATTTATAAGTTTATTACTGTAAATAAAATAGAACTGGAAAATATGAAGGTACTTAAGTGTATAAATGTATATAAGTTTCATTCTAACCCTGTATACAAAATATATAATATAGGTACTACTAACATTGACATAATATAATAAGTTAGTGTGATGACCATCTTTAGAATATAAATTTGGTAATCCCACTTTATAATATAGGCTATATTATTAGACATACTCCCATGAACGTATACTAAAACTGGACAGCGCACTCAAAAATTAGGTACATGAAATTTACACTCCATGCGCTGAAAATAAGTTTCTAAATTGTTTGTCTTATGTCAAAGTAGAAAAACGAGCCAGGTGAGATAGCTCAGTTATAGTAATGCTTCCTTGTCTAGCATGTTGCCATTGCATATTGAATTCCTCTTTGGTAAGCCTTGGGAGCTTTCTTTGATTTTCTTTATTTTTTATGATATTACTTTGAGAGATGTTGAATAAACAACTACTTAATATATTTTTTATTTTACAACGATGAAATTCTCTACCTCGAAGTGACTTATGAAATACAGAATTTTGGCGTGTAAAAGTGATAATGGTAGTATTTTGTCATTCATGTGTCTCATGTATTCATATACTCAGAAAACTACTAAATCAATATATTAGCCATAAAACTAAGAAGTTGAAGTTGAAGCTGAAAAGTCAGCCTAAATCCCTATTACCAATACTATGTA
Organism: Venusia cambrica; assembly: GCA_951394065.1. Lineage (NCBI taxonomy): Eukaryota > Metazoa > Arthropoda > Insecta > Lepidoptera > Geometridae > Venusia > Venusia cambrica. The sequence continues at coordinate 1,757,395 of OX596044.1, read as the reverse complement.
CTATCCTGTCTCTGTCTGTACTACTCAGTAGGTACTTAATTGTAAAAAGGTCTGATTTTTATTTGTATATTGTTTGTATATGGGCTATGCAGTGAGCTTAGTTACTCTTAGTCTCTGTTTTATTTATGTAAAAGTTAAAAAATCAAAGTAAGAAGATTGTAGCATTATATGCCTACTTACACTCAGCGCTATAAACGAAATATAAATCAAAGTCAGTCAGGATATTAATGTTCTGTGATAACACTATGTCTTTAAATTTATAATACTAATTCCTGATTAAATGACTGACTGGTATACCAATGCACAGCCTAAGCCGCTGCTAGTCGTACAGACTTGGAAAAATTGGAGGGTCTGTTTGTCTTGGTACGTAGACGCCAGTGGGATACAAAAGCGGGTTTCCATATTATGAGGAAACGTTTTTTTTCTAAATTGTTATTTTCTATTTTTAATAATGTGGGTGTGAATGTAGTGCTTACTTTGAGATAATTAAATAAATAATAAAAATAGGCCAAGCGTAAGACGGACCTACACTAAGACTTAAAAAAAAGATCTGCATTTTTTTGTCTGGATACATATCCATGGTGTGCAGAAACGCACACCATATGTATGTAATGTATGTATGTATGTGGCAATGTTTGTGACGGCATAACTCTCGAATGGGTTTTAAGGAGCTGGTCTGGCTGGGGTAGGGTTAGTTGTAACAATGGGGGACAATCCACAGCGGGACATCAGTTGTGACCCCACTCAAAATAAGAATAAGAATATAAAACGAAAAAGCGTCATCACTGTACACACGAAATAAGAACTATTTGGCTATTATCAAATTTACCCATTGACCTTATTTTTAGCTACTCCTACCTAAATTATATTTAATTGTCACCCTTGTTAGAAACTCTCACTTTCGGCACAGATTTTCTGAAATGAACATCTCTCAAGAGCAGCAAAGAGCAATTCAATTTACCAATTAATATAATTAATTTAACAAGCCTCATAGCTCAGTTGGTAGTAACTCTGCCTTCTGCGCTGTAGGTTGTGGGTTCGATTCCCACCCAGGACAAACATTTGTGTGATGAGTATAGACGTTTGTTCTGTGTTTGGGTGTTGTATCATATAGTACGTATGTATTTACAAAAAGTATTTTATACGTAATCTAGTTCCCATATTACAAGCTATGCTTAGTTTGGGGCTAGATTGCGCTGTGTAAAAATCTGTAATATTTGTAACCTACAATTTTTTTGTTTTTTTGTTTTTATACCTGCTGGTAGGTGGAAAACAAAAATTACCACGCATTCTGGATTATTGTTTTGTGCACGGAACCCTCAGAATACATAGTAATTTTTTTGAACTGTGGTCAATAGACGAAAGAAAGTACAGACGGAATAAAATGTCACAGATTGGTTTTGTGTAGAGAGCTAATCTTTTTTCTGTGGGTTCCTACTTCAGTACTGCCGGTGTTGCCAAGTCAAATGTGGTCTTTATTGCCTAGCATTGAGTTAAAACAGCTTGTCATGGGGGTAACAAGTACTACTTACAACGTTATACGTACTTAGTACTTGTTGTTGATTGTATTGATGTGGTCACAGACTTCCATGGAAATGGCGCATAAGTTGTCACCTCTGAGTTTTGTTTTTATTTGATTACTTACAAGCCACCCTGTCCTTGGACGTTTAAAAATGACCGTGGATCATCATGAACATGAGCATCAAGAGGAAAATTTTGCAATAATGCAATAATTGAGAACAATAGAGGCTTATCATTTGGTGGGCGTCCACGGTCCAACCTTAATATCACGACATCGTTCGTTTAGTCAGTGGTCAACCAAAAAAATATCTGAAACTTAGCTTTGTATTTTTTTTTAAATGGATTACCTCTTTACCTCTAAAGTAGTATGGACCTTACATGGGTATAGGGATATGAATAAGGAGGGATGAGGGAAGCTAGCGCAGTCCGGGGCTGCGTACCCTTTATTTGGGGGGCCTTGCTGCTCACGTCGTGTAGGTGATAACCCTAGAGTCCCTACACGTGTCCCCTAGGTGGTGCTTGAGGAGTAGCAAATTCTGGTGGTAGGTTTCGGCCGCGGCTGGTCACTATCCATCGAAGCCGTGCCGCCAAACGACCTGGTCGTGTTCCGGTACGTAGGTCGGTGTAGCTATGAACCAACCGAGTGTGTACGGGTCAGGGTAGTTTTTGCACTACAGTATCGGAGTAGAAAGGAATTAACGACGTTAAAACTGTACCGGGAGGCTAGGCGCGGTTGGTTGTGGGATCCGAAGCATGGTTCTCCGCTGGCCGCCCAAAGGTTGTAGGGGTCCCAAGTAACGTGCCAGTCACACGTGAAAGGCTGCCCCGCCGCCTTGCGAAAAATCCCGGAGTGTTCCATAGTGCCGGTTGGCGACCGAATTAGAGGAAACGATGGGCACTCCCGGGGGGGTTCGGGCGTCACCGCAGTCTCCCCGCATGGTACCCCGTTGGTGTTGCCTCGCGTCATTCTCCGAGACTCTGTAGAGTAGTGCCTCACCCAACTACCGTACTCGTCACAAACCCCCACACTTATGACAAAAAGAAACAGCAGATACGTTAAACAGTAGAAGCACGTCCTCTCTCTTCAAGTGCACCTCGTAAATATACGAGGACTCCACTCCAACATCGAAGCAGTCCATCGCCACCTCGAAACTGTTAAGCCGCATCTGCTGTTTCTCACGGAGACCTAAATCAAATGTCCATCTGACGCGGCATACCGTGCTTACCCAGGCTATGTGCTAGAACATGAGTTTAAGCTAAAAGTCGGCGTTTGCTTGTTTGCTCGCAAATACATTTGCTTTCAGCGTCTCCGTTGCCTTAAAGACTCCAAATTTTCAACTTTATGGGTTTTGGTCGACACTGGTATAGAGAAAATTATCTACGTTGGCGTCTATCGTGCGCACACAAAGAATCCGGTGACAACCAAATTTTTCCAGCACCTTTGCGATGGTGCTGTTAAGGGTCTTCAAAGGTTTCCCAGTGCTTAACTGATACTTTTGGGAGACTTTAATGCTCATCATCAGGATTGGCTTTCCCCTTCCAAGGGCTTTGACCATGCTGAGAGAGAGGCACTTAAATTTACGCTCACTTTTAACCTCTCTCAGATGGTCGGTGAGGCCACTCGGGTGCCCGATGTTGATAACCATTTCGCAAACTGCCTTGACCTTCTGCTGACGACGGACCCAGATCACTACAATGTTTCGATTTCATCACACCTCTAGGTAGTTCCGACCATTGTCTGGTGAAGTCAGTTTCGTCCCATTCCCCACCCACCCCAGTACAAGTCGGCAGATTGGGATGAGATGCGCCATTTTTTCGCGTCATATCCCTGGCAGCCCTTGTGCCTCTCTTCGGATTCTTAACTTTGTGTCTGAAACTCAGAACTCAGGCTAGTGTGTTCTCTGCAAAAAAGAGCCAATTCCACCCTGCACCTATTTTTAAGCGGCACTTCGCTTCAGTTCAATAATAGCTTGAGCCTTTTAGGTGTTGAACTTTCATCTGATCTAAAATTTGCTGCCATGAAGTTGGGTATCCTGGGTAAGGTTTGGCAGTACTTCACACCGGGATAGCTTTTAAGTTTGAACAAAGCTTAGGTCCGATCTTATATGGAGTACTGCTGTCATCTCTGTGATGGCTCAGCCAAGTATCATCTCGAAGCCCTGGATTTGATTGAGCGTCATGCGGCGAGTGTGCGCATGATATATTTGACCTAATCCCTCCATCCCCTTTCCACCACCGGACTAGCAGACAAACGGCTGGCTACAACCCGTACCTTGTAAATGTTCCATTGTCCGAACACATCGTTTCGCCTCTATCATTATCATTAACACTGGTAAAGAATGGAATTCCTTGCCTTCGTCTATTTTTCCGTAAGAGTACAATCTTTGAGTCTTCAAGTCCAGAGTAAATAGTTACTTTTAGGCAAGCGTGCTTCATTTTAGTCCATATCTTTACATGTTTTACATGATAAGCTGATGGACAAAAGCTTGACTATCACCAATAAAAAAAAAACAACCAGATATCAGAGATATATGGTAAAACCACCCAATGGATGGTTCTCGTATTAGCGGGGCCGGGTAACGTATTATGTAGGTATCAAATTAATCATAAATAAAGATTACGTATAGAATACCTAGATACTTCTTTTTTGTAATTACATGCTTATCATACAATACAATACAATACACAAACACAGAACAAACATCTATATTTATATATCACACAAATGTTTGCCCTGGGTGGGAATCGAACCCACAGCCTACAGCGCAGAAAGTAGAGTTACTGCCAACTGAGATAGGAGGCTTGTTGGCAGGTATCAAAGGTATGTAACCTTTGATACCTTTCCTAATACGCTACCTTTCTATACATTTTTTATTAAGTGTGCACTTGGTCAAAACATTTTTCTAAGTTATGATCAAGTGCAAACACTTGAAATTTGAACTTGAACTATGTCATTATTATCTACATTTAATATTGTAAGGAGAAAAGATTTGTAGTTTTGTTTGTATTGGAAAGCCTAGATTGATTAGAACAATCTTTCACAATATAATGCTACAGTATTATTAAGTAACATAAATTACATTTTTATCAGGTTTTATTAAAGATTCGTAACGAAATTTATAAGATGACCGATAAAATTCCTTACATCGCGTGCGCTGCGAGAACTATTGATGATAGAACAAGGTAATGTTCTACAGTTTTAGAGAATATAATAATATCAATACTTACAAAAATCTGATTTAATGTTATGTACATTTAGTATAGTAAGTCACTATAACTGCTTTTTCTTATTTAAATAAACGCCGGCAGAAACTACACCACGTTATTAGTATCTTCATCTTAATCCATATTATCTGAGTAAATCACTTTGTATTCGAGGCTGTTTTAGTAACAGTAGGTAGATTACTTTAGAATTATTTAAATTCGACATTCCATTAAAAAATATCTGGAATTTATAAATAATACCGTACAAATAAAATTAATCACTTATTCTTTGCATAATTGTTTCTGTTACCCATCAAGGTTTGAATGAAACTTTGCATACATTTACTGATAGCTACTAGGATCAAAATCACTTATAATCTCCTCTCCCCCTATGGAAGGGCGAGAAAAGGTAAAGGTTTGTATCTGAATTTGAAATGTTTAAATATTCTTTATGTACGATAATATACATCATCACTATTTTTTGAATATAGTATTTATTTCATTCCCGTTACAGTACTACAGGATTGTAAAGATTTTCTGAACACATTTAATATATTGACGGATTGACTTGAAAGTTGCGATAAATAAATCCCAAGCAAAATAAATAATGAAACATAGGTTACTAGTAAAAAAGTGTAGACAAAAAATCCTGCCATGCTAAAAAATGAAAAGGCCTTGGTATACTACATAATTAAGTACGAAGGCATGTTTGTTAATTCAGTCGGATTTGACTTTCTAATCGATCTAAAATATAGTATAACTGTTTTAGATCATTTTAACACATACTCAACCCTTTTAAATTTTAAATTTTTTATTCCAATTAATTTTAAGTGCAGGCCAAAATTTGTATAGCTATTTATGCTACAGAGCTTGCCAATGAAATAGAAAATACATAGCTTCTGTCGAAAAACATAACCCTGCTTCCTTCTGAGACCACTGAGCATATATATTTTTTACCATTTTGAGACAGTTGGGTAAAAAACGAAACGTAGGCGTGCATATTACCTATAACGGCTAAAACCATTTATGGTAAAACGACGCAACGACGACGCCACCGCCGCCGAGAGAAATTTAATCGAATCCAAGTTTTTAGGTATTTTTATGTTTTGAGCTGGAAACATTGCTAAGCAATTGATATTTTTTGGTGTTGTTGAATTGGAGTGGAGAGGTTTCTTTCCCATTGAAAATCATTGCGAAATAAATTGCGTTCTAGAAAAACCTGAGGATTGTTCGTAATTTAGTGTCGTGTTTTTTAAATATACCCATCGATGATTTAACCTTAGCAGTTACCTGTGGTGAGTTATTCAATTTGTCACCTTCACACCTTGTCCCCAAACTCGAACTTCTATTTATTTATTTTTGTTCATTGATTTATTTACCTACCCTCGCATTACAGGGGATTATTTTTATTGAAGCTTATATATATATATTCCATGCAAATGATTCATATTATTCGTTACCCAGTGCGTTACTTTCATACCATTGCAACCAGGAAGAGAAAGGTGCACTGCTCATAGTCATAGGTACATTGTTGTTAGAACCATAACCTACTTTTGTAATCTGCAATTTTTATCATTTTCTACCTGCATATTATGAGTTCATCCTTATTTTTTCTATCTTAAATATCAATTTCTATACCTACAAGTAACAGATACATTAGAAAATTCATTAAAACAGTAAACAATAACAAACTACAATAACTAGCATTTCCTGTAACAATAGATACATCAATATAATGTTTCAAATTCTACATGGAACTGAAATGTGCTAAATAGACTGTAAATTCTAAAACAAATTCTGGTTTCAGGTCAGTTACGCCACACATCCAACAAGGTAAACATAATGTATGCTTAGAAATGAATATGCTAGAATAGTTATTCACTAAGGTGTAAGGTTATGAGGGTATGAGGTTGGATTGTACAATAAAAAATGCAGTCAGCAATAGCAAGTAGCTTTACATTAAAGCTTTATGTAAAACTACTTACAAGAAGTACCTACACAAGTTATTATTTGGGAGAAAATATAGATGTCTTAACTCCACGGAACTCTTTGTTCAGTTGAGTCTTAAGTTATAATATATCTTATTCTTCAATACTGTAAGAGCTTCACTTGTATGCATAAAAAAAAACGAGCTTCTATACCCTAGTGAATTTTCTCTGTGGACTAGTGGTTCAACACACCAATTTAACAAAACAAGTAAAAAAAAAATATTGAGTTCCGGCATTTAGACGTAAGGTAGCCTGTTCCTCAGTTTATTGATGATTCCGGATGAAGTGCACCTCCACCTTCAGCCTCATCTTAACTTGTAACCAGGTGAGATGAAGGCCAAGCGCTTCCCTGTAGTCAAATAAAAAAAGAAGACCCTAGGCAATAATATTACAGGACACTATTACAGGACACTAATTTCACACAGCGCCATCTAGTCCCAAACTAAGCATAGCTTGTAATATGGGAACTAGATTACGGATAGAATACATAAATACTTTTTTTTTTGTAAATACATACTTATCATACACTACAACACCCAAACACAGAACAAACATCTATATTCAGTCCACAACCTACAGCGCAGAAGGCAGAGCTACTACCAACTGAGCTGTGAGGCTTGTTGATAATAAATAATTTAACGTTGCAAGATTGCTGATGTGAGTGTTGTAATTTAGTGTGCTAGAGTGTGTTTAAAAAGGTCCTTAAAATACCAGAGCAGGACTTTGGGTTGTTGGTGACACTGATTGGGCGTCTGAGTTCATGACAGCAACAATGAAAATGACACTGGTGTTGTTAGGGATGATGCTTGCTCCAAGCCGGGGTATTCCACAAGGCCCATCTTCTCCCTTGATGGTTCTGTAGCCAAGCAGTGTAGGATCACATGTTCTAAAATTTCCTCCTATAATCAATTCTTAATAAATAAATCAATAAAAAAAAAAAAATAAGATGTTTGTATTCCCAAATAAATAAAACAAAACAAAACTTTCTTCTGGTTGCATGACTCACTTCCTCTCGGAAGTCAGGTCCATACTGCAATATAGTTTGTAAAAGGAAACTAAGCCATTGTTGTATGCATTAGATGGCGGAAGTGGATCCAGAAACATTGTTGGAATGGCTGCTAACAGGGCAGGGTGATGAGCGTGACATGCAGCTCATCGCCCTTGAACAGCTGTGTATGCTGCTTCTTATGTCCGACAACGTCGATCGCTGCTTTGAAAGGTAACTTTACTGTAAAGTGTTTAGGTAAGTTGTGTTTAACCAATATCAAAATATGGGTTTCTAGTACCCGTATTTGTATATTGTTGCATGTGTGCATAAAGTTTGTATGACATCTCACAAGACAGCCCTGCTCGACAAAAGTATATATTGCATGGGACCTAGGTTGTACAATAACTTACTGATTGCTATTAAAGAAGTGAACAATTTAATCTCAAGAATAAAGTACCCCAATGATTGTTGAAAAAAACCTGTTTTAAAATTCAGGAATATCTGACAGACAAATTGTAAATTGAATTGACTGGTGGTGGTGATAAGTAAAATATTTTTTTTTCAACATTCTGATATTTATTCATGCAATTAGTATTGCAATTGCAAGTACTGAATTGATTATTATGGTTGGTTCTAGATTAATTAATATTTGTATGCCTATTGAAGGGTCTGGTCGAGCAATCTAACTAAATACAAGAACTTTCTTTACTACCTGTGTTCTGAACTAATAAACCGCCTCTATGGTCTAGTGGTTCAACCCACCGATTCCAGATCTTTACAAGGGAGTACGATATATTGTGCTTGGTTTGGTTGGTGGCAGGACTTAGTTTAAGTCCGCCTGGCTAGCTACCACCATCTTACCTAATTCTGTCGCCCTACTCAAAATACGGCAGTTAGAGGTAAGATAGCTGGTAGATTGGGCCTTATCTCAACTTGTAACCAGGTGAGATGAGGGCCGAACGCTTCCCCATCATACAAAAAAAGAAAATTGCAATGGTTGGCCTTATCGCTAATAAGCGATCTCTTCTGGACAAATAATGATCCCTCTAGACTCTAGAGCAACCATTTTTTTAGTTGTTTTTTTCTGTTGGGTGCAGACGAGAATGAACTTAGTAATAATCTAAGTTGGCTCAGTAATAACTAAGCTTATGTTCCTCAGTCTGTTGAGGATTTTGGGTGAAATGTGCTTCCTCCTTCAGCTTTATCCTGACTTGAAGCCTGGGGAGATAAAGGCCAAGCGGTTCGCCGTTGTACATTTAAAAAAATACTTATAATATAAAATAAAACTTTATATGTGAATGTTTTGCTTTGCAATACCCAAAACTTACACTCGATTTTTCAATAGGTAGGTTTAATCCGATCTATTAGGTATTCCCATGTGTTGTATTTGTTGACAGTAATATGTTTTGGGAAAACCAAGATGTCTTGTTTTGGCGCAAGTCCAACTTTATTTAATTAACTTGTTTAAATATTGTTTTTTTGTGATTCGACAAGGTCATTTTCAAATTAGATATAATCTAGCATGTAGACCCACTACAGTACAGTTGCCTGCATTAATATGTATACACTTCTTAATCTTCAAATTGAAGCCCATTTCACATCTATTAAATTCTGTCACTACTTTTGTATTCAAGCCTGATAGATATATCACACTTGAATACAAAATTATTAACATATCTATCAGATGTGGATGCAAACACATTTAGTAAATTATGAAGTGTTAAACATAATATTAGTGCAGGCGACTGTACTTTAATCCGTATAGCAATTGTAAACAATATAAGGTACCGAAAGCACTAATAATAATAATAAATAAAAAGCCGTTTATTCCGAGATCTTACTAATTACTACATATTTGGCACAAATAATTTCAAAATTACAAAAAATATAAAAACTTTACTTATAAAATATCTCTAGTCTCGGTGTGCCTTTTGGCATAGGCCTCCTCCAACGTTTTCCATTGCCTTCTGTCATGGGTTACCCTCCTCCAGTACCGCCGAGAGCACTTACCCCACTGTAATATAAACCACCCTGCCACTGCGTGCTGCTCAAAAATGTGTGTATTTCGGTTACTGTTTCAGTTGCCCCCCTCGCACATTTTTGCCAGCACTTTGCAAGATATTCCTTGACGAGTATGCTCCTGATAATGTGCTGGAGGTTACAGCGAGAGCCATCACATACTATTTAGATGTATCTGGTAAGTAATACTATTTTTAACAGCCTTCAAAAAAAGGAGGAGATTCTGCTGTATGTTTTTTTTTGTTACTCGATTTCTCTGCCTGTTTGAAATAGATTTAAAAAAATATTTTTATGTTAATAGGCAATACTTCCGAGTTGATCCTATAGAAATTTCATCAAAATCGGTACAGCAGTTTGATTTTTATATCAAAATAACTGGAATAAATGTGTCATCCAGGTAAAGGAAATGCGTATTCTGCTTTCCTGTGGTGTTTACGGTCACTAGAGTACACTAGAGATTATTGAACTGCTTATCTTACAGTATCATTATCAGGGTTTTGTCATAATCGCCACGCTTGGCAGGCGTGTTTTTGATCGCAGTAATAATGATACGTAGTAGTCCCACTGAACTGCCCGCCTTCCGGTAGGTCTAGGGTAGGCCTTTGGCTTCATCATCAGATGAAGCAAAATGATGATGACGATGTTCACCGAAACACCGAGTCGTGTGAGTGTGCAATAATACGGGATTCTAGGAAATATCTACGCAATGATGATGAATGAAAACTTTGACTGACATGTAATCTACCCATCCTTACCTTGACCTACCCTCATTTTTCGGCAGAACCTGTGTCCTATGTGTCAGAGTAGTTTAGAAATGATAATTTTTAGTTTTTTTTGGAAATGTTTATTTAGCTATTCGCGATACGGTCGAATGATCACAACACTGGTGGTAGGTAAAGCCTAGAGGTCGATGCTAACCAAAAAGTCTGTAGTAACATGATACATTAGCTGGTACTGTTTTATTATTGTAAAAACATCAAGTGGGTACCTACTACTAGTGTTTCAATGATGTAAAAGTTTTTGGTGCCTCTTTAAGTAAACGATTGACACGTTTCCACATTTAACAGATGGATAGATAACATTAATTCAATTATAGCACACTACACAACATCACAAAACGATAAAAACATAGTAGTTATAAACATATTTTATGGTAAAAAACAACAATATTTTAAGCAACAGCAAATGAAGAAGGTAGGTAGGTACTTAAAAATAAATGAAACACATAACGGTAACAGGCGTGTGTGTGCTACAGTAGCAAAAAAGTCTCGGCTCAGCATTAATGCTCGCTGTACACAGGGGGCGCTGCTTTTCAGCCTGGACTCAAAACGGTCCTAAGACCCTGTGAGAACTTAAAATTGTGCTATGGAAATAAAATGATCTTAGTTTTATTCTGATTATTTGTAAAATTACATACATAAGCATATTACATAATTAAATGCTAAAGTTATACATTTGATAAATAAAAAATATGATACAGCTGAGTGCACTCGGAGGATAGTGGCCATCGAAGGCGCAGTGAAGGCGATCTGCAGCCGCTTGTTCACCGTGGATCCGAACAACCGCACCAGCAAGGATTTGGCCGAGCAGTGCATCAAAGTAAGTGTCATCATACAGAGAGTTCCGATTCCGACTTTCAAAAAAAACAAATCACGTTTGTTGGATCCTTTACTTTAAACCCTAAATAAATATATGTTACAGGACAATAGTTTTACACAGCGCCATCTCGGCCCAAACTAAGCAGATGTTGTAATATTGGAACTAGATTACGGATATAATAATATAATTATATATCTGTTTTTTGTAATTACATACTTATCATACAACACAACACCCATACACAAAACAAACATCAGTATGCATCATACAAATGTTTGTCCTGGGTGGGAATTGAACCGACAACCTACAGCGCAGAAGGCAGAGCCAACTGAGCTCTGAGGCTTGTGAATAAGTACATAATTGGTGCCTTTTTGCTAAGCCAAGAATATCGTTGCCGTAAAGTAACATAAGCATCTTCCAAAATATATGAACTTAATAGAATTATTTTTATGTTTCTAGTGAATTCGGTTCAATTTTGTTTATTGACTTATTTTACTGTTTTGAGTGATACATTTTACTATTTGCGATTTACCACCAAAAAGTCATTGGTGTCCTGGCCCGAGCCACCAAATTTATTCTACCACTTTTACCCAACTAAATAAAATATAATCATTCAAATCGGACCTCGATTGCCGAATACATCTATGACTTACTTACTGTAGTTCGTTGAAGAGTTTTTTTCTTGAAAGTGGGATAAATAGAGAATAGAATTGTGTTACTCGTGCTATGTGTAACTTTTGACAGATTAAAAGTAAAATTGATGTGACTTTGATTGCAAATCAGTAGGTGTTTAAATAAAAGCCCAATAGACACTACTTGGTACATTATTAGGATAATAATGAATAAAAAAACATGTTTATTTAGCACAAGCACCATTGATTGACGGAAGTCTGAGATAGTTCAAAACCGCAGAGCATAGAGTAGTTACTCTGGCACAAGCTCTCGAAGAGTATTGAAGCTCCTGTCAATAGTTTGTATGTTATATTTCAACAGTAGGTACGAGTACTCTAAACGTCTTACACGGTCTTCATTACTTGACCGCCTCTGTGGTCTGTGTGATCCTGGTAACAAGTTGAGATAAGGCCGAAGGTGGAGGTGCACCTCACCCGGAATCCTCAACAAACCGAGGAACTGGTTATCTTCCTCAGTTTGTTGAGGATTCCGGGTGAAGTGCGCCTCCTTATTCGGCCCTATCTTAACTTGTTACCAGATGAGATGATAGCCAAGAGCTTCCCCGTCATTCAATACAATAAAAAAAAATACATTGTGATCTTAAACGTATAGGTTTTGGAGTTAGTATGCACTCGAGAGGCCGGCGCCGTGTGGGAAGGCGGCGGCCTTCCCTCCGTGTTGCATTTCATCACGCATCACGGCACTTCTGTGCACAAGGACACCCTGCATTCCTCCATGGCTGTTGTCTCCAGGTATATACCGACCGCTCTGACTATCGCGTAATCTTACACTATTGTATTCGGCGTAAACAGCAACTATTTACGAATTTTTAAGTTAAATATTTAGGATATTTTTTACTAAGAATAAATATTACAGGACTTTAATATCACACAGCGCCATCTAGCCCCAAACTATGCATAGCATATAGGGACTAGATCACGGATGTAATACTTAAATACTTTTTTTTTTGTAAATACATACGTACTATTAGATATAACACTCAAACACAGAACAAACATCTATATTCATCACGCAAATGTTTGTCCTGGGTGGGAATCGAACCCACAGCCTACAGCGCGGAAGGCAGAGTTACTACCAACTGAGCTATGAGGCTTGCGAGAATGGGTCGGCTCTTGACCTGGTAACTTACACAGGCTTTTACAAGCAAAGATGTGTGATAAAAAAAAACAGACCAAGATCCATATTGATGTTAGTAAATTAGCAATCTTAAGAACTAGGTGTTAGTAATAATAAAAATCAAGCAAGAAGTAGGTACCTACTCGATGTGTACATGTAGTATTTTACAGATAGGTATGACTTAACATGACAGGGCGTGTCTTGTACTGAGCGGCGGTCAAGCAACGGTTGTCGAAGACTATTAGATCACCCCCCGCACAAAACACCCCATATTGGCGAATCATACCCATCTGCGACTATCTTTAATATGATGTTCGGATTGGCCCGGATTCTGCCGATCAGGGATGCTGTTTTTTTTGCGAATAACTGCGGCAAATCCATCAGTTTAATACTCAGCAAACATCCCCGGCGCACTACAAAAACGTGACAGTCCCATCATCCGAAAATTATTCAATAAAATGTACAATTAAACTAACTAGGTACAAAGGCCTATAGGTAACTCAACTGTTCCAGACGGAAGCGTGCCTAAGACACTGGCTGCATTGCCACGCTGAATTTATTTATAATTATTCATCCGAAATGTTATGAATGATGAATGCTGCACGGCAGCGACCGTGAAACCACTCGCGATGGCCCCACCTGAAAACCAGCGCTGCTTTGAAAGTGGAGCAGCATTTTAGCTGAGTTGGTGCCATTTGGCACATTATACATCAGCGCAAACTAATTAGCACCTCTTTGCAGTAGTAGGTTGGGCCTTCATCTCACCTGGTAACAAGTTGAGATAATGCCGAAGGTGGAGGCGCACTTCACCCGGAATCCTCAACAAACTGAGGAACTGGCTATCTTACCTCTGAATGCCGGAACACAAAAAAATATAGAATTGTTATTATGGCGACAGAATTAGGTAAGATGGTGGTAGCTAGCCAGGCGGACTTAAACAAAGTCCTACCACCAACCAAACCAAGCACAATATATTGTACTCCCCATGGGGATCGAACCCGGGACCTCTGAATCTGAAATCGGTGGCTTGAACCACTAGACCACAGAGGCAGTTAAAATTGTACTACATTGTAAAATTGTACATGTACTGTCTACATTGTATAAATTGTCCGTGCTGTGTTGCTGTGTGGCAATAAAATCTTTCTTTTAAAGTCTTTCTTTCTTTCTATAATTTGTAGAGTGTGCGGTAAAATGGAGCCGGGAGACGCGCGCGTGGGCGACGCGGTGGGGTCTCTCTCCGCGTTGCTGCGTCACAGCGACGCGCGCGTCGCCGACGCCGCGTTGCGTTGCTTCGCGTCGCTCGCGGACAGATTCGCGCGAGCGCACGCCGACCCCGCGCCGCTTGCTGAACATGGTAACTATCCATACCTCCACAGGGTTCCCGGAACGTGGGCACGTGACAATAAGCCGGCACCGGTATATATAGAGGCTCGATTCGATCCCTAGGTAATCCTAGGAAAATTACAGCCACCTTCGGCCTTATCTAAACTTACATCAGCTGAGATGAGGCCAAGCGCAACCCTGTAGTACAATATAAAGCGGGCGAAAGACATTATGGCACCTTAACAGGGCACAGAGTATATTCAACTTCAACTTCTTTGATATGGCGTGCAATCTTTTTATCGATTCTGTCACGTGTCGAGTATTGTAAGTGTCTTAGGCAGAAAAAGTGGGCAAAAATATTGAGGATTCGGCACTTTGATTAATTACCTTTTTTATATAGATTCACTTGACCGTTTTTGTATAATAGAGAAACTTTCACATAGCTTTGTAATCCCAGAGTCAAGTTTTCATAAATTGGCTCAGAAAAAGAGTCGTATGTGCCCTGGTGTTTGATTAATAAAACCAGCCAAGGGCGGACACGCACACCTAGGGTTCTTACCCACACTTCACCCTTGATCTCCGAGTCATGTTGGGGAATCCGGCACTGCATAATATGTTTGTATGTATGTATGTGGCAATGTTTGTGACAGCTTAACTCTTGAACGGGTTATCCGATATTATAAAATTTACATTAGAAAAATCAATTTTCGGTGTCAAACGTGGCCTAAACAGGTTTGCTGTGTTAACTTCTATCACGCGACCTTGTACTACGGAACAAGTAAAAGCGTAAACGATGATGAAGCAATAAATAAAGGTATCGTTTTTTTCGCTAACGTAATACATTATACTTTTTTTGAATGCAATTGGAATAGACCATAGATAAACAAATCAATATTACAGGACATTAATTTCAAGTGCCACCTAGCCATGTGAAGCCTATGCAAACTAAGCATAGCTTGTAATATGGGAACTTATATAACATTTTTTTTTTGTAAATACCTACACACCATACCTTACAAATACCCAAACACACAACAAACATATTCTTCACACAAATGTTTGTTCTGGGTGGAAATCGAACACACAATCTACAGCGCAGAAGGCAGAGCTACTACTCGTACCAACTGAGCTATGAGGCTTGTTAACTGCAAACTAAGCTATTTGAAGTAAAATTAGTTCATCACATTATTTTGTATTTATTTATTATTTATTTATTTATTTATTTATTTTGTATGCACAGGGCTGATTGAAGAGCTGATCCGTCGCCTGGGCAGCACCGAAAGTGGCGACGACAAATGCCTGGCGCCCTCGGTCTCCACAACTGTCAGTCTGCTGTCAACTCTGTGCCGCGGCTCTGCGCAAATTACACACGTAAGTGTTCATTTACCGGGATTCTTGCTTGCTTGCTTCTTTGCTTGATTGGTGCTGTGTTTGGCGGAGTAAGATGGGGACTAGGTGTAGGGATTTTATTAATTGGCTGATTTATGAGACGATTCATTTGATGGACTCAGTTTCTTCGAAGTCCAAAGTTAATTGGACTTAAGTTGGGACTTGTCCAATTAACTTTGGAGTTCGCATTTCCCAGCTTTATGTTTGTAAATTCGATGCAGAGAAAAATATTGAAAATAAGCTGCAAAGTGGGTTTGAACAGACGCTGAGGGCAATGTAACAAAACCAAACGGTTCAGAACAATATTAATATTTATGGTTTAATTTATTAATTCAGCTGCTCTAAGAATATAAAGTTGAATGCACATACTAGGTTTTGGACATGGAGTGAAGTGATAAGGTATCTACTGGCGTGGAGCCCCAGACAGCAATACAATATGTGAGTATTGACTGACAGAGTGCAGTATAAACCAACATAAGGATATCTTTACCATAGCGAATAAGTTTCTCAACATGGATATTTTTTCTTACTCAGCCGGCTGGAGCGGTAATGTGTGGTCTGAAATAAAGACATTCCTACAGAATGAATAAGAATTGAAGGCTTTGTATGAATATTGTTTCGCCATAAATAAAGTGTAAGCTTTTGTTTGTAGGATCTAGTTCGTGCCGAGCTGTGCTCTGCGGTGGAGGCGGCGGTGCAGGCGGACGAGCGATGGTGTCTCGAATGTATGCGTCTCGTGGACTTACTGTTGGTGCTACTGTGCGAAGGACGACACGCCATTCAGACGTACGTTTACTGACATTTGTATCTAGTTCGTGCCGAGCTGTGCTCTGCGGTGGAGGCGGCGGTGCAGGCGGACGAGCGATGGTGTCTCGAATGTATGCGTCTCGTGGACTTACTGTTGGTGCTACTGTGCGAAGGACGACACGCCATTCAGACGTACGTTTACTGACATTTGTATCTAGTTCGTGCCGAGCTGTGCTCTGCGGTGGAGGCGGCGGTGCAGGCGGACGAGCGATGGTGTCTCGAATGTATGCGTCTCGTGGACTTACTGTTGGTGCTACTGTGCGAAGGACGACACGCCATTCAGACGTACGTTTACTGACATTTGTATCTAGTTCGTGCCGACCAAAACTACTCTCCGAACGTAGTTAATCATTGATATCTCCGCCAGTTGAGATTTGATTTGCATGGTTCTTTTTTTATTTGATTGCTACATGTTACAATATAAAATGTAATGCTACGTTTGTTCCAGTGGTTCTCGTAATGGTACTCCGGCGGCAAGCGGCAGCGGTAGTGGCGCTAGTGGCGAGGGCGGTAGTGGCGCCACCGTCGCCGGCCCGCGGGGCGACAAGTCACACAGACAACTCATTGGTGAGTCAGCTGGTCTATCTGTACTCATACAGATATCAGAAAATAAAAAATGAAAGAAACCATCTTCAAGGAATTAATAACAAAAACCGGGTCTTCGTCGCGTACCTTTTTTATATTCCCGACAGTTTCCTCTAATCTGTCTAACTATATATCTAGTCTGTCGGGAATATAAAAAAGGTTCGCGATGAAGACTTCAAGGAAGGCTCGTTTCTACGTCCTACTATCGGGAATTCTAGTGATTCTAATTTCAAACGGGGAGGGGGAATGTTCTGGGATGAATTGTGTTATTTAATGTCGGGTAGGATACGTATTTTACTAAAAGTGTTGAGTTTATGGCGGTCGCGGCTTAAGAATTGACCCCTCCAACTCAGCTCATGGATGTCGTAAAAGCCGACTAAGCGATCCCATCAGAAGGCAGCAGCTTCCTTCTGTGTATTATCTATTCATTTTCTGCGATCACCAAGTTTTTTATTCTTTTATAGATTTTTATAGTCAGCGTTTTGCCGCCAACTTACTTGAAAATCAAAAAGCATGCTCGTTTAAAAGGAACACTTGAATGTTGTAATTGATTTGTGTTCCAGATTGCATCCGAGGGAAGGACACGGAGGCGTTGCTGAGTGCGGTGTCGAGCGGCTCCGTCGACGTCAACTTCACAGACGACGTGGGACAGACGCTGCTCAACTGGGCGGCTGCCTTCGGCACCAAAGAAATGGTCGAGTTTCTATGCGATAAAGGTAACATTCATAACATTTTAAGGTGAACCGAGTGCCAGAAACCAGTTTCTATGCGATAAAGGTAACATTCATAACATTTTAAGGTGAACCGAGTGCCAGAAACCAGTTTCTATGCGATAAAGGTAACATTCATAACATTTTAAGGTGAACCGAGTGCCAGAAACCAGTTTCTATGCGATAAAGGTAACATTCATAACATTTTAAGGTGAACCGAGTGCCAGAAACCAGTTTCTATGCGATAAAGGTAACATTCACATCTTATTTTAAGATGACGCGAGTACCAGTTTTGTCTGCACGGAAAATAAATAAATATTACAGGACATTAATTTCACACAGCGCCATCTAGTCCCTAACTAAGAAAAGCCTGTAATATGGGAACTAGATTACGGATATAATACTATTATAATATTTTTTTTTGTAATTACATAATTATCATACATTTATTTTACATGTTTTATGAATTGGAAACATGAAAGTAGCGTATGACGTGTTTGTGACACCGGTTCGCGTGTTCAGGTGCGGACGTGAACCGCGGACAGCGCAGTTCGTCGCTCCACTACGCCGCGTGCTTCGGCCGGCCGGCCATCGCCAAGGTGTTGCTACGTTTCGGTGCGAACGCGGACCTGCGCGACGAGGACGGGAAGACTCCTCTGGACAAGGCGAGAGAGCGGCACGATCAAGGTAAAATATACATAAATAAATAAATAAATATTATAGGACATTAATTTTTACACAGCGCCATCTAGCCCCAAACTAAGCATAGCTTGTAATATGGGAACTAGATACGGATAGAATACTTAAATTATTTTTTTAAATACATACTTACTATATGATACAACACCCAAACACAGAACAAACATCTATATTCACCACACAAATGTTTGTCCTGGGTGGGAATCGAACCCACAACCTACAGCGCAGAAGGCAGAGTTACTACCAACTGAGCTATGAGGCTTGTTAAACAGATACATATATACATAGATAGATAGATAACATTTATTCACTGAATTTAGCACACTACACAACACCACAAAACGATAAAAACATAGTAGGTACAAACATGTTTTATGGTAAAAAAACAACAATATTTTAAGCAACAGCAAATGAAGAAGGTAGGTAGGTACTTAAAAATAAATGAAACACATAACGGTAACAGGCGTGTGTGTGCTACAGTAGCAAAAAGTTTTTCAGCCTGGACTCAAAACGGTATAAGACCCTGCGAAAATGCGCGTGACAAACGTTTATTTACCGAAAATAGCACACTACACAACATATAAAACGATAAAAAAAACACAGTAAGAACTCTTACATGTACATCTCTTAAAAAAAATAGAATATGGTTAAAAATAAATAAAAACAATTTACTTAGACAATAAAATACAAAATAGGTATGCGTGTGCTACAGTAGCAAATAGGCCACGGCTGAGCATAAATGCCCGGTTTGATTCCCTGGGGTTTTGCAACCCATTTGCAAACGTGTTACAAAGTATTTCGTTCCTCGAACGAGGTATTCAATTAAACGCCCTCGTGATAATGATTCATACACGTTTTATTGTGACAAGTTGTCCTATCTTACTTACCTATCAAATGCTGATGGTAGAATAATAGACGAAGCATTCTATTCTACACTATTTATTAACCTAAATTATCAGGATTAATTTTTAGAAAAGTTACAGCTAGGTTTGTAATATGCAACCAAATGTTAAAGGTTTCCACAGATAACTAAAACGAATTATATACGAACATAAACAGATAAGGTAGACGATAGTTGTATACAGCAATAAACATAGTAAACACACAAATATACATGAAAAGAAGTTAAGTGCCCAATTAGCCAACATTTAAGTAGAAATCGCTAAGTAAGTAAGCATATAACATTACAATCACAATACGTCAAACAACAAAACTCACGAGAGCAAAACAGGCAGAGGAAGTTTCAATATAATATTGATCATACATACAAATAAAGTTAAGAATATAGCACTCAACAGTGCAAATAACTTCCCACAGGTCACAGAGAAGTGGCCGCGATACTGCAGTGTCCCGGAGAGTGGCTAGTGGTAGGTAACCAAGACCTGCCCTCGTCAGGAAACGATGACGACTTCCCAGAGACCGGGGACAAGGAAATGGCCGCTGTTTACCTTCAGTGAGTACACTACGACTTTGAAACTTTCACTTTGATATCCATCAAAATAAAAAAAAACAAAATCAAAAAGACATTTATTTGCAACTCTTACACAAAAATCAACATAAAAATAATAATAAATAGAGACAAAGAATAAAAATGTAAATTAAATAGTTAGCACGCATAGAATTGCAAAAAGGTCTCTCTCTCTCAGCGTTAATGCAGGTTCGGTTCATCACAAATTAGCTAAACTTTTTCTACGACTGGGATGCGCTTGTCCTTCATCGCACCTGGTTTTTTTTCAAGTTATGATAAGGTTGCGAAAACCGAACGCCGGTTACGAGACTAGACACGGCGGTCTTGGTCTTGAAAACGGTGTATGAATCCGCAAAGCTGTCCTGGAAGAGATAAATAATGATTATCTAACTGATTCGATTAACTTATTGGTTTATCTTAACTTCATGAGGATTCATGGGTCACGTGAACTGCTGACAGAAGTGAAAATTTTAAACTTTAGAGTAATTCTTAGTCGTATTTTTTTTTTCATGTAGGATCGATAATTGTATTGTATGTGATGGAACTAGAGAGGGTGCCACAGCATGTTGCGTGTGCTACAGTATTAAATAGGCTCAGCATAAATGCCCGGTTCGATCCCCAGGGGTTTTGCACCCCATATGTAAACGTGTTACAAAGTAATATTTCGCTCCTCGAACGAGGTATTCAATTAAACGCCCTCGTGATAATGATTCACACACTTTTTATTGCGGCTAGTTGTCCTATCTCTGTATGGTAGAATAATAAATGTGGCATTCTATTCGACACTATTTATAGACCAAAATAAAGTAAATGAAAGTAATTTATTTTTCATGTCGGATCGCGGATTGTATTGTATTGTATGTGATGTGATTGTCTGTTTGTCCCAGACGCCTGGTGCCCGCGTTCTGCGTGCGTTACCTCGGCGCGGGCGCGGCGGGCGTGCGGCGCGCGTGTCTCTCGCTCGTCCGCAAGATGGTGCACTACGCACCGGCGCGGCTGCTGCGCGACATGTCGGCGGCACGCGACCCGCACACGGCTGCACTGCTCACGCAGCTGGTCGCCGCGGTGCTCGACAATGTGGTACGTGTGTCCGATCCATCGGACCCGGGTTCGATCCCCAGGGGAGTACGATGTTGTGCTTGGTTTCCGTCTGCCTGGTGTGTTCCGGCATTTACCAGGCACCAGTTCCTCAGTTTGTTGAGGATTCCGGGGGAAGTGCGCCTCCACCTTCGTACTTATCATAACTTGAAATTCAGGTGAGATGAAGGCCAAGCACTTCCCCGGCGTACAAAAAAAAAACTAGAGTAGGAAACAAACCTACATCCTACAGCTCAGAAGGCAGAGCTACTACCGACTGTGCTGTGACATGCGTAGTACTACTTTCTACCCTAGTAGTCATACGTAGTACATTGTAACACTATCTACTCTCGGCTAGCAAAGTCGGTTAGATGTATCGATGTAAATGATGATGAGTATTTGGTGATAGCCGTGGCGGTCGCCGCTTAAGAATCGATCCCTCCCTACTCACCAACCCCTCATAAAGGCCGACTAAAAAATCTCACCAGAAAAAGGGCAGCTTCTTAACAATTTTACTACGATCACCAATCTGCCAGCCAAGCGTGGCGATAAAAAAACTGTTTCGGGGGAGGCTATCCAGCAATGGACATAATAATGGGCTTTAGTAGTGAGTGGAAATGGTGTGACGGTGTTGCCGTGATACTATGCCCTCGGTCATAGCGTTATCACCTACCGCATGGAGCTGTGGGGGCGAGTGGCGGATATAGAACAAGAATTTTGGCAAAAGCTTGCTATCAGAGAGATCTGGCAATGTTATGGGATACTCGGCTTATAACAGAACACGTGATGTATCTGCCACTAGTACATTCAAAACTAGATTGAAGAAGTGGCTACTTGAAAATGTTTTAACATTTTAAATGAATTTAATTTATTGTTATACTATTTTGTCTTGTCATAAATTTATTATATCTTGTCATTCATTACAAACAATATATCGCATCGAAAATTAACTTTATAATTCCAGTGAATTCCAAAGAACGCATTTATAATTACAGTGAATTCCAAAGAACGCATGTAAATGTTACTTTCGTAAAAAAAACATAGCACCAGAATAAAACAATAGGCAAATATACCTTTGTGATTTTTGTACCTATACACAAACACATCCCCTCCAGTTATTTTAGGTGACGCGACCTGTATCCGCCTCTGTGTCCAGTTCGCCCACCGGGTTCAGATCTAGAATTCCCGGGTTCGATCCCCAGTGGGAATACAATATTGTGCTTGGTTCGGTTGATGGTTGGTCCGCCCATCTAACTCCCAACAATAACAACAATTATAAATGTTATAACACAAAAATTCAAAACCCGCGTCTTTTCCTTAAGCCGGAAATGCTCTAATCAACTAAGCCACGAGGGTTCTGACGCAGATTCCGAATTTTTGTGTCACTTTGATACTCAGATTGAGCGCTCATTTGAAATACAAAAAATTAACAATTCTAATAGTTGTGTTCCGGCATTTAGAGGTAAGATAGCCAGTTCCTCAGTTTATTGAGGATTCCGGGTGAAGCGCGCCTCCACCTTCGGCCTCATCTCAACTTGTTACCAGGTGAGATGAAGGCCAAGCGCTTCCCCGTCGTACAATAAAACAAAAACAGTTGAGGATTCCGGGTGAAGTGCGCTTCCACCGGGTGAGATGAAGCTTGGCCGTCACTCCTCCGTGGCGTAATGTAATAATGGTGACGTGTGACTCAGGGCGAGGTGACGGTGCGGCGGGCGCAGCCTCGTCTCCTGCGCAGCCGCTACATCCGCCCGCCCGCGGTATTGTTCCGATGGTGTGATGATACCAGTGCACTAATCTCATCTCTATACATACGCACTGGCTCTACAAATATTGATATTGCCGTTGGAAAATTGAAAAAAAAATGAAAAACGTTTATTTGACAGGCATCATTATTACAAATATTATTACCTATGGTCTACACACTAGGCTGAGCCTGTACTGTGTAGGTCATACATTTTGATTAACAAAAGTTTGTGCCCCGGTCCCTTCCCTATACAAAACAATGAAAGTAAGCTATTTCTAAGTGAGAGAAAAGAAAAACTAACAAAGATATAGGTATTGAATAAATGATAATATTATAAACCTTGATAATAATAATGATATATTGAATAAAATACCTAACAATAATGGATACTATAATAATAAGTAATGAATTAAAAAATAACTATTCTTGTTAAAAAAGAACTATTTTTGTTAATTCATAGATAAGATTGGAGTCCTTAGTAAAAGTCTCGGTACGTATCGCTTACGACACAAGTACGCACGCAAGAGGTATGAATGAACGAACGAAAATTCTTTATTGTATACCAAAAATACATAGAACAATTGACAACTTTAAAATAATAGTAAACAGTACAATGGGCGGTCTTATCGCTTAAAAGCGATCTCTTCCAGACAACCTTAGGATGGAGAGGATAGTACCAATACGGTTGATGGTAGGAGGGTGTAATATTAAAAGGTAATCAGTAAATATTCGGTTTAAAGAAGAACTCTATTACTCTTAAGCACTACGGTTCACTTAACTGTACTATAACAAACATTTGATTAATGTTGGAAATTGAGGGTAGTTGAATATGAGTAGACTCGTGCATGAATAGAAGTTGATAGTGTACATTTCGTGGCAATTCAAACGACCCAACATATTTATATTTACTTATTAGAGGTTTGTCTGAGGAACATACAACCCAGTCAAAATATTATAATACCTACAAATTTATTTTGTATGGGAGAACTAATTCTTCCCGGTCGGTACACTTTTTTTTTATTCGGAAAACTACAGCAGCTGTTTAAAATTTCCTTAAATAGAAATAGTTCGCCAATTACATGTATTCTCTAATAGTAACATTGTAATAATAAAAAATTCGAACACTCATCTTAAATTATAAACACTGAATATACAGTGGAGACGTTTAAGAAAAAAAATACACTCTTGACAGAGTGGTCGGGGTCACGTGACTCATGATATTTCGCCATTTTCCCCTGATAGTGGATAGTCTGCACATTCTTGCAGGTTATTTCCCACTGCAGATTTGATATGGTCAGTCCAAGCGCATTGGTTCTTTGTAATCTTGTTCCTGGACAACAAGGCGCTCAATAAAGTCTATATCTAGAGTCTCTATGTCCGAAAAACGTAAGAATGCGAGACGGTTCTAATGAAGTTAAACGCTGCTTGATACTTAGTTTTTATTTTTTTATTGTATCAACATTTACAAAAATTAATTATATACTATAGCTTAAATAAACCACGAAGGTTACGGATAGGTACGGAACTCAGTCCGAGCAGTGACAACTCTGGGCCTTCTCAAAGCGCGCGCGTCGTACTCGAGTATTCTGATTAGATGCGATCCCTTTCTATCGTACCGCGACAGGCAGCTTGTCTCTCGCACCTACTGAAGTCGGTATACGGGCAGTTCAATATTTCAGAGCCAAGGCATCATGTTTACTCACGAAGTTGTAGATCGACGTAACTAGCCATTCATACAACGGCGCATCTTCCGCTCGGCTTTGCAATGAAAGTGCATTCTTTATGTAGCCATGCCATGATCCATTTTCAAATACTAATCTCTCGGCAGTTTTGAGCTGAATGAACATTGTTCAAAACTTGTGTTGTATGTGCATTCTCACTGTAAAACATCACACCATCGAAACTTACTCGCATTTGACTTTTATTGTGTCCGTTTGTTGTTTTGTTTGATTTTGTTATTTGAGCTGATCGTGAGGTGTTTATGACTACTAAAACAACATTAACCTATGCGTTTTAGTAGAAGAGGTTTATGCCGTCTGTTACACAAACACATGACCGTAAAGCCGGGTCTCCTGCTGCCTGAGTTTCGCAAAATTGGTGGCACAACAAGTTTTTGATAAACAAGTTGACTGAACATGTAAATGTAAAGGAATGAGGCATTTGTTCAAAAATGTTATAAATATGAGAGTGATGAAGAATGGATTGTGTGAAAGGAAATATGGATATGAAAGTTGTGTATGCAGGGTTGATGGGTGATAGGAATGAGTGGAAGAAGAGACCACGTTATGCTGACCCCATCTGGCGTGGGATAAGGGCAGGAGAATGATAATATTCACTGAACGTTGTGACTCCTGCATCTTTCGACGTCTGTGAGAGCGTTAAACAAAGTTCAACTCACACAATTAGACAAAAAAGTTACTTCGGCCCTGTCATAGGCAAATGCGGGGAGGTTTTCCGTCCGCCGCAGCAAACAATATAGGCAAGTTTTGTTGAAATCAGTTTGTTGAGGATTCCGGGTGCAACAAACTTTGTTGTGACAACTTCGTAGTCGCATTTCGGGCAGCAGGAGACCCGGCTTTTGCACCAGCTTAACGGAGTGGTCGTGTTATTGTGCTATTTGCCAAGCGTTTGACATTCTTTACTTGAATATCGAGTAAAGATGTGGTTTAAGATGAGCGCGCTTGTCTAAAAGCAACCAGTGTGGACGCGTCTGAGTGTTTTGACATTTGTCTCTTAGGACGACGATGACGGTCACCTGATCGTGCTCGGCATCGCGGAGGAACTGATGCTGAAGGCGTCAGATATCTATCTGGAGCAGTTCGCGCGACTCGGCGTGTTTAGCAAGGTCGAGGCGCTAGCCTCCTCTGCTGTGTCTGTTACTGACTCCACCACCTCTGCTGCGGGTAAGCTTTTAATTATTTCAATTATAATTATCATTCCTTTATGCACCAATATTATTTCTATTTTACACCTCCATCACTTCTCTTCATCTCACTTGCTTTCAATTATTTAAATTAATATTAGCATTTCTTTGTGTACCAATATTATTTATATATTATACCTCCATCACTTGTACGAGAAAAATATAACTGGCTAAGAATGGCGTTAAACTACTAACGATGAATTATTATTGTTGTGTTAACATCTCTCAAGGTTTTCACAGCATGTGTATCTTATGTTATATATTCATATGAATCAATCAGTTCATAAATTCAATCATGGATTTACTATTTACCTTTAAGGAAAGATAAAAAGGAAGAAAAATCTCCTCGGCCAGCTCCTATTGGCTGCTTCGTATATCGAAGGCAGCCACGTCACGCTCAACGCAGTCCTTAAAGATACATATCTTGTTGATAAAGAGACTACTCCATATAGATTTAGTATAAAAAAAATACAAATTACGTTTGAAAAAATGTCAAATCGATGAGTTGTCGATTTTTCAACCGACGTCGACACGCCGGCGGAGGACTCCTGAGGAAGCCTCGTGTAGAGGCGAAACACTTGTCGATTTTAATTTTTTTCAAACTAATTTGTTACCAAAAATTTTTCTGTTTTCAGGTTAATATTAAATTATTTTGTACTATAATTTATGTATGTGTGCAATAAAGTATAAATAACTTTTATTTATACAATCCTTACTTTGTTAATTCTTCCTCGTTTGTATTTGTCTTGCTTCTTATCGTTATCAAATAAATGTTTCTATTTATTTTAGGTGGTAGTGGCAGTGTTGCCAGCGTGGCGTTGAGCAGAAGCGAAGACGCGTCGTGCCTGTCGTGCGGCGTGGTGTACTCGTGGCGCGAGTGGGCGTTGTGTCGCGGACGAGACGCGCTGTATCTGTGGAGCGAGGTGGCCGCGTTGGAGCTCAGCACCGGCAGCAACGGCTGGTTCCGGTATCTCCTGGATGGGAAGCTGGCCACCATGTACTCCAGTGGCAGTCCCGAGCATCAGACTGACAACACTGGTCGGTATCCTAATTATGTTAATTACAATTCTCAGTCTTGACTTTTCATAAATCTTCCATAAATCACTTGTTCGTCATAAGACTAAAAATAATATATATATGCAGTTTTACAATTTGATATGCATATAATCACGAGAAAGTATAATGTGCACCGCCTTTATGCGGTAAAAACCTCGTCCAAGGATTTCCAAGCTTCCCTATCTCTATTTGTGGCAAAAGTTTTTCAGTTGCTTGGATTAAATCAAATCTTCATTCCGCAATTTAAATGGCCTTCCTCATTTCTTCTTTTTCTCAAGCGGTATCCAGTGGGCCATCAGATTGGATTAATTCGTTGTTTTTTATTGACCTGTCTATTTCAATTTTCAGCCTAATACACGCTTAGCCACAATAAATAATATTTTAATAAAGCAGTATTAATATTTTATTTTAGCCTTTTAATTGTAAGTATTTACTTAAATGTTACAAAAATGTGCTTGGGATAGTTTTGTATTTGTATCCCACAGAGCTTTCGCTAACCCTGTAGTTCTTAAAGTGGTTCAGGTCCAATAGTCAAACTCTGCACGACTCTTATAGCCGTCCAACGTATTTATTCAACGTAACTTGTAACAATACTTGGAATGGAAGTCGACAAAAGTGGTTGGGAACTACAATCCCTGTGTTGCTCTGAGCAATGCTTTGTTTTTATAGTGGTTAACCAACCTTTAGGTTATACGAAAGACACTTGTTCTTCACGTGTTACCACCAAGCAGCAAGTATACATGCAGAGTGGAACTAGCGAGTAGCTCGAGAACCAACAGCACTAAAATCTATCCAGACTGCCACCGCAACACTACTGCTAGCTTACAACCCAGCTAGGGACGTAAGGCTACCTACCATATGATTAGTACCGGAGCAGTTAAGGCACAAAGTACTACATTTTAAGGCTACAACCCGTACCTTTTAAATGTTCCATTGTGTGGAACATCATTTCGCCTCTCCCTTTATCTTGAATACTGGTAAGGAATAGAACTCCTTGCCCTCGTCTGTTTTTCCGCACGAGTACAATCTTGGAGTCTTCAAGTCCAGAGTGAACAGGTTCCTTTAGACAAGCGTGTTCCTTCGTAGGCCACATCTTTACTTGTTTTTCAAGTCAGCTGGTCAAACACTCGGATATCAATAAAAAAAGTACTACTAACTTCTAGCAGATGGGCAGCTGGACTCATGATTCTACTTACTATCCGGGCAAGTGGTTGCGATTGGTTGAGAACTACAATGCGTTGTGTGTTTCAGAGAACCGCGGCGAGTTCATTGACAAGTTACAACGGGCCAGAGCATCCGTGAAGAATACTATACCACAGCCGATTCTCTCCAAACCAGCGATTAACAAACTCATCATTGGAAACTGGGCGTTAATGTGTAAAAAGTAAGCAATTCTTATTACACCGTCATTTGACTGCCTCCGTGGTCTGGTGGTTCGCCCACCGGTGTCAGAGAGGTCCCGGGTTTATATTGTGCTTGGTTTGGTTGGTGGTAGGACTTTGTTTAAGTCCGCCTGGCTAGCTCCCACCATCTTACCTAATTCTGTCGCCATAACAACAATTCTAAAATTGGTGTGTTCCGACATTTAGAGGCTATCTGCCTTAGATTGTTGAGGATTCCGGGTGAAGTGCACTTCCACTTTAGGTTTTTTTTTTTTTTTTGAACTACGAGCTTTTAAAAATCCGGTGAGATGAAGGCCAAGCACTTCCCCATAGTACAATTTAAAAAAAAACAATCGGTATTTTGGGTAGGCTTGATCTGACGCCTAGTGTACTCCGGGCAACGGAATAGCTGGCGGTCACGGCTGTGTGATCACAACACTGGTGGACTTGTAAAGTGCGCCTACTAGCGACCACTCCTTAAGTTGGTGCGCGGGAAAGCCAGTGCCTAGAGGTCATGAGAGAATTTGCACGGATATAACAAATAACAAGCCTCATAGCTCAGTTGGTAGTAACTCTGCCTTCTGCGTAGGTTGTGTTCGATTCCCACCCGGGACAAACATTTGCGTGATGAATATAGATGTTTGTTCTGTGGGTGTTGTATCATAAAGTACGTATGTATTTACAATAAAAAGTTAAAAGTAGTTTATCCGTAATCTAGTTCCTATATTATAAGATATGCTTAGTTTGATGGCTCTGTGTGAAATGAATGTCCTGTAATATATATAACAGGGTGAAAAATGGGTCAAGATTTTATTTTTCTTAACTTAATTTGCAGAGAAAAGGAGCTACACATTCACAATACAGACGGACAGCAACAAACCACCATACTGCGAGAAGAGCTGGCTGGTTTTATATTCGAGTCCAACAGAGGGACGAGACATGCTTTCACTGCTGAAACCTTCCTCGGTACGTTAACTACGGTCATGCACCTCCCCGTCGAAATATAAAAAAATATATCAAGATAATGTTTTGAATGAATGAATTTAGAATGAAAATGCTTTATTATATACCGAAAACATATTGCACAATTGTCAAAAAAACTTGAGTAAACAGTACAATATAATAAGACCGGCCGTCTTATAATAAAATATATCCTACTTACATCGCGATCTATCCAAGTTGTAGGCTTGTAAGTCATTGACATTAATCTATATTGATGTGGTTGATGAGGACTTTTAAACAAGTCCTAAGTTCGCCTGGACTGGCTAGCTACCACCATCTACCATAAGTCTTTAGCAATAACAACAATTCTAAATTGTATTCTGGCATTTAGGTTAGATAGCCAGTTCCTATGACTATTCAGGGTTTCGGTTGAAGTGCGCCTAGAACTTAACGCCTTATCATAACTTGAAACCTGTTGAAATCAACGCCACGCACTTCCTTGTCGTACAATAAAAAAAAACAATACACATACTTTTATAATTGCAATGATTAACAAAAGTGACGACCCTATCCATTTACCATCCTATGCCGAAAAAAGAGATCGGCGTTCTACGATTAGTGATTACGAGTAGTATTAACACCCTCTGTGATCTAGTGGTTCGTCCCCCGGTGTCAGGTCCAGAGGTCCCGGGCTCGATCCCCAGGGGAGTATAATATTGTGTTTGGTTTGTTTGGTGGGAGGACTTTGTTTAAGTCCGCCTGGCTATCGTCATAATTCATAATAATTTCATAATTCATTTATTGTTCGTGAACCTAGGTATACAGATGTCTTAAAGCTTGGTATATCTGCTAGGTCCTGCTAATTAGCATACAAACATTACAATTTTTACACATTTTACATTATATATATCTAATTTTAAATTAATTACATGTCAAAAAATAATAATAAATTTAATACAATTTTGAGAAAAATGTCATATAAAAATTACAGTAACTTCTAGAAATGGTCGTTATAACAACAATTCCAAAATTGTTGTGTTCCGGCATTTAGAGGCAAGATAGCCAGTTCCTCAGTTTGTTGAGGATTCCGGGTGAAGTGCACCTCCACCTTCGGCCTTATCTCAACTTTTACAATTTTTATTTTAAAATTAGTACGAGGGGTGATCCAAAAGTAATGATAATCAGTTATTTCTACTGCACACAAAAATACAAAAAAAATATCAGTCACTTGCTCAATTACCAACTAGTTCAGGAAAAAAAATTCATATAAATAGGCCACGATTCCCGGGAGCTACATTCATTTGAATACGGACTGTCAAGGAGTGAACATCAAAATGGAAAAACACGAAATCAGAGCTGTCATTAAATACCTCTGCTTGAAAAAAATGTCTACCAAAGCCGTACATAGCGACTTGGTGGAAACATTAGGGGACTCTTCTCCTCCATATTCCACAGTTGCACGCTGGGCTAAGGAGTTTAAGCTGGGAAGAACATCGACGGAAGACGAACACCGCGAAGGACGCCCATCGACGTCCCTCACTGAAGAAAATGTGAAAAAAGTTGAAGAAGTTGTATTGGAAGATCGAAGAGTGACTATCAGGCATGTAGCTGAGGTCACAGGGATCTCATATGGCAGCATTCAAAGAATCCTTGCGAACGAATTGCATATGAGAAAGGTCTCCGCGCGTTGGGTACCGAAAATGTTAAACGACGAGCAAAAGAAGAAACGAGTCGACATGTCAAGAGCAAATCTCGAAAATTTCCAGGCAGACAAGGATAATTTTTTGTCACGTTTTGTGACCATGGACGAGACCTGGATCCACCATTTTGATCCTGAAACAAAACAACAATCGATGACATGGAAACGATCCGATGAACCGACGCCGAAGAAATTCAAAGTGTCAAGCTCAGCAGGGAAGGTTATGGCGTCTGTTTTTTGGGACGCTGAAGGAATAATCATGGTGGACTACTTGGAAAAGGGGGCCACTATTACAGGCTCCTACTATGCAGAACAAATAAGAAGATTGCGGGAGGCTATTAAGGAGAAAAGGCGAGGCAAACTGCGGGCTGGAGTGCTGTTCCATCAAGACAACGCACCGGTTCACAAAGCTGCAATTGCCATGGCTGCCATTCAGGAAGCGGGCTTTGAGCTGGTGGATCACCCCCCCTATTCACCAGATCTAGCCCCCAGTGACTTTTATCTCTTTCCACGACTCAAGAAACATCTCCGAGGCAAGAAATTTGACGATGATAGCGACGTGATGGCCGCGGTTGATGACTTTTTTGAGAGTCAAGATAAAGATTTTTTTTCTAAGGGAATTTTAGGTTTAGAAAAGAGATGGACTAAATGTATAGACTTGCTAGGAGACTATGTTGAGAAATAAATTTATTTTTTTATTTTATTCATTGTGTTTGTTATTGATTATCATTACTTTTGGATCACCCCTCGTAGATGTATTACAAAGCAGCAACACTGATATACCTACATAAGTGTCTTTAACAAACATAAAAATTCGTTAATAATGACGTTGCTAGAATTTGTATAGATACTAATACCATAGAGGAACTTTCTAATATGCACCCATTGTGACCTTCTCGCCTATTTATTGTTATAATCCAGTTTTCTTGTAAGTTACAAATCGTGTAGCATAAAGTATTTGATATTAGAAACTTGTATATATTTCAACTTGTTACCAGGTGAGATGAAGGCCAAGTGCTTACCCGTCGTACAATAAAAAAAGAAAAAAGTTACAATAAAAGTAATAAATAACGTTGTATCTTGTATCTCGTGGTGAACAGTGGTGTAGTTTCAGAGTTGGGAAGCGGATGGAGCGACCGCAAGGCCGCCGCCGCCGCCGCCGCCAGCGCCGCCAATCCGGGTCGCTCGCGGGCCGCGACCAAGACGGAAACCGTGAAAGCTCAGGTACCAATACATAACTCTACAATAGTAAAAAACAATCGTTTTATTTCTTTTTAATTTATCCAGGAATCTCTGTGTAGCAACACAGGTGGAGAATCCCGAGTATTACCAGATTTATAAATTAGTTTAATAACGTGCCTTATAGCTCAGCTGGTAGTAACACTGCCTTCTGCGCTATAGGTTGTGGGTTCCAGGGAATCCAGGATACACATTTGTGTGATGAATATAGATGTGTTGTATTGTATGTGTGAGAAGCATACATCAATCATCATGCATACATCAACGAAAAAAAAGTACTTAGATATTCTACCGTAATCTAGTTCCCACATTACAAGCTATGCTTAGTTTGGGGCTAGATGGCGCTGTGTGAAATGAATGTCCTGTATCTATTGATGTATGTCAGGTATGTGAACGAGCCCGCAATCTGTACTCGCGACACCTGGCGAGCGCAGCGACCCTGCAGCCGCGTCCGCCAGTCGCGCGGCTTCGGGCGTTGTTGGCGCGCTTGCAACGGATCGCCACGCAACCTACTGGTACGTTACTTGAAACTACAAACTCCATAACATTACTCATATAGACATTGTCAATTTGTACCAACTGTGTGTTGTTGTGTGTACATTTTTTTTTCTGTGTACCTACTAACATATCTATATACATCAATTTTCTATTTCAATTTCAATTACATCAGCAAAATTGACGACGAGTTTTTGTAGTGCCTACAGCTTGCGGAGTCTCTTTAATAATTATAATTATTGTTTCCCCAGTTACTCATACACTGCCTCTGTGTCTATTTCGCTCACCGATATCAGACCCAGAGATCCTGGTTTGATTCCCAAGGGGTGCTTTTGATCCGTCCTATTTGTGGTCATGTCTTGTTTTAAGTCCGTCTGGCTAGCTACCACCATCTTACATAAATTATGACGCCCTAGCAATGATTATAATCGTTGTATTTCGGATTTTAGAGGTATGATAGCCGGTTCCTCAGTCTTTTGAGAATTCCAGGTAAAATGCGTTTTCAACCTTGGCCTTATCATGACTTGAAACTAAGCGAGATGTAGGCTTAACGCTTTAAGTAGAATTAAAATACTCCTAGTATCTAATTTCTGGTGATGCGAATTAGATTTTTTTTATGAACAGGCGAGTGGCAAGAAGAGCTGACGGAATCACTAGACCAGCTCACGAAACTGCTGTGCGGCGACGAGCATCTGTCGGCCTACGAGCTGCAGTCCTCGGGGCTGGCGCCCGCATTGCTGCAAGTGCTGTCACCTCAAGCTAATGGTATGTTACTGTACGAGCCTGGTCCAAGTCAAAAAGTCAAAGGCCAGTAGTCTTTTTTTTTTCTTTATTTAAAGAGCTTTAATTAAAATAATTAAGTCGCTGTGTTAATCAACAGTAACCTAGGATAAAAAATGAACACTTAACTCGATGGGTGCTGTAAAACACTCACGGTGTGTTTTACATGGAAGGCGAGAGGAGCAGCACCCAACGAGTTAAGAAAAAAAAACTTAAAATTACAGTATGGTGGGTACATTTGATTCTCCCACCCACACTACGTGGACCGATCTGAGAGGTATACCAAATCATATAATTTAATTAAGAGTTTAATTTCTTTTGAATGGGGGTTAGTCAGGATAATGTTGCAATCAGAGGATTTCCTTACAATACACGTAGCAGATCGGAAGGTCTCATTCCGGGCACACTCCATCAAGACGTGCACGAGGTCCTCAGGGACACCGCATAGTTCGCAGCTCGGTGGCTCGACCTTTTTCATAAGGAACGCAAATTTATTTGATGGAATGTGTCCGGTGCGGAGCCTTAAGACTACGACTGCGTCTTTTCTGGATGACTTGTGCTTGTCAATCCATGATATCTTAAGAGGTTCGGGCTGGATCGTTTTATACCATATGCCTTTTTCTCTCGAACGTAAGTCGAAATATTCTTTCCATAGATTATAACATTGTTTTTTGACCAAACCAATACGTTCCGATTGATAGAAGTAAAACACTTTACTTTTGGTCTAAGTTAAGTATAATGATTTGAGTCGCGTATTAATCTAATGATATATGATTGCGAACTGATCTAAATTGGGGTCACAGCCCGCCGCGTTGGCGTACACAGCAACGCAACCGAGAACTTGCTTCGTCACTGATGCGCAGATCCTCTATTCCACTTAGTTCAACTCCAAAGTTCAACGAGTTGAACTAAAGATGTAGGTTGTGTGATGTGATTGGATGTTATAATTTATCATACGTATGTATTTACATAAAAAAGAAAGCATTTAAGTATTATATCTCTAATCTAAATCCCACATTACAATCTAGGCTTAGTTTGGGGTTGATGGTGCTGTTTGATTACTTTTTATTATTTGATAAATCTGTGTAAATTAAAGTGTTAATTAATTCATGCATTCTTTAATAATACGTAATCAAAAGTATAATCACTTAGTTCAATCTAATTAATTTACTTAATATATCAATTCATTCAAATTAATTAATTTATTCATTCTAATTATTTTCTAAATATGTTCGATCTAATTATTGTATAAATTAATTAATTCCTTCAAATTATTTGTTTAACCATATTCCTTCAGACTACCCATCATAACATTTTAGTTTTAGATCTGCTTTGAACTGAATATACATACATAACACGTATACGAAGTTTCTTTTTTGATAACCGTACTGGTTAATAACCAGACCCATAGGTAAAGGGAGGGACCGGATAGTTCGTAGAACATTATTTATTTATTTATTCTAATTAATCCAATTATTATTAACTAATCAATTAATTAGTTCGAAAAATTTAGATAATTCATTCATAAATAAAAAAAAATATGAATGAATGAACTGAATCTTTGAATAAATTGCAGATGGTCCCGGGCAGGCGAGCGAGCGAGCGCGTCTAGTCGGCGAGTGGGCGGGCTGCAGCGGCGGTGCGGTCGGCGCGCGGCTCGTGGCGGTGTTGGAGAGTGTGGAGCGTCTCCCGGTGGTGACGCCGGCGGGAGACGCGCCGCCGCCCGCGCCCTCCGCCTCGCTGCATCTACTGACCAAACGAATCAGGTGATACTCTACATCAGTGAACAGTGGGCGGGAAGCTTTCTATCACAGTTTCTCTTGACATTTCAAAGGCTTTTGATAGGGTCGCAAGAGTATTATTAGCAAGCTCATTCCTTCTATGGATTACCGCCCCACCTTTTTCTGTGGAGCACAATCTATCTGAGGGAACTATTGATTCGAGTAGTCATTTAGTGGCTGTTCGTCCAATCTATTGGCTGGAAATACTGGGGTACCTCAAGGATCTGTTCTATCAGCAGCTCTATTCCTGCTCTTAATCAATACTCTGCTAATACCCGGCATCTATGAGTACGCAAATGGCAGCACAGCTGTTGATAGATATTTTGCCGGTCCACGTGCTAGTGCGGAGGAAATTCGCAGCTTCAGTTGGGATATGGTGGAGCGTTTGAACCTCAAGCTTCACTTTAAGTCTGAATGGGCTGACGCAAATCTTGTACAGGTTAACGCTTCCAAAACTCTATTTTAAGCTGCACGTCGCTACAGTTTAATGTTGGTTTGACACATTTAGGTGTTGAACTTTCATCCAATTTGATATTTTACTCCCACATTAAATGCAAGGTCGAATTTGCTGCTATGAAGCTAGGTATCTTGGCTAAGGTTACGGCGGTATTTCACACCGGGGCAGCTTTTAAGTTTGTACGAAGCTTAGGTCCGCTCTTGTATGGAGTACTGCTGTCATCTCTGGGATTGCTCCTAGGAGATGTGCTATGACAAACACGTAAATATATACAATAGTGACAGGATCTGACTTCTGAAGTGTATTGAACAGGATACGAGTGGAGCGCGCTAACGACGATTCGGTAGAAGACCCGAATGCTAATCCGGTCGGCAACAACAACGGGCGCAATCTGAAGGTGGAAGCGTTGACGACGGTGCGCCAGTTGGAGCGGTTCCTGGCCAAGTCGGTAGCTCGCCAGTGGTACGACATGGAACGGTCCACGTTCAATTTCTTGCAGAAAATCAAGACTGATGAATCTATCACGTTTACCTATGACGTAAGTAACTTTACTCTAGAATACGATAGAGCCTATACATCCTTTTTATCTATATAGTCATTTAATTCTAAGGTGTACCTATTTGTCTTTTCATAATTTTATTATTATGTGATTATGATTATTATTATGTTTTATGGTTGTAAAGAACCTGAAATAAAATTGATACAATACAATTATCATACGACGGAGAAGGCCGTTGGTGGAAGCGTACTTAACCCGGAATCCTAATAAATTGTTGTTATGGCGACAGTCTTAGGTAAAGTCAGTAACAAGAGTTACTACCAACTGAGCTATGAGCTCAGTTGGTAGTAACTCTGCCTTCTGTGCTGTAGGCTGTGCGTGCGATTCCCACCCAGGGCAAACATTTGTGTGATGATTATAGATGTTTGTTCTGTGTTTAGGTGTAGTATCATATAGTACGTATGTATTTACACAAAGTATTTAAGTATTCTATACGTAATCTAGTTCCCATATTACAAGCTATGCTTAGTTTGGGGCTAGATGGCGCTGTGTAAAATTAATGTCCCGTCCTGTAAAGCAGTGGTAGCTGGCGGACTAAAACAAAGTCCTACCACCAACCAAGCACAATGTTGTACTCCGCTGGTGATCGAACCCGGGTCCTCTGGATCTGACACCGGTGGGCGAACCACTACACCACAGAGGCGGATTAAAGATAAACGATTCCCTTCCCCTCAGCGTGATTTCGACGACAACGGCGTACTGTACTTCATCGGAACGAACGCGCGCACCTGCGAATGGGTGAACCCGGGAGCGCACGGCCTCGTCTGCGTGTGGTCCTCCGACGGGCGGCAGATGCCGTACGGCCGCGCCGAGGACGCGTTGTCGCGCTCGCCGGACCCGCTGAACGTGCACACGAACGACGACAGGCGCGCGTTCATCGCCGTGGACCTCGGGCTGCACATCGTCCCGTCGGCGTACACGCTGCGGCACGCCAGGGGGTACGGACGGTCGGCGTTGAGGAATTGGCTTTTCCAGGTGAGCTTTTTAGTTTGGAAAAACAAGGGCAGCGACAAAAAAGTGTGAAAATAAAACGGCCTAGTGGAATTTTCAAGGCGAAAATTACGTTTCTTGTAGTGCCCCGTTACGCCTTTCGAGTCTAGAAAAAATTATAAATGTTCTTCAAACTTTGATCCCGGATGCCTGGGGCTTTCATAGGTTGATTTGATCAAAGTTTTAAGGATTTTAGCTCTCGCATTCTATCGTTGTTTGACAATAATTTCAAAATCTCATGTCCGCTTCAGAACAAATGTTGCAATATGACCATTCAGTTAAAGTAATATTCTATGGAGTGAAAGTGAAGAGGTTTTCTTATTCTAAAAACACAATTAAAATCTAAATATATGCAAAAGAGTACTCTAAGACTAAGACTCTAGTACTAAGAGTAAAGAGTATATGTCTAGGAACATTATTTTGTCTATATTTTGATTTATGTTGTGTTTTTAGACAAGGTCAAGCACTGCATTATCTGCTATTATCTTAATACCTGGGCCTTATTAAACGATAAGACGTCGTTGATTCATAATCAAAATAATAATATTAAGCACATCCAATATGAAACTCTTCATCAGATGTCAATGGACGGCGTAGCGTGGACTACTCTACTCGCGCACAGTGACGAGCAAGCCCTCCAAGAGCCAGGCAGCACCGCCACCTGGCGGCTTCGTTGCGACGCGTCGTACCGCTATCTACGTATACAGCAGAACGGGAAGAATGCCAGCGGACAGAGTCACTGTCTGTCGCTCTCTGGAATGGAAATCTACGGAAAGGTACGAAACAGACGCGCCGTTTCCGGACCAGCCTTGTTCCCCAAATAAATAATGATTTCGATGATTTTGTTTCGTTCGTTGTTGCGGTAACAGCTCGTGTGTTCACAGGTGGAAGGTGTAGTGGAAACTCCACCGCGTCAATGCGGCAGCGGGGCGACCACCGCCGCGGCCACGGCGGCCGTCGGCGGCGGCGCGCGGGCTCGCCGGTGGTCACGTGGTGCGCGCGGCGTGTGCGCAGGCGCGCGGGTCGTGCGCGGCGCGGACTGGAAGTGGCGCGACCAGGACGGGGCGCACCCCGCGCTCGGCACCATCACCTCCGACCTGCACAACGGGTGGCTCGACGTCAGGTGCGTGTCAAACATGCGGAAAGCCTTATCGGATCGAATTCGGAAGATTCCGATGGAGATTCTAAGGACGCTATTCTTAACTCTGAAATCGAAATATTTAGACATTAGAATTCGATGCTTCCCACGGAAGATTTTCAGAAATGGTGTGAGAATAGCGTTGAAATCTATCGGATTCTATGTCGGATCCGACAAAAAGTGACGTTTCCGATCCTGAAACTTTCAGTATGTTTGAAGATCGCTATGCTGGTATCCTCATAGCTCGTCCCGAAACGACTAGTATATAAGATAGTTGTGGTGAGCACGGCATTTTTTGAAGACACACCCGCTTCAAAAAATGTACTACCACACTACACACGCTCCGAAATGATAACATGTGCTTGGAATAACGTTGTGCTAACTAGACAGCAGTCACGTGACATCTACTGTTGTGAACATATGTTTATTAACTAGTTCACTGGTACTTCGAATGATAGTTGTGTTTTGGTGGCAGGTGGGACCACGGCGGTCGCAACTCGTACCGCATGGGTGCTGAGGGCAAGTTCGATCTCAAAGTTGTCAGCGGCGGCGCCACGGAAGGTGCTAAGTCCGGCAGGAAGAGTCATTCCACCCCGAGCCTGCCCGATGCTACAGGGGCGGATAATCAGGTATTCAATCGATCACAATGGACTCATATTACAATATCAAAAATCAAAGATGTAATCCTATATATTTTTGCTGTCTTAAACAAAGGTCTTAACGTAAGTTTCTTTAAATGATGGGTTAGGTTTAGGTTAGAAGTCAAGGAGGACTGGGTTTTTTAATGTACGGGGAAGCGCTTGGCCTTCATCTCACCTGGTAACAAGTTGAGATGAGGCCGAAGGTGGAGGCGCACTTCACCCGGAATCCTCAACAAACTGAGGAACTGGCTATCTTACCTCTGGATCTGGATCTGCCGGAACGCAACAATTTTGGAATTGTTATTATGGCGACAGAATTAGGTAAGATGGTGGTAGCTAGCCAGGCGGACCCAAACAAAGTCCTACCAAAACCGCTTAGCTCCAGACTTCAGTTGCAGGGTGGACCTTTACCACCAGTGTCGTTATCATTCAGCCGTAACAGCTAGCAATAGTCTGCGTTTCCATTGCCCGGGGTAGACCACTAGGAAGTAATTCACATTATTATCATACAAAGTCAAAATCATTTTTCATCTACAGACATACACTTAGATATGTCAAATATACAATAATACACAATGGTAATTAAAAATGTATAAGAAATAAGAAAAGTAGGTATACACAAATGAAAGTGGTAAACAGCGCCATCTAGCCCCAAACAAGGCATAGCTTGAAATATGTGAACTAGATTATGTTTTTTTTTTTGTAAAAACATATTTTACTATTTAATACAACTGGGTGTTGTATCGGGTGATATAGCAAGTATATACACAGAACAAACATCTATCTTCATCACACATCTGTTTGGCCTAGTTAGGAATCGAACCCACACCTTTACTATTTTAAGTAATAGTAAAGTTTGGCGTCTCCATTTATGAGAAGTCCCCGATCTTTCACAACAACAATATACATTTTTGGTTTTAGTACTAAATAAGAAAGGAAATGGTTGATGAATGATTATAGGTATCTGTGGCGTCAACGGAACAGGCTTCTTCGGCGGACAATATATCTGGCGAGGAAATGGCCAGCAACATGTCCCGCCCGCCGCGCACGCACGCTACGGACTTGTCCGCCATCAACAACTCCACTCATCATATCAACACTGGTAAGTGACATCAAACAAAACAATGATAGTGTTACCATACGGTAACAATTATTTTACACTTACACTAGCCAGGAGG
This sequence comes from Venusia cambrica, assembly GCA_951394065.1. Taxonomy (NCBI): domain Eukaryota; kingdom Metazoa; phylum Arthropoda; class Insecta; order Lepidoptera; family Geometridae; genus Venusia; species Venusia cambrica. The sequence continues at coordinate 1,717,205 of OX596044.1, read as the reverse complement.
ACTTAAAAAAAACCTACCTATGTATATACATATACACATACATATAGTATATACCTGTTCTATGGAAAAAATTGGGAAGGAAATGTCTCGTTTGATCGATGAAGTCAGGTTCCATAGAACAAATGGGACCTACTCCATTTATTTATTTATTTAAAAAACAACAGCCAAGTTACAAAAGCAAAGTGTAAAATAATTGTTACTTTTTGTAAATACATACGTATTTCATGTTTTTTATTATTCTACAGATCTCGCCACGATAGTGGAATCTCTAACTCTTGGCGCTGAAAGCAACAACTGTATGACTGATTTAGGCAACACTTCATACACAAACATGGATATGGGACCGACCAGTATTACGGATATAACCAAACCCTACCCTGCCAAAGAACCTTTACCAGAGGCTAACTCACAGGAGGTATGTATTTATCTATCGTACTGAACAATTTGTGGGAATGTGTAGTGATTTTAGTATATGGCTTTGATTATACTTTAAATTTGGGTTTTTGTAAATGTTTCGCTGAGATTATTTGTAACTTTTCAGTTGCGATGCTCTTTACCGCCTAAATAACACTATCACGATTTCTTGTAATTGTTGTTCACACTTATTACAATAGATACCACATAAAGACAAATATTACAATGCTGAAATATAGTGAATATGTTGCCATGTAACAATTATTGTGACATTTGATTTAATTTAATTCCGAATGGAACTGACGCATTAATTTGATAAAAAATAACATTTCAGGTTAAAGCGCTCACATGGGCCAAATGTTCTCATTTAAAGTATACTTTTGACGTATCAAAATAAAATAATCAAACAAACGTAAGCTAATAAGTTTTAGCGTTTTATTTAGTTGGATAGTAGGAAAAAATATATACGTTATATCATAAGGTGCAAATAAATTTTAAAATGAAACAGTTTTTGACCTACTATTTCTATCTCCTTCTTAACTTATCCAAAATATAGTGAAAGGTTACACCTTGAACCGGATAGAAGAATATATGTTTAATTGATTTAGTTTTCGTGTAATCAAAGAAAATCATGATTTTCGCGAGAATTCGTGCACATCCATTTCTCTCACTCACGCGCGGATATACATCGCGCTGTCTCTCACGCGCGATTGGCCAGTGTAAGCGATCATACTGGAGCCCTTTTGAAAGCTTGACCTATCGGCAGTCCGCAGAACAATGGTCTGTCAATATTCCAATGTAATAACTGTAGCTTTGTTCTGATAAATGCATTATTTCATTCGATTTATGGATGCCACAAAACCGTCACGTGACAAACGTTTCATACATATTCGTTGATATTGAAGTGGTCGGGTTAGCGAGCTGAGGACTATCTCTGAAAGTAACGCAGCAGCAGTAGGCTTGTGTTTAACTATGTTTATTTTTTATTTTGGTAACAATTTATCAATGTCGCTTGGTATTTTATTGTAAATGCATATTTTTTGTTTACGTGTTTCACATAGAAGTGTTTGTGTGGCTTGACACTTTGATGTAACACAGGACGACTGTCGGACCAACGAGGCCGACGTGGTCCGCAACAGTGCGAACTCTCTGAGCGAGCTGCTCGCGCTGCCCGCCTCGCTGCTGCACACGCTAAGGAACAATGCCAACCGGATACAGATACAGGTAATGTCTTATGTTGACACTTTCATGTAACACAGGGCGGTGGTCGGACCAACGAGGCCGATCCGAGATTTGATCCAGGTTGGTATCACGGGTGAAGCAGCGGGCATAGGTAGTATAAGATTAATCATTCACTTAATAATTTAACTTTCGAAACCATCGGTCCACTTTCCCCATTGGTCTACTTTCCCCATTGGTCAACATTCCCCATTGGTCAACTTTTCCAAACGGTCTATTATCCTCGACGGTCACCATTTCCAAAAACTACAAAATAAACTGTCTTGAAACAAAATATAAAGTTGATTTAATTGTTGGGAGATTAGCCTTCAATGGTTCCGGAGCGTAAGGGTCCAAGGGGAGCAATTAAATTGAACATAACGGCATTATTTTTGAAGGCACCCAGTAAATATGTGCTTTAAAATAAAAATTGCTGGCTGGGGACCGTTTTCCTAAAAAGCTCTCTCAAAAGTTGCTACCCTTAGATGCCCCGATCCCCACAAAAATGGCGTTTCATAGACACACGTTTCACAAAATCACGTTTCTTGTGTCCCGTATAATTTTAATTTAATTGTTTTTTCGTTTTATTATCTGCTGTCATAGCGGCAATTGCTCTGTAAATATATCAAATGTTTACCTATTACGGTTCATGAGATACATGTTTACCTGTTACGTTAATAAGATACAGCCCGCAGACAGACAGACGGACGGACGGACGTTTTGGAACCCTTTGAAAAAAAACAAAGAAACTGGTTAAATTGTAGGTTGTATTGTAAAAATATATGGTAAGGAATGGAATTCCTTGCCTTCGTCTGTTTTACCGCACGAGTACAATCTTGGAGTCTTCAAGTCCAGAGTAAATAGGTTCCTTTTAGGCAAGCGTGCTCCATCTTAGGCCACATCGCCACTTGTTTTACATGTAAGCTGGTGGTCAAACACTTGACTATCACCGATAACAAAAAAAAAATCCGATGTACTTTTGTCTATAGTGCATCGAGAGAGACGACCGCGCCGAAGCACACTACGGTGACCACAAAAAGGACAATAACTCTGGAAGTGGCTCCGGAACCATGAGTGCTAGTGAACCGGATCTGACCAATCAGGTATTACTCGTTTAATTCTTGAATTGTTGTGTTTCGACACTGAGAGGTGAGATAGCCAGTTCCTCAGTTTGTTGAGGATTCCGGGTGAAGTGCGCTTCCACTTACTTTTGCTATAATCAAGTTGTCCGAACAGGCAGTAGATTTGACGTTTCGAAGAGATTCGAAAATAATATTACTGATTAAATGATTAAATTTTAAATTTTAATGACAGCGAAGAGCTTCCCTGTTGTAGAATAAAAAAAATACAGTGTTTTGTGTATGTACTAACGTGGTTTATTAATGATTTGAACAGGGTGCGGCGCGGCTTCTGGAGTCGCTCGGCATGGGACGCGCGACGGGCGCCGGCCGCGGCAACCCGCAGCGCGCCAACCGAACCAACAATGCTGCCAGCTTATTCCCAAGGTAACTTACATTACATCACCAGCCATATAATATGTGTATATAAATATACGTAAGTTTATTGACTTCCCGTGGAAATTTCACGAAATCCTTTCTTATTTACCGCACCCTTAAATTGAGAAAATGTAGCCTAAGTTATCTTGACAGCACAGATATGTGTCAAGACATACCAGAGGTTAACCACGAAATAAAGCTACTCTGAAATTCTAGTATTTTTATTGGATTTCATGGACAAATTTTCGCACGAAACCTAAATAAAAATAGCCTAAGTTACTTCTTATAACATCAGCTATCTGCCAGTGAAAGTCCCGTGAAAATAGCCTTTTTTTTTATTGGTAATATTCAAGCGTTTGACCACCAGCTTATATGTAAAACAAGTGGCGATGTGGCCTAAGATGTAGCACGCTTGCCTAAAAGGAACCTATTTACTGTGGACTTGAAGACTCCAAGATTGTACTCGTGCGGAAAAACAGACGAAGACAAGGAATTCCATAGTTTACCAGTGTTAATGATAAAGGTAGAGGCGAAACGAAGTGTTCGGCATAATGGAACATTTACAAGGTACGGGCTGTAGCCAGACGTACGTCTGCTAGTCCGGTGGTGGAAAGGGGATGGAGGGATTAGGTCAAAGATATCGTGCGCACACTCACCGAAGTGGAATTTATAGAACAGACAGCCTGGCCGCCCCAACCCCAGAAGTTTAGAGATCAACCGGAACAAACAGACAGACAGACATTATACTTATTTTTGTTATAAGGACAATAAATATTATTTTAGTAAAGTTTTTAAAAGGTAATTATTATATGAACATAGCTGTAAAACAATTGAGCATGTTGTTTTGCTCCAGCCTCGTGCGATTGGCGCTGTCTAGCAACTTCCCTGGCGGGTTGCTGTCCGCCGCGCAGAGCTACCCGTCCCTCGCGCCCAACGCACAAAACGCTCTCACGCTCTCATTGACTTCTACGTCCAGCGAGAGTGAACAAGTAAGTTTATACAAAAAAAAAACGTAGATAAGTATTCTATTGTATTGTATTGTTTTGTCTTTCCTCGCTCTAGTTTCCTCGGTAATAACTCTAAGGTACCCGCCCTGAAACCCTCAAGGAAAAGGTACCTCAGACTTTCATTTATTCCAAAAAAACAAAATACATTTTGTGTGTGGAGTTCATACAAATACATTTCACGTCTCTTCTTTCCCCTCGATCTTCTTCATTAATTTCATTTCCCCCCCCTATTCCCTCTATTATTCCTATGATTTCCCCGCCCCCCTATTCCCTCTATTATTTCCCCTCCGGTTTACAAATACAGTGTCCCCAAGAACTTTATTGACTATTGATACTGTGTGGATGGCTGCCTGTTTGTGAATGATCTGGATGTTGATGTAAGAATGTAGCTTGTCGCAATACCTTTTTGATTTTGGCTATTACATCAGTAGCACCAACTACAATAGGTATGACTTCGGCTGATGTTCTCCAAAGTCTGTTCACTTCTGCTTTTAAAGCTTGATACATACTAAGCTTCTCAATTTCTTTTGCTCCTATATTGTAGTCGGATGGAACTGTGATGTCTATTAAATATGTTTTGTTTTCTAGTTTGTTTATGTATATAATGTCTGGTCTATTGTGTGTTATTGTGTTATCTGTTTGAACTGTAATTTCCCACATTATTTTGGCCTCATCATTCTCCTTCACTTGCGGTTGTGTCAGATTTTCCTTCCACCGATGACTTGAAACTTGAAACTTATATTTTTTAGCTAACGTCAAATGTACATATTGGACGATGTTGTTCTGTCTTCTAATGTAGTAAGTGCCGGCTAGTTTTTCGCATCCGGATGTTACGTGTTGTAAGGTCTCGGCTTTTGTACATAGCCGACACTTCCCATTCACTTCTTTAAAAGTTTTCATTTTAAAATATCTCTTTCATGTGGTCTGGTCATTACTGCTGGGTCCTGTATAGCAAAAACAGCAGCAGCAAGCTTCATTCCAGCTTGACGCAACTGGTTGCTTTATTCCATTTGTGGAAAATCAACAGCTATTTTATCTTAGATAGATTACAGTAATAATAACAGAATGCTAATTACATATTTTCAATATCATCAGGTATAGTAACGTATAACTAACAATAATGTGAACACAGGTACACATAAACTCACTTGACAATGCCATGGAATTATATACCTACATTTATAAACTATGTACGTACTACGTACGACTCTTTAACACAGGTATTTTCATACTTAAAAGAGGGTCTCAAACCATGAAACATGTATGTATGTTAGAATAAGTGAAATAAATTATTTGTATTTGTACTTGTACGTAAAGTTAATATAGGTAAAAACAAGTACCTACTACGTCACTATTAAAGTAACTTCTGGTCAGTCGCTGTCTGGCTGAATGTACTCTCGTACAGAATAGATCTAAGTCTAAATCAGGTGCCGGCAACACTATTTAAATAGATCGCAAGTTCGCCATAAAAATGCATTTTGCCTGTACATTGTGCCAACAATAGATATAGAAATTGTGGGGTTAAATCGAGTGATTTTGGACGGGGCATGGATAGCAATTTTACGCAGCTCAGGACAATCTATTATATTTGAAGTTATTTTCAGAAGGAAAGATAATTCAGCATTTTTTTTTTGCACAGATCTGTAAAATATTGTACTCCCCTGGGGATCGAACCCGGGAGTCTGGGTCTGACATTTGTTCGAACCAATAGACCATCGAGGCGGCTGATAGCATTGATAAATATTAATAAATAAATAAATATTACAGGACACTAATTTCACACAGCGCCATCTAGTCCCAAACTAAGCATAGCTTGTAATATGGGAACTAGATTACGGATAGAATACGTAAATACTTTTTTTTTTTGTAAATACATACTTATCATACAATACAACACCCAAACACAGAACAGACATCTATATTCATTACATAAATGTTTGTCCTGGGTGGGAATCGAACCCACAACCTACAGCGCAGAAGGCAGAGCTACTACCAACTGAGCTGTGAGGCTTGTTAAAATATATTGATTATTTGATAATATTTGAAAGAAAGAAAGAAAGAAAATATTTATTTTGTCAAAATACATAGCTAAAACAATAGAAGAAAAACACAGAAAAAAAACATAAAATAATTGACAAAAAAGGATACTACTCAGCATAATGCTATGGAAGGGTATTCCAAAGCGCTGGTCTTCCGTGGTACCCTGATCGAGTTGGCAAGCTTAAAAATAAATTAATGTAGGTACTGCACGGTCTAACTTAATTATTATATAATATAAAAGACTTGAGACTTACTATCTTATAAAATGTATTAATTGCATAAATATAATGTTTTCAAATGCCACGTAGCACAGCGCTATTAGAAACATCCCACCAAAGACTGACGCAAGAAACGGCTGCCTGTTTCTAACAATTATTGCGATTCCAGTAAAATCTTGTTTAATTTTTTTTTGAAGGAATATTTTGATATATGTATTGGTTTGTTTTTGTTCAGGTGTCTCTGGAGGAGTTCCTGGAGTCGTGTCGCGCGCCCGCCCTGCTCACGGAGCTGGAGGATGACGACGACGCCGAAGACGCACTCGACAGCGACAAAGAGAACGAACCCACCTATCAAGATGTGGTTAGTATTGTATGTAGCGCTACTCTCTACTCTCTACTATATTTTGTATTTGTATTTGTCATAAAATTACAAGGTTATATAAATTTGTACCCCTTAACCTGTGCAGGTTAGTCTGGGCACTCACATTCGTCGTAATTACAGTAGGTGCAATATACATATTACTATAGTGGATAGCCTACGATGAACATTTACTTAGTATTACATTTAAGTTATTTTAGGTACGCAAATTATAACCGTAAAGGTCGAGATTAGGCTAGAGTATCCATAAAAAACAACAAAACAATATCTTTATCTATTTTTTTTTATACTAATAGGAGACGGGACTAGCAAGTAGCGCACCTGGTGTTAAGTGTCTTGCCTATGACAAAGCCTTACTGCATAGGTCACATCCACAAAGAACATAGCCTACACGGCACTGCATTGCGCCCGTCAACTTGAGGCATAAAGGTGTTAAGCCTCGCGTACCCGTAATTTCACCGGCAACCATACCCTTCAAACCGAAACACAGCAATGCTTGGCGGCTGAAATAAGTATGGTGGTAGTAATTCTCCGGACGAGCCCTTTCACTAGGAGCTTCTACTACTCTTAAACATATCTTATATCTATTCTTCTCTTTGTTTCCGGTTAAACATGTTTTTTTTGTATTTATTTGGAAAACAACCAGCCTTCAATATAAGATAGCTTAAATAAAATAGTTATTATTATGCCAAACAATTTTCGCTTATGGGTTTACACGTGGTCGATTTTCATCGGGTATGAACTCATAGGTTTGCATTTTCTAAAATACATTTATAAATTTAACGAAAGAATTAAATTTATAAGAATTAAAAAAAAACTAATAGATAAGTGACAAGTATAATATATACGCTACATAAAATAATTAATACATATATTTAGTATCTCAAAATAATTACATGCTAATTCACTACATGAGTTTTTTTTTATTGTAGGGTTAGCACTTGGCCTTCATCTCACCGTTTATACGAGATAAGGCCGAAGGTGGAGGCGCACTTCACCCGGAATCCTCAACAAACTGAGGAACTGGCTATCTTACCTCTAAATGTCGGAACACAATAATTTTAGAATTGTTATTATGGCGACACTATTAGGTAAGATGGTGGTAGCTAGCCAGGCGGACTTTAAGTCGTACCACCAACCAAACCAAGCGCAATATATTGTACTCCCCATGGGGATCGAACTAATATACATACATACATACGTAGACTCACGCCTGTTTCCCAAAGGGGTAGGCAGAGACGACGGATTTCCATTTAATACGCTCCTGGCACACCTCTTTTGCCTCATTCACTCATCGCTTGCTTCATATCCTCGTCGGTTTAGGGTACTTCTGACCTGGCCTTTCTCAAGAACATCTCCAATTTACAACTTATATAAAAGTACAAAACAGATTGATGAGCATACAGATAGAGCAATAAATCAAAAAGTAGGTATTAAAGAGTTTTGCGAAGTTAAGTTGAGCAATGAGGGTAGATGTTTTATAATTCAAAAGGAAAAACAAACATGTAACATATAGAAACAATTGGTATACAGAACCGATAAAACCTTTTTAACGATTACATATCTAAGGACTACTTTTATGTCTTATGCATAAAAGTATGAATAGTACAGGAAACTATAGGTACAACATAATATGTAGATACATAGACGCAGTAGGCATACAGAAGGATAAGAAAAAAAATATTTCAGCAAAACTACAATTAAGTAAAATTAAGTAAAATCTAAAACTATCTTAACAAAGTTTTATACATATTTAAATATCTTGAACGGTTTGCTGTAGTTTTACAGGAGTTAATTACAAATACAAATGATTTTCTCACTAGGCTAGGCCTATCGATGAAGTAAATATCAAAAAAATAAAATAAGCATGAGATACTGTTGCCTCTGAATAGTTTAGTTCTATGTGTGGAGACTACTTAAGGCTTTTTTTATTCGATTTTTGATTTCTATTATTTGTGTACAAAGCTGTAACGTCTTCCTAAGATAAATATATAGAAAGAAATAAAGAAAGAAAGAAAAACAAACAACTTATGTAGGTAGGTAGGTACTAACTTAAATCTAGTAACAAAAGGTGAAGAATAAAAATAATAGTTAAGTATTGAAAGTAGTTATAAAAAATAGATATAAGCTAATTATATAAATATAAATATTAAGGACATTCATTTCACACAACGCCATCTAGCCCCAAACTAAGCTTGTAATATGGGAACTAGATTACGGAGAATACTTAAATACTTCTTGTAAATACAAGCTTATCATACAATACAACACCCAAACACAGAACAAACATCTATATCCATCACACAAATGTTTGTCCTGGGTGGGAATCGAACCCACAACCTACAGCGCAGAAGGCTGAGTTACTACCAACTGAGCTATGAGGCTTGTTACCATTACCAATTACCATTTTACCATTACCAACATATATAAAGCTGCATCACCATTAACTCACTCACTGACTGACATGGTTGTTTGACCTGATGCAGATGATGAGTGAATGGGAAACTTTATACTAATCGGTAGGGAATTTATCAGTGAGTAGAGGAAAAATCCAAAATTTGACGCGTTTCATAGTAAAAGTAGTAGTAAACTTAAAGTGTTTCATATAAATATTGTTTTGTATGTAACAGACTTTTGAAACAAACTTTGGTTCAGGTATCGCGAAACCTTCTCTCGCTGATGGAAGAGGAGGCGTTGGAGGCGGTGCGCGGCGGCGGCGGCGTCGCGACGCGCGCCCGCCGCCCCTGGGGGGACGACTTCGTGCTGAAGAGGCAGTTCTCCGCGCTCATACCGGCCTTCGACCCCCGCCCCGGACGCACCAACCTCAACCAAACCGTCGGCAAGTCATTACCACTCTATCATATGTGAAATTAATTAGCTTCAGCGATCATAGCGTTTTTCAAATTATCGCGATTATTATACATAATTAATAATAAAAACGGGTCTTCGTCGCGTACCTACCCTTGACCACGGCCGTTGTAACACACAAAAGGAAACGCATCTTCAGAATGCAGAAAAGGGCCATACGATTGCACGTAACCTCGCGGCAGAACCACGGTCAAACCAATATTTAGAGAGATGAAGATGATGACTCTACCGTCAATAGTCATCTTTCAAATAGCAGTGTTTTCGGAAGAACCTAGATTTATTGGTATAACAAGCAGATGTGCATAAACACAACACGATCTGCCGCGACTGGCAAGCTGGCGGCCCCTACACGGAGACTAGCCCGGTCAGACAACATGCCCAAAGTGTCCCAAAGTCCGGACGTATATAACAAACTTCCTGATAGTGTTAAAGACGCTCCTAGCCTTAACAACTTTAAATGCAAACTAAAAAACTGGCTCATCGATAAGACGTTCTACAGTTTTGACAAATTTACAAGCAAATGATTATATAGACTAGACATGATAGGCGTGTCTTAAATTTCATATTTTATATATAATTTTTTAATAATTCTAAGTGAATTTTATATGTGCCATTTATGATTTTATGGTATTTCATGATGATTGTTATGTACTTTCAATTCTGACTTGATAAATCTAAATATATATAAGTCAAAGGTGACTGACTGACTGACATAGTGATCTATCAACGCACAGCCCAAACCACTGGACGGATGGGGATGAAAGTTTGTATGAAACTTTGTTAATTTTAAACCGATCGGGCTGAGACTTTGCATGCATAAAGCTACTATGACGTAGGCATCCCCATAGAAAGGATTTTGAGATTTTGCATTTGTTTTGTTTCGGTTTAGTAGTTTTACTTGGTAGACTCTGCTTTGTATTTGGCATTTGTTTTGTTTTCGTTTGGTTTAAGTATAGGTTTTGTCGGTTAGACTTTTTTAAAATGGCTAAAGAAAATCTGAACGTTAATGGAGAAGTTGAAGAATGTACTGTCGTTTTAAAGTTTTGTAGGCCCAAATTTTTTTACACACGCTAAACAAAAGTAAAGCCGCAAAAACTATACCTAATTAATAATAATACTTCTTAACGCGAGCGAAGCTAGTTATTAATGAAATGTTTACATCTGTTTATATCATTACTTGTTCCCCAGATCTCGAAATCCCCCTACACGAGACGTCCGACGAAGAAGAGGGAACGGACAACGAAGAAGATGCGCCCGCCGGAGAATCGCTTGCCGGAAATGTACTCGCCGCGGAAACGAGCGGGAGCAGCAGAGCGGCGGGGGCGGTGGGGGCGGCGGGGGCGACGGGGGCGGGGGGCGCGCGGCTGCCGGCGCTGCGGCTCGTGCTCAGCGGGGGGGGCGCCTCGCTGCCGTTGGAGCGCCCCGCGTGGACCGTGTACCGCGCCATCCTCGCACTCAACGCCCGCATGCCGCCAACCGACATGCATCGCGACGCCACATACACGTAACCATTCATAAATCTATTTATTTATTTAACAAGCCTCATAGCTCAGTTGGTAGTAACTCTGCCTTCTGCGCTGTAGGTTGTGGGTTCGATTCCCACCCGGGACAAACATTTGTGTGGTGAATATAGATGTTTGTTCTGAGTTTGGGTGTGTATTGTATGATAAGTATGTATTTACAAATAAAAAAAATAAATGTATTTAAGTATTCTATCCGTAATCTAGTTCCCATATTACAAGCTATGCTTAGTTTGGGGCTAGATGGCGCTGTGTGAAATTAATGTCCTGTAATATTTATTATTATTTATTTATTATGAATGAATTAATAAAACAACAGCTTGTTACAATATATTAACAATCGCTTATGAAGTAGAAAGCCAATTAAATATTCTCACGTGTAGATAGTGAATTAGGTAAACAACGGTGAAAAAACTTAGAGTTTTTGTTGGGTCCGGACCGCACGACAAAATCTTTCACTTTTTTTTTATTGTACGACTATGTGCTTGACCTTCATCTCACCAGATTTTCAAGTTACGATAAGGCCGAAGGTGGAATCGCACTTCACCTGGAACCCTCAGCAATAGAAGTTACCTTAGGAACTGGCTATCTAATTTGAGAATTAAACAAAGCTCTGCCACCAACCAAGCAAAACACGATATTGTACCCCCCCTGGAAATCGAACAAAATAACAATTACAGTTTCTTGGCTGTCCTCGCCGATTATAGATAAATCGATTCGGTTATGGACGTTTACAAATATTGTATATATATTCCAGGTTGACGTATAAAGAAGTAGATGGCATGGAGACATTTGCGTCGTCGAGTGACAGTGAAGACGACGAACCCAATGATCCCGGTAACTGACTTGTAACCATTCCACATGTAGTTGGTTTGTTTAAAGTTTGTACTGACTGTTGTATTGTATTGGAACGGACAGAACGCGGCATCGCGGGCGCGTCCGGCAGCGAAGGGAGCACGGCGACGTGTTGCGTGCGAGTGCTGCGCAGACTGAGGGCGGCCGCGCCCCACCTGCCGCCCGACGCGTTCCTCTCCACCAAACTGACCAACAAGCTGCACCAGCAACTGCAAGAGCCGTTGACGCTGGCTGCCGGCGCCACGCCTCCGTGGTAAGATCTTTAAAAAAAAAAAATTGAAAAGGTAGGGCTTTGTCGCTGCGACCACATCGCCCACTCATACATTCATAACAAATCATACAACATTAGACACATAAATAAAAGAGAGTAGAAAAAAAAAACTTCTCAACAAACTTAATATTAAAAAACATTTGAGCTTCTGTACACTTACGATCTGACAAAATACTATTACATATCGACGCTGGAAATTTGAAATGTCGTAAGGGACATTTTGTCGTAAGGGACATTTTTATACCATTCAACTGGAAATTTTGTCCTCTATCGATCTGTATATTTAAAATGTTGATATCTCTTCAAATAAAGAAGTATGAAGTCAAATTGTTTTGTCGTAAGTGAAATTATAGTAACATTTTTGAGTCGTATGGGTCAAGTTTTGTTTATGTAGCTTTTAACAACGTCGTAAATCTATGTAACTGTCTGTTTCATACGGTGTAACACGCATACACAAAATTACGAATCCGTTGCAACATTTTGTTCAAAAACATATTTTTTTAAATATTGTCGTAAGTAGCAACAGTATTTCATTCATGTCTATTACGACATTTTGTTCAAGAAGATAAATGAAAAAATATGATAAATTTTGTCGCAAGTAGCAACAGTGTATGATTGATGTAGGTTACGACAATATAAGCACCAAAACAATTCAAAATTTTATGTAGTAAGTCATGACAAGTTTAACTGTAAGTACTCTTATTACATCATTTTTAGAATAACCAATGTGTCTCAATAATACTTACACATTAAAAATTATAACGATGTGAATCGATTTAGCGTAAATTTGTTTGTGTAACTACGTTCTTGTTTACTGGTCAATTGCAAAATTGCTTTGAATGGACTTTCTAGGTAGGCGAATGCAGGGAGCGGGGTAAGGGTAAATCTAAAAAGAAGAGGAAGAAGAAGAACAGCGATGAAAAAAGACAGAATATAAATTATACGAAATCCAAGAAAGATAATCTTAATAAATTGCGAAAGACGAAAAAAGATAAAGGTGAAAGTTACGAAACAATAAAAGGAAGAATAGTAGATGCTAAGTCAATGAAATTAAATCCTTGCTTAGCTGGAAAATGTATTAGATCTTGTAAAGATATATCAGAAGAAAGGCGAACAAGTCTTTTTAACTACTATTGGGGCTTAAGTGTACAAAGAAGGAAGGACTGGTTAGTGAGATGCGCTCAATAAAATTTGCAATTAAGAGAAAAAAAACTAAACTCGATGTTAGTCGTCGAAACGTGACATATCAATATTGTATCAACGATGGTGATCGCCACAGACAAGTGTGTCAAAGTTTTTTGTTGAGCACGCTAGACATAACGTAGCGTCATTTATTGTACACACTATCGAATGAGGAAGAAAACATGGCTCAACTAGACAAAAGGCATTCTAACATACCCATAAAATACGATAAAGAGGTGATCAATTATGCAAAACAATACATCGAGTCACTAACAGCAGTACCATCTCATTACTGTCGCCACAACACCACAAGAGTGTACCTTCCACAAGAATTAAAAATTATCAGTAATTTATATCGACTTTATTTAAAAAAAACCGTGGAAGACTCAAAGCCGTAGAAACAGAGCGAAAAAATGTTCAATAAATTGTTCACAGAGGACATTTTATTAACATTAGTTTCCATTGTCCAAAAAAAGATAAGTGTATCCTAAGCACTAAATTTGAAAATATAGAAAATGAAGCTACTGAGGAGGATCAACAAGTTCCACTTCGGCGAGTGTGCGCACGATATATTTGACCTAATCCCTCCATCCCCTTTCCACCACCGGACTAGCAGACGTACGGCTGCAAGCCCCAGAAACTGAGCGAAAAAATGTTCAATAAATTGTTCACAGAGGAATATAACATTAGTTTCCATTGTCCAAAAAAAGATAAGTGTATCCTATGCACTAAATTTGAAAATATAGAAAATGAAGCTACTGAGGAGGATCAACAGAAGATGAAGGCGCATATAGAAGAGAAAAATGCAAGTTACGCACGGTTTCAATTGCATCAAAACATATTGGACTCTAAAACGCTTACTACAAGTTTCGATATGCAAAAGGTTTTAAACACACCACATGGAGAGAGCATGTTATTATGTGTTACTACTCTAGAAAGTATGCAATGTATAACCTAACTTTCTACGAGAGTGGAACCCGGAATGTGGCTTGTTACCTTTGGGGAGAATTAGAAGGTAAACGCGGGAGTCAGGAAATATCCAGCTGCCTTTACTTGTACCTTAAAGATGTTGACAACAAGGGGATAAAAAATCTATTACTGTACTGCGATTCTTGCTGCGGGCAGAATCGCAATAAAGTAGTAATGAGTGCCCTTAATATTTTTTTAAAAACTTCGAAACATTTACAAGTTATTCAAATTAACTTTCTGATTCCTGGCCATACTTACATGCCGGTGGACTCGACTATAGTGATTGAAAAAGAAGGAGGTTTGGAGTCCATCACAATGGCCAACATTCATCGAAGCTGCTCGAAAACGGCCAAAACTCTACCAAGTATATTTAATGGAACACACAGATTTCTTGGATTTCCAAGAATTGACTGCGAAAGCTTTCACGCCACAGACAGCAAAAGCTGTTAAACTTCAGAAAGTAAGAATAGTTACTTTTAAAAAGGAGTGTCCGAATGAAATGATTGTTAAATATTCAATGAAAGAGGAAGCTGAAGCTCATAAGTTTCAACTACATCAAAATCTTCAACAGATGGAAAAGCAAAGGACAAAAAGGGAAAAGGGAAGGGCAAGGGGAAGGGGAAGTCCAAAGTGAATATAGAGGAGTCATTATCGCAAAACCAGGATGGAACTGAAGAAATTGAGTTGAAAGCTTTATATAAACAACCACAACCTATTTCTGCAGCAAAGTACAAATTTTTGAAACGTTTATGCGACAATGGAACAATACCAAAACGGTTTCACGCAGAATACCTTAATCTTCCGTATAATTCTGGGGTGCCAGATGAATTAAACGATACAGACGAGGAAGATGAGCGTGAATTATGAAAATATGGCTATAAATAATATTGATTATAAGATGATTATGATTATTAGGAAGATGAGCGTGAATTACAAAAAGATGATTATTAATTATAGTACCTAGGTAATTGTGGTTGTTAAGCATTTAAATGAAAAAATATTTTAAGGTTCCTGTCATCGTCAAATTAGCTGATGTCTTAAGATGATTTTGAGATCCCTTAATCGTGAGATTTGCCTCCTGCACGTGTACAGCTCAACTTTCATCTCGAAACGTCAGCTAATTTAAAAATAATAATATTAATAATTCAGTGGTATTATTACCACTGAATTATTAATATTTTTTTTTTATTATTATATTATTATTATTTCTGTTTCATTTGTTCATTGTTATTATTTTGTCAGTAAAAGTACAACTAACCTATTAATATTTGTTTTTCTTGATCTACATCCTTAATCTAATTAGGTTTCGGTATTAGGCTTCACTATCGAAACTATTTCTAAAAAAATGCTGTCATTATTGTTTACGATCACTACATTTTCCTATACATTTCTTAACTTTACAACATAAAATGCTAGCATGAACAAGGCGGTTAGGGTAGTTACGACAAAATGATTTTCATTAGGTAAGGATATAACAATTTTTTTAACGTCGTAATGGACACCTCTTCAAAAATATCCATGTGTAAGGGACATCTCTTCCTAAATGTCAAAGTGTAAGGGACATCATCTTTTAAACTATTGAGTTTAACGAGGTTAAACTTATGTTTAGCTATAAATCAATTAATTTTAAAACATTATGTCTAGAAAGCGTCATAATAGGAAAAAAAATGACAAAGTTGTGACGTTTTAATAGAAGAAATTTTATTTTTTTGCTCTCCTGTAAAGCGTAGGTTTGTCCCTTACGACATTTCAAATTTCCAGCGTCGATATACCAACATCAAATTGATTATACACTATGAGACTTCGGTTGTATGCGCCATTCTTCAATCGGCGTGAAAAAAAACCGCACACTTTGCACTTATACCAGATTTTTGTTCTAATTCATGCACGATGTAACCCGGGAAGCCGCCATTTGCAATGCCACAATGGCGTCCGAAATGCCGCTTTTTCTTCAACTCGTCGCAGTGTTTTCGACTTTTCTCGTAGAAAAACAGCATATTTTCCAAATTTACGATTTTTTTCTCTACTCGACGATAAATTCCTCGTCTACGGAAACAAACTTCCCCGTACACACACCCCATTTTTTTTTCGGGGATGAGGGCCTGTGCTATGGAGGCCGGTTGAACGCCCCTACGTTTCCGGCCCCCAGGCCCCCATCTAAACCATCAGTGCCCGACAGGGTGGCCGAATTGACCCTCCCTGCCGCGCCGCCAGCCTTGAAGGCCGGCCATCCCACGACCCGAAGGTCGGCTGAGTCCCTCACTGGGACTCCCCGCCCCGCGGAAGACCGCCTGTCCATCCACTGTGCCCTATGATAACTTCATAGGGACACGCGGAGGACACCCTCGCGTCGGATTATTCGCTGCCGTCGATAAGTCCCCACAAGTGGGAAGTGATCGACGGCACCCAGGGTACACCACGAGGAGGTTATCCGACCCAGTACCCCACTTTAAGCCTTACCTTACCTTAAGCCGTTTGGCCTGACCCTGTGATCTCACTACACAGGCTACCTAGTCCTAGTGTGAGGAACAGAGCCTACCTATGGCACTGCTTAACATGAAGAGATATAATTAACGGTTACAAAAACCATATTATAAGAGGTGCTGTTATGCACCTCAACTGTGTAATTAAATACCCTAATAATAAAAAAGGCGGTTGCTCGTTTTTTTTTTATTGTACAAAGAGGAAGCACTTGGCCTTCATCTCACGATAAGGCCGAAGATGGAGGCGCGCTTCACACGGAATCCTCAATTAACTGAGGAGCTGGCTATCTTACCTCTAAATGCCGGAACACAACATTTTTTTAAAGAATTGTTATTATGTCGACAGAATTAGGTAAGATGGTGGTAGCTAGCCAGGCGGACTTAAACAAAATCCTATCACCAACCAAACCAAGCACAATATATTGTACTCCCCATGGGGATCGAACCCGGGTCCTCTGGATTTGAAATCGGTGGGTTGTACCACTAGACCACAGAGGCGATTCTCGTCCCAGAAGACATGCTTTCTTGCTGGTTGCATGCTACTTGTTAAGTACAGTTCGACTTCGACCTAACCTCAAAACTTTATTTTCATATTTAACCGACTTCAAAAAAAGGAGGAGGTTCTCAATTTGGGTAGTTTTTTTTAATTTGTTTTCTTACTTCCTTCTCCGCCAATTCGAAATGGATTTTGATGATTCTTGTTACGTTTGGTAGGCCATACTCGCGAGCTGGTCCCATAGAAATTTTATCAAAATCGGCTTAGTACTTTGGTTTTTATATTAAAATATACAAGGTTAATAACTGGAAAATACGAGTATATGTCATCCGAGTAAACGATATTGCGTATTCTTACAATAAACATGTTGTTGTGCTTGGCAATTCGGCACCAACTTCAAATTATATGAACTTACCCTAAGAGTTATTTGTAAGTTTTACAAAAAGAGTTTATTCTCAAAAACGACAAGGTTCCGCAACCCCACCTTCGTAGGGGGGTTCCCCTACTACCCCTCCCCCCCCTTTAAATCGGACGGTCCATATAGTAAAGTTGAACCCGTTATAACGTAATGTTCGTGTTGCTGCAGGTGCCAACAGCTGAACGACTGGTGTCCATTTCTGTTCCCGCTAGAAACGCGACAGATGTTTTTCGCGTGCACCGCGTTCGGAACCTCGCGGACCATCGTGTGGCTGCAGGCGCAACGGGACCGCGCGCTCGATAGGCAACGGTACGTTTCTATTACGGACAACGATATACACAGTATTTGTTGTCTGGAAGAGACCGCTTTTGTACTGATTACTTTAGTTTTACATTGACAATTGTTCTATGTTTTTGGTGTACAATAGAGAATTTTCATTCATTCATACAGTTTACTTCAAGCTTTTACTGACGAACTCGATTTCTATAGAGTGGTGGACTGCGAAGGAGTGGATTCGGGAGAGGTTTTTACCTAAGAGTGGGATTAAATTTGCTTATTATTTTTTATCGCGGGGTTTCGATGTATAGAGGCGGCTCAGATTGATATTTGTAAAGACTTAAGAAGGCCTGTGCTCAGCTGTAAATCAGACTATGGACCGAGTATATTATAGCGGCCTCGTGGAGACGGCTCTGAGGCCCGATCACGAATATGCTATCGTACGGTAAGCGTTTCGTTCAAGTTAGCATTTTGTATAGGATTTCGCACAGAGCCTCTGCAGTACGTAAATAGAACTAAATTTGCGATCACGAACCTTTTGACACGTGTATCGTAATGTAAAGGTAACGTTAACGTATCGTCACTCGACGTCACTCACGTTTACCTATCGTTGTTACGTGAGTGATACGATAGTGCTTCGTGCTTCCAAGTAATGTAAAGGTCCGTAAAAACGTTACCTTTACATTACGATAACGTTAGACATTTGTGATCAAGCCACAGCTTGACAAATGTCTAACGTCTTGTTATCATTATAGCGATCTGTGGATCGCTCTTTGTGACGTTTGTGTTCTATTGGGGAAGGCATTTGTTCAGCATTGGGCTGTAGTCTTGGGCTGAAATGTTTTTTTTTTATATATTATTGTACGACGTGGAAGCGCTTGGCCTTTATCTCACCTGGTAACAAGTTGAAATAAGGCCGAAGATGAAAGCGCCCGGCTTCCCCCGGAATCATCAACAAACTGAGGAACTGGCTATCTTACCTCTAAATTCCGGAACACATTTTTTTTTATTTCAAGAATTGTTATTATGGCGACAGAATTAATAAAGTAAGATGGTGGCTAAATTCCTTTTTTTACGGTTACGGTAAGCGGTTTCCATCACCTATAATGCGGTCATGCTTGCTCTGGCCTAGAAAAGGCTAGCGGTCAAGAGCTAACCAATCATTTATATTAAAAAGAGAGGTTTGAAAAACAGAATAAATATGCTTTGTTGTATTATAGAGCTGGTAACACAGTGTCTCCGCGACGCGCTGACTTAGAGGCGACAGAGTTCCGTATGGGACGTCTGCGCCACGAACGTGTGCGGATCCCTAGAGAACCGGATCTGTTGCGATCTGCCATGCAGGTAAGTCTACTACACTTATAAAGATAAGATAAAGATAAATTTATTTCATAATACATTGTCTAAATCTTATGAGGATGATAATTACCGAAACTGTATTTGCGTTGTAAGTATTTATCAAATGCATTGCTATCTCAGCTTTCCCTGCAGCCGTCCTATGCATCCGACAGAGATAGTGATACTGAGATTAATACGTACATTTTACAATACGGCTTAGCAATTTTCACCCCCTAAATTGTAATAAAATGTTTTGATATTGGTGTCAATCGCTTGAATAGAATGTATTTTAGGTTGAAATGTTTTATTATTTTCGAAAAACATTGGTTTTGGAAACATATTGACTTTTAATAGTCATAGTGCAAAAATACTAATAGTTAAAATGCTTGCCAAAATACCTATAAAGTGATTTAAAAACGGGCAAAAATAAGTCGTTTCAACCTCAGGTGTAGATAACATGAAAACAAAATGCTGACATCGGACAAATAATAAAAGGTAGAAAGGAGCTGTTTCTTTTTGTATGGGCAAGTACGCGGTATTATGATAATCATAAACATACTTCTAAACATAAATATCATACGACATTAATTTCACACAGCGCCATCTACATCTGGCCCCAAAATAAGCTAAGCTTTAATGGGAACTAGATGATGATAGAATATATCAAAACACTTTTTTTTAAATAGTACACTTTTGTATAGAATACTGGGGGGCTACTACGACCTCTTATAGCATTCTTGTTTTGATATTACTTTACTTTTGTCTCTATCTATCCAATGTAGAACAAATAAGGCAAAAGTAATGTTATAACAAGCCTCATAGCTCAGTTGGTAGTAACTCTGCCTTCGGCGCTGTAGGCTGTGGGTTCGATTCCCACCCAGGACAAACATTTGTGTGATGTATATAGATGTTTGTTTTGTGTTTGGGTGTTGTATTATATAGTACGTACGTATTTACAAAAAGTATATCAGTATTCTATCCGTAATCTAGTTCCCATATTACAAAACTTGCTTAGTTTGGGGCTAGATGGCGCTGTGTAAAACGAATGTCCTGTAATATTTATGAATTAACGAGAACGCTATAAAACGTTGTGGTTAGGCCCAACAGCCTCAGGAGGGTAATGTAATTATTACAAATTGCAAGAGCCTGGTCGTACTGGTCTTTGGTAGAAGTAAAACACTTTACTTTTGGTTTAAGTTAAGTATAATGATTTGAGTCGCATATTAATCTAATGATATTTGATTGCGAACTGACCTAAATTGGGATCACAGCCCGCCGCGTTGGCGTACACAGCAACGCAACAATAAGTGCGGTTCAATTTACAACTAAGTAGGTACCTATTTAGTTCGTACACAATTCAATTCAAAGTCATTTATTCCTTTTTGATAATGTACAATGGGAAAAGTCAAAAATTGAAATATAAAAGATAATAAAAAAAACAAAGATCTTAGAATAAATAGTCCAGTGTAAAATACAATATAAATTAAGTCTCCGTACAAATGGTACTCCAGTCATCAGCAATAGTCCATTTAATAATACGATTTTTCCATTAACATTTTTCTTATTCTATAACAAAATTCATTCATTTCTAGATTACGTATGTCAAAGGGCAATTTATTAAATAACTTAACATTAGTACACAAATAACTTTTACCAACCTTAGTAAGCCTATGAACTGGTATAACGATGTCATTTTTATTCCGCGTGTTATAACTATGTACATCACTCTGTAGCCTTGCTCTATGAAAAGTAGTTTTTGCATAAATTAAATTTTGGAACACAAATTCACCCGCTACCGTCATGATATTGAGTTTTTTGAACCTTAACCTACAAGATTCCATTTTTGAGATTTGTAGTATAAATATTATAGCTCGCTTCTGCAACAGAAACACTCTTTCAATTTGCGACGCATTACCCCAAGCTAAGATACCATAAGTCATATTGGAGTGAAAGTAAGCAAGGCAGTCTGCCTTTGCAGAATGTATGTCGCTCAATTGTCTTATGGTTTTTATTGCATAAGCGGCAGATTTAAGTTTGTTTATTAGAGACTCAATGTGCTTATCCCATACACATATGACACATATGAAAATGCTTATAATCGTGCAGGTGATGAAAGTACACGCGGGTCGCAAGTCCGTGCTGGAAGTGGAATTCGCCGGCGAGGAGGGAACGGGCCTGGGACCCACTCTGGAGTTCTACGCGCTGGTGGCGGCCGAGCTGCAGCGCGCGGATCTCGACATGTGGCTGCACGAGGCGAGCGACGCGCGGCGGGACGAGGACGACGCGCCCAACCATCTCGTCACACCAGACGGTCACACATTTACATTTATCATCAATTACTTGTTTTTTTTTTGTTGTGCCGCGAACTGCATGCAGTTCGCGTAGCATCTCTTTCTAGTTTTTTAATTAAAAAAAAAACCTAATATATTTTTCAAATTTGAATTTTCATCAATTGAGTTGAAGGCCAAGCGCTTCCCGCTGTCATTCTATAAGGAAAAATAAAAAAAAAATTCTTGACATTAATTGTACCCAGCACTGACTAGTCCCAAACTAAGCAAAGCTTGTTTATACTTCTACCTACTTATTTATTTAGTTTGTCACCATGCTGCCTCTTTACTTTGTTAATTCTTCCTCGTTTGTATTTATCTTGCTTGTGTTCGTTATCAAATATATGTTTCTTTTTATATTTCTATTGTCGAACACACAGTCCAGCAAGTTTTTTACTATCCTTCCAAGGAGTTCGACCATCTCAGTTTCAGTGGCTGAAGTGTGGTGTCATCAGCATCACGGGAATTTGTTAATTTTATACACCCTACCAGTCCTCACTATTTCGCCTGATGATAAATGGGAAAAAGACCCATTCTTTTTCCCAAATAAAACAAATGAGTGGCCCTGTCTCACACTTTTTCCAAAATTGGACAAATCCGAGTTTGCGTTCTCAATCTTTACATCACTCTGAATATTATAGTATTGAGATTGGATTCAGAATACAAGATGTTGAGAGACACCCAGCTCGTAAAGGACCTTCTACAAGTTTTTCCAGACAACACAGTCAAAAGCCTTGCTCTAATCTATAAAGCACATACCAGGGATTGTTCATAATTAACAAACACAAAACAAGCCTCATAGCTCAGTTGGTAGTTGCTCTGGCTTCTGCGGTCTAAGCTGTGGGTTCGATTCACACCAAGGACAAACATTTGTGTGATGAGTATATGTTTGTTCTGTGTTTGGGTGTTGTATCATATAGTGCGTATGTATTGACAAAAGTATTTAAGTATTCTACCTATACATAATCTGCATCAGTTGAAAATTACGATGGTCACAAAAAAAATGCAGGTAAGTAGTAAATATAAATGCTAATAGGTACTTAAAAATAACATATGAAATAAATAATACTACTTTACAAATAATCCAGTTCCCATATTACAAGCTATGATTAGTTTGGGGCTGAATGGCGCTGTGTGAAATGAATGTCCTGTCTTGTCCTGTCCTGTCCTGTCTTGTCCTGTCCTGTAATTAGAATGTGTTGGTTACAGAGAAGCCCCCGGGGTACTACGTGACGCGGCCGGGCGGGCTGTTCCCGGCGCCACTTCCCCAACAATCCCCTATCTGTGATAAAGTTTGCAAATACTTCTGGTTCCTCGGTGTATTCTTAGCTAAGGTAACACTTTCAATATGATATAATCATAATTTAATATTTATTTCAGGCAACAATAGAAAAGTGACAATCCTATATAACTTATTCTACGGCCCATAGCAGTAACTAACTTAAAACATACATATCGTATAAAATTTTTCGAGATAAAAAGGTGTTCCGAGGACGGTTCTACAAGATATCTGTACGATATCTGGCCGAAATTATTATAAAATAATAAAATAAAGTGTCAATCGCGGTGTCGGTAAGGTAACGGTGTCGCGAGCTCAATGGTTTTTACCCATCACAAAAAATGACCAACGCGCTAGAAGTTTTCACTTCAAAAGATATATTATCTAGCAAATTTAAATATTGAATGATGTAATATTGTTTAAACAT
Organism: Venusia cambrica; assembly: GCA_951394065.1. Taxonomy (NCBI): domain Eukaryota; kingdom Metazoa; phylum Arthropoda; class Insecta; order Lepidoptera; family Geometridae; genus Venusia; species Venusia cambrica. The sequence goes on along the minus strand of OX596044.1, from coordinate 1,693,724 downwards.
AGCTAACCTATAATAGCCATTGTATCTAAGCAACAGATCACCTCAAACTAACATAAGCATAACTTTTGTAATGAACGAATACTTCAGTGAAAATAGCTGTTGGTAATAATATAAACTTGAGGGTATATTATTAGTGAGTTCGCTAGCAGAGCTCCCGCACTAGGAAACCCTGTGGAGATTGATTTTAATAAATAAACAGAGGTAAGGTATTAATAATAACATATCGCAGGTGTTGCAAGATGGAAGGTTGGTGGACCTGCCGCTGTCTGAGCCGTTCCTACGGATAATGTGCGGGGAAGACCTCACTACTGACGTCTTGGAGGAAATCGACCCGATTCGACACAGGTGAGACGCTTTGTTTGTTTGTTTGTTTGTCGTTTTATGCATTTCGATTACTTGTTGTTAGGATACTTTCATTATTATAATAATACATATTACAGGGCATTAATTTCACACAGCGCCATCTAGCCCCGAACTGAGCATAGCTTGTAATATGGGAATTAGTTTTTTTTTTAATTTTATTTATTTGTTTAAACGCACAAAACACACCACAACCACAATCAAATTATGGTTCAGCAAAGATTGTATAGTTCTGATCTTGATTGCGACATAAACATATGTACGCACAACTTAGAAAAACATAGAATATCGAGCAGATATTAACTATACTTAACACCTAAATTAAAATAAGTTCCGGGATATCTAAACAAAACTTATGAATAAACTTAACACTAATACAGTTAAAATTACATTAAATTTAAATAAAATGAGACAAATGTAATTTTCCTAATTTGTCCCATGTATATATAATTAATGACTAGGTACTATCCCTTCCCATCTACTAACTAAGTCACTCTGAACAATAGAGTGGCTTAGTTAATATCATTATTGCTGTATTCCCGGAAACGCATATGAACTATAGACACGCAACCTCGACACTAACCCCAATAGTGAATCCCAATAGACGTAATAAACAAGCCTCATAGCTCTGTTGGTAGTAGCTCTGCCTCCTGCGCTGTAGGCTGTGGGTTCGATTCCCACACAGGACTAACATTTGTGTGATGAATACAGATGTTTGTTCTGTGTTTGGGTGTTGTATCATAACATACACTAGTACACACTAGTACCCACATTACAAGCTATGCTTAGTTCGGGGCTAGATTGCGCTGTGTGAAATGAGTGTCCTGTAATATATATTTATTGATTAATGATATGTATGAACGTTGCAGATTCCTGTCGAGCGTGGCATCAGCGGTCGCCGCCAGCTCGCCGGAGACGGACGAAGGCTCGCTCACGGTAGAGGGCGCCACCTTCGAACAACTGGCGCTCACGATGACGCACGTCGCCGCCAACGCAGACCCCGCCGTCTCCGTGCAGCCGCTCTGTGACAACGGGGAGACCATCGAGGTAACCTTACCCTCGGTCTCCACTGCTGGACACCCTTCTCCAACGCTGGAGGGTTTGTCGTAATCACCAGGTAACCTTAGCTACGTCAGCGTCGGTGTGCACTGCTGGACAGCCTTCTCCAACGCTGGAGGGTTTGTCGTAATCACCAGGTAACCTTAGCTACGTCAGCGTCGGTGTGCACTGCTGGACAGCCTTCTCCAACGCTGGAGGGTTTGCCGTAATCACCAGGTAACCTTACCTACGTCAGCGTCGGTGTCCACTGCTGGACAGCCTTCTCCAACGCTGGAGGGTTTGCCGTAATCACCAGGTAACCTTAGCTACGTCAGCGTCGGTGTGCACTGCTGGACAGCCTTCTCCAACGCTGGAGGGTTTGCCGTAATCACCAGGTAACCTTACCTACGTCAGCGTCGGTGTCCACTGCTGGACAGCCTTCTCCAACGCTGGAGGGTTTGCCGTAATCACCAGGTAACCTTACCTACGTCAGCGTCGGTGTCCACTGCTGGACAGCCTTCTCCAACGCTGGAGGGTTTGCCGTAATCACCAGGTAACCTTACCTACGTCAGCGTCGGTGTCCACTGCTGGACAGCCTTCTCCAACGCTGGAGGGTTTGCCGTAATCACCAGGTAACCTTACCTACGTCAGCGTCGGTGTCCACTGCTGGACAGCCTTCTCCAACGCTGGAGGGTTTGCCGTAATCACCAGGTAACCTTACCTACGTCAGCGTCGGTGTCCACTGCTGGACAGCCTTCTCCAACGCTGGAGGGTTTGCCGTAATCACCAGGTAACCTTACCTACGTCAGCGTCGGTGTCCACTGCTGGACAGCCTTCTCCAACGCTGGAGGGTTTGCCGTAATCACCAGGTAACCTTACCTACGTCAGCGTCGGTGTCCACTGCTGGACAGCCTTCTCCAACGCTGGAGGGTTTGCCGTAATCACCAGGTAACCTTACCTACGTCAGCGTCGGTGTCCACTGCTGGACAGCCTTCTCCAACGCTGGAGGGTTTGCCGTAATCACCAGGTAACCTTACCTACGTCAGCGTCGGTGTCCACTGCTGGACAGCCTTCTCCAACGCTGGAGGGTTTGCCGTAATCACCAGGTAACCTTACCTACGTCAGCGTCGGTGTCCACTGCTGGACAGCCTTCTCCAACGCTGGAGGGTTTGCCGTAATCACCAGGTAACCTTACCTACGTCAGCGTCGGTGTCCACTGCTGGACAGCCTTCTCCAACGCTGGAGGGTTTGCCGTAATCACCAGGTAACCTTACCTACGTCAGCGTCGGTGTCCACTGCTGGACAGCCTTCTCCAACGCTGGAGGGTTTGCCGTAATCACCAGGTAACCTTACCTACGTCAGCGTCGGTGTCCACTGCTGGACAGCCTTCTCCAACGCTGGAGGGTTTGCCGTAATCACCAGGTAACCTTACCTACGTCAGCGTCGGTGTCCACTGCTGGACAGCCTTCTCCAACGCTGGAGGGTTTGCCGTAATCACCAGGTAACCTTACCTACGTCAGCGTCGGTGTCCACTGCTGGACAGCCTTCTCCAACGCTGGAGGGTTTGCCGTAATCACCAGGTAACCTTACCTACGTCAGCGTCGGTGTCCACTGCTGGACAGCCTTCTCCAACGCTGGAGGGTTTGCCGTAATCACCAGGTAACCTTACCTACGTCAGCGTCGGTGTCCACTGCTGGACAGCCTTCTCCAACGCTGGAGGGTTTGCCGTAATCACCAGGTAACCTTACCTACGTCAGCGTCGGTGTGCACTGCTGGACAGCCTTCTCCAACGCTGGAGGGTTTGCCGTAATCACCAGGTAACCTTACCTACGTCAGCGTCGGTGTCCACTGCTGGACAGCCTTCTCCAACGCTGGAGGGTTTGCCGTAATCACCAGGTAACCTTACCTACGTCAGCGTCGGTGTGCACTGCTGGACAGCCTTCTCCAACGCTGGAGGGTTTGCCGTAATCACCAGGTAACCTTACCTACGTCAGCGTCGGTGTCCACTGCTGGACAGCCTTCTCCATAGCTGGAGGGTTTGCCGTAATCTCCATGCGCGGCAGGCGGATTGAAAGTTCTACTGTGAGATCCCTTAGTCGACTTTTACGACGTCCATGGGCTGAGTCGGAGGGGTCGCCACGGCAATAGGGTGAACTAAGCATTGTAGGTGTATTACAATGAATTCACAGTTGAACACAAATGACAGTTGAACGAGAGGACAATGTGAACGCTCTCACGAGAGGGCGCCCCATTCGATAAAATCTCTCAAAAATCATAGATTTATTTCAATGGATGAGGTCAGCGTCTGTATTTCCGCTGTTACGACTCCAGTCTTCATGAAGAGAGTTAATAGCCACCTTCTGGGTACTCAAGTTGTATTTTCATTTTTAAATTTAATGTACGACGTAAGTGTTTTTTGAAATAAATAAAAAAATATTAAAAAAGGTAAATTATTTTAACCAAACAAGTACAAATTCCTAACTAGGTACATATAATAAGTTACAAGACTGAGAAACTAAAGTAATGTCAATTCAAATGAATATTTGTATATTCATTTGAATTGGGTGGTATTTAATGTATTTTAACAGTAACAGTTTGTACTGTTACTGTTAAAATACATTAAATAATTTAAAATAAATAATAGTATATGTTGTTTCGGCGTCAGATTGGGCCGCATAACGCCCGGGCGTACGTGGAGTCGAGCGCGCGTTGGATGGTCCGCGAGGGTATCCGCCGACAGACGGTCGCGTTCCGCGGCGGGTTCGGCGCCGTGTTCCCCGCACGGAGACTGCGGGCCTTCGCCCCCGCGGAGCTGCGACTGCTGGTGTGCGGGGAGCGCGGCCCGCTGTGGACTCGCGACCATCTGATGCAGTACACGGAGCCCAAGCTGGGGTACACCAGAGACAGGTACCGTGCGGATATTCAACTAGCTATTTTGTAAACATTGTTATAACTTACTATTTTAAACTTACATTTCGGTCGAGTGTGAGCACAAATCAACGTTGGTTTTTAGGGCTCATGAAACTGTATTTTTAAGTAATTAAAAAAAGATATATAAGCAGAGAGATGAAACAAAGGTTGTTGGTTCTATCCCCACCCACATAAGTATTTGTGTGATGAATGTTCTGAAATTGTTGTGTTCCGGCATTTAGAGGTAAGATTAGCCAGTTCCTCAGTTTGTTGAGGATTCCTGGTGAAGTGCGATTCCACCTTCGGCCTTATCTTAACTTGTTACCAGGTGAGATGAAGGCCAAGCAGTATTCTGATATCTGTGGCCAAGCGCTTCCTCGTCGTACAAAAAAAATATGTTGATGTTTATTCTGTGTTTGGGTGTTGTATTGTTATAAGTATGTATTTACAAAAATATAAAACTAAGTAATGTTTCCGTAATCTAGCTCCCATAATAGTATAGTAGATACTAACTGCTAAAATCTTTTTGTATTTTTATTGTACGACGTGGAAGCGCTTAGTCTTTATCCCCTGGTTACAAGTTGAGATAAGGCCGAAAGTGGAGGCACACTTCACCCAGAATCCCCAGGAGACTAAGGAACTGGCTATCTGACCTCTGAATGCCGGAACACAACAATTTTTTGAACCGTTATTATGGCGACAGAATTAGGTAAGATGGTAGCAGCTAGCCAGGCGGACTTAAACAAAGTCCTACCACCAACCAAACCGAGCACAATAGTGTACTTCCACTAGGGTTCGAACCCAATTCGTTTTTAAAATGACTTTGCTGTATTATAGAGTAAAAAATAAAATAACTTTATTTGGGCAGTTCATACAGATTTCCCAATAATATAGTTACAGATGTCTCCTTTTAAGCTAAGTAAATTGCCAGTGTTGGCAGACACCACGCTTCCTATATATGCACATACTTTATTTGCTTATTTACTTATTTATAATAACTAGTATAATGCTCGGTGGTAAACAATAAGGCCATATAAACATAAAAAAAAAACAAAGTTTATACGCACAGTGACACGGGAGACCAATTACAAAATAACATAATTTACAACAGTTACATTACAATTACACATACGGGCTCTAACTTAACTAACTAATTAAGTTAACATGGCCGACCTCACCGGCAGAAAAGCGCGCCAGCACAGTTCCACCAGATGCCGCCATTGGTCGACGCGATCTGCGGCCGCGTCGCGTTCGATCCAATCACGTAGATCTTTTCAGGCTCGGATACGGACTCTCATCGAAGTTCCGTTCCGAAACATTAATACGTTCAAAAGTGTATAAAATAGGGCTATAAAATATTTTTTATCAAATTCTAGAAATTAGTTATCAGAGAAATGACTTTTCGACTTGTTCTTAAAGGTTATTAGAAAAATAGCGACCTCGATACCGATTTGGGCTTAGTAGCGCCTTATTATCACAAAATGTAACAAAATAGCGAGTAGTTGTCTTCTACGACTGGCTCGATCCTGCCCCGCGACGAAAGCGCGCACTGTTTTTATGGGCCGAGTGACGTCACGCAAGCTGTTTACTCGTGGTCGGGTGGCAATGGCAACTCGATTTAAACGTAACAATATATACACGAACCCTTACACTAGTGATAATAGAGGAAAAAGCTGTTTCGTTTTCCGAATGATAGTAAATGCTTGGTATATAATTAGACTGGTGTGTAATCGGTGCGTGGTTTGTTTCGTTAGCCCCGGGTTCGTGCGGCTCGTGGAGGTGCTGGTGGAGATGTCGGTGCGCGAGCGCAAGGCGTTCCTGCAGTTCGCCACCGGCTGCAGCAGTCTGCCCCCCGGGGGGCTCGCCAACCTGCATCCGCGGCTCACGGTCGTCAGGAAGGTAAACGAACAGAACACGCTGGTAGAGCCCCTTGTGGAACCTCGGCCGGGGCAGCGCCACCAGCCGCCCAGTATGGTTGCCGGTGAAATTACGGGCACGCGAGGCTTAACCGTTAAATGCAGTGCCGTGTAGGCTATGTTATAGGCAAGAGTGCACTTAACATCAGGTGGGCTACTTGCTGGTTCTGTCTCCTAGTTGTATAAAAAAAGAAGCTCAATCCAAAGGTTGTCTGGAAGGAAATAGCTTCTAAGCCATAAGACCGTCCATTTTATATGTTTTTTTTAAGTTATCCAGTTTTATTTTTGCAATAAAGTATTTTCAGTCATTCATTCATTAAGTAATTGATTCGGGCGTTATTTTGCGGAGATCCATTTTTTTAAATAAATATGAATACAAAATAAGTATTTAGTAACAAATCCGCTCAATTTCTTTGAAAAAAAATCAAATCGACGTTTCGTCTCTACACGAGGCAACCTCAGGAAATATAGTGTTGCTGCTAAAGTGAGCGCTACGCTGCAAGTGCATTTGTTACTTAATATTTATTATGTTTTCAGATTTATTTTGACCCTATAATATCCAAATGAAGGTACCGGACTAGTCCAGGTCGAACCGAGCGATTCTCACGGAAACACGGAAGTTTTTTCGGATAGGAAACATCACTTTTTGTCAGATTCGGCTTAGAATCCGATAGAATTCAACACCATTTTCAAACCATCTCTGAAAATCTTCTGTGAAGGATTCAATTACTGTGTAAAATTTTTTAGATATTTGATTTTCAAAATATCGTTTCCGAAATATCCATCGGATTCAATACGTTAAGGCTTGCTGAATTTGATGGTACAACTGTGACTTATAACACGCCACGAAAAAAGTGACACGCCCTCTTGCTTTGGAGACAGCATTTGTAATACTCGATTTATACATTTTTTTTTGTTTAATGTGTGTCCAATATATACAATTTAACTAAAATTAACGGGATATTTGCCACGATTTGTTGTTTTTTTGAGTTATCCGATATTTTGACGCAGTTGCGACTAGCGACTAGCACTGGTTTTATTCTCGAACGCAGCCCGATCAAGTTCGAGAATACAAGTTCGAGAATAAATAAAACCAGTGGTAGTGTCGCTAGTCGCAGTAAAAGACTGAGGAAGAGGGTAGATCGTTTAGGCGATCACTAACTACCTCCATTCCTACTCGCAAACATGACAAGCCTCATAGCTCAGTTGGTAGTAACTCTGCCTTCGGCGCTGTAGGCTGTGGGTTCGATTCCCACCCAGGACAAACATTTGTGTGATGTATATAGATGTTTGTTCTGTGTTTGGGTCTTGTATTATATAGTACGTATGTATTTACAAAAAGTATTTCAGTATTTTATCCGTAATCTAGTTCCCATATTACAAGCTATGCTTGGTTTGGGGCTAGATGGCGCTGTGTAAAATGAATGTCCTGTAATATTTATTAATTTATTTATTATAAACACTTCAGTGTATCCGTGATCGTGATTCATAAAACAACAAATCGTGGTAAATATCCCGTTAATTTTAGTTATAGTGTTCATAACCAAGTTATAATACAATTTGTTTTAGGTGGACGCCGGCGACGGGTCGTACCCCTCGGTGAACACTTGCGTGCATTATCTGAAGCTACCGGAGTACTCGGACAAAGAGGTGCTCCGCGAGCGTCTGCTCGCCGCCACCAACGAGCGCGGGTTCCATCTCAACTAGCTGCGTAACAACAGAACTGACCAAACTTAACATCGATATCTGCGGCGTCATAGGCTATCGTATATTGATACAAGTCTGTGATGTATTGGAATTTTACGAATAAACAGAGGTGACCAAAATGAACATCGATATCTGCGGCGTCATAGGCTATCGTATATTGATACAAGTCTGCGATGTATTGGTAAAGTCTGCGATATATTGGAATTTTACGAATAAACAGAGGTGACCAAAATGAACATCGATATCTGCGGCGACATAGGCTATCGTATATTGATACAAGTCTGCGATGTATTGGTAAAGTCTGCGATATATTGGAATTTCACGAATAAACAGAGATGACCAAAATGAACATCGATATCTGCAGGATCAAAGTCTATTGTGTATTGATATACAAGTCTACGATGTGTTGGCATATTACGGATTAACAGAGGTGACCAAAATGAACATCGATATCTGAAGGATCGCGATTTATTGGCATGTACTAACGGAGAAACGCTGTCATTGGCTGGTAAAATGGCCTTATCTCTGTGAGTTTAGATTAAATGTCATGAAAGTAACTAGGACATGTGGAAAACAACAGTTCTGGCTTAGTTCACTTGATAACACAATCACTAACTTTATATATATATATATATATATTTGCGATTAAATAACGAGGCTTGCTTATTTAAATGCATAAGCACGTGTTGGTAGCAACATAGCGCACTTTGAGGTTATCTTTCTCACTTTAGGGAGTAATGTAATGTATTTGGAGAACGCCGCGGATGCCGGGAACAGAACCGCATGGAATTCAGTATTTTTTAGAATCGAACGAAAATATTATAGCATCGATTTTCGATCAGTGAAAGGGTCAAAGGTTAGAGAGTAATGTTTCTGTATAAAAGTGTCGGAGTAAGGTTTTGCTGTACTTTGCGTTCATTCTAGTGTTTATTAAAACGGTGTTATTGATATAAAAGCTAGGTTAGTGTGACCCCTAAGGTGTTTTATCCAAAGTATACTTACGTACTAATTGGGCGGGTACATTATCTTAAATACTTATTTATTATTACGAATTCAAGTTGGAAAATGTATTTTTGGACATCAATATAAAATGGGCGGGCAATTTTATCTATTTTGAATAAATAAACAAAGTTTGGCTTCAACTTGTAAAAATTGTTAGCTAAGTTCTTCACACCTTGATGTACGCAGCTGACGGAACCATGTAGGTAACTAAATTGTTCAAACGCTTATGATGCTAATATTTTTATGGTAAATATATTAAATGATGTTTATTTAAATATTAGGTCAGCAAGAAAAGTCGGCTAAAATGTATTTTGACAGCGAAAGAAGCTATGAAACAAAAAGATCTGAGGGAAATAAAAAAAACAACCTAACATCCTACTGACGTAAGTTGGTTGTAACATGATTGCATCCAGAAACACCTTGCTTTTTGAATGCACGTTGTTTGCTGACAAAATACATTTTGGAGCTGACCAAAAACTCTATAGCTGACCGTTTATATGATAGCCAAATTTTATAGATTCCGAATGAACTCGCAATTATTGCAACTGTCTCATTTCGTTGCAATAATTCAACGGCTCATTTCAAGCGTAATGCAGCTCATGTTTTGCTGTATTGCTATTTTAGGACTGATAATTAGTAACATATATTAGGTTCAGGGTGTGAAACACTTATATGCGTTTCTAAAATACTTACTTTAGATATGTTCCTTTATTATTTTAATGATTTTGTCAACTTAAAGTTGGTAAATTGTGATTTATTATAAAAATAAATAACCTTACGAATATATTATTATTAGTTTAAATTCATTAGATATGTAGATTTAAAATAACTATCTCATCTTGTAGTTTCATGTAACTTGTTGTTGATGGATATTATATCAATAAATTAAGAAAAATACTCGCTTTTGTTTACATTCCCGGGCACCTTAGCAATTAAAATTTACAAATAATATTTAAAAATATAAAATACATTTAAAAATATTGGGTTAGAGCTACGTCCAGCTGTGCACGGCAATGCGTTGGCGATGATGATGATACATCTTGTTGAAGGCATCAGAATGTTTCTTCCTTCAAAAGTTGGTTAACTGTAATTATGGTGGTTCTACTGGGTTATGTCCGCGTGTTAGGGGTTTTGGCTTGATTTAATCATAGCTTCAAAACTTATCGTGGATTACAGAATGTGATAGTACCTACATGTAACTAAAGAATACATATTTTTTTCAATTTAAAATTCTCGTAATTTATGAGTCAAGTTAACTAAGATTTCCCATTGGCCTGAAATATGGCCTTACAAATAATCTTACAAATAATCGTTGCTAGTTGAACGTTTGGTACGTACGTAGGTAGATCGGGGCGATATTTTTAAATCCACGATGTGATTTAACCGTCTCGTGCGTACCCAACCCTGAAGATCCACCGTAAGCGCCTTCTGCCACCAACGAGATACTTTTTTGTACGACGGGGGGTGCTTGGCCTTCATCTCACCTGATTTTAAAGCTATGATACGGCCGATGGTGGAAGCGCACTTCATCCGGAATCCTGAACAGTCTGAGGAATTGGCTATCTTACCTCTGAATGACGGAACTCAACAATTTAAGAATTGTTGTTATGGCGACAGACTTAGGTAAGATGGTGGTAGCTAGCCAGGCGGACTTAAACAAAGTCCTACCACCAAGCAAACCAAGCACAATATTGTACTCTATCTGGATCGCTGGAGGCGGTTAAAAAAACATGTACACGAGCGAGTCGGGCAAAACTACAGGTCCTAAGTGTGAGATGTGGGGCCTATCGGGACCTGCATTTTTGCTGATGCAGATTTGTTGACGACATCGCCATAATGGCGGAATCGCCATAATGGTGGAATCGCCACAAGACCTGCAATGCTGAACAGCTTAGCTGATGCTTCTCGTCGAATCGGTCTGGGTATGAACATCATAAAACTAAAATAATGATCAATGATCGTATTACCCCAGAACCGATTATTGTCGCCGGGACTCCTCTCGAAGTTGTACAAGAGTATGTCTACCTCGGGCAGACCACGTTTAGGAAGACACAACTTCGATAAAGAGTTAAACCGAAGAGTCCAGCTGGGCTGGGCAGCGTTTGGGAAACTTCTTCAGGTCTTCTCGTCGTCCATCCGCAGTGCCTGAAGACTTAAGTCTTCAACCAGTGCGTCCTACCTGTGATGACCTACGCCGATACGTGGACGCTGACAATGTGGTGAGACAAAATGGAAGTCACTCAGCATGCTCTATAGAAAGAGAGTTAAAGAGAGCTATGCTTGGCGTTTCCCTGAAGGATAAAATAGGAAATGGCAGCATGTTTAGCCTGCATTCTTTTCGGCGTTCTTTTAATCAAGTCGTTAGTAAGTCGTGGCATTTATCTTCTAGTGAACTTTGGGATCTTAAGTTTGCTGATGCTGGATTTCGCTGTTTAATTTATCTTTAGCTATTATTTAGCTTATGCCAAACATGTTCAAATAGGTTTAGGTCTGGTGAGCGTGCTGGCCTCTCCAGAACTCTCGAAGATACCCCGAAGTTTTGTGTCGCTATATCATTTGTAGTTGTGACTAATTGCAATCACTTGAAATACAAAATATTAAAGCAAAAACACCATCTCTCACTATAAAAAAATAAAATAAAATAAACATTTATTTCAGACACAAAGATCCATATTAATGTTAGTAAGAGTAACCTTAATAAACTAGTTGTTAGTATACATATCTACATTTAATTAATTCAGGTATGAGAGAAAAGAAAGGTAATATTGTGCCGAGTAATAACTAGCTCTAGCCAGAGGCTAGATCACCCTCCGCACAAAACAACCCCACATTGGCGAATCATACCTATCAGCAATCGTATTTAGATTTTTAGACTATTTTAGACTATTTAGACTATGATTTGAACGTATTTTAAGATAATAGGGCAGGTTCACAAAGTTCAGTGAATATGGCACAAATATTCGCAAACCGCGTCAGGACCTCGGTGCTCAAGGTCAAAAAACGTAAAGTTTTCTTGAAAAGATGCGAGTTCGAGTTCCGTCGCGGGTTGTGAATTTTAGTGTCATTATAACATCTGTAAATACCCCAAAGCTATCGCTGCAGTGTGGGGCCCCAAGCATTATCTTGCATGCAACAAAAACTTATCTCCAATATGGACCCAAAAATGAGATTTAAAATGTCCGTTACGTATACGAACCGCAGGGAACCGCTTTCTACGGCTTGTACGGCTTGCAGCTCCGTACGTCTATGTATTTACCATCCTATACTATGCTGACAATCCACCGTGTGGCTCTCTTATTTTAACCTATCTTCGGGGTGAGATAGTACGTAGGTACGTTTGAGATAGTTAATGGTAAATTGTAGCTTTATAACTCACTGTAAGTTAAAAAATAAAAATAAAATGTGACGCCATGCGAAGTCAAGGCTAGATCTGACTACCTAATAATATTATTATTTTATCTTAAATTGTATTTGTATTTGATTTTTCATATTGGTCCCTTAACTGACTGAATCTATTATCATCATAACGGCCCACACACGGCCACTGCTGAACATATGCCTACCCCTATCGACGCCATCCTCCTCCTTCCATCGACTCCCTGCAATCGCCACAATGTCGTCGAATCACAATGACTTAGGTACTCTACGACCAGTCTTCTCAGTCAGAGAATCAATATGGGGAAATCAAGAATTCGATTTTCAAAAATATTTTCGTCAGGGAACAGTAAGTACCTTCCTACTTTTTCCTAAGCATCATCATTCTATATGAAATTACGTGACCTCTGAAGAAGTCAGCGTGTGATTTAGAACACTGCTCATCAGCAGGTGATCCCTCGCTGATGTGACTCTTGCGACCTTGCTCTATAGGTAAGTACGTCTCGTCACACCAGTATGTCGGTACGATAGTTGACAGTTTAATCTCGCAATATTTGAGCCACTTCATTGTATATTACTGTAACCGTTTAATTAACCAACTAAATTGAATGCTTTAGTACTGGACTATGCTGATATCTGGCATTATCCCTTTCGTTATTTAATGATGTTGAACAGGACCACAGTATTTTTTGTAAAAAAAAATAAGAAAATGGATTTTTAGAAATGAATGATAAAAGTAAAATTGGTTAGTTAAATAACAAATATATGTAAGTAAACGAAGATAACATAATTAAGTAAATCTGAAATAAAAAGCGTTTGAAGTAATTCCTTTTTCAAATTTAACGTTTTGGTATAAAACATGACGACTGGCCAGTGTTCAATAAGGATTTTTCAAATTAGATCACCCAATAAGTCCATGAACCTGGTAGGTAGGTAGTTACCTGTACTTTACGTTTTATTTGTTTGCTTTGCGCATCGTAGAAAATCAGTTAAGTATTAATATATTCATAACACAATGAGCTTCATAGAATGCCTGACTGATCATCTTTTCAGACTTAGTTTAAATCTTGCGATACTAGGAGCGGCCGCCATGTTCTCTGGCAAGTTATTGCAAGCTGGCCCCGTAACGTGAGTCAGTTTGTCCGACTTAGTGAGTCGACGAGTCACGGCTACTAGTTTAAGAGCACCGCGAGTATTGTGCTGTCGAGTAGATAGCTTTATCCGCTCGACTCTCAAACTCGGCTATATTTTGAACCATCTGATAAATGACCAGCGATGCTAGAGTCAGTAGAGTATTAATTGTTATCAGTAGGTAGTGCTAAGTATTTATATTGAAGATGTAGGTAGGTACCTACATTTAATGTTATTTAAAACTGTAGGTATACCTAAAATGTTGAATGGATCATCAAAAAATTAACTAGCCCGAGGTTCTTGTCGTTCTCATGTGCTGGTCGCGATTCCGAACATTTTCACACGATTTGACGTATCAAAATGCTCCTAAACAAACTTACCTACTGAATAAAAAAAATATCTTTGGCTTTAAGACTGTATCTGCTATGACACTCTTATAATTGCTCTAACAACTCGTTTTTGTATGCGAAATCGGTGCGGCGAAAAATAAAATAACAATAACGGGTCTTCATCGCGTAGGTATCATTTTATATCCCGACAGTTTCGATCGTGTTACAACGGCCGTGGTCCCGGGTAGACTCATATAAAAAGGATATTAATGTAGCCCCGTTTTTGTTATTAATTATGTATAATAATCGCTATAATTAAAAAAAACGCTTCAATAAAAAAAAAACTTTGCAACCCTGTAGTACTTAGGTACTCCAACAGAGTACATTTATAAGAAATTTATGATGTGGTATATAAAGTTTCGTCTGTCATTTCCATTTTTTACGATATATTATTTCTGATAACAAGAAAATAATAAACTCGAAAATATAAAAGATCGCCGACTTTTTTACTTTGCGGATAACAAATCGTTCCTGGTCTGCGCAGTGCCTTAAATATCTCATTAGCGTGGTGATAAATGGAGAACAGTTCGAAAGTTCAACAAGGACATTTAATTTCCCGAACATTTTTCTGACTGCTCAGACATTTTTATGGAACATTCTGGTATTCGATTACAGGTCATTAATATTACAAGCCATTAACTTCGCACTAATGAAGGGTGACCTTTCTGTGTCACTCGAACTTGAGACGAATGGCCCACGTCGCGTCGGTGACTTTTTGTAGCGATGCAGAGCGATACTGTCGCTGGCTGTGTTATCGCCCATAACTACAATTCTGTATCGCTATTATCGCGATGTAGGTAACGATTCGACATCGCTACAGAAATGCCGGTGAACGCTACAATGGACCGATATAACCGCGACAACAAACTATGCTCTAAGACCGGTAATGTGGATGTCCATTCGGTCCTTTGTAAATAACCTCATTCTTGCCTAGACAAGCCTAGAGATCCAGGGCTGACCATACGTAAATAAAAAAAACAGGCCTCGCAACAGATCATCAGCCGCCTCCATCCATCAACTCCACTTGACTGCCGATCACAACACACCTGCTTAGGCCGCGGCCAAATCGTCTGCTTAGTGTCGTGTGGCTAAGTATGGCCAATGTAGATGAGTAGGTACGTCAGAAGGAAAGCTGGAGTGGAGTTGAGGGTTGAGAAGCTGGACTCTATTCATAGTGTGAGCTTGTGAGCTTCAGCTCATTCATGGTGAGAGTTCCTACGGAACGCCTCTAGACCTTCCTGAACCTTATTTTCTAGCCGAAAGGGGTGAAGTTCCGGCGATTCAAGGGTCACCTGTCGCGAGTTCCCCCGCACCGCAATACGTCATATGTATTTTTGATCGAGTGAGCGAAGCGAACGAGATCTCCGAGTTGAGTTGGGAAATCCGGCACTGTATGTATGTATGTACGTGTATATTTTACTTTTTATTAGTGGTGGTTTTGGTAACAAAGGGGTGCGTTTAGAGGGTAAAACGCTTGATATGTCTTGTGGGATTTACTGTTAGAGGAAGTTGTCGTCACAATAACCTTTTTTTATTTGCTGAAACCACTTCTGTATTGGAATTAAAGATTGCGGCAGGGGTAGTAAGGGGTAAAAAAGATCAAAGCCTTGAAAATTTGTGACAAGGTGAAATATCATATGAAATGGGAGACGAAGATAATAAGACTGCAGATTTCAAAATTGGTTAATTTAACCTATACTAGGGGTGTTTTTTTAAGATTAGGTCTTGATTTGGTTAAGATAGGAGGTAATCTCAAAAAATAAGATAGTTGCACACCCCTTTCTATAAAATGTAATATTTTACCCTTACGAAGAAATCAAATCGGAGCGGCAACACGTCCACAGAGGGCTAGTCAGTTAGCAGCAAGACTATATTTCCTGAGGATGCCTCGTGTAGAGGCGAAACACGTGTCGATTTGATTTTTTCAGAGAGATTTGGCGGATTTATTACTAAATTTTTTTTCTGTTTTCAGATTTTATTTTGATATATAAGAGAATTCTGTATTTTTCTAAAAACTTACGCGATAATGTAATAACAAGGCAAAAACGGGCCAGGTTTGTTAAACTTATGTATCAACCTCTTTGCTCTAAAGACATTTATAAGAAAAATTTTTATAATATGCGTATGAAAATATATAATAAATTACCGGACGAAATTAAAATGTTAAAGTATTAAAGAAAAAAATAATTTGAATGGGTAATGTGTAATTGTTTTTATAGCCCTGACGAATATTTATCATATAACATTGACGTTAGCATGACATTTTTAATATTGCAAATACTCGCCTGCATGCAGGCTGAGTACATTTACAATCGTATGTTTTAAGACCTTATGTACACACAATCATATGTATTCTTGCAAATAAATGATTTGATTTGATAAAACTGTTCTGTTTCATTTTCTTTTTTCACTCAATAGGGTTACCAAACCTAGGGTGTCGATAAGGGTTTGAATTGGCATATCCCATAACAGCACATTAGTGTCGACCACAATGTAGAAAAAACAAAGAACTTCTTCCAAAACTGTTAGGTTTGGTCTTAATCATCACGCTTGGCAGACTAATTGGTACTCACAGTTAAAGCTTTGTTTACGCACAGAAAAATGTTGCTGCCTTTTTGCTGATCCGTGAGTTGGAGGGGCAGATCTTTCAACCACGACGTCTAAGGCAACTGAGAGCACTTTTCACAAAAACATCAAAGGTTGATGTCTTTCATGTTCATATTAATAAGGGGTGAGATATTCACTTATTGTACTCTGCCCACCTACTATGACATACGGCCGGTGCATTGCTCTCATTCTGGCTTTGTATATAATAAGAGTTACAAACAAGAGAGAGCCTCGAACAACGTTATATACCTAAGACCATCACGAGATCTCAGTTCGGGGCGAACTACTAGTATTTTAGTTTTATGGTATTTATGAATATGCGTCTTAGAATAAGTATTTATCATTCCGTACTATTCTTACGTTGCCTGAAATAAACTTATCTAATAATAATAATTATTATTATTAAAAACGAAAATTAACCCAAACAAAAAAAGTTTTGTCAACAGTGGTGTCACGGAGTTCAATAGTTTTTTTCAATTCTCAACGCGCCTGAAAAAGGTTTCACTTCAAAAATCAATTAACATACTCGTAATATGGGGGGCATATAAAAAGCGTGACAACTCAGTTGTCATACTTTCTCTAGGGGAGTGTGACACTCTCTAGGTAGGTAAGTGCCTTCCCACTCATTTAAGTATTTACCTCCTACCCACCACATCCTTAGGAGGATAGGAAGAGGCCTAAGCTAAAAGTATGGAGCCTGCAGTCAAACTGTGTATGGATAAGATATATCGTAGACAAAAAATTGCCGTGGCGGTCGCAGCTAAATAATCAACCCCTCTAACTCAGCCCATAGACGTAAAACCCGACTAAGGGATCTCACCAGAAGAAGGGCAGCAGCTTCCTTCTGTGTATTATCTACATATTTACTGCAATCACCAATCCGGGATTGTGGGATTATGGTACAACCCTCTAGCTTTGGAGGAGGCCCTTTCCAGCAGTGGACACTAATGCGCTGTTGACTAAACAAACAAATTTAGCTATACGTACATTGAACTGGACGTAGGTACATATTATAGTTCTGTGCGGCTTCATAATATGCCGGGCGTTGACTAAGAGCTGACTCATGTCAGCTAATTTAAGCAACAATGATGTGTAGGTACTGTAAAGCTTTTTAGATCATATTTTTTTATTTGCAGTTTCTATTCGTATTCGAATGCCTACATTAGTATTACATTTTGTATTTGCTATTGATCGAGTTGTTTGAAATTGAGACACCGGGTTCCGCAACGTACTTCCACCAGCCCAAGTGCAAGGCAACCTTGGCGCTTTACACAATTTTCATACAATACCAGACTCAGTATAAAACATTGGCAGCCACCGGCAAAGGCATCATTCACCAAGGAACAGTGTGTTCTCTTGGAAGCATGAGGGTCTATCTTGTCTGCGGTCTTGTGTTGGCGGCGCTGGCGGCGGTCAGTGCGCGCTCCGCCCGGGAGCGCCGAGACTCCGACCTGGAGGTCGCTGCGTCTCACCACGGGGGCAAGTGGGACAAGGGAGGGGGACACGAACACCACGCGCATCACCACCACGACCACGGAGACAAGGGCCACAAGGGGTACAAGGGACACCACCACCACGAACACGGCAAAAAGGGACATCATCACCACGAAGGTCACAAGGGACACCACGACGAACACGGCGGACACAAGAAACATCACCACCACGATGATGGACACCACCACGAACACCACCACGGGGAAAAGGGACACAAGGGACACGGCCACCACGAAGATGGCCACTACCACAAAGGACACTCCACCAAAGGACACCACGGGGTTCACAAACATGACGAGTTCAAGAAGGAGAAGCACTTCCACGACAAGCACCACGAGGGCGGACATCACGAGCACCACGGAGGACACCACGAGGAGCACGGACACAAGAAGGGCGGAGAGTTCCACAAGGGACACAAGCACGGCGGTCATCACGAGCACCACCACGGGAAGAAGGGCCACCACGAGAAGGGGGGACACCACCATGACCATAAAGGTCACCACGACGAGGGCGGCCACCACGAACACCACCACGGCCACCACGATCATGGCGACAAGGGAGGCCATGAACACCACAAGAGCTGGGGCCATAAGAAGGGACACTAAATGCCACTTCGATCTCTCTTTCTCCATACCTAGGTTAATAATTGTAAGCTAAACATAATGTTTTGTTAAGTTGTTGACTGTGATGATTTGTTATTATATACTTCGTTACTAAAATGGCTACTCATAATTTATTCAGATATCGGCATTTAGAAGCATGGATAGGCTTTTATCTTTTAAGTTCTATTTCAATTGTTACTCCGGAAGCTAAAAAATAGTCAGTATTCCATAAAAACAAGAAGTAGATTGTATTTTCTGTTCGATCGCAACTATCGAAAGACAAATGAACTTCTGTCATTTTGATATTGAAATACGTGCAATCCGTTTGTGTAGTAGGCCTGCAGGTTCGGTCGTTATCTCCAACGAGAAAACGACTGCATTTGACAAACGCTCGCTAACAATTAAATCGAGGCACAAAACAAACGTATCAATTGCACAGCACGTTTCGACAACAGCGTTACATAAAATAGTTGGCGGTAGACCGTTGGCAACGGCTCCTGGCCAGATAAGTAACTCTGCGTTGAGAAACTAGAGCGCTGCCCGAGATCGGCCTACATCGTGGTCAACGAATTAGTTGTGGATGCAATCAACCGTTTACTACAGAAAATGTTTGTCACTGAAATTGATAACATTTCTCAATTGTTTGTTTGGAAAACAATGCTGATAGTTGTGACACTGTTTTTCACATTTTCTAACGAGACTAGGGCAAGGTGAAATGGTTCTGTAAAAAAACTTCACTGTTTTACCATTCGCGAATGTTTTCCGACTTTGCAGCGAATAGGTATCGTTAGAGCCTTTGCATATTAAATTGATCCTCTGGTTTTGGTACGCGTTATATGGTTTTTGGGATATTGTAGCTTCAAAACACATTGTAGATTTGGAAACGTGTTATTCGCCACAGCTGTGTATGAAATCAGAATCAAAATCAAAAATAGTTTGTTCAGAAATCTTTTTTTAGGATTATTTGTCTTTAATTCGTCAAATCTACCGCATGTTCGGAATCGCGACTAACACGTAAAAATATTGTTAGTACTACGTAATACCATTACTGGGAAAATACTCTCAAAATTTGTCAATTCAGTCAGTTAGGGGAAATGAGAGTATCATAAACTAAAAAATACTATTATTCTTTAATTCTATTTATTTTATTCTAAGATAATTTGATACAAAATACATTTTTTATCGAAATTCGGAACATTCAATTACAACAATATTTTTAAACAATGTCTTACACATTTTTTTACATTTCTTTGAGCAAGCCTCATAGCTCAGTTGGTAGTAACTCTCTCTTCCACGCTGTAGGCTGTGGGTCCGATTCCCACTCAGGACAAACATTTGTGCTATGACTATAGATGTTTGTTCTGTGTTTGGGTGTTGTATCATATATATATATATATATATATAAAAGGTATGTATATATTTACAAAGGTATTTGAGTATTCTATTCGTAATTTAGTTCCAATATTACAAGCTATGCTTAGTTTCGGGCTAAATGGCGCTGAGTAAAAATTAATGTCCTGTAATATTTCCATAATTTTGAATCCACGATGTATTTGAAACTACATTTTAGCAAAAACTGTAAAACGTGTACCAAAAGTCGAGGAACATCCTTAAGCGAGCTGAGTCTCGAATACAAAAAAAGTGCTGAGTATCTTTTAATGTGGAGATAAGTTTAGCCGGCGCGCTGCTGGCGGCACCGGCTGCCGTATCGCTCATCTTTTATGTAGACTTCAGTTATACCAGTGAATCCAATAACAGTTTTATTTTAATACCAAATGCAAACATGAATTCGAGTTGCAATATCGTTGATTTACTATAAGTAATACCAACAAGAACCTCTACACCTACAATAAAGTTTAACTTGTGCTTGCCATTAGATTCTAGATTCTAGATTTTGGTGCCTACCTTCTACGTCACAAAGCAAAAGCTTCTCTCTTAAGAGAATCGTTGTTAGGGCTCCGTACCCAAAAGGAAAAATGAGTAATAAGATCCCTTTTTCTCAGAAACCTGAAGCTATATAGGTACCGTTGAAATTAAATGTGAAAAAAAAACGTTTAAAACAAAGCGATCAAAATATATGACGGTTTAAGATGACTTAAACCGTCATATATTTTGATCGCTTTGTTATGAAAATATTCATATCCTGAAATCGCAAAATATGCTAAAATATATGAATATTTTAGCATATTTTGCGATTTCAGGGGTATCAATACCTAAAGGGTACCTACTTCCTGTCCCGTCGACCTAGAATCATGAAATTTGGCAGGAAGGAATGTGGTACAGCACATGTAAAGGAAACATCTGAAATCCGTAGATATGTATTTGAATAACACCTACCCCCGTAAATATCTAGTTTAGGAACCCATGGTGCGCGAGTCCAACTCGCTTATGACCAGGTTATTTAAATTGTTTTCTCCAGTTACGTACGACCCCAACACCAAGCTCTTGACCTCTTGAGTTCATTCTTGCCCAGGCAAGCTCGAAGCGTGCCTGGGCAAGGATAAGCTCAACGGCTTACGATGAGTAAGCCAAACAGAAATAAAAATCTATGATACAAATTTATAAAAGCAGTTTCGTTTCATCTAGTGAGAAAGCAGGCAACGTCCTGGCTTCGTTTGTTGGATCACGACTGCGCAGGTTGCGCTTCTGGAATCGTTAACTTTTTTAATACCGCTGCACGGAAATGTAGTGACTTCCCAGATGTCCCAGATACTTTTCGCGTACTTTTCTAACAACAGCAATGTTTGGATGTTCGGTAACTGGAAGTTTCTTGTTAAAGTCTTGCCCGTCTCGTTTTTATTAAACATTGTGCCTGATGTCTGAGTTTTCTTGCTTAGTGACTGGCGGGACATCGTTCCCAACATCGTGGGAATTTCCCAAAATACTTTCTTAGCGCATTAATACACTACACTGAAAGTTGCATATCTGTTTTAGTATCAAGTTATTATCTGTTAAACATTTATTGTATTATAGTGTTAAAATGTAAGTACCTAATAACCTTTGTTTTCCTTGAAATTGTACAATTTTATTTTACAGTATTATAATTTTTTTTCTTTTTTTTTTTACTTGCCTCTAAATGCCGGATACACAACAATATAGAATTTGTTATTATGGCAACAGTCAGGCTGGCTAAGTCAAAGTCCTACCATCAACCAAACCATGCACCGAATGAAAGGGATCGAACCCGGGACTAGACCACAGAGGTGGTTGGTATTGATCTCTGCTCCTATCTCAGGTGCATCGTACGCTTGCCAGAGTCAAGCTATCAAACCCCTGCATTGTATGGATCTTCGTTTATTGTAACGATTTGTATGGCGTGTGTGTTGCTCGTGTCAAGTACCGAGAGTTTCCACCGCTGGCTCCGTGCCATATGGACAAGCTCCTAATGATAGGGCTTAGTTTTAGTCTAGCTCTATTCAGTCAGTTTGAACGAGTGTTTTATTGATCTTTATAATTTATCACTGTATAATGTGAGCCTAACTATGTACGGCGGCGGGTGACCCAAATGTACCTAATGGTGCTGTGGCATTCCTACGCAACAAGTGGGTAAGTCTTGAGGTGCCGAGGTTAACCACTGGATCCCCAATGATGTAATATTGAATACAGGATAGGAATGTATCATGTTGTGGTATATGTTACATTCAATTGAGTGTTATGTTAGTAGTGCGTGAATAATATATCATTCGCGTGTGAACCGAATGAATGACTGATTGAATGGAACGAATTAATGAAATGTCAATTACTGCAGTTTTATTAATAAAACAGTTTTGTGAATATAACTAGATAACGCAAAAATATGCATACTTAATGGGCGGTCTTGCCGCTTAGAAGCGATTTTTCTAGAAAGCGTTTGGATGGTGAGTTTTATGTATAAAGAGGTTGGTGGTGCACAAATAAATACGGGTCTAGCTAAATTTACTTTAGACATTTATATGTAAAGCTATGCTATAAATATGAATAATATACTTATATCTCGTTCCCATATAACAAGCCTTGCTTAGTTTCGGGCTAAGTATATGAAGTTGTTTAAAATCATATCCTGTAATATTTATATATTACATTTACATACCTACATAGGTACCTACTACTTTATACCTACATACTATAAAAACACAATAACCGAGTTATTATAGCTAATTATTCAGATTCTTAATTAAAGATACGATGCTACAATTTGCCGATTGATGTTAGGTAGGTACTATTTCTTGACAATCGTTTGACTAATAGGTGCCTTGCTATTCAGTTGCAGGGAATTAATGGGCTTTACAAAGTTGATGACTGATTAGCATGTCTATTGATGTGTTAATTTGAACGACTGACTGTCGATTTAATTTGTAGAGCGTTCGCAATCGATGGAATAGTGCTCAGCCAACCTGCCTTGTCGTCAATAGCGAATCAACATTTTGTATTCAAGTTGTTTGATCTCAGGAACGTACCTAATCCTAAAATGGTTACGATTACGCTATTACAAGCCTCCGCTGTCGGTCCGTCTATCAGTCAGTGGGCTGTATCTCTGTATCTCATATATATAACTGTCTATAGTTGAAATTTTCAGTATGTATTTCTTTAGCCGCTATAAAAATAAAATAAAGAACAGGAAACGTATTTTTTTTGCGTTGAAATGTGGGTTGCCCACGGGTTGCGTGGCTGAACTTGGCAGGTTTGTAATGTATATCTGGTTTTCAGTTATTTGTGTACAGATCATTTGGAACTAAGAGAAGGTCTGCCGTAATCCGCCTGCGCTAGCATCGCCGAGACGCGATATCACCACACCTTACACAACTATTTATATAAAACCTGCTGCACCATCAATGATGCTGCCAATTTTGGGACAAGAAGACGCTGGAGCTGTGCGCTGCGCTACCTCGTAACATGAGGGTGACCGTCGCGTTGGGGATTTTATTATTGTATGCCGTGGTGCAAGCTCGTCGACTCCCGCACCACGATGATAAGAAAGCTCAGGTCCTAGTCGACCAGGACCCCGCCGCCACCGGGCACAAGAAGGAAGAGCACCACAACCATGAACACAAGAAAGGCGGCGGCAAGGAACATCACGCGCATCATGATAACGAGCATGCCGAGAAGGGTCACAAGGGGTACAAAGGGCATCATCATCACGAGAAGGGGAAAAAAGGACACAAGGACGAAGAAAATCACAAAGGGGAATACGATGACCATGGCGGTCATAAAAACGAGCATCACCACGAGGATGGCCACTACGATGAGCACCATAAAGGCGAAAAAGGCGAGAAAGGTCACAAATACGACGAAAAAGGTCACTACGACAAAGGTCATTCGACCAAAGGCCACCACGAAATTCACAAGCTGGACGAGTTCAAAAAGGATAAACATTTCTTCGACGAAGAGGGTGACTCCGGGCATGAGGAGAAGCACGGAGGATTCCACGAAGAGCATGGACACAAGAAGGGGGGGAATTACCACAAGGGACATCACGACGGCGGACATCACGCGCACGAACATGGGGAAAAGGGACATCACGAGAAGGGAGGACACCATCACGACCATAAGGGACACAAGTCCTCAGGAGGGCACGACACCCATCACAAGCATCATCATGATCACGGCCATAAGGGGGATCATGCGCACCACAAAAAATACGGTTACAAGAAAGGACACTGATTATTTCCGGTCGATGTTTGGTGTCTATTTCGGTACGGTAAGGGTTCAAGTCATGATTTTTGTAACTTTATTTATTTATACCAATCCTCAGGTTGGTCGAAAAAACGAGTAAAATTATTAAATTATTGAAAAAAAAAATGTTTTTCTTCATTTCATCAAATTACAAATTTTATAATGACACATCAATTCCCTACCCGCGGCGGGACCTGAACCCGCATCTTATCCTCAAGCCGGAAATGTTCTAGCCAATTGAGCAACGGGGTCCTAATACAGTTTCTGAATGTTTGTGGCATACTCAACTCAGCTTGAGCGCAACACCAAGTGTTAGTAAGTAATCACTTGATATCATACATCAACACCCCATTTAGTGTCAACTGCTGGACAGAGCCTCCTCCATAGCTGGAGGGCTTTGTCATAATAACCACACTTGGCATACGGATTGGTGACAGTAAAGGTGTAGATTAAATGCAGAAGGAAGCTGCTGCCTTTCTTCTGGTGAGATCGCTTAGTCGGCTTTTACCATATCCATGGGCTGAGGTGGAGGGCGACCCCCGCATTCTGAAGCCGCAATTAGCATAGCTATTCAGCGTGGCAATGTAGGCAGTGTCATGGGCACGCTTCCGTCTGGTCTGGAACAGTTGAGATCCCTATAGACCGTTTGTAACTATCCTTAGGTAATCCAACTGATTCCTTTGTACATCTAATTGTACATTTTATTTAATAAATGTTTTTACTCAGCCGCGACAATACAAAAATTGTTTACACCAAAATTTACAGGGCAGTTATCATCAAAGCACCAATGTGATAGAAAACAATCTATTCTAACCGATGTTAACGTTTCTCTGTCATTCCTTACCCTTCAATCTAAATAGAAAGGTCGGAAATGTTGCGTTCGTTCTAGAGAATAACACCTTTCTGAGGGTACCTATTATAAGTGAAGCACCGATAATATCCCCAGCTCGCAGAGTAATGGATGGTAGATATGTATTTCTACGTAGAGATAGATAGAAGATACGTTTCGGAATCACATAACCACTATTGTGTTCGGAGTATAACGAACACGCTGTTGTGGCGTGCGGTCGAAGGTATCTACACTCGTAAATCTATCTGGCCCATATTGGTGTTGTATTCCACATGTGTCGCCATCCCATAGAATACTAAAATAGTCCCCGTGACATCAGTTTGGGGTCAGTTATTGTTATAGCGGTACAGATGAAGACTATTTCGATAGCATGGCGGGAAATTAGGGATGAGATCATTCAGACGATTTTAACTGCTCACTCTTGGCAACTATTCTAGGTCGATGCCCACTCACAGGGAATCTGCTTGTAACTCATAGGCTTGTCGTTTCTAATTGTCGGTGCATGTTTGACATCGATTTTATGACTAGATATAAAACATTCGATTATTGCCTCCGATTCTAGAATCAGTATCACGCATTGGTTTTTAGTGATAGAAATATAATGTCCTAAAGTTGATACTTGCTAGGTCCCAATTATCGACGCGTAAAAGCCCACTGTTGGCTGTAGGCTGTGGGTTCGATTCCCACCCATGACAAACATTTACGTGATGAAAATAGATGTTTGTTCTGTGTTTGGGTGTATCATATAGTACGTATGTATTTACAAAAAGTATTTAAGTATTTTATCCGTAATCTAGTTCCCATATTACAAGCTATGCTTAGTTTGGGGCTAGATGGCGCTGTGTAAAATTAATGTCCTGTAATATTTAATGTCCTGTTGGACTTGGACTTTCCCTGATACGGGCTGTTTTTGTCATGCTAATTTGAGATCGCAGTCAAAATGTTTACTTTATATACAATACCTCGTGCGAGGGAAGAGCTCAGCCAAGGTACACTACACAAAAATACTATAGTGATAAGACGGATTGTAAAAAGTTACCTCAAATAATTATTTTTGTATTTTTTTTTGAACATCAACCTATGGCTTGCTCAATCCATAGCTAGACGTGCACCACTGAGCTCGATCTTCGGCTTTTTTCATCAACTCCCTGCCCTTCACTGTACCGAGGTCATTGCTCCCTCTAGCCGGAAGGATAGGCGTACAACATTCTTAAGTACCTACTTACTAACGAAATAAGTAGGTATTCCTATTCTTATATCGCTTACTATAGTAAACTGTGCCTGCAGAATGTATCCAATATTCGGTACGGAAACAGTGTATTTTAAAAGTTTCCCTTTGGTGCTGGCGATATAAAAATATCCCACTCACGAGCTCGTACCATTCCATTTGTGAACTTCACTGCGCCAGTGGAAATAAGCGCTTTGTCTGTTTTCAGTTCATAAAGAGTGGCGGGAAAACCTCCCCAGTTCGCGCTAAAAAGCGAAACCAGTGGTTTATATTTCGTTGGAATACTGCTCCCATATATCCTTCACACGATCCAAATCTCTCAAGGTAATCGGAAAATTTCTTTCGATCCTTTAGACTGCGATATTCTTTTAATCCGAAAATAATAAATTTAAGCTTAGTTTGGGTTAGAAGGCACTGTGTGAAATTAATATCTTGTAATATTTATATATTTAGTCAGATTGGTCGAACTAATCATCTAACAAAACACATGCATATTTATCGTATCTGCCCTTTGGAATATTTCCCTGGTTGTTTTCGCTTTCGCTTACTAGGTTAGGTTATATTTAGGGTTGTTAGTTACATAATGTTGAATGAATAGGTAAGGCGTACTTACCATCGTACTTAATTCTTTTTTTTACTGTACGACGCGGAAGCGCTAGGCCTACCTGATTACAAGTTGAGATAAGGCCGAAGGTGGAGGCGCACTTCACCCGGAATCCTCAAATAACTGAGGAACTGGCTATCTTACCGCCTCTGTGGTCTAGTGGTTCAACCCACCGATTTCAGATCCAGAGGTCCCGGGTTCGATCCCCAGGGGAGCAATATTGTGCTTGGTTTGGTAGGTGATAGGATTTTTTTGAAATCCGACCTGGTTATCTACCACCTTCTTACCTATATCTGTCGCCATAGGTAATAACAATTCTTTAAAAAAAATGTATTCCGGTATTTAGAGGTAAGATAGCCAGTTCCTAAGTTTGTTGAGGGTTCCGGGTGAAGTGCGCCTCCACCTTCGGCCTTATCTCAACTTGTAATCAGGTAGGCCTAGCGCTTCCGCGTCGTACAGTAAAAAAAATAATTAAGTACGATGATAAGTACGCCTTACCGCTTCATTCAACATTATGCAACTAGCAACCCTAAATATAACCGAAATATCTAGTACTTACCTGAGTCTATACCTACGTACCTATGAAGGCACAGTATTACCTCTCTCCCATACAAGCCTACAGTATTTATTTAGAATCGGGCTTGCCTTTTCGAAAGAAGCGACCAACCACGTTTGTACTGGATGGCGAAAATCAGCGGTATCTACTCCGGGAACTTATTAAGTTAATGCGAAACAGAATAAAAAGTGTACGCAACTGGTTGAAACCACAAACCTGTCGCTAATTTATTCATGGAATCAAACTTTGTTTGCACAGCCTTTTATTCACGATAAAAATATTTTCCGTGAAACGCCTACTGTGGAATGGAAGCACGCGACCATGCGAGTTGAATGTAAAATACGAAACTAGGCTGGTTCGTTGCAACGGACTACAGCGTAATATCTAGACGGATGATTTAACTGCCTCTGTGGTCTAGTGGTTCGTCTACTGGTGTCAGATCCAGAGGTCCCGGGTTTGAGGGGGAGCACAATAAATTTGCTTCGTTTGGTTGGTGGTTTTTGTCTTGTTTAAGTGGACTCTTTTAAGTCCTGGCTAGCTACCACCATCTTACCTAATTCTGTCGCAATAACACATAGGCTTCTTGACATCACATTAGTTTCTGTGGGATGAGACTGTGCTGTCAAAACTACAGCAAAGATTACAGTACGGATTGGGATGAAATTTTGTAAAGACCAAATTTTGGACCAGAAATAACATATATGCTTCTTTTTATGCGGATACTCTGCTGGCGAAGCCGCAAGCAACAGTTAGTCATTAGTCGCTAATATAGGAAAGATAATGTATTACTACTCTTATAGGTAGGTATTATAATACAACATAATAGGGAAATAATTCACACATATTTAAATAACATGCATTTTTATTAATGCCTGTACATTTCACCACGACACACACACGGTAACTGGAACACGTGGCAGTCGCTGGGGGCCGATGGATGTAGGCGGCACTGTTTTTTTTATAGCATGACGGTGTACAGTATATAGGAGTATAGGCGTATTATCACAAGTAGGTACAACTTGAAATGTTGTACAAGACAAGCACCTTCCACCGTGTATATTGGTAGGTACTAGTACGTTAGTATTTTATTATCTGAGGTACTAGTAAGATAAGTTAGTGACAGTTTTACAAACCGGTCCAACTGTACCATTAATGCTACTGAATCAACGAATGAATGAATTATCACTATATTGTTCACGCATAAAAATATAAACTAACACACAAAACACACTTATATATAAAGCTGGTATTTTTTTTTCAAATCAATTTCATATAGCCATAGCTGCGTAGGTCACATCCACAAAGAACCTGTCCTACACGGCACTGCATTTTGCCTGTCAACTTGAGGCATAAAGATGGCCTCGCGTGCCCGTAATTTTACCCATCAAACCGGAAAATAGCACTACTTGGCTGCTGAAATAAATATGGTGGTTGTACTCTCCAGACTAGCCCTTTCACAAAGAGCTCTACTAGTATTCAGGTGAGATGAAGGCCAAGCCTTAATCTCACCTGGTTTCAAGTTATGATAAGGCCGAAGGTAGAAGCGCACTTCACACGGAAATTGTATAATTAATATCAAAGAATTGTTGCTAGGTAAGATGGTGGTAGCTATCCAGGCGGACATTATCAAAGTTCCAACCTAAAAGAAGCGATTTCGAAGCGATCCTTAATAATCTTACTGAAATATTATAATTAATATTGAATCGAATTGGATTGAACACTTTATTGTACATAAAAAAGCATCAAATAATACAAACATTAGGACACAGTTTATAAGTACAATACGCGACCTGTCGCTAAAAAGATTCGACATGCTAAAGCCACATCGATATTTAAATGATAGAAATTTACCTCCAATATAAAACTAAAGTCAATTTCCCGGTTTTCCCAATGAGTAGAGGAATTATAGTCGTGTTCTAGTTTTCGTGAAAGTATAATTTGCCTTCACGGGGCTATCCAGTTTGCTTTAAAATGAAAGTTCTAATGCCGCCTACAAAAAGGTATCGTTACAGCGCTGTCTGTAGGCAGGTGGTTGTAATTAATTCTATAGCAGGCGCCAAACCTAACGATTTCATGATTACACTGAGGCTTACCCTAGGGTTCAAGAGTTTTCTCCCTCTTCGTTTTCCAGGTAGTATTTTGTTATTGATCAAGTCTGCTACTGCCAACACACGATTAATGATGAATTTAAGTTTAATTTATTGTTAAAAACAATTATCTGGTTGTTTCTTCATCGAATGCCAGTTTGAACAAACTAACGATATTTCTTCGTAGGTGTTTTAATAAAAAATCAATTGGTTCAGTCTAACTGGTTTGGTACCTACGCTAGAAAACAACTTCCCAAGCGCCAAGGTAACAAATCTATTCATTGGACTAATATGCTGTGTAATTAGTTGAATACTTACTGGATCTCTTTGCGAAATGCAATTTTCTAGCTCTTAGTAAGATTACAAAAACTTGGCACTCAGGGTCTCTGTGTTGCAGTCTAGTTTAATTAAACTTGCAGAAAAAATGTAGCACATACCTAAAGGTATCATAGATTGATTTGATGTTATAGACAATATGGTGATGAATATAACCGGTCAAGTGCGAGTCGCACACCTAACCTCCGATATAAAAAAACTTTTTTTATTGTTGGGGAGGCGCTTGACCTTCATCTCACCTGACTTTCAGGTTATGAAAGGTTAATAAGCGCACTTCACCCGGAATCAACAAACTGAGGAACTGGCTATCTTATCTATCATTCATTCATTCAATGCCAGAACACAACAATTTGAGATTTTTGTTGTTATGGCGACAGAATTATGTAAGATGGTGGTAGCTAGCTAGTCCTACCACCAATCAAGCAAGCACATATACTATTTCCCCTAGGAATCGAACACGAGACCTCTGTATCTGAAACCGGTAGACAAACCACTAGACCACCACAAAGGCGGTTGTTTTTGCATTTCTAGAACCTTTGTGACTCACACACATGGCCAGTAATAGAAGGTAGGTATTATATTGTTAGTCCTAAAGGAATGGCATTATAATTAGACCGTGTTTGAAGCTTGTACGTTTTATCGTTTAACGAAAGAGCAATTCAATATTCAAATAATATAATATTTTAGCGTTTGTGTTGATGAAATGATGTTTCTATGGGGTTATTATTTACGTTAGTCATTTTGAATACTAAATCGTATGTAGTTATAATTAACACACAGGACAGGACAGGAGGACATTAATTTTACACAGCGCCATCTATCCCCAAACTAAGCATATCTTGTAATATGGGAACTAGATTACGGATAGAATACTTAAATACTTTTTGTAAATACATACGTACCATAATGATGCAACACCCAAACACAGAACAAACATCTATAATCACCTTACAAATGTTTGTTCTGGGTGGGAATCGAACCCACAGCCTATAGCGCAGAAGGCAGAGCTACTACCAACTGAGCTATGAGGCTTGTTAGCACAAAGGTATAATGTCTATGAAATCCTGAGATACTGGAGCAACCATAGATTTAGTATACATAGATTGACAATCCAAAAGAGAAAGAGAATAGTGTAAGCTTATGTTAGAATGAGATAGTCAGGCGAGACCATTCACGAACACGCTACCGGTCTGTACCGGATTGACGTCAATCGTGACCGGAACAAATCCTTCCTAATTTTTATAATCCCAGGTTTTTATGTGAATTTTAGTGAGTTACGTGTACGTTGGGCTACGTGTACAGTACCAGGATGTAACGCACCTAAAAAAGATAACCCAAAGAATTATACGTTTCACATGTAAGTACCTACGATTGAAATATTTAACTCTCTAAATGAAAATGTTACAACTGAAATAAAATATTTGTACATACATTTTTATATAAAACTCGTGAAATACTGATAATATTAACCTCTCTTTTCACAAAGAGAAACTTACTTTTACCGATGACACTCATCGATATTTTGCTAACTGACAAAGGCTCCATACATCCTGCAACTTCGTTATATTCCACGTTATATTCTTAGATTTTTATTTTTACAGCAAAAGTACAATATACTTCTAAAGGAAGCTTGCGATATTTTTTTGATAAACATGTTCTCTTTGGAGGAAAATAAAATTCCAACATGTTTTGATTATTTTCTGTGATCTCTCCAAGGCATTCAACTGCGTGAATTACGAAAACTCCAAACAAACGAATGGCAAAGCTTTAAACCATTTAATGACAATCCTTAAAAAGAGAATATAAATTGTTGCGAAAAATCAATAATAATTTTATTTTATTGTTTATTTCCTACATAAATATATTCACTTTGTGGTACATCTGCATCAAATTCATTCTCATCAGATATTATCGATAATCGAAGTATCAGGTGGAGCATGGCGCAGCACTATTTGCCTCGCACACATTCACATGACACGCACACTAACGTATTTTGTTTTTGGTCTTGTCCTAATCACTCTATTGCCAATCTAACGTTAGTATATTCTAAATCTACGGGAGCAACAAACCAACAAACTAGGCTCCATGAAGTGAATAAATCGTTCATAGGGCAAACTTTTTTAATATGTGATGTGCAAAACTTGTCAATTAACAAATTAAAAATAAAATGAAACAAAAGCTATCCAAAGAAAGCTTATTATAAAATTTCCTATAGAAAAAAGGAAAGCCTGGCATCAAAAAAATATTTGCTACAGCAAATTAATTGTAATTTGTACTAAAACTTAAGCTCATTGTAATGGATCATCAAAAGCTAAACAGCCCGAGGTTCTCGCCTATCTTCTTGTGTGCTAATTGCGATTCCAATAACCAGGCGGTAGATGTAACGTTTCAAAATGATCCTAAAAATCTTCCTGAAATTCCTGAAAATTCTTTTATTTTTGAAATTTGAAACAATAAATAATGTCAATAATTTATTCCTACACATTTATTTACAAAAATGACCAATAAAAACGCTTAAAAACGTATTAAAACATAACAAGTGTATTGTACTAAGGTTTAGTGTCCCTTCTTATGGCCCCAGCTCTTGTGGTCTTCATGGCCTCCCTTCTTGCCGTGTCCGGCGTGATGGTGGTGGTGTTCGTGATGGCCGCCCTCGTCGTGGTGACCTTTATGGTCATGGTGGTGTCCCCCCTTCTCGTGGTGGCCCTTCTTCCCGTGGTGGTGCTCGTGATGACCGCCGTGCTTGTGTCCCTTGTGGAACTCTCCGCCCTTCTTGTGTCCGTGCTCGTGATGATGTCCTCCATGACCCTCTTCGAAACCGGACTCTCCATGCTTGTCGTGGAAATGTTTGTTCTTCTTGAACTCATCTACTTTGTGAACCCCGTGGTGACCTTTCGTTGAGTGTCCTTTGTGGTAGTGACCTTTTTCCTCGAAGCCGTGCCCTTTCTCGCCCTTTTCCCCGTGGTGGTGTTCGTGGTGGTGTCCATCATCGTGGTGGTGATGTTTCTTGTGTCCGCCGTGTTCGTCGTGGTGTCCCTTGTGACCTTCGTGGTGGTGGTGTCCCTTTTTGCCGTGTTCGTGGTGGTGGTGTCCCTTGTACCCTTTGTGGCCTTTCCCACCGTGATCGTGGTGGTGATGTGCGTGGTGTTCGTGGCCCCCTCCCTTGTCCCACTTGCCCCCGTGGCCCGATGCTGCAGTTTCGAGGTCCGCGTCGCGTTTCTCCCTCAAGATCCGTGCTTGCGCCACCGCCACCAAGGCCACCACGCTCAGAGCCAGAGCCACCCTCATTGTATCATAGGCTATATCTTCGGGACAACTTCTGGTTTCCGCGGCTGCTTTTGTTATGATTTTATTATGGTTACGGCAAGGTTTTATAGACACAGGCGGTGAATTTCTTGCCTCTAGTGTTGAGCAATGATTTCACTTGAACTCAGGTAAGTACATACTGCGCTACTGTCAAGGTCAAACGCCCTTGTCGGTATCGTTACCGAACTTACGCAGCTATGAATTTGATTTCTTTTATTTGTCATTCGATTTAGTGGAGCTCAAGTTCGCTATGCTTGCTTAAGGACTTACTTAGTACCTAGTAGGTCACCTTACAGACACGTTAGCATCAGAGGCTACACGCACCATCGCGTGCTTCATCCCATATCACCACTCGCACAGGCATATCTATGTGGGTGTGACTAGGCGAGGATTTGTGCAGTATCGATTTCAATGCAATAAAGTTTTGCCACCAGCCCTGGCTCTTAGACTCTAGGATACTATCTAGGGTACCTACATTCGCACGCATGTTCAATTCGCGTTCATTTCACGGAGGTAAAGTTAATGTTTTGCTAAAAAACTAGGAATGGGTCGGTCACGGCTGTCGCACACTGGGTGAATTGTAGCCAGACGCAGCGCATCCAACCGTTGTCCTACGCTGCGCTCTGTGAGCGATACCGATACCATGCTATGAGACGTAACAGCTATGTAAAATAGGACTTAAGATACCGACAGTTCTCATTGCTTGCAGATTTTTTGGTGTTCGTGAAATTTTTTTTTGTCTTCAATCTCGGTAGTCAAAACATGATCCGTAAACATTTTCTCGATCTTGAACATGGGTTTTTGGATTCCAAAATATATGTTTTTGCAATAACATCCCGCTCATCCGTTTCACTCTGATATCAGCGCAGCTTATCTTATTATCTTTGATTTTTCTGAATCGGGGTATAATTCTAAATCGTCGCCTTTTTTCCCTCTCATATTAAAAGAAAAACAATCACAAAAAAAAGGTAAAAGAGCCATATTTTTATAAGACGGGGAGGTTTACCTTACTTAGGCAAGGTAGTAACATATTAACATATATAGCGCATATTTAAGACTCCTAGGCTTCTGCGGTAATATAAAGCTGAAATTAAAAATATATTTAGTATCAAATCGGTTAAATCGACACGAGTTTCGCCTCTTCACGATGTGTCCTCAAGAAATGTAGTTTCGCTGCTAAGCCTTTCCTCTGCAGACATGTTGCCTTCGATTACTCCTCAACTTAGCAGCAAAATTATAATTCCTGAGGATGCCTCGTGTAGAGGCGATCAGTTTTCAGGTTAATATAGAATTAGATTCCACAAAATAACGCCTGAATGAAATAGTTTTTTTTTTATGAGTACAAAACAAAATAATAAGTAGGTTGGTAAAGTAGATAACAACGACAGATCAATGGAATCAAATGAATTATACAGGCAAGTACCCTCTATCAAAGCAGAGACACACACATTCAATAGCAACAACAAAGAGGTACCTAATTATTTATGACACAAGTAGTTTGTCCCGCCGCTGGGTGTAGTACGTATGCAAAATGGCACCATCTTAGCAATGTTGGTTTAGTTAGTCGTAGGACTTTGTGGTTGGTGGTAGGACTTTGCTTAAGTCCGGCATCTTACCACTATCTTACCTAATTCTGTCACCATAACAGCAATTCTTAAATTGTTAACAACAATTCTTAAATTGTTGTGTTCCGGCATTTAGAGGTAGATAGCCAGTTCCTCAGCCTGGTGAGGATACAAAGTGAATTGCGCTTCCACCTTCGGCCTTATCATAACTTGAAAAATCAGGTGAGTTCCCCTCACCTGATTTTGTTGGCCAAAAAACTCCACGTCGTACAATAAAAACATGTGATGCTCTGGGTAATATTTGAAAAAGCACTGATTTTCAGATGCAGCCACGCGAGAGATTTCACGGCCGTTATGTAAGAGGTCAAATTAAAACACCACAATTACAAACAGAAATAAGGTTTTAAATTTTTGGCCCTGAAAAATAAATTAATTTATAGCTACATAAGTTTAAATCTTATTACAATTGAAGAGGTGAATTATTTAACTGTCCATATGTAATTAATTATGTTAATAACAAGGACAACGGAGCACAATGGTAATATTTATAATTACCACCATGTTCCGTTGGAGTACGAGTTTTCAATAAGCTGTGGTAAAAGTGTTTAGTCTGTGATACGTTTACGTAAATGATGTTCTGTGGAGCATCGTGATTCGTTTGTGGTTCAAACTTGAAGTGCGACTGCAACCGTGGTCGTCGCGTGAGCAATTTCAATAAAATACTTTCAATCCAAGTAAATCTGTCAAAATATGGTAAAACTGCTTGTAAAAAACTATTGTTGAAAGGAGCGTCTATTCACTTTCACTTGTAATTATGGTAGGACTAACGGCCTTATCGTTATTTAAAAAATATGGTGAGATGAAGAAAGGCCAAACAACTCCATGTAGTATAATAAAAAAAAAATATTTGCTGCTAGTTTTTTTACTACACGACAAGGATTCGCTTAGCCTTCATCTCGCCTGGATTCAAGTAAGGCCAGATGGAACCGCATTTCACCCGGAATCCTCAACGAACTGCGAATCTGGCTTAACCTGTCAGGCTTACCTGTAAAGTCCAGAACACAACAACTTTGAATTGAAATGGCGACAGACTTAGATACGATGGTGGTAGCTGGGCAGGCAGACTTGAAACAAGTCCTACCACCAATCAAAACCAGCACAAACTTGTACCACTCGACCGTAGAGGCGGTTAAAATCCTTAAAATCATTTTGTCATGCCTCGCTTACCGCTTTATTACCGCATACAGGTACAGCTACGAAGCGCTAGCCCCATAGTAGAGCTTTTCGCCTATGTAGGACACAGGTTACCGACCTACAGTATCGATGACAGTTAGTATCGTATCAAGTAGCAACAGAACCTCGGAGCGTGAGCGTGACCAACTCGACGTTGTGACAGTGTAACGGGACAAAACCGAATTACTTGTGCGGTTTCCGATTTTACGTACGTACCTATAACTACAGTTACCCATGGTATATCGTGCGCTATGATGGATGTTTTTTTTTATTTTATTGTACGACGGGGAAGCGCGTGGCCTTCATATCACCTGGTAACAAGTTGAAATAAGGCCAAAGGTGGAAGCACACTTCACCCGGAATCCTCAACTAACTGAGGAACTCGCTATCTTACCTCTAAATGCCGGAACACAACATTTTTTAAGAATGTTGGCGACAGAATTAGATAAGATGGTGGTAGCTTGCCAGACGGACTTTAACAAAATCCTACCACCAACCAAACCAAGCATAACATTTCTCCCCCTGGGGATCGAACCCGGGACCTCTGGATCTGAAATCGGTGGGTAGAACCACTAGACCACAGAGGCGGTTAAATAATAAATAAGGCGGTTGTTCCTCGAACCAAAACCTACTAGATATGGGTATAACCGTAACAGATACACCTAATAGCATTTACATAATACGCGGGTGGGTCTTCCAGTGGTATAGTATACCCCAGGCAACGGAAGCACTAGCTTTGCTGGCGCTGGCAGTTACGGCTGAATGATCACAGGTCAGAACACAGGTGGCCTGGATAGAGACTTATTCACGAAGTCTTTCCAAGTTCCGTCGATGCTTGAGAGAGTCAGGGTGTTCTGGAATAGCTCACTCGTAGTAGATCTTCCTTGCTCTGGTGTAGAGCTAAAGAACTAAGCCTATTTAGTTCTGACAGCTAACATATCAATTATCATCATTTTCCTGGCCGCTATCAGCACAACGTGTTGTCAACATGTTGTCAGAGTTTTGCATAATTTAAAACCGGACTGACTTCACCCTCCTAGGGAATACTCGGTTGTGTGGGAATGAGGAGATTAAGTAGATTTAAATAAATTAAGTGGATAAGGAGGGATATGGATATAAGAACTTTTAAGTGAAAAATTTTAATTGGCCTTCAGCAGCATATCATGTATACTTTATGCATGATATCTAAAACACACACCTAATTGTATAAGCCTAGCTGTAAGTTTTCTTAAAAATTGAAGTATAAAATAAAAAATAAATAAATAAGGATGTGAATATCGGAGCATGAGGATAATAATGCCATGGGAGAAGAGTGAGTGTAACAATAGTAGCTGGAGCAGTCCTGGATTGTGTATCAACGATACCTGGCAGGTCTACCGTCTGGACACAAACCCATCTTTTATTTATTACTATTATTACAAAAACAAAAAATATATCTAGTACACTGACACGTGTCAGATTTTAAACTATAAACAAAAAAAATAAAATCTTCCCCAATAACTTTCACACCAGCTTTCCCCTCTTGGAGGAACAATTGAAAAAAAAACCTTTCATAGTGCTCATCTACGCTTCACAGGTCATTCCTGCTTGGGCTTTTAGTTGTTTGTTAGTGATTTAAAAGGCTAAAATTCAAGAAGTCAGCTAATAAACAAGCCTCATAGCTCAGTTGGTAGTAGCTCTGCCTTGCCTTCTGCGCTGTATGGTTGGATTCCCACCCAGGACAAACATTTGTGTGATGAATATAGACGTTTGTTCTGTTTGGGTGTTGCATTGTATGATAAGTATGTATTTACAAAAAAAAAAGTATTTAAGTATTCTATCAGTTATCTAGTTCCCATATTACAAGCTATGCTTAGTTTGGGGCTAGATGGCGCTGTGTGAAATTAATGTCCTGTAATATTTATTTATTAAGGTAAAATAGGTGTTACTGGGCCATCATCTTCCTGCTGCATCAAGTCGTTGGCACATTCTATCGATCATCACTAAAGAAGAACTTTGCCCGAAAGGTGTTCTGTTTAGAAAGTAACGCGGACGATTATTAAACACAACACTAGTAAGACACGTCCAGATTTTACGTGCCATTAAATAGTTAGAGTAGATATAGTTACTTATGTATCTTAGTTTTTAAGGTAGGTATATATTACCACATATTACTATGGGCCGTAAACTAAGTTAGAATAAGAACTGTAATTTATCTAGTGTTGCCTGAAATAAAATTGTATTATTATTATTATTCTGGGTGCAAACGTAAATATACCTAACAGCCTATGACGTACTCCGTCATAAGTTCTAGTTATATGCTGTTAAAATAACTTCTAAGCAGATTATTTTTCTGTTTTAAAAATAATATTTTTATTACTTTTTTTTCGTCGTTGTTCGACGGGGAGGTTCTTTACCTTTATATCTCACCTTAATTTTAGGTTATGATAAGGTCGAAGGCTTAAGCGTACTTCACCCGGAATCCTCAGGAATCTGAGGAACTGGCTATCTTACCTGTAAATGCCAGAACACAACAATTTCAGAATTATATAGTATTGCGACAGAATTAGGTAAGATGGTGGTAGCTAGCCAGATAGACTAAAAAAAATCCTACCACCAACCAAACCAAGCACAATTTTGTATTCTCCCTGGGGATCGAACCCACTACACTACAAATGCGGTTAAACAACTTGCCATGTGCCGATGACATAGCGCTGAGTACTAACCGCGAATTTAATTTAAGTAGCATGAGGCAGTGAAACACTCACAAAAAACTATTGGGTATCGTAGAATTCTCTCGTCCATGACAAATGTCCGTGAAATTTGATCATGAACTTTGAGATTCTTCACTGAAATTTACCGAAATAAGAAAATATATGTTGGTTTCGCTGTAGAGTCACAATTCTTTAGTGTCATGCACTAAAGAATTTTAGTTGCTTTCATAGAATAGTTCCAACAGCTATATGTATTTCGTTTCTTTATCCCTTTTTTACATCATAATAATTGAATCGGGAATAATACAATTTGGATTATAAAAAATAATGAATATATTTTTTATAAGTGTAGCAAAACATAACAAATTAATTATGTACAAAAAACAACGTAACAAATAACAAATTCAGTTCTAAGCATATTTTAGTGGCCCTTGTGTCCCCAGGCCTTGTGGTGTTCATGACCACCCTTGCTCCCGTGGTCATGGTGGCCGTGGTGGTGTTCGTGGTGACCGCCGTCTCCGTGGTGTCCCTTGTGGTGGTGGTGGTGACCGCCGTGCTCGTGATGTCCTCCCTTGCCGTGGTTGTGCTCGTGGTGACCGCCGTGCTTGTGTCCGTGGTGGAAGTGACCGCCCTTCTTGTGTCCGCCTTCGTGGTGATGACCGCCGTGGTGCTCCTTGAAGCCCTTCTCTCCGTGGTGGTCGTGGAAGTGCTTGTCCTTCTTGAACTCGTCGTGTTTCTCGACGCCGTGGTGTCCCTTCGTGTCGTGTCCCTTGTGCCAGTGGCCGTGCTCGTCGTGCCCGTGGCCGTGTTCGCCCTTTTTACCGTGGTGGTGGTGATGGTGGTAGCCATCATCGTGATGGTGATGTTTCTTGTGGCCGCCGTGTTCTCCGTGGTGTCCTTTGTGACCTTCGTGGTGGCTGTGTCCGTGCTTGCCGTGGTGGTCTTCATGGTGTCCTTTGTGTCCCTTGTGTCCGTGGTCTTCGTGGTCATGGTGATGGTGGTCGTGGTGCTCGTGGCCTCCACCCTTTTCGTGGCCTCCACCCTTGTGGTGACCGGAGGCGGCGACCTCCAGATCAGCTTCCTTCTCCTTTATCTCTCGGCAGGAGACTGCGGCCGCGAGGGCCAACAGGCTAAAAGCCAAAAGAAGTCTAGTTCTCATGGCTGATTGATTGTTGCAATTGTGAATGATAGCTGCATCGCTGCCAATGAATTTATATACCAACTTCAAGCCCCGGTGAAGTAATCCGCCGCTTTGTCGCGCCACTGTGTGGAAAGCTGGTACTTAGTTCGTTCTTCATGTATCGACGAGATAGCCATAATGATAGCGAATGGTAGGAAGCTCTCGACAAGTGAATATACTCAACAAGAAAGATAGAAGGCTCCTGAGAAGGTTCTATTGTAGACTTCATCCTTGTCCACACAAGCTTCGAAATCAATCGCCAAATCAATTAAGTAATATTTTTTTTTGTATTGTACGACGGGGAAGCGCTTGGTCTTCATCTTACTTGGTTAAGTTAAGATAAAGCTGAAGATCGAGGCGCACTTCACCCGGAATCCTCAACTATCTAAGGAAATGGCTATCTTACATCTAAATGCCGAAATTCATTTTTTTTTAGAATTGTTATTATGGCGGCAGAGGTGAGATGGTGGTAGGTAGCCAGGCGGACTTAAACGAAGTCCTACCACCGACCAAACCAAGCACAATATTGTACTCCCCCTGGGAATCAAACCCGGGACCTCTGGATCTGTCTCGGGATGTCGAACCACTAGACCACAGAGGCGGTTAAAGTAATTGATCGACTAAACTGCGGGCTAACACGTTCACATCGATGTGATGTGTTATTTTAATTAAATGTGGTTTTATAACAAAACTTATTTTTATTTCATGCAGATCGCAATTCTCACACATCGATTTAATCCAAGTTTCATTTTGTATTTCTCATTAAATCAATTAACCTGGATACTGTAGGTTGGTATTGTGTTTTGGTAATTAATTTCAAGGCTGTTATTATTTTAAATATTATCACTTTATTTAACTAAAGTATATTTAATTAAAGTACATTCAATATAAGATTTAAGTAAGTAGGTACCCATCATACTAGTGATAGTAGCAGAACCTGAATTTTACAAAAACCAACTGTTGCCTACCTACTGTCCTTCAAATGACCTAAATAACACGTACGCAGAAGCACCTAACTTCTGTTCACGACTTTTGCATTTCTCATTAAATCAATTAACCTGGATACTTTAAGTTGGTATTGTGTTTTGGTAATGAATTTCAAGGCTGTTATTATTTTTAATATTATCACCTTGTTTAACTTAAGTATATTTAATTAAAGTACATTCATTATAAGATATAAGTAAGTAGGTTCCCATCATACTAGTGATAGTAGCAGAACCTGAATTTTACAAAAACCAACTGTTGCCTACCTACTGTCCTTCAAATGACCTAAATAACACGTACGCTGAAGCACCTAACTTCTGTTCACGACCTGGTGAAACAACAAGGATGTGTTGATTAGTCATAGGTAGTTAGTCCTGCTAGGTGGTACGTATGCTAAATGGCACAATCTCAGCAATTTGCTGCTCCACTAATGTTATTATTCCTGATGACACTGCGCGTTTGGGACAAATTATGTGATTGATTTTTTAACGACGCGTCACACCGCAAAGCGGCACCATGAAGTTTGTAGGTGTCTCTTATGTTTTCGTGAGAACTGATATTCAAGGTAGTTCAAAGAGTACTAAGTAAGTAACAGTAATGAGGTAGTTATTCAAATGTATGTACAATAAAAAATAAAATCTGAAAACAGAAAAAATATTTAGTAATAAATCCGCCAAATCTCTCTGAAAAAATCAAATCGACTTTCACTTGCAGTTCACTTGCAGCGCAGAGCTTGGAGCGACAACACGTCCACAGAGGGCTAGTCAGTGAGCAGCAAGACTATATTTCCTGAGGATGCCTCGTGTAGAGGCGAAACACGTGTCAAACACGTGAAAGCGATCTCTTCCAGGCAACCGCTGGATGGACAGAGAAGATAACGGCTTTCAAGGATGGCGGACTATACGAATAACGAATGGCTTGTGATGTGTCATTTGATTCGTCTGAATTGTGGAAGTTTAGAGACAAATTAAGTTTAAAGTATATAACTCGTACCTTGGCCTTTGTCTCACCTGATTTTTCAAGCTATGATAAGGCCGCCGAAGAAAGCGCTTCCCTCGAAATTCTCAATAAACTGAGGAACTGCCTATCTTACCTCTAAATGTCGGAACACAACAATTTTAGAATTGTTTTTATGGCGATAGATTTAGGTAAGATGGTGGCAGCGGACTTAAACAAAGTCCTAGCACCAACCGAACCCAGCACAATATTGCACTCGCCCTGGGGATCGAACCTGGGACCTCTGGATCTGAGACCGGAAGGCGAACTATCAAGACCATAGAGAGGCGGTTAAAAATTATGTACAGTCACCTGCCCTGCGCTAATAATGTACACATATATACACTTTGCATTTTTCTTAATGGTTTTTGCATCCGCATCACAGATATGCATTTATTTATCTCTGATTTGAAATCAGTACAAAAATGTGTTGGACGTAGATTATAAAAGTGATTACTTTATTTTTTTAATTATGAAGTGCTATGTATTATAAACTAGCTTACCCGGCAAACGTTGTTTTGCCATACGTATACAATATTTCTAGTGAATATTTTGGTAGTCAAATAAAAAATAGCTAACCTAGTGTGAGTGCGTGGGGATGTGGTATATGACTGAAAGAGGAATGGAGCGCTGTGGACGATGAAGAAATTTCAAATTACAAATTACCCTTATCACAAATTATGACAGTAAAAAAAAATCAATCAGTCTCTTAGTGCAATGGAGCGTATGATATTTTTAGTGAGTCCATCTTTAGCGAACACAAACAAACTGGATGGTTTTCACACGCGAGAACATGTATTGCACATATTGTAATTGTCCGTGTGAAAATCGATTTCAAGCAAGCGTTGATCTCGTCAGCGTACGTTGAACGTGGATTGACGGGAAGTGTTTGTCTGAAATCACCTGAAAGAAGTAACAGAGTGCCAAAAGGTTGTCGTAGTTTTTTATGTCATTCAATGTCCTGTTCAACGCCTCACGCGAATGTTTCTGTGCCATAGTGCATTCATCCCAGATGATCATTTTACACTTGGCCAGCACTTTGGTCACAGACGATTGGTTTTTTATGTTGTACACTATCTGTCTGGATGAATATGAATATTTAGTGGCAGTTTAAATGCTGAATCAGCATTTCTGCCTCCATCCAATACAGTTGCCAGATGCAAGGCCAACGCGATGCAATTATTTGATCGTATTTCGGCGAGAATTAGCGAAATGAGGAATGGTTTGAGAATTCCACCTGGTGCTTCAAAAAAAAAAGAATCTTAGTACCTTGTCCTGTCGAAGCTGTGAGCATAATGCGGTCGTAAATAGTTCTTTGTTCCCCGGTCAGTAGTGTGACCTTGCAAGATAACTATCGCTGCCATTTCTACTGTATTGTATTGCAATTCACGGTTCACTTCAGTGTTCATTAAATTAGATGCACTTCGATTTGGCGAAAGTTGTAAATTGGAAATGACAATGCAATGATCCTCGATAGCAATCAATAAAAAGGGCCGAAAACGGTTTAGGCCCTAAACTATAGTGAGTGAGAG
Source organism: Venusia cambrica (assembly GCA_951394065.1). Classification (NCBI taxonomy): domain Eukaryota; kingdom Metazoa; phylum Arthropoda; class Insecta; order Lepidoptera; family Geometridae; genus Venusia; species Venusia cambrica. The sequence goes on along the minus strand of OX596044.1, from coordinate 1,650,391 downwards.
AAAGCTTATTGTGTGAGAAAGACAGGAGAATGGCTTCGTTCTTATCTCTACTCTGTGCTGTTAACGGGGTGAGAAGTGACACCGGTAGACGCCTAGGAAAATCTCAGATTATAAAATAAAAATAAGAAGGGTTGGTGGTAGAAGGGTGAACATTTGTGTGTATGAGTTGTATGTATTTTTAAATGTCATACAAAATAAAAATAAAAATATGACCAAAAAAGTAATAAAAGAAATTTAGGGTGGAAAACTTAGGGGTCTCACTTAGGGGTCTTGGGCACTCTTCTGTCTGGTACTGGTCTGGAACAGTTGAGTTACCTTTAGGCCGTTTGTAACGGTCCTTAGATAATCTGACTGATTCCTTTGTACATATTTAGTTTAATTGTACTTTTTATTGAATAAATACTATGCTTTAAAAATATATTATATACAACTTAGGGGTATAAAATAGTAGATTATACATCGAGGAGATAAAGCACTGTTTTATGTCACGGGCGCGATATTGAATTCTGAACGTAACGAAGGACTCCTGATTTCTACCCGAGCGCAGCGAGGGTGTTATGAGTTAATTCCCGAGCGAAGTGAGGTAATTTATACGAGTCCTGAGCGCAGTGAGGGGTTCAAGCGCGCCCAAGACAAAAACAGCTTTATCCCTGAAGAGTGTCCTCTACTTTTCTCACCTTTTGCGAGACAATAAAAAAGCAAGGCTACTAAAAACAGCGTTTTATACTTCTGATTTCTTTGCCCGATGACCATCTGATTTCCTTTTTAAAAATGCCAATAGCTTGGTATATGTATTAATCTGGATGTCGTGTTTAATGCTTATTGTCGTCCTGAGCACAGAATAGATGCACCACAGGCTGCTTGACTTCTTTGTGGATGATACATGCTGGAAATAGACCAGAAGCACTGATTCAGACACAGACTTTGCACCTTTTGCAGTTTTCCATTTGTCGAAATCGTTGTAGGCTTTCAGGTATTTTTCCTTTGACTTCTCTGGGAGTTGATTATGAACAATGCCTAAGGCATCCAATTTAATGGACTCCGGATTTAAATCACTTTCATCACTCGAAATTTTAACAGAGCTTGATATATTTTTATAAAATATATGCAGTTATTACGTATGTATATTATTGCAGCGTCTTACAATACTCACGGCTTTTGTTTAATTTCAAATGTGTTCCATTCAGCTTGCCGTGGCCAGCTCAATTTTAGAAAAAGTTCGATTTTCAAATAAGTTCGACGCGGCGCCGGCCCCGGCCTTCGAGTATTAGTCTGTTGATCTATTATAACGAAATTAGACTTTAAGGCCATTGCAATAAGAACTATGAGAAGTAAAAATATTAAAACCCAGCGGGTTATAATGAGATTCAGTCCAACATCACACCCCGGCTAAAGCCAAGGGCTTTAATGACTTGCTTTACCTAAGGTTGGCATGATATGTAATTTGGCATTGTCGAGCAGGTGGTGTGAAAAATTGTTTACGTGCTATTCTCAGTTCAATTAAATACACACACAGAATTCCATAGGAATCGGTCGAGCCGTTTCGCAGGGGTTTATTATAAAAATATTCCAACAAAACAGATATTAAGTGTGTGAAATTAAAAAAGCGTTATTGTGCTAATAAAGACTTTTTATTCGTATTCCAAACAATGACAATCATCAAAATATGCCAATACAATGTCAAAAATTGCTGAAGGAACCAGCAATGACAACCATCAAAATATTAAAATTGATTTAATTCGAGTGGGCCCGAGTCTACCGTACCGAAAGGACGGACGTCAAATGTTTGACAGGAAAGTATGTAGAACAGTTTGTATGGGAAAATCAAACTGCTGTTTTTATTATCTTCCTCGTAATTTTTCCATATTTTCTTAACGTTTAAACCTTCCCTGAACTACAACAAACATTTCAAAACCAAAATCAGCTAAATTGGCCAAGCCGGTCTCGAGTATCGGCGAGACAAACAAATACCAATTGATTTTTATTATATAGATAAATAAATATTACAGAAAATTCATTTTACACATCGCCATCTAGACCCAAACTATGGGAGCTAGCCTAAGGTCTTAATACTTAGGTACATACTTATACAATACAACACCCAAACACGGAACAAACATCAATATATATCACGCAAATGTTTTTCCTGGGTGTTGTACTGTATGATAAGTTTTGTACCTCTGCTGTGTAACCACATGTGTAACTGTGGTCCATTATTATCTGCGTTGACATTTACGTCATCACCGTTCAACGTTTTACGTCAAAGTGGCACCTTTAGCGACCAGTGTAATAGACAGTAAGTTTAAGTATTGGTCGAGTGTCCACTAAGGTCAGGGATCGTGCAAAAACTGGAAATGTCTTGCTTTTGGAACTTGAGGAAACTCAAGTCGAACGATCGCCCAATTATCTTGGTATTAACTGAGTAATTAAGTACAAAACTAGGACGGTTTTAGCTGTGGTTTCGATTCTGACCTATTAGGACAAGCATTAGTGTGATGAATTTAGATGTTTGTACTGTATTGTTTGTAAAATATATTATGTAAGTTCTATTACAAATCTAGTGTCTATACTACAAGCTATGCTTTGTTTGGGGCTAGATGGTTGAAATGAATGTACATAATAAGAAGTAGGATTTGACAATGTAAACGCAATATTTGAGACGTTTATTTGATAATCGGTTACATAAATAAGTGAAAATAAATGTTGTACTTCTGGTTTTGTAGCTTTTTTTTTTTTTTTTTGTTATGCGTAGTATGCGTTTAGGCACCATAGCCTCCGAGGCCGTGTGTGGGACTCAACCCGACCTAGCGACAGGCAATACCCACTAAACTCTGCAGTGACCCGCTTTCGCCGTGTGGTGGTGTCGTGGGAAACCGGCCTTAGCCTTAACTATCACAACACCACCGGCGATGGCCCCTTTACAGGGGCCCCACAGCCCCCTCCGTGTGACTGGGGGGGATGGCGGGAACAGTTGGGTCACCAGGCTGTTCCCGCCGTTCGACGGGGATGAGGGTCTGTGCAATGGACTCCGGTTGAACGCCCCTACGTTCCCGACCCCCAGACCCCATCTGATTCCACTGCCCGACAGGGTGGCCGAATTGACCCTCCCTACCGCGCCGCCAGCCTTGAAGGCCGGCCATCCCATGACCCGAAGGTCCGCTGAGTCCCTCACTGGGACTCCCCGCACCGCGGAAGTCCGCCTGTCCATCCACTGTGCCCTATGCTAACTTCATAGGGACACGCGGAGGACACCCTCACGTCGGATTTTTCGCTGTCGATAAGCCCCCACAAGTGGGAAGTGATCGACGGCGCCCAGGGTACACCACGAGGAGGTTATCCGACCCAGTACCCCCAAGGTTATACCCTACCCCAGCCAGCCCAGCTCCTTGAAGCAGACTTGGAGCCAGACTTTGTGTTGTATGCCAAGATTCACGCTAAACCATTTACAGAGTTCGAACAACTATTAGAATGCGCCACAATACTCTTTTTTTTCAAAAATTTACATCTTCTTAAAATTATTTACTTTACCGCATTTTAAACTGGATGACTGACCATAACCTAGAATTTTTTTTTTTTCAAAAACTAAATTAATGCAATTTCGACCTGATCAAAAAAGCATTGACAGTTAATTGTACTTATAAAAACGAAATAATCGACTGTGTCTATATTTTTACTCTTCTTGGCTTAGACATTGACACTCACATAACTTGGAAAGCTCATATAGATAAGATTAAAGCAAAACTGTCTTCGCCTATGCACTGAGGGAACTGCGAAAAGCTACTGACACAAAGACCTCCATATCAGCATACTTCTCATATGCTGACGGAATTTTTGAGAAAATGAATTATGAAATTACAAAATATAGTAGAAGAAAAATAGGAAGGAATTAGCAGCCGAGAGCCTGTATAGTAGATCATACGCGTCAAGTCAAGAGATTGTGAGTAGTGGTTAGGATATGGAATAACACTTTGGAGCAATAGCGTCGACGCCCCAGACCTATTCATTTTGCAAAAAAAAATGTATACGCTCAATATGTTATATAAAAACACGCGATGGTTTCTCCATTCCCTTATTTTCTAAAATAAAATTCTAAATATTTCAACATTAACGGGGAAATATATTTTAGAAAATTGTAATTTGTAAGAAAATATCCTCAATTCTTTCCAAAATTAGTAGATAAACCGCGGCTATACGAAACTAGATACAAAAATAAATTAGGTATAACCAGCTCCAGGCTAAAAATGTTATCATCGGGACCAAATATTATGGCCATTAAAATTTACAACGCACTCCCAAAAACCATTAAAAGTTTTGAACAAAGCAACCAATTCCACAAAGTATTGAAAGATTATTGTTCAAAAAATGTTATAATTGTCTAGAAGATTTCCTTTGCGATGAAACTATAAAAAAATGATTATAAATATGCAATAATGTAGGGAAATTTTCATACCTATATATTTCTATAATATTTTTCTTATACCACTTTTTTCCTGAATTCATGCAAAATTATAACAAATTGACTATGTACCTAAATGCAAATATGACTCATGTAATTAATATATTTTTAGTTTCCAAATGATTATAATTATAATGACCCCTCTTTCAAAAATGTTGCAATGCCCTAACAGGGTACATGTACAGTACTTAATCATAGTATAATTAAGATCTTAATGTAACTTACTTGTGGGAAAAAATGTATTGAGTATTGAGTATTTTTATCAAGCTTCCTTTCTTTACGTAGCGAAGACGCTTAATTTACGATGAATAAAAATGAGAAACCCTGCATTGGAGAATTATACGACAAAATTAGAAAGTAATTAAAGTTTATTACGCTTTGAAGTATAAAACATAACGATGCATTCATTTACAAATAATATAACAAATAACAGATTCAGTTCAGTGAGGTCAAACTTAACCCTTGTGTCCCCAGGCCTTGTGATGTTCATGACCACCCTTGCTCCCGTGGTCATGGTGGCCGTGGTGGTGTTCGTGGTGACCGCCGTCTCCGTGGTGTCCCTTGTGGTGGTGGTGGTGACCGCCGTGCTCGTGATGTCCTCCCTTGCCGTGGTGGTGCTCGTGGTGACCGCCGTGCTTGTGTCCGTGGTGGAAGTGACCGCCCTTCTTGTGTCCGCCTTCGTGGTGATGACCGCCGTGGTGCTCCTTGAAGCCCTTCTCTCCGTGGTGGTCGTGGAAGTGCTTGTCCTTCTTGAACTCGTCATGTTTCTCGACGCCGTGGTGTCCCTTCGTGTCGTGTCCCTTGTGCCAGTGGCCGTGCTCGTCGTGCCCGTGGCCGTGTTCGCCCTTTTTACCGTGGTGGTGGTGATGGTGGTAGCCATCATCGTGATGGTGATGTTTCTTGTGGCCGCCGTGTTCGCCGTGGTGTCCTTTGTGACCTTCGTGGTGGCTGTGTCCGTGCTTGCCGTGGTGGTCTTCATGGTGTCCTTTGTGTCCCTTGTGGCCGTGATCGCCGTGCTCGTGGTGATGGTGGCCGTGTTCCTCGTGGCCGCCTCCCTTGTCCCAGTGGTGACCGGAGGCAGCAACCTCCAGATCCGCTTCCTTCTCCTTTATCTCCCGACAGGAGACTGCGGCCGCGAGGGCCAACAGGCCGAACGCCACCAGAAGGCTAGTTCTCATGGCTGATTGGTTGTTGCGATAGTGAATGATAGCTGCATCGCTGCCTATGTATTTATATACCGCCACGGCCAACGGTTAAGTAATCCGCCGCTGTATACACTCAAGGTTCATTGAGATACATTTCCCACTTCCTTCCGAATATTCAGATTTCCAATTCTATACCCAGTTAGAACTCCGTATGGTACTATCTGAAACTATTTTTATTAAGATAAAAATGTTCGTTTTGACAAGATTTTGTAGAAATCTGTATATAATAAAACTCAAAGTCCTGACTGACTGATTGTTATATCAACGCACAGCCTTAGCCGCTTGTCGTACTTACTTGAATTTGGAGGGTATATTTGTCTTGGTGTGTAGAATTTTCAAAATATCTTGCTTAGCATGCGAAGCAAGAAATTTTGAAAATTCACACCCTTAGGGGCTTAAAATGGGGTTCAAAGTTCGGAGTGAGATGTTTGCATATCTCTGAAATTACACATGACTAACACTTGATTTTTATGTAGAATAGATTATCAAAATGAAATAAGCAATGGTGATTAATGGGTTTTAAGAATTTCTAAACTAAAGGTTCTTATATTTGCCTCGTTATATTTGGTTCGGTATAAAAACTACTACACGGACGAAATCGCGGGTAACAAATAAGTTTGTTTGACACTTAAAATAACAGTAAGTACAAACTAAAGCATAATAAGGGTAGGTTACACAAACAAATAATGAAAATGTTTGTTGGTAGGACTTTGTTTCAGTCCGCCTGGGTAGTTACAACCATCTTACTTAAGTGTGTTGCCATAACAACAATTATATTGCTGTGTTCCGGCATTTAGAGGCCAGTAGCCAGTTAAATAAATAAATATTACAGGACATTTATTTAAATAGTTCCTCAGACTGTTGAGGTTTTTAGGTGAAGTGCGCAGTGAAATTAATGTCACGCGTGGCTTTACATCTTTATGCCTTAAGTTGACGGGCGCAATGCAGTGCGTATAGGCTATGTTATTTGTGGATATGATCTACGCAGTTCTAAGGCATTGTATTAGGTAAGAGTTGCACTTACCTTCAGGTGAGCTACTTGCTTGTTCCGTCTCCTAGTGGTATGAAAAAAGGCTTGAACAGAGAATGAATACTGAAGTCTTCCCCTCCCAACTGTACCGTTCAAACTTCACGTATTTTATCTTAATTAATAATAATAATAATAATAATAATAAATATTATAGGAATAATTTACCTGCTGATATCCATTCATACTATATGCCCAAACCATCTCAGCATTTATTTTCATAATCCTTGTCACTATATCCTCTTTCACACCACACAGCTCGCTCACTTTAGTGTTTCTTACTCAAACGTTTCTTCTGCTCTTATAATCATGAATCTCAAAGGTTTTATCTCCACTGTACTTATTCTACTTTCATTTTATCTGCCTATTTACTTAAGAATTTGATTTTTTTATAAAAAAAAATATTTAATTCTTAAGTATTGCTACTTCTCTCTTTATTAATGTATCATTCACACATCAATGTGTTACTGTTATAGTCTAATTAAATCAACTGTGGCAGCCAACTTACATTTGGTTGAGCTCGTATGTAGTAGGTACAGACATTTTAAAATAGTATCGAAACAATTTTGTTTTGGAAAATGTATAGGTGCCTACGTATTATCAGGTTGGTTGTTAGGTGTCTTTTGGCACATATCGCTGTACTTTTGTAAAATCTTTCCAATGGCTTTGCTAAGTCAGGGGAAAGGGGAATTTTTGTGCTATTGCATGGTTATAAGGGCTCGCGAGGTTTACTGTTATAACAGAACCGCTAGTAGGTAAGATAGTGAACTGACTATCAGACTATCAGTCTGTTGACGATTCGATGACATAGACATATCCCTTTACTATAAGAGCTTGGAGGAGTTCCTACGAAATGCATTAAGCCTCCAATGTTCTCATCAATGTAGCAAACATTCGTAATCAACAATCTCTGTTTGTGACTCTTCGCTCTACGTAGAGCTCTACGGCGTAGCACACCCGCTACGTCGTAGCAATCCACGCTGACGTACATGTATTATTTATAAACTACTTGTGTCGTGTCCGGGACTTCGTCCACCGTCGAGAAGTGAAGGCGTTTTAACAACTACACTTTTCTAATAATCAAGACCAAGTCTTCCTTATTAGGAATGGTCACATTCGCTCGCCACACACAACACTGAAAGTATCAACAAAAATATTCTTAGGATCACACCTACTGCGCCGTGCTATCACAGGATTCCAAAAGGCAGAGATATAGAGGATATAGGTGAAATACGCCATAAATACCCGTTTTTCGAATCAAAATAGTGTGTTTCAATCGCAAAAGTTTAAAAAAGACGATTATAGGCATGAGGCCTGAGAGAAACATGCCTGAAGCATAATATGACTAAAACAGAACATGACCAAACCCGAACATGACTAAATCAGAATACGACGAAGGCTAGAACATGACTAAAACCAGAACATGACTAAATCAGAATATGACGAAGGCTAGAACATGACTAAAACCAAACATGACCAAGCATAGAACATGACTAAAACCCAACATGACAACCATCTAATAACCCAGTACAGTGGCCTTTGGCCTAAGGTAAAGTAACTTCGTTTTGTCGCGATTTCTACTCTGAATTATGAAAAGATTTGGAAAACCGAAAAAAAGGGAACGAAAAAGCGTCTAACCACAGCTCTAATGTACTTTTTATTGGGTTGTGTTCGTGATTTTGTTCACCTCAAACGGAAAGCTCACAATTACCTTGAGAGGTAGAATGAGCTCAGGACAGGTCAAGTTTAATTTGATTGTAAAATAAAATGTTTTAAGCTTCAATGCGAAAGGCTAATAAAAAGGTTACCTTAGGTGTAGAGCTACAATTAAGCTCCGAGCTTCGATGATAATTAAGCGATTTTATTAATGGCTACTAATTTAATGGTATTTTTTCTAAAGTATTCGGGTTTGAGTTAGATTTATGAATGCTCGAATTTTTGGCCGAGTACGTCAGTAGGTTGTCACAGAGTACGTCAGTTTTTTTTAACGAGAAACACCTTGCTTTTTTATTTTACTTTATATGCTGACCAAATATATATAGGAGCGTACCGAAATCTGTTTCATTAGCTGACTGTTTAAGCTGAATTGTAAATGGTTTCGTTACAACTTTAATACTACTGTGATAATACTAAGTTTAATTCAGTTTTTCAAAATAATTACTTATGTTCTTTAAAGAGACGTAAATTGATTCGAAAAAAAATTAAAAAGATTTCGGTTTGACAATACTAGGTAATTTTGTGAATTACTTAGATTATTAATTCAGGACTTGATATCAAAAACTGTCGTAGGTATTGTTAGTTGCTATCTTTATAGCATGTCATTTTTTTTATTTTTTGTATTTTCGAAGTGTAAGTAAGTAAGGCGTTCGACATCCTTTGTTTTTTTGCTCTAAGGTAGAGTAGAAAGTAGGTAAAACTTAATAAAACATGACAAAATATTTATTGACAAAAGTATTATTATTTTGTTTATTATATATCTATATAATAGTATTTGTGAAATAAAGGCTTCATTGTTTCTTCATGTTTTTTTCTGTACGGCATATTTACATGATTTTCGATTTAGATTAAATTTTATTTTGATTCTTCTGCAGTTTTTGTAATAATCATTATAAATGTAGCAACTAGTTAGTTCAAAGCACTTGATCCATTAGTTTCACGTCTTTTTTGGTTTTTGGTACACAGAGGGGCATTTTTATTGGCTAATAAAAATAAGGCCTTTATTTATATCCATTTCTCCTTGAATTACTTTTGTACACATGTACTAATTTACATTAAAGCTTCGGGTAAATATTACTTTTTATTTAACCGAGCATCTCATGAACCGTAATAGGTAGCCAAAAAATAGGTAGCGTAAAACATATAATATAAAGGTATATATATATGTATACATTTGTGCGTCCGGAGTAGTTGCTCCCGTATCAGTCTTACTAGCCTCACGCGTAAGTGCCTTATTTCTTTAATGGACGCTGCATCAATATTTTATAGATTTGGCCTTATTAGGCTCGTGTATACATTTGTGCGTCCGGAGTAGTTGCTCCCGTATCAGTCTTACTAGCCTCACGCGTAAGTGCCTTATTTCTTTAATGGACGCTGCATCAATATTTTATAGATTTGGCCTTATTAGGCTCATAGGCCTAATAAATAAATAAAAGAAAGCAACGTGATTTGTTAACAATTTGTATTTGTGCTCTATCGTGAAAGCAGTAATGCTAATAACATAAATAAATAAAAAATCGTTGAAAACTTAGTGTGATATTAGACCTTACCTTGATAGATATAAAATGTCAAATACAAAAAATGCCAAGCGTGAGTCAGACCCACATGCTTCTGAGCGTAATGCAAAGAAAACGGCAAGTTTTGCCTTTAAAAGCGGTTAGAAACCAATTGTTTCTGAGTCCAACTTACTCTTGGCTGGTTCATTTTATCACTCACCATTCATTGATGACGTAAATGTATAGTACATCTGAATATCTTTGAACTACATTCGAAAGAAAATCAAAAGGCCAATTACGTTATTTATTTTTGATTAATTGTATTTCAAAATTCGTGATAAGTGATTAAAACGGTAGCTCACGATACCTTTCAAGTTACACGCACAGACATAAAGTAATTATTTTGTATTATCTTTAGCCGTGCCCTTCTTAGCCAGATAGCCTACTTCGTGCAGGAGAAAATACGAAAGAAAAATGGCGCTCATTATTATCTCGATTACTCTGCTACACTAACATACGTTTACGTCGTTTCTCTTACCTGCGAGACTGGGAATAAAATATAAACGGGGATTTATTTTATACATGGCTGTTTCTTTTATGCTACGTCACTTTATTCGTTGGCTATGAAGAATGGTGAAACTGAAACTGAAATTATTATCGGAATTCTAGATGGACTACTAATAAAATTAATACCTTGCGCATATAATATCACTCAAGGGAAACTGGTGTGGTTTTCAGACATAATCGACAGGGCTCACAGCTGAGTTGGCCTGCCTTATGCGCTGTATGTTGTGGGTTCGATTCCCACCCAGTACAAACATTTGTGTGAATAATATTGATGTTTGTTCTGTGTCTGGGTGTTGTATAACCCCTCCAACTCAACCCATGGATGTCATAAAAGTCAATTAAGGGCACCAGAAGAAGGGCAGCAGCTTCCTTCTGTGTATTATCAACATATTTACTACGATTACCAAACCATCTTCAAGCGTGGTGATTATGGCAAAATACGTTATTTAACAATTAAAAAAAAAACTTTATTTGCTTGAAACACAGGTAAAACATAAAAGATAACATATTCAAATAAGAGCTGCCGTGTCTCGCCGTCAAATAGGCATTCAAATTTTAACAAAGTTATACAGGTTTCCGAATAACACAGTATATAAAAAAATGGTTGAATTAAAATTTATTATAAAAAAATCCCTCTAGCTTTCGAGAAAGTTCTGTCTAGTGGGCAGTAATGGGTTGTTGATGTGATGTGATTCCTATTATAACTGGGATGAGTCGCGGGTAATTACTATTAAATTGGCAAATAATAATACAGGATATAAACTTCACAAAGCTAGCTAGCCCCAAATTCAGCATAGCTTGTAATATAGCAACTAGATTGCGGATTATGATTGATTACATATCATACAATACAAATTCAAACACAGAAAAAACATCTACTTCCACCACACAAATATTTGTCCTGGGTGGGCATTGAATCCACAACCTACAGCGCATAAGGTAGAGCTACTACCAAATGAGCTAAGTGGCTTGTTATATAAAAATACCACCATTTGTAAATAGGTCTATTGATGTGTAAAAGAAACAAAGTTTTAACTTACCGAACAATTTGGTATGGCTGTGATAATAGAAAAACTTTTTAAGTTTTAATTAAGGCTTTGCAAGTTTTAAGTAATAATACAATATTGTTAAAGAATTTGATTAATGATACGGTTTGAGTCGCAATTAGGCCAAAAAGTTTTAAAAGGACTCTTAGGATCAGGATTTATGGAGAATTAAAAAAAATAGTCACTGGTACATGTACTTATTTATTTATTTCGTATCACAAAATGTACAACAATAACAAAAACTCAAGAATGACGATGCTTCCGGTGTTTTAGTGTCCTTTCCAGCCCCAGCCCTTGTGGTCCTCATGGCCGCCCTTGCTGCCGTGACCGTCGTGATGGTTCCAGTGCTCGTCTTGGCCTCCTTCGTCGTGGAACCCTTTGTCATCGTGGTGGTGACCACCTTCTTCGTGGTGTCCCTTTTTGCCGTGCTCGTGCTCGAAAAATCCACCTTCCTTGTGCCCCTTGTCGAAGCTTCCACCCTTTTTGTAACCACCTTCGTGGTGATCTCCACCGTATCCTTCCTCGAAACCTGACTCTCCGTGCTTGTCGTGGAAATGCTTGTCTTTTTTGAACTCGTCTATCTTGTGAATGCCGTGGTGCCCTTTAGTGGAGTGTCCTTTATGGAAATGTCCCTTTTCCTCGAAACCTTGCCCTTTCTCGCCTTTCTCACCTTGATGGTGCTCATCAAAGTATCCATCGTCATGGTGGTGGCCCTTTTTGAAGCCTCCGTTTTCATCGTAGTGCCCCTTGTGCCCCTCATGGTTGGAGTGTCCCTTTCTGCCGTGGTCGTGTCCGTGATATCCCTTGTACCCCTCCTCGCCTTGTCCACCGTCCTCATGATGGTGATCGCCGTAGAACTCCCCACCTTCGCCCTTCTCATAATGATGGGAGGCAGCTCCCAGAAGGTCTCTTCTTTGGCGCACCTCCCTTGCGCCAACCACCGCCACCGCTGCAGCTGCAACCAAGCAAACTAACACGATTCTTCCCATCTTGTGTCCTGGTTCTGTTAGGCAACGATTGCCAAATGATGTCTGTTACAGTTTTCTCTTCGCTTTTATAGTATTGCCAATACCACTGTCTTTGTTATTAATATCGCATATAATGTCAGGGTAAAGAGTGGCGGTCACAGGTACGCTGCCGCGGTCAATAGACTTCTTTCAATGCAATTAAAAAAACGAAGAACATTCTACAAATTTCTGCGACTACAAAGAGTACAGAGATTAAAACCACATAATATCCATACCACTGCTTATGTCTTCATTTATATGTGCATATTCAATTAGCCACCATAGCAACCAGAAGAGTTCTTAGAAGAAGAGATTTAGCTGATATTCAGGGCTTCCTACGGGGACTACAAAGATTTTAACAACAGAATCCTCATAGCACTATTACTTGTTATACGTGTATAGCTTATTTATTAAGACCTTCCATTGTATCTATATTTTTTTAGTTATCCAGTTTTATCTATAAGCTGTACAGTGTAGTACTACTGGAAGCTTGTAAATAACTATAAAATCAGATTAATTTAAACGTGTAGGATAAGAGCTGCCTGACCTTTAAAAAGCAGTTCAGCCGTTTCCCGAAATAGCTATATTGATTCCTGAACCAATTGTTTGATCCATTTGTAACTTAGGTAGGTATCCGACACCTTCCTACAAAAAAGTGCTTACCCGTCGTACAGTAAAAAAAAAAGTGTATAGGTTTTTTTTGTACTTTAAATCTTTATTCAATAAACTATGTACAAAGGAATCAGTCAGATTACCTAGCGACCGTTACAAGCGGCCTTTATTTAACTCAACTGTTACGTTAATTAGTTCATAAAGGTTAATTGTACATATAATATAAAATATTGTTCATATTATTGGCAAATATATTTTAGATATAAAGTCAGCAAGAACAATCAACTAAAAAGTTTTTTGTCAACACATAGTTCGAATGTACGGCGGAGTACGTTTGGTGGGCAGTTAGGATTTCCTGTTAGCCCATCTTCATTACTCTGAACTTTCATCAGCCCATTCATGTAAAATGGATGGCTGGACAGAACATTCTTCATAATGGGAGGGTTTTCCATAATCGACATGCTTAGCAGACAGATTGGTGATCGCAGTAAAGGTAAATTGACAAGTTGACGGGCGCAATGCAGTGCCTTGCAGGCTATGTTTCTTGTGGATTTGACCTACGCAGTAAGGCATTGTTATAGGCAAGAGTGCACTTAACATCAGGTGGGCTACTTGCTTGTTCCGTCTCCTAGTTGTATAAAAAAGTATATAAGATGTGTTGGTGTTGTAGTGTATGATACAAAAAAAACTTAAGAATACTAGTATTATTTCCCTAATTTACTCGTAGTTCCCATATAACAAGCTTTGCATAGTTTGAGCGTAGATGGCGCTGTGTGAAATCAATGTCCTGTAATATTTATTCGACTTTTACGACATCCGCGGGCTGAGTCGGAGGGGTCGATTATCAACATTCGCTACGAATGCCTCAAATAAAGAAAATGAAAAGAAATTTGTAAACGAGCTCTTCTGCTCAAATCAAACAGTATTCCAAGTCAAAGATCAGCTGATGAGAGGTGGTGACCGTTTTCTCCGGAGTCAAGGGCGTCTGGTGTCAAGGTGGCGTTGCGAAGCCGTCGGCCCCATTTTTTCAATATCATTAATTGTCTGAATAAACTCACGGTGATCGGTTTCTGTCGTCACGTTCTAAATGAGTGCACACGCGCGAGAGACGAATGTCGTTCTGGTCTCAAACAAATCTGGTGTTCCAGGTATCATAAATAAAATAAAAGCAAAGAAAAAAGAAAAAGAAAGAGCAGTAGAAGCCTTTTGTGAAAGGGCTCGTCCGGAGAATTACTACCTATTATTTCGGCCACTAAGCAGCATTGCTGTGTTCCGGTTTGAAGGGTATGGTTGCCGGTGAAATTACGGGCACGCGAGGCTTAACACCTTTATGCCTCAAGTTGACGGGCGCAATGCAGTGTGGTGTAGGCTATGTTCTTTGTGGATGTGACCTACGCTGTAGGGCATTGTTATAGGCACGAGACGCACTTAACACCAGGTGGGCTACTGGCTTGTCCCGTCTCCTAGGTGTATATTAAAAAAAATGTATGTATTCACAGACTTAAAAAAAATGTACAGTTCAACTAAATATGTACAAAGGAAGCAGTGGGATTACCTAACGACTGTTACAAGCGACCTATTAGTAACTCAACTGTTCCAGACCAGTACCAGATGGAAGCTGTCGAAGACACTGGCTGCATAGCCACGCTAAATAGATATACTAATTCACTGGCCTAAACAAGAGCCAGCCCTTGGGACACGTGTCGCCTCAATCAAAAGCCCCACAAGATTTATTTGAATACCCGGAGGGCGCCGGCTCCCCACGGACCCAAGGTCTCCACCACAAAAGGCTCAAATAGGTAAGCTCTGTCGAGACCACTATATTTGCGCCTTTTGTGATCCTCGGCCGAATCAGCCGCCGCACCAGCCCTAACTGATGTCCCAGGCAGATGAGATGGCGATCTAGCCTATGTAGGCTAATGAGTAATTTTATGCTAACTTAGTTTTATAAAGAAATTATTTTAAAGAATGTGTTCAATGTCACGTTTCTTACAGTTTATATTTAAGGGGAGACACTACGTTAGTGTTCTTTGAAGTAGCACTTTCACTTACACTGTCACTAAATTTTACTATTTAACACTACACTAACTCAAAAGGTTTAGTTCTTTTCAGTCTTCTCACTGTTTTCGTGTTATCGAGCAGCTGGGTTGCCTCAACATTCACATGTGTATGAAGTCTTTGTTCATGAGCTTCTGCATGTTTTTTTACATTACATACTTTTGTATTTCATCTCTAACTCTTCCTTTTTCTTCTTGACGTCAGCTTACCAGCTTTGCGTCAAGAGTCATGCCTAGGTATAGGCTTATGTTTTAATGCTCAGGGTCTAAATCTAGAATATGAATCACTATTTTTTATTAATTTTCAAAAACCGAGCACAAATTTGTTGGGATTGGGGATTGAACAGGAGACCACAAAGGGGGTTAAAAGTGACTTCTCGTAAGTGTGCAGTAGACTTATGTATTATAGTTATGACATAATAGAGAGGCGTACTACTACTCCAATCAATGTAAACTAAGTATACCTACGTCAATTATGAATCTCAATTTTGAAGTCGGTCCAAACTCTTTATTGTCAGTCTAAAAATTGTGTCCGGTTTTAAAGCAATCCTCAATGACTGTGCTTGTTCGGTATCCAATATTGACGAGAATGTGCCTGTGTTGCGTGTCAAATGAATTTAATCAACGTGTTAGTTGTCAATTTATTCAGCTTCACTCTAGCGTAAGTGTGTTTGTATAGTCTCCGTTCAGCACGCGGCGGGATATGAATTAATGTTTCAATTTCTACCCGTGACCTTTATATTAGAATGAAACCTAAAATAAATAAATTATGATAAAAGGCTTACAACTTTTTTCCTTTGAGGATCTAATGAGGATCACTAGTGGTAGAGTAAATCTAACATACCTTACAATATTACAAACTTACTTGAATTAATTAAATATTAATTTATTCAATAAAAAGTACAACTAAACTAACTATGTTAGGAATCAGTCAGATTACCTAAGGACCGTTACGAACGGCCTATAGGTAACTCAACTGTTAATAAATATTACAGGACATTAATTTCACAACGCCATATAGCCCTAAGCTAAGCAAAGCTTGTAATTGGGTTATATGAACCCAGTTTTTTGTAAATACATACTAATATATGGGGGAGACATTTTTCGCACAGTGGGGCAGTATAGGTTAAAAAAGAACTTATACAATGCGACACTGAAAAAACATGTCCTGGGTGGGAATCGAGCCCACAAACTACAGCCCAGAAGGCACCTTCTATTTATTTCACATCAACATCACATCGACAGCCCATTTGTGTCCACTGCTGGACAAAGCCTCCTCCAAAGCTGGAGGGCTACTATTTATCTAGAAAATATATTTTAGGATAACGGAAAACGAAAGATACAAAACGAATGCCCATTCAGACAACAGCTAGGTTATGTACGATTTCTAAAGCGTGTTTGGCATAAAGGACGTATTTTGGTAACCAGATTAATTTAACTGGGATAGTCACTAACTGGACACAAGTTAAAACAAAACCTTGCCTAGCTTCTTCATAAGTAGGTACCTACTCAGTACGATCGAGAGGTTTCTATCTCTTCATTTCAGCCTTCATCTCATCTGGTTTTCAAGTTATGATAAGGCCGAAGGTGGAAGCGCACTTCACCCGAAATCCTCAACTGTCTGAGTCTGGTTAAGATAGCCTGACCCAGCCTCTAAATGGCGGAACACAACAATTTTAGAATTGTCGTTATGGCGACAGAATTAGATAAGATGGTGGTAGCTAGCCAGGCGGACTTAACAAATTCCCGGCACCAACCAAACCGAGCACCATATTGTAGGTACTCCCCCTGGGGCTCGATCCCGGGATCTCTGGATCTGATACCTGTGGGCAAACCTTGGGCCACAGAGGCGGTTAAAACGAATAGGCCAGAGGGATATATGCCCTTATGATTGGATACCATAAATTATATATATAAAACAAGTCTATAAGGATGATCTAATCTCAAAACTTCAAATGTACTTAGGTGACGACAGGGTCCTGGCAGATAACGTAGTACGAGTTGTAACGGGATCGCTATCGAAACGTAGATACGAATAAGATTGTTTTTCAGCTTAATGTACGCGTTATATGGTTTTTTATCTTCAAAACACAATAGATTCAAAACAAAGTTGAGTATCTAGAACAAAGTTAAGTAACATAATCACAACTTTTTCGCCTTCAAGGAATAAGTGATAAAAAGGCATACTCTGATCACGACTCAGAGAATTAATTTTATGACGATCACCTACTAAAAGGTAGTCAGACGCACGTCTACACATACATTCGGAACATGCCTGAACGGTTTGCAGTATTCAATACGTGACAGATTGTAAGTCCATCGCCGATTAGCGGAATACTAGGCAGTACCACATGCCATTCGGATTGTTGGTCCTTGAGACATGGAGGTTGCCCCACGATGTGACCTTCACCGTCAGAGCACGAGCCTTGTGACATGTGTCAAATACTATAAACTTCGAAAAAGGAATTTGGAAGGCAGGCCAATACTCACTAGGCCACATAGCCGTGTAGTGAATAACACGTTTTTTAAATCCATTATGCTTCTTAACAAGCTACAATTTACCAAATACCGTCTCACGCGTACTTACCCTTGAGGTTCCATCTTACTGAATGTTTTCGTTGCTTACCTTTCGAATGACAATAGAAGGTATAAATCGTATAGATATCTATACGAGGGATTGCTCGGAGCTACACGTAATACCCAAACTAATTACATTGTAGGCCTGTAAGCCGCCACGCTAAACCAAACCAAAGTATTAATCCGCGCAGCTAGGATAGATTCGTGTAAAATCCACGCCTCTACGCAACAGGCCGGGACCGGGACACGCTTGTCGATAAAAGCCGGAAATAAAATATATATTATTATATTTTTATTTCAGCCTCTTCGACTTGTCTTAATTTCAGTACTCTGCTTAATGCCGGAACACAACTATTTTAGAATTGTTCATATGGCGACAAAATTATGTAAGATGGTGGTAGCTTGCTAGAAGGATTTAAACAAAGTCCTACCACCAACCAAACCAAGCAAAATATTATATACCTGGGGATCGAACCCGGGACCTCGCCGGTGGGCGAACCACTACACCAGAGGGGCAGTTAACACCTGCACCTGATGGAACACGCTTGTCTAAAAGGAACTAATTTACTGTTATTTATTTTAGGATATTGCTAGAATTGACGTTTGGAAGGACGCGATGACCAGTAGTATCGCTTGAGTTTTTCCCATCTCTACCAGATATGGCGTACAAAGCAAAAAAATGAGATATCTGTTCCAAAATGGGAACAGAAATAACATCTTGATTACGTTCGACGTAGGTAACGCTGATAATGTTCATACCTTCGTGCTCTGGGTGATGTTAGCTTCATCATAAGATAAGCTTGTTCACTAATACCTACGGGCTAAAGACGTGTACGTACATACAAACAAATAAACTATATTTTCATACTACATGTAAATATCGCGTGTGCGTGGTCTTACTTAATAAAAGTATAATGTCTATGTTATATAATGTCTTAGTAAATTGTCTAGTCTGTCTAGGCTTGCGTTTGACTGCTATCTCGCCTGGGATATTAAGCAATGATGCAGCCTTCGATGGAGCTCGCTTGCTTAGAAGGTACATACTCCTAAATTCATTGGCATTATAAACGAGGAAGAAAACCGGTTAGTGCGCGAGGAAGGTATATCCACCATAAACCGATGGCACATCGCCGAGCGTCTGATTGTCCGCGAAAAAAATGGGGATGGCGGAATTAGATTGTGTAGTTCCGCTGCGCACTCTCCGAAGTGTATCCGATAGAAAACTGATAAGCTTGCGACCTTGCGGATTCATCCCAAAGGTGAAAACAGTATTCCATACAAGAGCGGACTAGTGCTTGTTATAGGTTGAGCAGCTGTCCCGGCGAGAAACACCGTCTCACCTTTGTCAGTTTACCCAGCTTCTTAGCAGCTAATTGGGCTTTCGACTCGATATAGGATACGATTGAGCCTCTTCCTTCAAGGTGGTCAGAGATCGGAACGGATACACCTCGAAAAGTTGGATTCAGGTGGAATTGACTCCGTTGGCGGAGACTAAGTACGCTTTGGTCTTGTTAAGATCCGCTTCACCCCAATCGGAGATTGCCTATAAGGAGCAGTTCAAGTATAATATGGTAATGAACTGACTATGCTCTCATAGTCAGTTTATTAACATATTATACTATATACTACCGAGTGTTTATTTAAACCTAAAATCTACATCAATGTTTGTAAAAATGCAGAGATTTAGAAAGATATCTTATCTAAATATCTCTATCTCTTTCTCTGCTAGACAATAATTTCCGGACAAAACAGCTCCTTTATCAACCCTACAGTCACTGTTTAGCCAGGTACGCAGTACCACAGATAATTAAACACGGCGATACGTCGCTCATAAGATGACACAAACACAACAATAACCCATAATTTGTTTCAGTTTCAATCCTTTATGATCCTTTAATTATTTTCCGCAGGCGAAATTGATTATTGACAGGTTTCGCTTTGTTTGCGGGGATGAGCGATGGATTAGAATCTAAACAAAAGGTTTGTTTGCGGAATGCTTATAATAATATTGTATTATATAGGACTTGAGGAATTTATACCTGTTGTTGGATAACAATTTGGGGTGGGTGCTATTGTACCTAGTGGTATACCCGGGTCACGGAATTTGACCTTTAGTCACCGGTTACAGCTGAATGATGGCATCGCAGGTTCCTACCTGGTCCTCCTGAAACGACTTGCGACCAGCAGTTAGCTGTGTTTCTTCGGCGGAAGTGCCTCTGTCTTGAATAGGCTGCTTCTGCAGTATGTTCGCTCCATCCTTGCCCAGTTTAGAACCAGGTTAGCCTCGAGGTCTTGTGGTGGCTTGAAGTCAACAGCTTATATTCAATAAAATAGTAACAAAGCTTGAAAGCCTTTCCTACAATAATCGCTTGGAATAATATCCTCGTATGATAAGCTTAAGCAGATTCCTTCACAACGTTACGTATAACTGTTCATATTTCAAGTAATTTAATCTGAAACCACACATATAGATTATTCATACGAATTAATTCAAGGACCGGAATAAGTAGATACGGACTCGATCCGATATTCAAATCCATCCACATAATCTTAGTTACATACACATATGGCAATTTATGAGGTAGTTGTTATTACTAGCCGTGCTTACATGGTCGGAGCGATAATGGAAATTCAAAGCCATTGCGACTCCAGGTTTGTATTGCGGCAATATGAGAATCTGGGAGATACGAGCTCACAGCGTGAACGAATATTGATTCGGAAAATTGGTTCGAAACTCACAGATGAATCTAAATGACGAGAAAACAACGTGTGTAGCTAATTTAAGCGTGACTTTGCGGAGATCCATTTCAACATAAAAATATATCCAAATCCGCTGATCCTTTGAAAAAATCATATCGACGCTTGTCACCTACACACGAGGCACGTGAGCATCCTCAGGAAATTCTTGCTGCTAGGTTGAAGAACCCCCGGCGTGTTGTCGCGCCCTACGAACGCTGCGCCGCAAGTTTTGCAGAGTACCGGAAAAACACGTGTCGATTTGACGGATAAAAAGAACGAGTTTTCTATCGATGGCATTTCATCGGAGCACTTAATTTCATTTCTACATTCATCGTGCTCATAAAGATATGTCCAGAATTCGGAAATGAATATTTAACGTGATATTTTCTCGTATTTTGGAGGGCGGTTCGGCGGTCCCGTAGCTGATCGGGCTGGAAACTGTAGGAGCCGGCGCGACGGGAAACCATTAACGAAATTGGAATGGTCGCCGGGCGCTCATCGTTCCCTCCAATTGATTTTCATAGACAAGAATTAACATTCCGCTGGAGAGCCACCTCCTCGGGGTCGGTCGGCAATTGTCGTGATATGAAAAGCAGGTGGATCGAGCCTTCGTGCTTGGAATACTAAACGCCTTGTTATCATCTCATTCTATGTGCCGACGGGGGTTGAAATATCTTATCTCCGTTTGATATTTTAACTTTTTATATTAATTTACGTCGATGTCTCAGGAAAAATGAAATTTTGCGTTTTCGAGCGAGTACCTATAATTTACACGAAAACAACGAAATAACATTTACCTACAACGTTGGTTATCACTGGAACCGAGCTGCGCTTTGTAAAAGTATTTAGTCCAGCAAAATAAAGGCTCTCTATCTGTTTTAACTTTTTTGTTGGACTCTTTAAATAGTAGGTACATAGTTTGCCCACTGTATGCAAGAGGACTTTTTGCTAGAGAATGTGGTATTTGGCGGTTTCGTGGAAGACTAGCTGATTCCCCCCACTTCCAACCGCAAACAGCACGTTGAGGATAGACGTGCAAAATAAATATGTTAGTTTATTATAGATATTGTGTGTGTGTGTGTGTGTGTGTGTGTGTGTGTGTGTGTGACTGAGTGACCACATCTCTTTACTTGTTTTTCAAGTGAGTTGGTGGTCAAACGTTTAGCTATCATTAATAAAAAAATAAAACCCGATTTTTCGTAGTTTTTGTATGCAGATGCTTAGTAAAAATTCCAAAACATTTGTAAAACGAATATTGGAATTTGTAAATATATTATATAATGTATGTTAGCCTGTGTAAGGTCACTTTATGTGGGTGTATATATTAAATTAAAGTAATAATTTACCAGTAGATTGTTACACAAGGGACTAAAACGATTGCGAGTTTTTTTTATTAAATTAAAAACACAAGACACAGCGCAGTTCACTTGCACAAAGTTGCCTAAAATTTTTTTTAAAATTTTTCAATTTATTAATCCGATTGCTGTCAAACTTTACAGGATCACTCGCTGGGTTAAACTGATGAATGTCTGAAAATTTTATCAAAATCTGTGCAGTCGTTTGGGAGTCCAGGGGAGCATACACATACCAACATAGCCACAGACTTTAATAAGTATGATTTAAGGAACAGCTGGAACAGCTTAGACTGATAAAAAATATTAGGAATTTCGTTGGCTTTTAGTTCGTTTTCCATATTCGGATAAATCAACTAAATTACTCAACTGCATCAAGTTGAGTGGTGGGTAAATACCACGGACTCAACTGGTAATTTATCTGTGGTCTAGTGGTTTCCCTAACGGTGTCAGATCCAGAAGTCCCGGGTTCGATCCCCAGGGGGAGTACAATATTGTGCTTGGTTTGGTTGGTGGTAGGATTTTGTTTAAGTCCGCTTGGCTAGTTACCACCACCTTACCTAATTCTGTCGCCATAACAACAATTCTTTAATTGTTGCCAGTTCCTCAGATTTTTGAGGATTCCGGGAGAAGTGCGCTTCCACCTTCGGCCTTATCATAACTTGAAAAATCAGGTGAGACGAAGGCAAAGCACATCCTCGCCGTACAAAAAAAAAAAATACGGTATTAAAAAAACTTGATTCAAATTAATAGTTACCTGAGTAGGTACGCTCACTTTAATCACAATTTGTTACAGATGAACATTCTAGAGATTTCGCGCCAACAACAACAATTGCGTAGTAGCACAGTATTCAGTATTTCAGTTCTATTTTCAAAATTCAAATGTTTTTTGTAAGATAATAAAAAATACTTTTTGCCCTTGGGTTTTTAATGATATTTCAAGTTCGATAGCTATTCTTGAACGTACGGACAGCCTTTCGCTATTCTTAACTCCGAAACCTAAAAAATGTACTACAGAATTCGAAACATACCACAGATGATTTTCACAAATGGTTTGTGAAAAGCGTTGAAATCTATAGGATTCTAAGTCGACAAAAAGTGATATTTCCGATCCGAAAACTTTACGTGTGCTAGAGAATCTCTACACAAATCCGCTACTACGGGTTTACAACGTAGGTAGGTACCTATTTGTAGTTGTAGCCTGAAATAAGTAGATTTATTTATTTGTTACTAAAGGTAGGTACCTAATTGATTTATTGTGAGCTCAATCATGAAATAAAAATACTAATTTAAACGATTTCTTCTGAGAGATGAAAGAGTGAAATAGTTCTTCAAGAAATATTTCCAGCGTCAGTGGCGGGTTAGTCGACGTATATTCTATAGGCATAACTGGTGAACGGAAGGCGGGCCCATATGTGCCGGAGGATGTGGGTTCAGATCGAGTCGTGCACCAATTGACTTACTAGTAAATTATGGGCTTGTGCCCACCAAAAGTTTGTACGCGACTACCCGCTAAGGTCCTCATAAGATCCACGTTCAGAGTAGTGATCAGAGGAGGGGAAAGGGGTAAAGGCCTGAGTCTTACTTTATTTACATTTAATTTTATTAAGACTTGAATGCAAGGTCGTACTTGGCATGTTTCATTTCATCTTTACTTTTCATTTCATGTATATGTTATGTTGTATTAGAAATATTGCCAGCGTCAGTGGCTGGTTATTTCAGTCGTTGATTTAGACTAGCTTTTAATGGTGAGCATCCTGTTTCCCTGGTGTGCGTCATTGAGGCTCCGCTGGCGCACATCCGTGCATTTCTCAGCTCGCTGGCTCGGAATGAATATTTAATTGATTTCGGTATTGCGGCTGGCACACGCTGAATTCAATGCAAAGTTTGATATTTCAAGTTGAATGATTGCTGGAATGTTTTGTTTGTAAAAAATGCTTTGATCGTCGTCAAAGGAAACAATTGAACCATTATCAATATTGTTTTCACTTCTATAGCTCGAAGAATGTGATATTACCATAGATTTAGAAATGGTTATTACAGCCTAGCGTAGCGGGTCTAAGCCTTTGCTCTTAGTCTATTAAGAACTATCCAAAGACATTATGGTAAGTATAAGGTCTTTGGTACTATAAGCTAACAAAAATATTGTGGTCATAGAGAATGATTTGGCCACGCGAGGCTGTACACCTTTATGCCTCAAGTTGACGGGTGCAATGCAGTGCCGTGGCTATGTTCTTTGTGGATGTGACCTACGCAGCAAGGCATTGTTATAGGCAAGAGTGCACTTAACATCAGGTGGGCTTCTTGCTTGTTCCGTCTCATAGTTATTTAAAAAAAATGATCAAGTGATATTTTTTTTCAACTTTGCGCGAGTGTAAATCCGCTTTGTCAGCTAGTTCGGTACAAATAACTTTATTTGACGTACTCAAAAATAACATATAGTTATGTTCTTAATGTAAAGAATTTATATACTCGATAATTTTGTTTTGTTTTATTATCTCGCACTCAAAGTGAAAAGCAGAGTGTTTAACTCGGCCCACAAATACCCAATAGTACTCTACATTATGTTTCTTTAACCTCCCAGATTGCGCTCGTGAGTTTAACAACCTCGCATATAATGGGTTGTTTGAGTCCCTTGTGTACATCGAATAATACAGACATAAGATGCAAAAAATAAAGAGTTTACTTATATATTTTGCATCATAAGTTTGTATTATAATTGGAGGATTTAATTAAAAAACGTATCACACAAACACAATTAAAGGCTGACAAAACCGTGGTCCTTGCTGAATCAATGAAACGAAATAAATTCAGCTATTACATAAATCATCTCCATAGGAGGAGGCAGCAGAAAAAGAAAATAGAGTTATTCGAACGCCCATAAAATGTAAAAAGAGTCACGCGCACCGGCTACGTATTAATGGTGGCTTAAATGGAGGTGAAACTTCAGCCAAGTCCCGTTACCACGGCAATTTGTCAAACAAAAAATATGAGTGAACTTCCAGGTTGGAGGCGCTGTCTGACATGACTTATATAAATAACCCGGGCCCGGCCGTTGGTTAGTTCAACTTTATTTTCCCGACATTTTTGATATCAGTTGAAGTTAGATTTTGCGGAAAAAGTCCCGGAAGTTTTGACACCTCACACTGACTGTGAGGCTGAACATTACCGCTTTACAGAAATGATTCACGTGTCTATTTAATATCCTAGGTAGTCGCCGGGGTCCTGTTTTACAATCAGGAGCCTGATGAACTGTGGACCTGTGAACTTCAAGTCGATTACCAGTGGTCAACTCACTCAGAGTTGGTCAAAAATGAAGACAAAAGTGACAGTCGAAGTCTAGGCTAGGTTTCAAATGTCAAATTTAAGGTCGATGTTGGTTACCAGTTGACCTACACAATAAGGGCCCAGGTCAGTCCATCTGGTAGGACTACGGTCTCTGGGTCGATTGACCATCTGCTTCTGTGACCATCAGCTGGTCAAGGTTGTCACCGTTTTTCTGGCTTTGTGATTGAAGAACACAACTTTATCAAGGCATATGGAGGAGTCTCGTCTTCACCTTGAGCTCACGTCACCTAGGTGCTATAGACAAGTAATTAAATGGCATTTAAATATGATGAGATAAGTTTTTTTTTTGTTAGCTACCACGTGAAAATTATCCGTTTCTCTCAGCTACGTGTGAGTATGTACAGCGCCGTCTCATTTTGCGCACCCACTTATATTGGACATATTAATGGACGCTATAATCTCAGTATCTAGATATCATTACTTCTAATATTCCGTAATTAGTCCTGTCATTTTACTCGAGAATTGGAATATCTATTGCGAAAGCTTACTTAGCATTAATTAGGCAGAGTACTTGTAATTAGAGCAGTAATTAACGCAACACATACGCTACAACCCACAAAACGAATACAAATTGTCTCGATTCAAGCAAGGACATGTCTATAATTTACATAAATGTTCGGTGGCATGTGAATGGATTTTCAGGGAGTTTCGTTTACAAGTTTTTTAGTCAGAATTTCGTTAATAAGTGTTTTTGTAAGAATCAGACCCAGACGCCGTAAACCCGAAGGTTATTCAATATTATGAGAGCTTATTGTAGTCAATTTATTGCTTATTGTGGCTACCTAATTCAAGTCAGGGTTTAGCCTTAATCACGACGCTTGGCAGGTGGGTTGGCGATCCGCATACGTATTGGCATTACGCAGTGCTGCTGCTGTCCATGACCTTAGTAATTAATCAATAAAATGTACAATTAAACTAACTAACTATGTACAAAGGAATCAGTCGAATTACCTAAGGACCGTTACAAACGGCCTATTATAGTGTCACTCAAGTTATGATTTTGATTTTTAAATTTAATGTACAACCTAGGTTGAGTGTTTTTTTTTAATTAAATAAATTTTATCATTATAGTAAATATTATATCCGTAAGTTGTTGAGTTCTATTTGTAAAGGAGTACACAGTCTTTTCACGGCCATGCTTGAAAACCATAGTAACAGAAAGATATAAAGCATGTTTCTGAAGCTCCAAGAACTAATTATAGGTACACAAGGTTCCTCGGAATTATGTACGCGCAAATAACGCAACGATAAATAAAAAAAACGCAACTAGGATAAATTTTACATTTAGATTCCCTCTGACCGAGCGAACTTCACTCGTAAAGAGTTTCAGTGTTCAGCCAGTCAAAACGCAGACCTGAACCCGAGGAACAGCCTTACGTAGAAACATTTTATCTATTCATAGCACACGACGGTCATTCCCAGTGTGGGTGAAGATTGGCGGCAAGCGAGCTCCTAATTAAATGTTAGGAATCATTGTTATCGTCCGGCCACACACGCCGAGCTCGGGTTCCGAACAAGCATCTATCGCACAAACACTTAACGAATTACCGAGGATTACCAACTTATTTCATTAGGAACTTTCCATGGGCGAAATGTCGGATTGGATAAATCTCGTGAGCTAGGTATCCGGACGGCTGCAGCCGCAATCTCTCGATCGTGACGTGTGGCCGCTTTGAAGCTTGTGTAATTGATTTCGTTTTAGGCTCCATACTCCACAATGGAGGGGATTCTGTACCGGGAAATGTACCTATACATACTAATATACGCCTGCATTGAAATTATTCAAAATAGTTTTGTTTAAACATCTGCCAGATATTATATTAATATACTAGCTTATACTCGCGACTTCGTCCGCGTATTGGTTTTTTGGAATATGTGCAAGATATTATATTATAAATATATATATTTGTTGGATATCTGGATAAATTTGACCGCTCCTACATGGTGTGCAGACACGAGGGTTCTGACCCACATTACCAGACAAAAAATGCAGGCTTTTTGAAGTCTTAGTGCCGGTCCGACTCACGTTGGGCCAGATTTTATTATTCATTTATTTATTTACCACAAAGTAAGCACTATATACTCACACCAACTTTGTTATTATACAGGTCGAAAATAACAATTTATAAAAACGTTTCATGTCAGTCCTGAATATAGGACACCCAACCCTTAATTTCTGAAAATTAATAAAAACCAAAAATATGTCATTACTTATTCCTTATGGGCAATCAATATAATAATTTTCAAGTGCCTATAATTTGTGGTTTCAGGGATATGCAACATTTTACTCCGAACTTTGAACCCCATTTCGAACCCTAAGGGTGCGAATTTTCAAAATTCCTTTCTTAGCAGGCGTTTACACCAAGACAAACATGACCTTGTAATTTCAAGTCTGTACGCCCAGCGGCTTAGGCTGTGCGTTGTATCTAGTTGAATCAGTCAGTCAGTCACTCAGGACTTGTCCTTTTATGCATTATGCATTATGCATTAGTTCCTCAGTTTGTTGAGGGTTCCGGGTGAAGTGCGTCTACACCTTCGGCCTTATCTCAACTTGTTACCAGGTGAGATGAAGGCCACGTGCTTATCCGTCGCACAATAAAAAAACAATACTGTGTATCAAGTAGTCAAGTTACATTAGTCAAGGTTCGTAAATACCGTCACGTCAACAGCCCATTTATGTAGTGGTTAATTGGATATTGGACAGAGCCTCTTTTTAAAAAACGGGAGGAATATGAGGAATCTTTAATTATATTTTTGACCTTTTATCATGCACGGTTTCAGAGTTAGGGCATACTTTTAATGAAAACTTTCAACCCAAAGGCAACAGTTATGAAATAACTTTTCAAAACGACATCAACCTTTGTTTCATGTTAGTAAGGATACATTTCGTTACGTAAGCAACAAGAGAGAGCCTGGACACTCAGGTGAATAAAGAGAATTCGAGAAAAAAGTGCTTATGTAAGGTGAGAAAGGTGAAAGCACACTTATATCGTTTGTTAATTACGTTATATTTGAAAAATAATCTCCGTCACAAACCAGACATCACGAGATCTCAGTTCGGGGCGAACTACTAGTTATTATCTTACCTAATTCTGTCGCCATAATAATAATTCTTAAATTGTTGTGTTCCGGCACATAGAGGTAAGATGACTATCTTTTAGTTCCTCAGTTTGTTGAGGATTCCGGGTATAGTGCGCTTCCAGCTTCGGCCTTATTATAGCTTAAAAGTCTTGTGAGATGAAGGCCAAGCACATCACCGTCATACAATAAAATAAAAAAAAATTGACGAAATATGTTATATGTTTTCCAGTTAAGGGCTGATAAAAGCGCACTTCACCCGGAATCCTCAACGTCTAAGGAATTGGCTATCTTACCTCTAAATGCCGGAACACAACGACTTAGAGCTGTTGCTATGGCTACAGACTGAAGTCTGTAAGTGTTAAGGTGGTAGCTAGCCAGGCGGACTTCAACAAAGACAAATCACCAATTAAAATCATACATAGGAAAGGACATTCAACATTTTAGTTAAGAGCCTGTATTAAGATTAGATACCTGAGGTAGGTACGCCACTCCTCAGCATTAGATGTACGTTCCTGATAATGATAACTACATAATTTAACATTACACCACAGCTCAGTCAATGATAGCTTCTGCGCTTTAGGTTGTGGGTTCCATTCCCACCTGGGACAAACATTTGCGTGATGCTTTAAGATGTTTGTTCTGTGTTTTTGTTTGTTCTGTGTTTTTGTATCTTCTACAAAACAGTACGTGTTCATGTATTGGTAATTTATAATGCAAGCTAGACTTAGATTAGGGCTAGTTAACGCAGTGTTATAAATTATTAAAAAAAAAACTATCTTTGATCTCTTTCAGATTAAATTCTGTTTCAAGCTACAGATTTACTGGAAAAAACTATAACCAGTTGTGCTGCACCAGGATGTACTTATTTTGCATCAGGATGCCATAACAGAACTACTTGATTAAACGATATGCGGCTACTGTGGTGTGTGTTATGTATCTCCAATCCTATTTTCCAAGCTTGACCGTCTCGGAGTAAGTATAGTACAAGATCAAACAGAAATTTGCTGCACCACTCTAAGTACAAAACTGTTGCGTTCCGGGGTGGTTTTAGGTACCAAGCAACCAAATGCTGGAACAATATTCCTCCTCCCTCGCGTCTTCTAAACTCGAAATATACATTTAAAAAACGTATTAAATGTATTATCATAGACCAGCAGAAGTCTGGGTTGGTTGGTACCGATGCCCCTTTTACTTGTTACTTTATTTTGTAATATAGATTTAGACAAAAATAATACTAACCCTAAATAATCATATATTTATATAAATGGCATAAATCTTACTATTATAACCGATATTTATCCATTTTATGATTAAATAATAAATGTGAATAGCATTATTTTTATTTGAATACATATATTAAATCTTTTTATTATTGTTTGCCATGAATTTTCTTGTATTTCAGTATGTTTAATATCATATTTTTTGTTTATCAAATGTATAACTTGAGCATTTAATTATGTAGAATGCATGTAATTTTACAAATAATCAGAATAAAACTAAGATCATTTTACTTCCATAGCACAATTTTAAGTTCTCACAGGGAGCACTTAGGACCGTTTTGAGTCCAGGCTGAAAAACAGCGCCCCCTGTGTACAGCAGGCATTAATGCTGAGCCGAGACTTTTTGCTACTGTATGCGTGCGGCGTGTGTGTGCACGCCTGTTACCGTAATGTGTTTCATTTATTTTTAAGTACGTACCTACCTTCTTCATTATTTGTTGCTTAAAATATTGTTGTTTTTTACCATAAAATATGTTTGTACCTACTATGTAACAATAAATAAATTATGAATTATGAATTATGAATTATGTTTTTATCGTTTTGTGATGTTGTGTAGTGTGCTAATTAAGTGAATAAATGTTATCTCTATATCTATCTGTCTATCTATGTATGTATGTATAGATGTATACCTACACCTAAAAATATGGACTTAAATAATATAGTATACTATAAACCTAAAAATGTGCCTGTTCAACTGCTACGCCAACCTGCAAAGAAGTTGAATGGACGCAATACACTTAAATATGCTTTGTCATTGGTCTCATCTTAAATAAGCACTTTTTTCTCGAATTCTCTTTATTCACCTGAGTGTTCGAGGCTCTCTCTTGTTGCTTACGTAACGTAATGTATCCTTACTAACATGAAACAAATGTATTTTATCAAGTGCAGTCAAAACTATTTTAAATGACACCCCTATTTCTCAAAATCTACCCTAGTGTCAAAATTCCCCCTCCACAATCAAATTATATTTACGTTATCTCTATTCTGTTTAAATTTCATGAAAATCGGATCATCTGTTTGAGAGTTATGCCGTCACAAACATTGCCACATACATACATACAGCGCCGGATTTCCCAACTTAACTCAGAGATCACGTTCGCTTCGCTCACTCGATCAACAACAATAAAGCTAAGTTGATACATGGAATCCTAGTGTGGGGACTAGTGTACCACAAAGTAATATAATATAGAATCACTTCTATTATGTAAGCAAACTTATAATTATTACTTCGTTTGTGATTTTGTTTTGATGACCATGTTTCTTGATACGTAATAAATATTTTTTGTGTGTTTTTGTATATGTACCACGATGATGCAAAGGTACCAAATACAGCACTGGTGGTGTAAATGTTAACATCGCTGGCGACCACGCTCCTGCCGAAATCCAGGGCTTCAGGAAAAAAATCTTCCATCGCAGACCTCATCCGTACTCTGGCCTGACTGGGAACTAGACCTGGAGATCAAGAGCTACCCCATCATTGGTGATTTGTAGTCTAATAATGTCTTTTAATTATTACTGTGTCAATAAATAAATATAACAGGACATAAATTTCACACAGCGCCATCTAGCCCCAAACTAAGCATAGTTTATGGGAATTAGATAACGGATAGAATACTTACATACTTATTTTTTTGGTAAATACACCTACTTATCATACAACAACCTAACACAGAACAAACATCTATATTAATCACACAAATGTTTGTCCTGGGTGGGAATCGAACTCACACCTACAGCGCAGAAGGCAGAGTTAATACCAACTGAGCTATGAGGCTTGTTTAAAATGTGAAGCTATATATTTTTATTACCAACAAAATGTTTAGTTGCTGATTCTGGTTTAAGGGTATTTGAAGTTAAATGCTTGCAACACTAATGTTTTAGTATTCTCAAATTTGTCTACAAACTAGACCTGAACAAGATGTCATAAGTAATTATTAAGTCTATTTCGATTGTAACCTGTTTTGTGAAATATATATCTAGTCCTGTGTTATGTGCAAGTGAAACTGCACTGGTACGGCTAGTATATACTAGCCGTACCAGTGCAGTTAAATAAATTGATATATAAAAAGTAACAAAGGTAGGTTGCTTACGTACATTACGCCATAATAATGAAAATACGATCAGCTTCATCGTTCTGAGAGATTTACTTTTGATAAAGTAGTCCCGTTCCGAAACCGGGATAGGAAATAAATAAAGGTGAATATCCGTAAATTGCACTGTCCAGTGTGTAACTCGATAAGCCCGGCTGAGCTGAGAGGTTCTTTTAGTTTGCGAGTGGATTTTAGAATGCATTCATAATCTGATTCGAGATCCCTGCTTGTTAGTACTTTACGTTAGTGTTTTATTATCTGTGATACTTGTAAGAATGTAAAATGTGAAATGTGGAATATGGAATGTGAAATGTAGCTACAAATGATGTAATAACTTTGCACGGGCTATACCTATTCGGAAATACTTTCTTTACATGATGGACAAGCTCTTGGCCTCAAAACTCTCTCAGGAACTTTCACAGACAAGGATGGACAAAAGCCCTAAAGGAACAAAGCGTCTGCTTGGTGCTGGAATTTGTCAGGAAGGTAAAATGTCGCAAGCCAGGCGGATCTTTGCACGTCCTACCTCTAGAATTGCGATCATTCAGCCATTACCGAAGTGATTCCATTCCATTGACCCGGGTAGAGCACTATTAGATAAATCTCCTATTCCTATTCTTATAAGCATAAGAAAAACAAACAAATTCAGTTTTTATTATAGGGGATATAGTATTATTTATTCAAGTTTTCATCTTATACTCGTAAGAGATGTTAGTGTTACAATCAAAAATTAATCGATTAATTAATTGATAATTTCAACAATATAATAATAATAATTAAAATACATAATATTTTTATAAAATATTTTTTTATGAAAGGTCCCTAAAACAGTCTTATAACATTATTTTTTTAACAAGAAAATTTCTGGATTCTGGATCATGAAAAACTTTATTATACTATAAATGACTACATGTAAAATCCATGATGTTATTATGTATTTTTGTAATAAATTTAAATGTACACGATAAGTTAAAATAAAATTTGCATGCCGCCATGGTATAAATAAGTTGATACTAATTTAGTATATTTAAGAACATACATGGAACACTTGTTTCGAGCAAAAAAATAATTTGATTTGACTAAATAATTAAAATGTCAGTGAGCAAATAAATGAAACTGGAAACAAATGCAGTGTACATTAAAAACTGTTTATACAATCAAATTTCTGCTTTCAAAGCTCGGAACAGTACTGCCCTACTTCAATTACAAAACTTTCTAAGGACGGCTCTCCGAGGCAAGCTAAGACGTCAGTAAGGCGACCAAATAAAGACGTATGTTTGTTCCCAATGTTCCCAACGCAGTAATTCTTCAGGTATATCTTTCGACCGTCCCTTTGTCCCTTGTCTTTGATCGAAAGCCCCTGCGATTGATGAGTCCTATTTGCAAGGAATGCGATCAGTCTCCCCGATGAGTTTTAGCTTGGCTACGAGACCCATTTGAATATAAAGTGAGTTTCTTAAATAGTACGGATCTTAATTTAAAATTACAACGTTTGTGTTTTATATTGCACAAAGAATTGATGTATGAGTCATCTTTTGAAAATTATTGTAGCTAACTATTTATATTTATGTGAGGGGTTTGTTGTATTTAACTGGCCTCACTCTGGTAGTAGTTCTGCCTTCTGCGCTTTAGTTTATAATTTCGATTTCCACCCTAGACAAATATTTGTGTGATGAACATAGATGTTTGTTCTGTGTTTTGGTGTTAAATTATATCATAAGTACCTATGTAGCAACAAAAAAAAAACGTTTTTAACATGAATGTTATTCGTATTATAGTTCCCATTACTATAGTTATAATATTACCAAGCCTCATAGCTCAGTTGGTAGTAATTATGTCTTTTGCGCTATAGGTTGTGGGTTCGATTCCCACCCAGGACAAATATTTGTGTGATGAATATCGATGTTTGTTCTGCGTTTGGGTATTGTATCATATAGTTCGTATGTATTTACAAAGTTTTTACGTATTCTATCCGTAATCTAGTTCCCATTTTGCAAGCTTTGCTTAGTTCAGACTAGATGGCGCTGTGTGAAATAAATGTCCTGTAATATTTATTTATTATTTATTTATTTATTACATCCATCCATATCTTCAATTCATACCTACTGATATTATAAATTAAAAAACGCACGTGAGGTCTAGTGGTTCGCCCGGTGTCAGATCCAGAAGTACCGGGTCCGATCCCCATGGGGGCAAAAAATTGTGTTTGGTTTGGTTGGTGGTAGGGGTATATAGGTACGATAGTTGATGATGGTACCAACTTTGTTTCCGTTCTCCTAAGGAAGCATCATCAGGGTGTGTCCCTGGGAGAAACTGAAACTAATTTTAATGCCCCATTAAAATCTATCTGAGTCTTTTGGGGTCGAAACCTTGGCAACGTGTAGAGCCGGTGCACTCCGGGTTTGCAAAAATATTTAGGCTAGCGAATAAGCGTAGGTATTCAACGTGGTGATGCAGCCAGTGTCTCGGGCACGCCTCCGTCGGGTGCTGGTCTTGAACAGTTGAGTTATATAGACCGTATGTAACGATCATACGGTAATTCATCTGCTTCCGTTGTACATCGCTAGATTGCCTATGAAACATACGTTCCCATATTGCCAGTTTCGCTTAGCTTGGGGCTAGATACGTTGTGAATTAGTTTTGCCCGAATAGTTTTAGTTTGTTGTATATGGTAAAGTGTTTAAGTTATTAATAAATTTGTATTTGAACCTACATTGTTTTAAAATCTTTTTAATCCCGACACTACTATGGTGGTATGGTTAAACGTTACACCCTACCCCCAGGGGTATGGCCAGAGATATGGAGGGTTCGCAGCGGTGTAAAATGTCTGCTAGTATTTATTTATAAATATTCGTTTGGCAATTTTTCATTAAAATCAACTTCTCAAAGAGAAACCGTAAAATAGCATTTGAATTTAAGTCGCATTAAAAGTTTGCGTGAGCGGAGTTCGTAGCACAATGGGGCCGTAGGAAAAATTCTAATTACTTTAGTGAGTTGGTTTGGAATTTAAAAAAGTTTCCCTCGCCGCCACCGTGCCTTTCTACAGTACACAAACGTATTTTTATTTTAGATTATATTCATTTATAGCGTCCTGCAAAGTTATAAACGTTGTGGTGACAGTAAAAATAAGACATTTTAGGGTTCCATACCCAAAGAGTGCTAACGGGACCCTATTACTGAGCCTCCGTTGTCCGTCTGTCTGTCAGCGGGCTGTTCTCATGAACCATAATTATGTTTTAATAATTATAAATATTACAGGAACTTAATTTCACACCGTGCCTTCTAGTTCCACATTATGTAAAGCTTGTAATATGAGAAATGTATTACGTAAATAATACTTTTTTACTTATGATAATAAAATAAGTATAAATAATACCGTATTCATATTAATGTTCAAAAAATATAAATTAAATACAAATATTCACACAGTTTGTATTTTATCGACAGTATCACAATAAATAATAAAAAAAAAACGTTATTTTAGCTCTTAAATAACTAAAACATGATATGATCATAATTTATTTACTTATTTTATTTTATTTATTTAAATTATTAATATTAAAAATACAAATATTCACATATTCTGTATTCTGTATCAAATATGATGTGATCATAACTTATTTACTTATCATTCTACATTCTCATCATACAATATTAATATAAAAAAATATAAATTAAATACAAATATTCACATAGTTTGTATTTTATCGACACTATCACAATAAATAATAAAAAAAAGTGCTTTTTTAGCTCTTAAATAGTTCAAACATGATGTGATCATGATATGTATACCTACTTTCATTATTTTTTATAACATCGAGTAAAAATCGGCCACGCTAACCTAACCTACAACAGGCTCCATCGTGAAATTCAAAATCCCAGCCTTGAAATGTTGGTTGGAACCCTCAGTATGCGGGCCGACACTTGCCCGATTTATTATAATACATCGACTTTGTGTAACAATAAAAGGAGAAGAGAATAACACGTCCACACCGAGGTGTGAGACCCTAATAAAAATATAACATCACAATTCCATTTGCGAAGGTTTATTGGCAGTTTTTATACACCTTCCTCCCGATCTCGGATCGATGCAATGTTACAAATAATGAACTGGAGTGAGCTTCAGCAAACGCTCACAGTTGAAGTGTTGCCAATTTGCAACAGCCGGCGCCGGTGTTGCCGCCGTTTTTCTGCCGCTTTGTTCAATAAATGTGCGCCTTGAGTGCCTTTCTCACAATGTTAGGCCCATATTACACAATCATAATTGCCATTATGAACGTTTTATAGTTTAAACATAGAAAATTGGCTTAACGTAGTTCCTCAGGGCAATGTACGCTCGATTTGAATCGTGATTGTGTTCCGACATTATCTGGTGTGATAGCATGTTTCTCAGTCAGGAATCACGATGAAAGCCAAGTGCTCCATCCTATAATAACATAATATGATTTTCGGTAAATTGTATATTTCCATGTTAGTTCCCTTAGCATATTTTGCTCGTAACGATTCAAGCAATTATAGAAACCATATGGAAAATTTGAATTTTAAAAACATTGTTGTTAATAGTGTGTTGCATCCATTAACAACAAGATTTTTGATGTAGTGGCGAATATCAAGTTATCCACGATGTGTTTTAAAGTTACATTACTAAACACGTCTCATGCGTACTCACTGTCGAGGTTCTACCTTAAGCAAAGTTCTAAAGTGAGAGTAGGTCTACGTAAGTAGCCATTTCGCTTCCCACTTACCTCCGCTTCAGGCTCTGACGTGCTCGTCGCTTGCAGATAGGTACTCAAGCCAATTATGCTAATGGCAGTTTCCTGCCAAATATATTGCTTTAAGTGCACATGCATCCATGGCACCTTTACTCTAGTAATGAATACTATTTTACATGCCCGGGATTTCATGTCTACAACCTATGGAATATTTATTGAAAATCATAACTAAATTGTCACTGACTGCGTTGGTACCGCAATTTTGTCTTAGAATTACTGTGGGATTGGTAGTACTTCTGAATTGTTCAACATAGCATCAAAAGTTTTCCTGGAAGAGAAAAAGATCGCTTTTAGAGATGAGGCCGCCCAATGTTCCTATTTTAAGTATTATTTATTAACCGCCTCTGTGGTTTTGTGGTTCAATCTACCGATTTCAGATCCAGAGGTCCCGGGATCGATTCCCAGGGGAGTACAATATTTTGATTGGTTTAGTTGGTGGTAGGACTTTGCTGAAGTCCGCCTGGCTAGCTACCACCATCTTACCTAACTCTGTCGCCATAATAACAATTCTAAAATTGTTGTGTTCCGGCATTCAGAGGTAAGATAGCCAGTTCCTTAGTTTTTTGAGGTTTCCGGACAAAGTGCCCTTTCACCTTCAGCCTTATCATAACTTGTAACCAGGTGAGATGAAGGCCAAGCGCTTCCCCGTCGTACAATAAAAAATATCTGCTTTTAAATATTACAGGACATTAATTTTACACAGCGCCATCTAGCCCCAAACTAAGCATAGCTTGTAATATGGGAACTAGATTACGGATAAATACTTAAATACTTTTTGTAAATACATACGTACTATAGGTATAGGGTGGGAATCGAACCCACAGCCTACAGCGCCGAAGGCAGAGTTACTACCAACTGAGCTATGAGGCTTGTAAGGCTTTGTTTTGATATGTAGCTTTGGTGTACAATAAAGTGTTTATCTATCTTACTTAAGGATATCTTTATCGTAAGTATTTGTTAATAGTTTTCTTTGTGGAGTTCATACTGTCTAACTTAGATAAGTTTCAAGTAACATTCCCACATCCTCTCACATTTAAACGCTACTTCACCTAATCACACTTTATCCTTGTAAGTCGCGATGAGACTTAAAACACTTACTCGCAGGCTTAGATGTCTAACCTAAGCCTGTGACCTAGGGATCTAGGTAGCTCTAGATATTTATCTCTGAACCATATACTTAAAGCGACCTGCCTCTCGATTCGCAATCGTCGGGCAGTTGATAAGTGGTTATAGGTGATTTGAATTTTTAAAGACGCGCACAGACTGTGAATTTTTTTTTTACTTGAGATATTTCAAAACTTTTACTGGTTTTTTTATCTAAGAAAGACACCGATAAGGACGACGTCTAAGAAGAAATTTAGAGTAAGAGTGAGTTAAGTTAAGAGTGAATAAGAGAGTAGTAGGACATTTTCTTTGTGGATATGACACGCAGTATGGCTTCGTTTTTATGGAATAGTTGCACTTAAAATCAGGCTGCTTGTTTGTCCCGTCTGAGCTGGTGAGCCTTTGCGGGTCCAACAAACATAATAAACGATCTATACTTGATTTTCTAGATCGCATATTATTGTTAAGAGTCGAATCAAGTTCTCATTATAATAAAGCAATTGCCTGAACTTAACCGCAATACTTTCAGAATCGCAATACCGTCAGCAAATTCAGCCCTTAGGTACGTACATTTTGCTCGCCAGATTTGTTTCTAAAAATACTTCAAGTCTCGATTAATTCACGCTTCACTCGAGTTTCGAGTCCGAAAGAGTAATTTCGAGTGCTCGACGGAGGTTAAGGAACCTTCGAGCACACTCATTCCGGCTTTCTACACCCTATTCTAATTTGATGAAGAAATAAACTAGATCGGATTGAATGTAAACACGCGAAGTACAAAAACAACATCGTATGTTGGTCGGTGCGTTGAACAAAAGCTGTTCAGGTTCGTGCCCTGTGCGAATTAAAATGCCAACAAATACCCCCCGGGCAGGTGTGAAAGGGGATTCCGCAGGTTACGTACGTGCGATGTAGTTTTTGTACAACGGGAAGCGCTTCATTTTGTCTGATGTCAAATTATTGGCTATCTTACCTCCAAATACCCTCCAAATATCTGACACAACAAGCATAGTTTTGCGATAAACTTAGGAAAGATAATGGTAGCTAGCCAGGCGGACATGTCAAGTCCTATCATCAAAACCAAGCACAAATTTGTACCCCCCTGGGATCAAACCAGTCGTCTGGGTCTTACCTGTGGTTGAATCACTAGACCACAGAGGCGCGGCGGTTGAAAACTTCAAAACACATCGTGGATTCTAAATGGTGAAATTGCCACAACATACTGTTAGGTTTAATGGTTTTTGTTAATGTCGATTTATTAATTTGCCCCAATTTGGGATAATATGTATGCGTGATTGAATCAATGGTAAAATAAAGTGGCTACGGAAATGACGTTTGCACTAACTTGTTTTATTGAGGAAACGCGTTACTTAGTTGAGACTTGCGATACGGCTTGGCGGTGGGTTCAGAGCGCTCGAAAACACGTCGCGTGCGCAGTATCGCAGGTCTAAACCACGTGGTTTTTTATTTTGTTAGAAATATACTGTTGTTGAGGAATACAGAGATTTGGATGAAAAGGATTGGGAGGCTGTTCTCGAGATTGTATCCGGAATAAACAGTGTTGTACTAAAAGGAGAAGTTTTATTACATCTAACTATTAACAACAACATTTAAAAAATTTACGCTTCATCAATTTTCCATTTTGTTTCCCTAAAAATCTTTACGAGCAAAGTTTGCTGGGTTAGAGAACAAGTATATGGAAGACGGAGATCGTAATAGGCTCTACAAAACTCACTTGTCTATATCCACGTTGTGTCGTAAAGCTCAAACTTACAAAAAACTGACTCATGCAACGGACCGCGAGGTTCCACCTTAACGTGTGTTGTGTTTCAGACCTATTATCCTGCATCCGTCCGTGCCTACGTTCAGAGCGTTTCATCTTACCAAACGGGTCAGCGTAATTTATTACCTATTGTGCGGATATTTCATTTATCACGGTGAATTCAATTTACAGAACAATTAATCATTCCACAATACTTGCTTGCCGACAGCGGGCTGGTTCTCGGCCATCGGAGGAGCGCCCAGGGACGTGGAAACGTTTTTATCCTAAAATTCAGTGCCTGGTACCTTCCCTGATTTACAATCACAGCGAAATCCATCAACATGATTTACGTGACGGGTTTCAATATTAAAGGTCATTAATATGGGTCTCAGTTCCGTAATAGACAATAGAAAGCAGTTTATTTAATATAGAACATACAATGAAAAAGGTACGTGAGGAATAGTGGCAAAGACTGCTAAAGCTAATGGTAATAGGTATACACTTTGTTGCCAGAACCAATGGCCGCCTCACTAATATGCATGATTTTCATAGGTTCAACGGACTGGTTGAAAGCTGATTTAAAAACAATCTATGCATCATAGTATATCTATACAAATAAAAATCTCGAAGTGTATGCTTGTCATGTCAAAATATAAACTTTTACCATATACATAATATGAGTACCTTAAGTACTTATGACAAAAACATTTCTTAGAACTTTTGTCCTGTTTGTTCCGGCAAATCTGCGAAACGGCTGGAACAATTTTTATTGGATTTTCACTGGCAGTTGATATTATAAGACGTAACTAAAAACTGCCATGCAGAATAGCTGTGCTACTTATCTGGCCTAAATGAGAGCTACCCTTTAAACACCAGCTAAAAAGGTCTCTAACCCCAAACGGTATGTTTTGTGACTAATAACCAAATCAACGATTCAAAATTATGGAATATGGCCCTAACAGCGCATTTGTATGTAGAAATAAGGTTGTGTTCAAAATTGTACATTATTCAATTTTCCAAGGCCATTTCTTCGCAATGTGTTAATAAACGTAAACCAAACGGCGGACGTTGGTATTTCAAACCGCTCGTAGTGAAATATTCAAGGGGTTTAACATTTTGCTAAAGGACACCAACGAATTTTCACGCTTGAATCCTCCGTGCTGATGCGGAGTGCTACCTATTCAGATACGTTCCAATAATAGTGTTACGGAGTTAATAACTTCCGAGACAGACACGCCCGTGAGGTGGATATTTGAATTTCATGAATCTCGATGAACGCGAGGATCCTAGAGATTTATAAAATCCTTTTTTTTTATTTAAAGACGGGGAAGCGTTTGGTCTTCATCTCATCTAGTGTCAAGCTATGATAAGGCAGACGTTGGAAGCGCAGTTCACCCGGAGTCCTCAATAGACCAATTCGTTTAAAGAAAGTAATAAATATTATGACACTTATCTATGAGGACATTATTATCTTTATCTCATCTTTATTAATTTGACACAGCGCCATCTAGCCCCAAAATAGGAATAACTTGTAATATGGATACTAGATTACGGATAGAATACTTAAATATTTTTTGTAAATACATACGTACGATATGATACAACACCCAAATCACACAAATGTTTGTCCTGGGTGGGAATCGAACCCACAGCCTACAGCGCAGAAGGCGGAGTTACTACCAACTGAGCTATGAGGGTTGTTATGAGGCTATGATAAGGCGATGGAAGCTCACTTGACCCGAAGTTTTCAATAGACCAATTAATTGTCTATCTTACCTCTAAATACCGGAACATAACAATTAAAAATAGTTGCTATGTTGACAGACTTAGGTAAGGTGGTGGTAGCTAGCCAGGCGGAATTAATCAAAGTCCCAAAACCAAACAAACCAAGCAAAAAAATTTACTTCGGATCGAATCCGGGACTTCTGGGTCTGGTACCGGTGGACGAACCACAAGACCACAGATTAACGGATACACGGTAATAGTATCGCGAGCAAGAACCTATCCGGATTTTAACTTTAGTTACATCTACACCTACTTGTTTTCAGTAATCCACAGTTACGAACAACTAAATTGTTATTTCTCTACGTGCGACTCTTTCGCCCCTGATTAATTTAAGGGTTCCGTACTCAAAGTATGAGTAAAAAATATATACATAATATTGCTTAAAATTGTGTTCTACTTATAAGCCATTTTTAAGGTTCTAATGAAATTATGTGTAATGTCATGTTCTTGATTGGCTATTAGTATGTATCTAGGTATCTGTTTGGTTTTTCATCATGATTCACAATTATCTACCTACTGTAATTTTTTTATTTTATTTGCATGTATTTTAGGTGTTCCTTTTTTATGCATGTAGGTCCACGTACCACAAAGTGTGTGATCTAGTTTATTTAGTCAAGAACCATGAACACCATACTTCAAGGAAAATAAAAGATTTCTATTCTATTTCTATAAAGTGTGCCAATGGGACCTTATTACTAAGCCTCCGCTATCCGT
The DNA here is from genome assembly GCA_951394065.1 of Venusia cambrica. Classification (NCBI taxonomy): domain Eukaryota; kingdom Metazoa; phylum Arthropoda; class Insecta; order Lepidoptera; family Geometridae; genus Venusia; species Venusia cambrica. Next base: position 1,608,601 of record OX596044.1, on the reverse strand, counting down.
ACATCCATCAATACGTCTGTCTAATTAGGAGGCTTCTCATGAACCGTAATAGGTAGACATAGACAGCTAACTTTTCACAGTGTGTATGCCTATTGACGCTAAAGTAACAAATATTGAAAAAGGGGACAAGAAAAGTATTGAAATGTGGGTCGGAACCCTCGGTGTACGTTGCACTTGGCTGGCTTACTTTCGTTTTTGTGATCATTAATTTTGTTGTATTCAATTCTTGTACAAGCAACAGTGCATTGATGCTGTTGATATATTGACAGGCGTTTTAATATGTTTTCTCTTAATATTTTGAATGCCAACCTTCCGATATAGGATAGAAACAGTTCTCTCTACTTCACTTGATACCCATTTAAGATCCATCTGAATCAAATAATAGTATTAGTTAAGTATCTTATTAGATAATGTTCCCTCGATTCCCGATTGTTACCCCGAATTTACAATGCAGCCTCCCAGATAAATCATAATAAACCTACTGATATAATGGCTAAAACCTTAATCATATGGTCATACTGAAAAGCTTCTTAAAGTAGTAGCCACTAGTACATTAAGCGCAATTATGGAACCTTAGATATTATTGACCGAGTGAGCAAGTCTCGAGAACGAGTTTCGAGATTGGCCAAAAATGCTTTTGTCCGCTGTCTGTCGGCTGTCGGCTGTCGGTTTGTTCTCGCCAAAATTGGCACACATGTTCCTTGATTTATTAAATTTTTTTAGTCAATCGCGATTTTTGTTCGGGGGAAAAGGGAAAGAAGTTTGCTGTAGAATTTCAATATTTGTTTTTTTTTCCGGAAAATGTATACCTACGTTTACTGATCAGACTAAACAGTCCTCTCCGCCTTTGCAAGACGAATCCGTATAGGGTTCAACCTACGTTCACCAGGTTCAACCTCCGCAGACCAAGGGAAAGCGAGTAATCTCTAAAACTTATACCCCTATTTGACTCATGAGTGTACGTAGGTAAGCCTATACTAGGTATTTAATTTTTATTATTAAGTTGTGTACAATAAAGAAATCATTTATTAGTCCTTTCCGCCTTTGCGAGGCGAACTTGTAGACATCAGATTTGACCTCCTAGGACCAGGGGAACACGAGTAATTCTTAAAGCTTATACTCGTATACCTCTATTTGCTCAAAAGTCTAAAGGAAAAGTGAAAGTGGAAAGCATCGGTTATTGAATGTTTATTAGGGCTCGGGAGGTTTACTGTTCTTACAGAACCACTAGTTATACACGGACAGACCTTTTCAACCCACACAGTGTGTGTGGGTTGAAAAGTAGTAACGATACGACCGCACACCTTTCATACACTTTTCACACACTATACTATATTCCGGGTGAAGTGCTCCTCCACATTCGACCTTATATCACCTTATAATTTTACATTTTCAACATAATGTCTTCACCTTGAATAGAAGCATAATTAAAAACCTTGACATAATAAGAAACTGAGCTTTAGGCACAGAATAACGAATAGTAATATAATAATCGTACTTCAGGGCCATTTTCTTATTATTTACATGAAAGTAAAAAAAAGAGAAATTTCCTAATACGTTGGTATTTTTTATAAGACCATCGCTTGACCACAACCTGATGTGTCCGACGATAGAGCCTAGGTCTAGGAGCCACCTATGTTATCACCTTAACCTTCAAATTATCCAAGATAGAAGTAAAAAAATATTCATAACATATATACAGTCACTAATAATTTTACATGGGAAGCAGTCGGGTTATGGACCTTTGCCAACGGTATATAGGTATCGGGGACCTTGAGAGGGTGTTCGTAGCTTCTGATGGGGGTTGTCCATGGCTCTCTACGGAATACGACTGGTCAATGAGACTGGCGGGTGTTGGGCGCTGTAGGGCTATGGGGCAATTTGCATCATACGAAGATATCGTGCTAGATTTCAACCCCAAAAGATTGAAATAAGTAATAATAGAAAAACCTTGGCTGTTTTTGCAAAAAAGTCATTAAATTCACATAGTGGCGCTGTGTGAATTCTAACCCCAAATTAAATGAAGTTTATATTTTTGTATTGAAGAAAGTACTATAATAACGCGAAAGCACATTACAACAATGACCACGTTCGTTTCTACGATGCCATCAGCTCTTGGAGTGAGCTGCCCTCGCGGTCTAATTTCCTCGGAGATTTACAAGCTGTAATTCAAGTTCTTTTGCTGAATACTTGTGTAGCTGACTTTACATTGAAAACCAGAGCAGCGAGGAGTAAGTGTTTACCTCTTACATTGAAACATTGAGCGGAAAATATATATAACAATTTGTTGGAAAAATGTAGGTACTAAGTGTGGTTAATTTAGAGTCTGATTGTAAAAAATGGTTGAATACATTTTGAATGTGGTCTTATCGCCTTAAAGCAGATGGTAAGCAATTAATGGTTATGATTGATTTGTGATTGACTAAGATCGCTATTTGTGAGGCATTCCCAAAAAAATTTTTTTTAGTTTAGATTATTATCTGCGATCAGTTGGCGTACTATATATAGCAGATATTTTGATGTGTTATCTGCGATCACATAAATTCTCCAGGACTGCTATTCGGAGTGCTCTTGCGAGTGGGTTGACATGGCATTTCAGACGATCAATGTATCGCTTCCCTCTGAGTTTGATCTCTTCGTCGACCGTGGGGACTTCAAGGTAGTCGTGGATTTCTTTGTCAGTTGTGAAACATGGATCCACGAGTGCACACGTAAGATTTTATTTTGGCAGCGTTGAATGATAGCGCGGTTGGATTTGCAGGTCGTACTTCATATCTGTAGCACATATGTCCACACTGGTTTTAGGGTGATATTGTATACTAGTCGCTTGTTCAGGAGAGACAATTTTGACTTTGGTCCAAGAAGCTCTTGAATAGAAAGTCTAGTTCCGTTTTCTTAAGAGGAAATTGTCCACCTGTACACCTTAGTGGTGACGAACTTCTCCATAAAGACTCAAATGTCAAATACCTGGGCTGCTCTTTGGATAGACGTCTTACGTGGAGGAGAATATTACCAATAATAGCAGCAATTTCAATAGCATCGATCTAATCGAATAGCACTAAACCTATTCCCACTAATAGCACCTATCGACATGTTAGTTTGGTGCTCAATTTGGGAATAGTTGCTACTATTTATACTGAAGAAACAGTGAAGTGAGAGAACAGTGTGGTGTGAAAGAGGATGTAGTGACAAAGATTGAGAAAGGAATGCTAAAATGTTTTGGACATATAGAGAGGATGGATGAAAGCAGGTTGACGAAGCAAGTATATATATCGAGTGTGAATGGTGAAGTTGGGAGGGGAAGACCTCGGCGGACGTTCTCTGATCAAATTGGAGACGTTCTTGAGAAAGGCCAGGTCAGAAGTACCCTAAACCAACGAGCATGTATGAAAGTAATGAGAATGAATGAGGCAAAAGAGGTGTGCAAGGAGCGTAGTAAATGCAATTCCGTTCTCTGCCTACCCCTTTGGGAAACAGGCGTAAGTCTATGTATGTGTGTGTATGTATGTATTAATACGATTCCCAAAAAAAGCATCTATAGAGAAGAGGCTCCTAGTGATAAGGTTTTCGTTGCTTTATTGACATATACTTAGCAGCCTTCATAAAATAAAACCATTTTTTCAAGGTAAGTTCATGATGACTGAAAAAGATTATCACGAATGACTCAATAAGAATCAAAGATTTCAACCAATGTGTCAAAGTCAAAGTCAAATTCAAATATTTTTATTCAGTAAGTTTTTTTAGGATCACTTAGAAACGTCAAATCTTCCGCCTGTTCGGAATGTCGACCACATGACATGACACGTTGTGGTAGAGGTTGGACTAAATAACATTTACAAAGGAGCATAAAGTTTTATCAGCCCGTATTTTATGCACCAAAGCCATCGAAACACAAACGAGACGACAGTAAGAAGTGGCGGCCAGAAGTGTCGTTAAGTGCTGGGACCCGCGCCATCACAATTACCGCTAGGAGCCTGTAATGACCCAGAGAGACCCTTATTAAAACTTGCCGCGCTCCACCCTAGCCCGCCCGCCCTACTCGCAACTAAACTTCAAAGTAACGATGCATATTAATTGTAACATCGATGATGTAATTTGTGTTGAAGGGTTATAGGAAACTGTCATTAAGAGATCCTGGCACTTTGTGATGCGTAAATCAATGTTTGTTTCACGTACAATATAGGTAAGACCGTCCACGTCATTATTTTAACTTTGTTATGATTACCTACTAAGATACTTTCATGCTTGAGTTTGCTGCGCTCAGTTTTGATTTGTTTTTATGTCCCCTTCACATTTTTGGGGTATCTCTATCCAGCAGTGGACTTTATTGTATTGTAGTAGTACTTAGTACCTAGTATATTCGATATTTTCAACAAAAAATACTACACTTTGATTGAATGAATCACTTCATAAATGACATTGGCTCTTGTTAAAACTTCTAGAGAATTAACTTGACAACATTTACGATTTAGGAAAACAAATTGAAATGATTGCGTCACACCCAAATAAAACATGTTAAAAGTGACTAAATCCTTGCTCATGTTCAGTAACTTCATTGAAAAAAAACGAACGAAAGCGCCCAAAACTTTTAGCAATAAAAAAACTATTAGGTAAGAACTGTGCTAACATACGATTTGATATGTTGCGCACTAACCAATAAAGACGGGAACAGCCTCTGCGAATAAAAGAAAGGTCCCGCGAAAATATGGAGCCGGTAAATGTGGCGAGCGATGGCGCGCCCGGCTCACATGACTTTTATGAAATATGGTTCAGAGTAGCAAGTATTACACTAATGCGCGAAAAAGCTCTGTCCGACTGTTTTTGTCAATTGTTGGTAATGTCGTAGTTTGAACTCAAGGACTTAATCTAGGTACCACGAAGATGAAACGACGGACAGTAAGTCCAGTACCTTGAAATCAGTAGCACAAAAATGTGTCCTAAAATACTTTTATTTAAGGCCTCATAACCAACGTGGTCGACATAGCTCCGTACTTTGGTGGGGAGAGAGTGGATGAGAAAGGTCAAAGATCCGGCTCAGTGGCGCATCTTGGGAGAGACATAGGTCTTCCAGTCTCCCAGTCCAGCAGTGGACTGCGAAGTGTTGATGATGATGATGATGATGATGATAAAGGCCTCATAGCTCAGTTTTGCCTTGCATTTTGCGCTGTAGATTGTGAATCGAATAACGCTTTATTGTACAACAAATTATATCGAATGATACAAATATTAGGTAACATAGTGTATAAGTACAATCACACACAAGCTTTATCGCTAGAAGCGATAAAGCGATATTTCTTCCAGGCAAACTTAGTAGGAGAAACAAAATGTCCGATTCGATTTGCATCATGTGTATGTATTTATAAAAAATATAAAAGCATAGTTTGGATAACTATGCATGGGGTTAGATTCCGCTGTGTAAAAATATGATCGGAATGTGATACGTTTTTTTAAATGATGAAAATGCAGTGAACGTTGCGGAAATAAAGGCTTTTAGTCCAATTTTTCCGCTCGCAGCAGAAAATACTAACTTCCGACAGGATTAATCATGTTTAATTTCGGACTCACGGTCTTACTTATCCATACTTTTCATTTATAAAGCAAAACCGTGTATTTTATAATAAAAGTAAAAAAGTTAATTTAATTTTAAAAATGTCACTGTCACAGCAGTGTGCAGTTACTGCAATAATATGTCATTGCAGTAACTGCACATCAATACACTTTGTTAAAACGAATTTATTTACAGAATTGCAACATCTGCATACGCATAAATTTCATTTACTCACAAATAAAAAAGTTCCTAGCTGCATAAATAGCGAGGGTCACATAAATGCGAGCGGGTGATACAGCACAATTTTATTGGCGTCATCGAGTTGTGTTCTCGTGAACCAGTATTTTATTGAAGGCAGTACTTATTATTATCCCGTTTACCGTCAATAATATGGCTTCGGGCTCTGCTGACCAAGTCTGTTTAAACAGGGCACAATCACTTGCTCAACTTTATAGCGATCCGCTGGGATTTCGCAACTAAACTGTTCGAGGAAACGTACAAATTGCCTTCTAAAATCTTACATTGATAAGTTTAAGAGCAGTATAGTATCTTGTGTTAGGGTTTGCAATGCAGTATCTACACACAAATAAGCCTTGTTATAAGATTACTATTTCAAACGGTTAACTATTTTAACCGTCTCTGTGGTCTAGTGGATCTACCCACCGATTTCAGATCCAGAGGTCCCGGTTTTAATCCCCAGGGTACAGCATTGGGCTGGGCGGTTTTTTATTGTACGTCGGGGTGCGCCTTCATCTTACCTAGATACAAGTTAAGAGGTTTTAAACTGCCTCTGTGGTCTAAGTGGTTCGCCCACCGGTTTCAGATCCAGAGATCCCTGGGGGAGCAATATTGTGCTTTGGTTAGTGATAGAATTTTGTCTAAGTCCGCTTGGCTAGCTACCACCATCTTACCTAATTCTGTCGCCATGGCAACAGTTATAAAAATTGTTGAGTTCCGGCATTTGGACCAGTTTCTCAGTTGGTTGAGGATTCCGGATGAAGTGTGCCTCCACCTTCGGCCTTATCTTTTTTTTTATTCTTTTTCATTGTACGATGTGGATTTGCAATCATATCATCTGATTTTTGAGTTTTGATAAGGCCGAAGGTGGAAGCGCACTTCACCCGGAATCCTCAACCAACTGAGGAACTGGTCTAAATGCCGGAACACAACATTTTTCTTTTAATAATTGTTATTAGGCGACAGAATTAGGTAAGATGGTGGGAGCCAAAGCACAATATTGCTCCCCCTGGGGATCGAACCCGGGCGCTCTGGATCTGAAACCGGTGGGCGAACCACTTAGACCACAGAGGCAGTTTAAAACCTCTTAACTTGTTACTAGGTAAGATGAAGCCGCTTCCCCGACGTACAAAAAAAACCGCGTCTGGTCTAGTGGTTCCGCCACTGGTTCAGAGGTCCGGGTATGATCCCAAGGTAACAAATTTGTTCTCGGTTTGTTTGGTGGTCGGACTTTGTTAAAGCAAAATCCGCCTAGCAAAATACCTGGATAAACACCATCTTATCTATAAATTTTGAATGATTGTGTTAGAAGTAAGATAGCCAGCTCCTCAGTCTGTTGATGATTTTGGGATAAGTGCGCGTACCTTCACCCTTATCATAATTTGAAACCAGGTAAGATGAAGGCCAAGCACCTCCCTGTAGTACAAAAACAAGTAGCTTTGGAACAAATCCAAACATCCAAGCAAACTTTCGCTGTTATAATATATGTGTGATTTTGTTTAAGTAGCCGAAAACGAATTACTTTTTGCAGAAAAGTTATCCACCCTTCGCTCCGTAGCACTTCGTAGCGCTATTTGTAGCAGTCGTAGCAACCACTTCATAGTTTCGTACGTTCAAGTACATGGTACTACAACAAGTCGGCGTACATTTAATTAGCTTGGGCAAAGTCAGAAAAGTTTATGAAATGTAAATAAAAATACTTGTCGTCAGGCCTCGTTGCAGTCATAGCTTGTAGATTAAATACATTTCTTTTATTGTTTACAATATACTTAAAAAATGTGCCAAATTCTGAAAACGTTCAGAATTGTGTGTGTGTGTTTCGGTTGATATTCGATAAAGAACGTGATGAGTGTGCCGTGTGAAAGAGACGGTGTAGTACTTTACGCTACTGCAAATCTAATGCGTGATAGTTCATCCATTTTGCTTGACAAGCTCGGTTCGTGTTCCATAAACGTGTTTAGCACCAAAAAGTAGTAGAGCTCTTCGTAAAAGGGCTCTTCCGGGGAAGAACTACCCTCCTTACGTATTTAGGCCGCCACACAGCATTGCTGTCCGGTTCGATGGATATTGTTGCCGATGAAATTACGGGTTCGCGAGGCTTGACACCTTTATGCCTCAAGTTGACAGGCTTATTGTAGTGCCGCGTAGGTCATGCGTAGGTTCTTGTGGCCTACGCAGTATGGCTTTGTTATAGGCAAGAGATACACTTAAAAGATGCATAAAAATCTATGTACGTTTTTTGCAGTAACGGCAACGGCAACGGCATGATAACGGTTCTATGGCTCATGTATCGCCACTACAATAAAAAATACCAAAATAAAGTTTATTTATAGAGCACGTGCAGTTCAATGCCATGTGAACCATGCCTAAGTGTTTTAAAGTAAGGCGTAAGGCGATAGAAAGAGAAGTCTATATTTTCACATGGTAGCCTGTGGAGAACCAAATAGAGATTGATAAAACCTGGGGCCCAATTCTACTAAATCAATTGTTTCACAATGACAATGATTATATCGCAGAATGGCCATCATAGATGCCTTTTGGTATTCTACTAACCCAATATATTTTCTATGACAGTGACATTGACATTGATTTGACTTTGAGGATCATCGAAAAAAGAGAGTCAACTTTTCGTATTTTGCTAATCAATGCATAGCAATCGGTAGCGATACTGGGCAAAATTGGGTATTCTGCTATTTTTTGTCAACTCTTCCAATCGTAATTTTGTCTATGAATTTGTCATAATGATATCAGAGTGCATATATAGGTTGCTTTCTACGTATAATGTAACAGGGTATTGCAACGTATGACGTTGCGTTATAGGGGTATAAGTTTTCGCGATTACTCGCGTTCCCTTGGTCTGAGGAGATTGAACCTGGTGTTTACGCATTTGTCTTGTAAAGGCGGAGAGGACTGCGTAGTTTAATTAGTAAACGTAGGTTTACATTTTCCGGAAATAAATCAAAAATTGAAATCCTACAGCAAACTTCTCCCCCTTTTTCCCCTCCACTTACCCTTTTTTTTCACAACATCTTGTGTAGAACTAAATGTTTCGTGTGTCTTTCAAATTTAATTGAAATCTGTTGATAAATAACGCTACAGCAAACTTCCTCCCTTTCCCCCCCCTATTTTCTCCCCGATCATTGGAAACATTAGCAATCGCGATCGACTAATATTTTTTAATAAATCAATAACGAAGATGCTCTCAATGAATTTACAGAATTTATTGCCAGAAAAATTGATAGTAAAACTAAGTGTCTAACAATTTTATAGATCTTGCAAAAGCTTTTGACACGGTTTCTATCCCAACCCTCATAACAATACTAGAAAGCCTCGGCATTCGTGGAACACAACTTAAAATTCATGCTGGTTATCTGAATGACATAACCCAAAATTGATGTGTCAGATGTCAGATCAGTGATTGCCTACCTACTACACACGGTGTATTTTAGGTCCAACGTTGTTCTTAGTGTACATAAATGACCTAACTTTAAAACTAAAAAAAAAAAACCAGCTGTAAAATTATCTCATATGCAGATGATACAACACTAACATTTTCTAGAATGACCTGGACGGAGGTATATAAAAATGCCCAGGGCTTTAACACTATTATAAGGTGGCTCAACTTTAACTTTCTCTCTCTTAACAGAGAAAAACCCAAATACATCCCCTTTTCTATCTATAATCCCCTCTATCCATCATTCCATACATATACCATCACTGCACATACATGTAACTCCATAGCTTCTCAAAACTGTAATTATTCCTCCCTTTCTTCTGTTACTTCAATGAAATACTAAGGCATAATAATAGATAATACGGTTGTTTTATGGTTGTACATTGCGAAAGTCATATTGAGTTATCTCAAAAAGGTTAGAAAACGAATGTACATTTTTAAACAACTGCGTTTTTCTGCGGACCCTCATATTCTGAAAATGATAAATTTATCTTTATGTCAGTCAGTTCTTTCCTACTGCCTCACCTGTTGGGGTGGAGCTGCAAAATCGAAACTCATACAAGTTGAAAGAGCCCAAAGAACACTCCTAAAAATAAGCTACTTCAAACCCAAAATGTATCCCCACAGGCAAATTATACAGTGAATGTGGTGTTTTAACAGTGCGCCAGCTTTGTTTTAAATGTCATTCTCACACAACATTCGACTATAAACTTCGATGCTAATACCACTCATCTTAATACAAGGCGAGATTACCAACTCTTAAAACGTTCTCACTGCCGCACTCGATTTGCACAAATATTTATATAATTTCTTAGACCATGGCTGTACAACAAAGTAAACAAACAGTTTCGAATTTCTGAAACAGACATACGAACATGTAAAAGTACAATTGTGGCCTGGCTTGTATTCCTAAATTATGAGGAAACTGAAGATATTTTTACTATTTTATCTTAAATGTGATATGGGTACATTAATAAACGAAACCTTCTTATTAAATTAGTACACCGACTTATTAGATTAGTACTTCTCTTTTACACACACACCCACAAACTAACACACCATCTCATACACACAAAAACACACCATCTCTCTCTCTCTCTCTCTCACACACACACACAAACGCACATACATCCCACACCCCACACGACTGTTAGACTAAGTTATAATAATAATGATTGATTCATTTATTTCAGTTACACAACCAACTTTGTATATTTTTAACTTTATTTAGTTTTACATGTCTGCACAAATAATACATAGGTGCTATTTACCGACGAAGCCCCGCAATATTTTTGAAAACCCGGAGGGCACCGGCTCCCCACGGATAATATCAATATCAATATCAATATCAATAGGTATTTTCTATGAATATTTTAATTTTATTACAGTAAAACTTAATACTAAGTACCTACTAAACATTCTGATACATACAGCTACACATATAACTAGAACTCACTGTAGTTTTACAGGTAGGTATCACAGTTACAAATTTCAGTGATTTCCTAGCTAGACAAGACAAAGTCTGTATTTACAAATATAAAACCTAGAGGCAACATTCGTTGGGAATTTCGTGCTCTTACCAAGTTAAAACTTGTATGTAGAGGCGAGGCGAGGTCTACCTGGCTACGAATATTATGAGTAGGTTCTGCAGTAGCTAGGTATAGGTACAAAGTGAATTAAATTGGTTCCAGTCTAAAATGACTTTTATAATCATAGGTACCTACTTTTGGATATAACTAACTTAGTTGTTTGTATTGTGTCGTTGGTTACGAATTATTCTTTGTTTCTATATTAGACGGACGCAGACGCATTCCCGCTGTTTGTTTTGTTTTTCCCTTCTTCTTCTTCTTGGTGCACTATCTATGACCACGAACCGTTCCGTTTGGAGTCGATGTGCGGTTTCGCCTGCGACGATCGCAAGCACGCGGAACGGGTAACCGTGGCGTCGCTGTCGCGGGCTTTGTGGGCGAGTAACGGAACGCACCCTTATGCTCTTCAGATATTCTAATTTTTATTTTTCTTCGAATAAAACTAAAACTATTATTTAATTTGAAATTATCAATATGAAGGAGGTCTTAAGAATATCTGAAGAGGTTAGGTGATCCACAAAATGGTTAGTAACATTTTTAGTATGCACAAAGTGCTTATAATAAAAGGCTGCATTTTCAGTTCCCTTCATGTGAGTTAGTAGTTAGTTCTTATATAAAACGCCTGCCAAAATATTGTAACTGTTGACGAAATGTTTTAAAATAATCATATAAAATGCCAGGTTTAATTTTACGAGCAAATCGCCGCGAGGTCAGAGTGCCCGCGCCACCGTCTCGTCGCCGGAAGCTTTGATTATCACGTAATTGAGTACCTCCGCCTTTGCAAGAAGCCTCCATTAAATCAAGCTTTCAGGTATTTCATAGTTCAAGCTTCACTGAGCCTTAAGAAATACTAGGAACATCGTTAAATACGTGTTTTACACGTTTTGGTTCGTAGTATAGTTATATTTAAGTCCTCCTTATTATACCATCAGACCACAGAGGCAACTAACTGTCTGGTCTAGTGGTTTGCCCACCGGTGTCGAATCCAGAGACGAACCCGGGACGGGTTCGAGACCCAGGGGGGTACAATCTTGTGCTTGGTTGGTGGTAGGATTCTGTTAAGTCCGCCTGGTAAGCTACATAGTAAGAATGTCGCCATAACAACAATCCTAAATTGTTGTGTTCCGGAATTAAGATGTATGATAGCTAGTTTCTCAGAGGATTCCGGGTGAAGTTTTTTCTATTATAATTGATAGACCATCGTTTGGCTAAATCTCTATTACTATTGGTGATACTGATAGCTAAGCGTTTGACCACCTCACTTGAATATCGTGTAAAGAAATGGCCTAAGATGGAGCACGCTTGTCGAAATTGTACTCGTGCGGAAAAACAGACGAGGGCAAGGAGTTCCATTCTTTGTACTGACAAATAGTAAAGGTAGAGGCGAAGCGTTCTGGTCGGGTCAGTGGAACATTTACAAGGTACGGGTTGTAACTTACGTCTGTTAGTCCGGTGGTGGCAAGTTCGCACACTCGCCAAAATGAAATTTATAGAACATAACTCAAAAAAGTCAGTTCATTGTCTTTGAGGCCGATACAAAAGAGTTGAAAAACACCCCTCCCGTTCGTTTGAACGGCGTTGACCTTGAGAGTTCATGTAAGTGCGTGGGTCACATAGTCACAGTAGTTCTCAAAGATAATGACGACATCCAACGGGAGTGGAAGGCGCTGTCAGAGCGGGCGAATTTGGTTGAACGGAGGTTTGCATGTAGCTCAGTGGGTGTGAAGCTGATATTGTTTCGAGCATACTGCCTCTCTGTATACGTGTAGCCTGTGGGTGAAGTATACTCTCGCGACGTACGGCGCCATCCGCGTCCGTATAACAATTCACTCAGGGCAGTGTTGGGGTTGCCTCGCTATTGCAGTGCATCGGGGATGTTTGCAGCAACAGCACTGTGTACATACCATGGTGCACAAGTGCGTCGATAGCCGGCCATCTCCAAAACTGTCCTGTCAATGAAGCTGCTAGGGTGGACTGCCTATACGTTCTGGATCAGAATTAACATATATTATACTATATTAGACTACTTTTTATCCGATTACTAAATGGGCGAAACCGCAAGTAGAAGCTCATAAAGAGATAAAAAAGAAAAAAGATAAATTGATGTAAAGTCCTGATTTAACATTCCATTTCTGACCTATACAAGTTCATATCTGTAGTACCTTGATAAAAAAAAAAAATAACACCCGTGCTGTGTTATCTAAAATCAAACCCATAGTGCATTTTAGAAATTCAACTCAGACCAATACAAAAACGCCAGTATCTGGCCCCGTTACCATCTGGTGGTCACTGCGATTGACTGGGTTATCTATATTTATTATCTCTGTAGATCGAACAAGAAAAAGAGAAGGACTGATTGTGATGAATAACAAGTTTTGTTTATGATTTTTTTCATAATTAGAGGTAGTTTAAATTTTCGCATCTCTTTTTTTACAAAGCTTCGCTGAGAAGTCATCCGAGTGGTAAATTTAAAACCACTCTGTGTCGTATTTAACGCGTATGCAGCATTCGCTGAACTTACCCTTTTGGCTCATAATTTAATAATATACTACAGCTTTGTTTTTTAGTCAATGATTTTTTGGAGCAATCAATATTATATTTGTTATTTGTTTGTTACATGGTCACGAAAGGAGTGAGAATACAAGTTGTACCAACCCCATCTAGCGTGGGAAAACGTTCTCCCTAAAAAAAAATTAATAGGTTTGTATTAAATTATATTCAAGGCAAAACATTTCATATTCTATTATCTTTCAGCGAATATTTCAATGAATAGGAAAACCAAATTAAGCAAACAAAAGCAGGTAATCATAAACCGCCTCGCTAGGGGACGCTAGGGGATAGTGGCTCGCCATCCGCATACCTAGCAACTACAGATACACAGATACAACCTGGAAATACGTAACAAGGGAACAAGGCGCCAACTCAGAATAATGATCACAATTTTTACACCGAGGGTATCACGAGAGAATCCCAGATTAACAATTGCCCTAAGCCGGGAAACGAGAAAATTAACTTTTAAATGTAAATTTTACGAGGAAGTCATAACGCGAAATCTGCCGCGGTTACGCTGATTTATTGCACTTACAATTGAAAGTGTTAAAGGAGTTGCAATCTGAAAAAAAGTTTTAATAGGCACCTCTTTAAATAAATGTAAATCATGATTGTAGAGCGAATTAAACTTTCTCAAAGTTCCAGCCTCATCTTCTCGAGAGCCCCTTTAATGATGACCATTATAACGTTAATCATGAAAGTATTATTTCACTGCCAAGTGCTAAGTCAGACGGTGTGATAATAATAGCGGTTTAATACCCAGGATCATTAATCAAACTCAAAGTATCGCCAGCTCTCAGTTTGTTTGGAATTAATATTTAATTATAACTAAAGGTTTTGTTGAAGTCGAGTGCCTTCTTTGTATCGAGAGGTAGCCTGGTGAGAGTACTTTTGACTTTCATTCTACCTGCTTCTCTCATAATAGAAATATTTTGTACTTGAACTCTGTTCTAAAGCAATTCTTTAAATAAAGAAGCTTTATTATTATCAACAACTCTTGAGACTATTATCAATAACCCGATTGTTGAGTCAAATGCAGACAATAAATCTAAGAGGATCTCGATCTGTTAAAACCAAATATATCTCGATTCGGGAACAGCATTATAAAGTATAACTACAGGTATTTATTAAAATAACATGTGCAATTAAACAAACTATGTAAAAAAGAAGCAGTCGAGTTACCTAAGGACCGTTACAAACGGTCTATAGGTAACTCAACTGTTCCAGACCAGTATCAGACGGAAGCGTGCCCAATAAACAGGCTACATTGTCACGTTGAATAGATAAGCTAATTAATTACCCTAATAAGAGCCAGCCCTTTTGATATTTTGATCTTTTCATAATCCAAAAGGCACCAACTCCTTAGGGACCCAAGACCCAAGGTCTCGACCCTCGAAATACTAAAATAAATAAGCTCTCGCGAGAAACATTTGCACATCTAACCGAAGACAAGTGGCAATACGGAAAGTTACAGGATCCATAAGAGTACCTGCATTGCAAGATGGATGTGCTTGTAGCCAAAGACCTTATTGACATTTTGAAACAGCTAAGAGACAAGCACGATCTGTGGAGGTTGAGCACGTATGAAACAGATAGTTCCGTGTCAACTCGCACAGAGGCCCGGCCCACTGCCGTTGCGCCGAAAGGTGTTTTGGAGATCGGTATTAGGACAAGCACTATGCCAAGCTAATTTTCCTAGAAATTTGGAGTGTATTGCCAGGATCAACCGAAATAGATTTGTTAGAATTTTCTCAACCTGAGAATGCGTACTAGGTATGGTGCGTAGGGAGATAAATTAAGTTAGGTATTTATTTAATTTGACACAATGCTGCCTATCCTTACTTTGTTAAGTCTTCCTCGTTTGTATTTATCTTGCTTCTTATCGTTATCTCTCAGTTAAGTTGGGAAATCCGGCACTGTATGTATGTATGTGGCAATGTTTGTGACGGTATAACTGTCGAACTGTTCATCCGATTCTGCTGAAATTTAAACTGTAAAGAGAAAACATAAATAGAAATTTATTGTCGCGGGGGATTTTTGATAAGTAGGATAGTTTTTGAGATATTGATGAGTGAAAAGAAAATAAATTTTTCGTCCATATCTTTTGAATGGTTGATCCAATCTATTCAAAAATTTTATATGCAGGGAATATATATTAATACTCATCAATCGGTATCAGGATTTTTTTGACACTAGGGTAGTTTTTGAGAAATAGGGGTGTTAAGTGTGACATGAAGATTTTTGGCTAGTGGGGTATTTGAAGTATCGGGTGCATATTAAAAAATACATATTTAACTTTTTATTAGGGGTAGTTTTTGTAACAAAGGGGTGCGTTTACAGGGTAAAACGCTTGATATGTCTTGTAGGGTATACTGTCGTCACAATCAAATTTTTTTAATATGCTGAAACCACCCCTGTATTGACATTAAGGGTTGCAAAAGGGGTAGAAAGGGGTAAATAAGATTGAAGACTTGAAATATTCTGAAATCATTAAATATCATATGAAATGGGGGTTTAGACTGCAGATTACAAAATTGGTTAATTTAGTCTTTATTAGGGGTGGTCTTTAAGATCAGGTCCGGTTAAGATAATAGGTATTCGGAATCTCAATAAAACTGGTCTAATTATTTTTCGTTATTCACTTTATTCACGTTATTCACGTTAGGGTTGCCAAACCTAGGGTGTCGATAATCTATCTTTAAGCATTTGTTATTGTGACGTAAAAAGCTGTTGGTTTTCCCATCAATAATAAATAAATAAATAAATAAAAATTGGTGCTCACAGCTAAAGTTTTGTTTACACACAGAAAAATGTTGCTGCCTTTTTGGTGATGCCCCTTGGTTGACTTAACGACATCCGTGGGCTAGAGGGGCAGATCTTTCAACCACGACGTCTAAGGCAACGGTTTTGTGAGCACTTTTCACAAAAACATCAAAGGTTGTCTTTCATGTTCATGTTAATAAGGGTTGACGTATTCACTTATTGTACTCTGCCCAACTACTATGACATACGGCCGGTGCATTGCTCTCATTCTGGCTTTGTATATGATAAGAGTTACAAACAAGAGAGAGCCTCTAACAACGTTATATACCTAAGACCATCACCTAAAGGTTTACCTCACTGACAGCAAACGAAATAGTGTTGTTCTTGTAAATGAATAATGGAATATTTGGCTTGTTATGTGTCATTTGATATAACATAGGCTATATTATATTTATATGGAGGGCGTAAATCAAAAAGAGAAGTAGAAGGCCCTTGTGAAAAGGCTCGTCCGGAGAATTATTTCGCCACACCTATTTCGGCCGCCGTTCCGGTTTGAAGGGTATGGTTGCCGGTGAAATTACGGACACGCGAGGCTTAACACCTTTATGCCTCAAGTTGACGGGCGCAATGCAGTGTGGTGTCGGCTATGTTCTTTCTGGATGTGACCTACGCTGTAGGGCATTGTTATAGGCAAGAGATGCACTTAACACCAGGTGGGCTACTTGCTTGTATAACAAAAAATATAAATGATAGAGGAATGGGGGGAAACAAAAAATATGCCGATTCTAAATACTTATATTAAACTACTTTTATGCAAATACCTACAAATTAAGTTTAAAGTATGTCACTCGTACCTTGAATCTATTGTTAATACAGCCTGTGATGTCTATAATATTGAACACCTGTCTTCAAAGAAATTTTAACACATGCTTATCTACTAAAAATTTTACTAAACAAAATATTTTATAGCAATCACAATAATTATAATTAGGTATACATATTTCAATTTAAAAATAGATGGCGCCACAGGAAAATTAGCACGCGTTGTCAAATTATTAAAATATTTTGCAGTCGGGTTATAGTATTTATCAACTATCAACTTGTTGAATCTACTTTATGAATAGCTTAAAATTTAATATTTATTTATAACAAGTACTAAATATGCTTATTAGTTAATGTGAATCAAATCTCCTACTGAGTTATATAAAGCATTTTACAGTGCCATTCAAAACTGGCAAATTCAATTTCCGAAGTTACGAGTTCCTAACTCTTTCAGTCACAAAGTTGAGTGGAATGAAACTCTTAACGTTGACGAATTGGGGGAGGTAACGAATGTGTACAATCAAAACTTGGGAAAGATTCATCGCCACAAATTTAGCAAAAATATGATCCGGCTTGAGTCAAAGTATTTGCGAACGGATATTTCTCAGCGCGGTGCTGTAACTCCCCAAACTTTTTCATTTCCTCCTCTATGTATAAATCGAGGGAAATTCTGCTGAAACTATTTTGCATACAATTTATTTGCTAATATTATAGTGGTACAGTTTATAAATAGGAGATAGAACAATGAACTTACTGGTTGATTAGTTTTTGTAGCGTTGGAAGCGCGATGCACATGAGAAAACGATAGACAATTTATTGGTACCTCTGTCAAAATAAATAAGAATGGCTCTTTATGATACTAGTATGTGAAGAGAAAATTTCGCATTCCCTTACATTTTACAAGTACTTGGCATAAGTACTTAAAGTTTATACGGAAAATAGCATATTTTTTAAAAATTATTATGTGAGGTTTATTTTCGACTACTGTGCGACCACTAGTTAGTTATAATTAGTTATATTTAAAGTTAAATAATAAATAACTGTTTTATAACTTTTTTAACCGACCAGGTGCGGACTTGCACACCGATGGCACGGACCAGTAAATTAATAAAATTTCATGGCAAATTTTCGTTTTTTTAATGGCAATTTAGTCAAAAATAGTTTAAGGGCACATACACATTGGAAATTTCAACTTTCTGACGGACTGGTAAATAGCAGGCTTATTAATAGAGTCCCGTTGGTACCCTTTGGTACGGAACCCTGAAAAACAACTTCACCTAAAAATCTCATTATATGTTTCCCGGCTACTTTCCAGCTTTTCGTCGACTATATCTATATAGGTAGGTATTTTAAATTACTAAATTAATAAACGAACATATATAATATACAGAGCTGTAATGTCTATAGTAGAAAATAAATAAATATCTGAGAGAGAAATATTCCTATTGTGTGGATATTCCGATTTCATTTCGTCTTATATGAGATTCTCAGAAAGCGTCACAACAAAACTTATACAGTGCCTTAGGGGCTTAACCTCAGTACGCAGCTGAAGGCAATTATGTTGGTTCTGAGGTCCTCAAATATTGTGTTTATTGCCCGTTCAGTTGTCATTCTGGAGGCATACGCGGCGAGTAGTCCCTTGCTGCAAGTGGAAAGAAAGCAGGTTGCAACGCCATCCCATCTATGCAGATATAAATTGAAATGTCTGTTTATTGTACCAAAGTAACAGAGCCCAATTATACCAAACTAATCGCTTCACTACAACAATGATATCGTAGCAGAATAACCACTATACTACTTTTGGTATTCTAGTGGCCATTCTACGTCGAAACCATTGTCATAGTGAGCGATTGTCTTAGTAGAATCGTGGGTCAGCTTTTTGATTAAGGCATATGAAAGTACTAACGGTATTTATAGCAACACAATTTTAACAAATTGTCTGTCCGTCTGTTTGTTCCAGCTAAACTTCAAAACGGCTGGACCGATTTTGACGGGGCTTTCACTGGCAGATAGCTGATGCTATAAGGGTACTGAGCAAAAAAGGTAAAACCCAAAAAATCCAATGTACCTTTGTGCTACATTTTTCGAGCTTCCTATTGTGGTATTAGGGTGCAAAAGACTGGAATATAGAGAATTCTCACTAGATAGCGGGAACGACGTCCCAGGAGTTTGCTAGTTTGACGTTGTGGAGGTTTAAGACAACCAACGGCGCAGATATAGTGCCTGCTTTCTATATGAATGCGTAGCTCGGTGGCGAAGATAAACGTCACGTCTCACTGCAATCGTCTCTGATGCAATACTGGACACGTCACTATTCCACTGACAAAGGATGCGGGGCGCGCCAAAATGAAAGAGACGCAGCTAAATGATTTGATAAATTCTAACCAAAAAGTGTCAGTTTTTGATGCACTAGCCGAAAGAGGGTTTTTTGTTGAATCTTTCTACGTATTTGACTAATTTCACCAAAATTTAGAATTCGGTCACTTAAATTCTAGTTGTGCGATATGGTGCCTGCTTTTTGTATGAATGTGGTTACCAGCGTGCTGGTACGGCGCTAGCTCGCGGCTAGTGTCAAGGTGCGTGGTGTCCAAACGACTCGCGTCATGTTTAAACCGGTGACGTCTACTACCGGTTGACTGCTTTCTTTGTAAATCCCATAAGAAACTACAAATTAGTGCTTGGTTTGGTTGTTGGTAGGACTTGTTTTAAGTCAACCGGGCCATCTACCTTTTCACTCAAGTCTGGTGCCATACATTTTTGTGTTCCGGCAATAAGAGGTAAATAAGCCAGTTCCTCAGTCCGTTGAGGATTCCGGGCGAAGTGCGCTTCTACTTTCGGTTTTATCATAACTTGATATCAGGTGAGAATAAGGTCAAGCAATTTACTAAAATACGATTAGGTTATTAGCGTGGTGGCACAGATTTGTCGAACATCGTGTTTGCTTAAGCCGAAGATAAGTGCCTGGTGCTTGTTTTCTATGTAAATGTGGCTACCGATGACAAGGCACTGTTTATGCCTGCTCTCCGTGTAAATGCGGCCAGCAGCGTGGCGGCGCAGGCACGACGCGCGCCGTGTTTGGCGACCGAGTGTGCAAACGCCGCATTTGCAATTCGTTTGCGGACTACGAAATACTCCGCAGCCGACCAAGTCTTTTGTGTAACTGGATTTCTCGGCTAACGACCTAGATTCTGAATATTTATGTAGTTTGGTCACAGAATTTTTCCTGCCTTTGAACGTCTGCTGTTGAGTGTTCGACGTTTCAGTTGAAAATATCCGTTACCATTGTTATTATTATTTGCGCCACCCTAGACATAAACAGGATACAGTTCATTTTTGGCCCTTAAGATACCTTTTCTTTTATAGTTAAAAAGTTATTGTTTTATTTTGAATTAAATGGTAATAAAAGTAGCGAGAATTTGGACTAAATGAAAAAAAAGGAGACAGACATTTTCCAAAGTAGCATACCAGATCAAGTTGTAGGTTTTAATAAAATACATAGTAGGTTTTAATAATATACAATATCTATGAAGACTGTCCACAAATGCAACCATCGGCATTTGGAAATTTTGTTTTGGCCCAAAAGAGAATCTTGAGAAAAAATGCTGAACGCAGTAGATAAGTTTTAATGTGGGACACTGTTAACTGTTAAAATCGTATGGGTCTAATCAGATATCATGTAGAAATAGCTTATTTGTAGGTTATTCATGTAGTTTAGCTGATAATCGTGATAATTGGTTTGTGTGCTGCCTGCAATTATTATGATAGCATCACAAACATATCCAATTGCTAATATAACCAGTCCGTTAATTTTTAAACTCAGCGATAGATTTATTATTTATTTAACTTTAATTAATACGGTTAACACCAATTAGTACCAATTTATTGGTGATTCTATAATTATTAATTACTATCTACCTTTAAATACCATTTGTGTATTTTTAACACGATTTTGGTAACTCGCTTTTCAAGAGCCCGAATATTACAATACTTTTCAAATAACTTCCCGATGAAAAAAAAATACTGGCTTAAAACTTCACTGAAACTCGTGAAAAAAAATTGACTACTTTTCTGTATGTAGGTACTTGTTTATGTTAACCTAAAAAAATAATCAGAATGTTGACATAAAACAATATTGAAACATTGTGCTCCAAATTTAAAGGTCACTTCCTGTGATTCAATAAATTAAATTTATTTATTTATAATAACGAATTAATTAATTTAGGGCGAGATTTGCAGAGAAAAGGTCACGGCTTGCACCTGGAGGCCTACCACCGACAGGAAGTGCGTTTATGATTAAAACTGTGGGCAGGTCAATCACCTACCCAGCAGCGGGTAATCTCAATGGTTTTTAATCTCAATACTTGTTAATTTTATTATATAAATATATTTATTCACAAACATTAAATATTAACTCAATTACTGTTCCAGACCGGTAACAGACGGAAGCGTGCCCAAGGCACTGGCTGCATTGCCACGCTGAATAGCTATGCTAATTCGCTGGCCTAAATTGTCAGCCCTTGTTTATTTCTAGAAATGCTAATGAATAATTAGAATTTCTAGAATCACTAGAAAGTTATCCTAGAGATTGTAGTCAAAAATTGATTGCAAATTCAATAAGTCGTAAAAAAAAGTTGGTGGCTTTTCATGACTCTTCAAAATCTTGGCGGGTTTAATTCAAAGTGGGATCGTGGTTGCGTAGGTGATGGAAAGAGAGCGGCGTAATGACCGGCCCGCGCGCAATTTCACTGTACTTTACATATAATATACTCGTATGTACTTTTTGCTTTATTCTCTTTCGCAATAATATAAAACGTAATCGTCTTATGTTCATGGAACACGTAGAGGAAATTTTATTGAAAAATGTTTAATAACTAGTAAATAACTTATTATCTAGAATCATAAACTTATGATGGTTTTCAAAATATACATTTCTGTTTTAATTTATTTTCCGCACAGTCAAAACGTGGTTTTGGGACTCACTTCACCATATGCAATACTAACAAAAATAGATGTAGATAAAAAAATATATTGTATCATAGGTGTGAATTTACAAAAAAAAAAACAATTATTTATTGACCGAGCGAGCGAAGTGTCTCAGTTTCGAGATTGGCCAAAAATGCTTATGTCCGCTGTCTGTCGGCTGTCGGTTTGTTCTCGCCTACAGGTCGCATTTTTCATCCAATTTTGATGAAAATTGGCACACATGTTACTTAATTTATTAAATTATTTTAGACGATCGCGATTTTTGACTAGGGACTTCAGTTAGGGCTGGTGCGGCGGCAGATTCGGCCGAGGATCACAAAAGGCGCAAATATAGTGGTCTCGACAGAGCTTACCTATTTGAGCCTTTTGGGGTGGAGACCTTGGGTCCGTGGGGAGCCGGTGCCCTCCGGGTTTTCAAAAATATTGCAGGGCTTTTGATTGAGGCGACACGTGACCCAAGGGCTGGCTCTTATTTAGGCCAGCGAATTAGCATAGCTATTCAGCGTGGCAATGCAGCCAGTGTCTTGGGCTAGCTTCCGTCTGGTACTGGTCTGGAACAGTTGAGTTACCTATAAGCCCTTTGTAACGGTCCTTAGGTAATCTGACTGATTCCTTTGTACATAGTTAGTTTAATTGTACTTTTTATTGTATAAATAAAAATGTTATTGAATTTAAACGATTCTAAATGTCAAATTATGCGAACAGTAAGAACCGTACTCGCTCCGCAGGTTTGACTTCTTCAAACCAAGGGATCGTAAGAGTAATTGCTAAAACTTATACTCCTATTTTCTCAAAAGTCTAAAAGGAAAAGTGAAAGAGGAAAGCATCGGTAATTGCATGGTTATAAGGGTTCGCAAGGTCTTCTGTTCTAATAGAACCACTAGTGTAGGTATAGTTCCCATTTAGCTTTCTAGGTGGCGTTGTTTAAAATGTCCAGTAATATGTATTGACTAGCTCACCCCGAGTAGTGACACTTGCTATAACGCTCAGAGTTCTTCACTATCATTTCGGGCCATATAAGCCCACTGCTGAACAAATCATTTTTCGAAAGGCTCGCTATTCAGACCTCAATCTTCAATCTTGCCCAGGCATGGCTCGACATCTAGAGCTGATATGTATATTCATGAGCCGCCTCTGTCCACAATTTTCGTAGCGCTCGCAGATATGTTATCGGCCATTTTCATTCACCATTAGGTACATTTATAATTTTTTGCTAAAGATCCCTAATCTAACCTGAAAAAATAACCTATGTTACTCAGTTCTACTATTACATTTTATAGGTGTTTTTTCACAAATATACAAAAATAAAAATATGCCACAAATATTTTCACTTTATAATATTATTAGTGTAGATTGTAGTGATTAAGTATGATAATGTAGGTATCTATTTTATCAGAAACATATTCTAACGTACGTACATTCAAGAGAATATAGAGAAATAATGATATTACGCTCATAGACGTTTGCATGCGCCGCGACCGCCTCTCTGCGAGTAATTACTGTGAACTTCATTTAACTTCCTCAACTCAGTCCAAATAGCAGAACCACTAAGCACTGTACTTACTTTACTTAACCCGTAACATAACGATGCAATTTTAAGTAACGGTCCGCTGGGATCAGTCGAATCCCTGTTGCTGTTGCTCGATTTAACCAAATAAACTTATTCAAAAGTTTAGCCAACACGTCAAACCAGCAATTCAGTTTGCCATGTTTCTAGTTACTTTTTAAATGTCGCTTTAATCAGGTACGTTTCAATACTTAATAAAAAAACACAGGAGATGTATTTCATTCAGCGCCATCTAGCCCCAAACTAAGCAAAGCCTGTAATATGGAAGCTATTTACGGAGAAAATGAATACTAAGGTATGTTTGTTAGCCACTGCTGAACAGAGCCTCCTCCAAGACTAGGGTTTTGCCATAATCACCACGCTTGGCATACGGACTGGCGATCGCTGTTAAGGTGTAGATAATACGATAATTCGAAGCTGCTGTCCTTTTTCTGGCGGGTTCCCTTAGTCGGTTTTACGACATCCATGGGCTGAGTCGAAGGGGTCGATTCTTAAGCCTCGACAGCCACGGTGTAAGTAGGTACCTACTTAGGTTATAATACAGTATCCAAACGCAGAACAAACATTTTCATCACACAATTAAATGTTTGTGGGGTAACAGCGCAGAAGGCAACTTAGCTGCTTAAAGTGGTAACATTAAAAGTAGTTTATTAGGTGTGTTCTAATATTGAATAAAAACTTTGGACATACGAAAAAAAAAACAATAAACCAGAATTGTGTATAAAAGTATTCAACAAGCTTTTATGGCAGGCATGTGATTATGCAAACAATATGCGTGAACCGATCAGAACGCTCAGCGAACATACCTGATACTGAATAAATAACGTACCCGCGCCTGGCGATAAAGTGCCCGGCCAAGCGAGTGGTAGGTACCGGTCGACTGTATCCACACTCATGGCGAGTTACTAGATAGACACGATTTGTAACATGTCTACAGGTTTCCATTTTTACAGAATTTCGTTTCAACAGAATCCCATGTTTACTGATTTCCATGTCTACAGGTTTTCGATTCAACAGAATCTCATGTTTACCGATTGGTGAAACTACATGTTTTTGTGCTCTACTTATGCTGGATAGTATAAGATTTACAAACCTTACAAAACTTCAGCAGTAACGACTGCTGAGTCATTTGGTTTGCAAATGACTCAGCAGTCGTTACTGCTGAAGTCGACACTAGAAATAAGTCAAAGCTCGTTTCTTACCCGCACTTCCCAGAAACGGTGGAGGTGTTAAACACCGATGGTGATAGATAAACTCTCGATTGTACACCAAGAAACAAAAATAAACAGACTAGAAAAGAAAAACATTTAAACTAGGTACAATGGGCGGCCTTATCGCTAAAAGCGATCCTTCAAACTAGGCTTTAAGCCGCCTTTGTTAACTAGGTTCATCAACCTTTATTAGATTTGTATAGCTATTCAAATGCTCAAGCATTCGGTAAGCATTTTCGGATCGCATTCGGATGTTTCAGATGGAGATTCCGAAAATACTATTCCTAATTCCGAAATCTAAAATTATTTACATCGATTAGTATCGAAGAAAGATTTCCAATAATGGTTTGGGAATAGTGTTGAAATTTATCGGATTCTAAGTCGAATCCGAAAATAAGTGATGTTTCCGATCCTAAAACTTTCGGTGTGGAGGAACTTCCAATGGAGGTTCCGGGAACGCTTGTCCGAAAGTCCGAAAATTAGAAATGATGACATTAGTATTCAAAACTACCACAGAAGACTTTCAGTAATGGTTAATGAGAATACTGTTCGAATTCCAAACAAAAAGTGATGTTTCCATTTTGAAAACATTCCTTGTGCTTCAGAATTAATTAATTCATTAATTCATTGAATAGTACCTACATACCCGTACAAGTACCGGCAAGAAAAACGAGGAAGCATTCGGAACAGTCATTGAGAGTGGCAAACAAAAACAAATTGAAGTCAGGTAAGGAAATCTTTGCATTTCAAAAAAAAAGTCATCAAATGAAAGTATGGACCGCTTTTCTCTAGCATAGGTACATACAGTTGACTCGGCGAAAGCTCGGCCATTAAACCCACACACAAACAAGTGTTGAAAAGTGTAGTGTTTCCTTTAGTTCAGACACGTCAACGCTGATTGTATTACAAAGTTTTTAAGTCAATTAATGTAAAAAATACCGAAGACCTATGGGGGATTCCCGTAAAGGTTTTATGTACGATTGATATTGATATTGCGTCATGTCTGGCATATATATTGGTCTTCACCTATGAAATTGCCGTTTTGTATGAAATCAATGCAAGTAATTTTTTTCGATCTTATTTATTTCCGTCAATCATAGTCGGGGCATCTTTGCCGGCGCAGTGACAATTTATCGATGCCCTTCTTGAAAAGTCTGCTGGACGGGAGGCAACAAACTAACCGCCTCGGTGGTCTAGTGGTTCAACCCACCGATTTCAGATCCAGAGGTCCCGGGTTCGATCCCCAGGGGAGCAATATTATGCTTGGTTTGGTTGGTGGGAGAATTTTGTGTAAGCCTGCCTGACTAGCTACCACCATCTTACCTTATTCTGTCGCCATAATAACAATTCCTATAAAAAAAATGTTGTGTTCCGGCATTTAGAGGTAAGCCAGTTCCTCTGTTTGTTGAGGATTCCGGGTGAAGTGCGCCTCCACCTTCGGCCTTATCTCAACTTGTTACCAGGTGAGATGAAGGCCAAGCGCTTCCCCGTCGTATAATAAAAAAAAAACTCTTCGAAGGCATTTTGTACTGCCTCCCGGGTATTGAATTCTTTAAGAAGTGGTCCAAATTCTGGAAAAAGTAGAAGTCAGTAGGCGCAAGGTCTGGTGAGTACGGCGGATGACGTAAGGCTTCCAGCCCCAGCTCTTGTAGCGTGGAGACGGTCTGTTGTGCGGTGAGAGGTCGCGCGTTGTCGTGCAGCAGTAACGGGGATGATCGATTCACAAAAGCTGGTTGGCGTTGTGCGAGTTTCTCCATCATTGTGTTCAGTTCTTCACAGTACATATCTGCAGTAATGCTCGTCCCCTTTGGTAAGAAGCTGTGATGTATCACACCGGGTGGTGACCATCACTTTTTTAGGTGTAATTTTTCTTTTTGGCATTTTTTTTGGTGCTGAACCAGGATCTAACCAACTTGATGAGCGCTTACGATTGTCGAAAAGAATCCTTTTTTCAGGTTATAATGCGATTCAAAATTCCTTAGTTTCTGTGCCTGTTGAGCATTGCAAGGCGGGCCTCAACGCGCACCTCGCGCTGGCGTTAATTATTGCCAATTTGACGCAAATTGATCAAGATTGTTTTGATGCTAACTTCGAAAGATTTCGCAAAGTTACTGGACGACCACGGGGTGCATTTTTTTGGGCGAAATTTCCAGCACGGAAGTGAAGCGGAAGGTATACCAATAATGGGTTGTGCGTTCGTTTGTAGTATTTTCTCCGTATATGTCTTAATGTTGCGTGCCGTTTGTGCCGCGTTGCTACCCGGTACGTCGGTACTCATATTCCATAATTACTCGATTTTTTAATGTATCCATGATGACGAAAAAGACCCAATAATGCGATGAAAACATAACGCTGATCAGTAAACAAAAGACTGATTTTGAAAATAGAATGTCATGTTTTAAAAATAAAACTAATTTGAAATTAGAATTCATAGACATTCAGAAATAGTTTTTATTCAAAAGACCAGTACTACAAAACGGCAACTTCATAGGTACCTATTATGTATATTTAGTCATAATTCGCTGCGGCTCATGTCTCCTCACTGGTCAGCCAGCCTCCCAGCCTCCCCCTACGTTCTAGTATTTATTTATTATTTGTCTATAGTATGGAGACGCGAAGAGAGATACGCGAGAGAGGTCAGAATACGCCGACACATTGTCTGGTATATTGCAACATAAAGTCACACCCATCATAGAAGATAAGGATTTACACCTCTAAGAACACACTCAATAACCTTTAGAAATCCAATACCCACCTGTGATGCTATTTCTGTGGACTATAATTATTTTCACAACCCCCATTACCTTTGTACATATTTCGTAAAACAAGTAACTGAATTATTCATAAATAGGAAGTAAGTATATGATTCAGAAAGAGAAAACAATTTAGACGCTTCTGATCATTATTACTACTACTAGCAGCCAAGGTAAGGCTGGTACTACTATCAGCCAATTATTATTTCATGCGGGAAAAATTGGAGGAAAGCTTTTTTTTTATTATACGACGGGGACGTGCTTAGCCTTCATCTCATCTGACATTTCAAGTTATGATAAGGCCGAACTTAATATTTATTTATTTATTCATATAGACGACTAAATTTAGTAAAGTATAAATAGGCCCGGATGGAGCGGAAAATATTCTATTACTATATATATTATATTACATTGAATCGCCGCGCCGCCGCCGCCGTCAGCATCATTACGATTTGTATTTCCACTCGAGGAAATTACACACGCTGAACTCGGGCAGCCGTCATGCAGAGCTAAAATGAACGGAAGTCTGTGTCGCGGAACACTCTGCTGGTCTGTAATATTGAATCAACCAATAGCGTGAAAGGTTTTACTGGAGTTAGTTTTGAAACTTGTAGGAAAAGCTTTTGCAATTAGAAAATGATAAAACTCGCAATTGTATTATCGGAAGCTTTGGAATAGCGATTCGATTTTAATACGTGTGAAATTCGATTTGATTTTCACCTTCATCATCATAATCTTCATTACGTTAGACACTTTTAAAAGGTCTCGACAGAGCTTACCTATTTGAGCTTTTGGGGTGGAGACCTTGGGTCATTGGGGAGCCGGTGCCCTCCGGGTTTTCAAAAATATTGCGGGGCTTTTGATTGAGGCGACACGTGACCCAAGGGCTGGCTCTTATTTAGGCCAGCGAATTAGCATAGCTATTCAGCGTGGCAATGCAGCCAGTGTCTTGGGCACGCTTCCGTCTGGTACTGGTCTGGCACAGTTGAGTTACCTATAGGCCGTTTGTAACGGTCCTTAGGTAATCTGACTGATTCCTTTGTACTTAGTTAGTTTAATTGTACTTTTTATTGAATAAATGTATGATTAACTATGAGTACTTACTTATAGACTTATAAGTAAAATTTAAAAATACTTTTAAAATTATCGCGATTATCATACATAATTAATAAAAAAACGGGTCTTCATCGCGTACCTTTTTATATTCCCGACAGTTTCGATCGTGTTACTCGTTCTAAACATCTGACACGGTCGAAACTGTCGGGAATATAAAAAGGTACGCAATGAAGACCCGTTTTTGTTATTAATTATTAGACATTTTTTTTTATTGTACGACGTGGAAGCTTTTGGCCTTCATCTCACCAAGTTACAAGTTAAGATAAGGTCGAAGGTGGAAGTGCACTTCACCCGGAATCCCAAACTGAGGAACTGGCTATTTTACCTCTAAATGCCGGAACACAACAGTTTTAGAATGGTTGTTATGGCGACAGAATTAGGTAAGATGGTGCTTGCTAGCCAGGTGGACTTAAACAAAGTCCTACCACCAAACCAAGCACAATATTGTACTCCCCATGGGAAATGAACCCGTGATCCCTAGATCTGAAATTGGTGGGTTGAACCACTAGACCACAGAGGCGGCATTAGTATCCTTCTCCCCCCCTTTTCATATCATTTTATCCTCATCTCCCCTTATCCACTTAATTAACTAAAGTTGACCCGTATCCCGTCATCCGATATACACAACTGAGTATTCCCAAGGAGGGTTGACGTCAGGCATGCGGCCGGACTTAAAATTTTAGCCAAAAGTCTTACAACATGTCAGACATGTTGTGCCGACCAATTGCACCTCGTAACGGGCTTAGAGATGATGATGATGATGGTTATTATTGTACTAAGAACTGTAGACACGTATGTATATCTACAGTTTGTAAAGTTTGCCTTAAGCCGTCTTAAAAACGTAGTTTGATCAAGCGGCATGTCCAACAAAATATATGTTTTTTAACGATTCCGGGTGAAGTGCGCTTCCACTTTCGGCATTATCATTACTTTAAAAATCAGGTGAGATTCAAATCAAAGCACTTCCCTGTTGTACGAAAAAAAAATGATGTGGGTGCTATCAGCTAAAAATCAAGGTTCGCGTTTCACTTTTTTCCAAAAACACCACTAAAACAAAATATATGAGTGTTGTATCAGAAATTTATTTCGCATGTTTGATTTTTATACAATATCTCATCCACAAAATATGTTCGTACGACAGAGCGGCACCACTGGACCTCTATTTGTTAGAGTTCGAGGTACGTATCCCATGTGTGCTTTAAGCACACTCAACAGGTAATAAGGCATAAATTGCAGACGAATGACGACAGGTATCCCATTATCGCCCCGCAACCAAAATACCGAACACTGCCCGATTATAGAACGGTCTAGTCAAATTTATTACTGAAATATCCACGACAGCGGCCGGCAGAAGATAATTAGGCGCGTACCCACATTTATAACCTAGTCGCGTTATATAAATGTCTCTTTTGTGTAGTCTAAAATTAATGTGGTGTGAGATGTTGCTTTGCCAACCGCCAGGACTCAATTTCTATATTTCGGTTAATATTTAGTATGGGAATTGAGAAATGCAATGCAAGTTTGGTTCACATTTCACCTCTCTATATAATCGTCTTATTATCAGTTTGAAATATGATGAAGACGGAGGGTACCTATGCAATTTAAAAAAACCATAAATCTTCTGGTTCCATATTTTAAGTTAATCTATCGTCTTTAGAAACATTTAGCTTGGCATTATTTGAATTTTTTTTTTGTTATAAAAATAACGTTATTCATTGCTAAGTTGTGTCACAAAGTAATCGATTTTATTGCAATAAAGTTATAAACTATCAACCTGGATCGAAAAAAAGTAAAATAAAGGTAATGTGCATTATTTTTATTTCACATCAACAGCCCACTGGCGGACAGTGCTATATTGAATTTGCCACAATCTCTACGATTGGCAGACGGACTGGTGATCGTAGTAAAGGTGTAGATACTACGAGATTCCTTAGTTGGCTTTAATGACACTCATGGGCGGGGGTGGGGTCGATTCTTAATCGATTTTCATT
Organism: Venusia cambrica; assembly: GCA_951394065.1. Classification (NCBI taxonomy): domain Eukaryota; kingdom Metazoa; phylum Arthropoda; class Insecta; order Lepidoptera; family Geometridae; genus Venusia; species Venusia cambrica. Next base: position 1,578,017 of record OX596044.1, on the reverse strand, counting down.
TATTAGTAATTAATTTCATCTTTAAACGTATATCTTGCACTTATATATTGTGTCAATAGGTACAGCTATAATATACAGAGCAAAATACACAAATTATACAGTAGTAGCTAGAATTGTATATGTAGGTAGAAATGTACCTGTATTAAAATTATTTAATCCACATAGTGTATGTCTCTTAATTGTACCACAATTGGTATGTCTCAAAATGTTTATTATAACATTTAAACACCAGTCTAATCTGCTTTGTTTCTGCCTACAAAAATACCTACCTATCCATCCTATACCTATCGCAGTTGGTTTGTATTTGTGGTCATTGTGTCTGTAATTATTAGGTCCTTACATATGAAATTGGCGTTTTGTCGTACTGGCCACTTTGATCTTAAATATCTCCTCTTTGGTTAGGAATTCCAAATTCAAATTTAAACAGCTATTTACTCATGCATTTGTGTTTCGAAAACCGTAATTCATTTGTTTTTTTCTCTTTTGCTTTTTTTTTCTGCGTCACTCATTTCACAAAATGGAAAACTTAAAATATCGCATTATTTACGAGTACGAGTTCCACCGTGGCACCAGTGCTGCAGAAACGGCTCGAAGGATTAATGATGTGTATGGTGGTGGTGTCGCAAAAGAAAACACGGTGCGTTTTTGGTTTCAACGCTTTCGTTCTGGAAATTTCGACCTGCAGAACAAGCCCCGTGGACGGCCGGAGACCAAGGTCGATAATGATGAATTGAAGGCTATTGTGGAAGCAGATCCATCGCAAACCACATCACAGTTAGCTGCAGGCTGCGGTGTTAGTGACAAAACCGTTTTTATCCACTTGAAGCAAATTGGGAAGGTGAAAAAGCTTGAAAGGTGGGTACCTCATGAATTGAGTGAAGCAAACCGACAAACGCGCGTCGACTGCTGCGTTACATTACTCAACCGGCACAATAATGAAGGAATTTTAAATCGGATCATTACATGTGATGAAAAGTGGATCCTGTACGATAATCGTAAACGCTCATCGCAATGGCTGAACCCTGGTGAACCAGCAAAATCTTGCCCCAAGCGAAAATTGACTCAAAAAAAGTTACTTGTAAGCGTTTGGTGGACTAGTGCCGGTGTCGTACACTATAGCTTTCTTAAATCTGGTCAGACGATTACGGCTGATGTCTATTGTCAGCAACTGCAAACCATGATGGAAAAGCTAGCTGTTAAACAACCGAGACTTTTCAATCGCTCTACGCCACTGCTGCTTCAAGACAACGCTAGACCACACACGGCCCAACAGACGACTACCTGAACGGAATGTCTAAGACATCCACCGTACTCTCCGGACCTTGCTCCAACAGATTACCATTTTTTTCGAAATTTGGATAACTTGCAAGGAAAAAAATTCAATTCCGATGAGGCAGTCCAAACCGCTTTCAAAGATTTCATTGATTCCCGTCCGAATGGTTTTTTTAGTAAAGGGATCAATGAACTACCTATAAGATGGCAAAAGTGTATAGATAGCAATGGTACATACTTTGATTAATAAAATATATTTTAATATGAAAAAATTGCCTTTATGTTCCTCCCATACAAAACGCCAATTTCATATGTAAGGACCTAATATAATCGATGATTGTGTTTTCTTTTTGATATGTATTTTACTTGTGTAATGTTTTCTTATCAAGTTCATAGTTAATTTCCATTTCTCAAATTTGGAGTCGATGATACGAGTAGGTAAGTCTACCTGAAATGGCTTAGCTTCAACGATCACATTTACACAATTCTGAAGCATTCATTTATTATATTATTACCCTTCAATAATACACCCAATTAGGCATTGAAACTTTGAGCGGTAAATAAACAAAGTATATACCAGATGCTCTTTTTTTAAAATTTTCAACATTAATATTTGTTTTACTTTAAAAAATTAAACGTACAAATTCACGCATAGCTCTGCCATCTGGCGGTCATAAGCGCCGTGGCAGAGTGCACAGCAATATCACCTCTATTGTAACTGTTTTAGTTCTAAATAAGAGTAAAGTGACGTCGAGCTACTAAACTGAGATGACTTCTTATATGCCGTGGAAGACATAAAAATGTCTGCATACCTAGGTGGACTCATTAGACAATGACTATACAACGACCTTTACTATATATATACTGCTATGATCACAACATTTAGATAACATTCTAAGTAGGTAAATCATTTACCATTAAGCGTAATGAATACTATTCTATTCTGTAAATATTCATTTTTGTTTCCAAATCGCTCATTTGCGTGTAAGCTGTTCTCATACATCAATCACACAACGATTTATGATGTGATGCTTGCGCTGAGGGAAACAAAGGTGACTAAGATCAGATAGCAGAAATGGTCAAGTGTAGTATTGTCCTCGCCCACCACTTGACATGGTAAACGAAGGTTTCCTGTTGTTTGGTCGCGCTGAATGACATCACGAAGCGTGTATTCGACGACTTCCTCCTATTTTCCTCATCCAAGGACCCCATTGTTATGGTTTGCGGCCGTGAGATTCAGAATGGGGGAAACGATACAATTTTAACTGACTTGGAAAATAATGTTGTGTCAAACCACGAAATACCGTGTGCTGGCCCAGATATTTTATGCTCGTTAAATACCCAAGGAGTATGAGATAATATAATGATAAGTTTGACGTCACAACGAAAATATCTCACTTGTAGATCGACTTCAATGTATTTTTGCTGCAGAAAACCAACGTTTTTCTTTTCATCTTTCTGTATATACGTAAAAATACATATTCTCTTTAATTAAATCATTACAATCGGTCTCCTATTGGACCGATAGAAACGTTATATAGATAACTCAACTGTTCCAGACCATCAGTGCCTACGAGATTACTACGCTGAATGATGCTAATTCACTGGCCTAAATAGGAGCCAGTCTTTGTGTTGCCTCCACCAAGAGCCCCAAATTTTGAACAGACCTATTCTATAATCAATAAGAAGGTTTTTTAAGATAAAATATCACAAATACTCCCATAGTATCAATACGAATACTTACCAATCAATCAAGTAACAGTAGGTACCGTAGCTAATTAGTATGTCAAATCATGAACTGCATCGATGCCGTGCGCTGTAATATTCCAAGGATAGCTAGCTACTTCACCTAGATGTGCACCTATAGCCGTTCATTGTTTGATCTTCCATTCAAAGCCTACCAATATCAACACTAAGAATGCGAGAAACGTAGACAAACTATACGTATAAAATCTATAGGTATATACTTACCATTATACTAACCAAATCTTGAAGCGAATAAAACCCAAACAGCCTGTTTTTCCAAAATCCGTATTGAAATTTGGTGCAAGAATTCTGTTGTAGCATGACTTTACTCGATCACCGATCTTGCGTGGTGATTATGACAGATCCAAGGAGAGATCCATGTCCTATTATAGACTTAAGACCTCCGTGGTCTAGTGGTTGGCTCTTGATCCGGATCAAGGTCCTAGGTTCAAATACGAAGGTGGCGAGTAGGGCACATAAATCTCTGTGATATATTATTATGTTTCTAGTTTGTAGTAGTCGCTCATAAAGTCTGACACCAGCCCCCTCAGCACGGGGAGTGGATAAAATTTTTGTCTTCTGTTTTTATCCACCTTCGAGAGCATTTTGTCTCCTGATGGTGGATAAAAACAGAGGACAAAAATTTTATCCCCTCCCCGTGCTGAGGGGGCAGAGACTGTAACACAGCCCACACGAAGAAAGAAAGAAAGATCTTCTCGTACCGTGACGATGATAAATCCATATTTACCAGTGAAATGTTATCGAAACTAAGGAAGTATGTAATATTGTTTATTATTGTAGCATAGCCTTATTATCAACAAATAGATAGGTACTTATTTCTAAATTAAATTCACTTAAGCAGGCCCTGAAGTACCGCTTTTCCATGCAAACGTTGTTTGTTGCTCATTTTGAAGTAGCTGGTCCCATATAATTGAAATTGCGCAGGAATAATATAAATATACTAAGGACAATCTACTCGTCGGTTTGCGTGGCCTTACTTTTTACAACACACAAAGAAACAAAATAGTTTCTCCATGCAAACACTTGCATCTAAGTTTTTGATTTTTATTATGTTTTTAGATAAAGTAAAGCAATGCGAACCTAGATTATACTTATCCAATTATATCTGCAAAATGTCTTTTGAATTTGACATGCCATTATGAAATGAACACCAAACTACGTATAAGACATTTTGACTCGACTTGAACTGAGTAGCGATTCTGAAACACACGGAATGTTTTCGGATCGGAGATGTCAGTTTTTGTTTGAGAATCCGATAAATTTCAACGATATTATCAAACCATTTATCAATTTTTTTGTGGGTAGTCTCGAATACTTATCATTTTTTTTATTATTCGGAGTTACAAATAGCGTTCTCGGAATCTCATCGGAAGCTTCCGATTTCGGAGTTAAGAAAAGTGTTCTCGAATCTCCATCGAAAGCTTCCGAATTCAAATCATTTGAAAGGAAAACTGAAAGACGAAAATGTTTGAGAATAACTATAGAAAACTGAAAATCAGTCATGAACTCCAAGGCCCTCTGTAGCGTAATTTTCGATTACAAAAGGTCCTCTTTACACGTAGACTTCGATTTGATAGTTAAGTCCGGACCCTCGGTCGCTCTTTAGCCTGATGTTGGCGTAGGAGAAGCCAACTCCTCCGGCAGTGATGCTGGCGATGGCGTCGGTGTGGTCCAAGTCGCGGGCGATCACCCCCTGGAACAAACAATGTGTTCTAACATTTCGAATAGGCGATAGGATTTGGTGATAGAAGCGTCCATGTACTGTAGTATCCATGTATATGTCCATACACAACAATACATATACCTACTCAGTACAGAATATTGCTTGATTGTACACACGATAACTATAAAATAATTTAAGAAGTCTTTCCGTAATCTAGTTCCCATATTACAAGCTATGCTTAGTTTGGGGCTAGATGGCGCTGTGTAAAATTAATGGAGTAATGAATCTATGACAAAATTTAAGGGGGAGCGCATATGTCTATATCACAGTCTAGCATCGACATCTGATACTAACCAAAAAATCCTTTTTCAATTACATTAATTTTATTTCACATATTACTCTTGTATTGAATTTATTTCTTTATACTTGGGGTAGTTGGGTTCTACCTCCACACGGTAGACCACAAGGACCCTGGCTACGGAATCTTTAAATAATGTTATTGCTTGCGACTTCCTGCCAAAGTCCAGCGCCATGCATGCATACATGATTGCTGTGTTTCGTCGGTGCGCGAGTGCCAGTGCCTTTAAGGAAGCTGGGAATACTCGCTCTATCGTAAACCTTGCCCAGATAATGCCCAGGTTAGCTTTTCGTTTAACAGCTTACCCATTTCAAATAAACGAACCATAATTGGGCTTCACACCGCGTCATATAGTAAATAAATAGCTGGAAATATAGGAACTGGATGACGGAAATGATACAAAAATACTTTTTTTGTAAATACCTACATACTCAACATACTACAACATCCATTATTCAAAAAATACACTGCGATCTTAGTTACTAAAAATGCAAGACGAAATTAAAATGGCAAGTCCAGACTACTCTGAAAAACTTGCGTAGGTAATTGTTTACTCAGAATGGGACTTAGTCTGAGATGACTTTCATTATTATTTTCCAATATTGAATCTCATCCGGTATAGATTATATTTCCACTGCAAAATGGCTAGTCCATACTACTTTATACATATATTTATCTCATTATATATCTTTCAAAACTTACATATGTAATTGTTTATGATGTATTTATTCTTCGTTGTTTTTTTTTTCTGGATTTTATCAACCTCTATATTGTTAATTTAAAACGATTTATTCTATATTTTTTTAAATATTGTGTGCTCTAAATTCTGATTCAGAATCCAATAACATTTTCTCTTACGTGCCGGGTCAGAATGGGAGTCTAGCATATCTTCCATAATGTGCCAAGATTGAATCTCTCAAAAATCTGAATGGCATTCAAAATTTACCATGCTAACAGGTTTCTCAGGGGTTGTCAGGGTGTCAGGGTGGTAAGATACCAAGTCAATGCATAACATAAAGTAGTGATCAGCTTGTTTATGTCTGCTTCCGATCACAATCACCAGTCATCGTTCGAAGAATTAGATAAAAAGCGAGCTACAGGGTTATCACATTTGTGCCTCATGGTTGACTGTATTGCAAAAAATGGGTTGACAAGCCTCACAGTTAAGTTGGTAGTAGTTCTGCCTTCTAAACTGTAGGTTTTGGGTTCGATTCCCATTTAGGACAAACATTTGTCTGATGGATATTTATGTTTGTTCTGTGATTGGTTGGTTGTATTGCATGATAAGTATTAAATTCTGTGTGAAATTAATGTCCGGTAATATTTATTCTATAAAAAAATCTTTGCCATATTTGCCACAATTTTGTAAAGTAAAGTCATCCATGCAAGCGCTATCTACCTAGTAGTCTGGTCACGCAAGAAAATTGACTTTTGGGGTATGAATGAATAAATGAATGAATGAATGAATGAACTTTATTGAGCACAAAATTTACATATACCTACCTACCTAATAATATAAATATTAGATCATTACATTGCGGGGGTAATAAAGAAAGAAATACTGAACTTATTTAGCCACAAGTACACAAAAACACAACATAATAGGTACATAAATATTACATATTAAAGGTAAAACACCTACCCGTAAATCTATCTACTAGTGGTCACACCCCGCAAATATATCATTAGGTATACTTAGTAAAATATATAACATTATTATAACCATTAGTATAGCAAAACATTCTAAGATACGATTAGACGCAACTATCTTCATGTAGGTATCCTACTCTACAACTACCTCCAACGTTTCTAGCAACGAGATTTTTGTCTATCTAATGATCAATAGGTACCGCTTGATAAATTGTATACACCTATCACGCTTTATGACAATCCATGACCGCCTCTGTGGTCTAGTGGTTCAATCCACCGATTTCAGATCCAGAGGTCACGGGTTCATCCCCAGGGGAGTACAATATTGTGCTCGGTTTGGTAGGACTTTGTTTAAGTCCTACTGGCTAGCTACCACCGTCTTACCTAATTCTGTCGCCATAACAACAATTCTAAAAATTGTTGTGTTCCGGCATTTTGAGGTAAGATCATCCTTCAGTTTGAGGATTCCGGGTGAAGTGCCCTACCTTCGGCCTTATCCTTGTAACCAGATGAGATGAAGGCCAAGCCCTTCCTCTTAAACCTATTGGTACCTTAATAATCTGCTGGCCCGGGTCCGAGAAAAACACTTCCTTCACCCTCTTCTTGAGAGGTATCGCATTGTATTCCGCCTTCTCCTGCCACAGCAGTCTGTTATTGAAACTTGTGCCTACAATGAGGTCTTTACAATAACCCGCACACACGCATGAGATCAGCACAATGAGTAATACGGAGACTTTCATGTTGGGTTCGTAGCGAGATGTGACTCGGCCTGCGGATACTGAGTGACTGGTCATCGGTTGAACGAGGCGCGTTACCTCGCTGTTTACCTTAACTGGAATAACCGGAAAAAAAATAGGTTAAACTTCCATGTGACCACGAAATAGGTACCTATATTATACCTATATGTATCATACCTTATCAACGCTGGGCGTGCTATGCGTCTGACTGTCAAGGCGACAAGCCCATTTTTTGCAAAGGTGATCTCATCATCTAGTCATCATCAATCTGTTTCCTTTGTCTTGGTTGGATGGTATTCTGGTATCTTAGATATATGAAGATTTGATAAATGAAGAACCTTAACGGTAAGTAGGTGCGCATGAGACGTTATACATCTTAGCTTTTAAAACATCGTGAATTCAATTCACCACTACATATCTACTATGTACACCTTATATACTTATATAAGGAGTCGATATGGAAAAACTTACATTGAATAAAAAAATACAGATATAACCTGTTTATATGTGGAGAATTTCTCATTATTTAATCCATAATGTGTTTTGAAGCTGCAATGTACTTAACAAAAACTATATCATACGTACCTAAATCATCAATTCATTTAATACCTATATCAATCATCGAGTCGACATATTATCATGTTTAAATTATTAATTTAGGTATGTTTTGTTTTGTAAATTGAAATATTTATTTACGATGTTACATTATGTCATACCAGCAACCAAACTTGTACTTACTATCGTTGCTTTAATTTTTAATTATCAATATTTGTTCTACAGAACGAATATACAAAAAAATATACATATTTTTTGTATACAAAGTATTTTCATTCATTCATTCATTCATTCATTCATTCATTCATTCCACAAAGCATCCAAAAGAGGATAATGGGAAAGATTTGCCAAAATCATTACTTGGCGGGTGTGTTGATGATCGCCGTGCTAATGTTATTTACTATTGTTATTTATGCCTTGTGTTCTACATAGGTACCTAAATTAGTAATAATGCAACATATGCAATATATAACACACTTTGGCGCGATACAGTGATAACCTCGAATCTAATTTAATACTATTATCATGCTTTGGCGGTCACGTAAGAATTATCATTTTTGTTTTGCAATGTTTTAACTTTATGACCTTACGAACTTGAATTGCTTGCATTATTTTTTATTGTACGACTGGTAAGCGCTTGGCCTTCATCTCACCTGGTTTCTAGTTATGATGAGGCTGAAGGTAGAAACGCACTTGCCCGGAATCATCAACAGTCTCAGGAACTGGCTATATTACCGTATGATTGAGGAATAAACATTCAAGCATAATATATTGAAAGCTTCAGAATCTTTTCTAGTCTAGAACAATATTGCCTCTAAATTTCAATTCAATCCGATCGGTACTTTTTACGTGAATGAGCAAAATAGAACGAAACAGTTTGGTATAGCTATGTTTGACGTCCCATTTCCATCCTACAAGAACGGATTTATGGCATGAAATGGAGCCTGTCTCCTTTCTAATCAGAACAAAATAATGTGCAAAGTTTTAGTTCATAAAGAGTAATATAGATCTTGTTAGAGTCCGCCTGGCTAGCTACCACCATCTTACCTAAATCTGTCGCCATAATAACAATTCTTAAATAAAAATGTTGTGTTCCGGCATTCAGAGGTAAGATAGCCAGTTCCTCACTTTGTTGAGGATTCCGGGTGAAGTGCACTTCCATCTTCGGCCTCATCTCAACTTGTTACCAGGTGAGATGAAGGCCAAGCGCTGCCTCGTAGTACAATAAAAAAAAATATACATATAAATATGACAGGACATTAATTTTACACAGCGCCATCTAGTCCCAAACTAAGCAAAGCTTGTAACATGGAAACTAGATAACGACTACCTATATTATATATGATATAGATTTAATAGTTAAGAATTCCGATTAGTCGATTTGGCCTGAAGAAGGACCAGATATCCACCCAAATGTCCAAACATCCTAACAAACTTTCGTCTTTATAAATATAAGTGCGATTCTCTCTCCTTTCACGATACAAAATAAAAGCGTCTATCCACCGTTTGATAATAAAAAGTGAATGCGTGAAGTCATGTATGTTATCTGTTTGCGAATTTCTGAAACCCCGCCAGCCGTTCTGAGCATAATTTATTTCTTGCAAAGAAGCAAAGTAGGCATGCCTCAGAAGCCAAAGCGTTTGTACACATTAGCGCGGTACACCTCATGAAAAATCGCTTAGCGGAGCTGCCGGGGTAAGTATTACGTAACTTAGTACCTTCTCTCTGTCTACGGGTAGTGTTTGTTATGAGGCGCTTCTTTGCGTCTAATGGCCACATTTGTAGTCTATTAACTTTTTGACGAGATAATAAAACATAATTACTTAACTGATTCTTGACATCACCTCACTTGATATATAAAGGGGAATGTTTGTGTGTATGTTTGGTGGTTCTTCACGCTGTAACGGCTTAACGGATTTGGATGAAATTTGGTAGGTAAGATAGTTTATACCCTGGATTAACACAGGTTACTTTTGTGTTGTCCCAAGAAAGTGTACTGCTCATGTTACTTTTTATATTTAGGAGTAAGAATAAAATTGTATGCGTTATTTTATAAGGAAAATAAATCCCATAAATCAGTTTTATTTTTATTTTTGTATTAGTGACATAAATATGATTTTTATACAGTTTTTGACCCACTATTTCTATCTCCTTCTAAACTGCTTGGAATATTCACAAAATGAATAAGCCATGATATTCTTAAGAGCGTCTACACCATTATTCGGTCTAGTTTTCGTGTAATGATTTCGTGTATCAAGCCTCATAGCTCAGTTGGTAGTAACTCTGCCTTCTGTGCTGTAGGTTGTGGGTTCGATTGCCACCCAGGACAAACATTTTTGTGATGAATATAGATGTTTGTTCTGTGTTTGGGTGTATGTATGCATTTACAAAAAACTATTTAAGTATTATATCTGTAATCTAGTTCCCATATTACAAACAATGCTTGGTTTGGGGCTAGATGGCACTGTGTAAATTAATGTCCTATAAAATTTATTTATTAATTATTATTATATTATTAAATTATAGAAAGGATGGTGTTTGCTAGAATTCGTGCGCATCCATTGCACTCACTCAAGCGCGGATTAACATCACGTTGTCCCGCTCACGCACGCCGCTGTAAGCGGCTTAAGAAAAGTTTTTTTATTTCACGCCGTAGGTAAATAAATGATGGTCTCGTGGGAACATTCCAGTTTGTATCTCTTTGTTTGTGTTAGCTGTGACTAAGTTGTTTGATGCTGATATCGCGGGAAATTACTTTGTGTAAGTACCTATCATATTATGTAGGTACACATCACAACATCAACTGTCCACAGCTGGACAACACCTCCTCCAAAATTGGAGTGCTTTGCCATAATCGCCACACTTGGCAGACGGATTGGTGATCGCAGTAAAATAATAAGAATAATAATAAATAATTAATATTACAGGACATTAATTTCACACAGCGCCATCTAGCCCCAAACTAAGCATAGCTTGTAATATGGGAACTAGATTACGGATAGAATACATAAATACTTTTTTTTTTTTTGTAAATACATACTTATCATACAATACACACCCAAACACAGAACAAACATCTATATTCATCACACAAATGTTTGTCCTGGGTGGGAATCGAACCCACAACCTACAGCGCAGAAGGCAGAGTTACTACCAACTGAGCTATGAGGCTTGTTAAAAAAGAAAAAAAAAGATGTGGGATAGTATGCAGAAAGAAGCTACTGAACTTCTTCTGTTGAAAAAACCCCTTAGTCGACTCTTACAACATCCGCGGGCTGAGATGGAGGGGTACATTCATTAGCCGTGACCACCACGGTATATATTATAATAACAATAACAATAATAAAAATGTATTTATTTCTTAAAAATTACCGTACAAAATAAACTTAATTGGATAGGTATAAACTAATATAAACTAAGGTTTATCTCTTCATCTTCTACATTATATACATACCATTTTAATAGGAATAGTTATGTACACCTGTCTATATTATAAGATATACACCAAATTGGAATTTATGATGAGACAATGTATTTTAAAATCATTAAGATATATATATAATGGCGATCATTTGATCGGTCATGTAATTAAGATGTTTTGTTCATGTTCATCCATAATAAAATGTAAAATCCTACAAAACTGACAATAAATGAGTATGTGATCAGCTCGAATATGGGCGGTTTTAGAGTTTCGTACCTCAAAAGGAAAGACGGAACCTTATAGGATCACTTTGTTGTCCGTCTGTCTGTCAAGACCCTTTTTCTCAGTAACGCGTGGAGGTATCAAGCTGAAATTCATATTAAATACTCAGGTCTATAATACCTTTAAGCTGTAACAAAATCAAACTTCTATGTTTTTTTGTTTTATTGTACGACGGGTAAGCACTTGGCCTTTATCTCACCTGATAATAAGTTGAGATAAAGCCGAAGGTGGAGGCGCACTTCACCCGGAATCCTCAACAAACTGAGGAACTGGCTATCTTACCTCTGAATGCCGGAACACAACAATTTTAGAATTGTTTTTATGGCGACAGAATTAGGTAAGATGGTGGTAGCTAGCCAGGCGGACTTAAACAAAGTCCTACCACCAAGAAAAAAACAAGCACAATATATTGTACTCCCCATGGGGATCGAAACCGGGACCTCTGGATCTGAAATCGGAGGCTTGAACCACTAGACCACAGAGGCGGTTAAGATTAATGTCAATGCAATCAAAAGAAACAACAATTTAAGCCGCATATTTTGAAACTCGTAACTACTCGCAAGGGAATCGAAACCTAAAGGATGCTTTCAGTCGACCTAGAATCTTGAAATTTGGCATCAAGCAAATTTTTATAGCACACAATTTCGCAAACCTTAATTTTTTGTTCCATCACATACACAATATATTATTAAAAAAAAAATAGAAACGTAGACGACCTTTGTCTTTAATTTATGCTACACCAGCTTTCCATTTTATAATGTCATGGATTTAATTTAGCAATATATTATGTTATTTAGTAACGAATACCTATCGGTTTGTACGGAACCCTTGGTTCAGGAGTCCGAATCGCACTCGGTTTTTTATTTAAGCTTTGGTTTTAATACTCAGCCCTTGAACTATGTCACGAAGTAGGTTCTAATTAGAATAGTGGAGCCAATGAGACTTTATATTCCTTCCTATTAAAAGCCAATGAGGTCGTTGGGAATACATCCATTAGTTCGAATTACTATGAAATATAATAAAGTGTGATATCAAAATAACTTTTTAGATGATATTTCTTGCTGACCAAATATAAAAAAAATATAATTCAATTACTTGCCATAGATTAATAGATACATATACTTGCAGTAATTATTTTTTGATACCGTTTATCATCAACTAGAAATTAAATCCTTCATATTGATTATATGTAACAAGATTTTGCTCTTCCAAAATCCGACTCAACGAAAAATTAAAAACCATAAAAAATTGACAGAAATCTTATTTTTTTTTATTACGTTTTATGTTTGCAGGTTTTTTTTTCTTTTTATTGTGTAAATCACTGAACTCCTCCTAAACGGCCTAGACCGATATTGAAGAAATTTTGTGTGTTTGAGTGAGCCCTTAGATGGTTTAGATTTATATTTGGACTCGGCAGGTGGCGCTGCAATCGCCAAGGTATGATGAAAACGAAGTACCAAGTACTCCACAGATCTCCACAGGATCATCGAATCCAAAAATAATTGTGACTTTTTAAATAATTTCATATTATAAGATGTAGATAAACCACACACTATCATATCACTCTTCGTATAAACTTACAAAGTTATTTTTTATAGTAAGATTTTTTAAAAAATAACAATTAATTATACTTAATGAATAAACTAAATGTACAAATAACTTTACTATGTACAAAGGAATCAGTCGGATTACTAAGGACCGTTACGAATGGCCTATATATAACTACAAGGTTTATGTAAGTCGTATGAAGAATTTATCGTTGAGTTCCTTTTCTCAACGTGAAATAATAATGCAGGCGTAAGCATGCAAACATAATTACTGTAACTAGGCTCTGAAAAAAGCAGAATATTTTCCTCAAGCCTATAGGAGCGCAACACGCCCGCGTCGCGTCGCGTAGAATCTCAATGAAATTGGAGCTGAGTGGTAATAAAATTACACTCAACCATTCACTATTAAGTAACATGTAGGTACATTTGTAGCCCAGATTTAACCTGAATTTGCATAATGCTTTAACTTGTCACATAACAGCGCAGGAACAGTGGCTATACAGAGTTTAAATTGCATTTCGGTAGTTTCGGAATGTTGTGGTTACATATGCGTAGCTGCATTTTGGCGCCAAAATATAGCCAAAATGTTGCCAGCTTTGCTCAGTAGTCTAAAAACACTGCAATGCTTTTATTTACCCATTACATACTACAACATTGACGGCTGAGTAGCTACTGCAGGTTCTTTGATTATTACCTCACCAAAGAGCGGGTTTTGTAGCTGTTTGATTGATAAACGAACTAAAGCAGCCATCAACATGCAAAGTAGGTATTTTTTGAAGGTTAAGGCACCAATGTTTTTTTTATTGTGCAACGGGGAAGCGCTCACCATTCGTCGGAATGGCTATCTTACATCTCAATGTCGAAACACAACATTAAAAAATGTTTGTTCTTGCGACAGACTAAGGTCAAAACCAGGCACAATGTTGTACCCCCCTGGGAATCGAAACCGGGACCTCTAGATCTGACACTGGTGGGCGAACCACTACATCACAGAAAGGTTGTTTCGGTTTTTCATACACCAAACGAAGATTCTCGAAGCAATGACTTGTGCTTAACGCTACTGAACCAGCTGCTTCGCAAGATTGTCCGCTATCCTAGCTAATTAAACATACACAACAGAAAGTTCATCAAACAATACTGACCCTCGGGTACCTAAACACTCGACAAAAGGCACTGTCCATTGTGAAAGGTTCAGGTTTAGAGCTAATGCAAATTAAACGCCTTTTACAGCGGTTGGCCGGACCCCGTCGTGATGATATATGGCGACATTTTCTTCGAGTTACAGCTATTTACTGAGCAAATTTGTATAATTTTGCAAGTTAAACGGGTCCCAGTCCCAGTGTATCCGCGAGTTCGCGATAGATATCATTATTATGAGGATTTGTTGTTTGATTCGTTTGTTTTTAACCGACTTTGAAAAAAAGAGGAGGTTCTCAATTCGTCGGATTCTTTTCGTTTTTACTCGAAAGCGCCTAGACCGATTGGTAAAATTATGTTTTTGTTTCAAAAGATACTATTTGAATTGTAATATAATAAATTGTGATTGGTATATTTTTAAATTGGATGTTTTTGAACTGTAATTTTAATTCAATTTCAATGCTAACCCAGTCAATATTAATTCAATGTTTTATTACTATTTTCTTTTAATTAATTTCTATTTTTTTTGTTCTGTATGTGTATAATTTTATTATGTCTAAGCACGTTCAACCGGGTTCTCACAGGCCCCAACGGAAGACCAGCGCAGACCTTTCTGGGATTACCCGCCTTTAAAAATTTTATTGTACCTACCTATTTTATGTTTTGTAATATCCCAAATAAATAATTTTGATTTGATTTGATTTGATTTAATAGGTTTTATGTACTACTTAGGACTGATTTATTTGTTTTTCTATAGTCTTACCGGTCTATTACTAATGTTTCTGTAAGAAACAGTAGACCTCGCGAGCCCTTATACCATGCATTGACCGATGCTCTCGTCTTTCACTTTTCCTTCTAGACTTTTGAGTAAATAGTGGTTTTACTTGAACTGAACAAACCGAAGTTAACATGTAGGTATGTTTTTTATTGTACGCGCTTGAAGCGCTTAGCCTTCATCTCACGGTGACAAGTTATGACACGGCCGAAGGTGGAAGCGCAATTAACCCGGAATAAATAAATATTACCGGACATTAATTTTACGTAGCGCCATCTAACCCAAAACTAGCAAAGCTTGTGATATGGGAACGATTATTGATGGATTTATTTTATTCTGCTTTATAATTCTCAACAGACTGAGGATGAAGGATGGAGGATGAAGGGTCAGTCGCTTTTAGAGAGTCTTACATCTTAATACCGGAACACAACAATTTAAAATCATTGCTGTGGCGACAGACAGGGAGCTAGCTAGCCAGGTGGACTTAAAATAAGTCCAACCAACAACCATCACATCAACAGCACATTAGTAACAAGCCTTACAGCTCAGTTCGTAATAGCTTCTGCGCTGTATGTTGTGGGTTTGATTCCCCACCGGGACAAACATTTTTGTGATGAATATTGATGTTTGTGCTGTTTTTGGGTGTTATATTGTATGATAATTATGTATTTACAAAAAAAAAAGTAAATAAGTCAGTATTTCAGTTCTGTTTACTAGACGGCGCTGTGTGAAATTAATGTCCAGTAACATTCATATTAATCAGTGTCCACTGCTGGACAGAGCCTCCACCAAAGCTAAAGAGTTTTGCTATAATCACCACGCTTGACAGACGGATAGGTGATCACAGTACAGGTGTATATAATACGCGTAATGAATCTGCGTTGAAGGGGTCGCCACGGCACCACCATCATAAATCACAAATATTACTAGTACCTACTATACATTCAATAAAACGTTTATTAAAACGTCCTTTGAGAAACGAAAGGCAAAGTCTACAAAAACTCAACAATAGGTTCCAAGTCGAACTGATTAAAATAAAACTACCGATCAAAGACCGTCTGAGCTAGTTCGATTAATATTCGGTTGGAATTGCGCCGTCACTCTGGGGATAATCAGATTTGGTGCGCGCTCGAGCTGGCTCCTTGGAGAGATTATTAGGACCTAAGTCGACGTCCACTTCTTCGGAGTTCCACTATGTGAGGGAACCTGAAGTACTACCTAATACAAAATCTTAAGACACTTTCAACTTTGAAGATGTATGAGAACAAATGTCCCGTGAGACGTAGTAGTACGATCTCCAGGTCGTATAACGTCATAAGTAGTCTTAGCTAGCCTATGTCTCCATTTGAAATCTGTGTGCAAAGTTTCAGATCAATTTGTTTAGTAATTTTGGCGTGAAATCTAAATATCCAAACAAACTTTCGCTTTTAGGTATAATATTCATGTGATTAATGCTTAAACATTTTAGGAGGGATAATTCTGTTGTGAGTTTTAAATCAAGGAATAATTATTTACTTAACTTAACACAATCCCTTAATACCTACAATATGCGTTATTGAGGCTACTCAGTGTTAATTAAGTTATTTTTTGCACTACGAGGAATTCCTCATTATCTTTATTATAAAGAAAAACCTGTTAATTCAGTTAAGTAAAAATTATTTAAGCGTAAGTTGTAAGAAATAAAAGTTATTGATTCACCGATCTTATAGAAAAATCTGTATACCTCGCAGAATGTGTACTACTAAAGCAGAGCTGCCAAAAGGCTTAGCTTGCAAGTGCATCCTCAGCAATTAACCTTAGCGTGACCTTATCGCGTGTATGGCTTACCTTACAGACAGGTGTTAGGATATAAAAACAGGTACTAATGCCTCTCACTGTGCCTTTTACTTGTAACACGCAATTGAGTAGTTAAAAAAAGGATTAAACACACAAAATTCACGTATTACAAGAGACATATGATTCTTACAAGGTCATGTTTACTTCGCAGTAAAATTAAGCTGTGCGGTTTCAAAGACCATGTCAAACGCGTTTCCTCGCAAAATTGTCCTGGTAACATTCATAAGTACCGTCATAATAATTAGGAAGGAAGTAATAAAAGTGCTTGACCTTGAGTTCGCTGCGGAAGCCGGCGGGAGCACGCTGGAAGGTCAAATCTCTGCGAAGCCTACTGGGATTAGCGTCAAACGGAGAGAAAGAGACGCGGGGAATAAACCGTAATCCACAAGACGTGACCTAAATTCTTCCCTAAACATCGACGATTTGATAGCCTCGTAAAATCAATTTGATTTTTCTTTCGGCTGCTCATCGTGTCTTTTGACTTTGAATTATTTTGAATTGGATCTGCATTTGTGTTTAATACTTCGTAATTTGATTTGTGCTTTATTTAAATTATTATAAGCTCTGAATACCTAAATGTAGAATGGACCATCAAAAAAATAACCAGCCCGAGGTTATTGTCTTTCTCCCCGTAAGTGCTAGTCGCGATTCCGAACAGGCGGTAGATTTGACGTTTCAAAATGATCCTACAATCTTCATAAATCAAAATATAAAAAGAGCCTTTGACTTTGACTTTGACCCCGCGACACGAATAACGCAAAAGAGGTAGACCAATGACCAGATGAAATGACGGCATACTCAGAATTGCTGTGGTCCAGAACAGCAAAAGATGAAATGGAAGGACTTGGAGCCACAGGCGGTCCATACCTAGACTTGAGTAATTAGTGAGTAAGTAATAATTAGGTGAGTAGTTAACTTTTTTTTCTATTATATATTTTTACTTTCTAATATTAAGCGATTGTAAACTGTTAAGCAGGTATAGGAAAATAATATATATTTTTTTTATTAATTCGATTTGTACATTTAATTTATTAAAAACTAAAAAATGATTCCGCGTCGTAAGGTCATCGCGGAGAACCTTTCAATACTTGTAAGTGAGGTTTCTTGCAGCGTAGCGCTCGAAGCCTCAGCACGTAGGCCAGGGGCTTGTCAACTAAGCAGCAAGACTTTATTTTCCTCAGGATGCCTCGTGCAAAGGCGAAGCACGTGTAGATTTGATTTTTTAAAAGGACTTTAGCGGATTTTTTAATTTAAGATTTTCTATGTTTTTTTAATAAATTATAACAAAAAAATCTGCCCAAGAAGTCTTTATACATGGTATAGCAAAAAAAATTTGTAATTAAATGTATTAAATAAAATGTACAATTAAACTAACTATGTACAAAGGAATCAGACATTTTATATATTTTTTTATTTTATATTGTAAGTACAATTTTAATTGTTCACCAAAATTGCACGCCGTATACATTGATACTTATAGTTTATAACACCTTGCCACATGTATTTCAAGCAATAAATGTTTACTTTACTTTGCTTTACTTTAGTCGGATTACCTAAGGACCGTTACAAACGGTCTATATTTACAATTGTTCCAGACTACTGGTCTGGAACAATTGTAAATATAGGAGTAATAACCAGACGGAAGCGTACCCAAAACAGCGGCATTGCCACGCTGAAAATTTATGTGCATTCCTGGCCTAAGTAAGAGCCAGCTCTTGGGTCACCTCAATCAAAGTCCCTGCAAGATTTTTGAAAACCAGGAGGTCACTGACTCCCCACGGACCCAAGGTCTCGACTCCAAAAGGCTCATATAGGTAAGCTCTGTGGAGACCACTAAATTTGCGCCTTTTGAGATCCTCGACCTAAAGTAGCCGCAACAGCCCTAACTAAAAGGAAATAGTGCTAGATATTAATAGTATAAAATAACTTATACCTATGGGCCGTTTGTAACGGTCCTTAGTCCGACTGCTTACTTTGTACATAGTTAATTTAATTGTACATATTATTTATAATGTTTGTGACTAAATAACTAGTTGTTAATAAGGACAAATAAACAATATAAATCAGACAAATAATTATTTATAGGATTGAAAGAACATAGTTTACTACACAGAACTGCATTGCGCCCGTCAACTTGAGGCATAAAGGAGTTTAGCCTCGCATGCCCGTAATTCACCAATTTTCAATATTATGAAAATGTATTTGTATTTCCAATGGACTTTAAAACGACTGGACTGTTTTGAGAGAATTTCACTGGCAGATAGCTGATGTAATATGGAGTATCTTAGCTAGCTTAGGTTACGCGCAAAAAAAAAACACCATGAAATTCAGATAGATTTTTTTAAGAGAAACTTCTTCTTCTCCTTATGGCTTGTTCAGTGGTCCATATGGGAACCCCAAGAGTTTGCTAATGTCAGTTTTTACTCTTCTTTTGACGTATATGGGTGTAATGTGTCAAATTCAAAGTCAACGTCTACACATTTACTGCAATCACCAATGCACATGCCAAGCGTGGTAATTATGGTGAAACCCTCCAGCTTTGAAGAAGCCTCTGTAAAGCAGTGGACACTAATGAGTTGTAGATGTGATGTGATTTTAACTACCGCTAAATAGGTAGGTAACGCATTCGCAAAGAAAGGTTTACTAAGTACTAAATATAGTTTCAAGTAAGTTCCAACATAGATAATACATCTAGGTATAAGCTGTATATCTGAGTAGGTAATGAATAATTTATAGCATGATCTGGACTCGCAATTTAATTTGAAACAATAATTCATTTATTCACCTTTTATTTACAAGCCCTTTACCCTAACCGCTTTTTGGCAAATTTACTTCATCAACAAGAAAATGTTTTCAGGAAAATTGGATAGGTCGTTGAATGTTTCAATTTCAATTAGTACCTACCTGATGGTCAAATCAACTGACAGTATCTAAAAGAGATAAACCAGGTATAAATGTACCAGCCTAAAAATGAACGCCCTATTATTTTCTGTATCATTTATCTATTACTCTATATATAAATGTAAGTTTCATTATTTTGTTATTTTGCTGATAGCCAAGCGTTTGACAACCAGCTCACTTGAATGATAAGTAAAGATGTGCCTCAAGATGGAGCCCACTTGTCTAATACGAACTTATTAAATCTGGACTTGAAGACAAAGATTGAGCTGGTGCGTAAAAACAGGCGCGGACAAGAAGTTCCATTCCTTACCTTTGATTATTGAGGAATGGAACTGGAGAATCAATAACGGGTTCGGCACAGTGGAAATCTACTAGGTAAAAGGTTTACCGCCTCTATGGTCTAGTGGTTTGTCCACGGGTGTCATATCCAGAGGTCCCGGTTAGATCTCCAGGGGAGTACAATTGCTTGGATTGGTTGGACTTAAGTCTGTTGCCATAACAACAATTTTAAATTTTTGTGTTCCGGCATTTAGAGGTAAGATGGCCAGTTCCTCAGGCTGATTGATTCCGGGTGAAGTGCGCTTCCACCTTCGGCCATATCATAATTTGAAACCAGGAGGTAGACAATAATTCCAAGTCAGTGACGCCAACATTCTTACCTTGCAAGTCAAAAAGAGTAGTAGAAGCCCTTTGTGAAAGGGTTCGTCCGGAGAATTACTACCACCCTACCTATTCCGGCCGGCAAGCAGCATTTCTGTGTTTCAGTTTGAAGGGTATGGTTGCCGGTGAAATCACGGGCACGAGAGGCTTAACACCTGAAATGCCTCAAGTTGACGGGTGCAATGCAGTGTGGTGTAGGCTATGCTCTTTGTGGATGTGACCTATGCAGTAAGGCATTGTTATAGGCAAGAGACGCACTTAACACCAGGTGGGCTACTTGTGTGTCCCGTCTCCTAGTTGTATAAAAAAACTAACGACTACCCAGGTTGTTGAGACTACATTACGCTGGCAAACGCTGCCATGGTCTAATTGTAAGGTATAGCTAGATCCAGAGATCCTGGGTTTGATTGCCGGGTGGGCCGTCCATTATGCGTGGTTTATTCCCAGTTTGGCAGGCTCGAATCACCTGATTTACCGATAAGTAAGATACGGGCTTTGGAGCGCATGTTAAGCTGTCGGAAACTGGCTGTGCTTCTCATAGTCTGTAAATCTGACATTTGGTGTCAGGTTGCATTGCGATATGGATGAGAGCATGTCAAAAATAGTTCCTAAAAAGCCGCGACTGTATCACCTACAGAATTTACCGAAATCCAGACAGATTTAAATAAAAATATCAACTTATTCAATTTAAGAGCAGACAAAGCCGCTTAGGTAGCCTTTATTGACGTAACAAAGTCGGTGAGATTGGTATTTTTTATATTTTCTTAAATAAAAGGCTGGAATAAAGTCGCTAAGATGAAATCGAGCTAAATGTTAAAGAGAGATCATTTGGCTTTTGTTTTACAAATGGGAACGCGCTCAAGGCAGCCTTGCCCGAAATTATTTTTTTAATTGATAATTCTGCCACCTTCTACTTTTGACTAAATCCGGGGATTCCGGGTTCGTTTGTTTAATTTTTAGGGTTCTGTACCAAAAGGGTGCCAACGGGACACTAATACTAAGCTTCCGCTGTATCTCCGTCCGTCTTTTTATCTGTCAGCGGGATCAAAATCGTGACAGATTCAGAGATGGTTGTAATGTTCACATTTAGTATTTATATTGCCGCTATTACAACATATCAATGAAAATTTTAAATTAAAGGGATACAAGAAACGCGATTTATTAACGTTTTTTATAGATGGCGCTGTATGAAATTTATGTCATGTAATATTTTTATGGAAATGAAATTATTTATTTATTTTAACTCTTTCGATATAGCAGTTTTTTTAATAAAGCTTAAGCCTTAACAGTTATTTCTTAGTGTAATTATAGTCCTTACCTTGATACATAACAACAGCTACAAAAAAAAAAACTGCTAAGCGTGAGTCGGAACCATACGAATGCTCTAGATCAAAATGCAGAAAACCAGCTTTGAAAGGGCGGCACAGGACACTAATTTCACACAGCGCCATCTAGTCCCAAACTAAGCATAACTTGTAATATGGGAACTAGATTACGGATAGAATACATAAATACTTTTTTTTTGTAAATACATACTTATCATACAATACAACACCCAAACACAGAACAAATATCTATATTCAACACAAATGTTTGTCCTGGGTGGGAATCGAACCCACAACCTACAGTGCAGAAGGCAGAGCTACTACCAACTGAGCTGTGAGGCTTGTTAAAAGGCTTGTTGTTTGTTTGGCACCCTCGGTGTCTTGAAAGCTCGGACCGCACTTGGCCAGTTTAATAATAATGTTAGGAAATGCTCTCAACACATTACGCTGTAATAACATTTTCCTTTACGAACTTTCTTGACTAAAAAGCGTTAACATAAAGAAAAAGAGTATCTTTGTAAACAGGATGTACACTTTACTAGTCAATATGACCCGCACCCAAGTTTCATATAACCTGTGGCTATGAATGCGATCTCACTTCCCGACCCTGTCTACAATTATTGGTAAAGACCTAGAAAGATTACAAAGATCAAAGTAATAAGTGTCGTGAGCCGTAGTAATTCGTCGACGCTCGCAATGTTTCAATAACCCATATCTCGGATTAAAGGGTTTTGGTTTGCGCATAATCCCTTCTTATTCCTCCGTAAATGGATATTGAAAAAATTTGATGGTGGCTTTTGTCGGAAACTCTTTTTCAGAAGTGCTCTATTTTGCCTCGTGGAATGACGACGATTTAAGGTGAATGAACGAGCGGAATCCCTCTTACATGGAAGAGGCGGTGCTGAGGAGGTGATGAGTTTATACAGTACCTACCATTTAGTCGACGGCGCACCTTCGAACCGATAAATTGGCGTCAAGAGCTTACTGCTCGTTTGACTTTCAGCAATCCTTTCGATTCGTTTCCTTCCATTTTCAATTTATTCAGCTACCTAGCTACAATATGGCATAGCCGACTGGCAAGCTTGCCTCACTTGCTACATTATCTGTGTTCTTTCCATTGAGCTTTCCGTAGAGTCAGCGTTGAACCGCATACCATATGACCTGATACATTTCTTGTTTGCAAGTAAACATTTCAAGTGGCTGTTATTATTTACTTATTTGACATACATTTATAAAAACATAAGTTTACATACACCAAACAGATCAAATTATACAAACAAAAGCACTTTATTCATGTGATGAACAATTCCAAATCTTTTCGTTGAAATTTTATTTTTGTCTTTAGGTTTACATTTATTGGTTTGGTTGGTGGTAGGACTTTGTTTAAGTCTGCCTGGCTAGCTACCACCATCTTACTTAAGTATGTCGCCATAAAAAAAAATCTTAAATTGTTGTATTCCGGCATTTAGAGGTAAGATAGCCAGTTACTCAGTTTATTGAGGATTTCGGGTGAAGTGTGCTTCCTTCGGCCTTATCATAGCTTGAGAAATCAGATTAGCTGAAGGCCAAACACATACTCGACGTACAATAATAAAAAAAAGAACATACATTTAATGAACTTCTAAAAAAATACTTTTCAAACTTTCTTTAAATAGGTAATAATATTCGAATAAAGTCGACGAAGTTCACCACCGGTAAGGATATCATATCGTTAGTGCAACACATTTTTCTTATCCAATCTACTGATCTTTGTACATCTTTGCAATTAAAAGTTTAACTCAAAATTAAAACCAAAATAAAACACTGGACTAAAGTTGCAGCAGACACATGGTAAAGGCTGGAGGAGGCATAAACTCGAGATTGATCTAAACCTTATTCTGACCGAAGAAAAAGTATCCAAAAAGTAACCCTGAATAAGTTTAACTGATTAAAATGATAATTTTAAAATGTTAAATATTATGAAATTTAAATGAATCTCAATGAATTTGTAAATATTAGACACGAGCGATACCAACTGCTTCAACTTATCATGAATCATGATGGACAAAGCACCTGATGGATAAACGACGCGTTGGAAGAAGAAATAAATCGTGTCTGAAGAACATCCGGGAGTGGATGAGTATCGCCAGAGTACCTACTTCGCTTGGCGCAAGATTGGCAGGAACTCGCTGAACTGACCGCTAACCTCCTCGGAGAGTCACCACAAAAAGAAAAAAGAACTGTTTACAAGTAAGGCAGTCAAATTAGCTAAGGACCGTTACAAACGGTATCTAAGTAACTCAACAGTTTCAAACAAAACGTGTCCAAGACTCTGGCTGCCTTGCCACGCTCAATAGCCATGCTGATTCGCTGGGTCAATAAAAACTAGTCCTTAGGTCACGCGTCGCCGTAAAAAGCCAAGCTCAAACGGTTACTCTATGAACGTCTAAACTAAAAAGACTACACCTTATACTTAACCTTTTTAACAAGCCTCATAGCACAGTTGGTAGTAGCTCTGCCTTCTGCGCTGTAGGCTTTGGGTTCGATTCCCACCAAGGACAAACATTTGTGTGATGCGTCTGTATTTACAAAAAGTATTTAAGTATTATATCCGTAATCTAGTTCCCATATTACAAGCTATGCTTAGTTTGGGGTTGGATGGCGCTGTGTAAAATTAATGTCCTGTAATATTTATTTATTTTTAATTCAAGCAGGAATGACCTCAATCACAAACTTTGTAAAGTCAACGACTAGCGCTTAACACAGAAACCAGTCTGCTTATCGATTTTAGTTCCACAGTTTCACTGACCCGCTGATTGTTTGTGTTATTTACAAGTTAATTTAGCAAATCCAAGTGCCATTACTGGAGTGACCGGCTACCGGGTACTACTAGAGTTCCGTTTAACGGCCCCAGCACGACAATAACTGGCCGTGGAATTTAATGGTTCGTAAAGCGGTCTCGATTAAAACTGCCGTCTCTATAAGGTCGTTGTTTTAGTATGGAGGAAAGTTTTAATGAGTTTATGAGTGCTGCTGACGATGGACCTGGCTACCTAGTACTCCGGCATGATGGACTTGCTCCCTGAACGATCATTTAACGTCATTATACCAGCTAAAGTATAATGGACAATGCATTCATCTCGCAGGAAAACAACTTTGTATATGGAGGTGTCAGTATTTCCATTGTGAATAACAATTAATGGTAGTAAAAACTTTGTTTTCTAACTTCCGATGGGAAAACAAACAGACTCATGACTTTTTCCCCTTCGAGGATTCAACTGTGATCACTAGTCAGAGCGTGGATCTTATGCGGATCACCTGAGGGTAGTAAGAGGCACGTCCGTACTTACGTTCGACAAATGCCCACGGCAAGAACTAGCTACTTCAATGTGACAGATCGCAAGCCCATCGCCGCATAGCGGGATAATAGCCATAGTCACATGCCATTAGGTTTTTTGATCTTAGGATGCCAGTTTCCTCACGATGTGACCTTCACCGTCAGAGCGTGTGCATGTCAAATGCGCACATAAACTTCCAAAAACCCGAAGTCCATTGGTGCACGATTGGCTTCGATGGGTAAAGTGACTTAATTGAGCATAAAGTGTAGTCTCTGTCACCGCTACAATGGCTATAGGAAAAACTAACACGCACCTTGATATTTTCATATTTCCATACAATTAAGTTTCCAAATATATGTGTATGTGACTAAATGGAATGGAATGAATATATCGACGGGCATTAATTCCCTATAGGTCTCTACTCTAATCTCGTTTACCTACGTACCTTCTGAAGTTCAACCAACTTTTATAAGAAAACTATAAATAACGCTTCTAAAATATTCATGTCAAAAACAACTCGCAATAGAAAATTGGAGCGTGGTATGGCATACGAAAGTGCTGTTCAACACACGTTGCACACGGGGCTTGGAAGTTTCGTCTTCTGCTGCTATATATTTAAGATGTCATGTACAAATGTTACAGGAACAAGGTGCACAAAGTTGGGCAGCTAAAGGATATAAATCATGGCGTGGAGTGCGCCAGATGGCAGCTTGTGAATAGTTCTGTCGGGCACCGACCGCGTATGACATTCGATTACCTACCCCACCCGCAACAACCCCCCACCCCCTGCATGACATCGCGATATAGGTACAAAAATTAAACAGCCATGACCCATTTGATCATCAATGACACATATACTTGTAGTTTGCCCCGAACTGAGATCTTGTTATGTCTGGTTTTTGTTATGTATTTAACCACGGACATTATTTCTCAAATATAACTTAATTAACAAACGATAAAAGTGTGCTTTCATTAGAACTTACTTGAGCACTCTTTTTTCAATCTCTCTTTGTTCACTTAACTCACCATTTGTGACGTATATTTTTAGATTTTTATTTTTTCGAAAAAGTCGAATAACTTTTTTACCCGCTATCACCGCCGCGGGTCACAGGTTACGTAAGTCAAATAAACAAAGTAAAATATTTTAATTTTCACTTTTTTATCAGCATGATAATTATTATTCTGTAATAAATAACCTTATTACATTACTTTATCGATATTTTACTCAGAAATATTTGTGTCTAGACGTTGCATTGTAGTGCCAACATGCACTAGCTGCTTGGCTCTGAAGATGAGTAATTTTTGATGAGTACAATACAATACAATACAATATTCTTTATTGAACACCAAATGTACATAAAATTATGAACGAATTCATGTAACAAAAAAAAAAATGTACAATGGGCGGTCTTATCGCTAAAAGCGATCTCTTCCAGACAACCTTTGCATGGACAGAACCAGAAGGATGTAAATATGAACATATAGGCGCACAATAAAATATTTGGAAAAAAAATACGCAGCATACAAAAAACTAGCATCCGTTGATAATAATAATACAAATTCCAATACAATACGCATAAACATACATATAAAATAGAATAACATATAAAGTAATTTTTGATGAGTATTTTTTTTGTTGGTATGTTTGGAACGATAACCTTTTTTGATTTTTTTTTATAGTTTCTAGTGTCATTATATTGACAAAAGCTGACTTAAAAAACTTATTTATTTCCAGAGTTCTAAGTACATAAGTTTAAAGATTAATAAACGAGATGTGATTTATGGTATATCATTTTTTTCTTGTTATAAAAACATGTTTTTTAATATTTAACCAAGTAAAAGTATCATGGAGTATTGCTTATTAGAAAAAATCTTAGGTTGAAAATCCCGGTGCGTGAGACTGGCGTCACAAAATATATAAGTGAAATTCACGTCACAAATGGCGGGTTAAGTATTTGAGGCTCTCTCTTTCTATGCAAAGCCAGAATGAGAGCAAAACAAACCAAACCACCGACTGTACGTCAGCCCCCTCAGCACGGGGAGGGGATAAAACTGTTGTCCTCTATTTTTATCCACCATCAGGAGACAAAATGCTCTCGAAGGTGGATAAAAACAGTGGACAAAAATTATATACCCGCCCCGTGCTGAGGGGGCTGAGTGGGTTAATAGAAAACAATCATTCACAATCACCCCTATGAATCATAGGTTGATGTCGTTTTGAAAAGTTTTTTCAATACCATTACCTTTGTATTCATGGCTTCTATCCTTCCAGCATACGAATGTCGTAAAGTCAATCAAGGAGCTTCACCAAAAAGGCAGCAGCTTTTTTCTAAGTGTAAACATAACTTTAACTGTGCGTACCAATCTGTCTACCAAGCGTGGTGTTTATGGCCGAACCTTACACTTTTGGAGGAATTTCTTTCCACATTGTGGTGGACCATAATGTGCTGTTGATATGCGTAAGTATTAGTTTATTTTGGCCCTAATAAGGGCCAAAATAAACTAATTTTGAAATATTCAGTCTCAACTCCCATTTCGAATTATATTTTAAGTTTTCACACATTTTCAAGATTTCAATCTTATTTACCCCTTTTGCAACTCTTATTGTAAATACAGAGGTGATTTCAGGAAATAAAAACAAGTTAGTTCTGAAGTCATCCCCCTTTAATAGTATATTCTACAAGACATAACGTGCGTTTTACCCTCTTAACGTGCCCCTTTGTTACAAAAACCACCCCTAATAAAAAGTTAAATGTATGTTTTATGAATGTGCAGCCGGTACTCTTTCAATTGACACCCTACAAACCAAAAACCTTCTTGTCTCACTTAACAACTATTCTATATACTACACAAAAACTACCACTGTGTCAAAAAAATCTCAAACCGATTGATGAGTATTAACATAATCTCCGTATATTCAAAATGTTGAATTGATCGGATTAGCCATTCAAAAGATATGGGCGAAAAATTGTATTTATTTTCACCCCAATATCTCAAAAACTACCCTTTTATCAAAATTCCCCTGCGAGATTCAATTTATATTTACCTTATCTCTTTACAGTTTAAATTTTATGAAAATCTAATAACCCGTTCGAGAGTTATGCCGTTACAAACATTTTCACATACATACATACAAACATACATTATATACATATATATTTATACATTGCCGGATTTCCTTACTTAACTCGAAGATCTCGTTCGCTACGCTTACTCGATCGAAAATCATTGAAATACGTGAATGGCCAAAAATGAGCGCTTTGATCTATCGCGATTTTGATACCTTGCGTCGAAACCACCAAAACATGGAAGACAACCAAGCAAATCACGTAGAAAATTGAAAAAAACGCTGGACATCAAGGTGGCCTGGAAGAACACGCAACACAGCGACACAACATCTTTACTTGTTTTACATGTAAGCTGGTTGTCAAACGCTTGACTATTATCAATAAAAAAAATAAAAAAGACGTTTTTAGCGATAAGGCCACCCCATTATACTAATTCTTGTTTTGTTCGATGTTATTTGTGTACAATAAAGTGTTCATTCATTCATTAATCAAGGAGAATTCTCGGAAATGTGCAATGTAAAAGATGAAGACAAATCTCGGATGAAAACCAGTCAGGGCGTCATTCAAGATGACTGTCTGTCACGTCTTTCAGTGGACAAGATTAATGGGCCCTTCACATCCCATCCGCTGGGTACATAACAATGTTTGTGGAGATAAAAAAATACTTTACATTTTCATGAAAACCACAATTTCAACGAATATTTCTAATTGGACATTATAATGAGTTCATTTTATATTCATGATTTAATTATGCTGTATTTATACGGATCCAACTGAATAACAAACAGGCAAATATCACACTCCTCATCAGCATTAGGAAGGTACCTACCTAATTAAACTCGAAATTATGATGAGAACTGTACAAATAAATACCAGCGTCAGACGCATGCGCGAGTGTTGTGTTATATGTTACATAAAAGGTCCCACAGATTATCCACACCACACAAAACTTTACAATAATGTATAAACACCCTTACATTTGTATATTTAGAATGGGTCATCTCCGGTACTTTTACTTGGTACATTTTTAAAAACGAGTTTTACTTACGTTTATGTTGATGCAGACACCAACAGTTTCAATTCAACTAGTGAATCATCACTTGAGTGAGTGCTACTCGCGGAGCGTCGCGTGTTAAAACTCAAGTTTTAAAGTCTTACTTGGTACCTTCCTTTTTTTGTATGACGGGGATGCACTTGCCCTTCATATACTATACTAGCTTTTGCCCGCGGCTTCGCTCGCGTTAAGAAGTATTATTAATAATTAGGTATAGTTTTTGCGGCTTTTGTTTAGCGTGTGTAAAAAATTAGGGCCTACAAAACTTAAAAACGACACTACATTCTTCAACTTCTCCATTAACGTTCAGATTTTCTTTAGCCATTTTAAAAAAGTCTAACCGACAAAACCTATACTTAAACCAAATGAAAACAAAACAAATGCCAAATACAAAGCAGAGTCTACGAGTATAACCAAAACTACTAAACCGAAACAAAACAAATGCAAAATCTCAAAATCCTTTCAAGGGGATGCCTACGTCTAAACTACTAGCTTTATGCATGCAAAGTCTCAGCCCGATCGGTTTAAAATTAACAAAGTTTCATACAAAGTTTCATCCTTATTTTATCCCCTTGGGGGTAGAATTAATCAAAATCCTTTCTTAGCGTATGCCTACGTCATAACATCTACCTGCATGCCAAATTTCAGCCCAAACCGTCCAGTGGTTTGGGCTGTGCGTTGATAGATCACTATGTCAGTCAGTCAGTCACCTTTGAGTTATATATATTTAGAAGATATCTACTACTATATCACTATCAATAATACAACAATACAATATGCAACTATACGAACTCAAGAAAGTTTTAACTGATTGGGTATAAACTAAAACCTACGATGATACAGAAAGTTATTATACAACATATTTAAAAACGCTTACAGGTTATATTCAATAATTGCATAACTAAAAACATTAATAACACACAAGAAATTCCTAAGATGACGGTAGCTAGCCTAGCGCTACCACCAACTAATAATTAACTGCTCCAGCTGTTAACCTGTGATGTATCCTTTACATGTTTAAGCATAATTGTATGTTCTTTCCAATTATTTAAAATAAAAAAACCCTAAAATGAGATTCGCTGTCGTCATTTGATAAGGCAGCGAGAAATTGTTATATTGAACGTAGCGAATTTTATCTCACAATCTTGATGAAGTTCCGCGTTGAATTTCATTTATAAATAAATGTAAACAAACAATAAGTAAACTTGAAGGAGGGAAGGAAGAACAAACAATATAACAGTCGAAAACAAAACATCCGCTTCGTTGAAATTTTAAGCCCCAGTTTGCTTTTCAGTGTAAGTGGGTAAAGAAGCGAGTGTTTAAGAAGGAAAGGGATTCACTATACGAACTGTTCAGTCAGTTACGTTGCTAGCTTTAGATTTACGCTACGTTCTCCAGTACACACGTAGTTTGTACGGGGAAACTCTTTGAACGACAGTTTTCCCATACAAAAACTTTTTTCCATCTACTTTACTGTGTTTATATTAAAAGTAACGCGGTACAATATCAGATTATCCATTTTTTTTATTTTGTAACAAGTAAATATAAGGCCGAAGGTGGAGGCGCACCTCACCCAGAATTTTAACCGCCTTTTTGGTCTAGTGGTTCAACCAATCGATTTAAGATCCAGAGGCCCCGGGTTCGAGCACCAGGGGGAGTACAATAGATTCCGGGAGGATTGCGAGGAATCCTGGTGAAGTGCGCCACCACCTTCAGCCTTATTGCAACTTGTATTAAAACCAGGTGAGATGAATGCCAAGTGCTTACCCGTAGTTCAATAAAAAAAAAAAACCTTAACTAACTGAATAACTGGCTGTCTCTAAATGCCGGAACACAACAATTTTAGAATTGTTATTATGGCGACAGAATTAGGCAAGATGGTGGTAGCTAGCCAGAGAGACTTAAACAAAGTCCTACAACCAACCAAAGTTAGAAACTATCCGAATAAACTTGCAAATTCCTTTTTAATCGGGCATATCATTTCAAAATATCAGCCGAAGCTGGAAAGCGAAAGCCAGAGTAACTGCGGGCCTTCTCAAGAAGCGACCCCTCTAGCTCAGTCCGCGGATGTCGTAAAAGTCAACTAACCTGACCAAAACTGACCTAACCAAGGGGACCTGAAGATGGGCACAAACTTCCTTCTGTGTTTAATCTTACTACGTTAGAGTAACCACCAATCCACCTGCCAAGCGTGGTGTCCATGACAAACCCTCCCATTATAGAGTGGTTTCTTCTGTCCAGCAGTGTCAGTTGAAGATATTATTTTGCTTATAAATATACTAATGGAGATGTTTACCTTTTGTGTGTTCTTTTGTTATTTATCTTAATTTAAAAATTATGGAAGAGTGGGACTCGCTGGTATTTTCATACTTAAAAGAGGGTCTCAAACCATGAAACATGTATGTATGTTAGATTAAGTGAAATAAATTATTTGTATTTATT
The DNA here is from genome assembly GCA_951394065.1 of Venusia cambrica. Classification (NCBI taxonomy): domain Eukaryota; kingdom Metazoa; phylum Arthropoda; class Insecta; order Lepidoptera; family Geometridae; genus Venusia; species Venusia cambrica. The sequence continues at coordinate 1,546,250 of OX596044.1, read as the reverse complement.
CGTGTCACCTAATATTGTTTGAACGGTCAGCTAATTAATGGTTCTGTAAGAATAGTAAACCTCGCGAGCCCTTATAACTCTTTCACTTTTCCTATTAGAGCAAATAGGGGTATAAGTTTTAGCGATTACTCGCGTTCCCTTGGTCTGTGGAGATCGAACCTGGTGTTTACGGATTTGTAATGCAAAGGCGGAGAGGACTGCGTAGTCTGATTAGTAGTAAACGTAGCTCTATATTTTCCGAAAAAAAATATCTAAAATTGAAATCTACAGTAAACTTTTCCCCTTCACTCACCTTCTGTTTTCACAATATCTTGAGTAGAATTAAATGTTTAGTGTCTTTCAAATTTAACTGAAATCCGTTGATAAACAACGCTACAGCAAGCTTCCCCCCTTTTCTTCCGTATTTTCCCCCCAATCAAAAATCGGGATCGACAAAAAAAATATTTGATTTGATTTGATTGATTCATGGTGGATTGATTCATGGATGAGATCTATTAATCTCGAAAGTGAGGCGCTACGCTTGCTCGGTCAATTAAAGTAGTTTCGGTCAGCTCTAATACGTAAACAAAGTGAAATAAAAAAAAAGTGTTTCTGTGTTGAAAAAAACCAGCAATCTACTGACGTACTTCATAATTTATTTTATTTTATTTCATTGTATTCGGTTAACAAACAGTTTTACACGCTTCATAAATAAACATACACAATAACTTATAACCATTTAAGCTCGTATAATATCCGTCAAAATAACTTTGTAACGGTCCTTAGGTAATCTGACTGATTCCTTTGTACATAGTTAGTTTAATTGTACTTTTTATTGAATAAATGTATTTACTTTGTAGCTAATATTATTGTTGGCCGAATAATAAAATAAACAGAGGCACTCCGGGAGTTCCGTCAGAAGTGAAAACTCGAAGTTTGTCGATCTTTGCCGAAGAGAACAGCTGAGATTGTTGATACTTGAATCTCAATGAAATATCGATAAATAAATATACATACAAATCAACAGTAATAAATAGCGCATAGCTCGGAGCGGCAACAAGATGGCTCGTCAGCTTAGCAGCAAGACTATATTTCCTGAGGATGCCTCGTGTAGAGGCAAAACACGCGTCGATTTGATTCTTTCATTGCGATTTGACGGATTAATTTCTAAATATTTTTCCTATATTAAGATTTTATTTTGAAGAATGGATCTCCGCAAAATAACGCCTGAATCAATTAGCTATCTTGTGTTTTATGTTATGTATTCGTATGCTTGAGTTTTTGACACGCGGATACGAAAACCCGGAGGGCACTTCCTGATTTCTACGGAAGCTAGGTCTCAACCCAAAAGTCTCGAATAAGTACCTAAAGCTCTGTCGAGACCCCTATATACATACGTAATTGATTTAGGCATAGGTAACTTTGCGGAGATTTCAATATAGGTAAACCTAAAAACATAAAAATATTTTGTAACAAATCCGCTAATATATCTGTGTTAGGATCTATATTTGCGCCTTTTGTGATGGCCAAATGTTGTTTAGCCAAACATACACTTTTAAACTGTGCAGTAAATAGTTTAATCGTGGCAGAGATTGTTGGAACGAAATCATTCGGGCAGAGTTTGCATAAAATGTAATGGCAGATTGCGGCCGTGCGGGAAGTACAACCAGCCATTCGCATTGTGCCATCTGCTCACATTTAGATCCCTTATAAAATGTTACTGCACATTACCACACGTGGATACGACGCCGGATATTTCGAAACGGTACCTTTTATGACACTAATGGAAAATACTGTTTAGCTTCACAATAAACAGACAAGTGCGTAGATCACGCTTCACTGGTGGTCCAGTACGTATTGAATTTATAACAATTGAATAAGAGTATAGAAACCGTGAAAATTATGGCAAAATTCTCCAGCTCTCGGATTCACACGTGCCGTTGAGAGCTTTTTCTTTATTTCTAACGACTTCGTACCCAAAGTGTGTTCTTGGGTACGAACACACTTTGTCTGTACAGCGAAATGTGGGTCGAAGCCCTCGGTGTGCGTTTTCGCTCTAGGTCAGTGATTTTTTTTTATTCAAAAATGTTGGCTTGCCTAGGCAAGGATAAGGTCAACGATGGAGCAGGTTTCTACGGAACACGGTGAAGCGTTTAGCACCAGACTTCGGCACGAGGGTGTTACTATGTGCTCTCTAGTGAGGGAAAAAAATATTTAAAGTAAACGGTTATTATGGTGACGGAAAATAAATTGTTTTTTTTATATTCTATTTAGATAAGCGAGAGCGAACCTGGTGTTAAGTGCATTTCTTGCCTATGACAAAGCCTAATAATATTATAAAATGTTTTTCCAGCTTTCAGTGTCCTCCAGTAGCATGGCTAAGTGTTCATATAGATGTTAGGATTTCATGAGCATAATACATGTGGGTTCCTACGCACGGAACTCTAAAATATATGAATATCACGCACTCATCTCTGAGAGTACCCCGCAGACAGACGGTGAGTCGTATATTGGATTAGACGCTTTTGTTTTTTAACTGAATTAAAAAAGGTTCTCTTAACAAATGTATTTGTTTGACCCAAACATGTGTTTACAAACTTGGTTCAGTGTATTTTTAATTATAAATATGCTACGAATCTGCACTATAGATTCCAGCGCTAGTTTTCCGTAACTGTGTAGTATTAACCGCCTCTGTGGGCTAGTGGTTCGCCCACCAGTGTCAGATCCAGAGGACCCGGGTTCAATCCCCAGGGGAGTACAATATTGTGCTTGAATTGGTTGGTGGTAGGACTTTATTTAAATCTAGCGGCTAACTGCCACCATCTTACCTAAGTATGTCGCCATAACAACCAATTCTCAAATCGTTGTGTTTGGGTATTATAGAGATAAGATAGTCAGTTCCTCAGTTTGTTGAGCTGTAAACGCCTCACAGCTCAGTTGATAATAGTTCTGCCTTCTGCGCTGTAGGTTGTGGGTTCATTCCCACCAAGAACAAACATTCGCGCAATGAACATAGATGCTTGTTTAATTTTTGGGCGTCATACACAAGTAAATTGTAAAGTGTTCACAAAAAAGTAACTATATATTTATCCATATCCGTAATCCGGTTGGCCATATTACAAGCTTAGTTCAGGGCTAGATGGAGCTGTGTGAAATGTCCAGTTATGTATTTTTTTAGCCAACCCAGCAGTTGATGAAATCTAGCTGTAAGTGATGGCAAATATATTATATTAGGCTTATAGATGTTTATTACTAAGTAGGTGGAATAATATGTTTTTGTATCATTTGCTATTCGGTCTGCGTAACGTGAAAGCGGTTTACAGAATATCACACTTGTTTATTTTAGCAGGGCAAGAGTAAACATAAATAAAATAGGTCAGGCTACATTACTGGCACGAGGCACGGCTACACACGAGAGGTTACTCACGTGATCTCATATAAATCATAGTGAGTGACGTTAAATTGACATATCGAAGTCATAAATCAAAAGGAAATACCGTGTGAAGAAGTTTTGACAAGCCACTTAACTTCGGTTGGGGACAAAGTGATTTTACCAAGAAAAGTTATTTGCGCCTTCAACTTGTTTTTTTTTAATATCAATGTTTGCTGTGAAAGGTTATTTTGTTTATACCTAGAACATTTTTAACAAGAAATATCGACTGTTGTTTCGGATACATTAAAAATCTTAATGTATCCGATCGTTAAAGGTTACGAGATAACGAGAAGTCCTGGGCAGTCAAATACGCATTTATATCCACTATTTTAATGAATTATATCTGCATCAATCATCATCACATGTTATAAAGAGCAATTTTTGCCTTTCTAGTTGTGTGCTGGTCGTGATTCCAAATAGGCGGTAGAATTGACGTTTTAAAATGATCCTAAAAAATCTAAATGAATAAAGGAATTTAGACTTTGTCTTTGACTTAGAAGCCTTCACACAGACTAAACCCTGAATACGAAAGTCCTCCATATAGGCACTCCTATTGCCCCACATCCTAAAATCTAGACGGTTCTACAAAGCATTTCCGCTAGACTCTAATGTCTGTAATACCCATTTGAATAATCTATTGCACAAATGTAAAAAAAAATTGCTGCCTTACTGGCAATGGCGACAGACGAAAGTCAGTTCACTTGGAGTGGTAACTGTCCGTTGGTAGTCCATCCACCTTACCAGTCAGGAAACTCCCACCGTATAACATGAACGAAGCCCCGGGCAAACGCTTGTTTTATATAACCTTTCAAAGGAAGACCGGTCGTGAACTTTATACAAACAAAATGAATTAAAGCATGGATGTCTTCGCCGAATCTGACTTTTTATAGCAGATAAAGCTTTAACGTAATTTTCACAAGAATAAAAGTTGAAAGTGAACTGAGCCCTTAGGTAATGAATATGAAATTACTTTGTTGTAACATTTTTATGCCATGATCCGGGAACGTTGAAAGCAATCCGAAACGTGGTTTTTCACGCTAGAGCATTAAATTTGCTTTTTTTTTTTAATTAAGATAGGCGTACGTTTGACCACAATATTGCGTGATAGGACGCCATGATAGAAGATACCTATCCACTCTCGCCTTGAAGCGGCCCAAGTCGTTTCAGATCCAAAGGTACCGGGTTCGATCCCCAGAAGGAGTGCGATGTGGTGTTTGGTTTGGTTGGTGATAGGACTTTGTTTATGTCCGCCTGGCTAGCTACTACTATCAACATATGTACTAAAGTTCGTTTGTCCGAAGCATTCTTGAATATGGGTCACAGGTTTGGAATCCGCGATATGGTATATATGTTAATAGAGTTGAAAGAATTCAAGTTAAATTTATTATATATCTCTGCTTTCGGTTAAAAATTCCCTATAACTCCCTCAGTTATGATGATCTCTGCAAAAAAGGCGTGATATTGCTGATTTATCTTTCCTTCTAAAAATAACTTCAAATATAATAGATTGTCCTGAGCTACTGAGTAAAATTGTTATCCATGCCCCGTCCAAAATCACTCGATTTAACCCCACAGTTTCTTTACCTATTGTTGGCACAAAGTACAGGCAAAATGCATTTTTATGGCGAACTTGCGATCTATTTAATAAGTGTTGCCGGCACCTGATTTAGACTTAGATCTATTCTGTACGAGCGTAAATTCAGCCAGACAGCGATGACCAGAAGTTACTTTAATAGTGACGTAGTAGTTACTTAGGTTTACCTATATTAACTTTACGTACTTAATTTATACATGTAGGTGTATAATTCCATGGCATTGTCAAGTGAGTTTTTGTGTACCTATGTTCACATTATTGTTAGTCATTTAGTTACCATATGTGAAAATCTGTAATTATTTTTTCTGTTATTATTACTGTAATCTATATTAAGTCAAATAAATAAAAATTACCTAAGTCTGTCGTCATAACAACAATTCTTAAAAATTGTTGTGTTCCGGCATTTTGACATAAGATAGCTAGTCCTCAGTTGTTTGAGGATTCCAGATGAAGAGGCCACCTTTGGCCTTATCATAACATGTCAGGTGAGATGAAGGTCAAGCACCTCACCGTTGTATAAAAAATAGCGAAATTCATTGCCTGTGTGTACTATATACAAATATTGCAATCTATTCTGCGTTGACAACTAAGTTTCGCAACCAGTTGTTAAGTAAAGTAAAGTTAAGTGAATTTATCCCAGTAAAACTTAAAACAATTCAGACTAAGCTGTGAAAGAGTGGTTTACCTTCTTGGCAAATACTTGCGATTGAATAATATTATTACATCCAAGTTTTGCAACAGCTAATGCTAAATAGATTTATTTTTAAGTAATCTGCTGTTTATAATTGATGGGTACGCTTTTGACCTCTAGGCTTGACTAGCTCTAGGCTATCAAGGACGAGGCTTACGAGTAAGCTATGCCAGAAGGCACTGGCTAGAGCCTTCTGGCCTGCCCGAGCCCTAGCTCCCGAGCACCTACGGAACACTTAACTATCCCGAGCTTTTTGCTATTCTTTTTATGTGCTAGTCGCGATTCAAAACAGGCGGAGAGCTGACAAGCAGACAGCGGCCTCTTCGAACTTAAAAAGGCACTCTATGCAGCTAAAATTGCGGCAGAAATGATTATGACAGTTGACAACGGTAAGCTATAGGTGGCGCATGCGTATCGTAAATAAAACCTTTCAATGATACTTATTCTGATGTGACCATATTATGGTACCTTTACTGACACAGAACAGATAACTTCTTTATATTCGTCCTAATATTTATTATGAGTCTAGGTGTTGTCTGACCACTGCGACGACGACAAGCACATGTCCGACGTCGACAGTGGTCATAGAGGTACTGACTGAAAGGCGCGCTGACCTTTAATGTAGATAGGTACCTGTAGGAATATCTATATAAATATTAGGCTCGTGACTTGTTCAATGGTACTTTAATATTCCATTTGAAAAAGAGGAAACGTCTACTGACAGGGCCTTAAATAGTTTTTTAGTAGCGCCACGAGCTGCATGCAGTTCGCGGAGTGTCTATTTGTACCATTTATTTATTATTAATTACAATGCAAAAAAAAAATAGTATGATATCAAGTAATATAAAGTATGGATAACATAAAATACGTTCGCTTGAAGCTCACTCGAGAGAATGTATCCAAAATGTAATCCCAAACTTGTGTCGCCGAGTCCGCGGGGTGTTTATAACTTTTTTCTTGATCCGTTTGGATAGCAGAACATGTCTTACACAGTTGTTACTAATGCGCCTGACCCGCGTCAGGCTTTGACGAAGGTGGAGGCACAGGTGTATCCTTCTGGATAAACAGTATCGGCACCCTTGTAACGAATTCAGACGAATAAATTACAAATCAAAGTTGTATAGAGGTACTCCTATCTACGCATCAGTTACGTAAACAAAGAAGTGGCAGACGTGAATAGGATTGCGTAATCGATAAGTAGACTAGGAAAGGTTTTAGTATAAAGTTTCTAATGGCTGTCATGAAAACAACCAGTCAATTAATTTAAACAGGGTTTTAGTCAGCTATAAAATGTTTTTTATCAGCAAACATAGTGCAATATTCGACCCGATAATTTCATACCGAAATGCAAGCTCTACGGGTGCATAAAAGAAACCAAACAACCCACTGATGAATATCATGGCGACGAATATTATGAGGAAGCATAATATTTGTGTGTGGGTTCAGGCCGTGCAATATAAACAAGGGACGATATATTTTTTACGCTGTCAAATTAACTTTATAGCATTACATTCATCGTGACTAAAATAAACACATTATTATTTTTTGCAGTGCTTTGGATTGAGGCGACACGTGACCCAAGAGCAGGATATTATTTAGGCCAGCGAATGCAACCAGTGTCTTGGGCACGCTTCTGTCTACTACTGGTATGTTCTATAAGGTAACACAACTGGTGCATGCAAACTACACAACTGGTGCATACCAGTAGTATGCACCAGTTGTGTTACCTTATAGACCGTTTGTAACGGTCTTCAGATTCCCTTGTAAATTTTTATCAGTTTTAATTGTAGGTACATTTATTTTAATTTTATAAAAAATCTTTACAGTTTCTTAGATTGTCTTATTTTAACTGCGCTTGGCCCTGTTTATGATTACTTTAACTACCTAGGTGATTCGTGACAAGGTAGCAACATAAACAAGTTTATTTGCGGAGGCAATTAGACGGAATAAAAAGTGAAAAACACTAATTGCTCCGCCCAGTTGAACAAATCACCAAATGCCGACAACTAATTTCTCCTCTCCCCGACGCGATTCGGAAACAAAGGGTAATTTACTTTAAAAGACATCTTTTTCGGCGAAAAATCCCTAATGAGACTGATTGTAGGACATGAGGCTCTTAATGAGCGCGAATATTATACAGTCTGTGTAATTTATACACTTCATATTTGTCATAATGTTTTTGAACCCACATCTGCTGGCTTACCTATTATTTACTAACTCTGTTTCATTTGTGTTTCAGTCAATTTCAATAAAGATGGCGGCTTTTCATTGAATTCTCGACGAAACTATTTTTTTTAGAAGAAATGCCACCATTTTGTTTGAACCTAAAATGAACTAAGTCTGTTACTTAGGTAAGGTAATTCGCCAGCTGGTATCATTATAGCTTGAAAACAAAAAAAACAGAATTCAAAATTGTGAATCAAATACAAAATCTTGCGGGGATTTGGATTGAGGCGACACGTGACCCGAGGGCTGACTCTTATTCAGGCCAGCGAATTAGCATAGCTATTCAGCGTGGCAATACAGCCAGTGTTTTGGCCTGGTACTGGTCTGGAACAGTTGAGTTACCTATAGGCCGTTTGTGACGGTCCTTTTTAATCCGACTGCTTCCCATCTACATAGTTCGTTTAATAGTATTTTTTTAATGTTTGTGTATAAAAAATAAAAAATATATATTTTTCTGTAAGAATGTGAATTTAAAACTCGTGGTTTCATTTTGAATACTAAACAATGTGTAATTATAAGCACAGAGTGCCTAGTGCGAGTTTCAATTAAAGTTCACTCGATTCGCGGCTCATCGTGAATGGTGAGTAAGTATTCATTTTCAAACAAATCGTGGTAAACGCAAACGCGTTCAAGCAGTTATAGAGCAAGTAGCAAACTCGCACTAGACACACAGGCGACTGTACAATCGTAGAGATGTCTCAATGCTAAGGGCTCCTTCGCTGGGAATTATTTTAATGATACTATCACAGTTTATTCCACTGTGATGGCGGGACGGGCGTTCAACCGACAAGAGAGCGCCGCAAGACTCATTTACAATTCCAATTAAGGTTTCCCCAGCGTTAGTCACGCGTGATATGGTTTTTTAGCAAATATTAGCTTCAAAACACACTGTGGATCAAAAACGTGAAATTCACCACTACATTCAATGTTTCGTTTTTCTATATTGTTTTCCGAACCGAGCAAACTAACTTTTTTATTTTATTTGGAGAACAAACAGTTGTCTAAGCTACACTTACACTAGAATTTCGCCCCGAACTGAGATCTCGTGATGTCTATTTATATTAAATATTACCACTGAGATTATATCTCATACAGAACGTAATTAATAAACGATAAAAGTGTGCTTGCATTACACCTAACCACCTTACATAAGCACTCTTTTTCTTAATATCTTTATTCACTTGAGTGTTGACGGCTATCTCTCGTTGCTATCTCTCGTTCTATGCAAAGCCAGAATGAGAGCAACCAAACCACCGAATGTACTTTATAGTGGGTAGAAATCAATGAGTGAATAAGTTACCCCTTATCTACTAATACGAAACGAAAGTTGATGTCGTTTTGAAAAGTGCTATCAAAACCGTTGCCTTAGTAGTAATGGTTAAAACATCTACCCTATAGCCAAATAAATTAACATTCACAGCGCCATCTAGCCCCAAACTAAGCATAGCTTGTAATATGGTAACTAGATTACGGATATAATACTGAAATACTTTTGTGAATACATACGTACTATATGATACAACACCTAAACACAGAACAAACATCAATATTCATCCCACAAATGTTTGTCCTGGGTGGGAATCGAACCCACAGCCTACAGCGCAGAAGGCAGAGTTACTACCAACTGAGCTATGAGGCTTGTTATGGCGAAAGCCGTGCTAAATAAATAAATAAAGACCTGATTATGTACCTAAATATTGAAGATATATTATATAGTTGTATAGCTGTGGCGAATCTCACGTTTTTGAATCGACGATGAACAAACACATCGTAACTCACAAAACATTGAAGCTACCGTTTAACGGGCTATATTACCTCAGATAAGCAACTCAACGCAACTTTATTCTAGTTTCGAACTTAGATTAAGTAATAATAAAGGTGACATTGCTGTGCGCTCAACCACGGCGCTTATGACCACCAGATGACAGAAATATGCGCATATTTCTACGTTTTGATTTTTTACGGCAAAACAAATTTGAATTTTGAAAATCGAAAACACAGACCGTCTATTGCGTACTGTGTTTATTTACTATACAAAGTTTCAAGCCCTAATTGAGCGTATTTATTGAATGGCGAACATCTTTGGTACAAATTAGAGTCAACTTTGGTTTTCTTTTTAATCGAGAAGATTTTATGTAATCGTGTTTTCGAAACACAAGCGTTCTAGCATATATCCTGAACTATAACATATATTAATTTCAAACTAAATACTACAGTATTGTGGAAGATATGATCGCTGAAGCTAAGCCACTTCACATAATCATAGACTCTTAACAAAAACTATCTTATGCGTACTTGCCAGAGCATCCACTTCTGGCAATTCTCATTTACCTTTGTCCTGTGAAACGTTACCAGTCTTTTAGAAAAGCAAACATTCATTGCAATCGCTTCCACATCGATTAAAAATAATGAAAATCGATAATTTAATAAATACGTTCGCCGATAAGTACACTGAAATGATAATGGATCCAATTTAGATGGAATATTGGGGGCTGTTTGATATAATGATGATAATCTATTACCCACCAAATTGGATCTAAAGCGCAGAAATGTTCAGCTAAGTGCTATGGTAAATTTTGATTGCTATTATCAAAATTATCTATAGCATATAGATAATGAATCTAATAAATGTATACAATTATAAGTTTTCAAAATGCTTTTTCGGCGAACATCTTTATCAAAACCTAAATTGAGATCCTAAGCGCTTCTCTAACCGTTTTTATAATCGCCTCTGTGGTCTAGTGGTTCAACCCACCGATTTCAGATCCAGAGGTCCCGGGTTCGATTCCCAGGGGCAGTACAATATGGTGCTTGGTTTGGTTAGTGGTAAGATATTGTTTAAGTCCGCCTGACTAGCTACAACCGTCTTACCTAATTCTGTTGCCATAACAACAATTCTGATGTTGTGTTCCGGCATTTAGAAGTAAGATAAGCAGTTCCTCAGTTTGATGAGGATTTCGGGTGAAATGCGCGCCTACACCTTCGGCCTTATCTTTACTTATAGATATAGATAGATAGATATAACGTTTATTCACACAAACACAAAACACACATACAGTAAAAAATAAACAACAGACATGACAGTAACAGTTACGACATTATACATCAACAGAAAGGTATTAAATATATATATATATATATATATATATATATATAATTTGCATAAGTGACGTGACTGGGAGCTGACGACAAGAAAATAGAACATGGACATGAACATACTTGTAACCAGGTGATATGAAGGTCAAGCGTTTCCCCGTTGTACCATAAAAAAAAAGTATGTATCGTCGCCAGCACTAATATGTATGTGTTCATAATGAAAATTATAATGTAGTATAATTTTCAATATGAAGCCATTCATTTTATGTTATTAGTTTGGCATTCAAGTATGAATATCAGGCTTGAATACAAAAGTAATCACAGAATTTACCAGACGCGAATATTAAAGTTGTTTATTTAATTATTTGTACGACGGGGAAGCGCTTGGTCTTCATCTCACCTGGTTACAAGTCACGATTAGCCCAAAGATGGAAGCGCATTTCACCCGGAATCAGAACTGAGGAACCGTCCGAGGAACTGGCTATCTTACCTCTAAATGCCGGAACATTACAAGTTATAATTGTTGTTATAAACAAAGTCCTACCACCAACAAAATCAAGCACAATATTGATATGAATCGAAGCGAACCACTAGGCCAAAGAGGCGGTGAAAATCTTGCTTCTGTCTCTACCTAGGTTTGCTGGAAGACAACACTTATTAGGATTAAGCTCGCCTATATATATCATAGCTTGAAACCATATCATATGAAGGTCAAGCGCTTCCAAGTCGTATAATAAGTAAAACTAGTCAGGGTGTCAGGACATGCAGTCGTACCACCAATCAAACAAAACTAGGACTGGAGCTAAAGACATGAGTAAAGTATATTAATGTATGCTATCGATTCAGATGCAAGCAATTTTATATACTTGTGTGCAATAAGTTAAATTGAATATCCAGTCTAAGCTCGCAACAGTAATTCAGCAAATACCACTCTCTATTGGAAACGACGAGTATTTTGGAAGCGATTGAAGTCTTAAAGAAAATCCCCCAGCTTGACTGTCTGCTTCGATCTACGTTCCCGAATACGATTGAAGTGTTCAACAAACATAGTAAATATATCCTAAATCAATAAAACTCAGATGTACAAACTTTCTTAAGATTATAGACGACAATGAAGGTATATAATAAAACTAGCTTTTGCCCGCGGCTTCGCTCGCGTTAAGAAGTATTATTAGTAATTAGGTACAGCTTTTGCGGCTTTACTTTTGTTTAGCGTGTGTAAAAAAATAGGGCCTACAAAACATAAAAACGACAGTACATTCTTCAACTTCTCCATCAACGTTCAGATTTTCTTTAGCCATTTTCAAAAGGTCTAACCGACAAAACATATACTTAAACCAAACGAAAACAAAACAAATGCCAAATACAAAGCAGAGTCTATAACCAAAACTACTAAACCTAAACAAAACAAATGCAAAATCTCAAAATCCTTTCTTAGGGGATGCCTACGTCATGGTAGCTTTATGCATGCAAAGTCTCAGCTCTATCGGTTTAAAATTGACAAAGTTTCATACAAACTTTCATCCTCAATTTATCCCCTTGGGGGTGGAATTAATCAAAATATTTTCTTAGCGGATGCCTACGTCATAACATCTACCTGCATGCCAAATTTCAGTCCAATCCGTCCAGTGGTTTGGGCTGTGCGTTGATAGATCACTATGTCAGTCAGTCACCTTTGAGCTATATATATTTAGAAGAAGAAGATAGAAGATAGATAGAGATGTGGCTGATACTTGAGGTTTTTTTCAATAATAAATACATTTTAATAAACTAAAATAAATCGTTTTTTTGGAGGAGGCTCATACCCAGCGGTGGGTTACCTAATAGCTGTTGATGATGATGAGGATAATGATGATAATGAAATAAATGTGTAATATATAATTTAAATTCCTTAAGTTAATACTGTTCAAACATTTACATAAATAAAAAAACCTTTATTTTGCATAAAAGTAAATGAAAATTATTTCGTGATAGGAAGTTATTTTTTTATGGACCCACGACGAGTATAAGCCTCCTCCATCTGCTTTTATCAGTAGGACACTTCAAATCAGTGATTTTTGGGGCTTTCTAGGGTACGAACCAAGTGGCCTGCCTATCTCCATTCAATTCGGCGCATGTTAAAGATCGACTACCTATTGTGATTTTTTCGTATTGTTGTGTTTATTTGTCTGTCTCTAAGCTTTATGCTGGGGATACTCTTTTCCGTAGCCTTTTGATGAACTTGTGTAGTGACTCTCTTTCTAGCCGCATTGTTGAATTTCCAAGTTTGAAAGGCATTACGTAAAGCTAATATGGGTTCATAATTCGTTTTAAGTTTACCTACCAATAGGTTGGTTTGAGGTGATAGAACGTTTACAGGCGTTTAAGTTAACCTCCGCGTTAATAGTACCTACCTAGCTTTTTTTATTATTAATGGGTTAGCTCTTGACCTCTAGGCTAGAAGGATGAGGTCTATGATAAGCTTTCCCAGAAACCTGTGACTCTTCTACGCACCGACGGAGCATATCAAACCGTTAGTTTTTTTTTATTGTACGACGGTGAAGCGCTTGGCCTTCATCTTACCTGGTTACAAGTTGAGATAAGGCCGAAGGTGGAGGCGCACTTCACCCGGAATCCTCAACAAACTGAGGGAACTGGCTATCTTACCCCTAAATGTTTTAAGAATTGTTTTTCTGGCGACAGAATTAGGTAAGATGGTGGTAGCTAACCAGGCGGACTTAAACAAAATCCTACCACCAACCAAACCAAACACAATATTGCTTCCCCTGGGGATCCCGGGACCTCTGGATCTGAAATCGGTGGGTTGAATCACTAGACCAAAGAGGCGGGTAAAATGTGAAAATCAAATTCAAATTCAAAATTGTTTATTTCGGACAACTTAGATCCATAGAGGTTAGTAGCACATAATATAAATTAAAAAACAAAGAAAGTTTAGGAGTTAGTAAGATAAAAATAATAAAAGGAGACACTGATTCACAGAGCGATCACCAGAGTACCGAACAGTTTTCTGGGATTGCTGTACCAGGCTTGACCACATCAGTGACGTGTACCTATCCGCTATAGTTTTCAGGATGCTGTTTTGGCTGTCTCGAATTCTACGAATCAGGGATGCAGATTTTTTGCGAATAAGAGCTTCAAAGCCATCAGTTAGGTGTTCAGCAAACATCCCCGAAGCACTGCAGAAGCGAGGCAGCCCCAACATCATCCTAAAAATATGATTATACTGAATGCGTAGGGTGGCCAGCGAGTTTTTAGTGTACTTGAACCGCAGGCTTCCCGTGTACATATTCTGACAGTAGGCTTTAAAAATAATTATTTTTACCTGTTCAGAACAACGGGAAATCCCGGTGAGCATTAAAAACTCCTAATATATGTACTAGCCACCTCCTCACTAGCGACGATCGCACTAACTTCACCTCATCAGCGAAAATAGGCAGGTTGTCTGTTGAGTCCGTGGGCATATAAACACAGAATAAATTAATGTCCTGTAAAATAAGTATATCTAACAAGCAGCTCATAAAATTATAATAGGCCTAGGTAGATACACCTAATGGGTTCACAATGTGGAGTTTCGGCGAACTAGCGGCTTAGCAAATGTCGGCGCATAACATTTGCGGGCACCCTTCAAAGGGTCTTAATCGGTCTATAAATTTTATTTTACATGTTGTGTATATGTATACTGGCAAAAGGATTGAAGACTGCGCCTTCGCTTTGTAGGGTTGCCTTGCAAATATTGTCAAGTCAGAACATTTCAACCTCTCAATTAAACAGCCGGTGAGAAACGAAACAATTATTATTATTTTAATTATTTTTCAATTGATATGTGTAAGTTCGGTATAGCGCTGTTTCGCTCCATAGGTATGTCACTTCATACCAAAAAATTTCAGCTTTTCATCCCACATCAAAATAAATAATGTTTTGTCGGCAATATATTTAATAAATAATGTTTGTGTTTTGTGTAGCAAACCTAAATATTCTACGTTACGCCGGACCGATTTAGACCAGACTTTCATTGGCAGATAGTTTTTTATTTATTGTATAATATTATGATGTTAATATAGTTGATGTTCTAAGGGATACTCCTCTGTTCTGGAAATTCTAACGTGATGACGGGACGAGGTTCTGGGATTTCAGTGAATTATAAAAATGTGTATAAGTAGGTATTATATCCGTAATCTAGTTCCCCCTATTACAAGCTTTGCTTACGACACGTGACCCCATTTAGGCCAGCGAATCAGCATAGCTATTCAGCGTGGCGATACAGCCAGTGTCTTGGGCACGCTGCCATCTGGTACAGGTCTGGAACAGTTGAGTTACCTATAGGCCGTTTGTAACGGTCCTTAGGTTATCTGACTGATTCCTTTGTGCATAGTTAGTTCAATTTTACATTTTGTTGAATATATATATTTTTTAATGTATATGTATTTTAATATAAAAGTTTGGGAATAGATGACGCTGTGTGAAATTAATGTCCTGTAATATTTATTAAAGTTTGGTTGCGGAGTATAACTGAATGTAACTTTGAAAATAAATGCTCGTTATCTATATCTTTATTAATATTAGGATATAAAGAAATAGTTGTATTTTAACCTACTTCAAAAAAAGGAGGAGATTCTCAATTCGGGTGTATATTTTTTATAGTTTGTTTATTACTTGATTTCTCCGCCAATTCGAAATAGATTTTGATGAATCTTATTACGTTTGGTAGGCCATACTCGCGAAGTGGTCCCATAGATTTTTTATCAAAATCTAAATTTTTGAAGAAATTACCTCAGAACTCCGTTATTACTCAACCGATTTGGAAAATATATTTTCATACAAAAAATAACATTTTATTGCACCCTCACACGACTCTTAAATAGTGTATCGGCGACATCGTGGTGTCGTAGGTTTTACAACGAAAAAAAGCTAAAAATTGACTCTTTTTGAAAAAAAGGAACCGACTTCATCACTAAAAACTTACAAATAACTCTTAGGGTAAGTTCATATAATTTGAAGGCGGTGCCATACAATAAACATGTTGTGTTTGGCAATTCGGCACCAACTTTAAGTTATATGAACTTACCCTAAGAGTTATTTGTAAGTTTTTAGTGATGAAGTCGGTTCTATTTTTTTCCAAAAAGAGTTTATTGTGATCGTTGACTACTAGTCAGAAGAGAACTAGTTTGTCGATATAACAACCATTCTAATTCGTTGTGTTGTTTAAAGTAATTTAGAGGTAAGATCGCTAGTTTTCAGACTGATGAGAATTCACTTCTACCTTCGGCTTTCTCATAACTTGAAACCACAAGGGACCAGATGGCGCTGTCTAAAACTAATGTCCTGTACCTATTTAAAGAAAATATTGAGACTAAGGCTATTATACCTATACTACAATACATATAATAAATAATAAATAATAAATATTACAGGACATTAATTTCACACAGCGCTATCTAGTCCCAAACTAAGCATAGCTTATAATATGGGAACTAGATTACGGATAGAATACATAAATACTTTTTTTTTTGTAAATACATACTTATCATACAATACAACACATACATATACTACAATAGTCTATGATCCCGACTATTTTCTCTGCAGAATTTATCATGAAGATTCTTAGTAAAACTGTACAGTATCAGCCAGGTATAAACGATATAAATTGTGAATGCTACTTTAAAATAGGTTTGATGCCGTATCGAAAGTTGTGGCAAAGCTATCCCAGGTGCTGGCGTCACTTTGGATTTTCCCAGACATATTTCTTGTGCAACTTAGATTCACATTTTGAGAAACAAATTGCCATATTTATGATCCTCCGTCTGAATATTGTAATTTATTTTCTATTCACGAATCGCGCCGATGATGGGGCGGCGTTTGCCAGACGTGGAGTATACATTACACATTATGAGACTTACGAGTATATTGTAAAAGCGAAAGTTTGTTTGTATGTTTGTTTGTTCACGCCAAAACGACTGAACTGCTGAAACTTTTCGCATATGATCCTCTAGACCTGGAATAAGACATAGAATTTCATAAATCAGTCTTTGGACCGACTTGCCCATTGAAATAAGACTGGCTCCGTCAGTGTACACTTTTAAATTGAGGCTGAAAAAAACCTTGCGTCTATTTAAAACTTTTAAAAATTTATTTATTATTTTATTTTATTGTTGTTGTATGTCTATAGTTTGTATTCTTTATACATATGTAAATAGTATTTGTTGTGATTTCTGTTCATATTTATTTTTATTGCTGTGCACTATTCCTGTTATTTTTACTGTTTACATTGCGCCTTACAAGGTTGCGTGGTAGAAATCGCTTGTAGCGATAAGGCTGCCCATTGTACTTAGACACAATTGTCACTAAATGTTTGTGCTGTGCTATATTATTATTTTTGTGTACAATAAAGTGATAATTCATCCATTAATTAATTCATCCATTAATTAATTAATTAATTAATTAATTAATTAATTAATTCATTAATTCATTCATCCATCAGTTCCAGTGAGTTGGGAATGTGATGCTTTGACATCACATTAAATATATAGTTTTGTATGGCAATGTTTTGACATTGCCATACACTAGTACACTACAAAACTATCTCTAAAAACTTAATATAAACTTCTCTATTGTAAGACTGTAAAGTGCTTTCCCTTCATATCACGTACAAGTTATGATAAGGCCGAAGGTGGAAGCGCACTTCTCCCGGAATCCTCAACAGACTGAGGAACTGGCTAACTTATCTCTTTATCTCTGAATAGCAGAACTTAACGTATTTTAATTTTCGTTAAAGTGACGGACTTATATAAGAAGGTGGTAGCTATCCAGACAGACTTAAAAAAAAATCTACAACCTATAAAACGTAGAACAGCGTTGTACCCCCCTGGGTATCAAACCCGGGATCTCAAGGTTCGATACCGGTAAACTAGACCACAGAGGCGGTTAAAAGTTAGTAGTTCTTTTGTTGCTCCTTCATGCAACGACAACTAACGGATTGAGCTGAAATTTTGCACAGATATTGTTCTAGATCAGGACAAGCATACAGACAAGCTTCTTTTTATTCGGTATCACGTGAAACCGCAAGTAGTAGCTAGTGAAGTACATTGTTGTTAATTTCGAGCGATGCGAAATGCTTGATGTTTCGCTGCGAGAAACATTATGTACTCAATTTCTTTGGAGAATTTATAAAAGATTTACCATTAAAACATATGTCCTGTATGATTTATGCTTCTAGACGCTGCTAATAGTTACCTAGATAAAGTTAACAATACCCTAACGTTAGCTGGCATCACAGTATAGTTGGAAGTCGCTCTGCTTTCTGCGTTGTAGGTTGTGGGTTCGACTCTCACCCGGGACAAACGTTAAAATATAGAGGTTGATATGATATGTTACATTTACAAAAATATATATAGATCTGTGTGGCTAAGTGGTTAAGGGCCCTTCTTCCGAAACGGAGGTTGTGGGTTCAAAGCCAGTCATGCACTTTTCGGTTTTTCGAAAGTTTATGTGCGCATTTGACACATCATGCTGTAACGGTGAAGTTTCATACATCATGAGGAAACCGGCATTTCCCTTGGACCAATAGTCCGAATGACATGTGTCGATAGCTGGTATTTGGGTGTTGTATTGTATGATAAAAAGTATGTAAGTATTATATCCGCAATCTAATCCCACATTACAAGCTTTGCTTGGTTTGAGACTAGATGGCGCTGTGTAAAAATCATGTCCTGTAATATTTAACAACTAAAAGGCGATGGGCTTGCGACCTGTTACGTATCGAATATTAGCAACTTGCAATCCGTAGGCATGTGCCGAACATTAATTTACGACAAATACCAACAGCTAAAATCATAATTATATCCAAAAGTAGGTACCTACCCACCTAAGTACCTATGCCTGATGTGTCCGTCAGTATACAGTGTGTTGCGCCGTAACTGAAATCCATCGGAATGAGAAAGTTCGAGCAGTGGTTGGAGGGAAGCCTTGAAGTTGCAGGACATAAGAAAACCAGAACTTCGTCGGCTGATTAGCACGCACAGCCTTATTGCCCACTGTGCGGACAGTGATTATAAAAGTCATTTTAGACTGGAACCAATTGAATTCACGCTGTACCTAACAACTCATATTATTCGGAGTCAGGTTGCCCTCACCTCGCCTCTACCTACACACAAATTTTAACTTGGTAAGGGCACGGAACTCCCAACGAATGTTGCCGCTAGGTCTTATATATGTAAATACAGACTTTGTCTAGCTAGGAAATCACTGAAATTCGTAACTGTGAAACTACAGTGAGTCCTAGTTATCTGTATTAGAATGTGTATGTAGTATTTAGTTTAGGAAATAAAACGGCATTGTTTTGTTTTATTTAATAAGTTATTTACTTGGTACATAGTTAAATTTTGCTGTAATCAAAATAAAACATTCTTTGTCATCCTTGCAACAATTGCTTGTGATCATATATTATCTATGCACTGTGTACTATCCCATCAGTACAAAAAAAAAGTAGAAATAATAGTATTTTTTTAATATATACATAATTACGAGAAATTATGTTAAAAAAATATCTGACATTGAAAATTATGTTTTTCATGATGTGCTTTTCACGCTCTTTTCACTTACTTCACTTGTCAGTGCCACAGACGCCCGCGCCGGCCCACCTCGCACCGCGGGCGTTGTGGACTCGTCGCAGTCGACGTCGGTGACGTCACAATGATGTTTCTTGGGCTCGACCGCGACGATCGCGGTTACAAACGGAACGGAAAAATGGGCGACCGCGGTGAAAGTGGCTAGCAAAGGAACGCACTGTTAGAAGGTTGATAATTATTCTTGTTATGGCAATCAGCATTCATTAAAGTTGTAATTCACTTCGATTGGCGTGATACAAAGCGATTCGTCACAGACGTGGTGCGCTGATGCCTTCCTTAGCCTATCCTATCCTTAGAAGTTACGTGCTCAATAAAAAAAAAATAAGTTCTGCATTCAAGAAAATCCATTTATTATATTTTTTCTGCAGAAGAGGGTTTTAGTAAAAAATTTTTTTGTATTTATGAGTTCTTTGTTTGATAATAAAAAAAATATGTATGATGACTATGTGCCCAAAGTTGTTGAAACACTCTCAAAATTGAAAATTTATGAATTCATCTTTATGCATTTAGCAAAGGTTGTACATATTAGTCTGAAATGCGTAAGCGAAGCTATTAAATACTCTTTTGCTGTTTGTGAAGAACTTTTTAAAATCGGAATGTCTTTAAAAAGCTTGGAATCGCCGAATGCGATGATACAACTTTAGCGTTTGAAAACAGAATTACTCATAAATTTCAAAATTGTAATAATGTTGATTTCATGTCATGGATCAAGTTTCTGGATTCTCCAGTTTTGCACATCGGCGACTTTAATATGTAAAACTGGAGAATAAGCAATACCTACTGAAAAAATTTAAGAACATAATTTATTTTACAAATGTTATCATAACACAAAAATTCACAGCTCACGACGGGCCTCGAACCCGCGTCTTTTCCTGAAGCCTAAGTAGGTAATAAGTTAAGATAAGGCCAAAGGTGGAGGCACACTTCACCCGGAATCCTCAAACTGTGGAACTGGCTATCTTACCTTTGAATGCCGGAGCACAACAATTTTAGAATTGTTATTATGGCGACAGAATTAGGTAACATGGTGGTAGCTAGCCAGGCGGACCCAAACAAAGACTTACCACCAACCAAACCGAGCACAATATTGCTCCCTCTGAGGATCAAACCCGGGACCTCGGGATCTGAAATCGACCACTAGACCACAGAAGCGGTGTGTGCTGAAATCTGCATCAGAACCCAACGAACCCTGGGTTTATGGGTGCACGGATTTGGACGTGAGAGTAGCACTCGCGATCATTTCCCAACTTGTCAAGTCCGGTCACGCCTGCAAGTTACGAGATTCGAACCGCGAGATTGCTACCAACGGTATACGAGGATTATAGCCTTTGTGGAGTTTTTATTTATGTTTGTGATTTGATAGACGATACAGAGAAAAATACTGTGATCTTTTTATTTATTCTTGAGCTCTTGCTCTTAAGCTCAAACTATGGACTAGTTTTTTTTTTGTACGACGGGGAAGCGCTTGGCCTTCATCTCACCTGGTAGCAAGTTGAGATAGCTACCAGGCCGAAGGTGGAGGTGCACCTCACACGGAATCCTCAACAAACCGAGGAACTGGCTATCTTACCACTGAATGCCGGAACACAACAATTATTAGAATTGTTGTTATGGCGACAGAATTAGGTAAGATGGTGGTAGCTAGCCAGGCGGACTTAAGCAACGTCCTACTACCAACCAAACCAAGTACAATATTGTACCTCTGGATCTGTAATCGGTGTGTTGAACCTCTAGACCACAGAGGCGGTCTATATCGAGTCTAGTCTAGGTCTCAAGACCAGAGCAACGAGTTAAGTCCGCCTGGCTAGCTACCATCAACCTAAATCTGTCGCCATAACTTCTAAATTGTTGTGTTCCGCCATTTAGAGGTAAGATAGCCAGTTCCTTAGATTGTTGCGGATTCCGGGTGAAATGCGCTTCCTTTAGCCAAATTATAACTTGAAATCAAATTAGGAGCCTTAAGAATTTGAGGTTATTCAGTTTGTAAGGAGCAACCAACGTTCGTATGCACATTTTAAAAGTAAACGCCAACAACACAAACTTACTTGTCCTACAAAACAAGCCTATTTGGTAACAGCGTATTCGTTATGGCACCAAAGATTTATAGTCACTTGCCTAAGTCTGTACTGGAAATAGTTTCTGACAACATGTTAGTTTAGAATCAAAAAGCTGCTAACGGAAAAGGTGTAATATTTAATATTTGAATGATAATTTATAATTAATGTAATGTAACTCTATATAAAATTGATGGAAGTAAAAAAATATTTGACATTGTAGTTAATTGTAATATATAAATTTTAATAAATAACTATATACCTATACTCGTATATAAGCCTGACATTGTAATTCCGGGTTTATTATGCTGCAAATTAGGTATTATTGTTTTTATTATTTACATTGTTCTAGTTTACAATTTTATTTCTGATTTATTGCATGCTTGTAACGCTGAAAATGGTGACATAATATTATAATTAGTTTAAGACCTACATAACGTACTTACCTACCCATTTATCGTAATAAATAATTTTAATTTTAATTTGAAAGCCGCTTTCCATTCGTACAATAAAAAAAATACTTGTCTCAATGACTTTTTGCGTTCTCGTTTGGAAGTCTCTTTAAAAAAAAAGGCTTCACATTCGTGTTAAACCGCACATGCTTCAAGTATACGGGCGCATTGCAGTGCCGCGTTTGCCTTGTTTCTTGTGGATTGTGCAAAAATGCTTTGTAAATGCAAGGCCTTCCTACCTTCTAGAGGCCTCTTCTTTGAAGGCATCCTCCTCATCTTAAACCTTATCGTTGCCCAAGCATACCAATGTTCAACAAGCCTCACATATCAGTTAGTAGGTTTCCGGTAGCTTTGCCTTTTGCGCTGTGGTTGTGGGTTCGATTCCCACTCGGGACTAGCATTTGTGTGATGACTTCAAATATTTGTTTTGTGTTTGGGTGTTCTATTGAAAATGATGTATGTATTTACAAAAAAAGTATTCTTTCTTTAATCTATAGCATCATTATTACAAGCTTTGCTTAGTTTGGTCTAGATAGAACATGTCTTATTACGTACTTCTTCTTTTAACTCAAAGAGTCTATGATAAGTGAAATGGCTCAGCTTCAGCGTTACAAAACTGTAGCATTTACTTTGTACTTAATATATGTTATAGTTCAGGATTGATGCTAGAACGCTTGCGTTTCGATAATACGATTACATCCAAAGTTGACTCTAACTTGTACCAAAAATGTTCGCCATTATTATTACGCCCAATTAGGTCTTGAAACTTTGTACAGTAAATAAACACAGTACACAGCAGACGGTCTGTGTTTTAGATTTTCAAATTAATGTTTTTTTACCGTGAAAAATTTAAACGTTGAAATTCGCTTATATTTTGCTAGTTTGCTCGGCCATAATCCGCCTTTCAACGGACTTACAAATATTGATTAATTAATCTACTACTGATAAAAATCAATTAAGTAGGTACTCGCAATAAAGTAATGAATAAATAAATAGACTCATGGCATTATTTTGATTCGAAAAACGGGTATTTGTCGCGTACTTAACGTATACTTATTTATATTGACGTTTCGGCGTGGTAGCACCAGCCGTGGTCGCGGGCAGCCTGGAACTTTGGAGCCACCGTCGAGAAGTGAAGGCATTTATAACAACTACCCTCAGCTTGGTCTTGATTATAAGAACAGCCCACATTTCCACTAGGATGACACATAACACTGACAGTATCAACACAATTTATCTTAGGATCACACCTAGTGCTCATGACTTTTCAATTCTACACTCAGAGCGTGGATTAGGATTTATTTATTTAATTTATTGGAAAATCAACAGCTTTTTCATCTTTGATTACTTTAATAATAACAGCTAATTACAGATTTTCACGTATAGTAACAACTAAAATAAAATATCTAACAATAATGTGAACATACGTACCTACACAAAAACGCACTTGACAATGCCAATTATATACCAACATGTTTAACCATATACGTAAATGTACGTACGTAAACGAACGTAAGAATCGTGAAATAAATAGCTAAGCACATGTCGTTGTAGGTGTTGAGTAGTGTAACTACACGTTGTTCTATAGTAGGTACTTATTAGTGGTGTAGTCCCTCTGAGCGGCACAACGACTCCATTTGTCTCGGAAGGCATCAGACAAGTGTATTCCCGGTGGAGCTACCACAGTAAGTTTACTGCGCCCGCGATTAGATAATACGAGCCCTTTGCGCGCGTTCTCTGCAATCTGAAGCGGATATTTACATCGAAATGTTTCAATAGGTATACCGTTATTTATAAACTTCATTTTGTACTTATTCTTTGCTGAATCCGCATGCATAAAAGGTACACTCGACTATTTGAGCCTTTTGGGGTCGAGACGCGGTTCCGTGGGGAGAACAGTTGAGTTACCTCTAGACCGTTTCTAGGTACATATCTAGTTTAATTGAACAAAACTAGTATTGTATGTTTAAAACTATACATTGAACAAAACAACACAGATACCTAAAGGTAAGCTATGTGTGTTGCAGTATGTAAAAAAGGTTAGTAGCTCAGCGTTTTAACATTACTCTGAAAACAAACAAGCCTCACAGCTCAGTTGGTAGTAGCTCTGCCTTCTGCGCTGTAGGCTGTGGGTTCGATTCCCACCCAGGACAAACATTTGTGTGATGAATATAGATGTTTGTTCTGTGTTTGGGTGTTGTATTGTATGATAAGTATGTATTTACAAAAAAAAAAAGTATTTATGTATTCTATCTGTAATCTAGTTCCCATATTACAAGCTATGCTTAGTTTGGGACTAGATGGCGCTGTGTGAAATTAATGTCCTGTAATATTTATATTTATTTAAACACTGAATTTCAGCATTTACCCAAAATAGCGGCAAGCAGATAGCTTGGCTGTGAACGGATCTACGCATTATGCCGCAGACAAGTTTAAAAATGCTCGGCAAAATGATTAAGTTACACTACTATCTGTCCCCGTGTCGGTCTTGCGGCCGGACTTTCCGTGTAGCGTGTGTCGGGCTTGACAGTGTCGGTTCTGGGTAAAACCGACACTGTCAGTTAAGCCCGATGCTACACGGTGCACACCTAATAAATAAAACTTATGTTTTAATTTGTTTGAAATAATTAGTATTATGTTCGTAGTTTAAGTAAGTAAAAATGTCTACTTTTTAAGCGACTTTCAAAAAAAGGAGGAGGTTCTCAATTCGTCGGAATCTTTTTTTTTTTTTTTTGTGTATGTTCCCCGAAAACTCGAAGACGCCTGGATCGATTTGGAAAATTATTTTATTAAATAAATAAATAAATAAATAAATAAATAAATAAATAAATAAATAAATAAATAAATAAATAAATAAATAAATAAATAAATAAATAAATAAATAAATAAATAAATAAATAAATAAATAAATAAATAAATAAATAAATAAATAAATAAATAAATAAATAAATAAATAAATAAATAAATAAATAAATATTATATGCACGCTTGAAGTGATTTGGGTTTTTTATAGTCGGTATACTTCCCAGGTGATCCCATCGTCATCGGGTCAGGATCTGATGATGGGATCCTGGAAAAATTGAGGGAAGTCACTCTTATGAAGCGATTTGGGTGTATTAACTCAATAGTAAGGAAAAAACGGACCCAATATATGGGATCACGCGTTCACCCGGAATCCTTAACGGAATGAGAAACTAGCTCTGTAATGCTAAATCATAAAAAGTTTTTAATTGTTGTTATGGCGACCGACTTATAGGAGAGATGGCGGTAGCCAGGTGGACTTAAAATAAGTTCTACCACCAACCAAGCCAAGCACAAAGTAGTGCCCTGGAGATTGAACCGGGATCCTCCTGGGACGCTACCGCCGACGGCGAAGCCGATCTCCATTGATGGCTTTAAATTAGCTTCATGAGAACTAGAAACGATTTTTACCGTCAAATGTACTGAACGGATAGGTTTCATAACATGTGTACACTTTTGAGATGGGAAACGCCATTTCGGATATGACACATACCTAAATCGGTAAAAATCATTTCTAGTTCTCATGGAGCTAATTTAAAGCCATCAATGGGCTTGATACCGGTAGGTAAACCGGTAGACCACTAACTAAAAACTTCACTTGAACCATGAAATCTCATACAGATGAGTCACGTAAACGGAAAAACGTTTCTACTATAAAACTTCAATTTGAGACTTTAATTTCACACGCGACGGTTTTAGATTTCGACTAGAAAACCATTTCGAAATTGATTAGTAAATCATCAGTATTTCAAACACGTCTGGATAATATTGTATATTGCAAAACATGGTGATCGAGAGATCGCTCTCAAGCAATAGGTACTGTTAGTTATTCTGTGGCAATAGATCCAAAGACAGTTAGTTTTATAAATGACAGGACTCCAGCTCAGTTGGTAGTAGCTCTACCTTCTGCGCTGTAAGTTGTGGGTTCGATTCCCACCCAGAACAAACATTTGTGTGATGATTACTGATGTTTGTTCTGTGTTTGGGTGTTGTATTGTATACTTAGATATGTATTTACAAAAAAAGTATCAAGTATTATTTCCGTAATCTAGTCTTTCTAACATGGGATGCTACAAGTTTTGCTTAGTTTGGGCCTCGTTGTATGTGAAATTTATCTCCTGTAAAATAATAAAAAATTTTAACAATAAAGAATCTTCATTCATGCATTCAATCGTTCATAGTGAGTGGCAAGATTGGGAAGAGAGGGAGGGCCAATTGCAGGCTTCATATTGCAGTCACCCGTCATTTTCAGCACTCGCTTAGCTACAAGACAGAGTGCAAAGGTAATACAGCTTTGTACTCTTTCTGTATTGTATGGCCTCGCAATTCAAGAAGTTTTTTACGTAGGAAAGATTATTAATCCGGGATGATTCCATTTTTGAATAGGAAGCGTGAACGTGGCGACTGACATCTGTCACTCAGATCACTGTCACTGTCACTGTCAGACTAGTTAGCATGGTGTGGTTATGTAATAAGGAGAGAAAAATCCATATTGGCAACGAGGAAAGAGTTGAATATGAGTGTGTTATAGGGGTATTATACCTAATCTAGAGGCAGGCCGAAGAAGAGATGGATGGATTGAGTGAAAGAATAAAGGAGTGAGTTTTTTTGGCCTTCATCTCACCTGGTTGCAAGTTGAGATGAGGCCGAAGGTGGAAGCGTACTTCACCCGGAGTCCTCAACAAACTGATGAACTGGCTCTACCTCTAAATATCGGAACACAACAATTTTAGAATTGTTGTTATGGCGACTGAATTAGGTAAGATGGTGGTAGCTAGCCAGGCGGACCCAAACAAAGTCCAACCACCAACCAAACCAAGCACAAAATATTGTACTCCCTATAGGAATCGAACCCGGGGCCTCTGGATCTGAAATCGGTGGGTTGAACCACTAGACCACAGAGGCGGTTACGAGACGTTTACTACATGAGTGATAATATGACGTCTGATACAGGAAAGTGGAGGAAGAAGACATATTGTGCCGATCTCACTTAGAGTTGGACAACGGGCAAAATAGTGATGGTTCTAAGTTAACCAGTATTATACAGAAATCGGTCCAGACATCTCTGTCCTGATCTTTATCATCAGCCGTATGATATTCAGTAGCTTGGGACCCCAGTTTGAAAGAGATCTCGGGCTTTCGTTGAAGTTTAATCATATTCATTTGACAAACTGGACGCCATCTTATGACTTGCATGAAAAGGTCATAGTAACTTCTAAATCAACACCATCCAGTTGTTATTTTGAGAACTCCAAATTCAATAATCATCATCATTTCAGCCCACAAACGTCCACTGCTGAACATAGATTGGGGGAGGCCCAATCAACATCACAAATAGCAATTTTTTTTTATACTGGGAGACGGGATAAGCATGTAGCCCACCTGGTGTTAAGTGCACTCTTGTCTATGACAAAGCCTTACTGCATAGGTCACATCCACAAAGAACATAGCCCACACGGCACTGCATAGCGCCCGTCAACTTGAGGCATAAAGGTGTAATTTCACCGGCAACCATACCCTTCAAACTGAAACACAGCAACGCTGCTTTGCGGCCGCTATAAGTATGGTGGTAGTAATTCTCCGGACGAGCCCTTTCACAAGGAGCTTCGACTTCTCTTAATCCTGTCTCCATCTATCGAATCCCCACAACCACCACAATGCCGAAAAGAAATAGCAGCTTTAAACAATTCGTTGATTTTCGACAATTACACGGTCTGATGACAGTTCATCTAAAGATGAACTGGATCAAAAAAGCTATTTAATAGAGCTCGTGCCAGTTAATTATAAAAAATTAGAGATGAGCGGTACCTCGTCATCGAGGGAACGAGAGGAACTTGCTACCTTGTGCTTGATCTCACTTGATGTCAGGTTATCATGGCACACCATCCGGCCGAAGGTGAAAGCGCACTTCACCCAAAATTTTCAACAAACTGAGGAACTGGCCATCATTATCTCTAAACGCCGGAACATATAAATTATTGTAGATTATACATCGAGGGGATAAAGCACTGTTTTATGTCGCGATATTGAATTCTGGACGTAACAAAGGACTCCAGATTTAACTCCCAAGCGCAGCGAGGGTGTTATGAGTTAATTCTTTTCTCACCACCTGCTCGACAATGCCAAATTACATATCATGCAAACCTTACAAAGTTTAATGACTTGCGTAAAGCAAGTCATTAAAGCCCTTGGCTTTAGCCGAGGTGTAATGTTGGACTGAATCTCATTATAACCCGCTGGGTTTTAATATTTTTACTTTTCATAGTTCTTATTGCAATGGCCCTAAAGTCTAATTTCGTAATAGTAGATAAACAGACTAATACTCGAAGGCCGGGGCTAGCGCCGCGTCGAACTTATTTGAAAATCGAACTTTTTCTAAAATCAAGCTGACCACGGCAAGCTGAATGGAACACATTTGAAATTAAACAAAAGCCGCGAGTATTGTAAGACGCTGCAATAATATACATACGTAATAACTGCAAAGATTTTATAAAAATATATCAAAATAGAAGAAAAGTTCTGATTTTAACAGAACTTTTCTTCTATTTTGATATATTCGGGTGATGAAAGTGATTTCACTCCGGAGTCCATTAAATTGGATGCCTTAGGCATTGTTCATAATCTACTCCCAGAGAAGTCAAAGGAAAAATACCTGAAGCCTACAACGATTTCGACAAATGGAAAACTGCAAAAGGTGTAAAGTCTGTGTCTGAATCAGTGCTTCTGGTCTATTTCCAGCATTTATTACTTTTAATTTACTATAATAAAACGCTGTTTTTAGTAGCCTTGCTTTTTTATTGTCTCGCAAAAGGTGAGAAAAGAAAAGTACACTCCTCGGGGATAAAGCTGTTGTCTTGGGCGCGCTTGAAACCTTCACTGCTCTCAGGACTCGTCTTAATTCCCTCGCTTCGCTCGGGAATTAACTCATAACACCCTCGCTGCGCTCGGGAGTTAAATCTGAAGTCCTTCGTTACGTTCAGAATTCAATATCGCGCCCGTGACATAAAACAGTGCTTTATCCCCTCAATGTATAATCTACTATTAACCCCCTTAGAGATGGAACCCGGGACCTCTGGGTTTGCTATACTTGATATTTTCAGAGTAATATAGCCCATGCTGAAAGGCTCGTCTGGAGAAGGAGAAGTACTATCACCATACCTATTTCAGCCGCCTAGTAGCATTGCTGTATTCCGGTTTGAAGGATATGGTCGCCGGTGAAATTCAGGCACGTGAGGTTTAACACCTTTATGCCTTAAATTGACGGGCGCAATGCAGTGCTGTGTAGGCTATGTTCTTTGTTGATATGATCTACGCAATAAGGCATTGTTATAGGCAAGAGATGCACGTAACATTAGGTGGGCCACTTGCTTTGGCAAATTACTAGAACACAAATACGGTTAAAAAACCAAACAAATAAGCAACTAGAAGCGAAATTCTCGCCAAGTAATTACTAAATAGGTACAATAGGTAGCAATGCCAACAAAGTTGCTTGTCAAAATGATATTTCCTTCGAGCACTACAGCGGTATCGAACCTCAAACAAACAGACGTCTAATCGGCCCAAATGAAGCTGTCCCTCCGCCCTATGATGGATGGCGTCCAACAGTAAACTCCATTTATTTCCAGTGAAGATTGCAGACGCATTTCTGTCATGTTTCTCCAATATTGGATTTGCTTCAACGAACTCACAATGCACGGGCTTAATTCTTTTGTTGGCTTTTATTGCAAACTGTCTGAATACCATCAATCATCAAATCCAGTATTTTACAAAGAACGATGACTCGATCTGATTTAAAGCATCCTTTGGCTTTGTTTTACTCGTCTGTCTAGTAAATCTTGAAACGGATTTTTCAGTCTGGCCGTCGCCGATTGATGATTAAATTACTTGACAGAATAATAAATGGCTGTCATTGAAACGGTCTGCTAATTATAAAGGGGAGAGAATTTTGACCAGCTCCAAAATGTATTGTATCAGCAAACAACTTAAATTAATAAAGCAAATGTTTTTCGGTGACAAATAAATCAAGCAACCTTCCAATTTACTCCGCCATATGTTAGATTTATATTATGTTGTCAAAATAACTTTTTTGCAGATCTTTCTTGTTTTTATGGAACGGAGACCAGAGGCGGAATTAAAAAAAAAAACAATTCAATTATTTGCCATTGAAATGTAATAGTCTTTTTAAACTTTCGTGATTAGAACACACTGTTTTGATTCGAAAAAAACGGGTATTTATCGCTACCCCGCTAAAACGTTGGGATTAAAATATTGGTAAAATACGCGATAAATAATTTTATATTAAATAAAAAAACCCGCAACGGGTTTTAATATCAAAATAATAATATTATAGCGTATCAAAATAAATATGTTATATCAAGTGTAATCATAAAATCTTGTCATAAACCTGTATATATTACAATAATAACGATGATTAAATAATAAATATTGCAGTGGGTAGGTACTGTATTATTACCGGAAATTAATTTCACACAGCGCCATATAACCCCAAACTAAGCTTGTAAAATATGGGAACTAGATTACGGATACTTTTTTTTGTGAATACATAACGACATATAATTATATTACGTAAATAGTACACAACGCCCAAACAGAGAACAAACATCTATATTCATCACACGAATGTTCATCCTGGGTGGAAACCGAACCCACAGCCTACAGCGCAAAAGGCAGAGCTACTACCAACTGAGCCATGAGGTTTGTTATGTATATGCAGTCCAGAGGAGCCTTGTCGAAAAGACTTCGACAGCTTCCGATGGAGATTCCGAAAACGCTATTCTCAACTCTGAAATCTAAAAATATTGACGTTAGTATTCATGACTTACCTACACAGAAGATTTTCAGAAATGGTTTGAGAATTGCGTGAAATCTAAAAAGTGATGTTTCCGAGCCGTGACCTTTCCGTTTATTGAATGACATGAAATATTTTGAATCGCTTTCAACGCTCTGAATTGAAAATAAGCTGTATTTGGAGTATTACACACCGCAGCCGTGTTTATAGAAAAGCTCGCAGGCAACCGAGTAAAACATAATTCCTTGGAGCTACGCTGCGTCAAGGATATTTAGAGCAATAAATCAGCCCACTTTCGGGATTTCGTCGCTGCGTGATAATACGATCCTTTTCATCGCAACTTATTACCTGTTGAACGGAGATATTGTTTTATACGTTTTTGTAACGAACCAGAGATACATCATTCCTAATGTTGCCATTATTGATAAATAAAATGAATGAAATGTTACCATACATTAACTGCTGCACATTTTATACAGCGCTATCTAGCACCAAACTGAGCTTATTTTGTTACGGGAATAGGATTACGGATAAAATATTTACTTACATATTTTTTTCAATAGTAATAGTAATATATTCACGATTTTTTCCCCTTCGAGGATTCACCTCGTTCATCTTCCGCGAAGAATCTTATCCGGGGTAGGGGTAGCCAGAGGTACGTCTGAACCTACGTTCGGCATATGTCCAGGGTTTGCAAGTAGTATATTTAGTTTGGTGCTACATGCCGCTGTGCAAAATTAATGTCTCATAATGTTTCTTTTTCTTATTGATTTCTCTCCGCCTTAAACCCTCAGGTATTTGGCGGGTAACGCTTCTTTAACCTTTTTTTTTACTTTTCTTTCTTCTGAAAGTTTAGTTTTTGAGGTATTTATTTTTGTAAATGCTAATTATGTGTACAAAGGATACAGATCACCTGATGGTAAGTATAATTTTACGTTTATTATGAAATATCTAGTGCTTTATTATGACCAAAATCTAAATTCCAATAAATACTCACGTACCTATCTATCCCTTAATCACCTTTTATGACTTGAATGTCGTAATTATTTGCTGGGGTAATTTAGAAGCAAACCGTGTAGCGCCAGACAATATATTTTATGAATGCGAAAAGTAATTAATTATTTAATTTGCTATAATGATTTTATTGGTAATTACATGGCCATAATCTGTATACAATGGACCAATCTGATTACATTTTGCTGTAAAGAAATTATCTGGCGATGATAGTTTTAATGAAAATAGCGAGATAATTACTGGACAAAGGCGGCTTTATTACGCGTTAATTTACGTTTTTAATGGATAACGAGCATAATAATCATTTATATCATCAGCTATGGTGTTATTCTTTGGTAAGTATTTGATTTTTTCGTGTCGAATACCTACCATACCTCCCAATGAGAAATCTACAAGTGCCGAATTCAAGAAGCATTTATACTCTCTGAGATTCTGAGATTAATCAGCGAGCAGTTTTCGCATTTAAGCATTTAACAAACTTTCCAAGATGGAGGAGGTTTTCAATTGAGTTGGTGTTTCTTTTTATTTATAATGTCTACCGTATTCTTGGCAAGTTCTAGATCAATAAAATTGGTCCCATTTTAATGGTGAAATTCTAGTCAAAGTCAAAGTCAAAATTGAAGATCTTTGGACCTGGGCTGGGGACCAAAACTTCGCAACGAACAACAGCAAATCGTAGATAAGTACATCCGCCAATTAAGGTCCGATTTGCATGATTGTGTTTGATTTTTATTACATTGAATTGCTACATATACATTTTGTGGTCAATGATTAGATTCTAGTTGAAAACCAATGACTTTTCGGTGGTAAATTGTGACGAGTGATAAAATTGTGTTTCAATCAAATATTACTAAAAATAGTTAACTAAGTTACTTTAAAAAAATGGAGTTTACTGAAATAATGGCTTGACTTGGGCTTTTCAAGTTCAATGACATCTATAGATTTATATATTTAATATAGTACAGCTTTTTATTTGCGAGCCAGTTCGAAAGTTGAATAAAACCTTTGATAAGTTACCTCCTTGGTTGCCATGAGTCAAAGAGTAAAGTAAAGCAAAGAGTCGGATTAAAAGATCGTTCCATTTTTAAATTACACAACAGATTTGAGTTTACTATGGAATTTATGTGGCCGCTAAAACACGGCAGATATGGAATTTCATACAACTGTTGCCGTTCAATGCTGGTATGTATTTGGCCAGTACAGCAATTTAGATCTATCTCGAAGAAGCTTGTCAAAATATAGCTAAAACTTCCAAGCACTTGAAAAAAAAACAATTATAGATGTGCAAAGTATTGGTAAAAAAATCTGTGATCTAAATGTGGTATTTTATGTTGGATGCTGTCGGAACTGGGATTAATCAAGTGATTTGATCCAACAGTGAGTGACCATTGAACGCTCTTGGTGTGGCCGTCCACACTCATGTCTGAATTTAATTGAAACGAACGCAGCCGAATCGGTTGGACAGTTTGACATACGGCACGATTTGTGGCGCAGAACAGTAAATATACTACAAATCGTGATCGATTCTAAATATTACATACCCTTAACCTTCATGACATTGTTTTTTTTTCAAAAGAGTTTTTATGCTAAAATATTGTGTCTGTATATATTTATTGTACGACGGGGAAGCGCTTAGTCTTCATCTCAGCAGGTTAAGATAGGCTGAAGGTGGAAGCGCACTTCACCCAGAATCCTCATCAAACTGAGGAACTGGCTATCTTACCACTAAATGCAGGAACCAATTTCAGAATTGTTGCTATGGCGACATAATTAGGTAAGATGGTGGTAGCTAGCCAGGCGGACTTAAAGAAAGCCCTACCACCAACCTAAATATTCTTATATTTTCTTATACTTATTATCATTTTTTTTATAGAGCTTAATTTGAAACAGCGCATAACCGCGAGAGTAAAAGAGCACGCGGTTAAATTAATTTCGGATTGATTGTTAAATACATTCACTAATAATTAAAAATAATATGTACAATTAAACTATTTACAAGGGAAGCAGTCGGGTTGCTAAAAACGGTCTTTATGTAACTCAACTGTTTCAGATCACTACCAGACCAGGACCGTGCCCAAGACACTGGCTGCACTGCCCCGCTGAATAGCAATGCTAATTCACTGGCCTAAATACGAACCAGCCTTTGGGTAACGCGTCGTCTCAATAAAAAGTCCCTTAATGTTTATGAATAGATGTTAGTATTGTTACCGTGTTCTTGTCATTCATGAAGTTTGAAATTTTGCAGTCGTATTTTAGTTTTCCAATTTTCGACTTGTCAAGGCCGTGTTTTTGTGAAACCATAAAGGCCATAAACCAAGTTTGACGAAGTTTGAAGTTACTATCAACTGAGCTATAGGGCTTGTTAGAATGACATTAGCTGTTTGCCAGTGAAAATTCCGTCAAAAACGGTCCAGCCTTTTCAGAGATTAGCCGGAACAAACACACAGAAAGACAAACACAAACAGAAAAAAAAACAGATTTTTAAATGCATGACGTATTTGAAAATCTGGTTTATTTAAGTACCGTACACAGGTGAGTTTTTTTCCAGGGCCACTGAGGCGAAGTCAGAAACCGTGAGAGTTTGTTCTGTAATCTGAAAGTCATGTTAGGAGTTACGTGTTCGTATTAAAAAAAATAAGTTCTGCATTAATAAAATCTATTTATTTTTAGTTTTTTTTAGAAGTAGTGAGTATTTGAACAAAAAAATGGCGTTTTTGAATTCTCTTTGATAGTAAAAAAATATGTGTAAGTGGCCCAAGGTTCTCAAAACAATTTCAAAATTTATATCCAAATTTATGAATGTAGTAAAGCTTGTATGTTCAGACTATGCGTAAGCAAACTTTTAAAACCTTTTTTGCTATTTTTAACAGACATTAAAATAAGAAGGAGGTTTTCAATTCGTTTGTATATTGTTTGTGTTTGTTATCTCAGATCTCAGTAATTTCTCAACCGATTTAAAAAAAAAAATGTCGGAGGGATATAAAGGGATATTTCAGAATGGTCCCATAGAAATTTTATCAAAATCGGTACTTTCATTCCTATTTTGTAAAAACTATTGTTTTGATATCACAGAAACTTTTTTTATATAGTGCCTATCTATATCTCTAGAATATATTCTTAGTCATTTTGCGAAAAAAATAATAATTATAGATTATACATTCTAAACAGATTTAAAAAGATAAATAAAAATTGCGGTCCGTTTGAAAAACTTGCACCGTTAAACTTGCTTACTGTTTTTTTTTTACTGTGCAGAGATGCAGTAATTACCGACATCATGGACTCGGCCTGCTAGAGTGACGTCTAGTGGTCGGGCTGAATGAGTGCCAACGCGTTATTAACCCATCACCTGAGAGCCTTCCTAGAGGGAATGTTCGGAAATTTGCTTTACGATACCGAACTGATTTTTTGTAAAGACATTATCGAAAAGAAGTATTTATAATATATTTATATTTTATTTCATACCAAATAAATATTTATTAAACCTATTGTCTTATCTTCTTCTTCTAAATATATATAACTCAAAAACAAAACATAAAATAGGGGATGAAAGTTTGTATGAAACTTTGTCAATTTTAAACCGTTCGGGCTGAGACTTTGCATGCATAAAGCTACTATGTCGTAGGCATCCCCTAAGAAACGATTTTGAGATTTTGCATTTGTTTTGTTTTCGTTTGGTTTAAGTATAGGTTTTCTCGTTTAGACTTTTTTTAAATGGCTGAAGAAAATCTAAACGTTAATGGAGAAGTTGAAGAATGACTGTCGTTTTTAAGTTTTGTAGGCCCTAATTTTTAACACACGCTAAAAAAAAGTAAAGCCGCAAAAACTATACCTAATTAATAATAATACTTCTTAACGCGAGCGAAGCCGCGAGCAAAAGCTAGTACTCATATAAAATGCTAACTGACTCACTGATAACAGCGCACAGCCTAAACGGCTAATCGTAGAGACATGAAATTCGGAGGGTATGTTTGTATTGATGCGAAAATGAGTGCTAAGAAGGGGATTTTTAAAATTCGTACCCTATAGGGTTCAAAAAGGGGTTGAAAGTTTTTATTAAAAGTATGCCCTATCTCTGAAACCGTGCATGATAAAAGGTCAAAATTATCATTATAGATTTTTCATATAAAATAGATGACGTGACGTGATTCATGGTTTTTTGTTTTTTTGATATTTTGAAACGTCAAATCTACCGCCTGTTTGGAATCGCGACCAGCACACAAGGAGAAAGGCAAGAACCTGGAGCTGCATACTTTTTTGATGATCCATTCAACATTTAGATACACAATTTGTAATTATATTTTAAGTAGATACATCATAAATCTAAATACTTAATCTTAAAACATTTGTTATTACCTATCTACCTAATCTACCTAATGGGCAGTTTGTTAACATTTGGAGGATATATTTGTCTTGGTGTGTAGGCGTCCGGTAATAAAGGCGTGCAAAGTTCGAAGTAAAATGTTGCATATAGATTTGTTGATTGCCCATAAGGAATAAGTTATGGCATGGCACTGGACTGGCACTAAGACTTCAAAAAGCCTGAATTTTTCGCCTGGGAATGTGGGTCAGAACCCTCTGTGTGCGTGTCTGCAGGAGCTAATCGGTCAAATTTATCCAAATATCCATCAAATATATATATTTATAATACAATACTTGCATCTATTTCAAAAAACCAATACGCGGACGAAATCGCGTGAAAAACTAGTATTATATAGAACTTAATTTATAGGAGTCTAATATATGTCATTATGATGTTTTTCCCTTTTTAGTGTCGCTTTTTCGTTTCATTGACTTTCAAATCAAAACGGTGCTAAAGAAACTAAACGAACTTTGTAGTTGGTACACTTACAATCACCTACACAATTGAATTTGATTAAAGTAATTAGTATAATCTTTGCACGTTTCCATGTTGTTCAAATGTTGGTGAAAAAGTAAACTCACCAACGCTGGTTTTTAGCCCCACACTTATGAAAAAAAGTTCGCATTCGACAAATAGTTAAGTGGTTCAAGAGGGTCTTGTGTTCGCAGTATGGATAGCATATGCTTACCGCAACCTCACTTCCATGGACAAAGAGAGAGGTAGGCCGAATATGAGATGAAATGGACAACATTGAGTGAGTGAAGAGATGACGTCCGAGAGAGGAGGAAGAAGATACGCGCCGACATACCTAGTGTGAGATGTCGGGAAAATTATGATTAAAACTTCAACTTTCCAAAAACCCCTACAATTACCGAGCTTACTAATAAGCACCTACCTATTCCACGAAAATATTTAAGAAAATTCCGAAACACGTAAACAAAGTTTCGAAAATGATAATACATTTTATACATAGAATAATTCGATAGCAAAGTTAAAAATATAATAATCCAACCGCAAAGGAATCGTTCTTCCCTCCGATATTATAAAGCAACCTCGCAGCTTTGATCTTCCACTGACCACAGAAGTATTCCTTTTGTATTCATCGGCTCAGAGTACCTTTGGAAAAATGAATTCGCTTTATGCGAATAATGCAGATGTCCCACAAAGAATGGGGGGGGGGCGAGGGATGGGGGGAGCACGGGCCTAATGGCCCTGTCGCAAGTCAACAAGCCAACGTGCTCGGCGTCCCCAATTAACACGTACCCGAAGAAAATAAACACAATCGACTTTTCCAATATTTAAATTATCTTTTCTGTTGCCTGTCGAAAAACATGCAGGCTGCAGTGGGTTATCTTTGATATGTCGATCTGTTTATCTAATTCGTGCTTAGATAAATTTGATTATGTTTATCAGTTTATTCAATTCGTGCTAAAATCGTTTTTTATGTGTCGATCAGTAATATATATATATTAATTAGTTAGTATAAAAGTATTCAAGTAGTGTACCTATCCGTAATCTAGTTCCCGTATTACAAGCTATGCTTAGTTTGGGGCTAGATTGCGCTGTGTAAAAAATAATGTCCTGTCCTGTAATATTTATATAGTATAGTATTAATTAGTGCCTAGATAGTTGATC
Organism: Venusia cambrica; assembly: GCA_951394065.1. Classification (NCBI taxonomy): domain Eukaryota; kingdom Metazoa; phylum Arthropoda; class Insecta; order Lepidoptera; family Geometridae; genus Venusia; species Venusia cambrica. Next base: position 1,508,259 of record OX596044.1, on the reverse strand, counting down.
AGTTGATTCAATTTGTATAAATCGGTTTTTGGATATGTCAATCAGTTTTTTTATATGTGCCTATGAACTATCATACAGTTGTCGATCAGTTGATTAAATTCGTGCTTAGATAGATTTGATCTGTCGATCAGTTGATTTTTTTTTTATTATAAATGGACTAGCTCCTGCAAAACTGAGACCGTGATGAGGTTTACGAAATTAACGTTATTTTATAACAGGAATAAAACACGAAACAGACATCATTATTCAAAATAACTCAAGCCAAGAATGTCAGTTCCATGGAAAGTGGGTTAATTAGTTTTAGAGGCGTAAAACCACCGTTCTTACTCTACGTATTTGTGGTTATTGGATTTCCTCTGTATTATTAATTGCTTGAGCAGTTTGATAGATAGCTACGAAAGAAGAAACAAATCTTTACTATATATAGTCGAAATAAGTCAGGTTTTGCGTTTGATCAATTTTCTCAAACTCATAACCCATCCACAAATTCAAAGCTTGTTCAAATGTTTCGATCAAATTATGTATATGATATCAACAATAAATCAAGGTAGGGTAGTTAGATATCCACACCGAAACCCGGCTTACGATAGACCAACATCAAAACCCGGCTCACACTGTAAAAGTTTTGCATGCAAGTGATGTGAAGTGCAAGAAGCAAGTGAAAAAAACATAACCAAGTACAGATAGAAGAAAACTTAAACCAAGCAACACTGGTAAAACAATGGGCGGCCCTATCGCTGAAAGCGATCCCTTTGAGACAACCTTTATGTTGTTATGTTATGCGTCAACTTGCATGCAATTCTTGCAAGGTGTAAATAATAAATAAATATGAGGACATGAATATCACACAGCGCCATCTAGCCCCAAATTAAGCATAGCTTGTAATATGGGATCTAGATGCCGAATCTAATACTCAAATATTTTTTGTAAATACATAGGTATGTATGTATATGATACAACACCCAAACATAGAACAAACATCTCATAATTATTCATCATACAAATGTTTGTCCTGGGTGAGGATCGAACCCACAGCCAATAGCGTAGAAGGTAGAGTTACTACCGATTGAGCTATGAGGTTTGTCAATGAAGAATATTATACGATTTCGTTTATCTGGACGACGTATTTTTTCCAATTATTTTGATGACAGATGGACGGACAGACAGACGCATGTTCCTATAAGTGGTCCGTATTTTCCTTACTTTTGAGGTAATATACCCTAAAGATACCCAAATCACTTTCAGTGTGCCAATAATATTTAAAGAGCTCTCTCTTTTTCTCCAGGATCTCATCTTCAAAGAAAGAAAGAAAGAAAAACATTTATTTGTCACCAAGAACAAACACATCCTGATCATCAGATCCTGACTTGATAGGGGTCCCTATTTTCCTTACTTTTGAGGTAATACACCCTAAAAGTACCCAAATCGCTTCAAGTGTGTGTATAATATTTGAAAAATTCCCTCGATTTCTCCCACCATCCGATCCTGACCTGATGACGATGGGACCAGCTGTGAAGACTAAATCAGTCCAGGCGTCTTTGAGTAGGTAATCGGAATACAAACTGGAAAAAAAAGGAGGTTCTCAATTCGTCGAATTGAGAACCTCCTTTTTTTAAGTTGGCTTAATAAGCAAAGCCTTGCTATGTTAACACTACCTATAAGCTACCTAATAAAGCTATTTCTGAATGAGCAACAATATTGTTTGTATAGGAGAGAATCTACTGGGCCTTCCTTATATCGTTATGTGTTTGTCCGGTATAATTTGCTATCGTTTATTAAAGGCTTAGTCTAAGATTGATTGATCATTCTACAACTGGCAAATATTAGTAAATTTCAGCTACACTGCTTATTTATCGGGATTTGTAACTAGCAGGGTTTCTGAATGTTGATTTTAGTCGGATTGGTTTAAGTCGGTGCTTGTGATGAGAGGAATACCAAATTGGATTGAATAATCGTAGCGATCGTGACGTCACAGGGCCTACGAATAGCCTACGGCTACGAACTCCACCTACGACAAGACAATGGTCGCGGTCGTAGCAGCGTAACAGAATCCTACTATGATAAACAGTGCAGTTTTTGAGGGGTCCTCAGTCGAATAACCCGGACAAAAAAAAACAGTGGCACTCCGGGATACTGACTGAAGTGAAAACTTGAAGTTTGTCGATATTTTCCGAAGAGAAAAACTGAGATTGTTAGTTCTTAAATCTCAATGTTGTCGCGTTGGTTGCAATATTCATGAATGAGGGTTGTTTTTGCAATACAACTGACACAATTAGTTCTTAGAACAGATGTTAATAGTTCTATCACGGCTGTCAACCGTTTGTCTTAAGGTAGAGGCAGTCTTTGAACGGTCCTTACCCGTACTTCTTAGGATTGTAAAGATAACGTGACAATGTGTTTAAGTCAAATGTGTCAAAAGTAGTGTCGCTAAGGTGTAGCGAGTTCAATGGGTATTCCCCATCTCAAAAAATCGTTTACCTTTAGTTAACGGTTAAGGCTCAATGATCCTGTCGTTGATAAAAGTGCGTCTGGCATGCAAACAATCTCCTGCAAAAGTCCGGTGCCAAGCCAGGTTCTTCAATATGCAGTATGCCAAGGCGAGCCTCGCGGTTAAGAGTTGTGCCATTTTACACGAATTCCGATGCTATTTTACATATGGGTAGTGTAGTAAATCATACAAAGACAGAGCTAATGAGCCCAGTACGTGAGTAAAACTGCCAGAGGCAATTTGATCTCTATAACGTGATAGATAAGGAATCAAATAGCATCTACTTAGAGTGCAACACCGTTGCTGTTTCGCAATTTTTTGTAGGCGAATATGCCTGCCAAGATACTTTAATATGCGCCAGCCGGTCGTCCTTGCATACGAAATATACACATGCAATGCAATACAATACAAACGGTGCAGAGCAAACTCCGATGAGTGTTTGTCTTTACGCTCCAGCTTTTGTATTTGGCAAATGTAAAGCATCAGCTGGTATCATTCAGTCGTGATTCAGTCACACAGTCACAAATGGTGGTACGTTCGTAGATAGTCTTAGAAACTCATAAATATCTTTCACATCACAACCTCGCAAAGATTCCGTTTGTCATTCGAAATCTGAGTGCAAATGTTTTTGAAATTCGAAGCTCAACAATTTTCTATACCGCAAGTCAACTGAAAATGCATTAATACTTATTTCATGTCAGTGCGCCAACCTCATTCTAAGAATAATATCAATAGCCAGCATGACAGCATTAAAAAAACATAAAATTTTCTTCTCTTCATTCAATTCACTTCCAATTTGTTAGTTTTTTGATAAAGCGTTAGAAATTATCAAATATGAGCGAGCGACTAAGATATATATAATACCTGCAGAGTTATTGGAAGCGGTGCATAGTGGTAAATTGAGTTTTCTTCCGGAAAAATCGCGTGAAAAGTACATAAAAGCGTACAAATTGTTCAATGTATAGAGACATTCTAAAGGCGCGAATCGTTTTCGGAGACTATAATGCTATCATACTTCATTGAACTATCAGCAACAAGGAAAACAGCACTCTTTGGAGCATTTACTCGTTGCTAAAAACTATATCATATTTGGTTTAGCCACGAACTAAACTAAATATGATATACACATACAAAAATATATTTATATTTAAAAAAAATGGCGGTTTTAAAGAATCAGTCAACCGGCTACAAGCCAACAAAATTAAAGATATTCACCACTACTAACATTCAGTTAATAATAAATATGTTACAGGACATTAACTTCACACAGTGCCACTAGTCATAAACTAAGCAAAGCTTATAATATGTAATTAATTATATGTAATAAGTAGTTTCTAAATTAAGCGTCCGACTTCGAATTTCTTGCTACAAAAGTAAGTATTTCGTTTTTTTAATCTTTGTTCAAAATATAAGTACTTTTAAGTGAAAATATAATAATTATAAATAAATAGATTATTGCAGGACCGTATGCCGTGGATGTGAAGAATGAAGAAATCTTTAAGGTTAGCAGGCGAGGGATAATATGGTGGATAGCAATTGATCTGCCGACAAAAGTCCCAGTTTAATGTAAAAATGTTATCCATTGTGCTGTTTATAAACAGAATTCGTGAGAGTTAGTAAATTAAACAATAAAAACTCAATTTAACATGGTACAAATGCAATTTTTATTCTCCAATCGTCCGCCTTAAACTTTCCAGTGAGAGCCGTTTCTTACGAGTTATGAGAGCAACGAGGGGAATATTGGAATTTATTTTTATGAAGCTGGATCCCCCACCGAGTTAATCTGTTAATATTGAACATTTCTCCCGCAGGAGAAACCCCGCTTCGGGACTGAAAATAAAGATGCTATGCGCATACTTAGACGTAGTACTGTGGCGTTTTCATTTATATCCATCTATTTATAACCAGTCTCACAGCTCAGATAGTGATAGCTTCTTCTACGCTGTAGGTTGTGGGTTCGATTCCTACCCGGGGCAAAAATGTATGAGATGTTGTAATACAACATCTCATACATTTTTGCCCCGGGTGATAAGTATGTATTTACAAAAAAAAAATGTATTTAAGTATTCTATCCGTAGTCTAGTTCCCATATTACAAGCTATGCTTGGTTTGTAATATGGCGCTGTGTGAAATTAAAGTCCTGTAACATTGATTATTTATTTGTAATGTACATGGACAAAAACTAAATTACAAACTTAAATTATATTCGTAATCTTTTTATATTACATAGTTTGAATAGTTTGGCGCTATTATCAGTGAAATTAATGAAAAAAAAAACTACTTTTCTAATGAATTATTTTTTAGTTTATTTTAGTTTAAAATAAACTAAACATTTCACTAAAAATTAGAAACAGAAGATGGCGACGCGTGTCCCAAGGGTTTCTTATTCAAGCCACGCTTTCATCTGGTCCCGATCTTGAACAGTTGAGTTACCTGTATACCGATTGCTTATCTTGTAAATAAGTACCTACTCGTAATTATAATCTTGTAATTTAACCGCCTTTGTGGTCTAGTGGTTCATCCCACCGATTTCAGATCCAGCGGTCCCGGGTTTGATCCCCAAGGGGAGTACAATATTGTGGTTGGTTTGGTTGGTGGTAGGACTTTGTTTAAGTCCGCCTGGCTAGCTACCACCATCTTACCTAATTCTGTCGCCATAATAACAATTCTAAAATTGTTTTGTTCCGGCATTTAGAGGTAAGATAGCCAGCTCCACAGTTTGTTGAGGTTTTCGGGTGAAGTGCGCCTCCACCTTCGGCCTTATCTTAACTTGTTACCAGGTGAGATGAAGACCAAGCGCTTCCCCGTCGTACAGTAAAAAAAAGTACCTAGTTTAATTGTATACCTTGATTGAATAATTACATATAAAATAAATAAACAAACAATTAAAAGAGAAACATAATCAAAAAGAACCTAGATCGATTTTAAAATAAAGTGCGACAGCAAATATGTTTTAATTTTACCGCGTCTATACCCTCACACATAGGTCATTTTTAGGGCACCCTACCCAAAGGATGCCAACGGGACCCTATTAAAATCCGTTGTCCGTCCGTCTATCCGTCTATCTGTCAGCAGGCTCTACCTCAGGAACCGTAATGGGTAACGGTTGAAATGATAACGGAATATGTATTTCTATTGCAGCTAAAAAATAAAATAGAATTCATATTAAACTGGGGCCCTGTTAAATTTGAATATACTTCTGGTATATTCAAATTGAACAGGGCCCGTGCTTTTTTTGCTTAGAAATGAGGGTCAGAGCCCTCAGTTCGCGTGTCCGCACTTGACCGGGTTTTCAATTTGTTAACATTTGCAATACCACAGCTAATGGGTGAGACTTATGTACGCAATCCTCGCGCGATATACGAGCCATGTTTGTTATTTGGCTGCGATTTGTAATTATCATCATGAATATCTAGATTTATCATTCCGCGCGACGTGAATAACATGTTACATGGACTCTATATAATTAATTACGTTTGTTCGTGTACATAACAATGCAGCTGTTTTAATTAATAAAGCTTGTACGTGTACATACCAATGCAGCAGTTATAATAAATTACGTATGTACGTGTACATAGCAATGCAGCTGTTATAATAAATTACGTCTGTACGTGTACATAGCAATGAAGCTGTTATAATAAATTACGTCTGTACGTGTACATAGCAATGCAGCTGTTATAATAAATTACGTCTGTACGTGTACATAGCAATGAAGCTGTTATAATAAATTATGTCTGTACGTGTACATAGCAATGTAGCTGTTTTAATTCTTTACAACACTTATAAGACACTCGCGTGTCTGTCTATCGTGTCTGTCCAACCCCATTTTCACCTAAAGTACTTAGAAAAAGTAAATTTTTGGTAATAATTATTGACCGAGCGAGCGAAGCGTTTTAGTTTCAAGATTTCCCAAAAATGCTTTTGTCCACGGTTTGTTTGCTCTTGCCTACAGGTCGCATTTTTCAACCGATTTCGATGAAAATTGGCACACATTTTTCTTGATTCATTAAATTTTGTTAAGTCTATCGCGATTTTTGATTGAGGGTGAAATTGGGGGGAAAGGGGGGAGTTTGCTGTAGCGTTATTTATCAACAGATTTAAATACATTTAAAAGCCTCACTAAAAATTAAATTCTACACACGATGTTGTGAAAAAAAAGGTGAGTGGAGGGAGAAATGTGGAGAAGTTTGCTGTAGGATTTTGATTTTTTTTCGGAAGATTTATACCTACTGGTTACGCCAACAGCAAGTTCCGCGTAATTTTATTATTATTATTATTGTATTGGACGTTGCAAGGCTAACTATCAATTGGGTAGATCAAAGTTGGTTTACTTTCCTGGTAATTTCGCGTAATCCAAACACGGGCTCGCGCGGAGTTTCAAATCTTCGCGCCACATCAAAAACAACCGGTTTGATTACCGACCGAAGCGACCCCTATGGGAGCTTGATGTCAAAAGGCGTCGAGCAGAGACCTCCCGTGCGCACGGTCAAAGAGAAGCGTGTGATCCACCCTAAGACTCACACCAGAGCGCGCGCGTGTCGACTGGAATCCTAAAGTCCGTCGTCACTACCTGCCGGCATATAACCATACCGACCGCGCTTTATCATCGCATCAAGAAAAACCCATAGTTCACGCCAAGTGTTGGAGTGCAGTGTCTCCTGAAAGCCCTCTGGAGTTAAGGATTGCTGGACTTGTCAGGTTAGTGAACCCTCTTACTCTGCCTTGGGGTAGTTAGCCTGAACACGTCGATAGGCCGCCGCAAAGTTCTTATTTTCGGGATCAAAACTAGCCCCCCTGATTGTCAGGAACGCATGAGGCATCGGACATAAGTCCTACGCTTGCTTCGGCGCCTCCATTTTGGTCCTAGCGAGCCTAGATAGAATCCTAGAAAATAAAATTTTATTACGTACAATTGCATATCATCATACGAAACGTGTTCTTATTGCGTTACGTAAAGGTCTATTTGTGTCCGCACTTCATACGAATTCCCGTTATAAAACTATCGAAATATCTTTATAATTATTCACTTTGCAGTACTGATTCACATGTAGGGATGTATAAGTTAATTTGATCTACATTGATTTAAGCCGTGAAATAAGTTTTACGTGATATATTAATAATTACGCTTAATTTTTCATTATTAGAAGTTATTGCGGGTAGTTTCGCGAAGTGTAGGTTTACTCAGCGGCCGCGCCCCACACTTGATACTCGAACAAAGAGTTCAAGGTTACCTATCGCTTTTATGATCTTGTGGTTTTTTCTCTATAGCCTACTAGGTAATTAACATTGAGTTAAGTAGTTAGGTTTTGTTTTTTATTCGCCTCGTCATAATAAGTAAGTTATACGAGTTATATTTCATCGCAATACAGTCCACACCGCAAGTTATTGAATTAGTACAATTTAATTGCATTTAGGTATATAATCGCACGCATTCCATTCTGCAAAGATTGAATGACCGAAGAACTGAGGTACTCGGGTAAATTGTTCACCCAAGTATAGTAGGTACCTACACCGTAACATTTACGCTAGGTTTGTACGACTGGTTAAGTTATTACCATTCGTATAGTTTTTGCATTTCGAATTTTTATTTGATTTGTAATTGGTTTTTACCGATTCGCACCTACGTTAGTGTTAGGTAGGTACCGTTCGGTTCTTACCTAGTAAAACTTTTATAGGTTTTGCTCTCGCATCGCACTCTAACGTTCCGTACGTTATTTGGAAAATTAGTTCCGTATTAGTAATAGGTACGTAGTACGTATCTACTTCACATCGCATCGCACCTAACGTAGGTATCAGCTTACACTAGGCCGTTCAAAAGACCTCGTTCTTTTAGACTTATTATAATTTAATAGTTAGGTAAATTTTGTGTTGATATTAAATAGATTTAGGTAGATTAGCATAAGAATTTGTTTGTATTAGGGTTCCGCAGGCTCAGATAAGTGGTTCCGTGATACAATATTTATATATTTCTAATTTGTTGATTATCTCCGCCCCTTGCGTACGAACATACGCTAGGGTTCCGCAGGCTCGGATAAGTGGTTCCGTAACTATACAATATATTGTATATTTCTAACTTGTGTCTTTTATTTTCGCCCCTTGCGTACGAACATACGCTAGGGTTCCGCAGGTTAGGATAAGTGGTTCCGTACCTATACAATATTTTGTATATTTCTAACTTGTGTCTTTTATTTTCGCCCCTTGCGTACGAACATACGCTAGGGTTCCGCAGGTTCGGATAAGTGGTTCCGTACCTATACAATATTTTGTATATTTCTAACTTGTGTTTTTTTTTTATTTTCGCCCCTTGCGTACGAACATACGCTAGGGTTCCGCAGGTTCGGATAAGTGGTTCCGTACCTATATTTTGATTTCTTTAGAAAATTAATCTTTGTTTTCGCACCCCTTTATACTTGAGCATTAGGGTTCCATAGGTTCGGAAAATTGGTTCCGCACCTGCTTATTTTTCTTTTCAAATATAATTGTAATATTGTACTTTACGCCCTTTAGCACCAGCTTGCGCTAGGGTTCCGCAGGTTTGGATAAGTGGTTCCATACCTGTTTTTTATAAATTGTTGTATTTTATAGTTTCAGTTGTTGTTTATAATGGAGGACTTGAACAACAAACTCAGGCTTTATGAAGGCAAGCGCGCTGCATATTTCGGTCGGCTACAAAAGATTTATGACTCCATTTCAAATCTCAATGAAGAGAAATCGAGAAATACTTTTATTGCGCATGCCAAATCAGTTGATCAACTTCGTAACGAGTTCGTAACTACGATTGATCACATAAATATTCTGTCAATGAAAATTAACCCTGATTATGTGGTTAATTACAGCACATTGTCTGCCTTTGACGATCTTGCTTGCGAAATTAAGAATGTATTGAGTTCACTGAACCCAAGTAAGGATTATGCTACGAATAGCTCGACGAGTGGTGATAGTAAGTCGGAGTCAAGGTCGTGTCATATCAAAATACCTAGAATCGAACTACCTACCTTTGATGGTGATATCCAGAGCTTTCCGTTCTTTTATGAGACTTTCAAACGGGTTATACATACCAACTCCGATTTGTCGGATTCGGATCGGATTCATTACTTGCTTAGTCACCTCAAAGGCAAAGCGCAAAGCGTCGCCGCCGGTATTGTGCCTGCTGCAGAGAACTATCACGTAATCTGGGACGCGCTTATCGCAAAGTATAAAGACTCGCGCGCATTAGCCGTAAATTATCTAAATCAGCTGTTTTCTTTAAAACCAGCTGGCTCTTCGCCCGCTAATGTTGAAAAGGTATTTGATAGATTCACCGCTATTGTGGCAGGACTCAAGCAATTAAAAATAGACAATATGGATGATTTCATATTTACGTACGCGGGTCTTAAGTTATTAGACTCTGACATCGCAACACATTATGAAATGTCGCTTCGCAATTTGAAAGATCCTCATAGCGTAGACTATGATTACTTCGTAAAGTTTGTTCGTGAACAAGTTAAGATCTTGCATCGCACCGCGCCGCAGCGCCCTGATAAGACGTCTGCCGGCCGCGCCGGCGGCGGCGCCAGTACGGCGTCCGCTGCACCCTCCAGGGTATCGCAGGTGTATGTATCTACTTCATCTAAATGTACGCTCTGTCATTCGACGCATACTCACATGTTTAAGTGTAGTACATTTTTAAAATTGAACTCGAGTGACAGATTTAAATTTATAAAGGAAAATAACATGTGTGTAAACTGCCTTAGTGGACAGCACACCGTATCCAAATGCCAGTCTTCCACCACCTGTAAAAAATGCCATAATGGGAAACACCACTCCCTTTTACACTTCGGTCATTCGCCCACGCCACAGCGATCAGCTGCTTCGGTCAGCGCCGCGCCAGCGCCGGTAGCAAGTACTGTAGAACCTGTGCCAGCACAAGACCGGGTCTCTTTGTGCACTCATTCGGCCACGGTTCAAGGTACAACTCGCACTACTGAAGTGCTCGCTACCGCGAAAGTGTTAGTGGTAAATAGGAAGGGTAGGGATGCTGTTCTTCGCTGTATCCTGGATCCGGGTTCCCAAAAGAATTATATTACCACTCGATGTTGTCGAAAGCTCGGGTTACCCATCCGCGAGGATGCGGTGGTCACTGTTAAAGGTATTGGTGGTACCTCTCAACCCGTTAGAGGTTCTGTCGACCTCACCTTTAGTTCGCGCTTCCGTGCCCAACCCAAGTACACCATAGACGCACTGGTGCTAGACGAGATAACCGGTCAGCTCCCGTTGTGCTCAATAGATGGCGCTTACCTCAATCACATTGATTCGAAGCTACTTGCTGACGATACTTGGGCTACGCCGGGGAATATTGACATCCTCTTAGGAGTTAAACTGTTTGCCAAGTTACTGCAACCGGGCCAGGTTATTTCTTCAGTTGGGTGTCCTGACGCATTAGAGACAGTGCTTGGTTATATACTCATGGGAGACGCGCCTGTCCTAGAACAACCTACTGCCACTTCGTCGTTTTTCGCTACGTCTTCGCTAGAAAACTACGACATGCGCAAATTCTGGGAAATAGAAGAAGTTCAAGCTCCATCTATCACTAGTGTGGACGATAAACACTGCGAACAGTTTTATTGTTCCACTACTACTCGCACCCAGTCTGGTAAATACGTAGTTGCTTTGCCACTGAAGACTGACGCAAAAGCTTTAGGAAATTCTTTTGAAATCGCACGTCGTAGGTTTCTAAGCCTCGAACGTAAACTAAAATCGCATCCTAATGTCAAGTTGCTTTACGATGACGTCATAAAGGACTACTTAAAAAATAACTACAATTCCCTAGTAGAAGGTATCGTTCCTGGCGAGATTTCTTACTACATACCGCACCATGCTGTCATTCGCGAGGACAAGACAACTACCAAGTTACGTGTGGTTCTAGATGCCAGCGCTAAGACAGCCAATGGAACATCTCTGAATGATATTCTACACGCAGGTCCAGTTCTACAATCTGACCTTTTTAACATTCTTCTGAATTTAAGATTCTTTGCTGTAGCGATAACGGCTGACGTTAAAGCTATGTACCTCAGAATATCCGTACGACCTGAAGATTGTTCTCTTCAGCGAATACTATATCGCTTTCACGAAGAAGAAGAGCTGCAAGTCCTACAATTTTCAGTTCTTCCGTTTGGGCTTAAGTGCTCGCCTTTTGTTGCCATCCGCACAATTCAACAATTGTGTAAGGATGAAGGTCAATGTTTTCCCCTTGCCAGTGAAATACTGGGTAGGGACATCTACATGGATGATATCGCTAGTTCTGTTCATAGCACTGCGCTAGCAACAGACGCCGCTCACCAACTGATCAAGTTATTTTCACTTGGTGATTTTGAGTTGACCAAATGGTCAAGTAATAGCCCTGAGGTTCTTCAGGCTATTCCCGAGTCATTGCGACTCTCGCACAGTGTCGATCTAAGTAAGGATTCGACTCTGAAGGTACTTGGCCTTCGTTGGTTTCCTGACGAAGACTATTTCGCATTCCAGGTCAATCCTGACCACCGCCCCTGCACGAAGAGAAATATTCTGTCATCTATTGCGCGCCTCTTCGATGTTTTGGGTTTAGTCGCGCCCATAATCTTGTACGCCAAGCTACTGATCAAGGATCTTTGGCTTGTAAAACTTGGATGGGATGATATCCCCCCAAACCGCATTGTTCGCTTGTGGGAACAATTCCAAGCTGAACTGCCGTATATATCGCAACTTAAATTCGCTCGCCATATTGGTGTAGTCGTGAACTGCAGAGTTACACTTGTGGGTTTCGCAGATGCCAGCGAGAGGGCATACGGTGGGGCTGTCTATGCCCACGTAGTCAAGCCCAGCGGTGACATCGCCGTCTCACTGGTATGTGCAAAGTCTAAAGTCGCGCCACTTAAGGTTATTTCATTAGCTCGCCTCGAGCTCTGCGCCGCTCTCCTCTTATCGACTTTGATAAAACGAGTTGTGGATCTCTACTCTGCTCGATATGCCATTGAGGCTGTCTTAGCTTTTTCTGATTCAACTGTGACTTTGAGTTGGATTCACTCATCGCCACATCGCTGGCACACTTATGTTGCCAATCGCATAGCCAAGATTCAGGAGAATCTACCGCCTGATCATTTCTTTCACGTTAAAGGATCAGAAAATCCCAGTGATTGCCTCTCCCGCGGCTTAACGCCTGCCCAGCTAGTCCATCATCCATTATGGTTGAATGGACCGCCATGGCTTAAATTGCCCCGCAGCGAATGGCCTGTAAAACCATTCATGTCAGGTACTTCGCAAGAGCTTCCCGAAATGAAGCCTGTAGCTCTTCCTGCTTTATCGTCAGAACTGTCTAGTGCAAGTTCTCCTGCCGAAAACATTCTGTACGACCTCTCTAGCAGGTTTTCCTCGTGGAAAAAATACTTGAAAACAATTTGTTTTGTCTACAAGTTTGCAAAGCGGCTTCCTAGAGGCCCAGTAACCGCATCTGATTTGGATTTCGCTGAATTAATTGTGTGGCGAGCTGTTCAACGAACCCATTTTGCATCCGATCTAGATCGATTATCTCTCAACAAGTTATGTTCTAAGCCAATACAGAAACTGAGTCCGTTTCTGCATAATGGACTTATTCGCGTTGGTGGACGCTTAGCCAACTCAGAGTTAGACTTTGACTCGCGTCACCAAATCCTTCTTCCTCGACAGGACCACGTAGTGGAACTTCTTGTTTCCTACTACCACGTTTCTAATTTTCACACAGGTCCTAACTTGCTTTTGTCTCTCTTAAGACAACGCTACTGGATTTTGTCCGCACGACGTATTGCGCGTCAGATTACATTTAATTGTAACGTTTGCTTTCGAGCCAAACCGCGACCTGTGTTCCCGATCATGGCGGACCTGCCAAACTCTCGTGTTGAAACGGCCCCTAAAGCGTTCTCCCACACTGGGTGTGATTACGCTGGCCCACTTATGATTACTTCGGTTCGCGGTAGAGGCCAAAAGAGTCGCAAGGCGTACCTATGCCTTTTTACGTGCTTGACAACGCGTGCCCTTCATCTGGAAGTTGCCTCAGATCTCAGCACCGCCAGCTTCTTGTCAGCACTCAAACGTTTTCTCTCTCGTCGCGGTCCAATCGAGTGTCTTTATACAGACAACGCCACCAATTTCATTGGTGCTCGTTCGTATCTTCGCGATCTCTACCAATTCTTATCGCATGAGTATCGCCCCTATTGGGAACAAGTACTGGCGGAATGTAGAGTCTCTATCAAGACCATTCCTTGTAGAGCACCTCATTTCGGAGGCTGTTGGGAAAGTGAGGTTAAAAGTGTCAAAACGCACCTTCTCAAAGTAGTTGGTCAGCAAATTCTTACCTACGATGAGCTCAACACTGTGTTAGCTCAGGTTGAAGCTCTGTTAAACTCGCGACCACTCTACGCGCTTAGCTCAGATCCGTCAGAACCTACCGCATTAACTCCTGCACATTTCCTCAATACTAAACCACTCGCATTTCTTCCCGCTCGCGAGGTAACGGAAACGCGTCTACACCTTATTTCACGACATGAACTGACTGATCAACTTGTTCAATCATTTTGGAAGCGGTGGCGCAACGAATACTTGCACACCCTCCAATCTCGAGAAAAATGGAACACACCATCCAATCCTTTACGTGTTGGTATGGTTGTAGTCTCCATGCAGGACAATGTTATGCCTTTGCATTGGCCGTTAGGTTTAATAATAGAAATCTTTCCGGACAGTAAAGGGGTTTGTAGAGTCGCAACTGTTAGGACTAAAGGTGGGGTTTTCCAGAGGCCAGCCGTTAAGCTGTGTCCTCTCCCAACACAGTAACGCTTGCAATACTGTTTCTTAAGTTAGGTTAAGTATTCCGTGTTTGTATATATTGTAGTGCAGAAGGTAAGTTTAATTTGCATCGCTTAGGTAGTCATTTCGTGATGATATGCAATTGTTTTATTTCGCTTTCTTTGTGTGTTGAAAGTAGGATCTTTCAAGCCGGGGAAAATGGTTACGCCAACAGCAAGTTCCGCGTAATTTTATTATTATTATTATTGTATTGGACGTTGCAAGGCTAACTATCAATTGGGTAGATCAAAGTTGGTTTACTTTCCTGGTAATTTCGCGTAATCCAAACACGGGCTCGCGCGGAGTTTCAAATCTTCGCGCCACATCAAAAACAACCGGTTTGATTACCGACCGAAGCGACCCCTATGGGAGCTTGATGTCAAAAGGCGTCGAGCAGAGACCTCCCGTGCGCACGGTCAAAGAGAAGCGTGTGATCCACCCTAAGACTCACACCAGAGCGCGCGCGTGTCGACTGGAATCCTAAAGTCCGTCGTCACTACCTGCCGGCATATAACCATACCGACCGCGCTTTATCATCGCATCAAGAAAAACCCATAGTTCACGCCAAGTGTTGGAGTGCAGTGTCTCCTGAAAGCCCTCTGGAGTTAAGGATTGCTGGACTTGTCAGGTTAGTGAACCCTCTTACTCTGCCTTGGGGTAGTTAGCCTGAACACGTCGATAGGCCGCCGCAAAGTTCTTATTTTCGGGATCAAAACTAGCCCCCCTGATTGTCAGGAACGCATGAGGCATCGGACATAAGTCCTACGCTTGCTTCGGCGCCTCCACCTACGTTTACAAATCAGACTACGCAATCCTCTCTGCCTTTGCAAGACAAACCCGTAGACACCAGGTTAGATCTCCTCAGACCAAGGGAACGCGAGTAATCGCTAAAATTAATACCCCTATTTGCTCAAAAGTCTAAAAGGAAAAGTGAAAGAGGACTGCATCGGTTAGTGCATAAGGGCCCACGAGGTCTACTGTTCTTACACCACCACTAGAACCACAGAACCACAAATAATTTAATCGTGGCGGTCGCGATTTGAACGATGAATCGACCCCTCCGACTTAGCGCATGGATATCGTAAAAGCCGACTAAGGGATCTTATCAAAAAAAGGGCAGCAGTTGCTTCTGTATATTAATGACATCTTTAACGCGATCACCAATCAACCAACCAAGCGTGGCAATTATGTCAAAAACCCTCCAGCTTTGGAGTAGGCTCTGTCCAGCTGTGGACACTAATGAGTGTTATGTGTCATATGTGATGATGTGTTATACTCGTAATTTAGTGAAGTTATCACGGACGAGTACCGTAATTTTGATTTTAGGGATATGTGAAACAAATTTTAAAAATCTTAGTCTCACACATATATTAACCGCCTCTGTGGTCTAGTGGTTGAACCCACCGAGATCCAGAGGTCCCGGGTTCGAAAATAATCGTTGACCTTGAGTCAACTGATATGCCTAAATGAAATAGGGACATCATGCCTAAATTCTTAGTTGGGGTGGGGTAGGATTTAGCTACTAGTGATCAACGGTCAAAAGGATCGTTGACCCTGAGTCAACCGATAGAGCTAAATTAAATAGGGACAACATGCCTAAATTCTTAGTTAGGGTGGGGTAGGATCTAGCTATTAGTGATCAACGGGCAACAGAATCGTCGATCTTGAGTCAACAGATACGGGTAAATGAAATAGGGACATCATGCCTAAATTCTTAGTTGGGGTGGGGTAGGATCTAGCTATTAGTGATCAACGGGCAACAGAATCGTTGATCTTGAGTCAACCGATACGCCTAAATGAAATAGGGACATCATACCTAAATTCTTAGTTGGGGTGGGATAGGATCTAGCTACTAGTAATCAACGGGCAACTGAACCGTTGACCTTGAGTCAACCGATACGGCTAAATGAAATAGAGACATCATGCCTAAATTCTTAGTTGGGGTGGGGTAGGATCTAGCTATTAGTGATCAACGGGCAACAGAATCGTTGATCTTGAGTCAACCGATACGCCTAAATGAAATAGGGACATCATACCTAAATTCTTAGTTGGGGTGGGATAGGATCTAGCTACTAGTAATCAACGGGCAAAAGGATCGTTGATCCTGAGTCAACCGATACGGCTAAATTAAATAGGGACAACATGCCTAAATTCCTAGTTGGGGTGGGGTAGGATCTAGCTACTTGTGACAACAGGCAGCAGATTCGTTGACCTTGGGTCAACAGTTACGGCTAAATGAACCTATGGCTGGAAGAGTGAGCGATCACCTTCCTGCCAAAGTTCGTTGCCAAGCAGTTTATTCTGTTGATGTGCTGGAGTGCCAGTGCCAATAGAAATAACTTTTCCAAAAGCTCGCAATCTAAGACTTTATTATCTTACAGGTAATGCCCAAGTGAGCCCCAAGGTCAAAACAAAAGCCCCCAAGGTGAAGGTCTTAGGTCAAAGGTCTAAGGTCAGAACTGACTGACTGACTTTTAAAACAATTATTAAGGTTTTCTGGCTTCAATTTCACCCTTAGTCTGAAATTTTACCAACGTTAACATAATTTAAATATTTATTTTTGAAGATTCCTCGTAAAGCTTGTGATTATGTTACATGAGTTTTATTTTAACACCTTTTCCGAGGATTATTAAATTGGAGCTGAGCCAATTCTGAAAATCCGGTCTTGTTAGTGATATTTCGAGCTTTTCTCAATGTTTCAGGATAAAATGTATGAAAAACAATCGTCAATTTTGGAGGCAATTTTATTAAAGATACCTGCTCTACTCAACGGAATATTGATCGTAGTATGAGTGGAATATAAAATCAAAACCTTGGAGTCTTGAGGTGAAATTGATTTAAAAAAAAATGTACAATCACACGGGAAAGCTTTTTGCCTCCAAAACGCATGGTATTTAAGTATTTCCCTTTGTGGGATATACGCTCGTTACAGTTTTGCCCCAGTAAAGTGAGCTAACAGCTGGTTCTGAGGTTTTGAAGGCAACGTAATATCTTTAGTTAGTTTTCCATTGTAAGTTGCATGATTTTTAGGGTTCCGTGCCCAAAAACCCTATGACTATGCCTCCATTGTCCGTTTGTCTGTCCAATTGTCTGTCAGTGGGATGTATCTCATGAAACGTAAATAGACAGTTAACATTTTTACAGATTGTGTATTTCTTTTACAACCAATAACAAAAACAAACTCTAGTTTTTAATTAATTAATTATTTTATTGTACCTCCCATGCGGAAGATCTTTGCCTTCATCTCACCCGGAGTCAGATAATTCAAAATTCTAATTCAAATTTATAATCGATTCAAAATTTTAAAAAAAAACAATAATCATCATTTATACATAATGTACACAAATAAAAATAAAAAGAATGTATAGGTATCTATAGTTAACCTCAAGTTTTTATCGTAAATCCACTTAAAAAAGTTTGTAATATAATGAAGAAAAAAAATTTACACTGATCCAAAAAAGGTATAGTATACATTTTAATAACTATACCACATTACTGTCATACTTTTTGAACAAACTTATTCAGTTACCACGAAAACTTGAGAGACCAACCAACTTCATGGTGTCGCCTTTTGGTGTCGGTGAGCGCGCGCATCGTAAAAAAAAAACTCTCATAATTTTCCCAAACCGCAACCAACTTCATGGTGTCGCTTTTAGATGTCGGTGTGCCCGCGAATCTTAAAAAAAAACACTCATCATTTTTACCAAACGTCAAAAGAAGTGGGTATAACTTCAAAACGTTTTTCTGCATAAATGGTCGCGGCAGAGGAAAAGTGAGTAAGTTATCCTCTCGACTGTGGCTGTACCGTCAGCAACGCAGGCGGATGTTGGTGGAAGGCCGCGTCCGCAGCGGCGGACAGTGGCTAAGTGTTCTGTCGAGGCTCGCTCACGCGTGATGGATTGCACGACCGTTTCACGCTGTCCCGCTTAGTCTTAACCTTAATGATGTTCACTGTACCGCAAATTCTTGGACATATTACGGCGCTTGTCCCGTAACTTCCGTCCCCGCTCACTTTGTGTTTACGGATAGCAAGATTATACACGTGTACTAGATTATGAAGATCTTAACCTCTCAGTGACAATCACATCGTTAAGAAACCGACATGACCCTATAGGACCAAAAGTCCGAATGCATCTTTCACTGACTAGTAATACTAAGCGGCGATAGGCTTGCAATTAACTCGAATACATGACATTGCAAGCCGCAGTAGGCAAGTGCCGGACGTAATTTTGGATGTGATTCTGACTGCTTCCTAGTAGTGATCGGTCGTGAGTCTGTTATGTATGTTATATACAAATTCCGCTTATATTGCCTCACAATTTAACTTCATTTAATTGTGTATGCAATTTAAACTGATCATGGCTGACCTAACTAACAATATTTGTTTTTTTTTTCAATCTATGTTCGTAACAAATTTGATTATGTTACTTTGATTTACTCACTAGTGAAGATTCTTAAAAAAACTTTAACGAATAAAATAATATGAGGTTACAAAAATATGATTTAATAACATGCTAAATATTTGTTACATTTGAGGAAGTGTTTTGTTAAAATCATGAAGTTTACAATTTGTATCTCCAATAATGTCTTCGTTTATAGAATTCCGTACGCAACGGGACGCTAGTTCAAAGCTCCGCTGTCCGTTCGTCCGTCTATCAATCGGCTGTCTTTCATGAACCATAATAAGACAGTTTAAAAGTTTGACAGAGTTGTGTATTTCTTTTACCGCTATAACAAGAAGGTTTGAATGACCATTGGTGGACGAGTCCGCACTTAGCCGGGTTATTTCAACATTAAACTTTATCAATACTTTAGCTAAATAAAAGTAAAAAACAGCAAAAGTAGGTAGTGCTGCCGCTCCGTAGAAAGATATAATCGATTGCGTTGCGCATTCTTCATAATGATGCACCATTGTTCGTTAGCTTACACGTAGCACGTAGCAAAGTTATGTTTATATTTTATTTCATCCAACTTGGAGACGGAACACCGATTCAAGTAAATCAATCGCTTCACTATGCCAATGTTACCGATGTAGAATGGCCAATATTGTGCGTTTTGGTATTCTAGTGGCCATTCTGTGACGATATCATTGTCATAGTGAGCGATTGGTTTACTAGAATTAGGCCCTGATGTTAAGTATCTCTGTATCTCTTGTCTATGACTGTCATTCAGATAATTTCAGAAAGTATCTGCCACCTAATTATTTCACGTTAACGAAAAATCTAAATTGTTGTGTTCCGATTGTTGTGTTTGAATATTAGTGATTACACCCTAATTACTCATCAATCAGTTAGAGGATTTTTTTGAAGCAAAAAGATCTATGTCTTTTGGGGTTTCAATTGAACAGGTGAATCATCATCAGGTTTATCGTATTAATTTGCATCGACAAGTTTCATGTTCTTGGATAGTCATAGGTTTTACATAATCATTCCATATCTATATACGTAGACAAGTAAGTACTCAAAATATCATAAGTTAAGCTAGAGTCAATAATATAAATTATATAAAAGTATCTGCAAAAGCATCGTCAATTATTGTATGCAATGTAAACATTTTAAAGCAATAAGTGAATTGATTTACAAACATCTCTTCAAAACAAAAAACTTCATAATGTAATATAATTTGACAAGCCTCATAGTTCAGTTGGTAGTAACTCTGCCTTCGGCGCTGTAGGCTGTGGGTTCGATTCCCACCCAGGACAAACATTTGTGTGATGAATATAGATGTTTGTTCTGTGTTTGGGTGTTGTATCATATAGTACGTATGTATTTACAAAAAGTATTTTAAGTATTTTATCCGTAATCTAGTTCCCATATTACAAGCTATGCTTAGTTTGGGGCTAGATGGCGCTGTGTAAAATGAATGTCCTGTAATATTTATTTATTTATTTTATTTATTTATTTATTTACAATCATAATAGACAAACCGATTACTTATGTACATAATGAAATACTACCTACCTTAAATGGACCAAATAGTTTTTATCGCATTGGTTAACGTTCTTATCAGCAAAAGCCTCTTCTTTAAAAGTATACCTCTATATTCTAGGTTGTACAAGTATATTCTAAGGTATTCTAGGTCTTCACAGAGGTGGCAGAAGATCACGACTATTGGAAAAAGCTGCAGGAGGCCTTTACCCGTGAGGGGTCCTAATTTTTTATTTATAAAATAAAAATAAAAACATATTACAGGAAATTAATTTTACACAGCGCGATCTAGCCCCAAACTAAGTATAGCTTGTAATATGGGAACTACATTACGGATAGAATACTTAAATACTTTATGTAAATACATATTATGTACTATTTGATACAACACCCAAACACAGAACAAACCTCTAAATTCATCACTATGAATATATTAATCTGTTATCAATAATACATAATAATGTATTTTAGTTAAAACATTTAAAACTTGTGTAAATTTTTGAATAAACAGATTTACCAATTTTTCTTTAATTTAAAATTATAGGTCTTAGGTTAGCTATATAATACAAAAATTTTGAAGAAACAACTGGTTTCCCTCATTAAAATGTTTTGTTAAATCATCTATGCTAAGGTAGACCTACGTTTGATCACATTCTCGCTTGTAGCTACGACAGTCTAGAAAACACCTTTTCACTATTATATGTTTGATTAATAATGAATAGCACATGCAAGCTTTGAATTTCTTTCCAAAACTGTAGTGGCATACGATCTTAGTTAAACATACATATATATGAACTAGCTTTTGCTCGCGGCTTCGCTCGCGTTAAGAAGTATTATTATTAATTAGGTATAGTTTTTGCGGCTTTACTTTTGTTTAGCGTGTGTAAAAAATTAGGGCCTACAAAACTTAATAATGACAGTACATTCTTCAACTTCTCCATTAACGTTCAGATTTTCTTTAGCCATTTTAAAAAGTCTAACCAAAAATCTCAAAATCCTTTCTTAATGCCTACGTCGTAGTAGCTTTATGCATGCAAAGTCTCAGCCCGATCGGTTTAAAATTGACAAAGTTTCATACAAACTTTCATCCCCTATTTTATCCCCTTGAGGGTAGAATTAATCAAAATCCTTTCTTAGCGGATGCCTACGTCATAACATCTACCTGCATGCCAAATTTCAGCCCGATCCGTCCAGTGGTTTGGGCTGTGCGTTGATAGATCACTATGTCAGTCAGTCAGTCACCTTTGAGTTATATATATTTAGATATCCTCTCATTTACCTATGACATAATTGAATTTACTGAAGCCTTGCTTTACTCTATATCCATGACGCAGAATAAATCGATCAGCGATACGCCGTGTGCAGGTGTGACCGAGATAAGCAGGCCTCAGGCAAAGCAGACGGAGGTGGCGTCCTGCTGACCTATTACAAAACTCAGTTTCATTTGGGTTTCCATCAAAATGGAGGCTTCTCTACTGAACAATTTCCGGGTTCATTGAGATGTCACAAAAAAAGCCGCCGCATTATGATTGAAAGCGATTGAAACCCAAATGAAACAGAATTGCAGGTTGCGGTCCTACGCGGTTTGTAACCAGTTTTTTTTTACTAATTATTGTGGGTAAGGTACCTCTCAATGTTATTTTAAAGAATAAGCATAAGATATTCCGACATAACATATATTGTTTGTGAATAAAATAAATGAAATGAAAAGCGCTGTTAGATTTATCTAACATGAGGAACCTCTAGATGCCTGAACACAACAATTTTACATATTATTACTGTAGTTGTGGCGACAGAATTAAGTAAGAAGAGGCTGGTCCTAACACCAACCAAACCAAGCACAATATTGTATTCCCTCTGGGGATTGAACCCGGAAGGCGAACCACTATACCAATTAGTTAAAATCTTCCTGAAATTAGATGTTATTACTCCCTACCAACTAGGTAGGTAGCACGAGTAATTCGGTTGAACTACACAAACTCCTCTCCCAAAGGACTTCAACTATACAGCCTCATGTCATAACTACCTTAAAAATTATGCTGGTAACATACCCGACTTATTTATAACTAGTTGCATTACATACTGCAGTGTGTATATATAAATAATTGGGGGAAATGGTGTCAGTAATCACACCGGGAGGAGGATTTTAAGCTTCCAACGTCCCCATTGATAGGGAGGTTAATGGGGATGTTGGGAATATATCGGGTTACCAAACAGAGTGTGAAAATAGGCTACGGAGTAAATACACGTTTATTTGTTGTTATTGAATGCTCTTGGATATCATCAATATTTTAACGTTATTCGTAGTTAGTACGTAGGTATACATTTTCTTGGTACCGATATAAATTGCGACCCGCACCCGAGAAATATCACAGAACACTTTCTTTAGAAATGTTTTTAGTCGTAACTTTGTGAGATTTTCTTTCAACTTCAAAGACTCTTTGCTCCAAATTACAATTACAAATTACGGCTCTTGCAGATGTTTAAAAAGCGTTGCAAAATTAACAGCGTACTTCAATTTGGAACTTTTGTTTTGACGTACCCTTCAGTTTGATGAAATATGTACAGTCCCCTGCACTACTGTGTATACTCTTCATTATTTTCGAAATTGTTTTGTATCCTTATCTTGTACCTAGAATGTGATAGTTTTTTGTTATATAATGTTAATACTAATGATGCAAACAGGCAAATGCTGGCAACACCACAAGCTTCAATTGCAAACTGGTGACCAAACTCACGTTTGGCTGCGATATTCCATAAGTCGGAGATCCAGCCTCCGTGGACTATTGGTTCGCCCACCGGTGTTAGATCCAGAGGTCGCAGGTTATATACCCAGGGGATTCAGTATTGTGCTTGGTTTGGTTGGTGGTAGGACTTTGTTTAAGTCCGCGTCACTTGCTACCACCATCTTACCTAAAGTCGTCATAATACATTTTAAATTGCTGTATTACAGCATTTAGAGCTAAGATAGCCAGTTCCTCAGACTGTTGAGGATTCCGGGTGAAGTGCGCTTCCACCTTCGGCCTTCTCATAACTTGAAATCAGATAAGTTGCATGCTAAGGTACTTCGTGAGTAGGAAATCCTACTATACCCTACTTCTTAATTATAGAAAGAATTTGGTATACCTACGCTTGTGTATCTATCAAGTGTAAATAAAAATGTATTGACAGAATTTACCATACCTGTATATGAAAAAATGGTATCATTTTAAAAGTAAGTAGCGTATATTTGAGCAGGCGACTGTACATATAGGTACTATACCTAGGTATAGTCGAAGGTTCTCAAACTATATAATTTATAGACACGCGGGCAAGATAAATGGAATAACCTGGTCTATTTTTTGCCGGATATTTGCTGCTCACGGATTGCATTTCATTCTATTTCGTATATATATGTGGCCAGTGTTGCTATTCTCAAGCACAAGGGAAGTTGATTTGGATACATGCGCCAGATTCCACATTCGCCATTAATAATAATAAATAAATTTCGGTTCACTTCGGTCATTCGTGGCGAATATAGGCTGAATTATTCGCCGCCATATTCCACGTTTGACATAAACATTGTTGACACACCATTAGGATATACCTTTTGGATCGGGAACATCACTTTTTGTCGACTTAGACTCTGATGGATTTCAACGCTATTCCCAAACCGGTTTTGTTGTTTGGTGGGTGGTAGGACTTTGTTTAAGTCCGCCTGGCAAGCTACCACCATCTTACCTAAAACTTTCACCATAAACAGTTTTGAGGTAAGATAGCCAGTTCCTCAGTTTATTGAGGATTCCGGGTGAAGTGAACTTCCATTTATTATCTTAGCTTAAATAAATCTGGTGGGATGAAGGCTAAGCACATTCCTGTTGTACAAAAAAAAGTACCCAAAATCTTCTGTTTCAAATATGAATGTCAAAATTGTTAGATGTCAGAGTTCTTCCTTCTCGGAATCTCCATCGGAAGCTTCCAAATTCAATCCGATACGGCTTCTCGTATGTTTGAGAATCCCCATCGATCGACATTACGGCAAAAACGGACCCCGGGTTATCTATAAATAATGAGTTGGAAAACTATTGTTGTATCTTCTCGTGCTATTGAAGTATAAATATCGCTACAGCTTCTGATTTTAACCTGGCTAAGTGCGGACAT
This sequence comes from Venusia cambrica, assembly GCA_951394065.1. NCBI lineage: Eukaryota > Metazoa > Arthropoda > Insecta > Lepidoptera > Geometridae > Venusia > Venusia cambrica. Next base: position 1,483,872 of record OX596044.1, on the reverse strand, counting down.
GCATTCCGAGGGTTCTGACCCACATTTGAGACAAAAAATCACGTTTTTTGTAATCGTTTTTCTTTTTATTTTTTGTTCTTGTAGCGGTAATAGATAATTTTGATACGAAAACTCGGGCATTTTACCCAAATCCAACACGACTTTTTGGCGGGTATATATATAAATAAATATTACAGGACATTAATTTCACACAACGCCGTCAAACTAAGCATAGCTTGTATTATGGGAACTAGACAAAGAAACAGATAGATTACTCAAATACTTTTCTTTTGTAAATCCATACTTATCATACAATACAACACCCAAACACAGAACAAACAACTATATTTATCACACAAATGTTTTTCCTGATGGGTGGAAATGGAGCCCACAACCTACAGCGCAGAAGGTAGAGCTACTACCAACTGAGCTATGAGGCTTTTTGTGTACGAGGTAGGTATTATAGGTACTCATCTAGCATATATTTTGGATAGGGAACCCTAAAAAAGTACTCGTAGAGCGCCGGAGCACGTATGAGCCGCTCACTTGCACTGAAAGTGCCTCTCGCCTTTCTTTGGGGAATACATATCAACTGTGAACTTTTCTCTACCTCTATTTTAGGGTTCCGCAATCAATCTGTCTTGTAAACGAAAACAAGAACTTACTTGTGAAGGAGTACTGTAAATGTGATCGATATCTCATTGATATACTTGTTTAAGGCTGCCATTTAAAGGGTCAGCTAATTAAATAAACAGTCAGCTAGTTACAGTGGGCTTGGAATTAAAAAAGCAAGGTGTTTTGGAGAAAAAAAAACCATATATACCGTAAAAAAAAACTTCTGGTTGATTCTTCTTGCTTTTATTGATATTTTAAAAATACCTTTTAACAACTTGAGTGAGCCTGGCTCATTTGTCGTTCAAATAATATCTTTGGCCATTTAACGCGGAAATGCACAAGTTTTCCACATTTTTCACAAAAAGCAAAGGCTTTTTTTAGTCTTATTTATTTGTTGTTTTACCTATGTTATGTTTAAAGGTTTGTGTTGGTCGTACCGAGGATCAGTTTTCTACTTTAATAATAAGGGGTGCACTCCAGTTAAAAAAAATCTTACTTTGCTTTTGATTAAAGCGATACGTGTTTGTTTAGCTGGCTGGCGTTTATTTAGGCCAGCGAATTAGCATAGCTATTCAGCGAGGCAATGCCAGTGTCTTGGGCAAGCTTCCGTCTGGAACAGTTGAGTTGCCTATAGACCGTTTGTAAGTCTCTAGGTTATCCGACTGCTTACCTTGTACCTGTTCGTTTAATTGTACCTACTTATTATTTATATTGTGAATTCGAAACACGATATGGGCACATTAATCGTTCGTAATTTAAAACAGAAGGTAAATCTTCACCACGCCGTTTCGTTGGCGTTTCTTAGAACATTGCAAAACGCTTTGATTTCATGCGTTAGTTATAAAGTGGCAATAGTTTACAGAAACTCCCTAGGGAATAGCTAGGGACAGCCAGCTGAAAGATAAATGGTTACTGTACGGGAGTTATGACCATGAAATGTCAAAAACAAGTGGATCCGTGAAGGCGGGCCCCGGGGAGCTTGCTACGTGCCCCGAGTACGACCATCGTAGCCGAACCAGTTTGAGCACTTCGAGCCCCATTCTGAATTGCAATTAGCCAAAAATCTGTGTTGAAAACGTCACTAAACCAACACTTTCAGTAACAACGAAGGAGTAAGTAATTCAACGCTAATTTATATATTAAATTACAGTTTTAGGAACCTCAGCGTTAGATACGCATTAGAATAACATCAGAAATATAAATGACCGGAGTTTCTTGCCTTTCAAGAAGAAAGGCAAGAAACTAAATAGGATTATCCCGATTCCGAACAGGCGGTAGTTTTGATTCAAAATGACTACAAAATCAGACTGAATAAATAATAATTGATATTGATTTGGCCGTGGCAGTCGCGGCTTAAGAATCGACCTCTCCAACTTAGCCCACAGATGTCGTTAACAGGGTAAAAATGGCGGCGGCTTTCTTCTGTGTATTATGTAACCCTATGCGATCACATGTCTGCCTGCCAAGCTTGGTGATTAAGACAAAACCGTACAACTTTGAGGAGGATCTGTCTTGCAGTGGATATTAATGGCTTGTTAGAGATTTAGATTTTTGATATTGAGGCAGTTTGGTGTGAACAAGTGAAATTGACCGACAAAAAACTATAACAACTATGTTTTTATATATGTAATGTTTAGATTACGCTAAATTTTACCAAAACTTATGTCACAAAGTTGCAGGGAGTAGGTAGATAGACGAGGCTCAGGATCACTAGTCGTCGATTGGGAGAGCCTAGTTCTGCAGTGGACGTGCTTGCGCGTACTTAGCCCGGAGGAACCACCATAAAAGCGAAAATTTCGCCGCTCAGAGGATGTTCAATAACAAATTTTGCGTCGGCAAAATTGCCTCTCGTTCATTTATCAACTGATGAGCGTTTCACTGATTTTAGGGTACGCTCAAAATTAATTTTCCCTTTAAACAAGATCCTTTATGAAGTGTCAGGAAGTATTATGGATCAAACATTGAAATTGTTATCTAATTATTGAAGCAGATGTTTTGAACGAACTATGTAGGTATGTAAACCAACATTTTTTTTTTATCGTTAATTTGTTCTTCATTTCACCTGATTTTCAAGTTATGATAAGGCCGAATGGCTCCTCCAATAATCCAAATTATATTATACTCCAAATTTACAATATCGATTATGAATATATTATTAACAAACTACATCATGAGCAGGCCTGTGGTTTATTAATTCAAGTCATGTGACATATTTGAAAATTTCTCTAAACGTTTAAAATGTGATATTTTTAACGTTTTAACCTCCCGTATCTCCGCCATTTAAAAAAAAAACCACAAACTGAATCGACAAAAACAGCCATGTGACTATCCTCACAAAACTTCACGTGAATCGGTTGAGAAATACGACATGTAGTTGAGAACAGACATCCAGACATACGAAAGCATGTTTGTCCAATATGTATAAAAACATAAATATGTCATACAATAAACGTGATTTTTGCCTTTAAATGTCTGTCAAAACCTTCAGTGTTGGGGCCAGTTTTGTATACTAGTTTAAAAATGTAAATATTCAATAATGAAGTAATAATAAACGCTCGATGCTAGGGTAAGAAGCACTTACACACATAATCACTAAAGTCCCTTTATAGCCGTTTTGAGCGGTAGTGAGCCAGAGCCAGGATTACAGAATGATGGATGCACTGAGGATTACCGCCGTCCGCGTCCGGCAGCCCGAAGCGCCATCTACCAACATTTATATGTAAACTTGCTCCGTAAACAATCATATCGTTTGCTTTACTGTTTTATCACCAGAGTAAAACATTGTGCTTGGTTTGGCTGGTAGTAGGACTTTGGTTAAGTCCTTGGCTAGCTATCTTACCTGATTCTGTCGCCTTAACAACAATTTTAAAAATTGTTGTGTCCCGGCATTTACAGGTAAGATTGTTGACTCAGTTTGTTGAGGATTCCGGGTGAAGTGCGCCTCCACCTTCGGCCTTATCTCAACTTATAACCAGGTGAGATGAAGGCCATGCCCTTCCCCGTCGTACAAAAAAAAATGTTTTCAGATTAATTAAACCAAGCGAGATTGTATTATCTGACAGTTTATTCATTTAATTTTACATTCACGGCCTTTTTTAAACAAAATAATGTCGTCATTCTCCTACCCTTATCCCACGCTAGGTGGGGTCTTTCTTGCACTCACTCCATCAACCCTGCATCCACTTTTTTCATAGGTACCCGTGTCCTCTTTCACACAATCCCATCCACACTTTTCATACCCATTATGAGGACATTCACACAATCCATCCTGATCTCATGTTCATATTATTTTTGGTTAAATGATGATTCCTCCTCCTAATGACATGCCTATACCATGCTAGTGTAGCACCTACTACTCGTCTTTGCTACAACTGGCGCCACAATAAAACTTCCACATTGCTATCCTACAGGAACACAATATTTTCCAGAATAAAAAATAGTTATCTATCCCACGGGAAAACAAAAATCTTTCGCTTTACTCTTTTCTATCTTCTTCCCTTCTTTCTCCGTTTTAGCATAAAAGAGAAACAAACATATTCAACTTATTTGGTTATTCCACGGAAACATTGGACTTTGCTGGGATAAAAAGTGGCCTATGTCCACTCCAGGGTATTGAATCAGGGTTGAATCTTTGTGCTAAATTTCAGCTCATCCCGTTCTTTAGTTTTTGCGTAAAAGAGCAACAAAATTTCGCCTTTAAAATTTGTGTGATTTGCATATTTCTGGAAATACATTCATTATTTTCAACTGTGTTACGGTTATTTATCATACTATTCTGATTTTTAGTATTTCAGACGTTTCGAGTGGGTCAGGTTTAAAGTAAAATTAAAAATTTAGTAGTTTTGGCGTGAAGGAGCAACAAACATTCGCTTATATGAGTTTAGCGTGATTAATTTCAGACGTAAAACAACATACAGTCCAATGAAAAGCTCACTTTTGCTGTAAATACTGTGCACCAGAATTTTAAGCCATAAATATGAACAAAACTACAAATAACTCGATAACCCAAAACCTCTTTGAGTTTATTTATGTAGATAAAAGTCAAACTTTGAACTTTCCTTAGATAATCCTTAGATATGATCTTCCCACTTACAAGTATATAATGTTGGCCAGTATACAGGTATGTAATAAGTTTTACTGATGATATTTTCATCTGATATTAGATCTTTAAGTAATGTAGCGAAAAGACATCAAAGTCAAAGCACACAAGGAGAAAAGCAAGAACCTCGGGCTGGTTGATTTTTGATGATTCATTTAACATTTAGCCCAGAAAAGGAAGCTAGGTTCTACCACGCATGCCATGTTATTTCTCACTCCATCAAAAAAAAACCGGCCAAGAGTGGACTATCACACTAAGGGCTGCGAACCACATATCAAGACAAAAAATCACGTTACTTGAATGGAGGCAACATTTTACAATATTTTTTTTTGAAATATTCAATGCGTTCAATATTTTTGGAAATATTTTATTGCTATCGCTAAAATAAATGTCTTGCCATCAGTTTATCCTCTCATTAACATATCTATCTATATATACCCACCTAATTTTAAGTGCATCTCTTGCCTATAACAATGCCTTTCTGCGTAGGTCTCATCCGCAAAGAACATAGCCTACACGGCACTGCATTGCGCCCGTCAACTTGAGGCATAAAGGTGTTAAGCCTCGCATGCCCGTAATTTCAACGGCAACCATACCATTCAAACCGAACAAAGCAATGCTGCTTGGCGGCCGAAATAGGTATGGTGGTAGTAATTCTCCGGACGAGCCCTTTCACAAAGGGCTTCTACTTAGGTCTCTCCTAAGGCGTGCTGCTTTTCGGTTTTTCTCATCCACTCTCTCCACGCTACTGTACGAAGAAAGAAGGTTTAAAAGTGACACGACAGCCTATTGTAGATATTATAAGCTCTCGCTTTTTTATAATGATCAATTGTCCTTTTTTATTTTGGCTTACAATAAATAACTTTTCTTCATTTATTTGAAACAAACAAGTTTACGTTAGCCGTAGAGTATTTATGGATAGCACAACCAAGCTAACAAGTACCCGAGGACATAACGTAACTAATGGCTGAGGATAACCGAGGGAGCGATCATAATTCTCAGGAACAATACGTTGTCGTGAACGAGGTATTTTGAGTTTCTGGGGAACAATGAGTTAATGATTCCTGAGCTCGTAAAGCGTGCACTTGTGCTATAGAGTTGTCAAAGTTAGACGTGGATAACCGGGTTTGATGAGGGGTAGCTTCGTAGGCCAATCGTTCAAAAACCCGCGCACGGCAAAAACAAACATTTCATGTATCACATCTCTAGTTTACCATTGGATATAGATACTTTTCAAACGTCAAGCTCAATTATAGACGAGTTGTGATTCAGGTCTCGCTTCACTCGGCCCTAAATCTGAATAAAATAAATACAGGAGCGTGCGATCCATAAATTGAGCGGATCGGAGTTATGTGGTAAATTTTGAGGCGAATAAATTTCTGGTTGTCAAGTAAAGCTCTTGTTAAAAGAAAGGAGGTGGCAGCTGGACAAACAGATTGCTGGAGGCGCCGGGCCCAGCCTTCGCCTCGCCGCGTCTTGACAAACGAGCTCAGGGATTCTAGATACAGTGATTTTCAAAAGCTAAATCTACAATAGACGTATAAAAACATGCTCTATATTACAATAATAGACCAATTGGTCCACTGTGAGAGTCATCTTAAATATGAATAAAAACGTTTTATTGGGATAAAACAATATCAAATATTAATAATAATAGGTTATTACAAATTTTAAGGGCCTAGTTTATTCACATTTGTTGACTTGCAGAGACTTAACTTTTGCTTTGTTTTATGTCGCAGCGCACACCGCAAAACTTCAAGATTTATTACAATTTAAAAAATTGTTACGAACATGTTTAGTAGTTAAATTTCTACTCTTATAATTTCTATTAACCATATAATGATACATTTAATATATATTAATTAATCAGTGTTAATTATATCAAAAGTGCATAACAATACCCAACTATTAATGTTGTTAACCAATTCAACAAATTTCAATCAGTATCAAAACAAATATACTTTTTTAATAACTCCATCACGCTTAGCTGACGAGTTGGAGATCGCAGTAAAGGTTAACATCAAAGGATTATTCTGCCCATCTATTGATATATTTTAGTCACCTTCCACGACATTGCCCGAAAGAGTCAAATTATTTAATTTTTTCGTGACGTTATTATTGTGATACTTTTTAAAGTACATAGGCGTGACCGTTTTAGATTTTTCTTACAGCCCTCGATAAAACAAAAGTTTAAATATTTTTTGTACGACGGTGAAGCACTTGGTTTTCATCTCACCTGATGTCAAATTATGATAAGGTGTAATCGCCTTTCACCAAGAATCCTCAACAGACTGACAAACTGGCAATCTTACAGAATGCCGGATCACAACTATTAAGAATAATTATACCGACTAAGTAAGAGAAGTCTTTGCTATCCTACGACGAAACATATCCAAAAGCGAGCCTCACAGCTAAGTTGGTAGTAGCTCTGCCTTCTGCGCTGTAGGTTGTGGGTTCAATACCCACTCAGGATTTGTTTAATGAATATAGATGTTTGTTCTGTGTCATATGATAAGTAAGAATTAAAAAATAAAAGTATGTTATCCGTAATCTAGTTCCCATATTACAAGCTTTGATTAGGTTGGGTTAAATTGTTGACTGGAAGCAGAATCCGGCTCATAATGGTCTGATACCGGTGGGCGAACCATTAGGCCACAGAGGTGGTTATAGATTAATAGACATCTTTTTTAAACTTTCGCGATTAGAACACATTATTTTAATTCCAAAAACGGGTATTTATTGCGTACTTTACCTATATTTATCCCGTCGTTTCGACCGGGTTGCACCAGCCGTGGTCGCGGGCACTCTGGTGAAATACGCGATAAATACCCGTTTTTCGAATTAAAATAATATTTCGTAGTCGAAATGTGATTTGTCTAGTACCTCTCAGACGGTCAACGAAATATGTTTTTTACTAACGTTTATCCCCGGGGTGTTTGTTCGGACAGCGCATGTTTCAGTTTAATTTAGTGCTTAGCATAGAATACCATGTCTGATACTGTATTTACTTTCATGAACCAACTATGCAAGCATTTAATTTGTTTGTTATTTAAATTCGTTGGTTGTTTTAGCTAGGTAAATATTATTCCGAATAAATAGGGACTTTATATCAATAAGGGGCTAGCTCTTGACTTTAGCAAGTCTAGCTCTAGACCAGAGCTCGGATGAGGTCTATGAAGCAAGCTCTCCCAGAAAGCTCTGGGTTTCCCAGACAAAAACCAGCACCGTTTGGAGACGGACTTCGGCAGGAGGGTGGTTTTTTGCCAGGTGGGCCTTGACAGATTCCAATACCAATAAAATATCATAATATTTATTAAAACTCAATTTAATATATAAATTTTAATAGGATCGATTTAATATAAAAATGTAATGTCAGATAGAATTAACGTAATTGAAAAATAATTGTTTTGGTTAGCATCAGATGTCTATGCTTGACTAAAAGCCTGTGATATAGACATATGCGCACCCCCTTCAATTTTGACACAGATTCATTACTACATTTAAGAATATATTAATCAAGTTTATTCTTATAATAAGAGTTATTAGTATAATAATGCTAGTAAAATGTGTGTATGTGGTGTGAGTAAGGAATGTGTGGTGAGTTATGTGTATGATGTTAAATTGTGCTTATAATTATTGTTTATATTCTGTACTGAGTATGTTGTACAATGTTATGAACATAAAATAGCCGTAGCCGTTATTTAAAACCAGCGATTCAATTACCCGGGGTAGACTAATAGGAGGTATATCTACCCTAAAAAAAATAAGGTCTTTTATTTTTATGTCACATTTTTTTATATTTCAAAAAATGATTGTATGTTAACTAATCTTATGTATTAACTTACAGTTTTACTTAGCTAGAGGCTATAAGGTATCTCGGCTACGGGGACTTGGGTCCCTTGGGGGAGACAAGGTGATTCTGATAGTGTTTTGGCTCGCCCGGGCGGGGGAGACAAAATACCGTACATTCTCCATGATATATTTTGGAAAATGTATTTTGTTATTTTCTACAATAATTTTAAATGTGTTCTTGACTGCCGTAGTACTGGCTACTTAATATAGAAACGTTTTTTAGCCAAGCGTTTGGCCACCAGCCCACTTGATAAACCAGAAAAGATGTGGCTTAAGATGGAACACGCTTGTCTTAAAGGAACCTATTCCCTCTGGACTTGAAGACTCCAAAGCACTATTATGACCTTGTCTCCCTCAAGGGAGCCACCAGAGGAGTCAAGAGGACTCCTTAGCCGGTATCTCGTACCTTTATTAGAATAAAGTCCGTTGTAATATCTGTTTTATTTAGATGTTTAAGATATAATGCAGCGTGATCTCTCTACATATCTGTTCAACAATGTTAGAATGTGTCGGTTAGAACTTATGCTTTCGCCTAAGTTTGGCTCTGTGAAAATCTTTGCTACGAATTCAAACAACTCGTAGAGTGTCTACGCCGTAGACTCAGCGTAGCAACATTCGTAACGTGTAGTCCTCTTTTCTCACTTAAAATGTAAATTTAACTTAATCCTTCTTGAAAAACATTATTTTATTATCTTATTGTAGTGATTTTAAAACATTAAGGGGAATCCAAAACTCCGTTATTTTTTTCTCTCCAGTACAAAAGTAGTTTGTCGACAATGTATTAAAAAAATTGCATGTTCGTACTTTTATAGGAATTATTGGCTGGAGATAATTTAGGTTTGCATCAATAAACTTTATCTAAAAACATAATAAAAATGATGAGTTATGTTCTTTGTGGATGTGACCCACATTATTATAGGCATTATAGCAAGAGATGATTTAAAAAAAAATGTGCAATACAAACCTAGGTTATCTCTATCCATTTATATTTGAAAATTTTTAATTGAATAACAACCCACTTCAAAACCAACGACAAACTATCTTTGTATGAGAAAACGGTACTAAGCTCTATAGATTTGAAAAGTTATCCCGACATCCATTACTCCCATTCAGAACATAAAAGGCATTTTGAGATGAAGGAGGTCGCAAGGAATTTTTCCGTCTCAAGGCACGCGCGCCGTCAGCTGGTGGCGATCGCTAAACCTTAATATTTCTCATATGAGCTACCTTCCTGCCAGTTAAAATGTCAAGGCTGAACGATATTCGTGTACCGAATGCTCCGTACACTTACAGCGGAAATACTAAAACTTACATTAAAAATTCAGGCGAGCCCTTCGGTCCGCGCACCGGAGTTGATGGCTGGAACTAAAGGTTATTTATATGTTGATAACGCTATTACAGGTACTCATTTACCTATGTTAGGGAGACACTTGCTTACCGCACTAATAGCGACGAAATAAAGCGGCGTATAAGCACAAGTCAAACACTAATTTATTTTTTTATATGCCTCTGTGGTCTAATGGTTCGCCTACCGGTGCCAGATCCAGTAGTCCCGGGTTCAATTCCCAGAGGGAGTACAATATTGTGCTTGGTTTGGTTAGTAGTAGCACTTTGTTCAAAGCCACCTGGCTAGCTACTATAACCATTATTTTTAAATTGTTGTGTTCCGGCATTAAGAGGTAAGATAGCCAGTTCCTCAGTTTGTTGAGGATTCCGGGTGAAGTGCGCTTCCAACTTCGGCCTTATCATAACTTGATAATCAGGTGAGATGAAGGCTAAGCACCTCCCGTCGTAAAAAATAAATGAGTACATAGTGGCCAAAGGTGGAAGCGTACCTACTTCACCCGGAATGGTCAACATTCTGTAGAAATAGCCTGACCTCTAAATGCCGCAACAAATTAGAATTATTGTTAAAGTGACAGACTTTGGTAAGATGGTGGTATCTAGCCAAGCGGACTACAACAAAGTCCTGCCACCACCAAACCAAGCAAGGCTTTTCATTGTGAATTGCATATATTTAGAAACTTTATTTAGCAATACACAAACAATAATGTACAATTAACGCAAGTACTATTTACGCGGGAAGTAGTTCGCTTGCCTTAAGGATAATTACATACGATGTATGGTATCTTAACTGATTCAGACCAATACCAGACGGAAACAAGAAACTGGTTGCATTGCATTACCACGCTGAATAGGTTTATTAGCTGGCTTAAATAAGAAGCAGTCCTTGTTTCTCATCAAGCGTCGTGCCAGCAAGATTTTTGACACCCGGGGTAGAACGGACTCCACGTCCAGTTAGTCTAATTTAACCAATTTACAAAAGGGCGTAGTTCGGAATTGTCTAAAGTTTTAAACGGTTAATTGGATGCCAACTGCAGCGGAATGGCCGAAACGCATTCACCAGTCCAGATATGTCGCAGTTTCTAATTGCTCTATCAACCAATGCAACTGCATGACTAAATGCTAGAATTGCCGGCGTGTGTCATAATTTTCTGTTGCTTGGTGCATTTGTAATGTACGACATTAATTAATATATTTTTTTTAATTCGGTCTGCAAGAAAAAATAGTTTTATTTATTTGACAGCATTAGAGAACATCAGGGTTTTTAGAATCAATAATCTTCCTTTTTAATTCACAAAGCTGACGAAATACATGTTTGGAGCTAACCAAGATCACTTTGTTAACCGGAACGTTTAAATGTTAGCCCATCAATCAATTGTACTTTATGACACTGTTTTGCATTAAATAGTGAAAATACATCAAAACAATTAAAAGGATAGGTACCTGCATAACCTAAGGTGTGGGACGAGTCAACCAAAATAAATAATATCAATAAATCACTGTGGCGACTCGTCCCCGATGGGCCGTACATACCTGTATACGACTCAAGACTTACTCCAAATATCATAGCAGCAAAAATGAAATTAAAACATGAATGAGTACAGCCAAAACTCCTACGTATCTTATATTGTATCTCCGTGTACGTTCTTCCGAGCATTAGCCGCTTTTTCACCCGAACGAGCGCACAAAGGAGAGAGACTCAAAGAAAATGGTACATTTATACGACATTGATGGTACTCAGATCTTGTTTATAGGCTTTTATAGGTAACCATATCTAAATATATCAAATTGTCGCATGACTGATCGGCGCTGATAATCAAAGGAACCCGAATATATCCGTTCTGAAAACTTGTTCAGAGAAGCCTGCGTCAGACCGAGGATCATTCAAAGGATCCCTTGCTTTGACGTTCGTTAGAATTAATGGAGATGTTGTAATTCTAAAAGTATAAAGAGATTAGTTCCTAAGAATGTTTATTATTTTGTATAGTAGGATCTCGAACTCATCATAATTATTAAATGTTTATAAAAATACTTTTGACCCAAGGGCTGGCTCTTCTTTAAGCCAGCGGATTAGCATGGTTATTCAGCGTTTCAATGCAGCCAGTATCTAGGGTATGTATCACGCTTCCGTCTGGTACTGGTATAAAACAGGTGATATACCGATTCAAAAATATTTATTGGGAACTATACATTTTAGGGTACATACGTTACAAGTGAAACACTGCAAAAATTAAAATAAAGTAGACCGCTTAAAACGGTCCTTAGTCCTAATCCAGTCGGTTATTCTTTTTCCTTTGCATATTAGTTTAATTGTACATATTATTTTTAATGTATGTGAATAATATTTGTGTACGCAGTCATCAAGGCATGGATTTACCTTGTAAGGCTTCATTCTTATTGACACATTACTAGAGGAACGCCCAAGACTTGGTTTCCATCATCCCGTGGCGATCGCAGCGCCACCTACTGGGTCCGCGTCAGAACAATTATATATATGTTAAGAAGAATACAACGATTCATCTATGGTCAGTACTGCGACCATGGATTAATGAGTTTTGATGAACCCTCGAAAGAGAAAACGCCGTGAGTTGGATTTATTACTCTCGCAGATTTACATATACAGAGCCTCCTCCAAAGCTGGTGTGTGTTGTCACAATTACCATGCTTGGCGCCGGATTGGTGATCACAGCAAAGGTGTAGATATAATACACAGTAGGAAGCTGCTGCTCTTCTTCCGGTGAGATCTCTTAGGCGGCTTTTACGACATCCATGGGCTGAGTTGGAGAGGTCGATTTTAAGCCGCGACCGCAATGGCATTTTATAATTATAATGATATTATAATACCCATTTTTATGATAATACAATATTACTAGACATTTAACACAACGCCAGTAACTCCAAACTATGCAAAGCTTGCAATGAACTAGATTACGAATTACTTTTTTGTGAATTATAAAGTTAACTTATAATACAACATCCAAACACAAAACAAACATCAATAGTAATTCAAAATTTAAATAAAAAAAAACTACGTTTGTACGCAAAGCGGTACTTTGAGGCCTTTTTAAACATTCATTTCAGATTTTCTTGACTCACCTGAATCAGGTGCAAGCCTCGCTAATATGGTGCGGTGCAAAACATTATTTACAACGTTGAAGTTTTCAAAAAGTTAAGCAAACTAGAAAGCAGCATAAAACACAAGTCAGTCGAGTTTGAAAGTTTTCTTGTGAATCCGTAGAGTGGAGTACTAAAACTAGTACTTCGTAAGAAAACCACAATCAGAAGTTCTGTATCTTATACCCACACTACTCACATTACCTTTCGAGCTAATGTAGGATTTATATACAATCATAAAACTGCCACTAGCTGAGTTGATGTTGCGTTTCATATTTAAATACAATTCATGAATAATCATATACATACAACTTGGAGGCGGAACGAGTAAGTAGCCCATCTGCTGTTAAATGTAACTATTGCCTAACAAAAACTTTCTGCGTAGGTCACATCCACAAAGAACATGACCTACGCGGCACTGCCTTGCGACCGTCAACTTAAAGCATACAGGTGTTAAGTCTCGCTGGCATGCCCCTACAAATCGGAATACAGCATTGCAGCATTGCTGTATTGAGCGGCTGAAATAGACGAGCGATTTCACAAGGAGCATATGCAGTCAGCTAATGAAATAGGTTTTGGTCACCTCCAATGTAATTATGTTATTTGACGAATATGAATGAATATTCAAACCGCGTGCTCACGAAACGACCCCGGATATAAAGTTCGTGCTATCTCTAGGCACGCTAGCGCGGAATCTCTCGTAGCGGCCAGCTGGGTCAGGTATTGTGAAAAACCAGCGATATCACAACAAACCTCTGGGCGCTCGCCTCGTTTCCGTTGTTACCAGAACGTGACGAGAATGGGGACCGCCCAAATGTTCAGGGATACTTTACAAATGTATCCGTTAGGATACGCGATCTTTTCTTCCGCAGAAAGCACAGACGCGTAAATCGCTATACGATCGCGTTAACTTTGCTGTTTATAGAGGCTGCCTATTTAGGATAACAGTCCACTTGTGTTCAGTAACAGGACATTTTATTTCACAACTTGGAGTGGGTCATTGTTTAAAATCAAATCAAAAACAATATAAAAGCGAAAGTTGGATATTTTGGAAAGATATGGAAAGTTGAAAGCGCTTGGCCTTCATCTCAACTAGTTTCAAGTTATGAAAAGGCCGGAAACCTCAAGTCTGGGAAACTGGCTATCTTACCTCTAAATGCCGGATAACAGCAATTTTGAATTGTTGTTATGGGACAGACTTAGGTAAGATGGTGGTAGCCAGGCGGTCTTAAAACAAGTCCTACCAACTAAATCAAGCATAATATTGGCCTTCCATGGGCATCTAACCTGGGACCTCTGGATCTGACACCTATGACCATTATACCAGTGGCGGTGAAACTACTGAATTTGACATGAAACTTTATACAATGTTGCTCTAGCTAGACCCTATCTAATACATGGGATGGGATGATCACAATAATGGCCATAAAAACTGATTCCATCTATTTTACTTCTACTTGCAAAAACTACTTTTTTTATTGAGTGACAGAGAAGCTTGGTTTCATGTTATGATCACATGTGGCCGATGATGGTTAGGAAAGAAGCGCACTAAACGGATTGAGCTGACATTTTGCATAGACATTATTCCTGGTAAAACTTGTTACCTACTATTTGTCGGATATCACATGAGCGAAGCCTTAAACAGGAGCTAGTTATAAATAATAGAATTACTTTAAAAGTTTGTGTTGAAGTATGTTGTCTGACTACAAAAGTATCCGGTGGCAGTCTAGTAACTGTATAAGGATTTTTTTGTTAAAAATTAATATACCAGGCTTTGGGATTTCTTTTGGACTCAGTATTTTATACGGAGGATTACGTACAGTGACAGGGCTAAGCGCTCCGATCCAAATCCAAAGGCCTAGACTGTAGCCTCGACTAGATAAATTCTCTGATTAAATATGGGTACCTACACGGTGAAAGTATAGAATCATCTGACAACGTCCGCATACCCTTCAAAAAGAGAGTTAAAAGGCATTATTTGATACTTCTCGCTTAAAAGTAGACCTCATTATTGCCCAGGCAAGTTGGTCGAGGTAAAAAAACAAACACCGTTGAGTTAATAGTCAAAATCACCAATATAATCACCAACGCAATCATATTGAGGTAAAATTAATCAAGATTGTTAATAAAGATTTAAGATGTTCAAATACATTAACTAGATTTCGTGTAAACCACGAGTTGAATCTGTATTTACCGTGTTGAATTACTTGAAATGATGACAAGCTTCGAGTTTCGAGCCTATGATACATATATTCCTATGTTAGTTATGTTCCCAACAATGTATGCTCAGAGCTTACGCGTGATTTGAATTGGATTACGGCGGGAAGTAGGTCGAAGCATGGTTGATTGGACAATAGACAACTCTCGGGATAATTTTAGCGGTCACGGTTTTGGGTTTCCCTCGAACCAATGCCTAAATTTTAGTTATATGCGCGCATGGCTGATTCTCACTACACATGACTAGAACTACGGATATAGCACGTGGAGGCTAAAACAATTGTTCCTATTTAGCCATTGCTAAGTTATACGCACGTTTACTTGGCTACCTATATTATATTATATATTATACCTACGCTATATTATTGTGCGTCTTCATAATTTCTTATGCCAAAACATATTTACTTAATCTGTTTACTATAACATTATCATGTTTCAATCCATAAACTGCTGTACATAGGTGCCTCAATCAACGCAAGAAATACCAACCTGAGACGTCTCCATCCATTGATTCCATACGTCCGCCACAATTTCGTCAGTTAACGATAACTGTAGATATAAGTTTTCAATAGGCTGTTCCTCGGTTTTAGGTAGTACGCGTTTTACAGATTTTATTAAATGGAATCCTTATTTTTCACAGACGTAGAATTCGCCACTGGCTACATAATAATATATTACATTACAAATACACTGGCTACATATAATAATAATAATATAACTAACAACAATTTTTAAATTGAATATTTGGTTTTTCTATATCGGTTTCCTAAGCCGATTTTCTTTACGAGCAAACTTTGCACGGTTAGGGAACCAATATGGAAAAATAGGCATTGAATTTCAAATTTGAGATAATCCATATGATATTTTTTATCTATCTATTAGCCCATATGTTATTATAGTTCGACGCTAATTTAATTGAATATTCTTGTTTTTTTTTACTTGTTTGTGAATAACTGAATTAGAACATTGTTGTTATTTACATGAAACCATGTATTGACCGAAAAACCATAATGCGAGTACATAATTCTGATGAACCACTCTGTATCGTGGTGAGTTTTTTTCCAGGGCCACTGAGGCTAAGTCTGAAACCGTGAGAGTTATCGAAAAGTCATGTTAGGAGTTACGTGCTCGATTTATAAAAAAATAAGTTCTGCATTAAAGAAAATCTATTTTGCTTTATAGTTTTTCTGGAAAAGTGAGTTTTTTAATATATATTTTTTTTGCATTTATGAGTTCAGTGTTTGATAATAAAAAAAATAATGTATGATGACTATGTGCCCAAGGTGGTTGGAAATCTTTCAAAATTGAATTTTTTTAAATTCATCTTTATGCATTTAGTAAATGCTGTAGGTTCAAACTATGCGTAAGCTAAGCTATTAATATGTTCTTAAATTTTATTTTCATTATCAAACAAAGAACAAATACAAAAAAAATATTTTAAGAACTCACTTGTCAAGAAAATATAAAAAATAGATTTTCTTTAATGCTTCTCTTCTTCTCAGCAGTAGAGGAAAATACAACCAAACGTATATTATGTAAGTACCATGCCTTTCAAGGTGTTTAAATACCATGGCCGTACACATAGCATATATATGTATATCATGGGTATTCGATTCTATAGCCTTGTCTGTCTGTCTAATTAAGGTCGCACCGCTGAAATAGAATCAAACATTAATCACCCACGGATTAATGTACTGGCTCGCTTTGTATGATGACTCGAGCTTCGTTCGAAGTTTTGAAACTACACTCTGAATTCACCATTATAAAACCCCGTGTTTTAATTACAGCGGTAACTTACTTTGAACAATTAGTTGTCTAGAAAATACGCTTCTTTATATTGTTCTCGGTCACGAAGCTTAAATAAAAATGTGTTTTAAACCGAAGACACTTGAGGTGGCTCAAAGAAGAAATTTCATTATTTTTTACAACAGCTGATATTGGTCTTGTGGAGAAGATATTGCCTGTAGCTGTCACCGACAGTACCTCCATCGAGCCACACTACTAGTGTCTCCCCACATTGTACTCGGCGGACTCGAGGCGCATCGCTGAAATGTGTTGCTTCTGAATTGTTATTATTTTATTCCCGGCATCTACAACAAGCTTTATACAATTTGTATTCAGCTACCTTAATATCTTTATATTTGTTTGGTAAAAATAAAGATCTTATCACTTACATGACTTTAATATGACTTCAAGATGAGAGTATTTTATATCCATTTGGGTAGGCACATTCTATCATCAACCTCACCCTTGCATGTACAAGTTTGGAGGTCAAGAGCTGATTTTTTTGCGATGGAGGAGAGCTTGACCTTGACCTTCTCACTGGCTATCTTACCTCGGTGATCGCCAGGCGACCGGCTTAGGTACGATGGTGTACCTAGCTAGGCGGACTTAAAAACAAGAACAGTATTGTACTCCCCCTGGGGATCGAACCCGGGACCTCTAGATCTGACAACGGTAAACCATGGCGACGCGGGTAAATATATTAATCATCCTTTTAATTTTAATTAACATCCTTTTAATGTTAAAGATGAATTTATAATCAAATTTGAAAGTGTTTCAACAACTTTAAGCACAGCAAAAAATGTATGATATTTTTTTTTTATCAAACAAAGAATTCATAAATGCAAAAAAAAAATTTTTAAAAACACTTCCAGAAAAATCTATAAAAAAATAGATTTTCGTTAATGCAGAACTTAGTTTTTTCTAAATAGAACACGTAACTCCTAACATGACTTTTCGATAACTCTCACGGTTTCAGACTTGGCCTCAGTGGCTCTGGAAATGTGTATTGTTAGCGATAAATTCTTCCTGAAACATTCCTAACTTTCCTAAACAACTTATTGATGTAAATTATTTTTAGTTTTAATTAGCAGATTTTCTACATAAATGTCCACTTATGTACCTAATTAGCATATTACTTAAAAAAACTATTTTTAATTCTATAGGTAAACTAAATCCTTAAATCTAGTACCTACTTATTTTATTATTTCTTTTTCTGTCGCCTACTTACTTACTTTCACATCCGATTTTCTAAAAAATAGCTATAAGTGGAAACTTTTAATTGGCCTTCAGCAGCATATCATGCATACTTGATGCATGATATCTAAAACATACACCTAATTGTATAAGCCTAGCTGTAAGTTTTCTTAAAATTGTAAAATAAATAAATAAAATAAATAAATAAAAAAACTCACCTGTATACAAGAATACACAATTACAAATTACTTAAAGCATCTACCAAAATCTTTAGTACGATATCAAGAGAAAACCCACTTACAAGAGACACTAAAATACTACTGAACCAAATCCGTTTAATGCGAAAATCACCAGCTACCTGTTACCGCAACCCGGCCTCCGTGCAAGTGACAGGACGGCATGGAAGCTCGGGAATATAAAGAGTTATTTTCACAAATTCTCCAAACTAGTGATAGCCGTTGCGCGACGTGTCCACTGAATCAACGAGCGCTTCGCTCGGTCGGGCAAAAACGGAAAACCATTTTACGGTCCATTGTGAAAGAGGATTGGCAATTTCGTTCCGAGCTTACTCGACCATCGGCCGGGCGAGTTTTACAACGTCTCAAATGTAACGCGGACCTCGTGATCAAACCCTCTAATACAATGTGCACACACTCATTTGCTGACTCATCATCGCTTTCCTTTTTGTAGGCCTATCCACTTTTATAGTATCGACTATTTTATATATTTAAGAACGACATCTTAGCCATTCTTATTGAACAGTGCGTAACAAATCAATAATTATGACATAATTTGTATTTTTCATAATTTTTTATTGTTATTAATCTTCTTTTATTATTTTAGATATTATTATTTTGTGTCTATTTTTTTAATATTCAAGTACACTTCTCTACCTTTTCAGTGTATCACCTCTCTCTCTCGCTCAAAGGTTTGGTGGTAGAAAACTCTTTATGGGTTAAGCTAGCCTCTGTACATATGTTTTCCTATGACATGTTTAAATCATTATATGTGTGAAATAAAGAATTACATGCATTACAAGAATAACATCAATCTTTTTATTCCCCTTTTACACAAAACTGTGTAAAAGGGGAATATTTTGTAATTTTTTTTATCATGCTGTGTACACATTCTTAGAGAAATGATTTAGTTATAAAATTGTGATTATCTATATTTTGTTTTGTGTGCCTCATAAATAAATAAATAAACTGAATATATTTCAGGCAGTATTATGGACACGCTTCTTGACTTAGCTGTTGAGTAACCCAAACCGCACTGCAAGAACCATGAAGTCCAGGAACTCTTCAAACGAAGTTCATTTAAATAAATATCATTCTGTTTTCATACTGAAATGATACTGCGCGTAGTGACGCATGAATTAATAAGCTGCCTCTCATCAACTAATGTTTTGCGAATGTTTTGGTGGAGCCGCAAGCCTTTACTGACACTGGTCGCAGGAAAACTAAATAAAAATCAGCTTTTTTGGTGCACCTTGTGCGAGAGATAATTAGCAAAAATAATAGCTTTTTCGCAGTTGACTATATAAAAAAACTAAGAGTAAATAAATAAAATATAAGTAGGCAGCTAAACATTCTAAAGCTTGTCAGTATAAAAATAATCATAACAGATATAAAAGCATTGAAATCGACACGCTTAAATTTATTTACTAATAAATTTCTGTAAATATTCGTAAAGTAGTGACCCAAGGGCTGGCACTTATTTAGATCAGCGAATTAGCATAGCGTGGCAATGCAGCCAGTGTCTTGGGCATGCTTCTGACAGGTACTGGTCTGGAACAGTTGAGCTACCTATAAGCCGTTTGTTACGGTCCTAAGATAATCTGACTGATTCCTTTGTACATAGTTTAATTGTACATTTTATTGAATAAATGTAATGATGTAGGTACTTTATAAATATATTTATAGGTATATAATATATATATATATATATATATATATTTTACTCATACATTTAAAAAAAGGCATTTATAATATGTTTATCCGCTTTTATAAAGCTAGTAAATCAAAAGTATTAAAAACCATATGATAATTTGTCAGGCAATACTAAATAAACTGGTGTCATGGCAACGATTTTACAAGGTATTTATATCGTCTGTGATCTAAACGGTCAGCTAATTACTAAGTATGTTTTGGTCAACTCCAAAATGTATTTTGTCAGTAAACATAGTGAAATAAAAGCGTTAGTTGTTTTTGGGCGCAAAATAAGCCTAACAACCTATTGACGCCATACGATAGTTCAAATTAGGTAGGTAGGTATATACTGTGCTACATGGTATTTTTTTTTATTTGGTAAGTAAGAAAACATATCAGCTAAAAAGTTATTTTGACAAATAAAATAAATATGAAGTAAATATACTTGCCAATCAATTATTTGTTAAACATTAATTATTAAATAATGCTTTACTTGACACTTGTTGAGACTTCTAATTGAATAATTTACCGTGATTAAACTAACTATAACAATTATCTACATTCAAAGAACTGCAGAAAAATCTTTATAATTGCCATAAACCTCACGTAGGCAAGGATATTAACCTCGGACCTTAATTAAACCTCAAAAAAACAGGGTTTCTTGTCGTAATCCTTTTCAATTGTTGTTTTGTTAATCTATCCATACCGGGCAGAAGCTTACGTACACAATAAAATATAACAATGCTGTCTGGACAAAGATTGCTGACTCAACAATAGAATGAATTGAGTTATTTTACAAAGCCGCCATTAATTTGATATCGTTATAAATTCAATTTAAAGTATTTCCACCCGTTTAGGGCCCTTTGACGTTAATTTAACAAAACCAGTATCAATTACCTAATCCGAGGGAGTTATAATGTATTTAATCCATTCCAGTAGAGCGGAGCGAAGTAGAAGGAAACATTTTTCGTAAAAATGGAAGATATGACAGTACCTACCTATTTACAAGTAATACTACTTAATAAATATTACTAATCACGAATTTTCTGTACACAATGTCATCACTTGCTGGAACGAATTTTTGTTTGATGATTTTGTATTTGTCTAGGTACATTAATGTGTTCTAAATTGTTATGTTCCGGCATATAAAGGTAAATTAGACAGATCCTCTGTCTGTCGAGTATGGATTTGGATTGCGTTTCTACCTTCGTCCTTATCTTACCTTGACACCAGGTGAGATGGAAGACAAGCGCTTCCCGTTGTATACTAAAAAAAGGGCTACATAGATCATTGTAACTCTGTGTCACAATACAAGTAGTACCCAAAGTCTAGACCTAGTGTCAACGTGTTATGTCCAGCTTCACACCAGAAGAACGTGTCTGATTAGTTAGGCCTATCATAAAGCTGCAGCACAGGTATATGCGTTGATGGAACGTTTTGTATTTACACATTGGTACCTATTATAGGTGTAGATATGTATCTTCCCGCCAGCCTACAGTGCACGATGATTGCTAGCCCACCGAGTATACGATGGACGCCATCGGGCTACAGTGTATGATGGATGGCAGAAAACAGTGTACGATGGATGCTAGCCCACCATATACGATGGACGCCATCGGGCTACAGTGTATGATGGATTTCAGAAAATAATGCACAGCTGCCAGTATACGATGGACGCCAGGCTACAGGCTACGATGGACGCCAGCCCTCAGCCCTTATGCGAGCATGTTGGCGTCGAACCGCGAACAGTTCTCGTCTGGATAAGCGGAGGCCTATTTGAAATTCCAATTAGAAAGTTTTCTCATTTACTTGATTCAGGGCGGAGCTTGGCGGAAGGGCAACAATCCGCGCTGATTAGTCCTGGTCTCCGCCAGTCTGCACCAGATTTAAAGGGTATGGGCTCACCGCATAAACTAATCCTTCATTGGGGACTTCTCCATTTGAATTATTTTTAGGTCGGCTTTAGCGTTGGCCCTTGATGCCCACGAACGTGGCCATTTCGTTTGCGTATTTGAATACCTAATTGGCTGTTGGAAATTTAAAGTTCTTTTAACTGTTCATTTTGAATTGGCGAACGGCGTTCGTGACTTATTGCTGCCACCTGACTTTGCGGTATTTTAATACCTAATGGCTATATTTTTATTATATATATTATACACGCAGTGTAAATAACGCTATTATACATTTCACACAGCGCTATCTGACGCCAAACTAAGCAAAGCTATCGATATAATACTTACGTCCTTTATTTGTAAATAAATAGTTATCATACAATACAACACCCAAACACAGAACAAACCTCAATTTTCATCACTAAAATGTTTGTTTGGATGGGAATCAAACCCACAACCTACAGCGCAGAAGCAAGAGCTACTACCAACTGAGCTGTGAGGCTTGTTATATACCACATAGAGACGGAACAAGCAAGTAGCCCACCTGATGTTAACTGCAGCTCTTATATTTTATATTAGCTATTAGCCTCTGCGTAGGATAACCATTTTTAACATAAAGGATAACATTTTAACTTAACTTAAATTGGACTGCATTGCGCCCATCAAATTGAGACATAAAGGTTTTAATTTCACCGGCAACCATTCCCTTCAAACCGAAACATAGCAATGCTGCTTGGCGGTCAAAATAGGTATGAAGGTAGCTTCACTAATGTAATGACCTACTTAAATTTTTCGTATTGACACGTAAACTATTCTTATCCTTGACAACCAGCTAAAGTTACGCCCCTCATTGTCAAAATATATTTGTATATTTTCCTTACCTACTTACAGGAAACTTCCAAAACTCTTTCTTTCACAAAAAACTTATTAACATTTCAAAATTTAACTAGGCTTACAGATCTATTAGTAGTAGCTCTGCATTCTACGCTGTAGGATGCGGGTTCAATTCCCACCGGGACAAACATTTGTGTGATGAATATAGATGTTTGTTCTGTGTTTGGGTGTTGTATTGTATCATAAGTAGTATGTATTTACTATTGCAATAAACAGTATACCTATGTGTATTTACATTTTGCTTTATCTAGTTCACATGTTACAAGCTTTGCTTAGTTTAGGGCTAGATGGTGCTGTATAAAAAGTCTAAAAGGAAAAATGAGTAAAGACATTGACATTCAATGGCTAATTGCGTAGTTGTACCACAGAAATACATAGCCATGGAAGGTATGGGATCTACTTTGCCAACAACGAAAAACTTGGCTACTATCAAAAATCAGTAAATAAGTTTTAATATCGATTCAGCGCCGGCCAATTTATTCAGAAAGTATGAAGCCCAGATACGAAAGTAACTCAGCTGAAAATTGAATTTAGCGAACTTTTCCGGGACAAACAGATACTTACTTTATACGCTGTGAAATGCAATTTACTTTCAATTGCTGTCGATCGACCGCGCTACAGCTTTCAATAGTGGAATAATTTAGGGCTAGACTATGCCTCACGTGCGTTGTTTCGTGCGCTGTGTTGCATTTTTTCTACGAAAACGCAATTCTTTCGTTTATAGCGTTCAGTATAACTTAAAAGACAACAAGACCCTATTATGACTCCGTCGTCCGTTGTAGAGCTTTATCTCGTGAACTCATAAGGAGGCCGTTGAATTTTTCACAGAATTTGTGTTTTTATTTCTGCTTTAACAAAAATAAAATGTTTTTATGCTTTGATTATGTGGGCCAAAAACTTAAGTGCATATCCGCACCTAACCGCACCCACTTTGCTTACGCATAGTCTGAACGTACAACCTTTACTAGATCATTATGTTCATTTGATACATTTTAAGTTTTGTAAAAAGTGATCCAAAAACTTTGGACACAGTCATCACACATATTTTTTTTACTATCGAACTCGAACTCGTTTTTTTTCTCAAACTAAAAGTAAATAGATTTCTTGAATGCATAACTTATATTTTTTAAATCGAGCTCGTAACTCCTAACCTTTCTTTTCAATAACTCTCATTGACTTCGCCTCAGTGGCCCTGGAAAAAAACTTTCTATGTTTATATCACTTTTGAACTGTATAGGTTGAAGGTTGAGATTTCTGAGAAAATATATATATGTCGTATTATTTATATTTGGTATAACGACGAACACCTCACGTATTATAAAAAAGGAGAAAATTAAAAATCTTCATGCGATGTATGCGTATGCGATGTTATAGCCACGAAGTTCAAACTTGAAATATTAAAAGCGGAGTGAAATGAACCCACACTATGACTTGAACTCAATGCAAAAACCGCAAATGCTTTTAAACGTGGGTTTGAGTTCGGAACCATCGGTGTGCGTGTGCAGCTCGCACTTGACCAGTATTTATATATCCGCAAAAGGCATTTTATTTTATAGAAAATGTGATAAACGCATTATAAAACATGGCTCTATTCAACTGCAATCGATCAGACAAGCTCTGTTCAAAACACAATCATTTGTATTGCTGCGATTAATTTCATCTAATTAACCGCAGTCGAGGGCTGATTCTGAAAACGAAAATATGAACACGACTAATAATGTAATTTGGCTTGTTTCTGTATGCAACGTAGTTGTTATTATTGTACAATTTCAAATTTAACGTGAAATTTGATAATTATCTAATTAACCATTTTGTGCGGATGAAACTAACGACAGGTCTTCTATAATATCGGAAAGTAATTAACTGGTATTATCGGCAAGAAAAAACAGTTGTAAAGTTATTTTGAAACAGGCAATTTGGAGTATGTCAATAGATTGGTTTATTTTGGCATCCAGTAACACCTTGCTTTTTAAAATCACTTTTTTTGCTGGAATACATTTAGAGATTAGAGATAAGATTTAATATATTTTTCATTAGCTGACCGTTTAAATGATAGCTTAACATGTTAAGTGTTGCAGCAGACCTTGCAGCCACATCATCATCATAAGTGTCCACTGCTGGACAGACTCCTCCAAAGCTCGAGGGTTTTGCCAAAAGGTGTAGACAATACAAAGAAGGAAGCTGTTGACCTTATTCTGTTGAGATCCCTGAGTCTGTTTTTACGATATCTATGGGCTGAGTTGGAGTTGTCGATTTATAAGCCGAGACCTCCACGGCATTTAGACCTTACAGATGTTTATGAACTTCAATATATCGTATAGTTATAATATGATCATTTGAATAGTATCTATACACTTTCTAAGTCTATCAACCCGATAGAATACCGATGTCTTGGGATATTGAATAAAATAAATGAATAAATATTACAGGATATTAATTTCACACAGCGCTATCTAGTCCCAAACTAAGCAAAGCTTGTATTATGGGAATTAGATTACGGATAGAATACTTAAATACTTTATTTTTTTGTAAATACATAATTGTCAATTGTGTTAAAATGAGACAATACATCTGGGAATCACACTCACCCTGACTATGGTTTCCTTGAAGAACCGAAACATAGTTTGATCCTTCATCAAGCATCGTAGAAATCTAAGAATTTAAGTTTGTTAGCACGTATGAGAAAAATTGTGTTTAAAAATGTATAACAGCACTCACGCAAGTATTGAAAGTAACAGACATAAATATATTCTTATATTCAAAAGAGCCAGGAAAACATCTGTAATACAATGTAAACAGATAATAGGAACACAGCAGTTTGCGATACATATTTCCTTGTTGGTTATAGAACGTAAATCAATTGCCTGTCTGTATAAGGCGCTCGAATCCTTGGCGAATATTCGAAGATCGAGAACTATTGTGTTGGCGCTAGGTGAGAATCGCTGCGGAATAAACGTGCGACGTGGATAGCTACAACAATTGGAGTAGGTTATCATAAAAAACAATTTCGAGAACGCTTGAAGGTTTTCCTTTTCAGAAAAGTATCACAATCAACGAAGCCTGAAAAATGCTTGAATATAAGATATGGGGCTATATAGAAAGCAATGGAAGATGTGATATTCGCATGGCAGGCGGGTTAGTGCAAGCAATAAATAAAAAAACAAAAAAAAAGGACATTCATTTTTACACAGCGCTATCTATCCCCAAACTAAGCATAGCTTGTAATATGGGATCTAGATTACGGATATAATACTTAAATACTTTTTTTTTGAACATACTATATGATACAACACCCAAACACAGAACAAACATCTATATTCATCACACAAATGTTTGTCGTGGGTGGGAATCGACAGCGCAGAAGGCAGAGTTACTACTACCAACTGAGCTATGAAGCTTGTTAAATACTCTCGTAAGTGCTGCTGACCATTATCTGGCATTTCATTTGTCGCCTCATACGACATCCACGTAAAATTGGTATGTTTTTTTTTATTTGAAATGGTTTAGCTGTGACGGAGCACAGGAAACTGCTTCGAAAGCCAGGTTGACCTGCACAGATCATATCACCAGCGGAAAAATACGCATCCTTTTATCTGGGTTGTCATTGTACGTATTTACCGTTCTTATTTTATTTATTTTAAAGTTTAATATGGTACTTCTATTTCAATGGAAACTTCTAATAAAACAATTGTATTAACATGTCAGTAAAAGATATACCGAATTTCATATTCTTAAAAAGTAGACGCGTTGAATAGAAGCCAATCAAGAAAATTATACAGTCTGCGAAGTAAAGAATGAGATGAAATAAAGATGCTAATACCTGTGCTAGAAACATTGCAGAAATGTATACTTATAAAGTTGAATGCAAGTTCGCAAGTAAGTCGTCGCCCCACAAAGCGAACAGAAATACCGAGAAGAGTGCATTTAAACTTTTGCAATCCGTTAAATCAATACAGCGGGCGAGGATCCGCCGTGAGTTTAATCATGTTTATTAAAGCTTTTGTACCCCGTCGAGGGAAGCGCTAGGCCTTCATATCACCTGGTCATGATAAGGTGGAAACAACTTTCGAAATGGTTGTTGTGGTGGGAGTCTTAGGTAAGATGGTGGTCGCTAGCCAGATGGATCTGAAGCAAACTAGCTAAGTACTAGTTTGTACCTCATGGGATCGGCACCTGGGACATCTGGGGTACCGGTGGACAAACCGTTAGACCACAGAGACTAATTTAGTTGAAACTGCAATTTTAGTTGAAAATATCGGTCAAGAGTTCTTCTAAAAATAGCATATCTCATTACCTATATTATATTCCCTACGAGGTGATGAATTTATTAATAAATAATGTTCTTTAAACATATTATAATGGTTAATATTGAAACGGTTATGATTAGCACAATGAATATACTAAAATGAATAGTGTCTGCAAACAAAGTGAATTTAAAAATCAAGGTGTTTTGTATTTTATTTTATGATATTGTACTGTTGAAGAGTTTGGCCTTCATCTAACCTAGATTCAAGTTATGATTAGGCGGAACTGCACTTCACATGTCAAAATCATAGTCTTAAAAAAAACATTTCCCTCCTTTTGAGGCGGGTAAAACGGGTAAAAAATACTATAAAAGTACTTGCCTTATCTATTACATACCTATACATAGCAATTTAAATTATGTCAAGGGCACAGAACAACTTATTATTACCTAATTCGTAGCAAGTATAACTAGTACCTAGGTACGTGCAAAAGTAGTAGTTACTACGTGACTTGCATGTAAGAATCCGACATAGTTATTACAATTACTGCAAACGATAATTGGCTATCTATTTTTAAATAAGCAGTACTTCATTTCATCGAACAAAAGTGAAATTTATTATAGTAATAGATAATTTCCCAATTGTATAGATGCCCTTTTTTATGAATGTACTTCATTTACTATAATGATGTACCCAGTTAACTTATTAAGGTTAGTCTGGCAGTCACATTATGAGGAATGTGAGTACCACACTAACGAGTAAGAATAAAAGTAAGAGTAAGCAAAGCAGGGTACTTTTAAAGTATAATAGAAGCTACAATTCAAACTATAGCTTACACGTACCTTGTTACGTTCAAATTACTTGTATGTAATTTATGAAAGGAAAAAACGAAAGCACTGCAATATTGGCTATAATAATTACGTTTTAAAAAAAAAAACCGACTTCAATGAAGAATATGATACAATTTCATTTACCCGGATGACGTATTTTTTCTAATTATTTTGATGACAGATAGACGGACAGACAGACGGACAGACGCGTGATCCTATTAGGGGTTCGTTTTTCCTTACTGTTGAGGTAATACACCCAAATCGCTTCAAGTTTCTAATAAGACTCTAATATTTTAAGAGTTCCCTCGATATTTCCAAGATACCATCATCCGATCCTGACCTGATGACGATGGGATTACCTGGGAAGTATACCCTTTCAAACAAAATTAGATTTTTCCAAATCGGTACAGGCGTCTTCGAGTAATCGGGGAAAGATTCCGTCGAATTGAGAACCTCATCCTTTTTTGAAGTCGGTTAAAAATAAGCTTAACTATACTCACATTCCAATGCTGCGTGCGATTACAAAGTGCGTGCGTGGGAGTGTAGTTTACCATTTGATTATTCTTGCCCAGGCAATCATCGAAATCAAGAACTGAATTATAGGAGCTTTACGGAGATCTGGCACGAAAAACATATTCATACATTGAGCTTGTGCAGTGTCTGAGAATCAGAGTGCATCATTAACGTTAAAATTGTTGCCATTTGTATTTTTAGGTTACATCAAATAATATACTGTCAACACACTGCTACATAAAATGGCATTAGTGTGAGTACTGTCGTTCCAGCTTTGGATAACAGACCTATTAAAACAGTTTTAGTGTAACCGAAATTATTTTCCTCTCTTCTGTCACATTTTCTAACATTTCATACCAGTAGCTATTCTTAGCAGTTAAATTGGCTTTTTACAGACAAATCACAAAAGGCTTTTCAATTCACTCCGGAGCAGAGATGACGAGTTAAAGACAATGCATTTCTGTGAAAGAGAAGGAAGTTGAATATCATTCAGACGCTAACTGGCTTTTTCATAATAAGCTGGGAATCGTTTGCAGGGTGATGGGAATGGGAAGAATCATCATGCTAGGTATATAACCCTTTATTATGCTGGTAAGTAGGTGTATTACGTTAGTAAGTACCAACCTAATTCATATTTGCTGATATTATTTACTGATGATGAGATGAGCGAAATATATATGTTACTTACTGTCTTTCTAGTCGCATTTGCAATTACCTAGGTTCTCATTCTGGCTGATATTTGCCTGTTCCTTAGTCGTATCTGTAGTTACCTAGGTTCTCATTCTGGCAGATATTTTGCCTGACCATAGTCGTACTTGCAGTTACCTATAGGTTCTCATTGTAACTAATATGTGCCTTTTCCGTAGTCGTACTGTAGTTACCTAGGTTCTCATTCTGGCTGATATTTGCTCTTCCTTAGTCGTATTTGCAGCTATCTAGGTTCTCATTCTAGCTGATATTTCCTTGATATTTTCAAAGACTTTCACGAATCTTATTAACCCGCATTATCATGTCATGACGCACATAAATAAACGTAGAGATAAGAGGAAGAACGTGAATCACAAAACATGGTCATCATCATAATTAATTGTCACCCAAATTCTTCTTACTTCCTCTGACCTGTATTATTGTTAATACATATTATTACAAGCTTGTGTTGGTATCTAGGAAGCCCGTGGATGCCACATAACCGCCTCAAGGCTTTTAAGACCAAGCGCAGTGATTACGACAAAATTCTTAGAATTAGGAGGAAGCTCATCATGTTTGACAAGCCTCATAGCTCAGTTGGTAGTAACTCTGCCTTCGGCGCTGTAGGCTGTGGGTTCGATTCCCACCCAGGACAAACATTTGTGTGATGAATATAGATGTTTGTTCTGTGTTTGGGTGTTGTATCATATAGTACGTATGTATTTACAAAAAGTATTTAAGTATTTTATCCGTAATCTAGTTCCCATATTACAAGCTATGCTTAGTTTGGGGCTAGATGGCGCTGTGTAAAATTAATGTCCTGTAATATTTATTTATTTATTTTATTTATTTATGTATCTGTCCAGCAGTGGACTGATACATGATCCTTCTTCATTCATTCCATCATTCGATCCATGATAACTGGTCTGGAACAGTTACCTATACACGATTTGTATAGGTATTTATGTAACCCTACTGCTTCTCTTGTACATAGTTAGTTAATTGTACATATCGTTTTTATTTTTATTTTATCAAATTATAAATATAAGGAATCTTCACTTTTAATAATATTGTAATAAGGCATAAGCACATAATCGTTTTGGAGTCACTTGTTTCGGGAGACCACTTTCAAGCCTTAAAATAGATTATTTTACTGCAAAAAGACATTCCTTTAATTATTAAACAAAAACAAAACTGCATTCAATGATTTACAAAATTCACTTGCCACATAGAATCGAACCAGCTAAATAAAGTGAAAAGGGTACCTAATAATAATTAAGTAGGTACCCGCTGTAGATTAACAGACGGGGCCTGAGTCTGACGAAAGTCGGCGGGAATAGAAAGTCTCTGTGGCAGCTAAATTAACTTTTGATTTCATTAAAACTACCGAGCTGAAATGTCGTTGAACAGAAAAATATTCAGCAAGTTGCTTTAGTTACTTTATATATATTTATTTACTGATACAACATCAACATTTAGGAATAAAATCTTAGTGTACCTGACTGAATGACATTCAACACAGAGGTCCTATAGAGACTAGCAATACCTACAAAATGATGGGACTAGAGACATAGTTTTTAGTTTTCTGATTAACTTGGTAGATATTGATAGAAAATTTTCATATTCATATTTTGTTGAACTTTTCATTGTTGAATTAAATAATTAATGTTTTTTTAGTTTGATGATCGTTTGACGATGAGTCAAATCCTGACCTCAAGGCTTGCCTGGGCAAGAATAAGTCTACGATGGAGCAGATTTTTCCGACGTTACATGTATCCTATATACTATCTGACCAGAAGTAGGGCAGCAGCTTCCTTCTGTGTAAATCCACACCTTTACTGCGATCACCAATCCGCCGGACAATCGTGGGGATTAAGGCAAAACCCTCCAGATTCGGTGGTGTGGAGGTATCAGATCCAGAGGTCCCGGGTTCGATCCCCAGGTATAATATTGTGCATGATTTGGTTGGTGGTAGAACTTTGTTTATGTCCGTCTGGCTTGCTACCACCATCTTCTGGCTAGATATCACCTAATTCTGTCGCCATTACAACAATTATTTAATTGTTGTGTTCCGGCAATTAGAGGTAAGATGGCCAGTTCCTCAAACTGTTGAGGATTCCAAGTGGAGTGCGTTTTCACCTTCGGCCTTAACTTCTTACCAGGTGAGATAAAGGCCGGTAGAGGCAGTTTTCGAACGGCTTACCTCTTAGGATTGTAAAGGGAACGTGACAATATGCTTAAAGTCAAATGTGTCAAATGTGGTGTCGGTAAGGTGTATGGTGTCGCGAGTTCAATGGTTTATTCCCATCTCAAAAAATGCCCAACGCGCCTCAAGAAGTTTTCACTTCAAAAATGTATCCATATAGGTGTCAGAAATAGCTATCTGTGTTGTTTATTCAGGAACCACTTTCGAAAAGTAGTTCTAGAGTAATCATCTGTGGTAGCAGGAAGGTGATCCGTAAAATCAAACATAACGTCCCAGCTTATAAACAAAGAGTCCCCTTCTCACAAGAGGATGTGAGGTGGACTATAAGGAAGCGCGAAGATATGAAACTATGTAATAAAATTTCATTATAATCAGGGTCTGGAGTTAAAGCCAGGGGGGGATTTAAATGGGCGTGCCCTGAGGGTGGGGATAAAACTAGCTTTCATATTAAATTGCGTTTGTGTTTCCTATGGAAATAAAATTTCATTGTGTTATTGAAAAGAATATGTTTTTCGAACACCTATTTCATTGTGGAACATAATTCTACATTAAATTATTACTTATAGACCGTTACAAACGGTCTTTAGGAAACCCGACTGCTTCCCTTGCAAAAAGTTAGTTTCAAACCATGATAATGGACAAGAGGTCCCGGGTTCGATGCCCAGGGGAGTACAATATTGTGCCTTGAGTTTGGTTGGTGTTAGCATTGTTTTTAAGTTCGCCTGGCTAGCTACTACCATCTTACCTTAGTATGTCACCATATAAATAATTCTAAATTGTTCTGCTCCGGCATATAAAGGTATTTCATTTGAGCCTGTTGAGGATTCCGGGTGAAGTGCGCATTTACACTCAGCCTTATCATAACTTGAAACCAGATGAGATGAAAAAAAGGACTCTAAAGCCTTCGGCATTATCCGCTTCCCGTAGTAGATATATTATTTTTTTAGATTTTCAAATTGAATGTTTTAATTTGAATATAATATAAAAATTATATTACTTAATACTGCTCAATCACACATATTTTTTTGCTATAATTAATATCTACACATTTTTTAACAATTAATTATAACAAAGAAATTTTAATTCAGCAGTATTATATAATTATTATTCAATATTCGAATTTAACATTCAATTTAATATTTATTATAACATCAATATTAATGTATATTTTTGATAATACAATATTCAAGTTATAACATTCAATTTGAAAATATAAAACAAAATAACGTGCAAATTACAATTAGGTACCGTTACTACAATGAACGATGAAAATGGTTTATAATATAAAAGTTTAAAGTAAGCAAGTAAATGTTTGTGCTAGTTAAAATAACAAAATAAAAAACGAGAGTTTCCTATCCACTAGCCGCCAGGGTATTCAGGCCTTAATGATTTTAACATTTCCCAGTTGCGAGAGCTGTTTTAAATCAATTAAAAGAATCCATTTATATCCTTATAGAATTAAATCAAAGGCAAAGGTTATTTGGCCAAGCCAAACACGATTTTGATTAAAACTGTGTTACTTTCCTGGTTCCAATAAAAAATGCTAAGAGATCGTGTAAAAAGATCACTCGATCAAAGCGGAGCGTAATTCAAAACCGACTTAAAAAAATCTTGAGTACCTACGTACTATAAGACTAGTTTTGCCACCTCTGTGGTCCGGTGGTTCGCCCACCGGCGTTAAATCCAGAGGTCCCTGGTTCGATCCCCAGGGGAGTACAATATTGTGCTTTGTTTGGTTGCTTTTGTTTAAGACAGCCTGGCTAGCTACCACCATCATAACTAAGTCAGTCGCCATAACAACAATTCTTAAGTTGTGTTCCGGAATTTAGAGGTAAGATAGCCAGTTACTTAGTTGGTTGAGGATTCCGGGTGAAGTGCGCTTCCACCTTGCCTTATCATAACTTGAAAAATCAGGTGACATGAACGCCAGGCACCACCCCATCGAACAATAAAAAAGTGCCTACTTTACCAAGAAATGAAGGTGCTTTTGTACTGTTCTATTTGTCTCTTATCTAATTGCTAGTCACGATAACGAATAGGCGACAGATAAACATATCGAAACAATTAATTTGAATTATATTACACAATAGACTAACGCCTTCCCAGAGAGGTGGGCAGAGACAACAGATTTCCACTTACTAGGCTCCATGGATCAGCCTAGGTATTTTCAAACATTCGGAAAGCTTTATCGGGTCAAATTCGGAAGCTTCCGATGGACATTCCGAAAACACTATACCGAACTCCGAGATCTTAATATTTTGACATTAGATGTCGATGCTTCCCACCGACGATTATCATATCTAAGGCAGTAAGTAGGTAAGTAGCGTATGGAATAAAACCGCAAGAGTTTTTGAATCCCACAAATAGTGGGAGTATAATGAACTCAAAAGTTTTGTATGATCCCACTGGGATCACGAGAGTGTGATCATAATGGAATAAGCCGCACGGGAGAGCCAGTGACTCAGGGCAAGCTAAAATTCCATTAAAGACTTTATCCTTGCCTATACAAGTACCAAGCAAATTTTAATGCCCCTTTTATATAGATTCACCAAAAACCTTATCCTATGCACTTGCTTAACTATAGCAAGTTTTGAGGCCCCTTTTACTAACACAAATCAGCTGACGCGTGCATGCCATATATAAAGTGAGTAAAATACTTACATTGTGTTCTATCAATAAAATATCAATAATATATACTTACCATCAATTTTACAAACAGAGGTAGTAGCAAGCCTAGGGTTTGTGCTGCAGGCATCCTTCATGACTCACCTCAGTAGAAATAACATCTAACAGGGCAAGAAAGTCAATGCAAAGAAGAATCAATCTAATCGTGTTACAAGGCTTATAATGGCAGACGGAGTAGTTTTTGCATGCATATTTGCTAAGCTTACTCACGTCTGTAATTCACGAATTTCATGAGCGTTTCCATTTTCTCCTGAATCCGTCACTGGCCGTAGGTAACTATTCGGGAGTCTCGAGCTAATCACGGCGGTACTGAAGCCTTTCCACGCCCTCACCGATGCAAACGAGGAAACTTCGGATCACTAACGGCCTCATCTCACCCCTTAACTTTGATCGACACTTTCAAGTCAAACGGCTATTCAGAAAACGATATTTATCAACGTAAGTCAAGTTATTTGTGAAGTGAGAAAGCGGTACGGCTTTGTTACCGCCTCTGTGGTCTGTGGTTCCCCCACCGGTGGGGGAATCCAGAGTTCCTGGGCTGGATACGAACTTAATTCTGTCGCCATAACAACAATTCTTAAATTGTTGTGTTCCGCCATTTAGAGGTAAGATAGCCAGTTCCTCAGTTTATTGAGGATTCCGGGTGAAGTGGGCTTCCATTTTCGGCCGCATCATAACATGAAAAATAAGAGATGAAGGCCAAGGACATCCCGTCGTACATTAAAAAACATCCAGTTCCATATATCCGGTATCAGATCCAGAGGTTCGGGGTTAGATCCCCAGGGGGAGTACGCTATTGTACCATACCTCCACCTTACCGAAGTCTGTCGCCATAACAAAATTCTAAATCGTTGTGTTCCGACATTTACCATAAGAAAACCAGTTCGTCAGACTGTTGAGGATTCCGGGTGAAGTGCACTTCCATAAAAAATGAATGGTGAGATGGTTTGGGGATATGAAGAGGATGGGTTGAAGTAGGTTGATGAACAAAATGTTGAGGGTGAAAGGTACAGTTGGGAGGAAGACGATGAAGAGATGTTCTCAAAAAAGACAGAAAGACAAATCTGAAAAATTCTAAGCCAACGAGCATGTATATGAATGTGTTATCAGTAAATGAAGCAAAAGAGGTGGGCAAAGAGCGTAGTACGTGGAAATCCCTTGTCTCAAATCAAAATCAAAATCAATCAAATCAAAAATCCATGTATGTGACGATATGAATGCAGATAAAATTATCTGCCTCTTGCACTGTATAATATTATGAGTTCGATTCTCATCCATGGAACCAGACATTTGGTGACCAATAATACAGATTCACAAGAATCTACAGCAGGCACCAGTCTCACACAATGCAAGTTTACACCAATAAGTTTGTACCTATTCCATAATAATTTTAATTAACTATTGAGTTTTTTTTTTGTTTAATGAATAAGTAGGTATAGATGTTTGTTCTGTGTTCGGGTGTTGTATTATAAATAGGTGACCCAAAAAAAAGTATACACGTATGGTATCCTTAATCTAGTTCGCTTAATACAAGTTTCGCTTTGTTTGGGGCTAGATGGCGCTGTGTAATTGATGTCCAGAAATCTTCGTTTATTTATTTAAGTGGGAGTGGTTAACGAGATTCCAGATAAATGGATTTATATGTGTTTTCCACGAAGTCAGATTTTTAGTACTTCTGTGAATTTTAATGAGTAACTGCGTATATTTCCACTTCTAGGATACTTAAGAGTCGGGAGCTCGAAACAGCACCCAACGAGTTAGCTGGTTGGTTGCTTGTTACTATAAAACACACATGGAGTCTCAGCACCAGCCCTCTCAGCACGGAGAGAAAATAAAAATGTTGTCCTCTGTTTTTATACAGCTTCCAGACAATTTTGTCTCAGATGGTGGATAAAAACAGAGGAAAAAAAATGTATCCCCTCCCCGTGCTGAGGGGGCTGATGATATACGTAAATAATTCACGCGATGTAATTTTTTAATAAATTGTTATTAGTATTAGATAATTATAAGCTATTGTAATGGATCATGAAAAAAAAAACTAGCCCGAGGTTCTTGCCTTTCTCCTTGTGTGCTGGTCGCGATTCCGAACAGGCGGTAGATTTGACGTTTCAAAGTGATCCTAAAAAATCTTACTGAATAAATATATTTGATTTTGAGAGAACTTATGAATGACTTGAGCCATCGTAGTAACGTAAGTACTTACGTTGGCTTTAGGACACCTCGAAAAGTGCTGTCCGTAAATGTGTTTCAGTGAAAATATATCGAGCAGTTGAAGTGAAATGTATGGAGAGACCAAACTGGAGGCTGGCATCGTGAACCCCCGTCGAAATATTATAATTGTTGTGGGAAAATGGAATTAAAATCCAGCTAGTTTTTCATTCTTGTGCTAGTCCTTGTCAGGCTGATACCCTTAAATGAAACTCAGGCACTCGAGGGCGATTTCCCTTGATTAATGTCAGCCTCTTTGGAGCCCGGCCGGAAATTAAGCTTCCTTAAACGAAGTTTATTGCACTTTTTGTTAACTTGCTTCCTAA
This sequence comes from Venusia cambrica, assembly GCA_951394065.1. NCBI lineage: Eukaryota > Metazoa > Arthropoda > Insecta > Lepidoptera > Geometridae > Venusia > Venusia cambrica. Next base: position 1,447,260 of record OX596044.1, on the reverse strand, counting down.
TTAATATTCAGCAACAAGTGCCAAGAATTTGACCGTAGGGCCTCAATGCAGGCATTACGGTGACCAATAGGCTGGCAGGTAAATATTTATATTACAATAAGTTTTTTAAATCTTTACATAATTATATAATTCTGTAGGTGTTTTTTTTTGTACGACAGGGAAACGTTTGGCTTTCATCTCACCGAACACTTGGCCTTCTTCTCACCTGGTTACATGTTAAGATAAGACCGAAGGTGGAACGCACTTCACACGGAATCCTCAACAAACTGAGGAACTGGCACACAACATACAACAATTTATAGAATTGTTCTTATGGCGACAGAATTAGGTAAGATGGTGGTAACTAGCCAGGCGGACTTAAACAAAGTCCTACCACCAACCAAACCAAGCACAATATTGTACTCCCCCTGGGGATCGAACCTCTGAATCTGAAATCGGTGAGTTGAACCGCTAGACCTCAGTTAGGGGGTTAAACGTGTGTTTGTCACTGAACTCGCCCTAAAATGCTGGACCGATTTTAATGATTTTTTTCGGGCATGAAATCCAGTTCATTCGCCGGGATCGGCTAGGTTACATATCTGTATCGAAAACTACAGGGAAGTGCTTGGTCGTCGTCCCTTCTAGTTATGATAACGCCGAAGGTGAAAACGCACTTCACTGACTATCGTACGTGTACCTAGGGCTACAGAATACCTTCGTAGATTTTTTCACGACTTATGAATAGACCCTTGCAACTTAGTCCTTGAATGTAATAAAATCCAACTGTGAAATCTCACCAGAAGAAGGATTACAGCTTTATTCTTTATATTATCTCGCACGTTAACTGTGATTACGCCGCCGAGAAATAGAGCGATAAGGCCGCCCATTATACATTGTATTCTGTGTATAAGTAAAGTAAAAAGTAAAAGTGATTTATTTCAGCAAAACTACAATTATGTAAAATCTAAAATCTAAAACTAACTAAACTAAGTTAAGCTCTAAGCATACTTTAATATATAGGACAGTGTGTAACCTAATGTTTGTAAAGTTCGATGTAATTTATGAGTACAATAAAATGTCAATTCATTCATTCATTATATTGTTACTGCAGTATGCGCAGGATGGTCTACGTAAAAGGCCAGCCAGACTAACTGCGTTGACGTCAAAGGCCGATTTATGATTGTGAGCATCGATTTTTATGCTTCAAGTTTTTCCTTTATTCAATTAAAAGTTTTAATACTCTGTCGGGCAGCTAATGTAAGCAGAGTCCGCCAGGTAGGTACTTTCAGTTCGCCCTCAGCGCGTCAATCTCCATGTTTACATTATCGAACTCCATTACCAAAGTGGTGTCTGGTAGCTACTTGTAGCTATCATGTAACGAACTACCAAGAACCGGGTCGAGGCATTTTTATTTAAGAGGTACTTACCATAAGGGATTCGTTCAGTAAACAAATTGGTCTCAGAATTGAATTTATTTGATACTAGTTTCCGTTGTATGGATTTTAGTTTAAATCCAAGACGTACCCACATTTCAGCTCAATACTTTTGCAATGTTTTAATCGAGACTAGAGCAACGATTGCGTTGACAGTACAATTAAAAAAAAGTTGACATAATTCTCTACGATTATGAAATCAAACGCTTAAATGTCCTTAGAAAACAAAAAAAGGCATTCGGTTGTTTGAAAAGAGGTACTTATATTATGTTGCTATCTTTTACTATCGTCGCATGACAAAATATGCCTTGTCATGCGATGATACATAGAATTCATCTTATTGAAAACTCATCAATTTAGGAATTCAACATTCTGAAAATTCAACATTTTAGGATTCAACATGCTGCGAATTCAACTTTTTGCAAACTCAACAATTTAGGAATTCAACTTTCTGTTCATCAAGGGTTTTTTCGCAGTGTCTGACCATCAGGTTTTTTTTCCCTCTAGACCAGATGAAGGATGTGATCTAAGACACTGACTTTCTCGTGCACTATAGGAACACGGGAAACCGTTTGGCGCCGGGCTTTGGTTGGAGGGTTACTGGCCAGGTGGGCCTTTAGAGGTCCTACCAAAGTTTCAGATGTAAGAGGGAAGTGTTTACACAAAGGAATGGGTCACAGCATCCACCTTAGTATTGCTATGGTTGATGGTGACATCCAATACTGCGATCATGAACTAGTCTGCCAAGCGTGTGAGTTATGGAAAATCCCCCTTTGCACTCTTCGGAATATTACGGGGGTTTTGTAGAGGACATTGTTCGGGCTGTAATGGTGATAGTACTTGAATATGGGCCTTAGAAATGCTTACAGCTTAGGTTACAATAGCGAGTGGTATCACAAAATCCCTGGAACATTAACTCGGGTCTCTATCCGAGCTTTAGCAAAATCATCGATTTAAGGTGGCACCTCGGGGTAGGTACGCGTGAGACGGTTTTTGGCAAACAGGAATATTTTTGTAATTCAATGCTTAAATACCAAGGTATATTGTTTCCCCATGTGACTGAATCTTCGAGCAAATTTTCAGTAGGTAGGTAAGGGAACCAATACAGAAAGTCAAAACAATAAATATCTAAAAATCACTGTTGTTATCACAAACATCTTGCTAAGCATGGAAATTATCGCTATTTTTATTTATGTCATATGAAAAAAATATTATTTGTAATCACTGCTATTTCACATGCGATTTTTTACAGACCTGCTTCTTTTAATTTTGATAGCTTATCAAATTTGCAAATTTTTTTAACATGCTATTAAATGTGACATTGTGCTATCGAAATTAAAAGTAGCAGGTTAAGGTAAGCTACTTTCGATAATGTCGCAAATGTTTGGCCTTGGTCTTTTTGTGTTGTGTTATTACTTATATACTACACTTGATACAAAAGAGGATAGATATTATATCTACAAGTGCAGCGAAATGCAATCTAAAATATATTTAAAATAATCACAAATTCTATTGAAAAACAGAACATTTTGAGCTTAACATCAAAGTCTTTAATAAAGCTAGTCAAAAATTCTAGATGAAAGATCACAGTAATGTGAGAAGTGATCAACAAAGTATGTTTGTTCTTTCTAACACGCACGCTTAGTCCGAAACTCAAACAGCTTTACTCTTCTAAATTAGCGGAGAATTTCACGTTTTAGAATACACAACGTGTTTTGAAGCCACTTGAAGATGGACGTCGTCGTGGTGACCTCATTGAGACCTACAAGATACTTTCTCACGTGTACAATCTGCCCAACATCCATTCCATTTATTCACTGAAAGAGACTAATACTGCATAGGTACCATTTCCTCTGCAATACAGTTAGTCATTTACTCCGGAAGAAGTTGTAACTACCTCTTCTGTAAACAGCTTTAAAAACAAATTTGGCAACTGGCTACAAACAAATAAACTATTACCAGCAAGGAACAACCACGATAGTGACAATTTAAATATAGCACTTTGAACATCATCATTCTCTTGCCCTTATCCCACGTAAAACATGTTCTCTTCTTCCACTCACTCCTACCAGCCGTCAATCCGGGATCCAAGGCTTTCATACCCATGTATATCCATCTCTTCTTCGGCCGTTCCTTGCTCGTATGTCCAACCACACTCATAACTAGCACTTTTTTTTTCCCACCCAGGGCAAAAATATGTGTGATGAATATAGATGTTTATTCTGTGTTTGTGTGTTGTATTATATAGTACGTATGTATTTACAAAAAGTATATAAGTATTATATCCTTATCTAGTTCCCATATTACAAGCTATGCTTAGTTTGGGGCTAGATGGCGCTGTGTAAAATTAATGTCTTGTAATATTAATTTGTTTTTACTCCCCACCAAAAACGCGCCAAAACAAGAAACAAATTTTCAATTATAATTTCCGAAAACCATGTAGAGTGTACCAAAAGCTGAGGAACAACACTAAGTGATATCAAAGAAGCGGATTGCGATGTCGACGTTGGATGGATCAAAAACCATGTAGAGTGTACCTAAAGCGGAGGGACCACCCTGAGTGATATCAAAGGAGCGGATTGCGATGTCGACGTTGGTTGGATCAAATATTTGCTGAACAACAAAGAAGTTCGCGTATCGGCTGTGCCATTAATCATGCTATTATTGTGCTTTGCGGCACAAAGCGCAATATTGCCCTTCGACCCCTACTCGTAAACACACTGGCGCCCGTAATGACCTATTTGAGAGGAGTTAAATGAAAATCGATAGTAACTGAGTACTCGTTCCTATCGGGTTTTGATGTAGGTTATAAACAATACAGCAGGTACCTACCTAGATTTGCGTCGTATAAACATGTATGTTGGTAGGCTGGTAGCGATTATTCTTGTTGTCCACCACTTGTTCGGCAACAACTGGGCAAAACAACTTAAAAAAAAAAATCTAATAGATAATAAATAAATTAATTAATAAATATTACAGGACATTAATTTTACACAGCGCTATCTAGCCCCAAACTAAGCATTGCTTGTAATATAGGAACTAGGTTACGGTTAGAATACTTAAATACTTTTGTAAATACATACTTAATATATGATACAACACCAAAACACAGAACAAACATTTATCTATATTCATCACACAAATGTTTGTCCTGGGTGGGAATCGAACCCACAGTCTACAGCGCAGAAGGCAGAGTTACTACCAACTGAGCTATGATGCTTGTTAATAAATGAAGTACAGTTGCCTTGCACTAATCATTATTATTTATATAGGTAGGCACACATCATAATTTTTAAATAAAAGCCATCACCTACTTTGTATTTAAGTCGGATAGATAGAATTTATAGCTGTAATACAACACAATTTGACATAAATGAAATTATTTCTTTTACCTGCTACAAATCACTCGGCACTAAACACGATTTTTTTTACAAGGGTAAACGAGTAAAAAGCCTACATCAAATAGAATAGCAATAGCAATTCAGCTCGGTCCTTATTGCTCTTATGAAAAGCAAAGGCGATAACAGATTTATTTTTATTCAAATACATATTTGGAATCGTTTGGCTTTTTTGAAGCAACCTTTCGCCGGTACCTACAATAGGTATTAGCTTTTTAGCAGTTTGGAAATTATTTTCAACATTCCATTTACTTTCGTGGGCATAAAATACGAGTAAAACCGGCCAAGTGCGGTCACGCACACCCAAGGTTCCGACCCACATTTCAAGGCGAGAAATCTATTTTCTTGTTTTAAATGCCAAAAAAAATATATAAATTTCATTTAATTTTACTTAGTGATGTATATATGTATAGGGGCTATAGAAATGAACACTGTGAAGATTTACAACTGTCTCTCCATTACAGTTCATAACATAGTACAGCAGACTGATGGACTGACAGCGGAGGCTTAGTAAAAGAATCCCGCGGGCACCGTTTGGGTACGGAGGAGCCCTAAAAACGTATGTGAAATATAACGGCACAAGCTGACGAACTTACAAGTGGCCCACTCGATGTTATGTGACCTTTGGGGGCCCAGGTCACATCCACTTAGAACATTTTTAACTATATTACACTCCAACGCAGCCAGTTACCGAAGGCTCAGAACGGCTATTTCTGGTCTAGTTCACTACCTAACAAGAAATTGGGAACAGCGTTTTTTGATGTGTGTATTAACTTTAAACACTTTTTAAATGGTCAGTCAAGTAGAACCTTCCAGTCCTAAGGTTCAGAGAAGATTTATATACTTACGTCGATGTATTTCGATGTATTTCTAGTGGTAGGTACTATATTTAGATATTTCTTTTTCTTTTACCTACTTTGTTTCTAATGTAACTTTTCCTTTAATTTAATCCTTTTGTTTTGTAAATGTTAGTTAATTATAGGTTTGTCTTGTGTTACGATAGTGATAATTATTATTTATTTCTGATAAATGTACCTTTGTAAAATGACGTGCCTAGTAATAACGAACATAGTTTTAATAAGGCCAAATAAATGAAATCTGAAATCTATTTTTTTCCTACTGCTCTTGTGGTATAATAGGAGAGTGGAAGTGCGTCATAACAGTAAGAATCAGTGGAAGTCGGGACGGGTATAATAGGAGAGTGGAAGTGCGTCATAACAGTGAGAATCAGTGGAAGTCGGGACGGGTATTATAGGAGAGTGGGAGTGCGTCATAACAGTGAGAATCAGTGGAAGTCGGGACGAGTATAGTAAGAGAGTGGAAGAGAATAGCTCACTGTGCCGACCTCGCATATTTGTTTGAGAGTAGTCTAAGTATCTAGGAGTATAGATCTCATTTTGAAAGGCCTCGTCCAGACAAGTACTACCACCACACCTATTTCAGCCGCAAAGCAGCATAGCTGTATTCTGGTTTTGAGATAATGGTTGCCGGGCACAAGAAGCATAGTACTTAGCCTCAAGTTGACGTGCGCAATGGTCATTTTCTTTGTCGATGTGACCTACGCAATAAGGCTTTGGCAAGAGATGCACTTTACATCACATCAGGTGGACTGCTTACTTGTTTCGTCTCCAAATTATTTAAAAAAAATCTAGTGAGCCTTAAAGTAATCGCATATTATGATGTGTAACATCTGACATCTCACCTTGGTAATGTAATAAGCAACATTAAGTTCCCAGCTGATGCTTTTTCCTTTTATATCTCCCTTTTTCTTTCTCGTCACACGCATGCTCTTGGCTGACAGTACCAACCTCTCGGAAAATGGGTTGGTACCATCTGTTGAGCAACTGTAACCACGCGTGCTCGTTGGTCAAATCAAAAGCGTGCGCTTCCCCGGCTTCCTGTTACACACTTCCGTCCCTTTTTACGAAATCACTCCTACAGATGTGGGAGTAATTGAATAGGATGCGAGAGATGATGCATAAATCTCCGTTACCTCAAGCCTTAGAACGTCTCTACAAAATTATGTTTTGCCTCACTAGAATTTGAAAGAAAAATCTTACCAGTAACAACGTCATGGAGGTGTAATATTTTTTTTTACATTACCATCCAGTCTCCCAACAAGTAAAAAAAAAACCTTCAAAATCATCTCAATCAAAATGGCGGAATACAAATATTTACAATACCATCAGTAGGGCAGGCCTAGGTACACTTAAAAAAAAGCCTCGGTCCCACAAAATTCAAAGTGGAATGCAATAAAGTTGGTGCCGAATTGCCAAGCACAACAACATGATTATTGTATGGCACCGCCTTCAAATTATATGAACTTACCCGAAGAGTTATTTGTAAGTTTTTAGTTGTGAAGTCGGTTCCATTTTTTGTCAAAAAGAGTTTATTCTAGCTTTTTTTCGTTGTAAAACCTACGACACCACAAAGTACGACACACTATTTATTACAGAACCGATATTGATAAAATTTCTATGGGACCACCTCGCAAGTATGGCCTACCAAACATAATAAGAATCTTAAAAAAATATTTCGAATTGGCGGAGAAATCAAGTAACAAACAAACAAAAAACATACTACCGAATTGAGAACCTCCTCCTTTTTTTGAAGTCGGTTAAAAATCGCTTTGGCTCTCTATTCTTTGACAAAAATGTTTTTTTTTATTGTTCTACGGGGAAGCTTCTTTAATATTTTAGAACAGTGATCGCTATTTTACTTCCTGTTACACTCTTCCGTCCCTTTTCACGAAATCACTCCCACATATTGCAGGAAAGCAAGAGGATGAGATGAGATGTGCAAGATGTTGCACATCAAAAAAAAAAGTGTAGGATAAAGGCAAAAAGAAGATTACATTCATTTATGATACCAATTATTTTTTAACAAAATACCCAAGTACTTATCGCTGTCATGTTTCTCCCTCTTCCCCGACCAGACCTCGGAAAAGGTCTTTATCGGTTCATAAAACTTATTTAATGTCACGCGAAGTTTCCGCAGCCAACTGCGAGTTTGTTGGCCACCCTTGAAAATACTTCTCCAAGCCCACTTTCACCAATAGACTCAAGATAGTGGCGATAAAATAAATTCAAGTCTTGAAATAAATTCAGTTATGATCCCTGTTCAGGGTTGCTAGCTCCAATAACTCCAAATCTTTCTGTACTGAGTAGTTTTGGCCTAGCGCGATGCCTTTCGGAAATCATGGATATTATCCTCGAGACGTGGACTTTCTTCCCAGTCGTTTCATGAAGTTAATCCAATTTTATTTATTTGACAAGCTCACAGCTCTGTGAGTTGTAGGTTTTCCCACGCAGGAAAAAAACATTTGTATGAAGAAAATAGATGTTTGTTCCATTTTTGGGTATTAAACCAATTATATGTATATATGCATGTTATGTAGGTACGTATTTACATAGAACGTAAGAGTACCTATTAGAGGTAGTACTACCACCATACAAATTTTTGCCGCCCACCAGCATTGCTGTGTTCGTATACATATCATTGAAACTTATGGCGAAATCTATTTTGCGCCCAGCAACACCTTAATTTTTATATTTTAATCTGGTGACAAATTACGTTTTGGAACCTCATTAAAATAATAGCCTATTCATCGCTACCAGTATAAGCCCATCCTAACTTTAGGTATAGTTTAAAGTTTCCTTAAATAGTGAAGATTAACTAAAATGATAAAGACCGTTTGTAACGGTCCTTTGGTAATCTGACTGATTCATTTGTACATAGTTAGTTTAATTTTACTTTTTATTGATAAACTAAAATGAACAACAATTTAAAACATATTTCTCGATATAAATATTTTTTGTATTGTACGACGAGGAAGAGCTTAGTCTCTATCTCACCTGTTAACAAGTTGAGATAAGGCCGAATGTGGTGGCGCACTTCACCCGGAATCCTCAACTAACTGAGGAACTGGCTATCTTACCTCTAAATGCAACACAAAAATTGTTTAAGAATTGTTATTATGGCGACAGAATTAGGTATGATGGTGGCAGCTAACAAAATCCTACCACCAACCAAACCAAGCACAATACTGCTCCCCTGGGGATCGAACCCGGGACCTCTGGATCTGAAATCGGTGGGTTGAACCACTAGACCACAGAGGCGGTTAAAATCTATGCAAAATGAACACATTCTGTTGCTACGGCACGTGCAGGATATTGTATTATTGTACCTAATTAAGTAATGTGAAAGTTTGTGCAGAACTGAGGTGGGTGTGATCGCCTAGTAGTCTACTCTGGGTAATGGAATCGCCAGCTTTTGCAGTGGTTACGGTAGAATGATCACAAAACTGGTGGTAGAACCTGGTAAAGGTACCTACACCTGCCTAGCGACCACGGCCATGTATATATCCCCGTCCTACAATTTATTTATTTTTATTAATAACTAAAGTTACTAGCACGTTTCCCCGTGGACTCACCCAACGCCCTCCCACTGGTTTTCTTTCACAGAAAGCTCTCAGAAAGAGCAGGCTGTAATACGATGATCCCAGAATGAACGTTTCAATAAGTTGTCCCTTTTCGACTTAGCTTAAATAATTCGTTTTTGCGCGAGGAAAATAAATTTTAGAGCCTTCTGAAGCGTAAAAAATGCTTAAGATGTTATTTATACTTCGAAAAAAGCGGAGCATTTATTTAGCGAAACGGACACCTGAGCAGTGACTTATGGTGGTTCCTCAGCCTTAGGTACGTTTGGCAAATTGTAGCTTCAAAACACATCGCAAATTCAAAAATGTGAAATTTGGTACTATGTATAGGCTATATGAACCATATAGCAAAAGTTTTCAATATTCAATGTTTTGATTTTCGATAACATTCTGAGCAATGGAGTCCTCCATACGTTTTTGGGCTAATTTTGGAAGTGCCGGCCACCAGAATTAAACGTAAGATTTTTAATAAATATTACAGCCCCAAACTAAGCGTAGCTTGTAATATGGGCACTAGAAAACGGATAGAATACTTGAATACTTTTTGTGAATACATACGTAATATATGATACAACACCCAAACACAGAACAAACATCTATATCCATCACATAAATGTTTGTCCTGGGTGGGAATCGAACCCACAGCCTACAGCGCAGAAGGCGTTATTACTACCAACTGAGCTGTGAGGCTTGTTAATAGATGGCTAATTGATTCACTATAGCAGCAAGACTATATTTTCTGATGCCTCGTGTAGAGGTGAGTTTCTTAATCAGACTGTTTTTTTTTTACCCGAGTTGCTCTCCTCTGAACTTTTCTGGCTAACGACATGCACATTACCGGCAAAAGATGGCGTTACTAGTACTAATTACGTAAGATTATTATGTGTACCTACAAGCGATCGCAACCGTTCTCAAATATCAAATGTTTTACTAAAATGGTTTTATAATAAATTGATTTATTTAATGTGTGATTAAAAAGGTGACTCGTGACGTACTGACTGACTGTATTCAGATTACATACATTTTTAATAGAGTTTTAACGAAATAAAATAAATAAATAAATAAATGTTAAAGGACATTAATTTTACACAGCGCCATCTAGTCCCAAACTAAGCTTAGCTTGTAATATGGGAACTAGAGATAGGATACTTAAATACCTTTTGTGAATACATACGTACTTTATGATATAACACCCAAACACAGAACATCACACAAATATTTGCTCTGGGTGGGAATCGAACCCACAACCTACAGCGCAGAAGGCAGAGTTACTACCAACTGAGTTATGAGGCTTGTTATTACATGTTGTAATATTTATACATTAATAATTATACCTACTGTTTGATTTTTTTTGAAAGAAAAAACGTTTAAGAATCTACGTTGCGTTTGAAAGCTATAATTTATCTAAAACCGTCTCGTGCGTACTTACCCTTGAAGCTCCACTTTAAGATGAATTTATTAGACTAATACATTTATGTATCTGGGTTCAGTGTGGGTATGATTGTACCGAAATACGACGCGAAAAACATTATTTGGTTTGTAGAAGCTGATTTCGAGTTGGGTTAATTATAATCATCAGCCTGAAAGCCTGGCTTGGGATGTTACGGGGAGGGCGAAGTGAAAGGTGCAAAATTGGGATTTCCCATACATCACCTAGCTTGGCAGGTACCAAACCAGGTGATTTAGTGATCGAAGTGGATGCTGCAGCCCATTCTGTAGTGTCCCTTATTCACCTCTAACGACATCGCTATGTGGACAAGGCGGGGCTCAATATCAGGCCAGGGTTGCCACTATATTACGTGAAACCGTTCTGAGGTCGTAGCAATATATAAAATATAAATTATATCTTAAATGAAACTTTTTCCGCAACCTATCTGTATGACGAAAAGTGGTGGGGCACTGTGTTGGGTAGAGTGGGAGATAATTTAAATGTTTCCTTGAAATACCAAAGTTTCACTCAAGGATATTGTGTGTTTACGACACATCCTGTTTTTTCCTAAACTTCAGCTCGATATAAATTTCAAAGATTCAACTATGCAAAGTCTACACTTCTCCGTAACCGCAATTAACTTTAAACGGGGTCAAAGTTTTCTCTCAGCTTATTAGATAAATAATTTATCTCGTAAAGTAGATAAATCATCTTCCTATTCTCGCATGTGTGAGTAAGTTCTGAAAATGAGTTTACAAAGATTAGATCCTTTACGTGTCTCTTGATGAACATACTAAAAGTCAACGGGCGTCGGCGAGGGAGGAATTCAAGTCGAACATTTTGCATATATTTGCAACTAGCATCTGCCAGCGGCCTCGTCTGCATGGTGCCCGGATATAAAGCCAAGTGGTTTTTTTTTTGTATTGTATTCAGGGAAGTGCTTGACCTTCATCTCACCAGATTTTTCATGTTATGATAAGGCCGAAGGTGGAAGCGCACTTCACCCGGAATCCTCAACAAACTGAGGAACTGGCTTTTTTACCTCTAAATGCCGGAACACAACAATTTTGTTATGGCGGCGACAGAAATTACGGGCACGCGATGCTTAACACTTTTATGCCTTCAGTTGACGGGCGCAATGCAGTGCCGAATGTAGGCTATGTTCTTTGTGGATATCACCTAAGCGGTAAAGCATTGTTACAGGCAAGAGATGCACTTAACACCAGGTGGGCTACTTGCTTGTCCCGTCTCCTAGTTGTATAATAAAAAACAGTAAGATGGTAGCTAGTCAGGTGGACTTAAACAAAGTCCTGTCACCAACCAAACCAAGCACAATATTGTACTCCCCGTGGGGATCGGGGGGCCTCTGGATCTGAAACCGGTAGGCAAACTACTAAGCCACAGAGGCGGTTTGGATAGTTCAATATCTGTGCAAATTTTTAGTTCAATCAGTTCAGAAGTTTGGCGTAAAGCACGGATGGGTTTTGTATGGCGATGATTGAGAGCCCATCCATCCCACGGGAACTAATTTATAGGGTGAAAAAAAGCCTTGTCACATCTCCGGCTCTATACCGGGGGCAACATATGAGCAAAGTAATGGAGGACAAACATCAAAAACAAACATTCAAAACAGTGAGGCAGACTCTTCTGTGATTGATCTCACTACACCATACCGAATCTCCTCAATAAGAGGAAGTAACAAAATAAAAAAATATATAAAATTAAGTAACTTAATAAAAAAATCAGAAAAGAAATTAAAAAAACACAAAAATGTTTTTAGCTTTGCAAAATTGAGTAAACAAAAATGTAATTTAAACGAGGAATTAGAATCTTGTTACAGCTTACTTGCCCGTAACTCCAAAGAAATTCAGTACATGTCTGATAAAATAATAAGTTTGGAAATATCTTTACATGAGGTGACCATGAAATACAAGAAAGCTGAACAAGACTCTTGTGAGAATATTAAAAAAATTAATAATATTGTAGAAATGGTTAACAATGAAAGTATATATGCACAAGTACAACATAGTAGCTCCCAGACCGACCCATGTACCACAGACCAGCCAGTGACTCAGGTTGCTTCATCGGGATGTGTGGAACCACCGGTACCAGCAGTTGTGCAACCCGATTCCCCTGTGGTACTACTACCAGAACAACATGTGCAGGCTGAGGCAGGTCCAGTACACACAACACAGCCTCTGGTTAGGCAACCTCAAACCTGCCGACAGACCCAGAAAACTGTGGTGTACTCAGATAGTCTAGGAGTAGGGTTGGGTCGGTTGCTAAGCGATAGGTTAGGAGACCAAATGGTAACTAACTACTGCTTTCCTGACTCTTCTATCCATAGGCTGATAAAGAGCTTAAATGAGGCGTCTTTTGACAATAAAACAACATTGATTGTACAGTTAGGTAATAGTAATGGTATCAAGCGCCTATATGTAAATAAATTAGTTGAATTACTGTTACATAAATTGGACATGGGGTTGGGTAAACTGATATTGTGTGCATTCCCATACTCTAAATTGCTTTCGAAAAATGAGAATGTTAATATTTTTAATATTAACCTTATGCTTTACAACTTGACATGTCGTCATAGTGACATTTTATTTTTTGACACTAATATTTTTATTAGTGACTTTAGGTTAACACCAGATACAATGTATCTCAGTAGATATAGTAGGATTATTATTGCTAAATTGTTAGCATTTAATATTTGTGACAAAGTTATAGGTACTATAGCTACAGACACTGACGGGCTTACAGTTAGTAGCAGTACTATCATGGGCGTTCAAACAGTAGGATCAGATGACAAGCATTTAAACTGACCACCAAGACAACGGGAAAGCCTAATAGGTTACACATAGTCCATCAAAATATTCAAGGCCTTTCCAGCAAAAACTTAGAAGTAGAATTATTTTTAAGTAAAATGAACATCAGTGTTATGGGCATCACTGAACACTTTATATTGCATCAAAAGTTACTACCTCATTATGAAGACTACTGCATTGTAAGCGCATACAAGCGTAGGAATACCACTCAAGGTGGTTCTTTAATTATTGTAAAGAAAACTCTGCAGCACCATGTCCAGCATATATATCTAATAGAAGCATCGACGAAGGAATCTTTCCAGATCTTATGAAATATAGCAAGTTGATTCCTTTATTCAAATCTGGAAATGAAAAGGATCCAGGAAATTATCGACCAATCTCAATTCTGCCAGCATGTAGTAAAATATTTGAAAAACTTATTCTTAACCAGTTGTTGTCACATTTTAACTGTAACAGGCTACTTCATGAAAAACAATTTGGGTTTACTAAAGGTCGTTCAACCACTGACGCTGGTGCCATGCTGTTGAAGTACGTTTTTAAAGCCTGGGAAGGAAAACAGGATGCCATAGGAGTATTCTGTGATTTATCTAAGGCTTTCGATTGCGTAGATCATGACACCTTAATCTCAAAGCTAAAACACTATGGCATTCAGAATCAGGCAATAAGCCTCATGCGTAGCTACCTATCGAATCGCATTCAAAAAGTAGACATTAACGGTAGCAAATCTTCGGGAACATCCACTAACATCGGTGTACCACAAGGGTCAATCTTGGGGCCTTTTTTGTTTCTAGTCTATGTCAATGATCTGCCTTCCTGTGTAGGGGATTTATGTGATATTGTATTGTTTGCAGACGATACTTCATTAATATTTAGAGTTGATAGGGCTAAAGATAATTATGATTGTGTAAATGCTTCTCTAGCTAGAGTTCTTGATTGGTTTACGGTAAATAACCTCTTATTAAATGAGAAAAAAACGAAATGCATTAGATTCACCTTGCCTAACGTTCAAGTCAGCAATGCTAACATTATCTTAAATGGGGAAATACTTAACTTTATGGAAGCAACTACTTTCTTGGGTTTAAATATCGATGCAAAGTTGCAATGGGGTATTCATATTAATACATTAGCTAGCCGGCTAAGCTCGGCAGCTTACGCAGTACGTACCATAAGGCATCTTACTGATGAAACCACGGCGAGGTTAGTTTATTTTAGTTACTTTCACAGCGTTATGTCCTATGGCATATTTTTATGGGGAAATGCAGCAGATATTGAAAGCATTTTTATCCTGCAAAAGAGAGCTGTACGGGCAATTTATAAATTGAAAACTCGTGACTCTCTCAGGGAACGTTTTAAAGAGATTGGTATTATGACAGTCAGCTCCCAATATATTTATGAAAACCTAATGCACGCACACAGGAACATTTATGAGTTTGTTAAAAGAAGTGATGTACACAGTGTTAATACTAGAAATAAAAATAAACTTGACATACCTAGGTATCGCTTAGGAAAAGTAAATAATTCATTCTTAGGAAACTGTGTACGATTCTATAATAAGCTTCCTCAAAGCGCCACCAAACTCTCTGCTCGTAAATTCAAATTGTATATAAAGAATAATTTAATTAAAAGAGCCTACTACAAAATAAGTGACTATATCGACGATAAGAACGCGTGGCCCGATGTTGCTATACCAGTTGACAGTTAAATGGTGATTTCTCAATGTCAAGAAACTGCCCATTAGATAGTTATGTAGTAATCAATGTTTTAAGATAATATTAAGTTTTTAGTTTTATGATGTAGGTAACACTTGTAATGTTATTAAATTATTATAAACAATGTACCTAAATGTTAAATGGATCATCAAAAAATTAATCAGCCCGAGGTTCTTGCCTTTCTCCTTGTGTGCTGGTCGCGATTCCGAACAGGCGGTAGATTTGACGTTTCAAAATGATCCTAAAAATCTTAATGAATAAAAATATTTGACTTTGACTTTGACTTTGACTTTGACTTTCCAAACAAACTTTCGCTTATATATTAGTGTGATGTGATGCACAACCTTTACGAATCATCACAATTACCTCAATTTCACCCTATTGTGATTATTTTTTTATATATCATAACTTGTGCGTTGGTATAGTCGCCTGCAATAATATTATTACAGCTCCATGCCACAAATAGCGATCTGAGCCGCCTCCATCCATCGACTCCGCAACAGCTACAATGCCGTTGGTCCATCGAGTCTTCCCACACTCCGTTTCGCGTTTAATCGTAGTCGCCATGCGAGAACCTTAGGGCCCCAGCGGTTATCGACTCTAGGGGCTATGTGGCCTTTCCACTACAGCTTGCTGATTCTGAGAGCTATGTCAGCAACTTTCGTTAACATATATACGCGTTTAAAAAATGAAGCCAGCATTTTTATACTCGCTTCTAGTAACTGACATTGCTTTCGGATTCAAGATAATTATTTCACACTACCAAATTAAGAGTACCAAATTAATATCTAACATATCAACCGGATGTTGAAACATTTTTATATACCTTCGGGACTTTTAGCCTATTCTTAAATTGAGTGATTCTATGCCAACTTGTAATAACAATAAAAAATATTTGAAAAAATATATCTTACGTCACGTTTCTTTCAGGAAGAACCTTTTGTTGATGTGTTCTTCAAAGTAGCACTATCACAAACGGAACATCTCAATTTTTTTTTAAATAAATATCACAGTACATTCATTTCAGGCAGCGCCATCTAGCCACACTAAGTATACAATACAACACCCAAACACAGTGTAAACAGATACATAATATTCATCACACAAATGTTTGTTTTATACGGGTTATTAGATGGTTGTCATGTTCGGTTTTAGTCATGTTCTATGCTTGGTCATATTCTGATTTGGTCATGTTCTGGTTTAGACATAGTAACAATAAACTAAACTTTTGACTGGAGACACTCATTACATCAACAAAAAATATAAGACATTGAATGAACGTTTTTGGGAATTAGTATCATGTAGGGTTTAACCTTTTTGCTAACAATGAACAAAAAGTGTTCAAACTGGCTGATTTTCAAATTCTTTAGATGTTTTTTTATACTTACCTACATTTATCGCATTAGCTTTATTTCACAGATGGTTTGGTGAATGATTTTTGGTTGTCAGGAGTCAGGAGTAAGGCGAGCGGTGCGCGGCTGGAACCGATTTCGTGGTCCGCTGCCCGCCACACGCCGCTGATCAGCGACAATGGACCGGCCACTGCCCCCGGCTCGAACGTACCGAGCCATCTCATTGTTTTTGATAATTCGTCTGGATCAATATCATATGCTGGTATTATGTCAAGTTGCCTGAAAATTTGTAAAACCAATCATTTTATAATAAATTAACAAATTGGATTGGACAATGAATGGTCTTTTATTTCAGACATATTAGAAAAACCCTCGAGTTAATATATGTCTATATTAACCGCTTATGTGGTCTAGTGGTTCAACACACAAATTTCAGATTCAGAGGTACCCAGGGGGAGTACAATATTGTGCTTGGTTTGGTTTGTGTTAGGACTTTGTTTAAGTCCGCCTGGCTAGCCGCCATCTTACCTAATTTAGTTGCCATAACAACAATTCTAATAAAAAATATGTTGTTTGCCGGGATTTAGAGGTAAGATAGCCAGTCCCTAAGTTAGTTGAGGATTCCGGGTGAAGTGCGCCTCCACCTTCGGCCTTATCTTAACTTGTAACCAGGTGAGATGAAGGCCAAGCGCTTCCCTGTTGTATAGCAAAAAAGGTCGGTAAAAAAACTAATTTAATACATTAGTAGGCATAACAGTTAAAAATGTTAAATCTTATAAATTCGACTGCTTCCCTTGTAAACAGTTTGTTTAATGAGATATGTTGTTTGTGTTATATTACCATGTAATAAATAAATATGTGATGTGTATTATATGTGATAAAATACTTTTCTGATTTTCTGTTTTAGTATAGTAAATAGAGGTTTGTTCAACTTCCCTATTAAAACTTTGAAATGGGTCAAAAATAACGGTCTATTCCCAGTAGTTATATTGCTTGTTCTATAGATACAATTTATTGGAATTATTTTTCCAAATAATTACCTTAAGGTGAGATTTTAATTTAATGTTACTGATGGGAGTGATCTGTTGAAGTAAGTTCTATTGTTTGTTCTTTCGAAGTTGTCCAGGTATTCACATTTATTTGAGACTAGCTGAAACTGCGCAGATACACTTATGCCATGGCTCTTCACTCTCATCTACAACATCAGCAAAATCGATATTCTCTGTATTTTTATTTATTTTTTGTGTACAGTAGTTGAAGTAAATATATATAATAATGATCTAAATAATTAGATATAGGTAATATATAATAAGAAGCAAAAGCAACAAACATATCTGTAACCTCATGACGCCGACATTTTGTCCTAGTATGAAGAAACAGAAATACCTAAGGTACAACTCTGCCACCATCGCTATAGTTGACATACCTACATAATACAACTTATAATGTAAAAGGACCCACATCAGTCCTTGTGACCCTACAATACAGGCTTTAGTCCTAGTGTAGGGAACAATAACTTCCTATGATTTTACAAAAGAATGTATAAATATGTTCCAGCACTAATTCTTTGAATAAATACATTTTATCTGATCTGATATTTTATCGCGGGCCTTGTATGCCCACTGCTGAACATTTTTTCGGAAGGCTCGCTCTATGGTAAGCCTAGTTCTTGCCCAGACAAGCCTCGAGATCCAGGGTAACATAATTTAACATACATACATAGCCCTTCCTATATAATCATGAGCCGACTTTTTCCATCGACTCCACGTGACCGCCGGTCACAACACAGACCCGATGAGGTCGCGGTTAATTCGTCCTAAGTGCTAATGGCGAATATTAACCCAGTTCAAGAGCTGACAATTTAAAATGAAAAAAAATGTTTTATTACCTCGTCACTGAATCTGAGCTATAACACAGCAAAAAATATCACGAAAAAGCTGAGAGGGTTTCCCAAATTTACGTCACATATTTCAAATTAACTGCAAGCATCTTTTTTTGAGACTGACAAAACCAGCTAAAAATATGTTGAATTTTGTTTTTTGAGAAATTGAGAAAAAGATTAGAAAGTTAGGTATAACAAAATTCTTATTTTATATCGTAGTTATGATAACATTTTTTGTGAGATCATTTTCGTGGTAACCTAACCAGACATCACGAGATCTAAGTTCGGGGTGAACTACTAGTAATTTTATTATTATGTAGAACCAACAGCGCCAATAAGTAGGAGTAGAAGCTTCTTTCTTCTACTTTTTCTTCTTTTATTCTTCTTCTTTTTCCTTTCCACTCCCACTTTTTTTGACGCGCGAGCGGAGTGAGTTCGGTTGTGCCCAAGGTAGACATAATGCGAGTATAGTCTAAACAAAACAATGTTTTATTTAAATCTTGACGTTTTCAGAGACACTTTTCTAACCCACTAGGCACACCGAAGCGCGAAGGTAGTTCAGTTGACATCGTTTGGGTACCGTCTACCGATGTTATCTAGTTTCCTAGTTTGACGTGGAATTCGTTGAGCTGTGACGATTCAACCCATGAAAAGCGTAGACAAGGTAGCGTTTAAGCGATTACCCACCGTTGGTCGTGTTATTTGCGTTCAGTGAACTCATAACACACCAACAAAATGATACTGTAGGCTGTAGCTAAGGTAACAGTAGCACTGCGAAATACGGCAATGCTGCTTAGCGGCTGAAATAGGTATGGTGGTAGTACTTCTCCAGGTGAGCCCTTTCACAAGGGGTTCTACTAGTTGGTGTGCTTTGTTTTGTTGGTTTTAAGGGTATGGTCGCCGGTGAAATTACGGGCACGCGAGGCTTAACACCTTTATGCCTATTGATGGGCTCAATTAAGTGCCTTGTAGGCTATGTTCCTTGTGGATTTGACCTACGCAGTAAGGCAAGAGTGCACTTAACATCAGGTGGACTACTTGCTTGTTCCGTCTCCTAATAGTATAAAAAAAAGGAAAAAAAGAGGTATTTACTAAATTTCATGCTTGAGATAGTTTCAACGCTGTAGGTTGTGGGTTCGATTCCCACGCGAGGCAAACCTTTTTATAATTATTTAAGATGTTTGTCCTGTGTTTGGGGCTATATTGTATTGTAACGTATTCTATCCGTTGTCTAGTTCCCATAAAAATATCTTATTTGGCATAGAAAAGTAGAGAATCTACTTCTTTATGTCTATATAATATTATGTTTAAATAAGATCTTGTTTAAGTTTGAAATAGTTGTTAGTAGTTAACTTAAAATACCTACTTACTATACATAATATTTTATGATATTTATTTGAAAGTATGTTTGATAGAGTTTTTTATAGTAAGTCTATTGAGATGAAATTTCATTCATGATTAAAATTGTTAAAGGTAGGCGGTAGATTATGACGTTTCAAAAAATCTTACTCAATCTAAGGTTGTTGAATTTGACTTTGACTACTGGGAACAGGCGGAAAGTTTGGGGAATAATCGGCCGAATACCAAACATAAAACAAATATTCGGCCCATTCCTAGTACCTACGTATTTTAGGTTGGTGGTAGAACTTCCGCCTGGCTAGGTACCACTATCTTTCCTAATTAAAACCTAGAATCGCTTCTGTGGTCTAGTGGTTCAACCCACCAATTTCAGATTCACAGGTCCCGGGTTCGATCCCCAGGTGGAGCAATATTGTGTTTGGTTTGGTTGGTGGTAGGATTTTATTTAAGTACGCCTGGCTAGGTACCACCATCTTACCTGATTCTGTCGCCATAATAACAATTCTTAAAAAAAAATGTTGTGCTCCAGCATTTAGAGGTAAAATAGCTTGTTCGTTGTTTGATGAGGATTCCGGGTGAAGTGCGCCTCCACCTTCGGCCTTATCTCAACTTGTAACCAGGTGAGATGGAGTCCAAGTGCTTCCCCGTCATACAGTAAAAAAAAAACTGTCGCCATAACAACAATTCTAAAATTTTTGTATGCCGGCATTTTGAATGTAAGATAGCTAGTTCCTCCGTTTGTTGAGGATTCCGTGTAAAGTACGCTTCCACCAAGCCTTATCATAACATGAAAATCAGGCGATATGAAGGCCAAACACCTCCACGTTACACAAAAATTACCTAATATTTTTTAATTTTGTTTGAAAGTAATGTACTATCACACCAGCGCCTCGGCTGTTAAAATATCTATAAAATACCATATTCCTTCTAATACCAGACAAATGTGTGCAGTAAATGATTGCAAGCAGTCGTACAGTCCTTCGTTCATGCCCAAGGAGGGTGGCAATATATGGCGATCGATACGGAATAGCTAATAATGGGAAGGTGAGTTGCGAAACGATCCCGATTTCCGAGAAAACTGAATACCTACTTGAATAATCACAGCTACATTCCTGTTGCCGGGGTGGGATTAGAGATTATCTTGTTGCCGGCATCCCAGTGCGGATTTATTTGACTCTTATTGCGGGCCCGCGGGTTTACAAATAAAGTCAATTATATTTTTTCGAAACAAATATATTCTGTAAGATTTTTTTAGTATCATTTTTGAAACGTCAAATCTACCGCCATTTTAATTACGACCAGCACACACGAAAAGAGGCTTTTTGATGTTCCGGTCAATAGTTACATAGAATAACATTTATGATTAAATTATGTAGGTACCCAAAAACTATCTAAATAGGTCTAAAAATATTTATTACTACTTATCTAATGGTAAAATATCAGTGATCATTCGATTTTCGCTGAGACTACTCGCGGCCGCGTAA
The DNA here is from genome assembly GCA_951394065.1 of Venusia cambrica. NCBI lineage: Eukaryota > Metazoa > Arthropoda > Insecta > Lepidoptera > Geometridae > Venusia > Venusia cambrica. The sequence goes on along the minus strand of OX596044.1, from coordinate 1,425,969 downwards.
TCGCGCTCCGACAGTTTTGCAAAGTGCTGACGGCATCACAACAAACCTGCCGTCGACAAATGGCTGACCGCGGTGATGACCTACATTACTCATCGCGTGTAGGCATCTATGTCGATATCAGACTAACTTGTTAAGGCGATAACATACTTGCCGCAACAATGTCTACAAAAAAAACTCAAGTCAAACTTGTAACAGAAACCGAACATTTTCTGTTCCAAGAACATAAAAAAATATCTGAGCGCTACGAATCAGAATACCAGCAATGGCTAGAAGAAAAGCAAGAAAGAATAAAACTTCAGAGCCTTGTAGCGGACTTGAAGAGTCAAATTAATATCCTGCAGCAGCAATTAAAATGCGCAGTAGAACCCCAACCAATTCCATCAACATCTTACACGGAAACTCCAACGGAACGTACTGAATACGCTACAGATGAAGAAGAATTAGCCAGAGAAACAGAGTGGATCAGAACGAAGTCAAGGAAAAAAAGAAAATTGAACACGTCACCTACACTCTCGCCCCAAGAAGAGAAAGCAGCTTCTACCACCGAAAAAACAAAAAAGGTTCCTCGGCCACCCCCCATCATCGTGGATGGCGTGAACAATTATCAACATTTTTATGACTCCTTGACGATGAGCCAGCCTGCAGGCTCCTTCGCCACTAAAACCCTTAACGGTGATAGCATTAAAATAAACGCCTACAACGATGAAGCGTATAGATCTATTACCAAGTCGCTGTCGGAAAACAACTGCCTTTGGCATTCATATGAAAACAAGCAAGATAGACCGATTAGAGTTGTAGCTAAGAAGTTGCCATCTTCCTGCCAACCAGAGAGAATAGTTGAAGACCTTATAAAACAAGGATTCCAGGTTAAAGAAGCAGTGAACAAGCTGAGTTGGAAGACAAAGGAGCCTCTCAACTTGTTTATCCTAACCTTCAGCAACGCTGAAGAAATCAGCAAAGTTTATGCAATTAAGCACATACTGGGATGCGTTGTTGACATTCAACCCCTGCGATCCACAAAACTTATCCCGCAGTGCAAGAGGTGTCAAGTCTACGGACATACACATAAGTATTGCGCCAAAGAACCTAGATGTGTAAAATGCACAGGCAAACACCTTACCAAAGACTGCACCAAACCCGCAGAACAGAAACCAAAATGCGTACACTGCGGAGAGCCACATCCGGCTAATTACAGGGGATGCATGATAGCTAAAGAAATGCAAAAGATGCGTAATAACACCAACAAAAAACCAACAATCGTGCGCCAGCAGCAGGCAACAACGGTTAAGACGACATCTACTCAACAACAGACTCGTGGGCCGAGAGCTACGCCTAACCCACAAAGTAAGACAAAAAACGTTTCTTATGCTCAAATAGCTGCATCCGGAACTAGCCCAACTGTTCAGTACAGTAAACCTGCCAAAAGCTCTGACAACAATAAGTTAGATGAAATACTCAAGTTTATGACATTATTTGATGAGCGTCTTAAGAAAATAGAAAATAGCGCCAAATTAGCTATTGCAAGGACTAAAAAATGATTAACTCAATAAAAATCATGGCCTGGAACTGTAACGGGCTTCAAAATCATCAAAATGAGCTACAAGTAGTTCTTGATACGGAAAATGTAGATGTGTGCCTCATATCAGAAACACACTTTACAAAACAATCCTATGCAAAGTTCAAAGGCTACAAAGTATACTACGCAATTCATCCAGATAACAAAGCCAAAGGCGGAAGTGCTGTAATTGTTAGAGAACACATAAAGCATCATGAAGTAAAGAAACATGAACAGCCAGATATACAATCTGTAGCTGTCTGCATCTATACAGAGAGGTATCCTGTGACTGTGGCTGGTATATACTGCCCACCGAGGTACAATATAAAAAAAGAATCCTACCTAAGCTTGTTACAATCACTTGGGGAAAGGTTCATATTAGGAGGTGACTTTAATGCTAAAAACACGCATTGGGGCTCCCGCTTAACGAATACCAAGGGAAAAGAACTGATGAATGCCATAAAAGAACTCAAATGCGAGGTATCATCGACAAGGTCACCAACGTACTGGCCCACCGACCCACAAAAAAAACCGGACCTGATTGACTTTTTTATACATAGAAATCTATCAGCCAATTATCTTAGTACAAAGCAGAGTTATGATATGAGCTCGGACCACTCTGCAATCTACCTAGAAATAAGAAACAAAGTATTATTTAAGGAAAACACTCTGACCCTAGTAAATAAACACACTGATTGGGAGAGTTTTAAATTAGAACTAGACGATAACTTAAATCTAAGAGTACCACTTAAGACTCCGGAACAGTTGAATGCCGAAGTTGAGCATTTTGTAACTCTAATACAGCAGACTGCCTGGAAAAATACACCTTATTTGAGAAGCCGGATTGCCAGAAACCATTATCCAAAAGAGATTTTGGAACTCTTACATGAGAAAAGGAAACAGAGGCAGCAATGGCATCAATCCAGATGCCCACAAGACAAAACTAAGCTGAATAATTTGTCAAAAAAACTAAAAAAGATAATACAACACTTTAATGATACCTTAACCAATACCTACATTGGAAAGTTGACTGCTGAAAAAAGTACAAATTACTCACTTTGGAAAGCTACCAAAAATATGAAACGACCAATGGCACAGATCCCACCATTGGGATCAATGATCAATGGAAACATGAAATGGGCCGTAAGTAATGAAGAAAAGGCAAAAGTGTTTGCAGATCACTTGGAAACGATATTTCAACCAAATGAAGGTCAAACCCAAACAGAAGACATCAGTAAAATAGAAGAAGAACTAGGTGAAATATGTATCAAACACGTTTCGCCAAGAGAAGTTTTTCAAGAAATCAAGAGAAACATCAATCCAAGAAAGTCTCCTGGATTTGATCTAATTCCGGGTGAAATATTACATAACCTCCCTAGAAAAGCCCTGGTCAAACTGACTAACCTTATTAACGCGGCTTTAAGGCTAAAATATGTGCCCGACTTATGGAAAGTAGCTGAAGTGATTATGATAGCGAAACCAGGGAAACCATCAAATGATGTCAAATCATATAGGCCAATCTCACTCTTACCTATCGTATCCAAACTTTTCGAAAAGCTACTGCTTAAAAGACTTAAACCGATCATAGAAACAAGAGCGATTATTCCAGACCACCAATTTGGCTTCAGGGAAAAGCACTCGACTATAGACCAAGTCCACAGAATTACTAATGTAATTGAGAACGCCATTGAAAACAAAAATGTTTGTTCTACAATTTTCTTAGACGTAGCCCAAGCATTTGATAAGGTATGGCACGAAGGTATTATACAAAAACTAAGAAAACTTCTACCCAAACCATTCGCCGATATTCTGCAATCATATTTGACGGATAGAGTCTTTAGAGTAAGGCAAGAAGATGCCTACTCAGAAATCAAGAAAATTAAAGCCGGAGTGCCGCAAGGAAGTGTTTTGGGTCCGGTCCTGTACCTATTATACACCAGCGACATCCCTCATCTAGAAAATAATACCCTTGCGACGTTTGCTGACGATACAGCTATAATGGCTGTTGGAAAAACACATGCAGACGCTGCAGAAAAGGCTCAAGATGCAGTCAACAAAATTTGGGACTGGACGAAAAAATGGCGAATCAAACTTAATGATTCAAAATCGGTGCACATTAACTTCACAAATAAAAAAGATCAGTATTTCCCTATATATATCAACAATGAGCCTATACCGTATGAAAACACTGCGAAGTACCTAGGCATGACTCTTGACGCAAAGCTACGCTGGAAAGCTCACGTCAAGAAGAAAAAGGAAGAGTTAGATATTAGATACAATAGAATGTACTGGCTCCTAGGAAGGCAGTCAACATTGTCAACACACAACAAAATTCTGTTGTATAAAGCAGTCCTGAAGCCAGTATGGACTTATGGTATTCAGCTGTGGGGCTGTACCAAAAAAAGTAACATCAAAATAATCCAACGCTTTCAAAATAAGGTACTCAGGGATATAGTGAATGCACCTTGGTACATCAGGAACGACGACCTCCACAGGGACCTTAACATAGAGTTCGTTGATAAAGTTATAAAAAAACATGCAGAAGCTCATGAACAAAGACTTCATAAACATGTGAACCTTGAGGCAATCCAGCTGCTAGACAACACAAAAACAGTGAGAAGACTGAAAAGAACTAAACCTTTTGAGTTAGTGTAGTGTTAAATAGTATAAAGTAGTGTCAGTGTAAGTGAAAGTGCTACTTCAAAGAACACAATAACGCAGTGTCTCCCCTTAAATAGAAACTGTAAGAAACGTGACATTGGACACATTCTTTAAAATAATTAATTTTATAAAACTAAGTTAGCATAAAATTACTCATTAGCCTACATAGGCTAGATTGTAATATAGTTTTAGAGCATATACTAAATTAATATGCACTAAATATATAAAAAAAAAAAAAAAAAAAATATTCATCACACAGATCAGGTGGGAATCAAACCCACAGCCTACAACTGTTGCAGAGTAGTCAAGCAAGGCAGCTTGTGTCCTATCTCCGCCATGATCGTGTATGCGAATTGTACTTACACTGATACAGAGCACGGGGCCCACTTTGTACATGGAGTATCTGTATGAGAACTGGCTGATGTCTTGCAGAGTGGTCCCACAAGGCAGCTTGTGTCCTATCTCCGCCATGATCGTGTATGCGAATTGCTCCATCCGCTTCGGAGTCCCGCCCATGCACACGAACTAATCAAACAAATTGCAATCGTTAGAAAAATGCTATTTCTGATGCGGCAGTGCAGACTGCAGACACGGCTCATTGATAACGGATATCCCTAACAATGCAAGGATTGTGTACTTTGTAAATGACCTTTATTTTATTGTCTAGCTTCAGCTCGCGTCTTTGCCTGCATTGTACCCGAATGAAAAGTAGCCTATGTTATTCCTGGTCCAGAACAATATCTCTCGCTCACCAGTATCATACTCCGACCCAGAAGTCCTGGGTTCAATCCCCAGAGGGTACCTTGTGCTTGGTTTGGTTGGTAGTAGGACTTGTTTCTTCGTCAGGCTAGCTACTACCATCTTCGCTCTAACGATTCTTAACATCTTACCTTAACATCTCCAAACATCTCGACGAGGTCGTGGGAGCCGCTGCCGAGAGCCAGGTGGTACAGGATGTCCTGGTCCATGAGCTCGATGTTGGGGTTCCGGAGACGCACCGTGCCATCGGGGTACCTGCCGAAAAACATCATAATCAGCGCTACTATTACGGTCAGCCCCCAATTATCCCTTCGCATTCTAAAACGGTGACGGGGAAATGTAAATCCTGACGTCACGCATAGGGGTGCATTGTGCATCACTGGGGTGACTATCCCTGTTACAGACAGCTAAGTTCCTCAGCTTTTTGTATTGTTTAAAATTTCTTGAACAAATTCTAGGCTGTTTATTGGCAATTGCTTATAATAACACAAAATTAACTTGGGGGATATTGCCGTGGCGGTCGCAACTTCTTAAGTTGCGACCGCCACGGCAATATCCCCCTCCAACTCAGCCCATGGACAATTAAAGCCGACTGAGGGATTTCACCAGAAAAAGGGCAACAGCTTCTTTCTGTGTACTATTTATACTTTAACTGCGATCACCAAGCCGTCTGCCAAGGGTGGTGATTATGGTAAAACCCCCAAGCTTTGGAGGAGGCTCTGTCCAGCAGTGGACACTAATGCTGTTGATGATTTTGATGTGCTAGTGAGACGCCCAGGATTCAGACAATTATCGCCCGCCATTCGGCGAGAGTGTTTCTAATAATTTTTATTTAGTGCACCCCTACACCAATTAAAATTCAGTTCTCTAAGACCTCTCGGTTGTACATTGATTGTTAGTCAGACAGCTTTTTTTATTGTACGACGGAGAAGCGTTATTCCTTCATCTCATCTGGCCGAAGGTGGAAGCGCACTTCACCCGGAATCCTCAACAAACTGAGGAACTGGCTATCTTACCTCTAAATGCCGGAACACAACAATTTAAAATATCCGTTAAAGCAAAAGACTGAGGAGAGATTGTGGTACTTAGAGACTCACGCGGTTTTAAAAAACATAAATTTCGAAACAAAAATTAACGTGAAACGTTAAAGTTGTGTTAACAATGGACCTTTCTTTAAAACTTTTTAAAAACCAATTGCGCAAGTCGTATTCAAAGTAATTTTGTTTGTTTTAAAAGTTTTAGTATGACTTCTTACTAACTGTAGGTACTACAAAGAATTCTGCGAATTTCTCAATCATGAAAACCTTTGAAAAGAATTTCAACTTCTAAACTCCGTCGTAGGGTTTATTGTTTTTTACAATTTCAGTGTATAAAATATTAGCAACAACGTGACGAAGTAAAAATAATTTCTTCTTGAGTAACAGCAACGGAGACCAGTCGCCTACCTGTACATGTAAATAAGTACAAGATCAACAAATCACCTTCACTTTCATTTCGATCGTGATATTTAGAAAAGGTCAAATAGGCAACTCTAGACGAGGTAGGTAGAGATAAAGCGTTTGAACTGAACGACCCACCTCTATAACTGACTTCCAATAAAGGCTCACTTTTTAATTCGCTTTGTTTGCTGACAAATACTTTTTAGAGCTGACCAAAACCTGCTCACCGTTTCAATTATAGCATTTTTTATATATTATCGTACCTAGTTGCGGGCTGTGATACTGATGATATGTAAACATGTATAATGTAGGTACTATTGTAGTTGGAACAATAAAATCTGCATTGAAATCGGAGACTTGTTATTGCAAACATGATCTCCAAGAAGTTAATACTGCGTGTGATATTCATAGAAAATCATTGCCAGCAGACTTCAACCTCCACAGTAAATCGTCTAATGATGTGTCTCATGGAGTCAAATGAAAACCATAAACCACCTAACGCTTTCCAGCTTGGCTTCTTCGGTTATCTGTGCATCCAGAACCACGTGCCCGTTGCTGCCGTGAGCATGGAGGCCGTTCTGGCCTTCTTTCTTCCCGTTAAATTGACATCCGTTGATGTGCTTTAAGCACTCGTTTACATCCATTTTGCAGTCGCACGGCATTTCCGCGATAGCTAAAGGAGAAATAAAAAGTAAAATAAAGTAACATACAAAATTAGGTAGGAAAATATCTACCTACTCGAATAAATGAAAAAAAAACTCGAAACATAATAAATGAAGATAACGGCGAGAACAAGGTAACAGTTCGGGCAACGGAATCGCTGGTGGCTTCGGATGAATGATCACAATACTGGTGAGGACCTGGTAGTCACCCTCCAGCCGTAGACCTCACCCAAGCTCTGACCTGGAGCTAGACAAGCCTAGAGGATCTATTTCTATAATTCATAGAAAAAAAAACACGCCAGTTGCCATTGTTTTTAAAGCATTCGTTCATTTATTCATTCATTCATTACTTCGTTTATAGGTAATAATATATAAAATACAAAAAAATAGAGGGATTTCAATTTGAGAGTTGTGTTGTGTTGACCATAACGACACCATGCGACGTGTGTATGAATCATATTTCCTCTGAAATACAATAATTGCTTCCCGGTATTTCCATGGATGAATTTTGTTGGAATCAGAAGTAGGGAGGGAGGGGTATTCGTTTCTGGCAGTTATAAGAAAGAGGACATTGACACATGCCTCGCATCGCAGATAAGTAGGTAGGTACACGTTACGTAGTAGCTCTGCCTTCTGCGCTGCAAGTCGTGGGTTCGGTTCCTAGCCGTGACAAACATTTGTGTGATGAATGTAGATGCTTGTTCTGCGATTGCATGTTATCTTAAACTTATGTATATGATATCTGTTCTGTATTTACAAAAAGTAGGTCTGTCTGTACTCAAGTAAGTATTCTATCCGTAGCAGATCTAGTTGCCATACCTATTATAATTAGGTACCATACTTAGTTTGGGGCTTAATGGCGCTTATAAAATTGTAATGTCTCGTAAAAATTATTATATCCCGAATAGCGGTACCTACATATTTAATAAAACATTAACATTTCCTAATTCTGTCGCCATAATAACAATGCTAAAATTGTTGTGTTCCGGCATTTAGAGGCATGATAGCCAGATCCTCAGTTAGTTGAGAATTCCGGGTGCACCTCCACCTTCGGCCTTATCCTTACTTGTAACCAGGTGAGATGAAAGCTGAGCGCTTCACCGTCGTGTAATAAAAAATAAAAAAATCGCTCACCTCCTTTGCGTCATTCACTCTCATCAAGTTCTTCATACATGCTCTTCGGTTTAGGGTACCTAGGTAATTAGGACTTAGTCTGAGAACGTTTGCTGAGGTCTTCGCTTTCCACCATTCACACCCGATCTACCTATATACCTACTTACTTCGTCAACCTGCTTTCTTCTTTCCCCTCGACACACACCTACCACTAAGTATTGTTTCTCTCCATATTCAGGGCGTTTGTTTTCTTTAGTATGTACGTCATAGCTATATGTTTATCAGTATTATAATCAGACATAGGTTATCGATTAAATTCATAATATTTCTATTTCTTAAGTCTCCGCGTACAAAATGGAATCATAATAGGTACCTAATCTGTTTGCAAACAAACATGAAGGTCGACGGAGTTTGGCAAGCATTCCTATGACGCTTATTAATCATACAACTTTGCGCATGAAAACTGATGCAATACCGCTTTATTAATGATAAAAAACATATTTTAAATTATTGTCAAAAACTACTTATTGACAATATTATACTTTTAAACTAGCTTTTGCCTGCTGGTTAATAAGGGGGTTTTATTTCCCAAAGTTTACACTAATAAAAGACCTACCCGTATTAATGCCAAAAATTTTCATCCGTTTAGTCAGCCGTTAAGTTGTGTCAAGGTACCATACACAAATAAATAAAGCCATAAGATAAGAGGTATATGCAACAATGTCACTAAATAATTATGTGTATTATATTGAGATTAAGTAGAGTAGGTATTTGTTTAGGCCTGAATAATACACCAATACTACTTACCTATCTATGTGTAATTTATTTTTTGTAATAGACTTTTTCTTTTTTTTTGTATTTTACATCGGGGAAGGGTTTCATCTCACCTGGTTACAAGGCGCAATTTACCCGGAATCCTCAACAAACTGAGGAATTGATAAGTAGGTATGTACATAAATAGATAAATGTAGAGTTCAATCATACATAAAATAACTTGAAAGTGTTCTGAAGCTTTGCTTACCGTGAATCCAGATATCTGAATAAAACAACACTAAGCAATTCACCCACTCAATATTCAGATATGCACAAAGGTATTCACTTTAAATTATTTAAAACAAAATGTAGTGCAGCCTGCAAGAACACTACACTCACTACCAAACGTTCGAATGAGTCAGCTCTCCGAAGGCGAATAAAATAGTTTACCAATAAATTGCTAGCTGTCTCCAGTGCATACAAACTACATATTATTCTGTGCCTCGAGCAGTGTTCAGGAATTCATTCATGGCTCTATCTACCATGCTCGCAGTTTACTTGTGTGCCAACATTTAGCAATGCGTCCTTTGAAAGGAGTCACTGTAGTTTGTAAAACCAGTCGGTCAAAAACCCAGCCATGGAATACGTACTGCTACTTACTATCGATTGTCACAGCGCTCTAAGGAATCTATATTGTCTAGATGTCTACGGACGGACGCGTGGAGGGACAGAGTAGATGGAGGTTTTATCAAAGCTAGAGTAGAGCTGTATCATCGTAGGTTTGATTAGGAGTCAATTCTGGAACAATTGGTGGTTCCTTTGAATGAAGTATGCACGAGACAGATTTTTTTTTTACGACGGGGAAGCGCTTGCCCTTTATCTCACCTGGTAACAAGTTAAGATAAGGCCGAAGGAGACGCACTTCACCCAGAATCCTCAACAAACTGAGGAACTAGCTATCTCACCTCTGAATGCCGGAACACAACAATAATAGAATTGTTATTATGGCGACAGAATTAGGTAAGATGGTAGTAGCTAGCCAGGCGGACTTAAACAAAATCCTACCACCAACCAAACCAAGCACAATATTGCTCCCCTGGGGATCGAACCCGGGATCTATGGATCTGAAATCGGTGGGTTGATCCACTAGACCACAGAGGTGGTTATATTTCGGTATATTGTGACATTTGAAGCTACAATACCTGCTTACATCTTGGATTTAACCATGAACAATACCCGTTGGCAATATTATTGCCAACGGGTATACCAAAAGGAGTGTATATATAAACGGCACCTAACTTGCATAGATGTTATTTTTTGGTTAATTACTATTTTACCGTCACTCCGTCCTGCCAAGAGCGAGTCAGACAAAATCAAATAAAATCTGATATCGAAGAACCCGACTTAAGAGCTCCTTACAACTTTATAAATACGGATGCTAGGTCATTTAGCCACTCAGATTCATGCAAGCTTAATTAACACTTAGCCAGCTAGCATCCTAGTTAGCATCCGATTTTAAGGATGGTGTAATAACAGTTAGCTTTCTAACATTTTTTTTTTCATTAACCTTTAAAATTCAGTCGTCCTAGTTAGGATCTAGGATAGGAATCCTTTTAGACGCTTCTTATTACACCGTCCTAAATTGCAGATGCTAAATCAGTTTGCTGTGAGAGGATGACGGATCCGTAATATCGGATGCTAACTAGGAGCTAGGACGGCAGTCACCTAACTTTCTTGCTAACTAGGATGCTAGCTGGCTAAGTGCTATTACACTAGCATAAAGATGGCTAGATGACCTAGCATCCATAATATCGGATGGTGTAATAAGCACTTTAATCAGCACAAAAAAAATTGAAGCTGTATCCGTTCATTTTGATTTTAAATGTTATGTTTACAGAATAATGTTCATGTGATACACAGAGCACACCGACAGTCGAATGGACAGCGGAGTATAAGTAATAGGATTCTGTTGGCACCGTTTGAGTACGTAGCTCTAAAAACGGAATGTCATCGTAAAATCGCTCGTCATTCCTGATGTACCACGGTGGATTCCCTGAGTACCTACTTTGTTTTGGTAGCGTTGTATTATTTAATGTTATACTTAGTTTGTTTTGTACAACCCCACAGCTAAATAAAATAACATTCTATTTTATGTACTGGCATCAGTGCTACTTTGTAAGTATAGCAAAATCTTATTGTGACTTATTATTATATGATATATATATATTTTTTTACGACAGAGAAGCGCTTGGCCTTCATATCACCCACCGTCACAAGTTAAGGTAAGGCCGAAGGTGGACCTACATACTCTATTCTTTTTTTATCTTCATGAGCATACCAGCGAAGCTTTGTGTCAAGGCTTATGTCTCAGTACTTCACCGTGTTTTCATACGGTATAGATTTGTTGTGGATATATAGGCAATACCGATCCTTTTGTCAGAAATGTTAATACGCACAATTTTTGAATCATATAAGCAGATGTGGGCGACGCCCCCGATTCTTGTATATTTAGTATATTTGTTTTTTGGTTTATTTTTCATTTGACATAGACACAATAAAAAGCTATGACAATAAAATCTGCATTTGAGCAACCACTTCACTTCGGTACTGTCTCCTTTAGCAGTTGTGGAATATCATAAATTTACTAGTTAACCGTCTACTTGTTATCTTTATTATATTAGTTTATGAAAACGATCAAACAATGTAATATAATGATAAAGATCACAAAAAATTACCCTCTTTCTTTATGTAATTGCGCTCAAACAAATCAAATGCATTAAATTTTCTCGTCTGAATACATTCAGGAGAAATTATTACTCTGTTTTATGTGAATAGCAATACAATTTTGATTCTGTTTTATTCTTAGAAAATATCTTGCTGAACAAAATAATGACTTTGGCTTCCAAATGTTAACTACTAAGCAAACCCAGCACCTTTTATGTATTTTTTATTATTGTACGACAGACGAAGGACGTCATCTTCATCTCACGTGCTTTCAAGCAATGATAAGGCCGAAGGTGGAAGCGCACTAAACCTGGAATCCTCAATAATCTGAGGAACTGGCTATCTAACCTCTAAATGCCGGAACACAACAATTCTTAAATTGTTGTTATGACAACAGAATTAGGTAAGACGGTGGTAGCTAGCCAGACCGACTTAAACAAACTCCTACCACCAACCAAACCAACAACAATATTGTCTCCCCCTGGGGATTGAACCCGGGACCTTTGGATCTGACACATACTGAATATATATTTATTTAAATATTTATTTCCGGTTATAAACTGTTACTGCTGTCGATTTCTAATTCTGCATCTAATTTTGCAACCTGAAAAGTAAGTTCATAATTATTACCGATTTTTTTCGAAATGACCTTTGATTAAAATAAATAGAGATGACAACAGATAAGTGTAGCAGTATAGCTTATATATTTTTTTCCTACTTTTAAGGGGTTCCGTATTGTTTACAATACTAAGCCTATACTGTTAATTCATCCGTTCGCCCATCTGTCTGCCTACGGGCTGTATATGAACCTTAATAGGTAAACCGTCAAAGTTATCACAGTGTGTCTATTCATCATCAGAGTGATCTATTGGCGCTATAATAAAAAAATAAGGAAATCAAGAAAAGAAACGTTACTTTTTGCCTTGAAATAGTAGATCGGAACCCTCTGTCTCTAAATTACAGAGGCCATTACAATGCTATTATTTTAATATTCTTTTAAACTTTTAAGGGATGTTAAGGGATGAAAGAGGAGCGCTGTAGTAATAAATCATAAAACAACACTCCCTATATAATGTATTCAGGTCCTCAAAGTGCTGTCTATTATTTGCAGCTCACCTGGTACGCTTGAAACTTTGATTACTGGGAGAATTAAGCGCTGAATGGCATTAAATTTTCGTTAGAAAGGCATCCATAGGATCACTCATTAAGGTAGTTTCTCTGCAATAGGTACACGAGATATGGTTTTTGGAAAGTTGCAGCTTCGTAACGTATCGTGGACTAGCTGACCCCGCGCAGTTATACCTGCGCAAGGTTTTTCAAAGTTTATTACTATCATAGGCCCAGCCCAGTGTATGGCAAATAACACCACAAGTGGGCAACTGGGGAAGTACTACCACTTTACCTCTTTCAGCAGGGTATGGTCGCCGGTGAAATTACAGGCACGTGAGGCTTAACACCTTTATGCCTCAAGTTGACGGGCGCAATACAGTGCTGTGAAGTCTTTTTTCGTTGTGGATGTGACCTGCAGTAAGGCATTGTTATAGGCATGAGATGTACTTAACATCAGGTGGGCTACTTGCTTGTTCCTCCTAGTTGTATAAAAAAAAAGATATTTACAAAAATGCTAATAAATATTTATAAATATAATAATATATATATAATAAAATTATATTTGTTATAAATAAATAACATATACCTATTTAATATATATTTAGAAATATATTCTAGCGGTTCTGTTCTTACAGTAGACCTCGCGAGCTCTTATAACCATGCACTAACCGATGTTTTCCTCTTTCACTTTTCCTTTTAGACTTGTCAGCAAGTAGAGGTATATGTTTTAGCGATTACTCGCTTTCCCTTGGTTTGAGGAGATTGAACCTGCTGTCTACGGATTGAAATTGAAATTCTACAGCAAACTTCTCCCCGTCCACTTCCCTTTTTTGTTTTTTTTTCACAGCATCTTATGTAGAATCAAATTTTGAGTGTGTCTATTAAGTTTAATTGAAATTTGTTGATAAATAGCGCTACATAAAACTTCCCCCTACCCCTCCCCTATTTCCCCCGATCAAAAATCGCGATCAAGGAATATTTGTGCCAATTTTTATCAAAATCGAAAACAAACCACCCGACAGCCGACAGACAGCGGGCAAAAGTATTTTGGCCAATCTCGAAACTGAGACGCTTCGCTCCCTCGTTCAATTAAATATATATATGTTGTAGGTTCAGCTTTTCACTCGTTACATTTTTTTAATAAAAAAGAAGTGAAATTTGCCTCTACGTACCTACGGACTACATCCAAATAATAGCAGCAATATTTTGAAAATATAATGTTGAAATCTTCCATATTGGTTCCTTATCTGACTGAATCTTTACGAGCAATGTTTACCAGTTTTTTGTAAGAGAACCAATTTAGGAGAAAGAACCATTAAATTCTAAAACATTATTGTTATTCGTTACACGTTATGTTTGCATGTATGTACTTAATGGCGAATTAAAACTATGCTTAATTGAATAAAAACCGTTCCATGCGTATATAGTTCAGAGGAACGAACCAATTTAGGAGAAAGAACCATTAAATTCTAAAACATTATTGTTATTCGTTACACGTTATGTTTGCATGTATGTACTTAATGGCGAATTAAAACTATGCTTAATTGAATAAAAACCGTTCCATGCGTATATAGTTCAGAGGAACCACCTTATTAAGGCCCATTACTACCACACTCTCTTGTAGGTATTTCATTTTGATATGACATGTCTGATTAAAAAAAAGCTTGGAAGGTTATTATCTAAAAATATTTTTACAAACAAATACCTACTCGTTTGCATATGTTAAAATGTAAGAAGTGTTTTTTTTAAGCGCTTCATAGGTACCCATATTATCCCCAACCAATACAACCGGAAAATTTCGTTTGAATCGGAATTGCCATTTCTAAATGATCTACAAACTATGTATGGTACCTGTGTATCGTATTATCTCCAACCGATGTAAATAATTTCATTAATTTCACACAGCGCCATCTAGATATAACATGAAAATTTCATTTGAAAAGGAAATGGCATCTCGAAACTACTGCTCCCTGACCTAAATGTATTATTATTTACGAGTATATTATGTGGTATTTAATTTGTTCTTAATATAATTTAGATTAAGATTTAATAAATTGTAATTTTCTTCATTTTAATTATGCTATATTATCAGGTATTATTATTATTGTACCTACGCCCAGAACACAGTGGACATTTTTATAATTATATTTGAAGAACTGTTATCTTTACCTGTGTATCGCAATAAACGACTTCTGATTCCGATTCTGATTCTGAAATTAACTACAAACTACGTGTGTATGGAAGAACGAAATGAGCGTTACTCCGGGGCCTTCCTAACTACGTTACTAATGAGTGATTTATGTGAACTGGAGTGTGCAGTGTCACCTCCGCCGGCGAGGTGATGTACGCGCGCGTGTACACGACTAATGCCTTTCGGAGAACGAGCTAGCGACCTAAGAGCTCTCAGCCGTGAATTGCTGCTACACGCCACCGAAATCCAAACCTTCTTTTTCCAGTAAAGACGGCAAAGCGTTTCATTGAAAAATGCTCGCTTTAGCGTGATACAGGATTTTAGGATGAGTTTTCAACGAAGGCTTTATTTCATTTGGAAGCAAATGGTGATACTATAATCTACAACCTAGTTGACCTTTGACCGTTGACCTTTGACCTTTGACCTATAGTCAACAGTTATGGATGAATTTATTATATCTATTGCTTGGCCATGGCTTGCCATCACCCTACAGCCGAAGTCCAGCACAAACAAAACACAGTTCGCTGTGTTTTATTTGTGCCTTTAATAATAATACGAGTAGTAATAAATAATACATGAAAATACAACTGGCTATCTTACCTCTAAATGCCGGAACACAACAACTTTAGAATTGTTGTGATCGCGTCAGGATAAGGTAAGATGGTGGTAGCCAGGCGGACTTTAACAAAGTCCTTCTACCAACCAAACATAGCAGAATATTGTACTTCCCCCTGGGGATCGAACCCGGGACCTCTGGATCTGAAATCGGTGAGTTGAACCACTACACCACAGAGGCAGTTAAATGTCATGTTGGGAAAACTAAATGATATCGCTAGTGATCTTGCATGTATTACGAATCAAAATCTGAAGCATCAGCGAATCCATTTAAATGTTTCGAACATTATCGATCATACGCAATAGGATTTGGACCGTGAATCAAGTCGTGAAGGCGGATTCGATTGTGATGGGAGCACGGCTGAGCGCGTCCGCCGCCGCCTGTAATGAGCGACGGAATCACATGGCACGACGCTTTCTCGGAATAATCCACCGTGAACTTGGGAAAAAACGTGTATCTTCACATTTTTTCTTGAACTAATTCACAGATGGTTTTTTTTTTTGAACGACGATTAAGCGCTTGGCCTTCATCTCACCTGGTTACAAGATATCGGCGCGGTGGAGGCGCACTTCACCCGGAATCCTCAACTAACTGAGGAGCTGGCTATTTCACCTCTAAATGCCGGAACACAACATTTTATTAGAATTGTTATTATAGCGATAGAATGAGGTAAGATGGTGGTAGCTAGCTAGGCGGACTCAAACAAAGTCCTACCACCAACCAAACATAGCACAATATTCGCATTGGAGATCGAACCCGGGACCTCTGGACCTGTCATAAATAAATATTACAGGACATTAATTTCACACAGCGCCATCTAGCCCCAAACTAAGCATAGCTTGTAATATGGGAACTAGAATACGGATATAATACTTAAATACATTTTTTTTTTATTTGTAAATACATATTACTTATCATACAATACACACCCAAACACAGAACAAACATCTATATTCATCACACAAATGTTTGTCCTGGGTGGGAATCGAACCCACAACCTACAGCGCAGAAGGCAGAGTTACTACCAACTGAGCTATGAGGCTTGTTAAATGATCCGTAATAGGTAGCTAAGTTTTCAAAGAGCGTGTTAAATACACGCTTTCTATTGCCGCTACAACAATAAATTCATAGAAATAAATACATGTAATTCTGGTGATTTTTGAACGATTTTTATCTTAGCTCTATCGTAAAAGCAGAAATACTTAAATAGTTCAAACACTGTGATATCAGTCCTTACCTTGATATTTAACAACAGTTTGTGTAGTGAAAGGGCTCATCCGGGGATGAACTACCGCCATACATATTTCGGCCAGCAAGCTTTGCTTTGTATGCCTCAAGTTGACGGGCGCGATGTAGTAACGACCTTAGTCATGATCTTTGTGGATGTGACCTATGCAGCATGGCTTTATTACAGGCAAGAGATGCACATAATTTCAGAAGGGCTGCTTGTTTCTTCCGTCTTTTCAATAAAAAAAATGTCAAAAATTGGCCAAGCGTGAGTGACCTTTATGACCTCCACAAAAAAAAACAACAAAATAGATATGCAAACAACCAGCATATTTTGTATGTGTGTTCGACTCACCCTTGGCCGGTTTATTTTTATTTAGATAGTGTCGTCTCTTGACCACAAAACTTTTACAGACAAGGATGAGACCAATCAAAAATAGTTCCAGTGGTTGGGTAATTGGGTAGGTATTCGTGATGTGAGAGTTTTGATGGACCATACGGCGATCTGGATTATAATATCAATAACGAGGTCTGGCTGAGAATAAACCCGACCCATAATGATCCCATAAATATTGCAATATGCCTTGTTCAAAACTATTTACCTGCCCTAACAACACTGTTTTACCATAATCTGGGTTATTTTCTTTGCCCTCCGGGTTTTCACCCATGGTCTGACTTTTAGCCATTGATGTCTGAGTGAAATTATGAATTAGCAATACTACTCAACGGAATCATGCACCCAGTGTTTTGGGCACGCTTCTGACTTGTTAAACAAGGTGAAAGTTGAAATAAACTTAAATCCGACTGCAAAATATATTAATAGCATAAAGCGCGTGCTAATTTTTATGTCCGCCTGGCTAGCTACCACCATCTTACCTAATTCTGTCGCCATGATAACAATTCTGAAATTGTTGTGGTCTGGCATTAAGATGCATTTAGGCATTTAGCAGGTTAGATGAAAGGCAAAAATCTCCCTGTTGTACATTAAACATAAAAAAGAGTCTTTTTAGTATAAAACCATTAGGTGTATTTAAAAAAATAAATACGTTCCCCTATAGCTAATAGTTAATATTACCGCTAAGTAGAATGAAAATATCTCTGCAATGGCCTTTCCATTCCATGGAGATTTCCTTTCAATGGCTGTAAATGATATATGATATATATAAATGATATGTAAATGATAAAAAACATTTTTATAATTATGTCACGCAGAAGTAGCCGGTATCTATTTACCAAATGATAATAACGACAAACCTCTAGGCGTAGCTCACGATGCTGAGATCTATATCACAGGTAGGTGTTAAGCCAACAGCAATCCAAATAGATTTTTATTGACACTACAAATCCAATTGAAATCCTCCAGTGCAGTCAGACGTGCGGAGTTTTTATTAGCAACCTGGTCACGATTGGAGCCATAAAACCAAGTGTTGATTTCTGTGAACATCCCTCTTTATTAAAGGGTAGTTTAAGCCTGACGCATACGTACGGTAATAAACGCAGAAATTTTATACGAAAATAGATGGAAAAAACATAAACTAATCTAATGGTCCACAGAATGTCAGTTGTACAAATATTGACAGAACCGCATTGATTGGACCCGACAGATTTGATGTACAGTATTTTTTTAGAATTATGGGTCTGCTTTTGACTTCTATGCTTGTCCGGGTATAGGGTAGAGCAAGGATGAGGTCTACAATGGAGCTTCCGAGAAGGCACTGGCTTTCTCGCGACGGAAAACGGCAACCGTTTGGCTCCGGACTTCGGACAGGAAGTCGCTAGTCAAGTGGATTTTAATAGATTTTACCAGGTTGTAATCATTCAGCCGCAACTGCTAGCAAAAACAAGTTATTCCGTTGCCCGGGATAGACCACAAAAAGGTAGATCATAATATTCTTAAGGTATTATATTTGAGAGCAGACCGAAACATACGAGTGACTCATTCCCATCGGACACAAAGGTCCTAGTACCAGGGTAGTTCGAAAACAATCCATCTGCCCCGTCTCGTTAACTATGTGGACTCATTCCCACTATATTATTACGCGTTCACGCACATGACAGATCAGTAAGTAATAACACTTCGATTTAATGTATATGTATAGAATAGATAAAGATCATTTGCGTTGAGTCGGCGACAAGAAAATATTGTCAGTGCCAGAACGGTGACGACGTCGGTACAAAAATCGTGGAAAAGCCTTCGCCGTGACTTTACCGTTTCGGGATGTGTGATGTTTTTGTTTTTTAGTGCTTCAAGGAAGCTGGTCGCCAAACGCTTGGCTATCGCCAATAAAAAAGGAGGTAGAGTTATTTATAACATGGACATAATTAGAAGCTTTTATTTACTGCTGAAATGATTATGATTAATTGATCGCAGTACGCCACTAATGGTTGATCGATTTTGATCAGTCTGAGATAGCCCTTAGAGCCCTGCTTACGTGTGCTTGGTGATCTATTTATCTCCTTTTTATGTGTTTTGCGATGGTTACTCGCGGTATTATCCAAACATCTACGTGCGCGATAAGCCTCAAGGGCCCCCGGGAGACTTAATTTATTGCAAGTAAATCTGCCTTTTAGTGTCGGTACTTACTTACTTGAATACTGTTGAGAACGTTGGGCTTAATATTCAGAAATCTTTGCATGATACCTAGTACGAAATGTTCAGTATATTTTTGCTTGAACTGTAAAAAGCGTGAGACTATGGATCGACTGATTGGATACGATAGATACTTTACGACACTCTTCACGATACGATAGGACAGATGTAGTTGGCGGAACATTGTCAGAACCAAGTTACTTCCACAGGGGAATCACGACCCTCAGTAATGAGGAGTACGATTTGAGGAGGAAAAAACTCGTTTTGTTGGGAGTTTTTTGAGTTGGGAGTTGAATTCCTAAATTGATTATTAAATATTAAATAGATTACTTCATTAGACTTTTGTTACAGGATAGCGTCTTTTTCAAGAGTTCTATTCAATTTTTTTTGTATACTATAAAAAAAACCTTACCATTTTAAAATGTTTGCATCAGCACACTACAAATTAGCTTTTACCAAATTTTAATTAAACTAGTGATATTAATGAGGCATCTCGTGACCCACGGGCTGGCTATTATATATGACAGTGATACAACATTGCTATTCAGTGGGGCAATGCAGCCAGTGTTCTAGGCACGCTTCCGTTTCATACCTGGTCTGAATGAGTTAAGATACATGTAAACCGTTTGTAACGGTCCTTAGGTAACCCGGCATCCCTTGTAAAGACTGAGCTAGTATGTTTGTAAATATTGCTTATGTGTTAGTATATAATATACCCGGCCTAGTGCGGACCCGCACACCGAAGGTTCCGACCCACATTTCAAGGCAAAAAATCACGTTTCTTGTATGTGTAATTATTTGTTGATATATATTTTTTTATTAAGCAGCATTTTAATTTTATTATTTTTTTATTAACAAAAGGTACCCAAAAACTGGTAACATTAAAGCCACTATTTATCTCAAATATTTTTCGTATCAACATAAAGTGCTAAGTAGTTTCTGAAATCCATAAAATTCCTTTAATATTCACGCTTAATATCCGTTCCATCAAGTTTACACCGCAACATTCTCTCTGTGTTCTCTCGTGAGACAGAGCTAAGCAACAACTTTATAATGGGTTATTATTAAAGCAAAGCATATCTCGATTCTCAATACTAATATCTGATTAATTAATACCGCTGGTCTGAGGTACCGAATTATCTTCTGATTGATTATTACCTTCTATTTTTTCAAATAATATGTATAAGGTACAAAGTTTTCATATAAACATAAATATTACGCACTTTTATCCTAAAGAACCACGGGTAAATAAACTTGCCCTCAGTAGGTTATATCGATAGGACTAACGGGTAGTTCAATTTGCTCGTGGTACCTCAGGCAAAAAACTCCGGAAAAACTCCGCAATCGGACCAATCGGGCAATAAACGAATTAATTAAACTACCTATGTGCAAGGGAAGCAGTCTTAAAGACCGTTCACGGTCAACACAAACGGTCTGTATGTATATTTATAGTATGTATTATTATTGTTTCAAAGAAAATGTAAAAAAACATTTTTCTTTGCAAAATTCCCTGAAGAGTTCCCTTATTTTTGAAACCTATCTCTGCTTCACGAAAAATTTATCTACATCTACAAAAAACTGGCCACCCGCATACTTAGATGCATTCATTTAATTATCATAACCCATCTACATTTATCTAAAACCCGACACAAACTGTAAACATAACCTGAAAAGTTCATGAACCGAGTTGTGTCCTACATTTACGCCGCCCTTTAGGGAAATATCACATCAAGAGCAAACATCAAAACTGCGCAGCTCCAGTTTATTTTTGAAGATAAATCTCGCATCGCAAATAGGTGTATGAACTTCACGAGCAAATACTACGTCGAGACTGGCTCGGCCAGCTTTACGCTTCGGTCAGAGCTAAGGGACCGCGAGGCGGGACGAGGACATTGTGATCACTGATGTTGTCATAACAGTGGTCAGCTGGTTTTAATATTAAATACGGAATCAGGTAACTTCCTAACGGACATTTAGTTTTAGACATTTTTGTTGACCTATGCAGTAAGGCTTTGTCATAGGCAAGAGTACACTTAACACCAGGTGCACTACTTGCTTGTCCCGTCTCTTAGTAGAATAAAAAAAAAGCTGTATTTAATAGCAACAGGACAAACAATCTTTAATTATTCACATTATTTTGTTCATACAAATGAGGAAAACAAACAGTACTATAAATCTTAATTAAACCTAACATGAATAACTAATGACCATTTAGATGATCCCACCGAACTAATCCAATCAGTCATCCAGTTAGATCGACAACAGACTCGTGGTCACACTAGATTTTTACACTGGTGTGACTATTAGGAATTTATTTTACTCGTGGTTACACTGCTTCGCAAAGGATCGCACTTGACTGAATTAATTTTAGTGATGTAGGTACCTGCTCGAAGTTATTTTTTTTTTATTGTACTACGGGGAAGCGCTTGGCCTTCATCTCATCTGGCAACAACTTGAGATATTTTTTTTTAAGAGTTTTTACTATGGCGACAGAATTAGGTAAGATGGTGGTAGCTAGCCAGGTGGACCCAAACAAAATCCTACCACCAACCAAACAAAGCACAATATTGCTCACCTGGGGATCAAACCCTGGATCTGAAATCGGTAGGTTGAACCACTAGACCACAGAGGCGGTTATGACAAAAGATGCGACATATCGGCAAGAAAACAGCCCGCGTGCTAGCCGCTCTAGTATGGCCGAAGCTCCGTATTTATTGGTGGAGCTACCGATCGTAGTTTGGGCTCTGCGATTCATTTCTATAGTGTGTCCCACTTGTGCTCAACTGCAGGTTGAGTTTTGCGGGACAGAGCGATTTCGGTTAGCGCGGTGTAAGCTTGAAACGGTCTGGCCTTTACACTATAAGCTTTCAAAGTATCCTAACTTACTCTAACGTAGAGTATTTAAACATTCCAATGCACTGGGAATATTCCAACTAGTTCGTGTTGTTTTTTTATTTAGTATTACTTTTTGAGCTGCAAAATATACACGTAATATTTATATATCGTCAGTTGCAGGTAACTGACAAAACTCGTAAAATAAGTTGAGTATACAATTTTTCTTAGTTTTTTCTGCTCTTTCGAATGGTAAATTATAGTGTTAAAAAAATGACAGTTACACTACACATTTTAGCTTTGAATTTTTCAGATTTACTTCGATATATTGTTGTAACTGATATGTTATCCATTTGCACATGTCGAATTGGTGTAAAATTTAAATGTGAGTAAGTGTCTTGTCACACTGGTATTGATCTTACACCAATCATAATTCAAATAAAAAAAAGTAACACCACATACACCAAAATGTCATCAACATTGATTCACCAATCAACTATGACTCAAACTATGTTAAAGCTTGGTGTCAGTTACACCAATTTGCACATGGAAATATTATAATAGTTATTTGTTATACAAGAGTGCAAAGTTGCTTTTTAACCGCGTGTTCAATTTTGATGACCGAGCAAGCGAAGGATTCTAAAATTGAATCACGAGCGCAGCGAGTGATTCAAAATTAGAATCCTGAGCGTTAGCGAGGGAATCAAAAGAGCACGAGGTGAAAAATCTTTGCACTCGAGTGCAACACGTAACTTTTCATTCCACCTCAGCGAGGAAATGACTAAATGCAAAAAAAAAAACGTTTACAATCACAAGATAGGTAATTTTATTTCAGTTATTAACTACTACATTATGACAGGTAAGTATTGCAGAATAATCTTTAAATTATAACAAAATAATACTAAAGTATAATTAAGAAAATTTGAAAGTAACGTTGCTACAGTTATTGAAATTGAGTGTAATATTTTTGTTTGGTACTGTAATATTGGTGTTAGTCACTTGTGTACTGTTTTCGGTAAACTATCTGTCATACTTAATAGTTGTACCGATTCATCGGATTCCCTTGGCGTAAATGTTGGTATGAGAGGGCGATTGTTAGGTGTTTAGTAATGGCTCATTTTTGATGTAGAAGGGCCAGTCCAAGGATCTGACTGAGGCTCTTTCAGTGTAATGGCTCCTACGATGCCTTTACAAGTAATACACCAAGAAGGTTCGAGTTTTTAACAAATTAGAAAAGGTTGTATGATGAATTCGGCACCATGGAGGTAGAAGTAATTAGGTTTATTGATGTTTTGAATTCACAAACTTAGTGCACACGATGTTCTAAATTCAATTTTACTTTAACCTCTAGCGGATAAAAACGGCTTTTGCACTCAGATATCGAATAGTAAAAATACTATTTCCGAGATGGTGGGATGAAAATATTATTATGCTGCAATATGGTGAGATAATAGTATCTCACCATATTGCAGCAAATAATATTTATCGGCGCGTACGCTAAAACTATTGCTATCTTACTTTCTCCTACAGTGCTTTGTAAAGGTGTGTGGAAGACAAATGATAATTATTGTATACAAATCTGCACGCAGTCCTTAAAACAATTGATGCAACGCAAACAGGAATTGTTAAGTATAAAAAGAGAAATAGAGAGGTGAAAAGTGTCTATTATTTAACTTGAATAGTTAAAAAAATTGTAATATAATAAAATACACGGAACTTTTTCTTAGTTACTCATGAAAATATCATTAATTTACAATGATTCAAATAATGCTTAAACTGCATACCTACTATACCTACAATTAAAGTGAATTTCCTTTTTATTAGATCTGAATCTACTCCAAGCTTTGAAGACTGACTCCAAAAGGAAATCGTTGATACGATTGAAGGTAGCGATACTGAGGGCGCAAAATTTTATGTGGCATCTTTCTTGACGCAAAAGTAATTGTATCCATTGAATAATGGCGAAAGATTTATTTTATCAAATACCTTTTAAATATTTTTTTACATAAGTACTTTAGTAAGTTAATTTGTTTTAAGACTTTAAGGACTGCTTTAACCTGTAAGGACTGCTCCCAACAAGCAACACTGAAAAGATTAATAAATGTGTTTCTAAGAACACAAAATTAGATGAGACATTTTTATCGTTGGTATATCAATACTAAACTAAATATTTTTAGAAATCTCTTAAAATTCTATGTTGAATTTTTTTTTTTTTTGTTTTCAGATCACATCATTCTGGTGATACAAACAAGAGCTTGAACTCGTCGGCTGCAGCCAAAAACATCAGTGATTTGGATTATTCTAATACGTATGTTATTTCAGAAACAAAACAACGCAAAAGCATTATTGTTAACAATAGCAGTGACAGTATTCTTAACACTTCGACAATTTGTCTAGAAATGACTCATTCATTTTTCAATGATTCTAGCAATAATGATTCCTTGCGTCCTGAAATTGATCAAAGTAAAACACGAGAGCCCGCTAAAAATTAAGTTAAAATCAACATAGTTTCAGTTGAAAAAAATGATGACTGGAACGCAAGACTGAATTAATGTAAGTACTTTGAACTTCATTCAAAGGTGAGACTAAAAAAATATAACAAAGATGACCTGTCAACTTTGCCTCTAAAAGAATATGTATCTAAATACTCACTACCGATTGATAAAGTAACGAACGATGACATCATAGCTTCCAACATACCCAGCACTTCCGTCAGTGAATTGACAACGGCTTTGGACTTACCTACATCTCCTTGGCCTCTAGATATTCCTGAACCTCTCCGCACAGCTTTAGGCTTGCCTGTACCACCTTGCACTAACATTTTGTCTTTGGACTTACCTGAATCTCCCCGCACTAGTACAGTTTTGGACTTACCTGATTCTCCCTGTATCGACCTTAAGGCTTCATACTAACCTGGGTCTCCCTCCGCAGACATTGCACAGTTAAACTAACCTGAATCTTCCTGCATTGACTTTAAGGCTTCGAATTTATATGGATCTTTCTCCGCAGACATTGCACTATTGGACTTACCTGCGCTCTCTAGTGATGGTGTAAATGAATGTACCTTAAGATCAAGGGTTACAAAATCACGGAAAAGAAAATGTAAAGATAAACCCCTGAAATTAAAAAAAGAACATATTGATTTCATGTCAGATGTTGAAGTTTTGGTGAGTCTTGCTGAAGAAGATTTTTCTGTTGGAAGCTCTGAACTATGGTCAGGAAATGACATTGAAGAAAGTGTCATGACATTATCCGACTCAATCGATGAAACAGGACATGAAAAAAATCTGAATCTGTTTTGCACACATTTCCAAATGTATCTATAATATGTTTATTTGAATAGCTTTTAAGCGAATTTTCGATACCTCTTTTAGTAATCAGGTAACTAACAAAAGTCGTATATTTGGAATAATTTCCCGTTCATTTGTTTCACACTGTTCGTGCAAGTACGTATAACGCCGTCCCTCTCATTTCGGGCACCTGGGGAAGCCTCTTAAGACTGGATGGAGGCTTTTGCCGTAGTTAGTGCAGCACGCTTGGCACACGTGGCGTGTAGGTTAGGTACCTTCTTGGGCAGTGGTTATCAGAATTGGAATCTTTCTACCAACATCACGCAAGTCTGTACGAGCTTGGCGCGGAGGCCTATTTCTTGCCTATTCCACAATATTATATTACCGTGTCGCTCGAATATAGAATTAATACACTTGAATTAACACACGTACAAAAACTCCAGAATCTTGAAAAAAACTATTCAAGAAAATACAACTAAACATCATGTTTGTTCTGTGTTTAGGCGTTGTATTATATGATAAGTATACCTACACCCTTCACCCGGCATCCTCAACAAACTGAGGAACTGGCTATCTTACCTCTAAATGCCGGAACACAACAATTCCAGAATTGTTATTATGGCAACAGAATTAGGTAAGATAGTGGTAGCTAGCCAGGCGGACTTAACAAGGTCCTACCACCAATCAAACCAAGCACAAAATATTGTACTCCCCATGGGTATCGAACCCGAGACCTCTGGATCTGAAATCGGTGGATTGGACCAGTAGACCACAGAGACGGTTAAAACTTGACTGGACTAATAAAAAGTATTTAAGTAATATATCCGTAATCCCATATTACAAGCTATTCTACGTTTGGGGATTACAATTATTTATCAATTATTATTATAAGTAATTGTCCTGTAATGTAGATTTATTTAAATGAATAGGGTGACTGGCCGCTAAGCGCAACCCAACCGGTTATAGAACCATTAAAAAATAACTAGGGCGCTATCAATCCCAAGCCACCTGCAGTGATGGATCGAACACTTGGACTTAATTTGAGGCCTTGAATGAAACCCCGGCAGGTACAACGAAATATCGAGAGCTTGTGGGGAAAATATTAGTACATACTTAACATGTCTAACTCCCAACTAAAGAGTGGTAATTAATACGTTTTAAAGCCATCGACATAGAATCAAATGGACCTCGGGTCTAACACAAACTTCGCGAAAAAAGTGTACAGAATAACAAAAAAAACATAGAAACATGTATGTGATTTTAAACTTAAACAATTGAATGTATGTCTTATCTCTATACACACACAGCATACTTTTGATTGCAACAATTTATAAGCAGCTTCGACGGATGGTCGTTGCACTAAAAATTTTAGCGTAAGTTACGGAAAATAGTAATGGAGTAGCTTTTATTAACTTTTTTGCTTATCTTATTTTAAAAATGCACACTGAGTTACGTGCACCTATGTCAGTTCATTTCCCTGCCTCTCTATTTTGTTTATTATTTATGAATCAACTATGCTTATAAAGCAAAATAGAAGTGAGTTCGAAAATCTAAGCGGTCCAAGGTTAAAAAATAGAATCGCTATGCAACAGTTATGTTTAGCAAATGTTTTTTTGCAGTTGCACCCCGCGATATATATACGCGGTGTATAAAATAAAATGCCAAAATTAATTCAGCAAATCGAGAATATATATAATTTTAAAAATAAACTTCTCGACTTTCTGACCGCAAACGTGTATTACTGTAAACGAATATTAAACGGATGACCATATCTAAATATATTAAGCTTGACATTTTAACTATTACATTATTGGATTTTATGTGTTAATGAATGAAGGTAAGTAAGTATATTTAATTGCTCATTTTATTGAATTTTCCTTTTTTTTTCCATGCCATGTTGGTAGAATTATTTGGAACCAAATTGATTATTGTAATACCTACCTTGTGTCACTAATTCATAGCAATTTGAGGGGACACGTGACCCAAGGGCTGGCTCTTATTTAGGCCAGCGAATTAGCATAGCTATTCAGCGTGGCAAAGCAGCCAGTGTCTTGGGCACGCTTCCGTCTGGACTGGTCTGGAACAGTTGAGTTACCTATAGGCCGTTTGTAACGGTCCTTAAGTAATCTGACTGATTCCTTTGTACATAGTTTAATTGTACTTTTTATTGAATAAATTCATAGCAAATAAATATTTAATTGATTGATTGATGGATTAATGTTAGTGGATACTTTTGAGCGTGGACCCGAAATCCAAGTATTAGTAGATGGATGTTTTAAGCATTTTTGTATGTCTGTAGAAATTTCTGCCTCGAGTGTATTGTTATAGTTTTGGAGGTGATTATTGAGTGATAATGTGACGTGGTTAAACGGATTTCTAGTTGTTCAATACATTTTTTTCACGAAATTTGAAAATAAAAAAAATATGTATTAATACATCTAATAATATTTAATACATTTTCTATTAATTGAATTTCTCAAAATATTGTGTATTAAATTTCATCATAAGAATAAAAACATGAAGAAAATAAGTTGAGTAAGTACCTATATATTTATTATTTCTAATTATCCATATTGTATATTTGTTCAGATCCTTGACCCAAAATTTTAAAAATATTACTTTCAATAATAATATGGTGGTATAAGAACCATCGCAAATATTTAAGCATTCTCTTCTGTCGGCAGTCCCTATGACAGTGATTTTTCATATAAAAAAAAATGTAACTCTAACCCTGGAAGCTTGTTTCGGTATTCCCTTGGTAAGAAAAGGTAGACGATGAACCGCATTCCCCAGAAGACAGCGAATATGATAAGGTAAATAAACCGAAATCCTACATAAACCATAGAATAAATATTAGCCCATAGATACATAATTGAATCAGAAGAGTCAACGAGATATGAATTTGAATCAGTATTTATTTAGTTACTGTTATGGCCTTTCATAACAAAAACAAAGGAAGTTGCATCATCCGCTCGAATTACCATGAGAAGGAGTTTTAGGTTTTAAGAGGTAAACTCCGCCAAAACCCCTCGGAGCGGCAGTTTGCATTCAGTTACTATTCCAAAGTGAGGTACACAGATGAGGCTACATTCATACTGGTAAGGAATGGAACTCCTTGCCTTCGTCTGTTTTTCCGCACGAGTACAATCTTGGAGTCTTCAAGTCCAGAGTAAATAGGTTCCTTTTAAGCAAGCGTGCTCCAGCTTAGGCCACATCTTACTATACTTGTTTAATCAGTAAAAAACTTTTTTTTTTGTTTCTTTACGTGTTTTTTTTTATAATGTTGTAAGATTTTGTATTTTGTTATGACACGCATTGTGAAAAAAGATGCGCGATTTACGCACAAGAAAAACTTAAATAATCAAAATCAAAATTTTATTTATTTCTTTACAAGTTAAATTGTAGGTATAAACTAGGGAATCCTTCTGTTTTTGGAATACTTGAGTTAGAAGGGTCCCCTCTTTCTTGAGGTATTATCTAATAGACTTGAAATACATTTTAATTTACTTAAAATGTACTTCTAGTAATTTATGGATTTCAAATTTATAGCTAATGCAATCCCGAAACAAGGTAACTTATAACTTGAATTCATAATTTAGAATCAATAGGTACCTTACCTATAAATATAATTACGTTTTAAAAACTAAAAAGAAAACCGACTTCAATGAAGAATATGATACAATTTCGTTTACCCGGATGACGTATTTTTTTCAATTATTTTGATGAACATACAGACAGACAGACAGACAGAAAGACGTGTGATCCTATATGGGCTCCGTGTTTACATTACTTTTGAGATAATGCACCCAAATCGCTTCAAGTGTGCCTATAATATTTGAAGAGATCTCTCGATTTTTCCAGGATCCCATCATCAGATCCTGACCTGATGACTATGGAATCACTTAGGAAGTATATCAACCCTAAAAATATCCAAATCACTTCAAGTGTGCATATAATATTCGTAGAGTTCCCTTGATTTCTCCAGGATCTCATCATCAGATCCTGACTTGATGACAATGGGACCACCTGTGAAGTAAATACCCTTTCGAACGATAAATGAATTTTCGAAATTGGTCCAGGCATCTTCGAGTAATCGGGGAACATACATAAAAAATAATAAAGAATCCGACGAATTGAGAACCTAATTTTTTTTTGAAGTCGGTTAAAAATTGCAAGGAAACAAACAAGTAGGTGCATAGGTAATAATAATTAGTAATTATGTATAGAAAGAGAAAATATACTTTGCAAGCTGTATGTAACTATTCTATAACATAGTTAGTATGCGATTTGCAATCTGATCGAGTTTTCTTCGTAGAATTACATTTCGTTCGACATGTCACTCAATTTATCGTCACAAATTGGGTTGTAACCTTTTAGGTGTTCTCTGATTGGAATATAAAGGTTTGTTGTATTCTATCTCACAAACTAATAGAAGCTTCAAAATCGTATCCCAGATATTATTTACAGTCGCCTGCACTAATATTTAGGTATGAAAACCAGAGGCACTCTGGGAGTGCCGACATTTTGGAGTGTCGATCTTTACCGAAGAGAACAGCTGAGATTTTTGGTACATGAATCTCAATGTGTTAAATCTACCGGGTGTTTACAATAGCGCCTATCTATTGAGAGTTAGCGGCACAAATTGTCACTTTAAGAGGTGTCGGTAACAGTGTCGCGAGTTAAATGGTTTTTTTTTCCATCTCAAAATGTTCCCCGTGGTAAAATGAAAAAAAACTAACTAACTAAAGAAGCTTAAGTTAAATAGGACATTAATTTCACACAGCGCCATCTAGTCCCAAACAAGCTAAGCTTGTAATATGGGAAATGGATTACAAAAATAATACTTCTATACGTTTTTTTTTAAATACATACTTGTCATATAATACAACACTTAAACACGGAACAAACATCAACATTCATAAATGTTTGTCCTGGGCGGGAATCGAACCCACAACCTACAGAAGGCAGAGCTACTACCAACTTCAGTAAGATTACAGTCTAAATAGTTAACAGTCTTGTTAATTTTGTAATTTAGGAAGAAAACAGACATATTTACTACACAATAACTTAAATAAGCGGTTCAGTGTCATCATAATTAAGTGTTGACAACCATTTTTGTACAAATTACTATGAGTTATTTGTCCAATCCATAATTGGTTTTGTATCAACATCTGTACATTATGTTATTAATAAGTAATGACTGAATTTACCTGACGTGAATATAGTATAGTAATTGCTTCGTTTTGAAAAAATATGAAGTATGAACACATTATTGCAGGCCACGTAAAACAAGAATCACCGTTTTATTGACATAAAATACCATGAAAAGAAAAAAGCCTTTCATGAAAGAAAAATAAATTATGGGTCAGCTCTTCACCTCTAGGCTTGCTCAGGATGAGGTTTGCCAATGGAGTCAGCTTTTCCAGAAGACACCGGCTCTCCGCGGCCGGAGCACGGCAAACCATGGAAACTGTCGCCATAACAACAATTATAAAATTGTTGTGCCGGAACACAATTGTTTTCCGCACATTTACACACATTTAGAGGTAAGATAGCCAGTTCCTTGGTTTGTTAAGGATTCCGGGTGAAGTGCGCTTCCACTATCGGCCTTATCATAACTTGTAACCAGGTGAGATGAAGGCCAATCGGTTATCCGTTTTACAAAAAAAACTGTCAAGGAATGTTGGAGGTCAAAGTGTTTCTTCTCACCGGTATCGCGAAATCGTGTGACATTTTAACAGAGCACCGTTTATTCGAAAATAGTCCTCAAATCGCCGCTGGAGCCATTCACACGCCGAAAGGTTTACGCAGAGCAAAATGTCGCCGTCGATTTCGTACAAAAGTTGTAAGTGTAGGAATCGTTCGTAGGCATCTGAAGCTCTACTATGAGCAACTTTCACGATGTCGATTACCGAGAGATTACTAAATATTTTTGTTTTTTGTCTATACAATATGCAAAGCGAAAATCGACCATTAACCTTTGAACGTATTAGGGAGAATAGTAATTGTCACTAGTTACCTTGATGCCATTTTTGTGATTTAGCACTTATTCAATCATTCAACATGTGGCTATGTCGGATAACGCTTAAATGAAAACTGTGAGTGACTTCACACTTCTATTTGCATCTGATAGTTTTTCAAAAGTAAATCGGCATTAACAAACCTACTGCCTGAAAGCCCTTCTAATCGGTTGTGGGTCCGATGTCCAGGAAAATCATCTTTATGATTTTTTTTTGTCGTACGATAAGGAAGCTTATATGCTTCATCTCACCTGGTTTTTTCAAGTTATGATTATGTCTGAAGTTGGAAGTGCACTTCACCCGGGATCCTCAACAGTCTGAGGAACTGACTATCTTACCTGCTATTAGAACACAACAACTTAAGAATTGTTGTTATGGCGACATAATTAGGTAAGATGGTGGTAGCTAGTCAGTCGGTCTTATACAAAATCCTACCAACAGCGAAACCAAGCACAATAATGAATTCCACCTGGGGATCGAACCCCTGACACCGTTGGGCGAGCCACCAGACCACAGAGGTTTAAAAATGTAGATATTTGTTCTGTGTTTATATTTATATTTGAGTATAATTATGTATTCACAACCGCAAAATTGTTCCCATATGGGAAGAATATTCTTAGTTTCGAGCTAGACTGCGTTCCGTGAAATATATAGTAAAACTTAGTTGTTATTTCTGAATGGAACTTTTATAATAGTGTACCAACTTTATGTGTTTAATTTTAAAACGAAGCAACAAAAGATACTGCCAATCGGAGGCTCTGCGGTCTTCAAACACACGATCACTCACAATGGCTTGTAAAAGCATTGAAGAACTCAGAGTAGGGCTCCACGACGTCGGCCCACCGCTCGCGAGCAATCTGTTTACGTAACAGCCCCGTTATGTTCGGAGAGGGTTCCGTAGTAGACGTTAAACATATTGCCTCATAAATCGCGAGAATCCCAGCAAACTCTACGTACCGGTGTCGATTTGCCTACGTTTCCTTTACAATTTCACCATATTGAGCGATCTGCGTCTATTTTTAATACTTTGTTACTTTGTGAATCTGTTTCGCCTCGGCTGCGAGTGTAAAAGAGCCATATTTTTAGCATAGCCGCCGTGCCGGCCATTCTAACTCCGTATTGAATTTTACTTTGTTGAATTGCGATGCTTTTATTACACAAAAATAACTTTATGTTGAAAGGAAGCGGTCAAGTTAGTAACTCAACTATTCCAGACGAAGCGAAAGCGTGCCCGAGTCACTGGCTGTTTTGCCTCGCTGAATAGCTGATGATTCGCTGGCCTAAATAAGAGCCTTTGTATCACGCCTGGGGAAGTTTTTTTTAAGCCGGAGGGCACTGGCTCCCCTTGGTAACTTCTTTGACCGCAAAACGCTTAAATAAGTAAGCTCTGTCGTGACCACTATATTTGCGCTTGTACTTATTGAATAACAACCAGAGTTAGTAAGAATTGTAAGTAGCTTAAGCGTAGTGACCGTTATTAAACCTCAACATAGAACTCGGAGCTTTAGTAGGTCATCAAATCGATATGTGGGTAAAGCGAGCCTTTTAAAACGTCTTGCCTTCGGCCAGTGGACTTGTGTAGCCTACGAGGTGCAGTTGGAGGGTATATCTATTATAGAAAACATTATCATCATTGTTTCAGCCCGTATACATTAGGCTAAGATAGGCCTTCCCCAAACGATGCCCAAATAGTGAGTTTGAGCCGCCTCTATCCTATACATCTTGTCCTATCCTATTCATTAAATTCACGTGACCGCAAGCCACAACGTAATCTCAATGAAAAGAAAGCCTCATTAAATTCAATAATTTGACATACTTATGACAAATGGGTCATTGTGTTTTCATAAGTAGGCAAGTAATTTGATATGGGAAAGATTTCGATTGTAACAAGTTAAAAACTAAAACTCGATTGCAAATTCTTGATGAATTCCTGAAAAGTATGAAGATCAACAAACTAACTATGTACAACGGAAGCAGTTGGATTACCTAAGGACCGTTACAAACGACCTATAGGTAACTCAACTGTTCCAAACTAGACGGAAGCGTGCTCAAGACACTGGCTGCATTGCCACGCTGAATAGATATGCTAATTCGCTGGCCTAAATAAGCCAGCCTTTGGGTCACGTGTCGCCTCAATCAAAAGCCTCGCAAGATTTCGGAAATGTTATAAACCTTTAATAATACCCATATTGTTATAATAAAACAGTATATTGTGTCATATATTTTTAAATGATACCAATAGCATGACCCTCCCACAGTTACCAAACGTGTCACATGACAAAATATATTATGTCACTAGTCAGTAAAGCGTTACAATGTAATACTTAATGTGTATTTATACTAACGAAAAACATCGCCCACCTTCTGAGGCGGTCGGGTAAAAATAATTGATTTTGATTGTATCATTTTGCCGTTACCTACTATTGATAGGTATTTCGGAAAAATATGTTCCCACCTCGTCGAAAGTCGCCAGAATTGATGAGCGTCAGGTGTAATAATTACCTGGATATACAACACCCCCGGAACAGTCCCCGTTCCCGGGGATTGATTTATTCACCATCACAAGTTGTCCCGGCACATCCCATCTGCGGCCTCACATTAATGGTAGATTGATTGCTTGCGTGTGGTAGCCTAATGGCTACAAATTCTATATAGATCAATTTTGATGCTATCTTGAAGACATTTTAATTAAAGCCTGGGTACACCGATGATAAGCACCTTTTTAAATGTGTTCCATGAATGGATTTGTGAAGTCTTAAAATAACTTGTTTTTTCGCTGAGTAACGTTTAATTGAACGAGGGGCGTAGTGCCCCCGCCGATATTTTTCCTTGGCTAGTAGAGGCCGATTCTCGTTATGTGCGATATTCAGGTGATATGATATTTATCGAATCCTATTATTATCGCACATGATAAATATCATATCGAACGGATTTATGAGCCAATACTCGTATTCTCGTGAACAGTCGATATGAAACCAATAACTATAAAGATAAAACAACAAGTATTTTCATACTTTTATCGCAAAGATTAGTACTAGCAAATTTTACTATTCTCGAGATATAGTATGCAGTAGTACCTACTGTTGTTTTGTTTGACAAATGTCAGACTACAAATAGCTTCTTCTTGAGAAGTAGACATACTAGTGTTTTTATCGGACAAAGATAGGTATTAATGAGATGTACGTTTTATTTGCCAGCTGTAATAAACATTTAATAACAATATATATAATAAATAATAAATGGCGATTTTTTATAAACGGGTATATTGTTTTCTACTAATTAAGGGATGTTGGCTACGGATATGTTACCAATTTTGAAATACAAGATGGTGAAAACATTGTATTTGCTATTTATATAGGTATAAAATATTTTTGTAGTATAATTCTGATCTCTAATCAGAGTGTGGCTCACCTACTAACACCATTATGATGAACAACAACAGGGGGTAGTCAAAAGCATGTTCAAACTTACGCTCATCACATAACTAGCATTTAATACGTGACAGGTAACAAACCCATCGCCGCTTAGCGGAATTCTGGAAAGTGATATATATATCATTCAGGTTTCTGGTCCTAGGAACATGGCAATTTCCTCACGATGTGACTTTCATCGTCAGAGCATGTGCATGTGACAAATGCGCGCATTAACTTTCCAGAAAACCAAAATGATCATTGGTGAATGACTGGATTGGAACTCAAAACTTCTGGATCAGAAGGCGAGCCTATTGCCCCCAATAAAACAAGAATAAGAGCTATATGGCCAAGCGCCACTTGGAACAAAAAAATAGTTATTAGTTCAATCTAAATTAGTCAAAAACGATACTTAACCATATAGCAAAAAACTAGATTCTCCATCGGATTTTTAATATATGCAATTTTTGCAATTTACAATCCACTTACACTGTAGGAAATAATGCCCAAAAAAGAAAAATAGGTGATACCCAAGCGTTTGACCACCAGCTCACTTGAAAACCCAGAAAAGATGTGGCCTAACATGGAGCTCGCTTGGTTAAAAGGAACCTATTCATTCTGGCTTGGCGACTCCAAATTTGTACTCGTGCGAAAAAACAGACGTCTAAGATGTTTAGTTCTGTAGATACAGTTGTTGAAAGCTGTTCAGTTATGAAACAAAACCACTGGTCTACGACGTCTAGTTTAGAAGATACAGCTGTTCAAGTTTGCGAGCTATCAAACATCTCATGCATATAGAAAGAAAGAAAGAAAGAAATAAATAAATAAAGAAAGAAAGAAAGAAAAAAAGAAAGAAAGAAAGAAAGAAAGAAAGAAAGAAAGAAAGAAAGAAAGAAAGAAAGAAAGAAAGAAAGAAAGAAAGAAAGAAAAATAGAATAGCGAAATAGTGTTCAATCGATACTTTGACAGTTCTTCTGATATTTATCGAATGTGATAAAATATCACTTGGCGAGAATCTCCTCCCGATCTGTTTTTAATTTAATACAAGAAAATAGCAAACAAGATACTCAACATTTACAAGATTACAAGATAATAACTAAAATAAAACGACACAAACATTATAACATATCGATATACAAAGGATAAGTATGCATTATATTGATTTTATTTCGTTGACAGTTTTATTTATATAATAATGCTTTAATGGTATGTTTTTTGTTTTAGATAAAATAGGGTAAAGATTTTTATAATTTCCATGTTTTTTCATATATTATATAGGATGTTGTATTGTATGATAAGTATGTATTCACAAAAAAAAAATAGTATTTAAGTATTATATCCGTAATCTAGTTCCCATATTACAAGCTACACTTAGTTTGAGGCTAGATGGCTTTGTGTAAAATGAATGTCCTGTAATATTTATTTCTTTATTTATTATATAAACTTAGTATAAGCGAAACAAAAGTCGAAAATAACAAGAATACTCGAACACGATCCAACCTTTGCATTTCTTATCGTTAATTCTGAAAGCTTACTCTTAAAGTGGCTCCCTCGGCTTTAGGTACGCGTAACAGTTTTTGTCATATCATAACTACAAAACACACCATGGATTCATGACGTTTATTTAGGTCCAGTATCATGAGTATCACGTTTTATTTAGATATGTTTTTATTGTAAATATCCATATTTACTTATTCTCTTTTATTATGTAGGTACACCCTCCTAGCATCAACAGTATTTGTACTATCCTTTCCATCTTAAGGTTGTCTGGAAGAGATCACTTGTAAGCGATAAGACCGCCCATTGTACGGTTTACTTTAGTTTTAAATTGACTATTGTGCTATATGTTTTTGGTGTAAAATAAAGAATGTTCATTAACTAATTCATTAATTCATTCATTCATGAGTGAGTGAATCCTCTGGTAGCTCAATGACCTCAAGTCACGGTCTCATGTACTTTTATTATTTTATTTATTGCATTATGTTATTTTCTGTTTCATTTATGTATTCTTTCCTGTATTTTTATCGTTTTTAACTATGGACGAAGTCTGAAATAGACGTATTTTATTATTATTATTATTATTTTACATGATACATGTAACACATAGCAACCATATTAAAAATTTATATCTGTATTTTCATTAAAACGTATCGTTTAAGCTAACTATGTACAAAGGAATCAGGCAGATTACCTAAGGACCATTACAAACGGCCTATTGGTAACTCAACTGTTCCAGACCAGTACCAGACGGAAGCGTGCCCAACACACTGGCTGCATTGCGACTCTGAAAAGCTATGCTAATTCGCTGGCCTAATAAGAGCCTAATAAGAGCCAGCTCTTGGGTCAGGTGTCGCTTCAATCAAAAGCCCTAGCAAGCAAGAATTTTGAAAACCCGGAGGGCACCGGCTCCCCACGGACCCAAGGTCTCCACCCCAAAAGGCTCAAAAAGGTAAACTCTGTCGAGACCTATATTTACGCCTATTCCGATCCTCGGCCAAAACATTTTTTATCGAAGTTTAGATTTTCCATACTGATTCTGTTACTGGCTTAATCCCTACGAGCAAAGTTCGCTCGGGAACCAACATGGTAAACTTACACAAGCATTGCATTCCACATATCTGCCACTATTAGTTTAATCATGTTTTACCACGTTGTGTTTTGAAGCTACGATTTAGCAAAGCCATATTGCACGTACATTACCCTAAGGATCCGCTTCAGCTAAGCTTAAATAGAATTATTTCAGCGAAGTATTTCCAAGGAGTATCAAGAGGTCGTCTTAAAACAAACTAGGTTAAAGTTTTATGCTTACGTCATTCCAAGATTAGAGTTCACCTCGCCAGCCGTCGTATACAAATGTAGCTGTAGCTACAATGTTTACATTAATACATTTGTTTCTGTTCTTTTAAAGTATGTAACATCAGCGGAGATCATTTAAATCGAAACGAATGAAAGTGATCTGATATTTTTTTTACTATAACGTCAAAAGTGTACGACCAACTTTAAAAGATAGCTTCTGAGCAATAAGACCGCTCATTGTGTGTCTGCTATAGGTTTTTTCTGTTGATTATGGTGTATAATAAAGTATTTTCAATCATTCATTCAAGTATTAGGTCAAATATACACATTATGACAACAAAAGAGATGCCTTCTGGGATCGCGCCGCCGCCGGGTGCGAAACGACCAATGCTGGTGCCCTAATTGGCGAGGAGGGAAAGAGACAAGCAGTAGTTGATCTTGATACATTATGTATAAAATAACATTAACAAATATAACAAATTATCAGCGCTATAGCTGAGAGATATGACAAAAAAATTCAGAATCTGCGTCGGTACCCCCGTAGCTCAGTTGGTTTGAGCGTTTCCGGCTTTATGAAAAGATGCAGGTTAGGGTCCCGTGGGTTGTGAATTTTTGTGTCATAATAACATTTATTAACAAATATAATTTGTTATATCTATTGTGTTCTATGTTAATGTTGTAGTTCTTAGAACGGTTTTTAAACCTCATATATAAATAAATGGTCAAAAGTTAATCGTACAAATTTCACAAATTTTACAGTGAAAAATATTGAAGACGTGGTTTGCCGCATGAAACATTTGTTTTTTTTACTGGCCGGCACTTTTTTGTGCGTAATTTTTGTTCGATACGAGAATGATCTCCTTTGTCATCCATCTACTATTTGAAAACACACACTTCAAAGAACGCTTTACATCTAAAACACAAGTAATTCACGTTAAACTATCAGAGAAGAGATCCAGCTACCCACACCTTATTTGTAACACAAATTTTGTGTAGGCCTTATACTGCGATAATAGTAAATAAATAAATAAATATTACAGGACATTATTTTTTTTACACAGCTCAATCTAGCCCCAAACTAAGCATAGCTTAGTTTGGGTAACGGTCCTTAGGTAATCTGACTGATTCCTTTGTACATAGTTAGTTTAATTGTACTTTTTATTGAATAAATGTATTCACTTAGCATAGCTTGTAATATGGGAACTAGATTACGGATACACTACTTAAATACTTTTTTTTTTTTTGTAAATACATACTTATATACAATACAACACCCAAACACAGAACAAACATCTATATTCATCACACAAATGTTTGCCCTGGGTGGGAATCGAACCCACAGCCTACAGCGCAGAAGGCAGAGTTACTACCAACTGAGCTATGAGGCTTGTCATAGCTCAGTTGGTAATAATAGTGACACATTATAATTACAAACTAGGTATACCTACATCTGTTTATATCAAGCGGTGCTAGTAACGGATCAACCTTCGCTGCTCAAACAAATAGCAACTCTTACTTATGAAATTAGGGATTAAATGCAAAGTAAGCTGTTCGTTATTACGTTATGACTTAACAAAAGCCGAACCCCAACGTTGAGACTCATTGACAGACAGCGAGTAACTGAACGCAAACTGCCGCTCCAGTGCATTTTGGCGGACATTTTAGTTTAGATAAGACGCATTAGGTCGGATGCACGAAGTCATTTGTTTTTTTTAAATTACTAGAATATAATATTATACTATAATAGACTTTGAATGTAGAAGATATAATTACGTTTTAAAAAGTAAAAATAAAACCGACTTAAATTAATAATTCGATACAATTTTGCTGTGGATGAAGTATTTTTTCCAATTATTTTGATGACAGATGGATGGACAGACAGACAGACGCGTGATCCTATATGGGGTTCAATTTTCCTTACTATTGAGGTAACCAAATCGCAACAAGTGTGCCTATAATATTTGAAGAGTTCCTTCGATTTTTCTAGGATCCCATTATCAGATCCTGACCTGACGACGATGGGATAACTGGGAAGTATACCGACCCTAAACCCAAAATTATACCCATCAAAACAATACCCAAATTACTTCAAGTGTGCATGTAATATTTGAAGAGTATCCTCGATTTCTTCAGGATTCCATCATCATATCTGGATCTGATGTCAATGGGAACACATGTGAAGTATAAAAAAATAATTTCAAATAAAAAAAATATTTTCGAATTCGGTCCAGGCGTCATCGAGTAATCGGGGAACATACATAAATAAAAAATAAAATAAAAAAAGTTTTCAACGAATTTAGAACCTCCTCTTTTTTTTTAAAGTCGGTTAAAAAGAGGAAATATACCTACGCTTGTTTTACAAATGTTATTATGACAAAAATTCACAACCCACGACTTGAATTTTAAATTTTTGTCTCATTTGTAAATGTTGTGTAATCACTTGAAATACATCGTGTGTCTTAACAAAAATCCAGTTTCTCATTTTATCTTACTTATCTGTCTGCTCCGCTCGGTTTGAGTGCGATGCGGGTTCAACTCCCGTTAAAGTTTACTTTTTGTTTGGATGGCGACGGCAAGCCTGGTCCTATTTCCTGTTCAAGTCTCCTTCCATCATATAATTACGGACCAAATCCTTTTACTTGAATACAAACCCGTTCCTAACGCATATTTCAAATTTATGAATTATTACCTACCTTAGTACCTACTACTTGGTTTCATACTATATATCTATGTTTAATGAGATATGTTTTTTTTTTTTTTTAATGTGATATAATATTTATTCAATAATAAGTACAATTAAACTAACTATGTACAAAGGAATCAGTCAGATTACCTAAGGACCGTTACAAACGGCCTATAGGTAACTCAACTGTTCCAGACCAGTACCGGACGGAAGACACTGGCTGCATTGCCACGCTGAATAGCTATGCTAATTCGCTGGCCTAAATAAGAGCCAGCCCTTGAGTCACGTGTCGCCTCAATATATGTATGTATAATAAATGAACAGTATAATATTATGTAGTTTATCGGATTATGTTATGTATGTTATATACTAATGTTGTACACTTTCCCGTCCATTTAATCTTGTTTCTCGTGCTACCTAGGTTTGTTCTCTTTCGGAGATCTCTTTTTAGGGTTCAGCTCACCTTTGCTATAATGTGTGCAATAAAGTATAAATAAAATAAATAACATAAGAAAATAATCAGATGTGAGTCGTATTACTTTGTCAACAGTACCTAAGTAAGTAGGTTAGGTTTGGTGTGATCCATCTCCTAGTGGTGTGCCCTGGGCAACGGAGCCGCTGACTGTTGAAGTCCGGCGCCAAACGGTCAGCCGTGTTTCGTCTGTGCGCATGTACCAGTGTCTTCTAGGAAAGCTCCATGGACGCTCCATCGTTGACCTTATCTTTGCTGTGACCTAGAGCTGGAACAGCCAAGAGGTTCAGAGGTCAACCCATCATTGATAAAATAAATTTACAACGTTACAATAATAAAGAGATGCGGTGCTGGAAATCTCATCGGTCCTTTTCACCCCTAGCAAACTTCTCTCCATCCTCATCTCTCTTTGACAAACTTGGAGCTTATATTTCTAAAGCCAGGTTAAAAATCATGTTTGGTAAAAAAAAGTGGTAGGAACGTATTAAATTTCTTCGCAATCTTGCCGATAAGGACTAGATGGCGTTGTGTGAAATGTTGAGTGTCTAATATTTGTTTATTTTTTATTGTGTATAGAGACGGTATCGGTACCGACTGCCTGCGCCGACAACCTGCGCATACCGGTTCCGATAGACAGTGTCTCTTGAAATATTGATTATATTCGGTTAAATTCGACAGTAAAAGTTACTGTTGCCTGATAGAAAAAGCTATAAAAACGAAAAATATAGAGTTTGATGATTTAATAATACAGTGAATACGACATAGTTTATGAAGTTGGGAATAAAGTGTTTTGCAAGTAAAATGGCGACGTGAAACGGAGTATCATTAACATTGATTTACATTCTGGAAAGTTGCAAGGAATAACTAGTGGCTATCATATAAACGGTCAGAATTTTACCAAAAGGAAGCGCTTTGCCGTGAAACTAGTGCACTCCTGAAATTCTCAACAGAATGAGGAACTGGCTATCTGGCTTCTGTTCATGGGAAACACAGAAGCGGTTTCTTGGTTTCTTTCTTGGAGTTGTAGGCAACTAAGGCAGGGACTCAAAGGGGGCCATTTTATTTTACGGCGCCACCGCCGCTGTCACGGGCGATTGAAAAGTCTTGTATTTGCATCGGATGAAGTTTTATATGTCTCTCCGGAACTACGACGAAACACCAGTTTTTCGATACAATAATGACAAAAGCACTTCAAGATTCGTCGACGTTCGATTTTCGTAGTAGGGCCTCATTTTAATCTTGATTTCAGAAAAACCTCGAAATA
The DNA here is from genome assembly GCA_951394065.1 of Venusia cambrica. Classification (NCBI taxonomy): domain Eukaryota; kingdom Metazoa; phylum Arthropoda; class Insecta; order Lepidoptera; family Geometridae; genus Venusia; species Venusia cambrica. The sequence goes on along the minus strand of OX596044.1, from coordinate 1,383,802 downwards.
AAAAATTAAAAGGCAAAAGAGATGCATTAGAGCCATGTTTAAGAAACAAGTGACTGATAGCTGCCAGCCACTTTTCAGAAAGCACAAGATACTTACACTTCCATCACTTTATGTACTTGAAGTTTCACTATTTGTAAGATATAATCCTGTATATTTTTCACGTATGACAGATCTTGGCAAAAGAAATAGACGGGATGCACATAAAATTCACACTCATAAGAGCAATACAACACTACTGCAGAAAAGTATAGTCTGTATGGCATCTACTGTATACAATAAAATCCCACTCCCAATAAAAGAGCTCAATGACTCCCAATTTAGGTCAAATCTTAAAAAGTTTCTATTACACAAATGTTACTATAGTATTAATGATTTTTTAGATGACAAACTGTGATTATTATAAATTTGACATTTGACACTTAATTTCATATGATTTTATTTTGATTGCTGTATTTGATGACATTTTTGATTAACATTTAAACTGGCTTATTTTCAATTCTCTTGTTGATGCAATTATGTTTAATTTACTTTTATATAAAATTTGCATGCTCTTTAAGGCAGAGCATAATTGATACTTATTGATAACAACTGTAATAAAGATCTATGTTACATTATGTTCGAGCAAATAAAAATATCTTTATCTTTATCTTTAATAAATTACAAAAAAATTTGTTTCTTTTTGACATTTTTTTCTCGAAGTATTCATAGATTTTTCTTTTTTTTAATAGCTTTTGACCTCAACCAGAGCAAAGACTAGGTCAACGATGGCGCTCCAGCATTGGCCGTATAGTGGAAAGCGGCAAACTTATTGTCTTATCGGGCGTTTTCCTAAATTTAAGCCCACTACAATTTTATTCAGTACGATATTTGGAAAATCTATAGTATTCCTACTGTAAAAATAAATAGGTATGGGGTGCTTTGCTTAATGGCCGCCCGGATATAAAATATGGCTTGCATGTCGACTTAGTACGTTGTAATGCTTCACACTTGGCGTCGGCGCCGGCTTAGTTTGCTAGGCTTGGATTCCAGTACAATATAATGAAAAATATTTTTATTTACTTACCATGGGTTGGTGATGCTTGCCTTTTTTATTGTACGGGATGCTCTTGGCCGTCATCTCACCTGGTTACAAGATATGACAAGGCCGAAGCTTGAAGCGCATTTCACCCGGAATCCTCTACAGTCTGAGGAACTGGAACACAGCAATTTAGAATTGTTGTTACGGCAACAAAAGGCAAGATGGTGGTAGCTAGCCAGGTAAGGCAAGCAAGGCAAGGATGATGGTGGTAGGACTTTATTTAAGTCCGCCTGGCTAGCTACCTCCATCTTACCTAAGTCTGTCGGCATAATAACAATTATAAAAATTGTTGTGTTCTGGCATTTAGATATTGATTCTGGTAAGATATCCAGTTCCTCAGTTTGTTGTGGATTCCGGGTGAAGTGCGCCTCCACCTTCGGCCTTATTTCAACATGTAACCTGGTGAGATGAAGGCCAAATGATTAACCGTCGTTCAACAAAAAAAAAATAGGTGTAAGGGTGTAGTAAATCTTTGTTTTATACTCGTTTCCCATTTTATCTAGGAAGTAGTAATCCGAGTAGGTAAGGTATTGCTCAGTATAATGTGTATACTTACATAAGAAATATAGCAAAACTACCTGTTGAAAAGTTAATGGCTCTTAATCGGGATGTTCTGGGTATTCCCGGGTAAAGCATTTTTTGCCCAGTTTGGTAAGGACATTGCTGGCTTATATCATCTGATTAATCAATCATTAAGATGCCATGCGAAGTCAGTCCGGAGCGGGTTTAGGCATTATTTGACATTATCATGGGTACATTACCAGTGGTACACCCGGGTTGGGTGAACCACTTTACGAGCCATATTGTTGGCTTTGCAACCCAAACCCTTGGGTTGTGCAACCCAAAAGCAAGAAAAGTGATACCCTAAAAGCTATTTGCTAGGCCTACGTTTGTAAAGTGAATTTATGTGATAGCTTTTGGCTACCTTTAACAAAAAATTTAAATGTAACGTTCATTGAGTGTTGGTTATTATCACTTTACGTTTTTTTTATTTATTGTACGAATGGAAAGTGAAGCAAAGGGTACAATTATAAGTACTTAGTCTCTTACCGCCTCTGATCCGGGTTCATTTTGGTTGTACGTACTTTGTTTTAGCCTGCCTGGTTAGCTACCACCATTATACCTAAGGTTGTCACTATAACAACTATTCATTATTAAGTTGTTCTGTTCAGTTTGGTGAGGATTCCGGGTGAAGTGCGATTCCTTCGGCTTTATCATAACTGGACCAGGGCCACGATTCTACTAAACCAAAAGTTTAAACAAAGTTTGAGTATAACAATGGTATGGTCGCTGATCAGCCACAAGAATACCAAAAGGCGCCATATTGGCCATTCTGCGACTACACCAATGCCATAGTGAAGTGGTAGTGGGTGGTAGTAGTAGGATCGGTGCCCAGATGAGTTGAAAAAAGCGAAAGATTGTTTTTATGTGTGTTATTTATTCATATCGCCGCTGCAATTGCAAATAATAAAATAATATTTATAGGGTCACTTGTCAAGTTTTTTTGATTATTATTTTTAAATAAACTAAGCCCTGAAGGTAGGCGTAGCGTAGAGAGCCTACGGTAATATTTTCATTCGAAATTATTCTTTCATCCAATCGTTTGTTATTTCATGAGCACATTTATCGATAGCGTAGGTTTTTACATTGATGTCAGAAACCTTTCATGCCCCTCGTCGATGTAACCACAATAACGAAAACGGTGGTTTAAGTACCTTACCTACTGTATAGAGTGTAAATATGTAGGCAGACTCGTTACGAAGGTTTTACGGTACTCAGACACATCAAGACCGCTTTTGAATATCACATTCTCACATCTTAGCAAGGAGCAACGAACACTTCATATTTATGCTACACCGCCCTAATTCTCATTCTCTCATCGTCTCAGCTACGTCTACAATGTGCTTACTTGTTCAGGGTTTTTTATTCGATTACCCGAAAATAAAGGTTTTTTAAGTACTAAACTAACTTAAAAACATACATTTTCAGTAGTGTCCGTTGTGGTTTGAAACTTAAGAGAGCCCCGGAGTACCGCTGATTTTTGCTCGCCAGTACAAACGTAGTTCCTATTTCATTTCGAAGTGGTAAGTCCGATTCACATGAAGTTATGCAGGTATAATCGGAAAGAGATAATTTGTGTCTGTGCTGTGCTATTTTTTCTTAAAACGCAATAACAATGAAAATATACGGAAAAGAATGTTTGTATGGAAAAACTCTGTTCCATATATTTCGGTTTGTATTAGTTTTTAAGAAAAAGTAACGCACCACAGACACAGATTATCTCTATCCAATTATAACTGCAAAAATCTTCTGAATCCGACTTGCCATTTCGAAATGAAATAGTAACTACGTTTGTATGGGAAAGTGAGACTACTGGGTCTTCTTAATGGAACGAAAAAGCGACACTAAAGAGAGACAAACATTAACATCTATAGGATTTATACTGCGAGAGAATGAGATAAGATGAATGTATGATGACATACATTTACCGTCAGCATTTTACCTGCTAAGCAAAACAAGCTACGAGACAAGCGATGTGACCATTCGTGACCGTCTCGGTCGCGTCATAACGTACCTTCTTAACATAACTACGTAAAAATAAAACGTATTACTGATCGTCGACAGTGTTTCTGCTCATCATCATCATCTAGCACTCAACTTAAATACTGTATTACTGTACGAATCACACTGGCTCGTACAATATCATATATGTATAATGTTTGTACGCATGTTAATACCCTTGGGAAAACCCTGCAGAATAGCTAAATCTCTTCTTCTAAGTTCTTCCCTTCACTCTTTTTCTATGGTGGCTCATTTACTGTGAACTCAGTCAGATTGTGGAACTCTCTTCCTCACAATATCCGAGATAGTCCCTAAGAGCTCATAATACTCCCTAAGAGTATTATGGAGTCAATGAGCACTACCTCTCAATATTAATTCGTTATTTATAAATATACATTGTATGTATAAAGGTATTTGTAATAAGTATGTATTATATTATATGTTATATATGCTAAATAAGGTATGTATATTATATTAACAGTATAATTATATTTATTATTTCATCACGTTTGTCATATTATTTCTATGTTAGGGTTGATATTTATTAATGTTGTACACTTTTGCCTCATACCTATTTAAAATCTTGTTTCTCGCTACCTAGGTTTGCTGGATGAGAACTCTAATTTGTGTTAAGTTCGCATTAGCTTATTATACGATCTATGTGAGTGCAATAAAGTACATATAGCTTGTCTAGAGAGAAGGCTAGAGAGACGATGAGGTCTATGATGAGTGAGCTTTCCAAGAAGGAACTGGATCCTGCGCAACGACGGAACATGGTAAGCCCTAGGGTAATCCCTTCCCTAGCCAGGTGCATCTTTGCAGGTCCTATCACCAGTGTAAACAAGTTTCAGTGTCCCCACTGATATGTTGATGATGAACGAAGCAGTGGGGACAAAAGGATTTTACAGTAGGTACTCAAAGTCATGGTTAAAGTCATGTTCGGAATTGTGAAAAGCATTTAACAGCCTATAAGTACCTTTGATTAGTAACATAACGCAACTTCACTCTAGTGAAGAACTAAGATATACCTAGTTATAATAAAGGTGGCATTGCTGTGCGCTCAGCCACGGCGCTTGTGACCACCAGATGACAGAAATACGCGCGAATTTCAACGTTTTATTTTTTTTACGGTAAAACAAACATTACTTTTGAAAATCTAAAACACAGACCATCTGCTGTAGACTGTATATATTTACTGTACACAGTTTCAAGGCCTAAGGTTATTTTATCTTACCGATTCTTTTATTCAGACTTGACCCCGAAGGATCAGGTCTATAAAAGCGATCCTTCCCAGAAAATACCTATTAACTCTCATTTTGAAGGTTCAAATTAAAGATTAATTCACTGAATTCATAATATGCTTTTACTTAGAACAGCGAGTTGTTAATTATCTAAGGTGTGTAAATTGGGTCGTATAACTCTTTTTCAAGTTGATTTATAAAACTCAAAGTGTAAATAGTAAATGTTAAATAACACTGTCAATTCAATCGACAGAACAATTTCATTAATCAAATAAAACAATAAATGAATATTTAAGGACATTAATTTCACACAGTGACACCTAGCCCCAAACTAATCATAGTATGGGAACTACATTACGGATAGAATAGATACTTCAATACTTTTTCTAATAAATACATTTAATCTAGCGAATTAGCATAGCTATTCAGCTTGGCAATGCAACTAATGTTTTGGGCACGCTTCCGTCTGGTACTGGTCTGGAACAGTTGAGTTACCTTACGTAATCTGACTAATTCCTTTGTACATAATTAGTTTAATTGTTTTTATTGTATTTATATGTTTGTACATGAGGACATTATTTATTAAATTCATGTAATATAGGTGAGTTTGTTTTGATTGACATCAGCCAATGCTTGAACTGCCTCTGTGGTCTAGTGGTTCGTCCACCAACGTCAGATCCAGAGGTCTTGGGTTTGATCCCCAGCATGGAAGAGTAGAAGAAGCCCTTTGTTAAAGAGCTCGTCCGGAGAATTACTACCACCATACCTATTTCGGCCGCCAAGCAGCATTGCTGTATTCTGGTTTGAAGGGTAGTTGCCGGTGAAATTACGGGCACGCGAGGCTTAACACGTTTATGTATCAAGTTGACGGGAGCAATGCAGTGCCGTGTAGGTTATGTTCTTTGTGGATGTGACCTACGCAGTAAGGCATATTTATAGGCAAGAGACGCATTTCACACCAGGTGGGCTACTTGCTTGTCCCGTCTCCTAGTTGTATAAAAAAGGGATAGGTATTACACGATATAGTTATTATGCAATATTATGCTTGGTTTGGTTGGTGGTAGGACTAACTATCTACCTCCATCTTACCTATGTCTGCTGCCTTAGCAATAATTCAAACCAAAAAAATGTTCCGGCATTTAGAGGTAAGACAGCCATTTCCTCAGACTGTTGAGGATTCCGGGTAAAGTGTGCTTCCTCCTTCAGCCTTATCATAACTTGTAACCAGGTAAGATGAGACCCTTACTTCCTACTTAAAGCCTACTCTCCATTTAATAATTATTACTCTACAGATTTATTATTTATTTATTTACATCGTGGAATAACGGAAGCCGGCAGATGATTCCATATTGCCAACTTCTTGCTTGTGTTCTGATCTTATGTTCACACTTCGGAAAGTTTCAATATTACAGAAAACTTTCCCAGAGTTTACCCTCATTTGCGTATAGAACTAAGTTTCGACTTATTTTCTTTAGTTTACAAGACTGGGAATAAGTAATTTGTAAGCTACAAAGGTACCGCGGTACTAGTATTAATTCTATAGTGTATATCTTTATCTAGAAATGCGCATTATAGAATAATTACTTCCAAGAACACCCTGCTATAAATCTGGTTTAGGTATATAATTAAAATAGGGCCACTGTTGGAAAAATAAATTATTAAACAAGACATACATTTCACACAATTTATAGCCACCTAGTAATATGGGAACTACGGATAGAAATAATACATCTTTATTCAATAATATGTACAATTAAACTAACTATGTACAGAGGAATCGGTCAGATTACCGAAGTTACAAACGGCCTATAGGTAACTTAACTGTTCCAGACCAGTACCAGACGGAAGCGTGCCAGAGACACTGGCTGCATCGCCACGCTGAATAGCTACGCTAATTCACTGAAAATAAGAACCAGCCCTTGGGTCACGTGTCGCCTCAATCAAAAGCCCCGCAAGATTTTTGAAAACCTGAAGGGCACCGGCTCCCCACGGACCCAAGGCTCAAATAGGTAAGCTATGTCAGATAGAATAATATCTACACTTTTTCTGTAAATACAATACCCAACACAGACGAACATCAATATTCATAACACAAATATTTGTCTCGGTTGGGAATCGAATCACGACCGACAGCGCAGAAGGCAGACCTACTACTTTGAAGTTTGAAGCTTGTACGTAGCACTTGAGGATTCCAGGTGAAGTTTGCTTCCACTATCGACGATAACTTGAAACCAGGTGAGATGGCCGAGCGCTTCTCTCAAACTATCTCGGTACTGTGAGTGGACTTCACGGCTGAGTTTCTCAGAGACTACAATAACGAATCTGTAAAATTGAATGTTCGCTATGCGCTAGACGATTATTGCATACATAATACCAATAAATCGGAAGCTGATCTTCTGTGTTGCCTTTTATGTAACACAACATGGTGAGCGCCAGTTTGACACACAGTAGGTAGGTGGTTTTGTAAATTAGGTATTTCTTGTGTGCGAGTTTTTATTGTATGTTTTTTCCTACTATTTGTGTTTTCTCACATATCTTTGTACTTTTTCCTACTTATATAAATACATGTGTTTTTATGTGCTGCCTATTCGTGTAAGTGTCAAATAAATGATTTCACTTTCATTCTTTCTTTCTTTCAAAACATAACTGACAGAATATACTTAGGTAAAATAGAAGGAAATAAAATCATTTTACTGACACGCAACAACACAACACATCAGACAATTTGCACAACGTAAATAATATACAAAATACGCGATTAATACCCGTTTTTGTAAACCGCCAAAAAAGAAAAACATTTTTTTACAGTCTCTGTGGTCTAGTGGTTCTCCGAAGCCCCGGGTATCCCCAGGGGGAGTACAGTATTGTGCTTGGTTTGGTTGGTGGTAGGACTTCGTTTAAGTCCGCCTGGCTAGCTACCATCTTACCTAATTCTGTCGCCATAACAACGGTTCCAGCATATAGAGTTACTATATCCAATTCCTCACGCTGGTGAGGATACCGGGGGAAGTGCGCTTCCTTCGGCCTCATAACTTGAGATCAGATAAGATGAAGGACAAGCGCTTCCCCGTCGTACAATAAAAAAGCAAAATGATACATAAAAAGCGCCGTAATCGCTCAATGTTCCCAAGCAAAGGTAAGTAAACTCAGATGAGGGCGGAAGTGAGGCCAACAACACCTGCCTTGCCTTGTTCATTGACACGACGCCACAGAGATCACTGATAGTGGGTACTGAGCTGCCTCCGCCTATCGCTTGGTAAAACTGCGGGACAAGATAACACCTTACACGCTTCCGTTACTTTATTTACTCTAAAATCACAGCCTGCGATTCATAATGTGTATAAGATTGTCGAAACGAAGTCTTTACGACTAAAGAAACTCGATGGAAGTGAAGCTTCTGTATTACAGGGACACGTTTTAACTATCTCCTACTCTACCAGACAGTGACCCACCATTTTTCGTCACACAAACATTTTGCAACTCAGAATTTCAAAACCCTCTGATGAAAAAAATGACTAAAAGTCAAAGTCAAAGTCAAATATTTTTATTCATTAAGATTTTTAGGATCATTTTGAAACGTCAAATCAACCGCCTGTCAAATTAAAAATATTTAAATATACGTCGTGAAACTGACTGCCTGACTAGCAGTTAACTCAGTTCAAAGTAACAGGGGTTCAATCAAATTATAATAACTACAACCTACGTATCTAAACGTATCTAAAATATTCGGATTAAAGACTTTATTTCTCATAAAAAACTTTAAATTTGTTCTCTTGTACTGTGTAGGTACGTGTGACATTTAAAGTAGTTTAACATTAATCTTATTGCTGACTAATCGATAATTCATCTACATTATATATGTTCAAAGTCAAAGCAAATAGATAATACTATAATATGTAGTTTAATATAAAATTTGAAAACCCCAAACCCCAACTGATGGTTGATTAAAATAATGTTGTACTGAGTTAGACAGGCAGATACAAAGTAGTGCTTTAAATAGTAGATAATCTGCTTTCAATTGGCTTGTTTCAAATTTAAAGTATCACCTTTTTGTAGATACCTAGCCATTTTGGTATCTTTAGCACTTTCATTATTTAGTCAAATGTCTGGGACTTCGTTTTCATAAACCCGTGGCACTGTTTTCTGTTTTCAGATTTTATTTTGTCACAAAAATTTAAAAAATACAAGTCTGTAGTCTAAAGGTCTAGTTTAAATTGCTCTATTAGTATTTGAGTCACTCTAATCAAATATTAATCACATCTCCGATCGGAGATTGGACGTGTAATCCACGTTACTCGTACTTCAAATATCGAGATAACTGTACCGACGCCCTTGAGACGTGCGAGCTTAGTCGCGACGCAGTGGCACAGCGACGCAGTGGCACAGCGACGTAGAGGGAGTAAACCGCTTCTGTAGTCTAGTGGTTCGCCTACCGGTGTCAGAACCACAGGTCCCATGTTCGATTCCCTAGGGGAGTACAATATTGTGCGTGGTTTGGTTGGTGGTACACAACAATTCTTCAATTGTTCCGGAATCTAGAGGTAACAAAGCCAGTCGCTCAGTTTATTGAGGATTCCGGGTAAAGTGCGCATCTACTCAGCCGTATCATAGTTTGAAAATCAGATGAGAAACAAATTTGGGGGAGTGCCGACAAAACAATGCTAAAAAATTTGCAAATAAAACACCATAACAAAATCATCAAACAAATATTCCACTATGACTTCTTAACTTCGACAAAACTACTATATAAAAAGACAAAGATAATGAATATTTACCAATCCTATAATTTCAAAATATGTATCCTAATAAAAAAAAATCCTAACCAAACAAATTCGCACAAAAACTACGTTCAAAACAAATAAACAGTCGGGTCGGAACACTTCGTAATGACAGTAATATATCACTTAATTGAATCCGTACTAACTACGGCAAAAAAGTATATGCTACGAAGGGGCCCAAATATATAATAATTTTCCCAACAAAGTTAAGCTATCTCAAAGTTTCAATATATTTAAATCAAAACTTAAACAACATGTAATGTCAAAACTCTGAGTCCCTGGCTGCATAGAATGGAATGCACTCATAATACCACCGGCCGGCCTACTAACTACCCTCATTGCTAAACTTTTATTCTTACTTCGCAAAACTCTTTACTAAATACCTACTTTTTGATTTATTGCTGTATCTGTATGCTCACCAATCTTTTTTGTATTAGTTGTAATTTCTCATGTAGAGAATTAGCATGTAATTATTTTGAGATAATAAATGTCTTTAACCCGAGATGAAGGCCTAAGGAAAGTAAAAATAAAACCTTACCCGTACGTACAATCACGCGTTAAAAAAACAGGCAAACAATTCATAAATATATTCCCCGCATTTCTAAGAACCCTGGGACGTGTGAAATATGTTTTTTGTCTTCCTTCCGTTCCATAAACGAAATATATTTCCAAATCAAAGGCGAGAACTTGTTCCGCACTCGAACTTACCCATTTCCTTAGTCGACAAAATCAGGGCAAAAGGCGTGCGGGGTACAAAAACAGGCCAAGTGCGGACACGCACACCGAGGGTTCCGACATTTTTTCAAGGCGTTTTTTTTTTGCATTATCTCTGGAGCTTTCGTATGGATCTAACTCACGCTTAAGAATAGTAGTAGCATGGACGAAATATAGGTAGTAGTAAGATTAGCTATTAAGATTTAGGCCGCCAAAAAGCATTGCTGTGTTGCGGTATGAATATGGTTGCCGGTGAAATTACGGGCATGGGCTTAACATTATGCCTCAAGTTGACGGGCGCATTGCACTGCCGCGTAGGTCATGTTCTTTGTGGATGTGACCTATGCTTTGTTAAAGGCAAGATATTAACATAATGTGCTTGCTTGGTCCGTCTCCAAGCAGTATAAAAAAAACGCTTTTTAGTAGGTATTTGTAACAAAAAATATAACAAACAATACAAAAGGACTAGTAGCACATCAAGTTTTACTATTTAGGCATTACTTACGTTTAAATAGGGTTGAAATAAAAATGGTTTGAAAACCTTAATATTTTATTCCATTTTTATTTCGTTATTTCTTAATAATAAAAGAAATAGAAATACCTACACACTCATTTTTTCATTCATGGAATTAAATATTTTAAAGAAATTTTAACTGTCTACCTATCACAGTGTATGTGATACAGCCCGCCTAACAGATAGACGGACAGCGGAGGCTTAGTTATAGGGTCCGATTGACACTCTTTGGGCACGGAACCCTAAAATTGGTGTGAAATAGAAAGGTACCTATAGCAATTCCCTTCGAGGACCCTCGAGCGTTTGAGAAGCCACCGAGCGAAAAGAGGCCATCTCACCTATTGCCACGCGACGGGTGTTTTTTATAGCCATTGACGAATGGCTCGGGATCAAAATAATAGCACATAACAACTGCCTTCTAGCTTAATATATCGTGATGCGATCGAGGACTAAGTTATACCTTTGAGTTCTTTATTTAGATAATGTCAAAGTCAAAGTCAAAGTATTTTTTTTTATTGATTATGATTTGTAAGGATCATTTTGAAACGTCAAATCTACCGCCTTTTTCGGAAACGATATGTTAATACTCCTTTCTTGTGAGTACAGTTAAAAACTACTTTATTTACACAAAAGTAATCAAATTTTGAAATCGGCTGTATAAACCCCGTCATGTGACATTTCACAAGACTTGAATTTTATCTTCCCTCTTTCCCTCGCAACCCTTAATGTCAATACAGAGGTGGTATCGGTAAAAAAATTGTGAAAAGAAATCCCATTCCTGGACATAACTAGAAAACATGCTTTTTTATAACTTAAACATATAAGGTTATTTTTTTTAATCTAACTTTTTATTTTCAAGTGATTGCATTTGGTCACAACATTTACAAATGTTATAATGACACAAAAATACAACCCACGACGGGATTCGAACCCGCATATTTTCCTAAAGCCTCACAGTTCAGTGAATTTCAGCTAGATGACAGTATCAGCGCTATAGCTGAGATATAATAACACAAAAACTCGGAATCTGTGTCGGTACCCCCATAGCTCAGTTGGTTAGAGCGTTTCCGGCTTTATGAAAAGATGCGGGTTCGAGTCCCGTCGTGGGTTGTGAATTTTTGTCATTATAACATTTGTAAATATTATGTTATTAATGATACATCATCATCTTTCTGCTCATTACCCCGCACTAGGCGGGGTCGCGTGGGATCAGGATTTAGTAAATTAAATGGATAAAAAGAGGGGATATAAGGATATGGATATAGGGATAAGGGGAGTGAGGATACTTAATGTCTAGGGAGAATGGTGACACTAGATTCCGGCCAGATAGGAGAACTACCAGCATCGACATTACACTGAAGTATCTGTCTGTAATGTAAAAATAACAGCATTTGCGTATGAAGGTTTATACGGTCATTACTTACAAAAAACATTTATTTTTAAATTTTGTCTGTATTTGTTCCGACTTATCTCCTTACTTTGATGGTTTTTTTTTTACTGGCAGATAGCTGATGATATGTTACTGGGCTACTTTTATTACATTTTTAACCTTCTTTTTGTGGTATACCTGGGGGTTAATCAAGAAAGTATTTTGGGAAATCCATCCCTACGGTATGGATTTCGAAGAGCTTTCTTTAGAAATAATTTTAAGTCTTGATATAAAAAATAGCAATATCAAATAACAATGTCAGATTTCAAAAGGGTGAAAAAAACAAATCTAGAATTTGTGTTAAATATAAAAGTCATTTATTTCAGCCACACTTATCCGACCCATATTGCACAATAAAAAAGTAGATAGATAGTTACACTAAATAATATTAAAGTACATAAACTATGATTATCTATGATAAAAAATGAGCGCAAATCCACAGAAAGCGAAGTCTGCCTTCGGAGAAACGACTATGTTTAGTATTGCCAGCGTGGGTTGCAAATATTTTAGAAGCTCAATGTGTCTTTATATAAATCCCTGAGGATAACTTGATAAAATTTCATCATTCTATTTATGTACTTCTATCGTAAATAAATATAATTAAATAGGTAGGTCTATAATCTAATCACTACACATTACACAACCACAAACACTTTTTTTCACACATGCCCCTTGTAGTATTAATAAAAAAAAACCTTGTAGTATTGATTTGAGCTTCAATTTTTTTTTTTTTTTTTCTATCTTGTTTTCTTCTTCCCGTATATTTTTCTGAAATTTCAGTGACAATTTTATTCTATATTTTAGTTTCGGTGACGACTTTCCGGTGGGTGGACGGTAATTCACGATGACCCTCCACCCACTGCGCTAGTGTAAACTGAATTAAGTACCTAGTTGTCGGTTTATTTTTATTTCGATTAGTTCAAATTAATTGAAACATATATTTTGCTTTCATTTTATAAAAATAATTAATTTTCCTACTTTTTATATGAAAAAGTTATTACTATATGAGGTACTCATTTTGCACAGCATTTAATATATACCTACTTCTACCTATAGATACCGATAATTCACCAGCAGGCTATTTTTTGACCTAGTGCTAGAAACAGACCTCCTTTGAGTACCTACACATACCATCACTGGTCAAAGCATAGCTATGAGCGATTGTACTAAGTTTACGTTTATTTACCAATATATTATTCATCTCATAGTTCATATAACAAAGGCTCTGCATACTCATGAAACACTTATGCTCAAAGAATCAGTAGACGCAAAACAAAGTATATCCTCCTTTAAAAGTGTCACAAAGTTTCATTGCTGTTTGAAAATACGATTGTTAGTAAAAGTTCAGTCTCCGATCTATCGGCGATAGATGCCTGTTCGCCGGGACCAGAGACTGCTCTGCAGATTACGGGAGAATTTACATATGAAACGTTTCATTGAGCGCTTGCACTCGACTTGTGCTAGTACCTATCTTATTCCACGAGCGACGCCATATCCTGCTAAATTCCTCTCCATGTAAAACGAACGCTGATATTTAAAAGACAATTTGTGAAACGAATGGCTTACTTTATTTCGCGTGCGTTCGAAGTGCTATTCAATTGATGTTTTTCGGATATCAGCAGGGGTTTATTGGAATGAAGTAACATTCGGTACAGTGATAAAACATGTCGTCAACATTTTAGGTAAGTCTACCTTCCAACATGTTATTTGTTGTTAGGTTTTAACCACATCCGTGGTATAGTGGATCGCCCACCGACGTTAGATACAGAGGTCCCGGGTTCAATCCCGGGAGCACAAATATTGTGCTTTGTTTGGTTGGTGGTAGGACTTTATTAAAATCCGCCTCGCTTGCTTCGACCATCTTACCTAATTGTGTCGCCATAACAATAATTCTAAAAAAAATGTTGTGTTCCGGCATTCAGAGGTATATAGCCAGTTCCTCAGTTTGTTAGTGATTTCGGGTGAAGTGCGCTTCCACCTTCGGCCTTATCTTAACATGTAACCAGATGAGCTAAAGATACTTATTTCTAATACTTAATAATTAATAATCCATCGTTATTTTATTGGGTTTGATCTGGGATTGGGATATCAACGTACCTACAGTGCGTTGATAAAGTAAATTGGCTACTATTTAACTAATTTTGAAATTTTGTCCCTGAAAATTTTTAACAACAAAAATCAATTAACCAATTTAAATTAGTATCGAAAGGTTCGGAATTATAAAGGTTTTCACGCTTCCATCTCACAGCAATCAAAGTCCCTAAATTCGAAAACAATTCGTAAAGATACTTGGTTCTTCAATTAATATTTTATTATTGTTTTAGATAAGTTTAATGGAGTTTTATATAAAATGAACCTGTTTCATTATAAAATAGGAAAAACGGATAAATTGCTTGAATGGTAGTAATAATTGAAACGAATATTGCTTTTTATTCGTCTTAATTAGGTTTAAAAAACTTTATTCTCATACGAACACATTGTTCACTTAAAATTATATACAATGAGAAACAAATTAATAAATATACTACATTTTAACTAACCTCTGATAGGTACCTAATTATCATCAACATCCAATTGTAAAACCATAAAAAAATATTAGTTGAAGATGTTGAACAGATGAGTTACCTATAGGCCGTTTGTAACGGTCCTTAGGTCATCTAAAAGATTCCTTTGTACAAAGTTAGTTTAATTATATTGATAACATATGATTAGTTGATTTATTATTTTACTTTACTGTTGTTGAAGATCCAAGATGAATAGACCGAAATTTCTTAGAAATTGGATATGTATTTTAGAAGAAAATACTTTCAGATGAAAATACTTAACCAAGGTTCGTGGAATATATATTGACGAGTAAATATGAAGTGCATCATTAAACAAAGAAACATTACAGGACATTAATTTGATACAGCGATTATCATACTCCTTACCTCCTACTTTATATAGAAACTAATTTTGATAGTTTTCTTTCATATACATATTTATCATAACATAATAAACAAAAAAGAAAAATGATGAGAAATTTGGTCTTGCATACACTTTATTTTTATCAAACTTTTTTCATTCACAAGAGCTCGGCTCTTAATGACGACATAAATAAACATTGAATGTGTGTTTTATATATATTATTTCTTTTTCCACTATAAAAATTGACAACAACAATACATTGAATATCTAAATTATTATTAACATAAAAATGACATTATTTTGCTTTGAAATGTGGGTCGGAACTCTGTCCTCGCTCTCAGCGAAAAGACCGCTTTTTGTTTTACCAGTATCGCTTCAATTATGTTTATATTCTCTGTATTTTGTTATGTACCGTAAGTGGCGAACGATATTATCTAGGTATCTATGTATCTATACATAGATATACTAACCCAAAAGCCTTACCTACAAGCAGACCCGTACATTCAGGGCGGGTTAAAAAAGGACGCGGCTGGCAGTACATCATTTATCTCAAAGGATGTACGGCGCATTTAACTTCGGGAATGATTCCTCAAAATCCTAATGTTTTCCAACGTATGGAGAAGGAACGAACCCATATTTCAGCCGACGCCACTCCATTAGTGACGGGGAGGAACCCCAACCAATATGGCCCCGCGATCTGCACTGACAGGGGCGTTCACCCCGCATGCAACAGCCCTCGTTTTTGTTATAAAATCAATATATTTGGAACAGGGGCTTCCTTTTGCAACAAAATACGGATGTCGACTTAGAAGCTGTAGGATTAACCGAAATCCAATTTAGAAAGAATGATTTTATTTCTGAAAAGGTTTCTTTTCAAATGAAATAAAGCCGAGACCACAAGGCCCTCTGGTATTGTATAAGAAACAGCTAATCGTAGGGCCTATAGGCATGTTTCTGTAGTATTAAGAAGAAATGTCTGTTTTCTTATAGGAATGTTTTTTTTATATTAAAGGACATTCATTTCACACAGTTTTTATAGTCAATGAAGAAGAAAAGTCTGTTTGCCTATAGGAATGTTTTTTTTATTATTAAAGGATATTATAGTTTTTTATAGTCTATGAAGAAGAAAAGTCTGTTTGCCTACATAAAGGAATGTTTTTTTATTTTTGAACTTTAATTTCACACAGTTTTATAGCCTGTGTAGAATAAAAGTCTGTTTGTGGAGCCTATTGTAATGTTTTTGCAGTCTATGAAGTAGGGATATCTGTTTGTAGCACCTATAGGCATGTTTTGATGTTTTTTGAAGTGAAAACTTCTTAAGACGCGTTGAGCATTTTTTGAGATGGGAAAAAACCATTGAACTAGCGACACCAAACACCTCACCAACACCACTTGACACATTGTCACGTTATCTTTACGATCCTAAGAGGTATGGGTGAGGACCGTTCTAAGACTAACTCTTCTTAAACTTCAAGTTTTCACTTCTGTCGACACTCTCTGAGTGCCACTGTTTTTTTATTGCAGGACATTAACTTCACAATTTTTATAGTCTGAAGAAATGTCAGTTTGTCTACTGGTGTCAGATCCAGGGGTCCCGGGTTCGATCTCCAGGGGGGTAAACCCCCACGTTATCCTAGCCTGTCGCCATAGGAACTGGTTATCTTACCTCCAAATGTCGGAACACAACTAGTTAGAATTGTGGTTACGGCGACAGACTCAGAGATAAGATGGTGGTAGCAAGCCAGACGGACAATAATGTACTCTACCCTGAAAGGTTTATTTTACTTTGTATGTTTATCAACACATGACACTTGCAACTAGTACCTTATAGTATACCAGCTCGGAAAATTGCTAATTATTTTTAAAAATGAGACAGAAAGTACGTAGGTAATTACTGGTGTACTAATATATGCGGGCGGGAAAAGAAACATATGTGTAGAAATTCATTGTGGGCGTGCTGTTATTTTTTTATTTTGGGTCATATGCAAAGAACAAAAAGTTTTTATCAAGAAAATTTTACTGGCCGCTTAATTTTTCTGAACATTTATTTTAAAAAAGAATAACGAGTAAAAAGTTTTATATAGGTACTGTTACGTACTATTAGTTATTCTGTGCTGTTACTGTTAGTGTTATTTAGATTTTGATCGTGTAATTTTTTTTTTGTCTCTTTTATTCTGTGAACCCTCCTCATCATCAACCACACATGTATGATCCCCTCCAACCTAATGTGGTCTAGAATAGATTGCTTTAAGCGGTAAGTCCGCCTATTATCCTGTTAGCTTCAGTTGTCAATTTGTCCTATATGTTTTTGGTGTACCATCAAGATTTGTTATTTATTAATTAAGTCATTCATTCATTTGATATAAATTTCAAGTTAAGAATTTGTGTTATTAGTATGCACTAGCTATGTATCCCTCGGAAGAAAGTGCTATTCCAAACGCACGAGTATTAAAACAAATCAAAATACACCCTGGTTGGTAATCGGTCACTTCTCCCCTCGGTGAACCATGTACCTACATTGTATTTGTACTTACCTAGGAGGGTTGGGGACGTTGAGATTTTCACGTTAGAACCTACACAAACAAAACATGTATCACAAAATGTTCTCACTCGGCGTGTGGGTAAATTCGCTTTCCTTTCCGCACTAAGCTTAATAAGAACTCTTGCAAAGAATATAATTGCAGTTGAACCGCGTTTCTGCAAACTCGGAACAATAAATTCATTATTACGGCGGTCGCGCAACTAAAGCATTACTTACCTATGCTAAGTTGGTAAGGTAGTCTTACTTATCGTTGTGAACTAATGTTTCTTCAAAAAACCTGCCAAGTGTGAGTCTGAAACGATAAAAAACTGAAGAACTAATTTTACGAACGTCTCAATTGAAAAGTTATGAGAATTCATATTATCGCTAGGCAATGTTAATGTGTATAGTATTTTGCAATTTTTCACTACAAGAACACATTATAAATATCAGTAAAACAGTATAAAATACTACTACTACTACTATAAAATACTGGATATAAGTGCAACCCATGAATGTCCACTGCTGGACAGAGACTCCCCTATAATTAGAGAGTTAATTTTGAACATGCAGATAACTTATGAATACTCATCGATCGGTATGAGGATTTTTTTGATACTAGGGTGGTTTTTGAGTAATATAGGGGTGTTAATTGAGACAAGAAGATTTTTGGCTTGTGGGGTGTCATTTGAAAGAATATCGGCTGCAAATTCATAAAATTTATATTTTACTTTTTTAGGTTTTTTTAAACAAAGGGGCTCGTTAAGATGGTAAAACACTTGGTATGGCCTTGAAGGATAAACTGTTAAAGGGGCTTGACTTCATAATGATCTTTTTTTTTTGATGAAGCCACCTCTTTATTTACATTTAGGGTTGCAAAAGGGGTTAATATCATTGAAGTCTGAAAAATGTGTGAAAACTTGAAATATCATATGAAATAGAGATTGAGTCAGCAGATTTCAAAACAAGTTTTGTTTCTCCCTTATCAGAGGTAGTTTGAAAGATGAAGGGGCAAAGAATGACCATCAGGTCTTGCATGATAAGAGAGGGTATTCAAGTTTTATTTATTTTTTGTTATTCACTCAATAGGGTTGCCGAACCAAGAGTGTAGATAAAATCCAAGAATTACTACATTTGGAATGTCATGCAAGGGGTTTGACTGCGCGTATCCCACATCAAAAGTACATTACTGTCCACCACAATGTGGAAAAAACTTCACCACGCTTGGCAAACAGATTGGTACTCACAGTTAATGTTTTCTTTACATAGCAAAAAGCTGCCGCCTTTTAGGTGAAGCCCCTTGGTTGACTTTACAGCAACCGTGGGCTGGAGGGGTAGATTTATAATCCACGACTACTAAGGCAACAGTTTTAAGAGCAATTTTCAAAACGACATCAACCTTTGTTTCAGATAAGTAAGGGGTGACTTAATGTTTTCTACCTACAATGACGTAGTCGCTGGTTTGGTGCTGTTTGAAAGCTCTAATTACGGTTTTGAATAGAATTAGCAACGAGAGAGAACCTCGATCACTCGGGTGAATAAAAAAAATAAAAAAAAAGAATTCATAACTTTTTTTTTCAGACTTTAGTACACAGAAATTAAAATTAAATTACAATTAAAAGTACATGTCCATGTATAAAAAATAATATATAAAGAATAAAAAGAGATTGAGAAAAAGAGTGCAAAGTAAGGTAAGTAAGGTGTAATGAAAGCACACTTTTATTTTTTGTTTATTACGTTATATTTGAGAAATAATCTTCGTGGTTAAATATTTAACACAAACCAGACATCACGAGATCTAAGCTCGGGGCGAACTACTAGTTTATTTACATTTTATTTTGGGGTTGTCTTTATCGTCAATTTTGAAAATATGTTTGAAATTTTACCGCATCTGCGGTCTAGTGGTTTAACCCAACGATTTCAGTTCCAGAGGTCCCGGGTTCGATCCCCAGGGGAAGTATAATACTGATTGTACGTGATGAACACCTTCGGCCTTATTTCAATTTGTAGCCAGGTGAGATGAAAGCCAAGCGCTTCCCCGTCGTAAAATAAAAAAAAATAAGGAAGGAAAACATTGTAGGATTTCACAAATTTATACCATTTTCTGTTAATTAACACTATTCTATGCTATTCTATGGAATTGTCTAATGTGTTTGATACGTGTACCTATAGTATAAATCCAGATTGGATTTTACTATTCGTAGAATTGCAGCGAATGTTAAAAACGAAAATTACTGTAGACTGGTCTTTGACGTATTGGGTGATAATTCCATGAATGGCTTTCATCGAAATAGCATATATACTTATACTGGGTGTATTTGTGAGATGAGACAGTAAAGGCAGGTACCTAAGTTTTTCACGATTTCTGACATTTCTCGTACTCACCTGTCGGCCTCTAATGACTTAATCCTTAAATAGACAGGGTGGATTGGCACAAGTTTTCTTATTGAGTAAAGTTACCTTTTGTACATGAAATGAAATGAAAATGTATTTGCTAATAACAAACATTGCAGTAACAAAATAATTAAATGAATCCTTGATGGTTACATACATATTAAACTTTTATATTATAATATTAATACACTTTTTTACAAATATTTTTCATTCCCAAAATCTGTGAATGCAGTTTAGAATATCTGACATAGCTATGAATGGTTTCTTAGGAACATTTTCCTGTAACTACGAGTATAACAGTTAAGGCCCTAACTTTTCCGTCTCAAATATCCAACCTGTACCTATAGGTACGTAGTAATATATCTACATACTTTCTGCAAATGCCCATAGACAACTATACCTACTTTTGATATGTAACTAAGTAAGTAACGTAGGTAACTATTGTATATTATTTTCTTGTGTATCGGAACCAGATTACGGATAGGTACTTTTTATTTTGTGTAAATGTGTAGGTACTTATCATACAATAAAACACACAAACATAGAACTAATATCTGCATATTTCAAATGTTTATAAGAATGTAAGCGGCACAATATGGAAATATTGTAAACTATTATTTACTGGTCTGTTAAAACGTTTTTTTATTATTATTATGTACACAAATGTTGGTGATGGAATCGAACCCACATCCTAAAGTACGAAGGCAGAGCTACTACCAACTGAGCTGTGAGGCTTATTACTGTGTCACCTAACTATTTGTATTGATCGATATATGTGTAAAACTAACACTACGCTACATTCATTAACACTACAAATATATATTTAAATTGCATACATTTATAATGCTTCCTATTGTAGAATTCTATGGTATCTTGGCTAGGCAATGGAATCGTGCCTGTATCTTGTTTGAGGTTAGCATACCTACTTACCTAGTAGGTACACGAGTCACACCTACGCAGGATGACGAAGCATCGCCCACACTAAAACGATTATGAATGTTGGATCCAACATACTAACTACTTGTACTACCCAATAAAATATAGACTTATAGGTTACATAACACAAACCAAGGTTCATTATTAAAAACCGCAATACGAAATTAATGTTTCCGGTTTGAAACTTTAGGGTTCTGTAGAAGAGCTCTTGGAAGTTCCTACCATACCTATTCCGGCATATATTTTTCGGTTTGAAGGGTATGGTCGCCGGTAAAATTGCGGGCACGCGAGGCTTATGCCTCAAGTTGATGGGCGCAATGCAGTACGGCGTAGGTCATATTTTTTACGGATATGACCTACGCAGTATGGCTTTGTTTAAGACAAGAGATCAGGTGGTACTTGTGCTTGGTTTTGTTGGTGGTTGGACTTTGTTTAAGTCCGCCTGGCTAGCCAACATCTTATCTAATTCTGTCGCCATAATAACTGTTGTACTCCTGCATTCAGAGGTTAGAATGAATGATTTAATTAAACATAAACATTTAGTAACAATAGTGTCTAAGTCTAAGTACAATGGGCGGCCTTACCGCTAAAATCGATTTCTTCTAGGCAATACCCTCTTCCAGGCAAGCCAGTGTAATGAAATCAGGTGAGATGAAGGCGAAACTCCTAGCAGTCGTAAGATTAAAAAAAATGTCCGTCTCCAAGTTATATAAAAAAAAGGTAAATGGTGCCAACGGGACCCTATTACTAAGCCTCCGCTGTCTGTTGATCCGTCAGTCCGTCTGTCTGTCAGCGGGCTGTATCGTGTGTATCAGTATACACACTCTGAATTTCAACTGTCTACCTATTACTGCTATGATAACAAATGTAATCAATTTAAAATTAAAGGGAAAATAGAGTAAACTAGAAACACGATTTTTTGCATTGACATGTGGGTTCAAACCCTCAGTTGGCGTTTCCGCACTTGGATTTGACATGCAAAACCCCGTCGCTATTTACTAGATTTTACATTTAAGCATTAAAACGGCCAACTAACAAACAGATGTGAATAAAATGTAGGGCTTTATGCAGTGTTTTGCAGCTTAGGTATTCGTTTTGTAAATGTCATAATGGAATGGAATATAGGTGCATTACGGTAAGCTGGCACGTACAATTTATACATTGCGCCTGTGTCGTGTCTGTGAATAAGCACGTATCATGTAATTGTCAAAGTTTTGCCATTTGTATCGGGTATTTATAAGTAACATCGATTTATATTTTTAAAACACAGATCAAAAAATTGGAAACTACGGGCTCTCAAATAACATCTTCGAGACTCGTTGCCTGCAAATGATACCCTTGCTAAGCAACGGACAAAGCTCTGACCCTGGCCTAGAATCCCCGGAAGAGATCAGACTACATACCTGAGCACCAACCCATGCACCTGGTAAATGATAACGCACGAACGCTGAGAACCGACGAAAAGTTATTCGACCTGGAAGAAGCTGAAGAAGAAGTGGGAAGAGGTGATCGACACCCCCAATTCCGGCAATAGTTCTACTATCGGGATGGGAACCAGCTGTCCCAACACGGTACCTGGTTTCTTATCCACAAGTCCCTTGCCAACCTGGTAGCGCACTCATAATTACCGACCGGTATTTGCTGAAGCTTTACGCCCTGACTTCGAATCATCCTGATGATGAAGTGAAGGTCATGTATGACGACATGTCAAAGGTCATGCATGCCTCGAATACACACTACTCGGTTGTGATGGGGGGCTTCAATGCGCGGCTAGTTGTGAAGAGTAGTGACGAACTGAGAGTAGGCCGATTTCGTGGACAACTCTTTTTTTGAGAAGCGGTCATTCAGAGAATGGACGTGGCTACACTGATTAAATCATGACAACCCACATATTCATTGATGTCCTACGTATCCAAGACCTTATGACCTTATGAATAACTAGCTTTTGCTCGCGGCTTCTCTCGCGTTAAGAAGTATTATTATTAATTAGGTATAGTTTTTGCGGCTTTACTTTTGTTTAGCGTGTGTAAAAAATTAGGGCCTACAAAACTTAAAAACGACAGTACATTCTTCAACTTCTCCATCAACGTTCAGATTTTCTTTAGCCATTTTAAAAAGTCTAACCGAAAATCTCAAAATCCTTTCTTAGTAATGCCTACGTCATAGTAGCTTTATGCATGCAAGTCTCAGCCCGGTCGGTTTAAAATTGACCAAGTTTCATACAAATTTTCATCCCCTATTTTATCTCCTTGAGGGTAGAATTAATCAAAATCCTTTCTTATCGGATGCCTACGTCATAACATCTACCTGCATTCCAAATTTCAGCCCGATCCGTCCAGTGCCAAACCACTGGACGGATCGGGTGTGCGTTGATAGATCACTATGTCAGTCAGTCAGTCACCTTTGAGCTATATATATTTAGAAGATAGAAGATAACTTCAAAGTCGCACAGCGAGCAATAAGTAATAAATATTTAAGGACATTCATTTTACATAGCGCCATCTAGCCCCAAACTAAGCATTGTTATATGGGAATTAGATTACGGATAGAATAATTAAATACTTTTTGTAAATACATACGTACTATATGATACAACACCCAAACACAGAACAAACCTCTACATTCATCACACAAATATTTACCCTGGGTGGGAATCGAACCCACAGCCTACAGCGCTGAAGGCAGAGTTACTACCAACTGAGCTATGAGGCTTGTTATAGAGGAAGAAATTATAAAAGCTTGGAAATTTCACTACGTGATGAAATCCGGAATATGGATATCCGTAAGAACCAAAGCTACACAGCTCTCAAAACCACGATTAAACGCGAAACGGTGTGTGGAAGACTCGATGGACCGACGACATTGTGGCTGTTGCTGATGGTGGCGGCTCAAGATCGCTATTTATAGCGTCAAACTGACCTATACCTTCATTAAATAAACTCGTAAACATTTTTCTTTGTTGATATTATCAAGCTATTTTTAAAAAGACATAATTCTACAAACAGAAAAGCCTTTTCAAATGTTTTGACCAAGTGCACTAACACTTGAAATACAAAAACAAAAGCAAAACCCTTGCACTTAAAGATTACATTATACCCGATATACAAAAAACTTTACCCTTTCCCCTCGCGGTGTTTCCCCAACCTCAAAAAAGATCGATGGGGTTGTATGGCAAAGTGGATGTCACATTAATAAATCACCCACGAGGCATGACTCTCGAATACATAGGTATCCTTCCCATAATCATTTTGTAAACAATGGAAGACATGCCAGAAAACTCGCTGTTTTTGCACGCGTCATCTTTTCCTTTCTTTCTGAGACTGAAATGATTCCTATTGATACTAGATTATATCAGATTTTCTACAATTATCCTTATATGTAAAAATAGCGTCAGAGAGTAAATTTGCTGATTATAACAAGTTGATACATTAAAAACCGAAACCCAGCTGTAAAATTTCAAACTTCATGATTTAAGAAGAACATGAAGAAATGTTATTACGATATGAGTACCTGAGTAAAATATTATCATTGTATCCTTCTTTTTTTTATAAACATTTAAATTATGTATCATCCCCACAATCATTTAGAAGAACCAATGACCTCACATATCAAAATCCATCAAGCCTTATAATCTAAAGAGTATCACATCTGCTGGACAGAGCCTTAAGGCTAGGTTTTGACATAATTACCTCGCTTGACAGGCGGATCGGTGATTGCATTAAAGGCGTAGATTATACATAGACGAAACCGCCATTCTTTGCCCTTCTTCTGGTGAGATCCCTTAGTCGGCTTTTACGACATCCATGGGCTGAGCTGGAGGGGTCGATTCTTAAGCCGCGACCGCCGCATCTGCAGAGCTACTTTTAACCGCCTCTGTAGTCTAGTGGTTCCCACACACCGATTTCAGATCCAGAGGTCCCGGTTTCGATCCCCAGGGGAGTACAATATTGTGCTATGTTTGGTTGGTGGTAGGACTTTGTTGAAGTCCGCCTGGCTAGCTACCACCATCTTACCTAATTATGTTACCATAATAACAATTTTATAATTATTTGTGTTCCGGCATTCAGAGGTAATGTGGCCAGTTCCTCAGTTTGTTGAGGATTCCGATTGAAGTGCGCCTCCAACTTCGGCCTTATCTTAACTTGTTACCAGGTGAGATGAAGGCCAAGCGCTTTCCCGTCGTACAGTAAATAAATAAAGCTTTACAATTAAATAGACACACACATACAATCGAAAACCATAACCCTCCTTTTGAGGCAGTAGGTGAAAGCATGGGTCATGCTATCCCTTTGAGGCAGTGGGGTAAATGCGTACTGGACACAATCATTTATCAAGAAAGTATTCATATAAAAGGGGGTGACCAACTCACACTAATATTTTCTACCCGATATTTTTCCAATATGTTTTGCGGTGAAGGAGCATATCTCTTAACACCACGGGATGAAGACAATGAATTACCGTCAAATCGTGGTTTTTTCATGAAATAAATGGAAATTAATTTAACAATGGAGTAGGAGCAATGATCAACAATCGTATTTTTATTTCTCATGCTAGGAGGTCTACGATAGAGCGAGCCTACCTAGAAACCTGACTTTTAGCTCTTTTTTTGAAAACATTATGGTCTTAACACAGCGTCAATACAGAAGCTGGAGCCGGAAAAGAGTATTTTTTAAGATAAATACAAATACAAATACAAATGTTTATTTCTTTAACTTAATCTATACAATATATTACATGTGATTGAGACCTCCTTTTAAGCAAAAAGATACCTGTGTTAGGATGTCTCGCTCTTCCATTACAGTAGTTTGAAAATTAAGTTTAAGATAAAATAAAATAAAACTAGGATGAGTTGTGAAGTGTGTGTGTGTGTGTGTGTGTGTGTGTGTGTGTGTGTGTGTGTAGTGTGTGTGTGTTAGCGTGTGGTGTGTTTGTGTGTGTGTATGTGTGTGTGTGTGTGTGTGTGTGACTGTACGTAGGTCTATGGTTATGGTGTTTGTGTGAAATATATCAGAATAGTGCTAGATAACTATTTCAAGTAGTAAGATAGCCTATAACATCTAAGATATAGGTAAGCAAAAAGGTAAGGGACAAAATTGAAGTCAGTGCTGAGTTTAGGAATCGATAGTATGTCAAGTTTGACGGGTCTACGGCGTCTAGTTTAGGTGATATGACTGTTTAAAGTATAAAGCTATCAAACACCCTCGCGGCGTCTGTGCCAACATCGCTCCTAACGTCGTCGTGCACCCTGTATATGGCATAAAAAACGCGAATCTCATCTTAGACCCTCGTGGCTCAAATGCTATATAGCGTCTCCGGCATGAGAAAAAGTGTCGGGTTCGACTCCCGGCGCTGGTTGTGAATTTTGTGTCATCATTATATTTGGAAACATTAAGTGTTGGTTTAAAGACTTGGTTTAAGTCCTCCTGGGTAGCTAACACCATCTTACATAAGTCTGTCGCAACAATTCTTATTGCTGTGTTCCGGCATTTATAGGTTAGATTCAGAAGTAAGTTCCTCAGACTGTTGAGGATTCCGGGTGAAGTGCGCTTCCACCTTTGGCCTTATAGTATCTTGACACAGGTTAGATGCCAACTGCTTCCCCGTTGCACACTAAACAAATGTACAAGTAAAAGGTAGAGCGAGAGTAACTATCACCTGGAAACTGTAATTACAGGCGTTGTAATGAATTTTAAATCATTCGGTGGAACGTCCAATGACCTTTCGTAGCAGATATTCCTGACCAATAACGTGCTAACCTTTGATATCACGTGAGAACAATGGCCACCTTTGTCCCTCTTTCTTATTGAATTTTTAAAAACTAATAGATGCGAGATTGGTATGACTCTTAGGAAATGGGTAGGACTTTGGTGTGGGACGCTGCCTGCGTAGACACTCTTGCGCCATCTCATCTGCCTGGGACATCATCAGCGGCGGCAGATTCAGCCGAGGATTACAAAGGCGCAAATTCTCTTTGGTCTCAGAGCTTACTTATTTGAGCCTTTTGGGATCGAGGCCTTGGCTCCGTGGGGAGCCGGCGCCCTCCGGGTTTTCAAAAATCTAGGGCTTTTGATTGAGGTGACACGTGACTCAAAGGCTGGCTCTAATTTAGGCCGGCGAATTAGCATAGCTAATGTTTCAAGAACCGCTTACAGTAATTTCCTGTAATATTTACTTATTTATTTATTTACAACCCGCAACAAGACTCGAACCCGCATCTTTTCCTCAAGCCGGAAACGCTCTAACCAATTAGCAATGAGGCTTGAGCGTTGATTTTGGATATGACACAAAATAAATCGGAATCTGCGTCAGGACAATTTTTTGGAAACCTTTTGAAATGTTGTGACAAAGGGCTTGTAAATAATTGCAAGTACTTGAAATACATCAGTTTCACATTCATTTCCAAGTCAAATTATTGCTGAATATTAAATAGGTAAACAAGTGTCTTCAATAGCAGTTATGGCTAAATAATTAACCTCTGCAACGGAATCAAGTGCGAACATGATTGATATCAGTTACCGCAGATAGAGCTGGTCATAATAATAAACGAGGTAAGTAATGAGCAACAAGGGTATTACCTGCAAGGGCGATTATACATGCTAACGGCTTTCCGCACGCCAGCCAAAACGACTGAAAACTTCACGAAAAGGTTACGCCGGTTTTCACGAAAAAAAGGTTCGGCCCAGGCTTTAATAACACAGAGCTTGCGTTTTTCAATTCATACTCTGGCGTAATGGACGAGGATGTCAAAGCCTCAGCGCCTAACCACATTAGGTTGTATTTTTCTGTTATTTCTTTAGTTTTGTTGTATGGCAGACATGGTATATAGCCTTCTGAAGGAATATAGCTACACAGGTAACATCAAAAAATCATACTTATGCAGTGACTATTTTCTTGACAATTTTTTTTCTTGTTTTTAGAAAATTCCTTTAAAAACTTTGAAAGTTTGTTTGGTACCTACTATCATTTTATTTCATTTTTTTTATTATTTTGAGAGCCACAATCAAAAAAATATGCTTACTGCTGAAAACAAAAGTGACTAAGAGCAAAAAAAGGTCTTAGTTCTTTGAAGATAACTATATTAAAATAAATTTACTTGATTTTGCCCGCTATGTCGCCTGAGTAAAAACGTTAAAAGTAAATATTAGGTCCTTACATATGAAATTGGCGTTTTGTCGTACTGGCCACTTTGATCTTAAATATCTCCTCTTTGGTTAGGAATTCCAAATTCAAATTTAAACAGCTATTTACTCATGCATTTGTGTTTCGAAAACCGTAATTCATTTGTTTTTTTCTCTTTTGCTTTTTTTTTCAGCGTCACTCATTTCACAAAATGGAAAACTTAAAATATCGCATTATTTACGAGTACGAGTTCCACCGTGGCACCAGTGCTGCAGAAACGGCTCGAAGGATTAATGATGTGTATGGTGGTGGTGTCGCAAAAGAAAACACGGTGCGTTTTTGGTTTCAACGCTTTCGTTCTGGAAATTTCGACCTGCAGATCAAGCCCCGTGGACGGCCGGAGACCAAGGTCGATAATGATGAATTGAAGGCAGATCCATCGCAAACCACATCACAGTTAGCTGCAGGCTGCGGTGTTAGTGACAAAACCGTTTTAATCCACTTGAAGCAAATTGGGAAAGCTTGAAAGGTGGGTACCTCATGAATTGAGTGAAGCAAACCGACAAACGCGCGTCGACTGCTGCGTTACATTACTCAACCGGCACAATAATGAAGGAATTTTAAATCGGATCATTACATGTGATGAAAAGTGGATCCTGTACGATAATCGTAAACGCTCATCGCAATGGCTGAACCCTGGTGAACCAGCAAAATCTTGCCCCAAGCGAAAATTGACTCAAAAAAAGTTACTTGTAAGCGTTTGGTGGACTAGTGCCGGTGTCGTACACTATAGCTTTCTTAAATCTGGTCAGACGATTACGGCTGATGTCTATTGTCAGCAACTGCAAACCATGATGGAAAAGCTCGCTGTTAAATAACCGAGACTTTTCAATCGCTCTACGCCACTGCTGCTTCAAGACAACGCTAGACCACACACGGCCCAACAGACGACTACCAAATTAGAGGAGCTTCAATTGGAATGTCTAAGACATCCACCGTACTCTCCGGACCTTGCTCCAACAGATTACCATTTTTTTCGAAATTTGGATAACTTCTTGCAAGGAAAAAAATTCAATTCCGATGTGGCAGTCCAAACCGCTTTCAAAGATTTCATTGATTCCTGCCCGAATGGTTTTTTTAGTAAAGGGATCAATGAACTACCTATAAGATGGCAAAAGTGTATAGATAGCAATGGTACATACTTTGATTAATAAAATATATTTTAATATGAAAAAATTGCCTTTATGTTCCTCCCATACAAAACGCCAATTTCATATGTAAGGACCTAATATATATAATATACCCTGATAAAAAGTATCCAAGTTTCATTATAATTCGTTCAGCCGCTTAGTGTTTTTTTATATGTAACAAAGTATATGTAACACAATCAAAAAAATATGCTTACTGCTGAAAACAAAAGTGACTAAGAGCAAAAAAAGGTCTTAGTTCTTTGAAGATAACTATATTAAAATAAATTTACTTGATTTTGCCCGCTATGTCGCCTGAGTAAAAACGTTAAAAGTAAATATTAGGTCCTTACATATGAAATTGGCGTTTTGTCGTACTGGCCACTTTGATCTTAAATATCTCCTCTTTGGTTAGGAATTCCAAATTCAAATTTAAACAGCTATTTACTCATGCATTTGTGTTTCGAAAACCGTAATTCATTTGTTTTTTTCTCTTTTGCTTTTTTTTTCAGCGTCACTCATTTCACAAAATGGAAAACTTAAAATATCGCATTATTTACGAGTACGAGTTCCACCGTGGCACCAGTGCTGCAGAAACGGCTCGAAGGATTAATGATGTGTATGGTGGTGGTGTCGCAAAAGAAAACACGGTGCGTTTTTGGTTTCAACGCTTTCGTTCTGGAAATTTCGACCTGCAGATCAAGCCCCGTGGACGGCCGGAGACCAAGGTCGATAATGATGAATTGAAGGCAGATCCATCGCAAACCACATCACAGTTAGCTGCAGGCTGCGGTGTTAGTGACAAAACCGTTTTAATCCACTTGAAGCAAATTGGGAAAGCTTGAAAGGTGGGTACCTCATGAATTGAGTGAAGCAAACCGACAAACGCGCGTCGACTGCTGCGTTACATTACTCAACCGGCACAATAATGAAGGAATTTTAAATCGGATCATTACATGTGATGAAAAGTGGATCCTGTACGATAATCGTAAACGCTCATCGCAATGGCTGAACCCTGGTGAACCAGCAAAATCTTGCCCCAAGCGAAAATTGACTCAAAAAAAGTTACTTGTAAGCGTTTGGTGGACTAGTGCCGGTGTCGTACACTATAGCTTTCTTAAATCTGGTCAGACGATTACGGCTGATGTCTATTGTCAGCAACTGCAAACCATGATGGAAAAGCTCGCTGTTAAATAACCGAGACTTTTCAATCGCTCTACGCCACTGCTGCTTCAAGACAACGCTAGACCACACACGGCCCAACAGACGACTACCAAATTAGAGGAGCTTCAATTGGAATGTCTAAGACATCCACCGTACTCTCCGGACCTTGCTCCAACAGATTACCATTTTTTTCGAAATTTGGATAACTTCTTGCAAGGAAAAAAATTCAATTCCGATGTGGCAGTCCAAACCGCTTTCAAAGATTTCATTGATTCCTGCCCGAATGGTTTTTTTAGTAAAGGGATCAATGAACTACCTATAAGATGGCAAAAGTGTATAGATAGCAATGGTACATACTTTGATTAATAAAATATATTTTAATATGAAAAAATTGCCTTTATGTTCCTCCCATACAAAACGCCAATTTCATATGTAAGGACCTAATATATATAATATACCCTGATAAAAAGTATCCAAGTTTCATTATAATTCGTTCAGCCGCTTAGTGTTTTTTTATATGTAACAAAGTTTCCGGCTTTAGGAAAAGATGCGAGTTCGCGTCCCGTCGTGGGTTGTGAATTTTTGTGTCATAATAACATTTTTAAATGTTGTGACCAAGTGCAATCATTTGTAACAGAAGTCAGTGGTTACTCTATGGACAAATAAAGCCTCAGTTTATCTGACAAGAGCCTACATAGGATCACTTCTACTAATTAGCTGGCCAATTACCTAATCCTATTTCTATTAGGTTTCAATTGGGTTCAGTCAGAAAAGCATTTTAAAGACGATAATAACGATAGAAACCCAAATGGAACAGATTTTGGTAAAAGGCCAGCTGATTGAGTAGCTGAAGTGATCCTATGTAGACTCTTGTCTGGTAAGGCCAGCAGATCATGGGCTCTAATAGAAACCGCCTCTGTGGTCTAGTGGTTCAATGGTTCAATCCACCGATTTCAGATCCAGAGGTCCCGGGTTCGATCCCCATGGGGAGTACAATATATTGTGCTTGGTTTGGTTGGTGGTAGGACTTTGTTTAAATCCACCTAATTCTGTCGCAATAACAACAATTCTAAAATTGTTGTGTTCCGGCATTTAGAGGTAAGATAGCCAGTTCCTCACCTTCGGCCTTATCTCAACTTGTGTAACCAGGTGAGATGAAGGCCAAGTGCAAACCCGTCGTACAATACAAAATAAAACTGTGTCCGTAAAGTGAACAGGCGCTGGCAACCCACTTTCTGTGGGTGTCGCAGCCTAACACCCAGTCCTCATCGACCACCCCAGATTGTGTAAGGAAACGTAATATAATAACCCCGTCAGTGATGTAGAAATAAGGTCACTGTTTTATACACAAACTAAATTAATTGTGAAATAGCGGTGATATTTCTATATCGACCTGTAGGTTAACTAACAGGGAAAGCAGTTACAAAGCAGACTGAAGCGTGTCCAAGGCACTGGTTGCATTGCCACGCTAAGTAGCAACGCTAATTTTCTAGTCTAAATACGATCTAGATTTTTGAAAACCCGGAAGCTCCCCATTAACCTAAGGTCTTTTTTTATTGTACAACGGGAAAGCTCTTTGACTTCATCTCACCTGGTTACAAGTAGAGATAAGGCCGAAAGTGGATGCGTACTTCACCCGGAATCCTCAACTAACTGAGGAACTGGCTTATATCTTACCTGTAAAAAGCTCTGTTGGGACCTGAATATGCTTTTTTTATTATTTGAAATACAGACAAGGATAATGGAGTGAGCCAACCCAAAAGGTGCCTAGTAACTCTTCTTGACATTAGGGTCGTTACACAGCTGATATACAGATGCTTGAAGCCGCTTCCAAGTTTTTGCAGTGCAATAAAACATTTTGTAACTGTTAGTCCTGATAAGTGAAATATCAACGGTGGGGATGATATTGAGCTGTGCGTCTGAAAATCCTTTTCAAGACCGATGAAGGTGGAATTAGGTCTTGAAGCTCCTGGACTGCTTGAACTGCTTTTTGACAAGCCTCATAGCTCAGTTGGTAGTAACTATGCCTTCGGCGCTGTAGGCTGTGGGTTCGATTCCCACCCAGGACAAACATTTGTGTGATGAATATAGATGTTTGTTCTGTGTTTGGGTGTTGTATCATATAGTACGTATGTATTTACAAAAAGTATTTAAGTATTTTATCCGTAATCTAGTTCCCATATTACAAGCTATGCTTAGTTTGGGGCTAGATGGCGCTGTGTAAAATGAATGTCCTGTAATATTTATTTATTTTTATGATCCTCGGATAAATCAGCCGCCAGTAATTGTGAAATAGTTATAATATGTGTTTGATTATCTTAGAATTGAGTAAGAGATTGAATTGTGTAATTTATTTTTTTATCTATTGATCTTCATCATAATTTCAAATCACTTACATAACAGCTGAACATAGGCCTCCATCAACGCCTCATATTTTTGTTTTGTTGAGACAAACAAAATATTTCGACATAATACAACAAATAATTCGGCTTAGAATAAATTAATTAATGAATGAACTAGCAAACGAACGAAATAAAAATAATGAATGAATGGAGAATTTTTTTTTACCCATAAATTATACGACATACCTACTATTACGGCAATTTGATGATTAAACAACAAACACTAAAAATACAATGGGCAGTCTTATCACTGCAATGCCGACAAATGGTCACGGTTTGTATGTAAGTAAACGATTTTGGCTGTGTGCCCGGATAAAAAAAGAACAGTCAGAGTCTTACCTAACTATCTAAATAGGTAGCTATAGGTAATGTATTTATTATATGTTATATAATTGTGACTTGATTAATGTGTGATTATTATTAATATTTTCTTGATTGTTTTTATCCTAATTACGAGTATAAGTGTTAGTTTTAAGACTAAATTTCAAATACGATTCAGTAATATGTAAAAATAAATTGTTTATGAAATAAATGAAATTAAATGAAGATACAATTTTGTTGCAGTGACCGGCTTACGGTGGAGGCAGTTCTTCTACACCCTGGTATTAATAAACCAGCTTCCACGTCAGCAAGTTTATGACCAGGTTTTTTAACCTTACGTTCGTTCGTTTCTCGTAAATTTGCCAGCGAGGTGCTTTACTTTCGGGCAGGATCAAATGTTTGGACCCATATAAAATTGTTGCGAAATTAGAAAACATTTTTGTACCTAATCCTGATCCTCATCAGGAAATTAATAAGGATATCTTAATTTATTGATTTGTAAGCTCTAAAGACCACATACTTTTAAATACGGGTTTAATAATAGTAATACAATATTTAATTCGCGTATCTTTAGAATTTTACTAATTCTAGTACCCATAGATTTAGTACCTTAACTCGTTGGGTGCTATAAAACACTCACCGTGTGTTCTTCGTAGAACAGCGAATGCTCAGCACTCATCGAGTTAAACTAAAATACATATAAAGTACGAGAGTTTAACTTAAGATTACGTAATATTGACGTATAAAATATCACACTTGAATACCAAAATAATAACATTTATTCCAGAAGTGGAGTCTGCAGTCGATACAAAACCATTTAAAAAAATAATAAGTGTCTACTAAGGTTTTTTTTTTATTGTACGACGGGGAATCGCTTGGCCTTCATCTCACCTGGTTACATGTTGAGATAAGGCCGAAGGTGGAGGCGTAACTTAAACTTGCCATTGTTCTTTTTTATTCTGATTTATTGATGTTAAAAGTGTATAAAATTATCTAGATAACGACTATATATAGAATAGGTACTCACTAACTAGTCGTACAATAATTACGTTTTAAAAACTAAAAAGAAAACTGACTTCAATGAAGAATATGATACAATTTTGTTTACCTGGATGACTTTTTTTTTCAATTAGTTTTATGACAGATGGATGGACAGACAGACAGACAGACACACGCGTGATCCTATATGGGGTCTGTTTTTTCCTCACTTTTGAGGTATTACACCTTAAAAATACCCAAATCGCTTCAATAGAGAATATAATATTTGAAAAGTCCTTTCGATTTTTCTACGATCCCATCACCAGATCCTGACTTGATGACGATGGGACCACTTGTAAAGTATACCCCTTTCCCCCCATCAAATAAAAAAGGAATTTTCCAAATCAGTGCAGGCGTCTTCAAATAATCGTGGCACATACATAAAAATAAAGATCCCTACGAATTGAGAACCTCCTCCTTTTTTGAAGTCGGTTAAGAAGAGATAACATTGAAATAATACCTACAGTTGTATTATGTCAACGTTATCTCTTTTGGTACGAGTAGCATTGGAATTGATAGGCTTTGTAACATCCCTAAGTATTGCTATTACCCAGGTACCATAAAGGTTCATATTTTACAACCCTCCGCCTCTGTTGGGTGGCTGTTACTTGAAAATCAATAAGTTTGATCCAGTTATTATGACGGAATCTTTATTTGTTATCAAGCCCCACAACTCAGTCTGTTGTAGCTCTGCCCTCTGCGCTGTACGTTGTGGTTTCGATTCCCACCCAGGACAAACATTTGTGTGATGGCTAAATGTTTGTTCTGTGCTTGGGTGATTATAAATGTATGCTTAAAAATTTTAATAAGTATTTGTTATTACTCCGCATTTGGCTGTTACATTTGATCATATTATATGTATGTTCAAAAATTAATAAAATGTATAATAAGTATTCCATCCGTAATCTATTTCCCATACAATTTCTATATTTAAATCTATATTAATCTATGATTGTTTTGGGGCTAGATGGCGATGTATAAATTGAATGTATCGTATTTAATTTGAAAAAAATATATGCAAGCTGTTCATTTGCTGTGGCGTCCAGGCATAGCGGCTTGCAGCGTAATGAATTCCCATCCATTACGCTGTCACTGTTTCCATGTGATGGAAACATTCAATTTCCCAATGCTATGAATAAAAAGTAAGTCTATTCTGGGGTAGGTTTGATTTACGTCATGTGGCCTACTCCGGACAACGGAAGCGCTGGTTTTGTGGCGGTTACAGCTGAATGATCACTGCCGAAGTCAGGTGCCACACAGTTTGTTTCCGATAGTGTGCGGGAGAGAAACTTTAACCGCCTCTGTGGTCTAGTGGTTCAACCCACCAATTTCAGATCCAGAAGTCCCGGGTTCGATCCCCATGGAGAGTATAATATTGTGCTTGGTTTGGTTGGTGGTAGGACTTTGTTTAAGTCCGCCTGGCTACCACCATCTTACCTAAGCCTCTCGCCATAGTTTTCATATTATGTCCTCAGTCTATTGAGGATTCCGAGTGAAGTTCTCTCGAAACAAATATTTAATTATCTATTTTGCTTAGTTCCTATATATTACTAGTGTGAATACATATATAGCAACTTTCAAGGCAATGTTTATATTATATTCAATTTATTTAAAAGCTTTGCAGCCCTGTAGTCTCCAACGGGGAATATTTTCTAGATAATGATGATGGGGGATAGTAAACCATAAACAATACACAAAGTTTAGTGTTCCAAATCCTTTACAGTAAAAAGTTACATGAACTATTATACCCCTTGTGGCCCCCTTTCAGAGGGGTGAAGGGGGGATGTAAAGTTTACGCGATCCTATCAAATGATATCAGTAACAGTAATAGTTATGCAAAGTTTCAATCAAATCCAGCCAGTGTCAGTAAAAAATATGCAAAGTTTCACCCAGACCATCAAGTACATAATTTTATTAAAGCAAGGGCATTTCCGAATCATCATTGCGCTCGTCATTTTAATTCAACTGTCAAATAAAAAGTTGCAAAATAGTGATAGAATTGGTTGTGAGTTTAGTTTTGAAAGCGATGATGTCACAAATGATGTTTTGGTTATTCGTTTTTTTTTGAGTCTATTCAAAGAAGCACACGAGTTTGATGATTATATCTACCAGCAGACAATAACCTGAAATTAATATAATAAGATATGGAATGGATTATTGAAACAGGTTTATGATAAGAATTAATTACGTCATTCGTTTAAGAAGTACCAGGAGTCTATAAATGACAAGGCGTTAGACGACACCGTTGGTCTGCCTGGCATCGTGCTTCTCATTGGCAAAGGAGACAAAATTCTGGAGGACGAGGAGGTGTTCCTCACCTCACTTTGTTGTCCGTCTGGAGCTGTGAAAACATCAAACTTCTAAGCCAACGCAATCAAAAGATACCGCCATTTATGCCGCAAATTTTCGACTCTCGCATGGGAATCTACAGGGTACTTCGTAGAGGTGTTCTTCTTCCGCCTGACCAGCTACCACCATCTTACCTAAGCCTGTCTCCAGTCTTCAGTCTGTTGAGAATTCCGGGTGAAGTGCGCTTCTAACTTAGGCCTTATCATAACTTAAAATAACGAGAGATGTAGGCAGCTTCCAAGTTGTACTATAAAATTGTACATAAAAAACTTTTCCAGATGGAAATCGAACCCACAACCTACAGAGCAGAAGGCTATCAACTGAGCTATGAGGCTTGTAGAAAAGGAAAGGCTTTACCTACCAACTATTAAAATCTGACGCATTCACATCCAATTGCCTACCGCTTGGCATTTACCTCAGAATTAGTATTGCGTGCTGCTTTGTCGTAGTGTAGTCGTCCAGACATGTCACAGACCAGTAAACATAACTGTGCTGATGTACTTGTACGGATTACGGCTATAACAATAACCTTTGGTATGAAACGCTCTAATACGTAACCGATGTAACCTACTAGGTTGCCATAGGTTGTTAGGCGATATTCTAAGCTTAGACATCGAGTAATATAAAAAAAATCACGTAGTTGCTAGATAGAGGAGATGACGCGGCTCATGATTATATTATACGTATGACCAGATCTAGAGGCTTGCCTAGGCAAGAATGAGGTCTACAATGGAGCGAGCATTCCGGGAAAATGCTCTGTTCAGCTTGGGCTTATATCGACGGATAATATTGCATCAAATATCTGATTCGGCCGAGGTTCACAAAAGGCGCAAATATAGTGGTCTTGACAGAGCTTACCTATTTGAGCCTTTTGGGGTGGAGACCTTGGGTCCATGGAGAGCCGGTGCCCTCCGGGTTTTCAAAAATCTTGCGGGGCTCTTGATTGAAGCGACACGTGACCCAAGGGCTGGCTCTTATTTAGTCCAGCGAATTAGCATAGCTATTCAGCGTGGCAACGCAGCCAGTGTCTTGGGCACGCTTCCGCCTGGTACTGGTCTGGAACAGCTGAGTTACCTATAGGCCGTTTGTAACGGTCCTTAGCTAATCTGACTGATTCCTTTGTACATAGTTAGTGTAATTGTACATTTTATTGATGGAAATTATGTGATGAATTAAGAACCTTGGCGCAAATGTAAAAGCTCGGGGTCAGGTGTTTTTTTTTTTGTTTTGTGCATAGTTCATTGTTTATCATTATTATTGATTATGGTTTTCTTTGATCGTTATCATTGCTTGGTCCAGAATACCATTAAACACCAGAGCGCTACCAGTAAGTTGAAGACAATGGCGATTGAGCCACAAGATAATATGTTTTTTTATTAATGTATTTAGATTCGCGTCATATCTTCACCGTACAACATACCTAGGTGCTTAAAATCTGTTTTTTTTTCTGTAAGTGATAATAGCCATAGTCTAGGCCAAATCCAGAAGTACACGTGGAGGCACAAAATTTCCAGCTTTTTGTAGGAATCTTGACATCAACATCCCATAAATGTCCATTGCTGGTCAAAGACTCCTCCAAAACTGGAGGGTTTTGCTATAATCACTACTT
Source organism: Venusia cambrica (assembly GCA_951394065.1). Lineage (NCBI taxonomy): Eukaryota > Metazoa > Arthropoda > Insecta > Lepidoptera > Geometridae > Venusia > Venusia cambrica. The sequence goes on along the minus strand of OX596044.1, from coordinate 1,345,539 downwards.
AGCCGTATAGGTTCAAACAATACACAGAAGGAAGCTCCTGCCCTTATTCTGGTGAGACCTCTTAGCCGGCTTTTACGACGTCCATGGGCGGAGTAGAAGAGGTCGATATGTAGTCTTCATAAACAAAATAAGATGGGTTAGCTGTTGACCTAAGCTTAGGCACTAGGCCAGAGAGGGGATGGGGTCTAGGATGAAGCGAGCTTTGTCAGAAGGCACTGACTCTCCCGCGCACGATAGGAACACGGGAAAACTGTTTTGCACCGAACTTCGGCAGAAGGATGTTGTTGTACTATGGGTACTATTATTATTAGTATTTATGAACGAGCAGCTATATATTTCTTTCTTTCTTTAATTATTACGGCTTTCTCGACTTACACCAATTAACTTATTAAATTACATACAAAACACAACATTAAATGAACACAGAATACAATAAAAGATAGGTAAGTACTTAAATTAATTATAATATAAAATCACAAATTATTTAAAATAACAAAGATATTGTCATTACTAATAATTAGCTAAATAAAATGTTCAAAAATAATGTTATTATAAAAAATAAAAAAAGCTAATATACTGATAATGTGTCCATATCACAGTATTGTAATTCTAATAGTCATTGACAGCTAAATGGTGATTTCTCAATGTTAACAAACTGCCCATTAGGTAGTTAGGTAATAATACATGTTTAGTATGTACTAAGTTTTTAGGTTTATGATGTACTTTTAATGTTACCTATTTATATTATTTTAAACTCTAATGAATCAGCCCGAGTTTCTTGCCTTTCTCCTTGTGTGCTCGCGATTCCAAACAGGCGGTAGATTTGACGTTTCAAAATGATCCTAAAAAATCTTCATGAACAAAAATGTTTAACTTTGACTTTGTCATTGTTCATGTTTTAGTCTCCTTTTTAAGTTGAGTTTTATTCATTTTCGCCAGTTGTCGAAATTATTTTTGAAAGCGTTCACAGAAGTTGCAGACACAACCTCCTCTGGGAGTCAGTTCCAGCTGTGAACAACACTTTTGGTATGGTGGTGACGATGAGATGACCTTGGGCCTTCTTTCCTGTTAAAGATGTCTTGGATATTCGGAAGGGTAAAGTGGTTTGTCAGGATTTTATAGGTCTCTATCACCACGCAGGCGTCTATCCTCAAGAGAAATGAGTTGTTGTGATCATACAGCTGTAACCGGTAGCTAAAGTCAGCGATACCTTGCCTGGAGTAGACCACTTTACACACACCTTCTCCAGAGAGTCAAGAAGCAACGAAGAAACAACCATTGTTCCCAGGTTGTCTGAAGAAAACGGAGCTCATCAATCAAGGTCCACTATCTTTACCTGCCATTTACTTTTACATTTATTTCATCTTTGCTGAGTTGTGGCCCATTTATTACTATTTATTTTATAATTATTGAAATTGTAGGTTTCGTATTTTTATTTTTATCAATTTCGTTCTGTTCTGTTTCTGTCATTCCACTCCAACCAACTAAACGGAACAACTAGTTGTACGGAATGGAATTCTATAAAGCCTTTTGTTCCAATCAAATCAACTGGTTGATCCGATACTTATTTAGGTATAATTTTGTTCTTAATTACGAACCAACGGGATAAGTGGGTTCTTCCATTCCACTCTGCACAACTAGTTGTGTATGTATGCTATAGAAATAAATATATTAATGTCTATGCCTAGTTTTGAATGTCATTTCATCAATTATTTAGATTCTCAAAACTATCAAAGGTACATTTTTGTCAACGGGAATTTGCGTATCGTTTTTGTTAAATAAAATGTTAGAGATTTATGTTTTATTTCGTTGGCTCGTGTATAGTTCACACAACCTGGGGCGATCATCGCCATTTTTATGTGGCTATCATTAAAATGGGCAGTAATTAAATACACGGCCAGCTTAAAGAAGTTTTGTCAGCTCACAAAATGTATTTTGTCAGGAAACATAGTGAATTTAAATAACATAGGTTTCTGGGTGCAAAAAAAACCTAACATCTTACTGACATACTCCACCAAAATTTATTTCTGACTTTTTTGCTTTCTTGGGTTTATTTTTTTGCGCGGCATTAAAACTATTTTTCTAAAATAAAAGTATCCAATCGGGAAGAAGAAGTTACTCCTTACAACATCAGCTATCTGCCTGTGAAAAGTCCCGTCAAAATCAGTCCAGCCATTTTGAAGTCCATAGGGAACATACAACAGACACATAAACATACATCGACATTTTCATATTTGAAGATTAATACCATTTAAGAGTTGTCTATAGACCGTTTGTAAAGGTTTGAAACCATGTGAGACTTCATCTCAAGAGCTTCTCTGTAGTACAATAAAAAAAAGTTGATGTATGCAGAATCTACTTACCTGAAAAAGGAAATCACGACTATCAACGGCCAAAATTCTCCAAATACATAATTTTATAACGTACTATTATCATGACCTATTTAAAACACATACAATTTACGCGTCAAAGTATAGATAGGCCCTGTATGAGAACGTAACAGCAAACCAACAACAATCGCTGCTCGTTTCCCCACTCAGTCAAGCGAAAGGGTAATGAAGACTGACACAGTGCTAATTGGTGTTAAGATGAAAGCTAACTGACCGTGGGCCAGGGATAAGGAAATCCCGGTATTAGCCTTAGGGTGCTTAAGCTCACCCAAGACTTAGTAAGCACAACACAACCAAAGGCTTAAAGGGTTTACGAGTTCAAATGCAAGAAAAATATTCCATTATTTTACGGCTGGCCCTGTTATTTTAGGGTAGCATCTGATTACGATTCCCAAATGTACCAATGTAAAAGGGCAGGCTTCGTAGGTGTTTTATTTATTATAAGTAGCTACCAAAACGTGGAGAACAAGAGTCCTCAAATTGAATGTTGTTCAGCGTGCTATGGAATATGGAAGCTATGTTAGGCGTGTCTCTGAGGATATTATTTTACAGAGAACCGATGGTCGACATAGCTCAAAAAGTTAGCAGGCTAAAGTGGCAGTGGGCCATATTGCCGAAGGGCCGACAAACGGTGAGGTCAATGGTATTTTAAAATAAACATGAGTCTTCATTCAAAATATTTATAGATATTTATTTTTGTTCAAGGTACCAAATTTGAGTATTTTTTAAAGTCTTATTTTGTCAATTTTATTAATTGACACGGAATTTTCGTGTGTTTAGATCATAGACAATATTATAACCGATAAACCGAAAACGATACTCTAGAAAGATTCCCAATCGTAAAATAAATCATTTATATTTCTCAAAATGATGAATTATTCTACTGGCAGGATATCCTGGCCAAAGTGATCTTCGGGTAAAAAAAAATTGCATTTCCTGCCAATGTGTATCGAGCGGGTTTTGAAGCTGAAAGTTCTGACAGCAATTGAATTAACAAAATTCTTAAAAGCACCAGAAAAGTATTTTTGGAAATTCCTAATAAAAGGTGCTTTCACTGGGAATTGTGCAAATACCTACCCATAAAAATACGTGTATAATGCTCGTTTGAGGATTTCTTAGAGCTAAAAGTTCGGTTCATGCCTACGTTCTTGATCATTCAGCCGTACCTAACCGTTGGCAAAAAGCAGCGATTCCGTTGCCCGTGATAGACCACTAGGAAGTAAATCACATCTATTTCTATAGATAATATGAATTTTAACAAATTTGGGTACCGAATAGTTAATAACAATAACAACAAGCCTCATAGCTCAGTTGGTAGTAACTCTGCCTTCGGCGCTGTAGGCTGTGGGTTCGATTCCCACCCAGGACAAACATTTGTGTGATGAATATAGATGTTTGTTCTGTGTTTGGGTGTTGTATTGTATATAAGTATGTATTTACAAAAAAAAAAAGTATTTAAGTAAATAAGATCCGTAATCTAGTTCCCATATACAAGCTATGCTTAGTTTGGGGCTAGATTGCGCTGTGTAAAAAATAATGTCCTGTAATATTTATTTATTTATTTATTAATAAACAGTGTAATTTACAATACTATATTTTGCAGCTGTACAGGGGCTTAGTCAAACTAAAAAATCATGTGATACTAATTATTCCATGCTGCAATAGTAATATGGGTAGGTATAACGGATATAACGGTTAAAAGCAGGTATGTAAGAAGCAAAAGCTGAAGTTTATCAAAATTGGTAAGATGGTCCATGAATATTTTTTGCTCAATTTACCTCATGTTTTAAAGATTATCCTCGTGTCAAACATCTCATGAATTATGTTTGTTTTCAATTAAAAGAAGAAACAAGATTATTCTAGATTTACCATACCATACCGGTACTTACGTACCGGTATGGTATGGTACCGGTATGGTATGGTACGGTACATACGTACCGTACCGTACCGTACCGATATAAAAATAGGTATCTGTTCTTAAAGTTGTCGAATAATAAGAAGCAGGCAGAAGACGAATATCCCAGATACCATGATCCACAGCTACCACCATCATACGTATGGCGCCGTTACATTTATAATTGTTACTGTCCGGCATTCAGAGGTTAGATACCCGCAGTTCCTCAGACTGTTGATAATTTCGGCTGAAGTGCATCTTCACCTTCGCCCATATAACTTGACACAGGTGAGGGCCAAAACCTTCCCTGTATAATATGCAAATGCAATTTGCAATTTGCTGCTGTCGATAATATCGACAGCAGTTCCTGATATTAAACGAGATATATTAAAATACCTCGTTTAATATCAACTGTCAATAATATTGCGAAAACAGAATCGGGTTCAGCCGGCACGGTCGCCATGCGCCGCGCTCTGCACTTCCGATCAAATCCTACTATTTTTATTCGTTTCAAACTGTCCGCACTAACATAAATTGCCCTCGATTTGGTAAAATTCAATTTCTATCCTGGTTTTTTTGCTTTGGCGTGTCAGACAGAGGCGATTTGTTCCGATGACAGAGGCATTAAGTGCGAATGCAAACCGTATCTTGTATAAGTGAAGTGGTTTCTCTCTCGTTGGGCGCTGAGTCCGTATCCATCTATTAGCGAGTGAATCAGTAAGGGAAAATAATACGTTTACATGATCCTTGCCAATGATATCAGTAATAATTATACAAAGTTTCATTCAAATCCATCAAGTAATTTGAGTTACTGAAACCATAAGACATACGAAGATCTGTTCTTTGGAACCATGTCATCAATTTTAGTAATAAGGATAACTGCATTCATTCATTTAAAAAAAACTTGTACCCAGCTGAGGAATCAAACAAGACGTTTTGAAAAATAAAACTAGCACTAGTTATATTTATATATTGATTGTTAGCAGTAAATGTTACTATAAAACATGACGTCTAAAATGAATAAAATGCATTGTTGAAATTGACTACTATTTTTTTTATCATTAAAATTAAAATTATAGGAATTTACAGAAAAAGACTCTTTGAACTTTACGCTCTTCTGAGAGAACCTTATAGCAAATTTACAAAGGAATATGTAACAAAATATAGTAAAATCTTTAAACGAGTATGTTGGATTGCTAAGCAAATAAACTACGCCAATAGAGTATATTCAGCACAAAATAAAATCAAATGTGCTTGGAAAATTATTAAAAATGAAACTGGAAAAGTAGACTGATAATGTGACCTGTGATAAAATAAATACCAATGAAAATAGTATAATAACTAACAAAAATGCAATCTCTGATTATTTTAACAATTATTTCACAAATGTATCTGTAAGCTTAACGCAACCTTTAACGTGTTCTCTGAATGAATCCTTATATTATCTAAAAAAATACGCTAGTGAAATTGGTAATAATTTTAAGCTATTCTCAATCACTGTTCAACTCATAGTAAAAATAATAAGATGTCTGAAACCGAAAAAATCAAATGACTTTTGGTTTGTAACGCCCAATCTAATAAAACAGAAATAGCCACACCAATGTCTATTGTAATCAATAATTCCATTAAGCGAGGAGTCTTTCCGGATGTGATGAAGGTCGCCAAAATTGTACCTCTTCATAAAAAGGGAGAAACATCTCACTTTAATAATTATAGACCTATTTCTATCCTACCCAGCCTCAGTAAAATATATGAAAAAAACATAGCAGAAGAACTGTTACGTTTCTTAAACTCAGAAAACGTATTATGCGCTCGCCAATATGGATTCCATAAAGATAAATCTACAAACAGTGCGATTACGAGACTAATTGAAGATGTTTTTGCTTGCTTGGAGAAGTCACAAAAATCTTATGGCGTTTTCTGTGATTTGTCGCTTTTGATTGCGTATCACACACCATACTTATTGGTAAATAACAACACTATGGTGTTAATGGAGTAGAAATAGAAATCCTTAAATCCTACCATAGAAATAGGATCCAAGTAACCGAGATCAACGGCATTCGTTCCACAGAATGTAAAGTTAGGTGTACCACAGGGACCATTCTTGGACCTTTGGTTTTTCTTATCTATATCAATGACGTGTCTGTTGTGTTAAATAATGTTGACGTAGTTCTCTTTGCTGATGACACAAGCTTAGTGATCAAAGATAATAATGACGAAAATGTCAGCAAAAAAATATTTGAGTCCTTAATAAACTAAAAAAAAATGGTTTTCTATCAATAACTTGCTCCTAAATGTAGATAAAACGAATATTGTACAATTCTCACTTAGTAATAAACTGAACGCCCCCTCTGACAATATGAAACATGTATTAGATAATATGGATATCTCGGTGAGCAACAAAGTTAAGGTTTTAGGGGTTTGGCTTGATACCAAGCTGACATGGAGCATTCACATTGAATCTCTAACAAAAAAACTCTGTTCGGCAGAATACGCCATCAAAAAAATTAGAGAATTCGGTGGAGTAAAGGCTGCGCGAGAAGTCTATTTTAACTGGAGAATATATCTATCAAAATTTACTTTACCTTAGAAATCATCTGGATAATATGGAAACCCTTGATCATAATTAAAACACCAGACATAAAGATCGCCTTGTAGTAGAACCAGGTTAACATAGATTTTAAAAAGCTATTTCTGTACAGCTATTAGATTATATCACTTGTTACCTAATAATGTAAAAAATATGTCAGATGTCACTTTCACGTCATTCATTTATCGACTAGACGAAGCATTTGCTGATAAAAATATATTCGCTTATGAACATGACAATTGATTTGACATTCAGTAACTGTGACATTCCAATATTTACGTGTATGACAAATGCTATTGCAGCTACCTTACCTACTTTGTTTTGTTTATTTGATATTGTTTTATCTATACATTTTGTAAATTTTTATTTTTGTGCTTTCGTTGTGTTGATATGCTTATTTATGATTACTATCACATGTGTACCTGATTTAACAACTAAGTTTGTAGACAAGGCTCTGTTATGCCGCTTCTCCACAGAAATGTAACGAATCCTAGAGGACCAAGAGTCCCTACAGAAAATAAAAAAAATATACAATCGATCTTATTATATCATTCTTTATCGTCATGGTGAATTTGAGTTAGAATTGTCTCTATGGCTGCTTTTAGGTCTCCAATGGTGTCCTAGCTTGTTTTGTATTATTTGTAGAACACGAAATAGTATATGATTTTAAGTAAATAGTCGAAAACCGTCCGGGTTTGATTCCCGAGCTGAGTTTAAGTTTTTTTTTAACGTATGAATCCAGTTTTCCTTGTCACTAAAATCGATGATATGGTTCCTAAGAATAGATCTTCGTATGTCTTATAATTTCAGACTGTCCCGTACTGACCGATCTAAATGTTATATACTCAATTTATAATTCAAATAACGAAACATATCATCATGATATTATGTTATATTTCTTTGAGAGCGTGGGAAAAGAGTCCATGACATATTCACAGACATTCACAAAGAAAGCTACTGAGATTGAGAGTGAGAGTTCTCTTCACATAATTCTAATCTCGACAATTAAATATTTACAGTTGGAAATGAGAGCAGGCTATACAAACTCAACTTGAATGAACTCATTACAACAAGGTAAGCAAAATTATATGAAAGTACTAAGTAAATTCGGCGAGGTGCCTGCAGAAGAATACAATGTAAGGTAGCCATAGCAACTGTATTATACTATACACAATTGAAAAATCGGTCAAGTGCCGACACGCACACCGAGGGTTCCAACCTACATTTCAAGGCAAACAAATCAAGTTTCTTGTATGGTATACTCTTGTAATTTTTATTTAATCAAAGACCAATTTGAATTTTCTTTGATTTTCATCTTATTTTATTTGATTATCTATTTGTTGTTATAGCGGCAATAGAAGTACAGAACAGAAATTTTCAACTGTCTACCTATTATGGATCACAAGATTCCGCTGTCAGACAGACGGACGGATAGCGGAGGCTTAGTAATAGGGTTTCATTGATACCATTTGGGAACGGAACCCTAAAAATGATACGTAATCGCTCTAGCCAAGTTTCCATTGTTGTGCTGCAGTCGAAAGTGGTCGAAACATCATCATTATCTCTGAAAGCTGTTTTTACAAGAAGAAGGTGTACCGATGATATATATATATACGAAGCAAATGGAATGACCGCAGTGCTTTGGATACAACTTCCATATTACAACATACAACTTTACGATTTTAGCATCATAAGAGTAGTAGAGCCCGTTGTGAAAGGGCTCATATTTCACCCGCCAAGCAGCAGTTGTATTCCGATTTTGATGGGTATGGTTGCCGGTGAAATAACGGGAACGCGAGGCTTAACACCTTTATGCCTCGTTGACGGGCGCAATGCAGTGCCGTTTAGGCTATGTCCTTTGTGGATGTGATCTACGCAGTAAGGCATTGTTATAGGCAAGATATGCATTTAACATCAGGTGGGCTACTTGCTTGTTTCGCCTCAATATATATACAATATATATATATAACATATATATACCTATGCTTAGCCCAGGTCTATTTACTACTGAAGGACCATACACTATTTCTGTGTTTATTGTATCTACGGTGTATCTGTTCTCTATACTCTTAAAATTCCTTTAAGTTTTGTCCGTCCACTCCATATGTTTTTGTGTGTGTATTGTTTGCTACGTTTAATTAAATTAATTTTGTGTATCACTGTGATATCAGAAAAATGAGAGTTTGTTTGTTTCTTAAAGCTAAAACTACTGAACAAACTGAGCTGAAACTTTGAACATAATAATATTATTTTTAGACCGGGAATAACAGATTAGCAATTTTTTATCTGTTAGATTCGTTTCTGTGGGATGGGAATGAAATACCAAATATCGACGTATAAAACTGATTTGTTCTGTTGCTTCTACACGCAAAAACGCTGACATTGCGTAGACATTGTTATGGAGCAGGAAAAATATCTAAGATTCTTTTTATCTAAATGTAGGCATAGTTATTAATATTTCTTATAACAACATTTTATAAGCTTATTCATTTTTTTTTTAATATGACTGGACTTTAATTTTAAACAGCGCCATCGAGTCCCACACTAAGCAAAGCTTGCAATATTGGTACTAGACTTTTTTTTTTGCATACAAATGGTTGCCATGGTTGGGAATCGAACCCACAACCTACAGCGCAGAAGGCAGAGCTACTACCAACTGAGCTGTGAGACTTGTTAAAATATTATAAAACATTATTAGAAATATTTTTGAAATTTCAATACGAACACCGAAATCGAAAAAAACATAGACTTAAATACTGCAATTGTTAATTAATACATTTTAACTATTTATTTTCTGGGTTAATGAAGTATGTAAAAGTTATAAAAGGTATTTACTCCCCGATATGTCCTGGATTTCACTTTCATGGATACACGAGGTGATGTATACAGCTGTTGATCCAAATTATGTTTTTATGAAGCATTCATTTGAGGAATTATATGCAAATTGCAATAAGCCATGTTGTAAGAATGCGACAAAATCCTACCTGGATGCAACGAAGTAACCTATAGGTAGGTATGGTAAACGTATAAGTAGATGGTACCTATTTAAAGTCAGTCAAACCTTTTTCTGAATATGATATGAAAATCATATCTTCCACACTCTGTACTCTGTAGATGCTTGCATTTTGGTTGGTGGTAGGACTTTGTATAAGTGCATTATCTTACCTAAGTCTATCGCCATAACAACAATTCTAAATTTTGTGTTCCGGCATTTAGAGGTAAGATAGCCAGTTCCTCAGACAGTTGAGGATTCCGGGTGAAGTGCGCCTCCACCTTCGGCCTTATCTGTATGTTACCAGGTCAGATAAAGGGCAAGCGCTTCCCTGTAATTTAATAATAACAATAAAAAAACGTTTAACACACGAGTTTATTCAAGTAAAGCGTCGTCCGTCGTAGGCTGTCATTACTTACCATCAGGCGAGATCAAACAAATATGCAGTCAAATAAATAAATAATAAATAATTAAATATTACAGGACATTATTCTTTACACAGCGCCATCAAGCCACAAACTATGCATAGCTTGTAATATGGGAACTAGATTTCGGATAGAATACTTACCTATACTTATACTTTTATAAATACATACGTACTATACAACACCCAAACACAGTACAAACATTTATATTCATCACAGAAATGTTTGTCCTGGGTGGGAATCACACACAAAGCCCACAGCGCAGAAGATAGAGTTATTACCAACTGAGCTATGAGGCTTGTTAAAACTTGAGTGTATCAAATATAAAATATATACCTCCGTCTCCTTCTTAGTCTCCTCCTCACTCTTGCCAAAGTGGTCGTGGTCATCATGTGTTAGGGGTTGTAACAAGCTTTAAAATCCGGCGCCACTCATCTCTAACGGCTGCTTTCCTGGTGCACTCGTGCACTAATATATACCTACCTCTATGTATAAAAAAGTATAATCAACCATTGCGCTATCCTATTTTCTTGGGACATTAGTTTGGGCTGGTGCAATGGCTGATACTGCCGAGGATCACAAAATGCGCAAAAATAGTGGTCTAGACAGAGCTTACTTATTTATGCCCCCTGGGTCCGTGGGGAGCCCGTGACCTCCGGGTTTTGCGAGGCATTTGATTGCGGCGACACGTGTCCCAAGTGCTGGCGCTTATTTAACCTAGCGAATTAGGATAGCTATTCAGCGTGGCAATGCAAACAGTGCCTTGGGATACGCTGTTCTGGATCAGGTGAGTTACCTATAGACCGTTTGTAACGGTCATTAAGTAACCCGACTGCGTCCCTTGTACTTTTAAGTAATCGATCAGTCAATAAACCTATTTTATTGCACTTAAGAAACATTAAGTACCTTTCTACGTAAATAAACGAATTATAAGGTTTGTTTAAGGTTTCTGAGTCGATAGTCAAAATAAATTATAGAGTAGGTGGTTGAATTTCAAACAACTAAGATTAAAGTTAGCTAACTGTAGTCGTGTCCTCCAAAACTCTGACTTGTGCTCTGTAGAATATTGAACCATTAGAAGTTACCTCGAATGCAGATTTAATTACTCATTATCTCAGCGGTCATTTCTTTTTTGTGTCTGTACACTGTCCATACTATATTTTTAATCAATATTTTTAAGGGTTGATTATTAATTTTTACCACATTCTGCCACCTTCTTTAATTTAATTATTTTTATTATCTCGTTTGCAATCTCATTTTTAACTTTCAACAACCTATATTACTTACCTATTGCCAAATCTCTATCTACCTATTATGTTATATTTCACAGTCATGTTATGTAGCCATTCTCAAGTATACCTGAAAACCTTTTATTGGCCTGACGTGTTCTAATATTGTATCTATCTGTTTTATCCTTAGTTTGGAGCTATATGGCGCTGTGTGAAATTAATGTCCTGTAATATTTATTTATTTATTTTATGTGCTGTTGGTTTTCCTAATAAATAATTGAATAAATTATTTAATTACTATCAGCGTTCCAAAGAGACGGGATTGGATTAAACTCTATCATATAAACAGTCAGCAAATAAAAGTTGTGGTCAGCTCCAAAGTAGATTTTTCAAAAAACTAAGTGAATTAAAAAAGCAAGGTGTTTTTGGATGCAAAAAATTAAAATGATTATTTTGTTTTTCTAAGACCGAATAATATACCAATTAATAACTTACTATTAACTAGCCCGAGGTTCCTCCCTATTCCCTTATGTGCTGGTCCCTATTCCGAACCAGGAGGAAGACTTGACGTTACAAAACTCTGATAAAAACGTTACAAAGCTCTGATGATACTTGATAAAAAAATGTATACTGTCAAATTAATGTGACAATGGATTTACTGGTTATTTCTGTATTCGTGGTTGCATTACTTACTTGAGTTTATTCTCTTTGGAAACCGGGGACAGGAAAACGTTTAACGTTACTTACGTGTTTATAACCCGCGCCAAAGACTGTTACAGTAATCGCAAAAAAATAAAATAAGTAATCCAACTAATTTACCTATGATTTTTTATTGAGGCGACACGTGACCCAAGGGCTGGCTCTTATTTAGGCCAGCGAATTAGCATAGCTATACAGCGTGGCAATGTAGCTAGTGTCTTGGGCACGCTTCCGTCTGGTACTGGTCTGGAACAGTTGAGTTACCTATAGGCCGTTTGTAACGGTCCTTAGGTAATCTGACTGATTCCTTTGTACATAGTTAGTTTAATTGTACTTTTTATTGAATAAATGAAAAAGTATATATTTACCAACGCACAATATTATTTCATAGACTTTCAACACTTGTTTTCATATTCAGATGTCAGACTCCTTGTCTTTTTATCGTTATATATTAAACCTAGTAAATTTAAGAAGATTTCGTAATCAAAACTTAGCCTTTCTATACATGGTGACTCTGCAACCTGGATCATTTCGTGTCCAATAACTAATAATAATAAATATTACAGGAAATTAATTTCTCACATCGCCATCTAGCCCCAAACTAAGCATAGCTAGTAATATGGGATCTAGATTACGGATAGGATACTTACATACTTTTTGTAAATACATACGTACTATATGATACAACACCCAAACACAGAACAAACATCTATATTCATCATACAAATGTTTGTTCTGGGTGGGAATCGAACCCACAGCCTACAGCGTAAAAGGCAGAGATACTACCAACTGAGCTATGAGCTTTGTTATAAAGAGTCAGTGTTGATGACGCGACCCCGACGAACGATCGTTAATATCACTCCTACCTGGAGAAACCTTTTTTTATACAAATTGGAGACGGGACAAGCAGCCCACCTGATGTCAAGTACAGCTCTTACTTATAACAAAGCCTTACTGCCTTAGTCATGTCCACAAAGAACATGACCTACGCTGCACTGCATTGCGTCCTTGAGGCATAGAGCGTAAAGCGATCTCTCTCGAACTCTAATTTCACTGGCAACCATACTCATAAACCGGAACACAGCAATGCTAGTCGAAATTGGTTTGGTGTGAACTTGTGAGCACAAAAACCTCTTTCTCTAAAACGTTTATAGCCAACTGAAACTATTAGATCAACAAACTATCAAAATGTAGTGAAATACTAATCAAATGGAAGTCTGATCGTCAAGAATCAGTGTCACCAAAATTTAGTAACAAATTCCAGTGACATGAACTCGCATATTACTCATTAGCTTCTGCTTGCGTCTTTGGCGTGGTACCCGGATAAAGAGTAGCGTGTACGTTTTCCTGGTCCAGAGCAATATCTAAACAAAATTTCAACTCAATCCGTAGTTTTTGAGAAAAAGAGCAACAAAGCACTATTAATATCAGTGTAGGGATTTCAATGTTATGTAAAAAATTCCATACAGTAATATTTGACGTCCCATTTCAATCCCACGGAAACTGATTTGTGGGATAAAAAGTAGGCTGTGTGTATCCAGGGTATAAACTAAAGGTAGTTTTAGCAAATTTTATGGAAATCCATTCGCACACTTTTGCGTGAACGAGCGCGAAGCATACATACAAACTTTCGCTTTTATATTGCAAGTATGTTAAATTACGCCACATGTCAGCATAAACTCTTATCTCAGATATAAATAAGCAAAGAGTATAGAACTAGAAACCATACTTTCGGTAGAGTAAGACATCAAACGTGGCAAATCCCAGTGCGACTTCATTCTAAATGTAAATGACAACTTGAAAAAGAAGACCATCCAACAATATCTTCGGCGTGGAATTCCCGACTCCGCTGAACCCGTTTAAGGTTCGGTTCTAATAAAAAACACTGAATTGAACGGAAATGAAATAACGCTAACCGGTTTTTGTTCGGTGCTCCGGAGGTGCGCTCAGGGTTTATTTCTTTTTTGTCGCCTTGTCAGAGCCCTTTTGATATCGATTTATTTTACTTGCCCACATTTTATTCAGTAACACGGTCGAACCAGAATTATTTACTGTACACTAAGCATAACACAAAGAGTGTTTTTCATGATTTTATTCTAAGACAGCTAAGAACTCGTTTCCAAAAAGACTGCTTTGATCTTAACCATTATCTAAATAGCCCATCACAAAAATGGAAGGTAATTTGTCCGATGGTAACTTAATTTTAAAATGTACGTGTAAATGATGAAAGGAATCAGAATAATAAAAATTGTTGCTACTTTCTTACAATCGCCTCGTTTATTTTTTATATGTATTGCTAAAACATGTATTTCTTCTTCAACATAAAGTTTATACATTTATATTGTACATACATCGAGTAATTCGTACGTTACAGTAGGATTCTTTGTTACCTTTTTAACAGGTACCCACCAAAGCAGACAAGAATATTACAACATTATAGATAAAGTTAATAAACATTAATATCAAGAGGTTCAGTCACATAAACATTGAGTAATCTAAAAGTATCAGACAGAGAGATATTATTACTTTTGGAGCTAAGTTCATTCACAAAAACACTATCTGATCGAAAGTACCAGGTAAAGAGATATGTTTTACTTTTGGAATTGAATTTAGTTACAAAAACATTTAGTAATCGAATTCAGGCAGAGAGATATGTATTACTTTTATAACAAAATCCATTCAAACTTCCCTTGCATAAAAATACAAAATCAAACACTATTGCGTGCAATAAGTTCCCAAAGCGATTAAATATTGATGTCCGAATTTAGAGATTCAAATTCCCTGGAATATCAAATTAAACTATCTATAGCTACATAAATATTGAGTAAACCAGTTGATATGGCAATTTTGTGAATATGTAAGGACCTCAGTCAAATAGGAGCAAGATGTTTATACTAAGTATTAATACACCTAAGTATACCTCTTTATATATCACTGGTCATACATTACCAACGAATAGAAGTGATTTGATATTTTGTTCCTATTTATTTTATACAGAACACAATATTTCAAACATCTCTGCGAGTATTTTTGGTGGATACCCGCCCTAAGTCGGCCATTAACGTTCAGAAGGATCGAATATAATCTTTGGATACGCTTGTGTACCTATGCTTTAGATAGGCTCACAACTATTTAACATTACCTAGAAGTCGTGTAACATCTAACACATTTCAACAATGGAGATATACATATTATTTATATACTCAGTTTACATTTATTTGGCGATCATAGTCAATACCGTTCCATATCACGAGAAATACACTTACGTTCCTCAACTAATCAGTCGCGGATCCATCATTGGGCGGATCCAATGTTTCTAACGCTCCTTTACGCTCTAAATAAATTATATAATACAAAAAATATTACACTAACGACCTGTTTAGGTGTACATACATACATGTTTCTTACGTATAGATCAAATCCTAGCTTACAATTTTATAATACATACAAATTTACAATAAATTCTGACATGTCATCTCTAGATATGTAACAATGCGTACATAATTGTGATCGTAATGAGTCCTATACCTATATAACAATTTATACATCGGTCGCACAGCCGTCTTGGAAGCTGTCCTCGGAAGGTCTGGTGATGGTGAGCACACGCTTCAGTGCGGAGACTGGAGGCAGCACGGGCGGAGCGCGCTGCCAGACGCGGAGCGTGCGCGCGCCGCCCAGAGGCAGTCCGTAGTCAGGCGGGTAGGGCGCCTCGACAGCAGCTGCAGCCGGCGCCGCGCTGGCCGCCGCGTGCGACCGGGGGAATGTGCGGCTCGTGTACCCCAGCTCCTCCTGAGACCCGTTCACGCTGCTGTTCTCTATGATCG
This sequence comes from Venusia cambrica, assembly GCA_951394065.1. NCBI lineage: Eukaryota > Metazoa > Arthropoda > Insecta > Lepidoptera > Geometridae > Venusia > Venusia cambrica. Next base: position 1,329,496 of record OX596044.1, on the reverse strand, counting down.
GCGTCCGATCGTTATAGTACGTCGGGATGGCTGAACTCACTGCCCGGGACAGGTGATTCGCCTGGCTCATCTTCATTTGTTCCCACAGGCCGGATGGGTACAGGGAATCGGAAGCCTCGCGTGCATATTCACCGCTGCCCGGCCGCGCGGCGCTGTCCGGCCGAGTGTCGTTGATCAGATCGGGGTCTATGGAGGCGGAGACGGTGGGAGATACCACGACCGGCCCACCAGCGGTCACGACGCTTCCTCGTCCCTCGTAATGATTTGTCGTGTAAGGTATGTCGTTAATTCTCGGCGGCTTAGACACAGGGTTACATTTTTGTTCGTTGTAGTTGGGGGAATCTTGCCTATTGGCTAAGACCGCGACATGGGGCCTGTCTGTCGCCGTCGGATGTACTTCGTTTCCTGAAACGACTCGTTCTAGAGTGTTGGGAGTTTTACTTTCGCACGAGGGCGTGGGCCTAAATCTGACGAATGTAACGAGCAAAGCTAAGCAAATGACGACGATGACTACGAATAAGGCGGCCCCCAGGCTCGCTATCTGCGCATTGCCTAAAGAGGCCATTCCGGCCGCCATCTGTGTTACGTGTACCGTGAAGTTTGCTTCGGCACTCCCTCCCTTGTTTTCAGCCACGCAGTAAAATTCGCTGGAATCTGATTCTTGCGTGTTCGTAATTACTAGGGTCGATTTCTTTTTCACGTCACCTTCTTCGTAGACGTAGGTTTTCTGATGGGAGTTAAAGTGACTGCCGTTTTGCAGTAGCCTACCGTTCCAATACCAGTTTATGCTAGCACTGGGAACAGCCTCCGTTCTGCATACTATGGTTGCATTTTCTCCAACAGCCGCCTCAACGTGTCGGCTGACAGGTAATATATCTGGCTTGCATGCAAATTCTTCTATCGGCAGCTCTGAGAAGGGTCGATTAGCGAGACGATCGGGTGCCGAGCAGCTCGGTGTCGAAAGTAGTTTATGTTTGGCCAACCATGATTTAAGTTCCCGAAGTCGGCAATCGCACGTCCAAGGATTGTCGGATAAATCTATTGCTCGTAACTTCTCTAATCTCTCCAGCGATCTAAGCGGCAGCTCTCGAAGCTTATTGTGGTTAAGCTTCAGAGATTCCATAGACCGTAAACTTTCGAACGCGTCCGTAGCTATCTCTCGAATGTCACATTTGGATAAATCCAGTTTAACGACGCTCCCGAGGTTGCTCAAGGCGTCTGAATGTACTTTGAGTATGGGATTCTGTGCCATCGTCAGATCTCTAAGAAACGGGGCATCCACAAAGCTTTCGGAAGGTATATGAGTTAATAGATTGTGCGAAAGATCTAACTCTACCAAATTAGTTAAGCCTTTAAAAGCTCGTTCGTGTATTTGGCCTATTTTGCAACTGCGCAAATAAACTCTTTGCAGATTTACAAGTCCCGTCTTGGCGAAAGCTTCTTGCGGCAGTATCTGAAGGTTATTTCCTGAAAGGTCGAGTACTTGCGTGGCAGGGTCCACGGGCTGCGGCACCGTGATGAGAGCCTTGTCCACACACTCCACGGTCTGCTTGCCGCCCTTCCATTTGCACGCGCACACCATCGGGCACGAGCCGGGTGGCGCGACGCCGGCAAATATGGTTTGCCACACCATCACACTCATCGTCACGATAAACCACCTCATTTTGCTGCCAATCCGAATTAAATCCACTCACTGTACGTAATATAACATTTCGTTCACAGAACAATTCACATATTCCACCGATTATCACTCATAGGTTACGAAACTGTCTCACAAACAATACAAGTTTATAGCACGTCTGTATCGAATCACATCACTACTCGAGAAAGTTGAGAAACGGTACATGACGGCACGGCGTCCACTCGCGGCTGCTCTCTGTCAACTGAGAGGGCAGGATCGTCGGCTCGCCTCGGAGGTCGGACTCGACGCATGCGTGTCGGCCTGCCTCGCCCCGCGCCCCGCGCCCCTCTCTGCGGCGCCCCAAGCGACTGAATCACCCGCGCCGAGAAGCTCCTCACTCGAAGCGAACTGTTGAAAGAATTCCTAAGTGTAATTTTGTACCTGGCTGCAACCGCAGTCGACCATCCGGCTTACCAGTCCGGCACGTTCATTCATGAACCTGGTGTAGCGGAGCGGACAATGCCTTGCCCGCTCCGCTACCCCACACGGCTCTGATTTTGTACTTACAATTACAATACACATCTTTTTGTTGAGATCACGTTCGTACGGGCGTCAGGTAGACGACTAATTTCATTGTAAATAAACTAGCAGGCCAGAGCCGAGGGCAGGTTTATGGCGACATCGCAACAATAGCTCAGGATGCGTTTGTAGAAACGCCACGTTTCATTCATACTTTTAATTTTACGGAACACGGCTTTTAGTTAATGAAGTAGAGCTGCGGTGCAATGTATCCTTTGTCGATATTTTTTTTTACACGCTAAGCTGATTTTGCAATTATGATCAAATTCAACTGAATAGAATACTTATAACATGTTTATTCTCAGAAATAGGGTAGGTATAATAATTGGTCTTCAAATAATTACGTAATGTTCTACTAACATAAATTAGATTTATCACATTAAAGAAATGCATGTCATATATTAAATTCAATGTAATTTTTGGTAGGTATACATATAATACATATTAATTGAAATATAGGCAGGAATAATAATTGGGCTGTAACGTTCCAAATACACCACCATTGTTCGATATTAGGTAAATGCGTGTCATTTATTAAATTGTATGTAATTTTTGATAGGTATGATAGTTAGTTAGTTTAGTTATAGAATCGCCATAAAAATATTTGATTCTAGGAACTCATTCACTGAATAGAAGGAATAATTTTATTATAATAATTGTTTTTAAGCTTTAGAGATACAATTAATTGCGTTAAGAGGTTGTTGTTAACTTGAGAGGCGCAGATGTCATCAAAGGAAGCTCATAAAATGTAATTATTGATGAGGGGTGGCACGCGACTGGCACGCTCCGCCATATGCAGGGAGCTGGTGTCAGCTGTGCCGCCACCTGGTGAGGAGACGTGTGACGGCGGCTGTCTGCCACCGACCCTACATATGCCTCGCCTAAGGCTTCCGAGCTTTCTAATAAAATTACGAGAGTCACTTACCCAGCGCCGTCGTCTCGTAACGGAATCAAACCTCTACAATGTCGCATGATCTAATTACGTTGATAATGACTAGTCATTTGGGAAATGTGCACCCTTCTTCATTATATTACCTGAAATGTTTCATACATATGCAAATTTTTCCGTTCGATTCAAATAGAGAGAGATACGAAAAGATAGCCAGTTAACAAACGCAAGTATGCATAAAATCTACCCCAATAACCTCTCTACGCATTGCTGAAATCGGATTCAAATCGATCCAGCTTTTTAGGTTTTCGTACATCACGGGTGCCAACGGGACCCTATTACTAAGCTTCCGCTGTTTGTCCGTCTGTCTGTATGTAAGTGGGCTGTATTTCATGAACCGTAGAGTACATGAGATACAGTGTGTATTTCTATTGCGGCTATAACAATAATAATAATAAAAAAATGATAATTTTGTGAAACGTGATATTTTATAAAGAATTCTATTTTCTATTTTACGTGACCCAAGGGCTGGCTCTTATTTAGGCCAGCGCATTAGCATAGCTATTCAGCGTAGCAATTTAGCCAGTGTCTTGGGTACGCTTCCATCTGGTACTGGTCTGGAACAGTTGAGTTACCTATAGGCCGTTTGTTACGGTCCTTAGGTAATCTGACTGATTCCTTTGTACATAATTAGTTTAATTGTACTTTTTATTAAATAAATGTATTTTAGTCAGTCGTTGAAGCAATAATGCCTACATATTGCAAACTTGGCGTGTAAAAGATACACAAAAATTGGCCAAGTTTGAGTCGAACCCACATGAATGCTCTTGAATGAAATGCAATAAACCAGCATGTTTTGCCTTGAAATGTGGGTCAGACAGTACCCTTTGTGTACGTGGCCTACTTCCTCTTGGCCGATTTCTTTTAAATAAGAACGATGGCAACAGTGCTTCCAGTCGGTGGCAGGGCATGTGATGATGACGAGGCTCTTATTTGCGTATGATGGTACCATAACATTCAGAAGCCATTTCAAAATAAATCTACTTTCAACTTACTTATAACATAAGTTTCTCATAACAAAGAAGCAGAGAGATGAAATACATCTGTAAAACAATAACTGCATGTGGTAACATTTGGATGATTTCAAAACAGTTTTAAAAGTTGATGTTATCATAACATCTCTGAGATATGAAAGTAAACGGAACTCAAAGTTTCGGACGTCAACACCCAGCGCTCATTCTTCGACGCTCGTTTTTCCAGCTCTCACATTATGAACAGTTTCCTGTGGGTCAACTTTTGCTCTTTTGGCTTTTGGCTATAATTAAAACATCTATCTTACCTAAATGACGCCATAACAACAATTTTAATTGCTGTGTGCCGGTATTAGATAGCCAGTTCCTCTGTCTGTTGGGTATTACCGGTGAAGTGCGCTAAATCCAGTTGAAATAAATGACATTTCAAAGCAGTACACTTCCGCAAAGTATAATAGTAAAAAAACACAATTAACACCCAATAACTCAAATAAAAAAAACCAGAACCGATTTCACTAAAAACTTGATACTAATAATTGGGTAAGCTCATTTATCTTTGAAATTGGTGCCGACTTGTAAAGCCAAACAATAGTATTGTAATCGTAATCTCATCACATACCGATAGGCAATGGCGTTCCAAAACATAAGATCGTCAGTTGGTTCCAATTGTAAAAAAAAACATGTTTTACTTTTACAGGTGACTTGATTCAGAAGTCATGTTTTTCCACCTTCGGTAAGCTTAATATTCTAATTTAAAAAGTAAAACGATGTTGTTATTCTTTGAATTGAAACTCATTTGCAGCAAAGAGTATACCTACACGAATTAAGATTTTTGCGATGGGATGACATAAACTGACTGATTGGTTTGGTAAAGGTGTCTACTTTCCCTACAGTAAATTTCCTATCGTGTGCTAATATTTTTATTTGATAGAGCTCTAACTAGGAAAGCACGATTTGTGTTAATATAACTTTTGTTAGCCTACCAAACATGATCATCATTATACTTAGACGTAATTGTCGTGTCGGTTTTTGTGAAACGTTAGCTATCTAGCTTAATAATGCTTTGGCGTCACCAAATGTAGAGCAAATTAGTCGCCACTAATTAATTCCGTTCGTTTAGTGGCTAGCGGCGAGCGCACACTAAATGTAGGTTTACCGACATTATTAATTCAAGCCAATTCACACATGCAGCGTCTCTGATCACACGTGGTCAGACTGAGGTTGCATTCTCCTCAAAGCGGCCGCAAACATATCAAACTTCATCATTATATCATTTGTGGCTGCAGGAGAGAGCGTCCACTCTCATTTCTACTAAAGCAATCGCTTCACTATGACGATGATGTCATTGCCGAATGGCCACTACACTTTCTGATATTATGGCCATTTTGCGACAGTACTATTGTCATTGTCAAGCGATTGGTTTAGTAGAATCGGAACCCAGCATAATCACAATGCCTTCCTTGATGAATGTTGTAGATTAATATCTCTTTAAATACCTGCGTGAGTTATATATATTAAAACACGGCTTTTACTCAGGTATTTAAACTGTTGGTACCTGCATAAACATAAATATTATGTATGCATAAACTTTTTTTAAAACATGAAACCAGGTGAGATTCAAGGCCTAGCCTTCATCTCACCTGGTTTCAAGTTATGATATGGCCGATGGTGGAAGCACATGTCACCCAGAAACCTTAACAGACTCTATACCTCTAAATTCCGGAACACATAAATGAGTTAAAATGTATTGTAAATCTAATTTTGGAAGTCAAATTCCTAGATCTTCCAATTCCAATACCCTAAATTACATAAAAACCTTTTTTTTATTCAAACCTAGACAAATGCCTCATTTATTTGGGGACTAGTGAAGATACTTTAAAGACTTTGTTGTAAGTTCAATACAGAACTGGAAAATTTGTCATTAACAGTCGTCTGTTCAGAACGCTTTCCGTTCTGAAGATAAAATTAATTACCTATGTCCGTACCTAGCGTTCATTGTTTCGTTTTTATAGTTTTTTTACTCACCTATGGATGTTTTAAGACTAAGGTTTAGTTTAGTATCTCTGGCAAAATACCACTGATTCATAATACGAATACCTACGTAAGAACTAAATACATTACAGTTACAACGGGTTTTTCCCACGTATATGATAGTTGTTGAAGGCACAGTTGCGCGATTTCATCCGGAAATCACAGTCACCCTGATGAATATTCCTGGGAGAACCGAAACATATACCTAGTTGGTGCCTTCATTAACTATGGTATTCGTCAGTAAAACCAACGTTTAAAATGTATCATCCTCAATCAAGTTATTTCACTTACAATGAAATACTGTTACAACTTTATTAATAAACGAACTAAATTATTCACATAAATCACATCAAAAAGTATTCTTAGAGTGGCTAATGGACTCGATGTGGGTCCCAGTAATAATCGAATTGCAGAACATCAAAAGAAGCAATTCAGAGCACTTTATGAAATTCCAAATGAGACCATTAACTCGTTTGAGTTTTGTTGGGTATTAAATGCTTAGCTATATAGCTAATTGCGTTTCAAGTACCGCTCGAATTCACATTTGTACATTTTATTTTTTCCGGGGTAGGTATCGTAATGGCCGCAGCGTGGATGGCCGACAATAATTAACAGAAACGAGAGCGTCCCAATTTAATGATTATGAGCAAGTTCCGGTGGTGAGGCACTTGAGGCGAGTCTGCCGTCCGCAAACCTTCAATTTGGACAGCTTTGAAGGACGTAGTAATTAGGACATGTGGTGTCCCGCCCGCAGGCTTAAAGTTCACTTGTCGGAGTAGCTGGCATGTGGCACTTAACACGCATTTTGTTATTATTTGAATTATGGATGAGCAGTGGAGATACTTTTTATCATTTCTAAAACCTGTGTTCGTTTCTTATATTAAAATATCCAACCTAAGTAACTCAAGCTCTTACTACCGAAGTAACTATTTAATCATGTAAAAGGAAAAACATTAATGAATCTTAAAAAAGTGGCGAAGGATCGCAAAATGTCGCAAAGTAATTCTACGTTTGAAATCACAGCCATGAATAAATTCTATCATTCTGGAACAGTTGCAGCCTCGGTCCGATTCTATCACTTCTTTGTAAAGTTAGTAACTAGAATGGCTAACGAGCTTAAAAATTTATGCTCTACCTACTCATAGCTAAACCAGCTTAGTCCCACTTACTAGAGCTACTTATCTGTACAGCTTACACGGCTTTATTTTTAAAAGAACCTTATGACTGCATATTTTTTTATTGTATGACGGGGAAGCGCTTCATCTCACCTGGATATCAAGGTATGATATAGCCGGACTTCACCTGGAATCCTCAACAGTCTGAAGAACAGGCTTTCTTAATTTCAAATGCCGGAACACAAAAAAAATATTATTGCTGTTATGGCGACAGAATCAGGAAAGATAGTGATAGCTAGCCAGGCGGACTCAAACAATGACCAGCACCAACCAAATCAAGCGCAATAATGTACTCCCCTGGGGATCGAACCTGGAACCCCTAGATTTGAAACCGGTGGGCGAATCACTACACACAGACGCGTTCAAAATAAATATAGCTACATAATACCTTGTGAAAATGATTTGATTGTTACAGACAGCGAGAGAATATCGACGCCTCTGCCCAATCCCGGCATTAAAGCCTAATAAGTCCCGTTCGACTCACACCATTCTAAATTTCAACATTGGCGCATGGATAATCCGAATAAGGAGGCAATTTCAGAGCACCCTATTCCAGATCTGGGGGCAACTGAAACGATAAGGTCGGATAATGGCGCCACTCGGTAAATTAAAAAGCACGGTTCAACTTCGGCCTCGGCCGCCCGTGGAATTGTACTGCCCATTTGCATTTTCCTGTGTGAGAGTAGCTATTAAGCGTGAGGTGCCGCCCACATACTCGATATTAACGATTTTAAGGCTCTTTTCTCATTCAGGAAAATTGGTAAAAGGTGATCGCGGCATCAGTATCGCCTTACGAAATTGTAGATGATGCTTTCAAATAGGTGTGTTGACAAGTTGGTTATTCACTTTGAATAAACAAGAATGTATACTCAAGGGAAATATGCAAGGAAGGTATAGAAAAAGGCACCGCTAGTAACGGTCTATAGGTATCTCAACTGTTCCAGACCAGTACCAGATGGAAGCGTATCCAAGACACTGGCTAAATTGCTACGCTGAATAGCTATGCTAATTCGCTGGCCTAAATAAGAGCCAGCCCTTGGGTCACGTAAAATAGAATAAAATAGAATTCTTTATAAAATATCACGTTTCACAAAATTATCATTTTTTTATTATTATTATTGTTATAGCCGCAATAGAAATACACACTGTACATGTACTCATGTACTCTACGGTTCATGAAATACAGCCCACTTACATACAGACAGACGGACAAACAGCGGAGGCTTAGTAATAGGGTCACGTGTTACCTCAATAAAAATCCCCGCAAGATTCTTTTGGCTCCCGTCGGACTCAAGGTCTAGAACCCAAAAGACTCAAAAAAGTAAGCTTTGTCGAGAGCACTATGTACGCGCATTATTATGGTCCTCGGTTAAATTTACCTCTGCGTCAGATCTAACAGATGTCCCAGGCAGATAAGATGGCGTCAGGGTGACGACGCAGGTAGCGTCCAACACCAAAGGCCATTTCCCATGGGATAACAGTCATACCGTCGTCGGGCCGCTTATTCTTCGGTAAGACACAAGCACTAAATATGCAAGTTTCATTTCACACATCATATACATGCAAAAGTTATTTCAACCATAGTACACAAAAGTTTTTCAACCTTACAAAAAAGATATTTCATTCATAGTTACACAAAAAGTTGTTTTCAGGTACACAAAAGTTACAAATAACACACTAAAACAACAAATCTAAAGGGAAATAAATACTTAAAAATATAAATAAGTGGGAAAAGACAACATCGCAACAAGTCAAATAATATACGATATAATTCAAAAGTTTTTTTTTTTTTTTATAATTTATAGGCAGACTCTTCTTTTTCATTTCTTCAACAACAAAAGCGGATCGCAGGATGCGGTCCGTTCTGTGCAGAGATGTTAGGTATTCATTGGAAGCAGCCCGATACCCAGCTGTAGGTGGATACAGCTGAGGATGATGACGATGATGAATAACAGAACATAATAAAAAAACAGTGGCACTCCGTGAGTGCCGACAGAAGTGAAAGTTTGAAGTTTGTCAATCATTGTCGAAGAGAACAGCTGAGATTGTTGGATGTTGTCGCGTTGGTCGCGATATTTATTAATGAGGGTTGTTATTGCAAACACACTGGCACAATGACTTCTTAGAACTGACGTTGATACCTGTCACGGCTGTCAACCGTCTAAATCTATAGGTAGAGGCAGTCTGCGAACGGTCCTTACCCGTACCTCTTAGGATTGATAAGATAACGTGACAATGTATTTAAGGCCACATGTTTCAAAAGTGTCGCGAGTTCAATGGTTTTTTTCCTATATCAAGAAATGCCCAACGCGCCTGAAGAAGTGCCTCAATAAGGCTGTAATTGAGCCGATGTCAAAGTATTTAATAATCTAAAAATAAAATATTTTTGAAGTTGGGGCTGACTTGCTAAAAGCTAAAGGATCATCATCGTAAGGTTATCTCATTACATAACGATAAGCATCGCCTTCCAAATTATATGAACTTACCCGTATTTTTAAGTTTTTAGTGAAGTAGATTTTACTTTCTTACTAAAAATAATTTGTTTGTTTCTTAATTACCATGTACTAGTGATAAATTATATTATTATATAGTCACGATTTACCACCTACTTTTTTATTTGATGGTACGATGGGGAAGCGCTTGGCCTTCATATCACCTGGTTACATAGGCCGAAGGTGGAGGCGCACCCGGAGTCCTCAACAAACTGAGGAACTGGCTATCATACTAAATGCCGGAACACAACAATTTATATCAGAATCGTTATTATGACGACAGAATTAGGTATGGTGGTAGCGTAGGCGGACTTAAACAAAGTCCAACCACCAAACAAACCAAGCACTATATTGTACTTCCCCTGGGGATCGAACCCGGACCTCTGGATCTGAAATCGGTGGGTCGAACCACTAAACCACAGAGGCGGTTAAAAATGTCTTGGTTCACACTAGTTATTTGGTAAACATGTTTTGAGCTGCACACTAGATATCTGGGACACTAAAGATTCTCGCAGATTAATTTTGAAATGATCTAAATACTCATTAGCAACTGTACACACCGCTGTGCTACAATCTCCTTTCACGTTATTTTATGCAACACAATTATTTTGAACGCAAGGCTACGTACAATTATGGTAATCAGGTTGTACGAGCTGAAATATTATAATTATTGTACTCTTTAGGTATTTGCAAGCTCACTGCAATGCTGACGCCAAGCCTCGCATAAATCCTAGACAACTCGGGGATCAAAATAAAGAAACCTACATTCAAAATGTCAGTCTGTCATTTCATTTCAAAATTCACACTTTTAAATTGAAGCTACCGTCTCTGTTGTTTAGTGGGTCCCGGATTTGATCCCCAGGAGACAATATTGTGCTTGGTTTGGTTAATAGTATGACTTTGTTTAAGTCCGTCTGGCTTACTACCATCACGTAAGTCTGTCGCCTTAAATCTAAATTGTTGTTCAGCATTCAGAGTATAAGACAGCCAGTTCCGCAGACTATTGAGGATTCCTGGTGAAGTGCCCTTCCACTTTCGGCCTCATCGTAATTTGAAACCAGGAGAGATGAAGGCCAAGCGCTTTCTCGTCTTAAAACCGAAACATGACTACGTTGCTTCTATATAAATCTGCGTGTATTCGGTTCTATTCCCACTCAGGACAAACATTTTGTGTGATGAATATAGATGTTTGTTCTGTGTTAGAGTGTTGCATTGTATGATAAGTATTGTATTTACAAAAAAAAAGTATTTAAGTATTCTATCCGTAATCTAGTTCCCAAGCTATGCTTAGTTTCAAATAAAAAATTGTGAGAAATTAATGTCTTGTAATATTTATTTATTTATAATTGTGTTTTGTAATATATATCTGGTAATGTATTACTTATTTATCGTTGTATGTATTCGTTTATGGGTTTTTTAAATTGATGCTTGTACAATATTATGTCATTAAATTTAAGTCATAGGTTTAAGATGTTTATGTCATAATGATTAATTGATTTTTTCTACCATCTTTTGTTTTTTTACTTTCTGTTTCTCCGTCCATAGTTGCTTTTAGCGATAAGGCCGCCCATTATACTTTTTCACTGTCTCTTCTTGTGTTATTATTATTAAATGTCATTTTGTGTACATTAAAGTTATCATTCACTCACTCATTAATTTGCCGAGTCCTGACTTCTGTCCAAGAACTTAGAGATACAAGAAACATCTTTCGGTGACAACAGCGTAATCGAAATAATATTCCCAGAACTTTGCAACAAATAACGATGCCTTAAAGTTTCCTCCGGCCCTTTCCCATGTAGGTATGAATACAATGTTATGTCAGTGTCTTTGTGAGCTTAGAGTTCTGATTTCATCCTCCCGATATTAAAGATATCACTCTTTCTCATTGAAAGTATTCTTCATGTAATGTAGGTTGTAAACTTATGCATTTTATTTTATTTATTGCCGTGACGGTCGCGGCTTGAGAATCGACACCACCAACTCAGCCAATGGATGTCGTAAAAACCGACTAAGGGATCTTTTATTTATTGTGCGACAGGGAGGTGCTTGACCTTCAACTCATCTGATTTTCTAATCATGTTAAGGCCGAAGGTCTTCACGGACTTCACCCGGAATCCTCAACAAACTGAGGGACTGGCTATCTTACCTCTAAATGCCGGAACACAACAAACCATACACAATATTGTACTCCCCCTGGGGATCGAACCCGGGACCTCTGCATCTGAAATCGGTGGGTTGAATCACTACACCACAGAGGCGGCCCTGATTTTATTTTATTTCATGTTTTGGTTGGTGATAGGACTTTCAATAATAATTTTGACATGCAATGCTAGTAAATAATAGCAGCATGAATAGTTACTGCTTTTCAAGCAAATAGCAACTCTATATTATGATTTTTATGTCATGTTAGGGCCGAATGTGGCAGCGTACTTCATCCGAAATCCTCCACAATTTTTGTGAGATATAAATAAACAAACAATAAAATTATTATAGTTAGTCTGTCGATTCATACTTTTAAATTGTAGCTATCGCCTCTGTAGTTCAGTGGTTCCTCCACCAGTGTCAGATAGAGAGAGGTCCCGGGTTTGATCCCCGGAGACTAAAGTATTGTTCTTGGTTTGGTAGTAGGACTTTGATTAAGTCCGCCTGACTAGCTACCACCAGCTTACTTAATTCTGTCGCCATAACAACAATTAGAAATCGTTGTGTTCCGACATTCCGAGGGAGGATAGCCAGTTCCTCAGACTGATGAGGATTTCAGGTGAATATCCTTCCACCTTCAGCCCTATAACTTGAAACCAACGCTTACCAGTCGTGCAATAAAAAAAATGTGGACAGGTATATATTTAGTTAGACATATAATATGCCATTTAATTGAGTCTACTCTATTGTATTAGGATAATCCTGTAAAAATACACCTATTTTATTTAGAGGAGATAAATAAATAAATAATGATAGTAGATGTCTACGAATTTATATTGAGTGATTTTGCTCTGCCATCAAATAATGTAATTTATGAATTGAACGAATTAGATTATCAAGTGCCATTTTCTTTACTTCAAGTATCTCTAAGGTCTGGTTACATATTACTTTTCATTAGAATTGACCCCTTTTTGAGAGTTTCTACAGTATTAACGAGCTTCTAAGTTATTTCTAATTTTCCACTAGGCATATTATATGAAGTGGTGAGAATTATGAATCCCTTGCTAACTACTATTGGAATTTAATTACAAGTATTTCAGGAATATTAACAATCCTCACAGCTCAGTTGGTGGTAACTGCCTTCTGAACTGTAGGTTGTATGTTCGATTTCCCAGGACTACCATTTGTGTGATGAATATTGGTTCTGAGTTTGGGTGTTGTTGATGAACAAAAAAAGTACAAAAGTATCATTTGAGTAATCCAGCTCCCATATAACAAGCTTTGCTTAGGTCCAGGTGGCGTTGTGTGAAATTATTTAGCTTGTGGAACGCCCGGGATATCGTTCCCGCCATCCTGAGGAAATTTTCAATAATCCTTTCTTAATGCACTCCAACCCTACGGAAGGAAGATTTGTTTTATTGTGCAACGGGGAAGCGCTCACCCGAAGATGTCAAGGCCCTAGGACATCTGGTTTAAGCAGTGCGTTGATTGTCAGTCAGTCAGCAGACGATTTTGTATATATAGATTATGTAATACTGGCGATAAACATCAATTATTGAAACAACCGCTTCGGTGGGTCAAGAGTTAAATCAATAGAAGCTGAGCCTCCATTGTTATTGTTGAAGATCAGCAAACCCTCAGACCAGGTAGCACATTATTACCTTTTTAATGGATTACTTCCACTAACTCTGACCACTCATAAAAAAAAAAAAAAACCATTAATTTTATTTGCCTCAGCTAATCAATAGGTTTGCTTACCGACAGGTTTAAGCAAAACCTTTTACAAAAAACTAGGCATATAGTAAATGCAAACGTGAGTTTGTTTTGTACGCTTTAACGTAAAAATTTAACGGATTTAGTTTTGAATGAAACTTTGCACATATGTGGCGTTACTAAGAGACTTTAGGCTACTATTCATTCAATTAATCATTTCCGTCAAACATCTGATTCGTTCTTTTTCCTTCACGCAAAAACAACTGAACAATTTGACCTGATATAAATATAGCTCATAATATTGTTCAAAGCTAGTAAAACATATGTAAGTACTACTTATAATTCGGTTACCACGCTAGAAAGCTACGAGCAGAAGTTAGTGAATAATAAACATTACCGGACATCTTACACAACGCCATCTAGCCCTAAGCTAACCACAACTTGAAATCTGGGAACTAGATTACATAGATATGGATAGACTATCAGACCATTCTCATGTTTACATACTTATTATTCAATATTAGAACATCTATTCAATTCAATTAATTGATTCATTCTGTAGGTACACAAGGAATACCTAGCTACGTCCGCAAATGTAGGTACTTACATAAGTAAAACAAAAGTAGGTAAACAATGTCAAAAAACAAAGGCTGTAAAAAGGCCTTATCGAATGATTGTAAACAGTGTAATATATAATACTTACATAAATATTTTGCAGATGTACAGGGACTTTGTTAAACTATGAAATAAATTAATACCTAAATAAATAATAAATAAATAAATATTACAGGACATTAATTTCACACAGCGCCATCTAGCCCCAAACTAAGCATAGCTTGTAATATGGGAACTAGATTACGGATAGAATACTTAAATACATTTTTTTTTATTTGTAAATACATACTTATCATACAATACACACCCAAACACAGAACAAACATCTATAATAATCACACAAATGTTTGTCCTGGGTGGGAATCGAACCCACAACCTACAGCGCAGAAGGCAGAGTTACTACCAACTGAGCTATGAGGCTTGTTAAGATAGATATGGCCTAGGTACCTACTTACTATTCCATCCTTTTGTGTCAGTTATTAATTGTTAATGCAACAGTATGCCATTTAACGTATTTGTTGAATATGTTTTTTGAAGGCCTTTTCCGTCAGATCTTTAATATTATTAGAAAGTTTGTTGAAAAATCGAACAGTTACCAACAATAATCTTATATACGGTGTGACCTGTAATTTAACTATAATATTTAAAGCTTTGTTCATCAGCACATTGTTTTTCAAGGTGGAAACTGTAGTAAAACACAAGATGGCTGACCATAGACCGCTTTTTATTCCGTGCCCATAGATAATCCCATTCAAGGGATAGAAGTGCCACAGAGCAAATATATCATTTAGTACATCTTTCCCTTACTGAACTAAGTGCAACGAAGATTACAGGTAACATGTGAATGTGTAAACCTGTAAACCGGCAACAGTATTACAATCATGCAAAGAATAAATAGGTAATATATAACAGAAATTAAAGGATCGATCAAGATAAGAATAACAAGTTGTGAGTGACTACTTATTTCCTTTTCCCTTTCTGAGAAAAACAAACAAGTTTCTATGTAGGTACATCGACCTAGATATGAACCATAATTGTTTGCATGAAGCTATATTCGACAATAGCTATATAAACAATCGTATATTTAATTTTAAATTAGGAGATGAATTATGAATTGATTATTTTATGTTATTGTAAATTGATAAAATAATAATAGTAATCAAATATTACTTACAATGAATTATATTATATATATACCATATGGGTGAAATACATTCATAAATTTATAAATTACAAAATTTGTACATAAAAGCCATGACAATTTATCTTATCAGTTCAGAGCATTCTAGGTAGGTGAGCTGCTTTGTTTTTAACCTTTCTTTTATAGCAGTATAGTGTTACCTATATGTGCTTATTGTATGGATATGTTAGAATCGCATCTCTTTTATCTTCTTTTTTGCTTCCCTCGCAGCCACCCTACCAGAAGGTATGGGAGCTACATTCGGAGACTCACCTAGAGACCCATCACTGCTGGCCTCATACGAAACGTCCTCATTGTCGGTGTTTGCACATGAATCATATTTATCAGAGTGATCTTCAGACAAACTATATTCGTCCGCATCTCCCTCCCTCAATGTTTCGTCCATTGATGTGATGTGAGCTTTGGGAAGCTTGATGAGATGCCTTCTGTTTCTACGAAACACCTTTCCCGTGTTATCGGTGATAAAATACGACCTTGGTTGTGGTGCAGACATTTGGACGTGAGCGCGACGACGCACGCCACCGTCCACCGTCACCACCTCGTCGCCGGGCTGCAAGGCGGGGAGCGCCCGAGCGCGCTTATCATAATTCAGACGGCTCCTATCTTGATTGCGCCTTATTTTTTCATGGTCGTTTTTGTTGTCTCTTTCTGGCTTTAATTTCTCAGGGTGTGCAGGTAGGCGTGTGTTGAGCCTTCGTCCCATTAGAAGTTGAGCTGGACTTTGTATGCCATCTCTTGAAGTTGACCTAAAATTTAGCAGGGCTAAATAGAAGTCTTCATTGGAGTTAGCACATTTTTTTAGAAATTCCTTGACGGTTCGAACTGCCCTCTCACTCCGTCCATTAGACTGCGGGTAATTTGGAGAGGATGTGGTGTGTTTGAACCCCCATGTTTGCACAAAGCTCCTAAACTCCTTAGATGCATACGCTGGTCCATTATCTGTGACTAACTCCTGAGGTATCCCGTGTCTAGCGAATTGATCCTTCATCGCTAAGATCACCTGTTTAGATGTAATGCTCTTGAGCGGGCATACCTCAATATAGTTCGTGGTATAGTCCACGATGATTAAATAGTAGGATTTACCATATTCACATATATCTGATCCCAGCTTGGCCCACGGTAGAGGCGGAATGTCGTGCAGCAACATTGGCTCCGGTCGGGGGCGCGGCGCATGCTCGGCGCATACGCGGCAGCGGCGCACCACGGCCTCTACGTCCCGTGACATGCCCGCCCAGAACATGACATCACGCGCCCGCCGCTTGCACCTGTCGATGCCCAGATGCCCCTCGTGTACTCTCGATAACATTTCGCTCCGCAACATGCTGGGGATAAATACTAGATTATTGTAAAATATAACGCCATCTGCGTATTCAAAACATTCCCGAGAGCTCCAGTATTGGCGTACGCATTGATCCGATTGATATTTATTTGTTTTATATATCATTTAGTACAGAAACCAAACCCACATACCACATACGGCGCATTTAGCAGAACTACTACTGGCCTGTCAATTATCTTCATCAAAGATCGAAGCGCCCCTTCGAAAAAACGAAATAAACTATCACATACACACATCAATATGGGATAAAGTGGGTCTACTCGGGTCTTTGGAAACAAAAAAATGTTGAATGTGTATACCTGAGCGGAGCTGAGCGAGGCGAAAACGGACGTGTCGTTGTTCGATCTCAAGGAATGGCGGCCATTTGTATTACCACGCTGAACCGAACGCGGCGCGATTGTTTGCCGTTCTCATTGCGAACAAAGCAGGAACAGGCGGCGGCGACTCTAGGAGACAGGGATAGATTCCTACATCAATCCATTGTGTTACGATCCGTACAAATTGTATTGTCATTTTGTATATTAAGAATCATTTAATTAAAAGTGCCTACTACAAAATTAGTGACTATATCGACGAATAGAACGCGTGACCCGATGTTGCTATACCAGTTGACAGCTTAATGGTGATTTATCAATGTTAACAAACTTCCCAATAGAATGATAGGTAATAAATAAAGTATTTAGGTTCATGATGTACCTACCTAGAATATTATTTAAATCGGTATAACTAAATGTTAAATAGATAATCAGCCCGAGTTTCTTGCCTTTCTCCTTGTGTGCTGGTCGCGATTCCGAACAGGTTTTGACATTTCAAAATCTTAATGAATAGAATAAATTTACTGTTGACGTTTTTTTTACTTTTTTTGACAGTCGCAAAAGTTTTTTTTAGTGTCCGGTATATAACTTGGCCTTAATCTCACCTCGTGTCAGGTATACCTAAGGCCAAAAGCGGAAGCGCACTGCAGTGGAATAATCAACAGACTGAGGAACTGGCCACAAGGCCACAGAGGCGTTAATAAATTGAAAGATAATGGTAATAAATTGAATGCAGAGTTGATTTCGTTTTACGCTATCAGTATTTGGCAAATTAACGCAAAAGACGAAAAATATGAAGTTGAAAAAAAAAATGTGCATAAAAACTGTAGTCTATTACAAACAGTTACAAATGGTCTATGGGTGTATGTACCAAAATTAAATTGTTTAATTGATAAAGTGAGCGAAGCGAAAGAGATCTCTCAGTTAAGTAAGAAAATCCGGCACTATGTATGTATGTATGTATGTATGTGGCAATGTTTGTGACGGTATAACTCTCGAACGGGTTATGCAATTTTAATGAAATTTAAACCGTACAGAGATAACATAAATAGAATTCGATTGTCGCGGAGGATTTTTGATAAGTGGGGTAGTTTTTGAGATATTGGGGTGAAAATAAAAACAATTTTCCACCCCAATATCTGAGCTATTTAATAGCTGATCCGATCTATTCAAAATTTTTAACGTGTAGAGATTATATTAATATTCATCAATATAGTTACGAGGTTTTTTTTTAAAACTGGGGTAGTTTTTGAGAAATAGGGGTGTTAAGTGAGATAATAAGATTTTTGGCTTGTGGGGTGTCATTTGGAAGAGTATCGGCTGCATATTCATAAAACATTTATTTTACTATTAAAAAGGGGTGGTTGTGTAACAGAGGGGTGCATTAAGGAGTTAAAACGCTTGGTATGTCTTGTAGGATAGACTATTAAAGGGGGTTGACTTCACAATTAATTTACTTTTGATTTGCTGAAACCACCCCTGTATTTAAATTAAGGGTTGCAAAAGGGGTAAATATGATTAAAATATTGGAAATGTGTGAAAATATGAAATATCATGTGTTATAGGGGTTGAGACTGCAGATTTCAAAATAAGATTATAATTGCACTTAGTTTTTAAGATGAAGGGGGCAAAGGATGATCATCAGATCTTCTTATATAAGAAAGGGTATTCGGAATCTCATTAAAACTGGTTTATTTATTTTTTGTTTTTCACTCAATAGGGAAGGGTGTCGATGAAATCCAAGAATTACCTTTGGGGTGTCATGCAAGTGTTTTGACTTATATTTCATATCAACAGTAAATTATTGTCCACCACAATGTGAAAATAACTTTCTCTATAAATGTTAGGTTTTGCCATATTCATCACGCTTGGCAGACAGATTGGTGCTCAAAGTTAATGTTTTGTTAACCCACAAAAAGAAGCTGCTGCCTTTTTGGTTGACTTTACGACATCCGTAAGTAGGCTGAAGGGGCTATACTTTTAAACTACGACTACTAGGCAACGGTTTTGAGAGCACTTTTCAAAATGTCATCAACCTTTGTTTTATGTTATTATAGGCTATTTATAGGTTAAGTAGTAGCCTCGAACACTTAGGGTAGGTAAGGTGGAATGAAAACATACCTACTTTTATCGTTTGTCAATTACGTTCTATTTGAGAAATTATCTCCGTTACAAACCAGACATCACGAGATCTCAGTTTGGGGCGAACTACTTGTGTATTGAGACAAGACTAGGTAAGGTCTCATCACATTCATAATTATTGTTTTACCTAAATCGCTACTGAACTGGAAACGGTTAATTTATTTTTATGTATTTCAAGTGATTCAACTTGGTCACAACATTTACAATTGTTATAATGACACAAAAATTCACAACCCGCGAGGTTAAAATAGTTGAAAGCTTATCAAATAAATGTTATTCTCAATGCATATATCATTTGTCGGAAGATACCATTCGTGTCGGACAATCAGCTGTGCCCACTGGAACTCATGATGGTGGAAGTGGAATCTGACGAATGTGTTCTGAATTTCTTTCCCGCGTTCGTTATTTCTGATCAGAGAAAAGTTAACTAAATATTGGCAACCGACAAATCACAATCAGATATCACATAAACGCGATCCAATTGATAAAACTACGCAGTAAATCAATTCATTAGGATCCCATTACATAGGTGTTTGTAATCAATAGCCTAATATTAATCCAACAAGGAGTAGGTATTTGTAAAGAAATACATTGATAATTTTATTTCAGGCGAATTATATGCTCTGTATTTTATTGTTATTATTGTCAAGCTTATCTGCTCAGTTGGTATTGGCTCTGCCTTCTATGTAAGTTGCTTGGGAGTTGTTTCATTAAATATTAACAAAAATAAAATATATGAAAATATAACATCCGTAATCTAGTTCCCACATAACAAGCTTTGCTTTTCGTTTGAGGCTGTCTGAAATCAAAGTCCTGTAATGATTAAATAACTCAATAATTTTAATCAATTCAACATCGAGATAATGATTCTGTCTCTGGCTCCCAAACTATAAGACAAGGGGACAAACCGCCATCCTTCACATAGCGTCACGTATTTATAATCCCACATTTGCTTCCTGCTTTTTGTTGAATTTCGTAAAAGGAATTCAGCATTTGCAAAGGAACCATTTGGGAGTCTCGAATAATTTATTTAATGACATAAAATGCTTACTTCGCAGGTAAATCTTCATTGTTCATAATTATATTGCGAGGATGGCGTGTGTTTCAACCGTTTGAATCTTTGTTTTCACACATTATTATTCAAGAAGAAACATATCTCCGTTGAATCTGTAAACCTATTTGTTTTTATTAAGTAGAAGCGCCTAACCCTATTTATGTAGGTAACCTACCCTATCCATCTACCAAATTCAGAACAGAGGTTAGTGTTTAGGAATTTAAGAATTGGATTGAGTAGTGTTTAAATGACCAAGGTATTATAATTAACTATTTAATTTCCTTATTTTCCTTCTCAGTTACCTCAAATGCCCTAATTTGTGTCGAGTATTATAAAGGTACCTCTTATTATATGCGGTAGCTATAGGTCGAGGTTACTTACTGGAAAAAGAAATGTTATTTAATTAAAGATGAATTAAGACTCAAAAGTTATTTGCGAATGATATGTGTACTAGTCCTTCGCTTGCTTAATTCAAGAGTTTGTTTCTCTCTCTCTCTCTTTACCTAGGTTTACTGGAAGAGAAGTCATTTTAGAATTAATCTCGCTATTGTCATATTCTAATTATATGCTTGTGTGTGCGATAATGTATGGTGATAGGTTTTGTTTCAATTCCACCTGGCTTACTAACACCATCTTACCTTAGTTTGTCGCCATAACTTTGACTCAATTGTTGTGTTTTGGCACTTTAGATGTAAGGTAGCCAGTTCTACAGTCCGTTGAGGATTCCTTCTTTCCTTCGGCCTTTTTATAACTTGATACCAATTGAGATATAGGTCAAGCGCTTCACCATCGTACATTAAAAAATAAAATTGACTATTTTCCCAGATATTTTTCTCGATAAGTAAATATCAGGTTAAATTTATCAGGTTTCTAAGTGAAAATGTTATTCTATCGCCCCACAATTTTTCATCCATCTATCGCATGTCGCATTACAGCATATAAATAATAATAATTGAATTTAAGTATTAAATATGTATTCCATATACGCAGATTAGGCCAGCGAATTAGCATAGCTATTCAGCGTGGCAATGCACTAGTGTCTTGGACACGCTTCCGTCTGGTACTGGTCTGGAACAATTGAGTTACTTACAGGCCGTTTGTAACGGTCCTTAAATAATCCGACTGATTCCTTTACGGAATTAGTTTAATTGTACATTTTGTATATTACATTTTGCTATACGCAGATTTAAATTAAAATAATACAGGGTGAGTTTTATTCCAAGAGCAATGAGGCGAAGTCTGAAACCGTGAGATTTATCGAAAAGTCACTCTCACGTAATCGAGCACGTAACTCCTGACTCGTTTAGGATAACACAGGAGAGTCAAGAGTTACGTGCTCGATGTAAAAAAAAAAAAGTTCTGCAGTCAAAAAAAACTTTAATTTGATATAGGATATGATATTATATAAAATAATAGATTATTACCGACTATATACAGATTTTCAGAAAAAGTTAGTGAAAAAAGAAATTGCATTTCTGTGTTCTTTGTTTGATAATAAAAAAAAAATGTATGATGATTATGTGCCCAAAGTTGTTGGAACACTTTCAAAATAGATAATTTATAAGTTCAACATGAAATGGCTGACCTTCAGTATATATTATAGCTATAGTAGGTATAGTATATATTATAGTTACTTATAGTAGTTTGATGCTTGACAGCTGTCATTGAAAATCTACATTTTCAATGACAGCTGTCTCGCTCATATTTTTCATTTGCTTTTAAGGGAAGCATTAAATATTTCATACATTATGTATTTTAATCCTTGGTATTTAATGCATAGGTATATATTTTGATTTAACATTATTATGATATGTAATCGTTTCACTTGCGGATAATCCCATACTCGTGAGAATATCGGGATAAAAATAATACTATTTAACAATATTTTATTTCAATTGAACTTACTGGTTAAAAATACTCCTTTTATATCAAAAAACTTACAAAGTTGAAATAATTGGAAAAAAATACATTTAGTTCAACGAGTTGAAATTTGAGTTGAACTTAGTGTAATAGGGCGGCCGTAGTTCTGTCATCTGATGATCATAGCCGCCGTGGCTGAGCGCACCTTGCTTAGTTCGAAACTAGAGTGAAGTGGCTTCGAGTTGCTAATTTAAGGTAGTATCGGCCCAGTGAGGGTGTTGCGAGCCTAAACTAAAAGCCTTACGACCATATGGCTGTTTGCCACCACTAAAAAAAGGGTATAAATACATAACAACTAATTCTATTTTTTTATACAGTGGCTAGATTTTCCAAATTAGTTTCCTAACTGAGCGAACTTTGCTTGGTAAATCAAAACATTTAAATGAGTAGGATTCAGTATTGTTTTATTAGCTACACATAGCCTGGGTAGTGGCGAGTTTCGCTATTTAGTATCCATGTTTTAAACCTAAAAATTACCAAAAACTGTAAACGCGCACCTAACTAGAAACAAACAGTGCTACTCAAAACTTTCTATGTAACTGAGAACTAGGGCGCGGCGTAACGAACCTAGTATAATATTGTTTAGAATTTCTTAATAAAAGTAAATTGCTTTTATCTGGCTATTATGTTTTACCGCCGGGACCCGGCATTAAAAGTACCAATATTTTTAGTGCAAACAAGCAGTAAAATGAACCAGAAAACCAAGATACCTAACATACAAAAAACAACATATATTTAGATGCAATCTACTCTAAAATATAGTGTTTATTACGTATTGATAGTAGGTACTTAATGTCTATCTTGTGCCTAGACTTTCTAGGTATGTGGTATTAGATAAAAACCTCAGATTTTGTGCGCAGTAGGTACCTAATGAGTGGTGAATCGAAGGGAAAAAAGTCGTGAGACCGCTACTTGTTTACCTACATGTTATTTTACTGATAGAGTTTATAAAGCTGTACGGAGGGAGTGAGATTTGCTTGTATGACCTTTTTACACAGATCGCCTACTACGGGGTAGCCAGAGGCTTGCAAACTTACATTCGGCACTAGCCTACGGTTTGCAAGTAGCTAGTACTCAATACGTAAGTCCATCGCCGCTAAGCGTAATAAGCCAGTGACACATGCTATCCGGATTTTTGGTCCTAGTGACGTGTTTTTTACGACGCAACCTTCACCGTCAGAGCATTATCACACTACCAGTGTAGAGTTAATTTAGCTGAGAAATTTCATTTTTGTTTGAGAGTGGAAAGTAAGTGGCGCATGACCGCAAGCATAAGTGCTCTTAGCGTCGCATTAAGTGCATGCCAGTGAAGACAATGTGAATATTTAACAAATAGTTCACTCGTGGTCAGCGCTGGATAGTTCGTGAATTCCCTGTAAGTGAGCTCCGGAGCCGGAGCCACAGTCACCACACTTCCATTCCCCCCCCACTGGCCCACTCCCGTAGAAGCTGAACAAACAATGTTGCGAAGCCACCCCGCCGCCGCCGCCAGCGAATATCACACATACCGCAGCGCAGTTTCATTTTATTTTTTTATTGTTTACTAGATTTCAGCCGGTTAAAAAACTAAGTTGCACGCAAATAGCCGGAAAATTCGTGTAAATGGTTTTTTTCGCGGAGTGGAAATTGCATTTTTTGAATAAGCTGCGGGTGGAATCTGGAGTTGATGATTCGGCCTTACTAACGAAAGCATGGCTCCCAGGTTTACAAGTTATGCACAGTTGGTGTAATTTGCTTCAGGGAACATTGATTTGGTTCGAGTTGCACCGTAATTTCGTCAATGCCTTATCATATTTCCTTTGAATTGATACCTATAAACATGTTTCAACATGTCTGTGAATGTGGAAGATGTGAAGAGTAGGTACTTATACCAAGGCAACCTTGACATATTATTTTGATACGAAATAACGAGTATTTGTATTTGTCGCGTATTTTTAACCCACTTGAAAAAAGGAGGAGGTTCTCAATTCGTCGGAATCTTTTTTTTTTATGTACGTTCCCCGATTACTCGAAGACGCCTGGACCGATTTCAATAATTCTTTTTTGTCTGAAAGGGTTATTATACTTCACAGGTGGTCCCCAGGTCAGGATCTGATGATGGGATCCGGGTAAAATCGAGGGAACTCTTCAAATATTATATGCCCACTTGAATTGATTTGGATATTTTTAGGGTCGGTATACTTCCCAGGTGATCCCTTCGTCATCAGGGCAGAATTTGATGATGGGATCCTGGAAAAATCGCTTGAATACTTGAAGCGATTTGGGTGTATTACCTCAAAATTAAAGAAAACACGGACCCCATATAGGATCACGCGTCTGTCTGTCCGTCCATATGTCATCTAAATAATTGGAAAAAATACGTCATCCAGGTAAACGAAATTGTATCATATTCTTCATTGAAGTCGGTTTTCTTTTAAGTTTTTAAAACGTAGGTTGTAATAGCTATATCCAGAAGCTTGCGAGTTGCACTAGACGTGGTCGCGAGCGTACTAGAGATTTAAGTTTAGAACCTGAATAAATTATCATTGTCACCAATATTCAAATACCTCCTATTACACTCGTCGATAACTTCAAACACTTTGGTAAAACAGTCACCAAGGGACGCCGGGACTCGCCGCTGGCCTATGGCCATTATCAGACCCTGCTCAATGAGGGTCATAAAGCCTGCCTGCATTAATTCCTGATACCCAATGAAATTACTATGAACGAAATAGGAATTTAAACACTCGAAGGTGTACTTTTTAAATTCGTTGGTAGCATTTGGTCAAAAAAAGAAAATGATTTACTTTTTTTTTGACGGGGACTCGCTTGGTCATCATCTCGCCTGATAATCTAATGCATATTTAACTTGAAACATACATGATTTTTTGGGGTACCTAATAATTGTATTTTCATTAATAGGAACAGCATTTATTGGTTGCGTATTATCATGGAGGCATAGTTCTCTTTTTAAGGAGTGGCTCCTTATGATTTATACATTATTATGATAATGTAATTTAAATTTATTTTAATAATTACGAATTGTTTAATTTATTTCTTCTTTTGGACTTTTGCATACTATTTTTAAATATAATATCATATTTAGTATGATTTTGTTTTCGCGTCCGCTTAGCTGAAATTGACTGACTTTGTGCAGCCTACTTCATGCTGAGTAAGGTCCTTTTTGCAGCGACACGACTAAGTAAATACATTTTTTTTTGTGTAATAATTAATTGTTGTTGAAAATAAAATTCCATTCTATTCTATTCTATTATATTCTTATGTTACTATAAATCTTTCTATACACACAAAATGGCTCAGCTAGACCACGATATTAGAGAAGCTAAGAATGAGGTTCGCTTACGGAGGAGCAAGCTATTGCACACAACGAGGTAGATACCTTATCTACGCTCTTCAGATACATTAGGGTAATAGTAAGACAACGGCAACTACTTTGAAATCGAAGCTCTAGTTTTGCAGCTACAATGCCACAGACATACCTACATACACAGAGAAAGACAGACAGATTGACATAATAAGGCCTCAAACTTAAAATAGCCCTCTTATATATATATTTTTTTTTAGTTAAACTAGCCCCAAACTAATCATAGCTTATATACATAGATTATATATATATATATATATATGACCAACAATAAAATAAAATAAACTTATTTATTTATTTATATATGTTGAACCAACAAGGTGTACACTATTATAATGAATACATAAACAAGCCAACACAATGGCCAAGTACAACCTCAATTATAGGTTCAAACCTCATGCAATAAATACCTACTCTATCAACATTATTTAAACATTAAAAAGAACACTTAACACTTTCGTAATAAATTAAATTAAGGACGCATCAACAAATATCGATGGTTTTTAGGTACCATTTAATAAACCAGGAAACACAACTGCAGAGATGTCATGGTAAAAATGTAAAGCTTATATATTCATCAAAGATAGCTAATAAAAACTGGGCAGTTCCATACAACATTTTCACATAAATACGTGTTTACCGTCGCAAGAATCGATGAAAATGACGAAAAATGGTGTCTAGATAGGTACATAAATAGCTATCCACTGCATATTTTATTGTGAAAACTATATTAAATTATGTCTTTTATAGTCCTCTATACGTCTTAAGATAGACGTTATTTTGTATTCAAACAAATTAATTTTCCAACTATGAGAAAAAATAGGCAGTCGAAAACGCACTAAAATTTCTCCATACATTTTTCAAAGAAAATCTGCTTTAGGTATACCTATAGTACTCGATTACGTTTAGGCTCACCAAACCAGATTTAAAAATCTAAAAAATTTCAAGTTTAGTACCTTTCAGCCTACAGAAGCTGTCCTTTAATTGTCAGAACAACCAAGTGCGAGTCAGACACTGAAAGTTCCGATCCACATTTCTAAGTAAAATATTTCTTTTCTTGTATGTAAATCCCCTTTATATATATATATTTTTTTAATTTTTCAGGTTATTTTGTGTGATAATACGTTTTCTCTGAAAATTTGAACCTGATAACTGTTACAGTTGAAAAGATATACCTCTTTAAAGGTTGTTCCTTAAATATTCGAACCCCCTTACCCTTAAATTTAGCATTACATATTTCATATGGGCAATCTACATACGAATTTTCAAACTATCATGTACCTACGGTTTCGAAATTATGCAACATTTCACTCCGAACTTTGAGCCCCAAAAAAAAAGGGGTTCACCCTTGGGATGAAAATTTTCAAAATTACTTTCTTAGTGAGTGTTTTCACACTAAGACAAACATACCCTCCAAATTTCATGTCTCTAGGACCAGTGGTTTAGGCTGTGCGTTGATAATATATATCAGACAGTCAGACAGGACTTTAAATTCTATAAATATAGATTATAGTATAGAATAGAAAGAAGAAGAAAATAAATACTCGTAAATGTATAATGTAATTCCGTCCTTAAATAAATTTGCAAAAATTAGTAAAATTAGATTAGGACAATAAAATTGAAAAACTAATAATATGACATAATTTCAAATCAATTAAAAAAAAATTACAATAAAAATTAAAACAGTCAAAATAATTAACTAATAATAATTATAAAATTCTATCATCATTATAAATCAAATCAAAACCTATAGATATTATAAAAATAAAATAAAAAATAACTTAGTCAGAACTTAATATACAAGGGAAGCAGTTGGTTTACTAAGGACCGTTTCTAGTCAGTCTATTAATATAGACGAAGATTTTCGTAATATCATATCAGAAGTAAGTTGGTATTTATTAAATAGGTACTGTTGAGATTATATTATCACTAATACGTGGTATTTTATCAATCTTGTTTCATTTTCCTTAGTTCCTGGTACTTACAGTTTCCGTGGAGATTTCCTCGTTTGCTGTCAAAACGACATCTCATCTTATTGAGGTAGATTTGTGTGGGCTCTGTGAAACACGAACTATCTTGTTTAGTGGTAGACCTTCTGCCATGTCGTACACTATTATAATCATGACATGACAGTTGCACTGTGACACTAACCCGTCATATTTCCTAGAAGCATTTTTTTACTGTATGCCGGGGAAGCGCTTGGTCTTCTTTTCATCTGATGTCAATTTATGATAAAACCGAAGGTAGAAGCACATTTCACCCGGAATCCTCAACAGACTGAGGACCTAGTGATCGTGCCTCTAAAATGCCGGAACACAACAGTTTAGAATTGTTGTCGACAGACTTAGAAAGGATGGTGGTAGCTAGCCAGGCGGACTTGAAACTAGTATTGCTATACCAACCAAACCAAGCATAAAAGTACCTATACTCCACTATGGGGATTGACACCGGAAACGCAGGGTCTGATATCGGTGGGTGAACCACTTGACCACAGAGGCGCTATGGTAGGTTAGGTACCTAATAAGAGGTTTACCGTTTAGCGGATGGTCACTTATTGATTTCATACCTGAGAGGTTCCCATTTCCCTCGCCAGACAATGACCATATTCATACATACCACGCAATATGAACTCGACCGTTTACCATTACAATATCATCGATTTATAAATAAAAGAGCTTAGGAATGTTTCGAAACCGTACCTATTGTTGATAAAGACGGTAATTCATAAACTATGAGTCAGTGATATCACCGCACGCTCGTTTGCATAGCGATATAGTTACGGCTGGGTTGAACCGACAGGTTAATACAAGTCTTGAGATATGCATGTGTGGGTACAAAGGCTCCATTGTCACACAAGCGAAGCGAGACGAGTTGGGACAGGACAGGATGTCCCACGCAGAATCTAACGAAGCTCTATGATACACGCCTAGCGAGGCATGCGGTCTGTGCTGCTAACTGGCGTTGCTTTCTGTCAGATTTAGCATTCACCAACAGATTGTGGTCCCGTCGTCCAGTAATGTAAGAGCTTCCATTGCTGAAGGGCTTATAGCCATAATCTACACGATTGCAGGCTAGTTAAAGATTGAGATGTTTAATTATGACTATAAATCAAAACATCAACTTATAAGCTGTTTATTTAATAAAATCACTTGACAGTTGACCTGTCAAAAACTTGTTTTCTAGTTCTAAAATTGTGACCTCAAGAGCTAGCATGAGCAATGTAATAATATCTAGGTACGGCGGTCGTGACTAAAGAATGGATCGTAAAAGCTGACTCGGGTCTCACCAGATGAAGGGCAGCAGTTTCCTTCTGTGTATTATCTCCACCTTTACTGTGATCACCAATCCATCTGAGGGGATTGTGGCAAAACCATCCGACTTTAAAGGAGGCTCTGTCCACGGGCTGTTGATATGTGATGCGAAATGTTGTGACCAAACGGTAAAGTAGAGTTGGTAACACTGTACGAGGCTTCCTTGAATAGCTCATTCATAGGTCTCCATTTTGGGTGCGTGCGGTTGGCCTCTCAATCTGGATTCTCGTTAGTCTGTCGAGGGGACGGAATATCGAATACAAGCCGTGGCTACCTGCACAAATGGACTACTCGATATGGTCACATTTTGTGAAAACATTCTTATCTTTATTCGTTATCCAATCTAGCTAATGAGATGATTCAGATATCGATATAAGAGTAACTTTACTTTACCCAATTAAATCAATGTTATCACAGTGGCGGATCCTCAAACACTGGACCGAGATAAAATAAAAAAATTCATTTAGTACGGTACTAATTATTTACTATTTGTTTATTTGTTGACTTTTACATACCTACTTTCATGGTTTTTTTTATTTGCAAAAAGTTTTTTCTTACTTATTGTATGTGTATTATTTAACCATAACGTTACATTCATAACATAGGCACGTCAGTAATTTACATTTGTATTCTTTGATATAAGTTAGTTTCAATATTATTATTATCATTAGATCAAAGAATATAAGCTTACACATGTTAGGTATACCTACATAATTAGAATAATACAGATACTAACTATGCACTTTGTCTTAATTTTACCTTACCTACTCCATTTGCAAATTAGTCAATGAACAGTTAATGAATTCCGAAGTTTTATAGAATGGGTTGTTTGCAAAAAAAAAAAAAAATTTGCTTTTAATTAGATATATAGATAACTCTTTATTGTTCACCATTTACAAATAACATAACAAAATACAGATAGTGGAAACTTAATCTAAGCGTCACTGGTAAAACAGTGGGCGACCTTATCGCTGAAAGCGATCTCTTCCAGGCAACCGCTGGATGGACAGATAAGATAACGACTTTCAAGGATGGTGGACTATACGAATAACGAATATAAAACAAAATATATATAAAATTACATCAATAATAATCATGATAATAATAATAATGATGGATAAAAATGATAATTTAAGAATAAACTGATAGATAATACTGATAAACTTTCAATTTAAATGTATCGTAAGGCTTACGATACATTTCAGGAGTGACTTCAAGGGGTGATTTATAGTACGTACATACCAAGTTTTACAGATAAACCTTGACTATATGTTTTAACCAGCCTAGTTCTTGGAACGCACATTTTTTCTTTAGAAGTCATTATTTTATAGTCACTTCTAGAAGAGATCGAAATATGTACAGGGATACAATAAAGGTTGTTTTTTTTTTAAATATGCATTTTACTGGCGTTGATCTGTTTAAATTGTTAATTATTCGTATGGGTCTTTTCTGACAAATTAGGACTCTTTTTATTTAGGGAGCATTCGCCCAGATTGTTATTGCGTAGTTAATAAAAGAATGACAAAAAGCATAAAATACTGATTTGAGCGTTTTTTATCTATATTTAAACGGTGAATAATTTGCACTAGCAAGTCTTTTGCATAGTTTGTTAATGTGGCTTTTATAGGACGGAAGAGAATCAATAGTAACTCCTAAAAAAGTAGTTTCTTAGTTGAGATCGTTTTTATTATTTTTCCTGCAAGAGTAACTTAAAAGTATGGTTTTGTCTGCGTTGAATCTAATTCCGTTCTTACATTACACCAATGACACTTAATTAGGAAAGAGAACTTGTTACCAGGTGAGTTGAAGGCCAAGTGTTTACCCGTCGTACAATAAAAAAAAAAGAGAAATAGCGCCGAAATTAATAATACAACAACATTTTATTTGATGTAATAATATATGCGATAAGTACTATATTTGTCTGGACAACTAAATTCACGAAACACTTAATTATTTATTATTTATTCATTACATTATTTATTCGACAAGCCTCATAGCTCAGTTGGTAGTAACTCTGCCTTCGGCGCTGTAGGCTGTGGGTTCGATTCCCACCCAGGACAAACATTTGTGTGATGAATATAGATGTTTGTTCTGTGTTTGGGTGTTGTATCATATAGTACGTATGTATTTACAAAAAGTATTTAAGTATTTTATCCGTAATCTAGTTCCCATATTACAAGCTATGCTTAGTTTGGGGCTAGATGGCGCTGTGTAAAATGAATGTCCTGTAATATTTATTTATTTATTTATTTATTTATTTTACATAGTAAGTACGTAAACGTTGAGGCACTCCTGCTCCTCGACAACACAGACATAACGAGAAGACTCAAAAGAAAAAAACCTTTTGAGTTAGTGTAACGTAATGTTTTCTTTTGAGTTAGTGTAACGTAATGTTTTCTTTTGAGTTAGTGTAACGTAATGTTTTCTTTTGAGTTAGTGTAACGTAATGTTTTCTTTTGAGTTAGTGTAACGTAATGTTTTCTTTGAGTTAGTGTAACGTAATGTTTTCTTTTGAGTTAGTGTAACGTAATGTTTTCTTTTGAGTTAGTGTAACGTAATGTTTTCTTTTGAGTTAGTGTAACGTAATGTTTTCTTTTGAGTTAGTGTAACGTAATGTTTTCTTTTGAGTTAGTGTAACGTAATGTTTTCTTTTGAGTTAGTGTAACGTAATGTTTTGCTAGTGCTACTAAAAAAGACATGGACCAAATGAATAACCTTAGATAGAGACAGTAAGAAAAGTGCTAATGGACACATAACTCGATGTATAAATCTACCACTCAGCTAGATCGTAATGCAATTGGCATGTATTTTGTTATGAAATCTAATTTAATATATATATATATATGTAAAATATGGTACAATATATTCTTTATTGTACACACAAACATATAATTAAAAAATAATTCTTAAAATTATGTACATAGGCGAGCTTATATATATATTATACATACCCTTGTAGAGTTTTCTAACAGCAAACCCCTGATCATATAGAGAGGTTGCAATAAAATGATATGTCATAACACCCAAACACAGAACAAACATCTATTCATCACAAAAATGTTGGTCCTGGGTGGGAATAGAACCCACAACCTACAGTTCTCAAATTGGTAATCACTTTTGTCTATGCCCTAGAAAAGTTTATTCCCTCAGGCTTTTACGACAGGAGGAAAAGATCCTTAATTGATGATTTATGCGGAGGTGCCAGCTTCCATTTCTAACGTAACCCCAACATACTTAATAAGCCTCACAGCTCAGTTGGTAGTTGATATGCCTTCTGCGCTGTAGGTTGTAGGTTCGATTCCCACCCAGGATAAACATTTGATTGATGAATATTGATGTTTGTTTTCTGTTTGGGTGTTGTATTGTATGATATGTATGTACTTACAAAAATAAAAATAAAAGTATATACCTAAGTATTTTATACGTAATCTAGTTCCCATATATTATAGCTTAAGCAAAAATAATATACTGTAATACGATTTAACGAGAGTTAATAGGCTTTTTCTGGAAAGCTCGCTCCAACTTAGACCTCATACTTGCCCAGGCAAGCTTCGAGACTTAGAGATGACTCATCATTCAAGGCTCTGTCTGATTTGTATGTTCTGTAGGTCTACTACGAAAAACGAAACGTAATCCGTTGGCGGATTGTACGTTTTTAAATACGACTACAAAAATGACAGTTCTTTTGTATCCCATGACGTTCGTTTTTTTTTAT
This sequence comes from Venusia cambrica, assembly GCA_951394065.1. Taxonomy (NCBI): domain Eukaryota; kingdom Metazoa; phylum Arthropoda; class Insecta; order Lepidoptera; family Geometridae; genus Venusia; species Venusia cambrica. Next base: position 1,296,848 of record OX596044.1, on the reverse strand, counting down.
TCATGATGTGAAGACCGAAGGTAGGAACGCACTTTACCCGGAATCTTCAACAAACTGAGGAACTGGCTAGCTTACCTCTAAATGCGGAACACAACAATTTAAGAAATGTTGTTATGGCGACAGAGTTAGGTGAGATGGTGGTGGCTAGCCAGACGGACTTAAACAAAGTCCTACCACCAACCAAACCAAGCACAATATATTGTACTGCCCACGGGATCGAACCCGGGACCTCTGGATCTGAAATCGATGGGTTAAACCACTAGACCACAGAGGCGGTTAAACTTTTACCCGTAATAAACTTGCTCTAGGTACGAAACAATTTTTAATTTTATTGTAACAATGAAACACGCGATATACGTAAACCGGTCAAGTTCGAGTTGGGCTAGCACACCGACGGTTCCGTAGGTACGGCCTCAAATTTTAAAAAAAATAAAAGTTATCTTTAAGGCCCTGTCAGTAGACGTTTCCTCTTTTTCAAATGGAAAATTATAGTACTTCTGAACACGTCACGAGTTTAATTTTTATACATTAATTACTTCAGGTACCTATCTACAGTAAAGGTAAGCTGAAAACATAATAGCAAAAAAAAATCTCGATATTTTTTTTTTATTGAAAATGGTACGTTTCAAAATTTACAAGCGAAATATTTCGATACCTACAATGAGTATTGACTTACGATTTAGTTTAAACGATAGGTTACATGTTGATCTACATTAAAGGTAAGGTAGTTTTTTGAAACGAATTCAAATTTAATTTAAATTACGAATTATTTGAAAAACTACAGGCTCACCGCGCGCCCGCCTGTCAATCAGTACCTCTGTGACCTCTGTTGACGTTGGACGTGTGCTTGTCGTCGTCGCAGCGGTCAGCCAACACCTAGACTCAGAATAAATATTAGGACGTTATGATTTGATTATGAGTTATTTTTTCTGTGCCAGTAAAGGTACCATCATATGGTCACTTTACCTACCTACATACCAGCAACGCAATCGCAGAATAAAAACTATCAAAAGGTTTTATTTACGATACGCACGTCAAAGTCAATTATATTTATTCGGTAAGATTTTTTAGGATCACTTTGAAACGTCAAATCTACCGCCTGTTCGGAATCGCGACTAGCACACAAGGAAAAAGGCAAGAATCTCGGGCTAGTTTTTTTTTTTTCATGATAAAAAAAAAATACAATAGCTTAAAATTATCTGATACTAATTACAATTTTCTTCTACTTTTATGTATTCCCGCTGTTGCCCACTCACTAAATGTTGTATTATCAGAGACTGTGATTGTTTTGGATGTAAATATTGAGTTAAATATGTTGCTAAATTTCGTAAAAAAAATATTATATAAATAGTCAGGATAGTTGCCATTATATGAAACAGGTTATTTAGACATTAGTGCTCATTTAAATTTTTCCACTCTATCAGCTGTCAGTGGTACAAAAGTAATTTTTCTTTTCATATTATTTTTACATTATGTTTCGCTTTTAATAATTTCTCCCATATGGTCTGATTTTATTTTACTAACTACACTCTTCCATATAATTTTGGCATCGGTAAATATATTATCTATACATTTAGCTGAGGTTACAGTTATTTTTAGTAGGCTCCATAAACATAGGTTTTAGATTATAGGAGTTAAACAAGTTAGTAATTGTTTTGCTATATGCATTTTTAATCAATAGATAAATGTCAAAATCAGTCAGTCAAAAGAACGCGCCACCTACAGCTTGCTGTTTCTCAACTTCTCTCATAATCGTTTCCGCCGCGATTTTAGCTGTATAGAGCGCCTTAAGACATTTAGTATAATATGGCCTGAAACTATATTACAATGTAGCCTGTAGGCTAATGAGTGATTTTATACAACTTAGTAAATTAACAAAAAAATGTGGGATTTATGTAGGTATTTGGTTCTGGTGCTTTAGACAGTTATTAGTGTCTGTTGTTTTATTTGTAACCTTTGCACTTCCACCTAAGCACGCTATAAGGTTTTACCATTTTTTACAAAACCTAAACCAAAATTGAAAATCTTACAATAATTCACTGGTTGAATACCCATATCATTATAGTTTAATTCGTTATAATCAAACAAATTATTTGCTGAAAAAATCAACGGGCTACCTATAACAACATCAAAGATTACAGGACGTCGGACCACGAAATCCTAGAAATAGGGTCCAATTTGGCAACATTTGGGTTCGGAACCCTGAAAACTAAACAGACATGTGAGTTTTCCCTTTTTGTTAAGCGAAGTTCTGTACCTACCTACTGTGTGTTCCAAATCCCATGGCAACTTGCGCCGCGAAGGATTTCGCAAGTTATTTGCAGAATCAAATACCGTATAAAGCTTACATGATATCTTACTAAGGTACCTTGAGACCGGTGATAAAGTTTATCTGGCTGAAAACAGTTTCGTTGTGTTTTTGATGGAAGAACGGAATTGATGTTATTTTAGTTTAGGGTTCCATATTCAAACGATGCCAACGGAACCCTAGAATCAAGCCTCCTCCGTCCGTCTGTCCGTCTGTCTTTCAGCGGTTGCATTTTAGCGGACAGTTGCATTTTTTACCAACCAATATACATATATATTTTTTTAATTGTGACCTCATATTATAACACATCATAGCTCAGTTGGTAGTAGCTCTGCCTTCTGCGCTGTAGGTTGTGGGTTCGATTCCCACCTAGGACAAATATTTGTGTAATGAATATAGATGTGTGTTCTGTGTTTGGGTGTTGTATCATATAGTAGGTACGTATGTATTTACAAAAGTATTTAAGTATTCTATCCATGATCTAGTTCCCATATTACAAGCAATGCTTAGTTTGGGATTAGATGACGGTGTGTAAAAATAGATGTCCTGTAATATTTTATTTTATATAATACAAGAAACTTGATTGTTTGTCTTGAAATAAAGATCAGAACGTTTCTGATCCACATTTCAAGATTGGGTCTTGAAATGTGAGTTCCGATGAATGTCTGCACTTGGCCGGTCTATTAATAATAAATATTACAGGACATAATAAAAAATACTATTGATCGTAAAAAAATATATTGATCTAATGTGCGTTGATTTTTCTTTTATTTCTTGTCACACTCACACAGATGTTTCCCAGATAGATGTGGTAGGTAAATATACAGATTCAATTTCGCGTGCAATTGGTAACTGTAGGTTCATTTTTATACTTAGACATGGATTTTGTTGGAGAGTGATCCTTCTGTACGCTAGTAGGTACTATTAGTTATTTTATGGGCACGGTTAGAAATTATATACCTAATAGTGTATATGAATACACATTTCAAGGCAAAAAATCATATTGATTTTTAATTAAGTCTTCATACTGTATGAAGGCTTATGTCGAAGGACATAAGCCTTCATACAGTATGCTGCAAAGGAAAACCAGATACGTAGACAGGTTAATAAAGTAAGTAATGTATAGAATATCTACATATGTAAAACTTGCCAGTCATAAAGGCATTTTTTTTGCTTGGTTCTTCTGGTGGTAGGATTTTGTTTTTTAAGTCCACCTAGCTACTAGCTACCACCATGTTTTCTAATTCTGACACCATAACAACAATTCTTAAATTGCTGTGGTTTGACATTAAGAGGTAATATAGCCAGTTCTTCAGTTTATTGAGGATTCCGGGTGAAGTGTGCTCCCTCCTTCAGCCTTATCATAACTTGAAAAATCAGGTGAAATGAAGGCCATGCACGTCCCCGTCGTACAATACAAAAAAACCTCTAATTATTTTAAGACTGGAAACTGCCTGACTTCAACCTTTCCTGGGAATACTCGATTGTGTGGCCTAAGGATGTAAATTTAGTAAATAAATGGGGGATGAGGATATAAGGATATGGATAAGGGGTATCACATATCTCATTTCTATTATGTATCTTAGCTATTAGGTATATCTACTAATTGTCTTTAATTTATTTGAATGCTACTAACACATTATCGAGCAATGGTGTTAATATGATTTTTACGATTTACAATACGAATTATACGAGTACCTATACCTACTAATATAACTCCTAAAGATAATGTTAACCTACCCAGTTATAGACAAATTTATAAATTCCATAAGTAATCAATTTACTGTTATGACTAGAACCTATGTAAGCCTATTTATAAGAAATAAATGTTTTATTATTATAATAAATTACGCCCAATTCACAAACAAAACCCTTATAAATAGCAGGTGTGTGGCGTTGAGGATCCAATAAAAATATTTTCGTATAAATATAGTCCAGGGTCCGGACGCCTCGAGATCGTGTCGTCGATAAATACGTAGTCCGAGCTAAAAGGGAAATTGTGTTTAGAACGTCCGCCGCGGTTAGGGTTGCCACTCGCCACTCGCCTTCGTTCCATTTACCGACCTCATAATGTCACGTCATCTTGCAAACCTTTTTAACCGCCCGCCACGAATCGCTTGGTTTGTTGGTGGTTGGACTTTGTTTAAGTCCGCTCAGGCTACCACTATCATACCTAATTCTGTCGCCATAACAAAAATTCTAAAATTGTTCTGTTCCGGCACTTAGAGGTAAGATAGCCAGTTCCTCAGTTTGTTGAGGATTCCGGGTGAAGTGCGCCTCCACCTTCGGCCTTATCGCCTTATCTCAACTTGTAACCAGGTGACATTAAGGCCAAGCGCTTTCCCGTCGTACAACAAAAAAAACTGTCATATAGTCTGTTTCTTTTTAATAAACATTCCAAATTGTTGTGTTCCGGTTTTCAGGGTTAGATAGTCAGTTCCTCAATCTATTTAGGTGAAGTGCGCTTCCTTCGGCCTCATGATAACTTGACACCAGGTGAGATGAAGACCAACAGATTCCCCGTCGTATATTAAAAAAAACTTTTTAAGTGAAGTTTAGCAACAAGATCACATCAACAGTCCATTAGTGTCCACTGCTGGACAGAGCATCCTCCAAAGCTGGAGGGTTTTTATAATCATCACACTTGGCAGGTAGATTGGTGGTCGAGCAAAGGTGTAGATAATACACAGAGGAAGCTGCTGCCTACTTCTGATAACAATTATGGGCTGAGTTGGAGGGGTTGATTCTTAAGCCACGACAGCCATGGCAACTACTATTATATCAAGCCTTTATAATGTGGTTACGTTCAGTGCCTGGTACTTATAAAAACGCCGTGTGACTGACTGACTAAATGACAGATATAGAACCACCAGGGTCTAGACCACAGAGGCGGTGTACGTGTTAAGCAGATTACAGTTTGACGTTATTTTGTTTTGTGGGTTGTCATGATATAACAGGACATTAATTTCACACAGCCACAATTGAGCATAGCCTGTAATTTGTGTAATTTGTAATTTGGGGCTAGATGTATTTTTTAAATATTTAATTGCTATTTGATCCAACATCCAAACACAGAACAGACATCTAAATTCATCACACAAATGTTTGGCCACAATAGGCATCGAACCTACAACTTATAGCGCAGAAGGCTACTACCAACTGAGCTATGAGGCTTTTATAATTTTTTGATAAAAGTGACTTGTAGTTGCGATGGTAGTTCATTTCTCCTATCTGAAATCAAAACGAATCCACCGTCTTTTATTGCAATATTATGATTCTAAGTATCGTTTAAGGCTTAATGTCTGTACAAAACTAGAATTACAATTCGCCGCACGACTTTGCTAACAACGTTCCACAGTTGATGGCCAAGGGATAAATACTTATTGTTAAGGTGGCATTTCGCTGTAGCTCATATTTATGCGGTTTTTTATGATTTATTATAGCGAAAACCTATCGTTAAAATAATATTCAGTTAACTACAAGCCAACATTTTGCTCGCGCAAATTTCGGGACATTACATTTCGATGATGTATTACGTAATATAGAACTATCACAACCACATCAACGGCATTAATGCCCACTGTTGGACAGAGAATCAAGCTCTCCGAAGCTGTGGATTGCGGATAGTGGAATGGAGATCGCAGTAAAGGTAATAATCATACACTAGGAAATTAAGGAAATTGCTGCACTTCTTCTGGTGCAATTCCTTAGTCGGTTTGAGTTGAGTTGAGTTGGAGGGAAGATTTTTAAGCCGCAACCGCCACAGCAAGCTATAAAAGTGTCATGAATGATTGTTTTTTAGTTTAAAAATAAGCTTGAAATCATTAAAAAAAACTCATGATATTTTAAACTTTAAAGTCCAACTCCACGAGCTGTTTGCAGCTACAAAAATACTAGTAGAACTATAAAAATACACGTTGTTGCTTAAGAATTTAGATTAAATATTCTTGTGCCGCAGTTTTTAACCCTTTTCTTTTTCATATCACAATTTTATAAACACGATTTAGCAAGATATGTATTAAAGCTACGTTTTTGAAAAGCGTTTGAAATGTTGCTTTTAAAATACAATGTGACTGCAGAAGAAATCATCCACACATGCTACACGCACTCTGACTTATGAATGTGTACAAACTTATTTTATTTCATAGAGAGCGTGTTTTCTTTACGACCTAAACTGTCTAGAAAATATTATTTATTGGATGCGAAGGTTCCAAAATATAACATTATACTTAGCACGTAAAGTTTAAATCATAATCATTACTCTCCTTTTTGCTTCGCCTGTAATGGCTAAAATGCGACGTGTTTTTTAATACAAACTGAATTTTGAACACATTTTGTTTTATGATTATAATTTTACTTAGCCATTGTGGTGAATGCTAAGTCATCATCATCGTCATTGACCGATCGCAGTCCACTGCTGGACGTAGGTCTCTCCCGTGTGCATCTTTGGCCTTTCTCATCCACTTGCCCGCTACTTTGTGGAGATTACCGCCGGAGGGCGCTTATAGTCACAACATCATTTATGTTTTTTATATGATCAAGTGACAATAAGGCTAGTCCACAAATCGAAAGTCGCTCAGCGTGATATGGATGCTAGTTCACTGTGTTCACTTTAAATAGAGTTTTTTTATATAGTATAATAGCTTTTGCTCGCGGCTTCGCTCGCGTTAAGAAGTATTATTATTAATTAGGTATAGTTTTTGCGGCTTTACTTTTGTTTAGCGTATGTAAAAAGTTAGGGCCTACAAAACTTAAAAACGACAGTATATTCTTCAACTTCTCCATTAACGTTCAGATTTTCTTTAGCCATTTTAAAAAAGTCTAACCGACAAAACCTATACTTAAACCAAACGAAAACAAAACAAATATAAAAAATAGGGTATGTTATGTGTTGGTTATTTCTTGAAACTTTAGAGATCAGTATTTTTTTTATCACGACGCCCGGTGGCTCCATCTGTAGTCGCAGGTTGAGTTTAAAAAAGACTAACAAAGAAATAAAAACACGGTTTTAAACATTACACTAGCTTATTACGTAATAAGTTCATGCTTACTTCATATCGCACATAGCTCACTAACAAATACATGTTGATTATTTATTAGTGTCAACCCTAATTATGTTGCACCGAATTATTATGACAATACCACTTCCAATTGAGTGTAGTCAGCGCCCGCCCTCTCTCAAGCCTTGTTATGCAAATCACGAGTCTGTTAGGGACATTTTCAATACGACATACTTGGATAACATTCACATATATTTTTTTATATAACTGCGTGAGTCACCATTCCAAACTTAAACACTCCAGCTACATCCGAATGAAATGTTTTTGAAGTTTTAATTATATTTTGGCGCGTTTTGGAAAAATTATGAGTGTTTTTATACGAGGCGCGCGCACATCTACACTTAAAAGCGACACCATGAAGTTGGTTGATAATTGTCTCCCAAGTTTTTGTGAGAACTAATAACTTACGGTAGTTAGTATAGTAGTATGGTAGTTCAAAGAGTATAACAGTAATGAGATAGGTAGTTATTCAAATACACATGAAACTACAATACGTGTTCTATACATATTTCACACAGAACAAACATCTATATTCATCACACAAATGCTAGTCCTGGGTGGGAATCGAACCCACAAATATATGAAATATCTACAATTAAACTATCAAGAAGGAAAGCAGGTGGGTTACGTAGGAGACCATTTACAAACGGTATGTAATAGGTAGCTCAACTGTTCCAGACCAGTACTAGACGGAAGCGTGCTCAAGAAACTGGCAAAATTGCCATGTATGTATTTGAAATTAAAAAAAAACGAATAAACATTTTTTATTTTGTCGTGTAGATATCGCTATACAAATTAAGTAGTAAATTCTCATACACTACAAGCCTCATAGCTCAGTTTGTAGTAACTCTACCTTCTGCGCTGTAGGTTGTGGGTTCGATTCCCATCCAGGACAAACATTTGTGTGATGAATATAGATGTTTGTTCTGTGTTTGGGTGTTGTATTGTATGATAAGTATGTATTTACAAAAAAAAATAGTGTTTAAGTATTCTATCCGAAATATAGTTCCCATATTACAAGCTACGCTTAGTTTGGGGCTAGATGGCGCAGTGTAAAATGAATTTCCTGTAATATTTATTTGTTTATAAATGGTTCTAAGATCGAGATAAGCGACAAGATCAATAATGTCTACGTTTGCGGCGGTTTTCGCTTGTAAAAAATAAAAGTGTCTCACAAGCTAGCAGACATTGCAAACAAGCAATGAGGCATTCTGTCTTCCGTGCACAATGACAAGACCAACCCGGCTTATTCTTCATGCCAGGAACAGGTAATATCCGAGGGATGAGCCAGAAGCCCCTATCGATGAAATCAAATGAAATGAAAATTCTTTATTGAACACCATAAACATAATATGTTAGGACAAAAGTTAACAGTACAATGGGCGGTCTTATCGCTAGTACAAGTTTAGTTGACGGAGCACATAATGTAATATAATACGATGAATAATCCTGGGCATCATAAATAAAGTCAAGCGATATTTAACTTTCAATTTTTTTTACTTTGTATAAAGCTCAAGTTCGATCTTGTTTGGAGTATTGCAACGACCTTTGGGATTTTACAGACAAATATTTTAACCACCTCTGTGGTATAGTGGTTCACCTACCGGCATCAGATCCAGAGATCCCGGGTTCGATCCCCAGGGGGTGTACAATATTGTGCTTGGTTTGGTTGGTGGTAGGAATTTGTTTAAATACGTCTGGCTAGCCAGATGGATACCACCATCTTATCTAAGACTGTCGCCTATTCTAAATTGTTGTGTGCCGGCATTAAGAGGTAAGATCAAAATAGAACCAAATAAAAAAAATTACAAGTTAAATTATTTAATGTACCCCTAATATCCCTTCTGTTGTTTTGGAAAAACCTGTGTTAGAAGGGTCCTCTTAAGGTATTTTCTAATAGACTTGAAATAATTTTTAATTTAATAACAATGCATTTCTATATGTATCTATGATTAAAAAAATATAACTAATGCAATCCTGAAAAAAAGGAAGCTTAGTCTAAAAAATAAAAAATACGATGCTATGTAATGTAAATTGTAGATACCAAAGTTGTATTTAAACAGTGTTTTAACAGATATTAAGCATTTTATAAACATGTGATAATGTAAAAATAGTTAATAAGTAGGTAAATAAACAGTGGTTCAGAAGTAATTAATAAGTAGTTGATAGCCAGTTCTTTTGAAGTACGCTTCCTACGGCTTTATCATAACTTGAAAACAGGGCTTCGATTCTACCAATCACTTCACTATGACAATAGGATCATTGCAGAATAGCCAAAATTACCAAAAAGCACCCATAGTGGCGATTGTGCGTCGATATCATTGTCATAGAAAAGCGACAATCGCTGAGCCAATGCTCATATGAGATGAAGGCCAAGTGCTTCCCCTTCGTACAAAAAATGCTTTTTTTTGTATCTAGTAAAACTTGGAATTAGCTATAAAGAGATATATAGTGTAGTAGTTATATTTGGCTCAGCTGAAGGCTAGCTACGCGATGATCTAGGCCAGGGCCACTCAGGCAAGCGTGGAGGTTAAGAGCTATGCCATCTTAAAAAAAATATCGCTCTTAATTTCTCAAGCCCCTATCTACTTCATTCTTTAATCTCACCGTCGTCGCATCGATAAGGTGACAATCTCAAGATATAACAACTTTTAAAACCATCGTGTTCATCGAAGTGGAGTCTCAGCTACAGAATTATAATTTTCAGTATAGCCCTTATAGGCAAGATGAACAAAAATGTGCCGAAAATTCCCAAGGGATTACGAGAATCGGGTGTTCAGTATTTGTGAAATATAGCGCAACGACGAAATAAACAAACTAAATAAGATGGTGGGTAATCGACAAACATCGCTGGAATCCCTAGGGAAACGGCAATATCGCTGCTATGCTATGTGATTGGCGCGCGGCGTGGGCGGCTGCATAATGAACCGAGGAGGGGGAGTGGGGGAGAGGTGGGGGGGCTGAGACTGAGACCACACGGACCACGATCAAAGAACGACTCAAGTCGAGTAGTGTGCTTGTTGTGATGCCTACCAAAATGTGTACAATGCCTACGCATTATTGTAAACGTTGGTATTCTGATATCTGTACCGACCTAGGTATACCTAGCAAGTTCCTTTTTTTTAAATTTGCAAGTGATCTTACAACTTGTACAGGCCAAAATTAGGTCTATGTTCGAGCGAGATTACCCAGAGAATTCATTCTTCAATTACCAGTTTCTTACTTCTCATAAAAGTAAGCGCTTGTTTGATAAGCGAACGTGAGATTATATGTAAGTAAATATCAAAATTTTGCCATATCGAATAAACTGGGTAATCTTTCAATGGTAAAACGTATTATATTGTATCTGTAATCTACATTAAGTTCCCAAACCACAAGCTCTGCTTAATTTGGGGCTAGATGGTACTGTGTGAAATTATTATCCATGTATAATATGTTGCAGGTCAGATAGATTTGTCTTAGATCACAGGAAAATTTATGGTATACCTATACCTACCTAGTTATTGTATTAATATTACCCTGCTACTGATGTACCGGCGTGACATAGTGATAAGTCCCTACCTATCTATTTATGCCTATAGTATTGGGTATTAAATTGTACGATAAGTATTTATTAACAAAAAAAAAGTATTAAAGTATTTGGTTTATCCGTAATCTAGTTCCCATATTACAAGCTTCACTTAGTTTGGGACTAGATGGCGCTGTGTGAAATTAATGTCTTGTCCTATCCTGTCCTGTAATGTGACTAGGCTACGATAGTGACATAGGTAATTCACAAAAGTGTACATCAAGATCTTTGTGGGTTCGTTTGGTAGTAAGAGTTTGCAGAGAGATATGCATAATATTTGCATATAAGAAAGCATTATCATTCTGCTATCTGTGGCTTAGACCACAGATAGCAGAATGAGAATGCTTCCTGTGGTAGATATTCAAATTTTTCTCCGACTAGGCGGCAAGGGTGAGGTCTAGTTTTCCTGTTAGATTGGAATTCGCACGAGCCATTCGCCTCCTTGCTTCCGACAAATCCGTCAACATTTCTATCCCTGCTTGAAATGCCTGATTGTTAGGAATGAATGAAATATGACGGATAGTCCGATCTTCAAACGAAAGTGGGCCTTGTTAAATATAAATGGAATGAACACTTGATTGCTTTCGAAGACATTATAAAACATAAAAACGTTTATTGTAGACCTTTTTGAGTCTCCATTTAAGCAAACATTTGCTTGTGTTATGGGACTCAGCTCTTGCCGGTGGCATACATAAACGAAATTTAAAAAGAAGATCCAAAGATAGAGTATATTATTCAATTACAAACTAAACTTAGCATACAATTACGAGTAAATAAAAAAGTCATAATATTGGATGCGGTGTGTAAAGAAAAATCATGAGAGCTGATTTAAATCCTTGCAAAGCAACTTCAGAGATACTTTAAAGTTTCCATCAAGATTTATCTTTTCTAAATAAAATTTCACTATTAAAAAAGAATCATTCTTAATCGGTCACTTCTCAGTGCGTGTACCTTATGAGGATCACTTACTAGGGTGTAGTCAGAGGCATGTCCAAACTTGCGTATGCTTAAAACTTACGCACATGCACACGGTTTACAAGTAGCATTAAAATCCCGTTTTTTGTGACTAATTCAAATTTAAAATTCATACGAAACAACCTTTTATTTAGCATAAGGTGCTAAAACCTGTATATTCAATATCATTGAGATAGGTAATTAATAGTCTCAGTTTCAATACCGGGTGACACAGATTCCCGGATACCCCACACAAAGGTTTCGAAAGACCGTGCTTCATCATTTCCTAGGAATCCTTGCGTCAGCAGGTACTATATAGGTTCTGTGGTCAATCTCCGAGTGAGTAGTCAAAGCTACAGAGAGCTACTTTTCCCGTTGACTGCGGAAAGCGCTTCCGCTGACGTCCGGTGAAATTCCACGCTCAATTCGAGTTTTCTTCAGATTTAAATTTTGTGATTGGTTTTGGGGTGCGAGATAACGGTTTTGTTTCGAACTTTTTTGTTGTTTTGTTGTTCTATCATATTTTTCCATTCGATTACAACTGATCGTCTTAAAATGCAATAAACGTTTGTCCAACGAAAGAGTGGGCTATACTTATTTTTATCCTGACCTTAAAGTACCTATACCAAATTCCAACCTTTATAAGTGTAACGTATACGGGGTCAATTTATAAAATTTCAAATTTAGAATGTCACCTGAACAAAGGATGTATAACTTCAAAATTTTCAAAATGATGCCATTAATTTTATAAAAAATATTACGGGACATTAATTTCACACAGCGCCATCTAGCCCTAAACTAAGCAAAGCTTTTAATAAAATAACTAGACTGCAAAAATCATACTTAAATACGTTTTTATTTTTGTCAATACATCTATCCAAACACAGAACAAAATCAATATTCATCTTACAAATGTTTGTCCTGGATGTGAATCGAACCCAGCTTAGATGGCAGAGTTACCACCAACTGAGCTGTGAGGCTTGTAATATTCGTAGTTATTTACATAAACATAATTATTATATTTATGTCATCTCAAGACCGTGTAATATTTTTGTGCTTTGAATAAAGGCATTCTCTATAATATACCGCCACAGTGGGTATGACTGTAACTAAGCAATGCCCAATCAATAACAAAATATCACATAGACACGTTATACATTTCGGCATTTTATCAAATTATCATACTAGAACGTGCAATGCGTGAAAGCGCGAAATGTAAAATGCAATGTTAATACCGCGCTTTCGTTATCCGATAATCGACACCATTGTATCCGCCTGTACAATTCGCAAATGGAAACGAAAATATTAATCAGGCTGTATAAAGCTTTCCGCAGGCGGATTGCAACACCATCACCACTCGTTTTGCCGCTCTGCATACAGCCCGAAAACAATTTATCACATGGCAACACATATTTTGTTTTCATGTTGCAGCTTTTCATTAAAAAGGAAACTCTTTTGAAACGACTTGCCTTCCCTTGAGAATTAATCTTAGAGATCACTCAGAGCGTGACAAAGGCACATCCAAATAATTTTAAACATAGTTAAACTTGTAAACTCTTGGGACTTTATTCCCATCATCCCGTGGGAATGTCTTAATATATTTAATTTGACAAGTTTTCTGTCATAATCATTGAATGCTAGCTATTTGCGATCCTTGGACATGTGCCGAACGTATGTTCGGAAGTGCCTCTAGTCAGAGGAATCTTATATCTTAATCTTAAGTATCATAAGAAGATCACCTTGGGCGTGGTACGTGGATAGTCAATCCACCCTCTGAGTACTGACCAAAAGTCACTCAGGCACTCAGAGGTCTCAGAGGAAATCCTCAGAGGTTTTTTAATTATTATACGACGGGTATGTGCTTGGCCTTCATCTCATCGAATGTTTCAAGTAATGATCAGGCTGAAGGTGGAAGCGCACTTCACCCGGACTCCTCAACAACCTGAGGAACTATCTTACCTCTAAATGCCGGAACACAAAAACCGCCTCTGTCCACATCCAGAGCTCCAAGTTTCGATCCCAAGGGGTAGTAGAATATTGTGCTTGGTTTGGTTGGTGGTATGACTTTGTTTAAGTCCACCTGGCTAGCCACCACAATCTAACCTAATTCTGTTGATATAACAACAATCAATATTCAACACACAATCGAACCCACAACCTACAGCGCAGAAGGTAGAGACATAACAGGCTTGCTTGCACCGCTTGATGATGATGATGATTTTCGATGACGCTTCAAGCTCTTTTCTTTCTAAACGAAGTAACAAAGCAGTTATGAGCACGAGTTTGTCTTGAATGAATGATTGAATTTATGAATTAAAACTTTACTGTACTCCCACATAAAATACTAGAAGTAGTAATAATACAAACATTATGTGATACATTTAAAGAAAGATAGATAGATAAACCCTTTAAAATTAAATAATAAATATAATTATTATTAAATATAATAATTTTAAAATTTACTGAGTACAATGAAAAGTATAAAAAAATATCTAAAAATAACTAGATAGTTGAATGATGAAAGAAACTAAAAACTGATAGCAAACTTGTGAACGTAGTTTTACAATAAAAAGTTAGATATAAAACTAAAATCTGACAACTGATAAATCACGCTCTAAAATAAATGAAACAAGAAAATATCCTCATCTGAAATAGCTATGTACAAACTACGTATTCGATTTTTATAGTCGTTTTAATAAACATCTTACAACTTACTTTTTAAAATATATTTTAATGTATTTAATAGGTACATAATGCATAGTGATGGTCAGAAAGATAAACGACTGCCTCAGAAGATGGGTAAGTAATTACTTTCGAGAGTATTCATGAGAACTATGTATGCCATGTCATTTCAATGTAACGGTCTGCCTAGATTTGATGGACTTTGACATAAGAGGTGTCTTTCGATTCCTCGAAATTGTGAATAAGGCTACATAATTTCCCTTCGGCCTTCTACGAAACCGGAGCTTTGTAACCACGTCGTCATACGATACTAGTTACTAGAAAACACGTATTTTTACTTGCAGGGAACTATGTTTTGAATTCGTAACAAGTTACGGCGAAAGAATAATCTTTGGTTGTACGTATATACATGGACAACGGGATTATTAATACAAAACAATGATATATCATTTATTAATAGAGGTAATACTCGTATGTGTCATTTGGTAGATTTAGTACCTCGTATCCGCGCTCGTTTATCTTTCGAGTATTAAAAAAATATACTCTCGTAAGGAGGCGCGGGGGGATATAAAAATAATATAGAAGGATATATTCAATTTTTTTTGTAACTATGGAAATCATCATCAATGATAGGTATTAATGCTTAACTCCTTGATTCGCTATGAAGTATTACTGTATTCCTTTGAAATTGCATGGTTAGAGAGCAAAAATGGCGGGTGGAAATTTACCCGGAAAAAAACATGATAACAGAAAAACTACACCATTTATCAACATCCATGAACTGCAGATGAATCTCTATAAAATTTACTTTCAGAATCTTTCATTTTTTTATTCTTAATATTCATAAAAATTAGCTATATTCTTTATTAAAAAAAGGTTAACCAAAAAAACTCGCTTCTTCCCACTTTTACGCAATTAATAATGCATTATTAATTGCGTTTATTTAAATGCTTTTAGTTTAATATGTGTAATTTCATGCAATTAATATATGTAATAGAATAAATGCAGTGGAGATGAGAGCTTTGAAAAGAATGGGGGGTCACTCTATTGGACATAGAGTAAGAAACAGTGCAGTGAGAGAGTTGTGCTATGTAGAGAATGTAGTGACAAAGATTGAGAAAGGAATACTAAGATGCCTTGGACATAGAAAGAGGATGGATGAAAGCAGGTTGACGAAGCGAGTATATATGTCGAGCGTGAATGGTGAAGTTGGGAGGGAAAGACCTCATGGACGTTCTCTGGTAAAATCGGAGATTTTCTTGAGAAAGGCTGGCTCAGAAGTAACCGACGAACATATATGAAGATGTGATGAGGGTGAATGACGCAAAATAATGAGCAAGGAGCGTTGTAAATGTAAATCCGTTATCTCTACCTACCCCTTTAGGAAACATGCGTGAGTCTATATATGTATGTATATACAATTGCACTATATTCTAGCTATAAATTCACGTCCTGCAGAATCAATTCACACTCATACCAGAGAGCAATTTATAAATTAAGCTATAAATTAGCTTCCCCGTATTACTAATGAAAGCTACGCGTATTCACAATGTGAGTAGACAATAGTGTTATAAACAGAGAAACTAGGAACCATGTCTCAGTCTAATGCATTTATACTACACCTACTTGTAAGCTACATTGTAAACTACCTAATAGTGTGACTAAGTGGGTATGGACCCGCGTTCCAATCTGAAGGCTCTGCGTTCAAATTCCAGTCGTGCATCATCAGTTTATCGAAAGTTATGTGCGGATTTGACACATGCACAATGCTCTGTCGGTAAAGGTCATATCGTTTGGAAACCAGCATGTCCGATCAAAAACCCGAATGGCATGTGTCACTGGCTAGTATTACGCTAAGCGGCGTTGGGCTTGCAACTTACGTATTATCACATAGTAAATAGCTTATCATGTATAGTACGTATGTACAAAAAAGTATTAAAGGATCTATCCGTAATATTGTTCCCATATTACAAGCTATGCTTAGTTTAGGGCTAGATGGCGCTGTGTAAAATTAATGTCCTGTAATATATTTATTTATTTATTGTATGCTCTTGCAAACCGTGGACATGGACCCATCTGGACATGCCTCTGACTACCCCCTAGGACGTAGCGAATCCACGCTTTGAAAAAGCGATCTCTTCCAGATAACTTTCAGCGATAAGCCCGCCCATTGTTTTACCAGTGTCGCTTAGAATATGTTTATTTCATCTGTATTTTTGTATGAAAATCCATATTTGTCGTATTTTGGCACATACCTATGTGCTAAAACACGACAGATATGGATCCATAATCCATATCTGTCGTTTTAGCACATAGGTATGTGCTATTACGTATATTATTCATATCTGTCGAGCAATTTAAATATGGAACGATCTTTTACTTCGAAACATGGCAACCAA
This sequence comes from Venusia cambrica, assembly GCA_951394065.1. NCBI lineage: Eukaryota > Metazoa > Arthropoda > Insecta > Lepidoptera > Geometridae > Venusia > Venusia cambrica. The sequence goes on along the minus strand of OX596044.1, from coordinate 1,279,877 downwards.
GAAGGTAACTTACCAAAGGTTTTATTTAAAATCGAACTGGCATGCAAATAGAAAGTTGTTTATTGAAAAAAATCAAATAAACACTTTAACGCGGCAAAAAGTATTGTTGTTCGTTTTTCATCATTGATTTTGAAAAGTAATTTTCTCTTAGTTTTAATTTCCGCTAATTATTCGAGTAAAGTATAATGCAAGCCTTGGCCGCAACAGGCATTGATGGACTTACGTATGCGGGCCGAGGCGAAAGTTCGTCCGTCAATGCCTCTTTTGTGAAAGAACGCCATAGATCTAAGATAACTTTCGTTAGTTTGAATGATTTTTGGTACTAGTGGAACCCGGAACTTTATTGTATGTATTATCATAAATACATGTATGTAAGTATTTACCAAAAAAAAGTATTTAAGTTTATATCCGTAATCTAGTTCCCATTTTATAAGCTATGCTTAGTTTGGGGCTAGATGGCGTTGTGTGAAATTAATGTCCTGTAATATTTATTATTATTATTATTTCTGTCATCCCGTGGGAATTACTTAAAACCCATTCTGATTCCTCACTAATTTCTATCTTTAGACCGAAGATGTGGCTCCATATAACACATTGACACAAAGAAGATTGCGTACTTGTCATGTACGTGCAAAGAGTACGTATAACAGTATGTGTATTGAATAAGTTTCATAACACAGCAGTTTCATTTGTAGCAGGGGGATCTACTGTGAAAGTGTGTTAACCCGATGGGGACTGCAATATCAGCTCGGTCCCCCCCAACTGCAAACAAGCTGGCGGTGTATCCACTGTGCAACTTTAATGAATATTTTTTGCTCGTGCTATATCTTAACTAAAGGCACCCTGGAGGAAACCGGCTAAATAAGTAGATTGCTTGCGTACGAGCCTGAGTGCTGTCCTACAGAATGTTAATGTAAGTTTGAAATACTGAAATTAAATGAATGTATTAAAATTTATGTATTGAATTAAATTAATGAAATAAAATGTACCTATTGAATGAAATTAAATGATTTTTTTTATTTATTTACCATTTATACCAAAAAATACACATAAAATAATAAATAATAAAAAAATAGCTCTAAGAACCACTAGCACACTGAAATTAATAAAATGGGGTAGTTATCGCGTATTTTACCCACATTTATCCCGACGTTATCATAATAATGTTTTCTAATCGCGAATGTTAAAAAAAAAATACCTACATATAAATCGATACCTATTTAATGATTTAAAAGATTGAAACGAGCAAAGGCATGGGTACCCTGATATCGGATTACGGATGATGGTCATAAAATATGAGACTGGCTGCAAAAAGAATATTTTTCCAAAACCGAAGCAAGCATGTCTTTTTTTTTTATTGGAGATAGTCAAGCGTTTGACCACCAGCTAACATGTAAAACAAGTAAAGATGTGGCCCAAAATGGAGCACACTTGCCTAAAAGGAACCTATTTACTCTGGACTTGAAGACTCCAAGATTGTACTCGTGCGGAAAAACAGACGAAGGCAAGGAATTACATTTTACCAGTATTATTGATAAAGGTAGAGGCGAAACGATGTGTTCGGCACAATGGAACATTTACAAGGTACGGGCTGTAGCGCCGTACGTCTGCTAGTCCGGTGGTGGAAAGGGGATGGAGGGATTTGGTCAAAGATATCGTGCGCACACTCGCCGAAGTGGAATTTATAGAACACAGACAGCCTGGCAACCCGTCGTCTATGTTCTAGGCTCTGCAAATTAGCCTTAACAAGCGAATCATCACCTATGAGCCTAGCAGCACGACGCTCAATCGAATCCAGGGCTTCGAGCTGATATTTGGCTGAGCCATCCCAGAGATGATAGTACTCCATACAAGACAGGACCTGAGCTCTGTACAAACTTAAAACCTGTTCCGGTGTGAAGTACCGCCGAACCCTAGCAAGAATACCCAGCTTCATAGCAGCGAATTTGGCCTTAGACTCGATATGGGACCCAAAGTTCAAGTTCGATGAAAGTTCAACGCCTAAAAGGTTCAAACTATCATTGAACTGGAGCGATGTTAAAATGAATAAAAAATTAGGTCCCTTCCTCCCTACCTCTCCTAATTCTCATATAAATAGGAAAGATGTAAGCAGGATCAATGATAAGACAAGCCATTTTCTTGATTCGCAGCGATTTTGTGAGAAAACATTCTAAAGGAGCTTGGTTGTGATTTAGGTACTTACTTGATTCTGCGAGTTTGCATGAGCCAGTAAATCCGTATTGGGTTACCCCGTTCAGAAATAAGCAGTGAGTACAGGCAACGACAGAAGTGAGTTATTTAGAAAAAACAACTGCCACTGCGAACGTTCATTTTTAAGTATGATAATAAAATCAACCGATCGCTGGCTTTTGCTAGCGGTTACGGCTGAACGGTGCTAACTCTGGTGGAAGAACCTGCTAAGACCCACCTGGCTTCCGACCGTACTTCTGCCGAAGTAGTTTGAGTGTTATTATATATATTATATATGTACTAAAAAATATTTTATTGTTTATATTCCACGTAATCTAGCTCCCATATTCCAAGCTATGCGTTCGAGGCTAGATGGCGTTGTGTAAAATTGTATACCCGTAGGTATATGGCATGTTTAAAGTATTTTCCGTCAACAATATTCACAATTTCTTGTTACATTCTATCATTCTTAGGAAAAAGGTAGACCTATCATTCTCAAATATTTACAGTTCAGTACAAAAAAAAGAAAATAGAATTGCTGCCGACATCATCCGACAACAGAATTCCCTGGCAGCTTCATTACGATAAAGCCTGCGAGGGTCGCTGTCGCTACAGATTCGCTAGCGGTTGTGTGACCAGCGGTTACACAAGAACACTCAGTAGCACGTAACAGAGCGTAGCGCGGCCATTTTATGGATGCAAGGTCAGCTGTAAAGTTAAGTGCCGAGCACTTTTGACGGCGCTTGTACGGGAATGTTATTTACCAACATGAGACGTGACTCAATGTGAACATTTCGGTCCAATTATATTATTCTCTTCCGTTCCCTTTAAACGTTTTCAGCCGTAGGTAATGGAAACTTTGCAAGATTTGATCGGATTCAAGATAAAACAACCGCCTATTCACCCACGGGCACTATTTATTTTGTAATTCGTGTCGGTAGTTATTTGAGTTTGGCTTTACCCTACGTTTATGTGCCTATGTTTTCCTATAAAATTATTTTCATTATATTTATTTAAAAAAAACCAGGACATCAATTTCACACAGCGCCATCTAGCCCCAAACTAAGCCAAGCTTGTACTATGGGAACTAGATTACGGATCATAAATTTGAAATATATTTTTTTGTAGTTACAATACTTATCATACAATACAACACCCAAACACAGAACAAACATCTATATTCATCACACAAATGCTTGTTTCGGGTGGGAATCGAACCCACAACCTACAAAGCTGAAGGCAGAACTACTACTAACTGAGCTGTGAGGCTTGTCAGATATTTAATATATTTGTATAAGTTGATTTTGTATAAGAAAGCAGAAATTAAAATTTGTTCATCACGCACACGTTAACGCGTAGATCTCATTAGCACAAAACATGGCTTAATAGGTACCTACTGCTTTGCGCCCGTCATCATGACACATAATATAAGGCTATCATTTACACGGTAACCTAATTGAATACAAGGTAATTTATATTAGCTAATACAGGTTTTCTGGGTGCAAAAAAACAACCTACTGTTAAACTCTTATATGCCGTCAAAATAACTTTTAGCTGATTATGCTTTCTGACCGAATTTTATTTTAACCGCTTCTGTGGTCTAAGTGGTTCGCCTACCTACCTGTGTCCAGTGATCGATCCAGTGATCCTGGGATCGATTCCCTGGTAAGAACAAAATATTTTTATTGGTTTACTTGGTGGTAGGACTTAGTTAGCTACCACAATCTTAACTAATTCTGTTGCCAAAATAAAAATAAAAATAAATTATAAAAATTGTCGCTTGGCCTTAATCTTGCCGGGTTTCAAGTAATGATAAGGCCGAAGGTGGAAGCGCTCTTCACCCCTACCTACCTCAAAATGCCGGAAGCCATCAATTTAAGAATTGTTGTTATGGCGACAAACATAAGATGGTGGTAGCTAGTCTGGCGGACTTAAACAAAGTCCTACCACCAACCAAGCACAATATTGTACTCCCCTCGGGACCTTAAGTCCTGTTGAAAACATCAACAGGACTTAAGAGCCGCCTCTTGTATCATGTAATTTTATACGTCAGATACAGGTATAGTAGTAGACTTTCCTGGGTGAACCCTTTTTCCAGAATCGTACCTACTTCTATGAAAATATAAATCGTTTAATAAGCGCAAATTTAAATTAGACACACCTTAATAGAACACCGTCATCACGTTGCTTGTTTCTGAGAATACGTTGGCTTGGCTTAACAGAAATACGTTTCTCCTAAATCCTTTTCAATTTTCATTAGCCAGTTGACAGATTCTGAAGAAATAAGAGAACAAGAAAGTTAGGTACGACTTTGATGATAATCGTGGCTCGACAAGACAGTATAACTACTAACAGTAATTGTTAAATTAGAAGGGTACCTAAGAATTTACTAATTATCTTGATAAGTAATTGAAATGCTCTCATCAATAGTACTCTACCAAGGGAATACTTGGCACTTGGTACTTCAAACATTCTCAGCGGCAAGTAGGTAATTAAAATGGGGTTTATTTTTAATATTTAAATATTCGGTCAGCTAATCAGCTAAAAATTTATGTTGACAGCATATAATTCAAGTTTATGTACCTACTCCGACATCATGATACTCTTAGGTTTATTTATTTTTTGCACCCAAGCAAAAAATTAAGTGAATTAAATAAATACCCTGCTTTTTATTAATTCACTTCATATAAATGTATTTCATTAACAGTTTTGGAACTGATCAAACCTCTTTAATTACCTGATCGTTTAAATGATATCCAAAATTAAAGAATTATCTTGATCAGTTTTCATACGCTCCCTTTTTTTTTTAGCGTTTACCTTAGCGGCTAAGTAGCCTTTTTTTCATCTCATCTGGTTACAATTTGAGATAAGGCCGAAGGTGGAGGCGCACTTCACCCGGTTTCCTCAACAAACTGAGGAACTGGCTATCTTACCTCTAAATAACTAATAATTGTTATGGCGACAGAATGAGGTAAGATGGTGGTAGCTAGCCAGGCGGACTGAAATAAAGTCCTACCACCAACCTCATAATAAAATCTCATATAGAGTAATCTCTCAAGGGAATACTTGGTGCACTAGGTAGTCCATCCATTACCAGCTAGCATGACGAACACAGTGTTTATTCGCAGTAACCATCGTATGGTTTTTATTTGCGCTTGCAATTAGGTCAGAGCAGACCTCGCTGGCTGCTTTAATCCTTAAAAACCTCCACGAACTGCGCGCCGCCGTCTCTACGGACCGCAATAACAGTAACTCTTATAAACTGGGATTATACCACTCTCCGTAACACGACTTAAATTCAAATATGCACTTGCTTAAAAATGCTGTATATTTCAAGAGCGTCTCAGCTCGGGATAAGACCCGGTTTTACGAAGAAGGGTGGCGTTTGAAAGCACCCGTGTATTTATTACTAGCGTTCTTTATTAGCAATTTCAGAGCACATAATTATCACCCATTCGGTTGATATTCCATTTATTAGGACTTCCAAAAATCGTCTCGTATGTGCACTGTAAAAACATGGAATCGGCTTCCAGAAGAGACTTTTGGATAGGCTTGATCCATCGTGGACCCTCGCCTTGCAAGTGTCGAGGCTTTTGGGGTAGGTGTAATATACCTCTTCGTGGTCTGCCCTGGGAAAATGATGACAACGCTGGTGGTAGAGCCTGTAAAGGTTCGCCTGGCCCAACCACCTTCAAGTCAGAGCGCATGGGAGCCAGTGCCTTCTGGGAAAACTCGATCCATCATATTTCATTTTCATTTTTTTTTTAATTTTATTTATTTTATCATAACATTTATTACAAGTCATAAACTATGCAATAATTATGCATTCTTATATATTTCAACATTATGAATAAAAAACATAACACAAACATGATATTTGCATTATATGCATATTTTTAAGAGTAGTAGAGCCCATTGTGAAAGGGCTCGTCTGGGGAAGAACTACCACCATACCTATTTCAGCCGCCAAGCAGCATTGCTGTGTTCCGGCTTGAAGGCTTCACACCTTTATACCTGCAGTTGACGGGCGCAATGCAGTGTTGTGTAGGCTATGTTCTTTGTGGATGTGACCTACGCAGTAAGGCATTGTTATAGGCAAGAGATGCACTTAACATCAAGTGGGCTACTTGCTTGTTCCGTCTCCTAGTTTTATAAAAAAAATTACAAAATTTGCTCTAGCAAAATTTGCTCTGAAAAATTAGCTACCCGGATAATAAAAACAGCTGCTAATTGGTGTGATGTGAAACAATCCTATGCAAAATTTCAGCTTATTATGTTTAGTAGTTTTGGGAAACTAGTCGTAAAGCTCCTAAAGCTTCCATCCCAGTGGGAAACTTATTTGCAACATCTCTGATCTCTATTCACAAAACAGCTAACTTTGAGTCGAGCTTTGGTCGGTAATTGGATGTTTTATGTATCTTAGTATAAACCGTTCTTAATTTAAAATTGAACCGAGTATGTGCTACAGTAAGACAAGTTTTTGAAGCTCATTGTATTTGAAGATTCACTGACTGACTTGAACAGTAACCACAGTAGTACCACAAGGGTACAAGTTAAGTTCTCTAACTAGTTTTATTGAGAAGTGTAAACTATATTGTACATAATATGGGATTGTAACAAAGACTAAACTTTTTTAAGGTTTACACGACCGTTTTCGTGGTGAATATAATGGATGCGTATTTTTTAATATCTATATATGGTATATGTAGGTTAGGTATGTATGTTCTCTATTGACTCCAAATGGTTGGACTGATTTTGATTAAATTTTCTGGCAATGTTCTGATAAGCCCAGCGGGTGATCCTGTGTAGTTTTTTTGTTTGGTTTTTTCGGCAAAGCTAGTTAAATATAATTAATCGTACCTACTTATTTGTAATTAGTTTGAAGTATGTCTTAAAAACTTAGTCAATTTCGGGGGAAAACAAATTGATCCATTTTGATCGTTTACGTACTCTAAGAAAACAATCTTAGTGTTCCCGCGAGGCACTAATGAGACAACATTCAGTCGTACAAGTTAATTGCCTCTTTAAAATATAAAAAAGATATTCAAAATCAATTAAACTCAATGTTTTTACGTGAAAAAACCATGACAACAGAGGCTGGGAAACATAGTCTTTGTTGGTACTGATATTTTAATACGAATACACTCTAGTTCACCTACGATTAACTAAAATGTCAAACTCTTGGAGAATTAGATTGAAAAATATTAATGTACCTACGTACGTGATTTTGGTCGCTATTATCAATCAACGGCCAACAAAATTAATGTTATCCATAGTACCACGTTAACCTTATTTACATACACACAATTCTTCATTCCACTATAGATTGCTCTAGCTTACTATAGCGTCAATTGGTATTAACATTAGATATAGATCTCGTAACCCCTCAACCTTTTTCTTAGGCACATACAAAAATTATGTATCCTTCAACAATTCTCAGCCTCGTATGTGTCGTCTGTATAATGAGTTAGCCAAGTCTTATGTGTTGATGTGTTCACCATTAATATCCGGAGGTCAAAAAAACAGGAATTCACAAACAATCTACAATTTTAATGCCTCAGGTCCTTTTCGTTCCATTCATAATGTTTTATATTACTCACATAAATATTATTCCACTGACCCAATTTGGTAGAGTAGCCAAACAGGATATTAAACAATAATAAAACCATTCGTCAATGTCGACTGACTTCGATATTCCTTTATATTTTTAGATATACTTTTTTATCCCAAAGGCGTCATTTTTTTTTAATAGTTACATTTGCATTACCCTTACAAACCAAAACAATCAAATCATAAATAAAGAAAAATAGACACAAAATCAGAATATACACGAACTAAAATAAAACAAGAAATATAATAAAAATAACAAGCATTTTTTATATTTAGCAAAATATAAACATTTAAAAACGAGTAGGTACAAACGGTTTAGCAGCATTTGTCAATTTGGCCAAATAAATGAGAAAAATATCCATAACAATAGAGTCGCCAATTGATGATGATTAAAAAAAAACAAAAGTGTTCTGTTCCGGTAATAAGTGGTAAAATAGCCTCCTGTGGGGATTCCGGGTGAAATGTTCTACCACCTTCGGACTTATCACAGCTTAGCACCCGGTGAGATGAAGGCCATGCGCTTTCCCGCCCTACACCTCGTGGTTCCTCTGGACTATGTAGGTGCGTGCGATATCAATATTTATTTTAACAGCCTCTGATGGGGATGTGGTTCGCCAACTGGTTTCAGATCCAGAGGTCCTCTCCCGTATCCCGGGAGATAATATAATTTAAATGATTAGCATTATATGTAGTGGCAAATTTAGCAATAATTTACCAAACTCCATATTTTTCTTTTATTGTATGACGGGAATGTGCTTGGCCTTCATCTCACCTGATTTTTTAAGTTATGGTCAGGTCGAAGGTCTACCTATATCTCCCGGAATCCTCAACGAACGATTTATGTCATATTCGGCCCGAGGAAGTTCGGCCCATATAAAAAAATCTGCTTTCGTCCCGCTTTGTATGCCGTATTATGGCCCATAGTAAAAATTTTATTTTAAAAATTCTGGTTCCGTCCTACTTTTCAGCTCCACATTCAGCCCAAGTTTTTGTTATAGGTAATTTACAATTATTTTAGTACAGTTGAAGCAATAAATCTTCAGTTGACTTTTAGTTTACAGCAAGGCTTAGGTAGGTAAACCCAATTTAAAGCGTACGTTTGTTTTTGCAGCAATTTCATTCGGTCATTGCCTAGAAAAAATATGTCCTTTTGTATTTTAGAACTGTATCGATGTCATTATATCAAATCTCACAGACACATAAACGTGCTGTACTTAACTTATATACATATTTTTTATTTTGTTTTGTTTTATTGTTGATTTTGATACTTGCGACTCTAATCATTATCATAATACTAAGACGTTTTTAGTCTTTTTAAAGTTTCACGTTTTTTTTAAAAAGAAACAAGGATTTAAGTTTTAAGATTGATTGGATATCGGGTAGAGACTGGCATGATGAAATGAACTGGGAGTGCTAGGAGACTAACCGTAACTGTAGCTTTCAATGATAATAATGTAATTTGTACTTTTAAGTAGTTTAAGTTATTTTTTTTCGATACGATTGTAAAGAAATGTTGATGAAATAAATTAAATGAAATGATGGAGCTGCTGAATAGACTGAATGAGGATGCAAGGCTAGTTATATAGGGTGCAATATATTGTATAACTAAAGTATACATCTAAAAAAATATAACATTATTGTACAACGTAAATATTTTTATAAATTAATATTTTTTAGAAATAATGACTTGATATTTTGAATTTTAATAGTGTTTTATAGGTTACCTAACTATATCACAGAATATATTACCCCCATCATTTTGAAGGAATATTTTAGTTTTGTAGAACTCATTTGATGATCTTCTATGTTCTGTGATTCATTGTGATGTAATTACCGTAGTATATACTTTGATAAATATTTCTCAGCCGTATTTGTTTCTTTTAATTATTACGTAAATCTTTACAGATTTAGGTAGTGACCGAGAGCTTTGAATTTGATAATTACTTAAAGTTTACATTGATACTAGTAATGACCATCATTATCGGGTGGTGGTACGTGCTAAGTGGTAGATAACACACTTCTTAGTCTTCGCCTATAACGAGGTTATAAATTATACTTTTGTCGCTGACTGTACTTACAAGGATTTTGGTATGCGGGACGAACATTGACAAATGTTATCGTGCGGGACGAATAAAACCTTTATAAAGGCGCGGGGCGAAAACTCGGGACGAATATGGCATAAACCCAACAAACTGAGGAACTGGCTATCTTACCTCTTAATACTGCAACACAACAATTTACAATTGGTGCTATGGCGACAGAATTAGGAAAGAGGACTTAAACAAAGTCCTATCACCATCCAAGCACAATATCCCTTCCCTGGGGATCGAGTCCGGGACCTCTGGGTCTGATACCGGTGAATGAACCACTAGACTACAGAGACGATTAAATTTTGTAACTAATTTATGTGGACGAATATCACTTTTTTTATCTTTTTTTTTTTTTTCTACTTCTTCTTTTTTTATCAAGTGTTTTGAAGTGAAGTTATAAATATTCGTTAACTAATATAAAATGCGTATCTTCTTAAGGGAGCTGAGGAATAAATATATGTTACAGGACTTCAATTTCACACAGAGCTATCTAGTCCCAAAGTAGCATTTATGTAATATAGGAACTAAATTACGGATATAAAACTAAAATACTTTTTTTTATTTTAAACATAACACCCAAACAGAACAAACACACAAATAAATAAATAAATAATAAATAAATAAATATTACAGGAAATGTTTGTCCTAGGTAGGAATCGAACCCACAACCTTAGAGTTACTACCAACTGAGCTATGTGGCTTGTTATGAATGTATAAGTATAATAAATCCATACTTCAAGGAAGCTGAGGAATTTAAGCTCCATATTTTCAAGTTTTTTCTTAAAGGTTTGCCTTCTCGATTCCTTCTTGGGAAATGTTCAAGGTTAGGTGAAATGTAGGCTAGTACCAATTTCTACTTTAAGTAGACGGTCTACTTAAAATCACTTTCGTTTCCACTCAGAGCCACCAACAGCTCCATAACCATTAAATCCTCTTGTTTACTACTTGCTCGGTTCAAAGGCGCTGCCCCGCTCACTTAACTTATTCACAGCTCAAACTTAACTCCAAACAAAGATAGGCTAAGCACACACTTAAAGCGCTTTCCGAAGAGACGCGTCCGGCATTAATTCCAAAGATATTCATCTGTTGTGTGCAAATTACTGGATCGGGCATTGCGCTCACACAAAATTGAGACCAAACAATATTAAAACATGTTGTGTCTACCTGAATCAATACTTCGTTAGACCTTTCGGGAGGTCACATCCTCTGTTTATCTTGTACCATTCAAAATAAACCGGCAGCCTGCTTGTTATTTATATATCATAAAAATATAACATAGATTAAAAAAACCGTGATAAACATCATTATAATATTAGAAATAAGAATAAACTCGATTTTCACAACTAGGTTTCTTTGTGGAGCAAAGTTTATAAATCGTTCATAGGGCAGACTGACGCTTTATGATAAATTACAAAGTGATTTGCTTAGCTTGTCAATCAAATAATAATTTGTATGAATATTGTATGTACCCAGAAATTATCCACTCCTGGTCCAACTAGTAGGACCATGAGAAAAGTCCCAAATTAATGCCTAGCTGCAAAATACATCCACAGACTCGCTCTCATACAAGAGCTCTATTTACGACAAAATTTAGGCAAAATAATCGAGCTTATAAGATGGTCCTGAATATTGGACATTCACTCGGTCGCTATAAACTTTATCATTCATAATTTTGTGTTCTGCGACGCGAATACACATAAAACGGTATTCTTATCTCATCCGAAATATCGGGCACGTACCAAAGTCATAATTCCACGATGAAGTACCGCATGGGTACAGGAACCTTTGCAGTGGTGAGCTTGTGATTCACGTTACGAGAGTTCAACTAGGGCTTATTTTTATACCCGGTACTGTAATAATAATAATAGCTTTAATTTCGACAAAATATTTTCAGTAATTCAAACAGTTTATAGTTGGTACAAAGCTCAGGTCCGATCTTGTATGGAGTACTGCTGCCATCTCTGGGATAGCTCAGCCTAGTATCTCAAAGCCCTGGGGCCTAACTACAACGTCTTAAGGCATTCTCGATTTGATATTACATTACTTTTGTCTCGTTTTTCTACACTGGATAGATAGTGACAAAAGTAAAGTAATATCAAAACATGAATGCTATAAGAGGTCGTGGTATCCCCCCTGGACTCGATTGAGCGTCGTGCTGATAGGTGATAATTCACTCGTTGAGGTGAATTTGCAGAGCCTAGAACACAGACGGCGCGTTGCCAAGCGCCACCAAACTCTCTGCTCGTAAATCAAATTGTATATTAATAATAATTTAATTAAAAGTGCCTACAACAAAGTTAGTGATTATATCGATGATAAGAACGCGTGACCCGATGTTACTATACCAGTTGACAGCTAAATGGTGATTTATCAATGTTAACAAACTGCCCATTAGGTAGATAGGTAATAACAAATATAAAATATGTTTTGAGATAGTATTAAGTATTAGGGTTTATGATGTATCTACTTAGAATATAATTTAAAACTGTATATCTAAATATTGAATAAATCATCAAAAAATTAACCAGCCCGAGTTTCTAGCCTTTCTCCTTGTGAGCTGGTCGCGATTCCAAAAAGGCGGTAGACTTGACGTTTCAAAATGATCCTAAAAAATCTTAATGAATAAATAAATTTTGACATCGACTTTGCAGCTGTATGTGTTCTATGAATACCATTTTGGCAAGTTTGCGCTTGATATCTTCGATCTAATCCCTCCTTCCCCTTTCCACCACCGGACTAGCAGACGTTACAGTACCTTGTAAGTAATCGCCCGTGATATTTTCTAAACAACACCTTTCGGCCATAGTTTTACTGGGCAATGCTCACATTTATATACAATACTTTTACTCAAATGGCTTATTATACGTCTGCACAGGAATATGCAGATTCTTTATCTTCTTTATTCTATTATTCTACAATATTTTCATGCTTCACATGCTCGTTATATACATATCCACAGCCCATTGCTAGACAAATCTTCCAAAGCGGCTGTCGGCCCATCTTGTGGTGGCATCCCTTAGTCAACTTTTACGACATCCATGGGCTGAGTTGGAGGGTCGATTCTTAAACAGCGACCGCCCAGGCACATTGTCATAGGTCATTAGAAAACTCGAACGATTTAAAATCATTGTGGTGGGATTTAAACCGCTCTAACCACAGTAAGAATGTTTTGCTGCCATTAGGTAATTGTAACACATATTGCAGTAGGTATGTCTATAGCTACACCTGGAGCGTAAATGAAAGATAACAAAAAAGCTCATTACGCGGGATGTCGATGGAATAGTGCGAATTAGAGATACGATTAGCGGGAAACGGCCGCACGCTCTTGTGAACGGAAACGATGGATTGTTATTGCGGTGTTGGATGAAGCGACCAGAGAATGTTTTCGCTATCAATCATCTCTATGGGACGCGTAATGTCGGAGTAAATTATACAAAATCGCCCGAGGCAAAATACTTTGCTTCCGGTATTATAGAAAAAGAGAAGAGATCCGGTTCGCGAAAAAGCAATAGCAACAGTAATAATGAACAAAACAGCATTCTATAAACAGTTTTTAAAAGTTTTTTTGTAACAATAACATTGGGTACGTATTGGAATATCTAAAATAAAATATCTACAATTGAAATTTTTCTCTCTTTGTGTTGGAGGTGTTCCGGGGTACCATCAATAGCCCGAGTATCTTAGAGTTGATGTGTTTGTGTGTGCCAAACGAATACGTGCACCGTCGGGGAAGACCGCGCCTGCTCGCCGGGACCAACGGGAACAGCAATTTGCTCGGCAAAGCTCCGTTGACGCGCACCCTACACAAATCTGGTAGCAGAGACTATAGACCTATTCCATTGTTCTCTGAACGAATTCGCAAAAGTAACCTTATTTATTGCATGAATTCTTGAATTGTATTATAATTGAATTTAATCATGATTAATTGACATTATTTTTAGATTTAAATTATATTTTTTAACAGTTCATTATTAATATGATAACTACGCTATTGCATTAGGCCTGTAATAATAGTGTATTAGATAAATAAATAAATAAATAAAGTGGCCATGGTAAAAACCCCTAAAATTACAATAACCAGATAATAGTTATCTTAATTTAAAATAGTGAAAGTTCAAATGTCGAAATTGTATTTTATCGAAGTTCATTGAGCAAAATTTTACAATAGCAACACATGTATTAACTAAAATACTGATTAATTATGGCGCACTGAAATACTAAATGGGCGAAAGACTAAGGGCGAACACAAATATTGAAAACGTCGACTTGAAAATATGAATTTTAGTTAGGTACAAGTTATTCAGAACGATCAATGTAATTCTCAAGTAAAAATTTCCATGGTTTTCCGTGTAAAGTAGAAAATCTTCAGCTATTTTGGGCTTATTTTTATTTAGTTCTCCTAGATTTTCGTTACTTGTTGTTAAATCTGTCTCGATAGAAATACAAACTGAAAATTTCAAATGTCTACCTATTACGGTTCGTTTACAGCCCGCTGACAGACAGACAGGATGGACGGACGAAGACCGGAGGCTTAGGTTCCCGTTGGTACCATTCGGGTACGAAAACCTAAAAACTCCACTTGTGCGTGGAGTTTTTAGAGAAACGCTGTACTGCCGCGTCGCCGCGCCGCTGCTCAACTTATTAGTTTTCTTCAAACAAAGCCATACCAACAGAAAAAAACTATTGGCATAGTACGACGTGGAAGCGCTTCGCTTTCATCTCACCTGGTTACAAGTTGAGATAAGGCCGAAGGTGGAGGCACACTTCACCAGGAATCCTAAACAAACTGAGGAACTGGCTATCTTACAGGACCACTATTTATTTTTTTACAATTGTTAGTTTGGCGACAGTCTTATGTAAGATGGTGGTAGCTAGGCAGGCGAACTTAAATCTGGGAATCGAACCCGGGATCTCTGGATCGATGTGCGAACCACTAGACCACGGAGGCAGACAAACATACATTAGGACTTCTCGTGAGTGTCATAGTTGTGTATTGTGGTAGCTCCTTAGTGACAGGCGTAAAGAGGCCATTAGAACTCCTCGCGTACAGTTGCTTCTTGTGTATTGTAATAATAAGCCTCATAGCTCAGTTGGTAGTAACTCTGCCTTCTGAGCTGTAGGTTGTGGGTTCGCTTCCCACCCTGGACAAACATTTGTGTGATGAATATAGATGTTTGCTCTGTGTTTGGGTATTGTATCACATAGTACGTATGTATTTACAAAAAGTATTTAAGTATTCTATCCGTAATCTAGTTCCCATATTGATAGCTAGATGGCGCTGTGTAAAATTAATGTTCTGTAATATTTGTTTAATACAAGAATTTAAATACCTTATCCAATACTGTACCATGATCATTCGTTTAAAATTAATAAAGAACCATCCCCAACGTGTAAGTGTAGGAACATAAATTAAATCGCTCTCTCGAGCCGGTTCTCGGGTGCCTCCCAGACACGAACTAAATAATTGGATAGGGATGTTATTTATGACGTCGACAAATTTTGACTAATACCTCCCTTGGCCCATTAACTAAGAAAAATCTTTGATCGAGTACGAATTCCAAGATAAGTGAGCCCGGAAATTACGATGTAATGGTTAAATTCCTTTCGTGTGAAAGGTTTAGAAATTAGATGAAATAGGTTGGTCGACGCCACTGCAGTCGTTTTAGAAGAGAGAAAAAACACTCGGCTTAACTGTACCAGCAACTCTTGAAAATACTCCCGAAATATAGTTTCTAAACGACACTAGAGAAATGATGAACATTCCATAAATCTAGCTGAAGAATCAGAATCAGAATCAGAATGTATTATTACTCACTATAAGGGCACACAAAATTTAACTAAACAAACATGTTTATTGGTTATTAAAGAAAAACTTTAATAAACAATAAACATGAAAATCTTAAAAAATTACAAAAAAAACAGGAAATTACTCATGTAGGAACTTATGTCAGTAGGTAATAGAATTGTGTGCCACAACAGCAAAAAAGACCTCTCATTAGTTAGTACATATTAACTAAAAAATAACTAAACCATTCAAAAACACTGGAGGAATAACAAAATCAAAATTAATTTTCGTTTATTCTTTAAGATTTTTTAGGATTACTTTGAAACGGCAAATCTACTGCCTGTTAGAAACCGTGACCAGCATACAAGGAGAAAGGCAAGAACCTCGGGCTAGTTATATTTTATGATCCATTACAAATAGCTTATATTAACTAATACTAGGTAGTACTATTCAACCGCTGGAGCCGATTCTCTTTTAAATGCCAGGCTTTCTTATCTTCTGGGTAATCAAAAATTTTAAAATAGGCATTTCTAGTTAGCTTTTGTTTTATAACATAAAAAAAGTCAAACTACTTAGTATATTTCAAACATATTCCAATTGATTTGACTTCCGTTTGAAGATTACTTGTAACAGATGTCTTAAGAATCGATCCTCCAACTCAGCTCGCTCGATTTCACCTTAAGCAGAGTGGTAGCTTACTTCTGTGTATCTAACACCTTTACCGCGATCACCAATATATCTGACAAGCGATGATTATGGCAACACCATCAAATTTCAATCAATCAATCGGGTCGCCTGCAGCTTTTCCTTGTTTAGATGCGGGTAAGGGCCTCTAGCTGGCGCTATCTACCCTAGCATCAACTCTCGTGGCTACAACCACGAGGTCGCGGGACTTTGCTTTGGTGCCTTCCTGTGGAGGTGGTCCATCCATAGCATTAAGAAGACTTCATTGAGGGGGGATCCTTCCTGGTTGCATCCTATCCTGTAGACTCAGATGTGCCCAGTATTCCGCGAGGCAGGGGTCACCAAAGTCCCCGATAGTCCGGTGGTCGCGTGTGTGGTGGAGCGAGAGAATTGAGATGGATGTGGTGGCAGCGTCAACAATACCACAAAGTCCTCATCGCTTGGGATCAGCACATCGCGGGCGATGACATCGTTTAAAAAAAAAATGAAACAAGTCACTGTCTAGCTATTGACATTGATTGGCAGTTGATGACTTGTCTTCTTAGATTCAAAGTTCATGTCACTTCTTGGAAACGCGACTTCACGAGATCTTACAAGGCTGCGTTCTTTTTCTAGGAAATTTCCTGCCCGCAATAAAAAACGTCATTACCTATTTACGGTTTCGCCACAGGTACAGCCATCACTCTACTTTATTGACAACCCAAGGCGTCAGTATTTACAAATGGATGCGTATACTGAGGTACCAGGTACCCCCTCACCTTCTCAGTCCACACATACTGTCGTCTATTAATTAGGGACCTCGTCGACTAAACCAATACAAGTTCAAATAGGCCCCGCGCGAATGAACTTGCTAATTTATTTAAGCCTGTGTAAACAGAAAATTACTTTGACAATTTTCGTTCGTTCCTGGAATCGAATGGGCTGGTCTAACGATGAATTGGCCAAGAGGAATTTCGATAGCGAAATTAATAATTAAATCTTCCATATGTGAAAGGCAATTAGTTTAAAAAGTTATTGTTATTTACTGCTGGAGTGGGCCCAGCATACTTCTGAGTAAAAATCTTCCTTCAAGGTGATCTCTAACATGTCTGCCAAGCGTGGAGGTTATGGCTAAGCCCCCTTCCGCCCCACCCCCTAAGTCTGGAATCCAAGATTGTATTTTGTACTGTACGACGGGAAAGCCTTGACCTTCATCTCACCTGGTTTCAAGGTATAAGGCCGAAGGTGGAATCGCACTTCATTCGGAATCCCCAACAGACTGAGGCTATCTTACCTCCACATGCTGGAACACAACAATTTTAGAATTGTATTGCGACAGAATTAGGTAAGATTGTGGTATATAGCCCGGCGGACTTCAACAAACTCCTACCACCAACCAAACCAAGCACAATACTGTACTTCCCTGGGGATCGAACCCGGAACCTCTGAATCTGACACCGGTAGGTGAACCACTAAACAACAGGCCGGAAGGAGACAAGCTATTTTTCATCCAATTCATCAATTAATGTGACGTCAAACATCGCCATACAAAACTGATTCTTTCTATTTCCCTTCTTAACCTAAACACTACTGAATGGATTAAGCTAAATCTTTGCTCCAGATGGGGAATATTACAAAAGCTACTTTTATTATACAGTTCCTCAAAGCTTTTAGGATTCCGGGGGGCCTCCACCTTCGGCCTTATACCTTGAAACCAGGTGAGATGAAGGTCAATGGGGAAGCCGATCGTACTATAAAAAATACAATCTTGGACATGCGCTTTTCCAGACTTGGGGGCGGGGGTGGGGCGTAGCTATATCCTCCACGCTTCGCAGACATGTTAGAGATCACAGTGAAGGAAGATATTTACTCAGAAGTATGCTGGGCCCATCCCAGCTGTAAATAATAATATTTTTTTAACCTAATTGCCTTTCACCTTGTGTGCTGTTCGCGATTCCGAACAAGCGGTACATTTGACGTTTAAAAAATGATCTTTCAAAATCATAATGAATAAAAACATTTTGACTTTCACTTTGACTCTGATTTTACCTTAGTGGTCTTCTACTAGATCCAAGGACTGAGTTGGAAGGTACTTGTTAACCAAATGTGATGAAGGCAATAAAAAAATAGATCTACATGTGTGCAAAGATTGAGCTCAATTAATTTTGTTACGGCGTGAAGGAACAATCATACATCCAAAATATTAGTGTGATTGAAGATTTCGCTTTCGAAAGCCAACGAGAGAGTACTCTTAATTACACGGTAGTAAAACGTTAATAAGAAGGTATTTATAAAAAAATATATCATTTTATTCCCCGTCTAGGTAATTGAATAAGAAATGTGGAAACCTATTTTGATTCTTTTTAAATGATGGGGTTAGCTTTTGACCTAGTGTAGTAGAGCCTCTAGAAGTTCTAACACCATACCTATTTCAACCGCCAAGCAGCATTGCTGTGTTCCGGTTTGAAGGGTATGGTTGCCGGTGAAATTACGGGCACGCGAGGCGTAACCACTTTATGTCGTAAGTTGACGGGCGCAATGCAGTGCTGTGTAGGCTATGTTCTTTGTGGCATTGTTATAGATGAGAGACGGACTTAACATCAGGTTGGCTTGCTTGATCCGTCTCCTAGTTGTAGAATAAACCTCTAGGCTTATCTCACTCAAGGCCAGAGCATGGATGAGGTCATCGATGGAGCCAGCTGGCGTCCTAATTGGTGGATCCCAAAAGGCACTGGATTTCAGCAGGATGATCTCAAACTAGATTCATTCGTTTCAAAGCTATAATCAGTTGTATAAATTATTTTGCAGTAAAATCAGTTCTGCTCAAAGTGTTCCAACTATTCCTTTCATTGTTTCCCCGATATTTGTACCCTGAAAGTTTCTGGAAAGTTTTCCGAAAAATCACAATGTTGAATCGCTGTGAGCAAGGCGGCTGCATCACTTGGGCCTGACTGATAGTTTTTTTTTATTTATCTCTCGACCTCGTATCTTGCACGTATAAGGATGAGGCTTGATAAAATAAAATAAAAATTCAGACAATTATTACAGAATGAGTTAATGAATGAAAATAAATGTTTAAACAATGGGCGGTCTTATAGCTAAGAAGATATTTCTTCAAGGCAACTTTTGGATGGAGAGGATTTCATGGCTAAAGAGGTGGTTGGTGGTGCACATATTAATTAGGGGTCTAAAAAGAGTAAAAAGTATTAAAAGACTGGCCAAGAAAACACATTGCGCCTAAAAAGTCAAAATGTGTTTTCTCGTCCAATACCTATTACATAAAAATACAATCCATCTATGTTTTTTTTTTTATTATTGTGCGACGGGGAAGCGCTTGGCTTTTATCTCACCGGTAACAAGTTAAGATAAGGCCGGTGGAGTCGCACTTCACCCGGAATCCTCAACAAACTGAGGAACTGGCTATCTTACCTCTGAATGCCGGAACACAACAATTTAAGAATTGTTATTATGGCGACAGAATTAGGTAAGATGGTGGTAGCTAGCCAGACGGACTTCAACAAAGTCCTACCACCAACCAAACCCAGCACAATATATTGTACTCCCCATGGGGATCGAACCCGGGACCTCTGGATCTGAAATCGGTGGGTTGAACCACTAGACCACAGAGGCACTACTATTTATGTTTATATTATTTATATTCAACTTGGAGACGAAACAAGCAAGCAGACGAATCGATGTTAAGTGCATCTCTTACTTATGACAAAACGTTACGGCGTATCATCCACAAATAACGTGACCTACGCGACACTGCATTGTGATCAACATGACGCATAAACGTGCTCGTAATTTCACCGGCAACAATACCATTCAAATCATCTTGGACAATCTTGCAGTAGTCAAGTCCAGAGAATAGGTTCCTTATAGGCAAGCGTGCTCCATCTTAGGCCACATCTTTACTTGTTTTACATGTAAGCTGGTGGTGAAACGCTTGACTATCATCAATAAAAAAAAAACAGTATGCTAATAGCAGTATTGCAGCAATGCAAATTGGCGGCCGAAATAGGTATGGTAGTACTTGTTTCCCCGGACAAGCCCTTTCACAAGGAGCACTACTAGTTATAGATATTTACTATGGTGCAAGCCTACACAGAAGGAGCCTGAATCTCTTGGAGGCATTGGGCATTGTCTTGACTCAGAGAAAATACAGACGCCAGAAGTTGATTCCATTTTTTTGTAGAGCGCATAATTAAATAAATTTGCAAACGAGATTTTTCAACGCTACCTTCTTTTACAGACTCCTATAAAATCTAGATATTTTTCTAAGAAGGATCAGTCGGGGACTTAAGCTTTGCCTTTGCTCTTAGCTTGTCTAAACAAGAAAAGGCAATAATGAAGCCGACCTTCTTAGAAAATACTTGCTAACTCTCTCGTTTTCAATCATAATGAGTTTTTGATGAGAATTAAAAAAAACACAATTTTAAATTGAGAAACCGATATGTAATGTAGTAGATATGTAGCAGACTCACGACTTTACCCCTTTGAGAATCCACCTCAGCCCCCTCAGCACGGGGCGGGGATAAAATTTTTGTCCTCTGTTTTTATCCACCTTGTCAGAGCATTTTGTCTCCCGATGGTGGAAAAAAACAGAGGACAAAACATTTATGGCCGCCCCGTACTGAGGCGGCTGATCGCTATTCGGAGCGTGGATCTTATGAGGATCAACTACGAGGCGGTAGTCAGAGGCACGTCCAAAGTTACGTTCGGCACATGCCCACAGTTTGCAAGTAGCTAGTATTCAATACTTGACAAAATGCAAGCCCATCGCTGCTTAGTGGAATTAGCCGTGAAAATTCAATAAGTCAATAGGTGCATGACTGGATTTGAACCCAAAACCTCCGGATCGGGACTTGACCACACAGCTCCCTTTTTTAAGTAGGTATCTTTTATAATACCTTCATAATCATAAAATTAAAATAGCTATGCTTGTATTTCTTTTGTATTATATTGTCTGTATATTTATATAGGCACACGTTCCTCAATCCTCTATACGAAGCAACTTAGCTACAATCCCTGAATGCCAAAAATGGCGTATGCAAACAAGTTGTCAATTGCAAGGCGAAAACGAGCTAGTACTCCATTACCGCAACCATTTGAACCGTTGCGTTGTTTTTAGTTTCAATATTGCTCGAAACTGACAAAATATGCAATTGAAAAATACACAGCACCTAGTTTTACAACTGAATTTGAGCTTTAAATTTTTGTCATATTATGGACGCTTACCTACATGATGGTTGATAACATAGGTTGATATCATCGGTTGATACTGTCAGGTTGGTACCAGCACATTTCTTATGTACTTCAACTTCGTGTCTGACAGATACATAGATACGCTAATCATGGACGACGGATGTAGGTCATAACCATGGAGGTAACAAGGCCACAGTGAACCTAGTAAGTCATATAATACTGTTATTTATTCTATGCCGTACGCGAGGTGCCGGAAATTATCGGAAGATAAACGGAAAATCGGGAAGTTAGCCATACACTCGGGGAATATCAAATATTGGCATATTGTACGTTGGAATTATTGGAAACGTGAAGCCTGCAGAGATGTGAACTCGCGGGAAGGCACGTATCTTGGATTCTATTGTTAATTCGAGAGTGCTGTAGATCGACTACAGCACTATAGCAGCAGTATTTCCAATCGAATAGCTTTGAGTACTGCTGCTTATAATCAAATATTCTCTGCACAAATATGAAAACAGAAAAATATTTAATAACAAATCCGTTCTAGGATTTGTCTTTGGATATGTTACGAAGTGTTATTTTTGTTTTCATCGTGCAAGTGATGTCTGAATCAATAACCTACCTCTATGCACTATGTTTATACTAAATTATTTTTAGTTGTTTTAATGATTACATAAATTTTATTCACCTTTCTAGATATACCTATATTATTTCCGACGTTTGAACAGGTCGTTCCAACCATGGTCGCGGGCTGACTTGAACTCGGACGCTTTCGTCGAGAATAATAAAATGGTGAATTACACGATACCGGTTTAACCCGTAAAAAATTTCAAAATAATGTGTTCTAGTCCGGAAAGCTTACACACACGGTTTTACCAAATGTCCATTACATTTTTTTTATTTTTATTGTACGACGGGCAAGCGTTTGGTCTTCATTTATTTTCATTTCATTTATTTATTCCAAAAAACAAAACATATTGTGTGCGGAGTGAAAATTATACCTACATACATAACTTAATTCTATTTCATTCCATTTACAAAAAAAATAACAATACGCAATACAAACAATGAAAGAGAGATACATACCTACACTACACAGACTATGAAAACAGATTAACGCTATGGGCTGCCAGCACAATGCAAACAAAAACCTACCAAAAGTAAATTATAAATTAATATTTTAAAAATGTCAAGATATATGTCAAAGTAGAATAATAAACAGATAATACAATAATGTCAAGGTACATTATTAATTAATCACATACATTTAACAAAATCAAAGAAAAGAAAAATATTAATAGCGCATGTCAAAACTCATAATACAAACAAAAAACATGTAAATTATTAGTTAAAATGTTAAAAAAAATAAAAAAAAAAATCAAAGAAAAATATTAATAGTGCATGTCAAAAAAATTATAAATATATTTCAGAGGTCATCAAGCGAATATAGGCATTTCCCCAAAAGGAAAAGCCTCAGCTTACTCTTTAAAATTGTTCTTTGATGAATTATAGCTTTAATGTCTTTCGGAAGTTTATTAAAAATTTGTACGGCTTGATACTTTGCGGAGTGCTTCGTTACGTTAAGTGTCGGATGTAATTTGTTTCTTATGTGCCTAGTTCTACTATTTAAGCGTATTCTACTTTCCTCTAGACTTTCAAATTCATGCAAGTTTCTGGAAAGATACATAATCAGGACATACACATAAATACTAGGTACAGTCAAAATGCCCAAATCTCTAAAATGTTCCTTACATGATTCTTCCTGAGAGATCCTGACAATTGTTCGTATGCTTCGTTTTTGCATGACAAACGCTTTCTCTATATTGTATTTGTAGCTATTGCCCCAAAATTGAATGCTGTATCTTATTTTCGACTCGACGAGAGCATAATAAACCATTTTTAATTGGTCAATAGCTAGTTCGTCACGCAGAGTTCGTAACGCGTAGCACGCTGAGGCAATCGAATTTCCGATGCTTGACAGTTCGTCTTTCCAATTTAGTAACGAATCAATATAGACGCCTAAAAATTTAACAGATTCTACATTAACTATGCATTCATCATTGAAAAATGTTTTGATAGTCTCTGCGTTTCTAACCGTTGACTTGAACAGCATAACGCTGGTTTTACTAGTATTAATAATAAGCTTATTTACCGAGAACCATGTCTGAAAAGAGTTTAGAGTTTCATTAATTTTCGATATTAGTGATGTTATGTCATTGGAATTTATAATAGCATTTGTATCGTCAGCATAAATAATTAATTGAGTATCTGTTGTTGTGTTATGTATATAATGAATTAGGTCATTGATAAAAATTATAAATAGAATAGGTCCTAATATTGAGCCTTGTGGAACTCCTGTTGTTATGTTTGTCAATTTCGACTTATGGACGTGTTCTTTTCCATCTTCTTGACCTTTTATCTCTACAAACATTTTCCTGTTGGATAAATAAGATTTGAGTAGGTCTAAAACTTTGTTACGCACACCGTAGTGTTCAAGTTTTTTTAGCAAAATATCATGGTCTACCGTGTCAAAAGCTGCGCTTAAATCTAAGAAAACTCCTGCTACCTTATTTTTTTCATTCAGACTAGTGACAACATCATTAATCAGGGTATTTATGGCGTCAGTAGTCCCAACAAATTTCTGGTAGCCAAATTGTCTTGGGCTCAACATTCGATTTAAATTAAAATGTGATAAAAGACGGGATTTTATTAATTTTTCAAAAATTTTAGATACTGTAGGTAACAGAGATATTGGACGATAGTTATGTGGATCAGATTTAGAGCCTTTTTTATGTACTGGAACTACTTTAGCTATTTTGAGCTGGTCGGGAAATACTCCTTCTTTAAAACATTTATTGAAAAAATATGACAATGGCTTACATAAATTTTCTATCTGATTTTTAATTATACTTATAGGAAGTTCATCATAACCACAGGAGTTTTTATTTGCCATGCCTTTAACAATTTTTTTAATTTCCATTTCATCCGTGTTTGTCATTGTCATTATAGTGTCTACTCTGTCAATATTGTTTTTTAGAAAAGTAATGGCCAAATCAGTATCGTGACAACTGTTTGATTTGTTCCTGTGGCTAAAAACCTCCGCAAATATATTAACAATACTTGATTGCTCATCAATGCATTTATTGTTATGTTTTAATGTGATAGATTTTGTTTCGTGTAATTTTGATTTGTTTGTGTGTCTGTTTACCACTTTCCATATTTCTTTAATTGAATTTTTTGCAGTTTTAATCTGTACAGCAATTGCAATACTTTTAGCTTTTCTAATCACTTTTCTATATATGCGTATGAAATTGTTTCGATAAGTCAGTACACTAATATGTTTATTATTACCGCCGTGTGAGCATAATAAGCGTTTCATTTTACTAGATATTTTGATACCTTTTGTTATCCAGTTAATACTATGAACTTTTTTTATCCTAAGCTTTCTACTAACTTTCTTGTAACTATTCTTAAAAATTGAAATAAATTTTTGTAAGAAAGTATTGATTCCCATTTCGTGCCAACTTTCCTTTAAAATTGCTTCTTCAAATGTGTCGTGATTTTTTTGCTTGTAATTTCTCTGTGATATTATAATATGTGAGACTTTTCTGTATTCATTGACTTTACCTAATTCAAAAGAACAAGCTAGTGCTCCGTGTCCATCTGAAAGACCATTGTGATCTACAGTACATTTTTTTGTTAGTAAATTTTCGTCAATGTTTGTTAGTATATTGTCAATGCAGGATGATGTATCATTGCGATTGAAAGTTGTTTCGGTGACTAAGGGTCTGAAGTTAAAGCATGTCAAAAGTGTAAGAAATTCTATAGATTGTTTATCGTTAAGGTGCAATTTAACATTAAAATCCCCACATATGACACATTTCTTTTTAAAGAAAAACTCTAGTACCTTTTCAAGTCTTTCCAGAAACTCATTAAAATTCTTATCGTCCGGGATTCTATACAAACAACATACAAATAAGTTTGTTTCAATATCCTTCGCGCAACATATTTCGAAACAGTCAATCTTGTATAGCTTATTAATAACGTCTACGTCTTCTACGTCCCTATCCTCTTTACCTAAAATTAGCGAACCTCCTCTTGCCTTTTTATATCTTGCATTATACGATACTAATCTATAATTTGGTAAGCTAAACAAATTTATGTTGATTTTATTCAGAAAGTGTTCGGTTATGCAAACGAAGTCAATATCCTTATCTGCCAGGTACATAACGTATTCATCCATTTTGTTTGTAATACCACAAACATTTTGATGTAGAACACTAATAGTCGTCATATTTGATTTAGTTGCTTCTAGTGTCACTCCTGTACTTGTATTATTGTTTCCATTTTTAATATTAACGAAAAAACTCTAATGTGTCATTTGTTTGTGTGCTTGTTAGATTTCTCTCGTCGACTTTTTCAGTTATAAGTGATAGCCCATCACGTAAGTCTTTAAGGTACCTGTTTAAATTTTCGAAAATAGTTCTAAATCCATAATCATTTATTTTTCCTGAGTTTCGATCAAACATACTGTGATCGTATTCAAGTTCTTCATTTGAATCTAATATGTAAGCATGCTCGTGTGTTGACACATCTAAGTACAGTAGATTATTAAAACTCTCAACTCTCCAGTTGTACATATTCATTGTGCTTCCATATTTATATGTTGGAAGGCAGATTATGGTGTTTGTGTGTTTTAATTCTTGTAACATACCTCTAATGTGTGCAATAATTTCAAAATAATCTTGCGTGGTTTTAAAATCTTCATCCCCAATCATGATTATACAAAAATCTTTTTTTGTGAAGTCCATCACTTTCTTGTGGACACCTGATATGAGTTCTTTAATTTTGCAGTTAGGTTTGAGATAGTGGCAAATTTCGGCGTTTTTTAAGCTATTCTGGGCCACTGGTAAAACTTTGTTTCGCGAATTTGTGCTAAGTATACAAATTTTTGAGTGGTTATTCTTCAGAACCTCATATTGTGTCCTCGAAGGGGTCGTATACGGATTGTTTAATATTTTTGGCATAGTTTCATTGACTTGTCCCTTTTTCCTGTTTGTATATAACTTGTCTAAGCCCATTGTTTGAGTTTCTTTGTGTTCAGTCTTCTTACTAGACTCAAGGTTATGGGTGTTGTTTGTTACTTGTGTTTCTTTATCTTGTTTTTTCACAGATTTCTTTTCTGGAGTTTTATGATGCTTTACTGTTTGGGTTTCTTGGTGTGTTTGTATAGTCTTGTTTTGTTTTACAGTAGCATCAGTTTGTATCTCCTTGTTGTGTTTATCTGTTTTTTTCGTTGGTGTGGGTTTATCTGTTTTCTTAATTTTAGTCTGTATTTTTGTACTTTTTTTTATTACAGTTGGCGAGTTTGAAGGGCTGTTATTGATTTTTCTGTACAAATCATTTTTCTTAATTAAATCTACATTCGTCCTTTTCAATTCAATATTTTCAAGCAATAATTTTTCGATTTCTAGGTGCGCACTATTTAACTGTATTTGAAGTTGTTCAATTTTTTGTGTCAACTTTGGAATTTGCTCATCTATAGATAGGTCTGGTAGGCTATTAGTGGTGACATCTAGGGTGTCAATGCTCACGTTAGTGTCATTTATAACATTCATGTTTAATTGTGTAAGTGCGCGTCGTATTGTAACATTATCCGCCATATTTATAGATTTATAAAGTAGTTAAAAATATCCCACGCTGGTAACCCTAAAATTTTCGCATTGAATATCGTCTGGGAATATTAGTGTGCTCTGTGGCAACTTTGTATATAATAGTGTCAATGTCAGGCCACATCTACTTGTCGTAGCAATGAAGTTGAAATTGTCGTAGCTGCCAAATCAATCAGCTGGTATTCGAATATCAACACTAAATGCATGTATTTGTACTTGATCAGCAAAAAGTTCTACTCACAGTGATTTCGGAGATTCCTCGATTTAAATTGGTGACTCACTGCAATATTCGTTATCCGGATTCATCCAAAATGTTTGTGCTGTGTTTTGAGTATATTCCGTGCAATACATGCAAGAAAAAACTATGGTACCGAATGCGTCCCAATGGTAGGTTACTTTTGCAAAAGATTGATACCGAAAAAACCACTATTTATCACATCTAGATTTAATATTATTTAGAGCTTCGACAGGTACGTGTTTACAATTAAGGTGACAGGAGAATTGATTGAGGACGTCAGTGCTTTTATCTGCCCACGTTGGTTTAGCGTGTTCACATTTCCGCTTATCGCAGCAGCGATCTGACAGTGCTGAGCAGTGATCTCGCTTGATGAGACACCTGGTTATAAGTTGAGATAAGGCCGAAGGCGCACTTCACCCGGAATCCTCAACAAACTGAAGAACTGGCTATTTTACCTCTAAATGGAACCGGAACACATTTTTTTTAAGAATTGTTATTTCGGCGGCTGAAATAGGTAAGATGGTGGTAGCTAGACAGGCGGACTTAAACAAAATCCTACCACCAACCAAACTAAGCACAAAATTGCTCCCGCTGGGGATCGAACCCGGGACAGATCGATCTAAAATCGGTGGGTTGAACCACTAGACCACAGAGGCGGTGGATTAATTAGTTTAGTTTCTTCGGCACTAATTAATATAATTTCCGGTCATGGCGTCTTTACTGAGGAATGAAACTCACAATCTTTAGCGTAGGTACCTCATTCTGTAGGTGGTAGGCTGTTTGATAACATTGATAGTCATCAATGCACCCAGCCAACACCTATATTAATTTCCTCGCCCTTCATCTTGGTATCCTGGGACGCGCCTTACAATTTGTCACTTCAGGCGCCCAACTAATTCATTCTTTAAAGAAGAAAAATATTGTAAAAAGATTCCTTTTCCGAAGTAATCCTGTTGATAAATTAAATAGAAACATCGAACAAAACTCAGGGAACCGTTCACATGTCAGATTGATGCATGAGTTTGTGTTTTTCTTTGTGCGCACCATCAATCTTTCAGATCTATTAGCGTCGTGTTTAGCGCGCCCACTAATTACCCCAACTTCCCCGAATCCCGGGAGATTGTATAAGAACCATAGAAAATGTCGCGTTCGCTCATTTTCCTTATTTACGTAATAGAAACTTTCGCGTCACTGAACCCATCTCGCGATTTATTATTTTGATTTTCCCGGCACTTCAAATGCAGGTTGTCCAATTTCCGCGACGTTAGTAGGTATGGGATTGTAATATTATGATTGGAAATGCTTTGTAAATGAAAATTGTTTTGTGATAAAACTGAGCTTTGATATAAAATAGATACAGAGAAAAGATGGATTGGTGATATTAAAAGGTCTTAAAAACACCGATAATTCTCAAAATATCAGCCGTGCTACTCTACAAACCGATTGCGATATATTCGAAACGATACGATAGTCTTCCGAATAATCGGATACAATGGTACTCTGCAAAACATCGAATTTAATCATCGTCTGTCGAAAGTCATATCGAATGGTCGGAATGAATGACAACAAAATGCATGGCATGGATAAAAATCTTTTGACACAAATCTCTGCTTGATTGTCTAGATCCGTTTTATGTCATAGTTTGTTGACTTTGTTTTTTTCATCTCTCATTTTTTTTAGTTACCCATTACAGACAGGCTAAAGTTATACAACCATATCACCTATTGTTGACTTTGATATTTTTTTAGGCTGATATGATATTTAATAATTTTATATTCTCTATGGTCAAATCACCAGCTAGCGGGCGTCACCGTTTTAAGCTACAGTTACCATAGGTTAGTAGGTACCGATGATATAAATTTGGTGTAGTTTACTTGCGTGTGCGAAATGGTGTAAAATAGGATCGATCGATTGCGCGGAAGTACCTACGGTAAAGGTGACATATTAACATCCAACGTTGGACGTCTTGCTAGATTTTCTTGACCCTGAATAGGGATCTGCTAAGGGCCGCACTAGGGCAAGGAGGTTATTGCAAGATTTGACACAACTTCTTAACTCCCTAATCAGCAGTGTTAATACCTAATTGTCAAGTAGTAGCAAAAAGTAGGTTGTTTGTTACTTACCTATACCTACCGTCTACCTACCTACCTACGTAGTTTTCATGTGATAGAAAACCTTGCCTGAAACCAATTTTATTTACATTGTGATTGGATTTAATAAACTCACCAACATTTTTAACTTTTGAAGTTGTATGTAACCCAAAGCAATGTAGGTAGGTACCTAAGTAGTTAACATAAACACTGAACCTAGGTACCTCCTACAGAAATAATTTGATTGGACTTTTTGATCGGATTGGAAGTGCTAAGCAACCCAAAGTTTATTAGGCAGATAACTAATTTGACATAAACATTGTTGGTACATATTATACCTACTGCTTAAATAATTGATTTAACTCTATTCTTTCATGTTCTATATGTATAGGTACATTCTTGTTTCAGGTAGAATATCTGTTAAAAATAGAAACGATAACGTACACGATAGCAAACTATGTGTCGTTACACTGTTCGTCGAGTTCGGTCGAATTGGCGGCTGTTATTTGGCTAATTCAAATCATCGTATCGTTTTTGGTGCTAGAGTTTCATTATTTATTAATTAAGTTCCATTTCGGCATCGATTGTCGAAAATAATGTCGGACGATCTATCGTTAAATAAAGATGAAGATAATTTATTAGCTAAATGTATGTGCTAGTTTACATGGTCTTAACGCAAGAGTTACAGGAACATTGTACATTGTACCAGTTATTGTTTTGGTGTGCAAATATATTTCAGAGAAATTAAAATGGTAAGGATAAGATTCCAGCTTCATATTATTTAGGTATTCCATAAGATAAAAGAAGATATTGACATAACTGTACAAAAATTATAATCAAAAAATAATAATTAATTATTTAAAATAAAAAAAAATCATTAATGGAATAAAAGCAATTTGTGAGCAGCCACTGTTTGATTTTACGCTTAAACAAAAGAAATGGCAAATTCTTAAATGTGTCTGGCAACTTATTGTAAACCTTTATGGCCATGTAAAATACATTTTTACTAAAAAAAATTGACTTATGAACAGGCAAGTAAAGTTTATGATTTGGTCTTGTATTTATCAACCTCATTGTTTCATTTATAGGAAAATAACTGGAGTATTGCTTAACGAATAAACATAGTTCCCATATGAACAAACAAGGCAAAGGCAGAATTTTAGTTTTTATGAAGAGGGGCTGTCTATGAACCACGCTCCACAGACTGCGCGTACGCATTTTTTGTAACTTAAAGGCACACAACCAAAAAAAAGAATTACCCCATAGTGGTAAGACATAGAGTAAAACAGATGACACATAACCATATTATGCCGCTAACGAAGCTTCTTGCGAAACGGTTTTTCTAATTCTCTTTAATGCATAGACAATATGTGGTTTCCAACTTAAATGCTTATCAATTTGAATACCTAGAAAAAATGCAGAGTCTACACTTTCTGTGGTTGACGATATTTTTAATATAGGACTTGTTTGTAATTTTGAAATTGTATCATTTTAGTTTTATTAATATGAAATGGCTTTACATTTGGTATCGATGTTTATAATATAATTAGTGCTACTATTCTGCTGTGATTTGTAAATACATTTTTTAATAATTTGTTGAATTGTATATATTTATTTTTGGGTAGTACTTAGTTTTTTTTCGAAAACTTGTATGCCAGATATAGATTCCTTTTAACTTTTCTCAATTTTTTGATACCTTTTGTTTACCAGCGACCGCTCCTTACATAATTACTTTTTTTCAATCTGTGGAAAAAAGTAGACCATGACATAAATTAAAAGCGTCGTTGGTTGCTTTTGTTTCATAAACCTCAGAGAACGAAAGGTGAGATAAACATTCAAGAAATTTATCCATATTCTCCTGCCTGTAATCAAGTCCAGATTCAACCCATTGGAGTTTTCTTTTTAGAGGGAAAGAGATCAGTTGTCCAGTTTCATGGTCCGACAAGGCAAGAATACGAACTTCAACTGTTTCTTCTTCTCTTCTAACTTCAGCGGGAGTGAAATAAATTTCACTCCCTTGTCCCCTTGAAAGGTGTGTCAAACCTTCCGTGTGCATGTCTACGCTTGGCTGGTTTTTTCATGTTAGTAGACAGTCTGCCGTTTGATTAAGTCAGTCCTGCGCATAGACCTTCTTTGTGGTCTTGCTCAATCACTCAAATACTGACAATAGGGCTGGTCCACATAATTAAAGTTGTTCAGCGTGCTATGGATGAATATTATTGGCGTTTCTCTGAAGGATAAAATCAGGAATGTGATTGTCCGACAGATAATCAAGGTGGTCGACATATCTCAAAGAGTAAGGCTGAGGTCCATTGGGCAACGAGTCCTTCAGTGGAGACCACGTCTGGCAAGCGTAGTGTAGGACGTCCTTTGGCTAGATGGAGCGACGATCTTCGTACAGTGGCGGGTGGAGATGGATAATAAAGGACAAGGATCGGACTCAGTGGCGCACCTAAGGCCGAAAGTGGAAGCTCACTTTACCTGGAATTCTCAACAGTCTGAGGAACGGGCTATATTACCTCTAAATGCAGGAATACTATAATTTTCAGAACAGTTGTTATGGCGACAGAATTAGTTAAGGTGGTGATAGCTAGCCGGACGTAGGCGGACTTAAACAAAGTCCTACCATCAACCAAACCAAGCACAATATTGTACTCCCCATGGAGATCAAAGGACTTCTAGATCTGAAATCGTTGGGTTGAACCACTAGACCACAGAGGTGGTTTAAAAAAAATATGGAAGACAAAGAACTACCAACCAGTGACAGCGTCGCTCCCCTGGAAATCGAACCCGAGATCTCTGGGTCTGATACATACATAGATTTTTCCTTTCTTTTGAGGTAACACATCCCAAAAATACCCAAATCGCTTCAAGTGTAGCTTAAATATTTTAAGACTTTCCTCGATTACTCCAGGATCCCATCATCAGATCCTGACCTGATGACGATGGGACTATCTGTGAAGTATACCCTTTCAAAAAAAAAAAAACAAATCGGTCCAGGCGAGAGCGAGGTCTTCAAGAAATCTGGAAATATACATTAAAAAGATAACCGACGCATTGAGAACCTCTTCCTATTTTTGAAGTCGTTTAAAAATAATCTCTAATTCAAATGTTAAAAACACGTCGTGAAGCTTGTGTGAGAGTCAATCAACGCCCAGCCTCTAAGCTAGAAACATATTATAAACGTAGAATCTTGAAATTTTCAGATAAGCTTGCTTTTTATCATATTTGTATTTCATGTAGGTACTTAGTCACAACATCAGCGTTCAAGCTGAGTTTCGATATGACACAAAAATCTGCATCAGGACCAATTACAATTACTCAATTGGTTGAAGCTTTTCCGGAAAATAATGCGGGTTTGAGTCCCGTCGCGGATTTGGAATGTTTGTGTCATTATTACATTTGTAAAAGCTTGCTATTGTAGTAATGGTGCGCTAAGGATTTTGGGAATTCCCTCGGGATATCGAAAACGAATGCATATAAATGTTTACCACTAGTTTAGTCGGTGACGTGATAGCTTGAAAAACATTCTAAAGCTAAATATTGTCACAAGAAATAAAGTAAAAACTTCCCTTGTCACATCGGGCGAGCCACCAACTCTCAAATAAAGGCACGACTCAACAGATAGGTGTTTCCGCAAATCCCCCCCGCCCCCCTCCACTTCCCTAGTAACAACGTCCCAACATTTCCTCTCGCAACATTGTGAGATTTATCTAAATTTTACTGCACTGTTTACACAGCAATAACATTATCTATTCTCTCCGCTGAACATTGGCTGGATAAGAAGAATCCATTCTGCGGTACCCTAAAATCTTTGTTGCAATTGCTGGGTATTGTCGCAAACAGGCAATAACGCTCGCAGAAAGCCAGCGCAGAGATTGTCGTGTACTGTCGATATTGTTCTCTTTGCTCCGAAACTAAGGAACGTATAAATACAAACAATATTCGGCGTCCTCTATATACGAGTATATGTTTATTTACGTATTGTGTCGGCTGATCAACTAGATGAGCCTATTAACCTAGTTCACCTAGCATATTCAAGATATCCGTTTCATTACGTGCACTCCATGCTACTAACTTTCAGCTAAAGTTATAATAATCTTCGTAATAAATATACTAGGAACCTTGCGCTATCTCATCTGCCTCAGTCAGGGCTGTTGCAGCGACTGATTCGGCCTGGGAACACAAAAGGCTCAAATTTATTAGACTCGACAGAGCTTCTTATTTGAGCCTTTTGGGGTCGAGACCCTGGGTCCGCGGTAGTCCGTGCTTGAGTTTTAAAATATCTTGCGGGGCTTTTGATTGACGTGACACGTGACGGAAGGGCTGGTCCTTATTTAGGCCAGCGAATAAGCAAAGCTATTCAGGGTGGCAACGCAGCCAGTATCTTGGGCGCGCTTCCGTCTGGTTTGGAACAGTTGAGTTACCTACCAGCCTGTTTGTAAAGGTCCTTAGGTAACCCGGCTTCTCTTGTACTTACCTATTTAGTTATTGTTTATTTAGATTGTTATCTATGTTTAAAATATATAACAAAAACGTGAACAGTACCTATATACTGAAATCAAAAACATAATCATTTAGCATATCAGTGATAAAAATCAATACCTATCTACTGAAATAACCTACTCCAAAGGTAAACTTAACCATTGGGAGTTACTCTGTGGCAAACATTTGTTAGCATTTTCATGATATGTGGAGAGGCCAGCGAGAAAGGCAACCACTGAACGGTCTCTTGTAAGTCCAATAAATTGGTAAAGTAATTATATGCTTTGGTTTTAGGTATCGGAAATAAATATACCTGAGTTGCCTTGCTCATCCACAAAGTTAATTGCTGCGTTGCGATTATATAGTAGCCGGTGAAATCACAGGCGAGGTACCTGGTACTTGTACCGTGGAACGCGCGAGACTTCGTTTCCGTCACTCCACCGTCAGT
The DNA here is from genome assembly GCA_951394065.1 of Venusia cambrica. Classification (NCBI taxonomy): domain Eukaryota; kingdom Metazoa; phylum Arthropoda; class Insecta; order Lepidoptera; family Geometridae; genus Venusia; species Venusia cambrica. The sequence goes on along the minus strand of OX596044.1, from coordinate 1,245,398 downwards.
GCAGCACCACCTACCGGGTCCAATTGTGTATCTAAACCATCAAGGGATGCACTCAAACACACACACAAAAATATTTAAACACAAAACCGTTCACCGTTATAACACAAAAATAAACTAGGAGAACAATCAAAATAGTGTAACAATAGGCGGTCTCATCGCATAAAAATCTCTAACAGACAACCTTCGGATGGAACGGACCGTTTGAAATAAGATATATAAACATACATTTGTGAAGACATGACGGATTCTATGATCAAATTGAAGAAAAAAAAACAGTTTTGTGTGAATGTGAACCCAATAGTCTGTCGAATTTCTATAATACTCTAATGAGTAGTATAGTAATACGACAGACTATGGGGTAAGATGTAAAATATAAGATGCCTCTCTAGCCATTAGGCTATAGAGGCATCTTACATCTTACAAATAAACTAAAAGAGCTGTATGGCAAAGTGGGTAGGGCCTGCCTTCCGATCCGATGGTTGCGGGCTCAAATCCTAATGGACTTTTCAGTTTTGGAAGTTTAGGTATGTGTGCATTTGACACATGCACATTGTTAGGAAACCGACATTTCACTATATAAGACAAAACATCCGAATGGTACGTGGCTAGTATTCTTATGAGCGGCGATGGACTTGTATTGAATACTAGTTACTGGCAAACCGTGATCCTCATAAGATCCACGCTCTGAGTATTGATCAGAGGTTAATCTTGGAAGGGCAAAAGTAGTGTGTCAGTTACTGTTTATTATCCCTTTAAATGCCTCTGCGCCCTTCAAAATCTGCAAAAACTGCGCGCCAAATTAAACACTTATTTAGTTCATAACAATAAACATAGTCGCAGCAACATAATAGGCAATTAAACAAGGACTGAAAAAGCGTATTCAGTTCGCTAATTTCTGGGCTCATTCTAAGATATTCAATTATACGCGACTCCCATTATCTATTGTTAAGGCGCCTCGCTTAAGATGTCCTTCTAATAATTTAATTTAAACAATTCTGTAGGTATTCTTATCTTCAAGAATAATAGTGGCTGTAATATTCCAACTTAACGTCAGTCTTAAGATTATATCGCTGCTTAGCCCCTTTGTGCCGGGTATTTTAGCGCCCGCTCTAGTTAAATCACTACAACGAGGCACTAACAACCACTTGGCTGCGCGACAATAACCGTAACACGTACCAATGGGCCAACGTGTCACAAACACTATTTCTATACCAAATAAAAAAAATAAAAAATAAAGTTAATTGTTTTGTCAACCCCCTTTAACAATCTACAGTAGTACAGTCCTACAAGACATACTACGTTTAACCCTCTTAACGCGCTCCTTGGTTACAAAAACACCCCTATTAAATTATATAAAAAACAAAAATATTACATGGCATTCATTTCACACAACGTCATCTAGCCCCGAACTAAGCATAGCTTGTCATATGGGAACTTTTACTTACTTTTTTTTAAATACTTTTTTTAGTAAATACATACTTATATCATACAATACAATACCCAAACACAGAGCAAACATCTATATTCCCGACACAGTTTTTGTCTTGGGTGGGAATCGAACCCACAACCTACGGCGTAGAAGGCAGAGCTACTACCAACTGAGCTATGAGGCTTGTTGTTATCTTTAAAAAGTAATGTGACATATCTTTATTTTTGTATAGTCGGGGAAGCGCTTGGTGAAGACCAAGGGAGGAATCTCAACAGGGCCCGATCCTACTAAACCAATCGCTTCACTATGACAATGGAATCGTCACAGAATGGCCACAGGAATACCAAAATGCACCTAATAGTGGCCATTCTATGACGATACCAATGCAAGCGGTATCACAAGTTATGATAACGCTGAAGGTCTATTCACCCGGAATCCTCAAGATCTGAGGAACTGGCTATCTTACCTCTAAATGTTGGTTAGTATGTTACATATCAATTTAGAATTGTTGTTACGACGACTGACTTAAGTAAAATGGTGGTAACCAGGCGGACTTTATCAAAGTCCTACCACCAACTAAACCAAGCACAATATTGTACTCCACCTGGGGATCGAACCAGGGTCCTCTGGATCTGACATTGGTGGGCGGACCACTATCATGTGTTTCAAACAAACCACTACCCACAATTTGTGGTGAAAGGCGGAATCTCTCTAATTTTGAAAAACTGGTTATTATATGGTCCCCCAAATACATTTTGCTTACAATTTAGTTTAATATGTATTCAATTTGATTCAAACGCGAACATTGCAAAGATCCATAAAAATAGAAAAAAAGACAAATAATAAGTAATAAATCCACTTAGTTTATTTGAAAAACACGTGTTCCGCCCCCGCACGAGCCGTACCTACTTCGATTCTTCAACATTCAAATATTTTAAGATTCCCAGAAATGTCGCGAACAGGAGTAGACACTTGTTGAAAGAATAGCTCGAGAAAGAGGTTTGTTTTGGAAAACAAAAGTAAAAAAAGAGATATTCAATAGGTTTACTTTTATAGAACAGTGGCCTACCATCACATAATTAGACGCCACTCATTTCCGATGCAGTTCAATATATGTTAATAAACTGGATCGCTCCATTTGGTACCTTGACGTCTTGACAAAATGTTGTCTCTGGTACGTTCTGTAATTAAATCAGCAGCGTTTTTGGAACATTGTGGTTACTTATTTATTTTCTATGTATTTTGTTTAGAAAAAAGTATCTAAGTACATAAACGCATAAACTCTCAGCTGAGTCGTTTAGAACTCAACCTACACTGACACGCTTATGCGTCGTCGTGGTACGAAATAACATTTCAGCTCAGTTTAGGTCGTCAATTAAATCGCAACAAGACTTAATGGTACGTCCCCAGGTCATATCTCACAGCTTTGTAGTACCTTCTGCGCTGTAGGTTATGAGTTCGATTTCCACCCGGGACAAACATTTGTGTGATGAATATAGACGTTTGTAATGTGTTTGGGTGTTGTATGGTATGATATGTATATATTTACAAAAAAATACTATTTAAGTAAATTTAACTAGACGCTTCCATATTACAAGCTCTGCCTTGCTGGGCCTAGAATGTGCTGTGTGAAATTTATGTCGTATTTATTTGTAATATTTAATATCTATAAAGATTTGTTGAACTAATTCTTTTTACAATTTTTTAATGGAAAAACTAACTTTTCGTTTGAAGGCTGTAACTTATTTTACACTATGTTTCTTTTCGTGATATCTGTTTCATGTCCTATTTTTAATACATAAATAATTATTTTATAAAACCTAAAATTTATATAATAATCTAACATGAATGAACTTTATAATGTTCCGGCCCTGAGTGAGACTTGTTTACGAGTATTCGCTATTTATCACACTCACTTTACATAAGATACACATTATATAATGATATACGCGCTGCCGCCATATTGGATTGTGGAAAATTTTAAGAAAAATTCGTAGCATCTCTGGAATTTTCCATCGGCTTATTCAAAGTAACTTTACACTGTGCGGTCCAACGGAACATAATTCATGCCGCTTTGTGAAATATAATGCGGATGTTCTCATAATGTACGACGACCAACTTAATCCGGCCACGACTTTTTCCGCCACAGATATTTATACAAATGGCTGCCAGTGTAACGATCTCCGTAGAACAATGGGCCATTTATGCTAATAATTTTATGGTCCCGACTCGCCCGTGCCACCTTAGGTGTAAACTGAAGAAATACTACCACCACACTCGTGCCACAGAGCTGACATTTATCGCGGTTGAGAAAGATTGTTTTTTATTGTCTGTAGGTACCTAATTCTAACATTACACACTGGATCATTCTAACCGCATCTTTTTCATTTCTTTTTTTATTGTACGACGGGGAAGCGCTTGCCCTTCATCTTACCTGGTTACAAGCTGAGATAAACCAAAGGTGGAGGCGCGCTTCCCCCGGAATCCTCAACAAACTGAGGAACTGGCTATCTTACCTCTATATGGCGAAACATATTTTTTTTAAGAATTATTATTAAGACGACAGAATTAGGTAAGATGGTGGTAGATAGTCAGGCGGTCTTAAACAAAGTACTACCACCAACCAAACCAATCTACCTTTGTTTTTGTAAATCTTCGCGTAGGCTAATAGAGATGGTAAACATTTACTCTCAAAATTGTTAATGCTTTATTGTTTAATGGTTTACGATAGAGCGAGCTTTTCTAGAAATGACCGGATTCAAACTGCCTATGAAGGCTCTGGCAACCCCCGCACTGATGGAACATAGAAAACTGCTAGGCGCTGGACTTTGGTATGATGGTTACAAGATAGGCAAGCCTTTACAGGTCCTACTCCCAACGATTAAATCATTTATCTATAACCTTTGACGAAAGTTCAAATACTCCGTTGCCTGGGGTAGACCATTAAGATCTAGAGTTCTTCCGCCCACCCCAAACGCTTTTTAAACCAAGTACTTTTTTAAACTAATTTACAAGACGTGTTCTACCGATAGTAGTGTGGATCTAGAGAAATCCCAACCACCCCAAACGCTTTGTAAACCAAGTCCTTTTTTAAACCAATTTACAATAAGTGTTCTACCGATTGTAATGTGATAAAGAGTTAAAAAGTGGGTTCCCACCCACTCAAACGCTTTTTAAACCAAGTCATTTACAAGACGTGTTCCACCTCTAGTAGTGCTATTATACTGGGAAATTGAGATGGGAATATTTAGTACGGGATTTATATATATTTTTTGTATAATTGTGCGGTATTTTTTCCGCTTCCAATATAATTTGCAATATTACATTCATAAATCATACCTTGTGTTAGAGGAGCTCGCGGGGCCTTCGCGAAATTGGGGATTCCAGAAAAATACAAGTTACAGGGTTACGTAGGTACTGGTATCGGGAAACGCTTGGAATACTAGAACCTAACATTTATAATACAACCTGAAGCAGGTTACCCTTTTTTATGATTGATAGACCATCGTTTGACCTCAATCTCACCGGATGTTAAGTGATGATGTGGTCGACAATGTAGCACGTCCTGGAGATATCTATTCACTCTTGACTTAAGACCCTAGTTATACGTAGCAGGAAGGATTGGCTGTTCTGATATTCAAAAGGTGGATTGAAACCGCTTTGTCAGAATGGCTGATACACATAACCAGGTGATAGTGGTAGTGTTATGTGCGTCTGTTTATTCTGTTGTGGAAAGGAGAAGGCCTTCATGTCATCATGATAAACCGAAGGTGGAAGCGCACTTCACCCGGAATCCTCAACATATACTGAGGAACTGGGTATCTTACCTCTAAAATTACGAACGACAAATTAAGAATTGTTATTATAGCGACAGAATAGTTAAGTAAACAAAGTCCTACCACCAACCAATTCATTATATACATTTTCTTCTCATAGATCGCGTGTATGTTTTCTGAGCCCCAAATGTTTAAATGTTGTATATTCACGAAGCCATTCAGAAGGAAATGCGCTTGATCAAATATGACTTTTTTCGACATTCGCTTTACTTTGCTCCATTACCCATTGAACGAATTGCCGGCGCTTTGCATGGTCTGCTGGTTTGAGCTCCTGAGTAAGCTGAATCTTGTAGGGGGGAAAGTTGAGGTCTTTCATCAAAATTCGCTGCGTCGAGCTTCGTGAAATTTGAAGCTGTTCAGAACGGTGCCGAATTCATGTTTTCGGGATTATGGCGACAATCTCACATACAGCAGTAATTTCAAAATAAAACTGAAAACAGAAAAAATATTTCGTAACAAATCCGCTACATCTCTTTGAAAAAACATTTTGTTACTAAATATTTTTTCTGATTTTCATTTTATTTTGAATTATGGATCTTCGCAAAATATCGACTGAATCAATCAGCAGTAATGTTAATAAGATACCGGTACAAACCAGTTTCTTAAAATTTTTTGACACTCTTCGAATTGTTGAAACACCTTCTTGACCAAAAGTTCCCCGAAGTTAGCGAGCGGTCTCAACGTATTTTTCCCCATTATTGTAAAGTAATAGGTTTTCACAAATCTTTTTTTGTGTAGCACTTCATTTAATATCAAAACAATCATAGGACATAGGTCGAATTTCAGAGTTGCCACTTGCACACTAAAAAAAATATGACTCAAAATTTTAAAATTGCACTCTCAGAATAAGGTGAGAATAATTTAGCCTTTCTTCAGTTTTGATTGTATTTTAGGAAAAATTGAGTTACCTATAGGCCGTTTGTAATGGTCCTTAGGTAATCTGGCTGATTCCTTTGTATGTACATTGCTAGTTTAATTGTACATATTATTTAATAAATATTAAAAATAAAAAAAGTTTATATATACCTACTTATTCAGAAAGTAACAATAAACTAAGTTTGTATGGGTGAGCAGTACTACTGGGCCTTCTTTCTATTATTGAAGATTGTTTACCATTTCACACTGGTAAATTTTTAAATAATAAATAAATAAATATTATAGGAATTATTATTAATTCGAATAGCTTTACTGTTTCCATTCGTGAACGCTGTATTTATAGCATTCCAAGCATCGCGTGGACATCTCCATATCAGTGTTGCTAGATTAAAATAATAAAAGGCAGGCGCTACCGGACGCGATGGTCCCACTAACTCATAGACACTTCCGGCGCAAAAACGACGCAGTCGGACAGCGCCGCGCGCCGTTGGAGATAGTAAGTAACCTGGGGCCTTACTCCAGACACAGTCACAATAACAATCCTATTCTAATCTGAATTAGGTTTCAATTTCAATACACGCAAAACATAGGTATGTTAAGGCCGAAGGTGAAAGTGCACTTCACCCGAAATCCTCAACAGTCTGAGGTACTGGCTATCTTACCTCTAAAGCCGAAACACAACAATTTAGAATTGTTGTTATGGCGACAGAATTAGGTTAAATGGTGGTAGCTAGCCAGACGGACATAAACAGAGTCCTACCACCAACCAAGCAAAGTATTGTACGCCCTTAGGGATCAAACCCGGGACCTTTGGATCGGACACTATTGGGCGAACCACTTGACCACAGAGGCGGAAAAGTTAGATTACAATATTAATAAAACACCACAACAATGAAACTTTAGAGACATTACGGAAGGGCAGACCCATACGATATACGACCTTCGCCTGAGGCAGTTCTGCACGTCAATTTAGTATTTGAAACTACATGTTTTTCTAGCCTATTTCCTCCAACTGCTGGACCGAATCCCTAAACCCAACTCGATCTTTCGCAGTCTACCATTATCTATTGAAGGAATCAAGATCATACCGCCAACGATCCTCGCCCGACGCCGCCTTCCATCCAAACATTAAGATGCCTATTTAAAAACTACTGTAACACATATTTAACTAGACTATAAATATGATATTAACGTTTCAAAAACTAAAAAGAAAACCGACTTCAATGAAGAATATGATACAGTTACCTGGATGACGTATTTTTTTCAATTACTTTTTTGACTGATAGACGGACAGACAGACAGACGCGTGATCCTATAAGGGGTCCGTTTTTTTCCTTACTTTGAGGTAATACATACTTAAAATAACCAAATGCTTCAAGTGTGCCTATAATATTTGAAGAGTTCCCTCGATTTCTCCAGGATTCCATCATTAGACTCTGACCTGATGACTATAGGACCACTTGTGACTTTAAACAAAAAAAATCAAATCGGTCCAGGCGTCTTCGAGTAATAGGATATATATACAAAAAAAAGAAAGAAAAAGATTCGGACGAATTGAGAACCTCCTCCTTTTTTCGATAAATGTCTAAATCAAAATTTTAGACATTTATCGCAAACTCGAAATCACTAAGAGATCGAGCTGAGTCAACTTCACTTAGTTCCAAATCTTACTACAATTTCATTCTAATCGTGCACTACACTTCACACTACACAGGCTTAATAACCTTTTGGTAGTAACTCTGCCCTCTGCGCGGTACGTTGTGGGTTCGATTCCCACTCAGGAGAAACATTTGTGTGATGAATATCGATGTTTGTTCTTTGTTTGGGCGTTGTTTTGTATGACAAGTTTGTATTTACAAAAAAAAGCTTTTAAGTATTCTATCCGTAATCTAGTTCCCATATTACCAGCTATGCTTAGTTTGGGGCTAGATGGCGCTGTGTGAAATTAATGTCCTGTAAAATTTATTTATTTAGTGTACGACACTCGAGTGCCAAAAAGCGTGATTGCGGCCCAAAATCCAAATCACATTTCAAACCGTGTGTCAAGAGTGAGGCCTCTGTGTATGTGCAATTATTTATTAACTTCTGCTCGCGGCTTCGCGCATGGTACCTGGATAAAAAGGTAGCTTAAACATGCTTGTACTGCTAAATTTGAGCTCTATCTACAAATTTAGTGGTTTTGGCGAAATGTAGAAACAAACCCAAACACCAACAACTCGTAACAAACGGTTTGGGCGAACGATAGGACAGCTAAAACCTGTATATTTATCTGTATTCAGGTTTAAATCACAAATAGTAGATTGAAAAACAATCGACATATGCTTTCATATTCACATCCAAACAATGGCATCTTGATTAGGTGAACTTTATAATAAGATCTACAGATGTGTTCATGGTACACCTGAAAGGTGTTTTAGTGGCATATTTTATATCCTTTGTGTTCAAAGTTTTTTTTTTAAGACGGGGAAGCTCTTGGCCTTCATTTCATCTGATTACAAGTTAAGATAAGGCTGAAGATGGAGGCGCACTTCACCCGGAATCTCAACTAACAGCGGAACTGGCTATCCTACCTTTGGTAGCTGCAGGAAAACAACTATTTTAGAATTGTTTTGATGGCGACAGAATTAAGTAAGATAGTAGCTTGCCAGGCGGACTTAAACAAAGCACTTTAGTAGGGCCCTTTAGTGGTCTGAGCGGGTAACGTCGCCTCGGTCGTACGATTCAAATAACTTATTGATAGTAGCACTGAACGTGAACCATCTTTGTTTCCTGACTCGACTAACACAAAAGCTTTGGGAAGTGATGGAAATCGAAAACCTTTGAGCAAGACTCATTAACTGAAACTTTCCTGTATGCTGATGATCAAAGTTCTGAAGCATTTTCGAAGCTTTCAAGCACCCTAAGGTTAAGTGTTCCTCAGCTTTAGGTAGTTATATGTATCTTGGCTAATTGTAGCTTCACAACACACTGCAAGTAATCTGGTAAATGTAACAATAACAACAATCCATAACAATATTATAAATTCGAAAATGTCTTTGTCTGTTTGTTTGTTTGTTACATTTTCACGGCTAAACGGCTTGATGAAATTTGGCATGGAATTATTACAAGACAAGACAAGACATTAATTTTACACAGCGCCATCTAGCCCCAAACTAAGCATAGCTTGTAATATGGGAACTGGATTACGGATAGAATACTTAAATACTTTTGTAAATACATACGTATGATACAATACCCAAACACAGAACAAACATCTATATTCATCACACAAATGTTTTCCTGGGTGGGAATCGAACCCACAACCTACAGCGCAGAATTTACTACCAACTGAGCTGTGAGGCTTGTTGCTAATAATAATAGATGGTATCCGGAGGTACTACGCGGGCGAAGCCGCGGGCAAAAGCAAGTTTTTCAAAATAATTTGGTTTAAATATACTTATAGAGAAATATATAGAATATGGAAAATTAGGCATTGAAATTCAAAAACGTTGTTGGAGTAATACATGTAGCCTGTATTTAGTGGATTTTGTATTGTTTTGAAGCTACAATTTACCAAAAACCGTCACATGCGTACTTACCCTGAGGATCCACCTTGAGCCTTGACCCATCAGACCAAACATGATGTTCTGTAAAAAATCCTGCAATATTGAAAACGTTGGTTGTGTCGTCATTTTGACATCTCAATTTGAAATCAGGTGAGATGAAGACCAAGAACCTCCACGACGTACAACAAAAAAAAGGCTTGAGAATCGACCCCTCCTACTCTGTCCGTGGATGTCGTAAAAGCCGACTAAGGGAAGAATGGCAGCAGCTTCATTCTGTGTATTATCTACACCTTTATTGAGATCACTATTCCACCTACCAAGCGAGGTGATTGTTTCCAGCTATGGAGGAGGCTCTGTCCCAACAGTGGAGATTATTGGGATGTTGATGTGATGTGATGCCCCTAGGACCCACAATCCAAATGGCATGCTAATATTCCGCTAAGCAGCGATGGGCTTGCAAGTTATCAATCATGTATAAGTGATACATGTGTCATAAGTTTGGACGTACCTCTGACTACCCCCTATTAGGCGATCCTCATAAAATCCATGCTCGGAGTAGAGATCAGAGGTGAATCCTCAAAGGTGAAAAAGTCGTCAGTAAGTTAGTGGTAGTGCGAGTTTTATACTAGCTCAATACCTGTACGCGTCAATACGCGTTTACGTTTACGTCGATTTGTATGAAAAACAATACCAATTCTCCATTCACGGTGAGCAAACCCGAATTCGCCTGTACAGATTTCTTTCACGAAGGTGACTAAAGCTACTTTACTAAGCTGGCATTGTAGGATCGAACACGTCCAGGTCATCACACGGTCGGCGGCGTATGGAGGCGTGCACCGACATGCCATGCGTGACCTCACGTCAACATTTTCTCGAGAGCTTTCGAAATGGCTCAGGTATTGCACTCCACAGCCTTTTGTGCATTTCACGCGGTCGTAAGGAGTTAGAATGTGAACAGACAATGATTTTTGTGAGGATACGCTATTTTAGAGATATATCCGATTTTATTTATAGGCGCATTACTTTTACATTTATTGGGTGTTGTATTGTATGATAAGTAATCTAGTTTCCACATTACAAGCTATGCATGCTTAGTTTGGTGCTAGATGGCGCTGTGTGAAATTAATGTCCTGTAAGATTTATTTATTACAGAGACCTAGTACAAACCAGAGAACCAGAGGTAGAAACATTGCGCTTGTGTGGTGTTTGTAAATATGCGCTGTGTCCTCATTCTGTATGACCAATCAATCGTGCCATAACGCGCCCGCGTTACGATATTTCAATACGATGATACCATGCAGATATCGTAGCGCGGGCGCGTTAAGACATGTTTTGAAATAGAGAATACGGGCTCAGGTCATGTAGTGGTCAAAATTGGATAGATTATTATTTATTATACAACGGGCAAGCGATTAACTTTGATTTCACCTGGTTTCTAAAAATGATAAGGCCGAAGGCGGAAGCGCACTTCACCCGGAATCATCAACAGCCTGAGAAACTGGCTATCTTACATCTAAATACTGGGACAAAATTAGGTAAGATGGTGGTAGCCAGGTGGATTTATACCAAATCCTACGTTATTAACAGGTTACATTAAACTATATTCGTGAAACGCCCTTATGATAAAAGAGCATAACAATTAGTTGTAACATTCCAGGTTTCCATAACCGACCTACATAATACCTGCGATATTAAATAGTTAACGTTACAAATACCTACTCAAACTCAAGAAACCAGTGCATGGGTAGACAACACCAGCAAAGATACAACGGAGTAATTTCGCTAGTTTTGGTTAAATTTATTAATCAACAGCCCAGAGGCATCTTGTTCACTTAGTCAGTCCCTTCCGGGAAAACACGCCGCTAATTAATAGGTAGCTATAGAAGAGTCACAAGCTCCGACATGCCGCTGCCTGGATAATACGATGAATGTGAGAAGGCGAGTTAATGTTTTCAAAGCAACAAGAGTGTGATAACAAGCTGGTTTCGCGACGCTTTCAGAGTTATTTTAATGAATTTGAGGCTGGTTGAGGGTGGTTCCGCTTTGGAAACTCGTGTCTCGCGTCCAGGCGGCGGCGACGAAGGCCGCGGCGCGACCCAGTAAAAACTAATTCAACTTCGTGCAACGTGCGATCCTGCCCGCCAATTACCCCGAGCGTAAAGTGAACAATACCGCCTATGATACAAACATTTCCAACAAAACTCAGCACTACAAAGTATGGAAATAGCTCCGGAACAGTTCGTATGGATTTGTTGTAATTAATAAACGAAACGCTCGGTTGTAGTTTGCCAAGTTTACCCGAGAGCCACAAAGTCTGTAAGTGGCATGCGGGTAAATTACATTACATCTTAGTTTAATGGCTTTTAGAACAGACGTGTTGTTTCTATATCACATTCCTATTGTAAAAGATCGTAGCGTAGGTGGATCTTGTACCGCGTTTCTTTTAGAATAATACCGTTTTATATGTCTATTGAAATCGTGTTGATACTTAAGAGTGGCACCCCTTGTGAAAGGGCTCGTCCGGGGAAGTACTACCACCATACCTATTTCAGCCACCGAGCTGCATAGCTGTGTTCCGGTTGGAAGGGTATGGTTGCCTGTGAAATTACGGGAACGCAAGGCTTAACACCTTAATGCCTCATATCGACGGGCGCATTGCAATTCCGTGAAGCCTACACGGCACTGCAATGCGCCCGTTAAAGTGAGGATGTTCTTTGTGGATATGACCTACGCAGTAAAGCATTGTTATAGGCAAGAGATACACTTAACATCAGGTGGGCTACTTACTTGTTCCTCCTACCTAGTTGTATCAAAAACATCTAAAAATATTGACGGATTTTATCGGATAGAAACTTGACTATAAATAGTTATGAACCCGCCTACTGATAAGAGCTATAAATATTTTATGACGTTAGGACTACGACCAAGAATCAATAGAAGACTCGCAACGCAACGATGTAACCGGTACTTAGTCTGAGCATGGACTTGTAGTATGTTACAACTAGTTGTAGTCTTAACGTCATAAATGCTTAGCTCTTATTAACAAATTGTGTCAAGGTTCTTATTTAGGCCAGCGGATTAGCATTCAGCGTGGTAATGCACAAATTCAGTGTGGTCTGGAACAGTTGAGTTTCATGGAGACTGTTTGTAACGGTCCCAAGGTAATCCGACTGCGTCCTTTGTACATTGCTAGTTTAATTGTACAAATATTAAAACAATACTGGATTCATTCGAAATCAACCGCATCTGTGGTCTAGTGGTTTACCTATCGATATCAGACCCAGAGAACCCAAAATCAAAATCAGTAATATTTTATTCATTGAGATTTTTAGGATAATTTTGAGTCGATTTTTTTTATTTGGATGACGAGAAAAGGCTACACTTTCATTACACCTGTTTTTAAATTATGATAAGGCAAAAGAAGCGCAATCAATCCTTAACAGTTTGAGATAAATTGCGTAATGTAAAAATTCATATTTCATTTTTTAAATTTCATGCGCGATATTGCCTTTCGGTATCGCTTTTCGGACTCCCGTACGAAATGTGTGCTTATTTGGTTGAAAAGTTGTGTTTGGGCATTAAGAGGTTAAATAACCGGTTTCTTACTCCGTTCAGGATTCCGGGTGAAGGGCGCTTCCACCTTCGGTATAATCACAACTTGACATGGTGTGATGAAGGCTAAGCGCATCCGTTGTTTAACAAGCCTCATAGCTCAGTTGGTAGTAACTCTGCCTTCTGCGCTGTAGGCTGTGGGTTCGATTCCCACCCAGGACAAACATTTGTGTGGTGAATATAGATGTTTGTTCTGTGTTTGGGTGTTGTATCATATAGTAAGTATATATTAAAAAAAAAAGTATTTAAGTATTCTATCCGTAATCTAGTTCCCATATTACAAGCTATGCTTAGTTTGGGGCTAGATGGCGCTGTGTAAAAATTCATGTCCTATAATATTTATTTATTTATTTATAGTTGTACAGTAAATAAACGAAAAGCCAAGACATTTTTTTTGCACTTCATCTGATTATCCTGATTTGTCATGTTAGAGTAAACGCACTTCATCCGGAAATCTCAATAACCTAGGGAACTGGTTACTTTTATTATTTTTGTTATTGCTTGCTAAAAAGAGAATCATTAGTATTGTGTTACCTGTGTATAACATAATGTTTTAAGGCAACATACACTTAAAGTCCAGTGGTTCTAGTTTGTTTTATAAAAGTAAAAATGTAATTGTGATGTAACCGGTTTCTCAAATGCTTATATATTTTTATGTATTTCACTTTACCTTTTGCTGTTTTACTATATTTATGTTATTACAAAATAATACTAAGTAGTAATAATAGACGACACTATAATTCCAGACGTATTTAACCGCCTTTGTGGCTTAGTGGTTCTCTCACCGGTGTCAGTTCTAGAGGTCCCGGGTTCGATGCTAGGGGAGTACAATATTGTGCTTAGTTTGGTTCGTGTCTCAGTCCACCTGGCTACCATCATCTTACCTAATTCTGTCGCCTTATCCACAAAAAAATGCTGTATTCCGGCATTTAGAGGTAAGATAGCCAGTTTCTCAGTTGATTGAAGATTCCGGGTGGAGTGCGTCTCCACCTTCGGCCTTATCATAACTTGAAAATCAGGTGACATGAAGGTCAAGCACCAACTTGTCGTATTTTGCGTCGCCTAGCTGTATTGTTCAATGTTAATAAGTCTCATAGCTCAGTTGCGGTAGCCACTCTGCCTTCTGCGCTTATGATACAACACCCAACCACAGAACAAACATCTATATTCATCATACAAATGTTTGTTCTGGTTTGGAACCGAACCCTCAACCTACGGCGCATAAGACAGAGCTACTACCAACTGAGCCGTGAGGCTTGTTAAACTTATGAGGCACTTGGTACATATTGCAATCGACTATTGGTTATCCAATCCGGGCCGAGTATTTTGAAGTTGGATTTTAGCCGAATCCCTATAAATCTTAAAACTCCGTCTGGACCTCACAGATTAGTTCTCCGCGCCTCAGGCTCAGACAGAGGCAGATAGTAAGTAATTTAATATCCAAGCCCCAACGAATTGTAATAGAATGGCCACCTTTGGCATAAGTTAATTACACTAATGAACAAGGGAAGGTGCGCTCAAAAAATTCACCCCAAGATCACTCCAAAGTCTTTAGTACGATGTTCTTCGCGTGGTTCATTAACGCCAGGTTTCGATAAGGCTTACATGGCGGTACACGAAATAGGAGTATATATTTTTATGATTTAATTTGTACCAATTTAATTTAGTAATATAATTATTTTTACTTTACTTAGGCTTACTAATAGGACCCCTCCATTTCCTCCTGTGGACGTCGTTAACTCCGACTAAGGGAATAAAATATACCAGGGAATGGACATCAGTATCCGGCAATACTGCGATCGTCAATCCGCCTGCCAAGCATGGTGACTATGGAAACCTCCATCTTGTCTTGGAGGAGGCTCATATGTCCAACAGTGGACGCTTACGGGTTGTTATGATGATGATGATGATGATGATGATGATTATATACTGAAGAGCTGTGTGGGCAAGTGGGTATAGCCCGCCTTCCAATCTGGAGGTTGTGGGTTCAAATCCAGTCGTGCACCAATAAACTTTTATATTTTTCAGAAGTTTATGTACGCATTTGACACTTGCACATACTCTGACGGTGAAGGCATGACCGAATGACATTGTGTCACTGGCTAGCTTTCCGCTAAGCGGTGAGGGGATTGTATTGAATACTAGCTAATTGCATCCGTGAGCATGTACGGAACGCCTCTGACTACCCCCTCCGATCAGAAGTGAATCCTCAAACGGAAAAAAGTCGTGAGCCTTGACTGTTTGTCTGTCATTTAAACCTATCAAATCGCTGACCGAAAAAGTAACACGATGATCCGAAAAAAAGAAGGTCCGTATATCTATATACATATATCAAATATTTAGATGGATACGGGCAAGCTTCTTATTGAATATATTGAAATGAATCGCTAGTCTGTAAGAGAGGCTCCTTTCTTGAATTAACAGTGTAACCTTTCTCTAGATAGTCTGTTTCCGCTTTGAATTCTACAAAAATCATAGTAAAGTGTCAAATAATTAAATAAGCAGATATCAAGACTCAGTTCTTCTTTTTTTATTATTGGTGATAGCCAAGCGTTTGACCATCAGCTTACATTTTGTAAAACAAGTACAAATTGAGATGGAACACGCTGGCCTAAAAGTAACCTATTTACTCTAATTAAAAATAATTAAATAAGTATATAATTGTTGAATCTGTTTCTTAACTTTTCGGCACTGATTAATCATTTTATTTTTGGTTTGTTTGGGAATGTGCAAGATATCTTTGACCCATCCCTCTTTCCTTTTTCCACCAACGGTCTAGCAGACGTACAGGCTACAACCCGTATCTTGTAGATGTTCCATTGCGCCGAACACAGCGATTTGTATCTAAACCTTTATCACTAGTAGTGCTGTTAGAACAGTAGACCTCGCAAGCCCTTATAACCATGCCATAGCCGATGCTTTCCTCTTTCACCATTCCTTTTAGACTTTTGAGCAAATAGAGGCATAAGTTTAAGCGATTACTCGCGTTCCCTTGGTCTGAGGAGAACTGGTGTCTATACGAATTTATCTTGCAAAGGCGGAGAGGACTGCGTAGTCTGATTAGCAAAAGTAGGTATCAAAATTTAAATCCTACAGTAATCTTCTCCCTTTTTCCCCCTCCACTCACCTTTATTGTTTTTTTTTCACAACTTCTTGCGCGAAATCCGTTGACAAATAACGCTACAGCAAACATCCCCCCTTTTCTCCCCATTTTCGCCCCAATCAAAAATCGCAATCGACAGAAAAAAAAAACAAGAAATATGTGTGGCAATTTTCATAAAAATCGGTTGAAAAATGCGACCTGTAGGTGAGAACAAACCGACAGCGGACAAAAGCATTTTTGGCCAATCTCGAAACTGAAACACTTCGCTCGCCCGGTCAGTTCATATTGTTATGTGCGCTTCCACCTTCGGCCTTATCATTACTTGAAACATCAGTTGAGATGAAGTTCAAGAACCTCCCCGTCATATAAT
Source organism: Venusia cambrica (assembly GCA_951394065.1). Classification (NCBI taxonomy): domain Eukaryota; kingdom Metazoa; phylum Arthropoda; class Insecta; order Lepidoptera; family Geometridae; genus Venusia; species Venusia cambrica. The sequence continues at coordinate 1,228,627 of OX596044.1, read as the reverse complement.
AAAAAAATATGTTTCCATCAGCGTTGGCTAGCTCCATGTAACCCGATCACAAGGACAGAGTAGCTCCTTCATTAGTGGCCGCGGGAGGAGGGGGCTCACTGAACTATGAACCACATTTTTTGTCTTTGCACGAAAAGGAACTTCCTCGAACCAAATTTTAAGAGCAAAAGATCTCATTTTATACGAAACTAGAGCTTCTGGTACTTTGGTACCCGTGTAAGCCTTTTCGTAGAGGGTTTGTTTATGCTATACCTATTATATAACAATTAATTAGTGTTTTATTTTCGTTTCCTTTTTTGGTTCTTGCCTTTCTCCTTGTACGATGGTTGCGTTCCAATTAGGCGGTAGATTTGATTACATGTTACAAAATGATCCTAATAATCATATGGAATAAATAATTGTTGTCTTTTAACTCTTAACTCCTAACTCCTGACTCCTGACTTCTGTCTCCTGACTCCTGACTTCTGTCTCCTGACTCCTGACTCTTGACTCCTGACTCACGACTCCTGACTCCTGACTCCTTGATCCTGACTCTTGACTCAAGAGTACCTGAAAGACACACTACTGAAAGGGTATAGAGTCAAAGAAAGCTTTCATTAGCTGTACACATCTGCTACTAAATGGCTATGTAAGTGCAACGCCTGCAAAATTCCCCGATGCGTAATCGTAAAGCAATTGCTACGCACTCCCTATAGTTGTATCTTCGTTATAAATTGTTATTTACTATTATCACTTCACAAATGTATAATTCCTGTATATTCGAAATTTCATTTTATTTTAACTAAGAACTCTCTATGCACAAACTCTACATAGTTCTACCATGGACGAAGGAAATACAATAGACTGACAATCTTCCTACTATCGAGCGTGGCACGATAAATAAATACTTTCTATGACGTGAGATGTCGCTACGTGTTCCCAAACGAAGTAATAATAATTGAATCATATTTTTTCTAAACCTCAATCTAGCCCACTCCTTTCTTCGTACGAAAATATACAGAGAGATGGCGCTTTTTCTGACTAGCACAAATGTTATTTCTTTGCTGCGAGGTTGCCAGCATGTGCAAAAACCTACGCACGGCAGCGGCGGTGGCGTTGCCGCTCTTAAGACTCGAATTGTCTCGTCGTCGTCTTCGTCGCGTGCAACTGCAAAGTGCAAAATAAATGGGTACCGTAAAACTGCACACAGGCGGTCAACCCTCCCGCCCCGCCGCCGCCGCCACCACCACCACCGCCGATCTACATACGATTTTTTGTGTCCTGTACTGTATATTTAGATTAGATAGTAAATAGTAGATTTTCTTCAAAATAAGGTTTATTGAGAAAACAAAGCCTGGTTGCCTTCCTTGTCACCATTATGTAGGTAAGTACTTAACCTATACCCCTATACATAATGGTGAAGTAAAAAAGGGTTAGTTAGGTAGGTACCTACCCTACCTATACATAGTGCATAGTGATGCCCAGAGTTGATACCTACCGCATCACATGCGCAGCGAAAACTATTGGTGATGGAACAAAGTGAGGTCTACAATGAAGCGACCCTTCCGAGAGGCCCAAAACGATCGCAGGGGGTGTCACTGTGAAGTTTAGGTTAGATAGCGGCAGTAGGTTGCAACTCGGCTTTCGTCTCTGGTCACACGCTAACCGCGTCGCTACCTACCATGCGTACCTAATTTTTGAGATTTTTGGATCAATCAATTATTATGACTTCGAAACATAAATAATTCGTTTAGGTACATGATACTGTGACGCACCTACTCAATTTTCTACCTACCCAGTAATAGTTGCGTATGTTTGTAGTGATCTAGACAGCGATAAAATTCTATAATTGGTGAGAAGCTATAAGTAGGTACAGACATACATGTATTGTCAATAAAAAATCTGTACTTAGTAGGTACCTATGTATGTTAAAGTGTTTTCACGACACTTACTTATTAAAGGTAGGTATTGATGTTATATACATAGTTAACATTATTGATTTATTTTAACATAAATTTTACCTATATTAATATCGGCAAATGCTCTGACCGCGAAACCGTTTCCAAGTCAGCAGAGACAAACGGATTATGAACGCTAAAGCCACACAATAAGATTCAATTTCGCGTGCAAGTCTTAAGTACATTTTTGTACCGCAACATGGCTTTTTAACCTCCTTTAAAAAAAAGGAGGAGGTTCTCAAATCGTCGGTACGTTTTTTTTTAATGTTTGTTCCCTGATTACTCAAAGACGGCCGGACCGATTTAGATATTTTTTTTAAAGGGTCTTCTCATTGTCATGGGTGTTCCCATTGTCATCAAGTCAGGATCTGATGATGGAACCCTGGAGAAATTGAGGGAACTCTTCAAATATTATATGCACACTTGAAGTGATTTGGGTATTTTTAGGGTCGGTATACTTCCTAGGTGATCCCATTGTCATCAGGTCAGGATCTGATGATCAGATCCTAGATAAATCGAGGGAACTCTTCAAATATTGTAGGCACACTTAAAGCGATAAGGGTATTTTAGGCTGTATTACCTCAAAAATAAAGAAAAAGACCCCTGTCAGGGGGACTTTTTCTTTATCGGTCAGGATCTGATGATGGGATCCTGAAAAAATGGAGGGAACTCTTCAAATATTATAGGCACACTTGAAGCGATTTGGGTGTATATCTCAAAAGTAAGGAGAAAACGGACCCCATATAGGGTCACGCGTCTGTCTGTCTGCCCGTCCATCTGTCATCAAAATAATTGGAAAAAATACGCCATCCAGGTTAACGAAATTGAATCATATTCTTCATCAAAGTCGGTTTTCTTTCTTTTTAGTTTTTAAAACGTAATTAGGTTAGAGAGTGATCCTTCTGTACGCTAGTACTATTTATTATTCTGTGACGAAAGATATGAACTATATATATATATATATATATATATGAAATCGTTCTCATAAATAAATTTATTTTTTGATTCAATCAATTGTTGTTTTTCTTTTTCTATAGGCATCATCATTATTCTCCTGTCCGTATCCTACTCTAGATGGGGTTGGCACAACATATTCTCCTCTTCCAGTCACTCCTATCAGCAGTCAACTCTGTATTCTCTAGTCTTTCTCTGTATTTCAATATTCAATTTTCTGGTAGGTACATATTTTAACGATTTAACCTGCTTACTTTGATGACATAAACTAGAAAAGTAAATACCGGAGTTTTCAACATTCCTACAGTCTGCAGGTACCTGTCTGAAATAAAAATAATACTTACTTTGATGATAAGCGCCATCTAGTTAAACAACGATGCGTTACATCGCATTTTACGTACGTTTATTTAGAGTTTAGTTACACGCCATCTATTAGCAGGCTCGTAAAATGTGGTGTAATACCGCTGTGAAACAAAATTGATAAAACTACACTGTGAACAATTTTTACTATTCTAAAAAAAAATATATATCAATCGAAGAATTTTACCATACAAATAATTGAAAATATATTCGTTTTAGATGTTGATTAGAATGCTCCCAGGCTACGAGACAGTGCCATCTAGAAATAATACCGGATTTTGATCATTTTTTGATCTACAAAATGTTCTATGGGATTAGCTGTCTATTGTATTTCCTTCGTCCATGGTTCTACTCAGCAACGGTGGAAGTGTCTTGGAGCAACGACGGAAGTGCTACGCAGGAGCTACGGAAGTGCTACGCAGGAGTTACGGAAGTGCTACGCAGCAACGATGGTAGTGCTACGTAACTGCCAAGAAAACTCCACACTCTCTACGTTATCTCTGCGAACTCGCTACAGTCTCATCTGCTTGGAAAGCAATTCATCGGAAAACCACTGTCATCAGTTATCTGAACTTTGAACTAATTGTTAGCTTGGCATGAAAAGCCGGGAGCCTAAACCACTTGAACGTAAAGGAAATTCATAAATACTTCTGGGAATCCGAGATTGTTTGTCAGTCAGTCAGTAACGCAAACAATATTAATAATTCCAAGCACGGGTAAACTTTTGTAAGTTGTTACTTGTTTGTTCTGTGTTATTTGGCAATTTATGATTTGAACGGAACGCGGTAATTGGTGGACACCTAAAGGTGCTTCTTTGACGTGGATCTGATGGTTTCAAATACACATTAAAACGCATGTAAATTTTCATAGTTGGAATCTTTAGGGTTGGACAGGTTTTAGGATTGGACAGTTTTATTATAATACTAGCATTTGCGCGCGGCTTCACCCGCGTAGTACCTACCCGGATAAAAGTAGTCTATGTTTTTCCCCAGGATACAGTCTATTTCCATGGAAAATTTCATCATGACCCGTTTAGCCGTGAAAACGAAACAAACAAACAGATACTTTTTTACCCCAAGAGATGAGATGAAGGCCATGTGCTTCCCCGCCAAATAATTAAAATAAAAATAAACTAACTGATTACAAAGGAAGCAGTTAGGTTACCTATGGACCGATGGTAAGCGGTCCGACGGTATGACTCGTGTCCCTTGGGAAATGGGTAGGTCTTTGGTGTGGGACGCTACCTGCGTCGACACCCTAGCGCCATCTCATCTGCCTGGGACATCAGTTATGGCTGGTGCAGCGGCTGTTTCGCACACATCACCAAAGGCGCAAATATAGTGGCATACCTTTATAATGTATGTACGTATAGAGCTTACTAATTTGAGCCTTTTGGGGTCATGACGTCTGGTTTGTGCTAGTTATTTAACCACGGGCGTTATTTCTCAAATAGAACGTAATTTACAAACGATTAAAGTGTGCTTTCATTACACCTTACTTACTTTACTTGAGTACTCTTTTTCTCAATCTCTCTTTATTCACCTGAGTGCAACGAGAGCCTGGAACTCTCGTTGCTCATTCTATGCAAAGCCAGAATGAGAGCAAAGCAGCAAAGGTTGATTTAGTTTTGAAAACCGTTGCCTTAGTAGTCGTGATTTAAAAATCTACCCCACCAGCCCACGGATATCGTCAAGTCGAACAAGGCGCTTCACCAAAAGGCACTTTTCTACGTGTAAACAAAACATTAACTGTAAGCATCTGTCTGCCAAGCGTGGTGATTATGGCCAAACCTTACAGTTTTAGAGTAAGTTCCTTCCACATTGTGGTGGACAATAATATGCCGTAGATGTGGGATTTGCGCAGATAAACCCCTTGCATGACATCCCATAATTGGCAAAAAAAATTACTTTTGAAATCTGCAGTCTCAACCCCCATTTCATAGGACATTTCACGTTTTCATACATTTTCAAGACTTCAACACTTAAATACAGGGGTGGTTTCAGTAAATAAAAAAAAAGTGAACTGTGAGGTCAACATATCAATCTACAGTAGTACAATCCTACAAGACATACCAAGCGCTTAACCCTCTTAACGCGCTCCTTTGTTACAAAAAACACCCCTATTCAAAAATAAAACATATGTTTTAAATAACCCCACAAGCCAAAAAACTTCTTGTCTCACTTAACACCCCTATTTCAAAAACTACCCTAGCGTCAAAAAAATCCTCAAACTGATTGATGAGTATTAATATAATCTCTGCATATTCAAAATTTTGAATTGATCGGATCAACCATTCAAAAGATAAGGATGAAGAATTGTATTTCTTTTCACCCCAATATCTCAAAAACCACCTCATTAATCGAAAATCCCCTGCAACTATCAATTTCTATTTACGTTATTATCTCTATACAAATTTCATGAATCCGATAACTCGTTTGAGAGTTATGCCGTCACAAACATGTGTCATCGGTGACACTAGCAGCTAGAGCTTGTGGGTCGGGGTTGCGTTTGTTGTTATTACCCACAAAACCAAGCACAACCTTATACAAAAAAAAAGTCATAGTAGCTGACTCCAATCTCTCTAAACCTGAGAGCCTGTGCTCTCAGCCTCAAACCAAGAAAGACACAAGTATTTATTTACATAGTTAGAAAAGGAAAGAATGTTCTGATTCGAGAAAAGTTTTCCAAAGGTAACAAAGCATAGATAAGTTAACCAAAAAAAAAGGTACTTACTACTGTAAACCTTCTTTAAACCTTTAATGTAATGTGAAATCAATAAATTAAAACTGTGCCCCCGTGGGGATCAATCCGGGAACCTCTGAATTTAACACAGGTGGGCGAACCACTTGACCATAGAAACGGTCAGAATCCATGACAAGCCTCATAGCCCAGTTGGTAGTAACTCTGCCTTCTACGCTGTAGGTTGTGGGTTCGATTCCCACCCAGGACAAACATTTGTGTGATTAATATAGATGTTTGTCCTGTGTTTGGGTGTTGTATTGTATGATAAGTATGTATTTACAAAAAAAAGTATTTAAGTATTCTATCCGTAATCTAGTTCCCATATTACAAGCTATGCTTAGTAGGGCTAGATGGCGTTGTGTGAAATTAATGCCCTATAATGTGATGTATTTTAAAGATACAAAATACCAAAAATCATCTTACCCCCCTTAATGAGACAAAGCCCCAAGCATGGTACCAGTCCCAACTTGTATACATTAACATAACACCCTGGCAGTACAGTTTTATGTTCCGCATGGAGCGCGCCTTTCCGGAGACACTCCGTGTGAGCAGATGAGAGACGTGATTCAATTTGCATGCTATGATGGACGGATTAGGGTCCATTCACATCTACCAGCGGGCGACGCGTGCCTGACGGTGCAATGTTGGCAGCTGCCATGTTCACACTCAAATACCAGCTAGCGTGTAATTCATTTACAAATGTTATAATGACACAAAAATTCACAACCCGCATATTTTCCTCAAGCCGGAAACGCTCTAACCAATTGGCAACGGGGGTTCTGACGCAGATTTCGATTTATTGTGTCAAATCCAAATCAGCTTTCGCCAATCGTTTTCTTCATGTTCGGCGACGGACTTTGTGGCCGCTACATCCCCGCCGCGTGACGTCTGTTGCGCCTGCAACAAAAAAAGCGCAGAAAACGAACTGAATTGAGAACCTCCGCCTTTTTTTTAATATTTATAAATTATTTTTATACATTTATAAATCATTGTTAAAATCAATAGTTTTTAAAATGTGTCTCTTGGCTAGAACAAGTACGAAGTCTACGATGGAGCAAGTTATTCCAGAAGCCACGGCTCAATGACGCACCGACAGAAAACGGAAAACTACTTGCCGGCAAAATTCTGATCGCTATGCAGGTTATACCACTATTGATAGCAATTCTAATGCCCGGAACAGACCATAGGCAGGTCACTCTTACCCGTTTGACATAAGTTCGATAAACAGTTATCATAATGTTTAGGACGAGTCTGAGCTCTCTGACCGCCTCTGTGGTCTAGTGGTTCAAGCCACGGATTTCAGATCCAGAGGTCCCGGGTTCGATCCCCATGGGGAGTACAATATATTTTGCTTAGTTTGGTTGGTGGTAGGACTTTGTTTAAGTCCGCCTGGCTTCTGTGACCATAGAAACTGGCCTAGCTACCACCATCTTACCTAATTCTGTCGCCATAATAACAATTCTAAAATTGTTGTGTTCCGGCATTCAGAGATAGCCAGTTCCTCAGTCGGTTGAGGATTCCGGGTGAAGTGCGCCTCCACCTTCGGCCTTATCTCAACTTGTTACCAGGTGAAATTAAGGCCAAGTGCTTACCCGTCGTACAATAAAAAAAAAGATCAGATATCTATTTGTCTAAATAAAGGTAATAACTTATGATTTTTTAGCTGTCAGTCCAACAAGCAGTAGACCAATAAACAGAATTGGATTTGTCCATTTGTAGGTTCGTCATTACGCAGTCCGTCAATTTCGTGATTCGTCATTGCGCAGTTCGTCCATTTCGTGACTACATTACAATTTTTAAGGATATTTCTCGATTTGTTTATAAAAAAAATAGTCAAACTGAATATCTCACACGAAAAATTATATGTTTTTGTGCCTTATTGATGACGGCTTGGAGAATAGTTCTGAAATAATAATAAATAAATATTACAGGACTTTCATTTCACTCAGCGCCATCTAGCCCCAAACTAAGCTAAGCTTGTAATATGGGAACTACATCACGGATAGAATACTTAAATACTTTTTTTTTATAAATACATACCTTCTTATCATACAATACAACACCCAAACACAGAACAAACATCTATATTCATCACACAAATGTTTGTCCTGGGTGGGAATAAAACCCACAACCTACAGCGCAGACGGCAGAGCTACTACCAACTGAGCTATGAGGCTTGTTAAATATGTGTCAAGTTGGTACTGCAATGTGAATGGAGCTTTAGGCGGCCGCTCATCCCTCTGCACTCACAAATGACGAGTGAAATAAAGCGCTTTTGTAATGCTTACAACTTGTGTAATGGTTCGAGAAGCACTTTTAGGATTCCGTAGGGATGGGTACAAACACTATTACTAAGATTTCGCTGTTTGTCTGATTGGCCTTCTAAACCGTTGGTTGGTAAACGGTTGGAATATTTAGAGAATATGTGATATCAAGGCGATATATAATCAATTCTACATTTAGAGAATATACATCATTACATAAGTAACTCTAAGTACGGTAACTCGTTGGGTGTTGTATAACACTCACGGTGTGTTCTTCATAGACCAACTAGCGCTCAACAACCAACGTGTTCAAGTATGAAGATAATTTTAAATAATCATTCTATAAAAGTATATTCCACATACATTGTTATAAATGTTTCGTGTACCTAGTAAAGATTAAGTATTTCATTTTGTATTATTATACTTTGTATTTGAACCCTCAGTTTACGAGTCCGACAAGAGCTTGGCCTGTTTTATTCTGGTTTTTGAGCATTACGTTGTACTCAATTTCGTATCAATAACTGTAAATTGTTGATTGGTTAAAATATTCGCTAACGAATGAATAGTAAGCACTTCATTCGATGCCCTGCATTGAGTGTTTCGAGTGAGTGAGGCTTATTTACCGTCATCATCATTACAGCCAGAAAACCTCGACAGCAGGACATGGGCCATTGGCAAGTAGGTTGGTGATCGCAGTAGAATCAGAACTTATTTATATATACTTATCTCACGATATATGTATAAATACAATATCTACACAAAATAAAAAGCTAAAAGTTTGAGTGTAAAATGTAGATAATATAGTAAGTCATAAAAAAAGAAACCAAAGAAAGAAACACATTGGTGCGGCGGCTGATTCGGCCGAGGATCACAAAAGGCGCAAATATAGTGGTCTCGACAGAGCTTACCTATTTGAGCCTTTTGGGGTGTAGACCTTGGGTCCGTGGGGAGCCGGTGCCCTCCGGGTTTTCAAAAATATTGCGGGGCTATTGATTGAGGCGACACGTGTCCCAAGGGCTGGCTCTTATTTAGGCCAGCGAATTAGCATAGCTATTCAGCGTGGCAATGCAGCCAGTGTCTTGGGCACGCTTCCGTCTGGTACTGGTCTGGAACAGTTGAGTTACCTATAGGCCGTTTGTAACGGTCCTTAGGTAATCTGACTGATTCCTTTGTACATAGTTTAAGAAACACATAAAATAAACTTACATAAGTAGCTTTGTTTTCCGTGGTTAAGAATCGACCCCTCCAACTAAGCCCATGGTGTCGTAAATGCCGACTAAGGGACCTCACCAGAAGAAGGGCAGCAGCTTCCTTCTGTGTATTATCTACAGCTTAACTGTGATCACCAATCCACCTACCAAGTTGATTAATTTTTCTTAGATAAAAAAACCCTTTACCCTGCAGTGGACGCTAATGTTCTGTTTATGGGATGTGACATAATCTAAAAGAATTGTGTACCACAACAGTTAAAAGACCTAGACTCAGCATAAATACCTTACCTACTTAAGTAGTAGATAGGGGGGGGGGAGTAGTAAGTAGTCAAATCATAATTATGGTATGTATGCGCCATCTGCAGGTTGTGTCGTAGTCGTGTCGCACCTCTCTTGACACCCAGCAAGCCTTAAACGCCTCTGTGGTCTAGTGGCTCGCCCACCGGTGTCAAATCTAGATGTCCCGGGTTCGATACCCAGAAGGGGTACAATATTGTGCTTGGTTTGGTCCGCCTGGCTAGCTACCACCATCTTACCTAAATCTGTCGCCATAGCAACGATTCTCAATTGTGTTCCGGTATTTAAAAGAAGGAAAGATAACCAGTTCCTTAGACTGTTGAGGATACGCTGTGAAATGGGCTTCCACCTTCGGCCTTATCATAACTTGACACCAGATGAGATGAACGCCAACGCTTCCCCGACGTACAATAAAAAAAGAGATGTATCGATATGATTTTGCAGGGATCGCCATATTACGTTCTGAAAATATTTACTTGTTATAAGAAAGATATTATTGTTCAATAGAAACCCTTAACTTATTTTAAGGGTTTCGTACCGAAAGGGTAGCACCGGGACTATAGCTTGTCTATAATTATAAGACTCCGCTCTGTCGTCTGTCTCATTGTCTCCTGAACCGTAATAGGTAGATATTAGAAATTTTCAGTGTGTGTTTCTTTGCCGACAGGAAGTTGCCACAACAAACAATAAAAATAAATAAGATTATAAATGAAAGGGTGAAACTAGAAATGCGATTTTTTGCCTTGAAATGTGGGTCGGAACCCTCCGTGTGCGTGCCGAGTGCACGGCTGGTATTATTTTACTATTTTCTAATAACACAAAAATGTTAAACACGACTTTGTTGTCTGATTTTGGTGTTCCTAGAAAATTTTAATTCAAAAATTTGATTTAAAAGCAATAACGCCATTTCTCGCTAATGATTTTGAGTGTAATTTCAAACACTAGGGCGGTTCACAGTTCAGTGAATTTTTGCTAGGTGACGTTATCAGCGCTTTAGCTGAGAGATATGACACGTCGGTACCCCCGTAGCTCAGCGGGTTAGAGCGTTTCCGGCTTTAGTAAAAGACGCGGGTTCGAGTCCCGTCGCGGGTTGTGAATTTTTGTGTCATAATAACATTTGTAAATGTTGTGACTTACTAGAAAATGTTCGCTTATTCATAATTTTTTTAGGATGGTTTTGTATCACAACACAAACAACAATTTCCAGTACCTACGTATACATATATATACATCGTCGGATACAATACATCGTCTGACAAAGTTTCGTCAAACATCTCCGCCGAGCCGGAACAAAGAAGGATAAGTTGAAGGCGATATCGGACGCGATCGAACAGCGCTCTTTGTTCGTAAACAAAGTGCATCGGGCAAGGTTTCCCATAAACTTCGGAAACTCAAAAATGGACCGTAAACTTCCGCGGAATCCGATTGTGATCAGATCCGGTTCAACGTAGGCGGCGGCTATTTATTGAGAACTACTGCCGTATCCATATAGCTTCTATACATTTTATAACCAAGTTTACGTTTAGTAGCTTTTGCCCGTGGCTTTGCAACCGGATAAAAAGTAGCTTATAATGTGTTTTTTTTTATTGTACGACGGGGAAGCGCTTGGACTTCATCTCACCTGGTAACAAGTTGAGATAAGGCCGAAGGTGGAGGCGCAACTCACTCGGAATCCTCAACAAACTGAGGCTATCTTACCTCTGAATGCCGGAGCACAACATTTTTTTTAAGAATTGTTATTATGGCGACAGAATTAGGTAAGATAGTGGTAGCTAGCCAGGCGAACTTAAACAAAGTCCTACCACCAATCAAACCAAGCACAATATATTGTACTTCCCATGGGGATCGAACCCGGGACCTCTGGATCTGAAATCGGTGGGTTGAACCACTAGACCACAGAGGCGGTTAAAAAAGCGGTGTCCAATGGCATACACTATATCCATGCCAAATATCATAAAAATCAGTTGAGCCGTTTATTCGTGAAAAGGTAACAAATAAATAATCAGGAAACTTAAAAAAAGCGGTACAAACAATTTGTAGAATCTTAGAGTCTTCAAGTCCAGGCTGAATTGGTTCCTTTTAGACAAGTGTCCATTTTAGGCCACAACCGCCTCTGTGGTCTAGTGGTTCGGCCACCGGTGTCATCCAGAGGTCCCGGGTTCGATCACCAGGGGTAATACAATATAGTGCTTGGTTTGTTACCACTATCTGACCTAATTCTGTCGCAATAACAACAATTCTAGTTTCAACAATTGTGTTCTGGCTTTTAGAGGCCAGTTCCTCAGACTGATGAGGGTTCCCGTTGAAGTTCGCTTCCACCTTCGCCATTATCATAAAAAAAAACAATATTAAATACCTAGTGATGTTTGATGCCCCATTCCCATCCTAAAAGTAGCCTCATTCCTGTTGTTTGGCATTACAAGTCACCACCAACTTCAAAAATATGAACTAGCCCATAGAACAATTTTTAAGTTTTACTGAAGTCGATTCCATTATTTTATTATTTTCATTTACATTTGTATTGTGTTGTAAGTATTGTATAATAAGTGTGTATTAACAAAAGAAATAAACAAGTATCATATCCGTAATCTAGTTCCCATATAACATAACAGCTTTGCTTAGTTTGGGTCTAGATGGGGCTGTGTGAAATTTGTGTCCTGCAGTATTATCATTTATTTATTTGATTTATTAATTGATTTTTACAAGCAGAAAAAGGTTTATGGTACAACCTGCTGTTCACATTTTATGATGCCATTGCATAACCTTTTAACTCAAAAAAAGGTCACCTACAACAAAATGACATATAGGAAATATTATACGACTAAAGGAAGATCGTAGAATTTCAAAGTGAATCCCACAAGTCCTAACGACACTTCGCTACGGAGGAAACTGTGTGGAGTACCTACGAACTGTGGAGTCCTATTTCAAGTTACCTATACTTGGCAAGGGAACTTGGCTCTCGGCCGTATTCAACTTGCTTACTCTGAGATACTCCTTAACAATCATCTCACGCACGCTACCTTGTACACAAAATGCACTTGCATTGCTATAATAAGTTAAATAAATCGGCCAAGTGCGAGTTGGAGACGGACACCGCGGGGTCCTGTCCTGACCCACATTTCAAGGCTGTGCTATTTTTTTTTTTTTTGCTTAGCATTCGTTTGGGTCTTACTAATGCTTGGCTGATTTTTGTACTAGTCGATATAGGTAACAAGTAGGTAAGGTTACAATAGAGCTCAGATAAAAATCAGGTTTCTGGTATGATATGATTTGACTTTATTGTATTATTTACAAATGTTATAATGACACAAAAATTCACAACCCGCGAGGACTCGAACCAGCATCTTTTCCTAAAACCGGCAACGCTCTAACCAACTGGGCCACGAGGGTTCTGACGCAGATTCCGAATTTTTGTGTCATATTGACTACAACCATAAATCATAATACTATATGTTATAGTATTGATGATTTGTTGTTATAGCGCCAATTATTATTCCATCAAGTTATATTGCTTGTTCTATAGATATAGCTAATTAGATTTATTTATGCGACGGTGCATCTGCTCAATTGATGATTTGTTGTTATAGCGCCAATTATTATTCCATCAAGTTATATTGCTTGTTCTATAGATATAGCTAATTAGATTTATTTATGCGACGGTGCATCTGCTCATTTGGGCCAGGTTGCAGACTAGGCCAAAAACAGCACAATTTTGGTTTATTACTTCACACGAAAAAAAACCACGGCTTCGCGCCGAACGATTCTTCATGGCAATCATTTGAACGCAATTCATGTCAACATTCTCAGTAATGTCTGGGACATGATTTATTGTAGGAACAGCAGGTTAGTATGCTAAATTAAGTAATGTAAATTATTTATTTGAAAAAGGCTTGGGTTAGGTAGGTACCTAGTTGCAACACCGCCCTTTATTTTTCCTTTTCGTAACTGAGATGTCGTATATAATACCAGCATAAATATTGTATTATACTCTTCCTTTCATTACCTTTCCTTTCGTTATTCTGGCTCAGCCTGTAAACTAGCCCATTTAGCTGTCCTGCACAAGTTATTACCGATATTCCTGTTGTGTAGATTGTTAATTGATATACTATTATTTTTTTGTATTTCAAGTAATTGCAACTTTGTCACAACTTTACAAATGTTATAATGACATTCAATCAGCGCTCAAGTATCAATATGACACAAAAATTCGGAATCTGCGTCAGGACCCTAGAGGCTCAGTTGGTTAAAGCGTTTTCGACTTTAGGAAAACATGTGGGTTCGAGTCCCGTCGCGGGTCGTGAATTTTTGTGACGTTATAACATTTGAAAATTGTTTTACTGATAAGTTGTCAAATTAATGTATTTCATTCATTCATTCAATTTCTAGTTACCTAGTTTAGTTCTAGGTATCGCGAGTGTGCGGTGGATCTTACCCGTTTATTTCCAAGAGGGAGAAATCTGGAAGCATCTAAGCCAAATTGGTCTGGGCTAAGTGAAATTAACTGCTGCGGCGCTGCCTCAACAAAGCTATCAATAAATTCAACCAATATATCAGCTCGGCTGCAGATCTACGGACTATCTATACCCACACAAATCAGATTTAAATGTATCTAAAACTTTTACGGCCAAGGTAGAGTCGGGTGTTGGGAAAAGGAAAATTGGTCTTTGTGTGTATTATTAGTGTTGTGTTCTTTTTTTTTTGTTATTGTACGACGGGGAAGCACTTGGCCTTCATCGCAACTTCACCCGGAATCTTCAATAAACTGAGGAACTGGCTATCTTACCTCTGAATGCCGGAACACGACAATTTTTTTTTAAGAATTGTTATTATGGCGACAGAATTAGGTAAGATGGTGGTAGCTAGCCAGGCGGACTTAAACAAAATCCCACCACCAGCCAAACCAAGCACAATATTATTGTACTTCCCATGGGGATCGAACCCGGGACCTCTGAATCTGAAGTCGGTGGGTTGAACCATTAGACCACAGAGGCGGTTACATGTGCTGTAAAACATTGCTTCTTGCCAATTTTCATGATTCTAGGTCAACGGGAAGTAGGTACACCATTAGGTTTTGATTCCCACGTGCAATCGCAAAATCTGCGACATAAACGGTTACATCTATTGAACGCATTAACTTAGAAGTAAGATTTTTTTACAGTTGAAATAAACCTAAGATCCGAGAATTTGAAATAATTTTCAATGTTTCCCTTTTTCCTTTCGAAGTACGGAATCCTACAAAGAGTGTGAAAATAGACCAAATTGTAGAACGAATATAAAAACCAAATATCGACTTGTGATATCATTTTTTAAGAAATAACGTAGACAAAGTATGGCCTCATGGCTCTTCAATTTAGATGAAAATAGACGTAAGTTCTGTATTTGAATGTTAAAAGTTCGTATCAACAAAAGTAAAGAATCAATATGTATAAAAAAACAGCTATGAAAAGAACCTATTAATATTCTCCGTATGAACTAGATCTTCATCTATACGTTTTTTTGTAGATTCGTTTAGTTTGAGTCGAGATCACGTTGTGTAAAATGTATTTCAATATTTATTTTATCTATAACGCCTCTGTGGTCTAGTGGGTCGGCTTCCGATATCAGATCCAGAGGTCCCGGGTTCGATCTCCATGGTAAGTACAATATTGTGCATGGTTGGTGCTAGGACTTTTTTCCGCCTGGACCACCAGGCGGAATACCACCATCTCACCTCATTCCGTCGCTATAACTAACAACAATTCTTAAATTGTTAGAACGATAGCCAGTTCTGTTGAGAATTCCGGGTGAAGTGCGCTTCCACCTTCGGCCTTATCATAACTTGAATAATCAGGAGAGATGAAGGCCAAGCACCCTCCCCCCCGTACAATAAAATATAAATAAAAAAATCATAATCGTTATTTGCCCTATACAAACAGAAAAAATGTTCAAGAGTATCCGTTGAAAACCTAAACCCATTCTTTTCTAAAATAATAGGACGGTAATAGATAAAGCGGCACCACTCAAGAACGTTTCCCTTGTTGAGTGGAAATCAACATAAAAATCACCTGAAAAGCTCATAAACATGAAATCGCCAGTCTAATAAAAACCAACTGCCGAAAATCAATGCTCCTATAATGGGTGCTCCAGACCCAACTTCAAAGTCATTTGGGAGTTCCCTTTTTCTAATATAGTTCCATTGTAAAGGCGTGAACTCACGGAGCGGTTTACCGTGAATCGCCCGTTTGTTTTGTCTTAATTAAATATACAGAAACGGAGAAAAAAGTAAATTACAAAAATACGACAGCTGATTTATTTTCTATTTTGAATATTTAATTTTGGTTCTCAGCAGTGGGTTCGCGAGATATGTTTTTGGTAAAATGTGGCGTGTGGATTTTCCATATTGATCCCCTAACTGAAAAATATACCTCTTAAGGTTTTCTCAGTTAAGGTAAAGGTACCATCCAGTAAAGGGAAATAACATTTAATTTAAAAATGTTGTTGCTATTGGTTACATGTAACCTGTAAGTAGTGAATTTACGATTATTTTAGTTACTTGACTAATTATTATTTTTTTATTACTTAATTATTGAAATTAGCAAGCTTAACCCTCCGCTGATATGACAGCTCACCCACAGTACCAAATCTGTTTCAGTTGTGTTTCTACAACCCTTATTATATACAACCATAATTTTTACTAACACTAAACCACTAACCTTGACGTCTTATTAAATGAATTTGATGACGAGGTAATATTATTATTATTAACAAAAAGACACAGACAAGCCTCATAGCTCAGTTATAGCAACATTGCCTTCTGCGCTGTAGGTTGTGGGTTCGATTCCCACCCATGACAAACATTTGTGTGACGAATATAGATGTTTGTTCTTTGTTTGGGTGTTTTATCATATAGTACGTATGTATTTACAAAAAAAAAGTATCAAAGTATTCTAGTTCCCATATTACAATATAATGCTTAGTTTAAGGTTAATTGGCCTTTTGTGAAATTGTTGTCCTGTACTTAGTATAATATTTATTTATTTATGAATATTTTAATGCACGATGATTACATGATAAGATTATCTTAGTTGTAACTAATCAAATAAAACTTATTAATACCCGGAAGACTTTAGATCAGATCTCTATGGTGGCATGGTTAGGTCCAACCCTCCCCCAGGGGTATGGCCAGGGGACGGTGGTTTCGAACCGCTTTGCAGCTTCTATTTATCAATAACTGTTTTAAACGAATCTTAATTATACATTTTAAAACACGTATTAAATTGTATAGTACCACTCACGCAAGTATCGAAAGGAATTTTAATTGTTTTTTTTTGCCAGGGGCCATTATAACGTACGTAACAACGGTACATGTGTCCACCGACATCGCAATAAAAGCCTTCGGTACCTCACGATTAAAGCTTTTATCGGAGGACTGATTAAGTGTCGAGACGGATGGATTTATTGTAAAAGTTGTCCGTTCGCTGAGGTTAGTGATTCAAGCCCGCGCACTTTACTCGAATAATTGTCTACGTGATCGGAATCGAGGATTCATTCAGCTTTCAATAAGATCAGATAGAGAGCTCAGGCTGCCCAGGTGAGTGGTTATCTACAGCCTACCTGTACACCTGTACGCCTGTACACCTGTACACCTGTAACCTGTACAGATTACCTATTTTTGGGAAAACTTCTTTAGGCGTTGAACACATTTTTGGCGAACAAAAATCATGAAACTCGCGTCATCGTCACCGAACACTTTCCATGAGATATATGTATACTGTGTATATACATTTATGCACTTTTTGGGTGAACAAAAAGCGTGAAACTCGCGTCATCGTCACCGCACGCTCTTGTGAATTGTATCTTCGAGCTATTAGATTACTATTATAGAATTTGAAGAAGTGTTTGTGATTAAGGATGAAAGTTTAAATTGGTCATTAGCACCTCGACGATACAATTCACAAGCTACTTAGTTTTCACTTCTATTGGCAGTCCCCAGAGACTACCCCGCATGTTTTATTTTTGGGGGTGGGGCGGGGGCTGCTAAGCTGACTAAGGGATCTCACGAGAAGAAAGGCAGCAGCTTCCTTCTGTGTATTATCTACACTTTAACTGTGATCACCAGTCCGCTTGCCAAGGGAGGTGATGTTGAAACTCTCCAGCTTTGGAAGAGGCTCTGTCCAGCAGTGGACACTAATGGGCTATTGATGTGATGCGATGAGTTGGTACCTTATATATTCAGGAGACTATAATCATCAATATCCATTTTAATTATGATAAATATCGCATGATTCAAATGAAGTAATTATTTTAATTATCTTCTTCTTTTGAACCACCCTCTTGAATACGTCGAACCTACTCAATCAAAACTTACCTACCAATAATGTGCTCCGTAACAATTTTGAAACTGAAATTAGGTAAGTTTGAACACATAAAAGTAATTTAATTAAGTGAATACCTCAAACAATAATAGACCGACAAAATTAACATGGGATTATTTAATTTTATTATCTACTTTACCATCTGAAGTTATATTTAACTAATTTCATATGTTGGATATTTAATGGATATTTTTCAGATTTGTTTCAGCAAGCAATATAAACCACGGTCATAAACTCGGCAAGATTAAAAAAAAATACTACTGGACATTAATTTTACATAGCGCCATCTAGCACCAAACTAAGCATAGCTGTAATATGAGAACTAGATAACGGATATAATTCTTACATACTTTTATTTTTTTGTAAATACGTTCTTATCATACAATACAACACTCAAGCACAGAGCAAACATGAATATTTATCACACAGATGTTTGTCCTGGGTAGGAATCGAACCCACAACCTACAGCGTAGAAGGCAGAGCTACTACCAACTGAGCTGTGAGGCTTGTTGGAATGTTTTTTTTTGTTTTTTATTGTACGACGGGGAAGTGCTTGACCTTCATCTCACCTGGATACAAGTTGAGATAAAGCCGAAGGTGGAGGCGCACTTCACACGGAATCCTCAACAAACTGAGAAACTGGCTATCTTACCTCTAAATGCTGGAACACAACAATTTTTGGAATTGTTGTTATTGCGTTTGAATTAGGTAAGATGGTGGTAGCTAGCCAGGCGGACTTAAACAAAGTCCTACCACCAACCAAACCAAGCACAATAATGTACTCCCATAGGGATCTAGGGATCCGGGTCCTCTGGATCTGAAATCGGTGGGTTGAACCACTAGATCACAAAAGAGGTTGAAGATTTGAAAGGAAAGGTTGAAGGAGGTTTGTTGGCGGTTTTATTTTTAATATTCTGTCAGCAAGAATAATCAAACGTATCCGCCGGAGCGCGGGAGAGCCAGTGCCTTTTGGGGAAGGTTATACCTCATCCATGCTCTGGCCTGGAGGAACCGAATAAATAATTGTAACTTACGACGTAGTACATACCCAAACCATCAGTAGAGAACTAATCTGTGAGTTCCAAACGCCGTTTTAAGATTTATGGGGGATTCGGCCAGAATTCAACTTGAAAATACTGAGCCCTGATTGGGTTCGATTCAAACCCAGGACAAACATTTGTGTCATGAATATTGATGTTTGTTCTGCGTTTGGGTGTTCTGTTGTATGATAAGTATGTATTTACAAAAAAAAAGAATTCAAGTATTATAATAGCAATCTAATTCCCATATTTCAAGCTTTACTTAGTTTGGGACTAGATCAGCACTTTGTGAAATTAATGTCCTGTAATACCGGGACCCTAAAGCTACAACTACCAGAACAAAGGTTCTTGGAAATAAGGTCCCGTTGATGGTAGAGAACCTTCAAGATATCAAATTCATTGAGCGCTCGTAGCAATATCGTAGCGCTCATAGCAATCTCGTATTCTTTGTAGCACTTGTAGCAATCTCGTAACGCTCGTAGCAATCTCGTAGCGCTCATAGCAATCTCGTAATCTTTGTAGCACTTGTAGCAATATTGTAACGCTCGTAGCAATCTCGTGGCGCTCGTAGCAAATCTCGTAAACGAGTTGTAGCTCCGTAGCTTGTTGTAGCTGCGTAGGAGCAACTCAAAAATATAACTATGAGAACATATTAGTAGGGAAGGACCCTTTTTAAGTTCTTTTTTCAGGGCAGAGGCTAGAGCTTATGGGATCTACGATGGAGCCAGCTTTCCCAGAAGGTAATGGTTCTCTCGCGCGCTGATGGTCCGCAGCAAAGCGTTTGGCGCCGGACTTCAGCAGGAGTAGTACACCTTTACAGATCCTACTACCAGTGACAAATGACATAGATGTAAGATCTCGCCTATCTCAGGCTTGGGGGGAGGCCCATGACACGCAGTAGACTTGATCATGATACTCAGCATAGTTGGTAGTGTATCTGCCTTGTGTGTTGCAATGGTTTTAGGTTCGATTCCCACACGGCATAAACTGTTGTGTGATGAATAGGTATAGATGTTTTTCCGTGTTTTGTATTATATGATATGTATGTATTTACATTTTGGGTCAGGTGTGGTTTTAGGTTATAATTTTTTTTCAGCGTTGAAGTGTTCATTTGTTTCTTTTCCAATAAACAGCTCTCTGTATTTGCATGCAAGTTCGAAATTTAAATTAAACCATTGATAAGTTACCTCCTTGGTGGCTAAAGTTTTGGAGTATCGTTCCATTTTTAAATTACTCGACACGTGTGAATTTACTGAAAGGTATGTGTCCGCTAAAACACGTCAGATATATGGATTTTCATACAACTTTTGCCGGCCGCTGCTCGCATACATTTGGCCATTACAGCAATTTAGATTTATCTCCAAGAAGGTTGTCAAAATAATGATCAAATTTCCAAGCAAATTTCAAAAATATATAATGATTCCATCCCTTAGTTCTCATAACAAGCTATACTTAGTTTAGATGGTAGGTACTGTGTGAATGGAACAGATTGATCCGGCACAGATATTCTGTTCACAAAGAATAAACACTGCACGATATGAGTTCGACCTCTGCTTCCATAAACCTAATATTAGATGGTTGACCTCGCGCGGGCCCGAAATAGCGATTGTTTATATGAAATCTCCAACAATATTATTATATTACACAAGTCCACGAAATAACCAATATTTTCTTTAGGTATTTGGGGTATTTATTATAAAATTATTAGCTCCTACTACAGAACGTAATACGTTTAAATACGGCTATAGCAGAAACCACTAAGGGTGTGTATCCACCAGCGATACAGCCTAAAGCACCAAGTGAATCTAGGAAGGCTAGATCGTCTCCCGCCCAATTCTCTTTGCCTTAGCAACACGCAGTAATACGCTTAGCTGCACAGGCTTGCTTACCAATTCATAAAGCCTTAAAAAAAATATACAGAACTTTGATGTTTCGAGTGAGCACGTGGCGCAACGTGTAGCTATCGAAAACTCAAACATATTTAACTACGTTTGTATGAGAAAGTGAGACTACTGAACCTTCTTATTAACTCCACTTGGACTTCAGGATTTTCAGACTTGGTTAAGGCTTAGACTTTGGGCTGGCTGGCTCATTTCTCGCGAAAGTATCTTTCTATTTCAGTGTTTTTTGCTTGTTACCGAAAGAACAAAAAATGAGTTTATAGTTTTTAGTCGTTTTTTTTTTTATTACCTAGGTATTTTATTACATTTTCATTTAAATAAACACAAAACCCAAACGGGAGTATTTATAATTTTGTGTTTATAAATAGGTACATAAATAGTGAATTATTAATATCTTCATTACGATTTATCTATTTATTTATTCTGTCTGAGCTGTAAGACGTGTATCAAATTAATTATTAAGATATCTAGTTTATTGCTTGAATCTATAGTGTTGCTTGGCTGTGGTTCGGATCATCGATGACTTTCGCTGGTGTTTACTCTAGTTTTCCAGCAACGCAGTATCAATAGGTCTTAAATAAATAATCAGAAACAAGGGTGAAGGGCCTAAGTACGGGACATTAACAAGGGTCCAGTCCAATTTTCGTCCTGTCCGTGTTGATATATTGAGGGACCAAGAAGCCTCGTACCGCACCTCGGCGAGCCCTTCTTCGGCGATCGAGCCCTTTTCTACCGACTTTTTTTAACTCGCATAAAGATAAACTCGCAATAATTCGTCTGTAGCGTTTTGTAACATCAGTGTTTCTTTAGATATTATTTTTTCCCAAGTTGGTTAGGAAGGTATCTACCTATATTATTTTGAATTACATAATAATAACAATATATTACAGGACATTAATTATACACAGCACCACCTAGCCCCAAACGAATCATAGCTATATATATATGGTAACTAGATTACGGATAGAATACTTTTTGTAAATATATACGTACTATATGATACAACACACAAACACAGAACAAACATCTGTATTCATCACACAAATGTTTGTCCTAGGTGGTTATCGAACCCACAGCCTACAACGCAGAAGGCAGAGTCACTACCAACTGAGCTATGAGGCTTGTATGAGAAAAAAAAACGAATGTTATAAAAATGGTAAGCAAAGAGACGACGGCTGGTCGCGGTTTTACCTTGATATCCTATCGTCGTACGTACGCACTTAGCCAAAGTGTACCCAAGAGCAGAAATGGGTCGAAATTAGACAACAAGACAGCAAATCGAGTATATATCAATGCTCACAGAATTTCAAGATCTACGAATATAAGAGAAGTAGAGCTCCTGGTGAGTCTCGTCGGGGGAAGAACTACCACCATACCTATTTCGGCTGCCAAGCATTGCTGTGTTCTGTTTTGAAGGGTATGGTTGCTGGTGAAATTACAGGCATGCGAGACTTAACACTTTTATGCCTAGAGATGACGGGCGCAATGCAGTACCGCGTGCTCATGATATTTGTGGATGTGAACTACGTGGCTTTGTTATTTGAATTTCACATTATCATCATCTTGCTTCTTCTGTCTCCAAGTTGTATATAAAAAAATCCTCAGGTTTTCGTGTAAAATTTAAAAAGTGACGGCCAATATTCCACGCATTTTTCAACATTTTTAGTTTCGAAGAGAGATAAGGTATGAAGTAATTTCGTCATATTATCTTCAATAACTTTCAAAATGCTGACCTTGACTGGTTTGACAGTTATTTGAAAGAGCGAAGGCAGTGTGTTAAAGTTGGAGCAACACTAAGTGAGCAGCAATCTATCCAGTATGGGGTTCCACAGGGTCTAGGTCCCAGTTTTTTTTTTATGCATAAATGACATACACGACCTCGCCTTGCAAAACTCTGACACAGATAACACGGTGCTGCTGTTTAGTGGGCAGATGTGGAACGATGCATGTTTTAATGCAGAAAAGGGGATGTCTGTCGCTCATAAATGGTTGCAAGACAATCTTCTTACCTTGAACACTAAAAAAACGACATACATCTGTTTCCATAAAACAGCAGCTTCCCGCCCTTTGATGTCGTTAGCAGCTATCAAGATGCATACTTGTGGCATGTTAAGTGATACGTCTAGATGCGAAAATTTCGCTAGGTGTATGAGCACTAAGTACCTGGGAGTTTGGCTTGATCAAAGTCTATCATTTAAAGCGCATATTCAATTTCTATCGGGACGTGTCAGAAGAGTTGTAAATGTTGTGAAGCAACTACGTGATGTAGCATGCCCTGTCACGCTTAAAACCGTTTATTTTGCCTTGTGTCAATCTTTACTAATTTGTTGTATCACCTGCTGGGGATCTGACTCAAAAACCATCATGTTGCAAATTGAAAGAGCGCAAAGGTCTGTTCTAAAAGTAATGCTTAAAAAGCCTCGCAGATACCCAACAGATGATATTTATAAAGAAATCAATGTCCTTAATGTACACCAGCTGTTTATTCTGAGATTTTTTTTGCCTGTGCTTAAATTTGTTTTACGCTCTGGGATATATAACGATATGATGCGACGCAGGGTGTTCAAACTTGCCTAATACTAATGACTGCATTTGCCCAGCGTTTTGGTCATTCCATTAAATCCCACATCTATAATACAATAGTGGTTCACTGTGATGTAGAAATAAAATATTTATCTCTTCACCAGGCAAAGTTATCTGTCCAAAACTGGTTGTTAACACTAACTTATGATGACACTGAACAGCTTATTGGAATAATTGTGTAGTAAATTTTGTCTTTTTTTTCACTTATTTTGTTTATTTCTTTATTGATTTTCTTAACTCTCTAAATGATATATCTACCTGACTAATTACAGTTTCAAATAGTTTACCGTCTACGAGGTGGGTAAACAAGTGGTAATCGTATATTGGTCCGCAAGATACGGGCTGTGCCTAGTATGGGGATCAGCAGACAATTAATACTTGTTACAACCCACTCTACATAAAATCTTATATTAGTGTGTTACCTAGAACAATGTTGTTATTTTTTATTCCATATGTTTTATGTAGTAATAAATATATTTTTCACTTTTCACTTTTATCATCGGAGGTACGGAACCCGTACGTCTGATGTTAAAGTATGTGGGTAAAAGGTAGCTTATAATAATAGTTATGGACGTAAATAAAAAGTAAAATATTTGAGTAAAAATAACTAAACTACGTCCATAAATAGAGCAAATAAATAAATGCAGGACATTAATTTCACACAGCGCCATCTAGTCCCAAACTAAGGTATAGATGGGAATAATGTGGGAATTAGATTACGGATATAATAAAGATAAAAAGATAAAAAAAAAGATAAAAATTTATTTATTCATAGAAAGGTACAGCTGGTACATATTTTATATATTCTATTGTAAAATCGTAAGGAAGTTCTTGTCCCCTACACTAGGACTAAAGCCTGTATTGTAGGGTTACAAGGACTGCCATGGATCCTTCTACATTATAACTTATATTATGTATATAAACCAGTGATAGTGGCAGAGTTGTACCCTAGGTATTTCTGTTCCTCATACTAGGACAAAGCCTGTATTATGAGGTCACAGATATGTTTGTTGCTCTTGCTTCTATTACCTATATCTAATAATCTAAAATTGTACATATTTTCTTAAACTACTGTACATAAAAAATAAATAAAATACGAGAATATAGATTTTGCGGATGTAAAGTGAGTGTTTGTGTGTTTTGTATTTTGCGGTGAGTACTGTTGGAGTGCTAAATGCGTGAGTTTGGGCATGAGTGTGAGCATGTGTTGTATATTGAATGTAAGAGTGTGTGTGTCTGTGTGTGTCTGTGTGTGTATAATACTTAATTATCTGTTTTTTTTTTGTTAATACATAGGTACCTACTTACTTATCATACAATACAACGCCCAAGCACAGAACAAACATCAATATTCACCTCACAAAAGTTTGTCCTGGATGTGAATCGAACCCACAACCTACAGCGCAGAACGCAGAGGTACTATATCAGGCAAACAGCACAAACAAAACAAGGCGTTACCTACCTAACGCATTTTGTAATAACTCTTTTATTACAAAGTGGGGTAGTTAGGTGCACAAAATGATAAAACTACATAACTAACGAACAATGTCTG
Organism: Venusia cambrica; assembly: GCA_951394065.1. Lineage (NCBI taxonomy): Eukaryota > Metazoa > Arthropoda > Insecta > Lepidoptera > Geometridae > Venusia > Venusia cambrica. The sequence continues at coordinate 1,203,432 of OX596044.1, read as the reverse complement.
TTCCGTGAATGTTTTTTTTTTTTGGGCGGGTTCTGTCGCCTGGCTTACTGTCGCCTGGCTTACTGTCGCCTGGCTTACTGTCGCCTGGCTTACTGTCGCCAGGCTTACTGTCGCCTGGCTTACTGTCGCTTGGCTTACTGTCGCCAGGCTTACTGTCGCCTGGCTAACTTCTGGCAACGGAATCGTTGACCGATTTGAGTCAACGGTTACCTACTTTTATATCACGTGAAGTAATAACCTCCTCCGTGGTCTAGTAGTTCGACCACCCGTTAGATCTAGAGGTCCCGGTTTCGATCACCAGAGGGGAGTACAATTATATATTTTGCTTGGTTTTATTGGTGGTAGGACTTTATTTAAGTCTGCCTAGCTACCACCATCTAACATAATTCGTTGTGTTCCGGCAATTATAGGTAAGATAGCCAGTCCCTCAGTTTATTGAGGATTCCAGATGAAGTGCGCTTTCACCTTCGGCATTATCATAACTTGAAAAATCAGGTGAGAAGAAGGCTAAGCACATGTTGTACATTAAAAAATAAAAATAAAAAAAAATATTTCCGCGCCCGCTGGACCACAATGATCTGTCCACAATGAACCGGTAGACGAACCAGTAAGCCACAGAGGCGGTTCATTGCTTTTAGAAGAATGCTTCATCGAACGCTCGCTAGCATCGTAGACCTGCGCGAGAGAGGATGAGCTCGCCCAAGTAAGGCAGCGAACCTCGAAATTAGAGCAAACTTATATCGAAAAAAAAGAAGGAAAATGGGGGATGCATGGGGGATGATCGTTGCTCACGTCCGTAGGAGTCGCCACTAACTCCCTAGACGTATCCCCTGGGTGGCGCTAAACGAGCAACAACACTTTGGCTGCTGCACATGTTAAATAATTAACCTCGCATCACATCACAATCATTCATCAAAGAGTCAAACGAGGTGTCGGTAAGCGTAATGGTGTCGCGAGTTCAATTGTTGTTTTAATCTCAGAAAATGCCCGACGCGTCTGAATCACTTCAAAAACTGCGTAACTAAGTGCGGACACGCACACAGGGTCCCGACCCCCACACAGGGTCCCGACCCCATTCAAGGCAAAAATCACGTGTTTTAAAAATTCGCTTCAAAAACTTGGAAAAAAAAACGTCATCCAGGTAAACAAAATTGTATCATAAGTATTCTACATTGAAGTCGGTTTTCTTTTTAGTTTTTAAAACGTAATTATTATGTGACGAAAAGTGATGGGGGCACGGTGTAGGGTAGCGTAGGATATAATTAAAATGTTTCCTTGTAATACAAAAGATTTACTAATATCGCATGTCTTTACGACACACCCTATTGTTATTTATTTTTATTTGTATTATTTATCTAACATTTGTTTGAGCGGCATTAGAAATACTGTGTAAATTCTAACAGTCTACCTATTACGGTTCATGTGATACAGCCCGCTGCCATACAAACGGGGGAGCTTAGTTATAGCTTGACGTTGGCATCCTTTGGGTACGGAACCCTAAAAGTCTGGGTGGATGCCTGCGAAAGGGCCGAGACACAAACACTGCTTCGCTTTAAACATTCAGGAGGTTTCTATGAGCGACCCGGCAAGCATCTCTTGCATTTTTCGAGAGTACTAAAGTCTGCTTCGTTTATATTAAAGACCTCTATCTATTCGTTTTATCTGCCACGAAATATGCTTTCACTCTCGCCGGCTCTTCATTCCGTGCGAGCCTTTTTACCGTTCCCCTTATAGCCGTTACAAGGCAGGAATGCACTAAGAGACTTACAGGGGTGGGTGGCTACTATCTACTTCATTGTTACGGAGTAAAAGGCGAGAAGATAATTAGGTTAGATTTATTTCGTAAGTAGTGTTGGTACTTAGGGTATGTATTAGTATATAGGAAAAAAAAAATCTAGCAAACCAATGATTTATGGCGATGGCAACATAAATTATGAAATTGTATTTACCGACCAGTACGTTATTAAATGAAGTTGTCGTAAATTAAACTAAACTGCTGACTAAAAATTTATTATAGCGACTAAATTATGAAATTAGTTACTCAGTAACTGAAGTAAACTACAAAAAAAATAGATACTTATCATTAGAATTACTGTAGTAGGTTAATAAATAATAATACATAAATAAATATTACAGTAAGTACATTAATTTCCATCTAGCCCCAAATTAAGACTAGACTAGACTAACTATATATAATATTAGGTCCTTACATATGAAATTGGCGTTTTGTCGTACTGGCCACTTTGATCTTAAATATCTCCTCTTTGGTTAGGAAATCCAAATTCAAATTTAAACAGCTATTTACTCATGCATTTGTGTTTCGAAAACCGTAATTCATTTGTTTTTTTCTCTTTTGCTTTTTTTTTCTGCGTCACTCATTTCACAAAATGGAAAACTTAAAATATCGCATTATATACGAGTACGAGTTCCACCGTGGCACCAGTGCTGCAGAAACGGCTCGAAGGATTAATGATGTGTATGGTGGTGGTGTCGCAAAAGAAAACACGGTGCGTTTTTGGTTTCAACGCTTTCGTTCTGGAAATTTCGACCTGCAGAACAAGCCCCGTGGACGGCCGGAGACCAAGGTCGATAATGATGAATTGAAGGCTATTGTGGAAGCAGATCCATCGCAAACCACATCACAGTTAGCTGCAGGCTGTGGTGTTAGTGACAAAACCGTTTTAATCCACTTGAAGCAAATTGGGAAGGTGAAAAAGCTTGAAAGGTGGGTACCTCATGAATTGAGTGAAGCAAACCGACAAACGCGCGTCGACTGCTGCGTTACATTACTCAACCGGCACAATAATGAAGGAATTTTAAATCGGATCATTACATGTGATGAAAAGTGGATCCTGTACGATAATCGTAAACGCTCATCGCAATGGCTGAACCCTGGTGAACCAGCAAAATCTTGCCCCAAGCGAAAATTTACTCATAAAAAGTTACTTGTAAGCGTTTGGTGGACTAGTGCCGGTGTCGTACACTATAGCTTTCTTAAATCTGGTCAGACGATTACGGCTGATGTCTATTGTCAGCAACTGCAAACCATGATGGAAAAGCTCGCTGTTAAACAACCGAGACTTTTCAATCGCTCTACGCCACTGCTGCTTCAAGACAACGCTAGACCACACACGGCCCAACATACGACTACCAAATAAGAGGAGCTTCAATTGGAATGTCTAAGACATACACCGTACTCTCCGGACCTTGCTCCAACAGATTACCATTTTTTTCGAAATGTGGACAACTTCTTGCAAGGAAAAAAATTCAATTCCGATGAGGCAGTCCAAACCGCTTTCAAAGATTTCATTGATTCCCGTCCGAATGGTTTTTTTAGTAAAGGGATCAATGAACTACCTATAAGATGGCAAAAGTGTATAGATAGCAATGGTACATACTTTGATTAATAAAATATATTTTAATATGAAAAAATTGCCTTTATGTTCCTCCCATACAAAACGCCAATTTCATATGTAAGGACCTAATATATGTAATATTACGAGTACCCGTATCACTGGTTTACCAGTTCACTCATTAGACAGATTCTTAATTCGTCAATTTCCTGATTTGCCAGTTTCACTTTGCTGTCGGTTCCTTTATTAAGTCAGTTTCCTGGTTCGCAAACTTCTTTATTTGTCGCTATTTTTGTGAGCACTTGTAAGTACCTAGTCGCTGACTCTGTGCGCTTCCACCTTGCATCTTCGCCTTATCGTACCTTGAAGGTGAGATAAAGGCCAAATACTACCCATCGTACATTAAAAAAAATAAAAATGGCGCACCCGGTTCATTACGGGAAATTACGGGTAGGTACACCTCAAGTTGAGTTTAGTTTCAGTTTCAGTTTATTTATTTTTCACAATAGGCAATTACATTGCACTTAGGAACGTCAAACATTACAATTATTTGTATCAAGAGTCGAAATATTCTTACACTTATCTTATGTATCTTCTTATCTTACACTATTATATAATTATCTTGTTACAATAACATTATACATATACTAAAAATTTAATAGGTACTTAAATGTAAGTAGGTAAAGGTATGTACCGCATGCAAATGCAATTTATAGTATTTACGGTACAATATTCTGCCATTTTTTGTGGTCTGACTGGAATTCTGCTATTGTGTAATATGCGTTAACGGTCAAGTGTTTCTTAATCGTACTTTTAAATGTTCTTTCATTAAGATCAGTTATATTTTTTGGTAGAATATTGTAAAATCTGACACTGTTAATAAAGAATGATTTACTAACTTTTGCTAATCTAGTGTTAGGCAAAACCAGTTTATGTTTGTTTCTCGTATTGTGATTATGATGATCACAATTCCTAGTATAGCTATTAATACGTTTTCGAATAAAGATTAAATTAAGATAAATATACAGAGATGGCATGGTCATAATATTAATTTCTTTGAATAGGTCCCTAAGGCTCTCTCTCGGCCCAATTCCGTAAATAGCTCTGACTGCTCTCTTTTGTAAAATAAAAATACGGTCGGCATCTGCAGCATTACCCCACAAAAGAATTCCATAGGACATAAGAGAGTGGAAGTAGCTATAGTAAACCATTCTAGCTGTTCTTATGTCTGTTAATTCTCTAATTTTGCGTACAGCAAATGCTGCAGAGCTTAGTTTCCCAGCTAATACATTTATGTGTTTACCCCATTGCAACTTAGAGTCGATAGTAATACCGAGAAACTTAGTTGAATCAATAAGATCAATTGTATTTTTATTTATTTGAATAGGCTCTGGTAAAAGTGAATTATTTGTTAAAGTAAATTTAATGCATTTTGTTTTGTCAGAATTGAGGATCAGGTTATTGACATTAAACCAATGTTGAATAGTGCACAGTGAATCATTAATAAACATTATGTCAGGATTGGATCGGTCAATCTTAAATATTAAGGACGTGTCATCAGCGAATAAAATTATGTTAGATGATTTTTGTGCTAGGAAGGGTAGGTCATTTATATACGCCAAGAACAGAAACGGACCCAAGATAGAGCCCTGGGGCACACCTATTGTAAAATCTACGGCATCCGACAGCACACCATTGACGTCTACAGATTGTTGCCTTTTAGTCATATAAGATTTTATCAGCTCAAGAGCTCCTCCCCGGACTCCGTAGTGTTGTAGTTTATATAGAAGTATTTCATGATTTACGCAGTCAAATGCCTTCGATAAGTCACAAAATACTCCTATAATGTCGGAAGCACTCTCGAAGGAATTATAAATATTCTCAACAAATTCAACCACTGCATCAGTGGTGGAACATCCTTTCGAAAATCCATACTGTTTATTAAAAAATAAGTTATTGTTATTGAAAAAGGCCGTTAATTGAACTAAAATAATTTTTTCAAAAATTTTACTCAGAGCTGGAAGTATAGAAATCGGTCGATAATTACTAGGGTTTTTTTGGTTTCCAGTTTTATAAAGAGGTATTACTTTTGCACATTTCATTAGATCAGGGAAAACGCCATTTTTAATACAACCATTAAATATAACAGCTAGATATGGTGCTATGATGTCTATCACACTGTCAATAAATCTGACTGAAATTCCCCAAAAATCTTCAGCATCTTTAAGCTTCAACGATTTAAAAGTCTTAACTATAGTAGAACTCGTAACTTCATGAAATTGAAAATCGTCTGGACAGGGTCTTACATTATCCTTCAGCAACTCAAAGGCGTCATTTGAATTAACAACTATTGATTTAGTGATCTCGTGTGGTACATTGGTGAAAAAGTTAACAAATATGTTTGCGACATCACGTTTATCTATGATAGACTTTGCATCCTGAAGCAATTCAATGTCCTTTACTGAGGAGCGAACATTTCCTGTTTCCGTCTTAATTATGGACCAGGTAGCTTTAATAATATTTTTGGAAGTTTTTATTTTTCTGGAGATATAATTAGCCTTTGCTTGTTTGCAAACGGATTTAAATATTTTGCTGTACCTCCGAACAAAATTCACAAATGTCTCACTATTATCAGTGGACTTGCGATCATACAATTCATACATTTTATTCCTACTTACTCTAATACCCACAGTTGCCCATTCGTTAAAAGTACATTTTTCGTTTTTCTTTTTATATGATACCGGAAACAATGAATCAAAATGTTTTAAAATAGTGTCAAAGAGTAAACTGTAGCTTAGGTTTGGATCATTGTTTATTATAATTTCATTGTTTTCAATATGATTATTAATTATAGTTCTATAGTTATCAATTCTTTTAGTAGTCACATGCCTTTTTCGAGTTGTCACATTTTGCTCCTCTTTAGTAGAAGGTATTTCAATGTATTGACCTAAATGATCCGAACTAACCTTTTTCACTAACGTTTTATATATAATGGGACAGTTACAGAATATATTATCGATACAGGTGGCGGAGTGATCAGTAATTCTAGTTGGTTCCAAAAAAAGATAATTTAGGTTGTAACTATGAAAAAGATTAAGAAATTTATTTTTATTTTTTGTTTCAATAAGTAAGTTAATATTGAAATCACCCATTACTATCACAAATTTACCACTGTTGCTTAGTTTGCTGAGTACCTCATCAAGAACGGTTTCAAGAACATTATAATCTGCCGACGGAGGACTGTATGTATTTACCAAGATATATTTTTCCAATTCTACACACGAAAGTTCTACTTCCTGTTCTTTCGTTAATTTTACGATGTCGTCTCTTTTTTTAAACTTTATAGTATTTTTAATTAATATTATTGATCCACCTCTTTCTGCAAATTTACGACAGTAGAAGCTACCTATACTATAGTTAGTAAAATTAAATAACAGTTTATGTTCTTTAAGCCAGCTTTCAGTAAGACACACTATGTCTATCCCAGCCTCTTCCAAAAACAAACTAAATTCTAGCTCTTTGTTTAAAAGTCCTTGGATATTGTGGTGCATTATCGAAATGCATTTTCCGTTTGTATTACGCCTAAAAAATCGGTAGTTTTGTTGGAACAACTGATGATCAATTCTTTGTTTACAGTGTCAGGCATTGCACATGGTGTAATTATTTCAATTACATTTGAAGATTTCTTGCCAATAGGCGCGTCAATGTTATATAATAATACTTTAGATAAAGTATTTTTGGCTGAGTTTGGTAATTTACAATTATGTTTTTTAAATAAATTATTTATGTCAATTAAGTGAATGTTATGAGAGTAGTATGTCATGTTATACAAATCAATATTTAATTGATATATATAGTCATCATATTCCCGATATGACTTGTATGGTAAGCTAGTTATAATAATTTTATTGCTTGCGCTGGCCTTATTTAGAATTAGAACACATTCTCTAAACTCTTTACGACTAATGCGTGTCATTTCACCTATCACAAGTACATAAACAGAGTTGCTAGTATTATGATTCACATGTCCTGAAAGGTCTGTAATGAGTCTTTTGAAGGATGATCCAGGGCTACAGAAGTTGAGCATTTTTTTTTTTCTTGAGGATTGAGCGGAGAGTTTTTCTCCTAGTCCTTGTCCATATGCGTCGCAGAAGATGAAGACATTATCAGAGGTCTGTAGATTTTGATGAATTGCTGGCTCATTTTGGGTACATATCATCTTTCGTGAACACATAGGAGTTATTGATAAATCTTTGGCTTCAATAACATTCTTCAAATGCGACACTTGATTTCCGATGAACTCTATTGTATTTATTGTGTTCATTCGCTTGTTCAAAAATCATCTCATTTTCTTTTTGTAGATTATCAATCATGCCGTTCCGTTGATTGACTTCTTTCATAAGAAGTGTATTTTGTTGTGATAAGCTTTCAATGATTTGTCCAGTCAAATCTCTCTCAATATCTACATAAGTTCCATAATCATTTTTTGTGATTGGGTTGTCTGATTTTACAACGTCTAATTTTTTATTTATATTTATACACTTTAAACTTATTTTTGTAATTTTCTTCATGAGATACTTCGGGTGCATTGCAGTGCTGCGTAAGCACCCAAATGCTGAACAAACATCTAAATTCATCACATACATGTTTATTCCGGGTGGGAATCGAACTCACTACCTAAAACGCAGAAGATATAGCTACTACCAACTGAGCTGTGAGGCTAATAGGTGTTAGTTAGAGTTTGCTCCCAGTTTGGTTGTTTATCCAACAAATAAGACCGAGCAAATAAAAACCATAGTAAAAACTAAAACACATTATTTTTTTCATTCGGCAAGTAACCAAGAGCACTGGTTCCATGCTTCGAAGGGCATTAAGTCGGTCCCGGGCTCTGCATACTAGAGAGGTAGGTACCTCATAGAGCCATGTCAGACGCCAATGGCGGCGGCTCGTACAGTTCAACATCGACACATACAGGGCCAAGATAGAAAGAATAAGCCGGTCAAATACAGACGCAAACCGAACCGAGGTTGTTCCTTATTAAATATGGTACGTAAGAAAAAAATTAAAACATTCATAAAAAAACTAATCAATAATTTATTTACCTTTAAAATCCTGTAGGAAGTAAAAACATCAAACACGATATCCCACCACACCATAGCTATTATTCCTAAAAATTACCATTTTAATAAAAAAATTGTTTTTCTGATCGAAGAAAATATTGATAGTTCGTGTTTCCTACTACTTTAACAAAAGGTTTGGGCGCCCCCAGGTGGATTCATTTGTAATTAAATTCCCTAAATGCTCAGTGTTGAATTCAAATTTTCATTGTAGTCATGCTGTCCTTTGTAGTTGCAGCACAGTATCCCTAGATGGCACGTCAATTTTAGCGCGAGACGATATGTGCAGCTGTGAACTATTCAGCTACGGGAGAGGGCTTCTTGCTGGCGCTATTTGCCATGGCGTCGACTCTTGAAGCTACAACGTCGGGGCTGGCGGCAGCGTATTGAGAAGGTGCCTTCCTCTCGAGCCTCCTTTCACTGCATTTTTCAGCTTCAGTTTTCACTATTCCATCTGTAACCCCGTGTACAGTCGGGCTAGGGGCAACCAGGGTCTTCATTCGACTCTGCTTAAATCTGTTGTCCAAACTCTCTCATATACAATGGTATATGGGGTAACCATAATAAAGAGGGTAAATATAAGTCTTGTGAAATGTCACAAGACTTATATTTACCCCCTTTGATACCCATTATGTCAATACAAGGGTCGTTTCCCAATGTAACTGGAAGATTTCGTTCGCTTCGCTAATTCGATCAAAAAATACCTAAACCTAATCACTCTTGCCCTAAAAAGGTCCATGTTGTAATTTTGAGAAAACACAGACGCAGGCAGGAAGTACCAATTAATTTTAGGACTAACTTATTCGATAAAAAACAATTGCAAATTAGTTTTCCATGATTTTCCGATTATTCTGCGAGAAGGTGATCGGATCATATACATTTAGGATCACATCCCCCACATTGAATCTGAAACGCAAAGGTACGTACATTGCGGACCTTTGTTATAGACAGGACAGATTCACTTCCCTAATTACCCATTCCTTGTCATCATATTTTGTGCTCATAGGCCTATACGTAGGTAGTGGTTATTGGTTAGCATAGCATGTTGATCTGTAGTGTCGCGTGATTCTATACTCTTTGATCTGTGTGGAAGTGGAAGTGAGATTATCTTCTCTTTGGTTGGATAGTTGCCAACTTAACGGATTTCCCGTCATATCTAACCGATTTGGATACGTTGAAAACGGGAAAAATCAATTTTAACGGCTGACGGGATAATTCATCGGAAAAAATAACTAATCTTCAGCCATAATATCTCCGTAAAATTTTCTTTAAGGCAAGTGTTATAAAAATGTTTACATACGAATTATTTTGTTTGTTAGCAATTAGGTCAGTCAAAGACTCATGTTTTATGTTCTATAAACTCTGCAATGTTTATGGTAGGGATTTACCTGGCAAGTAACCGGAATCCAATATTTGGGTGCATAAAATCATAAACTCAATTATATAAACATTAGATAATAGTACTGAGCTGTGTGTAATGTAAAGCTAATGAATGCTAATCTAAGGTTTTTGTGATGGTTGTTTGATTCATTAATAGTTTTTAACTATTAGTGTTTGAATTGAGTGTGTTCAATGATGGTTCCATGATAATTAAAACTAAGAGATATAAAATGATTCTTTCATTTGGTTAATTCAACATGGTTAATGCCATTTTGAATGGTAAAAACTGTTACTCGTGTATTTGGCCTGATGCTGTAGGAAATGTACGTGATTACTGCAAAGCTATGATTTTTACTACCGGGTATGTGTCATATCCAAAATGGCGTTTCCCATCTTAAAAGTGTACACATGTTATGAAACCTATCCGTTCAGTACATTTGACGGTAAAAATCGTTTCTAGTTCTCATGAAGCTAATTTTAAGCCAATGGAGATCGGCTTCGCCGTCGGCGGTAGGGCCCCAGCCATCGACTTCTATGCAGAAGTCGATGACTGCAGCTTTTGCAATGGCAACAGAGCATGATCAATCTGAAAGTGACGATGACATCATAGATTTTTAGTTTTGACGAAGATTCAAGGCTTACATTCTAATAGATACGAGTTAGAGTAAGATTAGTTATCAAACCTGTTGTCTTTTAAACGGACTTGAAAAAAAAAAGGAGGTGCTCAATTCGTCGGGATCTATTTTGTTTTATTTTTAATAGAGGGAATGGGAGGGGGAAAATATAAAAACGTTTTAAAAACAAGAAAAAAACTGACTTAAGTGAAGAATATGATTTATCAATTTCGTTTACCTGGTTGATGTATTTTATTCAATTATTTTGATGACAGATGGATGGGCAGACAGACAGACATATGCGTGATCCTATAAGGGGTCAGTTTTTTCTTTACTTTGAGGTAATACACCCTAAAAATACCCAAATCGCTTCAAGTGTGCATATAATATTTGAAGAGTTCCCTCGATTTCTCCAGGATCCCATCAATCATCACCTGTAAAGTATACCTTTTCAAACAAAAAAATAATTTTCTAAATCTAAATCCAGTCGTCTTCGAGTAATCGGGGAACATACATTATTTTATGTATGTTCCCCGATTACTCTTACTTTATACGATTACTTTTCGCGAGTACTGTTGGTGTTTTTATTTAAAATTGCTATTAAACTGCGAAAATATATCATTTAAGAAATTCAACTGGTTTTAAATAAAAAATATTTTTAACGGATTTTTGACCGAAATTCACGAGTAACTTACACGAGGGATTTCAAAAAGTCTTGTTGGCAGCACTGGATCGATGGTTGTTGACTTGCTCTTCTTTCTTGTTTTGTTTGTATGACTGCTTGTTTGTTGTATTGAATCTTGAAAATTTTTGATTTTGTTGTAAAGGAAAACTATATTGAGCAAATAAAAGTCACTGTTTTAAAAGTCAGTTGTTTACTGTTGTGTACTTCTGTTTATAATACGAAATGGAAGAAAATGAAAATAATCCGATCTTAGTGTCGAGTAAACCCCTGAAATCAGAATTCTCAAACCGACAAACTATTATTATAACCTCTGAGCTTGTAAGTTTGTGTACTTATTATAATATTTAAAGTCGTGGGAAACCTACTACGTATTTTGTATTTTTTGGTTTGATACTTACACCATAGGTACATTGAAGTGGTCGAAGTTGCCTCGTTTAATATTACCTAATAACAGTTAATTTTACCATAATTCCTAACATATCCTACTGTGTTCTTCCCTACAGTTCACCCTAGGCCGTGGGCTCAAAAATTCCATATGTATACCCTTTCTGGCTATATCTAGAAATCACTGCACATTCAAGAAATCAAATAAACATGAATGGTATGTTGAAGACAACAGTAGTCTTGGCATCAAAGTAAACAATGAAAAGCTAGGCCAGGGAACTAAAAGAAAGCTTGAACATGAAGACCTTATCTCACTGGAGCCCTCAGATGAGTTTCTCTATAAGTTCCTATTACCCTCCCAAGATGTGTTTGAAACACCAAGAAAACGGATAAAGGTTGAGGATGAAGTTGATAGTACAATGATCAACAATGTCAGATTGAAGTTTGAGGAGTCTCAGAAATGTGAAATGCAGCATATTGAGGAGAAAATACAAAATGCAAAACAAATGCAATCAACATCTATTACATTAAAAAAGCAATTGCAAGAAGACATGAACAGACAAATGCAGCAGCTTGAAAAAGAGTTTTCTGTTCAAATGGAAAACTTAAAAGGTGAGAAGAATGAAGTGGAGGATCAAAAAGCCTTACTTATTGAAGAGAGGGATGCACAGCTTTCGAATGTCAAGAATGAAATGGATGGGAAGATTGCAGAACTCATGGTGAGTTATTTAATTAAAGTCAGTGATCATTGCTGATTTTAGGCCATCTTAAACAGCTTATTAGTTTGAATTTAATTGTCAGACAATGTCATTCAAACTTTTTCAAAGAGAATGGCAGAAGAAATCAGAATGTTTTGGGCTGATCATTACGCCAAATAAATAACACTGAACACTAATACTGTTGCTTCAAAAATTAATTTAAATAATCAGTCATGTTTTCCATAATAATACTATTAGGTATGTCATAAGTTGGCATAATGTTAAAATATCAAATGTACCACCCACAATGTATAAAGCTTTATTCCCTGTATTCATTGTATTTGTTTTTACAGCTGAACAGATCTTAATAACATTTTGCATATAACCTCTGTGGTCTAGTGGTTAAACCCACCAATTTCAGATCCAGAAATCCCGGATTCTAACCCCATGGGGAGTACAATATACTGTGGTGGTTTGGTTGGTGGTAGGGCTTTATTTAAGTCCACCTGACTAGCTGCACTATACACAGATCTTACTTAAGTCTTTCGCCATAACAACAATTCTTAAAAATGTTGTATTCCAGCATTTAGAGGTAAGATAGCCAGTTCCTCAGTTAGTTGAGGATTCCAGGTGAAGTGTGCATCCACCTTCAGCCTTATCTCAACTTGTAACCAGGTGAGATGAAGGCCAAGTGCTTACCCATTGTACAATAAAAAATATATACCTACACATTAGTGTGTGCCGTGGAGTTAACTTTTTATTTGTGTAGATCCTTCACTCAGGTGAAGCTATGAGCGAAAGCTTGTTATGATTCATTTGGGTACTGTAAGGTTCACTGCATACCCACAATATTCATTTTGGTAAATTTTGGCTTAAATCACAATGGTAATTCAAAAATCAAAATTCACCAAAGCTCAAAAACTGTAAATCACATAACTAAATCCGAGAAACAACCCTTACAACAAAAAATGCACAGTAAAAGCATAGATTAACTATGCTTTGTATTCTACAAGAAAGATAACCTTGGATTTTTATGTGATAATGTACTTATCTGTTTTTCTCACTCATAATTTCACTGGTTCTGCAGCTCATTTAATAGAGCTTTCTGGGATGTTAGTTATGGATTCTATTCCCACCCAGGACAAACAAATAAGTAATGAACATAGATGATAATTCTGTGTTCATCCTTATGTATTGAAAAAAGCACATTAGCACCTCGTTAACCATCAGTTATCTTGTTACTATAGTGCAAGCTAGGATTAGTTTGGTGATATATTATGTTTTTTGTATAATCATATGTTTTCTCTGCAGGAGCAAATCAATAGGCACAATGAGAGTGAGTCGGAACTTATAAATGAAAACAACATATTAAAGAAGAAACTTCGGAAAGAACGTGAAGATTTTCTGTCAGAGCTGAGCCGTGAAAGCTCATCCAAACAAGACATGCTACATACGCTTGAAGCTAAGATCCAACAACAAGAAGAAGCTCGCCTTAAAGAGAGACATGAGTTAGAGGAAACACTTAGAAAAGAGACTGAACTATTAAGACTGGTTAAAGAAAAGGTATGATTTTATCTTCTTTTAGATTTTAGAATTTTGTTTTATTAGCACAATATAGAAACATGGGGAGTGCTGTTTTAAATCAAAAGTAGGAACAAGTAAACAGCACTCAACTGAATTTTGAATAGGTGTTGTTCTAAATCATGCATCTTATTCTTATTCTGAGTGGGGGTGACCAAGGCCTGCACTGACGTCCCGCTGTGGGGTGTATTGTGCATGTTCCCCCTTGGTTTTAACTAACTCTACCCCCAGTCAGCCCAGCTCCTTAAAATACCGGAGCAGGACTTTGGGTTGTTGGTGACACTTGTTGAGCGCCTGAGTTCGCGACAGCGACATTGAAAGTGACTCTGATGTTGTGGGCGATGATGATGCTTGCTCCAAGCATTTTCCTAAGGCCTGTCTTCACCCTAGCTGATTCTGTAGCCAAGCAATGTAGGATGCATACCATCAGTCGTAGATCACTGCGTTTCATTTTGATCTGAATGTTCAATATTCTCCTATTTGGAACATCATTTTTGATATCCTGCCTGTCCTTCCTTTGGTCCCAAAACTTTTTGTGCTCCATATCAGAGTATTGTTTCAGTCTTTTCTTTATTTCCATCGTTAATGGTCTTGTTAGGCTGAGGTTGCAGTCACTTGGTGTAAGATTTGCTCCCGCTCTGCCTAACTTGTCTGCTTTATTGTTTCCTAGGCAAGTGCCGTGGCTTTTAAATAAAATATAAATCATGCATAACATAATAACAGCTTATATGGTTTATACAGTATGTGAGATGCTTCGTTAAGAGCTGCCCATTTTAATAATTGTAACATTACATTCTTTTTCATTTAACTACCCTTTTCAAATGCCACCAATTTCAACTCTCAAATTCAACTGAAAATGGCCTAGCAAAGTAATTTACACAAATACATTGTTGGTTAAATTTAGATTTTATTACATTAAAGAAATAATTTGTCTAGTGTAAAAAGTGTATGGCGTAGAAACATATAATAATAATAATTTTATTTGGAACAAAATTACATAGGTACTACCAACGCCCACAGTGACTCACTCTGGAACCAGAGTGAGAATATTGCAATTAATGCTACGAATAATTCACATGAAAAATTTTTAGAGTTGATTTAAGTACATATTTACCACATTGTTCAGGAGAGCACAGGAAAGAATCAGAGACCGATACGCTTTCGAGTTCATTCGGAATATAACCCAAATCATCCATTATAGTGGCGTAAGTAGAACTCAGGAGCAAGAGCTAAAGGAGATGGAATACTCGGTGACAGGATTTCTGTACTAAAATAGGAGAAGGAAGTTGATGGGAATGAGTGCATGAAAGTGTGACTTAAGAGGTAGTAGGATGGTGTATGGTGTAGTGTATGAGTGTCGTGTAGAGTGTAATTTTCTTCAAAGTTAAATATAATCTTCATAACAAGAATAGAACAACGGGGAAGCTATAAACAAAATATTAAATGTCCAAGGTTTAAGTTTAAGGCACGATGTGGTAGTCAAATGAGCTCTTTTACCCTTTCGTCGGAATCGTTCGTAATTGGTATAAGACGACCCTTCTCTCGCCTACGCAAAAATATCTTGCCACGCGAAACCCAGCAGAATTTAAAATCATTTTGTTTAGCTGTCTCTCTAGCCAGAAAGTAAAGTTTCTTCATCTTGGAAGAAAGGTTGGTCGTGCAGGCCCACCAATGTGTAGGTGCTCGGTAGAGAGTCTGGATGAGCCTTTATTAAATTGACACAACTAACACCCTTAAATTGGAATATTTCTGGAACAGTCGAGTTATTTAGAGCCTGTTTGCAACAGTCCTTAGGTAATTAGGTTAAATTGTACATATTATTTCTATTTGCTTCTGAAGAAATCTTAAAAAAAGAACTATGAAATATTATATCATGACAGATTCAATTTTGGAATTAGTGCATAATCATATTTGAAATCTCAAGATTCAGTCAATTAGTGCACAATTTGTTGTTGGTCAAGTTGCTAGTGTGAATAGGCTTGCTTGAAATAAAGGAAATATGGTTTCAGTTCCCAGATTTTTTTTCCATTTAAAGTCCATACCTTAAGTGGATATCATTATGCTCATAGGCTCATACAGATAATGTTTGATCATGAGATCAACAATATGTGTTTGGTTCAAAATCTATGAATCAATTGGACATGTGTGTACTTATGCAAGAGAATTAGCAGCTCAGCATATGCTTTACACAAACTATCCTCAACTGTCAATGTAGACACTCTTCCAACAGCGTATTATGGTGTAGTAGAATCTGTACTAAGATATGAGATTATTTTTTGGGGTAACTCAACAAATAAAGATGATATCTTTAAAATGCAAAAGCGTTGTTTACGAACTATGTTTAAAAAACAAGTAACGGATAGTTGTAAACCTCTATTTTTAAAGCACAAATTCTTACACTTCCGTCCCTATACGTAATCGAAGTAGCATTACATGTTAGACATAATCCTAACTTGTTTCCACGTCTGTCTGAAATTGTTATGAGAAACAGGCGTGAAGATAGACTATGTTTACACCCATCAAAAACCGCTTTGCTGCGAAATAGTGTAGTATGCATGGCTCCAATAATCTATAAAAAGATACCGAAGAGTTATAGAGACCTAAATAACAATTTATTCAAAGTTAGATTAAAAAAAAATACTCGTTGACAAATGTTATTATAAAATAGATGATTTTTTAAATGATAAATTTTAATTTTTTTTCTTGTTGTAACATGGCTGACCTGACATGTATATAATTATTTTTGACATTTTTTAATCTAATGTGTTTCTTAAACTTTAATTTTATTTTATTGATGACATAATATTTATTTGCCTATTATTGATTTGTTTATTATTCAATATTTTAATGATTCGAGCATGCCACTCTCTCAATGTTGCACACTGACGCTCGGTAAAACATGTTGTGTCCTCACTAGCCAAATACAAGGTACCTGTCATCTTATGTATACATGTTTATGTAAATAAATTATCTTTATCTTTTTCTGGCCAAACTCAATTTAATGAGATGTCACGCCTATTACCAGTGGACCAAGTTCCGACTACCTTATTGAAAAAAAATATGATGAACAGTTTAAAATTGATGAGGGATGATGAGTATACATACTGACCTATATACCATGAATTCATAGGAACTGAAAGAGCTAGAAGAGCTGAAACGTCAAAGGGAGGTGGAACTGCAGCAAGAACTAACGAACATCAAACAGAACTTCGCGGCGCAAGTGGAGCTGACCGAGCAGCAGAGGATCAAGGCAGAGCGAGACCTCCGGGAACAGATGGAACAAATGAAGAGACAACAAGCTGATGAGCAAGCCAAAATGGCGCAGTTTGTAAGTTGATTTATTACCTGTTTTACGCGAAACATATTGAAAGAAGATATAATAAGTTATTTTTGTAAAAAAAATAGACCCGACTTCACCACTAAAAACTTTAAAATAAGCTCCAGAGACAGACTTGTAACATGGTGGTAGCTAACCAAGCGGACTTAAACAAAGTCCTACCACCAACCAAACCAAGCACAATATTGTACTCTCCTGTGGGACTTCTGAATCTGACACCGGTGGGTAAACCAATAGACCACAAGTTTTTTTTTTTTTGTAGTATAGGGAGGCCTTCATCTTATCTGATTTCCAAGTTATGATAAGGCCGAAGGTGGAAGCACACTTCACCCGGAATCCTCAGTCTGAGGAACTGGCTATCTTACCTCAAAATGCCGGAACACAACAATTTAAGTATTGTTGTTATGGCGACAGAATTTGGTAACAAGGTTTATCCTACCACCAACCAAAAAAGTTTCAGGTTTGTTACTTGATTTTGTTAAAACGGTTGTATCTCGTGTATAGTTAATCTATGTTTATTTCCACAGCAAAAGGAAAGGGAAGAAATTCAGTTGAAATTAACTGAAGCCCAAAATGATGCCGAGAAATCTAAAGTGGAATCACAAGTAAGTATTATGCTGAAAAGTGTCTGTTTGAAATGGCAAAATAACAGCTCTTTACGTAATGCATATGAAAGTAAGTATGTATTTTGTATTTGTGTCTGTCATGTCTGTTTGTTATGGCTAATCTCCGAAATGGCTGGACCGATTTTAACGGGACTTTCATTGGCAGATAACGGATGTTATAAGGAGTAGCATCGGTTACTATTATTTAAGAAGAAGATTTAGTTTTCACAAAAAATCAAATCTTGTGAAATCCAATATAAGATCTTATAGTTCTATGTTTGGGTGTTGTATCATATAGTCTGTATGTATTTACATTAACATTTCTAGTTCCCATATCACAAGCCTAACTTAGTTTGGGACTAGATGGCGCCGTTTGAAATTAATGTCATACAATATTTATTATATAATATGTAAATATAGGGTATAAACTATTTTTGTACCAAATCTCATCCAAATCCGTTCAGCCGTTTCGGCGTGAAACAGCGCCACACACACAAACTTTCGCCATTATAATGTGTTTTTCTTTTTGTTATCTTGTTTACTAAGGAACAACAAACAGCCACGATATATATCATTACAAAATCCTTAAAACAACTACAATTTCGTAAATTTTTGATTGGAATTCCTAAAGTGTGTTCTGCCCCCAGGCGCGGGTGACTGAAAGAGAAACGGAGCTGGCTGCGCTGGCGGCGGAGAGGATTCAAAAACAGGTGGATCAGTCCAGCGAAGTGATATCCACGCTACAGGAGCAGTTGGAAAAGGTCATTCTTTGATACTATCATAAAATTTAACCGCCTCTGTGGTCTAGTGGTTCAATCTGTGGGCTAGTGGTTCAATCTGTGGTCTAGTGGTTCTACCCACCGATTTCAGATCCAGAGGTCCCGGATACGATCCCCAGGGGGTGCAATATTGTGCTTGGTTTGGTTGGTGGTAGGATTTTGATTAATTCCGCCTGGCTAGCTACCACTATCTTACCTAATTCTGTCGCCATAATAACAATCCTAAAATTGTTGTGCTCCGGCATTTCTAGCGGTTGGCTAGCTACCACCATAGCTAGCCAGGCGGACTTAACAAAGTCGTACCACCAACCAAACCAAAGCACAATATATTGTACTCCCCATCGGGATCGACCCGGGACCTCTGGATCTGAAAGCGGTGGGCTGAACCACTAAACCACAGAGGCGGTTAAACAAATCAATAAATTATCATTCAACACCATTCGTTAATATAGGTAGGTATATTTGCATAACCTCATGAGTATACTCTTTAAACTACCTTGAATACAGTTATCAGTTCTCACGAAAACTCGAGACACAATTTCAACCCACCTTCATGGTTTCGCTTTTAATAACAATCATATTTGATTTCAGGTATCGCTAGAAAAACTAGATCTTATTTAACTTATTCTACAGCCCATAGCAATATATACCATCAACAAGCGTGCATGTAATGTAAAAACTTAATAGTAGGCGTCGTGTGACGCCATCTTGGTGCCGCAAGGTGTCGGTGTGCGCGCGCATCGTAAAAAAATCACTCGTAATTTTTCAATTTTATTTTTGTTTTACTAAATAAATATAACTTCAAAACTGACAAAACTTTCTCCGGTTACAATTTTCTTTCGCGTAAGCGCAATTTAGTACAAGTAGATTATCAGGTGCCGTTCCGGTGACAAGCTGTATCGTTACAGGTGACAAATAAATTGCAAACCGTAGAGTCGGAGAGGAACACGATCCTCGAGACGATCGAGGACTTGGGCGAGGGGAGCTCCGCGCGCGCCACCTTGAACAACTTCGGCCAGCTCATGGAGAGCGAGCTGCAGTGCAGCGTCTGCGCGGAACTGTTCGTGGAGGCCACCACGCTCAACTGCTCGCACACCTTCTGCAAATACTGTATCGCTATGTGGAAGAAGAACAAGAGAGACTGCCCTATTTGCAGGTGATCATTAGTCAATTAATGAAAATGAATGAATGAAATAGTATATTTCATTACAAGTTCGGAAAGGCTGTCATTGCAAAGAGTTCCGACAAATGTCTACCCGAGCCGAGGTGCAGCCGAAGGCGAGGGTTGGCAGTCGGAACAAGTTGCAATGACGGTTCCGTACGTGTACTGAACGACTATTTTTAATACAGTTGCGAAAAAATTAAGCAATTTAATAAAATAATAAAAACACAATAAACTCAACTAACTAATCATTTATTTCTCATAAAAGTTATAATTCACATATACATTGAAATTGATACAGTTTTTATACTAACTGGGGAAGTTTTAGGTTGCATTATTTACTGTTTGAGACAAACTGATCACCACATCATCAAAACATGTGATTCACACAGTCATTATATAGGACAAACGAAGCGTACTATAGCTGAACGCGTGAAGGAACACATAGCCGCTGTGAGGTATCGCCAGGTCAACAAGTCAGCTATCGCGGAACACTTAGTGGACTCAGGTCCTAATCACTGGATAGAGCTGCATAACTCGAAATTATTCATTTTGTGCAACAAACAACTAACTAAACTCGCAAAGAAAATTTATAGAAAATGGCGCCAACCGTAGAATATTAGAAGAGATTATTTTTTTTCACCTATTCTGGTAGGCAAAGGGTACTATGCCCATACAGCAAAGTCTTCAGTAGAATTTTTTTATTGATATGAAATGAAAATGAAATTTAATGAGATGAAATGAAATGAAACCTAACCTAACTCATTCAATCAAATCATTAAATCTGATATAGAAACAAATTAGTAGCTTCCTTTTAGAAATATACGTATTTGAAAGAATCATAAAAACTTTTATGATTTTTTTTTAGTAAAAACTTCATGGTTGGTTTTTCTTTTTAATAGACATTATTTTGACAGTTGGGAAAGAGAACGCACGAGTTCGGGAAAGGTAAAAAAAAGCACGAGTATGTAATAGCCCACATCCCGAACGCTATACGTCCCTGCAATACGCCACTTTTTGAGCAACTGTATTAAAAAATACTTTATTGCCCTAAAAAAAAAATAGTCAATAGTATATAGTCATTTATTTCCTCTTTAAACATATTACGGATACGTCAAAAACAAAATATGTAGGCTAGGCACGGAATAAATAAAACAACGACAAATAATAAAAACAATTAATAGGTTTACCTTTAATTACTAGGTTATGATACCATTATTGTCACAAGATATATACTTGACGGCCAAAGCTTCGTCAATTGTATAATAACTTTTACTAATTAATTTAAGTTTAATGTTGTTAAAAAAAATATGTCCAGTTTATACTTAATGTCAGGTGGTATTTTATTATTCAATTTTATTGATAAGTAAAGAAAGATTTTCAATATCTTTGTGAGTCTTGTTCGAGGAACTACAATATTTTCCTTATTTCTAGTATCATAACTATGAATTTCTGAGTTTGTTACAACAGTATCCAGATTTCCTCGTATGTAAACAATATTTTGGTAAATGTACTCACTTATCATGGTTAAATGTTTAGCCTTTTAAACATCTCTACAGGAGTCCCTTTATTTTAATCCTAAAATATGCCAAATATATCGCTTTTGTAGTACAAATATCCGATTAGATTCTGCAGCAGTGCCCCAAAAAATTAATCTGTAGCTCATAAGTGAGTGGAAGTATGCAAAGTGAGCATCTCTTGCAACCCTTTCTCCCCCTGGCTCCTTATCTTTTTTAATTGCATAGGTTGCCGAGGTCAGTTTTTTGCTAAGCTCTTCTATATGTACTGCCCATGTTAACTTAGTATCTAACCACAGACCTAAAAATTGTATTAGATCCGATTTTGTTTACAGTTGAAGAGTTTAAATTTAATTATCATCATCATCATCTACAGCCCATTAATCTAATCTACCGCTTGTTCGGAATCGCGACCAGCGCACAACGAGAAAGGCACTGTGAAACTTTTTATGAGAGGATTTTGATCAGTTCCCACGAAAACTTGAGAGACAATCACAAACCAACTTCATGGTGTCGCTTTTTAGGTGTCGGTGTGCGTTACTTACTACATTACTTTACTTTGCGCGCGTATCGTAGAAAATTCACTCGCATAATTTTTCATTCCCTGCAAACATTTTCATGGCAAGAGATTTATAGACAGTTTGACATTTGACAATAACATAAACTAAACATGGGCTAAATTAATCAGCACACTAGGTGAATCGGTGCAATATGTTCTAAGTCCTAAACACAACGTCTTATAGCATTCTCGTATAGATATTACATTACTTGTGTCTCTTTCTACACAGGACAGATAGTGACAAAAGTAAAGTTATATCAAAGCAATGCTGTAAGAGGTCGTGGTACCCCCCCCCCCCCCCCCCTGAACGTCTATAAATTAAACAGATAAATGTATAAAAAGTGGGGGGTTCTTACGTGTAATTGTACAAGCTCAAATGTTTTTATTTAATCCACAGAGCACCGATCTCATCGGAGTGCAGAAGCCTAGTGCTGGACTCGTTTATAGATAAAATGGTTGAAAATTTAACTGTTGAAATGAAGAGTAAACGGCTGGAGATTCTGAATCATAGAGCAGGTTTGTATTCTTTATTATCTTATGGGAACAATGCAGCTACATAATTTCCACGATTGCAAGGGCTACTTCAACTTTCGCACACCTAATTATAGTTTAACTTATTACACTAACTGGGAGTTAGTACCCAAGTCTTACGGAGTCTGTCGCCATAGCAACAATAATAAATTGGTGTGTTCCGACGTTCAGAGGTAGTTTCGCCAGTTCCCCAGTCCGGGTGAAGTGCGCTCCCAGCCAGCCTCATCATAACTTGACACCAGATGAGATTCATGTCAAGCGCTTCCCCGTCGTACGATAAAAAAAGTACTAAGTATCACTGACGATATGGTCGCTAGTAAAAGTTCTTTTCAATTAAAATAATTGTTTCAAAACTCAAACTTATAACTCGACACAAAAGTTTCAAGGTTCAATTTCAAGTATATTTATTCCATTTGCAAAGATTTTTTTATGCGGAATGTCACAAAAAAACAATCAAATCAAATAAAACTAATAATTAGGTAGTAATCGGAAACCAATAATTACATCCTATACACAGTCAAATAAATAAATTATGAAAACTACAAATTATTAGAAGTCAAGTGATCAACAAATCATTTAAAGTTCAGGGTTAATTAGTCGCTTTCCCTAAAGTTACCCCACTGTTTAAGAACGCGATAGCTGTATATAACTGGAATTCGGTTTGTTTTTTTACACTGCACGAGTATAAGTAAAAAAAATACAAAATGATATATCCCTCCCTCCTCAAATGAGACTGTTTATTCAGTAATCACAAAATTTCATTTTAATAAAGAATTAATTTACTATCAGAGTATCAATTTAAAAAAAAATCCTTCGAACGTTTTTATCGACTTTAATTGTAAAATCATTTTTTTTTATATGGGATATATATATATAAAATAGCCAATGTCAACAAAGTCCATTTTAAATAATAGTGTATTTTCTAAATCGGATGAATAGTTTGCATATTACTTACTACATCCAAACTTACAAGAATTACTTCTATTATATAAGTGTAGACTATCGAGTGACCGAGACAGTATCCGGTTAAGGAAATAGTAGTTTTTTTTAAATACCCCAAAACCCCATGTATAGTGTATGAAGTTAAACGCAATGGAGGTAAAGGTGTTGAGCGGGGAAATTTATGGAGCTGTATTGTTCGCAGAGCTGCAGGCAGAACTAGCGAGGCAGCCCGCCGCTGGGACCTCCCGGTATGGAATATTTATACTATACTTTGGTATAGATAAACCACTCTAAAAATAAACGCCATAAACATCTATTTGCTTTGTCATTGGTTGTTCAGTCACCGGCCGAGCAGCTGGATGGTCTTTGTCATTGGTTGTGGACAAAGCAAAGCATATTCATGTGTACTGTCGTAATACATTGTCTTTGCATGTGAGCGTAACCGCTGCGTTGTGGGACGTTCATTTTGTGGTTTATCTAGTGGTTCGCCCATCGGTATCAGGCGCAGAGGTCCCGGGTTCGATCCCCAGGGGAGTACAAAGTCGTGCTTAGTTTGGTTGGTAGGCTTTGATTATGTCCGCCTGGCTAGTAACCACGATCTTAACTAAGTCTGTCGCCATAACGACGATTCTAAATTATGTTTCTGCATTTCGATTTAAGATAGCCAGTTACTCAGTCCGTTGAGGATTCTGTATGAAATGCGCTTCCACCTTCGGCCTTATCATAACTTCACACTGAGTGAGAAGGCCAAGAAAACAAAACGTGGCTTGCCAACGTGTTAAGATTAGATTGCAATATATTCAAAAAAATATTTTGGTTTATTTTCATTTGACCAAGTCCCCATAAGTTATTTAAATGTAAATTGAACTCTATGTTAAACACACCGCGAGTGTTTTACAGCGCCCATCGAGCTGATGGAGCTCTGGCGACCTTACCCACCTCAGGATCACAGCGCATTTATTACGTAACTTTTATGTAAAACCAAAAGGTTTATTCATATTCGCACAAACTAGATCAAAAGTCGGGAGCTATTTACCACACTTCTGGTGACCCAGAAATCGGTCAGTCTCAACGGACTGCTGTGATTGGTTCCGCCATTTTGATGACGTACTCAATTGTCACCCACGTGACCTTCACATCCCGGAGTGGTATACCTTGATTCCTTGTATTAATGGAACAATTAAATAGACATACATACTCTAGAAAAACATAACCTTCCTTCTGAGGCAGTGGACCCCCACGTGCAATGCTTATCAAGTGTAGTACCTTTTTAAGTGAAACTTATATTTACAGCAGAAGTTCAGAATTCCATGAAACCAGCGAGGAGGACGAGTTCCTCGAGGAGGAGGAATACCACGGGTACCAGGACAAGTGAGTGATTCGTCTGGAGCTGTCTTCTCTCTTTCTAGCAGTTCACGTTGGAGAGAGAGGGAGACAGTGTCTATTAGCACAATTTGTGTCTGCTGCACTCTAACGTAGCGGACCCACTGGCCCAGCAATGAATCGCCTTGTGCGTATAGAAAAGATAGCGGCTGACCTTGTGGCGGGCCGATTTTTAGATAATACATGTTGTTGTTGCCTTTGAAAAATTATGTTTTATGAACTAAAATACTTTTCTCAAACATGTATTTTGAGAACCTCCTTCGAGATAAATCGAAATTATTGTACTGGCCAAATACATGCGAGCAGCGGCTGGCAAAAGATCCATGAAAATCCAAATCTGGTGTTTTAGCGGTAACATAAATTATATCGTAAAATCATATCTGTCGTGTAATTTAAACATGGAACGATCTTTTAATCCGAAACATGGCAACCGAGGAGGTAAACTTATCAAAGGTTTTCTTTAAATTTCAAACTGGCATGCAAATAGAAAGCTGTTTATTGAAAAAAAAACAAATGAACACTTTAACGCGGGGAAAAATATTGTTGTTCGATGTTCGTCATTGATTTTCAAAAGTAATTGTACTTTCAATTATAGAATTCTGCCTACGTACTTAGTTTTAATTTCCGCGCATTATTTGAGAAAAGTACTATCTCTATAAGCCTTGGCCACAACCAGGCATTGATGGACTTACGTACGTGTGCGCCACATTTACACGTCCGTCCATCTATGCCTCGTTTGCTGGCCGCTGCAGTAATGTACTATTAGAAACACTTATTATTTTAAAATATACTTTTTTTAAATAATAATTTTGCAATAAATAACAGTAAACGTATTTTATTTCTGTCAATTTAAACCAGCAAACGATAATTTTACCTTATGATTGTATCGTTGTATGTAATTAATGTGTACCATAAAGTGTTCATTAATTCGTGAACATTCCACAGTCAGGACTTCCAGAGGTGGGCGTGGTCGTACCACAGAAATAATTACCTACGGGCCTCCGAGGACCCCGGTTCTGAGGCAGACAGTGGATCTGACGAGTCTTCCGATTCCAATGAGCCCGGGGGTCCGTCCGCCGGTGATCCCAGCAGCGCTGCTGCCTCCACAGGTAACGTACACTATCTACCTCCCACAGATACAGACGGTGGATCTTCAGTGTTGCCATCAGCAGTTTGACCAAAAAGGAAATTTCACGGTTCCCCTTTCGACAAAGGACACGCGCGGCGTACCCACACAAATAGGTAAATAAGCTCACAGAAAAGAAAGCTAAATAGGAATTACTATTTGTTTCGATGAATAACTTTTAATCTGACATTTTAATGGAACTCACAATTATTCCAAATTTCAGATTGCATAGATCTTGTCACCAATTTTCACAAACCATATCATAAATCTATTTGGCTTTGCGATCTGTGCGCTAATCCGTGATACGTTTTTTAGGTGGGTCTAGTCCGGGGGACTCCGATGACGCCGCGTTCAGTCCAGACAGTGGATCTGACGACGCCAACCGGTCAGACGGGGAGCGCCACGATAGATCTGACGTCTCCCCCGGTGGCGACGCTGGCTCGCCAGCCAGCGAGGGTTCTGATCGCGGTTCAGATTCCAACGGATCAGCCAGCTCGGCTTCTGTCGGTCGAGGCTCACCAGATGGCGACAGAAGCTCGCGGAGCTATGGTAGATCTGACCGGAGTGCCGGCAGCAGTTCCCACGGCAGCCACAGATCGCGCGCTGGCTACAGTTCAGAAGCTCACTCTGTACCAGAGGAGCACTCGCCAGAGTTCGACAGCGGCTGGGCAGATGCAGACGCGGACGATACACGCAGCCGACAATCAGGTAACCTTCGCTCGCAGAACAATAAGCTAAATATATACCTTGGTGTTCAAACAGTTCAACATAACATTCAACATTCTATCAACATTATCTATTTGGGTGTTTGTTCTGTGATTTTAACTTGGTGTTCCTCAGCTTTAGGTACGCGTTTTACAGTTTTAGGTTAATTGCAGCTTTGAAACACAGTGGATGCAAACTACCGACCGACTTAAACGTTGCTTCAATTTTAATAAATTGATTATTTGAATTAATTTGCACCTTGTTAGCATTTAGTCTTCATCATCATTAACCTATCGCAGTCCACTGCTGGACGTAAATCTCTCCCAAGGCCACTGAGCCCGATCGTCGGCGTTTCTCATCCACTATCGACCCGCCAGTACTACTTAGGAGTAGAAATGATTCCTATAATATGCTTGTGGTATCTATAAGTATTACAACTAATTCCTAAACTAAACCCTAGTTTACGAGTACATAGTAGTGTGAAAGAAATCAGCGCCCAATGGAAGTTCCTCTATCGCCCACCCTCGACTAAATGACACAGATTAGATTAGCAAAAAATCGCATATTTAGCGCTAACTTCAACTTCTTTAATATAGCGTGCAACCGTTTTATCGATTCTGCCAGTGTCGAGTATTGTAAGAAGTCGCTTTATGTAACTGTCAAAGTTATACAGCGTTATGATCTTGTTATCAGTCAATCGTCCGCAGCTTTTCTATAATGTAGCTGCGGGTAAGGGCCTTTAGCTGGCGCTATTTACTCTAGCATCAACTGTTGTGGCTAGATGATCTTGTTTTGTATTGCTAAAATGCAAGATGGCGGCCTTATTATTGATCAGCTGACTTCAGATTGTCATCTGTCAAACTAAGATCACCACAGATGCGAAAAGAGTAGTTTACCCGGTCATCGGTCTATAATGCATTATTTTGGGTATCTCCTGAGCTTAGGTAAGCGACAGCGAAGCAACGTTTATAAGTGAAAAAAGTTAGTCATTGAACACAAGCTTAGAGTGATTTAATTGATTAGCCCAAGCATTGATTAGAGGGACATTTTTGAGGGGCGTTTATTTTAATAGTTGGACCGTTAATGTTTAGGTTTTCCATATTGGTTTCCTAACTGAGCGAACTTTGATCATAAATAATCCAAAACGTGGAAAACTTAAAACTATTTTGCTTGCACAGCCCTAATTAATATTTTCTACCCTCAAAAAATTGTTTACCTTACTTATCAGAAAGTCATGAATTTAACTAGACTAACAGCTTCCTATATATGTAATAATTTAATGAAGAAGGTCAATTTCGCACAGCGAGCGAGTGGAGAGAGCTATGCTTGAAATTTCACTACGTGATAAAACAGAGTAAGGGAAACAAAGTTACTGACATAGCTCTAGAGGAATTAGCCAGCTGGAGGCCTCCTAGTAGACCTACCTTCAGAATCTCTAGCAATATAACCGAATAACTAGTACATTCTTATATATACAACCGCCTCTGGTCTAGTGGCTCGACCATCGGCGTCAGATCCAGAGGTCCCGGGTTCAATCCCCATAGGGTACAATATTGTGCTTGGTATGGTTGGTGGTAGGACCTTGTTTAAGTCTGCCTGGCTAGCTACCACCATCATACATCCGCCTGTCCATAACAACATTTTTTAAAAATTAGAGGTAAGATAGCCAGTTTCTCAGTTGGTTGAGGATTACGGGTGAAGTGCGCTTCCGCCTTCGGCCTTTCATAACTTGAAAAATGAAGTGAGATGAAAGATTCGCACCGTAATATAAAAAAAAAAACTTACGCCACTAACCTTAAAAATACATTAATAATGGTCATAATCATTCTAGGTCGACTGTTTATGATCTTATGATAAATAAATTATTTTTATAATCGTCTTTCTATATATCGTTATCAGTTCGATATAGTTTGTTATATAGTGATGAATTTAAAACTTTCGTATCCAAAACTGTAAAACGCGTTCGTTCAGCCGAGGAGCAACCTTACGTGCGTTTGTGAATGTGGCGTCAGATCCCGGATCGGGTGCGTCAGCTGCGAGCTTGGATCCGGTTGAGGATGCGGGGTCTGACGGCGCGCGGGGCTCCGTCTCTCGCGGGGAGTCCCCCCGCAGCCCCGGCCACTGCAGCGACGCAGCCCACCCTACAGGTAACACGACTCGCTGGACATTGACGACAAGGGACTGGTTAGATACGTTTTTACAGCTAGGTTTTTATTCGCCGATTGCAGCTGTTTAGCCGGAACTCCTGCTGCGGTAACAAAGTTGTCACAACATTTTTTATGAACATTTACAAATTCAAAGCAAAAAAAAAATGTATGTGTATGTACTTGTGCAAGAAGTTACTTCTTAAGCTTATTAAAACAAATATAACTAAATAATAATGTAATCAAAAGTATTTATAAATTAAAATTAAAATAATACATACCGACAGTTAACCTCAAATTTATAAACCCAATTGAAAAATCTCGAAATAAATTATTTACTAACCACCATATACAATTTTAAATCACACACAAATACACATTTATGAATATTTTTTATGATCTTCACTGATATGAAACACGTATTGTACATTAATGTATATTTTAATAACTACCAAATTACTCCTTGAACTACCTTGAATATCAGTTCTCACGAAAACTTGAGAGACAATTACCAACCGACTTCATGGTGTCGGTGTGCGCGCATCGTTAAAAAATCACTCATAATTTTTACCAAACGCGCCCAAAGAAATATAACTTCAAAAACACTAACCGCAAGTTACGGGACGCTACGGGTTCAGCTAAGCGCGAACAAAAAGTGGGCGTGGTTTGAGGAATACAACAAAGTTCGGTCAACAAAACTATAATAGTCAACATTGCCGCGGCGTGGGGTGAGGTGGGTGAGGTATCGTAGTTCTCTGATTAAGTGACTGCAGCTCACTTAATCAGAGAACTACGGCAGGAGACAGAATGTTCATTCAAAATATGTATGGTCAACAATGTTGCGAAATTCAGGCCGCAAGAGACCCGGCTCTTTGTGTGTCTAACAAAGTTACGTATGTATAAGTTGTTTATATACCTATACGGTGTTAAACCGAAAACTATGCATGAAAATATTGAAAAAAAATTTTACTTCAACGCTCTCCCATACAAAAGTAGGTCGTTCATTTCGAAATGGCATGTCAATAGCATCCAATTCAAATATGTTTTAGATGTAATCAGAATATATACTTACAAGAGTTTTTGCATTCACTCTCATCACTTTCTTCATACATGCTCGTCGGTTTATGGTACTTCTGAGCCGGTCCTTTTCAAGAACATCTTCAATTTGATTAGAGAACGTCCTTGAGGTCTTTCCCTCCCAACTTCACCATTCACACTCGTCATATACACTAGCTTCGTGAACCTGCTTTCATCCATCCTCTCTATAATTATGTCCAAAGCATCTTAGTATTCCTTACTCAATCTTTGTCACTACATCCTCTTCCACGCCACACTGTCCTCTGACTTCACTGTTTCTTACTCTATCCATTAAAGTGACCTCCATGCTTCTCAAAGCTCTCATCTCCACTGCATTTATTCTACTTTAATTCTTCTTCTGCCACACCCAACTTTCGCTTCCATACATTAATGTTGGCACACTGTAGGTACTGATAGAGCAATATTTTTACTAAATCAAATTAATATCGAACCATCAAATGTACCTATATATAAAAAATACTACATCATCGAAGCTTGAATAAATAAAAATAATAAATCCTCGAATTAAATGACATTATCACAAACACACAATCAAATCACAATATAAACATCGACTCTGGACACACAAAGAAACTGAGGCTAAGCCGCCTAAGTTCGCAGGCGTATTAAAAAAAAACGTATGTACCGTTCATAGTCATCAAGTTCCGCCCGTCGTCACAGACCTGTGGGTTCACGGGAAGTTTCTGTTCACCTAGAATCAGAGTCGTCCCGGTCCAACAGTGGATCTGACCGGAGTCGGTCCGACAGCGTGGACAGAACGGAGCGGTCGGACGACTCGGACCGACGCTCTGCCGACAGCGGCTGGGGCGACGTCAGCGAATCAAGAACCGGTAATCACTTAACTTGTTATATAATCATTGATGACATTTATTTCATAAATTTGATTTCCATAGCCGAACATTAAAAATGGAATATACTAATGTTGTAATGATACAAAAAATCACAACTCGAGGTGGGATTCAAACCCGCATGTTTTCCTCGAGCCGGAAACGCTCCAACCAATTGAGCAACGAGGGTTAATTGGTGACGCAAGACAAGAGTTATTTTCAAAATCAATATTAAAAAAAAACATAGATACATTAAAATGCCATAAGGATATCAAGAAGTAAATAAGAGTAAGTATAGTGGGAAAAACGCAAGAGATTGTGTCCGGTAAAAAGTTTATTTTAATGCCTCTCTGTGTGTCTAGTGCGAGTTTTCTACTTGCTCTAATTGTTTTCTTGCATGGAAAATAATTCTATTGTAATAATAATAAACTTCGATTGCAACTCGCACTAGGAACTCAGCATGCGCTTGGTGTGTGTGTGTGTGATTTAAAGCTAACCAATAAAGCTAAATAGAAACCGCAGACATATCGTTTCAAACTTCCATATAAAGTTTTATAATTAATCGTCACGATGCAAAAACGTATTTTTGCGAATAATACCCGTTTTACCCTACATAAGTCAATAGTCGCGATTTTTTTTTAAATGCTTTTTGTTTTGTTTGCTTTTACTTTGCTGTAAGAAACATAATGTTCTGTATATATGTATTCGGTACACAAATATTTGTCCCACATTTTTTATCGATATTCTGTGGAATCTGTTTAGCTATAAGACGCCTAACGCTTGGTGTTTGTCTGTAGGCGCGACAATTTCCGAGAGAGGTTTTGACAGTAGCGATTCCAATGAATCCTGGTGAACGGCCGCCTCCTGGCGCGCCTTTGAGGCTTCTGCGATGGCCGACTCATTTGGTAAGGACTCTTTAGATGGCCCCCGAGCTCCGCTGATCTCTACAGTACACACGTAGCTTGTCGTTCAATTCGTAATAGCAACTCCAATTCAAATGATAATTTGCAGGTAACATTCACACAACATTCTTGTTCTTTTTATTCAACGACGGGGAGTTGCCCTCGGCCATTTCATCTCACCTTTCAAGTTATGATAAGGCCGAAGGTGAAAGCGCACTTCATCCAGAATCCTCGACCAACTGAGGAACTACTTCTAAGTTACACAACAATTTAAGGATTGTTGTTATGGCGACGGAATTAGGTAAGATGGTGGTAGCCAGGTGATAAGTTCACCTGAAGTTCAACTAAGTCCTACCACCAACCAAACCATTCACGGAGAGCAAACGCAAATCGATTGCCACTCGCACTAGGCTCTCTGGCGTCTGTCAATGACGCCTCGGCGGTCTGGCGTCTGTCAATTTCATGATAGATGCCAGATTCATCGTCTACTATATTTTAGCTTGGTAATAATGTATGGACTCCTGTCTTCATCTTCAAAGGTGATAAAACATACTCCGCTCACTGGTTGTAAGTATATTGTGTTTATGTTTTTGTTTACAGAATTTTGTTAATTGTTTTCTATTCTTAATCTTGTTTTTTCAGTTTTCATCCCCCGTGGTTATAAATAGCTCTACCCCAGCCAGCCCAGCTTATTGAAATACGTTAATGATAATGTCATTGACGTTGGGGGCCCAGCATTTCCCAGGCCATATGTCTAAGCAGTCTGTCATTCAACTGAAAATGCCAAACATTTGTGTGATATAGATGCTTGTTTAGTGTTTGGGTGTTATATGAGTATGTGTTTATTAAAAAAAAAGATAACATCCTCTAATATCCATGTAACAAGATGTGTGAGAACGCGAGTAAATATTTATTTATACTAAACTCGATCGACGTTTTCGATTGCATTTCGAGTTTTTATTCAGGCCCCCAACATTCGGTGCGCAGGACCATGGCGAGCTAGGTATAATGTAAGTGTATAAGTTATAAACCTCGCACTAGACACTCTGTTATCAATAAAAATATGTATAGACAACACACATAAATATACTTTGTCATTGGTTGTTCAGTCACCAATGAGAAAGTGTAAAGACACAATACATATAAATATACTTTGTCATTGGTTGTTCAGTCCGAATGGTCTTTGTCATTGGTAATAACAAGATGCTAATGTTGCGGGGTGTGTTTGTTAGCAGACGGGCACAGGTCGGCCGGTGGTGGTCGCGCTCGCCGGGGGCGGGTCTCCGGCGTCAGCGGCGCCTACTTCGGCGGCTACGGACGCTGCTTCGCGTGCGGGTGTCGCGGACACTGGGCTCCCGGCTGCCCCTTCCGGTAGCCTCCCGCCGGTGCCGGAGTAGCTCGGCAACCCTCCGTTCCCATTGCGACCCAACCGACAGCCACTCCGCTCGATTTATCTACCTATCATCGTATTAACACGTCCGCTGCTGTAGATAGCCCTCCCGCAATGTATGGTATCCCCGCGAATGCCATAATATCGTCGGTCCGCGTCTTCCCACAGTCCGTTATCGTTCAATCGTGGACGCCTTGCGAGATTCTGTACTCCCCAGCGGTTATCGGTTCGGCGAGCTATGTGGCCTGCCCACTTCCACTTGTAAATTCTGAGGGCTATGCTAGTAACTTGGGTTTTTCAACGGATGTTTATTACATTACGAATTTTATCGCATAGTGAAACTCCAAGCAAACTATAGCTCGCTGTGCGACTTTGAACTTGTGCTCGAAGGGTGATGGTTGCTGTGCCGCGTAATTTATCTCTGTTCACTAAATTTACAGTGATGGCCGTTTTATGAAAGCGTTGAATGTTTGAAAACGGCACAATGATTTTTCTTTGTTTTTAATTTTTAAAACTGAAATATAATTAGTATTTTTAAAACTTTTATGATTAGAACACGTTATTTTGATACGAAAAACGTGTAGTTATCGCAGACTGGAACGATGGATAAATACCCGTTTTTTTTTTTTCAAATGTTAAATATGATTTTTTTTTCGAATTTTGTGTAAATTTTAAATAGCAATACTTCCGAGTTCGTATCGGCCATTATGTTGTTAATTACTAGACAGTAATAATTAATCTAACTTAAAATAGTCGGCTGATAATTGTTGAATTATAAAAACATTATTGTATTAATACCTCGAGTTCGTAAATAATCGGCGAGTGTATAATATTGTTAATTACTAGCCGATAATTTTATTTGATAATTATAATATTTTAATTATTGTCTTTAATTTTTAGCTATTTTATATTCTTGGATTTCGTATGTTGTCCAGAGTATTGATATTTCTTATATAGGTCGATATAATCTTCTTATTTGTGAAAAGTTTATTTGAAAAATATAGTTTGAGCGCGATCTCATTTGGATTAGCTTATTCCGTGATGTACGAGGTGTTAGATAAGCTACAGTGACCTACACTAATACGTACCTATATACTTATAATTTTCAAAATACTTTTGTACCCACATCTGGTAGATATGTTATTTGGTATTCAATTATATCTATCAGGCTTGAATACAAGTGATGACAGAATTTAACTGAAGTAAAAGTCATTTAATTTTGAAAATGATGAAGTTTAATACTACGTAAACATTACAATTAAAATATACAATTAAACTAACTATGTACAAAGGAAGCAGTTGGATTACTTAGGGAACGTTACAAACGGTCTAAAGGTAACTCAACTGTTCCAGACCAGTACCAGACAGACACAGTGTAAAATATTAGTGTAGGCAAATGTAGTACCTTTTGTTTCAGTCCTATGTTAAATAATGTAAATCACGCACATACTATATTTTCTCAGACTTGTTGTATATAATAATAGGACTTTCGTTTTTTTATCTCAAGATATAGTGGCAGAAAACCTTTTGCCATGGTGAGTTGTACAAATGTTATTCCTGTCACCACTTTTTAGTTCTTACCTCGCTGTGTGCTACGTATTCCGAAATCCACACGATTGTGTGTGGGTCAGCACACGTGTTAAAAGATCATTCAATAATTTCATATAAAAAATATAGAAAATCAATTGATATTGGAGTTTTTTTAGGTAGGCATTATGTATTAATTGATCATTTTGTAAATTACCGTCTTTTTATGTCTATCAAAATTCTTGACGAATGAATAAATTTTAATTTTAAATTGTTGTTTCTTTACTTTACTAGCAGAGCAGAAATTCAAATGAAAGCTATTGTAGAGAACTACATCTCAGATTAAAGATGCCATGTTGACAGCTGCTCTGACAGCAATGTATATGTCAGCGTTAGATTGTAAGCACCGTCCGTTTCGTTCCGTCATTCGTTGTTTAGTATGAAATATAAATTTCATATTAAACAACGAATAACAAAATATATTAATATAGTAGGTACCGGTAGAGGTACTTACTAACATTGACATATATATTTGTGTTGTCCATGTTTCAGAAAATCAATTTGGTGATCCCATTTTATAATACCTATCATATTAATTGACATATTCCCCTTTTGTATATGAAGCTATCATGACATGGACACTGGCAGAAAAGTGACCCTATCACTAATTGCCATAAAACAAAGAATTTGATGTTGAAGACAGCCCTCATTTGCTTTTACCGCTTCCTCCTCGTGCACCTACTAAATACTCCTACTGATAGGAGCACCGGGACACCCATGTCATTATGCTCCTACTGAACATCAACATTATAGTAGTCTGTGATTATATTTTTCAAACTTCAAACATTAACAAGATTATATTATTTCGATGTAGTACCTAGATAATCGTTTCACTTGCGGAAAATCCCATTCTCGTGGGAATTTCGGCATAAAGAGTATCGTGACGTCTAGCGTGAGGTATGTCTACATTCCAAATTTTGTGGCCGAACAAACATACATACATTATACACTTTAACAATAATTTATTTAAATTGAACTAACTGGAAAAAGTTATGCCTTTTTTTAAACTTTCACAAAGTACTTGGCTACAAAGTTGATAATGGGAAGAAAAATCCAATTAGTTGAACTTAGTGGATTAGAGGTACCTACCAGTAGTCCTGTTTCTCCCCGTAGAGTCAAACATTGATATACGTTGGTATACCATTGTGCCTATGTAACCTACGTACCTCAAACGAAGGGGAAGAAGAAGAGCTGTGGACTTTTCCGCAGCGCTGCACCCGCTAGGCCTCCGCGGAAGGAGCCTTGTGAAGCAGAGGGCTTCACGAAGGTGGTGAGGAAATATGTGAAGCCTTCTTGTACGAACCAATGTGGCACTGCATCCGGTGACCACTTATTCCGAGCGGAAGTACCCACTACGCAGATCTACGTGTCCCGCGTCCACTACGACGTGAAGACCGCAGAGGTGGTGGAGTACGGCAAGAGGAAAGCCGGAGTGGGGTTGAGAAGCTGGACTCGTCATAATGTGAGTTTCAGCTCATTTATGGTGAGAGTTCCTACGGATCGCCTCTCGACTTTCCTGAGCCCTATTTTCTGGCCGAAAGGGGTGAAATTCTGGCGATTCAAGGGTCGCCTGTCGCGAGATCCCCCGCACCGAAACACGTGTGCCTTAGTTTAAGTTCTATTTTGTATGTATTTTAGTTTTAAGGTATATATTAATATGGGTCTTAGAATTAGTATTTAAACATCCTGTACAATTCTTACGTTACCTGAAATAAACTTATATTATTATTATTATATCCTATACCTATGGCGCGTTATTGTATGACACATTCTTTTTTCGTCTTGTAGTCCCAGCTACAACAACCTATAATTTTATACTAGGTATAAGTATGACTCAGCTCTCCACTAAGGCATGTTTTTTTTTTTATAAAAAGTAAACCAAATAAATAATGATTATCTCAATCCCATTACCTGCAAAATTTCATTTGAACCGGACATGCCATTTCGAAGAACAGCAAACGTTTGTATGGTGGCGGTACTTCTGGATCTTCATACGTAAAAACTTTGGGACAGTCGCCCGAACTGGATGGTTTTATCACAATCACACCACAGCCACAATACCTACAACATGGATCAATGAACACAATAATGTGGTTTCATTTAGTTCATCGAACTACTATTAGCTACTAGGACATCCTAGTAGTTCGATGATCTAAATATTCCAAATTGTTAGACTGACTAATCTAACAATTGGAACACGACGACGGTTTTATTCCAGATAGTCTACCTAACAAAATTATGGGGAAAATGGGAAATATATATGGGTATAGGTATATACCTTCCTAAAGAGGTAATTTAAATGTTAGTAATAAGTAGGAAGTCTAAAGCTTTTATAATATCTACTCCCTAATGTCCCTACTTTTCACTTGTACGTGTGCATTTGACATAGAAAAATATATTACGTTTAAAATGAATTTTTGAAGTGAATTCACAGCAGGGATTTTGGAGCGAGCCTTCTTAGAAGCTGTCTATTTAACATACTTTTTTTCATTGTACTTCACCTGGAATCCTCAACGGTCAGAGGAACTGGCTATCTTACCTCTAAATGCCGGAACACCACAATTTTAGAATTTTTGTTATGGCGACAGAATTAGGTAAGATGGTGGTAGCTAGCCAGCCATTAGCCAAACCAAGCACAATATTGTACTCCCCTGGGGATCGAACCCGGGACTTCTGGATCTGACACCGGTGGGCGAACCACTAGACCGCAGAGGCGGACAAAACTTGTACTGCGCAACGACGGAAATTGGGAACTGTCTGACGCTGGACTGCGGTAGTAAGGTGCTCCGAGTCCAGCCGGAACCTTAAATGTTTTACCACCAGCGATAGGATAACTCAACCATAACCCTTTCTTTTCATTGTACGAGGTGGAAGAGCTTGGCCTTCATCTCACCTGGTACAAGTTGAGATAAGGCCGAAGGTGGAAGCGCACTTCACCTGGAATCCCCAATAAACTGAGGAACTAGCTATCTTACCTCTAAATGCCGGAACACATTTTTTTTTTTAAGAATTGTTATTATGGTGACAGGATTAGGTAAGATGGTGGTGGCCAGGCGGGGGGCTACCATTTAGATTATTTCAGAATTTAAGATTAAGATTACAGCTGAACGACGAATACTGATTTCTTACTGTTCTACTTCATTGTTATTCTAAAAGTGAAAAGCTCATTTCTGTTTTGAACAACAAAATTTATTAAGATCAACAAATAAATTCCACATGTTTGTGTACTTATATAATAAATTAAAATTATTGTATTGTGCTAGGCAAATAACTTAAATGCTAATTGCATAATGTGTATCTTGATAGATTTAAAGACAGCGAAAGTTTTTATTTATTTACAAAACAAAGAAATAGTGGGTTACTTAAGTTATGTACCGAGTAGACACATTTAAGAAATAATGTGGCGGATTGTTCCTCGGCTTTAGATGCGCGATATATGGTTTTTGGCAAACTTAAGCTTCAAAATATTGTGTAAATTTCACGTTTACATATTGGTTCCCCATTATCGAATCTTGTAATTATTTGTTGAACACATATAAAAAAAGTGGCATAGGAAAACATAACTATAGAGGCGAGCTTACCCCTGAAGATTTTTCTACCAGCAAACCTTAAAGAGAGAGAGGCGATGCACGGAATAGGAAGGAAAGTGAACTAAGATAGGTACTTGAATTCAAATAAATCTTTTAAAAAATTACAGTAACAAAATAACATAAGCATACCTAAACATACTTGTTTAATACCTACTAAATATATAAGCAATTACATACAATGTATATATATACATAATACAATTTTAGATACCTACACCTCAAAATAAATAGTTAACCACGAATTAATGTACGGAATCTTAGGATTTAATTTCAAAGATATTTTTGTTATTAGTTACATTGTAGCCTGAATATGTCGAATTTACATACATACATAGACTCACGCCTGTTTCCCAAAGGGGTAGGCACACCTCTTTTGCCTCATTCACTCTC
Organism: Venusia cambrica; assembly: GCA_951394065.1. NCBI lineage: Eukaryota > Metazoa > Arthropoda > Insecta > Lepidoptera > Geometridae > Venusia > Venusia cambrica. The sequence continues at coordinate 1,165,046 of OX596044.1, read as the reverse complement.
ATCACTATCTTCATACATGTCGAATTTCACGTTTGTTAATCCAATATGTTATGAAGCTACAATTTACCAATAACCGTATCATGCTCGCCCCTTGCACGCACCCTTGAGGGATCATATATCGAAACTGTTTTCTTGTTGTAGGTACTTAGCAAACCTATTGCTATCTCAGCGTTCCCTGCAATCGCCCTATGCGTCTGACAGAGTCGCTTGTGAGATTAATGCTTTCTTTTTTATTTACGTTTCGGGGCATAGCTCTTTTCACCCCCTAAATTATATATATATATATTTTTGTTTTGGTGTCAATCGCTTGAATAGAATATATTTTAGGTTTAGACGTTTTATTAATTTCGAAAAAGCTTTTGGTTTTGGAAAAACATCGACTTTTAATAGTCATAGTTTCAGTGCAAGCACATGACTGGTTAAGATGCTTGTACCTATAAATTGGTTTAAAAAACTGGCAAAAAATAAGACGTTTAAACTCAGGTAATAATGTGTTGATTACATGCAAAAAAAATCATAGATATAAGACAATATTAAGAGGCAGAAAGGAGCTTTTTGTATGGACAGTTACGCGGTATATAATCCTCTTAAGGGTGTAGTAGACCAATTTAATTTAAGAATGTAGGTACCTACTTAATTTTACCAAAACCACAGAACAACTTCCTAGATTACCTTACTTTAACTAATGAATGACATCATAATGGCTGTATTTGAACATGATGAGGATGTAATAGAAGCATTTAATTAAATATTTATAATAATATGGAAAATAATCGAAATGTCACACAACAGATGTATGTTATTATTTATCTAAGTATGTATATCGTTGATGAAATAGGTACCTATACCAATATTTTCAAATCAGTCACTTAATTTAATCAATTTAAAAAAATGTTAATCCAGAAACAAAAATCGAAGCGTTTAAAAGAATATAACTAAGTATATTATATTGAATTAATCGTTAATTATTACTCATGGAAGAATAAACTATACATAAATCAGATATATAAGCAAAGACACCTTTGTCATATTCAATAAGAGACCATATTATGTTATATACATTGTAAAACTCTCTTTGTCAACAACCTCAGCTTCAGCATATTGTAGCCTAAGATCAAAAGCATCTAACTTACACTGCATATTTATATTAAATTATATTTGTAGGTACCTTATTGCCTGGCGTTCAGGCTAATACTCTATGCAGCCAGGCGTTACCGTATTGAAATGCAAAGTCCTTTCATTTTAAAGTTTGTCAAACACATAAACCAGGTAGGTCACATTAACATGGATAACAAGGCAAGATACTTTTGTCACTATTTGTCTAGTGTAGAAAAAACGAGACAAAAGTAATGTAATATCAAAGCGATATCGCTATGAGGTTGTGGTTACGCCCCTGATCCAAAAATGGAACTCATGTAAACAAAAGTCAAATTTGCAGTTTGCCGAAGACACTAGCGCCCTCGATCACGTTCATTCTGATTTCCGATCATGTCGAACTATATATACGTTTTTTTTTATTGTACGACGGGTAAGCACTTGGCCTTCATCTCACCTGGTAACAAGTTGAGATAAGGCCGAAGGTGGAGGCGCACTTCACCCGGAATCCTCAACAAACTGAGGAACTGGCCATCTTACCTCTGAATGCCGGAACACAACAATTTTAGAATTGTTATTATGGCGACAGAATTAGGTAAGATGGCCAGTTCAACTTAAACAAAGACGACGACTTAAACAAAGTCCTACCACCAACCAAACCAAGCACAATACATTGTACTCCCCATGGGGATCTAACCCGGGACCTCTGGATCGGTGGCTTGAACCACTAGACCACAGAGGCGTAAACAGGAAGAGAAGCTTACGAGTAGAAGCACACTAACCTCGGGAGTCTGCCACATTAGCTCAAACCTCCACACGTTTTCTACTAAAAATCTTTCTTTAAAGTGAGAAAAGTGAGTCTTGCAGAGTTGTACTTAGTTCATTAGTCAATATGAATAGGCTCCATAAGTAATCCAGAATCCATATGGTCAAATTATATGCGATAATTTTTTTGTTTTATAATTTTAATTTATATTTGCTTGCTTAATTAAAAGCACCTTTTAATCACGTACCTTTTTTTATTGTACGACGGGGAAGCGCATAGAAGCGAATACAACCACTTCGTATAATATGATTCTGGCGTAAAGTGAGGCGACCACCGGTTGCATAGAATATTTTGACAGGTATCATTGTTAATGAATACAGTAACACTTTACAATCCACATTACATAAACTGTACATAACTTACTAAAAGCGTCCTTAATATTACGGGCATTTAGGTATTTGATTCAATAATTCTTAGACAGTCCACACAATAATTATCTACCTAGCAACAAGGAAATGGAACAATAACCAAATAATTAAACTAGATAAGCGCCGCCGCACACCCATAAGTTAAACTGCGTCAAATAGCAAATACCTCGCAAATTAACGGTATATATTTTTTGAAGATTTTTGAAAAATATTAAGTGATTTTTTTACGATGCGCGCGCATACCATCATCTAAAAACGACACCATGCAGTTGGTTACGTTTTGTAAAAAATATTGAGTGATTTTTTTACGATGCGCGCGCATACCATCATCTAAAAATGACACCATGCAGTTGGTTACGTTTTGTAAACAATGTTGAGTGAATTTTCTACGATGCGCGCGCACACCGACACCTAAAAGCGACACCATGAAGTTGGTTGCGATTTGGAAAAATTATGAATGATTTTTTTTTCCGATGCGCGCGCACACAGACACCTTTATTTTTGTTTTTTTCCCCTAAGGAAGTAAAACTTCTTACGTGCGTACGTACATCAGTACACACACGTTGTATTTGAGACATAGAGTCCATAGATACAAATTAATACTGATCATAAGGCTGATGTGCCTATTTCAGCATGATGTTACAAATCTTGCAGAAGGATATAATGCCGTCTATTTGGTTGTGGTATGCGACGCCGTTTACAAAAGATAACCAAGGCAAACATTACTGAAATTACATTGAATCAAATAAGCCTCTTCAAATACTGAGTGAGCCCACATTGATAAACAAAGTAGGACATTTAGACAATACACAATGGAATATTCACTTGGTAAATTAAAAGCGTATCCAATGCTGCCTAAGCTCTAACACGCAGAGCACGCTATGAACCGAGACAAAATAACCTGAGATAGGTTCATGATGGAGTGTCCTTTTGTGAACGCTATTTTCCTGAATATTAAATCTAATGACGCTTTCCCCTGTAGCCTAGACATACGCTGCTGTACTACAGGAAACAGTGTCACGACCGTTCTAATTTAGGGCTAGCCTTGAATTTCAATTTAAATGTATAGTTCCATGCGCCCATGTATAGGTGAAGTAATATTGTTCACAACAGAATTACTTAGCTTAATCATTCTTCTTATCTTGTTCTGTTTCCGTGATGGCAGGAGTGTCACCATTTTTGACCGATCTCTGCTGGTCCTCCATCTCTCCGGAGAAACCGAATTCGTTGACGCGTTTGTGGTCCACCTTGTACTGCCAACGTTGGTATAAGAATATGAAGAACACAATATCTGAAAGGAGAATTTCAAAGATTGTACAATTTTGTTGTGAACGCCGGGGAATTCCTTCCTGTTTAGCCTTAAGTGCTGGTCAGTTTCTCAATATTTCAGCAGTAAAGTAGCCTAGATTACTTACTGAAAAACGTTGAATTGTTACAAGAGCCCATACAAACTGATAGACAGACGATATTCTTTACTGATAAGTTATCTAAAAAAAATTGGCACCAACTTCACTAAAAACATGAAAATAATTCTATAAGTTCATACATTTTTGAAGTTGATGCAGTCTTGCTAAGCCAATCAAAAGTTTATACTAAACCAATTGCTTCACTATAATTACTAGCACGCCACTAGAATACTAAAAGGCACCAATTGTGGCCATTTTGTTATGATAGTATGACAGTGAAGCAATTGGTTTAGTAGAATTGGGCCCCAGGATTGTTGTAGTAAGGTAATCTCATTACATAGCAATAATCACCACCATAGTATTTTCAAGTTTTTTGTGGTGTCAAATGACACCATTTTTTTACATCATTTTACTCTTCAGTAAATTTTATTTCAAAATCACAATTTGACACCAAAAAGTAAATGGTGTCTGGCCAGAGTCAAAACCACAACCATAAATTATTAAAATTACCATGTACTATTCTTAAGTTACTATTATTAATTTAAATCCACCATTTATCTGTTGGTACCCAATCAAATAAAAAAGGATTATGCAAATTGGACAACTATAATTGGAAAAGAAATTATTAAATATAATTTTAAAAATTTCTAATACAAAAATCTTTGTTTACTGTATTATTTATTACCATATTATTCGGAAACTTGTGTAATTTTGTAAAAAATTTGCATGCCTATTGGACGGCGAGACACGGCAGCTCTTATTTGAATATGTACTTTTATGTTTTACCTGTGTTTCAAGCAAATAAACTTATTGTACTGTATTGTATTGATGATTAGCTGTTGGTCATTGAGAAGAATTGGTTCCCAGGTCTAAGTATTCGTCAGATTTTCAGACCAATTTCAGACTTACTTTCATAAAACAAAAAATAATTTTGCTAATTGAACAAGAACTCACAGAGTAATCAATGGACATACATAAAAAAACCATGAGTGGAGAGTCAGGTAAAATTACAGACAGACTACAATTTTATTCTATCAAAAGGATAATTAACTTACCATCTCTGAAACATCCCAGCCGGTACATAGTGGGCATCTTAATCACAAATGCAAATATATCATCAATAAATGTGTTCAGGAACTTGTATGTCATCATACGCCATGGCAGGTGGGCCACGGACTTCAGCTTGTAGTTAATAAACAGCTGAGGAGTCATCATTATGAACCCAAATGTTAATAAGTATCCATACATCATGTTGAGGACAAAGGAGTACCATCCTTTGTGTTCCTGGTACAACAGAGAGTAGACTCCATACCCGATCAAAAGAGGGAAGCATGCCCAGCTTAGATAGCGGAAAGCTAACATATCATATTGCCTTGTGCTGGATTCCACATAGGATCCTTTGTCAGTAAAAGTCAACTTTGGTATTCCAAATATACGATCATCTCTGTTCAGTTTGACATCCATCACTTTATTTATCTTCCATATCTCGATAAGCAGTCCTATACCGCAAGAAATTCTGACCATTACATTGGTTTCATTATCTAACACGTAGAGCAGTACCACGGTGGACTGGAAGACATTGAAGAATACAGATCTCACAGAGAGCCCTTCCAGGGACTGTCTGTTGTTCCAGAACTGGATATCATTCTTGAATGCCAACAGCTCAAATATAGAATGCAGCACAGATACAGATACTGTGAGAGCGAGGAGGTAAGGTGATGTTTCCAGGAGCAGCTCCTTGACAGTATCCTGCTCTTCATCTTGCTCTTCTCCTCCAAGTGCAGAAAACATGCTCAACTTATCCCTCATCGCCTGTGCTGTATACAACTGCCATTTAAACAAACTCAAAGGCTGGTAAGTCAATTGCAACTCAAGCTTGGTGGTTGTCTTATTAATAGGGACATAGTCACGCATCATGTTCCAATATTCATTCAGAAAAACTGCGGGCTTATACCGCTTACCATCAGGAAGGAAATATATGAACTCATCTAATGGAGGAGGTACGCTACCTTGGACCCAGTTTGTCTGATCGTTTACCAAGTTTATTGTCAAGTTGGGATGCCAATGGGATACTATTTCTTCTTTCATTGTTTCAGCTTTCTCAACTTCTTCAGCAGATTTTTCGGTTTGGCCAGTTAACAGATTATGAGTCTTTAAATAACGCATTTTCTTATATTTGTTTAGCATTTTTTTACCGTAAGATATATGGGGGCCAGCATAATCATCTTTATTCTTGGGGTCTGGTGATTTTCCCGTCTGAACAAAGTAACTGTGAAGGAATGTAGACCCATTGTTTTTTAATGTATTGGAGGGAGTAATAGTTGTGGAAAAAGTGAATGTACCGTCTTTCTGTTCACCTCCATACCAATCTCCATAAATAATTCCAGTGTGCTTCCAGATTAAATCAGAATCTTTGTAATCATCGTAGAATTCATTGTCTGATACATAACAATATAAGTCTAGTACTGTGCCATTTGTGAACATGTTGATGGAAGGTGTGGCAGGTGCTCCTGTAGGGCTGGCGGCATCTGGTTTTGGTGCAGCAGGCTGACGGAACATTGATGTTATGAAATATACTACTAATGCTCTTATTATCAAAGATTTGGTTATGGCAAAAAATGATTCCAATTTAGTTGGCTGCATTCTACGCCGTTGCTCATCAATCTCTGCATTTATCTGTAAAAGTATATACACACCTTTGTAGGTATTCATTACTAAGACAGCCTTCTAATCTATTTTTATACTATGAAACCAAATGTTGTTAGAGGTTATACTAAAAGAAATACAAGAAATTAGTAGAGGTAGGTATCTAGGTATCGGTATAAGGTCAAGTACCTACACAATACCTAGATTTCTTTGAAGTGACATTGAAATTATTTTGTAAAATATGTCAGTGTAAGTAAAAAGTAGGTACTACCTACTTTTTTAATAGAACAGACGACACGTAAGTAGGTATCTATTACGTTTCAGATTTTTTTTTTGTATTAGTTTAAATAATAGTATAGGCACTTACATCTACATTTTCTACGCTTTGTCCACTCGTTTCGATATTGGATATTTCTGTAGAAGGTTCATCAGTAGATTCACTGGGCGTAGAAGTGTCATTAGCCATGGTTGCAAGATTCTGCAATGCAATTCAACAATTTACGATAATTTAGCAACGCAAAATATCAGCAGCATAGCACGTGAGCGAATTAGTCAGCTACGAGAGGAAGTCTCCTGGAAACTCCCTGTAGGTATTGTTTAAAATTTAATAATCAAATCAACCAAACTCAACTTACACTCTCACCACAGTCACAGATAAATTATTTTTTATTTCTCAACTCGCTCACCTCACCTCACTCACATTGCCATGCCTTGACATTACCAAAGAGTATATCATATCTAGCTATCTGTGCTGTGCTGTGTCACGATCATGGTCACGAATCGAATTATTATAAATCCACATGCCATGCCATCAATCCATGTAATGTGTGCATCAGCTTCCCTCAGCTTGACTTAGCTATGGTTTACTCACCTCCGATCCGATCATGCATTACCATCTTTATATAACTAGTAGTTCGTCCAAATTGAGATCTAGTGATGTCTGGTTTGTAACGAGGTATTTAAACCACGGAATTATTTCTCAAAAAGAACGTAATTAACAAACGATAAAAATGTACTTCCATCACATCTGACTTTCTTCACTCTTTTTCTTATACTCTCTTTATTCACCGAGTGAATAACCAGAGTGTTCGAGACTCTCTCTTGGTTGTAACTCTCATTCTATGCAAGAAATGCCAGAATGAGAGCTAAGCACCGACCATCCATCATAGTGGGTGGGCAGAACTCTCTCTCTCAATCACAATAAGTGAATAAGTCACCCCTTTCTAACATAAAAACATTAAAGTCTTTTTGAAAAGTGCTCTCATAACTGTTGCCTTAGTAGTCGTGGCTCAAAAATCAGCCTAGAGGGGCTGATTTTTGAGCCACGATTACTAAGGCCCACGGATGTCGTAAAGTAAACCAAGTGGCTTCACCAAAAGGCAGCTTTTTTGTGTGTAAACAAAACTTTAGCTGTGCGCAGCAATGTGTCTGTCAAGCGTGGGGGATAATAGCCAAACCTTATAGTTTTGGAGGACATTATTTCCACATTGTGCTGTTGATATGGGAATATTCGCAGCCAAACCCCTAGCATGCCATCTTAAAATAAATTCTTACAAGACATACCAAGCGTTTTACCCTCTTAGCGCGCCCCTTTGTTACAAAAACCACCCCTGTTAAAAAGTAATATATATATTTTTGAATATACAGCCGATACTCTTTCAAATGACAAGCCAAAAATATTCTTGTAATTCTTTAATGTACATAAATATGATTTAAATATGTCATATGAAAACATATTATGTACTGTTTAAGGGCCCTTGTCACACTTATCACCCGACTAATAATTTATACGACTATTAATTTATATGTACATTTTAAACTTCAACAAAAACTTTGTGTGGGGTGTTGTGTCTGGGTTCCTTACGATGTTCTGTTCAGATCACAAGCAATAAACTTTGTGGTGGGTACCGTCGGTGCGACAATTATATGACCACACTGACAACTGCCACCACACCCGCTTCAATTCTCTCGTTCTGCTGCACTGCCTCCGATATTCACATATCGGAGGGTTGGAGACCCTGGCAAACACTGTCCGTGAAATGCTGGGCACACCTGACTCGCCATAGGATTGCAATCAAAAAAGAACCATCTGAACGAAGCCTTTTAAATGCTACGGATGGACCACCTTTAGGCTATAGGCACCTTAGCAATACCTAGTGACCATGTGTTAGTGGCCACAAGAGTAGATGTATATATATATAAACATGTTGTGCCAGATTACCAAACTACGGATCTAAAAGTCTAAAACTAAAATTACTGTCAGATCAGAGCTATTGGAACATGCTACACAGGCACAGGTGCCAGCTATCTAGTATCTAGGCGTTGGCGCGCTCTACACTCCACGCGCGCACCGAGCTTGGGCATATATATTATCTATGCCCGACAAAATATCGAATCAATAGACAAAAATGTACGCAAGCAAGCTATCAAGCTTCTTCGCGATTCACGAAAACAACGGATCCCCAGAATGAATGGTAGTGCATGAATTGATTGCGCCGCAAATTAGTTTTAACGGGTAAGTTGTTTTATTTAACACATGTTGTTCTGAAAGTCTCAATCAGAATAGCAACAGCTAACCAAGAATGTAATCGCTCAAGAAATCTCGAAAAATACATCATTTCTAGATGACAAGTAATGAGCGGGGTGTGTGCTCAATATTTTCGTTATTTTGATCCTCGACAACATACGTGATATCTGCGTTTTTGTTTTAATAATGGGTCGCTTTTAAGACAAATCTGGAAATACTTAGGTATGAGGAATGGTTTGAAGAACGGGAATGTTTTCAACACAACAACTTGTATGTGAGGTTACCTGAACCCAAACTCTACCTATTGTGAGGTAAGTGATTCCTAATTCAACACTTTTATGTTTCAGCGTTGCGTGAAGTGAGGAATGAATGAGATTTTATTATTGTTTCGTTGATATTCAAAACTGGAACAAATTAATATAGGTTGCAACTAATCAGAATGGCAACTTTAGAGCAACAAGCATCAAAATTGTTGGATTTCAACCAGAAACTAGACATTAGCTTGCTTGACAACATTGTGGGATGCCTTTACTCCACGGTGGGTGAGCAGCAGCGGGTCGCGCAGGACATCCTGACGGCCCTCAAGGAACACCCGGATGCCTGGACTCGAGTTGACACCATCCTCGAGTTCTCACAAAACCAAGAAACTAAATTCTATGCCTTACAAATTCTAGAACAAGTCATACAGACAAAATGGAAAATATTACCAAGAAATCAATGTGAAGGTATAAAAAAATACATAGTTGGCCTGATTATCAAGAATTCATCTGACTCTGTTACTATGGATAACAACAAAGTGTATTTGAAAAAGCTAAATATGATATTGATACAAGTACTGAAAAGGGAATGGCCTCACAACTGGGACACTTTCATAAGTGATATTGTTGGTGCTTCCAAGACTAATGAAAGTCTATGCCAAAACAACATGGTTATATTAAAACTGCTCAGTGAAGAAGTGTTTGTATTCAGTACTGGACAACTCACTCAGACAAAAGCCAAGCATTTGAAGGACACAATGTGTAAAGAGTTCAGTCAGATATTCCAGCTGTGTCAGTTTGTGCTTGAAAACTCCCAGAATGCACCGTTGGTGGATGCCACACTTCACACTTTGCTACGGTTTCTCAACTGGATTCCTTTGGGATATATTTTCGAAATGAAACTTCTTAGTACTCTGATTTTCAAGTTTCTAAATGTATCCATGTTTAGAAATGTGACGTTGAGCTGCTTGACTGAGATTGCAGGAGTTACTGTCAGCAACTATGAAGAACAGTTTGTTGCTTTACTTGTGCAGACTATGGAACAACTGGAAGTGATGCTTCCACTCAATACCAACATTCGTGAAGCCTACTCGGCAGGCAGAGACCAGGAACAAGTATTCATTCAGAACTTGGCTCTGTTCCTCTGTACATACCTCAAGGAGCATGGCCAACTGATTGAACAGAGAGGCTTAACCAACACCTTGATGAATGCATTACGGTATCTTGTGTTGATATCAGAAGTAGAAGAAGTGGAGATCTTTAAGATCTGCCTGGAGTTCTGGAATGCTCTAGCAGCTGATTTGTACAAGATTGCCCCATGCTCCCATACATCAAGCTTATACACCCTGGGTAAGAGTGTTGGTAGGAAAGCATTATACTCAGATGTACTGAGTAGCGTTCGCTACATTATGATCTCTAGGATGGCAAGACCAGAAGAGGTCTTGGTGGTTGAAAATGAAAATGGTGAAGTTGTGAGAGAATTTATGAAGGACACAGATTCGATAAACTTGTACAAGAATATGAGGGAGACGTTAGTCTACCTTACACATCTGGACTACCAGGATACTGAGCGAATCATGACTGAAAAATTGCAGAACCAAGTAAACGGTACTGAATGGTCCTGGAAAAACTTGAATACATTGTGCTGGGCAATAGGCTCCATCTCAGGAGCTATGTTAGAGGAAGATGAGAAAAGATTTTTGGTAGTAGTGATAAAGGAACTGCTAGGTCTCTGCGAACAAAAGAAAGGTAAAGACAACAAAGCTATCATCGCCAGTAATATTATGTATGTTGTTGGACAGTATCCTAGATTCTTGAGGGCTCATTGGAAGTTTCTGAAAACCGTTGTGAACAAACTCTTTGAATTCATGCATGAAACTCATGATGGTGTTCAAGACATGGCTTGTGATACTTTCATCAAAATTGCAATAAAATGTCGAAGACATTTCGTCACCACCCAAGTTGGTGAAGCTTGTCCATTTATTGAAGAAATTCTGAGCACAATAAGTTCTATAATCTGTGATTTGCAAACCCTTCAAGTGCACACTTTCTATGAGGCGATTGGTTACATGATCAGCGCACAAGTGGATCAAGTGGCCCAAGAACAGCTTATAGAGAAATACATGTTGCTGCCTAATCAGGTGTGGGATGATATTATCTCTCAAGCATCCCACAATGTGGATATCCTAAAGGACCCCGAAGCGGTCAAGCAGCTCGTCAGCATTCTGAAAACGAACGTGCGTGCATGCCGCGCTTTAGGGCATCCCTATGTGATGCAACTTGGCAGGATATACCTGGACATGTTGAATGTATTCAAAGTCATGTCTGAAAACATTAGCCAAGCCATCACTCTAAACGGCGTGGTTGTCACGAAACAACCGCTTATCAAGAACATGAGAATTATAAAGAAAGAAACTTTGAAACTCATAGCCGGATGGGTGTCGAGATCTACAGATAACAACATGGTTTTGGAGAATTTCATTCCGCCATTGCTGGACGCTGTGCTGTTGGACTACCAAAGAACTACAATAGCAGACGCGCGCGAGCCGGAGGTTCTGTCGTGTATGGCAGCGATTGTGGACAAACTGGCAAGTCACATCACATCGGAAGTTCCTAAGATCTTCGACGCGGTCTTCGAATGTACTTTAGAGATGATCAACAAAGATTTTGAAGAATATCCAGAACACAGAACAGAGTTCTTCCTCCTACTGCAGGCGGTAAACACGCACTGTTTCAAGGCATTCCTAAGCATACCACCAGCACAGTTCAAACTGGTATTGGATTCCATTATTTGGGCATTTAAGCACACAATGAGAAACGTCGCTGATACGGGTCTGCAGATACTTTACAGGCTGCTTCATAACGTCGAGATACATCCGCAGGCCGCACAAAGCTTTTATCAGACTTATTTGTGTGATATCTTGGAGCATGTGTTCAGTGTGGTGACTGACACGTCGCACGGCGCCGGACTGACGATGCACGCTACCATTCTGGCTTATGTATTCTCGCTGGTAGAGGCTGGCCGTGTCACAGTACCTTTGGGACCCACTCCAGACAATATTCAATACATTCAGGTGTGTATTTTGTGTTCTAATGTGATATTCAACAGTGTTTTGTTCATACTAATCAACTTCAACTTCTTTGATATGACGTGCTACCGTTTTATCGATTCTGCCAGTGTTGAGTATTGTAATAAAATTGTAAAGTGTATATGTCGTAAACAGAAAAAGTGGGCAAAAAGATTGCAGATTCGGCACTTTGATTTATTCCCTTTTTATTCTACGGCACTGACTTTCTGTATTGGGATGTGTTGTGCATTGGTTGTAGTCGCGCCAGCCCAGATACAGATGGTCTCTACCGATGAATTCTACAGCTCTCTGAATAGTATTGTTTCCAAATTTTGTTTGTGTTTTTGTGTTTTGGTAGCACAACATTTTGTTAAGACTTCAAATGATTATTTAATTTTCAGGAATATGTGGCGAATCTTCTCAAAACTGCGTTCTCACATTTGAGTGACAATCAGATAAAAATTACCGTTCAGGGATTATTCAACTTGGACCAAGATATTCCGGCTTTCAAAGACCACCTGAGAGACTTCTTAGTCCAAATAAGGGTAAGTTGAGCACATAATGATAAACATAGCGGATACAAGTCTGCAGATACATTGCAGGCTTTTATACAAATGATGGGTTAGCTGTTGACCTCTAGGTTTGTCTATAAAAAAATAAACCGAATTTTAATTTGCAGGGGTAACTTGTTCTCAATAATCGGTAAAATGTTTTTTATAAAAGAGGGTAGTTTTTGAGAAATAGAGGTTTCTATTTAAAAGTAAAAATCTACAACTTGTGTCATTTATAAGAGTATTGACTGCACATTCCAAATACAGGTACTTATTTGACTTTTAAATATATTTTGTTTTAGTAATGTTGTGTCGCTTTAAGATTTGCAAAGGGCAAATAACATAGAAGTCTTGTGAGATGTCATTTGACAGGGTTTAGATTTCAAAATTAGTTTTATTTTATTCTTAAATAGGGGTGGTTTTCAAAGATTTTTGCTAAGGATTACCATCAGGTCTTGCAAGATTGTGACGTGAGGGCATTTGGCTACTTATTTAAATTTTAAATGGGTCTTTTTGATTATTATGTTTTCACTTCCCAACCCTATTGTTGTGCTGGCAAGCCAAGAATTTCATTACTTTTGGGATGTCATGCAAAGGGTTTGATTGCGCCCAAGTCACATCCCAATACTGGCCAACAAGGTGTAGATAAAATATCCTCTGATATTTTAAGGTTTAGCCATAACCACCACGCTTGGGAGATAGATTTGTATTCACAGTTTTGTTTATACAAAGAAGGAAGTTGTTTTTATGAGATCTGTGGACTGGAGGGGTAGAGCACTTAAAGAAATTGAAATCAAACTTTTCATATCAGTAAGCGGATCAGCTGGCTTATTACCTGACTCTGTTTCATTTGGGTTTCAATCGGAAAGGCAGGCATTTGAATTGAAACCGATTGAAACCCAAATGAAAGTTGTTGAGCCCAAATGATGAGTACCTCAGTTTGTGATTCCGGGTGAAGTGCGCCTCCACCTTCGGCCTTATCTCAACTTATTACCAGGTGAGATGAAGGCCAAGCGCTTCCTTGTCGTATAATTAAAAAAAAAACTGGAGTTAGGTAATAGGGTCTCAATTCTCAATGAAGTGAGCTTTCCGAGAAGGCACTGGCTGTCCCGCACATAAACTTATTACGGCAAATACATCATCAGCAGGCCTATTACCTAACTCTGTTTCATTTGGGTTTCAATCGGTTTCAATTAAAATGCCTGCATTTCTGATTGAAACCGATTGAAACCCAAATGAAACAGAGTTAGGTAATAGGCCTGCTGATGATTTTTGCTGATCATCAACATTCATATAAATATAAACCCTTGGCTTACTGTTTGTCGTAGACTAATTGATGCAGGACCCCATCTCAGGCTCACATGAGCTATTGCCAATTAGAATGACAGCCCAGCGAAGATGGAAAACCAAATATCTTCCACTTTCGCGTACAAAAAACTGCTTAAGTCTTTTTTTTTTTTTGGGTAATTTTTCATCGTCCGAATATGCCAGTCCCGTAGTGGCTTACAAAATTTTCCATCTGATTTCAAACCATCATACACCATTGTGTATAACACCCTAGGAACTGTTGTTTTAACATTACGACCCTTCCACTCGCGGGGGTCGTAAAACACGTACAAGGCGACTAATCTTAAGGCAGTCTCGAGGACATGGATATAGGAACATCATGGGCTACTTTTTATCTAGGTTCAAATCTTGGGTATGTGATCACCGCGGGCAATCGTTATTGTGATTGCAAGACTGTAGCGGGCGAAACACACTGGCTCACGGTTTTAAACTTTGTTTTTTTTTTCATTTCCAATCTGCTTATTTCGATATGTATATATGTCAATGTTGATAATGATGCAATCTGTATAGCGATTCTCAAACACGGAAAGTTTTTATAAAACATGAGTATATGTCGGATTCAACGTAAAATCCGATAGATTCGAACGCTATTCTCAAATCATTTCTGAAAATATTTTGAGGAAGTCTCAAATACTAATGTAACATTGTTATATTACAGCGCTAAGTTTAACGATTTCGGAATCCTAAATCAAAGCTTGTTGCAAAAAGGCAACAAGCGGTAGAGTCGATCCAAAAAGTTACTAAATAAATGTATATATGTGAATATTTCAGGAATACACCGGCGAAGACGACAGCGACCTTTACCTGGAAGAGCGCGTGTTCGCTCTCCGCCAGGCGCAGGAGGAGAAGCGGAGAGTGCAGCTCTCAGTCCCCGGGATCCTCAACCCGCACGAGCTGCCCGAGGAGATGCAGGACTAGCGGCTCCACTCCGTCCGGTCCACGTGCCAGCTGCGGCTTGGGGCGACGCTTGCTATCGAACGCCGAGCGGCTGGCCGGTTGGACGAGCTCGGCTCGCTTGAGGGATGATGATGAATGACCCGTGGGATTTTACCACAATCCCGTAACGCCACTAAATCTTATCTCAGTTTTCAACGTCACTTAACTGTAAAAAGTAATATTAAAAGTGTATTCAATATTCCTATACAGTGAGTCTGGCTCGTTTGGTGCTGGTTTGGATCAGCTGGCTTACTTAACTCTGTTTCATTTTGGTTTCAATAAAAATGGCCGCCATTTTTATTGAAACCAAAATGAAACAGACTTTTTGACTTTTCCGAAAAATTTTACCGAAAAATTGTTCGCGAAGCCGCCATTTTGTTTGAAACCGAAATGAAACAGACCGAGGCCAGCAGTTGTCCACATCTCCAGATACGCATTTAAAGGTACAAATTCGCAGCCGACTGCAGACAGCAACAAGCTATAGTACTGGTTCCTATACATTGTCTTGTGTCATGTTGATATTGAATTTGTATGAAACTTTTACCTTAATAGTTTGTCATCATCCCTGTTCCTGGTTCCTAGCCAGCCAACTCGACTTAGAATCGTAACACCGGGCAGGTCGCGAGACTTCCATAGCACGTGTCGTGATACAAGTTTAGTGTTCTGTGGTAAACGTGCGCTTGTCATCGCCGCGCAGCACGAAGGAGTTTCGTACACAACGTGTGCGCGGGAAACAGGCTTTATACATTTCAAAAAAAGTTTCCGACGAATTGAGAACCTCCTTTTTTTCTCTTCGTCGGCGCAGACAGATGCGCATTTACCGTAACACTTGTGTTCGCCACTCCTTTGTAGCGAGTCCGATTTGATGCAGCGGTGGCCACGTGAAGAACCTGGTGGTGCACCGGGACTAACATAATATTAATGATTGGCAACAGTTCACATACAATAAATAATCAGGATTCATTTTAAAAACAGTAAGGTTAACAGTAATTCAGTAGATTTTCTTCAAATTGTCCTTTGTTCTATCTAATATGATTTTATTATTATAATATCTTTGAATATTATATACTAATAAATTGAAATTCAATTGTGTACATACTGTCTTATATTATGTATCCACACCAGGGCCTAATATGTAATTAGGGATTTCAATAGAATTGTGTAATTAGATTGATTAGGTTCAGAAAGCAGACCTAGTACTATTACCATAAACACTAGGCGGAGAACGGATGAACATAAAATGATTATTTATTGCATAGTTTTCGGTAGACCTGCTGAAGTAACTGTTGCTTTTTGTGTAAATATATTAGTATGTATATTTGCCGTGTTGTGAACTGTTGCCGTAGAAAGTAGCTATCGCTTGTGTGTGTAAATCGTGTTCTATTATGTAAGGTTGCACGCATGGAAACAATGCAAGGTGATGAGTGTAAGGATTATCACTTATTTAAAAAATAGTTTGGGAAAGGCACAATTTCCACGCACAAGACATGACAGCCTAGGCTAGACAGTAAATCATGCGTATCTTACATCGCTAGTTAAAATATAAGTGGAATATTGTTTCTATCTAACTTAGTATCTTCAGTAGGTAATGAAATCTCTGTGATGGAAACCAGTATAGGATGTACAACATTGAGCTGCTGAATCTGAGTATTACCGAAACGTATGTTTTATGTTTATGTAGGTACCTATGTTTTGTTATGTTATCAGAACTTATTTTGTATGGTTTGGGAATCTAGATGTTGAAGCCAAGGTTTCCAGATGCATTTTGGGTCCGATTACATGTCAGATCTTTCAATTTTGTGTTTCGAAATAAAACAATAAATACTAATCATAGTTTTACTTGCCTTTTGCATAATTGTAATGTGTTAGGCTGCAAAATCAAAGGAAGGTAAGCTTAGTAAGGCAAATATCAATATATCAAGCCTCATAGCTCAGTAAACATATGTGTGATGAATAATAGACGTCTATTTTTTAGGTTGTATTCTATAAAAAAAAAGTATTTAAATATTATATCCGTACATAATCAAGGATTACAAGCTATGCATATTGGTACTAGATGGCGCTGTATGAAATTAATCATGTAACAAATAGGGCACTATGTACCTACTATTGAATATTCTATAGACAAAGCTAAACTGCCATTTTCAACTGTTTCAACCTTTGAGCGGTCGCCTGTAACCTATATTGTGCGTATCATAGAGATAATATTTTTTTTTAAAACAGTTACTTCAGCCACAGATACCTTGCTTTTGATCAAGTAAACAAAACTCAACTAAATGAGTAGGTAGGTTAGGTACCTAGCATACCGCAGAATTACCCAAGATAACCATGTAGGTATTTGAGCTCGTAAAAGTGAAATTGTATGTTCCACTTCAGCTATTTTTAGAAGCTGAGACAGTAGGTACCCAGTACCTACCCGTATAAATTATTGTTTTGCTTGGGTTCGATTCTACAATACTTACATAAGAAAGGAGCGTAGGTATAGGAAATGTATGTAGGGACATTTTATCTATAAAATAGGTAGATACCATAATAGTAATATACAATACTAGTTAGACGGAGGCGGTTGACCTATAGGTACCTACCTCTATTGTAGTAGGTAGGTAGGGATAGGTCAACCGCCTTACTCCATGGTCTAGTGGTTCGCCCACTGGTGTCAGATCCAAAGGTTCCGGGTTCGATCTCCAGGGGAGTACAATATTGAGCCTGGTTGGTTGTAAGACTTTGTTTAAGTCCGCCTGGCTTTATACCACTATCTTACCTACCAAGTCTGTCACTTTAACAATTTTTAACTGTTGTGTCCACCTAGTTAAGTATTGTCCTCTGCTGTTTTGTATAGGTAGGAAGGTATTTATCTCTAGATTTTGATTTGAGACATAGGTAGGTAGGTACTTAGTTAAACCTATCGTTTCATCTTGTATATTGGAGATCTGGCAATAAGTCACTGACTGCTATCATGCTTAAACATTTGTTTGGCACCACCCAACGAATAAATGTACTACAAAATCAATTTCTAACGTAAGGGGTGACTAAGGGATTATACAGTAAGAGATGAGTAGCAGCATTTCACATTGGTGTTTTGAGTTTTTTTTTTATAGTACTACGGGGAGGTGCTTGACCTTCATCTCACCTGATTTTCAAGTTATGATAAGGCCGAAAGTGGAAGCGCACTTCACCCAGAATCCTCAAAACTGAGGAACTGGCTATCCCGGCTAAATACCGAAACACAACAATTCATAAAAACCTAAGTAGGTAAGATGGTGGTGGCTGAGCCAGGCGGACTTAAACAAAGTCCTATCACCAACCAAGCTAAGCACAATGTATGGTCTCCCAATGGAGATCGAACCCGGGACCTCTGGATCTGACATCGTCGGTCGAACCACTAGACCACAGAGGCGGTTAAGTAAAATCGTGGCAACTACCTACTATGGAAAATCTCCTTGTATCATATTCATAACATAACACTCGGTAAATGGCCCAGTCCTGCAGCAGTGGACTCCTTCGTAAATATCGTCCGCCGCCGCCGCCGCCAAACGAGCGCGTCTCCATTCCCATCCCAAGATCGCCGAAAATTTCAACGCTTAGAATAATACCACCTGACACTGACATAAGTCATTTCAGGTTACGTCAGGTAGGTATTGTAATGCTCTGCATTGTCGCATCATGCTAGATATCAAAAGTCAAATGAAGAGAGTACCATAGATGCTCAGTGAGTGCCAGTTCGTCAGAGCATATTGTAGGTATATCGTTTTCTGTCACTTACACAGATAAATCATCTGCCCATTTGTGTCCACTGATCCACAGATCCCAAAGCCGAAGGGTTTTGCCATTCACAACGCTTTGCAGGCGGATTTTTTCCGCAGTAATGGTTGACGAAAGAGCAACTTCCTTCTGTAGGTATATCTAGCATTTAACAACCTCTGTGGTCTAGTGGCTTAACCCACCGATTTCAGATCCAGAGTTCCCGGGTTTGATCACCTGGGGAAGTAGGAAGTACCTACCTACAATATTGTGCTTGATTTGGCTGGTGGTAGGACTTTGTTTAAGCCCGCCTAGCTAGCTACCACCATCTTACCTAATTCTGTCGCCATAATAACAATTCTATAATTGTTGTGTTCCGGCATTTAGAGGTAAGATAGCCAGTTCCTCAGTTAGTTGAGGATTCCGGGTGAAGTGCGCCTCTACCTTCGGCCTTATCTTAACTTTTAACCAGGTAAGATGAAGGCCAAGCGCTTCCCCGTCGAGCATTAAAAAAAAATAGAATGAAAAACCTGCTCTTCTTCTAGTGAGATCCCTTAGTTGACTTTTACGACACTCGCGGGCTTGGAGGGGTTGATTTCCTGGAGGATCGAGTCCGCGACAATAACCGTTGGCCCAATAATAACCAACCACAGATCAATTTGGTGTAATTTTATTTAGAATTTTGACAGATTGTTTTTTTTTTTTTTCATGATAATAAAGATACCTACCTACTACCGGAGTAATTCAGGGAGAAGTCAGTATTTCCTCTGTGAACAGTATTGAGACTACTTTTATCACTAAGTATTTATTGCTTTAGGGGAGCGTAGGTACCTACTTTGAGTGATTCGAGGCGGAGTAGGTAGTTAGGTAGGTAGCCTCTGTCTCTGATAGGTGGTTAGTTTTTTTTGTTGGCCAGATATACTTTACATATGTATATATTTTTAGATATGTCTTCCAATCCAATATGTAAAATAAGACTGAATTGAAAAAAGCATGGAGTCTCTGTCTCACTGCAATGGTAATGTTGGAGACGGAACAAGCCTGCTGCCGTGCAGCTCTTGCTCATTACAATGTCTTACTGCGGTCATATCCACAAAGAACATCACCTACTCCATTGGACCCATCAACTTGAGACACAAAGGTGCTAAGCCCCGAGTGTGCGCAATTTCACCAGCAACCCTGCAAACCGAAACAGCAATGCTGCTTGGCGGCATAATTAGGTACCTATGGTTGTAGTACTTCCCCGGAAGAGCCATTTTACAATAAACTCACCTATTCACGATACGTATACATTATCTTTCCAGTGTACCAACCGTCCCAATGTTGTTGACAAACCTTTTCATGGTCAGAGTTCTGACATTGTGATCTGTGAGGTACATAAGCATCTAACTACCTACTGAGACCAAACACAAGTAGGTAGGTACATAAACTAAAGTACACTTATCGTTATTTATAGCTATAACAAGCCAATGTTAGAACAGTTAATGCCCCCATCAAACTTCTAGGTAAAACAATTAGTTCCTATGTTAGATAAGATATAATTAATTTTATTTCGTCTACGAATTTGCTGAACTATAGTAGGTACGTGGGAAGTGCTTGTGACAAGACTAACTGTAAAAGTTATGAGTTCTAAGTGTTTTGTTTATTCTATATTTATTTTTATTGCACTATGGGACAGTTTACTGTGTAAGTTTACCTATCTTCAATTAAACACTATTTAATTATTCGGCGTTCAGCGTCATTACGTGATCATGAGCCGCCTCCGTTTACCTCGCTACGACCGCGGCTGCTACCTACGAAGTGTAGTGTAGTGGTGTGTATACGTCGTACCGAGTTAGAATACCACAAGAAGGCACCTATGTATGCTGTTGCATACATAGGCCCCGGAGTACCTCTGAGTCTCGCTCTCCAGTACAAACGTAGTTTGACTTTAGTTTCGAAACGGCATCTCCGAAAAAAAAATGAAAATAATATTAATTTAAAAAAATTAGGACATCAATTTCACGCATCGACCATCTAGCCCCAAAACCAAGCTACGCATATTTTTTAATCTGTGCTCTGTGGCAAATCCTATAATGATTATGGCAACTGGATAACGTTTACAATACAACACCGAAACATAGAACCAACAATTATAACACAAATGTTTATTCCGGGTGGGAATGGAACCCACAACCTACAGTGCAGATGGCAGAGCTACTACAAACTGAGCTGTGAGGCTTGTTAGTATGGAATAGAGTTTTCCCATGTGTCCACACTCTTTTCCATTTAATTATTTTGAGTTTTTAGAAAAAGATACTCACCACTGACACAGGTACTTGGTATCCCTATCCGATATTGGTATCTAATTACCTACCTGCAAAATTTAATTTGAATCTTACGTACCTACTATTTTGGAATGACAAACTACGTTTGTACGATAGTTATAGGGCCTTATAACACATCGATCGGCGATTTTACGACTGTATCGATGTTTGATCGCTGCTTTAGCTTCTCAAAAGCGGCAAAATCACCGATCGCCGATGCTACAAGTAGCGTGATTGCTGGCGTAAGGCACCAAAAATATATCATAGATATGTAGGTACCTACGCGATTGGAAGGCGCGGAGGAAGCTGCAGCCAAATACCTACTCTGTTTTACGATTACCATTCGTTTTACGATACCATTAGTAATTGTCATTTATTTATATGGATTTACCAACAGAGGATACACAATAACACAACGTACGACAAATCTTCAAATCTAGTGCTCCTCTCATCATGCGTAAAATATAGTTGGTAAGTTAGTAGGTATACCTTAATTTAATAAAATAAAATAGGTAAGTACATACCTATGGGATAATAAAAAAATCAACAAAAACAATGTAAAATAAGGGGAAATTAAAAAAAATATGAGATCAGAACCTAACTTAAATGAGGTAAGATGTTGGTTTATTATAGGTAGGTACACAGTTACTGCTAAAGATATTTGTCCTTGCAGGCACTGACTCTGTAGGCTACAATAGTGAATACGGTGAAGGCTATGGGACCGATTGGATATTCTTCCCGGATGGAGACGGAACACCTCATTACGTCAGCTTGACGGCAGTTGCAAAGGAGCTGATCCCGCAGGCGAGGAGTGGGTTCAATGATATCGAATACAGGCTTTACGTCAGGTGAGTCACGTGACTAACTTAAGGCGCGCTACGCAGCTAAAATCGCGACAGAAACGATTATGAGAGTTGACAACGGCAAGCTGTAGGTGGCGCATGCGTATCGTAAATAAAACCTTTTGATAATTCTTATTCTGAGATCGCGTTGCTGGTATGTAGGTGTAATGTGACCATATGATGGTACCTTTACTGGCACAGAGCAAATATCTTATTTACATTGGTCCTAATATTTATTCTGAGTCTAGGTGTTGTCTGACCGCTGCGAGGACGACAAGCACACGTCCAACGTCGACAGTGGTCACAGAGCTACTGATTGAAAGGCGGGCGCGCGGTGCGCCTGTAGTTTTTCAAATAATTCATGAATGAAATTAAATATGAATTAAAAAAACTAGCTTACCTTTAATGTAGATCAACATGTAACCTATCATTTAAAATAAATCGTAAGTCAATATTCATTGTAGGTATCACAATATTCAATCAAAAAAAAGATCATATCAGATATTATCTGATATTATCAGCTATTATCTGATTTGGATGTAGTTTTCGATGATGTGTATTGTGTATGGTTCAGGCAGGATCTGACGAACGATTTTTTCAAAAAATTATACATAAAAAGATGTGTGGACTTTTAATAATATCTCTCGCATTTCGGCTTAAAATATGCATATCTTATTTATGAATGATTGGATTTTGATAAATTAAACGAAAAATGTTAACCCAATTATTAGGTACACAATCTACCATTGAAAAAAGTCACGTACTCGTACTTTCGGAGATTAGCGTGGTCAAAGAGACGCTTTCGGCGTGACCCGTGTAATGTAAACACACTTTTAACTTCTATACATAAGCGAAATACTCCTTGGAGATTTAAATTTTAACAAGATATTATTATCTGTAGTTGTAAAAGGTTCGTAAAATCGTAAAAGGTAGGTAAATTCAGAGTTGCTATGTATTGTTGTGTATACGCTTAGCTACGGAACATCACGGTACATTTTTCTGAAGGTAGTTTTTACCTTAGCAGTCTATAAATGTTAGTTTATCATCATCATTATGTGATAATAAATATTACATTATATGGATGAGTCAGTTTCATCATTATCATCATCATCATCATCATTATAAACGAAAAAAGTTTGTCATAATCTCGATGCTGGGCAGGCGGGTGGTTAGTCGTACTGATTCCCTAGAAGTCCCTAGATATATACTACTCTTTATCTCCCCTTCGCCTTTTACTACATTAAAAATGGCATATTCCATACTCCTACCATTATCTCAATTCTGTAGGCAAAGGCATGTACTAATAGCTATTTTTTTTACTACAAGGTGGCCCATAAGTCCCTTGAAATGTAAAAAAATCATTAAAAAAAAACTAATTACAATATGAAAAAGGTTTTTATTTGGAAGTAATCTTAATAAAATGGGAATTATTTTTTGAAAATTACATCGTCTAAATGTAATCCGTTACGATCGCGGCACTCCTGTAAGCGACGTCTAAAATTGTCCATCACTGCGCGGCAAGTAACTTCTGTAATGCTTACCATTTCTCGTCGAATATTTTCTTTCAAGACAACGATTGACCGCGGGTTGGTTTCATAAACTTTACTCTTAAGATAACCCCATAAGAAAAAGTCCATTGGGGTCAGATCCGGACTACGTGGTGGCCAGGCAATATCTCCTCTTCGAGAGATAACTTTACTAGGGAAAAGTTGACGAACGACGGGCATAGCGGTGTTAGAGGTATGGGCAGTTGCTCCATCCTGTTGAAACCAGGTCCGCGTATTGAAGCCTGGAAAATTCTGCAACTCTGGTGCAAAAAAGTTCTCGATCATTGCCACATAGCGCTGCGAATTAACAGTAACCGCGCGACCTCTGCTGTCCTCAAAAAAGTAAGGGCCTATGATGCCATGCGCTGACATAGCCGCCCAAACTGTCACTTTAGGGCTATGTAAGGGCCTTTCATGTTTGCGATTTGGATTTTCGCAACTCCAGTAGCGACAATTCTGCTTGTTGACATGGCCGTTGATGTGGAAGTGAGCCTCATCAGAGAATAACACGTTATTAAACGATGTAAAGTGGCCGAACATTTCATTTGCAAAATTTAGTCTGTGCATAGGGTCAGTATCTTTTAATTCCTGTACTAATTGAATCTTGTAAGGGTGAAGAAGTAAATCTTTCTTTAAAATCCGCTGTAATGAAGTTCTGGATAAGTTTAATGCACTGGAACGCTTACGAATAGACTGGGTAGGATTTTCACGAATTGACTGTTTCACTACGTCGATGTTTTCTTCCGTGCGTGATGTCCTTGGTCGACCTGACCGTTTTTTATCCAACGTAGAACCAGTCTCCTCGAACTTAGTAACCCAGTTCTTAATCGTTTGAATACTTGGAGTGTCGTTAAAGTTGCGTAAATTGTGATGTTCTCGAAATTTACGCCGCGCAACGGTAGCAGAATTATTGTTGCGATAAAACTCGCGCACACAAAAAGCACGGTCCGCACCAGTGAAACGCTCCATGGCGACTGAATTCCGAAAGACCGTTGGTGCTTCCCCCGTACCCCGCGCGCCATTCCTGCGCATCGTTTGAATTTTATTCGAAATTTAAATTTCAAAGGACTTATGGGCCACCGTGTATAATATGCACTGGCCTTGCTCTGAACAGAACGACAGTCATTGCCACTACGATAGGTAAACGTAGGTAATTAAACTTGAGATAATTTAAGCAATTTTGTGTCTTTTTTTTCGTGTAATAATCATAGCCCGAAAAAGTACCACTGCATGACATGGGCCACGCCTGGCAGGTGAGTCGGTGAACACAGTATCGGTGTTAGGTAGGTACTAAGATAAATGAAAGCTGCTGCCCATCTCCTGGTGAAATCCCTTCGAGGTCGAATCTAATGACATCCAGGAGCGGTTAGCAGAGGGACCCATATTAACTGGAAACCTTATACTCTAAGATAAAAAATGCTAACCAAAGCTTGCGTTAGAAATTAACTATGTCAGTGGTGTAAAATCAAACTACGTAGGTACGTCTTTCTGAAGATCAAGCAGGATAGATCAAAGCTTATATCTTGGCGTTTTATTTTATGTGCAAGTGATACTGCACAAGTACAGCTATTTTCTGCGCCGTAGGTGCCATAATAGTTACTTTTTGGAATATTATACGTTTGATTCCTTGCATGTGAACGTGTAGGACGTTGCCATTGCGCCTAAACGTTCTAATTTTAATAGAAGTCTTACATTATATGAAAACTGATATTCTGGCATAGTTTAAGGAAATAAGAAACATCATCATCACTCAAAAAGAATTACTTACTACAGAACATGGGCAAAGCGTAGCAAGCGAGTCAGTAATTGTAGTGTTGGTATCTCCATGACAACCGCGGGAGGCAGATTTTTTTTATGTACCATGCTCTTTACCTTTAGATTTGTACAGACAAGGATAAGGTCTATGATGGAGTGAACCCACACTGATAAATTACTTGAGTGTATGCTACCACTTACATCTCAAGTCTTAAGTCTTTTTTTTTAATTGTACTACGCACTTGGCCTTCATCTCACCTGGTTACAATTTGAGATGAGGCCGAAGGTGGAGGCGCACTTCACCCGGAATCCTTCAACAAACTAAGGAACTGGCTATCTTACCTCTAAATGCCGGAACACAACAATTTTTAGAATTGTTTTTATGGCTACAGAATAAGGTAAGATGGTGGTAGCTATAGCTAGGCGGCTTAAACAAAGTACCACCAACCAAACCAAGCACAATATATTATTCTCCCCATGGGGATTTAACCCGGGACCTCTGCATCTGAAACACGCTTGACAGGCGAGTTGATGATAGCAGTATTTATGTTTAGTACTAAAAGTATGTTGCCCATCTCCCAATAAGAGTAATTGGGGGATTAGCCATTTTCACCACGCTTGACAGGTGAGTTGGTGATCACAGTATTGGTGTCAGGTAAGTTCTTAAATTAATGGAAGCTGCTGCTTGCCAGAATCCCTAAGTCCGAATCTAATGACATCCACGGGTGGGTCAATAAGTCCCTCTGCTAGGGACTTATACTAAGTCCCTCTGCTAGGGACTTATACTAAGTCCCTCTGCTAGGGACTTATACTAAGCCCCTCTGTTAGGGACTTATACTAAGTATATTTTTATTTTTATGTTTTCCTACGATTGCCGCATTATTCAATTCGAAATACACAACTTTTTATAGTGTTAAGCTCCTATACGCATAGAGCAGCAACCACAAAAAAAGGCGAAGCCGGCGATGGTGCAGAGGCCAATTCCAAGCGATTTTTTGATGATTTTAACAAAGCTGACTTTATAGAAGCACTAAGTGTTATCGATAGTTGGGATGATAAAGAAACAGGACAACATCCAAAGTGTGATACTGATAGGCCAAGTTTTAGTGCAGAGGCGTTTGACAAAGTGAAAGATCTTCGTGAGCTGATGTCGGACGAGAATCGAAAGGGAAATGCTGAACGGCAGAGGGAGCACGGTTCACGCGACGACAGAACAAGAGAAGATTGATACCGGTCGAGAAGAGATGGAGACGGTTCCCGCGACGAGCGTTCGAGAGGAGACACCTTACGCGATGACAAGCGCAAAGATTGAGCCATCCAGACAGCGGCGGTCTTCGAGCCACAACCAAATCGATGAATTTATCAAACCAGGCAGCCGCCGCGACCCGAACAAAACCAACGAAGCCATCAAAAGAGATAAAGAAGAGAAAGTTAAGGAATTTCTAGCCAAGTCTCTAGAGTCTTCCAACGACTTGCGCCCTCCTGGCAAAGAGCTGGACGATTACTATGACGAGAGTAAAGCTGGCAAGAAAGCATTGGAACTATTGCCACTGAAGCCACGCTCACGGGAGCGAGACCGACGCCGCGAGTCACCCCGCAAACTACTACACCGCCGAAGTTCACGGTGGAGCCCAAAAAGAAGCCCGATCCGACGCAGGACCAGCCGCAGCCCGCGGCGCAGTCCATGGCGCAGTCCACGGCGCAGTCCGCGGCGCAGTCCACGGCCCACCGCATACTGACGTCCTAAAGTCAAAGTCAAATAAGTATATTTATTCAGTAAGATTTTTTAGGATCACTTTGAAACGTCAAATCTACCGCCTGTTCGGAATCGCGACCAGCACACAAGGAGAAAGGCAAGAACCTCGGGCTAGTTTTCTTTTTCATGATCTATTACAATAGCTTAAAATTATCTAATACTAATTACAATTTATTCACTGGAGTAAATTCATTTTTTTAATGCCAGGCTTTCTTATCTTCTAGGTAATCTGAAATTTTATAATAAGCTTGCCTGGATAGCTTTTGTTTTACAAAAATTTTGAATTTATTATTTGACAAGCTTAGCACATCACTTGGCAATTTATTATAAAAGCGTACAGTTTGCCCTATGAACGATTTATTAACCTTATGGAGCCTAGTTGTGGGAACAGCGAGTTTATTCTTATTTCTAGTATTATAATTATGTTTATCACAGTTTTTGTCAAATAAGCTTATGTTTTACCCGCGTACATAATATTTTCAAAAATATATTGGCAGGGCATAGTCAATATATTTATTTCTTTAAACTTGTCTCTTACTCCTAACAGTCCTATAACCCGAACCCCTTATAACCGTTATAAAAATAACAACAAAAAAGAACAAAATAGGTTGTCAACAAAGCAACAAAGATGAAAACTCGGATCATGAAATAGAAATAGATCAACCTCAATTACGCATAGGTTAAACAATAACCTTTACGAAAACTTACTTTTTTTGTAAGTTTCCTCTTAACGTGGGGGCTGTTATACCCTTAGGGGAGAGTCCATTGACTAGAATGATTACTCGCAATATAAAAGTAGCAAGGGTTGCACTATTCGGCTTATTCCTATACAGTAGTTACTGTATAGGATTACTGTCTAGACAATGGACTCTCGCACTCCATTACTGGCAGCTAACCCAGATACTTGTCTTTTCTAAATCCGTATTTATTTCTAAATCGTTTAGTCTCAATCAATTTCTATTTTAAGTTCTACTAAATCCTAAATAAAATAAAATAAGTTCGTGTAAGAAAAACATATTAACCGCCGAACCCTAGCAAGAATACCCAGCTTCAGAGCAGCGAATTTAGCCTTAGACTCGATATGTGACCCAAAGTTCAAGTGCGATGAAAGTTCAACGCCTAAAAGGGTCAAACTATCATAGAACTGGACGAAGTGCCGTTAAACATAGGTACTGGTTGAAATTGTTTTTTTTTTGCAGAGAACACACACGCCTGAATTTTGAAGCGTTAAACCGTACAAGATTTGCGTCCCCCCATTCAGACATAAAGTTAAGCTTGAGGTTCAAACGCTCCACCATCTCCCTACGGAGGCAGAAAATTTCGTCCGCACTAGCACGTGGACTGTAAAAATATCTATCAACAACTGTGCTGTCATCTGCGTAGCCATAGATACCGAGTATTAGCAGATCATTGATATGAAGCAGGAATAGAGTTGTTGATAGAACAGACCCTTGAGGTACCCCGGCATTGATAGCCAATAGATCAGACAAACAGCCACTGATGACTACTCGAATCGATCTTTCCCTCGGGAAGTCTGTGAGCCACAGTAAAAGATTCAAAATTTCAAAATTCAAAAATATTTATTGGGAACCATAAATTTACGTTATAATTGGAACGATGACACTGCAAAAGTTTAATATTAAACTGAGTAGCAGAGTCAGCGCCCTCCTCCGAAATCAAATCAAATCAAAAAGTTTCATAATGAACTATGATACATAAGAAGAGATAATATTAAATCTAAGAAATCAAACTAAACCTAAGAATATATACAGAAACAAAGGATCCTAATGTAAATAATTATACATAAAAACACAATTATAAATTGTTAAAAATATACACAATACTGTTTCAATAACGCAGTGGGGAAGGGAAAGGAAGGGAGAGGAGTGGGAAGAAAAGGTATAGATATTAATTTGGTAAACTTTATTGCTGGGTTGTCAAGAGTTCTTCCGTTTCTTCGTAAGTTAGTGAAAGAAGCCAAGCTATGCATATATTTTTACATTTGTTCATGGGGAGGGGATATATGTTAAGGACTTTGTTAATTTTGTTGTACAAGGAATTACTCAGGTAGTAAAAATGTCTGCGTGCAACAACCGTTCTGCACAACTCTGTTGAGCACACAATGTCAGATCTACGTTTTATATTGGCAAATTTGTTTTGGGACTGTTTGCGAACTATTGCTCCAAGGATAAATCATTTTCGCACTGAGAGTACGCCACAAAGGGAATACAAGGCAGTTGTAGAGAAACGTCTTGGCTTGAGGTCATTACTTTTAGGACAGCTCTTTGTGATCTCTCAACTCTTAGCTTGTGGGTCTTAGCGGAAAATGTAAATCAATTTTCTAGTTCTAGAAACTGTACATTCTGTATGCCTAGTCCAAGACAAGGTACAGTCTAACCAGACACCAAGATATTTCATATTGAAGGCACACTTTAGTGGTGGACATTAGCATGAAGATAGCGTCGAGGAAAAGCAGGCATGGGCAATTAGAGAAAATGATTGTGTTGGTTGGGTTCTGGAGTGTGGAGAAAAGGAAATAAATTTAGTTTTTTCAACATTGAAAGTTAATAGGTTATTCGACAACCACGCAAGGACAGACTTAAGGGCTACAACTTGGCCTCAGTCCAGTCTCTTCCACTTACGAGAGCTGTGTCATCGGCATAAGTAAAAATACTGCAGCTGGGTAGAGACATCTTGACTAGATCATTTATGTAGACGAGGAAGAGGGTTGATCCGAGTACACTTCCTTGCGGGACACCAAATGAGAGCTCTTCTTTCTCGCTAAAAGCTAAAAGTTATTAATAACCACAATCTGACGTCGACCTGATAAGTAACTATTAAACATGTCATTGACAGCACCTCTGATGCCAATGTCACTGAGTTTGTTCTGCCTATGTTAGGCACAGAGACGGTGTCAAATGCTTTAGATAAGTCGAGAAATAAACCAATAGTTTTCATTTTATTTTCAAAGTTTTTTGCGATAGAGGAGGTAAGTTCAGTTACTGCGTCTTCCGTACAACGACGACTTCTCAAGCCATACTGATGTTCGGCTAAAATATTATTATTATATTACACTGAGGACAGATATAGGACGGTAGTTATTAATACAACTCTTGTCACCTCCCTTGTGTATTGGTTGAACTAATGTTTTTTTGAAAACGGAGGGAAAAGTACCGTATGACATACACATGTTAAATATAGTATATGTTAGGATAGGAATGAGAATATGTCTTGAGTTTTTTATGACTGAGGTAGGTATTCTATCCCAGCCCACCGCCGATTTTTCTTTAAGGTTTAGTGAAATGTATTCGATTTCTACACTGTCAGTGGGTAAGAGGGCCATCGAGTTAAGAGGCAGAGATTTATTGGTTATAGCTAAACTAGAAGGTTGGATCAAACTGTACGCTTTTATAATAAATTGCCAAGTGATGTGCTAAGCTTGTCAAATAATAAATTCAAAAATTTTGTAAAACAAAAGCTATCCAGGAAAGCTTATTATAAAATTTCAGATTACCTAGAAAATAAGAAAGCCTGGCATAAAAAAAAATGAATTTGCTCCAGTGAATAAATTGTAATTAGTATTAGATAATTTTAAGCTATTGTAATGGATCACGAAAAAAATAAACTAGCCCGAGGTTCTTGCCTTTCTCCTTGTGTGCTGGTCGCGATTCCGAACAGGCGGTAGATTTGACGTTTCAAAGTGATCCTAAAAAATCTTACTGAATAAATATATTTGACTTTGACTTTGACTTTGGATTATGTTAGAGGCAAGATTTTGTCCTACATTGGCGAAGAAAATGTTTACTGAATTAGCTGAGGAGGCAGGATGTGAAGAAAGATTAATCAGTTCATCAGATTATGAAGGCTTACGGTTTAAATTTGCCATTACCTTAATAATTTTCCAAGTTGCTTTTGTATAACCCCTGGCCTTTTGAAGTTCATTGCGCTCAAAGTCGCGCTTAACTTTTTTAAGTAGGTTGTTGCAAAAATTCGATATCGTTTAAAAGAAAGCTTGAGAATATAATTATTTTTATTTTTGCAATATTTTTATATAAACTATCACGGTGGCGAATGCACCTAAGAAGGCCAGGAGTAATCCAGGACTTGAGATTGGACGGTAATCCATAGAAGGAAAGCTTGCTAATGAGACCCTTGTGCCAACCCTATCAAAAGTCTTCGAAATGTCTAGGGAAACTGCCATAGCTTCCCCGAATCTTTCGATGGCTTCACTCCAGATGTGCGTGGTACACGCTAAAAGATCCGCTGTGGATCGTTTTCGGCGAATGCCGTACTGACGATCGCTAAGGAGATCGTTTCACTCTAGGTATGCCAGGAGTTTACTGACAACACGCTCCATTGACTTGCAGAGAATGGAGGTGATAGAGATTGGCCGGTAGTTAGCGGGGTATGCTCGGCAACCTTTTTTTGGGACAGGTTGAACATTAGCGAGCTTCCAAGATGATGGTACTTTACCGGTATCCAAAGACAGGCGGAATAGGCGAGTGAGAATCGGCGACAGTTCGGGAGCACACTTTTTTATCACCACCGCCGGGATGCCATCGGAACCACTGACTTTGTTCACGTCTAGTGATCTAACAGCAATGCTTAGCGATCTCTTTACGTGCTGTAGTAGGTTAGGTACTACCTAAGTCAAGTCCTAAGTCCTAAGACAACCTCATTGAATGTTTCTAAATATGTACACTAGGGACATTAAATTTCAAGTTTTCTATAATGCAACCCCCCCCTCACCACTCCCACAATTTTTTACTATTGTGTAAATAGCGCGTAGCATAGCTACCTCTCCAAAACATGACATAAGTTTCGACTCCACCAGTTTACTCAACCTAGTCGTGCAGGGCGAATTCTGGGACGCATTCTTCGAAGTTATAGAATATATTTTTGGTGCCTTGAGAAATACTATCTTATATCGCTGAAAATTTATTTCAGGAGCAATGTAACAGATTCAGTAGTCCTGAACGACTCAGCTGAAGCTACTCCCGGCGTCGATGTAGATTACCAACTTTCTAAGCTGCCTTTGAAAATTGTGACTCACGGCTGGCGCTCGTCAGCTGAAAGTAGCGCTGTAGCCGAAATAAGAAATGCTTATCTTCATCGAGACGTGAATGTGATCACAGTAGATTGGAGCTACATCGCGAGCTCGATATTCTACCACTGGGTTGCTAACCAGACGCAAACCATCGGTGCTGAAGTAGCCGTTTTCCTGAACTCATTGTCTTCGAGGTACAACGTATCTGGTGATCAGGTTCATCTGATTGGGCACAGTCTTGGCGCACATGTCATGGGCATTGCTGCGAATCGTACAAAACTCAACATAGATCGTATTACAGGTTAGTAAGTAGGTACCTACTCCTTCCTACCCAACTAATTCTATTAAGTTTGTTAGGTATAGGTACGTAGCAATCGGACTGCTGTCCGGTCTTACGTCTGTCTGTCAACGGGCTGTATCCCATGAAACATAAAATACTATAAAAATGTCTACCTATTAGACTACCTACCTATAGATACTTTTAGTACCTATGTAATAGGTAGATTATATTGTAATGTGGCTATAACAACAAATAATAAAAAAATAAAGGAGGCTCCATACAAGAGCATAGAAATGTGGTTCAGATCAGAACCTTCGCTCGGTGTGCGTGGATGTCCGCCGAATATTATTTTTTATTAATAATGGGGCCGACCCATTATCTTTCATTTCTTGGTTCTCTGGTAGCCCAGAAGGTGCCTATTAACTCTCTTCTTGAAGACATTAGGGTCGTAACACAGCGGAAAAACAGACGCTGGGAGCTTATTCCAAGTTCTTGCAGTGCGCACAAGACGAGATTATTAGTTCCATCTTTGAATTAGGAACTTTTCTACTAGTAGTACCGCACCTACCTACCTATCACCTCTTCATTATGGTGTAGCTTATATGATGTTTTCAGGGCTAGACCCCGCCAGACCGCTGTTCGAATACCCAAGCCGAGACAACTCTCTGAAGTTGGACTCGACAGACGCTTGTTTCGTCGACATCATTCACACCTGCAGCGGGGTACTCGGCATCGAATCTAACGTAGGGACAGTAGACTTCTACCCGAACAGAGGAATGCCACCTCAGCCCGGTTGCGAGACTATTGCCAAAATTCTAGGTAGGTGAAGTCCGTTGTCTGTTCTGTGGGGAATTCGGTTGGAAGAAGAAGGTTTTCTATCTTCTAGTGGCGTCTAACTCGGACAACGGAAACGCTGGCTTTTGCCAACAATACTGTGGTAGGACCTCCACCCGGGTGTTTGAAATGGCGCTATAAATGACTACTAAGTACCAAGATGAGACGAGACAAAGATGATGAGCCCTGCAACAGATGAGAGGAGACGAATACTACGTGCTCTCCAGACGAAATAATCTACCTTATTCCTACTTCAGTAGAGCAGTCATATTTGTATACATATTTGTAACGGACGGTCGTATTTATATGTTCTGTAGTCGGGGGAATACCTTATAGGTGTACCTACCTTCTACGAAACTCATTGCTTTATCTGATGTTTTTGATAAAATTCTCACACACATACACTTCACACTTCACCAGGCCCATTGGTGTCCACTGCTGCACAGAGCCTCCTCCAAATTTGGTCTAAACTCCATGATCGCCACGCTTGGCAGGCGGATTGATGATCGCAATAAATGTGTAGTGCACAGAATAGAATATATAGTAGATAATACACCGAAGGAAATAGCTGTTCTTCTTCTGGTGAGATCCCTTAGACGGGTTTTACGAGATCCATGGGCTGAGTTGGAAGGGTCGATTCTTAAGTCACGGTAAAATAGTCAACCGCAAATAATTCAAATTTCAGAAGCGTGCAGTCACGGAAGATCCTTTGTATACTTCGCAGAATCTATATCTAGCCCGAAAGCGTTTCCATCGCATCAGTGTAACGGCTGGACGCAGTTCTTGGAGAAACGTTGCAGCCGCACCATTTACATGGGGGAGGAAGTCAGCAGAAACGTTACTGGAAGTTTTTACCTCAAGACCAATCCGAACTATCCGTTTGGTTTAACGATTATTTGAAATAGGTTGTTAAAAAATCCACTCTGTATCTACTCTGAAAATCCACTACACTAGAACAATGTCATTGGAACTTCAAAAGACATTCGTTCTACTATAGGTTACAGGCGACTGTAGGTACATCCTACTGTAGGTATATACAAGATGGATTAATAAAAGGGGACAGCAAGGACATGGATTTAAACCTCAAATGCTTGGGAATACGTACTATAGAGACTGGCTTTAAATTTTGATTTTTATTTGATAATAATTTCACACAACTCCATCTAGCCCCAAACTAAGCAAAGCTTGTAATAATGGAACTAGATTACGGATAGAATACATACATAAACTATTTTTGTAAATACATTTATTATGCAATACAGCACCCAAACACAGAACAATCATCCTAGATTCATCAAACAAATGTTTATGGTGGGAATCGAACCCACAACCAACAGAAGGCCGAGCAGATTTCGGATAAAATGAGCAGTCAACATGAAAATAGGCAGTCTCCATTATAGTTTTCCTGTTTACCTAACCTACTTACCCACGAATAATAGCTTCAGCTGTTATGGTATCAATATTTTTTTCTATAATAGATAACTTGGAGTTGGTACAAGCAAGCAGCGCACCTAATGTCAAGTGGAACTCAAGCCTGTAACAAAGCCTTACTGCGTAGGTCATATCCACAAGGAACATGACCTACGTTGCATTGCATTGCGCCCGTCAACTTGATGCATAAAGTTGTTAAGCCTCGTGTGTCCAAAATTTCACCAGCAACCATACCCTTCAAACCGAAACACAGCAATGCTGCTGGGTGCCGAAATAGGTATGGTGCTAGTAAGTAGGTACTACCACTATGCCTATTTCTGCGCGAGCCATTTCACACGAACCACGTAAGAATTATGCACAAAACTCTGTCGAATCATTTTATAATGTAGGTAGGTAGGTACTTACTGTGTATAATAAGTAGGTACGTACCTAACTGTCTTTTAGTGCCAATAAATTATTCTAATTTTATTATTATCCATACTGAGTATTATAGGTATTCAGACTAAGACTAACTTTTACGAATCTACGACCATCCTTAAAGTCTGTTATATACCTACGCTTTATTTTATTTTTTTATCTCCTCTCCCTAAGGGTTTCACCAATAAGCCCATGCTACATCCCACATTATAGACTAACTAAACAACACTCACAATCAAAACCCATCCAGCGAGAGCGTGCCAATGAAATAGATATAGGTACATTAAAAAAACATAACCCTCCTTCTGAGGCATATTGGTAAAAGGTTAGTTCGACAGGGTAGTTAAAACCCTTCAGGAGCAGAAAGTTGGATTCCTAAAATGTTGAGTTCGCAGCATGTTTTTTTTTACCCAAGCCAAAACCAGAATGCTCCTTCGATTTTGAAGTAACGCGCGACGCGATGCGTTGTCTTTCAAATTGCTACAGATGCTGGAAACTACAATAAAATGGTTTGCGTTACCTCAAAATGTTGTGCTCAATAAAGATAAGAGTACGATAGAAAATTAGAGTGTTTTGTGTTGTAATTGTGCGCCAAAAATTGAATTTGTTTCTGATACTTTCGGAGGTATTTACGATTAACAGATTTTGCCAGGGTAATGTCTGAAACATTACCCCAGCAAAATGATGTGTCCGATACGGGAACCAATTGAACCAAATAGGTACCTACCTACATCAATAGATAGGTCTTCACGCACTTAAGCCAAATCTCGTGAGCAATTGGCGACAGCCGGACAGAGGCCCCAGCAGAAAGTAACAACAATAACGATTTTTTTTAAAGACTCAACATTTGAGATGGGTCGTTGAAGCCACCAATCGGATTCTACTAAAATACAAAAAAATAATTGAATGGCCAATTGCGAACTACATTTCAGTCAGAAGTCAGTGCCAATGCCAAAACCGTACCTCAATTTATGTATAAAGTCGAAAAAGAAACTGGTTTTTATGTGTGCATTACTGCAGCAGAAAAGTATCTTCTAGAACGAAATGAGTTCAACAAATATATAGCGATATATGCTGTATTAGTGCGCCAAGTATGAAATTAGTGCATGTTACCGTTTTGGAATAAAAAACGAAAAACGTATCCTGCTGGAGCAACGTTCTTCCAGCAGTAAGATTCTAAACGAATGACCGTAGCCGTAAGTGACATATATGGGCAGATAGCTTACATTGTGCATAAAAGTGCGCGAAAAATGGAATTAGTGGGGTTTTTGAGATATTTCATTTCCTAAGTAAATAGGTAAGAGTAAATGCAATTATGACGCAGTAGGACCTATTAAGTATACCTACCACGATTACCGATAAACATTATGAACGCGAATGTACAAACAACATCTTCAGCTTACCATTGTAAAGTTAAGAAGGTCATCAATATGTATGAATTCTTCGCTTTTTTGTGGTCATTCAAATTTGATCGAATAACCTATATGCAGGCGTTTTTTCAGTAATTCGTTTATATCTACCTTAATACGAGACGTGTAAAGCTGAAATTTTCAAGATATATTTTTCAATAACCGCTCCAATTCTAAGGTATAAACTCACAATCGTGGGTTGAAAAGGTTTCTTGCATTTTGACGTCAAACTTATGACATTAAAAGTTTTGATCTAAGCTATATTATTCAAAAACGCTTGTATGTGCATTCCTGAAGTTTTATATGGTTGCATAGAATAACAACAAGAACCGAATACCGTTTACAATGAACTTGTAAACGGTAATCGGTTGTTCCGCCGATCTGTGTTCCATACTTAACTTCAACTTCAACTACTAATGTCTTCAGAATGACAATGACAATGCGCATCCCCGTCGTACAATAAAAAAAGTATCCAAACAAGAACAGCTGATTTTGTTTATAAGTTTAATATGTCGCCTTTGTCTTCAAAACAGTCTTGTTAAAAATTTTAATTTGTTTGTGGAAAAGAAAACAATCAATTTAAACAGCTCCTGATCTGATACATAAACATACCAAAACAAAGCCATGAATAGGAAACGTAACGTCAATTACATCAAACCAGAAGATCCTGAGTTTCTAAAGATTCTTAAGAAACAGGCCGGTTATGACGATCGTAACCACAAGTTTGATCAGCTCCAAAACGACGACGCGGATTTTGTAGATGACGATGATAGTGAACAGCCACAAGTAGTTGTGCTGAAGGAAGGCGATCTCACAGCTGACCAAGCCGAAATAGAAAGGCATAATATTGAGAGAATAGAAGCTGAAACGAAGGCAGACTTAACTCAAAAAGTACTGTTCAAGTCTAAAACTAGCGGAGCGGCTACTGATGTGAGAAAACGAAAAGATGACACCCACAGCAAACCTAAAAAAAAGAAAAGTAATCAACTGTTATCATTTGATGATGCCGAAGAGGATGATGAAACTTAAAAATCACTCATGCCCTTATGTCTTATCCAAGTGATGATGTCTATCAATTTCTTGTG
The DNA here is from genome assembly GCA_951394065.1 of Venusia cambrica. Classification (NCBI taxonomy): domain Eukaryota; kingdom Metazoa; phylum Arthropoda; class Insecta; order Lepidoptera; family Geometridae; genus Venusia; species Venusia cambrica. Next base: position 1,127,569 of record OX596044.1, on the reverse strand, counting down.
AATATGTTATAAGTAGGTAGGTACTTAATTTGCATGGTTTAAAGTAAACAACATTCTATGTCCTATTTTGCATAGTTTTTATTTAAAAATATAATTTAAACATCTAAACATTACAACTTCTATTATTTGAATGAAATAACAATACAACATCAATTAGGTACTTCATTACATTATTATTGTAATATTTACTACACTTTAGCCTCGAAACTAAGTTCCACCAGTAATAAAGATATATATAAAGATAAAATTAAGTTAGATTTTCCATTGGGCCAGGGTTTGTTGAAGAAACTTACCCAGAAAATACATTTAAAATGATTAGCCACTTTTATAAATATTTAATTATGAAAATTGGCAATATACACAGATCTAGTTTGCTCCATACTAAGATAATTTGTATTATGAATGTACTCTATCATAAAACTTATATCTAAGCACACAAATAAAATAACACACCTGGGAACATGAAGTAAGGTTCATTTACAAACTAATTTGGTTAAAACAAGCCATGACTTACCGACTGAACCATACATCACAGTTAGGGTTGCAATTGTATCAGGGTTCAAAGCATAAAGATATATTAATTGGTTTTCGAAATAGATACCTAGAACCTACCTTAATCATCTTGTTGAGTGCTTAATGATGTGCTGGTGTACTAGACTGCACACAAGTAGTAGTCAAAAAATAATAATTGGCAAACAAAAATATCTAATAATAATTGTGATAATAAAGAACCCTGATTTGCATTACATAATAATTATTATGATAAAAAATAATATAACCAGTAGACATCGCTTCTCAATGTGATAATAATAGATATAATAATAGACCTACCTAGGCATAGTTGGACAAAAAGTAGATATAAATCACAATTATTTATAAGCCAAATCCAGTAACAAATTAACAAGAGATCTACTAATAGTTAAAGGCACAGGATAATTGCTAGTAGAATAGCCCTTTGCACAGAAATAATGCAAAGGAATCAACATGATTTAAAAGGAATGTAGCCTACATTGACTGTTTCTCTTATTCCTACTATACTGTAAAAGCAACATTGATTCTTATTATTAAATATACCTATATAATCTGCTTAACAAAGGCCAAAGATATAAGTATATACATATCAGTAAATCCTAGAATTCATTGTAAATGCACATTCTTGAAAAGCAGTAGGCAAGTACATTGTCATAGGATACTTACAACATGAATTTCTATATCAATTTATACACATTTCACACTCAAGGAATAAACTGTCTGGTATATACAAATGAAGTTTGTTGTTCATTTCAAAACTATGTTTGTATCGGAGAACAAACATCAGCTATACTACGGATACTATGCCTTCTAAAGTTGATGGGCGCAATGAAGGGACTGCATGTACCTTCATCGCCCTGAATGCCTATATTTTAAGTGTTGTGCAGTATACAGAAATAATTTAATTGGCTAGTACCTAGTACATGCCTACACAGTTGATAAACTTGGCTTATCATCATCTCTCATAGAATGAATATAAAACTATCTGGTTTATATTTTGTAAAAATAGGTACTGCTATAAAGCTAAATAGCTGAGTAAGTAGTGTCTCTGAATATTTCCACATTTAACTGCAAATACTACAAATATGAAATAGACAATTATAAATCGCTACAGCACAGACTATTGGTCATATTCATTAAATACTTAAGAGGTCAAGTGCTAACCTATAAAAATCACTTTCAAAGAAAAGTTTAAACTGTATCAGGATCTACATCAGGAGGTATCAATTTAATTGATATAATTCATGTGTAGGTATAAAACATTTAAATTGCCAGTTTGTGATGAAACTACACAATTTATCTTTATATCAAAGCAAATTAAAATTGATTGAAAATAAATTATTATTGTGATTGTTACAATCACCACAATTTATGAAAATCATAGTTCTTTTAAAAAATATAGAGAGAAGCTTACAGCCTAAATCACTGATCTATAACAATACAAATATTTAAGGTCTTTGTACTAGACCTAGTTCTACGCTATATACAAATAAATGCAAAATACTTAACAGTACTTGACTTCTGAAAAATATGTTTTTTGATTACAGCATTCTGCCATTAATGCCTCACTAAAATAACAGACAAAGGCTTGGCATACACATATTCAGGCTGTATTATATTTACACACATTCTTTCAATCTGGAGCAGTAATGACCGACCACAAAACATGAATGACGACTCCAGTTCTTCACAACTTGGTTCCAGTTACGATGATACCAATTACATGTCCTTTATTTATTCAGCCATTCAATTGAATGTTGGCATGGTTAAACCAATCAGGCATTTGTGTGATGAATACAGATGTTTGTTCTGTGTTTCGAATGTTGTATTGTATACAAGTATATCTTCCATAAAGGACTGAGGCCAAGTGGTTATGAGACCGTCTTCCAGATCTGAGGTTGTTGATCCAAATCCAGTCGTGCACCAATGGACTTTAAGGTTAAGGTGCGCAATTGACACTTGACATGTGTCGAAGGCTAGTATTCTGACATGTGTCGAAGGCTAGTATTCTGACATGTGTCGAAGCGGCGATGGGCTTGCAACATGTCATGTATTGAATACTAGCTACTCGTAAACCTTTGGGCATGTGCCGAACGTAAGTTTGGACGTGCCTCTGACTACCCCCCTGTAGGTGATCATCATAAGACCTCACATCACCTATGTAGTGATTAGAGGTCCTCGAAAGGGAAAAAGTCGTGAGTCTATTTATTTTTTATCTTCCGTGATCTAGTTTCCAAATTAGCTTTGCGTAGTTCGGCCATCTAGCGCTGTGTGAATTTAAATGTCCTGTAAATGATTATTTTGTAGTCGATGAAAATAAAACAAATGGCGAACAGTGATCGCGATAGTAGCGCCGAAACCTAATCTGTAGATTTCACTGTCCTGCAAAGCGATTTTCAAACACACGGAAAGAAACATCACTGGTTGTAGATTTCAACGCTATTCTCACACCATTTCTGAAAACCATCACCATTTCTTCTGTAAGCAGCATCGAATTCTAATGTCAAAATATTTTTATTTTGGAATTAAGAACAACGTTCTCGGAATCGAATTCGATCCGATAAGGCTTTCCGAATGTTTGAAAATAGCTATGCAGTTGCGCCAAACATTGTTAGTCCGAAAGTGTACATCACGTATTATAAGCCAGATTAGTGTACGCGAAAACCGGTCACAGAAATAATTTGATATACCATGATGCCGCCACCGTCACGCAATGCATACAATAATGTTTATAGAATAGTCGGTTTGTTTGTATTGTACAGGTACTTCAGCGCTCTCGGCGGGCTCGCTTGGCCCTCGCTGTTTGCGTGTTGCTCTGCTCATCATCTTCGCGTCTCTTCGTTGGAGCGTGCGGTCGCTGCAGCTGACTCTGAGCAGTCAGCTGCAGTTGCAATGCGTTAGAGTTCAACCTCTCAGCTAGCAGCAGCGGCTTCAGAGCAGCCATCTTGTGACTGTAAAGAGTTACCTTTGGCCGGCTGTTGACAGCTGCCGTCAGTTGCTCACGTACACTCATCTCGGTGTTTTCAGAACTGCTCCACTTCCCGTTCTCTGTAGTTGGTGTCTCCTCGGATCCATTTGACTCCATATCGTCTCCCGTGTCAGGTTTGCAGATGATGTGGACTTGGGCTCTGACTTCTGCATCGAATTTGGCAATGGTGCTGACGAGGGGTTTCGCCCAGCCAATGTGAAGTATGGGTGTCTGGCTGCCTTCCTCCCATTTGCATATTCCATCGTAGAACCTGGAACCAATTTTTAACTTAGGACTGATTGCAAGATAAAAAACAGAAAAAAGTACTATAAGAGACTAGTTCACCAGTTATACTCAAAATAATAGCATACCTGAGTAAAGAAGCGAAACATTCTGGATCTTTCAAGATAGATCTGGCCGAGTGTCCCGAGCTCTCTGCCTTCATCAGTTGTGGAATCAGTTCATTGGCAATTTCTGAGAACTCTTTGTATATCTCTTCATCATCCCTTGAGTAGTTGTAGCTGTAGAAATAAACGTTATGTTACAGTTTTTCTAACGCGGGTGAGTTATACTAGTAGTTGTGATGTGCATAGACACGCGCTCTTGTGTGTAACTGCAGGTAGCGTTAGCAAGTTAACCGTTTTTGAGCAAAATAAAAACCTTACTAAGATATTTTTTATTTCATCACTGTGTGATGAAATTTAATGTAATAATGAAACCAGGTTGCACTAGTAAAATTTTTTTAGCAAGCAATACAGCACAAACTTTTTGAACAACTTTTCATGCTGTCGGTACTTGACGCAAAATTTTGGCGCTATAGTAAGCACTTGTCTAAATCTTTCAGAATATCTTTCTTATAAAGTTTAGGGGAGCACTAAGAAAGTAATTTGAAGAATCAGGAAGGAAGGACAACCATACTATAATTCCAGCCTCATGCTTTTTGGATATTAAAACTTAGTGGTGTATAATAAATGAGAAAACTTACTGCCTGATAACATCTCCAGCACTGGCCCAAGCATTAAAAGCCTCTTTGTACATCTTATGCCTGTGGTAGTACCCTCCTTGAAATGTGTAAGGATATACATGGCGGTCCTCGTAATGTGCTCGGGAAGCTCTGATAGCTTGGGAGTAAAGTGTAGCGGAATCTGGTCTCGGTGTGCCATCAGCCTTTATGCTTAGTTCTGAAGGTGGTAGTTCTGTGTCTGTTGGACTGTTTGAGAGCCTCATGTACTCATTTAGATCCCCAAGGTTGCCCAGGGCCATGGGATATGAATCTAAGTGACCTGAAAGGATGAGATTTCCCATATTTATAGACTGGGTTTTAAAATACTACCATCATTACTATACTTGTTCCTATTTTGAATAGCAAAATAAATTATATATTAAGATTGCCTATAATCACTCTAGTCAGGCAGACTTAAACAAAGTCCTACCACCAACCAAATATGATGTATTGGAATTAATGTTTTTTTTTTTACACATTCTTCAATCTATCATGTTGTCATTTAGAGACATTACAAGACATTATTTTTTTTTGGATCTCACCAGGAGAAGGGCAGCTGCGATCACAAATCCTTCTGCCAAGCGTGGTGATTATGACAAAACTCTGTCCAGCTGTGGACACTAATGGTGTTGATGTTATGTGATGTGTGACACCGAAAGCCATCTCTTTTAAACGCAACTAACCATGATTATTCTACTCATCTGCATACACATTTGCTATTTTTACTTACCGCTATCATATAAAAGCCACAGAAGTTTATGTTGCATCTGAGCTACCTCATGTACATCAATTGTGGGTGTCAATGTTGGGTTTATAGAGGACACTAAAGCAGCAAGCTCCATCACACGCGTGCACACAACTGGTTTGCCGGCGACATACAGCCAGGAACGGGCCTGTACTCCATCTCCAACCGACCTTCCTCTCTTGTCTTCATTCCCTTTACCATGCCATGTCACCTGGAACAGAAATAAAAAATTCTTTAAAGATTCAGTATTATGAAAGCACCCAGTATCGGTATTCAATAAATTGACTGACTACATCGGACTATATTATTTTTGATTTTGAGTGAACATAGGTAATTAATAGAGAATAGTATGTTATTGATACGTACTTCAGCGGTTTCTGTGCCATCCTTCCCAAAAACGACCCATGCATGGTCCTCTGACAAAGCCAGGTGAACATCCATCTTACCCAACGCTTGGCAACCTGCGGTTACAGCAAATGCAACACCAAAACAGTCAAGTTTGTTCCCAGTCAGGAAACTGTAAATAGACTGTAAATGTGCCCGATCCTTGTAGTAGCTGCGAGTCAGAGAGTTCCAGACGACATCGGCAACTCGTTTGATTAGATCTCTGGTGGCATGTATGCCGCTCAGCAGTTTGTTATCGACGCCACTACGCATCAGTGATACAAACCGATTATGAAGACTCTGCACTTCCTCCCATTCTACAGATGGAAACTTCAGTTTATTAACAGCTAGATTCACATCTTTATCGGTGTTTTTCACGTTTGTAAGATTGTTTTCCACTGCACCAATAATGATGGAAAATAATGCCAAGTCCACTTCTTTGTCACTGCGTAGTTGCTCCTCAAAAAGATCACATACTTTCTGTATGCTATCAATTGGGAAGCAATGTTTATATTCAGATATTTCAGTCATTGTTGGTTTTTCTAGATATTTCAAAACAATAACGCCGGCCGGAGATCATTCCGCCGCCATTTATTTTTAACTTTTGTTTGATCTTTTTATAAATTTTTCGTCTCTTTCTTTCTATTACATCAGCATCAGCCAGCATAGAGTAACTAAAAACTAGCTCCGGTAAAAGAAGAGGGATTATGCTTTAGCCGGTTCAGCCAACAACAACGGAACCAAGTGTCGTGAATTCGTGATCGTGATTCCACTCTGATTCGTGATTTATTATAGGTATTCGAAGGCGGCGACTGCGGTGGTGGCTATTTTACAATCTCACCAAATGCCACCAATAGGTTTCCATTAAGATTCAAACAATATTATCGAATGGCTATTTGCGAACACAGCGAACTTTTGATCATTTGCCGGCTGAGGCGACAAGTTTTGTGAAATTTACATTTGTATTTAAATAAATATTACACAGCATAGCTAAAATGTACAATTAAACTAACTAACTATGTACAAAGGAATCAGTCAGATTACAAACGTTAACGGGCCGTTACCAACGGCTTATATATTGCCTACAAGCATAGCTTTTAGTAAGGGAACTACGGATAGAATCCTAAAATATTTTTGTAAATAAATACGTACTATATGATACAACACCCAAGCACAGAATAAACATCTATACTCATCACACACATAATTATCATGGGTGGGAATCGAACCCACAACCTACAGCGCAGAAGACAGAGTTACTAAAAACTGAGCTATGAGGCTATTATATGTATTTCCACTCTTAGAACTGCTACTTTGATTTTGATCATATATTTGAGTCAACTGTGTCATGTAGTTTGAATAAATGAAATTCCGCCTTCGTTTGTTTTCTATACTTACTGCTTTTGTACGAACTGGCACCTTTTTCAGTGTCTTCAAAACAGTTTCGTTCGACGCTATTCTATTCTATATTCTATTTCAATTCTAATACTCTTTGGTCACGTCACTCACGTCACGTCTCCGCTCTTTGCGGTCGACAGTGCCTTCTTTTCGTCCTCCTTGAGTAGAATACATAGAATAATACCATGATCTGCGTCCTTGGGTCCAGTTCTTGCACGTAGACAGATGTAACGCCAACTTGATGTTCGCCAGATTGGCTAGAAAAATGGCGGGTAGCTGTAGCAAAAACTACTTCCCTCCTTGTCACGCGAAAGCGCACAGTTCAGGCACCACTCAAACTGAGAAGCCAAGAATGGCAACCTGTTGTTAGATACTTTGACTAAGAGTAGACATTGATAGGTTTCTGACGATGAATGTCCAAGTAGAGCGCACGATTCGACAAACAAGTGCGGCTCGGGCAATACTGCGGCCGGTCCTCGCATCTAAATTACCCTTAACGACGAAGATGGGGGAACACAAAACGTCCTATGGCCACAAATCGCAATAAGCTACAAGTACCAAGAAAATATCGCCCTCCGGTTGTGCACTGGAGCAGGGTGATATATGCGAAATTATGTAATTTCCCGCGATCTACAGATGCCCAGTATTGAGGAGTTCGTGGTGAAGTTAGCGCGACGTTTGTTCGATCGCGCAGACAACCTGCAGTCACGTATACCTTAACAGAATTACCCCTCTCCACGCTAGACCACCGGCTCTGGAGGCCATTATCTCGAGAGCTCTTACGTTCTCCTAATCCACTTGAGTCCAGTTCTTTAGTTTAACTTTAAAATAGCGATATAATATATAATAAGCGATAGACTCAGATAGCTCATTACTTAATTATTCTTATAACTCCGTATAACATTAATTGAAATGTCTTGTATTATTCTTTATTAGTTAGATCCTATAGTTGATGTAGGTACCTAATATCCCTAAGAGATGTTTTAGCGTATAACCTACTAACAACTAGCACTACAATTAGTACGAGGCACTCACTCCATACCACGAAGAAGCCAACGTATGAAAGCCACCAAGGCCAACGTAAAGCCGCTGAAAGGCCAGCATATAATTATGCTAAAGTCTTTCGCAGCAAAACCAAGCGACTCAGCGGTCGTCGCTGCTGAAGTTGATGCCAGAGATAAGAGCCTAATGCTCGCTATTTACCCGCATCTCTTTGAATCGATAGAGGTGTTGAAGACTAAGATGATGATGATGATGATGACATGTCAGTCACGTCATCACGTTTATTATTTGTTTGGCTGAACTTGTTGATGATAATAAACATTTAAAAACACAAAGAGAAAAACACTAAAGGCCGTTATTGTGGCTGCTATTGCATAAAATGTGATTACTAAACAATTTCTGTCATGTATCAATCGTTTAACATTGATAAAGCAGCCGAACATCTGAAAAACATAATATATTGTAACCGCTGTGCTATTTGGTAAATAATGCGTAAAACGGTTGTGTACTGTGTTTTAGGCCGTGAATGTTTTATACGCAACTACGCATTTTTAAAACTATAACAGCTATTTTCTCTTATCAGTGACAATTTAAAAGGGAAACGAGTGAGATATCCTTGCGGACATACAAGCTGTGAATGTTGCGTGCCTCCTAATGAAAGCTGTCCGCTTTGCCTCTATCCTCAAGATTCTACAACCTTCGCTGCGCCATCCACTGATGGACCACTCAGCCGTAGGACATTAAATGCCAATGTCCTTTTGAATGTCTTTCAATCTTCATTTAATGTTGACGGTAAGTAGACCAAAAGATAACTGGTAAAACTTTAGGGATCTTGTACATACGTAGGTAGAGAGGAACCCCATCTGCGTTGTGGAGGGGACCCCCAAATTTCACGCATTTCCAACCTTACCTCTGGTATAAATATTTTATTGACATTAAATTGAAATTGCATCTTGGGTTCCAAAATATACATAAAAAACGGTTACGTAGAAAAAGCCCAAGAAGACCCCTAGATGCATACTATTAAATTCATATTCCAATCTTTTTTTTTATTGTATGACTGGGAATCGCTTGACCTGCATCTCACCTGGTTACAAGTTGACATTAGGCCAATGGGGGAGGCACACTTCACCTGGAATCTTCAACAAACTGAGGAACTGGCTATCTTACCTCTAAATGCCGGAACACAACAATTTTATTTAAGAATTGTTATAATGGCAACAGAATTAGGTAAGATGGTGGTAGCTAGCCAGGCGGCCTTAAACAAAATCCTACCACCAACCAAACCGAGTACAAGAACATGCATATTGCTCCCCCTGGGGATCGTACTTGGGACCTCTGGTTCTGAAATCCGTGGGTTGAACCACTAAACCTAGTTATATAGCTAACCCAGATAACCTACATTCTAAGATTGTTTCTTTGTAGACTTTCTAATCTTTGCAATTGAAGAAAGGCTTGGGAAGAGTAAAATAGAAAGGAAGATAATATGGTATACCCACATTGTAAAAGACTGCATACCAATTTTAGGCCTGTAGTTCTCAGCAAAGATTGGAAAGTTGAGCCATATTTGAACTGACTTGTGTTGTGATTATTAAAAACATGATTTGTTGTAGTTAACAAAAGGCACAGGATATCCGAGCAGCTAAAGATTGAGAAAGAATTATTTCCTCAGTGCATCCAAGCTCCTGCTAAATATTATAACAAAAGAAAAAGTTCAAGCAACTTTAGAAAGGACAAAGAAAACCTAATCCTTCCTGGTGAAGAAGTATCTTGTAACAAAATGGAAAATTCAAATGCAAATGTCAGAGAGTGGCTCAACAAATGTGACAAAAGAAAGCCGCTAGGAGATCTAAATCAATCAATACTGAATACAGTTAATAATCAACCTACAAAACACAAGCAAACCCTGTTACACACTCAAAATATAACAAGACATGATAGAAAAAGATATATTCCTAAAACATGGGCGAATGATAATGATGGATACGAGACTGTTGCAAAGAAACAACATAAAGAGAAGCCCTCCAAGAAAATGGAAAACAAAAAACTGCAATTACACTCAAAACTACAAAATGTGGACAAAGACGATAGTGGAACACTAAAGGATGGAGTGATAGTATTAGATGATTCTCAAAGTGTGGTTGACAAAGACATGAATGCTTGGCTGGCTGTGCTAGAAGCAGACAAAATACCATGTGAATCTACAACCTTTTGCTCTAAGACCAGCCAATCTAAGCTAAGTCAAGGAATACAAACCAGCTTTAGAGTGCCATTTTTTCTAAAGAGTCCCCTTCACAAAAACTGCAAAGACTGTTCTAATCATTATGAGGCTAAAACTAATGTAACAGATTCCAACCATGGCAATGTTTCCATCACTGTTGAAAATAAATCTTTCACAGCTATTATTAATGTTTCCAAGCAACAAAATAGCAAGATAAATTATATGTGTTCGGTTGAAGTACAGACAGATTCAAATAATTTGGAATGCTTTCCTAAAAACAAGGACAGCCTTCTTGGTGAAGCTTTTCAAACAGAGGAACTTGAGGTTTCGATTCCAAGCATCTCTATGGGTGGAAATTATAATGTAAAGCAAACCGATTACTCCATGAATAAATCCTCAAATGTGATAATAGCAGAGTCTGACTCTGATGAAGATTTGGACCATAGTGTTTTGATGGAGGTCACAGCTGATGTACATAGATCTTATGATGAAAAGTAAGTTTACCATAAAGTACTAGTTGAATATCAGGGACTTCGATCCTGGCATCCGGAGTGGCGAACGCAGCGCCACCTACCAGTTCCAACAGTAAATATAAGGTAAACCATCAGACCCACTCAAACCTCTTCAAAATTGGTCCAGCCGTTTTTTTTTAAGGTTTTTCAGAAAACTGACAGGTACCTATACAATAAGATTTTTACATAACAGGCAAATATTGATACAATTGCAAATAACTTTTTAAAGTTCAGCGAGAAACACGTACCAAAGAATTTATTTTAATTATTTATAATAATTAGCACGGCCAAAACCTTACACTAATTAATTTTAAAATTGTAACATACCTTAATATTAAAAGTAATAGCTAAAAAAAAAGTAAAAAAAGTGAATTTAGTAAAAATCATCAAACAATCATACATTAATAGTTAATTACATTCCCGATAAAAAATAAAATAATCTTATTCTAGTAACACAAAAAATAATAATATTGATAATGATCTTGAAACAAATAAAATCGAATTAGCTAAACAACACAAAGATCCAAATAATTCAAAATACATAACATGTCATACCTAGTTTATTAATCATTCCAGGACCTCACAGTATAGCAAACATAACAATATTAAGACCCTCCATTAATTGACAAATATATTGCAGTCTGGGTTGCCAGCCAATAGTCCGTTGTGGGCGGAGAGGGTTCGAGGCAGTGGGACTGAGCATGCGACACAGTGCGACTAGATGGTTTGGCAAGTAGTGTGCAAGTAGTGTATGTCTTCTGGACCTGTTGTAATTGTTCGGGACATATAGACATACTAACTTATCATACAAATCAGTGTCAATTATATTCCTAAATATTTTTATGCAGGTTGTCAGCTGGCTATATTATACTCTCCTCGTTTCAAGCAACCTTGCAGAAATTTGGTAGGGTACATAAAAGGGTAGTACCCTGCCACACGTTTGTACAGATACAGAAGAAATGCTTTTTGCACTTTTTCCAATGAGAGTGCATAATTTTGACAAGCCTCATAACTCAGTTGGTAGTAGCTCTGCCTCCTGTAAGCTGTGGGTTTGATTCCCACCCAGGACAAACATTTGTGTGATGAATATAGTTCTGTGTTTGGGTTTTGTATCATAAAAAAAATGTCCTGTGTCATGTAATATTATAATATCTGTAATACATGTAATATTTATCATATGATACAATAATTGTTCTCATGCGGGTTCCATACACAGGAGCTCCAGCAGAAGCCGTATAACATGTTCTCTCTGAAAGTCGCGAGCGTTTCTAAGTACGAAGCTCAGTCTCCTGTATGATTGCTACTACAGAGATGTGGTCATTGAACGTGAGCTTTCGATCGAATGTGACTCCGAGATCCCTCATTTCAGTTGATCTAGCGATCGGGATGCCGTTGATACAGTACCTACTTAAAAGAAATCTGACACCACATGCGACCGAAAGTCATCACAGAACATTTAGATGGATTAAATTCCAATTTGTGTTCAATGCTCCATTGAAAAACAGTATCAATGTCCTGCTACAGAGTCAAGCAGTCGGTAAGCGATTTTATAGCCAAGTATAATTTTATGTCGTCTGCATACAAAATACATTTTTTCAAAGAACTGTTGGCAAGTCATTTACCATCAATAAAATTAGCAACGGTCCCAGTACTCAGCCTTGACTGACGCCGGATCGCGTATTATAGGGCTAAGATTCATCATAGATGCCAAGCCTAACATACTGCTGTCGATCTCGCAGATAATCGGCAAGGAGTTGCAAAAGGCCAGGAGCAAAGCGTATTGCACTTAGTTTTGCCAGCAATATGTCATTGTTCACCCTATCAAACGCTTTACAGAAGTCGAAGTAAAGTACATCTACTTGCCGCGATTTATCAAGTTGCGTAGAGATGTACTCCACCACAGTCGGCAAGTTAGTGTCTACAGATCGCTTTGCTCTGAAGCCATGTTGCGCATTGCACAAATACTTTTCCACCTGCGAGTATATTAGCTTATGGAGTATATTTTCCAAGATCTTAGCAGGTGACGAAAGAATGGCAATCGGGCGGTGTTCTTCCACGGCCAGTTTGTTAGAGGTCTTGGGAATAGGAGTCACTCTAGAAACCTTCCATTGCGGGGGATATATACCTGATCTCAAAGCTAGATTAAAAATATGGCAAAGAGGGTTGACAAAGTGTATTCTTGCCTGTATATTTAATATAGCAGGAGGAACTCCGTCGGGCCCTATGGAACCGCTTGGTTTCAGTTTCTTCATTCCTCGGAAAACAATGAATGGTATACTGGGACTGGGACTATACTATAACTAACCGATAAGGCTGCCATTGGACTATGCTTTTGAAAAAGATGCGAATTTTCAGGTTCGCGAAAAAAAAGAACACATTTTGATGTAAAATTTTTGTAGATATTATACGCATAGTAACATTTTACCGACCTATCTCATTTAAAAACGCGAAAACAGAATTAAAACCACGAATGTCAGTGAAATCTCTCGTGACTTCTCGCCGCGCCACAGAATACTAAATAATACCACTAGCTCAGCTGACGCGGTTTTTTTTTGTGCTGTACCCCCTCATTGATTTCGGGAGCGGTCTGGGTACACTCGTCATATGTAAAGATATTTAAACAAAGGTTAATGATTAACTATCGGCTTGCCCACCTGTATCACACTTGGAGGTCCCAAGTTCGATTCCCAGGGGGTACGAATTGTGCTCAGTTTGTTTGGTGGTAGGCCTTGTCTCTAGTCTGTCTAGCTACCATCTTACCTGTCTGTCGCCATCGCCTAAAACATCTCTTAGTGCAACCCTACACTACAATAGGAAGCGACCCTTATAATGTAAAAACTCTAACCCTTGGTTTGGGCTGTGTATTGAGTTATTCAGTTTTGTATGTAATGTTTGTATAGATTTAGATTTTGTTATGTAGAGTTGTACTAAGAAAGTATTAAACTAAGCATAGCCTGTAATTTGGGAAACACAAACGTACTATATATACACGTATATGATACAACACCCAGACACAGAACAAACAACTATATTCGTCACACAAAAGTTTGTGCTGCGTGGGAATCGAACAAAACCTACAGCGCAGAAGGCAGAGCTACTACCTACTGAGCTATGAGGCTTCACTAAGCTACTATAAAAGTGAATGCGTTTAATCAAAGTCCGATGTGACAATGGATGTAACATCAGCAACTTATTTCCAGGGTGTTGGGAGAAGTCGCGGACCTACAAGAGCACCAGAAGAGGCCCCGGCGCGCCGCCCGCGGCCACACCCCCACCAGTACCGACTCTTCGGACAAGGAGAACTTCAACCCCAACAGAGTGAAAACATCTACTTATACTAAGAAAAAGTCAAAGAAATCAGTAAAGAAATGACATGGTATTAGTGTATGATTGATTGTAAGAAATGTATTTATTTTTTGAATTTGTAACTTTATTGCCATTTATAAAAACTTAAAAAAAAATGCGTTGGTGTTATTTGTCCTTGTATCTATTAGCAGGTTTTTTTTGTATGACGGGTTATGATATGGCCGAGGGTGGAAGCGCATTTCACCCGGAATCCTCAACAAACTGAGGAAATGGCTATCTTACCTCTAAATGCCGGAGCACAACAATTTAAAATATCCGTTAAAGCAAAAGACTGAGGAGAGATTGTGGTACTTAGAGACTCACGCGGTTTTAAAAAACATAAATTTCGAAACAAATATTAACGTGAAATGTTAAAGTTGTGTTAACAACGGACCTTTCTTTAAAACTTTTTAAAAACCAATTGCGCAAGTCGTTTTCAAAGTAATTTTGTTTGTTTTAAAAGTTTTAGTATGACTTCTTACTAACTGTAGGTACTACAAACAATTCTGCGAATTTCTCAATCATGAAAACCTTTGAAAAGAATTTCAACTTCTAAACTCTGTCGTAGGGTTTATTGTTTTTTATAATTTCAGTGTATAAAATATTAGCAACAACATGACGAAATAAAAATAATTTCTTCTAGAGTAACAGCAACTGAGGCCAGCCTAAGTTGTACTTTGCCTATACCTTGAAAGTCGCGCGGGCTATAGTTTCTTATCTTAGGGTATTCTTTTTTGTTGAGTCGTGTTAAGTATTACTTTGCCTATACCTTGAATTTGTCCTACAATGGACGTAAGTAGGACTCGTTGGTTTGACCACGAAGGAATAGAGAAGGAGAATAGGAAGAAAAACGCCGTGCTTGGAGGTATCACTGTTTTGTATTTGAACTAGCAAAGGGTCTGGTTAGATCACCACCAACCAGATGATCCACCGGAAGGCCATCCCCCGCTACCGCCTGAAGACCAGCCAGAGGAGCCGCCGCCGCCGCCGAGTTTCCATCCGCCGCCGTTACCGCCGCTGGACCATCCAGAAGAGCCGCCGCCGCCGCCGAGTTTCCAGCCGCCGCCGTTACCACCGCTGGACCATCCTGAGCTTCCGCCGCCGCCGCCGAGTTTCCATCCACCACCGCTGCCGCCGCTGGACCAGCCCGAGCTGCCGCCGCCATAGCCGCCGCCGCCGCCGTAGCCGCCGCTACCGCCGCCAGACCATCCTCCGTGACCACCTCCTGTGACATTATACAGTTATACTTGCATCATAGCATTCCGCAATATTCTAATAAATCTATTTATCATTCACATCAAAATAATTCAGTGCCACTTCATATTTATGTAAGTATTACAATTTAGACATCATTATTAAGACAAATATTTCATTCAAATACCATCAATCAGGTAGACACTAGATTTAGGAAACTGTAAATAAAAACAAAAATAGTAGGCATTCGATCAAAAAAGAAACGAAAAAACAAACGTAGGTATTTTAAATCTATTTTTGAATTTAATATTTTGTTTTCTGTCTCAATGTAACAGACATGTCAGACGTACCTAATGTCTGTTTATATAGTTAAGCATCTAATGAAGTCAATCTTCAAACACTCAAATCCGAGCGCTCTAAGGTCAGCAGCGATAGCCACTGCAATTCGTAAACATCGCTTAGATTTGACCTCAGTTGTGTTTAAAACATATTAAATCCTAACAAGTCACAGACCTTGACCTGTGCATGCACCTTCCAATTTTGCGAAGACCAAGTAATCAAACGTTGCGTAAACAAATAATAAAGCCCTAAATTACTGTCGAGTTCAACGTAACAAAACTAATGTCTGGGCAGAATGGCGGTATATTCTGTCCGATGCATACTCGTAGGATGCGGTTGCGACATCGTAATCTGACGCGCGAGGCGAATGGATGACCCCCATTTTGGACTATCTTTCTGTCTGCATCTTTGTACAGACTTAAATTGTTTTAGGAACTCTGAGGTAATTGCAGTATCTACAGAGACTATTAGATAGGTAAGGCAGCTAAGTTGTTCTTCTTAGGGAAATAACGATAGACTTTTAAGGCTTCATGATACCTGAAATCGCTTAACTTCAGCGATTACAGTATCTACACATATTTTCTTTGGTATATACATGACGGAAGCATTTCCTTCTAAAACACGATGCCAAAAAATTTTCTCTATTGAAAAAAAAAATCAAAGTTGACCAATTTGTACCATTCAATAAACACGCTCCATTCAGCCTTGGAACTTTGTACAGTATAAATAAACACAAAACATAGCAGACGCCCCCTGCGTTAATATTTTCAACATTATAAAGTTTAAAAAAAACTTGTTTGTTTTACCGTAAAAAAATAAAATGAAGAATTCGCGCGTAGTTCTGTCATTGGTGGTTATAAGCGGCTGTGGTTGAGCACACATCAATGTCACCTTTATTATTAATACAGTTAGTTTGTAACTAGAGAAAAGTTGCGTTGAGTTGCTAATATGAGGTAGGATTGTCATCGAAACCTAATTTAAACTAGGCGTAACTAGGTGTGATGTCTTTGTTTTAGGCCCCGGAAACCTTTGATTTGTATACTTAGTACCTACTAATTAATTTACATTCGAAACAATTCATTTTTCAGTATCAATAATTATTACTAATATCAACAAAAGGGTAGTTAAGGTACTACCTATTATGGTGTAATGTAATAACCTACCTACCTATTACATGTAAATAAATAAGTACCTAGGTAATAGGTAATTGAAAATTAAAGTTTAAGGGTATAAAGATGGTTAGATAGTATACGAAAGCTAGGACACAGATAAGTAACAGAATTCCAAGGATATGAGCGACCAAAAGAGATTGAATAATCTGTTGAAGATATATTTAAACAGTAATAGTAGGTAGGTACGAGTCAAAAAATGTTCTTACCAAGTCCGCCACCGCCGCCTCCGCCAGAGGTGATGATTTTGATAATCTTCACTTCTGTAAAGTTCATTGAGGTTAATAAAGATAGGTACCGTTTGGCATTCATTCATTCATTTATCAAAAGCCAGCAATTCCGTTGCCCGGGGAAGGTGACTGGAAGGTAGATCACAGCTATCCCTAAGGTAAGGTACCTATAGAAATAGATAGTTTTTGAATAGAAACTAAAGCCTCTAGGCGTTATCACATAGGTCCCAACGTAGTCTTTATTTTCACTTGTACCTATTGCTGAGAAAAGCTAGATCACTCTGAAAAAAGTTCGCGAGCGTGACCACCAAAAAATGCTGAATTAGGTTAGAAAAAAATAACTGAAATGTATACTTATATTGTTTTGCGAGGCTCATTTTGTATGTACCTACTTAAATACGAAAAATAAATAATATTATAGACCTAAGTATAGCTAGATTTGCCGTGGCGGTCGCGACTTAAGAATCGACCCTCAAACCCAGGCCCACGGTTGTCGTAAAAGCCGACTTAGGGATTTCACCAAAAGAAGGGCAACAGCTTCCTTCGGTGTATTATATACCTTTACTATGATATGACGTGGTGATTATGGCGAAACCCTACAGCTTTAGACGAGACTCTAACACACTAATAGGCTGTTGATGTGAGATAGATACTAACGTCCACCACTGCCTCCGTGGCCGCCGCCGCCTCCACTGGACCAGCCACCGCCGCCGCCGCCGCCTCCACTGGACCATCCGCCGCCGCCGTAACCGCCGCCGCCGCCTCCACTGGACCATCCACCGCCGCCGTAACCGCCGCCGCCGCCTCCGCTCGACCAGCCGCTGCTGCCGCCGCCGATGAACCCGGCGCTAGCGACCGCGGTGAGGGCTAATAGACATACGAAGACCTGCGGAGTAGATATTTTATTAGTCATTAATGAAACATCTGTCGTTCCTGTTTCTATTTGTTTTCTTTATATTTAATAGGATTAAATTTTCTGCGTGGAACCCTATCACAACCAAATATCTGTAATATCAGGTCACAAATAAATACTACTACAACTAGACTAGCTACCCACAACACAGGGTATCCTAGCGTGGGAGCTAGTGTTCAATATTTTTTTAATTTTGTTTAAATTTACTTTATCTACCTACTAGGATAATCCTAGTATTATTATTATTAGCTATATTTCAGAGAAAGTCAAATTTCAGCCGTTTTGGAGTCCATAGGGAGTTGGATGTCAAACACTTGGCTATGATCAATAAAAAAAACAACGACTTTTATACATATTAGATTAAATATATTTTGGCAGGGCGTAAAATAAGGCAAATTGGAATTAAAGGTTAAAGTTTAATTCAGCAATGATACAGAAAGTTTCAAAACATAATCGTTTATTGTAGGGATTCATTAATATTATAACTGGGTTTATCTGTAGTTTATTATTATGCTCTTGGTTAAAAAATAAAAGGAGGGCAAAATTGAGAGTATCAGAAAAAGAGCCTAATACCTTAATTTAGTGATCTTAGTACCTAGGTATTGTACAATGAACTTAGGCCTTCTATTTCCAACAAAATTTAAACGCTTACGATTGAATTGGTAAACTGCTGTAGATTCCTAAGTGCTTAGGATACGACAGTTTTAAGTTTTATATCGATACTTAACCTATCGAGTTTTATTATTTGTACTTATATGGGAAGTAATGAAATGCTATTTTGGTTTTATTTATTTAGCAAGAAAAATGTGCTAAAAAGTAACCCATTCGGAGGAGTACCTACTACATACGTGAGTTAGATAATAGGCATTTTTTTGCACCCCTTTGTTGTTCACTTTGTTTCCTGACAAAATCCATTTTGGAGCTGACCAAAAGCTCTTTAATTAGCTTTAATTATTGAAATATTAGCCGACCGTTTATACTTATGACAACCATTATTTAATTAATAGCGATTAGTTACCAATTTTTTTACCGATTAATTTTGAAAAATTCCCGAAAAATATTTCACCCCACAAAAGTACCCCAAGCTGTAAATCCAGCGGGATGACCGATAAATCAAAGATAAATTAATAAAAAGATAAATAATATATTGTGTATTACCTTCATGCTGAAGCTGTTAGGCTACTGCTTGCTGAGGGATCGGTAAGTCCGCGTTATATATGAGAAGCCGTCTCCCACCGTCCGCACTAGCCGTGAAGAGCGAACGGAAACTCAGACGCGCCTTGTGACGCAAACCATTGTCCCTTCTCGATACTGGGTGGGTGGGTACCAGCAAGCAGCCAGGGCTATGGTTAGGTATCTTCAAACAAGATTGACACTTTGAATCGAAAACTAGTTTTTTTTTTTTGATACGACATGGCAACCGAACAACCAAGCAGCCCACCTGCCCAACACGGGGCGGGGATAAAAATGTTATCCTCTGTTTTTATTATATTTTGTCTCTCAAAAGTGGATAAAAATACATAGGACAATATTTATATACCCTGAGCGTGCTGAGGGGTCTGATGTTAAGTGGAAATCTTGCCTATAACAAAGCCTTGAAAGCCAAAGTCATATCAATAAAGAACATGACCGACGCTGCACGCCATTGTCCCGTCAACTTGAGGCATAACGGTGTACCCGTAATTTCACCGGCAACCATAGCCTTCAAACCAAAATACAGCTATTCTGCTTGCGGGCTGAAATAGGTATCGTGGTAATACTTCCCCGGATGAGCCCTTTCACAAGGGGCTCTACCTTCCTAACAACCTCTGTGGTCTAGTGGTTCACCCACCGGTGTCAGATCCGTGTCAGGTCCCGGGTTCGATGGGAGTGTAATAATTGCTTGGTTTGGTTGGTGGTAGGACTTTGTTTAAGTCCGCCTGGCTAGCTACCACCATCTTACGTAACTCTGTCACCATAACAACACGTTTAAAAATTATTTGCTGTCTTCCAGCGGTTCCTCAGACTGTTGAGGATTTCGGGTGAAGTGCGCTCCCACCTTCGGCCTTATCATAACTTGAAACCATGTGAAATGAAGGCCAAGCGCTTCCACGTAGTATATTAAAAAATACTTCAGCACATGTCTGCAATGCATTACCATTGAAGGTATATAGGTAAGCTGCTGCCCTTGTAAACCCAATCCCAATCCCATCATCCCCATTTTTTTTATGGATGATAGTCAAGCGATTAACCACCAGCTTACCTACATGTAAAACAAGTAAAGATATGGCCTAAGGTGGAGCACGCTTGCCTCTATTTTCTCTGTATTTATTTTTGTATTTACTCTCCCGTAAATATTCCTTGGCGTTGCTCGCTTGAAATGCAGTTTGTGACAAGATTATCAATAAAAATGAAATGCTAAGTATCTGCCGTGAAGGTCCATTTCAAATGTTGATGTTTTTTTTAAAAATTTGAAGGAATTGTTTCGGAGATTATCTCGTACATCCAACCTTATAAACTTTACCTCCATAGAATATAAGTGTAGTGTGGAGGGGTCAGCTCTTGACATCGTAACTCGCAACTTGCGAAGGCAATGGTTGAGGTCTATCGATGGTGCAAGCTTACCCACAATGTTTTTAAGACCCTAGGAAATCCTAGGGACGTAATAGTTGCAAGGCAACGGAAATACAGACACAGGTAGCTGAAAGATTAGGTGAAAGGTTAACTAAGCCACAAAGATTGACACTACACTATGTAACAGCTTCCCTGGTTGTCTGGAAGTGATTATTTTGAAATAGACACTGTATGTCCTAATAATATGAATTCATGTTATTTTCATAATAAATGACAGGACATTATAGGTAATTTCACACAGCGCAATCAAGCCCCAAACTAAGCATAGCATGTTAATATGGGAACTAGATTACGGTTAGAATACCTAATAACTTATTTTTTTTAATACATACTTATCATACAATACCACACAACCACAGAACAAAAATCAAAAATCATTCATCTCACAAATGTTTGACCTGGGTGGGAATCGAACCCACAACCTACAACGCAGAAGGCAGAGTTACTACCAACTGAGCTACGTATGAGGCTTGTTATTTCTGTGCACAATAGAGTGTGCATTCATTGATTCCCTCTTGACAGTACTTTCTGGGACATCCTGTATAAGAGGCTACCTACTAGATAATTCCAAGTTAACGTGTTTTTGAGTAATACTATGTGTGTGTTTGGTATAATCAAGTAGAAGGTATTACCATGTATTACGCAAATACCTATTTTAAAATTAAAATATTCATACATAATTACAAAGAAGCTATGCAGAATATGGTGTCTTGGAATATTTTATACTTATTTGTTACGAAACATGGGACAATAACAAATCGCAGTTCATGATTTATCGAATTAGAAGGGAAAAGTCCATTTTAAATAGAATCTATACTTATAATGAAACTGTAATGGTTCAAAATATGTCCATAGGTACATGAAATATATTTTCAAAATTGCAAATGGAGGAAACACTATTATCTATAGGTGAACTGAAGCCAAACAAGCCAGCAATGTTTGTCTATCTGTCTGTCTGGTGCTGAAACTACCGGATTGATGAAACTTTGTATAGTAATTACTGATATCGCTGACAATGATAATGTAAACTTATTATCTCGCGTCATTATGTATGTAGCTTTTTACTGGAATGGATTTGAAGCACGAAACATGGTGTAAATATTATTTATACTATAAATAATATTTACACCATGTTTCGTACCTACATATAATAATATACCTCAACATCAGTTTTTTGTATTCTACTCAGTTGCACTGTGACAGGGTTGCAAAGTTTTTTCTAATATATTGAATACATTGACGCGTTCACTTTAAAGTTGCTATACCTATATAAATATACTAAGTAAATTATGTAAATAACCTCATGTGAGCTCTCTGTAGGGGTACCTTACCTACTAAAAGTTTACTACGCGCGAGGGGTAGGTATTATTGGCTGGATTTTTTTTTAATAAAATAAATTTAATTAAATTGAAATAAGCAGTAAGGGGTCAACAGCTAAGTCAACAACTAAGTCAACAACTAAGGGGTCAACATGAAATTTACAAAATGCAATATTCTTTATTGAACACCAAAAGTTAAAAAATTATGAAAAAAATCTTATTACAGTAAATAATGCACAATGGGCGGTCTCATCGCTAAAAGCGATCTCTTCCAGACAACCTTTGCATGGACAGGACTAGGAGGATGTAATATGGATTTATAATATGAATATGGATTAACATTGAAAAACTATGCGCAAGGTCAGTATTCTATGCACAAACTGTTTCAATAATGACGCCAGGTCTAGAGTTATCTGATAGGCTCCTATGCGGTGTGGAGCGGTGTAAATGCCTCAGGGGAGACTTACTTATGACGCAACTGCACTTCAACTCTGTCCCGCTCTGGTCCACCTTTCCAAAATATGCAAAAACAAAGTTTCCTTATTTTGAGCATTGGACTCATAGGAAGGTCTGCAAATGAAGACATAACTTTTTTATTCACGTCAATGGTAAATTCTGTCATCGCTTGTGTATTCAAGCCTGATGCCATGATTCATAATATCACTCTTGAATAACATAGGTAGATGTGGATACAAAATCAGTTTTCAAATTGTGAAGTGTAGGTAGGTACCTGTAGGTTCAGACTGAAAATTAAATGATCAGCCTTCAAATATTCTATATCAGTTACCATTGACTACTTTTTGAGTATCTATATCTACCCATTCGACTTCTAGCATGTGGATGAACACGCAAATATTATGCTGTTCTGCTAGATACAATAAGTACAACAGAATAAAAGGCATAATGAGTACCTACGGGAACAGGGAAGCGCTCGGCCTTCATCTCTCCTGCGGAATCCTCAACAGACTGAGGGGCTATCTTAACTCTAAATGTCACAACACATCAATATATAATTATTGTTATGGCGACAGTCTTAGATGAGGTAGCTTGCCAGACGGACCCAAACATAGTCCTACCACCAACCAAACCATGCACAACATTGTACTCCCCTGGGGATCGAACCTGAGACTTCTAGATCTGACACCGGTGGGCGAACCATTACACCACAGTGGCGGTTAAAAGTGTTGTTAAACGTGTAGTATTGCCCTATCTATGCAATATCTGATACGTTAAAGTGTAAGTAGATAATTTCACGGCGATTTAACGCGTTAAATTTACACACGATGGGTAGTTTGTGTGGGCATTGCACTGTAACCATCCGTTTTGTTGTGATGCTATCTGAGACAGACATCACACTAGATGGCTTTGGTAACAGACACACTCCAAGAGCTTCATGATCTTATTCCACCATCACAGTTCTTCCACAGGATTTTCGGCGTCCAGACCAGACATACCGCATGCTACCATCCTCAATAGACTGGTGTAGACTGTTACTTTCGTACTTTTCATCTTCTACTTACTTCTATGTACTTACTTACTATATACAATTAGGAGACGGAACAAGCAAGTAGTCCACCTGATGTTAAGTGCATCTCTTGTCTATAACAATGCCTTACTGCGTAGGACATATCCACAAAGAACATAGCCTACACGGCACTGCATTGCGCCCGCCAACTTGAGACATAAGTGTGTTAGGCCTCGCGTGCCCGTAATTTCACCGGCAATCATATCCTTCAAACCGGAACACAGCAATGCTGCTTGTCGGCTGAAATAGGTAAAGGTATGGTGGTAGACTTCCCCGGACGAGCCCTTTCACAAGGGGATCTACTACTCTTAAACTCTCTTACTACTTTTACTTTTCAACATCTGGGTTTTCAGGACGTGCAATTTTTTTTAACAGATCATTAATTTAACTCAGCGCTATCTAGCCCCAAACTAACGCTTTATGGGATTTTTTTATGTAAATACATATTTACCATATTATAATTCGAAACCCAAACACAGAACAAACATATTCATCACATATTTTTTGTGTCCCGTGGGAATCGAACCCACAGCCTACAGCGCAGAGCTACTAGATACCAACTGAGCTATGAGGCTTTGTAACATTTGATTACAACCCTAACCACATCACACATCAACAGCCGATTACTGTCCACTGGACAGAGGCTCCTCCAAAGCTGGAGAGTTTCGCCATAATCACCACGCTTGACAGGCGGATTGGTGTTCGCAGTAAATGTGTAGATCACACAGAAGGCAGCTGCTGCCCTTCCTCTGGTGAGATCCCTTAGTCGTTTACGACATCCACGGGCTGAGATGGAAGGGTCGATTCTTACGCCATGGCAGTCAGCCAGTCAGCTTGACGAAGATTTTATATATAAGTAAAGTAGGTACTAGCAAATGACCGGGATTTCATTCCCGTCTCACTACAGTAGTAAAATGTGGGTTCGCCCATCGGTGTCACATCCAGAGTTCCCAGGTTCGATCCCCAGGTGGAGTACAATTTTGTGCTTGGTTGGTTTGTGGTAGGACTTTGATTTAGTCCACCTGGCTAGCAACCACCATAATACCATTACCTACATAAACAGAAAATACAGCAAAAGAGGATTTAATAGCTTCGCTTACGTATAGTCTGAACGTAAAACAACAATTTCTAATAAATTCATGAATTTGAATTTATAAATTTTGAGCACATGTTCATCATACACTCTTCTTTTTTATTATATCAAACACTCAAATTAAAAAATGCAAAAATGTTTTTATTCAAAAACTAACATATCCAGGAAAACTATAAAAGTACACAGTTATTTTTTAATGCTGAACATTTTTTTTTTTAATCGAGCACGTAACTCCTAATAAGACTTCTCGATACCCTCACGGTTTCAGACTTCGCCTCAGTTGCCCTGGATAAAACCTGTATACAGTCAGTCAGCTTCACGACCATTTTATATTTATAGCATAGATATACCAATTTAGATTAATTAAACGGAAGAATGTGATTAGATTAGGTAGCCGATCACTGTGAACACTGCCTAATGAATTAAGGTACCTCTCAACAACACAGCTTTACAATCAATAACATCGGTAGGCAATTATAGAGATAAAAATCGTACATAATTTTTGAAGAATAAAATAATTTGATGTGAATATTACGAAACTCATCATTAGCCTGGCCTTGCCTCTTGCCAGAGCAGTCGTGGTCATTACATACCTAGCTCACGATGCAGCTCCCTTCCCTGCTGTCGATTAGGTCATCATTTGATGATCATCAAGACATCAAGGTACCAACATTACAGTAAATGAGGTCTGTCTAGCCAGATGTTGGCTAGAACCTCTTTGGTCACAAGAGGCATAGACAATCACGCACTCCCGTTGCGGTAGCGGTGCGTAGACATTACCGTAGGCTTGATAAGATTTAAATACAAAGAAAACGACTGAATCGATCGATTAGAATTTGTACCTATTCAGATTTGTATTTTTTTCGACGGAAGAATATGCCAGTCAAATATGCTTACAAAATGTACTTAATCCGGTTTCAATCCTTCATACAACACTGTGTATGATGTTACATCCAGATCACATATTACAAGCTTTGCTTAGTTTGTGACTGGATGGCGCTGTGTGAAATTACTGTCTTGTATAATATTTATTTTTAACCCCGAGGGATTATGTACATTTTCAGCATTACTAAGGAGTCGATAAGACACTGCACCATTCCTACTTCTGAAAGTTGCAAATCGACTGGGGTCCGAACACATAACTATTTATTTATTTAATTTATTTATTGATTTAGAAAAAAGCGGCGATGCTAAATCTAAGGTAACTTATGTTAATTAACCTAAGGTACAAATACTATAGTTACTACACATTATAAGCATTTCGTTTCAATGGAAACGGCACAGGTCGCTGTGCCGTTTCAGTGACATGGCGGCAAACTCAAGTAGGTTGGTCCTACACTTGGGCACCTCAATCTCATCACTATCAAAATACTCAACTAAAATTAGTTAGTAAAATTAAATTAAATTATACATAAAAAAAAATATTCAAATTAAGGAATAATCTAATACCTAGGACTTATTAATGTAGGTACCTACCTACTGTAATATATATTTTTTTTCATTTATTCATAACAATTTACATTTTCAAGCATACAAATAAACAAAATTTGATGCACAAGTTGTATGCAGGACCCACACTCAGTCAAAAACTTGTGTTGTTGTAGGTCCTGCTTTCCTTCTAGGTACATGCATAAAATAGCCTTAAATATATTAAATTCCAAGAGTGTGTGTAAGTATAATAACTTGACGTTTACATTTAACTTAGTAAATTATACCAACAGCTTAAAATATACATATATGCATGTTCAGGTAATTCTTAGTAGGTTCCTACTTATTATTATTATAGCCTCTATTTTACTTAAAACTATGACACGTAATTAAAACATAATTAGTTGCAGTTTACGTGAGTGACATCGGCAGTTGTCGCTTTATCTGTGTGCCTTTCGGCAATTTTTTTTTATAGTACGACGGGGAAGCGCTTGGCCTACATCTCACCTGGTTACAAGTTAGATAAGACCGAAGGTGGAAGCGCACCCGGAATCCTCAACAAACTGAGGAACTGGCTATCTTACCTCTAAATGCCGGAACACAACAATTTTTAGAATTGTTATTATGGCGACAGAATTAGGTAAGACAGTGGTAGCGGACCCAAACAAAGTCCTACCACCAACCAAACCAATCACAATATTGTACTTCCCCAGGGGATCGACCCGCAACCTCTGGGTCTGAAATCGGTGGGTTGAACCACTAGACCACATAGGCAAAGGCCTCCCCAATTTCTTCCAAAGTTTTCCCTGCAATCTCTGTTACCTCGTCTTCCCACCTTTTATGTTGCCTTCCTCTATTTCGTTTCATAATAGTAGATACCAACTCATGACATTTATGCACCAGTTTTCCTTACCGTTAAGTTGTGTGTCCTATCCATCTCCACTTCCCTTTGGCAAAGGTTTTAATGTTTTTTATCTTTGTTCGTTTTCTGAGCATTTTGTCTATTCTCTTTTTAATACCTACTTATTAGTACTTAAGTACATGCCAATTACAGGTCTCTCTAGTTAAGAGTTAGTTACGTTCTAAAATTAAGGAAAAGCATTCATTACTAAAACCATGGAATCTAATCGTAGCTTACATTGGTAATTAGGGCTACACTAAGTTGTACCTACTTTTAATATGTAATAAATAATTTTCATTTCATTTTTATTTCACACTCCTCCAAAATATGGTGAACGTTTTCTACATAATGCACAGATGGGGGAATCAGCCCTCCTTATGTGATAGATGAATTTGGATAAGTAGCTACTAAATCTCCGGGGTAAAAGCATTACTTTGTGAACGTAGAAAAATACATAGCACAACTCATAGCTTGGAGAATATCAAAACTGCAAAGCAATTAAAGTTTAAATTAAAGTTTACTCAAAGATTATTATCTATATTGCACAAGTTTGTTTTAAGATCGAATCAAGATGATTTTAGTGAAGGTCTCGAGGCGTGTACCTAAACACCAATTGACTTAAGGTTAGCACAATTTGCTCCATCATCGGATCGTATGACCACAGATAACAGAATACGTATGACTTACATAAATGTAGTGTAGGTGAGGTCAAAGTTTATGATTAATCATTAGAATGTTACGGTTCTTACAGTCATTACCTCACCGCGAACTGGTTCTTCAGTTTCCGTAAAGGTTGCGCCAAAATAATGTTTAGCAACACACAGTAGGTAGGTAGGTACATTCAGATTCAGAAACGCAACATGCAAGCAAATCTTGACTTACCGATATGACAAACGCAAGAGAACGGAGAATCGAATGCATCGAGTTGATTACATTCGTTCCGAGTTGGTTGGTACCCACTCTCATTACCATGCCAACATGACATTAGGTACTAATATAGAAATACTAAATTTTCAAGTCCTGCAACATGAGATTGTACTTGAATCTTTATTTTTTTAACTATAAATTGATCCGTATCATTTATGTGTATTATATATATTTATGTATATATATTTATGTGTATATACTCTCAATAAAATATTTAAATTCTTTCATTTAATTTCATTCAGGTCATTTTTTTTTTATTAATTATGATTATTTTAAAAAAATCTACCGCCTGTTCGGAATCTCAGCACACGAGGAGAGAGTAGTAGCCTTTCGTAAAAAGTTTAAATGTGTTAGTATAATATAAACTAATCTCAGTTTAATTGACCGATGGCCCTTAGTAAAGAGTTAGTAAGCATAATCTTCGTGTAGTAGTTGCCCGGGGACTGGTCGAGAGAGGAGTTATTTGTACTTAAACCTACTTCGGTTGGGACTAATGTAGGACGAGAGATAAATTCGTTTTATTTCTTAAGTTGATCGACTTGTACCTAATAAACTGGCCACGTTTGGAGACGCACAACGATGGTTCCGATACCCCCCTCATTACAAGGCAAATCTTTTTTTTT
This sequence comes from Venusia cambrica, assembly GCA_951394065.1. Classification (NCBI taxonomy): domain Eukaryota; kingdom Metazoa; phylum Arthropoda; class Insecta; order Lepidoptera; family Geometridae; genus Venusia; species Venusia cambrica. The sequence continues at coordinate 1,099,186 of OX596044.1, read as the reverse complement.
ATTGTACGACGGGGAAGCGGTGTAAGCGCACTTCATCCAGAATCCTCAACAAACTGAGGAACTGGCTATCTTACCTCTGAATGCCGGAACACAACAATTTTATAATTGTTATTATGGCGACAGAATTAGGTAAGAAGGTGGTAGCTAGCCAGGCGGACTTCAACATAGTCCTACCACCAACCAAACCGAGCACAATATTGTACTCCCCTGGGGATCGAACCCGGTACCTATGGATCTGAAATCGGTGGGTTGAACCACTAGACCAAAGAGGCGGTCTACGTTTATTTTATGATTTTCAATTTTATTGTGATTTTTATCGCAAAAATGTTGTTGTTATAGCCGCAATACACACTCTATGAACATTTAAACTGTCTATCTATAACTGTTCATAGATATACCTAGCTCGCTGACAGACTGGTGGACGGATGGACATCGCCTTAGTTACAGGGTGCCGTTGGCATCCTTTGGGTACGGAACCAACCGAATACATGTATGGGATGCGCGTTGATGTCTTTTGTATGCAAAAAAGATAATAATAATAACAAAATCGGGCAGAGGCTAGTTAACAATGATTTTTCAAAAATGATGTGGTCATTCTATAATCTTTCATCTAATAAGGAGGTTGACTTGAAAATCAGACGTATTATAAAAATCGAGTTGATAAACGACATAAACGTTGGATGCGCGTTGATGTCTTTCGTATGAAACCACAGGAGTTCGGTTTAAAGAACTTTATTCTCATACGAACTCATGGTTCACTTAAAATGAGATACAATGAGAAACAAATAAATCAAGGTTTATGCATTTTAACTAACCTCTGGTACCTAAAATTAAATGATGACTAAATATTATTTAACAACTGAATATTGTTTAACTAAACATTATGTATAACAAGATAGTTTCTTCAAATTACTTAACATTATAACAACTAGTACTTAAGTACTTAATTAATTAGTTAGTTATGAGGTAAGTATATGCTTATATTATGGTGTTACTAAATATTATATAGGTCAGCATTTTTATTTGTGTATTGTTACAAAGTATGTATATGTAGTTTGAGTTTATTTTTAAATGCATTCAAATTAATACACTCCTTTATATTGTTTGGCAAATTGTTAAACAATTTCGCTCCATCTGATAATATTGTTTTTTTACCTTAACTAGAGTTTATCATACAAACACCATCATATACCTACCATACCAGTAAAGAATCAGAAACTAAAAAATAATTCATACCTACTTTCTTAAATGCCGATGGGATCCCGACATTCCATGGGAACTTCCCAAATTATCTGGTGCAATATAAAGATAACTTTCAATCTAACATTTCAACAACAGACCGGAATTTGAAAACATATCCAAAGAGGATAAAAAACTATCAAAAGAGGTTCTTTTTCGGAGTTTCACTCAAAAGCATTCGGTATAAGTTGGAGCTCTGTATAAAAAGAGTTCCAGAGAGGTTTATACGTACTTAGTATAAAACTACGAATGGCTATAAAAAGTAACAAGCCTCATAGCTCAGCTGGTAGTAACTCTGTCTTCTGCGCTGTAGGTTATGGGTTCGATTCCCACCCAGGACAAACATTTGTGTGATAAATACATTTGTTCTGAGTGTGTGTTGTATTGTATGTATTTACAAAAAAAAAGTATTCTGTCCGTAATCTAGATCCCATGTCACAAGCTATGCTTAGTTTGGCGCTAGACGGTGTTGTTTGAAATAATGTCCTGTAACATTAACCGCCTCTGTGGTCTAGTGGTTCAACCCACAGATTTCAGATCCAGAAGTCCTTGGTTCGATCCCCTTGGGGAGTAAGTACAATAAGTATATTGTGCTTGGTTTCGTTGGTGGTAGGACTTTATTTAAGTCCGCGTGGCTAGCTACCACCATCTTGCCTAATTCTGTCGCCATAATAACAATTCTAAAATTGTTGTGTTTCGGCATTTACGGTATAAGATAGCCAGTTCCTCAGTTTGTTGAGGATTCCGGGTGAAGTGCGCTACCACCCTCGGCCTTATCTCAACGTGTAACCAGGTGAGATGAAGGCCTAGTGCCTACCCGTCGTACAATAAAAAATAAAAAAAGCTTTTATTCGTAGTAGGTACTCGTGGTTGTTCCTATTTTGTATCGACTTCCATGCCAGAAATAGATAATACTCGTATTAAAATATGATGTCAGTTTTTGTTATGCCGTATAACACTTCCATATCTCACAGACGATTTGAAGTGTTTGGCTGTTACGTGGTAAGAGGCGTCTTGCGCAACAAAGTAATTCAGGATGGACGCGAATTTGGAGATCATCAATTTACGCTTAAAATTACCGAGATAATTTTTTACCTACTGTTATAAGTGCGAATGTCGAATATTTGTTGGACACGCTTCCGTCTGGTCTGGAATTCTGGATCAGTTGAGTTACCATTTATTTTTATTGTACGACGGGGAAGCACTTGGCCTTTATTATACCTACATGTTTCAAGTTATGTTAAAGACGAAGGTGGAAGCGCACTTCACACAGAATACTCAACAGACTGAGACTATCTTACTTACAATTTAGAGTTGTGGCGATACACTTAGGTAAGATGGTGGTAGCTAGCCAGGTGAACGAACTAAGTCCTACCACCAACCCCTTGTGAATCCATTCCGGGACCTCTGGATCTGACACCTGTGGAAATCGTGGAGAGGCGCGATACCTAAGTACATATTGTACCAACCCCTTGTGAATCCAGTCCGGGACCTCTGGATCTGACACCTGTGGAAATCGTGGAGAGGCGCGATACCTAAGTACATATTGTACCAACCCCTTGTGAATCCAGTCCGGGACCTCTGGATCTGACACCTGTGGAAATCGTGGAGAGGCGCGATACCTAAGTACATATTGTACCTGATGCTTTATTAGCTGATCGCTATAGCGACTCTACAAGACAAACTATAAAAACATAAACATGACCTTGGAATTGACTTATATCACTTTTGTTCGCCTCTTTTCTAATTTACTAGGGAGACAAAAGGTGAAGAGGAGGCTTAGGCTTGTTTTTTTGTACCTACCTACCTAAAAAGGTACCTACTTGTGTAACTAGATAAGTACCACTTATAAGTTGAGTATTTTGTTTGAAAACATTCAGTAGCAATCAAGGCGCACTTAGAAGCAGTAGTGTATCGTGGGGCACTTCCGCAACTGCTGACCTAAGCGTAATATATTGTTATTTCTACGATAGGTTTGGTTATATTAAACGTAGAGCACCAATATCTTACGTATATTTTTATAGGTCGACAAGCTAAAAGGAACCTATTCAATCTTGAAGGACTTGAAGACTCCTTGTACTGGTGCTGATAAACAGACGAAAGCAACGACTTCCATTCCTTACCAGTATTAAAGATATATGTAGAGTCGAATCGATGCGTACGGCACAATGGAACATTTATAAGGTATGGGTTTTGTTACTTGCCGTACCTACCCGTGCGTCTGCTAATCATAAAGAATAATAGGGAAATACGGTTTTTATATGTACCTATACCTAATAAATTATGTCAGGAAGTATTTTTCGTGTATTATGTATCTGACGTGCCTTTTTTAACCCCACTTGTGTTAATGGAGTTAAATAAATACAATTTAAAATTTTAATAACACTTCGCGATGTTACATATAAACCATTAGACTACGGAAGAAACAATTAAAGATTTTGTGGTAAGGTAAGACATTGCATTTTCCACACGTAAATACTACTTATTAGTCCAGTAACAAAGCAAAAAAAGGGGTCAACTTTGGAATGAAATAATAAGATGTGAAATTGCATACTCTACAATTTTTGTCCAGATGTGATCATTATAACACTATAGAAACCTAGATAATTGCGACATTATGACCTGCGACATTATGACCTTGAATAACTTACAGCGCAGATAAGAGATTTCATTAGAGTTTTGAGACAACTTTTAGAACGTCAAAAGGAATGTGTATCTATACGAGTTTCCGGCTTATTATCTCTCACTCCGAGGTGAAACCTCTAATGTGACCAGACCCATATGGTCTGGCTGTATCCTAACGACTATCCTCCTTAGTTTCTACTAAGGAGGACTACTACTTTAGGTTATACTACTACTTTAGGTTGTAATGGGTTATTTTAGTCCCTTGCGTATCAATAACAATCTACTGTAACGATTATCAAATTATATACCGAATGAATGAACGAATGAAAATTATTTATTGCATACTTACCTTAAAAATAAAAAAAATGAAAATGTTACTTGTTGAAAAAAACTATACAAGTAAACAAGGGGCGGTGTTATCGCTTTGTACAGATTTCTTCCAGAGACATTTTCTGACGGCTACCGACTGATAGATATTTAATCATGAAAATTTGTACATACATTGTACCTATTTACGACATATCAATAACAACTTGGACGAACTTCAAACATGAAGGAATCCATAGCATTTGGGTAACTCTCCAGTTCTCCACATAAGATGTGAATCTGTTAATTGTACTGGCACTTAGATTTAATTTTAGAAATGATGTGGGTGCTCGAGGACAGCTAGCTAGGCCACTAAGCACCTACCTAATACTCTAGGCACACTTTAGGTTAGTGCCTAACTCGAAGGCTAACGACAGGCGCGCGTCCGGAATAACCAGTAGTACCCTACCCAAACACCTCCGGCTGGGTAGACGACGAGTAAAACGCAAATTGTGTCATTTGAGACAAAGCTTGGTCATGTCACGGTGCAGTGACTCATCTTCACTGTACCACCTACCAATTGCAACGGACAGGTTCAGCATATCAGGTTTCCAGGCTCTAGGCAGCTAAATATGATGAAATTCATATTGTTACCCCTTATAATTAAATAACTCTAGACTAAAGCTTAGATAAAAAAAAAAAAAAACTTTACGAGGAGATAGACATTTATTTCTATTTTAGATGTATTTTCGTTGATTTATTATGACATAAATACGACTCTATTAAACTTTTTTATTGGAGAATTTGAAGCTAAAATGTGAAAGATATGTGTGGACTTTTCAGTTACTTTCTACATGTTTTATTTAATGAGGGTATGGATTGGGAAAATCAGCTTATGATCGAAATTGGCTCAGGGAAGCGCCTTAACATTTAATTATTGTTATAGATCTAAGCTATCTGAAATAAATATATTTTTTATTAAATCTTTTAAATAACATATTTTTTACTCAATATTTAAAACTATAAAACAATAATAACATAATATTTTTTATGAATAACCAGCCGTTCTGGTTTTTCATAAAGATTATATATCGCTTCGTCTGGAACTCATCAGTACCAGACGAAGTGTGTCCAAGACACTGGCAGTATTGTCACGCTGAATAGCTATGCTAATTCGCTGGCCTAAAAAGGCTAGCCCTTTGTCGCCTCAATCAAAAGTCTCGCAAGATTTTTGAAAACCTTTATGGCCCGGCACCCCACGTCCCCAAGATCACGACCCCAAAAGGCTCGAATAGGTAAGCTCTGTCGTGACCACTACATTTGCGCCTTTAGTGGTGCTCGGCCGAATAGGCCGCCGCACAAGCTTTAGGTATCTGATATCCCAGCCGGATGAGATGTCGCATTATACTTAACATAATTTTACTGTGATAAATATTTTTTTTGTTACTTGTAATTTATTTATTTGGTACACAAAACATAACACAATCGATACATGATAAAACTATGGAATACAACAATAATTATGAGTTAGATCGTGTTTCAAAACATATGTACACAACGTGATCCAAAAATGATCAGCATTTGCAAAATACTTAGTATAAGAATAAAACTAACAAGTAAATTAATACAAATAAAATAAATTATTTTAAAAATAATACAAGAAAGGCATAATCAAAATTACTCTTATCCATTAAACTAAATCTATATTACAATCACAAAATAATTATTCTCCAGCACACTCTGCTAAGTTAGTGTTTTTAGTGGCTAAAGCTACCTTTCTAAATTTAAAAAGACTACAAGCAAAGATATCCAAAGAATCGTGATGATCTATAGACAAATTATTGAATAAACGACACATCCTGACAACGGGGTTATAATAGAATGTATTATTAGCGTAAACCTGTAGGGCGAAAGTATGAAGAAAAGGTTGCCTAGATCTGGGTTTAATGTTGATACTAATATGTGAGAGCAGGTTGGGGGAATCAATAAGGTAGTTTGTAATTTTGTAAAGATGGATCAGATCATGGAATTTGCGACGCTGTTCCAGAGACACCAAGTCAAATCTAGACAACCTATCTGTGTAGCTACGCAATTCTCTGCCAACAAAGCACCTGTAGCATTATTTTACCGTCTCTGTGGTCTAGTGGTTCAACCCACCGATTTCAGATCCAGAGGTCCCGGGTTCGATCCCCATGGGGAGTACAATATATTGTGCTTGGTTTGGTTGGTGGTAGGACTTTGTTGAAGTCCGCCTGGCTAGCTACCACTATCTTACCTAATTCTGTCGCCATAATAACAATTCTAAAATGGTTGTGTTCCAGCATTCAGAGGTAAGATAGCCAGTTCCTCAGTTTGTTAAGGATTCCGGGTGAAGTGCGCCTCCACTTCCAGCCTTATCTTAACTTGTTACCAGGTGAGATGAAGGCCAAGCGCATCCCCGTCGTACAATAAAAAAAAACTTTAAAAACATACCATTTTCATCAGACCACTGACTAACCAAATCTATGTCGGACTGGAGTTATAAGGAATCAGCTGGGTTGTTAATAGTGTTGTATATCTTAAGATCGTCTGTATACAGTAAACAGGGATAAGATAGTTTGTCAACAAGGTCATTTATACATGCTACGAAAAGAAGAGGAGATGTGAACCCTGGGGTACACCAGATGTGACCGTGGCAGGCGCAGAAATAAAAAACCTTTAATAGCAACCAGCTGTCTCCTCCTGCGTAGATCAATCAGAGTCAGAGATCAATCCACTAAGGGGAAAAGTCGTGAGTCTATTTAATCTATTAAATTGTATTTACATTATCCCACTTACAGGCAACCACAAAGTGTTGTGGTTGCCTATATTTGTATAAGTATAATATAACTTTAATTCTTATCTTAGTATGAAATGTTTCCTTTACTAAGACTAAATGCATTATCTATATTTTCATAACTGGTTTGAGAATAGCGTTGGAATCTATCGGATTCTAAGTCGAATCCGACAAATAGTGATGTTTGCGATCCGAAAATGTTCCGTGTGTTTGGGGATCGCTACACAGGAGTAGGTATACCTAACTTCCTACAGTATGAGTAAAACTCAACTTCAAATGAAATGAAAAAAATAAAAAATAAACCATTGTACTTTATCCTTGATAACTCTTGTCGCTGTGACAAACTATTGTATAGTGAGTTATCACCAACAATGTAAACAGTCAGTGAGTGAATCTCGCTGACTTTCTCTAGCGTTAAAATAGCATGCGAGTACTACTCGTACTTATCTACAAATGTTATAATGACACAGAAATTCACAACCCACAACGGGCACGAACCCGATCAAGCTGAGTACCAATATGACACAAAAAAACGGAATCTGCGTCAGGACTCTCGTTGCTCAATTGGTTAGAGCGTTTCCGGCTTGAGGAAAAGATGCGGGTTCGAGTCGCGTCGCGGGTTGTGAATGTTTGTGTAATTATAACATTTGTAAATGTTGTGACCAAGTGCAATCACTTGAAATCGAAAAAATAAATAAATATAACCGGGCATTAATTTTTACACAGCGCAATCTAGCCCCAAACTAAGCATAGCTTGTAATACGGGAACTAGATTACGGATAAAATAAATAATAATAATAAATAATAAATAAATATTACAGGACACTCATTTCACACAGCGCCATCTAGTCCCAAACTAAGCATAGCTTGTAATATGGGAACTAGATTACGGATAGAATACATAAATACTTTTTTTTTAAATACATACTTATCATACAATACAACACCCAAACACAGAACAAACATCTATATTCATCACATAAATGTTTGTCCTGGGTGGGAATCGAACCCACAACCTACAGCGCAGAAGGCAGAGCTACTACCAACTGAGCTGTGAGGCTTGTTAAATACTTTGTTAATACAAATACTTTGTTAAATACTTTGTTAATACATACTTACGTACTACGAGTATATGATACAACACCCAAACACAGAACAAACATCTACATTCATCACACAAATGTTTGTCCTGGGTATGAGTATGTATCTACTCTACTAATTTCTTGGAAAATTGTCTATAGCTTATCTAAGTATGTGCCTAAATGTTTTTCTTTGTTTTTTTGACATCTTCTATATCTTACAATTCTGCTTCATCTGTTTTTTTTTTACTTTCTTACATGATAATGGGATCATTATGACATATCTGTATATCGTTGAAAAATCTGTAATGAATCAGTACACATTTCCGCAACAAATACGTACATATATCTGCATGCTGTTTACCCAGCTTGTCACACACGCCTCCCAGTAGAGCGCAGTTTTGCAAGAACGGCAACCAAGCGTCGAGAAAGGATTGTAGGTACTCCACATTACAAATAATTACCGTCTGAGATATTGTATTACTACCTCTATTACTCAAACTCAAATTTGAGAGGTGAACCTTTCATAAATCTCACAAACTGCCAACTTAGTAGGTACTTGCAATTGCAGCATCAGAGGTAAGTTGGATTAAGATTAGGTGACCATGCAACTTTCCTGCTACATTTTTTTTTGTTGGGAAGCGCTTGGTCTTCCTCTCACCTGGTTTCAAGTTATGAAAAGGCCGAAGGTGGAAGCGCACTAAAACGCATCTTACCTCTAAATTCCGGAACACAACAATTTAGAATTGTTGATAAAACGACCTAGGTAAGATGGTGGTAGCTACCCAAGCGGACTTAAAGTCCCAACATCGACCAAGCACAATATTGTACGCCCCTGGTGATCGAACCCGGGACCTCTAGATCTGTCATCAATGAGTGAACTAGACCACAATGGCGGTTAATAAAGATATGTATTAGGTAAGCAGGTACCTAAGTTTTTGCTCACGAAAATTACAAAAAAAATGTTTGTTTGTTTGCACATCAATATCACATTAAACGCGAAACTCGTCAAAGTCGATTATGAGATCTCGCCAGAAGGGCAGCTTTGTTATCATCTTACAAACTTTCTGCGATCACCAACCCGCCTGCTTAGGGTGGTGATTATATCAAAGCCCTCCAGTTTCGGAGGAGGCTCCAGCTGATGGCTTTGATGATGATACTAACTTAGGATCTCATCATCATCATCGTACGCTCAGCCTGAGATAGAAATGCGGTAGGTAAGTTAGGTTAGGTGCACAAGGTACCTGCCTAGGGTATTATGCAAAGGGACATCTCTATCCGCATTCGGTGGGGCCAAAGAGCAGAGATTAGTAGGGGAAGGTATGGTAGTAGGAGACTACCTTTTTCTGCCAAACATTGACTCTATGTAAGTATACCTACATAAGGTCAAGGTTTGGTTGACTTATTTTTGCTTTTGTTATAACATACTCCTGTACTTACATACCTTTACCTAACAACATTATATCGTTGTGTCAGACTTGTCTAAATTATATACTATTGTTGGTATTATTGGGCCTATTTAAATTGATACCTACTTACTTTAATAAGCTAGATTAGGTATTCAGTGTTTGTTTCTCGTGATCCAGTTTCGTAAGTACACTAGCTAGGTATTTGCAGTTCTGCAATGCAACATGCACTTAGCTCCATCAATTGCATAGCACAATTCCCAAGCAGATCATCAATCTGGTGTTTCTATAGATTGCGAATTGATCATAACCTGCGATGAAATCTAACGATGTTTTTAACATGAAAACACAGGGTTTTATCGCTGTGCGGCCACAATGCCCAATTATAATGACAATTTTAATAAATCTATATACTATATCAAAGGTAAAAATTGTAGGTGAAAAAAAAACTCCACTTTCTCACATAAACTGTCGATTCACATTACATATGTACCTACTCACAGCTGTCGCTTTATTTTATATCATGAACGAACTTAAATCGTTGATATTACTTATCTTCGTTCCTGGGGAATATGAAAAATCGTCGTCGGTATCGAAATACCATTTTTGTATTGAAAAACGTGCAATTCATCAACGGATCCATCATGTTTAGTTTTTCGTAGTAGACATACAAAAACCAGAACCCTGAGAATGTTAGTTTATTACTTCAATAGACATACGGAGTCCTATTACTTATTCTGTACTAAGACAAGGTCGAAAGATTTTTTTATTCAGTAAGATGTTTTAGAATCACGTTAAAACGTCAAATCTTCCGCCTGACGCAATGAGAAAGACAAGAAACTCTCGGGCTAATTAGTTTTTTAACGATTTATTGAATAACCTTAGTTTTATATCCGTAATCTAGTTCCCATATATATTACAAGCTATGCTTTGTTTGCGACTAGATGGCGCCTTGTAAAATGAATGTACTGTAATACTTATTTATTGATTTAACCATCAATAAATACACCCTACTCTCCCTACCCACAGATCTACATACGAAGGTCCTGCAGCAGCTGATGCTCCAGGTCGCTCTGTCTTTGGCTTGTCACATAGACTTATTTTACATAAACATCCAATGCCGTGGCGGTCGCGTCTTAAGGATCGACCCCTCCAACTCAGCCCATGGATGTCATAAAAGCCGACTAAGGGATCTCGCAGGAAAAGGCAGCAGCTTCCTTCTGTGAATTATCGACACATTTTCTGCGGTCACCAATCCACCTGGCAAGCGTGGTGATTATGGCAGAACCCTCCAGCTTTGCAGAGGGCTCTGTCCAGCAGTGGTCGACTGTTGATGACTATACTTACAATGAAACAGACAGACCTTCGGGTTGGATTTACGGACTTCCAATATGTTTACCATTTTGTTGTGTCTCAGTCTGCCTAGTGGTTGTGGTGTCGGTTGGGGAGACCTACGTTTAGAAGTGGACGCGTATGTCTGTTGAAATATTGATGATGACGATGAAAGTCTAGCTAAGAGGTAGGTAACTAGATATCGACTGAAAATGTTTATTCTAATGCTCAATAGCTGGGTCCACACCGGACGATCCAACGCGCCCCAGCAATCGTGCGCTCCTCGATCCAAGATCAATGATATTTCTGGCTGATCGAATGTATTTTTTTTTTCAGGAAATTTACAGATACCTACAATATTATAAAAAGGTAATAAGTACAGTAAAAATCATATCATATTTTAAATATTATATTATTTTTAATGTACTTACTAATACCATTTAATTCATTGCCGCCATTACTTGTAATATTTTGATGTTCAATAATATTTTTTATTTCATTCGTAACTGACAGAATAAGTGAAAAGGGAGAAGGGATAATAATGACTTCCCTGGGAGTTGAAGGTGATGACTGTGTACTCCGGCGTGGACCGGCGAAGTCAGCGGTGGTATCCTCGGCTACGTACTTTGCATATGATTTTTATTGTACCTAAGCAAGGCCGAAGACAATCTACTTCGAACGTAAATTACCTTCATCAAAATAGTTCACACACAAACGATCAGTAGGTTATAGTAACCTTCCTAATTGATTCGTAGTTAAGTGTCTATTAATGATAACCTTCAATTGAAAACCAAGTTATTGATATGTGTTTAGAAATATTAAATATTTACTCACTCGGGCACGCAAAGCCTGCCTTCTCGCTCACTCAGCGAGCTTTCCAAAGGTTCTGGCGGCATTTCATTTAAATTCGCATATACACAAAAGCAAAACGTCCAAATCGCAGGATGACCAACGCATAATGACGTAGGTAATACTCTACCATCACCTAAGGAAGAGCACGAAACCAGGATAATTCATGACTGCAGATTTACAATATTTTACGTATTGAAATGAAAAATGCAGTTTCCATTGCCATATTTAAAAAAGCTGCTGTGAAGAATCGCCAGGTCAACAAGTCTATCTCGGAGCACTTAGTGGAGTCATCCTAATCACTGGATACTGCATATCGAAAGTGATATCCAATGAGCGGCATTACTATAAGAGGATGGTTCGGGAAGCGATTGAAATTAAAAAGTATCCTAATTTTAATCGTGAAGACGGCTTCAGACTCTCTGCCTCTTGGAATCCAGTGGTAGCACGGTGCACTAGGTATGATCCTAAGAAACATTGTGTTGATACTGTCAGTGTTGTGTGTCGTCCTAGTGTGAATGTGACCTGTTCTAATAATCAAGACCAAGCTATAAGGGTAGTTGTTAAAAACGTCTTCACTTCTCAACGGTGGCTCCCAGGCCGTCACAAGTACCTTAGCTTCATGTGCAAGTGACAGATTATAATTGAAATTAGATAAAATACATCGAACTAGTCACTATTTTTTTGATTATGTAATAATATATATTTCACTTGAAGGAAACTCACTATTTATTCAATTGCCAATTGTCATCGACACAACAAATGTCAATTTCAACTTTTAGTTTCAAACTTCAATCATCATAAGCTTGAAGTTAGTTTTAGAACAATGCCATTGAATTCAAATCGTGTGACCGGGAAAATTGTTGACGTATTATTTAGTAAAAAAACTAACTATCCGTTACAACAGTAAACACAGCACACAACATTATTGTAAAATGTTGATGTGTTTTACTAATACATTAAACATAGATTATACACTTTTATTTGTAAGTTCAGACTATAAGTTTATGTACCTAATGAATTGTTTGATGCCTTGATGTTTCATTGATTTACTGTGTAATGATAAGAACATCATTTAATGACAGCAAAAATTGAAAACTCATAAATTAGTTTTTAAGAAAGATTGTATTAGAAAGACTTTGTAATATTAATCAAATTGCAGAGATTTTTAAATCTCTACGATTGGTTGAACACTACTATTTGAAATAATCGTTTAATAGTAGGGGAGCCCAAGCGGGGATTTCGGGATTTACTAAAGCGCGGCAGATTAATATACAGGGGGATACCTTGTACCCGGTTAAGTACCTCCACAAAACATGAGGCCCATATATAAGGCCGCCCGTGAAGGATACAGGATCAGATTAGTAAAAAAAAAATGACCATCAGAAATTCTCGAGCGCGTCAGATTAAGGTAGGGTGAGTTAGTTACATCCTAAAAAGTGTATATTCCACTAATCTGACAATTTGAGAGTGACGTAAAAAAAGGGGAGGGCAACAAAGTTGTAAAAAAAAAACGTCATCTCGACATTCTCGAGCGTAGCTAAATTTTTTTTTATTTTGAAGGAAATGATTCAAGAATAATGAAAAATATATAATCTGACGATTTCCGCAAGCCGAAATAACATAAATTCGTCGATAAAGTTCAATGCGTGCAGTCTCGCAGTCGCGTCGTGATGCCTACATTTCCTTCTATGCGTTTCTATTCCTCTCTCACTCTTTCTCTATCTATTACTCTCTCACTCCGTCCCCACTCTGGTTTCTGTTGCCATGACGCCATCACAGCTGATCATAAAGACTCGTTCGTGGCATACTGTTTACAACGTGTTTCCAACGTTTTGGCTTTTTTTTGCTATTTTAATATTATTTGTGTGAATTAAAGTTTATAAATATTTAATATGATAAAATATAAGTGTTTTTTCGGGATTACTCCGAAATTTGTGGTTCGATCAATTAAAATTGCAAAATTACTTATGAGGATGATAAAACTGCGTCGAATGGTGCCAACCGCGTGAAAATTGGTTGATCCATTCAAAAGTTATTGCGGTTTGAAAATTCCAAAAATAGTGTTCTATGAGACTTCTATCAGACTTTCGAGCTGGGAGAGCTCAAATGCATAGAAATATTATTTCTTTGAACTCAGCGAGCTCAAAATATCACATAAATTATATTTTGAGCTCAAAAATGTCATAAGTACAATTTCAAGCGCCCAGGAATGGAATTAGCGGGAAGTTGCAGGGATGGCCTTTAAAGTGAACCGTTTTTCTATTTTTTTTTTGTCAGATCAGGCGAATCCCTCTAGATAATCGTCAGATTATGAGACAGTACGCTTAGAACATAAAGATGAACCATATATATCTTAATCTGACGCGCTTGAATATTTCAAAATGGCGATTTTTTTTTGCACATTATGAAAATGGCCGCGAGTTTGCGTCCCATCAAAATCGTCAGATTAGTGAATAAGAGCTTTTTTTTGGTGTACCTAACACTCCCTTAGAAAATCTGACGCGCTCGATATTTTTTTTTTTTTTCATTTTCAACCCTTAAATACAACCACCCGCATCATGCAAATGATCAGATTAACATACGTACATTATTAAAAATACGTAGGGCATTGATGCTATCAATATCTGATGCGCTCGAGGATGTCCATGCAACATTTTTTTTTTACATATTTAAAAATCTATAGCCGCTTCCCCCACCGATGTAAAGGTATATATCACATAACATTTTTTTCTTCTTATCATCTAAGCTTTGCATCCCAATAGGTCTCTACGACGCTCGAGTAAATCCCCATTTAGCCTCGTGGGCTCCCCTACTATAACAATACAATTTGATGATAAAAAATACTTTCAATCTACTTCAGTTAGGTTTCAACACGATATTACTACTCCACTTATTTTTTTTAACAATGCTAGGAAAACATAATATTTTCTCGTATATGATTGGCTGAACACAAATCATAGAAATATAAGTAGATACATTACAATTTGATAATAAAAAATACTTCCAAACTTCTCAAATAAGGTTTCAACAAGATTTTACGATATCACTTGTTGTTTGTAACAATGCTAGAAAAAGATAATTTGAGTTTATATTTACTCAATTGTGATTGGTTTAAATTCTGTTATATTTTAGAGTAGGTATAAAGAGGCAAATAATGTTCTAGGAGCACAGTCCTATTTTCATCGACGGATCTCAAACATAAGTTAAGTACTTCCCTAGTAATCTTTGTGCCTTGTGAAATTATAACGTTGTGTTTTGTCGTATGTTTACCTACTTTAGTCTACCTACTTATGTGGGTCCGTGAATATACCTATTAAAGTTAATATAAAATGTAATTAATTACTTATGTACTTTTTTCGATTATACCCCATATATTCGTGTTTGTTAAACTTTGATTGGTAGCTAAACCTTTAAGAGTCTATAATATGTGAAATGGCTTAGCTTCAGCGATCAAATCTTCCACAATACACTAGCACTTTGAAATTAATATATGTTATAGCTCAGGATAGATGCTAGAACGCTTGTGTTGCGAAAACACGATTAACTACATACAATTTTCACGATTGAAAAAAAAAACAAAGTTGGCTCTACTTTGTACTAAAAATGTTCGCCATTCAATAAATACGCCCTATTAGGGCTTGAAACTTTGTATAGTAAATAAACACAGTATACAGCAGACGGTCTGTGTTTTCGATTTTCAAAATTCATGTTTGTTTTACCGTAATAAAACTAAACGTAGAAATATGTGCATATTTCTATCATCTGGTGGTCATAAGCGCCGTGGTTGAGCGCACAGCAATGTCACCTTTATTATAACTACATCTTAGTTCGAAACTAGAATAACGTTGCGTTGAGTTGCTAATCTGAGTTACTATAGCCCGTTAAAGTAAAACATTATCCTTATACCCTCATTCTGATATTTTTATGTTATTTTGGTAAAAGTTTACCTACGGTATTTTCACGTGTATATTGTACCTGTTTCAAATTAGGTACAGATAATATATGCAAGTATTTTAAAATTTGGTGAATTGCTTATTTATATATATCACTATGTTAGTAGCTTTGGTAACGAAGCCTAGTGTGAAAAAGTAATAAACCATGAATTAATAATTCGTGTTTTTCTTACATTATAACATTCAATTAATCTGATTGATTTTTGTTAACATTTTAGCAAGACTTTGAAAAACTCTCTAGAGATGCTAATTATTTATTTCATGTTTCTAACTGAAAAGTGGAAACGGCATCTAGGTACCCTTTTTTTAAACTTTATATATTAGATTCATAATAGTTTGGTGAGACTCACGGAGACGCTAAACGTGTTTTATTTGAGATATCTATTTGTAAATTTGAAAGGTAATTCTTATTTAAATAGTTAGGGTTTCCTACTCTTTCTCTCACATGCACGTGACACGCTTTGAGTAATGAGACAGAGGACGACACTATTTTTGCTTAAAGCAAAAATAGTGTCGTCCTCTGTCTCTGTTATCTGACGAAAATACAAAAATTACCTCGAGTTTCCGCTTTGTTTCCATGATACATTCCTTTAAACCGTAAATATCTACAAACCTGCCTACCTACCTACCTACCTAAAATGTCACTATTTTAAATTACGCGCCAAGTAGTTTAGTTTCCGCGTCAAAAAATGAGGCGCGGGTGGGTGTGTGCCTCATGTTTGCTTGATACGTGTATGAAGTCTTGCTTATTTCCGATTGGATATAATTGTTCTGTGGTGTCTCCCAAGTTCCAGTCTGCCAGTCCGGCTGGTACAACCCCGCCGAAACGTATAGGAAAAATATATTAATGCCCGTTACAAATAGCCGTTTCTCGTACCTATCATAATGATTTGTAACCGCGAAAGTTTAAAAAAGACTAAATATGAGACTGTTGAGGATTCCGGTTGAATTGCGCTTCCCTCGGCTTAACTTTACACCAGGTGCGTAGAAATTATAAAAAAACAATATCCACATAATCAGCACTATTTATTACCTAGAAACGTAATGCAATGACCGCGATCTACCTCCGGCCTTTCTTCTCGGGGCGCGCGCCGCCCATGTCGTCCAGCTGGTGCTTCAGGTCGAGGAGTTGGTTGTCGGGCACGTAGCGCAGGTCCTCCACGTCGCGCGAGTGCTCGTGTACGTTCAGCGAGCACCCCCCGGGCAGCACGCCGCGGCACACGCGCAGCAGCGTGCCCAGCGCCCACGCGGGGACTTCCCTCACCTGCGGTACATCACACGGTAACGGAACGTACCCCCATTCCGAATCGCTGCTATCTAGCCCCAAACTAAGCATAGCTTGTAATACGGGAACTAGATTACGGAAATAATACTAAAATACTTTTTGTAAATACATACGTACTAAATGATACAACACTCAAATAAAGAACAAACATCTATAATCATCACACAAATGTTTGCCCTGGGTGGGAATCGAACCCACAGCCTACAACGCAGAAGGCAGAATTACTACCAACTGAGCTATGAGGCTTGTTAATTAAATTGCAATTCCTCAAATAACTGACATATTATAGCTAGTATTAGTTCGCCCCGAACTGAGACCTCTGTTCTAGGTAGGTATAAATAAACAAAAGGGAATAAATAAACTCATCTTGATATAATATTTATATATTTCATGTTTTCACACAATCAACTTTCACAAACATTGCCACACACATACATACAGTGCCGGATTTCCTAACTTAATTCGGAGATCTCGTTCGCTTCGCTCACTCGATCAATAATAGACCTTGACCTTGGTTATAACAATAAATACAAAAATCTGCCAAGCGTGAGTCGGACCCACACAATGCTCCAAAACAAAATTCAAAAAGCTAGTGGATCAACATGTGGATCGGAGCCATCGGTGTGCATGTCCGACTCGAACTTGGCTGGTTTACACTAATAATATAGAAGCGTAAGTTTGTGTGAAGTGTGTATGTTAGACGCTCCTTGACGCCGAAACGGTTAAACGGATTTAGATGGATTTGGTACAAAGATAGTTTATACCCCGGACACAGATAATAAATACTAACGTATGCCCCGGATTAACACATAGGCTTTCTATCCCAGAAAAGTGTAGTATCCCGCGGGGTGACCAAAAGATCGAGATCGAGCTGAAATTTGTAGCTACAGATATTGTTTTGGAACAGGAAATTATAAGTACATAAATACGCTACTTCTTATCCAAGTACCACGCGGGCGAAGCCGGGAGCAGACATTACGTTTACATACTATCTATCTAACCTTGCGCAGGCTGCCCACACAAAATATAGGTTATCAGGGTAGTAGAGCCCATTGTGGAAGGGCTCGTCCGGGGAAGTACTTCCACCATACCTATTTCAGCCGCCAAGCAGCTTTAGCTTTAAGCAGCAGTTTATTTTATATCAAGGAACTTGTTTTTGTTAAGTGTAGGTATTATTTGATATTTCTGACCTGCACGTTACGCTCGTACAGATTCAGATCGTATTCAGCATCCAAAACCGTCCCCCCGGGCTTGTATCGCTGCACCTTCAGCTTTTGCGCAGGAGTGGCCCAGCTGGAAGCAGATACCATACAAGTCAATGGTGTTTCATACTACAGCAACCGATTCTAAGTAATTGGAGCTGTTTTGTGATGAACCAGTGTCAGACCCAGAAGTCCCGGGTTCGATCCCCAGGGGGAGTACAATATTGTGCTCGGTTTGGTTGGTGGTAGGACTTTGTTTACCGCCTGGCTAGCTACCACCATCTTACCTAATTCTGGCGCGATAACAATTCTTAATTGTTGTGTTATGGCATTTCAGGGTAATATTGCCGGTTCCTCAGTTTGAGGAATCCGGGTGAAGTGCGCATACCCGTAGTCATTACAAAGAAAGAGATCCTACCATTCTTCAACTTGTATTCCCATGACCTCAGCATATTTGTGGACTTGGCTTTGGGCGGATTCCAGCAGCGCATAATCGTAACCCTTCAGCTGAAGGTTCAAGCAGTCAAATACTGGCTCGTCAGGCTCCATACTCTGCACAAAAACAATATGATGAGCATAAACTGCATGTAAGAAACATTAAGTCATAACCTACACTGTAAAGTTTAAAGTTTATTCCAATCCAAAAGCAAAGATATTCTGAGGAAAGTCATAAATAATTAATTACCTTAATTTATAGGTTTTTAGAAATCATAAATAAGCTACCTATCTAACTTCTAGGAGTAGTAGAGCCCCTGTAATAGGGTTCATCTGGAGAAGTGCATTGCTGTGGCCAGATGTTACTATTACCATTTGACAGCAAAATGGTGATTTATCGATGTTAACAAACTGCCCATTAGGTAATTAGGTAATAACAAATGTTTTAAGAAGTTTTTAGGTTTATGATGATCTACTTAGAATATAATTTAAAATTGTGTATCTAAATGTTGAATGGATCATCAAAAAATTAACCAGCCCGAGGTTCTTGCCTTTCTCCTTGTGTGCTGGTCGCGATTCCGAACAGGCGGAATAGATTTGACGTTTCTAAATGATCCTAAAAAATCTTAATGAATAAAGAAATTTTGACTTTGACTGTGTTCTGGTTTGAAGGGTATGGTTACGGGTGAAATTAGAGGCATGCAAGGCTTAATACCTTTATGCCACAAATTGACGGGTGCAGTGCTGTGTAGGCCATGTTCTTTGTGGATATGCTGTAAGGCTTTGTTAAGACATGCACTTAACATCAGGTGCGCTGATTGGTTGTTACATCTCCAAGATGTAGAAAAAAAAACTACCTATTTGCAAAGATTTGCTTGTTAGAGAAATATTAGGAGAATATTTTAATTTGCGAGTGAATATGTTTTACTCAAATTACTTTCTTGTTTTTTATTTCTCTTAATTTATTTGATTATTTTTATATTATTTAATTTTATGTGTATCATAAAAAAATTCTAAAAGTAGGAAATCGTGTTGATGAACATTTCTAGGGTAAAACTAGAATTAAATTTCGATCAAGCCTCACAACTCAGTTGGTAGTAGCTCTGCCTGCTGCGCTGTAGGTTGTGGGTTTGAGTCCCACCCAGGACAAACATTTGTGCTGAATATAGATGTTTGTGTTTAGGTGTGTATTGTATGATAAGTATATAATATTTACAAAAAAATAGTGTATTAGTATGTTTGGGACTAAACAGTGCTGTGTAAAATTAATTTCCTGCAATATTTGTAATTATTTATTAATTATAGAAAATAGAGTTACGTTACATATGTATATATCAAATATTAGGTCCTTACATATGAAATTGGCGTTTTGTCGTACTGGCCACTTTGATCTTAAATATCTCCTCTTTGGTTAAGAATTCCAAATTCAAATTTAAACAGCTATTTACTCATGCATTTGTGTTTCGAAAACCGTAATTCATTTGTTTTTTTCTCTTTTGCTTTTTTTTTTGCGTCACTCATTTCACAAAATGGAAAACTTAAAATATCGCATTATTTACGAGTACGAGTTCCACCGTGGCACCAGTGCTGCAGAAACGGCTCGAAGGATTAATGATGTGTATGGTGGTGGTGTCGCAAAAGAAAACACGTTTCAACGCTTTCGTTCTGGAAATTTCGACCTGCAGAACAAGCCCCGTGGACGGCCGGAGACCAAGGTCGATAATGATGAATTGAAGGCTATTGTGGAAGCAGATCCATCGCAAACCACATCACAGTTAGCTGCAGGCTGCGGTGTTAGTGACAAAACCGTTTTAATCCACTTGAAGCAAATTGGGAAGGTGAAAAAGCTTGAAAGGTGGGTACCTCATGAATTGAGTGAAGCAAACCGACAAACGCGCGTCGACTGCTGCGTTACATTACTCAACCGGCACAATAATGAAGGAATTTTAAATCGGATCATTACATGTGATGAAAAGTGGATCCTGTACGATAATCGTAAACGCTCATCGCAATGGCTAAACCCTGGTGAACCAGCAAAATCTTGCCCCAAGCGAAAATTGACTCAAAAAAAGTTTCTTGTAAGCGTTTGGTGGACTAGTGCCGGTGTCGTACACTATAGCTTTCTTAAATCTGGTCAGACGATTACGGCTGATGTCTATTGTCAGCAACTGCAAACCATGATGGAAAAGCTCGCTGTTAAACAACCGAGACTTTTCAATCGCTCTACGCCACTGCTGCTTCAAGACAACGCTAGACCACACACGGCCCAACAGACGACTACCAAATTAGAGGAGCTTCAATTGGAATGTCTAAGACATCCACCGTACTCTCCGGACCTTGCTCCAACAGATTACCATTTTTTTCGAAATTTGGATAACTTCTTGCAAGGAAAAAAATTCAATTCCGATGAGGCAGTCCAAACCGCTTTCAAAGATTTCATTGATTCCCGTTCGAATGGTTTTTTTAGTAAAGGGATCAATGAACTACCTATAAGATGGCAAAAGTGTATAGATAGCAATGGTACATACTTTGATTAATAAAATATATTTTAATATGAAAAAATTGCCTTTATGTTCCTCCCATACAAAACGCCAATTTCATATGTAAGGACCTAATATTTATATATTTGATGCACCTATTACTGGATCCAGGCATGCCCAAGAAATCCCTTTAAAATAAATTAAGTAATCATGATGGGATAAAACAAAACACTCACAATCAGGTAGTCAGGTTCATATAAATCACTTTTTAATCTTTTTTGCTGGCATTGCAACTGAGAAGATTTAGGCAATCTGCAAGTGTTTACTAGTTGACTTAACTTTACCTGAAACGAAATATATGTACAGAATGTTAAATGCTAAATCTAAGACCCATATTAATACATACCTTAAAACTCAAATACATACAAATTAAAACTTAACCTAAGGCACATGTGATGTCACCGAAGTGTTGCAGGGGATCTCACAACAAGCGACTCTTGAATCGCTGGAACTTCACACCTTTCAGTCAGAAAATAGGGCTCAGGAAGGTCGAGAGGCGTTCGGTAGGAACTTGTACTATGAATGAGCTGAAGTTAACATTGTGGCGAGAGTCCAGCTTCTCAACCCTCAACCCCTCTCCGGCTTTCCTCTTGAAGCGCTCCACCACCTCTGCGGTCTTCACGTCGTAATGGACGCGGAACACGTAGATCTGCGTAGTAGGTACCACCGCTCGGAATAACTGGTCACTGGTTGCAGTGTCACATTGGTTTGGGCAAGAGGAACAATATTGTGCTTGGTTTGGTTGGTGGTAGGATGTTTACATCCACCTGGCTAGCTACCACCAATCTTACCTAAGGCTGTCGTTATAACAATAATTCTCAATTGTTGTGTTATGGCATTAAGAGGTAAGATAGCTAGTTCCTCAGACCATTGAGGATTTTGAAGGCAGGTGAAATGAAGGCCAAGCGCTTCCCCATCGTACAGTAAAAAAAGGTAGAAAGCTTGAAGGTACATATCGCAGTAAGTACACCTACCCTACATAGTGGTCCTCTATTATGAATCTGTTTCATACAATTTATAAAATAACACCAAATCGTTTACCATGACATGACAATGAGATTGAATGTTTCACTTTCAGAAGATAGTAAATTGGTTCGGTTTTAGCTTAGGAACCTACCTACTTTCTCAAATCAATTTCCCTAGAAAACTAGATAATTGTCGTACTTACATTTCGTAGCTTTGTGGAAAACATGTTAGTGAAACTGAACATTCTCGAGTGTTAATCAATACGGGAGGTCTAAGGTGTACCTATGTAAGCCGGTACATTCAATGCAGTAAGATATTATTACAGATTTCCCGACCCCGACTTTATTAAAATTTTGAGGTTATTTTATTTGCTACCAAATAAATATAAATAAAGAGCAGCTGATTGTGATGAAAGCTTGACATAAATCACATAAATAAAATACAAAGATTTCAAGCTGCGGGTAAGGCGCTGGCGCTATTGACGTAGCGCAGACGGAAGGCCAATCAGTCCGACGACATGAGACATTCACGAGAAATATTCATAAAAGTTTTGCGCGTTCCAAATATTCAAGTTGAGGAGTCAATTAGTAGTTATAAACCGTAGTAAATATTACTTCCATGTGATAAACCCGCTGTTTTATAATGAATAATCCATAAATAATTAATAATGGATCCTGTATATTTTTGTATTGCTACTTGTTTCCGGTTGGGTGGCAGATGTTGCGCCTCTCACCAGTGCTGGTGCGGTGCAGCTGTAGATCAACTCGGTATACACGGACTTTCATGTACTAGGTCTGCCGGCAGAATTTCGCACCTCGCAAGCCTTAATTACATGATACGTCGAGCTTTTACCAGTGTGAATGTTCCAGCCGTTCTTGAACCGAATGGTCGGTTACGTGATGATGGTAAGCGGCCAGACGGTATGACTCTTGTCCCTTGGGAAATGTGTAGGCCTTTGGTGTGGGGCGCTACCTGTATTACACACCCTAGCGCCATCTCACCTGCCTAGGACATTAGTTAATGCTGGTGCGGCGGCTGATTCGGCGGAGGATCACAAAAGGCGCAAATATTGTGGTCTCGACAGAGTTTACCTAATTGAGCCTTTTGGGGTGGAGAGCATGGGTCCGTGGGGAGCCGGTGCCCTCCGGGTTTTCAAAAATCTTGCGAGGTTTTTGATTGAGGCGACCCCTAACCCAAGGGCTGGCTCTTATTTAGGCCAGCGAATTAGCATAGCTATTCAGCGTGGCAAATCAGCCAGTGTCTTGGGCACGCTTCCGTTTGGTACTGGTCTGGAACAGTTGAGTTACATATAGGCCGTTTGTAACGGTCTATAAGTAATCGGATTGATTCCTTTGTGCATAGTTAGTTTAATTGTACATTTTATTGAATAATTAATAGTAAATGTAAATATTATTAATGTCTTCTATTACAACGATGATGGTTCGTCAACAATGCTTTTGCTCATACTCAAATGCATGCCAAACGTTTCTGTGATGTATGGCTTTGGCATAGCTCTTAGGTTTTCGCTATCTGCGAAATACTGCGAAAGAAACGAGTTCTCTAGATTCAATTTTGTCTCTGGTTATCACTTTGTCTTTGTCAGTCATCCGTCATCCGACATGACTGTATAGCGTAATGGGAAGAAATGTGTAAAAATTAAAAATTTACTGTTCTGTGTTGACTTTTATTGTGTAACGAAGTGAAAAAGTTTAATGGTTATATAGATATTTGATCAAAAATAACTGCACCAGGGATATGTCTACGGGAAGTACGCCGTTTCCAAAATGGCAATTAGCCGTACTACTCGGCGCACCTTTGGCCATCGGCTTAGGTTACCTTTACCTCAGAAACAGATTAGAAGACCCAGAGAAGAAAAAGGTGGCCGAGTTGAAGGCGAAAACGACAATATCATTGGATAATGAAGAGAATAACACGAAAGCCACGGAATCTGCTATTGAGCGCGCTATGAAATTGAAAGGTGCCGGAAACAGAGCTTTTCACGCGGGGGAGTATGATAAAGCTATAACCTTGTACAACGAAGCTATTGAAGCATGCCCAGCAGACCGCACAGTAGACCTGGCTACTTTCTACCAAAACCGATCGGCTTGCTACGAGAAGCGCGAAATGTGGGAACAGGTAAAGGAGGACTGCAGCTTGGCGCTCAAACTCAATGAAAAGTATGTGAAAGCTTTTCTTCGACGATCTCGGGCTGCTGAGAAGAGCGGAGACCTAGTTTTAGCACTCGAAGATGTTACTTCTGCTTGCATACTTGAGAGATTCCAAGTACAGAGCTCTCTTGTGAATGCTGATAGAATACTGAAAGCACTCGGAAGGCAGCACGCTCGCGAGGCGCTATCCAAGCGAAGCCCCATCATGCCATCCAACCATTTCATCAAGACATACTTCTCTGCTTTCTCAGAGGATCCCATCACAAAACTCCAATTGGATGAAAATGTCACAGCAGCCTTTGCAAAGGTCAAAGCTGCGCTGCTTGCACAGGACTATGACTCTGTGGTACAATATTGCACAGAAGAACTAGCAAATGATGGAAAGTATTCCAATGAAGCCCTGCTTTTGCGTTCAACATTTTACCTGCTATTAGGCAGACATGACGATGCTCAGACTGATCTTGCCAAAGTTATTGACAGTGAGAATGCTTCGACTAAGGTGAAGGTGAATGCACTGATCAAACGTGCATCTCTATTTACACAACTGGAGAACACAGAGCGCTGCCTGGAAGACTTTGCTTCAGCTGCACAGTTAGATTCTAAGAATTCGGATATATATCACCATCGAGGACAGGTTTACTTGCTGTTGGAGCGTATGGATGAAGCCACATCCGAGTTCGCGAAGGCTGTTGAGCTCAATCCTGATTTTTCGATTGCCTATATCCAGAAATGCTATGCTGACTACAGGCACGCACAGATCAACAAGAATGTTGGAGCTTTGAACCAAGTGAGAAATGACTTTGAGAAGGCTCTGGAGAGGTTCCCCAACTGTGCGGAGGCATACATCTTGTTTGCACAAGTTCTTTCAGACCAGCAGGAATGGGGGCGAGCTGAGTCTTTGTTTGATGCTGCCCTCGGTGTGGACCCAACCAATGCCACTTTATATGTACACAAGGGGCTGGTACAGCTCCAAAAGAGCACAGATTTTGACAAAGCTGTCAAATTGATCAACAAGGCTATTGAGATGGATGACAAGTGTGACTTTGCATATGAAACTTTGGGAACCATTGAAGTACAAAGGTATGTACCTACCTATTGTAGTTTACACATTATAATATCTATATCTTTTTCCAGCAGGTTATCCCTAACATCCCCTTATATCTGTGTATATTCAATAAGAATCCAGTATCCTTCAAGGCCATGCTTTCCCATATTACCTATCTGTAACCAATAGTTTCTGCCCTCCATGCTTTCCATGCTCTTAATAGAAACATATTTACAATCTGTAATACAAGATTTCTGAAATTGGTTGGCCTTGAACATAACAGGGTCAGAGATTTGATAAGTTATCAATGTATCTCACCAATCTACTTTGAGTTACAGAGTCACAGGTTATGTGTTACTGTGTTAAAAAGCAACTCTATCTAGTATTAAACCTCTTTAGTTTTACACATTTCATTGTATCATTGTTATCTTTGATTGTGGAGCTATCAGAAGGTAAACAATTCTAGATATGAGTTATTGCTTATATAATCCATAGTGATATGTCAATTTATTTGAGAAAATATTTAACAGCTTAAGATTTATATTTATTGCTTTTCATTGAAAGACAAAGGAGAGTATTTTTTTTTTTAATCTTTATTAATCAATTTAAGATTGTTTTATCAAACAAGATAACGCCACCCTCATAATTACACACTATACTTATAATCAACGCTTAACTGCTACTTTCACTAAACTATATAAAATTTTAGCTTCCTTTGATTGAGGACAGGCTAGTATGCTGTTAAATAGTCCTAGATCATAAACATGTTTTCCTGTCTGTTGATAAAAATCAATTCTTTCTGCTTCGTTCCGGACACATTCCACCAATATGTGATATACATCCTCTAATACGTCGCATTCTTCACAATTTGGTGAATCGGTTTTACCCATTAGAAATGCAAAGTTGTTTAATGGAATGTGCCCGGACCGAAGTCGGAAGGCAATCACAATATCACATTGAGAGATGTATGAATCAGCAAACCACGGAGACAGCGTGAGGGTGTGTTGTATAGTTCGGTACCATATGCCCTAGGTCAGTGATCATTCGTCAAAATATTCCTTCCACATTTCTGTACACTTATCTCTCACCAACTGCATTTGGTCCGTGAATAGAGGTAGACAGTTAAAAGGTATTCCGTCACTAAGAGCTTCTCTGGCAAGGCAATCAACCTCTTCATTCCCGGGTATCCCAAAGTGGGAAGCAACCCACTGAATTTTAATAATTTTACTGATACTATTTAATTTAAAGCCTCGAATATTCGAGGTGCACCGAGCCAGGTGTAAAATGGCGCTTTTGGAATCCGTAATAATTACATATTTGCCAGCATTAAGTGAATTTACGAGTATTGAACATTCAATTTGTTTCAAAATATTACAAATCAAATTGAGAAATAATTAAGGAAAGAGTATATATGATGTATGAGAAAATTATTTTCCATCTTTTTTTATGGACACAGATTATTGATTGCAAAATTTTATTCTAATTATGTGTTATAAAAAACTAGTATAAAAGAAAAAAATAGTATGTTTGTTTTGAGGTACCACTGGGCCAAAGGTCATAAAGTTCATAAGGTCAAAGCATACTAACCCCAGCACCTTGTTCAAAATGTGCATACATCCAGAGCTTATGATCACAACTTAAACAAACAAATCAATTGCCTAATTCATGTTATCTAATAATAATGTAATTGATTTAATTTCAGGGGTAACCTCAGGAGGTCACTAGAGTTGTTTGAGAAAGCTATTTCTCTGGCCAAGACGGAATTGGAAATGACCCATCTGTTCTCACTGAAGGATGCCGCTGCTGCTCAACTGAAGGTGTCAGAGCGCTGGGGACTAGACTGGACCGTGAGCTAGGCGCATGCCGAGATATTGACACACACCCAACGAGAAACGACCTGGCCGTCCAAATTTTATTTCATCATATTACTAGCAAATTTTTTGTTTTCATCAATACAATTTTAGGTCTATAAATTGGTAAATAAAAATTGTGGAGCCTGTTCTCGTTGGCATGAGAGGTACCTTCTGCTGCCGCCGACTTTATCAATATTGCAAGCGAAAACAAGCGACGAACATATTGGTATCCTATGTATTACCAAGACCTGAAAACAGGTGCTTGTTATTGGCAAAGATTTATTGTTAGGACACTTTGAAGCACACTCTGTAGGTGCTCAGTTAACTCTTACTCAGGGTATCTATAAGTCTTCGCTAAATATCTGTTACACACTTATCAATTTGATTATTGACATAATAATTAAATGTATTTTATAGTGGTTTAATGCAGCATTTCTGAGGTTGGAAACCGCGCTAAAATTCCATCCTTTTCTAATCAGCTTTGAAGAAAAGGACAGAAATATAGAGTTTCTGGTGTTGCCGCAGAGAATTCTGCTTAGAATCAAAACCATGAGTACTTAATGAGCATCTCATAGAATTTAATGTTCTAATATTTCACATTGCTATATGTCTTTTGTCCATCTCAAGTCCACTACTAAATAAATCTATTGTAAATAGGTTTTCTTTCTTATTGTTCAACATTTTTAAATTCTTAGTAGATTGATAGCTTAAATCATACAATATATGATTTAAGGTTGTCGAAAGTTCAGTATATTCACATTTTATTTCAAAATTCAATCTTAATGTAGCCGTAATGTATATTGAATTGATATTCACAGATAGGATCAGATTGTACAAATCTTGTCATTGGTTGTTAATGAGTATTTAAATAGTTGTCGTAGATAGCAGCATTGGTGAGAGTTTAAATTAGACTTGATAAAATTGTTGCCATATATTTATAATTGCATATTACGTTCAACATGGTTAACGTCAAATAAAAATACGTTCAACATTTTTGTTATTATTGTCGCAAAATTATGCATTTATTATAAGCTATGTACGTATATTTATTAGTATTTTTCATGTTCATTATGATTCCAAACATACATACCTGACTTTTGTGAATGTTCTTACACAACATGAGTTACTTTTTGTACCCAACTGTGATTGGCCTCAATAATGTTGCTGTGTATATTCCTTGCTAACATGAGATAATTGTAAATTGCTTAAAAAAATCTAGGATTAGATGAGTAGGCATACTTTTGTTTTGCTAAATTCTTTGTTACATTTCCTATTGCACATTTATGGGAGTTGTATTTTTTTTGGGTCCAAAAATGTTGTTTTTGTTTGAGCTTGATGCTGTTAGCTTGATATCAGAAAGTGCGTGAGTCGAGCGGGCGCGCGTAAGCGTGGACCGAAAAAGGTGCATTCGATACCATAATGGGGAAATTTTCCGACTTTCCCATTACAGCTATTTTGTTCACGACCTCTTGTAGCATTTTGTTTTGATATTACTTTACTTTTGTCACTATCTAGACAGTGTAGAAAAAACGAAATAAAAGAATTGTAACATCAAAACGAGAATGCTATAAGACGTGCTTAGGCCCCTGATCTTAATCACATGAACGCGAGTCTAGCAACATTATGTCTTGAATGCACCCAAATTGTCTTTTATAGTGAGTTAGATTGTGAAAATTAGAGTTGGCTCGTCGAGATGATTCTGCCAGAGTTGTTACCTCACCGATAGTGAATAGTTCTCAATTTATGAAAAACTACGAAATACATTTATTGAGATGACATCTTTTTTTGTTGCGGCTAATTATTATCTTAAAACATACCTATTACTATAGCATGATAAAAATCGGCCAAGTGCGGGCAAGCACAGAGCACCATTTCAAGCCAAAAAATATCTTTTAGGGTTAGTTTTAATTTAATTTTATTTTTATTATTTGCTAGAGTGGCAATATAAATAAAACAACTATCTACCTAATACGGTTCTAGCTCGCTGACAGACAGACGGACAGGTAAGGAACCCTAAAAATATCCTATTAAGTACATACCGATTTGTATCTGTGGCTAAACCTAGTCTCAAAACCTGGAGCTTGGTTACTTACGTCCAAATGACGATGTCCAAGTCTAGTTGGCACAGACATTGTCTGTACGATGTTTATGTATGTCGTGTTTGTGTATTTAGTTTATATCGGCCAGAGAAGTGAGTGCCTCCTGTGTTACAATGGCACATTCTCGCACGGGCAAGTCGGGGCGGACCCTGTAACGCACGGGGGGCTGTTTACTTCGACCAGAGCTATGTCGAGGCTTCGTTGCGCGTTAACTATTATGTGTCCAGGTGCCTAAATTAATAATATTACTAGACATTTTTTCACAACGCCATCTAGCCTAGTTCAGCTCCAAACAAAGCAAAGATTGTTATATGAGAACTACATTACGAATAAGTAAAAGTTTAATAAGAAGGTATCTACCTACCTACTAAACCTGTTCTTATTGTAAATGCTAATATGATACTGATATTACTCACAAACACAGAATTTGTTCTGTGCTATTAACATAGATCTAGATACTCTTCACACAAATATATTTTCTGGGTGGGAATCGAACCCACAACCTACAGCGCAGAAAGCAGAGCTACCATCAAATAAGCTGTGAGGCCAGTTGATTGTGTACTTTGCTTTAGCTAGGCGCTAGTTGGCGTTAACGCCTGCGCAAAATTTAATAGTTTGCAACACTCAAGTGACATTATAATCCATTCAATTTGATCTTTCCGCAAGCGCTAACGCCAAAGTAAAGCGGATTTGATCTGATTCTACAGCGAGACAAGCTATGCTATGCTAACACTGCTATGCTACAGTTGACAGGAGGAAAAACTAGGCGCTACGACGCCGACGTGGCAGGAATCGACTTAACGGGTATTGGAACGATAGTGACCATTCGTATCAACCCTACTCAAAGGATGTATATTACAAGCCTCATAGCTCAGTTGGTAGTAACTCTGCCTTCTGCGCTGTAGGCTGTGGGTTCGATTCCCACCCAAAGCAAACATTTGTTTGATGAAAATAGATGTTTGTTCTGTGTTTGGGTGTTATATCATATAGTACGTATGTATTTACAAAAAGTATTTAGGTATTCTATCCGTAATCTAGTTCCCGTATTACAAGCTATGCTTAGTTTGGGGCTAGATAGCAGCGATTCGGAATGGGGTACGTTCCGTTACCGTGTGATGTACCGCAGGTGAGGGAAGTCCCCGCGTGGGCGCTCTGTTAAATTAATGTCCTGTAATATTTATTTATCTAAATTCCTGCGTATTAGACCTTTACTAAAAATAGGTAGGTACCTATGTCTTTGACTATAGATTGGTACATGTTTTGTGGTAGGTGTGGTCTACCTCCCAGTGGTCTACTCCGGACAATGGAATTGCTGGCTTTTGCTAGCGGTTATGGCTGAATGATAATAACATTGGTGGTGAACCTATAGCTGTCTACCTGGCTTAAGACCACCTTCCCGTCGAAGTCCGCCGCTAAACAGTTTGTTGTATTGTGTCTGCCCGGTGCGCGGGAGAGCCATTGCTTTCTGGGAAGGCTCCATCGCATCGTAGACCCTAGCTCTGCTAGCTCTGGCATAAAGGTAGACAAGCTTAGAGCTCAAGAGCTGAACTATCATAAAAAAAGGTTCTACTCTATCTACAAGGAACTCTGGTTAGTGCTCGGACCGAAGACGCCGCAGCACCGTCTTACGGTGCCGGGATGGAGACGTAGGCCTTTTGAGCCACACAAGATGCAGCTCTAATTATAACTGCCTACCTACCTAGTAAAAGTGTGTGTGAATTGTGCATTATTGAACGAAACGCATCATAAATGCGTACAGAGTAATTCATAGAGCAACACCTGCTCTTGTTTATTTTTATAAAATGACACCCATGTCAGGGTATTTTTGTCAAAAACTATCAGATATTTTTAAACAATGTTGTTTTAGCAATACTTTAGCGTTAGCCTAAAACATCGTAAATTTCGAAAACTTCCTACAAAATTGTGGGTGTTTCAAAGCAATATGCTAAGAATTATTCCGTTCACTTTGTGTTGGAGTGTTACGGCAGCCTTACTTTGCTACAATTGTTCGACGATCAACCACGAATGGACTCATTGTGGTGGCGAGTTCTCTCAAGGCATCAAGTTCAATAGTAGTCGGTTCTACCTCACCAACTGCACTGGAGGTTAGCAATCTTGTTAGAATCTTGCAGTGGTTGCTCATGAATATTATTCCTAACACATTATGAGTAGGAATCGAATCTTCATCATGAAACCTACTTACAGTAAACGCCTAAGCGCCTAGGCTTACCTACTGACTTATCTCGCATAGATTTAGTATACCTACGTATATTCTAAATCTATGGTATCTCCTCTCTAGTAGGTATGAGTGTGAACCACTCGTTCAGTATGTTCAAAGCCGTCGCTGTAACCGAACCCGGCTAGGATATCATCATCATCATCCCGACACGCTACTACGGCGGGCGCCGGGCAGTATTTTTTTGTTATCGTTGTATCGGAAGCGCTTTGCCTTTCCTGGTTATCACCCGGATACAAGTTAAGAGAAGGCCGAAGGTGGAGGCGCAATCATCAACAAACTGAGAATCTTGCTAACTTACATCTAAATGCCGGCACACAAAATTTGGTAGCTAGCCAGGCGGACTCAAACGAAGTCCTACCACCAACCAAACCAAGCTCAATATTGAACTCCCCTGGGGATCGAACCCGGGACCTCTGGATCTGACATCGGAGGGTTGAACCAGACCAGACCACAGAGGCGGTCAAAAACCTATAAGTAGGTAGTATGGTTGTTTTCTGTGTTATTGCAAAGTCTGATGCTAAATTACGTTGCACAACATGGAAGTACATATACTTTACCAATAACTACGTTCCTTGGTCAGTAAGCTTTGGAGGCCCAATATCCGTTGACGAAAGAACTTCTTTCATTATCGTACGCGCAGTCCGTCATGCGCCATTTATCATATTTCGTTTAGGCCTTCTCGCGACGCTCGAGGGTTTCTCATACTTACAACGCCCGAAATGGACTGAAGACGCTGTTGGTGTTTTCTACCTTTTTTTTATGATCGCCATTATTATACATAATTATTTACGAAAACGGGTCTTCATCGCGTACCATTTTATATTCAGTCTACCCGGGACCACGGCCGTTGTAACACGGTCGAAACTGTCGGGATTATAAAAAATTGTATAACTTAGCTTTGTAAGTGGGTATTTATAACTAAATAGTATTTGTTCCCCCAGAACACGCGATGTGCTTCGTCCGCTCGTGGCACGCCCGCGCTCATAACTCCTGGCTGGTGCAGAGAGGGTGCTACCTGCCGACCGGCGGCGACGACCCCCTGCCTCGGGCTGTGACGCGGCCCACCAGGTCCATGTCTTGTAAACACGACAGGTAAGGACATAACAATATCGTGATCGTGGCTATACGTATGATATAACTGACTATGTAGGTATACCTATGTAGGGATTCCTGGAATCTTGAAACCCAAATAGCGTAGCTATATCACAGATCCGCCCACAGGTGTCAGATCCGGAGGTCCCGGATTCAATCCCCAAGGGGCACAATACTGTGCTTTTGTTTGCCGTTTGTTTGAGGTTTTGTTGGTGGTAGGACTACCTGATTCCGTCGCCATAACAACAATTCTTAAATTGTTGTGTTCCGGCACTTAGAGATAAGATAGCCGGTTCCTCAGTTTGTTGAGGATTCCGGGTGGAGTGCACTTCCACCTTCAGCCTTATCATAACTTGAAACACTGGTGAGACGAAGACTAAGCACCTCTCCATCGGTCAATAAAAATTGTAGGTACCTACCTACCTGAGATGAGAAGCGATATTTCTACGCCATGTACTACATACCTACCTTCTAAAACCTACTTAGTGAATTTCGACGGTGGCGTAGGTTGTGGTGGTTCCAACTTACGAATAAGACCCCCTTGATTTCCTGATGTGTCGAAAATGTCCTTAGACCTATTTATAACCCGCTGCAGTGTGTTTTAAATAATAGGTCAATCAACGCTTGTGAAAACGTGTATCGTCGTCCATCCATCCACGCCCTGGGGCCTGAGCCTCCACCGGCCTATCGCTACAGTCCCCGGACAATTTATATGTTGTTTTCAGATTGCCGGATGCAGAATACACGGTGTGTTTATGCCAAGCAGATTGGTGCAACGCTAGCTCTAAAATAATCCCTTTTATTCACTATACGAGCTATACAAAAACCATATTTATTTTCATTTTGGTTTACATTCTATTTACATGAACGCGATATGTCTTGTTTTATTATTGAAGTGCAACATTCTCGCGGCGATTGTTCCATGCTCCCCGGATGGAAGTGATGGAACCCTTCAAAGATGATTCCCAATCGGCCGTGGATCGCAATAAATGTGACTTTATGGGTTTATAAGCAGCTTTCACTTTATCTCAGATGCCAGTGTCTATTTCTACGAAAAGGATGGTAAGAAGTGTGTGTTAGTGGGACGCGACCGCTGCTGCGTCGCACGTGTTTTTGTAGGTACAAGCGATGCCTCCACACCACACCACACCACACCACCTACATACCTAACGTTATTAGAAAAATAGAAAATTTCAAAGCAATAACTTTAATAAATAATCTGCTACCTCAAATAATTATTCTCATTAATCGGGCTGAAATACGCACAAATAAGTTGCTGTGGTATCGTTATTTACAAGAGTTTTACTTTTATTTTATAGATTCTTATGATAGTCACAATAAATAAATACCTAATCTAAGCTTAATTCTAGTTCATATTGAAACTATGAGCATTTCAATTTAGATCAGTTGCACAAATGTTTGGCTATTGGCAGGTAGCTAACCTACCATATTTTTTTTTCGACATCGGTAATCGAATCGTAATCTGACGGCATATCGGTGGGGATATTATATTGACTGAGATGGTAAATTCACTTCCATCATAATTTTCATTAGGTAACTTGAACATAATTTTGTTACCAAAGATTTTTTGGTATTTTGCTAAATGAACGTACATAATAATCTCGCTATGACGGATGTCGTTTTTGAATCACTTCACCTTTCTTCCTCTTCTTGCTTTACTTCGGCACTGTCGTCGTCGTCTTCTTGGTCGTCTATAGCGTTGGCGGCGTCACTCGTCACAGCTTGTGCTATAAGACCCGTGATTGTAGTTTCATTCTTCTTCCCCTCTAAAAAGCTATAAACCAACTCGTCAATAGTTTCTTCATCGAAGGGTATCAGATCTTCAAGGTCAATCTGTCTTTTTACGCGCTTCTCGATGGTCTTCTGCGAGGATTTGTAGGCATTCTCATCACTTTCTACGATTCCCTTTCTGTATAACGCTAGTGGAACGTCACTTCCATCACTTACGTCGTACTTGATGCCAACATCTGCTTCTTGAATCTCTATAGATCCAAAACCATGATCTACCAGTGACTTTAAGTTGGCCGCCTTGCTCTTTCTCACTTCGGTTATGTTAAGTTTCTTAACAAACTTTTCTTTTGGATGTAAGTGTCTAACTTCATTTGTTTCGTTTGGTTTCAAAATGTCATTATTGCTAGTGTGTTTCTGTTCGTCGCCTGGTTTCGGTTTGGAACTGTATGTTTTTACCTTAGAATGCCCTTGAATTATCAAATACATGGGTATTGTAGCCTCTGTGCCAGATTTCTTATCATGTGAATCGGCCGATGTGGTAGAAACCGGTGTGGTATAACGCATATGCAAATAAGGATCATGTGTATGTAAAGATGGTTTGTTTTGTTGCACTGAACTGATAATATTCGAATTTGCATGATAAGGTAATTTATGAGATGGGGTGGTGCTTTCCGCGAACATAACGGGCGGTGGAGGCTGCATAGTTTGCATATTCTCCAGTTTTAAGACATCTTCAGGGTTCCGTTCTTTGAAAACATGCATGTTTTCCGATGCATGTGCATAAAGATTATCTTCTGGCCTATCGGGGCCGTTGTAAATAGGCATGGACATCATCGGGCCGAGCATGCTGAAAAGATTAACCGCTTCATTCGGTTTTTCAGTCCACACACTAACCGGCGTTGGCTGGAATACCATTGTCGTGGTTTCTTCGGTCGCCGTATCCTCGTAATAGTCTTGATTTTCTGTGGTCGTTTCGTAGGTTTTGGGTTCAGTGGGCCAAGTAGCTGTAGGGGGGGTTGTAGCCTCTTCAGAAGTCGAGGAGGGAATGACTGTTGGTAGAAACGTGGGAAAGTGCAGCGAACTGTCCGTTTCAATCGGAGGTGGAGGTGGCGATTCCGACAGCATGGGTCTGTAGAACGAATAGGGGTGCTTAGGTAGCTCGACGTGATCGTGTGACACTAGATTATGCGTTTCGTTCGCTGTCTCGTAGACATCTACAGGAGTGGTGGGTCCCCAGCCCGCGTAATCGCTGCTCACTGCATTGTTTATGTTCTGTGGCAATGTTTCGTTCGTATCGAGAATCCAATTTAGATTAGTAGATGACGACTGATAGATCAGGTTAGCTTCTTGCAGAGCATACGACGATGTAAGTTTATCTGGGGCGTTTGTAGTGTGCTTTGTGTTGACTAGAGGTGAAATTATTTCTTTGATATGGCTACTGGTTATAGGTGTTTGCTCTTCGCTATCAAGGATGAAGAGGGATGGTTTGTGACCTGGTGGAGGAGGCGGGGGTGGTACAAGTATGGTCATGGGATACGTGTTGCTCAATTTGTATGTGAAATCTTCGTATTTGGGCGGTGGCGGCCTGAACTGGTGGTGTCTTCTCGGGGGCGGGAGTGGTGGTTGGCGGGAAGTGACACTCGGCTTTCTCGAAGACACTCCGAGCATGAGCACTTCTGATTTCTTTTCTGGGAAATGTTCACGTTCCGGCTTCGTGTCGTCTGCCCAATAGTGCACTCGGTCGAGAACCGGGGGCTCGTAGTCGTAGGTGGGGTCGTTGTGGAGAGGATCCCCGCGTCCTGTCAGCGGCTTCCACTGCTCGAAGTCCATTCGCGGTGAGAATATTGAAGCCAAAGCACTAGGACTCGCCTGCTCTCTAAAATCTGAAATTAAATTATTTCCTTGTTAATGTTTGGCGAGCCCTTCGTAATACATTCAATGGTTTTAAAGGGTCGGCAACGCACAAGTGATTTGCGAGCGTCCATATACTACGGAATACTTTCCATAAGATGGCTGTATGCCAGCTTGTCACCTTACAGACGTATAAAAAAATATCCTTGAATTAGCCGGCTAACGCTTCCGATCCGACTCATATAATTTTTTTAATTTAAGTTTATTTTAATTTTTTGTTGTAAATTTCATCTGTCTACCTTTTACGGTTCATGAGATGCCCGCTGATTACCGTGGCGGTCGCGGCTAATGAATCGACCCCTCCAACTCGGCCCATGGATGTCGTAAAAGCCGACTAAGGGATCTCACCGGTAGAAGGGAAGCAGCTTGTTTCTGTGTATTATTTACAACTTTACTGCGATCACCAGTCCACTTGCCAAGCGTGGTGATTACGGTGATAACCCTCCAGCTTTGGAGGAGTGTACACTAATGGGTGGTTGATGTGAAGCGATAGACACGTCGACACCCTTTGGGAACGGAAACCTATATAAAACCTACACAGTAAAATATCCTAATGGGCAAAAAATATATGAGGGTAGACTCACGGGAGCCGTTGAGCCGCCTCGAGGCATCATCTTCTATGGCGTGCTGCAAGCCAAACGCGTCAATGGACCGGCATACGGCTAAGAGCACCAGGATTTTGAACTGCCCACGACTCAACATCTGCGAAAAACAAAACAACTTGACTTCTTGGCATTTTTACGCTATTGTTATGTCTTTTACACATAACATGTTTGAATTTTCCACATTGCTGGACTGACTCTTTACAAGCAAAGGTCGCTCTGTTACGGAACCAATATGGAATATCTAAACATTATTTTCCAGCAACTGTAATACCTACGCGTAGGTAGGTACCTACTTAAATCCGAACAACAACCTTAAGACGTCGGGTGCGATGGGAATTGATGGTAATTTAATTATTTAACGTCCTCTTTATTTATGAGCAGCTGTACAAAATTCGTGACCCCAATAATTTCTCCAAAAAACTGGTCGTGTATATTGTTGAATCCGAAGCTGCGTTACGATCCCCGGGATGCTCGTAAGCACAGATTTCAGAATGAAAGTGAATCGGACTATTCACTTAATTTGTATTGTAGGTGGTACTGAGGGGCTAGGTAGGTATACAGGCTCGGCCAAACTTAGGTTCGGAACATGCTCACGGTTTGCAAGTAGCATTCAATCCGTGACAGGTTGCAAACCCATTATCTTAGCGGAACACTATACTTAGTACCACATTTTAATCATAAGACATGCCGGTTTCTTCACTACTAGGCCAGCACAGAGTATGTGCAAGTGTCAAATGCGCACATAAACGTTCTGGAAAAACCGATAAGTTCAATCCCGCAACCTCCTGAAAGGAACACAGATTTAGGTACCTCTAAAATATTTATTTAGAACTAGGTGCGTCCCGCGGCTTCGCCCGCGTGGAAATTGATGTGTCAAATGTAGAACAGTACGGATATCGAAGAACGCGCGCTATGAGATATATCTGTGTGTGGTTATTTGTTTGTTAAGTCAAGCTATAATACACACATACATGTTTCATCATTTACTTTATCGTTTATCCAATAAACCGACTTTTGAGTGAATCGAACCAAGGAATATTTTTTTCCATACAAATTTCAAAACTTTATTGCACGCCTCCTAGGTGTAATTTTGTTAAAATAAATAATAATATGTACATTATTTACCTACTTCATAGTTTATTTAAACCGACTTTTGAGTGAATCGAGCCAAAGATTTTTTTTTTCATAGAAACTTTAGCATCGTTTATAAACCTCTTGGGGGATGATTTTCAAAAATTAGATTAGCATATGTGTTATTCTAAAACCTAAACTATCAAATTAATCTATTTTTTTACGTAGTTATGGAGATGACTGGTAATAAACATTAACACAAACTTTCGCATTTATTAACTTAGTAAGATGGTCTCTTGACCTCGAAACTTGCACTGGCAAGGTCTTCAAGGCCTCCCTCTGTGGTCTTGTGGTTCGCCTACCGATGTTAGATCCAGGGGTCCCGGGTTCGATCAGGAGGACTTGCCTAGCTACCACCATTTTACCTAAGTCTGTCACATTACCAACATTCCGATTTGTTGTGTTCCGGCATTTAGAGGAAAGGATGCCAGTTCCTCAGACCGTTGAGGATTCCAGGTGAAGTGCGCTTCCACCTTCGGCCTTATCGTAACTTGAAACCAGATGAAGGCCAAGCGCTAGCTCGTCGTACAATAAAAAAAAAGAAGTGCAGATGGAGCGATCCTTAGGCTATTAACTCTATTGAAGATAATAGGGTCGTAGGATATTCAGACGCTGGAAACTGGAAAAAAGTTTTTGTCTAATTGAATACCTATATCAAAATAATCGTCAAATGCCTAAATAAGTAATTTATATGATATTGCACCTACAATGCCTATAGTTATGTATTAGTACCAGGATATGCCGGGCGCCGTGCCGCAGTGAAAGCGTTACGTGCGCCGAATCTCAATCTCCAAGAATACTTGCCGGGAATCCTAAGGTGTTTTGCATCTAATTTGCCCTCTTTTGACTGCCCTTTCACTCTTACATACACTCTTCCCAAGTTACACAAAACTCATCAGAACTCACAACGCGATAACGGTATATAGCCTGCCGCAATGCAAATTGAAATGCGGTAACCGCCCAAGGCCCGGGCCGACACTCAGTTAAGACAGTTATTGTCAGACGTCTGAATGAATGAATGAATACACAAAAAATAGGTACATCGAGTAATACAAACATTAGGTAACATAATTGTGTATGTACAATGAGACAAACCTATGTATGTACAAGGAGAAACAAATAAATGATACAGAACGTAGTACAGAAAGTAGGGAAAATATTTACTAAAAATAAGTGACCCCAAGGGTTGGCTCTTATTTAGGCCTGCGAATTAACAAAGCTATTCAGCGTTGCAATGCAGCCAGTGTCTTGGGCACGCTTCCTTCTGTTACTGATCTGGAACAGTTGAGCTAATTACCTATAGACCGTTTGTAACGAACCTTAGTAACCCGACTGCTTCCCTTGTATAATTATGTTAAATACAGATCAGATCGATCACCTATAAGAGCAAGCCTTTGGGTCACGTGTCTCCTCAATCAAAAGCGCCTCAAGATTTTTGAAAACCCGGAGGGCACCGGCTCCCCACGGACCCACGGTCTTAAAATACATTTTGGAGCTGACCAAAACTTAAAGCCTATGGAAACATAGTTAAGATCGGTCGTAACTTTCAGTGTGTATCTTTTCCTCCGGTTAGTTTTACATCCGAGACGACACGACACGACACGTTCAGTAAACATTTGTCCAGCCTCGGTCCGGATGCGAGGCGACTTTCCATTTCTAGCTTTATAAGCATTGTGGTTAACCGATAGTGCTAGATGTTTCCAAACGTATGTCCGATATACCTAATATAATATTTATTAGACGCCAGTCTTTGATTTTTTGCTATAAAGTGGCCCAATACTTGTGGAGGGCCTGTAAAGTCCACCTGGCAAGCGGCCGCCCTCTTGCCGGCCCAGTAGTACAAGTGTCGTTCTTACCGATCGCATAATTTGACATTTAGAATCGTTAAATACTATAAAATTGGTTTTA
Source organism: Venusia cambrica (assembly GCA_951394065.1). NCBI lineage: Eukaryota > Metazoa > Arthropoda > Insecta > Lepidoptera > Geometridae > Venusia > Venusia cambrica. The sequence continues at coordinate 1,059,348 of OX596044.1, read as the reverse complement.
TCGACCATCGCAAGTACGGTACTAACGTCAACGATCGGTACCGATACGGCGTCAAGCGGTTCCTATGGAGCGCGGGAAAACCAGTGCCTTCGACGAAGCTCGCTCCATTGCAACTTCATCCTTGCTTTGGCCTAGAGACAAGCCCAGTTGGTTTGGTGGTAGGACTTTTCCGCCTGGCTAGCATTCACCACCATCTTACGTAAGTATGTCGCCATAGCAACAATTCTAAATCCGAATCTAAATATGTTCCGGCATTTAGAAGTAAGTAAGATACACAGTTCCTCAGACTGATGAGGACTCTGGATGATGTGCGCTTAATTCGGCTGTAACATTACTTGAAACCAAGTGAGATTAAGGCGCTTCCCCGTAATAAAAGAAAAGCTGACCCATCATTTGTAAAAAAAAAATAAGATGTGGTGACCTAAAGAAAAGGCAAGCCCACACAACTTTTGCCACCTTTCCTATCAGTCATGATCATATACTCCTAGATAAAGATAGAGTTGGACTATGAAAAAGACGGATGAAAAGAGATTGTATGCGTGAATGGTTCCTTATCATTCCGACTCTTTTCATGTCGATTCCTGCCACGTCGAGGCATTTTTCCCGACTGTACTTCGTGAAAAAATTGCTAGGAAAATCGAGTTAGTTGGCTCGCCGTCCAGCTGGGAGTAACGCGACGTTTCAACGTTCGCCACATAAAAGACGCCGACTAAACAAGAGCCGACGTGGCAGGAATCGACATAATATAAGTCTGAATGATAAGAACCATTCGTATGCGTGTCTATGGTTAGATAAAATAATAAATGAGTACATTTTCATGTAGCATGGTATGAGCAAGACCAAAGAGTATAAGCGTAAGACAAGTGATCAGAGGAAGGCCGAAGAAGCGATGGATGGATTGTGTGAAGAGGACATGGGTATCAAAGGCTGATTACGGCTTACGGCTGATTGGAGTGAGAATATGTACCTAGTGCCGAGCCCACCTAGCGGGATAAGAGCTGAAGAATTATGAGAATCCACGACGGTGACGTCAACGATTAATGAATTAATTAAATATATAGGTTAAATCAAAATGGAGTTGACGATAACGTATACATTTTCTTAAAACCACAAGGATGTTGATCATATGGCGTTAGTTAGAAAACACTTGCGGTTTTATTTAAACTGCCATGTATTTTAGACGATCAATGCATGCCGAGTGCTTTAGAAATGGGTTCTTGAGCTTGCCTTCTTGTCGCATTTTTTTTTCATTTACGTGAAAGTGTATGAAGTGAAGTATATTTTATAAATAAGTAGGTTTGTTTACATTTTTACAGTGGGACAAGAATGTTTTTTATAATATTACAGTAAAAATATCGCGAATGAATGCGACGCGAATATGATTGCCAAAGACTAGGTAGTTAAGTATGAATGTATGTTATTGTAGGTTATTAGATGGTTGTCATGTTCAGTTTTAGTCATGTTCTATGCTAGGTCATTTTCTGATTTAGTCATGTTATGGTTTGGTCATAATTACAGGTCGTTTAATTCATACTATGCTTCAGTCATGTTTCCATTTGGTCATGTTTTCCTTTAGTCATGTTCTTGTTTAGTCATAGTAACATCTGAACTCTTGGCTGGAGATGCTCATTACATCAACAAGATACTTATATACACATAAGTAAATTGAATAAACGTTTTTTGGGATTAGACTTCGATTTATCTCATTGGTATCATGAAGGGTTTAACTTTTTTTGCTAGCAATGCACCAAAAGTGTTAAAACTGGCTGATTGTGAAATTCTTTAGATTATTTTTAACCAACTTTCAAAAAAAGGAGGAGGTTCTCAATATCTAACTCTCGTATTTATGTTCCCCGCTTATTCTAAGAAGTCTAGGACGATTTAGAAAATTATTTTGTTGTTTGAAAGGGTATAACATCACAGGTGGCCCCATTGACATCAGGTCAGGATCTGATGATGCGATCATGGAGAAATCAAGAGAACTCCTCAAATATTGTAGGCACACTTTGAGTGATTTGGGTATTTTAGGGTGTATTAACTCAAAAGTAAATAAAAAACGGACACCTGTCATTAGGTCAGGATCTGATGATAGGATCCTGGAGAAATCGAGGGAACTCTTCAAATATTATAGGCACACCTGAAGCGATTTGGGTATTTTTAGGGTGTATTACCTCAAAAGTAAAGAAAAAAACGGACCTCTTATAGGATCACGCGTCCGTCTGTCAGTTTGTTGGTGCGTCCATCTGTCATCAAAATAATAGGAAAAAATAAGTCATGTATCATATTCTTCATTGAAGTTGGTTTTCTTTTTAGTTTTAAAACGTAATTATAAGCGATTGTCAATATTGAAGAACAATTTATATAAATAAAAACCAAGTCATAAGGTTGTGTTTTGATTGATATACACGATGGCTCAAAGTAGTGGCAACGACCCCGACACTTATGGAGGGTAAATATTGCAAAAACAATACCATTTTCGCAACATTTATCTTAATTAGAAATTCGATTTTTGAAGTTTTAAGCATCACCTTAAAAAAATCTTCTCTTAACTCTATTGCCTAGTTCTTGGCCCCGTTATCTAGGAAGATATATTTGAATGGTCTAACCTTGTACCTGTACTTTTTCTCAGCCGACTGTATATGATGGAAGTAAAATATGACAAAAGCGGAATCTGACAAAGGCAAAACCTGACAAAAGGAGAATATGACAAAAAGAGAACTTAACTAATTCATGACTAAATCAGAACATGACGAAAGCAGAATGCGACTAGAGCAAAACATGACAACCATCTAATAACCCGATTTTTCAAGATAGAATTTTGAACAAGGACTTACAAGAAACCACAAACCTACAACGAAGGAGTTACAAACCAATGTTTTACTAGTTTGAAAAACGATATGTAGGTGTTGTAAAACGCACCCGATATCAGGAAGAACCTGTGATGTGAAATGTGTGTAAGGGATCACACACAAGGGTTGCGACTACTCAATTACTGCTAAGATCTTTGCCGTACCTATTGTAACCGTGGTCCCACTACTTTGACCCACTGGCGCATCCACAGTACCTACCTAGTTTGTTTGGCAAGTACCTAATTGAATGATTTATTTTTTATCAACAATAAAAACCAGCTAAATAGTTGTTTGGACTGCACATAATTCAAACTTATGGCGGGGTACGTCAAAATGTAGGTATAGTTTTTTTTATGCACCCAAAAACTCCTTCATTTTTTAAACCTACACTTTGTTTGCTGACAAAATATATTTTCGAGATGACCAAAACCTCTTTGATTCGCTGACCGTTTTAATGATAGTCTATTTTTTCACCACTTCCTTATATAAGAAGGTTTTTTTTATTGTACGACAAGTTATGATAAGGCCCAAGGTGGAATCGCGCTTCACCCTGAATCCTCAACAGCCTGAGGAACTGGCTATCTCTTACTTCTAAATGCCGGAACACAACAAGGCAGGTTCCTACCTTTATTCGGTGAATGGCAGATTCGCAAAATGTCAGATTCTTAAAACGGCAGATTCCTATAACGGCAGATTCGTAAAACGGCAGATCTACAGTGAAGTAATAATTTGAAACTCGTTATTTTTTTAAATAGGCAGGTTTTATTTTTAACTATTTACACGACATAATCTTCTTAAACCCTCCATTATGGAAACTACGCCTTTGGATATATATTTGATTGTAGCAAGATGCTAATCTTGTATGGTTTCAATTGTTGTATGTGTGTATGTGTTGTTGTATATTACGTTCGTCGTCTGTCCCCTAATATTTAATCCGACTGCCTCAGAAGGTGGGTCATGTTTTTACCTATGTGAAGCTACTCATTTAGCGGGAGCAAGGGCATAGACTAGATAATAGTTGTCCAAACATAAGCTATTTCCGGAACTATTCGTCTACATGAACTATCCTCAACAGTCTGACATGGCACAGCGAAGCTTTCGTCCGAGAAAGGTCCGTAAGTTCGTTGTTTACTACCTCATATATTTGCTGAGTAATTCTCTTAGAAATGACTTTACTATCAGGTGCCTGGCCCGTAGCATGTAGGTACCTTCTCTACACAATGGAAGTGTCATAAAACAGCTTCTGAACCTGTCTCCGACAGGAATTCCGTTAGTGGCCTCTTTAACGACATCACTGTAGTGCCTCCATGGTACATTCAGCTCACCGGAAATATATGGTACCTCCATCTACCTACGTTCACTATCTACGGCAGCAGCATCTTTTTCTTCTCACCCCTATTATGGGGTGGAGAATGGGCCTGCAGGGCTAAAGGGGGGAATTGCTGGGGTCGTTGGGGAGTGCTTCCCCGGAGCCACTTATGTACCTTCGGTGCGATCAGGCCCTGCCGGGTGAGATCCCTGGTCAGCGAGTGTTTGCGGCTTCTTCTTCTTCTTCTTTTGTACAGAGGTCTCGGGAGTAGACCTTCATCTTTCTCTTGCAATTCTCGTCCGGTGGTCTGGCGTGTTGCGGGGCAATTCCCACAATGTGGACATGCCCCGATCTGTCGGCTCTCTCGAACATGTTGGTGGCAAGTCTCCGGATGAAGGCGTTGAGACTCTCGTGCTCCAGGTTCCGTCTGATGGTCGTGTTTCTCACGTATGGGGGCTTCTACGATATCTACGGCGGCGGTGGAACCAGCGCTTTTATACCTGAGTAGCAGATACCGTAGAGGCGTAGACCTCACCTTGCCCAGTTAATGATAAAATGCCCACGCGAGTCTCAAGGTCAACAGCTAGGTACCTAAATGATATCAGGTTGCGTTATGATAGTCAGTCAGTCACTCATATGAATATATAAAATGATCTTCTATCAGACTGAATGATTAACAATCAACAAATAAACCAAATACACGGTAGGTTTTCGGATCGGAAACATATTTTTTGTATTGGATAGATTTCAACGCTATTCTTATACCAATTCTGAAAATCTTCTGATGTTCTAAAGTAAAGTAAAGCAATATTTATTGCATGAATACATGTGAAAAATAGAGATGGTAACAATGTCAGAATGTGCATCAATGTATTCTACCGTATAGCAGTGTTCTTTATAAATGACAAAATATTTGTCATTTATAAAGAACAATCAAAAAATCATAGTTAATAGAATAAAGTAAATGTCAAAGATAAAATATTAGAAAAAAAGAAAATTGACAATGTCACAAGTTAATATATCAAATAATATAAATTAAATCAGAATAAACTTATGCATCAGAATTATCAATAAAATGTCTATCATTAATAAATTGTGCGATTTTATAATAACATTTATTTACTAACGTGGCTTTTAACTTTTTCTGAAACAGTGGGGTCGGTAGTTCCCTTAATGTTTTTGGCAGATTATTATATATTTCAGATTATATTATTATGTCTGTCTGTTCTTCTGTATATGTATGAATACTAATGTCAATTTTATTAGATTTCGGGGCAAGAATGTCGGTTCGAAATCTACATCGGAAGCTTCCGCTTCGATCCTAAATGGCTTTCCGTATGTTTGAGAAAATCTATACAGAAGTCCAATAGAGAATAGACGCTATGTAACCGAGCTATAAGGGGATTTACGGATTTCCGCCACGAGACTGCTCGATTTGATTTGGGGGAAATCAGGAAATAACCTGAAATCCTCCAGGGCCGTCGGGGATTTCCGGAATAATCCAACATTTAGTGCACTAAATAATGGCTTCAGGATATTCCCACGGGATGACGGAAACGAAATCCTGGGACGGAACGAATTCCAACAGTACCTATTTATATTGATACATATCACTGTCGTATACAATCGACAACTTGTAAACCTGCCTGTCTGCAGCATCAACTCGTACAGATAACCGGTAGTAGACACGTAGGTATAGGTACACCTACCTACCTGCTACCTACCTGCTACCTAATCCACGCACTTCCTAAAACCGAACGTTTGGGTGAAAGTGTTGAGTAACTTTATTTATTAAACTTGAGTTTGCCTTGAGTCTCCGCGGGATTATGGGGGTAAGGATCGTATTGAGGATTGCAATAGTCGGGGCCCCGATACCTGCCTTACAAGTACCTAGAGCCTACTTACTTGGGTTGAAGGCAGGCCTATGGAGTAAGTTTCTATTAGTTGTAACATGTAGGTAGTTGGTGATGTAAATAATTAGGTACGATTCTTATGGCAAGACGAGGTGTAGATTTAGATATTATGCGTGTTATTCGATATTATTTCTTTCAACGAAGTTTATTTTATGCTTCCATACTTTATTTATTTTTGTTCTTAATTTTTCTTTATTTATTTAATTTATTTTCGTTATTCCAAATATCCCCACTGACCCGTCCCCCTCTAAATAGGGATCATTAGTAATTTAGGTACCTACCTACACTCTCAGTAAGACTTACTATTATATATTATGTGCTTTAATTATTAGACAATCACAATAATAAACTATACTTTTATAAAACCTTAGAGTTTGTCGTTTAGGTACAGTCGCCAGCAATTATTTGTATGCAATTCTTAATTTTCAAGTATTATTCATGATTGGTAAATTGTCGTTTAATTTATAACGTATCTGGTAGTGTTATTAATTTTGTATATAATTGGAACATAGATAATAAGGCTCATAGCTTAGTTGGTAGTGACTCTGCCTTCTGCGCTGTAGGTTATGGGGACAATTCCCACCCAACACAAACATTTATTTGTTGAAGATTAGATAATATGTTTGTTCTGTGTTTGGGTGTTGTATAATATGCTAAGTATGTATTTATAAAAAAAAAGTATTTGAGTATTCTATCCGTCTAAAGTTCATAAAGCTATGCTTAGTTTGGGGCTAGATGGCGCCAAACTAATTATTTATTCATCAGGGTTGAATATAATGGTAATGGTACCAAACGTGAGTATAAAAGTAATAGCCTCATTTTGAAAATCAAGAAGCATATTAGTACAGATTAATACAGGCGACTGTACATTACCTTGCCTTCGATGGCCCTCAGTCGATATCTATATTTTAGCTATGGTTAAGTAATATATTTGACTCTTCGTATGATTCAATTGACGGGGGCGAGGATATAGCCCCCATCGTTCATGCACTAGCCACGAGCCTGACCGGAGGCGTGAGAAAATTGCATGCAGACTGGTGGTCGCCACGGGCGGTATGACGCCCACGCCCACGCCCACGCCCAGACACTTCGCACATAACACGTTCTTCTTCAAATTATGTATTTTGATCACTGCCACTTGTATTTTTTCGATAATATTTTCTAATACCCGCTTTGATTAGGTCCCTCTGCTTCCTTAATTGTATAGTTATTTGGCTCTGGCATATTTTTTCATAAATAAAATAAATATCTATCTTGTTTCAGACTTGACAAATACATATTTTATGTATCTATCGTTTGATGAATCAATATGGTATAATATTTATATGATGAGACAGAAGCACACATAGATTACAAAAGAGACATAGTTGATGTATGAATACAAATAACTACGATACTAAGATACTAAAATCTTGTTTGTGCTAGGTTGTCTACCTAGGTTTGCTGGAAGAAAACGTATATAAGGGTTAAACTCGCTTCTCGCCACTCTGCCATACTTTTTAATATAAAATCAACTTTTATCATTTTTTCTATGTGTGTATGCAATAAAGTATAAATAAACAAGATAAAACTAGAATATTTATTAATAGATAGATGATATTTAGATAATAAAATACTAGGTACCTATAGGTAAGGTACTTACTTAAAACAATACCACTAGTTAGCCATGGTGTGTTTCTTTATGTGAAAAAGGTATCATAACTACATCTCCGAACCTATAGGTACAACATTTTCAGAAATATGTATTTAAACGGCCAGTTATATATGGAGTACAATATTTTGCTTGGTTTGGTTGGTGGTAGGACTTTGTTTATGTCCGCCTGGCTAGCTACCACAATCTTACTTGATTCTGTCGCTATAACAACAATTCCGATTTGTTGTGTTCCGGCATTAAGAGGTAAGATAGCCAGTTCCTTAGTTCGTTGTGGATTTCGGGTGAAGTGCGTTTCCACCTTCGGCCTTAGGTATAATAACTTGAAAATACGTGTGCGGTGAAGGCCAAGCACCTCCCCGTTGAACAATAAAAAATAAAAAAACTTGGTTGAAATGGCTCATGACATCTATCTTCCTTATTTATCTACCTCCGGAACTACCACGGATTTTTCTCCATCTATCCCTCCCAGAGGGGATATTTTTGCAAGAAAAAAGTAAATGTGCATTAAAAATCTTTTTCGTGGTATAGACTAATTATTGCCATAAGAAACGAATCGGAAACAATTATTTTTGGTAATTATTTTCACAGTAAAAATATTTTTTTTTATATAAATTAATGTAGGTAATTGTAATTTTGTTACAATCTATTGTTATTAGTACTATGTAACTGGACTGTCCATGTCTGGAATAATTGTTTTTATTTTTATTTTTTCTATCAAGGTACCTCAAGTTGCCGGCTCCTTCGTCTTGTATGTACAATACAAACCGCCTACTCGGTTGGTTCTCATAGAACCACAGATAGCTATCGGATATCCCTGCGATGGACGACGTGATTCCGTGTGGGTGCTCTGTTGGAGGACACGCAGACTCGGGTACTTTCACACGATTTGTGTCGTTGACCTGTCCTCGGGCAGATGTCCACTTATCTGGGATATCTACTATCTGTATCTGTCGGACTACATTACGTACCTACTAGAGACGATCTGTCGAACACGGTGGGTGTATAATTATTAAGTATACCTATCAATTTCTTTAAGAATCATATCCCGATCCCGTTTTTTTTTATTAGTATTGAGATTGTCAGCTTCGTAGAAAATAATCGTGGCCTGACGCAGTAGGAGCCATTTCCATTACATCTGATTCATCCCAAAAAGGCATGGAACACATGCGTTAACGCATCATTTATTTTAAAAAAAATCTGGACTTCCAAGTAAAGCTTTGCTCTGAAAAGTTCGCTTGTAATGAACGAGAGCGCGCGATTGTTTTTGGTCCGATAAACTCTTAATTCAATTAAAGGCATAATATGGTAGGTACCTATATTTTCTCTTTGGATTCAAGCTCACGCACAGACCACCTAATATACCTTGAAATTCATTCGGTTAGCCATTTTTTCTATTTACTGTTGATTTGATAGTCAAGTGTTTGACTAGCTGGTGTAGCAGCCAAATCTGTGGTCTAAGACTAAAATATTATGTAATTATTTCATACGAAATGTACAACATCACGCATAGCTTTTAAAATTCGGACAATTTTAATGAAAATTGCTGCAAATAAGTAAGTCGGTTTGCTCGTGACCGTGACGGCGGCTCTTGTAATTGTTGTGTACCTAAGTATTTATTCTGCCTGAGTTATGTTACTTAGCCATTAAATGACGACAAGTTTGTTTAAAATGTAAATTAAATAATAATATTTATTTGTAACGAAGTTTTAAATGTAACTAATATGATAAACATTGGATGCAAAAACAATTTGGCGTAGCACACACAGGGGTAGTGCGTTGAAGTCTTTTGTTCTAAAATGTTACTTCGCAGCATTTCCATTCATGGTGCTCCATCTTAGGTCTTTATCTACCTACTTGTTTTACAAATTAGCTGGTAGTTAAAGGCTATCCCAATAAACATTTTACAACTTTATAATTTTCAACTTTTTAACCTACTACTTGTGCGTAAATATTTATTCTTATATCTTTTATATACAAACTTAGGTACATTAGATCATACCTACATTTCAGTTGTTACTTAGGTGACATCGTCCAAGCAACTGGAAATCTCTGGATTAGGTCGTAGGTACTCTCTTTTTGTATAGTAGGAAAGACAAATTTAATTAAAGAAATAAAATATACAGATGTATGGAGCCAATAATATACCTTCCTTCTATACATTATGTGTACGAACTGTTGTTCGTACACATAATGTATACTACTATAGACTACCAGAATTTATAATATTTTTTGTGTTCAAAAAATATTATAAATTCTGGTAGTCTATATTCTAGAAGTCCTGGTAAAGTAGGGGTGCACTGTTCAAGAATTTTTGGGAAATTCCGAAAGGATGACGAGAACGGAGTAGCAACATAGTACCTACATTATGGGTAACTATTATGTTGCTACGTAGGCACCTGGAGCTCTACCGGCTAAGGGGAATCCGATAGCGTTTCGAGCAGTCTCGTATAATTGAATCTTAATTTCGCTCAATCGTCCACATCTTTTTCTTAGCTGATAAACCCTTTTTGTGTGAAAATAATCCAAATGGAAACAGTTTCAGAGAACTATTTATAAATGAAATGCGTGCTATGCCATCGGCTTGTCGGTTGTTTCATTCTGTAATTCTTATCGAAGTCCACACAATGGACACTTCTTCTTAATTAATTGAACCCCAAAAGGCTGCTGCGAAATAGTTACGATTTTACATGGGTTTCTAAATAAACCAACACATCATTGTAGGGTGTCAGCGATGAGTTCCAAATGCATGATTTTCAAGTTTCAAATTCCAAATTATTATTACTAATACGGAGTAATCCATAATCTTATTTGTATAAATTAATCACAAAAGTACATGAAAATTTCAGAAACATTTTTCACAAAACAAACCTAACGTTGGTGGTTGGACTTGTTTTATATCCTCCAAGCTACCACTATCTTACCTTAGTTTCAACGATTAACTAAATTGTTGTTCAGGCTTTTAGAGGTAAGTTATCCAGTTCCTCAGTCCGTTGAGGGTTATGGGCAAAGTGCGCTTCCTTCGACCTTGTCACAACTCTGATTAACTCCAAGCACTTCCCCGTCGTAGGTGCAATAAACAATAAATCATCTGCAACAGCTTTTCTATGCTAAGCAACACATACCCTGCCCGTTGCTAGGTACCTATAGCCGATAATGAAGGTGGTCCACTCACCAACAGCACTGTCTCCGTCGCTGCCATCACACTACACGATGAGGACACGTGAGTAGCCGGCGAGAGCGAAAAGCGCGCGCGTCTCGCTTGGTGTCTACGCGACGTCTGGTGGTGTTGAGCCGCCGCCGATGCCGAGCCTCTCCAGCGCTCTCCGCTGGTCATTCATAGCGCACCGACGACCGTCCATTCGAAACTTTGTTACGTACGATAGCGTAGAGCTTCCCGTGAATGACCCTTTGTATATACGTGTCGTGAGGGAAGATCGCAATATTTTTAACTAGCTTTAAGTGTGAAAGGGCTCGTCCAGGGAATTACTTCCACCGTACCTATTTCAGCAGAAGCATTGCTGTGTTCCGGTATGAAGGGTATATGGTTGCCGTAAAATTACGGGCACGCGAGGCTTTACTCCTTTATGTTATGCCTCAAGTTGACGGGCGCATTGCAGTGCGTGTCTGTTTGCTTGTTCCGTCTCAAAGTACTTTTTCTTAGTCAGCTCTTAACGTCGAGGCTTGCCTGGGCAAGGAGGAGGCCTGCGATGGAGCGAGGCTTCACAAAAAATGCTTATTAACTCTCATTGAAAATCGGACGCGCCAATGTTATCAGTGCTAACTAATGAAGTAAAATATGTTTGCATGCATCTGATATGTAACGCGGTGTCGGTCGCGGCATTATAATCGACACCTCCAATTCGTAATGATGTTGTAAAAGCCGACGAAGGGATCTCACCAGCTGCCATCTGTGTATTATCTACACTTATGCTGCCAGCTTAATTGACCACCAATTTGCTTGCCAAGTGTGGTGATTATGGGAAATCGCTCCCGCTTTGGAGGAGGCTCTGTCCGTGTCGTGTCTCGTTTCTCTCCATTTTTTCCGAAACATGCACTTTCCAATTTCTGGTTAGGAGCTCAAGGATGAAGATTTAGTTCGTCGTCATCGCGCGCAACCCGTTAGGGTTAATTCCATCTAGTCCTCCCAGTAGTTTGATGTTCTAACTGTTTGGACAGAATTATTACAAATTGTTAGACTGACTAATCTAACAATTAGGACATACCGGTTTTATTCCAGATAGTCTACCTACGAATATTACGGGAAATATATACTTAATTACCTACTACTATACTACTATTTAATAGATAGGTAAGTAAAGAGAGTAAGTAGGCACTTTTATTTTGAATGGGATGGGAGCCAGCGAATGAACCGCACAAGGCAGTTTGAAACAGAACTATGAATATAAATGAATGCGCTCATTTGTAATTAACGAAGCCTATAAAAGTTGAATAACTTTCGGTGTTTCTTGATACGCCATTCGTCAACTTCATCATCGCCATTATTAATTGAGTGCATCCAGGAAACGACTAATGATGTAAAAAAAGAAAAAGTCGTTAATTAAATTTACAAACTTTGACCCCCTTATGCGAGATTTCCAATAAATCGAATGATCTGCAGTCAGGTTTTTGTCGGTAATTTTGCGGACCGCTACTCTGTCTGGCATTGTATGTAAATTATGGTCTCGAGGCGAGGGTCGCTCGGTATACTTAGGTACTCGAAAAGAGAGCTCAACTTTTTCAATGTCAAGGAAGATATATATGTTGGCCCGCCCAGACAGAGCCCTTTCTCTACCCCCTACGGAGGTTGGTACCTACCTACTTATTTAGTATTTCCGGTTAATAAAAACTGTTGGAGACCTTGAGGTGTTTAGGTACTAGCGAGACTTCTATCGCTACAATGTTGCGTTGTTTTTTTTTACACGAAGCATTATAAAAGGACGGATCTCCCATACCAACATGTGGAAAGGTCCGAGCGTAGGCGCTTGGTTTGTAGGTGCGTTATGTGAAATTTGCAGTTCATACTTCTCAGAATGCATGCCACGCGCCTAGGTACTGCCATAGAAAGAAGCGTCCAACAAACGCGATAAGTAGTGTCAGTGAAACGCAGCCAGTATTCGAAACGACCAATTATCGATACACTCATCTATAGATACTAATATACCTACTATACACCACCTAGTTAGCGATTGCACTATGAGGAAGACAGTATAATTGTGCAACATTGCCTATTTATTTTATTGTGAGCGCATACTTTCTAAGGATCGATTTGATATTATGTATTAGACTGCGTAACTGATGTCATTTATATAATTGAATGACGCCTAGCTATGCTATGCATGAATAAAATTATCGAAAGAAGTCCTAAATTACATCAATATCTAGGTAGGTATACCTATCTACAAATAAATAAAATTGAAGTGTCTGTAATAACAGAGACCATTTTCACTATGACCAACGTTAAGATAACTGCATGGAATCATCGTATTGAAATATCGTAACGCGGGCACGTTAAGACACGGTGGGTCATAGGAAATAAGGACCCTGCTCTTTACTATATGCATATGAATGTACAAACTTATAACAGAATTATTTATTTGCAATTTATATTTTTCTGTCTGTTTAAAACATACCGGTCTAGTCAGAACTATTTAAATAAGTGAAAGCGTTCAGAACCCAGAGATCGAATAATATAGAGGATATTTCATTGTGATGGGTCAGTAACGGGAAGTCGTTATGATAAAAAAACCGCTGAAAAAAATAATTGTGTCACATCGATTTGAAAAAAGTGCGCGTTCAATATCCAATGCACCATTGATTTATTTAGGTATGTTTAAAAAACATAATTTTTAAACATCCTAATGAGATTTTCTTGTACTAGGTGTTTCATCAAATCACAAGACCTATTTATAATAGGCAGATTCTAATCTAGATGATATAGCAATAGGCCTATTCAAAAAGTAGGTATAGGTAGTATCTAACCTACCTTCCTACCGGCAGAAGCCTGAACTGAAATTTTGCAACAAAAAATGTTTGCAGAAAACCCATGTTTTAAGATTTTTAATGAAATATGAATACATATAATAATTAGTTAGAGCCACATATTACATAGAAGTATGTGGAGCCAAATAATCATTATCATAAGACCATCAACTATTGAGAAGTTCTGAGACCATGTAGGTAGGTATGATACAGGTAAGTCTCAAAGAGAAAGGTTTATTGAAACATAAGTGTAAACAATCAAATTTAGTTTTTAAGTTTATTTGATATATGCTCCATAAATTCATCCAATGGATCACAATCTATGGAATTACTAGAATTCCTCCTTCCATACTCTTCAACAAGCTTCATATGCTCTTCTAAGTTTTCTACCTCATTGGTCTCAGAGTCAAAGTATCTGTCTTCGGCATCCTGCGATACTTGTTTCAAATCATCAAATTGCTCATTGCTGTCCACGGTATCATAATCATAATCATCTCGTCCTTCAATAAAACTGCTATACATTTCTTGAAAGAACTCTTCTCGGAGTAGTTTCCTTTCTGGTGCACTAATCAAGGCCTGCTTTCTAAGATCAGGCTTGAAGCTGGGTACTGTGTCAGGGGTATCAAAGTCTCCCCACCTTTTGTTACTTGGTTTTGTATCAGGTGTGTCAAATTCTCCCCACATTTTGTTGACAGGTTTGGAATCATCATCAGGTTTGTTATTTTTTGGTAGTTTTATACTCTTCTCATTTAAGTTTACAGCTTCCAGGCCTTCCTCAAGCATCTGTTCATTTTTGAATTCCATCATTTGATTCCTGTCAACTGTGTCCAGGATCATGGTCAATAAGTTAAGATTTTCATTATCAGCACCATCCCTTGCCCTGATCTCATCGTCTGTCAGAAACTGGCCAATCAATTGCTCATAGAGTAGAGGGTTTCTGAGCATCATCTGTTTCTCACTGAAATAATCTGTCTCATTTTGTAGTTTTTGCAGAGCTTTGTACCTTCTGTTCCTCACTCTTTTATTCTTGCAAACATCCGAATGGTACACTTTTAACTCTTCAATACAAGCATGATATTTGATGCTTTCATTGGCTGATTTCTGTTCAAAGTAACCGATATGGTATGGTGCTAAGAACTTACCATATTGAATTAGAAAATCCAAGGGTGATTGCATGTATAAATCTTTAGCCATTAATATTTTGTCGCGCGTCCTTATTTCTTCTTCATCAACGTGAGCGTTCTTAAAGGATATCCTGGCAGACCTCACTAAATAATCAATGATGTCATTTAGTGGATCAACTATTTCTTCTTCATTATCTTCTATTAATGTCTCATTCGCCGTAAATTCCATCTTAGTAGTCAGATCAGAACAAAGAGGCTCCTGGCTCTGGCTATTTCACTTCCTAGATAAAGGTAATATCTAGAGCCAGAATAGTCAATATCTTGGATAGAAGAACCTCATCTAAAACCTTATATGCCCAGTGATCTAAAAAATAGAGCTAGGTACTTGGTTTAGTAGAATTCCAGTAGATAGCTATTCTACTTTCGATCTCTTGGTCGGTCAGTCATCTTCATCAGATCTCGAGGTATAAACTACTCAGTACCTACAAGATATGGTATGAAGGTACTACCTTCTAAGCTTTTATGTAGGCACAGATCGATTACTACCTATGTATGTTATCTATATGTAGATACTTGGTTGTGATTGTTTTATTTAATTGAAATCAATTATTTTGTATGTATATTGTAATTGTACCTACGCACATTTCTTTGTTTTGGTTTTTGATAGAAAAAAAAGCTGAAAAGCAAAGAGTAGAATATATACCACAGATAATTGACTATGTATTCTAATACATATATAGTTGCTGATCTGTGGCAAAGAGGATAGTTTTTTTTACCCCATCACGAGAGAGAAGAAAGGAGTTAAGTACAATAAAATATGAAATGATGATGTCTTCAAATCCATAGATTTGGAATATACTAACGTTGTAACGTTAGATGGCAGTTTGCGTTGCGTTGCCATCTAACCAAGATAGCAACGTGATGAGAACAAGACGTGTCGGTGCGGAGTTTGCCCCCATGTCACTATCTATATACTTGCTCAATAAGCCACTTGCTTCTCATTGGCCGAGAGTCTTTTAAATCCTTGAGCCCTCATTGGTTGAAGTAAAGAATCATGCCTCTTTTGTACTGTACGAGTTCCGCGAGTCACAAAATACATTTGCAGTGAAGGGTTGCCAATACAAGCCATGCATGGCTGTGCATTATTGACACGTATTGATTATGTGCAGTCAATAATCCAAGTCCACTTTTTAATAATATGCTCACCATTATTGGTCGTGCATTATCGGGTCGTACATTATTTTTCACAACATTCTCTCTTTAATCGAATCGACACTAAAAATATTTAATATTTCCTGTTTGGAAATCAAGTTACACAGTCGAATGCCTTGGAAAGATCACAGAAGATAGGTAGGTACCAATAGCATAAATAAATAGGACAATAGCTAAACATGCCACTAACTCCGTAATATTTCTGTTTGGAAATCAATCTTACACAGTCGAATGTCTTGGAAATATCACAGAAGATAGGAACCATACCAATAGCATAAAAAGTAGGCTAAGTCTATCATGTTGGTTTTTTATTTTCCTCCAAAGAGAACTAATTTATTACAAGAATGTTGCAAGCTTTCCTTAGAAGTATTTTGCACTTTTGCTGTAAAAATAAAAATCTAAGAATACCTAGAACGAAGTTGCAGGCTATATGGAATCTTTGTCAGTTATTAAAATATCGATCATTGTCATCAAAGTAGGTAAGTTTATATTCGTCAAAAGTGAAGTTCATAGCATGGATCAGAATTTCGAGTACTTATTTGTTATTATCTTAAATTAAATACCAATACATTAACAGTATTATTGATAAAATACTTAAAATTTTCAATGTTTGTACAAAACTTTTATTGCAGTTCTAAGACATTGCATTTAGAGAGCTGAACATTTCAATCGTACTTACATTCAATAGACGTGAGTTACTTTGTTACTATGTACACTTGAACATAGTAACTCACGTCTATTTAACACAAATTTTTACACTAAAACCTAGAATTTTATTAAAATAATCTTGTTCCGATCACGTTTGATGCCAGTCCGGTACAGGCCGGTAGCGTGTTCGTGAATGGTCTCGTCTAACCATCTCACTCTAACATACGCTTACACCATTCTCTTTCTCTTTTGCATTGCCGATCTACTAAATAAATCTATGTTCGAAACAGTCTTGACAAAAAAAAGAATGTGAACCACTCACTGAGCATTATTATTATAAATGTGAAGAGTGAACTTTAAAGGCTCACTCAGTCAGTGGAGTGAACTGAACAATGAAATGAAATAAAATGAACGAACTTAACATTGTGATTGTGATTGTGAAGGAAACAAAGTTTGAAATCTAAATTTGAGTTGGGTTTTGACTTTACGAATAGGAAATATAGACTAAATAAAACGGAGTGAAGCTATACTATTTGATTGAAACTGTTTAGAACTCTCGTACCGTATTCTAAACAATATGTGTGATTTTGCCTTGTAAATGAATGTGTTTACAATGACCACTGACAAAACATGTTCAAGCACTTTTTTGAATAAAACAATATAATTTGACAATTGTGAGCATACTGCTGCAATGATGAAGATTATCTACATCGAATGGGAAGATATATGTGGACCTAGTGGCTTGCAGCCATGGGATGACAATGCAAAGGACTTTGGGCAGTGTTTTGAAGAATTGTTTTTGCAGATACCACTATGCTTTATAATCGCAATTATATCTGGATACTACATCGGATACAGGAAGGATTGGGTTATCCGTGAAAAAGTACAAGAACGTGCGATAATCATACGTAGTCTCGTAGTCTTAGCACTTGCATTTATCCCTATTATTGAGCTGTATGTGTTTATGACATCGGTTGGTTTTACTCTGTACACTGTGGATTATTTTGCTGCGGGTATTACTTGCATATCATGGTTGGTGCATTTTGGTTATGTACTGGCTCTGAAGCATCGTTTGGGGTCAAGTTCTCGAGGACCATTGTCTCAGCTTATTGTGTGGAGCCTGCTTGCGATTCTGAATGTAGTTATGTTACGAACAAGTGTCATGATCGGTCACTCAGTGGGATTCTGCATCGGATCCCTGGTCTGTCATGGTATATACTTGCTAACATTGTTGCCATCAAGTGAATCAAGGCCCACATACTACTCACCATGCCTAGTTGGCTCACAACACACTCATGTATGTATGAATGATCTATTAAGTTTTTGCATCACCTGATAAAAGGTACAATTTATTTTTTGATATTTTCAGAGTGAGTATACACCATTACTGCCACATGTAGATGAAGGTGTACTGGGCACTGCAATGCAAGGGAGTGGATGCTTCTCCACATTGACATTTTCTTGGGTGGATCCACTACTGCAAAAAGGTAACTAGTATTCCCATCATAGGCTTCATTGTTTTTGGTTATGTCTTTGAACAGTAGAGTGGCTCAAGCAAAGAATACAATCACCATACCACTATATTTATTTGTTATAAATATATTACGCATAGATAAAAAAATAGTCCATTGTATACTGTGGAGGATTTGATACCCTGGCACAGCGCGCTGTGCTGGGTTTGCCTACAGGAGGAGGAAACACTAGAGCATGTGATCCTACACTGCTTGGCTACAGAATCAGCTAGGGTGAAGACGGGCCTTAGGAAAATGCTTGGCCCCGACTTGGAGCAAGCACCATCTTCGCCCACAACATCAGAGTCACTTTCAATGTCGCTGTCGCAAACTCAGGCGCTCAACAAGTGTCACCAACAACCCAAAGTCCTGCTCCGGTATTTTAAGGAGCTGGGCTGGCTGGGGTAGGGTTAGTTAAAACCACAAGGGACAATGCACAATACGCCCCACAGTCGGACGTCAGTGCAGGCCTTGGTCACCCCCACTCAGAATAAGAATTACTGCGGAGGAGTGTGTGAATTGCCATAGTTAAAGTTTATATGGAAGAAGAGTACAGTTTTTTTATAATGTTGCATTTTAGTTGCTTTAGCATGGCTTCTATAATTTGAATTGTTAAATGCTACATCATAGCCAACTCAACACACATGTGAGGTCAGCACTAAAAAGTTTTAATGTTTAAATGTTAAATTATTTTGTGGGAATTTTAATAGGTTTTAACCGCCTCTTTGGTCTAGTAGTTCAACCCACCAATTTCAGAACAAGAGGTCCTGGGTAAAATCCCCATGGGGAGTACAATATTGTGCTCTGTTTGGTTGGTGGTAGGACTTTGTTTAAGTCTTCCTGGCTAGCTACCACCATCTTACCTCATTCAGTCGCCATAATAACAATTTTTAAATTGTTGTGTTCCAGCATTTAGAGGTAAGATAGCCAGTTTGTTGTGGATTCCGGGTGAAGTGTGCCTCCACCTTTGGCCTTAACTTATATCCTTAACTTGTAACCAGGTGAGATAAAGGCCAAGAGCTTCCCTGTCATACAATAAAAAAAAAAGGTTGATAATGATAACAAAGATTTTAGTTCATGTACAAAAATCCTTAATTTACTGATTTATAATTACACTGTTATTTATTTGAAGTATCTATAGAAGTAAAGAAGAATTCAAGTGTTTAAAGTTTAATATAAATATTTCATTTTTGTTCCGTTCATACCTACTCATACCTACTTCTTCATCGCTCCACTTCCAATCTCATATCACACTAGGTCACTAAAATCTGGATGGTAAGGGATCGGGAAGTACTACGACCCCTTCCACACCTACAAACCCTGACCTTAAAAATGTTTGTAAATATATTCACTGAAAGAGACTATTAGATTGTTGGACCATCGAAGAACAAACATGCTGCAAAAGAGTAATATGAAATTGCAAATCAACAAGCTACAAGGAACAACCAAGTGTAGTGATAATTACAATCCAACACTTGTCAAATGGGCATACAAGCCCTAGTGCTGCTCAACTGTTACCAAATAATATTAATAATATTACATTTCCAGGCTTAGAAAATAAGTTACACGACCCAGAAGAGCTATTTGACTTGCCATCAGAGTACCGCTGCTCCTATGTAGGAGCACGGATGGATCACTCACTCATCGGGAATGTCGATCAATACCAACAGTTCGCTGATGTACCTCATGAGCCTTTTATTGCTTCAGGTAATTATTGCTAGCTAAACTTCTATTTTCATATATTATCAAAGTCTATCTATATGAAAGTCTTGGTTTATATAAATAGACTTTGAGACATGTCAGCTCTCAAAATACTTGTGTCCATCATCATGTTAAACTTACTATTTAAACTGGTTAGACATGTGCATCCTCTAAGACCGAGGGTTCCATGTAAACTATATGTTCAATGTAAACTATATGTAAACAAACAGCCTGAGATCTGGATGAAGGAATGAACACATTATCGTACACAGAAATGACATTGAACAATACCATTTTTTTTTTTTTTACCATTCATTTATTCAATAAAAAGTACAATTAAACTAACTATGTACCATGGAATCAGTCAGATTACCTAAGGACCGTTACAAACGGCCTATAGGTAACTCAACTGTTCCAGACCAGTACCAGACGGTAGCGTGCCCAAGACACTGGCTGCATTGCCACGCTAAATAGCTATGCTAATTCGCTGGCCTAAATAAGAGCCAGGCCTTGGGTCACGTGTCGCCTCAATCAAAAGCCCCGCAAGATTTTTGAAAACCCGGAGGTCACCGGCTCACCACGAACCCAAGGTCTCCACCCCAAAAGGCTCAAATAGGTAAGCTCTGTCGAGACCACTATATTTGCGCCTTTTGTGGTTCTCGGCCGAATCAGCCGCCGCACCAGCCCTAACTGATGTATACAATTATTAACATATACAATTATTAGTTGACCCTGTATAATAACAATGGGCGGCCTTATATATAATTATAGATATCATCAGAATCAGAAATTGTTTATTGCGATACACAGGTAAAGTTAACAGTTCTTAAAATGTAATTATAAAAATGTCCACCATTCTGGGCGTACAATAATAATAATACCTAATAATATAGCGTAATTAAAATGAAGAAAATTATTTAATCAATTTATTAAATCTAAATTAAATTAAGAATAAATTAAATACCACACAATTTACATAATAATACATTTAAGTCAGGGAGCAGTAGGGCAAACAGATGCAACTAGTTATAAAGACGAATAAGGTATTTAGCTTTCTCTATCATCAAGGTATTCATTGATGGAATAATATGCCTTGTCGATTAAAAAAAAAAAAAGATTTTAAAACAGAATAGATCTTCGGAGCACACTATATCTACCGGTAATTTATTATACAGCTTAGGAGCCATTCCGTAAACGCTCTTTGAAAATAATGTCGTGTTTCTGTTTAATTTAAAATTCTTGCCCCTAGGGCACGAATTTTTGCATCATCCCGCCAAGGCTTGCGCGGCCGGCCCTTAGGACGAGGCATTCCTCGTAGCCCACCCAGATAAAGCGCACCAAAGTACTTCCACTTAGCGCACCCGTTTTGGTGCACTTAATTCAGTAGGTGTAAATATTAGGTTTTTATTCCTCGTTGCGCACGAATGATGAAACAGGGTCTAGAGTCTAGTGATGTAATGGCATTACATACGTACATGTCATGTCGATGAGTTTGCGCTTATGTGTCAGAGGAAGGTATACAGATATGGACGTGGTTATGTAACTATCATCAATCTGTCATAAACAAGTTGTTCAAGATATATATAAATATTATTATTGTTATTGTTTTTATTATTACTATTTACTATTTGTTATTATTATTACTATTGTTATTATGAATAATAATAATGTTCGACAGTTATGGTAGTTTTCAAATGACCAACTTAAACATATTCAAAAGTACGACATGCTTGTGGTATAGGGTATTAAATTTAGAATTATGAATTATAGTTTGTAAAGAGTTCTTTGTTATAAGGATGAGTGAAATGTTTATTGTTTAATGGGAAGTCCCCATGTCTGGCTGGCTTTATCAGTAACATTAATAAGTAATTAATATTTATCTCACTTATACTGGATGTTTCGCAGCCAACAGTTTTTGTAACTAACTGGTTGCAGCATCAGTACATTTTAGGTTTTTATGTAATTGATACAGTCATACATCTGTTTAAGTGACTAATAACACGATCTTCGCCATATTTTGTTGCATTGTTATTATTATTGCTGATAGCCAAGCGTTTGATCACCAACTCACTTGAAAAATAAGTGGCCACCATCTTAGGCCGATGAAGCCTAAGGTGGCACTATGGACTAAGAAGCACGCTTGTCTAAAAGGAATCTGTTCACTCTGGACTTGAAGACTTTATTTATGCCGGCCTGGCTAAGATAGCCAGTTCCTCAGTTTGTTGTGAATTCCGGGTGAAGTGCGCCTCCACCTTCGGCCATATCTTAACTTGTAACCAGGGGAGATGAAGGCCAAGCGCTTCCCCGTCGTACAATAAAAAAATAAATAGTTGCTAAATCGAGTCCAGGGCATGGAGCTGGTCTTGTTTTTTTTTTTGTTAGATGTTTGCTTGGTTTGTTTCGACCAGGCTACGGCGCGACCGGCGAGTCCCCCGTGACGCCGTCCGCCCGCGTGCTGGTGCCTCCGCTGCGGCGACAGAACGTGTCGCTGCTGCGGGCGCTGCACTCGTGCTTCGCCCTGCAGTTCTACACCATCGGGCTACTGAAGCTGGTGTCCGACATGGCGGGGTTCGCGGGCCCGCTGCTGCTCAACAAGCTGGTCACTTTTGTGGAGGACGAAACCATTGATCAGCATTTAGGGTGAGCGTGTGGTATACTAGGACGTCGAGCTGCCCATCTTGTTGCCTAGGAGCTGTGAGTGACCTATTTGGAAGGAATGGGGAAAGTGTGAAACTTTCAATGGGAGGATTTTGAAATTCTGATCCGCAACCTTGTTAAGCGACCTTCTAAAAAAGGAGGCTCTCAATTCGTGCTAATCTTTTTTTTTTTTATGTATGTTCCTCGATTACTCGAAGGCGCCTGGACCGATTTGGGAAATATTTTTTTTGTTTGAAAGGGTAAACTTCACAGGTGGTCCCATCGACATCAGGTCAGGATCTAATGATGGGATTCTGGAGAAATCGAGGGAACTCTTCAAATATTATAGGCATACTTGAAGCGATTTGGGTATTTTAGGATGTATTTTCTCAAAAGTAAAGAAAAAACGGACCCCTTATAGGATCACGCGTTTGTCTGTCTGTCGGTTCGTTCATCTGTCATCAATATAATTGGAAAAAAATACGTCATCCAGGTAAATTGTATCATATTCTTTTCATTGAAGTCGGTTTTCTTTTTAGTTTAAAAACGTAATTTTTGTGTAACGAAAATCGATGAACAACCCTTCCACTCAACCCGACAGTGCGTTGGGTTGAGTGGAAGATAATTAAAATGTTTCCCTGTAATACAAAAGGTTCACTTCTATCGTGTCTTCAACCGCCGAACCACTAGACCACAGTCGGCGAACCACTAGGTCTAGTGGTTCGCCTATCGGTGTCAGATAGTTTCGGAGAAAATTCCGTTTAGTTATCGAGGTATGGAACCCTGAAAAAAATATTAAAGCATTCTATTCGGTATCTAGTTCCCATACACTATTGCATTGGATTTTCCTGTAATGATTGTTGAAAGCAATTCAATAAAATGAATAAATATTAAAAGCTTAGTTTTTGGCTAGATGGCGCTGTATAAAGTGAATGTGTTGTAATATTTCCCAGCTACACGTACGCGGCAGGCCTTCTGACCGCCACATTGGCGTCGGCCATCTTCAACGTACACTTCAACTGGCTGATGTGTATAATCGGTCTGAAGATGCGAGGCGCCATCGTGGCCACGGTGCTCCGGAAGACCCTCAGCGTCACGTCCACGGAGCTGACCAGATCATTCTCCGTTGGAGAGATCACTAACTTTATGTCCACCGATACAGACAGAATCGTGAATTCTTGTCCCAGTTTCCACGCGCTATGGAGCATTCCTTTACAGGTAAACATTATTGCTTTTTCATACATTGTGTGATGCAGGAGCGTTTCGGTCTTGTCTATCGCATCTGTGGTGTAGTGGTGCGCACACCGGTGTCACATCCAAAGGGCCCGGGTTTGATCCCCAAACCCGGGGTACCCTGGGGTATGGGGTGCTTGGTTTGGTTGGTGGATTGTTTAAGGTCTGCATGGCTAGCTACCACCACCTTACCTAAGTATGACGTAGCCATGCATATTGTTGTGTTCCGTTAAGATGTTCTTACGTATAAGGCTGAAATTTAAAATCATGCGGGGCTTTTGATTGAGGCGTCACGTGATCCAAGGGCTGGCTCTTATTTAGGTCAGCTATTTAGCATAGCTATTCAGCGTGGCAATACAGCCAGTTTCTTGGCACTTGGGGTCTGGAACAGTTGAGTTACCTATAGGCCGTTTGTAACGGTCCTTAGGTAATCCAACTGATTCCTTTATACATAGTTACATTGTACATTTTATTTAACACATGTTCTTATATTTAAGGCTTGGTTGGTATTTTATTTAAGCCCGCCTGGCTAGCTATCACCATCTTACCTGTCTGTCGTCAAAAACAATTCTAAATCGTTGTGCTCCGGCATTAAGAGGTAAGATAGCCAGTTCCTCAGTTTGTTGAGGATTCCAGGTGAAGTGCGTCTCCACCTTCGGTCTTATCATGAAACGAAGGCCAATCACTTCCCCGTCGTACAAAAATAACCCCAAGCATTTTCTCTAATAGTGATAATGTTATTTTCAGCTCATAATAACACTGGTTCTTTTGTACCAACAAGTGGGCATATCGTTCTTGGCCGGGGTGGCTTTCTCAGTGGTGCTGATCCCCGTGAACAAGGTGATCGCGAACAGGATCGGTGGGCTCAGTACCGACCTGATGAGGCACAAGGACAGCCGCGTCAGCCTCGTATCTGACATGCTCAGGGGCATCAGAACAGTCAAAGTGCACGTCTGGGAGAACTACTTTATAAACAGAGTGACGGGTGAGTCGAGACACGATTATATTATATTAATATTACAGGACATACGTTTTACACAGCGTCATCTAGCCCCAAACTAAGCATAGCTTGTAATATGGGAACTAGATAACGGATAGAGTACTTAAATCTACATACGTACTATATAGATACAATATGATACACCCAAACACAGAACAAACATCAATATTCATCACACAATTGTTTGTCCTGGGTGGGAATCGAACCCACAACCTACAGCGCAGAAGGCAGAGTTACTACCTACTGAGCTATGAGGCTTGTTAATATTGTTATTAAGATTTATTTATTAAAACGACGTTTAAGCGCTTGGCCTTCATCTCACTTGGTTACATATTGAGATAAGGCCAAGGGTGGAGGCGGACTTCATCCGGAATCCTCAACGAACTGAGGAACTGGCTATCTTACTTTAACAAGCCTCATAGCTCAGTTGGTAGTAACTCTGCCTTCTGCGTAGTAGGTTGTGGATTCAATTCGCACCCAGGACAAACATTTGTGTGATCAATGTAGATGTTTGTTCTGTGTTTGGGTGTTGTATTGTATGTTATGTATGTATTTACAAAAAAAATAGTATTTTAGTATTTTATCCGTAATCTAGTACCCATATTTCAAGCTATACTTAGTTTGGGATTAGATAGCGCTGTGTGAAGTTAAAGTCCTGTAACATTTATTTACCTCTGAATGCCGGAACACAAATATTTTTAGAATTGTTATTATGGCGACATAATTAGGTACAGTACTAACCTAGTTGTAAGTTTTTACTAACAGAACTAGACATATAGGTACGGACGTGAAGACAAAAAAGTCTTAATTACCTACTTGTAATAACTTATTATTTTTTACTTGTTTAATTGATATTTACAGCTGATAAGATTTGTGTCAGATACTGTTTTATCGATACTTGGTGCCCGCCATGTTTCAAGATAAATGGTTAATTAAATAAGATAGGGGGTAAGCTAGGCACGCGGAGATTGCAGGTTCGAAAAGGTATTTATATAGGCTGCTATTGTTTCCTACTGGTTCGAGGCGTTGGAGTATTACTCGAAACACAACCACAATCGAATGTCATGACATAAAGTATATAAAAAATTAAAAAGGTTGCTAAGTTCGATAAGTGACATCATTCTGAGGGCTGTCAGTCTAGTGGTAGGCTCTCATTACTCAGTTGGTAGTAGTTCTGCTTTCTGCGCTGTAGGTTGTGGGTTCGATTCCCACCGAGACCAACATTATGGTGGTGACTATTGATGTTTGGGCTACAACACCCATTGTATAATGTAACTAAATAAATTTGTATGTATATATTTACAAAAAAAAATATAAGTACCTATTATATCCGAAATCTAGTACCCATATTATGAGCTATGCTTAGTTTGGGGCTAGATGACGCTGTGTCAAATTAATGTCCTGCAATATTTATTATTATTATTTATATATTACCTTAACGTTTTAGGTATTTTATAAATTGCCTAGACATTGTATAGAATACCGGATTACACAGATAGCCGGTAACATATGTACTGAAAAAAATGAAAAGGCTGAGTGTTTGAAGTAATGTAATTCGGTACAGAGGAGCGCAGCAAAGAGTAATAAGTAATGTAGTATATAGGTACAAAGGAGCGCAGCAAAGAGTAATAAGTAATGTAGTATATCGGTACAGAGGAGCGCAGCAAAGAGTAATAAGTAATGTAGTTTATCGGTACAGAACAGCGCAGCAAAGAGTTGTCGTACCTGCGCGGACGCAAGTACCTGGACGCGGTGTGCGTCGTGCTCTGGGCCACCACGCCCGTGCTGGTGGCGGCGCTGACGCTCGGCACGCACGCGCTCAGGCAGGCGTCGCTCGACGCGCCCACGGTACATATCACACGTTTGTGTTTCACTTCACTGCTCATTTTATGAAAATGTTTTCTCACGTTTGGTTAAAATATGAGGTGTTTTTTTCACGATGCACGCACACCGACACCGAAAAGCGACACCATGAAGTTTAGTAATAAATCCGCTAAATCTGTCTGAAAAAATCAAATCGACACGTGTTTCGCCTCCGAGCTCTGCAAGCGCAGAGCTCGGAGCGACTCCACGTCCACAGAGGGCTAGTCAGTGAGCAGCAAGACTATATTTCCTGAGGATGCCTCGTGTAGAGGCGAAACACGTGTCGATTTGATTTTTTCAGAGAGATTTAGCGGATTTATTACTAAATATTTTTTCTGTTTTCAGATTTTATTTTGAAATATGGATTTCCGCAAAATAACGCCTGAATCAATTAGCTACCATGAAGTTTTTTTTTTACTATGAAAATTTAACCAAACTTATCCGCACTTGGTCGGTTTTTGTTCAGTGTCATAATATCTGCGGTTGGAATATGAGATAAATTTGGTACAGAAGAGTTAAAAAAAAACAACTGCTCTTTCCGGGCAGTTGGTACACTACCTAATTTGTACAACGATACCTCAAGTGTTAATTCGTACAATACTATATTTTTCCATTGTTCGTTTAAATCTTAATTTGTTCAATTTCTAATTCCAGTGTGATTCCAGTGATTCTGATGTAATGGTAGTCCCATTTCAGAAATCTAAGATCAAAATCAATAAAATCTCTTTGAAAATAAAAAATACACGTAGCAACTCCATATTTAAAACAATTTATTATATAAACAAAAATTAGAATATTGTCATTTGAGCTGATCCCCGAACAAAGGGCAGGTATATGATGATTTTTCCATTTCAGGTGTTTACGACTATTGCGCTCATCAACATGCTGATAGCGCCACTGAACGCCTTTCCTTGGGTACTGAACGGCCTGATGGAGGCTTGGGTCTCAATCAAACGTATACAGAAACTCATAGACGTAAGTTTACTATATCTAGTCTTGACGTGGAAGCACCTTAGGCCTTCATCTTTCCTGGTGTCAAGTTATGATAAGGAAGGATTCCTCAACGGACTGGCTATCTTACCTCTTAATGCCGGAACACAAAAGATCTGAATTGCTGTTATGCTAATGGACTTACGACCACAGTCTAATGAATTATGATTCATCTTTTACCTTCTAATCTTACTCTATCAGGTGTACCTTACTTGTCTATTTTGTTCTCAATTTTTTTTTATATTACTAAATAGAACTACCGCTCATAATATACAATGTGGAAGATAATGATTATGCCTTAGGTTCGCCCATGTGCTTTTCTAACAAGTGCAATAAATAATTTTCTATTGCGTCTGTCGCCATTAAGTGCGGTTGGACACTTCGTTACCATGCTCAATTTAAGTAGTCGTTATAATGTAAACCACAGCTTCCAGACATGCAAGCGGACCATTATTACGATAAAGTCAACACGAACAGGGACGAGGACAAAATCATCATCTTCAAAAACGCCACATTCTCGTGGGTGCAGCCTTCCAAACGCAAGCCGCAGACACACACGAAAAAGAACAAAGGGAAATCCAAGAAACGTTCTCAGGGAACCTCGCGACAACCCGACGAGGGGACCTCCGGGTCTCCGACGGCGGACGGACCTTTCGTGCTGAGGGACCTGTCGCTGGAGATCGGGAAAGAAGAGCTGGTCGGTGTCACGGGGAGCGTCGGCAGCGGGAAGAGTTCTCTGCTGCTGGCCATCATCGGGGAAATGGAGAAGAAGAACGGCGATCTGCAGATCCCAGAAAACTTGAACAGTAAACATATTTGTTTTGAATTTGTTTTTATGTCGTATTCAGGTCGCGTCTAGCTCTGGTCTGTTTGCAGGTTTCGGTTATGTGTCGCAGAAACCTTGGCTCGTTAGAGGAACGATCCGCGATAACATATTGTTTGGGAAGCATTACGACGAGGCCAAGTTTCGGGCGGTGGTCGACGCCTGCGCTCTTACTGGTAAATATCATAAGCAAAAACTCAACGTGTGTTTTTTTTATTTAACTAGGAGACGGAACATGCAAGTTGCCACCTTATGTTAAGTGCATCTCTTACCTGTAAAGGCTTACTGCGTAGGTCACATCCACAAAGAACGTAGCCTACACGGCACTGCATTACGCACGTCAAACTGACCACCTTTAAGGTGGGTGAGGTCGGCACAACATATGGATTTCTTCCACTCTCCTTTATCGGACGCCATCTCATCAACTCTTCTTAGCCACAGCATCACACAATCCATTTATATATATATATATATATATATATATATTTTAAGATTATATTCAAGTACTTGATTAAGATAACAAAAAGCCAATAAAGTTTATCTTAAAGTAGATTTGTTTTTGGATTTTGGTTAAAGGATCTTGTTTTAAACCGAAAAGTTGTTTCCGCCCAGAGGATCTGAACACGTTGGGTTGGAACGCGTTCGTCGGGGAGGGGGGCAGCACGCTGAGCGGGGGGCAGCGCGCGCGCATCGCTCTAGCCCGCGCCGTCTATCAGGATAAAGAAGGTACATACTCCTTAATGATATTACCATTTTTTAAACGAAAATGTTTTGTCAAAAGTGCTTAGAATAAAATTAATACACCAATATTTTAAATAATAATTTAGATAATGACAGACGTTTCTTAACATCATTGTTTAATTAGTTCTCTGCAATTTCCATTTTTTTTTCAGTTACTATGTTTTTTAGTCAATCACTGTTATAGAAAAAAAAATGCACAGAGAATTATAAAGAACCACAGATCAAATAGTGCTAACAACAATTTTGCCATAGATAAATAACACTGTTTAAGTTTAAGTACACAAATATCATTAAAACAAAAGTTTGTTTGAATAAATGGGCTGAGACCGTGCGCACATGTGGACTAGAACGGGATTCAGTTATAGTCTACTTTACATCCCATAAACCAGGACTGAGATGTCAAACATCACTCAACAACACATTCGTTCATTGTTGCTCCGTCGCGGCAAAGCTACTGAACGTATTGAGCTGAGACCTCCTTCACCAGAAATCAGTTTATTTTTTTATTACACGACAGAAAGCGCTTGGCCTTCATCTCGGCCTGGTATCAAGTTACGATAAGGCCAAAAGTGCAAGCACACTTCACCCGGAATCCTCTACTGTCTGAAGAACTGGCTTAAGATAGCCAGTTCTTCATCTAAATGCTGGAACACAACAATATAAAATAAGATGGTCGTAGCTAGCCAAACCGTCATCAACAAAGTCCTACTATCACGAAACATTGGAACAACGAGGCTCTAAAAACCACCTATAAAAGAAACCAATTTAATATGAGCTCTGTATAAAGTGTTTACTACGGCACGAGGGGACTTCTCTTATCTGGATGGATTTCCTAGGAAAAAGTGAAGTCTACATTGGTGCGAGCCTTCCAAGATAATGCTTTTTTCACTTGTGGGCTTATATTGCCCGTAACGATGGTGATGAATTTACAACAGCTATTGGTAATAATTTCTAAGTCCATGTCTTCATTATTCATTATATTTTTATGATGAAATAAAACATGGACCATCATGTTTCTTTGCAGTATATCTCCTAGATGATGTGCTATCGGGCGTGGACGCGTCAGTAGCACAGCACATAATGCAGCGCTGCATCCTCGGGCTACTGAAGCGTACGACGCGCGTCCTCGTGTCGCACTCGCCGCGTCACCTCGCTCGCACACACGCCACTCTCCTGCTGCAAGACGGACGCATCATACGCCACGGTACATTACAGTATACACCACATTATGCAGCGCTGTATCCTCCCTCTGTGAAGCGTACGACGCGCGTCCTCGTGTCGCACTCGCCGCGTCACATTTACAAAAATTTGCAACTATACAAACAAATATTGATAAAATAATTTATACAACAACAGGTCCACCCGAAACTGTGCTTAATGACATCGAAGAATATCTACCGAGTGAGACGGAATCGATAGGGGAGGAACCGCCGCGACCGGTCGACTCCAAACAGATGGACCAACAGGACAACGTTAGCCGAAACAGTTTGGAGGAAGAGGTACTTACTATATATATACTAGGCTTGTTCTGCACAAGCGTCCGTTCAGCAAGGCAGCGGCTGACTGGACGAATTCTTCGGCGAGAATGCGAGTGACACACTGTCACAGTGTCATCTGCTTATGTTACGACCTTTCCTTTATCTAAACTTATATCAGAGGTCGTTAATATATAGCACAAATATGTTGGGTCCAAGGGTGCTCCCTTAGTGCACACCAAATTTAATAAGGGTATCATCACGTACTAGTTCACCAATGCGAGTTTTTTTTATTTGATTTGATAAGTTACTGTCGAACCACCTGAGTGATGTGCCTCTAATGCCACAATTCCAATTTCGATAACAATACCGATGTCAAAACCGTGTCAAACGGTTTTGACATCGGTTTTGCTAAATCTAAGAACACTCCGAGTGTCCTTTGACGGGCAGCTAAACTTTTCTGAATGTACTCCTAGTACTGCATCTTCAGTACTACGTCCATCACGAAAACCATGGGTATTGGTTTGGATTAAAATGTTGTGTTCCTGGTGGTGTCCGAGTCGTTTATTCTTATGTCTTAGCATGTTAGTGGATGTTCCCGAAGATCTGCTACCGCTAATGTCCACTTTTTTAATGCAGTTTGATAGGTGCATGAGGTTTTTTTGCTTAATTCTGGATACATTAGTGCTAAGTGACATAAAGAAAACAGGAGGTACGAACTGGGTCAAAGTCGCCCAATCTAGAGAAATTGGTTAGCGTTGGAGGAGGCCCTTATAGGTGGCGTCACGTAAAAAGAACGCTGGAGAAAAGTGGAGGGGGTGTGTTTGCGCATGGGTACACTCGCGCACGTAAGTACTAGGCTTGTTTACCTAGTTTTATTTTTGAACTAAGCCGTTCCTTTTGTTCGTGGTTTCGTATATTGGTTATTGGTAGGTTGAAAAATATATTAGATAGAATATCATTTAATGGAATTAAAACATGTTGAATTCAGTTTTTTATGTTTAATCAAATTACAAAAAATAATGTAATGTTTAAACTTCTTCCATTAACAAATGTTATAATGACACAAAAAAAAATTGTGACCAGGTGCAATCACTTAAAATACAAAAATTTCACTCCATTATGTCGTCGTGGACGACGTGAAAACCAGATGACGCAGTGTATATAGGTACATCGTCATGTATAAATATTACGTCAAATATACTACTAATCTAAAAAAAAAATCTTTTACGGAAACCTTTTCCGACACACAGCTATCGGAAAATTTACAAAAGTTTTTTTTTCGAATCAACAGTTTTCGATTTTGGAATTCAGAATAGCATTTTCCGGAATCTCCTTCGGAAGTTTTCGAATTCGATCCGATAAGGCTTTCTGAATGTTTGAAAATATAAAAAATAGACTCGGATATTTTGTTGCCTCTGCGGCCCGTTTCATACATTGTTTTAAATTATCATCTGAATTATTATCAGCCTCACTCTTCTTAAAACAATATAGGTACGTCATAAATATTTTTCTCACTTTTCTATGTAAAACAATTTCGTAATTAAAACTTTTGTGCGCGATGGCATTTTGAAAACGAACGTAACGTGGACACAGCGCGGGAAGCAAATGTCGACTGACGAATCAATAGCGCACCGGTAAGCATGTGACGCGTGACCCGCCCCCCCCCGCGCCGTACTTCATACCATCAAAAAGCAACTTTCTGCAAGTAATAATTAATTTGTATGTACTTCACGAAATTGCAATAGATACTTGCTAGAGAAGATTAGTAGAAGCCCCTTGTGAAAGGGATCGTCCGGAGAATTACTACCACCATACCTATTTCGGCTACTGTGTTCCGGTTTGATGGGTATGGTTGCCGGCTAAATTACGGGCACGCAAGGCTTAACACCTTTATGTCTCAAGTTGACGGACGCAATGCAGTGCCGTGTAGGCTATGTTCTTTGTGAATGTGACCTACGCAGTAAGGTATTGTTATAGGCAAGAGATGCACTTAACACCAGGTGGGCTAATTGCTTGTCTCCTAGTTGTACGAAAAAAAAACATTAATAACATAAACTACAATTGAGTTAGAAAACATCAGGGATGAAAAGAAAGGGAAGAAACTGTCGGGAATATAAAAAGGTTGAATGATGAAGACCCGTTTTTGTTATGAATTATGTATAATTATCGCGATAATTTAAAAAACGCTATTACGTAAGGGAAGGTAAACTTATAGAAAATAAAAACTTTTAAACTGACTTTTTTGACTAAAAAAAAGGAGGAGATTCTCAATTCGGTTATGTTTTTTCTTTTTATTATAGCTATAAGTTTTTCAAATAAATATATTTTCCAACTGTTTGCAAGAGAAATAAAATCTCGTCGTACTTGTTGCAGGAAGCAATGTCGCAAGGCACTGTCGGATGGAAGGTGATCGCCCTGTATCTGCGCTCCGTGGGGATCTTCCTCTCGATAACGATCGTCCTCTCTCTCATCCTCATGCAACTCTCACAAAACTTCACCTTCCTGTGGCTCACGTACTGGGTCAAAGCGAGGAAGCAGAACATCACTCGCTTCACAGATGATCTCCACACGATCTCCGACCTTATCACAACCGAGAAGAGTTCAATTGTAGATCACGGCATCCAGGCGATCGATGGTCTCGTCCACGCGATAATCAACTCTACTACCGCGATAATCCACTCGCTCGACGCACACAATGCAACGGAGGTCAACAAACAAGTGGTTCCCTTACAAGAAGCGACCGTCTCTAATGTGTCTTCGAATTACGAGGACAATTTCTACTTGGAGGTGTATTTCGGTTTGGCGGGCTTGAATCTCGTGTTCACCATTATGAGAGCGTTTCTGTTCGCGTATGGAGGAGTCAAGGCGGCGACTGTTATACACAAATCTGTTTTGAAAGTAGTTGCTAAGGTGAGATTATTCTTTAGATGATATTTGTTGACGCTAGGGCACTTGCTATTATAAAAACCCCTATTATCCTTCTAAATGTTACCGATCCTTATACGGAACTATAGCAATAACCGCAGCAAAAGAACCGCTGATTTTCGCTCACACATATAAACATGAGATGTTAATTTCTAAATAGCTTAACCTGTGGTTTATTCTGCTTTTGGGTGCTGTATCGTGTGATAAGTATGTATTTACAAAAAAAAAGTATACAAGTATTCCATTCGTAATTTAGTTTTAACTCTTTGTTTGATTTGGATCTAAAAGGCACTGAAATTAGTGTCGTATAATATTAGTAAATTAAAAAATAGATAACGGGACATTAATTTCACACAGCGCTATCTAGCCCCAAACTAAGCATAGCCTGTAATATGTGAACTAGATTACGGATAGAAAACTTAAATAGGTACTATTGTAAATACATACGTATGATAAAACACCCAAACACAGAACAAACATCTATATTCATCACACAAATGTTTGTCCTGGGTGGGAATCGAAACCACAACCTACAGCGCAGAAAGCAGAATTTCTACCAACTGAGCTATGAGGCTTGTGAATAGAAAGAGAGTTTATATGAATGACCCAGTTCTAAAGGATGTTCATTCCAATTCATGATGTTAGAGACTTTGACTAATAAGTGAAATAATTATAATATAATTTTGAGAAAAAATGTGAAAGTATGAATGTTTTAGGCAGAGATGAAGTTCTTCGACGTGACCCCGACGGGCCGCATCTTGAACCGGTTCTCGTCCGACACGTACACTGTCGATGACTCGCTCCCGTTTATTATGAACATACTTTTGGCGCAGCTGTTTGCTTTGATCGGTGAGTTGTTTTACGGATATGGTTTCTGGTATTAGTTGATATACCATGCTTGTATTTAAATCGGTCCCGGAACCTTTGTTCGTAAGATCTATTCTGCGATGAACGCTCCCACTGTTCCTTTCAGCCATCGTGGTCCAGTGTTTGAACTTAAAGTAAACCGAGTGCCACATTTCATAAGATCTATTCTGCGATGAACGCTCCCACTGTTCCTTTCAGCCATCGTGGTCCAGTGTTTGAACTTAAAGTAAACCGAGTGCCACATTTCATAAGATCTATTCTGCGATGAACGCTCCCACTGTTCCTTTCAGCCATCGTGGTCCAGTGTTTGAACTTAAAGTAAACCGAGTGCCACATTTCATAAGATCTATTCTGCGATGAACGCTCCCACTGTTCCTTTCAGCCATCGTGGTCCAGTGTTTGAACTTAAAGTAAATCGAGTGCCACATTTCATGACAAAAAATGCCAAAGTATGTGCACTGAACTCTCCAGCCAAAACACTACGATAATGTTAAAATGTTCTACTATAATTAACGTAACCACTCTCAGAGTGAATATGTATATTTTTTTCATTCTGTAGCATGTCAGACTCATGCTCGGCCATATTTCAGTAATTTTTGTTATACATCAAGTTTCAGACTAAAGTAAATTTATTTTTAAAATGAATGGTAAATCATTAATTAAGCTGCTATAAATAATTGAAATAAAATGTCAAAATCAGGCGCAGTAGTGGTGACAGTGTACGGGCTGCCATGGCTGCTGGTGGGCGTGGCGCCGCTGATGTTTTTCTACTACCGACTGCAGCGGCGGTACCGCGTCACGTCGCGACAACTCAAGCGGCTGCAGAGCGTCACTCTCTCGCCAATCTACACGCACTTCAACGACACTCTCGAAGGTAAACTACTACCCACTACCTTTTATCTTCATTATTGGGACTAGAAGACGTTCATCTAATAATCATCAACCTTGATTCGCCATTTCTTTGTCCGGTCTCAGATTTTGTTGACTGCTAATGGGCCTTCTCTACCACTTCTGGATGGTTTTCAACAGCCATTATAGCTGTATCATCAGCAAATGGCGCAATGATGTTGTCGATAAGTTTGGCGATATCACTGGTGTATAATAAGTACAGGAGTGAACCCAAAACACTTCCTTGCGGCACCCCAACTTTAATTGATTTTATTTCTGAGAGATTCTCCTTGCCTTATTCCAAAGACTCTATCTGCATGTACATGTATGATTCCAGAATATCAGCGTACTATTTGTGTAGTAATTTTATTGACTTTTGTATGATATTTTCATGGCATACCTTATCAAACGCTTGAGCTGAATATATGAAATTTGTAGAATAGACTTTTATATTTTCAAGGGAGTTTTTAATTACATTTGGTTAGGTTAGTCAAACTGGTGAACTGGAATAATCAGTCTTGTTTCTATGATGGTTAAAATATGTTATGTAGTAGTTTTTCAAATAGTTTGGTTATGATAGGTAACAGTGTAATTGGCCTGTAATGTGTCCATAACAACGTTTTTTTTTTATCTGGCATTTTAAGTTTTATAGAATAGAAAAAAATATGACTAAGAGTTGTCACATTATTTATACCAACTTCAGTAAACTTTTACACAGGAGTTTAACACTTTCTATTAGAACTATTTATTTTTCACAGTTAAAATTGTAAATTTTCTATTAAAACTATTTAATTATAGTTAAATTTGCAATAAGTTACGGAGGGAGACCTACTTTTTGCCACTCGTCGCCTGGCTGATTTCGGAGTTAGTGATGCCAATGTGAAATTGTTCCATTTTGTTCAGTGTTACCCTAATAACAAGTATTGCCCTTTCAAATTATAAAATTTTACGAAAATCTACCCACATATGGCATAGATGAATATCCGTATAGCGATATTTTGTATCACCCCGCGATTTGTGTACCATATTGTACCGTTGTATCATTTCCAGGTTTAACCGTGATCCGCGCGAGCGGGGCGGGGCCTCGCTGGTGCGCGCGCGGGGACGAGCTCGTGGAGGCGTGGCAGCGAGGCGCGCTGTGTGCCGCCGCCGCCGCGCAGTGGCTCGCGCTGCGACTGCAGGCCAGTGCCGCAGTCGCAGTCGCCGCCGCCGCCGCGCTCGCCGTGCTGCAGCGCGCTGCGCACCTCGCCGACTCCGGTATTACTGCTATACTCCTACAACAGCCCTCACACCTGACGAGGTGGTAGGCTGTGGGTTCGATTCCCACCCGGGACACATTTGTGTAATTAATGTTTTATGTTGATGTTTGTATTCTATGATATGTGTAATGTGTTTGATTGTAAAAATTGTTTGTAGCTTTGATTGTAAATAATTCTACATTTCGCGGTTTTATTTAGAATTTTAGATGTATCTACAAATTTGTGTTTTTTTGGAAAATAAAAACCTTTTTTTTTTATGCTGTCCACCAGGGGCCCTACCGCCGACGGCGAAGCCGATCTCCATTGGCTTAAAATTAGCTTCATGAGAACTAGAAACGATTTTTACTACCGGGTATGTGTCATATCCAAAATGGCGTTTCCCATCTTAAAAGTGTACACATGTTATGAAACCTATCCGTTCAGTACATTTGACGGTAAAAATCGTTTCTAGTTCTCATGAAGCTAATTTTAAGCCAATGGAGATCGGCTTCGCCGTCGGCGGTAGGGCCCCTGGTTGGTCGGTTAGTAATAGACGAATTTTACAAGGCGCCAACCAGTCCCAAACTAAGCAAAGCTTATGGGAACTAGATCAGGTATATAATTCTATATTTTGTTTATTTGTAAGTACATAGTTATCGTAGAATACGACAGCCAGGCTCAGAAGGAATAGTTTAGTAAGTATCGTGGTGCGTACAGGTCTGGTGGGCCTCGCGATATCGTACGCGCTGTCGATGACGGCCATGTTGGGCGGCGTGCTGAGCGCGTTCACGGAGACCGAGCGAGAGATGATCGCCGTGGAGAGGCTCGGGGAGTACATCGCGGAGGTATGCACATCTCTATGTATATACTACTAGGAGACGGGACGGGACGACCCGGTAGCCCGTCTGATGTTAGGTGCATGCAAGACCTTCTGGATAAAAACACAGCATAATAACAACATACATCAATAACAATAACATCATACAGTAATAACTCTTTAAATAATAGTACAAAATAATAAATAAAATAGTTATTGATTCAGACATTGAGGTAGTAATATAAAATAAAAAATAAATACAAACGAAGAAAATTACTTTAATTTTACTCTAAATTGGTAAATTAGGTCTCTTTAGCATTACTACGTCGGACACATCAACAACGGCACCGCATTTCATCCGTCAACTTCACAAGCCTCGCGTACCCGTAATTTCACCGGCAACCATACCTTTCAAACCGGAACACAGCAATGCTGCTTGGCGGCTGAAATAAGTAGCCAAGAAGTAAAGCAAGGCTCGACAGCCTGAGCCATCGTCGCGAGGTTGTGTGTTTGATTTTGGAGTGAAATATTCTTTAGACGCGTTGGGCTTTTTTTATAACCGTTGGACTCGCGACACTTACGCTTACCGACACCACTTTTGACATATTTGACTTTAAACACATAGAGATTCAAGTAACAACAATCTCAGCTGTTCTCTTCAGCATAAATCGACAAACTTCAAGTTCACATATGATTTTTTTTTCCCCTTTAATTTATCATTTATAAAGTCAAGTGAAAACTTTTTAGAGAAATAGACAATTGAAATGAGGGTTCTGAATTTCAGATAAAGTGCGAAAAAGTGGACGGACAGTCACCGCCGTACG
Organism: Venusia cambrica; assembly: GCA_951394065.1. Taxonomy (NCBI): domain Eukaryota; kingdom Metazoa; phylum Arthropoda; class Insecta; order Lepidoptera; family Geometridae; genus Venusia; species Venusia cambrica. The sequence goes on along the minus strand of OX596044.1, from coordinate 1,021,124 downwards.
GGTGGCCCTCGCAAGGCGTCATCGAATTTGATGACGTCCATCTTAAGTACAGGTAACTAACTGTCAGAAACTCATACTAAGGCCTCTGTAGCATGTAGTATCGCGAGCTCACCGTCGATGGTTGCGTTGGCAGCGGACGAGGGAGCGGCCACGTGGCGCTGGCCGGGCTGACGCTAACGTCACACCCCGGGGAGAAGCTGGCGGTGGTGGGGAGGACGGGCGCCGGGAAGAGTTCCCTGGTGCAGGCGATCCTCCGACTGTCTCCTCTGGCGGGCGGCGTGGTGCGCGTCGATGGCGTCGACGTCACCGACCTGCATCTACACGCGCTCAGGTACCGCCGCTCTCTATTACACATACACATACACACAGACATTCATTTATTTACTATTACAACACACATACACAAATATAACAGAATTAAATTAAAACACGAGTAATAAGTGAATACAGTTTGTGCTGAGTGCTACAGCAGCAATTGGGACACAACTCAGCATTATGCCTCACTGCAACACAGGTCAGCTGATACTCTGCTGTGACCCAGTCAATCGATGCCATGAAGTGATAGCACATTTAATATCAATAAAATCATGGAAAAAAAATGTATGAGGGGAAACTATAAAATATAAAATAAACACAAAATAGAAAGTAAAATAAAAGAAATATACACAAATAATATACGCAGAGATACTATTACGTGGCCTTCATCAACACTACGATTTAGAATTGTTGTTACGGCGACAGACTTAAGTAAGATGGTAGTCAGGCGTACCTGAAAATCCACCAACCAAACTAAGCACATATATGTCTTTATTTTTCATATCTCTCACCTTTTACGGTATGAATATGTCGCGTAAGCTTCTAGAATGACTCTCTTGAAAATGATAAAAATTGAGAGGAAATCCAACAGCTGGTTGCAATATATTAAGAATCACTTAAGAAATAGAAAGCCAACGGTGAAAAATCTTAAACAAAAACTTTATGTGAAAAGACAATAATATAGGTAATATATCGGATGGATTGGCACCGAAATTAGTTGTCAAATCAACAGCCAGTAGATGCCACAAGCGTCCGATTAAATGTCTACTTATGTTTGCAGATTGAGAATCGGTGTGATACCTCAAGAGCCGTTCATATTCACCGGAACCATCCGAGAGAACGTGGACCCGCTGCGTCAGTACTCCACGGAGGAAGTCAAGTCGGCGTTGGAGGCGTGCGGAGCCGGCGCCGTGGTGGACACCCTGGGGGAGTCTGCCAGCGGACTCTCCCGGGGACACGCGCAGATGATCTGTCTCGCGAGGGCCTTGCTGCACCGAGCTAAGGTACACATTGCAAACAATGTCACTTGTACATCTTACCCGGTACTCGAATACAGTCAGTGTCAGTACGATCGAGGCACCACGACGACAGGGACGAGTTTGGCCCGAGTGCAGCGTGGGACAATCGAGGTATAGGGTGAAAAACATTTTTTTGGACCAACATTTTTTTTTCATATATATATATTTTTATTGTAGGGTGGGGTAAAAATATTTTTGGGCTAACATTTTTTTTACATATATTTTTCACCATAGGGTTGAGGTACAATAATAAATCCATAATTATCCACCAAAAACAAGTAAAAACTCCTAACTAGGTTCATATAAATCAAGCAAATAAGTCACATAATAAAAAAATAAAATAAGTTACAAAACTGAGGAACTAAAATAATGTCAATTCTAATATATATACAAACTGTTAATTCAAATAATTAATGTCAATAAACAAACATACCGGATGCGCTGACCAGCGCGGCAGCCGCATCAGCATCCTGAAAATGTTGTTGTATTGGACACGTAATTTGCTGGCGACCCGACGAGTATGGTTTACCCACAGGCTGCTCGAGTAGAAAGATTGACAGTACGCCTTAAAAAGGGTGATTTTGACTTATCTCGAGCTGCGTGCAAACCGTCTTGCGAGCATGGTTCCCCTGACCGCCAGCGCTCTACGTTATATTACTTCCCTTTCTATATCTAAGTCATCTGTAAGTTCCTCCGTCACAATATGCCCCAAGCACTTAAAACTACTTACCAGCTTTAGTGCCGCGCCATTCAACGTAATCGGCGGAACATGCACTGGCTTATTTGTACCACTTTTGAAGATTAGTACTTCACTCTTTTTGACTTTGTAGCTTAGTCCATGTTCCGCCACATACGTCTCACATATTGCAACCAGTTCGCGAACAGTCCCCACCGACGGGCCCAGCGGCACCATGTCGTCTGTTGTTGATGTTGTTGACGCACACTCCGTCTACAAAACAACCTGTATGAGTGCTGCTGAGCTCGCCAATGAGGTCATTGACATACAGGTTAAATAGCAAAGGAGTGTGATTCCACCCTGCCGCACGCCACATTCCATGCCGTACCCATCAGAGAGAGCCCCCGCCCACCGCACCTGGTTCTCCTGGCAACCATACCACTGTTTCAGCATTGAGATAATTTCAGCCGGCACACCCGCTGCCTCCATTTTCTCGCAAAGCCTAGAATACAAAACCATATCAAAGGCCTTGGAGAGATCCAGGAAGCAGGCACCGGCGTCTTCTTGTCAGTATAATACCTGACAGTCTGCTTAAGGCATAAAATCGCACTCTCTATCGAAAGCCTAGCTCTAAAACTGAACTGGGAGTCGTGGAGTTTTAAATGTCGAGAAATAATTTTATTAAGCAGGCTGTCAAGTACTTTCGCTGATATTGTTGCCAGCAAAATGGGGCGATAGTTGCCTTCATCAGATACGTCTCCAGTCCTGCACTTAATTATTGGAATGATTAATGTTTTGTTTTAGTTAATTCTTCCGGCAGGTAACCGTGACACAGGCAAAAATTGTAGAACATCGAAAGCACGCGAGGCAGATGAATACCGGCATACTTTAGATGTTACACACTGAGCCCTTCATGCCCAGGGGACTTGCCTATTTGCATTTCACCAATAACCTTCCGTACATCGTTGGGCTTTAAGCTGACATGTCGTTTCTGTTGCAAAACGGACCCCGTATCAGAACATTCAGCATAGTTGTACTTTGATAACTCTAAAGTAATCTTTAAATATATTAGTGATCATCTTCATTCATTCTCACAGGAATGTCAGGCCTAACATTAATTTTTCGTGTATGTTGCCAAAAATGTTAAAAGTCTTTGGCGGTGTGATGTGTGGCAAGAATATCCATCTTAATCTGTTCTTGTCTATCTTGACATTTTTTAAGATGATATTTAAAAAGTTTTCTGCTCTCACACATATCATTATAGACTCTACCACAACTCGGCTTACCAACTTATACCCAAGCCAAAAACTTGAGTCTGGCCTCTGTGAAAAGTTGCTACATACTTGTTCCAACCGGCTATGTAACCGCCTCTCCTTCGCGATTCACCCCGTAAATGTGTCGATGTAGCGGCTTCTGACAATATGGTTATTACATTTGTGTACATGTTCCTCGGTAGTATTCTGTGTTCAACATTGGAGCAGATGTCGTCACAACATTGAGAAAGCTCAACTGGGAAATCAATTTCTCTTAATTGCGAGTTACATAATTGACGGTAACATTCAGTTTGATAAGCTGTTCGCTCTCCCCATACAATTTTATTATCTACTGCTATAGGAATTGACCTTTTGCAATTTACCTTGCTTAGTGCACACTCGTGGAAAGTGATTAGAACACTGCACGTCAAGATCCACCCAAATTCGGTTGATAGGAGGTAGAGCGGTCTAGCCACCTAGCACACCCATGACTATCGCTAACATAAGTGGACGTATCAGAGTCTCTACCTAAGATGTTAATGCCAGCACATACCCATTCTTGGTCTTCACAAAAGTCAAGCAGCTCATTATAAAACAGTGTCTGGTTATGTGCATGAAATCGCTTAGCATAAATATGGCTTCGTTATCTCTATTGTCCTCTACAATGGAGCAAATTTTACCCAAACATTCTATAAAGTCGGGTAAGTTTTCCATCGAATTAGTTGGCATATACACACTAAACACAACCACAGATCTGCCATCACATAATTTAATTTTCACGGCTGCTAGTCGGACATCATCCGATCATCATCGACCGGAAAGCACTTTTCCTCCATAATATGGCGATACCTCCGAACGGCCTTCCTCGCAGTATACCCGCAGAGCTCCCGGTGCTACCGAAGTCATCATCAACAGCGTCCAACATAGGCAGGTCATGCAGCAGTAGCCAGGTTTCCTGTAAAGCGACGATGTCCGCCCGCTTGCAAACCCCTGATACGAACCAGTGATCGTTTAAATCCCTGACAATTAAATGATACGAAATTACTGTAGAGCGTACTATCCATTTTGAAGATTCGGTAATGGCCTCACTCTGCCATTTTAAAAATGGGCATCATTTTTGTCGTGAAAGTTTACAAAGCGCCGGAACGAGACGCCTTTGTAAATATATGGCCATAAGTTGCCATCTATATACGTTTCCATGTTCGATTTGCTCACAAACATTTTAAAGGCGTTGTAACTTCGCTGTTTTGCCAATTTGAATCGGATAGGCCATACTAGTCCCTGCGTTTTATTCAAAATATATTCAGCAATATACACTTCTGATACATCTCTATGTACATTTGTGATAAAGAGTGGTATTTTCGTATAGCTATCAGGGCGAGCTTTGCCCATGTTCGTAGAAAACTTATTACCCGAAAGCCTTTTTTGCACTAACTCTTCTGTGGGATCCGGTATGCCACAGTCCATTCTTACTACTTACATTAGCAAAGGATGGTTTCGACGACATCTCAACCGTTTGTTTATTCGCCTCTATTTCAATCAGACGCATCCATTGTTGCGTACAGCCATCATTGATGCTATGCACTGTCTTTGAACCGATTTTACATCGTGCTATCTCTATCTTGCCTTTATTCGCTAAGCCCTCATTGGTCAGAGATGATAGTACCGTGGGCTCTTGCGCAGCGGAGACAGCCGAAAGTCGACTTGAGTGAGACCGTTCGCGCGGTTCAATGACCTCATGTTGCGGGTCGTCGACCGGTTCTGCCGGTAGCTGTAGTGGCGGCGGTGGTAGCGGCGGCAAATCGCTTAATGAGTCAGACATTGAAGCTAGCGCCATCGGTCCACTATTGTATATATTGACACCGCGCTTTCTGGTATTGTATGGTAATACTGGTATTTTAAGCTCTTTATCTCTTTGTATCTTACCTTCGGCTTTCTTTTTTCTCTTGATCTTTTTTATATTCGTAGTAATAGAGTCAAACAGTAGATTTTTGGATTTTTAAACTTTATCCACTTTAAAAGCCGATTCACAAATTCGCATTAGACTTCCTTGGTCTATCACATCAATTTTGTTAGTAATTAATGCTAATAATTCGTCAATAACAACATTACAAGTCGCAAAAATTTACGTTGAACGCGTTCAATAACGTCTACATAAACAGCATACTGAGGGTTCCAGGCTTGAGACGCGTATCAAGCTGACTTCTGACTAACGAGCAGTAGAGTATTTTTAGTGTTTTTACTGATGTGAAGTCCTTAGTTATACGAAATATAAAACCTAGAGTTTTCATAGAGAAACTGAGAATCAATAATAACTCCCAAATCTCTCACATTGTCTACCCTAGAGAGGATTTGGTGATTTATTCCATAATTAAAGCCCAACAGACTACTACTCTGTCGACGACTAAATGTAATAACATTACATTTAAGAATATTAAAGTCGAGTTTGTTACGTTGGCAATGCCAGTGAAGACTATCCAAATCTGATTGTAAAAGTAGTTGATCATCTACTGTGGTTATCTGCTTAAAAACTTTCATTTCGTCAGCAAACAGTAGAAATTAAAAGTTTAGGAAACACGAGAAAATGTCGTTAATGAATGATACGAATAAGAGTGGACCTAAAATAAGCCTTGCGGTACTCCAGATGGTATACAAGATAGGTTGGACGCACATCCATTGAGGAATACCGCTTGACGGCGATTCTTGACATAGGATGTAAACCATCTATGCAAGTTGCCGCGGATGCCCGCCTCAAGTAGCTTACGCAGTAGAATGTGGTGGTCAATTCTGTCAAAAGCCTTACTGTAGTCCATATATATGGCATCGATTTGACCACCACCATCCATACATTTAGTTACTGAGCCAGTAAAGGCAACTAAATTACTCGATGTTGATCTGCCCCTAAGAAAACCATGGTGTTGGGGTAGGAAAGTATGCTTGATAGCTAAGTATACTTGGTCATGTACTATCTTTTCGAAGACTTTAGCCAGCACACTAAGTTTTGAGATAGGTCGATGGTTAGATACCTCTCGTTTTGACCCCTTCTTATGAATTGGAGTAATTGTAGCTGTTCTCCAGATTCTAGGTACAACCCCTTCAGCAATTGACCTTTTAATATTAATTTTTGACATCTTATTTCCCAATTATTAATAATGACAATATCTTATGTAATTTGTGTTTGTTAGTAATTTGTAATTTGATATAATAATTAATTTGAGTACTTACCTACCTATCTATTATTGTGTTTTGAGTTCATTCAATGTAGTGTTATGTATGTAATTTAATTAGGTTATTAATTAGTGTAAGTGGCGAAAGCCGTGCTAATTAAATAAATAAATAAATCATAATACATACAGCATGATACGTTTCAGATACTCCTGGTGGATGAGGCGACTGCTAACGTGGACCACGAGACGGAGCGACTGATCCTGGACGCGATCCGCTGGTCGTTCGGCGGCGCCACCGTGCTGTTCATAGCGCACCGCACCGCCGGGGTGGTGGAGTGCGCCCGGGTGGCGGTGCTGGCAGCGGGCCGGGTGGTGGAGCTGCGCCCCCCGGACGACGCGCTGGCGGACTGCGACTCGCATCTCTACCGTCTGCTGTGCGGGGGGGACCTGCACTAGAGGGACCTACCTTCAACCTGGACACGACCGGGCGAGGCTTTACAGCTCCTACAACTTGCAATGCATTCGATTCATGATGTTCGTGACACGACATGACATGCGGCATGTGGTTACGAAAGAGTTTCGTACAATCGCCACTAGATGGCGTCTATCAGTTTATCTGTCAAATGTTAAAACGAGCTAGTTTTCCTTCAACCTCTTTTAACCTATTTACAGCGTTCGTTTAGGATCCTGACATGTCCCGTCGTATGTGTGTGATAAGGATCAGTATCGATTCTACTCTTGTCTAATTTCACGACATTATAGACCGTATTTTTATGTTTGTAAGGTGTGTTTTACTTTAAGCGTGTTATGAGCTTGAAGAGCAAACTTAGAAATTTGTTTGTTGGATTTTAATTGTTATTTCTCAAATATCCATTTAGCCTTGCCTTTCTCAATACCGGGCTTGAAAGACGTTGAGTAAAAAGAGTTTTATATGTCAGGAAGAGATATAAAGATAATTTTCAAATACTTTATAAAATATATTGTCTTAAAGATTTCTAAGCACATTGTATTTACAACGGATCAAAAACTATATCAACGAATTGAAACCAGTGATCGCGAATTTTATGAAGTTTTGGCTACTTTATCACACAGCGGATAAATAATAAGTAATTGAATTGATTATTGACTACGTATAAATGATGACCTGTATTATAAGATAGTGTGTTGATGACACGCTATGGTGCTGTAAGTTGTAAGGTAGTGTTTTTCTTGTGTTTTTATCTTGCGGTCAGTCTGACCTGACTGACTGACTATGAGCAGATGTCGTGTCCGTCAGTCGTGTAGCCCCTTATGTTTAAAATCAGTCTTCATCTTGTACTGGCTTTTTTGGCCGAAGACATCTCGTCGCTTTTTAAGTCGGCGGATGGTTTCCGGAATAGTGAGGTAAAATTGTAGGGCAAATAAATAAATAATTAAGAGATTCATATCAAATGACGACAGGTCACGGATATAACACATACTTTACTTATCTCTAGCCTATTGTTTAGGTCTAGGCAAAGGTAATGAGGTCTACGATGGAGCGTACTTTCCCAGCAGACACGGCTCTCCCGCGCACCGTAGGAACACGGCGAACCGTTGGGCGCCGGACTTCGGTCCCTAGTCGCTAGGCAGGTAGACTTGTAAAGTAAATTCTAAACATTTACAAATGATATAGTGACATAAAAAATCACAATTGTGTCATTATAACATTTGTGAATGTTTTGCCGAGTGCAATCACTTGAAAAACAAAATAAATTAAAAGCAATAACGCCATTTCTCGTTAGTGAACACTAGGGCAGATCACAGTTCAGTGAATCTCTGCTAGATGGCGTAGATCAGCGCTCAAGCTGAGTAATAACACACGTAAATTCGGAATCTGCGTCAGGAGCCTCGTGGCTCAGGTGGTTAGAGCGTTTCTTAAGCGTTCGAGTCCCGTCGCGGGTCGCGGGTCGGGAATTTTTGTGACATAATAACATTTGTAAATGTTGTGACCGAGTGTAATCACTAGAAATACAGAAAAGTCTCAAGATTTCTCGCTATTTTTAATAGAACAATCTGCTGCGCTCATGCAGGTTGCTTCCCATTGCACTGCACATTTCATATGATCTTCCCACTGCACATTTCATATGATCTTCCCACTGCACATTTCATATGATCTTCCCACTGCACATTTCATATGATCTTCCCACTGCACATTTCATATGATCTTCCCACTCCACATTTCATATGATCTTCCCACTGCACATTTCATATGATCTTCCCACTGCACATTTCATATGATCTTCCCACTGCACATTTCATATGATCTTCCCACTGCACATTTCATATGATCTTCCCACTGCACATTTCATATGATCTTCCCACTGCACATTTCATATGATCTTCCCACTGCACATTTCATATGATCTTCCCACTGCACATTTCATATGATCTTCCTACTGCACATTTCATATGATCTTCCCACTGCACACTCCATATGATCGGTCCAGCGCATACGCTATTATTCCTCTTCGTCTGATTCCCTCTCCTCGTCCCTGGACAACAATGCGCTTATTAAATTAATAAACTAATTTCCTTAACTAAATGATAATAATATACCTGTCGAAACTTGCGTGAGCCTTAATACATTTAAAACACGGGTCTACCTCGCGTAACGATTGATAGTTGATCTCACTCAACCCGATTATGGTTCCCCGGTAATGCTGAAACTAAGTTTGTGCACATACGTGAGTAAAACCCGTGTTCGAAATGGAATATAATATTTTTGCGTATTTATGTTCGATATCAGAATGGTATTTTATAAACCTGCCAGTCTTGCTCGGTAGGAAGCTTGTTCAGTAAATCCTTATTGATATAAATGTTTTGTTCCTAATTAAGACCATTGATCATTTTGTTACATAGAATAAAAAAAGTAGTTATTTTTTTATGAGACAAATGACATGGCACTAGTCAATTATAATCAGAAAGATTCTTTTTTTTTTTTACATTAAAATTTGTATTAATTTGTAATGATATAAATGGTATTATAAATGATGTGAGGTATTAATCTGTTGATTTTCTCAATTTTAATTATGTAAGTACTTATGAATTAGAGCTGTTTGTCTTATGGAAGCTCAATAATGATTAACGTCAAGCTTACATTGTTGAAATAATATGACAACTGTTGTTGTAGCGCGAGCGACACATTCCATTTAGATAAATATGCATAGTTGCAATTTTTCTATACCAAGCTAAATGATTAAGGTAATTATTATAAATAAAAAAGTGATATGAAGCAAATAATTACTGACTCGATTTATTGTGATAGTATTAACTTGTAACATTTGTAATAAATCGTGATACTAGTGAAAAACTTTTATTTGTGATATTTATTAGCACTGGTTTATTCATTTTCAGGATTCGGTACCTAAAGGGTGAATACGGGGCCTTATTACTTAACTGTATGTCTGTCAGCGGGCTATATATATCTCGTGGACCGTACAGGTATAGATATACATTTTCAGTGTGTATTTTCATTGCCGCTCTAACAGCAAATAATAACAGCAAATAATAAAATACTCAATGTTTTTTTTCGGTGCGCGTGTCCGCACTTCGCCAGTTTAGTATTCATTATTTGTTGTCGATCGCTTTTCAAGGCCAATCACTCGATGATATTTACATGAAACAATGTGAATACATTTGAATCGCACTCCTGTAAGGTTAAAGTCCCATTTACTCGCTACGAGACGAATACAGGCAATACTTACATGTCACGTTAAATGGCGATGCTGTACAAAGGGTATTTCCCTTACATTTACTTGTCTTACAGTCTCTAATAAAGAACGTCAATTATGATTTAAAATGAAATGGAAAACCGTTATGGCCCTGAATGCGCATCGTAGGAAACACCTTACGAGGCTTTGAGGGTGAAAAATGTTGACATGTGAAGTTGCAGTTTTTTTTTATACCTGTAAGCTATATTAATAATTACATACCGATATTATCATTAAGGTTTTATTAAATTTGCTTATGTAGGTTAAGTATTACAAATTTCTTTGTTCAGGGGTTTTGTACGGGTATTCAATGAAGTCAAATATGTCTTCTTCTGCAGCTATCGGTACTGGCTCGCCTGCGACACCTGTGTTGACAAACAAACTTTACATAAAGTTATAACTTCGGTTCGGACACTTCTCACACTCGAGATCAACAATTGTTCCCCACGTTTGTGGTATAGCATGGTATATAACAAGCCTCAGCTCAGTTGGTAGTAACTCTGCCTTCTGCGCTGTAGGCTGTGGGTTCGATTCCCACCCAGGACAAATATTTGTGTGATGAATATAGATGTTTGTTCTGTGTTTGGGTGTTTGTATTGTATGATTAGTATGTATTTACAAAAAACTATCCGTAATATAGTTCCCATATTACAAGCTATGCTTAGTTTGGGGCTAGATGGCGCTGTGTGAAATTCACGTCCTGTAATATTTATTTATATTTTTATAGAGGTTCGCCCGGTGTCAGATCCAGAGGCATGTAGCTACTTTTCATCCCAAAAATCAGTTCCCGTGGAATAGGAATGGCATATCCAACATCGCCATCTCGAACTGATTGGTTCTTTGATAACCCTTCATGACAAAACTACTGAACGGAATGAAGCTAAAATTTTGCACAGATATTGTTCTGGGCCTAAGGGTGCTCACGACTTCTCAAAGCATTCTTGTTTCGATATTCCTTTCTTTTGTCCCTATCTGACCACTGTTGAAAAAACGAGACAAAAGTAATGTCATATCAAAACGAGAATGTTTAGAGGTTGTGGTTAGGCCCCAGGAATAACATATAGGCTACTAAATTCCAGTGTAACAACTATAACTAGAATGTAGTAAACCATAAATGCAGTAGACCTAGCTTGTGCGGACCGCAGCACACGCTAGCACAAGCGATAAGGTGACTTGATATACCGATATCAAGTCGCCTTATCGCTTAATTATGACAATATTTATTGAGGGGTAAAGAATCGGTACCGCTTTGTCCCAATTTCATTGTTTGTTATTTATGGTGAGACGGATGCCGTTACGCAAGTTTTAAGTATTCAAAGTTAAAGTTAAATTATGCCCAAAATTACGTAGGTAGGTACCCTCTACCTTCCTTGTAAGTAACCTTGTAACTGAACTAAACTACATAATTAACATGCGTAGCTTGCGTATGAATACGCACTTACCGATCGTAAATAGGAAGTTATACCTACCTTTTTATTTTTTATTGTACGACGGGGAAGCGCTGAGCCATCATCTCACCTGTTAAAGCCGAAGGTGGAGGCGCACTTCACCCGAAATCCTCAACGAACTGAGGAACTGGCTATCCTCTAAATACCGGAACACAACAGTTTTAGAATTGTTGCTATGGCAGAATTAGGTAACATGGTGGCCATGGTCTAGCCAGGCGGACTTAAACAAAGCCTGGGCTTTGTTAAAATATTGTGCTTTGTTTCACCAACCAAGCAAACAAAGCACAATATTTTACTCCCCCTGGGGATCCAACCCGGAACCTCGAGAGACTCCCGCGAGTTTATCCGTGTTTAAAACAATCTCACGAGGGTTTTGATTGAGGCGACACGTGAACCCAAGGGCTGGCTCTTTTTAAGGCCAGTGAATTAGCATAGTTTAGGTACCTAACCTATAGCAATGTAGCCAGCCATGGGCACGCTTCCGTCTGGTACTGAACAAGATCAGTTGAGATGCCATAAGACCATATGTAACGGTTCTTATGTACCTAGCCCGACTGCTTCCCTCGTAAATTGATATTTTAATTGTACATTTTGCTTGAATTAGAATTGGATGCGGGCAGTATTGTTCACTTGCCGTGACAGCAAGTTAACCGCCTCTGTGGTCTAGTGGTTCAACCCACTTTCAGTCCAAATCCCATGGATTGGGTGGATTTCAGATCCAGGGGTCTCATTTTCGATCCCCAGGGGGAGCAATATTGTGATTTTGTATAAGTCCGAATGGCTAGCAATCACCATCTAACCTTATTCTGTTGCCATAATATTTCTTAAATTGTTGTGTTACGGTCCGGCATAAGAGGTAAGATAGCCAATTCCTCAGTTTGTTGAGGATTTCTGGTAAAGTGCGCTTCCACCTTCGGCCTTATCATAACTTGAAAAACAGGTGACATGAAGGCCAAGCATACATAACATACTTACATCCTTGTAGTACAATAAAAAAAAAAAGTTTTCTCCGGCTATGATTGATATTGCATTAAATTAATTTCTTAAGAGCGCGCCCAATGACAAAATTACGCAACAGGAGCATTTTCAAACACACTCTTGTAGTAACTCTGCCTTCTGCGCTGTAGGCTGTGTGTTCGATTCCCACCCAAGACAAACATTTGTGTGATGAATATAGATGTTTGATCTGTGTTTGGGTGTTTGTATTGTATGATAAGTATGTATTTACAAAAACTATCCGTAATCTAGTTCCCATATTACAAGTTATGCTTAGTTTGGGGCCAGCCCCAAACTAAGCACACAGCGCCATCTATATGGCGCTGTGTAAAATTAATGTCCTGTAATATTTATATTTGTATACTCGGCATACTTGTACTACCTACATAAATGAATGTTGATTATTATACATATATATATTACACGAACTGTGTGAAATGTATGTTCTGTATTATTTATATATTACACGAACAAAAATCAAGGAACTCGCGTCATCGTCACCGAACCGTTTCCATGAGCTATATGTATACTGTGTATGTACATACATGTACTTTTTGGGTGAACAAAAAGCGAGTAACTCGCGTCATCGTCACCGGCACGCTCTTGTGAATTGTATCGTCGAGTTATTCGATTATTATGCGCGACACTGTTACGCTTACCGACACCACTTTTGACTTTACACACATTGGGATTCAAGTACCAACAATCTCAGCTGTTTTCTTAGGCTTAACGTAAAAACTTCAAGCTTTCACTTCTATCGGCACTCCCAGAGTGCCAGTGTTTTTGTTGTAACAAAATTTGTTCAGTTACAGTTTGGTTGGTGGTAGGACTTTGAGTCCGCCTGGCTAGCTACCACCATCTTACATATTCTGTCGCCATAATAAAAATTAAAAAATTGTTGTGTTCCGGCATTCAGAGGTAAGATAGCCAGTTCCTCAGTTTGTTGAGGATTCCGGGTGAAGTGCACCTCCACCTTCGGCCTTATCTCAACTTGTTACCAGGTGAGATGAAGGCCAAGTGCTTACCCGTCGTACAATAAAAAATAAAAAAATCGTTGTCCTGGCGAAAAGGTGTCGAATTTCATGATTCGACTTTCTAGAATAATTAAATTATGATACCGTGTAGATACTTTTAAGTGAGATTATTCACGTATCGAAAAAAAATTCCCCACAGGAAAAAGTGCTAGGATTTGTGCGTCTTACACTTTCGGAGATGTTTTACGATAAACAGATTTTGCGGGGTATGGGGTATGTCTGAAACATTACATCAGCAAAATATTGTGTCCGATACGGGAACCAAATACAACAATAGATAGCTAGGTCTTTACGTGGGTCTATCGTGCCCGTAATTTTGAAATTTGTGTGCCAGAAGGTTCCAGAGAAATTCAAGATTGTGTTGTGGTAACGTTTCGCAGATTTCCATATCTCGAAAACAGCTTGATGCTCCAATTTGAAAATAATACCACGAATAGACCTTGATTTGTGTGTTGTTTAGTATTTCAAACTAATTGGCGAATACATAGTAATTCATTCGTTTTTAAAATTAGTAAAAATCGGATTTACAAGGATCGTAACAATGTGTTTAAAGTAAAATGTGTCAGAAGTGGTGTTGGTAAGGTGTCGCTTGTTCAATGTTTTTTTCCAATCTCAAGCAAAATATTTTTTTTTACTGGCCGGCATTTTAATTTTTTGGTACGATTAAAATAGTCTACTATGTGTAGATAGCCGTTTTTATTTTTTAGATATTTAGAATAACAGTTTCCGCCAGAAGAACGTCCTACCAGCGGATTTTCTTAAATTAACTTGTAGAAAAAAAACTGAGTATGACGCCGTGTAAATGTTTGTGATAATATTAAATTCGTGTATGGTTCTGGAGATATTGCAATTGTTAATTCTGACTATCCATGACGGCTGTCATATAAATCTTCATTCCAAATAACATTAAAATCCGTTCGCAGTAATAGTTTTTTAATGAATAATCGTGAACCCAATCGTAAAGTTTATATGATTTATCTTAGTGTAACGCATTTACTGTGCTCAGCGTCACAACCTCGAGCGATCGTGGCGCGCTGTGGTAGCTTTATGCACTAGAGCGGGCGGTGCAAGACGCGCGGGTGAAATATGATTTTTTCCTGGCATTGGGCGCGCTCTTAAGAGTTACCTGTGACTCCCAACGGTCTCAAAGCGTACTCGTTGAGTGTGAAACCCGTCTGCAGCGCGTGGGTCCTCATCGCCTTGTTGAACACGTCACTTCCGGTGAAGTACAGAATGGCGCAATGGTATTGCTCGCAAGGGATCAGTCTGATGTCAAGACGTCGCGCTGGAAGTTCTTCGGACAGTCGGCACACTCCCTTAAACATTGATATTACCATAATTTTCCAACGACTCATCATTACAGTCCGAAAAGTTCCACTACAGGCCGGGAGTCTTTCATAAAGTATCCCAAAGAGTGTATTAGGTGGATGCTGCTGCCCACAGACTAGTAGGAAGCTATCGCTACTGCTGTCCGTTTAACGGTAAACGTCGAATGAATTAATTATTATGATTTACTTTGCCTGGATCAAATTCTATTTTGGATCGAATTCGAAATTTATTACCAAGTGAGATGAAGGCCAAGCGCTTCCCCGTCGTACAATAAACAAAACAAATAGGACAATCTCCAGATTGGTTCACGAAATATTATTTTTTCCTCTACCTTTTGTGCTAGGGTGCTAATTTTTTTAATTAACTCCTATCAAATAAAGTTATCATTTTGTTTCTTTAAATTACATCTCAACAAAAAAAATAAAACCTTTAAAACTATTACTTGTCAAACCGTTTACAAAATGTTTAGGTACTCATACATAAATAAATAAACAACTGCTTTTTCTACAGTCAATATGTAACTGAGTACCAACTTATTCTTTGCTTAAGAAGTGCGGGTAAGAAATATTATCAGAAGCTGATAATTCAATTTCATTTGCGTGCACCTCGATGACCGCCATCTTTTAGTGGCGCCTTTTTTAAAGTAGGTACCTACCATGAATTTTGTGTCTCCAATGGAAATAACGTCGGTAACAAGACCCTCTAACTCAAGAGCATCGACTAAGGATTTCAAAAGTTTTGTGCCATATTTGTTTTTTTTTTCAGAAACTTTCAGAGACGGATGGGTCACCAATGCGTCAATGTCGCCGCTTTCCACCTTGCCTCGTCTATAGCTGCCACAGATCGTCACAGTAAACTCTGGATCTAGATTTGCAATAAGCATAGTGAGTTTCGCTTCAATGTCCTGAATTTCTTTACGAGGTATCTTTTTTTCGAAGTCCTGAAAATATCTGAAACAAAGTTAGTCATAATCCGTATGATTCATAATGGCGGTGATGTCGCATCCTTTGGCCCATACTAGCTAGCTAAATAGGTATAGGTACGTGTTAGATATCTAGGTACTATACACAAAAGTGCCGTGCTGGAAATATCCCACCTCGATTGTACTTTGCATTTAAAGAAAAATATGAATAAGTAGATACTTACTTTACTCCAATTGTTTGATGGTGGGTCAATTTATCGACGTTATTTCTTAGGTCTTCAATAGATTTTATTCCATTTCTGACAAACTCAGCTGCTTTCACCGGGCCTATTCCAGTTACTCTAGTTAGTGTGTTAATGGCTTGTGCGTCTGGGTCATCGTGAATATTTTCAAGTTTTCTGAGTTTACCAGTTTGAAGAAATTCGTCAATTTTCTTGGAGATTTTATCTCCAATTCCGCATAGTTTCTTTGCCTCGTCTCCCGATTCTATTCTCTTGTCATGAGTAGCTAGAACACTAGCGGCTTTTTTATAGGCATTAAATTTATGGACGTTTCGACTAACATTTTTTTCGTACTCTGCTAACTCCATGAGGAATTCGCAAAAGTCGGCATTAGGATTATCATCGTTGCATGGGTTTTTGCGTTTACTCATTGTGTTTGTGCTGTAAATGTAAGTAGATAACATAAACATTGACTAAGTACTCATTCATGGATGTGTACTGTATCACATACAAAAGTTTTATAGATCGCGGTTTCCTAGCGATTGTCGAGCGATGCGATAGGAACGAGAAGTGAACGAACGGTCGCGATTCAAGATAGGTACAACCGTGGATAGGTAGGTAAAAACAACGGTTTGTTTGTGTCAATGTCACTTTCACTTTTACATCGTATTCATGTCAAAATACTGGGCTGGCCTTTCGCAGTTCGCAATTTCTAAATTTATTTTGTTTTTTTTGGAGGTTACAAAAGAGGAGAGCGAAATTAAATAACATATTTTGTGTCGACTTACCGTAATAAATAAAATAGAAGATATGTGTTGGTGTTTTCTAAAATGATCCCACGGAGCTGTTTTTCGAAATGGATAGCGTAACCGATAAATTACTGCAATGTTTTGGACACAGAAAGTTCAAAAGTGAACTTCAAGAACGAGCTGTTAGAGCAATAAATAGAGGTACCTATTTAGTGTTTCTTGTAAATTATGCACTAATCAATAAGTCTGGTTTGTTTAACAGCAAATTTGTTTTGATTGTAAGAAGCAGTACAAGTGCGCGTTAACTTTCTATACCATAGAATGCTATTAGCGCCAACTGTCGAAACAAAATGACGCGAAATTTGAAAAAGATGTCTATCAACTAGTACCTATATTTGTACCTAATGATTTTTAATTATAGAATCTAGCTATGTACCTAACGTGATGTACAATTTACAAACTTATTTTATCAATTTAATATCCATCTTTAACAATTATCGTGATAACCATAATGATTGATTTTCACAGGAGTTCACGATGTATTTGTCTCAATGCCTACTGGTTCCGGGAAGTCCCTGTGCTTCCAATTACCTGCCATGTTGCAGGATAACAAACTGGCTATTGTCTTTTCACCATTACTGGCACTCATCAAAGATCAAATTGATCATCTAACAAAACTAAAAATTGTAGCTGAATCGATTAACTCCAAAATGACGGCGAAAGACAGGGAAAGAGTGCTAAACGATCTAAGAAGCATGAAACCTGACACTAGGTTCTTGTATATAACGCCTGAACAAGCGGCCACAGGCACTTTTAAGTCCCTGATGGAGCATCTAGTCAAGTACAAGAAAGTTTCATATGTTGTTGTTGATGAAGCACACTGTGTTAGCGAATGGGGCCATGACTTTCGACCAGATTACTTAAAACTAGGAGAGTTACGAGAGAGGCATAAGGAGGTACCCTGGGTAGCTCTCACAGCCACTGCAAGTGCTGAAGTTGTCAAAGACATTATGAGCAACCTGAAACTACGGACACCAGTCGCTCAGTTCAAAACCCCAAGTTTCAGAAGGAATTTGTTTTATGATGTCATTTATCAAAATTGTATAGAGGATGAGATCGGACATTTATCAGATTTCTTGAAGAAAAGTTTAAAGGAAGATGAAAATGTTAAGCAAGTAAGTTAACTCCCCATCTATCAGTCTGAGTTTTGAGTTCATATACTAAATAGAATTAACTACTTATGTGTTTGTCATGTTTTAGAAAGACAAGAATGCTGTAATTGTATATTGCCGAACAAGAGACCAGACCGAGGAGCTTGCCAATATGCTTAATAAAAGAGGCTTAAGGTCATTAGCATATCATGGAGGTATGTATGATTGTGCTTTTGTCTGTAGTGAAATAATATGGTCAGAATTTATATTGATTAGGTACCGATGATTCTTAAACTAAAAATGTAATTATTTTGATTAATTGCACACATGTGTTTTGCAGGGTTAAAATCTGGTGATCGGATATCGGTTCAAGAGCAGTGGTCGAGAGGCGAGTGTCCATGTGTGTGTGCGACCGTGTCGTTCGGCATGGGCGTCGACAAGGCGAGCGTTCGCGCCGTGGCGCACTGGGGTCTGGCGCAGAACGTAGCTGCCTACTACCAGGTACACACATACACATTCACAACATGCAGGTCTAAAGTCAGGTGAGCCGAGCACAATTGTTGCACAGCTGTGCACACAATCCTCATGTTAGCTCACTGTGCTAAGAAATGTTTTGCGCTGATTGCAGAGCACTAGCTCAACAATGTGTTGTATTACAGTTTTTTTTATTTTTTTGTACAACGGGTAAGCACTTGGCCTTCATCTCACCTGGTTACAAGTTGAGATAAGGCCGAAGGTGGAGACACACTTCACTCGGAATCCTCAACAAACTGAGGAACTGGCTATCTTACCTCCTAAATGGCGAGAGAATTAGGTAAGATGGTGGTAGCTAGCCAGGCGGACTTAAATAAAGTTCTACCACCAATCAAACCAATCACAATATATTGTACTCCCCATGGAGATTGAACCCGGGACCTCTGGATCTGAAATGATGCCTCTGTGGTGGGTAGTGGGTTGAACCACTCTACCACAGAGGCAGTTGATATTACTGGACAGATTTTACTCCACTAACATTTCTCTGAGTGTTGTTTTGCAATTTTTCTTTATTTCTTCATGTATGCTGGTGACAGACACCTGTAGTGGTTTCTGCTTAAGGCATCTGATATGGCTCTTTAACAACCACTACCAAATGTAGTACCCAGGACTGACAGCTTAACATGCTCTTCGAAGCACTTGCTTTAAATTCATCTTACTTATTGGACAATCAGATGAATAGCTTGCAATGTCCTTATCAAACTGAAAATACACCTCATAAAGATGTGTCCCATCTGGGATTTGAACTCAGAACCTCCGGATCAAGAGCCACACATCCTACCTAGACCACAGAGGTGTCATATTTTATTATGTGTATGTGGTAGAAGAGTTTTTATTTTATACAGCAATCCTCTATGCCAGACCCTGTAAGCCAAAGTCTTGCTGTATGTTAGAAGAGGCAGATAAAAATACTAAATACTCCTTTTATCAAATGATTTTCCAAGGGTGCATACAGATTGCCAATGCAATGCAGCACATGCTGAACAGATGACACAACAAGATCCACATGTGCAACTTGCAAGCGTTTTACAAACAAAGCAGATTCTGTACACAGCAACAGTCCTACTCACTAACTCTATGGTTTGGCTTTGTTCAGAAATATTGGTCAAAAGCAATGGACAAATTTTCATGAAAAGCAGTTAACAATTTTTGGAATAGGCACTTACAGCTCGGATACAATTGCTAGGAGATGAATTGATCTGATTGTAAGAACTTGGACACAATTGCTAGGAGACGAATTGATCTGATTGTAAGAACTCCTGAATTCTGTTGTTTTAAATTAAATTTAACTTGTAGGTTGTTTAAAATTTTGTATTTCTGGCTGAATATTTTGTTTCAGGTTTGTTTTTTTGCATTTTGTCCACTTTCTTTCTTTTGTATTACTTTAAAGTGGAAACTTTGTTGGATTAGGAATTATTTTTAATGTATTACCTTTTTATATGTTGTATCTGTATGTTTCCCGAATAAAATAAAATAAATAAATAATCTCGGACACATTTGCTAGGAGACGAATTGATCTGTTTGTAAGAAGTGACGTCGTCGCCATGTTCGAGTTTACCAGTTATGGATGTTTACCACTCGTGGTACCTTCCTTGAGAGGCATGGTGAGAGACAATACCTTAATGAGGAGTTTCTGAACTGATAATGAGATCATAATCATGAGCCTTACATGATCCATTCGATGTTGATCCACTGAGTGAACATATCGCCCTAGGCGTAGTGCCTATATTAAAGATGGCAATAATGGTTAAAATTAAATATTAGTTAACTGTTAATTGATAAAAAAAATATATCGATATTTTTATTGGTTGAAAATATTAGTTAATATTATTTGTTTAGTACCTACACGATTTGGTTATTGGTTGATGTTAATGCAGTTGAATATTTTATTCTATTGATCAAATAAAAGTAACCGCTAATTCGTCTCTATCATGGTCTCAACATCACATCACTTTGTATTGAATAAAAATATCATACAGCAAATCAGAAATTTCATCTCTATAGTGAGGAGTCGAAAGCATACAATTGAATGAAGTCAACCTAATACATAGTTGAAAACTCTGCGAGCAGCGACATACGAAAATGTTTCTTATTTTTAGCAGTTTAAAGTTATAATTTAAATGCATTAAATTATGTTAGTTCTAACTCAGGCTGAAGTTGATATGATATTTTTATTCGATAATGTTAATTCTGATTATTGAATATAATGGTTGATTTTAAATATTAGTTAAATTTATTGGTTGATAGTTATATTCGTCATCTCTAGCCTATATATAATAGATCTGCTATTGAATATCTTGATCTTGATTCGAACATAACGCCACCTGCTGGCAGCTTTTGTGGTCTGTCATTCATTCAGATAGGTATGGGGGCCTTTCCCTCCACTTGATGGTTTAGGTACTTCAGTGAAAATATCAGCTAAAATGGATTTTAATTAATGGAGTTCCGTTCGAATCGGGTTTCCTTCACTTTTGTATAAAATGTAAAGACGGGAATCGCTCAGTTGATTAATTAACGATGTTGCAGGAGTCTGGAAGGGCGGGTCGCGACGGTAAGTCAGCGTTCTGCCGGATCTACTACTGTCGCAGCGAACGGAATGCGGTCGACTTTCTGCTCAAGTCAGAGCTAGGCCGCTGCAAGACTCCCGAACAAAAGCAACGTTGCAAGAACGCCCACAAAAGCTTTGAGATAATGGTCAAATATTGTGAGGAAGTAAGGTAAGCAACATACCCAGTTACTTTGATAATGGTTAAATATTGTGAGGAAGTAAGGTAAGCAACATACCCAGTTACTTTGATAAGCCACACAGATTAGTTGCTAGTAGTTCTACCTTCACTGTAGGTTGTGAGCTAGTTCCCTACCCTGGACAAACATTTCTGTGATACTTATAGATTTTGTTCTTACTTACATGTTTGGGTGTTGTATTGTACGAGTATAATAAGTATTATAGGTACTCATTTAATTCGTGTTTATCAAAATGTATTATGAAGCAAAAAGTTAAATGTGATGCTTTTAGGTGTCGACACAAGACATTCGCAGACTACTTCGGCGAAGAAGTCCCGCGATGCATCGGACGATGCGACGTGTGCCACGACGCACGCGGCGTGCGGCGTGCGCTCGAGCAGCACACGCGACGTGCCATGAGCGCGCGGCTCGAGGGCGGCGGACTGGTCGTCTCGCAGGACTCGGCAGATCTCTACGGAGAGGGGCGCTACGGGCAGCACAAGTAAGTCTAATCTAACTCATTGCATACGCTCGAACAACACAAGGTAAACACGTGGACGCGGGCGTTATTGCTGCCTTCTTTGGATTTAAAACAATTTTTGACTTGGTTGACAACGACATCTTGCTGAAAAAAATTGGCCTCGATCGGCTGCACCACTGCAAACTGCAGCAGCTGTTCTTAAAGAACAGCTGCTGCAGTTCTTTAAGAGCTATATGTCACACAGGCAGCAATATGTACAGTATGTTGTTTACAAATGAGAACACTATTTCACCAAAACAGGAGTGCGTCAAGGGAGCAACTTGGGGCCGCTAGAGTTAATCATCATGATATTTATCAATTTGACAGGTGATCTAAAATGCCAAGTGCTTCTTTGCAAATGACTTTATATTACTCTTGCCAATTAGGTTTGCAGGCGACTGCTAATGTGGTAGATAGTGGTGGAATGGAGCCGGAAAAGCAAACGATTCAATATAGGGAAATTATCTTAAATTTAGCAGAACAAAGTCAACTATTATGTATAATTGTAGTGTTCTTCTTCTAATTTGAAGTGTGTGGACTCTGTTAGGGATCTGGGACTATACTTGAAGAATGAACTGATTAAGAATGCATGTTGTGAAGAGGGTATCGTAAAATGAACACCCAACGACGTTTATAAGGGAGAGCTAAAATCAACGTTCTCCGGGCCCTTCTTAGACAATAGACTGGGATTATTTTTTTTACTTTTCACTTTAAACGGAGGTCATATGATGCTTTCGCATCATCGTAATCGTGGAAATGTAATAAATTTTCAGAGAAGCCGCGTCCTACGGAGCTGATGACAGCGACGGCTCTGACGGGGAGGAGAGCCGCCGCCGCGTCGCTGAAGAGACCAAGTCGCTCATCATGAAGGAATTCGCGACTCGGAAGAAACGTATCGAAGAGGTCAAGGTCAAAGACGAGGATTCCGCTAAATACTCGCGATGTAGGGCCGCGGAGAGCACGGGTGTCAAGGTCTGTGCCATTTCTCTACTCCATAATATCTTTTTTGTGAATTATCTTGATCACTTGACCTCTAGGTTTGTCTAGCTATAGGCCAGGGCAAAGGCAAAAAAGCATAAAGTCGACGATGGAGTGAGCTTGCCCAGAAGGTTTGTTTTTGCGTAAAGGAGCAAAATAGGTTTTGTATGACATCCCATTCGCATCTCACGGGAAGGGATTTAAGAAATAAAATGTAGCCTGTCTCATTTTTTTATGAACATCAACATTATGTGCCAGCTCAATCCGTTTATTATGGAGGAACAAATATTCAAACGAACTACTTTCACGTTTATTAGAGCAATATATAAAATGCATGTGATGCATACATTTGATATGCAATCAAGTACCTAATAAAAAAAAAATCCTCTTGAGGCATTTGGGTGAAAATAAAATATTTTTTATGAGTTGTTTAATTTTTGTTCAGTGTTTCATAAATGACACATCACTTACCCTAGACTAGTTTCTTGTTTTCACGGTTCCGTACCCAAAGGGTGGCAACCCTCCGGTGGGTGGTAAGCCTCCGCTGTCCGTCTATCGGTGGGCTGTATCTTGTTAAAATTTTCAGTGTGTATTTTTATTGCCGCTATAAAAACAAAATTGATGTTTCACGTGATTTTTGGCCTCAAATTTGGATCAAAATTTTTGGTGTGGTGGTCTCTGCGAGCCGATTTATTATAATTCACATGTTTCTTCACTTCACTTTGCAGCACTTTTGAGTTTATCAATAACAGTCCCTTTTTGGATTAAAGGATATCTCTCTAAAAGTCCAAATGTTACTCATCTTTCAGGTAAACGGTTTGACAGTGGCTGGTCGCGAAAGCTACCTCTCTCTACTGAATGAGGCTCTGAACAACAACCTGGCCAGTACCAAAGACGTGGACGAAGGCTACAGCAGAAGCTTGTCGAGGAAAGACGTGGAGCAGTGTGCTGTCGAGCTGGAGTACGACGCGTTCTCAGGGAGCACGGTCATCAGTCTGTACAGGAGAGCTATGACCAAAATGGTAACTAGTTAGTAACACGTTAGAGGCATTGCAACGCAAACAACAAGCACTCCCCGCTACTGCACTCATATTTCCTTTTAGATAGCTGCGGTAAAAGCCAGCAAGGACCAAGTTTATGGGCAGCTGCGAACTTTTGAACCGAAAAAACAAAATACTCTCGGTGAGTTCGTAAAGGAATTTGAAGCCCAGAAGCAAAAAGACAAATTTGGCGGATTTGTGACTGCATCTGAAATTGAAATGAGTGAGTATTTAACAGAGGAAATAAAATAGTATGGATACAATGGGGTTGATACTAATTTTGATGTATTACTTTTAGGACAAGCAGAAGCGTCAAAGGAATCTAGAGAGCTTTCTAAAGCCGATAAGGAAACTAAAAGAAAAGCTAACTCATTCAAAAGAGATCCTCTCACTCAAACAAAACTGCAATGCTTCTTCAGAAAAGCATCAGACGCATCACCCGACATCACGTCCTCGACTGATGAAAGTGGAAACGAGGACACTGTTGCCATCGAAGGCAGGAGCTATAAGGACAACCATAATGATACCACACTTAAATTAAAAGAACATCACAGCGATAGTGACAACTACGATGATACAACTCTCAAAATAAATTCTTCGTGTTCCGACGAAGAATCACCCGCCAAGGAAACGAAACAAATCGTTATCAACATTACGTTACAAGGCATTCCCAGTAAACATAAACATAAAAACAATAACTCTGAACCAAGCCTTGATGAAAAACCTAAGCCAGTAAAAAGAAAAATCAAAGCTCTTTTTGGCGAGTCCTCTGAAGATGACAGCGAACCTAGCCCACAGGAATCTAAAAAATATAAATTAAACGACAGTGACATAGAACAAAAACAAAAAATAAATAAATTGAAAAGTTGTAATTTGGGAATCGATAAGCACAAAATAAATAAATCGGTAGACAGTGCTATAGAATCAAAAAAACACAAGAAAAAGAAGTATCCCGATAGTGAAATAGGTTCAGATAAACACAAGAAAAAGAAATCTATAAATAGTGATGTAGAATCAGATAAATACAACAAAAAGAAGTCTGCCGATATTGCGATTGAAGCAGAAAAACACAAGAAAAAGATGTCCGCCGATGGTGTAATAGAATCAGAGAGACATTATAATAAAAAACTGACAGATAGCGACAAAGAATCGTACAAACACAGTAAAAATAGGTCTACGGATAGTGAAATTGAATCTGACAAACAAGGCAAAATGAAGTTTCCCAATAGTGTATTAGAATCAGAGAGACACACAAATAAGAAACTTACAGATAGCGACATAGAATCGGACAAACAAAGTAAAAATAAGTCTACCGATAGTGAAATAGAATCAGAAAACCAAAAGAAAAAAACATTAGAAAGTCACAGACATAAACACAAGCATAAAAGAAAACGTTCTAAGTCTGATAAAGATGATAAAAAGACAGATAAGCCAGAAAAAGAAGCCAAGAAAAGTACAAGTCCTATAGTAGAAACTAAACCCGATTCAGTAGAAATTAATTCTGCTGTGGTAGAAACTGTGTCTTCTTTATTTGAATACAATTCAGACGATGAATCTGAAAAAGAATTAGTCATTGATGATGGCAGCGACTCTCCAGCTAAGAGTATCGATTTAAAGAAAACTTTGAAACTTGATGATTCTGAAAAAGGTAATAATGTTCAACACAACGTACAGGATACGATTCAAGATGTAAAATCTTGTGAAAACAAAACTGAAGCAGACAAAACCTCACCAGAAAAGAATAAAACCAGTTTATCTGCAGAAGAATATAATAAACTTGATAAAGCACACAGGTTGAGTTTGGAGGCGGACGAAGTTTTGGCAAAATTGAAACAGTTTGCCGAAATGCCTCAGGAAATTGTCGTACCAGAAACTAAACCTGTTGAAAAACCTGAAATCGATAAGAAAAAGCTATTATCGCCTGTGAAATTAGATAAAAAAGAAATTCGTAAGAAACCTCGATTAGGGTTGAGTGGCAGATCAAAAGAGCATAGAAAAATAAAACTTCCTGTGGACGAAATTCGAAGAGATAAAGAGAGAATGAAGCTCAAACAAAAAGAGGAAAAAACTGAAAAGTTAGATGTAGCTGGACTTGTTGTAAAGTTGCTGATGCCTTACTATAAAAAGAAACACATAAGTAGTCGAGATCTGTTCAAAATCACCGCAAGACATATTGTGCACCAGTTATTAGCTATACAAGTAACAGGTAGGCACAGCTTATATTCATCATCTTACATTCTGAAATAGGTATTTACCTGGTTCACTTCCGTTTTTAAAACAAAGAGCCCTGTCTTGTTGCAACTTGTCAAGCCTAGGTTGGAGCCGGAAGGTAAAACTCATACAAACAATATAGCCCGGGCTGGGCTTGTTGCATTGGTATTGATGATCTTGTTGCCCTTACGAGGTGTCCACCGTACACCTTCTGTAACGCGTTTGCGTTTACCACGATTTGTACGAAAAATAATACCTATTCCCATTCACGGTGAGCAAACGCGAATCGAGTGAACTTCGATTGCAACTCGCACTAGGCACTCTGATGATGAAGCCTGTGTGTAGGTGTTAGCCGAATGTTACATTTTTTTTATTGATGGGTTAGCTCCTATCCTTTAGGACTGTGTAGCTCCAGGCTAGAGCTCGGGTGAGGTCTGTGTTGGACCGAGATTTCCTAGAAAGCACTGGCATATTGAGGCCGACAGACCGAGCTGACCTAAGAAATTTATGGCCATAAGTAGTTTTTCTGATTAAAAAAACGTGTCATGTCATTTTTTTTTCAGAAGAAGCAGCTATCGACATGTTATTGAAGAAAACTTTTAAAAAAGAATTAAAAATAGAAAACGAAAGTGACTTAGTTGTTAAACTGAATTTAAACAATGTTTTATAGTGTTATATTAATTATTAAAATTTATTTATTGTTTGCATATTTTAATAATATTGTTCTTGTATTGTAATTGATCTGCAATAAATGTTTATTTTTAATAATAAAAATAATTGTTAACAGTGCAAACATGTATTTTAATCATCTTTTTATCATTTAGAATGTACTTTTAAGTTGCATTCGGCACTGCGGCACGACCCGCAATGGCGCGGCGGTTAGTAAAGGTAAGTCGTGAAGTGTGCCTCCACCTTCGACCTTATCTTAGCTTAAAAGATGAGGCTAAGATGGAGCACGCTAGTCTGAAAGGAACCTTTTCACTCTGCGCTTGAAGACTCCAATATATGGTGGGTACTGGAGCGGAACACCAACAAAAAAACTGAAGAGGGCAACGAGTTCCATTCCTTATCTTATCAGTCTTATTGACTAGTGGTTCTGTTAGAATAGTAGATCTCGCGAGCCCGCATAACCATGCACTAAACAATGCCTTTCTCTTTCACTTTTGTTTTAGACTTCTGAGCAAATAGGGGTAGAAGTTTTAGCGATTACTCGCGTTGAACTCTCGAACCTGGTGTCTACGGATTTGTCTAGCAAATGTGGATTGGACTGCATAGTCCCACGAACGACCCCCACGTGGGGGCAGACGCCAACACTTATGGCTATCTGCCCCCACGTATGAACAGTGGGGGCACATGGTAATACATTATTACCGTGTGTCCCCATTAATTATACGTAGAGGGTATGATAACATACGATAATTTGTAATTCTACCTTTTGAAGTTATTGCATCCGTACAACTTACGAAACAATAAAAAAACTATTTAAGCCTAAAGCGCAAATATAGTGGTCTCGACAGACCTTACCTATTTGAGCCTTTTGGGGTCAAGACCTTGAATCCGTGGGGAGCCGGTGCCCTCCGGATTTTCAGAAATCTTGTGGGGCTTTTGATTGACGCGCCACGTGACCCAAGAGCTGGGTCACATACTTATGGGACGTATGAGAAATGGGGGCACCGGTAATAATGTATTACCGTGTGCCCCCACTGTTCATACGTGGGGGTAGATAGTCATAAGTGTTAGCGTTTGCCGGGGCCGTTTCGTGGGGGCAGACGGTAACAATTCCTTTTATTCACATCTTGTGTAGAATAAAATCCTTAGTGTCTTTCTAATTTAATTGAAATCCGTTGATAAACAACGCTACAGCAAACTTCTCCCCAATTTTCCCCCCGAACAAAAACCGCGATCGACTAAAAAAATTTAGTTAATCAAGAAACATGTGTGCCAAATCGGTTGAAAAATACGACCTGTAGAGAACGAGAACAAACCGACCGACAGACGACAGACGGCGGACACAAGCATTTTTTGCCAATCTCGAAACTGAGGCGCTTCATTCGCTCAGTCAATAAAGGTATAAGTGAATCGATGTTCGGCATAATGGACAATCTGTAGTTGTTTTTGTTTACAAAAGGGAAAATAATTCATGAATCATTATTATTTACTTATTTATTAAAAATATAAATAAGCCGAATTACTGTAGGTCATTTGATTAAATCCTAATCATAATACATAATCATGAACACAGAAAACATGTCAAATGGTTATAATGACAGGAATCAAGTCCGAGGCGTTTCAATATACCCGCGACCGGCAGTACAGCCGGTGGTGACACGGCCAAGACCGGCAGTACAGCCGGTAGTGACACGGCCAAGACCGGCAGTACAGCCGGTAGTGACACGGCCAAGACCGGCAGTACAGCCGGTAGTGACACGGGCAAGACCGGCAGTACAGCCGGTAGTGACACGGCCAAGACCGGCAGTACAGCCGGTAGTGACACGGCCAAGACCGGCAGTACAGCCGGTGGTGACACGGCCAAGACCGGCAGTACAGCCGGTGGTGACACGGCCAAGACCGGCAGTACAGCCGGTGGTGACACGGCCAAGACCGGCAGTACAGCCGGTAGTGACACGGCCAAGACCGGCAGTACAGCCGGTGGTGACACGGCCAAGACCGGCAGTACAGCCGGTAGTGACACGGCCAAGACCGGCAGTACAGCCGGTAGTGACACGGCCAAGACCGGCAGTACAGCCGGTGGTGACACGGCCAAGACCGGCAGTACAGCCGGTAGTGACACGGGCAATACACGTTTTCAACATTATCACAATTGTCAAAGTAACAATTTCTACACTATTTTATTACGAATTGAATACACTTTGGTAAAAAGAACACATTACCGATCGAGACAATCTTAACTTCTTTAAAAACACTTCTCTGGCTAGCTGCCACCCAAGTCTGTCGCCGTAACAACACGGTGACATAGAGGTAACATAGCCTTCAATTCTGCGTAATTAGAACCCTTTACCGAATCACTACTAGATTCTTGAGAATCTATCTATTTAGTTTTAATTATAAATGCTCATCACTCATACTACTCGCTTGGGCGCTTAAAAATGCTCAAAGTTACTGCAATAGCTTAGTCAGAATCGCTGCTGCTCCTAACGCTATAAGTACGAGGAGCTGAACACAAACTGGACCCCGCCCGGCTTGAGCCAGGCCTAGCTTGACTATATCCAGCCGTACTTGAGCCAAGCCTAGCCTGACTTGAACCAGCCGTACTCGAGCCGGGCCAACCCTGACTAGAACCAGCCGCACTCGAGCCGGGCCAAGCCTGACTCGAACCAGCCGCACTCGAACCGGGCCAAGCCTGACTCGAACCAGCCGCACTCGAGCCGGGCCAAGCCTGACTCGAACCAGCTGCACTCGATCCGGGCCAAGCCTGACTCGAACCAGCCGCACTCGAGCCGGGCCAAGCCTGACTCGAACCAGCCGCACTCGAACCGGGCCAAGCCTGACTCGAACCAGCCGCACTCGAGCCGGGCCAAGCCTGACTTGAACCAGCCGCACTCGAGCTGGGCCAAGCCCGACTCGAACCAGCCGCACTCGAGCCGGGCCAAGCCTGACTCGAACCAGCCGCACTCGAGCTGGGCCAAGCCTGACTCGAACCAGCCGCACTCGAGCCGGGCCAAGCCTGACTCGAACCAGCCGCACTCGAGCCGGGCCAAGCCTGACTCGGACCGGACCAAGCCGCATTCGAGCCGGGCCAAGCCTGACTCGAACCAGCCGCACTCGAGCCGGGCCAAGCCTGACTCGAACCAGCCGCACTCGAGCCGGGCCAAGCCTGACTCAAACCAGCCGCATTTGAATCGGCCGCACTTGATCTCAGTTCAGTCATTATTATAGCCATATCCACATCGTCGATATCCATCCTTCCAGAAAGTAGCTTTGCCTTTCGTGACGACTTTACCAGATGCAGCTGACGCAGATTACACTTCTTCCGCGTTTTTATCAATGTAGCTAATCGTAATATGTTCATTTCGTCAGCCTCCTTGTCCACGTAGATATCCCAGCTGCACCCCGGGTCGTGCAGCCCGCGCACCACGCGCGTGCGGTCGACGGGAGCGTCGCCGTCGTCCGAGTCCTCCGTCGCCGGGACGTCGCCGGCCGAGTCACGTGTCGGACTCGAGATCGTCAGAGGCTTGTATTGCCTGCGCGTTGATCTATTTGCCTGTTTCGGAACAGGGTCCTTCGATAAGCGTTTAGGCTTCGCGCTGACGAACTTTAGACGCAGAACATTCGATTTGGATGTTCTCGAGCTGGGGACGACCGGGGGCTCGTGCGGTAGCTCCGGTGAAGTGTCATGTGTCGCGGCGGATCCCGGGTCGTCCCAGAGCATGTCGGACCGGTCGGTGACGTCGGAGCTGCGGACTTCTGGAGGTGTCAGGGTGGCAGTCGCGTCGGGTGGAAGAGGTTCGGATCGAAGTGGCTGGGGTCAAATCTTCAG
Organism: Venusia cambrica; assembly: GCA_951394065.1. Lineage (NCBI taxonomy): Eukaryota > Metazoa > Arthropoda > Insecta > Lepidoptera > Geometridae > Venusia > Venusia cambrica. Next base: position 990,608 of record OX596044.1, on the reverse strand, counting down.
AGCGCGTTTCTTGGGCGGTTCTCGTCGAGTCGTGCGTTTTTTCTGCGGCCGCGGCGTGACCGGCTCCGGCGGGCCGGAAGTGGTCACCAGGTTGCGCACGTTTCCGGTCGTCTCGACCGCGTGGTTCTCTCGGAACAGCGCTATCCGCGTCACCAGCTCTTCGTCGTTTTCTAGGAGCTCCTCAATCTGAAAAACAATACCGTTTTGTTCGTGCTGCGGTTCCGAAGTTAATTATGATCTTCTACAATAATTTGTAAATACACACTTGACGAGTTTTATGTTCTTCGACAATCTGGATTTTAGTAAAAAAGTAAGAACCGTGTGGGTACGATGATCCCTAATATCCTTACCTCTCCAATAAGACGGTAGACACTCGTAAACACATATTTGTGTCGTTATGGTAGTTTATATGTAATAGTTTATATCAGTTCGGCGACAGTACCTCGTGTTTGTAGTCCACCTCGAGGTCCTGTGCCAACATGACGAGATAGGCGGCGAGCTGCCCGCCGGCCGAGCCGAGCCGCGCGTACAGACGTAACACGGCCGGGACCATCACTTCGGCGACAGTACGCTTCATTTTCTACAAAAAAATATATGTTTTAAACGTACCTTGAATAAAACTTGAAATAAACTTGAATAATAAATTTAAATGTTAAAACATTGAAATATAATATTTTGTTTCTCCTGGGCAGCCATCACCAGGCTGAGTGAGATCGTTAGATGACACCGTGCGAAACGCGATGCGAATACTCTCACTCTATGACGAGTACCTGGGAGAAACTAAATATTTTAAGTGCCTACATCAACACAGCGCATTCGAGAATTTTTTTTAGTAACAAACCTATTTTTTTATTCTTAACAATTTTTTAGGATCATAATGAAACGTCAATTCTACCGCCTGTTCGGAATCGCGACCAGCACACAATGAGAAAGGCAAGAAACTCGGGTTAGTTATTTTTTTGATGATTCTTTCAACATTTAGGTACACAAACAGTTTTAAATAACATTATAAGTAGGTACCTTCATCATAAACCTAACTACCTAATGGGCAGTTTGTTAACATTGAGAAATCACCATTTAGATGTCAACTGGTATAGCAACATCGGGCCACGCGTTCTTATCGTCGATATAGTCACTTATTTTGTAAATTAATCTTCATTATACAATTTGAATTTGCGAGCAGAGTTTGGTGGTGCTTTGAGGAAGCTTATTATAGAATCGTACACAGTTTCCTAAGAATGAATGATTTACTTTTCGTAAGTGATATGTCAAGTTTATTTTTATTCCTAGTATTAACACTGTATATAAGTATTCAGTCTTCTTTTACTAAACTCAGCAATGTTCCTGTGAGCGTGCTCCTGAGACAGTCACGAGTTTTCATTTTGTAAATTTTCCATACAGCTCTCTTTTCCAGGATAAAAATGCTTTCAATATCTGCTGCACTTCCCCATAAAAATATGCCATAGGACATAACGCTGTGAACGTAACTAAAATAAACTAACCTCGCCGTGGCTTCATCAATAAGATGCCTTATTGTACGTATCTACTGCGTAAGCTGCCGAGCTTAGCCAACTAAGCTAGCTGCTAGCTAAGTATCAATATGAATACCCCATTGCAACTTTGCATCGATATTTAAACCAAGAAAGTAGTTGCTTCCATAAAGTCAAGTATTTCCCCATTTGAGATAATGTTAGCATTGCTCACTTGAACATTAGGCAAGGTGAATTTGATACAATTGGTTTTTTTCTCATTTGAGAAGAGGTTATTTACCGTAAACCAATCAAGAACCCTAGCAAGAGAAGCATTTACACAATCATAATTACCTTTAGCCCTATCAACTCTAAATAAATTTAATATTAAGTATCGTCTGCAAACAACACAGATCCCTTACACAGGCAGGCAGATCATTGACATAGACTACAAACAAAAAAAAGGCCCCAAGACCCCTTGTGGTACACCGATGTTAGTGGATGTTCCCGAAGATTTCCTACCGTTAATATCCACTTTTTGAACGCGATTCGATAGGTAACCACGCACGAGGTTTATTGCCTGATTCTGAATACCAAAGTGTTTAAGCTTTGAAATTTAGGTGTCGATCTACGCTGTCGAAAGCCTTACATAAATCACAGAATACTCCTATGGCATACTGTTTTCCTTCCCAGGGTTCAAAGACGCATGGCACCAGCCAGCGTCAGTTGTTGAACGACCATTAGTAAACCTAACTTATTTTTCATGCAGTGGCCTGCTACACTTAACTGGTTCGTTTGTTTAGCACAAGTCTACATTTCCTGAGGATTTTTTTGTTTTCGGGTTTAAATTGAAAAATGGATCTCTATAAAGTAACGCCTGAATCAGTAAAGGTGGTGTCAGACAGTTCATTTTTAGGTAATGTCGGTCACTCACGCCAAGCTATTTTATAGTACTAGCTGACCCCGCGCAGTTTAACTTGCGCAGAGTTTATCAAAGTGATACTACTACTTACTATAATAATAATTATGCCCAGCCCAGTGTGGTGATATAGCGAATATTTTCTACGAATGGGACAATAATTCAATGTGCACAATATAGTGTGACGTTACAAAGACGATGAGCTATAACAGTGTGAAGCCCAGACGCCATCCGCACCCAACAATGTTAAATGATGTTGAATCAATGTCACACTTTAAAAATATTACAGGACATTCATTGGGGGCACCGCGTGAAGGATAACCACTAGGCTTGCGTTACAGGATTCGATTGTACATTCCTGTAAGGCCATTTGCTTACCTCACTCTCTTGAGGAGAGAGTGAGGCAGGTCTGTGTCTATACTAAAGCAAGCGGCAGAACTAGAGAAGCTAGAAATCATGCGTTGAAAAGAACGCGAAACGCGAAGAAATATACCTATGCGATGCAAATAACCCTATGGAAGTATATCGACGATGTGGAATATTAAGCGATACGGCTTTGGGAAAGCTGATTGAAATCGATAGTGGTGATAACCGAGGCTTGCCTTTAACACTTTCATTGCAATTGATCGCTCGTTTTATTTTTACGCAACTTGTTATTGTCAAGAAAGTGGTACGTGATGTTCATATGCTCGAGCTTCTGTGTTTCATGCAGTATGCAGTAGGTAGGCGAGAGGTAGATCATTGGAATATATTTTTTTTTTAGCTTTCAGGGAGCCCACACGTGTGAGTATGCGAACCTAGCCACAGACCATCTTATTCATGTTCTATCGCGAGCAATTAAAGAAAATCCAAAATTGAAAATACCCCAAACTGCCTAAGAATTATTAAGCCATGTTTGACTAAAAGCTTATTGCGCTGCATGAAAAACCGTGATAATTTATATAGAAAAACAAAAAAGGACCCTGATAATGCAAACTTAGCAATAACCTATAGGAGATACAGAAACTTTTGCTCATCACAATTAAAAAAGGCTAAAATAAACTTTGAAAAACAGGAGTTAGAGTCTGCTAAAGGCAACAAAAAAAAGCTCTGGGAGGTAATTAAAAATATTGGGGTATGCATAGAGCTCTAGATCACTCATCTTGTCTCCTGTCTTCTTCCGATCCTCTGGGCAGTGTAAATGTTGTAAATAACTTCTTTGCTGACATTGGTAGAAAACTTGCAATGCAAACAAACAGCATTCATAACTCTAGTCTAATCCCAAATAACTATATCGTAAGCCCTCCTTCATCCACCCCTTGTAAATCACTTGTTCTTCTCCTACAGACGAGATATACATCAATTGATAAATAATCTAAAGGAAAACCCCGCGGTTGGCTTAGACCAAATATCTAGTATGATTATGAAAAGATATTCAGAGCTACTTGTTGAACCAATCACGCATATCTGAAACCTCTAATTTTCTACCGGAATATTTCCGCGTGCATTCAAGACCGCTCTCATCAAGCCTATTTACAAAGGTGGCGATAGAAATTGTGTCAACAACTTTAGGCCAATCTCTATTCATCCGGCAATGTCCAAATTACTCGAACGCATCATGAACAAGCGTTTGATTAAGTATCTCGAATCGAATATTCTTCTTTCTTCTTTGCAATTTGGTTTCCGTTTAGGTAAATCAACAAACGATGCTGTTCATGAACTCGTTAATTCAATTATAATTAATATTGACACGAGCAAAAAATGCCTTGCAATATTTATTGACTTGGCCAAGGCATTTGACACAATTTATACTCCCCATCTGCTGTCTAGGCTGGAACAAGTTGGTGTAAGAGGACTCCCTTTCAATCTTTTTAGGGACTACTTTTGCAACAGGAGCCAATTTGTAAAAATTGAACAATGATATAGCTCTGAACAAAAGGTAAACTATGGCGTCCCACATGGGAGTATTCTCGGACCCACACTATTTCTCATTTACATAAATAGTCTCTGTGACATGTCATTAAGTAATGGGAGCATACTTACATTCGCTGATGACACTGCGCTGCTTTTTACTGGTGATAGCTGGCAATCAGTCTTCAAGAGTGCTCAGGAGGGTTTTAGCAAGGTTTGTAATTGGCTACAGAGTAATGTTCTGACATTAAATGTTTCTAAAACCAAATATATTGCTTTTGCACATAAAAAAAACCTGCTACCTCCAATTTTTCTGACCATCAGGGCCCACAGTTGTTCTGCAAAAACTATTGACTGTATATGTCCCTGCGTTGAAAGGAAATAGTCGATTAAGTATCTTGGCATCACCATGGACCAAAGACTTACCTTCAAACCTTATATTGAAGTCGTAGTGACCCGCCTTCGTAAACTATTTTTTGTCTTTAAAACCCTTAGACATGTTGCCGACCGCAGAATTATTAAACTTGTCTACCTAGCTCTCTGTCAATCAATTGTGGACTACTGTGTTTCTTCTTGGGGTGGCGCATTTCCTCCTGCTCGAGAGAGCCCAACGAGCTATTCTTAAAGTTAGCGCTGGATACCCCTTTCAGTTCCCTACGGTAGACCTGTACAAAGAGTGGGACGTACTGACTGTCAGGCAAACGTTCCGATTACACGTCTTGCTTAAACAACATGGGCAACTTGTTTACGACCCACAGACTAACAAAGGCAGGCGTAGAAGAGGTGCGGTTTGTCGTACTACCCCATTTAGAACTAGGTTTGCCCAGAACTTCTTCTGCTTCCTAGGCCTCTTTATTTACAACATGCTCAATGTCTCTCTCTCAATATATTCTCTTCCAAAATACAAATGTAAAAAGTCGGATAAGTGATTGGCTAAAAACACTAAATTATGACGAAACAGAAGCTGTAATGTTACCTTCCTCCTGAGTAATAACTAACACTTGTTTACACTCCTTAGACCACTACAACAACTGTCCTCTAGTGTGGCTTGAATGAAGTCACTAAGTGAAGCCTATTATATTGCACTCTCCCCAACTACCCTCAAACGAGATCCTTTTCCCCATTCACACACTCACTACTAACATAATTCATGAATTTACACTCACCTACATTTACATTTCCATCCACTAAACTACACAAACTACTCTCCACATACCAATACACTCGTACCTCACCCACACATACACCTATCTATCCACATCCACCACTGTATACATTTTCAACTAGTTGTAGTTATATAGTCACGAGCCCAAATCATATTGTTAAAATAAGTTGAAATTATGTCGTCAAGCTCAATCAGCGGAGTGCGGGCACTGGTGACCTGTATTACAGGTTTGTTTCAAACCTACCATAGGCACCAGTCTCACACAAAACAGGTTATTCTTATCTCTAATTTTAGCTAAATCTACTATGTTACTACCTTTTTGTATGAGAAAATAAATAAATATTTGATTTGAATATTCTATAAGTACACATACACTACACTGCGCACCACGTTTGAAAAAAATACAAATTTGGCATACTGAACGATAAATTGGCAACACCGACAATGTGTTGCATTTGATACTGCATTGTCTATTTGACGTATTGTTTAAGATATGGCGAATGAACTACATTTTGTATTTTTTTTGTTTTTTATGACGTCGTTGTCCAATTTGAATCACCCGAAAACGTAACCCGACTGCTTATTTTTTGTACATATTGTTTTTTTTTTTTTGAATAGTTATTCCAAAGTACACATTTACTAAATGGCCCTGTCAGTAGACCTCTTTTTCAAATGGAAAATTATTGTACGCCTGAATAAGTCACGAGTCTAGTTTTAATATATATATCACTTCAGGTACCTATCTACATCAAAGGTAAGCTGAAAACATAATAGCAAAAAAAAACTCGATAAAATATTTATTGAAAATGGTAAGTTTCAGAATTTACAAGTGAAATATTTTGATACCTACAATGAATATTGACTTAAGATTTATTTTTAATTATACGTTACATGTTGATCTACATTAAAGGTAAGCTAGTTATTTGATACGAGTTCAAATTTAATTTAAATCATGAATTATTTGAAAAACTACAGGCGCACCGCGCGCCCGCCTTTCAGTCAGTAGCTCTGTGACCACTGTCGACGTCGGACGTGTGCTTGTCGTCCTCGCAGTGGTTAGACAACACCTAGACTCAGAATAAATAATATTAGGACGAATATACATAAGATATTTGCTCAGTCCCAGCAAATGTACCATCATATTATTATGGTCACATTATCTGCTAACATACCAGCAACGAAATCTCAGAATAAGAATTATCCAAAGGTTGTATTTACGATACGCATGCGCCACCTACAGCTTGCCGCTGTCAACTCTCATTAAATAAAAGGAGGGAAAATCTACAGTTAGTGAAAACCGCGATTCAAACGTTTTGGGGATGGTGGTAGAAGTAATTAGTTTTAAGAAGGATACAAATGCCAATGGAACTTCTAGAAGAATTTTAAACGATCAGTACCTAAGGGGCGGCTTGTAGTATAGTAACAGTGGAATCGACATTATTGAAAGCGCAGATAGTGCAATGGAAGTTTCGTTGAATAACATTTTTCATTGGAATGTGTTATTTGATTGGACAGAACTATTATAAATTAATTTTAACAATATATTGTTAGTAGTTATAGTGTACGTCTCTCTGCGTCTCGTCTGCGTCGGTACTCCCGTAGCTCAGTTGGTTAAAACGTTTCCGGCTTTAGGAAAAGACGCGGGCGTCCCGTCGTGGGTTGTGAGTTTTTGTGTCATAATAACATTTGTAAATGTCGTGACCAAGTGCAATCACTTGATATACAAAAATTTGATTGTTCATTTATATTTCGAATATAATAAAAAGTCCATTGTTTAAACAGATCCTAATAGATACCAGACTATAAGTGTTTTGTGCGACAGAGACGATGCTCTAGGAAGCCGGAACTACCGATTGTCTACCTCTTTAGCTCGATTTAATTTTACTACCGCCGGTATATCAGATAACAACACAGGAAAAGCAAACAATCAGAAGCTTATACACACTACATCAAGCATATAGATTCGTCTCAAAATATACAGATCACTTAATAGAACATGCAACAATTAATAATGAAAATTACCATATTTATAGCGGATAACTGCTGCGTGGAGTGGACAAAGACAACATGATTAATTCGCTAAATGTGCTATTCAATATGATGTGTACATAACACACAAATGATGCGGAGACCAATCAATTAAATTAGCTTCAATGAAAACACCTAAGTATAATTATGATATATTTCCAAAGGGAATTCACAAGTTTATCGCGTAAGTTACTTACATGGGACACTAAATTGGTAGTGACACGTTCCTGCAAATCGTCAATGTCGGCCATATCGCCGGTTGGTTGAGGTTTACCTGATCACAAAAGAATTACATTAGTTATGGAAAACATATTTATAACAAACTCGTAATAATAATGAGAAAAGCGGCTTAAATTACCCAGGTAAAATAAATAAATAATAAATAAATATTACAGGACATTAATTTTACACAGCGCCATCTAGCCCCAAACTAAGCATAGCTTGTAATATGGGAACTAGATAACGGATAAAATGGGCTCATATTATATTAATACAAATCATGGAGAATATTGTTGGTAATGCTTATAGTCTTCACAACCACGATGGTATCAAAAGTTATTTCTTATCTTTACTTCTTCAAACAACCAACGCTGTATTAATCCTGGTGTTACACAGGCAGTTGGTGCCCTGACCAGAAGCGCCTGAGAAGCTTTAACGACAACAACTAAATTAGTTTTAAATGCCTATACAATAGAGTCATTTAACACTTTAAAATTTTGCATGAACCTTACTATACATTTTAAAACACAGGTTTCACTCACGTATACACGCGAGACACGAAACCGGCGCCACGATCGCAACCTACCTGGCGAGCCATACTCACGCTAATGATGATTCACCTGTTGAATTGAAACCGTTGGTGCCAATACGTTAGTAAAAACCCGTGTTTTTAAATGTACAGACTCTCATATGTCCAGATAAATCTTTGTGCCCAGAGGGATTGACAGCTGACTTTTGTAACGTTTTTCAAACTACGTTTTACAAACTACGTTTTTCAAACTACGTTTTCAAACTACGTTTTCATGACTTGGAATATATCTTTCATCCGAAGCTCACAAGCATTTTAATTTACAACAAGACCCTGGAATTTCCCAACAATATATTACAAGCATGGGAGTAGTCTTCCATCAGTCAGTAAGCGACTCACGCGGCAGTCTCATCCTCGGTCCGGTGAGCAGTTTGATGGTATCCAGCATGGCAGCGTGCAGAGCCGGCGGGATCTCCTCGGCGTCGTCGACCAGGTCGGCGGCGTGCTCGAGCACCTCGCGAGCGAGGCGGCATTGGGTGTTCAGCTTTTGAACGAGAGATAGTCTCTGCAGCATCACGTCGTAGATCAGTTGCCGGGCGTCGAAGTTCAGAGCTTCTGTGGGTGGAAGTAGCGTCGGGTCTAGAGGTTCGCACACCGATTTCAGATACAGAGGTCCCGGGTTCGAGCCCCAGGGGTACGATATTGTGCTTATTTATTTTTTTATTGTACGACGGGAAAGCACTTGCACCTGGTTACAAGTTGAGATAAGGCCGAAGGTGGAGTCGCACTTCACCCGGAATCCTCAACAAACTGAGGAACTGGCTATCTTACCTCTGAATGCCGGAACACAACATTTTTAGAATTGTTATTATGGCGACTGAAGATGGTGGTAGCTAGCCAGGCGGACTTAAACAAAATCCTACCACCAACCAAACCAAGCACAATATATTGTACTCCCCATGGGATCACAAATTTGTTGTTAAACCGAGGAACTGGCTATCTTACCTCTAAATGCTTTATCTCACACAGCGCCATCTAGCCCCAAACTAAGTATAAGCTTGTAGTATGGGAACTAGATTGTGGATAGAATACTTCAATAATTTGTAAATACATATGAACTATGTGATACAACACCCAAACACAGAACTAACATCTATATTAGTTATATGTACCTCTAGCGCCGACACCGTTGTAGTGCAGCACGCAGTCCACGAAGTGCTGATGGATGGAGTCCGCCTTGAGACACGACGTCACGTAGTACTCCGCCGGCTCGCGCACCTCGTGCTCCGGGTCCGCCAGCAGCGCGAAGTAGCTGGAGCGAGAGCACACGTGTCACGTGTGCACACCTGCCCAACGTGCCCACTGCTGGACACAGCTGGAGGGTGCCAGCCAGCTCTCGCACCAAACTTGTAGATAATAAGGAGTTGGACAGTGGTAGGACTTTAAGTCTACCTGGCTAGCTACCACCATCTTACCTAAACCTGTCGCCGTAACAACAATTTTAACTCTTTAGAGGTAAGATAGCTACCGGTCTCATACGTGTGACCAGGTGAGATGAAGGCCAAGCGCTTCCTAGTCGTGCAATAATAAAAGGAAGCTACTACCTTTCGTCTGGTGAGATAGCTTACTCGGCTTTTACGACATCCATGAGCTGAGTTGGAGGTGGTTGATTGTGCGCCCGCCACGGCAACGCGGTTCACTTCAGCTGTCAGCTCAACATCCGCTCCTCTCACATTCAAGTCCTCTTTTACGCAGTCCATCTCTTTTCCAGCATGTGGAAAACTAGGAGAAAAGAACTACTCCTACAGCCTTCCACATTCAAGTGAACATGTCCCTTTTTTTTTTATTTGATGAAACCTTGGATCAACAATAGAATAATTAGGGCAATTAGTGATGCAATGTTTAGTCTCAACACAAAAGGTTTTGATGTAATGATTAAAGTCATTAGGAATCTTAAAAGTAACGCAGAAGGTGCCGATGGAATATATCTTAAAATGTTAATCTTAACGTTACCGCAATCACTGGACGCTTTGCTTAGTATGATAAATGCATCGATTACCTCGTCTATTTTCCCAGACGAATGGAAAATTTCAGTCATTCGCCCACTACCAAAAATTGATAACCCTACAGAGGTAAGATTTGAGGCCAATCAGCATCTTACCGAGTGTATCTAAAATAGTAGAAAAAGTAGTAAGTCTTCAATTACCAACTTATCTCGAAACTCGCAAAATGTTACCGGATGTACAGTCTGGCTTTAGACGGGGTAGAAGCACATCAACCGCTTTATTAGACGTTACTGATAATATGCTGCTAGCCCAAGATCAAGGACGGTACACAATTTTGGTGTTACTGGATTTCTCAAGGGCGTTCGATTCCATTGATTTGACTTTATTACTGTCGTCAGTTGAGTTATTATGGTTTTGACCATTCTTCTGTTAAATGGTTCAATAGCTATTTGAGTAACCGTCGGCAGTATGTAGAACTGCGTCTGGCAAACGGTGCTGTAAAAAAAAACTCTGACATCTTCTTGATAAGAAGGGGTGTACCTCAAGGTTAAGGCCCTGAAATATCAGGGCCTACCCTTTTTAGTCTGTACTGTGCTGATCTGGTTAAATGTTTAAAATGTTGTTAATATCATATTTATTATGATGACGTTCAAGTATACGAAATGTTGGAATAACATTCCACCCCCGTTTAAAAACATCGAACACTTTTACAGTATGAAAAATAAGATAAAACAGTTTCTAATCGCTGAACAAAGAAAATGGGAAGGTATCAATTATGATGCCTCAATTATATAAGTTTGTAACTAAATGCCTGAAGTTTATTAACCCAGGTATTATGTTTTAAATAAGTTTGTTATCTCTGTCCTCACTTTCAGCGCGCATTTATTTATTTATTATTATTATTTCAATCATCATGTTCCTGGATTAAATTGCATACAATGCCATTGTACGTAATCTTTTAAATCTTTCAAAAACACACCTAGCAATAGTAATAGAACAATAGAACTAACACTGTGCTAAGTTTGACGTCTGTGACACCACTCGCATTCCCGGTTCCAACAGAATACCATCGTTGAGTACGTTACAGCTACCTACTCAACATTATGCTGAGTTGGGACCATTTTGTTGCGACGGAAGCCTGGTATTTGCAGCTAGTGGGCTAGGTATGGGGCGTAGGGAGTTAGATTAAGTTTTTATTTATATTTAAATTATTGCTGTATAATACGTTTTTATTTTTTTTGTCATATTGTTACTTTTACGTTGTACTTGCTTGTTAATTTCTTTTTAATGTGACACTATGCTGCCTATCCTTACTTTGTTAATTATTCCTCGTTTGTATTTATCTTGCTTCTTATCGTTATGAAATGTTTCTATTTGAGGGCTAGCGTAAGTTACTTGTAATAGAGCGGAGTGCGCAGTCTCAGGAACCCGCTGAGCAGTAGTTCCGTGAGCGAGCGCACCGCGGCGCGACGGAGCCGGCTCGGGGTCTGCGGCTCCAGGCAGCGGCAGATGGTGCCCATCAGAGGCTCCACTATGTTCGTGTATCTACACACAAAAGCTCACGTCTCACACATTTCAGATTGCGGACAAAATTACACACATTTTGTATAACGTAAAGTATACGATAGTTGATGAAGGCACCAGCTTTGTTTCGATGCTACCAGGGAACCATCAGCATGGGTTGTAACCAGCCGCATGTCTGCTAATCCGGTGGTGGGAAGGGAATGTAATGATAAGGTCAAAAATATCGTGCGCAACTCGCCAAAGTAGAATTGGCTTCAACAAACGATTGCCATCCCAGAGATCGTAGCAGTACTCCATAAGAGATCGGACCTGAGCTTTGTACAAACATAAAAGCTGTCGTGGTGTAAAGTACTGCCGTAGTAGCAAAATTGGCCCTGGACTCGATTTTATGGAAGCCAAAGTTTAAATTGGATGAAAGTTTAACGCATAAAAGGGTCAAACTATCATTGAACTGAAGTGAAATGCCGCTTAAAACAGATGCAGGAGGGAATTAGCCTTTTTGACTAGTTGTGTTTTTTTATTTTTATTGTATGATGGAAATTTGCTTGGCGTTCTAACCTGATTTTCGAGTTATAATATGGCAGAATGTGGAAGCGCACTTTACCCGGAAACCACATCAGACTGAGGAACTGGCTATCTTACTTCTAAATGCCAGAACACAACAATTTAAGAATTGTTGTTATGACGACAGAATCACGTAAGATGGCGGTAGCTAGTCAGGCGGATTTATCAAAGCCCCCCCGAGTGGTAGAATCGTGGGGCAGCCTACAGCTAGTGTCCCTACCTCTGCGAGATGTCAGCTAGCGTGAGCAGCGCGTTGACTCTGGCCTGCAGCGGTGCCTCCGAGTGCAGCAGGTCCGCCAGTAGCGGCGCGGCCACGTCCGCCATGTGCCTCGACCGGATGCACAGCCGGCCGGCGCCCGCCACGCACTCTCCGGCGCGGGCGTCCGACCAATCTGAACATACCGTACGACCGCACTGTAATACAGCTTCTCAAGTTCTCTCGCAATGTAACTAGGTGCCTCTGACATAATGTTTAACACGTTACCTGCAGGTGGATTCTTGAGTTTTGTCAGGAATATCTGCATGAGCGCCGCGGAGGGCGCCGCCGGGGCCACCAGCGACAAGTCCGCGGCGCGCAACGCCTCCAGCAACGAACGACCTTCCAGCGCTCGTTGTTCCGCTGGAACGTACACAAACAACGGTACAGCTCAATCGAATGTCCTTTGTTCAGTTACATTCAAATTTGTTGGATCATTTTTAATCATTGTTACGATATATACGTGACATACCAATATGTTTATGGGTACTTTGCTAGCGGGCTAGTAATTACATAAATATCGTTTATCTATTAAATAAAAAAAAAATACATAAGTATACCTAGTTTACATGACATGCTTTTGATTTCAATGATTATATTTTTATGTATTTTGTTTCAGTATGAGTTCATAGCTAATGGCTTACGATGTGCGCAAAACAATTATAATTCATCTGCTAGTAAGATTACTTGTAGGGAACAGAAAATACAACAAAATACTGTATTCGACCAACAAGGTGGACAGCCTGGTTGGTCGGTTAGTAATAGACGAAATCTACCGCCTGTTTGGAATCGAAACCAGCATACAGGGAGAAAGGCAAGAAACTCGGGCTAGTTAATAAATTTGGTGGCGCTTTGAGGAAGCTTATTATATTCGTAGACAGTTTCCTAAGAATGAAAAAAAATAAAGAAATTAAGCAAGAAAAATCATTTCTTTATATGCCTTAAAATATGCCAATAAGAAAACTAAATATGTCAAATGTCAAAACAAACGTCAATTGGATTCGTCAATTAAATGATATGTGCTCAAACTCGAGGGGTTTATTAGTAGCCACAATATATACAAACATATGTATATAAGTGCAGGTAACGGTGCAGCGCGGGGTACACATACACACTGACAATAGACACTCACAGCGCTGCATCAGCTCCGTCGCCCAGACGAGGTTGGTGGGCTCCAACTCCTTCGCCAGCGCGGCGGACGGGATCCTGCAACCTGGCGACGAGGATCTTGTCAAACGTCACATCGACACAAACAGCCAGTAGTGTGTGTGTGTGATACTAACCGTCGTCTTCAGCGGAAGCGAGGCGACGAACAATGTGTGCTCTCAGAGCAGCTCGGTCGGGCGCTTTAGCGAACCGAGCCCACTGACTCAGCAGCTCCAGTGTCAGTCGCAACAGTCTCGGATCGCGTAGCTGCGGATCCTGAGGCTCGAGATCCGCGTTTTCAATAACCTTTAACGTAGCATACTGTGAGTGTCTGGAACGATCCCTTAATAACTAATTAGGTTAGATCCCCAGGGGGAGTACAGTATTGTGCTTGGTCTGTTTGGTGGTTGGACTTTGTTTAAGTCCGCCAGGCTAGCTACCACCATCTTACCTAATTCTGTTGCCATTATAACAATAATTAAATTGTTGTGTACCGGCATTTACAAGTAAGATATCCGGTTCCTTAGTTTGCTGAGGATTCCGCGTGAAGTGCGCTTCCACCTTCGGCGTCAACTTGAACAATGGTGCTCGGCCCCAGTCACGGGACGGTCCAGGGACCACGTACCGCTGCGTCGGGCGCGTCTCGCTCGTTGGTCAGCTTGTAGTAGTAGTCCAACACGAAGCCGATGTCGGAGTAGTCGACGTGAGGCGCCACGCTCGTCAGCAGCACGAGGCATTGCAGGTCGCGGTGAGCGCTCTTGACGCCGAGGTGCGAGCTCAGGATGTCCACGATACGGACACTACAACGTCAGACGCAGCTGTTACCGGAACTAACATTTCGTGTGACAAGTGTGAGTGTCACTCGCAGTTGAGTTAGCGGTCTCGGCGTTTAGGGTTTAAACAAATATTACGGGACATTAATTTTACACAGCGCCATCTAACATATGGAAACTAGATTAAGGATAGATTACTTTTTTTCTTTGTGCATACATACATAACATACAATACTACACCTAAACACAGAACAAACATCTACATTCATCACACAAAACTTTTGTGTAAGTACAAGTTTTTTTGAAATGTATGAATGCAGTTTTCCTTATTACTAAAATCAAATTCCATGATTCGTTTTTCTCATAGTTTCAGACTTTACCTTACTGACCGATCGAAATGTTAAACGCGGTATATTCTAAATGATTTTGACTCCTAGACAATTTGATAGAAAAACCTTTGACGTGTTAATTTTGTTTAGCAATAAATAAAGTGAATCTCACCTGACGCAGTTATCAGTCTTCGCGAGTTGCACGCAGGCGTTCTGCAGGTTCCGCCGCATGTTGTGTTTGACGATGCCTTCGAGGAACATCCACGGCAACACCTCCTCGTTACATCCGCTCTCCGTGTACTTCACCAGACGTTTCAGCAACGTCTGATCTATCAGAGACTTCACCTGATCCTGGACCTGTAGGATGGGAGGTCACACACGATCACTTACCGACGACCACTTCTTTGTCGAATCTGACAGACTTATTGGTTGTGTTTAGTATGTTGAAAAAAAAACACCTTTTAATTTGTTGATTTTTAGTTTGTATGTCCAGTTGTTTATTTAATAATATAATTGTCAAGGTTAGATAGACTGGCCTATTTCTATGTATAAGGATATAATTTTGCCTTGGTTTATGATTCCGATATGTTGCAATGCTATAGCAAGTGATTTTTAAAGTTATGATATGGCCAAAGGTGGAAGCATTTCACCTGGAATCCTCAATCAACTGAGGAACTGGCAAGATAGCCAGTTCCTCAGTTGGTTCTTCACCTCTAAATGCCGGAACACATTTTTTTTTAAGAATTGCTGTTATGACGACAGACTTAGGTAAGAGGGTGGTAGCTAGCCAGGCACAATATTATACTCCCCCTGAAGTAGACCCGGGACCTTCGACCACCGGTGTCAGAACCGGTGGTCGAACTGGAGGCCAATCCAGAAAGGTCTAGAAACATTACGAGCCTTACAAAGTTCCGCGAAAGTAAGATAAAACTCGCTCATAAACCAAACAATAGAGTTGTTTACGACCGCCGAACACAATAGTCACAGATTACTCAACAGTTGGCGCCGCAATTGGTCTCACGCATACTAGTATATTCCATCGAGTCGGATATAAATAAGCCGCGTGATTCGAAAGCAGACAGTATTGAATTACGATACAGCGAGATAACATGTAGTGATATTTGAATACGATAACAGTGTATAGTGATTCGGAAATGTAATTTAGGTAGTCATAGGTACTATGAGTAATAATAGGTTACTTTTAATGTTACGAACTCCTGCTTGTATAAATAATAATACAAGTATAAATTGGATTTTGCTCGTTAGTTCAGATAGTTATCGATGAAACGGCCAAGTCGATAATACTTTTATCTATAGAAGAACTTTTTCGATTAACGCGATCGCAGTGCTACCGTTTGCTAGTATTAAGTGTCATCGACTCCGCTTGTACTGAAATGGAGATTATGCCATCAGTTACAAAGTTGAGTTTACCTTAGTTACCGCATCGGATGGGATTTGCTGTGTCACTAAGTCGGCCAGAGCGGGAATGAACCTTAAAGCTGAATGCAGTAAAGTTGAGTTTACCTAAGTTTCAGGAACGGACAGCCGATCTATGCATTAGTGTCACAGCTTCCCCCGGGCGATATGCAACGATGACAGAAAGCGGGGAAATGGAGCTTATGGTAGTAGTTATTGGGTTGAGTTTACCTTAGCTTCGGGATCGGACAGCTGATTCATAGGACCCGTCAGGAAAGCGTCGATCACGGCTTCACCAGGACGATACGTCATCAAGTCGGCCAGAGCGGCGATGGCGGCGGTGCGCACAGTGATGGCGGCGTCTCGACACAGACTTACGAGAATCTATTGAATTCAACAAATAATTACGCACATATTTTCATAAATTAAAGACATTATAAAAACTTTTGTCAAAGCTCATAACTCAGTAGGTGGTAGCTCAGCCTTCTGCGCTGTAGGTTGTGGGTTCGATTCCCACCCAGGTCAAACATTTTTGTGATGAATATAGATGTTTATTCTGTGTTTGGGTATTGTATCATTATGGTCCGTATGTATTTACAAAAAAATAATGTATTAAGCATTTCATCCGTAATCTAGTTCCCATGCTTAGTTTGGGGCTAGATATGGCGCTGCGTGAAATGAATGTCCTGTAAAGTCGGAGACGTGCTTCGCTTCGATCACTCGATCAATGAAGTGAATAGAGTGAGCTCACCGCCAGCTTGGTGTCAGTGAGCGGCGCGCGGGAGGAGCGCAGCACGCGCTGTATGAGCGAGACGGCGGCTCGACGCACCACGGCGCGCTCGTCGCATCCGGACTGCGCGGCCAGAGCCATCACGCGGGACACCGCGCCGTCGCCGCTCAGTGTCTGACCAAACAAACAAACAAACATCACCTCAGCACTTCGTGGAGACTACTTTACTAGATCTTCAACAGTGAGTCCATTTATTCTGTGATATTTTTTTGTAAGGGTTTTGTATGTGGAGTGTACTAAAGCGAAACGCCAGGGGAAATAATGCTATCTAGAGCTTGTTTTGCGTGGCATATGAACGAAGATTATTAAGCAATGCTCAGGCGAAGTGGTGGAAGTCTTTACTCACATACTGAATGTCTTTTGTGTCTGGACAATTCACTGATAAACTCAAAAAGTCTGTAGTCAAAATAATAAAATATATATATACAACCGACATAAATAAGTATCGCCCCATAACTTTAATTTATATCTATTTCCAAGATTTTTGAAAAAGCCATGCATTCTAGAGTAATTAAATACGTTACTAAACATAACTACATTAAAAGTAATCAAAACGGGTCCCAAAAGAGCAAATCGACAACTTTAGCTGCTTTAAATTTAGTAAAATCTATACTTGAAAACTTATACGAGTATAAGAGAAAATATGACTCTACACAGTTCTTAGATATGAGCAAGGCGTTCGCTTATGTTTCTCACGATAGACTCCTATCCTAATGTGAGTTGTGTGGTATTCGTGGACCTGCATTGGATTGGATCAAAAGTTACCTTGATCAAAGAACGCAATGCGTAGAAATCAAAAAACTTACGACAAAAATGAACTTATGGTACATAAATCACCTTTTCGATTGAATAAACTAGGTGTGCCCCAAGGCAGTGCTCTTGTTTTTATATACATAAATGACCAAATATCATTGTACGCTTTTTGCTGATGACGTTTCCATAGTTGTAAAAAATAATAATAAAATAGAGCATATACATGAGTTGAACACCACTGTGTATGCTTGCATTGTTTGGCTCAGTAAAACAATCTAAAAGTTAACGTAACCAAAACAAAATTTGTTAAATTTAATAACCGAAAACCAAAAGGAGGTAATTTTCAACTACTCTATATTAAAGAAGGAATTAAAGAGAGTAACTCTGTAAAGTTTCTCATGATTAATGATAATGTGTGCTCATGGAAGCCACACATTGAAAGCATCAAATAAAAAATAAATAGTTTGATATATGCTCTGTGGAAGATTCCAAACATTACTGATCACAAAACCGCTCTTCTTGCTTACCATGGCTACGTGTCGTCTCTGCTGAGATATTGCCTTGTGCTGTGGGGCAACGCAGTTGATGTTGGTTTCTTGTTCATTGCGCAAAAAATGTTTACGTGCCATATTCAATTTGCTACCATGGTCTCCTTGTGCACAATTATTTAAGAAATACAAGATTTTGCCATTGCTATGCATGTATATTTTCGAACTATGTCAATTTGTAAAACTACACCGAGAGGTTTTTATAGTATTCGGAGCACTACTTACGTACTATTTATCGAAAGAACACTAGACACACAGACATATTAGCACTCCCTTCATTCAAATCTGCATTGTATAAACGCAATACTATATCATGGCAATTAAGGTATACAACAAGTTGCCTCGTAATATAAAAGAAGCCTATGGTAATTAGTTTTATAAAATTACATATCAATTTAATCAATAAATCGTTATTTTACATTTATCATTTTATTTTACAAATGATCTTTACTTCTGCAATTTATCGCTTATACTTAATTTAATATAAATCATTTCAAATGTTTGTTTAAGGTTGCATGATTATTGTTCTATGTAATTAATGACCGTCTTAGTATTATTAGTTTGTAAATGCTTCTTAAACAATACGAACTTATTAACATACCATGTATACGGGTGAGATGTGCTGATCTATATTA
The DNA here is from genome assembly GCA_951394065.1 of Venusia cambrica. Lineage (NCBI taxonomy): Eukaryota > Metazoa > Arthropoda > Insecta > Lepidoptera > Geometridae > Venusia > Venusia cambrica. The sequence continues at coordinate 971,649 of OX596044.1, read as the reverse complement.
ATTAAATTTATTTTAATTAATTAATTTACCATCTTAACTTATATGTACCATATTTTACGTGAATAAAATTCTTTATCTTTATCTATATCTTTATCTTTAACCGCAGCTGAATTGTTCGATGGTGCAAGCTTGGCACAATTAACGCAGATGTTCTACTAAAAAAGTCTTGTACATTTTTGTCACAAACAATTTGTACAATGCAACATAATATTTACAAGAGAAGCAGTCGGGTGACCTACGGACTATTACAGACGAGTCTATAGGTAACTCAAATGTTCTAAATCAAACAACATTTTCTGAAACTATGACCACAAGTTTCCAACAATACTACTTGTACAAATAAAACTTGTTCCGCGGAGTCCAGGCAAGTACCTGACCATATCCTGTATGCTATATATAACATATACAGGTTGAGTTTATATAAACAGGTATATATACAATATCTGTACTGCCTCATCCAAAAGAAATGGATGAAGGCAATGATAGGGTCAGAATCTATTTATACAGTCGTCTTTTAGCTAAAGCTTAGCAGCACTTTAGCAGCAAGACTTTTTTTTTCCTGAGGATGCCTCGTGTAGAGGCGAAACACGTGTCGATTTGATTTTTTCACAGAGATTTGGCGGATTTATTAGTCCTTTGAAATGTAGATGGTATAACTTAAAAAGATTGCAAGCCATTAAAAGATGATAGCGGGGTAACTTGAAATGCAACACTTAACCAATAAAAGTAAGCAAAAAAATTGTCTATTACACTACTGAGTCAAAAACATGCTTAGTATCGACGGTGTTAGATAACTTACTTGCTTTTGCACGACAATCTGTGGATGCTAGGGGCAGAATAGGTGACTGATCAAAATGTATTTGTGGTATAATTAAGTGAAGCATATTTATGAGGGAAATTGCTCAAATGATATAGATAGTATATACAAGAAAAATCGTATCCATGCGCGAGCTCTTTTGGGTTGCTTTGCCACCGCTCGTGTTAGTACCTAGACTGTGAAAGGCCTAGGATCTAAAGAAATAAACCATAGATCCAATAGAGAACACAAGGTACTTGTGTGTGGAAGAGGCTTTCGACAATTCAAAGCGATATAATGATTTTATAACTCGCACTCGCCGAGAGCTGTGCTAAGTGCGAGTGAGAACGGAATAGCTCTGACTCGCGCTCACTCTCACGTGCTTCTTAACGTGAATCAGAATTCTGCCGTTCTTACTGTGTGTTGCTGCAGTTTTCATAACTACGAGGGGTGATCCAAAAGTAATGATAATCAATAACAAACACAATGAATAAAATAAAAATATAAATTTATTTCTCAACATAGTCTCCTAGCAAGTCTATACATTTAGTCCATCTCTTTTCTAAACCTAAAATTCCCTTAGAAAAAAAATCTTTATCTTGACTCTCAAAAAAGTCATCAACCGCGGCCATCACGTCGCTATCATCGTCAAATTTCTTGCCTCGGAGATGTTCCTTGAGTCGTGGAAAGAGATAAAAGTCACTGGGGGCTAGATCTGGTGAATAGGGGGGGTGATCCACCAGCTCAAAGCCCGCTTCCTGAATGGCAGCCATGGCAATTGCAGCTTTGTGAACCGGTGCGTTGTCTTGATGGAACAGCACTCCAGCCCGCAGTTTGCCTCGCCTTTTCTCCTTAATAGCCTCCCGCAATCTTCTTATTTGTTCTGCATAGTAGGAGCCTGTAATAGTGGCCCCCTTTTCCAAGTAGTCCACCATGATTATTCCTTCAGCGTCCCAAAAAACAGACGCCATAACCTTCCCTGCTGAGCTTGACACTTTGAATTTCTTCGGCGTCGGTTCATCGGATCGTTTCCATGTCATCGATTGTTGTTTTGTTTCAGGATCAAAATGGTGGATCCAGGTCTCATCCATGGTCACAAAACGTGACGAAAAATTATCCTAGTCTGCCTGAAAATTTTCGAGATTTGCTCTTGACATGTCGACTCGTTTCTTCTTTTGCTCGTCGTTTTACATTTTCGGTACCCAACGCGCGGAGACCTTTCTCATATGCAATTCGTTCGCAAGGATTCTTTGAATGCTGCCATATGAGATCCCTGTGACCTCAGCTACATGCCTGATAGTCACTCTTCGATCTTCCAATACAACTTCTTCAACTTTTTTCACATTTTCTTCAGTGAGGGACGTCGATGGGCGTCCTTCGCGGTGTTCGTCTTCCGTCGATGTTCTTCCCAGCTTAAACTCCTTAGCCCAGCGTGCAACTGTGGAATATGGAGGAGAAGAGTCCCCTAATGTTTCCACCAAGTCGCTATGTATGTCTTTGGTAGACATTTTTTTCAAGCAGAGGTATTTAATGACAGCTCTGATTTCGTGTTTTTCCATTTTGATGTTCACTCCTTGACAGTCCGTATTCAAATGAATGTAGCTCCCGGGAATCGTGGCCTATTTATATGATTTTTTTTTCCTGAACTAGTTGGTAATTGAGCAAGTGACTGATATTTTTTTTGTATTTTTTTGTGCAGTAGAAATAACTGATTATCATTACTTTTGGATCACCCCTCGTATCATACTTTATGTACATATCTGTCCAGTATCTGGTCGATATCATTACGGGTACGCACAACCCCGGACTGCTCTAGCTGCTAGTACCACACTCACAACTATCCCGGGACATTCGTATCCTCGGCCGGTTCTAAAGTTCAGCCAAAACTCTAACAACATGTCAGAAGACATGTGCCGACCTCACCTCGTGTGGGAAAACACGAACGAACCTCATAGCTCAGTTGGTAGTAGCTCTGCTTCTGCGTTGTCGGTTGCGGGTTCGATTTCCACCCAGACCAAACACTTGTGTGATGAATATATAATGTTTGGGTGTTGTATCATAGTTATGGTATGTATTGGCTTAGTTTGGGACTAGATTGCTCTGTGAGAAATTAATGTCCTGTAATATTTATTTGTGTTTTTTTTTTCAAAATTTACATTTTATGTAAAAACACTAGTACGGTACTACCAAAAGACAGGTTGTATTTGTATAGATGTAAGTAACCTGTAGTGCGCGTCGCATGTGCGCGCGCTCGCTGGCCACGCTGTCGGCCAGCACGGTGAGCGCGCGCGTGCGCAGCGTGCTGGAGGCGTCATGTGCGCACTCGTACACGGCGTGCAGGATGCGGTCCAGTGGCACCGTGTGCGGCTGCAGACGGAGCAGGCCAGCCACCGCGTCCGCGTCCGCGTCCGCTTCCGCTTCCGGGGGCTCTTCCTGAAACGTAACAGTACTCTTCAGGGGGACAACTGCAGCTCTTGCTCATTACTTCTGGGTTTGTGCCACCTACCAGCGGTTCGCTTGAGTTTTTAACCATGTACGAGCCTACAGTAAAAGATGTTGTATTGTTTGACTTTTTTATAATGATGTGGTCGACTCGACCATGTAATGCGGACTGTTGGTTGACGCGTCGGTGCGGCCCGCAACCTGCCACGATAAAGTAAATGCTAACGTACCAATATCGTACGATTTGTTCACCGCACAACACAAACCGCTTCTGTGGTATAGTGGTTCGCCCACCGGAGTCCAGCGGTCCCGGGTTCGATCTCCAGGGAGTGTGTATTGCTTGGTATGGCATATTGTGATTGTGTGAGGATTTTGTGTCAGTCCACCTTTGAGAAGAGTAGTAGAAGCCCCTAGTGAAAGGGCTCGTCCGGAGAATTACTACCACCATACTTATTTCAGCCGCCAAGCAGCATTGCTGTGTTTCGGTTTGAAGGGTATGGTTGCCGGTGAAATTACGGGTACGTGAGGCTTAACACCTTTATGCCTCAAGTTGACTGGCACAATGCAGTGCCGCGTAGGCTATGTTCTTTGTGGATATGACTTATGCAGTAAGGCTTTGTCATAAGCAAAAGTACACTTTATAAAAAAAAACCTGGCTAGCTGCCACCATCTTACCTAATTATGTCACCAAAGCAACGTTTCTAAAATTGTAGTGTTCCGGCGTTTAGAGGCAATATAGCCAGATCCTCAGTTAGTTGAGGATTCCAAGTGACGTGCTTCAACCTTCGGCCTTATCATAACTTAACACAAGACGAGATGAAGGCCAAGAGCTTCCCCGTCGTATGATAAACATAAAAATGTATGGGAGAGTGGAGAACACTGGGTGTTTTAAAGCTTTTAAGGTATTCATACATTTTCTTTGGAGTCCTGGCTGTCCTGTGAGCAGTCATCTTCCAGAGGCTGAGGCCCCCCGCTGCCGTGCCGTGCGGTGGAAGACACATTCTGTATCTCAGTCCTCATAGTTTCCAGTTGCTCATTGATTTCGGGTTCATTGTTCAGCAGTCTGGACAGAATTTCCTGTGAAAAAGTCAACAATTTGTTTACAAGCATCGTAGCTCAGTTGCTATTCACTCTGCCTTCTGCGCTGTAGGTTTTGGGTTCGATTCCCACCTGAGAAGAATCAATGGAATATTGATTCTTCTGTTTGGGTGTTGTATATGTGTGTACTTACAATATCAAAATGTATTGTTGTAAACTCTGCAAATTTAAAATTTCGAATCGAGATATGGTCGATGTATTGTATTTCTTTTCACCTTAATATTCCAAAAACTAACCTAGTTTTAAAAAATCCTCCGCGAAAATCAATTGCTTTTTACGTTATCTCTTCACAGTTTAGATTTCATTAAAATCGGATAACGTTTTTGAGAGTTATACCGTTACAAACATTGCCACATACATACATACATACAAGCTCACTATTCCGGAAACCATCCGCCGACTTCAAAAGCGACGGGATGTCTTCTAAAAAAGCCAGTACGAAGATGAAGACGGACTTTAAACAGAAAGGGCTGACTCCAATGGGAGTAGCGTCCTACATCTGCCTATACTCGTAGTAAGGACTGATCGCGAGATAAAAAAAAAAAACATAGCTACATACATACGGTGCCGGATCTTACTTAACTCGATGTATTATTTTTTAAAACCATACAAGAAACGTGATGTTTTGTGGACACGCTCCGGTGTGCGTGTTCGATAACCCTTGGTGTGTTTCCGCACTTCGCCGGTATAGTTGTTTGTGCTTATGTGGTACTGGTGGCAGATTTGTTACTAAATATTTTTTATATTTTAATGTTAATATATACAGTACACACAGTAACAGTTTGTTGTAACTCTGCCTTCTGCGCTGTAGGCTGTGGGTTCGATTCCCACCCAGAACAAACATTTGTGAGATGAATATAGATATTTGTTCCGTGTTTGGATGTTGTATTGTATGATAAGAATGTATTGACAAAAAGATTTTAAGTATTCTATCCGTAATCTAGTTCCCATATCACAAGCTATGCTTACTTTGGGGCTAGATGGCGCTGTAAAAAAATAATGTCCTGTAATATTTATTTATTACAATCAAGCCTCAAATGTGTAGTGTAGACATGTACTAAGAAAGGGTTTCGGGATAATCGAATGGAATAATGGTATCGAAACCCCGGGTGTCATTAGTTGTTCTTTATGCCTCAAGTGCAGAGCCGAGTAGTCTATGTTGTTTGTCGATGTGACCTACGCAGTAAGGCATCGTTACAGGCAAGAGACGCACTTGCAAGCTGGTATCAGCTATACGTAGTACTCACCAAAGCAACATGTCGATGCACGACCTTGGCAGTCCGCGACAACAGCAGCACCCAGCTGACGAAGTGGCGATGGCTCCGGTCCGGCAGTAAGGTCATCAACCCGACCACCAAGTCTGCGCGCGCGTTTCTAGCCTCCGCGCGCTCCTGCAAACAACGCATTGCAATAAATACAATGCGATCTGTTTCATTCTCATGTTTTTTATTGTTTTTATTCTGCAACGTGGAAGCGATTGGCTTTAATCTCACTCAAGTTATGAGAACGCCGAAGGTGGAAGCGCACTTCACCACATATATTAACTGTTTGAGGAACTGGCAATCTAACGTCTAATAACATTTTTTTTCAAGTTCCTTTAAATACAAACTTAACAGATGACTTTAGAGATGCTGTATTGTAGTATAAGTAAAAAAGTTTCTACTTGGAATTGACCTTTAAATGGTTCTTTGTTTCCTATATTAAGTGCCAACAATGTTTTAATTTGCCGATGATCTTCCTAAAATAAATAAATAATGATAACAAATAAATATTAAAGGATATTAATTTTACACAGCGCTATCTAGTCTCAAACTAAGCATAGCTTGTAATATGGGAACTAGATTACGGATAGAATACTTAAATACTTTTTTTTCTATGTAAATATTTACTTAAAATTCTATACAACACCCAAAAACAGAACAACTATCTATATTCATCACACAAATGTTTGTCTAAATAAGCAATAAATAAAAATAAAAAACTAACAAAACAATTTAGTAATTGTTGTTATGGCGACCGACAGACTTAGGTAAGGTGGTGGTAGCTAGCCAGGCGGACTTAGACAATGTCTTACCACCAACTAAACCAAACACAATATTATACTCATCTGGGAATCGAACCGGTACCTCTGGATCTGACACCGGTAGGCGAACCACTACACCATACAGGCGGTTATTTTGTTGTACCTACACCTTGTATGAACTGTGACAACGAATTATTACCTCTGAAAGCCCAACATTTACAACAGTATACTGTTACATAGTATAATGATGATAATAATAATAAATAAATAAATATTACAGGACATCAATTACACACAACGCTATCTATATGCCTCGCAAGCACTTACTCGATGCTTACGTAGGTTTACATATTCCGCGGGAAGCGGGGAGTTCGGCTTTGAGTTTTGTCCCGATCAGAACAATAATATTTTCTTCTATTTAATAAAATAAATAATATTTCTAATATTCACCGTCTTACCTAAGTTTGGCGCCATAGCAACAATTCTTGCGTTCCGGCATTTAGAGGATGAGATAGCCAGTTCCTTAGTCTGATTAAGTTTCCTGGTGAAGTGCGCTCCAGCCTAGGCCAGAGCACAGCTTGAAAATCATGTGAGATGAAGGCTACGTAACTTTCGAATTTGTATTTTTTCAATACGCGGTGTAGCTACTCTTTGAAATTCCAATTTCTGCTTCACCTTCCCTCACGGAACACTTCGGGGTTTAGAGAAGGTTCTTCTCTATCGGGATATCTTTCGCGATCCCACTGCACAGCTAATGATATGTTTTTCTGGTTTAAAAAGCACGCGAAGCATTAAATCCAAATTATTTTGATTCGCCATGGCAAATTTTAACTCAACAATTGGAAAAACACATGAAACTCAATAAAAAACATAAGCCGCCTATTGCGTTTGAAAATGGAACAAATTTTCATTTAATTTAAATCAGCCAGCCGCATTGTGATTGTGAGCTCACTAAAGAGTTGCACGCACTACAATTTAGGTAGGTATTTAATTTATGTATAACTATTCAGCGTGGCAATGAAGCCAGTGTCTTGGGCACGCTACCGTCTGGTACTGGTCTGGAACAGTTGAGTTACCTATAGACCGTTTGTAACGGTCCTTAGGTAATCTGACTGATTCCTTTGTACATAGTTAGTTTAATTGTACTTTTTATTGAATAAATGAATTATTTATGTATTATTAATCAAATTATTATTTTATGATGCAATTTTAATAGAAAAATTACGTGTATGTAGTACGTTAAAAATGGTAAAATAATAAAAACAGTAATTGTGCTTATAACAACTGTTGTTATGGGTTGTTATGTAGCACGGCAAAGTCCTTTTACTTAAAAGGGCTAAGTATTAATTGGGCTCAAATCCAGTCGTTCTCCAGCGGACTTTTCAGTTTTTGGAAAGTTTATGTGCGCATTTGACACATGCACATGCTCTGACGGTGAAGGACGCATCGTGAGGCAACCGGCGTGTCCCTAGGATCAAAAATCCGAATGACATATATATAACGTGATATATAATACACGAGGATATTATTTGTTTTAGTCATACAGGCGCCCTAAAATGTGACAATTATATTAATTTACTCTCTAACAGACTGTTAAATAAAAATATTATAATATAAATATTACATTAATTTCACATACATCCCATCAAACATTCCATCTAGCCCCAAACATAGCATAGCATGTATCCCATATTACAAGCTATGCTAAGTTTGAGGCAGATACTAGATTACGAATAGAATACTTTAATACGTTTTTTTTTGTAAATACATACTTATGTGTTTGGGTGTTGTATTGTATGAATATAACACCCAAACACAGAACAAACATCTATATTCAGCACAATTTTTTGTCCTGGGTGGGAATCGAACCCACAACATCACAGCACAGAAGGCAGAATTACTACCAACTGCTTGTTAACTGTATATACTTGTATTGTATAACTATAAAAGTGAAGTTGCTTACCAATAAGTCCGTAGTGTGACAGATGTGCTGCAACATAACTACAAAGGCCTTCACGGATGCTTTGGAGTAGCTGGTTAGGATGACTCCAGCATATGTGACATATGAAGCTCTGACATATCCCTGAAAAACAAACAAACATATGACTGCTAATGTATAACAAACTTCAGAGTCTCTGAGGATAATGAGCCTATATTATAGGATAGGATATTATATTAGAGTCAGGGATAGCTCACAGTTGGTAATAGCTCTGCCAACCAAGGTAATGACAACAGACACAGACCAAACATTTGTGTCATGGATGATCTATCCAAACACAGAACATACATAGATGTTTGTTCTGTGTTTCGGTATTGTATCATAAGATATGTGTATCTACAAATAAGAATTCTATCCTTAATCTAGTATCTGTTAACAAGGTATGCTTAGTTTGGGGCTATCTGGCAGCACCAGATGGCACTGTGTGAAATTGATCATCATCATCATAAACCTATTGCAGTCCACTACTGGGTGTAAGTTTCTCCCAAGATGTGTAATGAGTCCAGTCACTGGCCTGTGTGAAATTAACATCCTGTAATAGAAAATATACATGGTATTGGATATTCTATGTATAAGTCATTGAACAGGCCATGCTTGTCTTTTACCTGAAAACCTGCCTTTACCTCGCAATCAAGTCATCATTGATAATCAAATAATGAATTAATTACTAAAAAGTATAATATGTAAAATGATTGAGTGGCTCTACACCACACACTCACCACATGACTCCAGTCACATCTACATCAGTGGCATTTTCATTATCTCTGTTGCGAACTAAGTTCAATAAGTGTGTCACTAATAACTCAAAGTCCTGCGCCAGTATTTTAAGGAGCTGGGCCAGCTAGGGTGGGGTTAGTTGAAACCATAGAGGACAATGCACAATACGACCCACAGCCGTACGTCAGTGCACCCCACTTAGAATAATAACTGTGTGGCTAGCCGAGTGTGACTAACAATCAATGCACAACTCATATCAGGGTACTAGAGTAGACTAGATTTTTTTTGGGTTGCTTCTTTTTGTAGTGATGATGTGCACTAAGAAAGGATTTTAGGAAATTCCCAAAAGATGATCAGAACCAGGTATTGGGATTTTCCATTAATAGATGTTTATTTTATTGATACTTACAGTTGAAATCTTAGTGTCAGAAGAAGCTGCAATAAGTTTTGGCACCATGCATTTGAAGAGTACTTCTATAGCTTTAGTATTTGGCTGATCACCGTAGTTGCATATCATGCAACTTATCACTTGGTAGATGATGCTAGATATATTTGACATCAATATCCTATCTGTAATAAATAGTAGTAAAATTCTAATGAAGGCAGTTTTACCTGAGGAAAAGCTCCAATATCATATTATATTTGATGTTTATAGATACTCTACTTGGATCATACCTTGGACTAGTGACAGGTGTGAAGTATCAACTTATTTTCCTATTGAATCACCAGCCGGTGTTTGCTAACAAATAATTATCAATACCTGGCTGTATTCAGACAAGCTGCCAGTGCACATCAATTCCTACCACATGTTGGGCAGGTGACCATTATCAGACTGCCCACTACCAAGACTTAAATATACCTTACTTTTCCTCAACTTCACTTTGCCTGTACTCATTCACAGTTCACCATTCCGTGATATACTACATAGCTTACCTATGCTTATAGCTTAATCTAAACAAATTGTTGTGCAATGGAATAATTGACTAACAATCAATTTGCAACCGAGAGATGTAGCAGACTGGAATTGCTGGGTAGCTTATTTTAGGTTTGTCTGCATATACAGATATGTTCAGTAAAGTTAGTCAAGGATTTGGAAAAACATAAATTCTTATATATTTTTTTCTTACCAACACTATTCAAAGTTTGTGTAATAGCACCTCCAGTCACATCAATTAAATTGCTCAGAATATCTTCAAAGTTGATATCAGAGGGGGTCAATTTTAATTGCAATAGGATCACTTTCAGGTCATTCACATAGTCCAATAACTTCTTCAATACTAAGTTTACTTCAGAAGACAAGTGTTTATTATTCTTGTAATAATCACTCTTCTCACACAACAATTTAGGAAACCCAAGGCAGGATATTGAATGAGCAAACAGCTGTGAGTGATAAACATTGTATGCTCTTGCTCCAGGTACCATTAGTAATTTGAAATATACACGAGCAGCCAACAAGGCATTATCCCTGTGATATCTGACTGTAACATTATTGATGCCGGCTCTTATATAGTGACCAATAACAGTAAGTAGGCTTCTAAAGGATAATGTCTGTGATAGTGAAGCCCAAGTATTTTCTTCTGAATCTTCTACACCATTGATATACTGCAAAATGTTTTCGAAGACCTCTTGTATCTCGATAGACTCGAGCAGTGCTTCATATTCAGATGGGATGTCCTCAAACTCAGTAAACTCGAAGTAAAATACCGAATTAACCCAATCGGTTGGAAGGCAATGCAAGCGCAATTGGTTTATCTCAGCCAGTACTTTATCCATATTGACGGTGTCTGGCGTGATTTGTCGTAATCATCGAGTTTCAATAGTTATAGCATCTTGGATAATCTACCCTTATATATTTTTCGGTTGATACAGATGAAAACTTTAGCATTACAAATAGTACAGCGGCTGTGACCGGCTTGCAACACTTTGAGGATAGCACGTAAAATAAATTACTTTAGTTATTTATTTGGAATAAAATGCATTTTAGTTTTTAAATAATATCAATCTGGATCTGGATGACGTTATTATTCACGCTCAATCTTAAATTCAGGCTAGAGGACTAGAAATAGGTACATAGTCATTGATCTGTGATTTGATTCAGTTAGACAAAAACAAACAAACAAAAAAGCAAGCAGTTTTTTTTAGCCCAATAAGAAGGCTAAAGTTTTTCAACCATACTACCTTATCTCACTTAGTATATATGTTGTATATAGATCATTATTTAGTTGCCTTCCATTAGATTTAGATACATAAATATAGTATGCATTTTTGAAATATTTTGTCTAATTATGGTATATTTTATCGGAGTATTTTGTCGTACCTAAGTCCAATACTGTCCCAACCCAATAGATAGAACATAATTACGTTTTATGAACTAAAATGAAAACTGAGAACCTCCTCCTATTTTTTAAAGTCGATTAAAAATAGCTATCGTCTGTCAACTTGACTTGACTTATCCATTTAAAAAATATTATAAATACCATAACATTTAATTACGAAGAAAAATAATGAAAATTAGAAAGAATCATGTAAGGTGAAGAAGCAGCTCAATCGGTTGCCCTATTACAACAAGGCCAGAGTTAGCGAGAAATGGCTTGTCCGTTGAACATGAGCCTGTCAGCCGTGTTTAAATGTAGCGTTACATTCTCTATGTTCAAGTCACCAGCCAGCGCGCGTCACCATTTTGAGTTACAGTTACCCTTACTGTAATTATGTAGGTAGCGATTATATTAATTTGCGTGTGCGACCTTTTATTACTGGAAGGGTGACACGATAATATGAGCTGCACGTCAACGCTTGATCATCAACGTTGGACATTTTGCTAGATTTCCTTGACTAGAGATCAAGCAAGGGCTCTGTTATGAACATCTGACGGCCGCATTATGCCAAGGAGGTTATTGCATGATATGCCACATCTTTTCAGTGTTAAAACTGTCAGTTGTATGTTACGTACCTATACCTACCGTCTACTTACTTAGATAGTTTTCATGTAATAGAAAACATTGTCTGAAACCAATTTCAGTGAACACAGAAGAGTTATGTACTCGTACTTACATACATGCATGAAAACAGGCTACAACCATAAAATAGTTAACACAGTGCTTAGGATAAGTTAGGTTAGGCCATATGTAAATATATTTTTTATGCAACTTGAACGTTATTTGCTTTTGTGGGCACCGTTAAAATAGCGTAACGGTTAATCTGTTTAGTTCGGCACAAACCAATAACTACCTACCTATATTTCTATCAGGGCCTGGGCCTGGCCTGCTTGCAACGTGAACGTGACATTGGCGATGATGGTGGCTCACCCCTCCCTCCAACAAATTAATAAGAAAATAAAACTTGAAATCAAAATAACCTAAAAGTAAAAGAAAAAATAGGAAACTCGAAATAATTTAGAAATAAATATATTGTTTCTGTCATTGTGTTGTGTTTATGCCGGCCTCCACTCCACCTGCTCTAGAATACACAGACTTGGAGAATGCTAGCTGGAATTTTAAATATAATTTTGAGTTTTTACTAAAGAAATGTCTTCGAAAAGACCGATACCCTGGTTTTTAACCAACAACGGGCGGACGTTTACTTTCAGCGCTGTTACTGCTGTCGGTGTAAGTTTGACCGTGGCTAAATATACACCTCATACCTTTTTTCTTTATAAATACAAGGAATACGTTCACTATTACAAGTAAGTACCTACCTACCTGTCTAGCTGGTACCTACTACGTAGGTAATTGGCTCTAAGAATAAGTAATAAGGTGATAATCTATTATGTAGGCATATTGAGTCCAGCCTTGCTTGGTGAGCTGATATGAAATTACACCAATATACCCCCATTTGTTACAGAAATGGAAAGCCAGTGGATTTACCAGAAATTATTCAAGACCGGTATCGCAGATGCTTAGACATTATCAATACGTCAAACCTACATCGCAAGTTGATATCACCATTCAGTGTGTTTGGTTATGATCTGTTTCATGCTGGTAAGTTCAGGGGAATTAGGTACTTTTAATTTGTAACCTGACTGGGTGGTGTTTCTAGTGATAACAGTAGATACTGACATAAGTTAACACTTTGTTGTGGATGTTTTTATCAGTGCCAATGACATTTTGCATGTATATGCATCAAAGGCTATCTAGCTACTACCTTTTAATATTAAATAAATTATAATTTACTCTTGAGTTAAGTTGGGAAATACAGCACTGTATGCTATATGCTGTATGTATATACCATCACAAACATTGCCAGATACATAATCTGGCAATGTTTGTGATGGTATAACTGTCAAACAGTTTATCCGATTTTGATGAAATTTAAAATTTAAAGAGATAAAATAAATAGAAATTGATTGTTGTGGGAGAAGTTTTGATAAGTGGGGTAGTTTTTGAGATATTGTGGTGGAAAGAAATACAATTTTTGACCCATATCTTTTGAATGGTTATCTGATTGATTTTGTGAAATATACTGTAAAAGGGGTTTGTCTTCACAACTAACTTTATTTTATTTGCTGACCCACCCCTTTAATGACGGTTGCAAAAGAGGACGGTTGCAAGAGGTAAACAGAATGGAAGTCATGACAATTTGAGAAAATGTGAAATATCATATGAAACGAAATTGCGTATTCTGTCGTGTTTCTGTCTTTCCTGGGTTGTTTACGGTCACTAGAGTAGACCTGCTTACCTTCCAGTATTCACTTTCAGTATTTTACCTTCCATTATCATCATTATCAGGGTTTTGCCCTAATCATCACGCTTGGCGGGCGTGTTGTTGATCGCAGTAAAGATGATACGTAGTAGTCCCACTGAACTGCCTGCCTTCCGGTATAATTTTCATCTGATCATGAAGTCAAAGGGTAGGCAGTTTACCGAAACTCGGTAAAAAAACAATTTGACCTAGCATTAGTGGAATTGTCTTATGATGCGTTCTGGCTATAAATGGTGTATTCTTGCATCATCATCATCATCATTATCATCATCATTATAGCCCGTAATAGTCCACTGTATAAGACATGGGCCTCCCCTAATGCTAAAGAATGCAATGGAGGGTTTTGCCATAATCACCACGCTTGGCAGGCGTGTTAGTGATCGCAGTGATGATACTTATATACTTTTTTTATTGTAAATTCATATTTTCATTCTTTCTTTGTGGACTGTGTAACAGTTCTGGTATCAGACTTTACGAGCCGCCAGTATAGGCGTCTAACACGTCTCATTAGCGACTACAAGCATTACCGTTATTACTCAACTGATTTAAAAACTTTTTTTTTGTATGAAAAGAAATGATTTTTCATTATTTTTCAAATCTGTTGAGGTTGAGTTGAGTTGAGGGACCAATCCCATAGAAATTTTATCAAAATCAGTCCAGTAGTTTGGCTTTTAAATCAATTGTATTTTACTTTGTTCCCATCATTGATATTTCCCAGAATCCCGCAATCTTGGTGTCGGAGACGTTAAGTTTTTTGTGGTGAAGTCGGTTCCATTTTTATTCAAAAAAAGTTTTTTGTTATTCACTCATTAGGGTCGTCCAACCAAGGGAGTTGATAAAATCCAAGAATTTATTTTGGGATGTCATGCTAGGGGTTTGCCTGCCCGTAACACATATCAATAGCACATTATTGTCCAAGACAATGTGGAAAGAACTTGCTCCAAAACTTTAAGGTTTGGCCGTAATCACCGCGCATGGCAGACAGATTGGTGCTATCACTTAAAGTTTTGTTAACACAAAAAAACTGCTGCCCTCTTGGTGAAGTCCCTTGGTTTGACTTTACGACATCCGTGTTGAGGGGTAGATTTTTAAACTACTAAAGTAACGGTTTTGAGAGCACTTTTCAACAAAATATACATCTTTTCGTGTTAGTAAGGGTTAACTTATTCTCATATTGTATTCTGCCCACTTACTATGACATACGGTCGGTCGGTGCTTTGCTCTCATTCTGGCTTTGCATAGAATAAGAGTTAGCAACAAGAGAGAGCCTTGAACACTGGGGTGAATAAAGAGATATTGAGAAAAAGAGTGCTTAAGTGAGGTAAGTAAGGTGTAATGAAAGCACACTTTTAACGTTCGTTAATTAGGTACGTTATTTTTAAGAAGTAATTCCGTGGTTAAATACCTAATATAAACAAGACATCACAAGATCTCCAGTTCGGGGCGAACTACAAGTATACTATTATAGTGTACTGACAAGCCTCATAGCTCAGTTGGCGCTGTAGGCTGTGGGTTCGATTCCCACCCAGGACAAACATTTGTGTGATGAATATAGATGTTTGTTCTGTGTTTGGGTGTTGTATCATATAGTACGTATGTATTTACAAAAAGTATTTAAGTATTTATCCGTAATCTAGTTCCCATATTACAAGGATGAACTATGCTTAGTTTGGGGCTAGATGGCGCTGTGTAAAATTATTGTCCTGTAATATTTATTTATAGTGATGTGTTGGCTTAAATTCCAATAGTTATATATATTTTTGTCAAGTAGTCATTTTATGTTTATATCTGTGCCACCTAGATATTTAGTGTTTATTATACATATTGTATATAACACCGTGTGTAATTAAGAGTTAAAAATGAATAAAAACACATCTATGAATCTAAGTTATCTGTCTTCTTCTATATCTTCTATATAATAAAAATCAATTGGTATCTGTCTTCTTCTATACCTACCATATAATAAAAATCAATTGGTGTTCGTTTGTCTCGCCAAAACTCGAGAACGGCTGGGCCAATTTAGCTGATTTTGGTTTTGAAATGTTTGTCGTAGTTCAGGGAAGGTTTAAACTTTGAGAAAATATGGAAAAATAAAGTAAAAACAACAGTTTCATTTTATCATATAAACTGTTCTATGTACTTTCCTGTCAAACATTTGACGTTCGTCCTTTCGTTACGGTAGACCCAAGTCCACTTTTTTGATTGTTGGTTCGTTCAGAAATGTTTGTCAATGTTTTGAATTATTTTGATGGTTGTCATTGTTTTGAATGCAAATAAAAAGTCTTTATTGTGCTACACTTAATATCTGTTTTGTTAGAATATTTTTATATTAAACTTCTCAGAAACGGCTTGACCGATGCCTATGGAATGTTGTGTGTATATTGAATAGGTCTTAGAATAACGTAAGCTATTTTTCATAACTCTTAAGTGATACCTAAGGGTGGTCCACCCCAAATTTCTTTTACTTATATATTTTTTAAGCAATTTTTTTATTTTATTTTTTTATGATTCAGCATCAAAACATACATACAATTTTAAATTTTCACCCTTCTACCACCAACCCTTATTTTTGAATAGCGATATTAGTACTTTAATAATTTTCTACTCTCGGCGGTCGATAATTGATCAGTTAGGTACCACTCGATCAGTTATTCCGAGGCGTCTACCGGTGTCACTTCTCACCCCGTAAACAGCGCAGAGTAGAGTTAGAACGAGCCTACTGTCTTTCTCACACAATAAGCTTTCTCTCACTCACCATAGTTTAGGGCCTAAACCGTTTTCGGCCATTATTATTGATTGCTATCGAGAATCGTTGCATTGTCATTGCCAATTTACCACTCAGTCAAGTATACATTCGCCAAATCGAAGTGCATCTAATTTGACTGGGGAACAAAGAACCATTTACGACCGCATTATGCTCGCAGTTTCGGCAGGACAAGGTGAATACTTTTTTTTGGAAAAGAAACATTCCTCATTTCGCTAATTCTCGCCGAAATACGATCAAATAATTGCATCGCATTGGCCTTGCATCTGGCATTGCAGCAACTTTATTGGATGGAGGCAGAACTGCTGATTGAGCATTTAAACTGCCACTAAATATTCAAAATAATCCAGACTCCTCCAGAAAGATAGTGT
Organism: Venusia cambrica; assembly: GCA_951394065.1. Lineage (NCBI taxonomy): Eukaryota > Metazoa > Arthropoda > Insecta > Lepidoptera > Geometridae > Venusia > Venusia cambrica. Next base: position 954,741 of record OX596044.1, on the reverse strand, counting down.
GCAACATAAAAAAACGATCATTTGCAAAAAATGTGGACGTCAACGATTTAAATTTCGAGATTGCTTGGGGACTTGGTGTCATATATATCTATCGATCCAGTTTGTGATATCCTTTTTTTTTATTGTACGACGGGGAAGCACTTGGCCTTCATCTCGCCTGGTAACTGGTAACAAGTTGAGATAAGTAAGGCCGAAGGTGGCAGCGCACTTCACCCGGAATCCTCAACAAACTGAGAAACTGGCTATCTTACCTCTATATGCCGGAACACAACAATTTTAGAATTGTGGTTATGGCGACAGAATTAGGTAAGATGGTGGTAGCTAACCAGGCGGACTCAAACAAAGTCCTACCACCAACCAAATCGAGCACAATATATTGTACTCCCTATGGGAATCGAACCCAGGATCTCTGGATCTGAAATCGGTGGGTTGAACCACAAGACCACAGAGGCGAATGGAACAGATACCAACGAAGGTGTAAATTACGCAGCAGAGATTTTGAACTCATCGGATTTGCAAGGCATGCCACCGCATCATATAAAGCTGAAGGTTGGATCTCCGGTTGTTTTGCTTCGTAATTTGAACCCACAACGGCTGTGCAATGGCACGTGTCATAAAAAAATTGATGAAAAACGTTGTCAAAGTCAGCATTTTGAATGGCAAGTTCCGAGAAGAAGATGTTTTACTCCACAAATCCCTATTATTCTCACAGATGTGCCAATTGAATTGAAACGGGTTCAATTTCCAAAGACTTTACAATCAATCTGCAATGATTTTCAAATTGCTATTTGTGGCTTAGATTTGGGCAAGCCGTGTTTTTCACATGAACAATTACAATATGTGCAATACGTGGCATGTTCTCGCGTGTGTAAACCATACAGTTTGTTTGTGTTGGCTAAAGATGGACTCACTAAAAATATCATACGCGCCATCGCACTAATAGGCTGATTGTTTTTTTTTATTGTCATAATTTGTGATAGGGATGACATTTGAAATTTATTATTTAAGACAATAAAAGTACAATTAATAAAAAAAAATGTTTGGTGTTTTATTATTTTATAGGCCGTCATCGTTCACAGCGCTCCATTCCTCTTTCAGTTATAGAGGGTGTATACCACATCCCCTCACACTTACAATCAGTTAGTTATTTTTTATTTGACTACCAAAATATTCCCTAGAAATTATGCATACTTATGGTAAAACAACGTTTGCCGGGTCAGCTAGTATCAAATAAAGATAAGTATATATTATTAAATGTAAAACTGTACAGCATAGGCTGTGGGTTAAAGCCAACCAGAGGGGGTACCACGACCTCTGATAGCATTCTTGTTTTGATATTACTTTACTTTTGTCACTATCTGTCTAGTGTAGAAAAAACGAGACAAAAGTAATGTAATATCAAAACGAGAATGATAAACTGTAGGTCATTCTTGGTAATGTATTTACAAAATAATAAATCTATGATTATTAGTATTTCCATTATTCAAGTTCCCATCATATTCCAAGTTCTGCTCTGTTTGGGGCGAGATGGCGCTGTGTGAATTTAAGAATTATTATATTTTCTTTTTTATCATATGATGGGGAAGCACATAGCCTTCATCTCACCTGGTACAACCGGGATCCTCAACAGACTGAGGAACTTTTAATGAACGCAACAATTTAGAGTTGTTATTATGGCGACAGACATTACACTACACATAACATTAGGTAAGAAGGTGGTAGTTAGACAGGCGGACGTAAACAAAGTCCTACCACCAACCAAGTACAATATTGTACCTCCCTGGGGATCGAACACATAGACAGTTAAATAAATCACAATGTAATCTCCTACTCAAGTTTGTATTCATTTGTTACAGGAACTACCAACTCAAAATTTGGTGCCGCGATTGGGATACCAGTCAACTTCTCATACCAATCAATGGAAGACCTTGAAAAGGATGATATTCAGGTAAGATTTAAGGAAACAAATAAAACTACGTCATTATATTGAGCTCAACAAAATTAAGAACTATGAATGCATTATGGCATGATGATTATTTTTGAGAAACTGTTTTATGATGTTCTTAAGTAGGTACCTACTTCTTTGACAAAACCAGTTTTAAATGAGGTTCTGTTCAATAGTGGCCATTAATTGGCCGCTGATGATGTAGGTAGGCAGGGACGTTTTGGCATCGCTATAATAATAAAAAGTGGAAATCCCTAAAAGTATCGCTTACGATGTTTTTCCATATCAGGCACGAATTATATACAAATATATATAAAAATTTGAAAAACAAATGGGACCGACTTTACTAAAAACTTGTGTTTACCGTCATGTAAGGAGATTACAAAACGACTATTAATTTGATAGATAATATTTTTGTTTTTGTTGGTTACATCAAACCTGTTCTTACAAATTTTCATGCAACCGAACCAAAACAATAGTATCGATTCCCTCCTTAATGATGCAGAAAAGTAGTAAATAATGGTGTACCTTTATTTCAGGTGAATCAAAAAAAAGTAGACTGGACGTCGGAAGCAGGGCAAAAATTGTCAAATGCCCTGATATTACCAGAAAAAGTGCAACAATTTGCAATCTGCCGTGAGATTTTAATGACCCAAAACAACAAAGTAATATGCGAGTCAGTATATCCGTTCTCATGCGTGTTTGCGGCGTACAACCTGTGTCAATACTTGAACAAGAGAGCTAACTTATACGCTGGACCTGTCAGTCTGAGAGCAGTACTTTATGCGTTGGTGGGCACATTTGCTACCGGAACGTATTTCCTCATGAAGGATGTCACTGAAGTCTACTATGAAACTGAAGTAGACAAGAAACTATGTGCATTGGGGGAAGATTTCATTGAGAGTGGAGTTGTATTTTACAAAAAAATATTGGAAAGAAACCAAGCACTGCGAGAACTTATGGGTAAAGAGGGGGAAAATAAGTATAGTAAAATGGGAAATGAGAACTTTGGATTGAGGCAACCTCGGCTCGCGTTAGTCCACAGGAAACAGTTCTTTGAAGATCAGCTAAAGACAGTCAGAATGGAAAAAGAAGGAGTTCATAGTGAATAAAATAGGATATGATATCCTATGTTAGTCAAGCTACAATAAAATGCTTAGAACTTGCAAGACACGTATTTTTTGTAACTTAAAAAACAGATCCATAGTAAAATCCTTTTGCCTTTGTAAGTATACAGGGTGGATTTCTAAATGGGGACTGCAAGGGTCCTTCACCTTTGAGATTAACCACTGAAGCTACGGGAAAACGTTCAAAAGAGAAAATCGAAATTCTTAGTTTTCTGCTAAAATATACAGTCGTCGTGACAATTTTATATAATAATGCAAAAAGTTCATCACGAGATTCGGGGCGAACTACTACTTAGTATAATGACAATAAAGTTGGGAAATCCGGCACTGTATGTACTGTACTACAACCAAATCAATCACAATATTGCTCCCCCTGGGGATCGAACCCGGGACCTCTGGATCTGAAATCGGTGGGAACCACTAGATCACAGAGGCGGTTTAAAACGTGAGAAATATCATAAATAATCTTTTATTTATGCATACTCATAATAAAATCGTAGACAAGCTGTGTCTGTACATTTAATATTTTCAAGAAAAAATGGATGCTACCTACTTAGAATTAGAACACGCAGCTGAGCATAAAAATACAGTTTTTTTTTTTTCATATTTTTGAGTAATTAGAATGTTTGTTGTGTGCACGCGTATTTCCGGAACAGCATAATTGTTAACCCAAATATGACACAATCTACTATTGAAAACCTCATTGAAATCGGTTCAGTACGTTCGGAGATTTGCGTGGTCAAAGAGACGTTTACAGCGTGACTCGTGTAATGTAAGTAAACAAATTTAGATTTAAATTTTAACTAAGAATTTATTATTTGTTGTTGTAAAAGGTATGCAAAATCGTAAAAGGTAAGTGATATCGAACATGAAAAATTCAGAAATGCTGTATCTTATACGCTTGTTGTAAGCGTATACGCTTGGCTACGGAACATCACGGTACATTTTTCTGAAGGTAGTTTTTACCTTTGCAGTCCATAAATGTTAGGTAATCATCATCATCATCGTAACCGAAAAAAGTTTGTCCTTATCACCATGGTCAGTACGACAAGTTTCTATATATATACTACTCCTCATCTCCTGGTCACCTCTTACGTCATTGCGTTTTCCGTTTGCGTTTGCATTGGTTTGGTGGTGCTACTGATTCTGTGGCCATGTAAAACATTTTTGTAGACCATGCTCTGGCACGTTTTAGGAAATTTGAAATGACATCATCATCATCACACAAAAGTATTACTACAGAACATGGACAAAGCTTAGCAAGCGAGTCAGTAATTGTAGTATTGGGATCTTTATGACAACCGTGGGAGGCAGATTTTTTGTCTGTACCTGCTTACCATGCTCTTGACTTTTAGATTTGCACAGACAAGGATAAAATCTACGATGGAGTGAACCCACCCTGATAACCTACCTACTTGAGTGCACTTATCTCTCAACTCTCAAGTTTCAACGAGTGTGAGTGGGGGATATGCCATAACCACCACGCTTGACAGGCGAGTTGATGGTGGCAGTATTTGTGTTTAGCACTAAAGATAATGTTGCCCATCTTAGATGGTAGGTTCTTAGATGGATGGAAGCTGTTGCTCGCCCATTCCCTTAGTCGTATCATATGACACTGGCAGGTCAATAAGTCCTTCTGTATATGTATCTTCTATAAGACCCTAGTGTCTTATATTATAGTCTTTACCGCGTTGCTGCCGCCACGAACTAGAAACTTTGCATTAGATAGGTAATATTTAATGTCACTGACGTAAAATCTCACTTCGTTTTTCTGTGGGGTAGGCAGGAGAGATCCGAGTTTATTTGGAACATTTTTATTTGCGGCATTTTTATTTTCCTATGTTATGTGCAAGTGAAACTCCACTGGTACAGCTAGTAATAAATAAATATTACAGGACACTAATTTTACACACGCACACAACAATACATGTATTAATAACACCGAGTTACATGTCAAAAAGATTATTATACCTAGTAATCAATTAAGTACATTATTGATTCATTTAAGTATAAGAATGAGCTAAAATGATAATGTTAATTTCAGTTTCATTCAATTTCTGGTGAGGTACCTACCAAGTAACAACCTACCTCAAACTATTTGTGGGTATATCAAATTTGTCACCTTTTATCCTTTGCCTCTAATGATAATCTGTCATAGATCTATAGATAAGTAGCTACCTACTTACGGGTTGAGAATATACATTATATACATATGTTAATTTGTAGATTTGCTATCGAGAACCTACTACTTAGGAGATAATTTTATTATGTAAGTAAATAACTCAACATTTTAATATCTGTAATAGATTTTTTTATCAGGAACAAACAACTATGATAGAAATCTGATCGACTTATCATCTTTACCATCAACGTATTATGCTAGGTATAAAACGTCGCGGGGGCGACATTAACGTCAAAACATTGTATGATGTTGAGGGCAGTGGCAATCGTTATATGTCTGGCGGGCTTCGGCTCAGCCAGGCGTTCTCCATACGCTGACTTGGTAGAAGAGTATTTTAAGAACAACCCGGAGGCTAGTCGGTACTCTAACAACTTACAAGAAGATGCTTTGCTCGATGTGGTAAGTTACTTCGTAATGTTTCATATTGCATTCTTCTTGTTTCTTATCTCCTGGTACTCCGTAAGTTCCTTCCAGTAAGAAATTTTGGTCCAACCTGCAGGAATTATATCGGTACCCACGAGAGAAACGCCCAGGAATCGTTCTTGTCATCTCGTAGGAATTTTCTAAAATCCTTTGACTGCTAAACTAGCTTCCTTTCTAGCTTCCTTTTAAACCTACTTCAATAAAAGGAGTTTTTAATTCGGCTGAATGTTTTTTTTTGTTTGTTAGGTACTCCATTTCTCCGCCAATTCGCAATTGATTTTCATGATTCTTATTGTGTTTGGTAGGCCATACTTCCGAGGTGGTCCCATAGAAATTTAATCAAAATCGGTTCATTAGTTTGGTTTTTATATCAAAATAACTGGAAAATATATGTCATCCTAGTAAACGAAATTGCGTATTCTGCTTTCCTGTGGTGTTTACGGTGTTCACTAGAGTAGACGTATTGAACTGCTTACCTTCCAGTATCATCATTATCAGGGTTTTGCCATTGTCACCACGCTTGGCAGGCGTGTTGTTGATCGCAGTAATGATAATACGTAGTAGTCCCACTGAACTGCCTGCCTTCAGGTAGGTCTAGAGTAGGCCGGATTTGGCTTCATCATCAGATGACGATGATGACGATGTTCACCGAAACTCCTTAAAAAAACAAAACCTAGCATTGTTTGGGCTGAGTGGAATTGTCTATGACGAATTCTGGCTATAAATGCTGTATACTTGTATCATCATCATCATCATCACAGCCAGCAATGGATAGTTTTGGTATAATTACCACGCTTGGCAGGCGTGTTGGTTTTAAGATTTTCATTCCTCCTTTCATCGTATGGACAGTGTAACAGTTCTGGTATCAGACTTTACGAGCCGCCTCTATAGGCGTCTAACATGACTCATTAACGACTACTTACTACTGCATTACCTCAGAACTCCGTTATTACTCAACCGATTTGAAAAATGATTTTTTTTGTATGAAAAGATATAAAAAAAATAATGAGTTGAGTTAATCCCATAGAAATTTTAACAAAATCAGTCCAGTAGATTGGCTTTTACATCAAATACAGCAAAACAGGATAATGGGAACAAAAGATCGTTCCCATTATCGTGACATAGTGCACCCCTACCCTGCACTGAAGTAGAAACCGATTTTTAACATTTGTTTAGGTCATCGATATTTATCTTCGTTCCCATCATTGCGAAGATATTTCCCAGAATCACGTATTATTGCACCCTCACACGATTCTTAAATAGGGTGTCTGAGATGTCGTGGTGTCGTAGGCTATACAACGAAAAAAAGGTAAAAATAAAGTTTTTTTGGATAAAGATGGTGCCGAATTGCCAAGCACAACAACATGTTTGCTGTGTGGCACTGCCTTCAAATTATATGAACTTACCCTTGGAGTTAAGTTTAAGTTTATAGTGGTGAAGTCGTTTCCATTTTTATCCAAAAAAAGTTTATTCCCTGAAAATTGTTCCCTCTAGTCTAGAATCTGTCGATTTTGGTCTGCGACTTGATTGTCAGTCTGTTAACTACACGTCCTACTAACCTACCTATGTAGGTAGGTTAGTAGTAGTAGTTAATAATACAAGTATAGGTACTTAACTAACCTACTTATTTATAAGTTAATTAAGCAACGGTACACGTGTTATTTTTTGCAGCTAATAATCGTTTAAAATTTAGAAATAAAATAAAAAAAAACTGGTCACAAATCCCGGAGAGAACGAATTTAACTGTGAATAACTTAACTAAAAATGTTCATTTCAAATATCTACCTACATAGGATATCCAAATTATAATGGGACCAATTTCAGACCTAACCTACCTCAATCGATCAAAAAACATTTTTCAAATCGAATAAGAACTCGCGGAGAAGTCCGTGGATATGTAAGTAGGCCTCTTAGGTACTCTAGGCACATAGAAAAATTCGACCGAATTATGACCCTCATCCTTTTTTGGGAAGTCGGTTAAAGGGATTGCTATCGTAAGTGCCTCAGTATACCTACTCATCGGTTGTTACCCACCGTCCACCCCCTGAGACCACAATTCATAATATTGCACAGCGTAGGTACCTGTATAAGTAATGGTAAGGGGCATGTGTGGAGATGAGTCTTACATTTGAGAAATCTGTCTACATAGGTAGGTACCTAGTGGGTGGGTACCAGAATATTTTAAATACTTAGACTTCTTAGGTAAGTAAGTAAGTACCCACCTACCTACCTACCTATGAATTTCGTAAATCATCTTCCTACATCTCTAAAAGGTGGACAGTAAAATGTCCACCAATCGCGTGGGAAGAAATCATCTTTTCACATGATTGGTGGATGATGAGGAATCGAAAATTAAGCTTCGATAGGAAGGGCTTTGTCGCTGTGCGACCACATAGCCAAAGCATGCTTAGCTAATCATTACAACTTTACGACCTTACTCCGAAACATGGAACCACAAACAAGGAGGTATCTTATCAAAGGTTTTATTTAAATTTCGAACTGGCCTGTAAACAGAAAGCTTTTTATTGAAAAAAAAAACATTAACACGCGAAAACTAAATGAAGTTGTTCGTTGTTCGTCATTGATTTTAAAAAGTTATTTTGTATTTTCAAATAAAAAAGTTCTGCTTAGGTACTAAGTACTTAGTTTTAATTTCCGTTCATTATTTGAGAAAACCTAGTCAGTACTCCATCCAACCTGGATGGAGTACTTACTAGGTTGGCCACAACTAGCCATTGAAGGACTAAGGACTTACGTTGTGTGCCTCTGCTTCACCTTGACCCACGTTTACACGTTCGTCCACCAATGCCTCTTTTGCTGGCCGCTGCACTACCAAATTTATTTATTTTATTTTATTTATTTATTTACACTGCATTCAAAGTACTATTTACAGCCAACCTGTGTGTGATTCGAATATATTTAACAAAAAGACACAATTTTACAAATAATAAAAACACCGAACAAATCTCAGGTAAGTACGTACCTATGCTAAAGGTACAAAATATAAAAAAAAAAACACGAATAAAAATACCTAAGTAGATAACCTCTTAGTCATAGATTTGACGATTCAAAACGAACCTTTAAAATCTTACGGACTCATTTATTTTTACATACATTTCCTCTTCCTAGCCCGGTCTGATATCAAAGTATGGCTACCCCGTGGAAGTGTACAAGGTTATGACCGATGACGGCTACATCCTGGAGATGCAGAGGATCCCCCACGGGCGCGACAGCAACAACGTGACGGATTCTCAGAAGCCGGTAGTGTTCGTGATGCATGGCCTGTTCTCCTCGTCTGCCGACTTCCTTCTGATGGGCCCTGGAAGTGCTCTTGGTAGGTGAAGCCCGACTTAAGAGAGGGGAGAAACTTTGAGGAGTTTTTTTTTTATAGGTACTAGGTACTAGGAGACGGGACAAGCAAGTAGAGTACCTGGTGTTAAGTGTACTCTTGCCTATGACAAAGCCTTACTGCATAGGTCACATCCACAAAGAACAGCCTACACGGCACTGCATTGCGCCCGTCAACTTGAGGCATAAAGGTGTTAAGGCTCACGTACCCGTAATTTCACCGGCAACCATACCCTTCAAACCGAAATACGGCAATGCTGCTTGGCGGCTGAAATAAATATGATGGTAGTCATTCTCTGGACGAGACCTTTCACTAGGGGCTTCTACTACTCTTATTAGTTAGTATGTCTGTAAGCTACACCACAGCTCCGATTTCAATGCGACTGAAATGTTATTTATCTTACTTCTAGGTACGTTCCCATAGCTATGTATGTTGGAAATCACTCCGTGCTAGTTTTGACTGTTACGGCTCGTATACTAATTGTGGTTACGGCAGGCTAACGCCTAAAATATTCTGTTTTCACTGCAATAGTGGCAACCATAATATTTGCCAGTTAAACGTTTAGGTAGGTAAGTACCTACCTACTTAAAAAACAAACAGACTTACGACTTTTTCCTCTTCGATGATTTACCTCTGATCACTACTTCGCGATCTACTAGCGTGGATCTTATGAAGATCACCTACTAGGGGGTAGTCAGAGGCACGTTCAAACTAACGTAATCGCCTCTGTGGTCTAGTAGTTCGCCTTCCGGTGTCAGATCCAGAGGTCCCGGGTTCGATCCCCAGGGGTGTACAATATTGTGTGGTGGTAGGACTTTGCTTAAGTCCGCCTGCCTAGCTACCACCATCTTACCTAATTCTGTCACCATAACAACAATTCTTACATTGTTGTGTGGTAGGATAGCCAGTTCCTCAGTTTGTAGAGGATTCCGAATGAAGTGCATCTCCATTTTCGGCCAGGTGAGATGAAGGACAAGCGCTTCCATGTAGGTAGTACAAAAACAAAAAGACTTTTGGTCCTCCTCACGACGTGGCCGTCTCCATCAGAGCACATGGATCAAATGTGCACTTTCTGAAAACCCAAAAAGTTCTGACAGATTGAGGTTGGTGCACGACTGGATTTGAACCCACTACCTCCTGATCGGAAGGCGCGCATATACCCACTTGACACGCAGCCCTAGCTAGTAGGCCTAGTAGGTTATGTATGTAAACTATAATAGTTATTTGTTATAAAAGAGTGCAAAGTTGCTTTTTAACCGCGTGTTCAATTTTGATGACCGAGCAAGCGAAGGATTCTAAAATTGAATCACGAGCGCAGCGAGTGATTCAAAATTAGAATCCTGAGCGTTAGCGAGGGAATCAAAAGAGCACTAGGTGAAAAATCTTTGCACTCGAGTGCAACACGTAACTTTTCATTCCACCTCAGCGAGGAAATGACTAAATGCAAAAAAAACGTTTACAATCACAAGATAGGTACTTTTATTTTAGTTTAGGTATTAACTACTACATTATGACAGGTAAGTATTACAGAATAATCTTTAAATGATAACAAAATAATACTAAGGTATAATTAAGAAAATTTGAAAGTAACGTTGCTACAGTTATTTAAATTGAGTGTAATATTTTTGTTTGGTACTGTAATATTGGTGTTAGTCACTTGTGTACTGTTTTTCGGTTAACTATCTGTCATACTTAATAGTTGTACCGATTCATCGGATTCCCTTGGCGTAAATGTTGGCATGAGAGGGCGATGGTGGTGGTATTAGGTATTTAGTAATGGCTCATTTTTGATGTAGAAGGGCCAGTCCAAGGATCTGACTGAGGCTCTTTCAGTGTAATGGCTCCTACGATGCCTTTACAAGTAATACACCAAGAAGGTTCCGATTTCGAGTTTTTAACAAATTAGAAAAGGTGTATGATGAATTCGGCACCATGGAGGTAGAAGTAAATAGGTTTATTGATGTTTTGAATTCACAAACTTAGTGCACACGATGTTCTAAATTAAATTTTACTTTAACCTCTAGCGGATAAAAACGGCTTTTGCACTCAGATATCGAATAGTAAAAATACTCTTTCCGAGATGGTGGGATGAAAAAATAATTGTACGTGTAGGTGGCTTTAATTGCATTAAAACGAAATCCTAAGAATGAAAACTAACTTCAAGTCAAAAGTCGGTAGACTCGCGTTGGGTCTTGGTGAACCGAACTGACAGCACCACTACGTATGTGTGGAAGTTTTTTTCTTCTTCTTTCTTCTTTTTTATTTCTTATTGTCTTCTACTTCTTCTTCCCTTCCACACACACTTTTTTGTTTCTTTTAGAACTGAGGTCGATTATTTTTGGTTAAGTACTCTAGTCTAGGGGCTCTAATCATCAAATATCAAAATAAATAAATTACTCTAATAATCTGACAGCCCCAAACTAAGCATAGCTTGTAATATTGGAACTAGATTACGGATAGAATATTTAAATACTTTTGTAAATACATACTTACGTACTACTACCAACTGAGCTATGAGGCTCGTTAAAATAAAACCAAAGCAGAAAACTGGACCGAAATAGCAGCAGAACGAAACAAATGGAAAAGACTGGATGAGGCCTATACCTACCCGAGTGACTATATTTTGACCGAAGAAACAATATTTATCCAATAACTCTACCTACTTAGGTATGCTAATACTTAATAATAAAAGCCTTTCTTCAAAGTAATAACTAATCATAGTATAAAAATATATGTTTTGTAACAACTAGTTTGTTTGCCTTGTTCCTAATTGTAAGGGTTCAAAAACAAATGACTTTATTATTTTAGGCATGGTTACATCTCGCATTTATACGTACCTACGTATATTTATCTAAGTACCTATGTTGGAACGTAACCACTGGTAACAGTGCTCAGCTAACATGTTACTTAGTTATAGGGTAAATCTGTGAGATAGACTATCGAGGGTATGTAGAAGTAGGTACTTAAGATTCTCCACTAAATTATATATACCTACTTACAAAAAAGGTAAGTAAGATTGGGACTAAAATAAGCTCCTAGGATAGCTAGCAGTAACAGTAGCACGTAAAACTATTTCAGTCTAGTCTATCTAGAATATATCTACTCTATGATTTCAGCATACATCCTTGCCGAAGCCGGTTACGACGTATGGCTCGGCAACGCCAGAGGCAACTACTACTCCAGAGAACACGTGACATTGAGCCCAGACGACGATATTGATTTCTGGCGGTTCAGTTGGGACGAGATCGGCACTCTCGACTTGACCGCCATGATTGACTTCGCACTTCAAGTCTCGGGCAAATCGCGTCTGCACTACATCGGACATTCGCAAGGAACCACTTCGTTCTTTGCAATGGCTTCACTTCGCCCGGAATATAACGACAAAATCATTTCCATGCAGGCTTTCGCGCCTGTAGCTTATATGGAGAACAATGAAAACCCTCTGATCGTTGGACTCGCCCCTCACGCAGATGCCATTGAGGTGTGTTTCACTTCCACCTGTCTGTCGTATCGTGTCACGTTAAGGCTAGCAACACTGTAAAAATGTAAACAGAGAAATGTCACTGACAAAGTAGGTAACAGGAATAATAGAACCTGTTACTTTGTCAGTGTGTCTATATATTATATTATGTTCAATGATCGTTCTTGCCCGCGGCTTTGCTTGGGCAGGATATATTTATGAGGTAGTGTTATACGTCCTATCAATAGGCTTTAACTTTCAAGTAGACTATGTTAGTATTTTATTATCTGTGACCTTACTGAGACATTTCTTTTGCTCAGGTGTTTTAGATTATATGTAAATCTTGCTTTTCAGATAGCGGCCAACTTGATCGGCGTGAACGAACTCCTCCCAAACACGCCGCTTTTCACTTGGCTGGGGGAAGAATTCTGCAAGGACGATGCTCTGACACAGCCTCTTTGTATACAAGTGTTATATCTAGCGGGTGGACCCAGTGAGGGTCAGCTTAACGCTGTGAGTATTTCATATCTATCCCAATTTTCGCTCTCCATTTAATTTCTAAATGGTACTCCTGGATTAAATACAAATTTGCTTGTATAATCGTATTGGTTAGATATTTTTTTCTGTGATCTTGCTTTTTTTTTTTTCGGTTTTTAAATAACAAACTAATAATCAAAATATATAAAAATGAGTGTTTCATCTGGCAAAATCTATTTTCCATATTTTTGACATACAACGTTTGTATGGGAGCATTATACAACTGTGCCTTCTCAAACAAGTGCTATGAAAGTAGGTTCCTACTTGCGCGTATATGGATGTGAACAGGTAGGTAGGAAGGTAGTGGCGCGTACCAGTGCCAATATGCAATTGAAGCGCCAAAATATTTGGTGCTAATCTGACTACCATAAGCATCAAGGCTGTCTAGGTAGGTGGAGAATCAGTTGGTTCAACTTTTGCCTAAAGCTAATTCATTGCAGCTTTTGCAGCCAATCAATCGGATCGTCTGCAGCTTTCAGCGTTCTTGATTTAGCTGTGGGTATGGGCTTGTGTTTGGCTCTGACTCTTCCTTACGTGGCTGCAGTGAGGCTGCGGGGTATTTCTTTATGATATGAAAGCTGCGTGCTCTGCGTGATCAACTTGTTGTGTTGAATGAGATGAGGGTGAGACGGGCGCGCGCCACACATCCATCAATTAGTCGCTATACCTACTAGATTTGACAAGTGAGGTTCAAAGAAGCATTTCCATTCCCAACTGTCAAAAGCCACATCTTGACCAGTCATCTCATCACTGGCCGCTATGCTCTAGTCTAGTTGCTATGGAAGTTTATGTATACTTGCGTTAAGTGAGTTTTTTTTTTAGTACCTACCTATTTGTTTACCCTCACTTTTTTTCCAGACAATGTTTCCGGTGATGCTAGGACACACCCCCGCGGGCGCCGCTTTAAGGCAGTTGGTGCACTACGGTCAACTCATTCAACAAAACTTCTTCAGGCGCTATGACCACGGACGTCTATCTAACTGGATAAACTACGGCAGTTTCACACCTCCGAGCTACGATCTCCAGCAAATCACTGCACCTGTGTACCTGCATTACGTGGATCATGATGTATTTGCGCATGTACTTGATGTCGAGCGACTTTATGCTGAGCTGGGACAACCAGCCGGCATGTTCCGCGTTCCACATGAATACTTCAGCCATATCGACTTCATGTGGGGTATAGGAGCTAAGGAATTATTGTATGATAGGACTATCGACTTGATGAACGCAGCCGGTAGTGAATAAGAGTAAGCACTTACTTAACGGTGTGGTAGGTACAGGAGTATTTATTAATATATTTATACAGCCAATCATATTTAGTTTTGTTTTTCCATAATCGCTCGATAAGCATCCTAAACAGTATTTCATAATTGTCATATTTTGTATTTAGATATTTAGTGTTAAATGCTTAAAAGTGAGCACAAAGAATGACCGATTTTTAGGTCTACTCCGAGTAGTTCAGTTTATAGATCTGTTGACCGATTAGCCATTTAACCCAAACGATTAGACTAAAATTAATAAAAAGAGGAGGAAAAGAGGACTTTTGTACTTTTAGAGGGAGGAGTTCGGAGTTTGTTGTCTCTGGGTCACGGGCTCCTGGAGGAGGTTCGCGGAAGGAAGGGACAAAAGATGGATAGCTCACATCACTCGGAAACAGCTTTTGAGGAGTGCTTATGGCTTGAATTATCTCGTCATAAGTTGCGTCGTGGATGAATTCGTGAGTTTCTCAAGGTAAAAATCAAATATTTTTATTCATTAAGATTTTATTAGGATCGCTTCGTCGACGTCGAATCTACCTGTTCGCATTCGCATGTTGCGGAACTAAATCTCTTCGCCAGTTTATCAATGTGAGGGCCCCATTAAAGTTTATTATCCAAGGTAATAAATCATCCCAAAAATACAGTGGTACTGACTAATTCTATGTTTTCCTCTTTAACTTTTACATTAGCTTCAACTTATTTTCAACATTTGGTAAAATAAATCGAACAAATTTGGTCTTTTGCTGACTGAGTACTTAGTCATTTACATTAAACCAGATTACAATTATAGAGATTGCATTGTTTACTTTGTCAAAGTTAGTCATTTGTCGCAAACAGTACAATCTCATGGTCATCTTCGACTATTTGGGGCAGATAATTAATATATACTAAAAATAAGAAGGGCCCCATTATTAAACCCTGAGCCACGCCCATGGTAACCAAATATCCTGAAGAACGCTGGCCGTTCACATCAAATCGCTGCATGCGATCACATAAGTAAGACGTGAGTAAGTCTAATGCGACACCCTTGATACCATTAGACTACTAGTCTAATTTCTTGGTCAGTGTTTCATTGTGCACGCAGTCAAAAGCCTTCGACAAACCATGAAATACTCCCAACGCATAATGTGATTTCTCCCAGGCCTCGAAAATATGCGATACTAAACTAATACCGTTATCAGCAGTTGAGCGACCTCTTGTAAATCAAAATTGTTTATTATGAAATAGGGCGTTAGCATAAAATTACTATATAACTGTAGAAGAATAATCTTCTCAAAGATTTAACTGAATGTCGGTAGATCCGTCTGTTACCAGATTTGATAAAGAGTGATTATTTTACTTTATTTCATAAAATTTGGGAATACGCCGCAGTTGATGCATTTGTAGAAAATAAAAGCTAATGCAGGCGCTATAACGTCTATTATTGGTTTAACAATGCTTACGGAGATGCCCCAGAGGTCAGAGGTCTTCTTTTCATTTATATGTCTAAATGCTTTTATAACATCGTTATGTATTGTTATTAACATATTTAAAATAAAATGGTTTATTACATGATGTTACATTGTGTTTCAGGATATTTTTTTTTATTATTTCATTACAGCCATAATATTCGAAGAGTTAACAAATTTTTTGGTAGAAGTAGAAAAGAAAGAAGAAGTAGAAAAAAGTAAACAATAAATGCCTGGTGTCAAGTTATGATAAGGCCCAATGTGGAAGCATACTACACCCGGAATACTCAGACTGAGGTACTGGCTATCTTACCTCTTAAATGCCGGAACACAACAATTTAGAATCGTTGTAATTGCGACAGACTTTGGTAAGATAGTGGTAGCGAAGCGGACTTAAACAAAGTTCTGCCACAGAGGAAACCTTGGGCTACGAACCCCCGACCTCTGAGTCTGATACCGGTGGTAAAACCACCCTGATCACAGAGGTGGGTAAAATACATTGTATCTATAACTACGCTATATTTCAATGTATTTAAAAAAAGAATGCATTTTATGAGATTATAGAATGACTAGCTTTTGCTCGCGGCTTCGCTCGCATTTAGAAGTATTATTATTAATTAGGTATTTTTTTTGCGGCTTTACTTTTGTTTAGCGTGTGTAAAAAATGAGGGCCTACAAAACTTAAAAACGACAGTACATTCTTCAACTTCTCCATTAACGTTCAGATTTTCTTTAGCCATTTTAAAAAAGTCTAACCGACAAAAGCTATACTTAAACCAAACGAAAACAAAACAAATGCCAAATACAAAGCAGAGTCTATAACCAAAACTACTAAACAGAAACAAAACAAATGCAAAATCTCAAAATCCTTTCTTAAAGGATGCCTACGTCATAGTAGCTTTATGCATGCAAAGTCTCAGCCCGATCGGTTTAAAATTGACAAAGTTTCATACAAACTTTCATCCCATATTTTATCCCCTTAGGGGTAGAATTAATCAAAATCTTTTCTTAGCGGATGCCTACGTCATAACATCTACCTGCATGCCAAATTTCAGCCCGATCCTTCCAGTGGTTTGGGCTGTGCGTTGATAGATCACTATGTCAGTCAGTCAGTTACCTTTGAGCTATATATATATTTAGATCCACCATTACCAACATACTTAGGTACGTACCTTTCGCATCCCTGGACTAAAGAATATGACATCAACAATCTAGTTGACATTGTCTACCTCGACTTCAAACGCGCCTTTCTTAAAGTTCCTCACCAACGTCTCATATTAAAACCAATTTGTGATTTTGTGATAGACTACTGAAGTGGTTGGAGAATTACCTACGTTACAGAACATTTCAAGTTAGATTAGATGTCACTTTATCAGACAGGAGTCGAGGAGTCGCGATTCCGAACAGGCGGCAGATTTAATGTTTCAAAATGATCATAAAAAATGTTATTGAATGAAGAAATTTTGTCTTTTCTCTCTACCCATCTTTTTGGTATCTAGGTATGTAACAGATCTCATTGATAAACTGGAATCTCAGGCTGCCTTTTTTTTATTGTACGACGGGGAAGCGTTTGGCTTTCATCTCACATGGTTACAAGTTAAGATAAGGCCGAAGGCGGAGGCGCACTTCACTTGAAATTTTCAACAAACTGAGGAACTGCCTATCTTATCTTTAAATACCGGAACACATACATTTTTAGACTTGTTGTTATGGCGACTGAATAAGTTAAGATGGTGATAGCTAGCCAGGCGGACTTAAACAAAGTCAACCACAAATTGTCTTCTTTGTTGACGTCGATAAATTCTTTGCCAATCCACTAGTTCACTCTGGTCAGCTACAGTATCTGGTGATCTCAACCGCATTCAGGAATGGACTAAGGATTGTGTTGCCAAACTAAATACATCCAAATGCAGTGTTCTCTATCTCGGTAGCTCCAACCCCAAGGTTACTTACACTTTGGGTAGTAATCCCATAAATCCATCATACCTTCAAAGGGACTTGGGAGTTGTCATCACTTCTAGCCTAAAGTGGGAAGAGCACATCACAGGGATAGCCAAAAATCCAATGCCTTCGTTTATGTTATAAGAAGATCGTTCCAATTTATGACTATGGCGGTATTCCTTAAAATCTACAAGACCTACATAATACCCCTGCATGAATATGGTTTCCAGTTATGGAGCACCTACATTAAGAAGGACATAGATCTACTTGAGAATGTGCAAATGAAAGCTACAAAGATCCCTCAATGGCTTCGTCAAAAAACCTATCCTGAAAGACTTAGCGTACTATGGCTTACTACCCTTGAACATAGACGCCTTTGTTGGGACCTCATTGAGACTTTCAAGATACTTTCCCATATGTATAATCTGCCCAACATCCATTTCATATACCTACTCACTGAAAGAGACTCATAGATCAGCCCGAGGTCACAGCATGAGAATAAACCGTCAACCCTCGAAGAACAAGAATGCTGCGTACTAGGTATTTCATGGGTCGCTCTTATTTAGGCCAGCGAATTTGCATAACTATTCAGCGTGGCAATGCAGCCAGTGTCATGGGCACGCTTCCGTCTGGCACTGGTCTGGAACAGTTGAGTTACCTATAGGCCGTTTGTAACGGTCCTTAGTAATCTGGCTGATGATCCTTTATACATAGTTAGTTTAATCGTACTTTTTATTCAATAAAGAGATTTTAATTAAAAAAATAATTTTATAATTTAATTGAATATTTTGATTATGAATATTAATAATATAGTAAAAATATTAATATTTGCACGCCTGCATGCAGGTCGAATACATGTAGGTACCTATTGACTTTTAGCACTTAGATCTGCTACTGTAATATTTTATGTATTCAAGCCAATAAATGATTGATTATGATTATGATTATGTGAAAATGACTTTTGTAAAAAAAGTTTGGTTGATCGATTTTAGTGACGATAACGCGAGGAGGCAACCAAATGTAGGGGAGAGTCGGGTGGTACCGCGCCCCTAAGCGAGAATGACTACAACTTAGCTTAGGATAGGGTTGAAATAAAATTGTTTTTAGATAATGAAAAGAAATTTATCAAGCTATGTGTATAGCGTCGCAAAACAAACAAAATCAAATACAGAGAACATATATTATCAATAAACCACAAAATGGGAAAACGCGGTATTATCGAACTGGTTCGTTAATACCGTGCTCGAGTATGGTAATTTCGCGCTAGTTCGATAATACCATGCGTAGACAAATAGCTCGTTATTATTAATATATTTTAATATTATATTAAACTTTATAATCATATTACTTATAAAACAGTCTTATTCGAAAAAAATACATGTGAAAAGCTGTGTTTTAATCTTAAAATGTCATATTATAAAAAAAACTACCAAAATGTTAACCAGTCTCAGTATAAATACTTGAAAATTAATAACTATTATAACAGTATGTATAAAATATTTGTGTTATAATAATATTTACGTTCAAAGTATATTTTTTTGCCATTATGGCTATAAACTCGCAGATCTCTTTTTCTTCGTCTGGCGTAAAAGTAGTTCTTCGGCCCAGCGGAGGATTGTAGTCTTCTCCCAATCTCATTCGGTCTCTTAAAGTGCTCTCCGGGACGTTGAAATTCCTGGCGGCTGCTTTAATTTTGCTGCCATTGCTTTCAGAGCAGTCTTCATATCATGCGGATCCCACGACCTCCTTTTCTTTACTTGATCTTCCATCCTATGAGTAATATTTCTATTATAAGACAGTAGGGGTTTAATATTATCTTTGCTAAATTATTGTAATGAACGTACTTAGTTTTATACTCTGTGTTTTTTGATTTGATCGAATGAAAATTATACTAATTCATTGAAATTATACCAACTAAAATTAGATGATGTGAGTGTTAGTTTTTTTGCAACCCGACGAAAAATTCTATACCCTTACATGTTCATACATGCCAATTCCGCGCGGGTTGGATAATACCGCGCCCTGAGCGCGGAATTATCGAACATGTTCATTTTGTTTTATAACCCCAAAAAATCATACAAAAGTTAAAACAATGGAAAATGCTATAGCACACACCAAATTTACTATATTTTCAACATAGAAGTGCATATATATAATAACAAAATATGTAAAAGTAATGAACTCACCTCTTATCAAAATCAGTCGAAAAGAGTCGAAGAGTAACACGAAAATGTTAGAACGCACGTGTTCCTTCTCTGAGCGCTCGGAGAGGACTACTGTGGCACGCGGGGGGGTTGGTGCGTCTTGCGCTACAATATTGTTAGCACGCCAAGCAGTTGCTATGCGTAGTTGGCGGGATATGAAGGGGCACGGAATTATCAACCGCGCGGTAATACCGAACTCTCCCCTACCTTGGTACCTATGCCAAATTTGTCACCTTTTATCTTTTGCCCAATTTGATAATGTGTCATAAATCTACAGATACCAAAGTAGGTATATACTTAAGTACTTACATAATGCAGATATTTTATAATTTTGATTTAATTTCTAGATTTGCTATCAATTACCTAGTACTTAGAGGATAATTATGTATAGCTAGCAATATCTCTTGATTTACTTACTGAAGTAGCTCAATATTTAAATATCTGTATTTAACAATCAACTATGATAGAAATCTGATCAACTTATAATCTTTTCTGCAAGGTATAAAATGTCACGGGGGCGACAATTACGTCAAAACATTGTATGATGTTGAGGGCAGTGGCAATCGTTATATGTCTGGCAAGCTTCGGCTCAGCCAGGCGTTCGCCATACGCTGACTTGGTAGAAGAGTATTTTAAGAACAACCCGGAGGCTAGTCGGTACTCTAACAACTTACAAGAAGATGCTTTGCTCGATGTGGTAAGTTACTTCGTAATGTTTCACCTAGATTTCAACGTTCCCTACTCCTGGTAGGTACCTACTCGATAGGTTCCTTCGAGTAAGGATGGCTGACTATGGCTGGTTCAACCTGAATTAAATATAAGCCCACAAGGGAAACGCTGGGATTCGTTCCCATTATTCCATGGGATGTTCCTAAAATCCTTTCATCGTGCTAAAGTAGCTTCCTTTTATTCCAGAAAAATGATCACTTTAGAACCATTCGATTTAGGTTTGCGACTTGATTGCCAGTATACAGCCAGTATGTCAGTATGTAGCCCTAGTGGGAAGTGTTTGTTTGGAAATCTTATATAATTAATGCGAAATAGGAGGGTTTGAGTTTGCCTACCTGAAAACAACATAGTACGTATGTCTACCAGACAATTTAAAAAAGCTATCAGACTATTACATTAATTATGTTTTGAATACCTACCTTACCTACCAATGTATTTCATAGATCATCTTTCTGCATGTATAAAAGGTGGACAGTAAATATCCACCAATCATGTGGGAAGATGATTTGATATCGATAATTAAGGGTGAACAAGTCGCTCGTCGGTAGACGCTGCTTAAATCTATGCATAATAAATATAAATAAATGATGATCAGATGAGCTAGGAGATAGCGATAATTATGTGTGGATACACATAGTATGTTCTCCACATACTGATAGCTTAGACGCTTGTATTCTAAATAGTATTACTTACTCAAATTCCAACATAAATGGTGACGTGATAAATTGATATTATTCATAATTTTAGATGATCGACACGAAACAGTGGAGTAGGTATGAAAAGCTGCCGATCCTTCAAGATAATTAATTTGATTTTTATTATTTTATATATTTCCTGTGACTAGCCCGGTCTGATATCAAAGTATGGCTACCCCGTGGAAGTGTACAAGGTTATGACCGATGACGGCTACATCCTGGAGATGCAGAGGATCCCCCACGGGCGCGACAGCAACAACGTGACGGATTCTCAGAAGCCGGTGGTGTTCGTGATGCATGGCCTGTTCTCGTCGTCTGCCGACTTCCTTCTGATGGGCCCTGGAAGTGCTCTTGGTAGGTGAACCCCGACTAAAGAGAGGGGAGTAACTTTGAAGAGTTAGTATGTATGTGTCATTTATTAATATTCCATGGTCCAGACGGGAGCCGTCTTCATGCTATGATGATATTTATCAACTCGAAACTATTGCTCCGCACCAGCCGGAATTTTGCAAAAAGAACTTAAAGCCTTTTTTAAACTGATTGCTTTATCAACGTACAGCCTAAACCGCTGTAGTTAGAGACATGAAATTTGGAGGATATGTATCTCTTGGTGTGCAGACACTCACTAAGAAAGGAATTTTAAAATTCAGATCCCAAGGGGTTCAAATTGTTGCGTATCTCCGAAACCGTATATAGATAGTCGTTTGATTATTCATATGTAGATTGCCCATATGGGATAAACAATGGCATGTTTAGGGTTTTTATAGAATTTACAAAATTAAAGGGTAGGTGGCTCAATATTTAAGGAAATAACCTATAAAGAGCTATTTAAACTGTATCAAGTAGGAGATTTCTGGCCTGACAACTAATAAACAAAAAATTTAAACAAAACAAAGACTTGAAATTATGATGGTTGTTTCAAAATCTACTTGTGTGGAAGGTCGGCTGAATGCGAAGTAACAATGTCAAAAATCAAAAAGTCGGCAAACATATACGAGTATATGGTATCAGACCGGCATTATATTGTCATGTAGAAGGTGTGAAAAATACAGTAAGTAATGCTCTTAGGGAATAAAGCCTGTCTTCGTCTTGGGCAGCTCGAACCCCTCGCTCTACTCAGGACTCTACATCTACTTAGCTTCCTCGCTACTAGAGTCCCTCGTTACGCTCAGGTTTCAATATGGCGCCCGTAACGTAAGACCTTGCTTTATCTCCTTGGTGCATCATCTACTATACCTATCTACCTACTTATAATAATATAAATAGGTTAGTAACAGATATGGATGAAATAACCTCCTAACAGCTAGCAGTAGCTACTTAGGTAAGGTAGTACCTATCATAGACCAGTAGGTACCTATAAAACTTGTCGGTACCTATAAGCAACTTCCGTAGGTATAATATCTAAGTACCTTTGTAACTGTTAGTACTGGATATCTGATTAGGTCTGAAATATTAAGTAGCATTTTATATGTACTATTTCCACTAGGTCCACTACCAACTAAGAGGTTAGAGAGATACATATAAAATGCTACTTAATATTTCAGCTTATACCCTCGCCGAAGCCGGTTACGACGTATGGCTCGGCAACGCCAGAGGCAACTACTACTCCAGAGAACACGTGACATTGAGCCCAGACGACGATATTGATTTCTGGCGGTTCAGTTGGGACGAGATCGGTACTCTCGACTTGCCCGCCATGATTGACTTCGCACTTCAATTCTCGGGCAAATCGCGTCTGCACTACATCGGACATTCGCAAGGAACCACTTCGTTCTTTGCAATGGCTTCTCTCCGCCCGGAATATAACGACAAAATCATTTCCATGCAGGCTTTCGCGCCTGTAGCTTATATGGAGAACAATGAAAATCCGCTGCTCCTTGGACTCGCCCCTTACGCCGATGAGATTGAGGTGTGTATCATCTGCCCTAATGCCCTTTAACTACAACTTGTTTTGGAGCGTTTTTGGTGAGGAGTGAACCGTCACGCTCGGGTTGGTGACTGCTTGTGATTATGTGTATTGCGTCTATATACCTGCATGCAAGCGTATCTAACCGCTGGGAAGGGGCGTTTATTTTAAGAGTGGTTTATCTTTATGTATATCAAATCATCTATGTTTGGCAAATTTAAGTAATTTAAGCAGGGTCAGATGATCAGTATGAACAGGTTCTTCGGTA
This sequence comes from Venusia cambrica, assembly GCA_951394065.1. Taxonomy (NCBI): domain Eukaryota; kingdom Metazoa; phylum Arthropoda; class Insecta; order Lepidoptera; family Geometridae; genus Venusia; species Venusia cambrica. Next base: position 931,268 of record OX596044.1, on the reverse strand, counting down.
GGTATTTACGTTTAGATTGACGTAATGTTATGGATTTGAGATCTATGTAGGTAATAATAGCAGTTTGAAACAATAAGTACATACTTATTGGTTCAAATTCATCGATCGCAGGGGTCTGATGACTAACAAGGGTTAAGGCAGTTTACCAACGACGTGACGTGATGTGACGTGATTAAATTTTAGTGTAAAATTTTACTTTTCAGGCAGCGGCAAACTTGGCAGGAGTTAACGAACTCCTCCCAAACACGCCGCTTTTCACTGCGATAGGAGAAGAATATTGCCAGGATGGTGCTCTAACCCAGCCTCTTTGCATCGAAGTGCTCTACCTAGCGGGTGGGCCCAGTGAGGGTCAGCTTAACGCTGTGAGTATTTCATATCTATCCAAGGCCCCGAAGCCCTTACTGGCCTAGGGCCTGGGGTACCCATAGATCTCCTCACGTGGTGACAATCGTGAGGTCGTGGGGGACTTCACTTCACTTCGCAGTATTTTGCAACTTCAGTTTGCGACTCCACGGAGAGTCTCAGCTGCCATTGTCTATGATCGTCTGTTTGCGACCTCAATGCAGCCATCAATTGGTCGATGGCTAAATAAGATTTGATAGGTTATGTTGGAAGAAGCGTTTCCATTCCTGTCATAACTGTCAAAATCCAGATTTAATTGAGTCGTCCTGACCGCCATGTTCTAGTCTAGTTGCTAATTAAAGTATGTACCTATGCTTGCGCTTAGATAATCATTTTTTCCAGACAATGTTTCCGGTAATGCTAGGACACACTCCCGCGGGTGCCGCTATAAGGCAGTTGGTGCACTACGGTCAACTCATTCAACAAGACTACTTCAGGCGCTATGACCATGGATCTCTAACTAACTGGATAAACTACGGCAGTTTGACACCTCCAAGCTACGATCTCCAGCAAATCACTGCACCTGTGTACCTGCATTACGTGGATCATGATGTATTTGCGCATGTACTTGATGTCGAGCGACTTTATGCTGAGCTGGGACAACCAGCCGGCATGTTCCGCGTTCCACATGAATACTTCAGCCATATCGACTTCATGTGGGGTATAGGAGCTAAGGAATTATTGTATGATAGGACTATCGACTTGATGAACGCAGCCGGTAGTGAATAAGAGTACCTACTTACTTATCGGTGTGGTAGGTATAGGAGTATTTATTAATATATTTAAACAGCCACTCATAGTTTATTTTGTTTGTCCAATAACCGCTCATCATGCACCCTCAATAGTATTTTATAATCGTCATTTTTGTTTTTTATATTACGACGTATGTGTTAGGTATATGGGTAAAATGCTATGAAATAATACTAAATTATACAAAATATTATTTAGTGAGCGAAGCGAACGAGATCTCCAAGTAAAGTTGGAAAATCCGGCACTGTATGTAGGATTTATTTATGTGACAATGTTTGTGACGTCATAATTACTCTTAAACGGATTATCCGATTTTCATGAAATTTCAACTGAATAGAGATAACGTAAATAGAATTTGATTATTGCGGGGGATTTTTGAAAAGTGGGGTAGTTTTTTGAGATATTGGGGTGAAAAGAAATACAATTTTTCACCCATGTATTGGAATGGCTGATCAGATCAATTCAAAATTTTGAACATGCAGAGATTATATTAATACTGAGTCATCAATCGGTTCGAGTTTTTTTTTTAATCAGGGTAGTTTTTGAGAAAAAGGGGTGTTAAGTGAAACGAGCAGATTTTTGGCTTGTGGGGTGTCATTTGAAAGAGTATCGGCGGCATATTGATAAAACATATATTTTACTTTTAATTAGGGGTGGTTTTCGTAGCAAAGGAGCGCATCAAGGGGTTAAATCACTTGGTATGTCTTGTAGGATAGACTGTTAAAGGGGGATGACTTCACAAATAACTTTCTTTTGATTTGCTGAAACCACCCCTGCATTTACATAAAGGGTTGCAAAACGGGTTAATAAGTTGAAGCCTTGAAAATGTGTTAAAACATGAAATATCACAGGGTTTGAGACTGCAGATTCAAAATAAGTCACACCCTTATTAGGGGTGGTTTTTATGATGAAGGGGCAAATGCGATCGAGAGTTATGCCGTCACAATCATTGCCTCATACACTCGTGGATATGAAGAGATTAGCGCGGGCGGTGTAGTCGCGGTGTTCAGAGATGGCGCGCAAATATGCCCGGGATTTCACGCGTCATCCGTCATTAATGGTTTTATTTTTTTTATTTTACCATACCGTATTCGGTCCAGGGGGGACCAACTCGCCATGATAGGCTGGCGGCAAGGTGGGTTCGTAGGAATGTTGCTATAAAAATATATCCAACCAATATTTGGAATGGCAATAATACAACTTCCATTTCACTCTAAGTTTATGGTTCGGTGAACAGCCAATCATGCAGCCACATTTATATGCCAACAAAAGAAAACAAATATACATATACTAAGTAGGTGCCTTCATTATTAATTGTTATAAGCTACCCGCTATATTTACCTGGAATTGCCATCGTTAGAATTTTTACTGCAAAGCAAAATTTGTTTACTGTGTGCTTGGAATAATAAAGAAAATGAAAGATTCGAAAATGTGTAAGATGTGGAAAATCAACCACCAATCATCCTAGCCTCGCTCTTTATCGTTTTCCAAAACCTGGAGGCTAGATCGTTCAACGGTAAGCCATACTATTGTTTATAATTGACTGTCAAAAACGTGCACAGCAAGGTTTGACTAACATAGGACGAGTAGCAGATCCTTTTAAGAGTAGTGGAGCCCCTTGTGAAAGGGCTCGTCTAAGTAAGGTTGCCGGTGAAATTACGGCCACCCAAGGCACCTTTATGCGTTAAGTTGACTTATTTTTATCTTGCCTATAACTGCTTGCTTGTTCCGTCACCAAGTTGTATGACAAAACCTCCTAAATACTCATCACAAACAATGCGGACACCAGAAAGCTGTGCCAAGTGTGATGATAACCTAGACTTGGGAAATGTCAAAAGGTCGCCTGCCCATGTCCATCAGTAGACTTTTTTCAGGTGTGATGATGATGTTATTTAAGTTGTAATATTTTACGCATGCACTTTACATATTTTAGCATCACAGCATGGACGAAATTCATCGAAGATGTACATAAGTTACATAGCTCTCACAAAATGTTGTGTGAAAACCATTTTGAGAAGAATGCATTCATTGACTTCTCTCTAAGGAAGCTGCATAAATACGCCGTGCCCCAAGAATCTACATCTGTAAGTATCTATTTTCATAGAAAATAAAATAAGAATGTTCCTCATCGACTTAAGAGTAGGTAAGTACCTAAATACATACCTATCTCTCCTTAAAAATAAAGGAATGAAATCGCGTTATAAATCGTACCTAGGCCATCCTATGCTAAATAGGTACCTACAATTTTCACCGTGGCTCTCCCAGAAAAGAACATAGGAACTCGAGTCCCTAGCCATCATCCCGTGTAGGTACATGAGTATCGTGAGGAGGGTTGGGATTACAGAGAGCTACCAGTGCAGCAGTGCGTGGCGAACGTAATTACGACAAATTTTCTCATAAAAAGTACCTACTCTCTGGTACTTTTCTTCTTTCTCTCTCACTCTCTAGTCTGGAGACCCAAGTTCAGTAATGGACTTTTACGAGATATGATAATGATGATGGTTTATCACAATTTCAGGATTCACCAAGTGTAACTGTAGCTACTGATAGAGAAGTCATGAGAGTTATTTCAGTTCCAAAGAGGCAACCAGATACACCTGTAAGTAATACCTTGCTATGTTCTAATAAATACAATTTATTCACAAAAAAAAAACTATATACAATTAAACTAACCACATCTGTTCAAGCAACTGTTTTATACTGTTGGAGATTTTCGTTGCTTTTCTTTTTTTTTCGTAGTAGGTAATATAAATATACCACTAAAGTAGGTAACTACCTATTATTATCGCAGATTTTATGTATTTCATAATAAAAAAACTTCGTTTGACTGCAGTACTGCAAAAAATTGCACTTTTATAAAATGTTTCACTAACAATACTGAAAACTGGCACCGGTAGGTATGAGTTGTTTCATCGGTACATTCTGACTTTCAGGTAAGGAGGAAACCAGCATCAAAGAGAGAAGCTACGCTATACAGCAAGTGTCGGCGCCACCTAAGACAAATTTGTAAATTAAAAAAATAAGTACGGTCCAAAAGTAAGACTGAAATAAATTGTTGGTTTCGGATAAAGTTGTGGCAGCGCTTAAAATAAAATCTGAAAACAGAAAAAAAATCAGTAACAAATCCGCCAAATCTCTATGAAAAATCAAATCGACACGTGTTTCAGATTTTATTTTGAAATTTGGATCTCCGTAAAATAACGCCTGAATCAATTAGCTAACTACTTAGTCATGTAGGTCAATGTAATGTTATCTTAAATGTAGGAATACTTAACGTGATTTTTGACTTTCTTAGGTTTTATCAATGTAATATTTGAATGTTGTATTCATCTATATGTAATAAGATAAGCTAACAGGCTAAGCTCGGCTGCATACGCAATACGTATTTGTAACAATTACCTATATAAAATAAACAGTAGGTAATTAAGTATTCTTACAATCAGCTTCTCAGTACATTTATGAAAATGTGATGCATGCCCAAGAACATAAGATCAGTTCAGTAAAAGAAGTGATGTACAAAATGTTAATCCTACCTACCTACTTGATAGGTACGAGTATATGTATCAATGTTTCAGTTAGAAAAAGTAAATCACTTATACTTGGGAATCTGTGTACGATTCTAATTCTAAAAAAAAAATTGTCTAAGCTTTGTTTTGTATAAGAATGTTATAGTTACCCTCCCTATAAGGGTATCCTACAAAGTAAGTGTCGTTATCAACGATAAGAACGCGTAACTCGATGTTGCTTTATGTACAGGTTGGCAGTTCAATTTTACAATGTGAAACAACTGTCCATTACGTTTCTAAGTAAATATTACTACCTATATATATATATATATACAAACATTCTGAAAATAAGTAGGTTTATAATTGACTTGATCAATTTTATATATATAATTTTATTCGCTGTAACTAATGCCTGGATCATCAAAAAAAAATTGTCTCGAGGTTCTTGCCTTTTTTCTGGTGTGCTGGTCGCTATTCCGAGTAATCGGTTCGATTTGATGTTTCAAAATTGTACTAAAAAATCACTACTGATATGTACTGATTTATCTAATAATTGTTTTTGTACTTAGTAACGTAACCAGCTAAAAAATATGACAATAGAATTGCATCCACATTCAAAAGGTATTTAGGTACCTACCTTACCTTTCTGTGTTAACTGCCTTTTGTGGTCTAGTGGTTTGCCCACCGGTGTCAGATCCAGAGGCCTCGGGTTCGATCCCAGGGGAGTACAATATTGTGCTTGTTTTGGTTGGTGGTAGTACTTTGTTAGTCCGCCTGGCTAGCTACGACCATTTTACCTATTCTGTCGCCTTCCGGCATTATCGTAACTTGAAAAGACCAGGTGACATTAAGGCCAAATGCTTCCCCGTCGTACAATACAAATAAATAAAAAAGTAGGTACCTACTGTACCTATATCAATAATTTTGGTTTTGCTGGTTGTATTTTATTTTGAGTACTTCAAGATAATTATTAGCTAGTTGATGTTTACGTGTGAGATTAAACGCGTAGTTTTTAATTTTTAGTTCTTATTGACGCTGTAAAAATCTGTAGGTATTCAATTCAAATTGTACCTATGTAATGTATCTTTTTTAGTACCTAATAAAATAAATTTACGTGCAACTTTATTACACTTGTGTGATTTTATTTATATTACTTATCAATAGCTAATTGGGGTTAACTATAAACTTCCTATGTATTTCTGATCAATTTTATGGTCAGAAATACATAAGAAAGTTTAATTTCAGTAGTAGAATTTTTGAATAAGGAATTTAAATAGACCGCCAAAACCGTGATCCATTCTTAATTTAAAATTGCCGCCATTTGCTCGGTGGGTTTAATGGTCTATTTACACTAGAAGTTGGTAACTCAATTCATTTCGTCAAACTGTCAAGCAGCTTGGGGGCTACGAAATGATCGTGTGCACGTCCGAATGTTAACCACCTTTTATGTATGGAGTTGGATTTCTTTCCGTTAGGATATTAGTGTTCTGTGATTCGGTCTCATTGGACTCCGAATGTATCAAGCTTTAATCTGTTTATGTCAAAATGTCAACACGAACTTGGCTCTGAACACAATTGAGAATTACCTGTGGCAAGAAACGTAGCCACAGATGACTAGCCTGGATTGTTTTAAAAAATTTGATGAAATTAAAAATTGATGCTCTGCAATTTCATGAAACAGAGACCTAGTATGATGCCTAACTTCGGTAAATAATCAAAATAAATAATAAATGGGAATCAGGTCTTTGGCTGCAAGTACATCCATCTTACAATACCGGTACACTTATGGATCCTGTAACTTTCCGTATTGCCACTTGTCTTCGGTTGGGTGCAAGATGCTGCGCCTCTCACCAGTGCCGGTGCGGTGCGGCCGTAGATCAATTCGGTTTACACGGACTTTCGTGCACAAGGTCTGCCGGCAGAATTTCGTGCCACGCAAGTCTTAATGACATTATCCGTCGAGCTTTTACCAGTGTCAATGTGCCAGCCGTTCTTGAACCGAATGGTCTGTTACGTGATGATGGTAAGCGGCCCGACGGTATGACACTTGTCCCTTGGGAAATGGGTAGGCCTTTGGTGTGGGACGCTACCTGCGTCGACACCCTAGCGCCATCTCATCTGCCTGGGACATCAGTTAGGACTGGTGCGGCGGCTGATTCGGCCGAGGATCACCAAAGGCGCAAATATAGTGGTCTCGACAGAGCTTACCTATTTGAGCCTTTTGGGGTGGAGACCTTGGGTCCGTGGGGAGCCGGTGCCCTCCGGGTTTTCAAAAATATTGCGGGGCTTTTGATTGAGGCGACACGTGACCCAAGGGTTGGCTCTTATTTAGGCCAGCGAATTAGCATAGCTATTCAGCGTGGCAATGCAGCCAGTGTCTTGGGCACGCTTCCGTCTGGTACTGGTCTGGAACAGTTGAGTTACCTATAGGCCGTTTGTAACGGTCCTTTGTTAATCTGACTGATTCCTTTGTACATAGTTAGTTTAATTGTACTTTTTATTGAATAAAGATATCTATTATAGATATATATGATTTTTTTTTTGATATTTTTTCTTTTAGCAGAGGCATTTTTTTTTATTTTCAGTAATCAGAGTGATTTCAACACCAATTAATAAAAAGTTATCATCAGGGTTATCGCTTAATATTAGTTTTTGACTGTGAGTGTCCGCTTCAAGTCCGGTGGCAAATAACAGACACATATGTTAAGGCGCGGTGAGTCGTAGTTTTCCGGTATAATACTTATCCAGACATCCTCCGTCTTACTATCCCACGATACCTGACGGATTACTTGGTATTTCTTTGGAATGGCGAGGAGAACCTCTCCCCTTCAGCTTTTTCAGAGGAAGAAGTTGAGCGATCTCTCCTGAAAACGTTGTAACGGAAGTCAGATATCTCGCCATCGAAAACAGATTTGTTACAGTTCGTTTCCGTCAGACATATAACATCATAATTACAAGTTAACAAATTAAGATTAAAGTTTACTAGTTTAGTACGAAGTTCATTGTCATTTTGATTATAAATAAGAACCATTACAAAAAAAAAGAAAGTATTAATAAGTACATAATACGTATTACAATGAGTAGGTACACAACTACTCCCGGCTTAATTTATTTAAAGTGTCAACACTTTTTACAAGAATAGCAGGACATTTTTCGTCCTTTCGTACATACATTTGGCCAAAACGAAAACTTAACAATTGACAAACTTAAAATTATTATCTTGACTTAACTTTATAACTAAACTGTGTAATTCCTTAGCTTCTGGAGATAAATGTTCTGACAAATATACTCTTGAGGCAGTGCCCGAGATACCAATAGGTATGGTTGGATCCAAGCATGTCGCTGCGGTTAGACTTGTTAAAACGAGTGACCGCAGACAGAAGAACATCACGAAGATGCTGCGACGAGAGGGTAATCAGAATATTCCTATTGCGAAAATAACTTACCAAATAGAGAAATATCAATATTGTCTGACCTATACTCATCGATTTCAAGGAATTCATACAATGTAAAAGCCCTCTGTTGATGTAGGTGCGTAAAAGGCATAAAGTCAAATTCAAAGTCATAATATAAATATTTATTCAGTAAGATTTTTTAGGATCACTTTGAAACGTCAAGTCTACCGCCTGTTTGGAATCGCGACCAGCACACAAAGAGAAAGGCAAGAACCTCGGGCTAGTTTTTTTTTATGATCCAATACAATAGCTTAAAATTATCTGATACTAATTACAATTTATTCACTGGAGCAAATTCATTTTTTTAATGCCAGCATTTCTTATCTTATAGGTAATCTGAAATTTTATAATAAGCTTTCCTGGATAGCTTTTGTTTAACAAAATTTTCGAATTTTATTATTTGACTAGCTTAGCACATCACTTGGAAATTTATTAAAGCGTACAGTTTGCCCTATAAATGATTTATTATTTTATGGAGCCTATTTGTGGGAACAGCGAGTTTATTCTTATTTCTAGTATTATAATTATGTTTTCTTTAGTTATAAACGTACTCTCATATAGTATTGTATTCTCTTTGGTGCCTCCCTACATCGTTCGGGTCACAGATTGTTATCTATATAATGTTTGGTCTAATGGTATAGTTACATATCTGTGCTGTGGTTTGGTCTTGTGCGTTAGTATTCTATGGGTATGGTGGTTGGGTCGGGTCGGGACGGGATCTGTGGTCGGGATTGATTTTGATTCGATTCGATTCGATTTCAGTATTTTCAGTCGTATCAAGTCGTATATCATAGAAAAATTGGATGTAATGTGCTATTTAATTTGTTAAACAAAAGTATATTCTCAATATCAAGATGTGTGGTGGATTTACGTGCTCTAAAAATGCTCTAATTGCTCTCAACGTTTTGTATGTGGTAAGTTGGGACAATAGATCTAGTTTCCTAGCTATATTGTGATAAATACACATGCTATAATGCTCGTGAATTGTATTCCATTAGGTGGTAGCGAGCATACTCATATCTGTGGCAGTGTACGGCCAAGCAGCATCGTTGGGCAATAACTTGCCTATCGTCGGTGGTATCTTAGCATGTGGAGTGTTCCTGATCCTCATCTCACTGCTTGGACTGGCTGGAGCAGTCAAGCACCATCAAGTCATGCTCTTCTTTGTATCCTTTTGAAATAACCTCCATTCATTTGATCTACCATTGTCAGCTCAGCTCAATGGATATTATCAAATCACTGGAGATGAATAGTCAGTGAGACTATTCATTTATATTTTCGCCCAGCTGTACTGATAAAAAACAGTAGGTACCTACTAATTTGTACTTGGTATAACAGAATGATTAGCATTAGAGACTGCCTCTCGAACCACAATTAACTCTGAATTATGATGCTAAATATAATAAAAGGTTTATACCTTTGCAAGTACCTAGGATCATGCAATTATATGAATTGATGTTAAAAATTGTCTCCAAACATTTTTGCTTACTTTACTATATTACCACTTTTCTTATTCTTAGTAGGTGTGGCCGAAGCCTGCACTGATGTTTAGCTGTTGGGTATTTTGTGGATCCAGGAATCATGGAACCATGCTGGTGAAAAAGCTTGTATATAAATTATAGTTATGTAACCTATCTTCTATAAAATCCTTGACTCAATGTCTAGTACATGGTGATTCTGTTCATGCTGTTCCTGGTTCAATTCTCGGTGGCCTGTGCTTGTCTAGCCGTCAACTCTGATCAACAGGAAATGTTAGCACAGCAGGTAAACTATTAATCAGTTTATTTTTGTACCTTTTAGAGACCTGTATGGTCATGTGGGCCTTCATGTGGGAATTATGTGCTCATTTGACACATACATGCTCTGATGGTAAAAGTTTTGTTCCTAGGAGGAAAAAAACCGGGAATTGCATGTTTTGTGTCTCATTCAGCATAATTATTGAATGCTAGCTACTTGCAATGCTAACCGCGAGCATGTGCCAAACACACGTTGGGACTTTTGTAGTAATCTAGCCTTATTAATTATTAATTAGTTGGTCAGTACTAGTGCCAGTCAGACCACCATAAAATAATTTTATGATAATAACACTTTGTATTGATAACACTATGCAGATATGTTATGAAACTACCTAGTGAACTAGAGACATGATATCTTCCTACTGTAATGTAGAGGTGTGTTCAAGATATTTGAACACGCAGCAAAACGCATAGTGCATTGTAAGCGTTCACAATGGCAGTTTGCTGCGAATCAAGTAAATCTAAATCAGTTCGCGTCTTACCATCAACCAGAGCGGCTCATAACCATAATTCATTTAGCAGTAATAATTATTTAGAGTGTTAGTGCTAAGTGAATCAAACCAATATAATTTGTCAAAATAACCAGACTTTTATATACTTACCTATTTATTAAACTCAAGGGATTTGTAGGGGTCTCGCCGACCATAACATCGAGAAGCTAAAATCCTTTTCAGTGTGAGAAAACAGAAAAGTTAATTTCTACAAGATGAAGGGAACAAAGTCTCAGACATTCCACTGGTACTATATAAAATAGCTTGGAGAGAGACACTGATCAACTGACATACATTGCACAGCCTAAATCATTAATACTCGCATCCTTTTTTGAAGGGTAGGTTCCTAGGAAAGTGTAGTATTAACAAAATACATTTTTGTATTTTCATAACTAAGCTTACTTTTAATATGGGAACTAGATAACAGATATAACTTTTTTTTTGTTATTTGTGTACATGATACAATACATATTATACATGTACATAGAGCAAAGATCCATATTCACCACACAAACCTACAGCGCAGAAGGCAGAGTTATTACCATCTGAGCTGCGAGGCCTGAGGAGATGATAAAATATTGAAACTATTCAATGCACCAATTGTTATCAATCTCAAACAACTGATATCAACATTATTTGTGTTGCTGAAACAAGATTGTAGATAATAATATCAAACACATGAAGCACAAACAGATGTCAGACTTAAAAGAAAATTGAAAATAATACTCTGCATAAGATTTACCTTAGCCTTTACTATGCAAAATAGGGCTTAAAAACACCAATACCTTGTATTAGACGTGGGCGCCGCGCCGACGTGACGCCGCCACGACTCGTGGCGGGCCGCCGCCGCCGCCGGCCATTTGTGCGGTGCGGCGCAATATTTGCCCTTTTTTTAACGGATACCCTTAAAGATCACGCTAACAAGCGTTTGATTGGTCAGCGGGCGAAAGAGCGAAAACACCCGCTAGAATGCAGCTTACGCTTGTTATGTAAACACGTTTGTCTGAATTTAGTGTGTGGAAGTTTTTTTGTGAAAACGGTTTTTTTTTGTTGAAAGTCCTGCGCCACCGCTCAAATGACCGGCGGCGACGGCGCAAACGTGCGCGGCGTTTTTTATTGTCATTTATGGTCAAGAGAACTCTAACCCGCGTGGTCAGGCAGACTCCATTTAGTGACCGTCAGTACAGTATTCGCCGGAAACGTTCTAGGTACAGGGGATCTTCTAGCGTATGCCACTCACATCTGGAGTAAAGCCATCGTTTCAGAGGGAACGATTGATTCGAGTAGTCATTAGTGGCAGTTCGTCCGATCTTATGCCTATAAATGCTGGGGTACAAGGATCAGTTCTATCAGTAACTCTATTCCTGCTCCACATCAATGATCTGCTAATACCAGGTATCTATGGGTACACAGATGATAGGGAACTAGAAAAATCAAGCGTCACAAAACTTTCAGTGAATGTGTTTTTTACAAAAAGTTTATGATTATGATCCTATATTGGTTAGAGTCTAGAAAGTAGGTACATAACCTAGCAAAGGTAGCGAAAAGCAGGAGTAATTTAAGCTATAGTTGAACATTTTGAGTTAGATTCAATAAGAAATTAAAAAAAAAAACTAATATTGCCACGCCGCCGCCGACTAAATATGACCGGCGCGCCGTCGCCGACATTTTTGGACGCGGCGCCCACCTCTACCTTGTATGTAATGTGTGAGGTTTAAATTGGAGTTTTTATTATTGTACGGCGAAGATGCGCTTGGCCTTCATCTCACCTCTCACGTTGAGATAAGGCCGAAGGTGGAGGCGCAGCTTCATCTGGAATCCTCAACAAACTGAGGAACTGGCTATCTCACCTCTGAATGCCTGAACACTACAATTTTTTAAAAAAATGATATTATGGCGTCAGAATTATTGTGTATTATTATATTCTGGGTTGTCGAGGCAAATTTGCAGAGCCTAGAACATAGACGGCGGGTTGCCAGGCTGTCTTGTGTTATATAAATACCACTCCGGCGAGTGTGCGCGTGGTGGAAAGGGGTTCCACCACCGGACTAGCAGACGTACGGCAGCTTACAACCCGTACCTTGTAAATGTTCCGTTGTGCCGAACTCATCGTTTGGCCTCTACCTTTATCATTATTCAAGAGCAACACTGGTAAGGAATATAATGGAACTTGTTGCCCTCGTCTGTTTTTCCGCACCAGTACCATCTTGGAGTCTTCAAGTCCAGAGTGAATTACCTTCCTTTTAGTCAAGCGTGCTCCATCTTAGGCCACTCGCTACTTCGTCCACGTTCTTCAAGTAAGCTAACTCTTGGCCAATAAAAATAAAGGTTTTAATTTAAATTTGATACCTCATTTAGTTATCACGTGAATGAGAAAGGTGTGTGTGTTGTTTTTGCAATACAATCCCACTTATCCGTTTCATTCAGCTACGTGGGAGTGTGCTTAGCGCCATCCCTCTCATTTGGGCAAACCTGGGTGCTGACTCAAAAATGTGAAATTCACCACTACATTACATACAGGTTAACATGTATATACCTACCTAATAACAACAGTATCTTCACATATGTTATAAAGATAAAGGTTTGTTTTTTTTTATATGTGGTATGGGTTCATTACCTAAAAGGTTTTCACGTATGGATAAAGAGTATAGATACATAAAGAGTTTGAAACACGTGTGGCCTGTGTGGTGGCGAATTACACGCGTTTTATTCACAATGTGTTTTTATTTGAATGTAGAATCTGCATGATGCAAACTTGGCCCCGAGGTTCCTTTAGTTTGTACCGTTGCCGTTGCAGGGCTGGAACACCGTGACAATGGATGTGAAGGACAGCGTCCAGGACAAGTTCCTCTGCTGCGGATTCCGGGACAGGTCGGTGCCGCAGAATGGTACGGCGGACTACCCCGTATGTGACTTGGTCGATGTGAGTACCTAGTATTTCATCATCAACTGATGATGGATTTTTATTGATTACTAATACAATATTGATTACTTTAGTATCTCTGCGTATATTATTTGAGTATATTTTCAATTACTATCTATTATTTTATATTCTATTTATGTTTAGTTTAATGTGTTTTTTTTATGTTTTATAGATTTTCTCCTCATACATTTTTTTTCTATGATATTATTGATATTAAATGTTCTCTCACTTCATGAGGTCGATTGACTGGGCTGGTTCACAACAGAATATTTTATTCTAAACAAATAAAAAACACCCAAACACAGAACAAACATCACAAAAATGTAAATCCCGATGGGCATCGAACCCACAACATCCAACGCATGTGAGGCTTGTAGTAGTTGATTAAGTTAAGTTAAGATGGGAAATCCGGCGCTGTATGTATGTGGCAATGTTTGTGACAGCATAACTCTCGAACAGATTATCCGATTTTTATGAAATGTAAACTGAATAGAGATAACGTAACGTAAATAGTTGTCGCGAGGTTTTTGATAAGTGGAGTAGTTTTTGAGATATTGGGGTGAAAAGAAATACAAATACGATTTTTGGCTTGTGACTTGTAACATGTGTAAGAGTGTCGACTGCACATTCATAGAATTTTAGGGGGCGCGTTAAGGGGTAAAATCGCTTGATATATTTTGTAGGATAGACTGTTAAAGGGGGTTGATTTCAAAATTAGCTTTCTTATGATTTGCTGAAACCACCCCTGTATTTACATTAAGGGTAAATAAGATTGAAGTCTTGAAAATGTGTTAAAACATGTAATATCATCTGATATAGGAGTTGAGATTGCAGATTTAAAAATATGTTTTTTTTGCCCTTATTAGGGGTGGTTTATAAGATGAAAGGGGCAAAGGATGGTCATCAGGTCTTGTTAGATAAGAGAGGGTATTCGAAATTTTATTTAAACTGGTCTTTTTATCATTGTTACCGAGAAAAACTTTTAGGGTTTTAAGGTCTTTGAATGCGCATATTCCATTATCAACAGTACATTATTGTCCACCGCAATGTGGAAATAACTTCCTCTATAACTGTAAGTACGGCCATCACCACCACGCTAAGCAGACAGATTGGTGCTCACATTTAAAGTTTTGTTTACACAAAGGAAGAAGCTGCTGCCTCTTTGATTGACTTTACGACATCCGTGGGCTGGAGGGGTACAATTTTAAACCACGACTACTGAGGCAACGGTTTTGAGAGCACTTTTCAAAACGACATCAACCTTTGTTTCATGTTAGTAAGGATATTACATTACGTCAGCAACAAGAGAGTCTCGCACACTCGGGACCCTCATTCATTACGACCAATTACGATATCTGCATGGAATCATCGTATTGAAATATCACTATTGGTCATAGTGAAAAAGGGGGCTCGTGAATAAAGAGAGTTCGAGAAAAACGTGCTTAAATAAGGTGAGAAATGTGTAAAGAAAGCCTACCTTTATCGTTTGTTAATTACGTTCTATTTGAGAAATAATCACCGTCACAAACCAGACATCGCGAGATCTCAGTTCGGAGGAACTACTAGTGTATTGTACCGCAATCTTACAAATTTTATTACAATAATTACTCACATGAATATTTCTTAACCAGATTACAAAATAACCTCAATTGCTAATTGGATAGAGTTCTGAGTTGCGTTTGCAACTAATGGTAAAACAGAAAAACAAAGATATTTGTGTACGGGTGTAGTAGGTAGAGGTACTATTCAAGTTTAAGGTGTTGGCTTGGCTTCTCTTCTATATCTTAAAACCAGCCTCATTAATATATCCCATGATACCATAATCTCCCATGAATAATCCCATGTTAGATTAGTTGTAACATCAAAAAATTAAACCTTTTTTTTTATATTGTACGACGGGTAAGCACTTGGCTTTCATCTCATCTGGTAACTAGCCAGGCAGACTTAAACAAAGTCGTACCACCAACCAAACCAAGCATAATATTGTACTCCCCCTGGGATCGAACCCGGGACCTCAGGATCTGAAATCGGTGGGTTGAACCACTAGACCATAGAGGCGGTTACTAGACCATAGAAGCGATTACACTATAGAGGCGGTTAAACCATTTCGTTTTAATTGAGGTTATCCATATATATACTCAATCTAGTACCTAATTAAGTTTTTATATTATATGTAAGATAGTTTTGAGAATTGTAATTGCTGTGGGCCATAGAACAAGTTAATAGAGATCTGTTACTTTTCTGATGTTGCCTGAAATAAAATGTATTATTAAAACAAATCATAGTAACTCACCTGAGGATAAGCAGCGGCTTACTCCTGTGGCTTACCTATTATCTTGTCTACGATCACCAATCCGCCTGACAAGCGTGGTGATAATAAGGAAACCTCTTCAGTTTTGGAGGAAGCTGTGTCAAGGACAATAATGAGTTGTTGAAAAAGAAGTATATATGACAAGAGCACAAGAGTTCTTCCACGCTTTCTGAGCACTCTAACGCTCAATCTTTAGCTAGTTTTAAATAAATTTTCTCTGAAAAAGATACAAAAGTCACTCACATTATAATTATGTTACTCGTATGCATACATACGTATCTATAACGGTTGGTGTGTCGGTGTGTGGTAGCTACAACTATTACTCGTTATAACGAATTTACAATTATAATTATTGCTTGCATAATGATATATTGAGCAAGTCTTTTTTTTAATTCGTTTACAAGGGCTTAAATTTTTAAATGATGAGGGTAACTTATTGAGCAATCCATACTTATATTATTAATTCGAAAGTGTCTCTGTCTGTTTGTTTGATACGTTTTCACGGCTAAACGACTGAACGGATCTTGATGAAGTTTGGCATGGAAATAAATTGTATCCTAGGGAAGAACATTGACTACTTTTAACCGGGTAGGGGGAAGCCGCGGGCAAAAGTTAGTATAGATATATATAGATACTGTCGCCATAATAACAATTCTTAAAAAAATGTTGTGTTCCGACATTCAGAGGTGAGGTAGCCAGTTCCTCAGTTTGTTGAGGATTCCGGGTGAAGTGCGCCTCCACCTTCGGCCTTATCTCAACTTGGTATGAAGGCGTGGCTGCATGAGATGAAGGCCAAGCGCTTCCCCGTCGTACAATAAAAAAAAAAAGATTGAGCTTACATTGTAAATTTGAGCGCTTTCATAGGATTATTGTTTTTTTGCCATAGGTACCACGATAAATATGTAATGTGAAAATTGTATTGCAATATTACAGATAAAGTGCTGCGATTTGAAAAATATGTCCGTGTCAGCGGCTTGTGAATGCCAGCCCTGCATGGACAAGCTGCAGGAGTCCATCGACTACTCGTTCAAGCTCTGCGGAGGGATCGGACTGTTCTTCAGCTTCACCGAGGTACGTGTTCACTTGCAGGTCCGCGGACGGAGCCTCCGGACCCAAGGTAACACGGTTCGAGTCCTGTCGTGACTCGTCACTCCAAATTTACACAGGTGGATTTTGTTAACCTTATTTGGAGGAAAAGTACTTTTTACTGAAAATTGCCCATTTCACTTTAAATATGTTTACTGTTTGATTTTGGTCTCCCGTTGTCTATTGACATTTTTATATGTAAATAGAATTAATATCCAATGTGTTGTATTAGAAAAGCTTACAAACTTAAATCAGTGGAAATTCACATTGAAATAAAAGTGATACATGTAAAAAATATCGATAGTAATCAATTGTAAAAATAAATGAGTAGTAGGTATGTACATCTATGTAAAAACAAGTGCTAATATACCATTCTTACAAACTATAATAATAATAATCATAGACATTTATTTCACACAACTATGTAACATATATTTTATGTAAATTTACTTTCGCAGTAACAAAGGACCTCTATGATACCATTATTATCGATTGAGCGGAAGTGGCGTCATTTTAAAAGGCTTTGAACCAAGTTTTGCTTTGAAATAGTGGTTAGTTGAGTGAACTTCAGTATTTAAAGTACTTTTCTTCCAGGTAGGTATTCATTACTAGAATGGGGCGTTGGGATAGAATAACCATTTTCAATAGAATATACATTAATTTTATGGGCGATCGGTGCTTAGGGTTTCATTTACCAAAAGTTTTCATTGGATTTTTGCCTCACTTGGATCAAATTCAATGTATTTGATTGGCGAATGCTGTCCTTAATCCACATACATACATACATACTTACATACACATACATAGTAAGTATTTATACGCTGGGGTTTACTAACATCGCTGTACTGCTTATGAGGGCTCATAGTACTACTCCCATATAAATGTAGTTTGTAATTCATTTCTAAATATCACTTCCGATTCAAATATATCTTATTTAGTTTAAGAGTAGAGTACCTTGTGAAAGGGCTCGCTCGGAGAAGTACTATCACCATACCTATTTCGCCGCCAAGCAGCATCGCTGTCTTTCTGTTTGAAAGGTATGTTTGCCGCTGAAATTACGGGCACGCGGGACTTGACAAGTTTATATCTCAAGTTGATGGGCGCAATACAGTTCTGGGAAGATCATGTTCCTTGAGCTGAAAAAAATAATTGCAAAGGTATAAAAGTATAGCGCGTTATTCAAAATGGAAAAACGCTTTTTTTCATATCAACGCTATTGGCCATATAGTTTGAGATTTATTGTGTTTTGAGAAAGACACACTGAAATGAAACACACACAAAGATGAAACTTTGCAGGTATAACCTGTGTTTGTGAACACAGGTTATACCTGCAAAGTTTCATCGGAAGTGCCAATTTTGAAATGAACGACAAACTACGCTTGTACTGGAGAGCGAAAGTCAGATGTACTCCGGGGTCTCTTAAATGGTGGGTTATGGGAATGTTTCTGCGTTTTATGTCCCCTTTTCGACATAGATTAGGATGACATGTGAATGAATTTATAGTTTCTTAAAGTCTTTCTTAGAAAAGTGCCTTCAGACAACTTAATTTTATTTAATACTCAAGGCATTTTGTAGGCATGCTAGTGTCATGTTCCGACTGATCTTTTATGCGAATGCCTTTTCGACAACGCAGCACTTTTATCTACTTTTACAAATTCTTTCTGACGAATGTAACTTGATAACTAATTGGTTTTATTTGTATCAGCACTCAGTATCAAGATGACAGATCAATTGTAAAGAAACTGACAAAGATAAAACTGAAATGCACTGTGCAAATTTTCTTATTCTTATTAAAACTAACACTAAAATAAAGGTAAGACTTTAAAAGATGATGTAAATGTAAACCTCGCTTTGTCAACTTATATATGTACTTACTTGTAGATGTGTTAAATTGTTCGATCTCGAAATAAAAATGACTAACTAACGTGTCTTCTAACTTTCTCTGAACCAGAGAAGTCGGCAGTTCTCTCAGTGTTCTAGTAGTTTGTTATAAGTAGATGGTGCCACGCAGAAAATACTTTTCTAGATGGGATAGTTTGACAAAGCGAGGGTGGCGGTGAATGACACTGTATTTGGGGTTGATGTGACTAACACAGTGTTACTTTACAGTTTCTCGGTGTATGGTTGACTGTAAGATATCGGAACCAGAAGGACCCGCGCGCTAACCCGAGTGCTTTTCTGTGAATGCTCTGACGGACTCGGCATTCTCGTTTGAGGTGGATTGGTGTTGCATTATGTCGCATGTGGCATGGCGGCCGGCACCAGTATACATTGATCTACGAGCTGTAGTCTCTCATGGGGATGCACAAGTCTTTGTATTTTGGTTATGGCTTTGAAGAGCAATCTTTGAAACTGTTTCGTGTATGAGGGTAAAAGTAAACAACTTTTATCCGAATACAATCAAGGATTACTCTGTCTGTATCACTGTAATGTGGGGTCTTTTATAGTGCATGTAGTTTGGTTGTGTATTTGAAGAGCAATCTTTGAGACTGTATAAAGTGAGGGTAATACTTAACGACTTTTATCCGTATACAATCAAGGATTACTCTGTCTGTATCACTGTAATGTGGGTCCTGTATAGTGCATGTAGCATTTTATTAGTTTTAGCTGCGCAAATTTTGAATTATCGACTTATTACCCCTTGTTTGAGAAGCAGGGTAATGTTTTAGAGTCTGTGTATTTCTGTTTCAATATAACGCTTTGCAGCCTAGACAGCATCGTGTATTGACAATTGAGGTTTCGTAAGGTTCTTCTTAATTGTGGAAGTGTCTAAAAGGTTAATCGCTACATCATTTAGAATATAGGGTGAGCACGTAACTCCTAACATGACTTTTCGATAACTCTCACGGTTTCAGACTTCGCCTCAGTGGCAAAAAACTCACCCTGTACAGATTGTAAAACTTGAGATCGGTTACTAAAATATCAGAACTTGTCTTTTTTATAATTTGGAATTCCCTTTGCAAGAGTAGAATATCACCAAAGCGGAAGTCCGCTATCTAATAGTACCATCGTTTCGTGTTGCCTTGAGAATCGAACGATGTAAGTACGCGTATTAAATTTCAGTTTAATCATAGTAAAGTAGGCTACGACAAAAAGTGTGACACTATAGAGGATGGTCAGCTTTTGACCTGTAGACTTGTCCCTAGGCCAGATTAAGGATGAGGTCTACGCTGGAACTGCTTTCCCAGCAGGTACTGGCTCACCGTCGGAACACGGCGATCCGTTTCGCGTCTGACTTCGGCAGCGTGGTCGCTAGCCAGGGAGACTGTTACAGGTCCTACCGGGGTTGTGATAGCAACACTGGCTATCGCCGATTCCGTTTCCCGGGGTAGACCAGCAGGCCTATTGCCTAACTCTGTTTAATTTTGGTTTCAATCGATTTCAATCGAAAAAGCAGCCATCATTGAAACCCCAATGAAACAGTTTGGTAATAGACCAGCAGGTTGTGGTAGATCGCATTTTTTCTCAATCCAATGTATTAAAACGAAACAATAAAGTTTGGTACATAAATGTGCAGTATATAGGTCATACAGTGGTTTAATTAAATGCGTACTGGTGGAGCCGGCAGCGGCGGCGTTGGGGGCAATGTGCCAAATTAGTAATTTCCAGTGCGACCTTTTCGCTATCAAATTAGGTGAAGTGGCGAGCAGTGCACTGTGCTCGCTATTACGTGATTCATTCATTTTATGCAAAGCAAAGTAATATATTTTTAAACGATTTTTATTAACCGCCTTTGTGGTTTAGTGGTTCGCCGACCGATATCAGACCCAGAGGTCCCGGGCTCCATTCGCAGGGGGGTACAGTTTCAAGGTCGCCTGGCTGGCTACCACCATCTTACCAAAGTCTGTCGCCATAATGATTCTAAATTGTTGTGTTCCGACATTTAGAGGTAAGATAGCCAGTTCCTCAGTTTGTTGAGGATTCCGGGTGAAGTGCGCCTCCACCTTCGGCGTGATCATAAGTTGACACCAGGTGAGATGAAGGCCTAGCGCTTCCCCGTCGTACATTAAAACATAGCCTGGTAAATAGTGCCCGCTTCACATTTGCATGGTTGCATGATATATTATACATATACTTTGCTTTGTTTTTTTTGGTGTTTGCCCTCGCGATATTTATCTTCAGCAACGAACACGTAACTATTTTGTGAGTGTGTATCAATTTAATTAAAAAAAAACTACCTACGCTGTTAGCATCAACCGATTACTATTACATTAATTAATTTACATAAATTATTTGCTTAGGAAATCACAGATAAGTACCTCTACAGTGAGGTTAAAATGTAATCTTGATGTTTACATATTCTGTACCAGTAGATGTACATTATGTATTACAATATATTATGTTGTGTAGATACAGGCGCTTTTTGAGATTGAGCTACAGTATTATGTCGTGTATAATGTATCTGCAAATTATGAATACACTTGAAAATTTTCAAATTCGCTTTGGTATTCAAGCGTGTATGATATCTATCAGGTTTATTAAACAGACGCGAATGTAAGCGTAATCGCTTCATTTTGTAAATTATTATGTGTATACATATTATTGCAGGTACATCAATATGTAGAGAGATAATCGGCTTGTAAAGTATCGTCTCTGTCACGAAACACAACTAAAGCCTCACTTGAACAAGGCCTTCAAACACAAATTTCGTCTGAGAATCTAATTCACCAGTTTTTATTATAACAAGAGGGTCAGCTTTTGACCTATAAGGTCTACGATGGAGCAAGCTTAACCAGAAGGTGCCTATTAACTGTTTCCTTACAGACATTGCTTACCTGCTTTGTCTGGGCATCGTCTAATATGTATGGCCTTATCTAGATAGCTTGAAGCCCATATTGAACCAATTCGTTTTGGAGGGATATCCAGCAGTAGATAAAAAAGGTCGGTTTGTATTGAAATCGCTTTTACTCGATTCTCATTGGTTTTAATGTCAGATACGGCTGTATCTGACATTAAAACCAATGAGAATCGAGTAAAAGCGATAGAGAGCGAGCTATAGTATAGGGCTCTGTCTGAGATTGAATTGTTTGAATATAACGCTTGCAGGGCTAGCCGACTGTCTCTTTCTAAAGCTGGTTGTGTATTTTCACTTGTACTTCCGTGATGTTCATATTACTATATTCTACCTTCAGCATTAGGTACGCATTTTATATTTTTTTAGTAATTTGTAGCATTAAATCACATCGTTGATTCAAAAAGTATGATTCGCCACGTACAGGTTACATGTAACTTAGTATAACAAGAACGGTTTCGAAATTAAATGTTTTGTTTTTACATATTCGTTCCTAAACAGACTGAATCTTCAAAAAATCTTTCGAAAGTCACAAGCTAATGTGGCCAATTGAGTATAGGCCCGCCTTCCAAACCGGAGGTTATGAGTTCATATCCAGTCGCGCACTAATGGTCTTTTTGGTTTTCGGAAGTTTATTTGCGCATTTAACACATGCACAATACTCCTATAGTAAAGGCATCAGAAATCCGAATGACATATGTCACTGGCTAGTACTTCGCTAAGCGGCGATGGACTTGCAACCTGTCACGTATTGAATCCTAGCTACTTGCAACCCGCTGGCATGCGCCGAACGTAGGTAAAAAGTTTTGGACTAACCCTCGAGATTCTAGAGGAGAATTTGAAGATTTTGTGAGGATCACCTTCTAGAGTATAGAAAGAGATCCTCAAAATCTTCACGCCCTGAATACCCTAAGGGGTAAAAGATTTTTGAATACAAGTCGGATGCAACCTGCATGTTTTTGAATCCACGATGTGTTTTTGCTACAAATCACCAGAATGTATCGCGCACACATCCCAGAGGATCCCCGGTGATGACGCAGGTACGTTCGTTGCAGGTGTTCGCGGTGTGGCTCGCGCGTCGCTACCGCAACCAACCGGACCCCAACTACAAGGAACCGCACGCTATATTCCCGAGGGAGGACTATCTCTATTAGATACCTCTTGTAGCCGTAGATACCCGGCGAGCCCCTGTGTTGTGTTCCCGATCCCAGCTCCCAGATGTGTTGTACTGTCCGAGGGTACGGAGGACTCGAGGCATCGCAAGTCTGCTGCATTCGGCCAGGCAACACTCGAGGAGAACTAACTTATCTGTACAGTAACTCCACGTTGTAGGTGGATTGCGGTAAGCTGGCACGTAAATGCATTGCGCTTGTGTATTGTCTGAATAAACGCGTCATCTGTTGCATTTTTAATATCTTTGAAACACATGTTTAGCTAATTGTTTCAGGCGTTAATTTGTGGATATCCATTTTTCAATATAAACCTTTAAATAGAAATATATTTAGTAACAAATCAACTAAATTTCATAGAAAAAAACAATCAAGTGTTTCGATTACACGAGGCATCCTCAGGAAATATTGTCTTGCTGTTAAGCTGACAATGACAAGCCCTCTGGTGATTTGGAATTTAGCGGATTTGTAACTAAATATTTTTCTGTTTTCAGGTTTATATTGAACACTATATGATTAAATAGAATTGGTGTGTGTCCTGTGACGTGCCAGCCCTCAGTAATACACCTATAATATCACCGCATCCTCTGCAGAGTGGATGTCTGGTCTGCTATGATGTGTGGTACGCGTCCACTGTCCGTTTCTTAAATAATAGCTATTCAATGTCGCTTTTTCTCATATAACTTTAAAATATTTACAAATGTTATAATTAAACAAAAATTCACAACCCGCGACGGGACTTGAACCTGCATCTTTTCCTCAAAATGGAAACGCTCTAACCAACTGAGCAACGAGGGGACTGACGCAGATTACCTATGTTTTTTTGTGTCAAATCCAACTTGGCTTAAGCGCTTAAGGAAAATATGCTGGTTCGATTCCCGTCGGGGAGTTGTGAAGTTTTTTGCCGTTATAACATTTGTTTATGTTGTGACCGAGTGCAATCACTTAATATGTAAAAATAATATGAAAAGGTTTAACATATTCGTTCGGATTTGAAAGTTGCCGCGTACCTATTGTAAGATTTAGTTTGATGAACTTCCTTGATGCGATGACTGACGCTACTTATATAACTTATAGAATCAACCGTCTCTTGCCTTATTTATAGTACTCTTTGGTTTTAATGTATGTGTTTTGGTTATTCGTTTCAATAGTGGTTGCTAAACTTGTAGTTGTATTGTTTTATTCAATAACGTGACTACTTAGTTGTTTCTAATGAAGTATCTAAAATATAATACTGCTGGTATTTTTGGACTCAATCATTGCATATCTGGATTGGTCTAGCTGGGCGCTAGATTAGACTTGGATGAAAAGACATCAGCTTATGAAATATATTTTTTATTATAATTAGTGAAATCGACGGCTTTTAGTAGATTTTATTTAGTTAATTTAAGTTACATTTACATCTCGTCTACTAGTCAGTAGTGTTAGTTAACTTTAGTGTAAACTCACTCAGTTAATGTACCATTTATATAACTTTATTATAGAGAAAAATAAACAATAACTCTGCATGAAATAAATTATTTACATGAGTAGATATCGATATATAGATATTGATAGCCTGTACAGACACTTGTACAGATGAATAAATATGGTTTGAGATATTTTACTCTTTCTTATCTTTTGAGCTTTAACTAGTTGTGTTAATTTAATATTATTTCCAGTGTTTTTTATAGTAGAAGTAGTACCTAGGTATTATTTAAATGTGTGAGAAGGATATTTTTTCCGCGACATGTTGACTTCTTAAAATGTTTTTACCCCTGGCCGCTTTTGCGACGATTTGTTATTGGTTTTTAAATCAGAATTTTCTATTCGAAGTTCGTTTGTTTTTCCGTACGGGTTACAGCGAGTATGATTTTTCCACGAAATACATAAATACAGGTAAATAAATAAAAAACAATTCAAACCTAGATAAGATGATTTAAAACAACAAAACCACGCTTAGCCGGCCAGGTTTATGCGTTACCAAACCTATAGCTTACAGAATCGATGTCTTCTCTGTTTTGTGTTTACAACTAGGATAATAAATAGGTAGGTGTTTAGAATCATGTTCTGCCATTAAGAAATGTATATTCTCTTACGTGACTGTGTGACGAAAAAAAACTATATTCTCATATTCGGCAGTTCTATTTTAATATTTGTATATTTGATCTTAAATGTCTGAAATGTCTCGATTCTTTAAAACTACAGTTTGAGGCGCTTACATTGGTCATGTCATCACAATTGGAATCCATCGAAGTACTTTGCGGCCAGTCGATATAAAATAATGCGAAAACTATCAACTAATTCTTTAACGTTTTATCTTTGATTGGTTGGATGCCTTACTATTTCCGTTTTCTGCTGAGCTGCTTGGAATAGGTATACATCTAATGATGTAAATGAATTCACGTGAAAATAATTGTTATCGCAATCGACACCTCTGCCTGTGTAAGCGCCTTAAAATTATCTCTAAATATGTCTATGATATTCGAATAATGTTCTACTCGACTATGAAATGAAAATGTATTAAAAAACAATAAACATTACAGTAACTCATTTAAACTATACAAAGAAGTGATGTTCCTGGTTATAAAATTATCCTTGATGGTAACATTGGTATCCAAACCTATGTAAATGTATGCAACCGATGTATAACAAAATATACGATGTATTTACAGTATAACATAAAACTATACCTTATTCATAACGTCTGTTATGAAATGAACAAGCTACCTATCGAATGTTTTTTCTCATTTTAGTAAGTGACGACTTCGGTAGGCAAGGCAAGAACAAAAGATAATGACAAGCTTTATCAGAGTATATTACGTCTATGTACTATAACTTGTTATGAATGAGTGTTGGGTTTATGATTATGAACAGCTGAGATCGTTTTGAACTGCGTGTAAGAACACTACACACCGGAGGAATTTAGACACAAAAAAAAGCTAAAAAATCATTGTCAGTAGGTAAGTAGTTAGTTCAACAAATGGTTCATTATGAAACTACTTTTTACAATTCCAATAAATATCATCAAGTACCATTATATCTAATTAAATTATTTCAATAGCAACGGAAGTTCCGAGATAAAATGTTAAAAAAGTTTTAGACAAACTTATTTATAGATCAATGTAGTATTAAGTAGTACGTATCAATAATTATGTATTCAAATAAAATATGCAAGCAATGTATATTGTATTATTTTCGCCATTCAGATGCATGTAATGTGGGGAAGTTGGTATTCTTACCTACCATAATTGGTAAGGCAATTGAGTCTACATGTACAAAAAATAGGTTACAGCAAATAAGTCAGGTTTTGTAGATGCTAGTCATCTACAAAACCTGACTTATTTGCTTACATATACTTACAAAGATGAGTTGCAGGCCAATAAGTCGGGTTTTGTAGATGACTACATACCTATACAAATATAAGTTGCAGGCCAATAAGTCGGGTTTTGTAGATGACTACATAACCTATACAAAAATAGGCTGCAGACCAATAAGTCGGGTTTTGGAGATGACTACATAACCTATACAAAAATAGGCTGCAGACCAATAAGTCGGGTTTTGTAGATGACTACATACATATACAAAAATAGGCTGCAGACCAATAAGTCGGGTTTTGTAGATGACTACATATAAGTACAAAAATGAGTTGCAGGCCAATAAGTAAGGTTTTGTTGATGACTCTACTATACAAAAATAGGTTGTAGGCAATTGAGTCTGGTGGTTTTGTAGATGACTCTTCTATCTTCAACTATTTGTGCAGGTCTTTACATTCTAATGTTGAGGCCTGCGCGCGATGCCACGGCAATCTGACCAAAAGCTTAAAAGTAGGTACCTAATTACATCCTATTTATTGCCGCCATCGCCAACACGCCGGTTTTGCGCGTGTCCGTTATGGTAGCGTACACGTAATCGAATTCACGTTCGTTATTATGCCAAAAAACTGCGTTAATAGAGCATATAAAATAAATAGTGCCTCATTGGTTTAAGAAATAATTACCATTCTTAGTGGGTACGCCAGCATAACGATCAAGCTAGCGTACACATGACCGTACTCGAAAACGGCTTATACTATAGCAACGAAGTTTACACACAAAAATAGAGCACAAATTGTGCCCGAGCTAAGTATACAAGATTTCATTAAGGAACGGAGATATGTGTCCGTTGTGGTAGCGTACACATAATCGAATTCACGTTCGTGGTTGTGCCTAAAAAATAGCTAATTGATTCAGGCGTTATTTTGCGGAAATCCATATTTCAAAATAAAATCTGAAAACAGAAAAAATATTTAGTGATAAATCCGCCAAATCTCTCTGAAAAAATCAATTCGAAAATTACGTGTTTCGCCTCTACACGAGGCATCCTCAGGAAATATAGTCTTGCTGCTCACTGACTAGCCCTCTATGGACGTGTAGTCGCTCATAACGCCAGCTCGGAATGTCATTCAAAAGTCTTGTTCAATATCTCCGTTCCTATAAGAGCAATAATTATGAAATTTTGTATAGCTCGGGCACTATTTGTGCTGTATTTTTGTGTGTAAACTTCGTTGCTATAGTTTATGCCGTTTTCGAGTACGGTCATGTGTAACATGTATAGATAACATTGCACATGACTTTAAAAAGACTTGTAAGACCGAAGTGTTAGGATTTGGCTTATCAGACCATACAGCTCAACTTATTAAAATACCCGTAAAAAAACATTCAAATTAAAATTATGGCGCAAAAAAATAAGAGATTACAGTAAAGATAATATTGAAAAGTTTAAAGCATTCCCAAAAAACCTGTCATTTTCCGACATATACAACTTTAATCAATCTCAATTATTGCTATTATTATACATAATTAATAACAAAAACGGGTCTTCATCGCGTACCTTTTTATATCTATTTATGAGTCTACCCGTGACCACGGCCGTTGTAACACGGTCGAAACTGTCGGGAATATAAAAAGGTACGCGATGAAGACCCGTTTTTGTTATTAATTATAATCAATCTCAGTATAACAACAGGTACATTTCCTCAAGATCTGAAAACTACTATTGGGAAACCACATTTAAAAGAAAACCAAGAATTAATGCAACTTTATCGGCCCATTACTCTTATATTAATATTTTTAAAAATAATTGAAAAATATTTTTACTGTGAAATCAATAGATATTTTGAAAAAAAAACAACATGTTGTGTAAAGACGTTACGCAGAGTTTTTAGGCATAACCACGAACGTGAATTCGATTATGTGTACGCTACCATAACGGACACCAGAGATATTGAACAAGACTTTTGGATAACATTCCGAGCTGGTGTTATGGCAGCGTACCCATTAAACAACGTAATAATAGTTCTTACGTATAAATAGTGAGTGAAATACTGCCTCTGCCAGTAGTCATACTTTTTGCAATTTCGTAGTGGAACAATATAAAAAGTCTTTGTGAAGTTCTAGGAACAAAAGCATTGTGGTACAGTCGCACACAAAAAATAATTTGTTAGTGAAATTATACGAACAGTTTAGGTAGGTAGTAAGAATAAGTAGTTTTGTTACTTTTTATGAGCTTGCTTGAAGAGAAGATGAGGTTTCATGAGTAGTTTCGATAGGTATCCGTGGTCAGATTAGTTAGTTAGATTAATCTGATCACGGTCACTGGTAAGTGTACACGGTCCCAATCGCCTGATTCATAAATTTTAAAAATGAACTGTTATATCTTAGAAACTATTCGTATTAGACTTTTCGTTCTACGTTCAAACGAAAGCCAAGATCTACAGTTTCAATGACAGCTGTCAAGCTTCAAACGTCCATATCTATGAACTACTCGTCTAAGATCCTCCGTTCTTAGTTCAAATCAAAGCTATGACCAAGATCTACATTTTCAGTGACCCCAAATATACCACGAACGTGAACTCGATTATGTGTACGCTACCATTACGGACACGGTTTTGCAAGCTTTTATAAGTATAAAAGTATCAAATGCCTCTTTCAACCATACGAGATTTCTTACAGCAGCAACGTCTAAATTAGACATGTAAGTACATACCTTAAGTACCTACCTTGATTAAATTTTTGTACAATGCTCTATTCACTGAAGAGTTAGTAACCTTAGGCACTAAAATAATACAAACTGAGGAACATATCGATCAATATTTCAGCCATCTTGTTTTCTAATAGGTACGACTAGATTTTTATTAGGTACCTTCATCCGGACACATTGTAACTCGGTAACAACTAAGAACGCTCTTTGTAAGCGCTATAACATTTACGGCACTAAATAGCTAAGAAGGTAAGTTACAAAGATCCTACCGTCTCAGACCACATAGGTAGATTCTGTTAATAGATACTGTAAAGTTTTTTTCCGATATATTTTATTCCTCGCAAATATAATACCTAGATCTTAATAAAATTATTGCTTGACAACACCTTATCAACGTATCCATACCCTACCTACCTACTACCTACGATTACGAACGATAAGCCACAAAATAAATACGTAACAAAGGAGTTGCCCGCGCATAGAGCTGCGCAAGTCCTGTCGACTCCGCACCCTGCCGCCGGGCGGAATACCCGGTCCAGTCGCGTACCGCCGCCCGCCCGCCGCCACCGCCGCCCGCCCCAGCCTATCGATCCGAGAGCCATTTTTTAGTGTGAAGTGCATCAAACTGCCACGATGTCCTTTGATAACGATGAGCTACGCGATGAGTAAGTACTTTCATTTCGTTACACCGAGCCTAGACATATTCCTCGCCATTCTTCTGGGTGGATCAATGGTAGGTACGCATTGAAAGGGACTAGGGACGAGTAGGTATAGGTTTAGGTATTGAGCGCTGAGTCTGTGTACCTACCTAGGTACCTACTAATTACTGCGCCAAGATAGCGCGTGTGTTATGCGTTTTACGTCGGTTTCTATAAATGTTCATGTGCTGTGATTACAAGTTTGACCCAATTTGTTTAAACTTGACATGACCTCTTCAAATCGGTAATACGTACCCAAAGGGTGCTAACAAGACCCTGTAACTGTTACAAATCCTCCGCTGTCCATCCGTAGTGTCAGCGGGCGCATCTCACCACAATAATCAAATACTTAGGACCTTCGCTGAGGTAAGGCTTTGTTATAAGTATTAGACAAGAACTGCACTTTACCCACATCAGATGGGCTGCTTGCTTGTTCCAACATGTCGTATAAAAAAATTAGATGGTTGAATTTTTAACAGAGAGTAGTGTAACTAGTACCTAGTAGGTACCTATTTATTTTATCAATTGCCACTAAAACAACAGATACTAAATATTTATTATATTTTTACCTATGAAATTGCCGTTTTGTATGAAATAAATGCAAGTCATTTATTTTTCGATCTGATTTATTTCCGTCAATCAAAGTAATCGCCCATGCAGTCGACGCATCTATGCACAGCGCAGTGGCAATTAATCGATACCCTTCGTGAAAAAAATACTGCTGGACGGCAACAAACTGTTCGAAGGCATTTTGTACTGCGTCCCGGGTATTGTTTTTTTTCCCGTTAAGTAGTTGTCCAAATTCTGGAAAAAGTAGAAGTCGGTAGGCGCAAGGTCTGGTGAGTACGGCGGATGACGGAGAGCTCTAGCTCTTGTAGCGAGGAGACGGTCTGTTGTGCGGTGTGAGGTCGCGCATTGTCGTGCAGCAGTACCTAACGGGGATGATCGATTCACCAACACCAAGCTGGTTGGCGTTGTGCGAGCTTCTCCGTCATTGTGTTCAGTTCTTCACAGTACATATCTGCAATAATGCTCGTCACGTTTGGTAAGAAGCTGTGACTATGATGAATCACACCGGTGCTAGACCACCAAATAGTGACCATCACTTTTTTAGGCGTAATTTTTCGCTTAGGGCATTTTTTAGGTGCTGAATCAGGATCTAACCAACTCGATGAGCGCTTACGATTGTCAAAACTAATTTTTCATCGCATGTAACAATGCGATTCAAAATTTCTTCGTTTCTGTGCCTGTCGAGCAGCGCAAGGCAGGCCTCAACGCGCACCTCGCGCTGGCGTTCATAAAGTTCGTGGGGCACCCATTTGTCAAGCTTTTTTACCTTGCCAATTTGACGCAAATGGATCAAGATTGTTTTGATACTAACTTCGAAAGCTGCTGCTAATTCGACAGTAGACTGAGTATCATCAGCTTCCACAATGGCCTTTAATTCGTCATTGTCAACCAAAGTTTCCGGAACGACCACGGGGTGCATTTTTCAGATCGAAATTTCCAGCACGGAAGCGGGTGAACCAATAACGGGTTGTACGTTCGTTTGTAGTGTTCTCTTCGTATACGTCGTTAATGTTGCGTGCCGTTTGTGCCGCGTTGCTACCACGTCCGAAGGTAATCATATTCCATAATTTCTCTAATTTTAAACGTATCCATGACGACGAAAAAGACCCAAATGGGATGAAAACATAACGCTAATCAGTAAACAAAAGATTTTCAAAATAGAATGTCATGTTTAAAAATAAAATTAATTAGAATTCATAAACATTCAGAAATCGTTTTTATTCTAAATGACCAGTACCTACTACAAAACGGCGAACATATTATAATTAACCCGTAGTTCGCCCCGAACTGAGATATTGATTGTGATTAGTATATAGATAGGTACTTAACCACGAAGATCGTGTCACTACCTATAGCACCGACTGTACCTAAGTACCTACTTACGGCATAGAGTGACAAAGAGGGTGGGCAGTATTTGTACTTACAATAAGTGAATGAGTCGCCCCTTACTAAGATGAAAAGGTTTTTATCTGTATTTTATGAGTGCTCTCAAAGCCGTTGTTGTGGCAGCCCACGGATGTCGTAAAAGTCGACCAAAGGGTTTCACCAAAATAAGCTTCCTTCTGAGGTAATAAGCAATACCTACTTTAACAGTGAACACCACCCGTCTACCAGGCGTGATGATGATAGTGTTGATCGTGGTGATGATGGTGATGATGGCCAAACCTTACCGTTTTGGAGAAAGCTCTTTTTACATTCTGGTACAATGGGCTGTTGAGTTGCGCAGTGAAACCACTTGCATGGTTTGCCAAAAGTCATTCTTGGATCTAATCGACACGCTTGGCTAGGCAAACCCTTTTAAGTAAAAAACAATAAATTAAAATCCAAATACCCTCACGTCACATCATACAAGACCGGATGACTATTCTTTGCAACCTTAAAATAAACATTAAGAAGGCAAAAAAAAACTATTTTTTGAAATCAGTTGTCTAAACCCCGTCATATGACATTTAACAAAACTTTTATCTCATATACCCCTTTTGTAGAGCTAGCGCTGCGCTCGCTCGATCAAAAGTTAAGAGGGTATTAATTGTGATAGATACAATACATAAGTCTGATTTTCTGCCTTGAAATGGGGTCGGTAGGTACCCTCGGTGTGCGTGACTGCACTTGGTCGGTTTTATTTATGTTAATATTCCTATGCGTCATCGATACAAGGACTCTCATCCTTCTGTAGGTATCTAGTAATACATTGAGTATGTGCCTAAGGTTTGGTACATGACCAAAATAACCTAGTCTAATGAGTACCTACATAGATACCTACAACCGAGCATACTCTTTTTTAAGTGTATTGTGATCATGGCGCATCCACCTTTTTTTTTTTTTTTTACCAGAACATTAATTTTACACAGCCATTATACTCGCCACTATATAATCGCTATCGAAAATATCCGACATTCATTAGAAATTTAAAAATGGATATTGATACTTTAAAGGTAGGAAACAATTGCTTACTTTTATGATAAAACTATAAACTCAGATAGAAGATAAATAAATATGTAGCGCTTAATTACTACCAAATAAATTATTTCAGCTTATATTTCTTTTCAAGATGGCCACCCACAGATAGACGACAGACTTAATTGGAGGTTGTATTGTACCTACTTGTGCCAACGGAGTGAACTTCAACTGCAACCGTTTTACCGTTTCTGCCACACCGTTTCTGACAAATGACAAATGTATGTGTCAAGCTTATGAGACAAAAAAAATATCGAAGGAGATTCGGTAAGAGTGATTGATTTCTAAAGACAAATGCCATGCCATGACAAAGATAATTGCGAAATCCGGCACTTAATGTATGTATGTAAGTATGTGGCAATGTTTGTGACGGCCTAACTCTCGAATAGATTATCCAATTTTCATGAAATTTTAACTGAATAGAGATAACGTAAATAGAATTTGATTGTCGCGAAGGATTTTTGAAAAGTGGGGTAGTTTTTGAGATATTGGGGTAAAAAGAAATACAATTTTCCCTTTTCAAAACGACATCAACCTTTTTTTTATGTTAGAAATGATATTACATTACGTTAGCAACAAGAGAGACCCTCGAACACTCAGATCAATAAAGAGAGTTCGAGAAAAAAATGCTTAAGTAAAGTGAGAAAGTTGTACCTAATGAAAGCACACTTTTATCGTTTGTTATATTTGAGAAATAATCTCCGTTACAAACCATCACGATATCTCAGTTCGGGGCGAACTACTAGAATATAATTATATTTTTATTTATTTATATATTTATTCATGAAGTCATTCGAAGAAATACTGAACTAAATTTCGGTCACTCGCGCACTACACAAAACTATCTCACTGAATTTCCGCCAAAGATTCGGTTCGATTAATTGAATTATTTCAATATTTTTATTTATCTGAGTAAATAAATCTTCGACATTATAAGAATTACTGATTGTAATTGTTGTGTGTCTACGTTTGAACAAAGTTATAGCGTAATAAGAAATGCGAAGCGTCAAAATGTACTTCTTAGATTTGATGGACTATAGTGAGGTAAAAGTGGTGTTCATAGATCGTCGAAAGTGGAAATACTTCGTCTTTGTCAACATCTTATTCTATTACTATTTGGTAACAGCTGGAGTTTAATTCAATAGTTATTGGTACCTATACATACTTACCATACAATTTTTTCAAAGGTTGTCTGTTCGAAATGGCTGTTTAACCGATAAGGCTGCCAAGTAAAATGTTGTCGTTTATTATACCTAGTGTGTATACCATAAAGTATTTTCTATCTTTCTCCATTTAATCATTGAACAAAGTCTTATTGCTTAGTGAGTCTGATATACCTAGTACCTACTTAGATAGATATATACACAAGGTATTAAAACAACATATTATATCTCTTGGTTGTTAAACTAGGATAAACAAACCGAGTAGGTATTAATGGGTATTTTTGGCCCGAGATAAACACTCTTTTCACTTCGATTGCGAGAAAATGAAACGAAACAAAATTAATATTTTTTTATCTATTCATTACATTGATAACTTCAATTATGGCTGATCCCGCGCAGTTACAACTCGCGCAAAGTTGACAAAAATAAATATAAGTTTAATCGATCGCGACCGAACCCCACAAGATCACCCGCGGGGTTAATATGTCGATTGCCTAAAAATTTCATCAAAATTGATCTAGCTGTTTTAGAGCCCATTGAGAACATACACACATACAAAAATATGAAGTGTATACATGTTATTACAGGTGAGTGTCCTCATTATCTACCTTACCTACCCTACTAGATATTCTAATAATATTAGGTGTGTAATATAATCAACCGATTATAATACACACTTATTACCAGCGCTCAAATCGCGTATACGATGTTTGTACAGCCTTTACACACGAGCAAACATAAAGTGGCGCTGGCTGATGTAATTCCTAACCCAACCTAACTAATGTATCACGTTAATGCATATAATAACAAGATTAGAGAATATTCATGACGACATTTATAACAAATGAACAAGCCTCATAGCGCAGTTGGTAGTAACTCTGCCTTCTGCGCTGTAGGTTGTGGGTTCGATTCCCACCCAGGACAAACATTTGTATGATGAATATGTTTGGGTGTTGTAACATAATTATAGTACGTATGTTTACACAAAACAAAAGTGTGGCCCTAGGTGGCGCTGTGAAATGAATGTCCTATAATATTTATTTATTAAAACAAGGTCAAAGCCCCTGCTGAACTATCGTTATCCTTCTTAGACATATTCTTAGACTTATACTTCTTAGAATTTATTTTTAAACAGGATCGCTGTTTAAAAATACCGGCCCCTTTCTATTCTCCCGTGAATGTCGTAAAAGGATTATGGGATCGGTGCCAGGAGATGGACAGTATCCATTCAGATGTATCTCTGAGATGTGATAGGGTGCTGCTAAACACACACGGTGTGTTAGTCGTTCATAGCCATGAGCTCAGCACTCCAAAAAATATTTTATTTTCATAAAAAAAAAAGTTAAAAAGGTTAAAGTGGGTCCACTGGCTTATGTACGCGCGATATGGATTTTGGTAAATTTTAGCTTCAAAACACAACGTTTCAATAACATTTTTTGATTTTTTTAATGGTTCCCCCACTGAGCGTTTAGCGTTAGGTACTTTGCTCGTAAGCATTCAGTCAGAAAACATATTAAAACATAAAATAACAATAATAATAATTCATTTATTTAGAGCATAAAAACTCATATAAGTTGAAACTACTCTTGTAGTTTTCAAATAATGTTTAAATCATTATTTGAAAACTACAAGAATAATAATAATTGCTGGGCAGGTGTCGCTCGCAACAAAGCCTTGTACGAGTATAAGGGCAGTCCACAGGGTGGGGTGGACGTAGGTCCACCCTACCTGCATTCATTCTCAGGACTGATAGGGAATCTAAACATTTTATTTATAATATTGTTAATACCGTACCTACCTACCTACTAGCTTAGGTTGTAGGTGGGTAGGTACTAAGTACATATTATCAGAATCAGATTTGTTTAATTGCTATTAAATTTAGGTACTGATGTAAATAAATGATTAGTGTCGGATTGTTCATGGTTAAATCCAAGATGTAAGCAGGTATTGTAGCTTCAAATGTCACAATATACCGAAATATAACCACCTCTGTGGTCTAGTGGATCAACCCACCGATTTCAGATCCATAGATCCCGGGTTCGATCCCCAGGGGAGCAATATTGTGCTTGGTTTGGTTGGTGGTAGGATTTTGTTTAAGTCCGCCTGGCTAGCTACTACCATCTTACCTAATTCTGTCGCCATAATAACAATTCTATTATTGTTGTGTTCCGGCATTCAGAGGTGAGATAGCTAGTTCCTCAGTTTGTTGAGGATTCTGGGTGAAGTGCGTCTCCTTCGGCCTTATCTTAACTTGTTACCAGGTGAGATAAAGGGCAAGCGCTTCCCCGTCGTAAAAAAAAAATCTGTCTCGTGCATACTTCATTCAAAGGAACCACCAATTGTTCCAGAATTGACTCCTAATCAAACCTACGATGATACAGCTCTACTCTAGCTTTGATAAAACCTCCATCTACTCTGTCCCTCCACGCGTCCGTCCGTAGACATCTAGACAATATAGATTCCTTAGAGCGCTGTGACAATCGATAGTAAGTAGCAGTACGTATTTCATGGCTGGGTTTTTGACCGACTGGTTTTACAAACTACAGTGACTCCTTTCAAAGGACGCATTGCTAAATGTTGGCACACAAGTAAACTGCGAGCATGGTAGATAGAGCCATGAATGAATTCCTGAACACTGCTCGAGGCACAGAATAATATGTAGTTTGTATGCACTGGAGACAGCTAGCAATTTATTGGTAAACTATTTTATTCGCCTTCGGAGAGCTGACTCATTCGAACGTTTGGTAGTGAGTGTAGTGTTCTTGCAGGCTGCACTACATTTTGTTTTAAATAATTTAAAGTGAATACCTTTGTGCATATCTGAATATTGAGTGGGTGAATTGCTTAGTGTTGTTTTATTCAGATATCTGGATTCACGGTAAGCAAAGCTTCAGAACACTTTCAAGTTATTTTATGTATGATTGAACTCTACATTTATCTATTTATGTACATACCTACTTATCAATTCCTCAGTTTGTTGAGGATTCCGGGTAAATTGCGCCTTGTAACCAGGTGAGATGAAACCCTTCCCCGATGTAAAATACAAAAAAAAAGAAAAAGTCTATTACAAAAAATAAATTACACATAGATAGGTAAGTAGTATTGGTGTATTATTCAGGCCTAAACAAATACCTACTCTACTTAATCTCAATATAATACACATAATTATTTAGTGACATTGTTGCATATACCTCTTATCTTATGGCTTTATTTATTTGTGTATGGTACCTTGACACAACTTAACGGCTGACTAAACGGATGAAAATTTTTGGCATTAATACGGGTAGGTCTTTTATTAGTGTAAACTTTGGGAAATAAAACCCCCTTATTAACCAGCAGGCAAAAGCTAGTTTAAAAGTATAATATTGTCAATAAGTAGTTTTTGACAATAATTTAAAATATGTTTTTTATCATTAATAAAGCGGTATTGCATCAGTTTTCATGCGCAAAGTTGTATGATTAATAAGCGTCATAGGAATGCTTGCCAAACTCCGTCGACCTTCATGTTTGTTTGCAAACAGATTAGGTACCTATTATGATTCCATTTTGTACGCGGAGACTTAAGAAATAGAAATATTATGAATTTAATCGATAACCTATGTCTGATTATAATACTGATAAACATATAGCTATGACGTACATACTAAAGAAAACAAACGCCCTGAATATGGAGAGAAACAATACTTAGTGGTAGGTGTGTGTCGAGGGGAAAGAAGAAAGCAGGTTGACGAAGTAAGTAGGTATATAGGTAGATCGGGTGTGAATGGTGGAAAGCGAAGACCTCAGCAAACGTTCTCAGACTAAGTCCTAATTACCTAGGTACCCTAAACCGAAGAGCATGTATGAAGAACTTGATGAGAGTGAATGACGCAAAGGAGGTGAGCGATTTTTTTATTTTTTATTACACGACGGTGAAGCGCTCAGCTTTCATCTCACCTGGTTACAAGTAAGGATAAGGCCGAAGGTGGAGGTGCACCCGGAATTCTCAACTAACTGAGGATCTGGCTATCATGCCTCTAAATGCCGGAACACAACAATTTTAGCATTGTTATTATGGCGACAGAATTAGGAAATGTTAATGTTTTATTAAATATGTAGGTACCGCTATTCGGGATATAATAATTTTTACGAGACATTACAATTTTATAAGCGCCATTAAGCCCCAAACTAAGTATGGTACCTAATTATAATAGGTATGGCAACTAGATCTGCTACGGATAGAATACTTACTTGAGTACAGACAGACCTACTTTTTGTAAATACAGAACAGATATCATATACATAAGTTTAAGATAACATGCAATCGCAGAACAAGCATCTACATTCATCACACAAATGTTTGTCACGGCTAGGAACCGAACCCACGACTTGCAGCGCAGAAGGCAGAGCTACTACGTAACGTGTACCTACCTACTTATCTGCGATGCGAGGCATGTGTCAATGTCCTCTTTCTTATAACTGCCAGAAACGAATACCCCTCCCTCCCTACTTCTGATTCCAACAAAATTCATCCATGGAAATACCGGGAAGCAATTATTGTATTTCAGAGGAAATATGATTCATACACACGTCGCATGGTGTCGTTATGGTCAACACAACACAACTCTCAAATTGAAATCCCTCTATTTTTTTGTATTTTATATATTATTACCTATAAACGAAGTAATGAATGAATGAATAAATGAACGAATGCTTTAAAAACAATGGCAACTGGCGTGTTTTTTTTTCTATGAATTATAGAAATAGATCCTCTAGGCTTGTCTAGCTCCAGGTCAGAGCTTGGGTGAGGTCTACGGCTGGAGGGTGACTACCAGGTCCTCACCAGTATTGTGATCATTCATCCGAAGCCACCAGCGATTCCGTTGCCCGAACTGTTACCTTGTTCTCGCCGTTATCTTCATTTATTATGTTTCGAGTTTTTTTTTCATTTATTCGAGTAGGTAGATATTTTCCTACCTAATTTTGTATGTTACTTTATTTTACTTTTTATTTCTCCTTTAGCTATCGCGGAAATGCCGTGCGACTGCAAAATGGATGTAAACGAGTGCTTAAAGCACATCAACGGATGTCAATTTAACGGGAAGAAAGAAGGCCAGAACGGCCTCCATGCTCACGGCAGCAACGGGCACGTGGTTCTGGATGCACAGATAACCGAAGAAGCCAAGCTGGAAAGCGTTAGGTGGTTTATGGTTTTCATTTGACTCCATGAGACACATCATTAGACGATTTACTGTGGAGGTTGAAGTCTGCTGGCAATGATTTTCTATGAATATCACACGCAGTATTAACTTCTTGGAGATCATGTTTGCAATAACAAGTCTCCGATTTCAATGCAGATTTTATTGTTCCAACTACAATAGTACCTACATTATACATGTTTACATATCATCAGTATCACAGCCCGCAACTAGGTACGATAATATATAAAAAATGCTATAATTGAAACGGTGAGCAGGTTTTGGTCAGCTCTAAAAAGTATTTGTCAGCAAACAAAGCGAATTAAAAAGTGAGCCTTTATTGGAAGTCAGTTATAGAGGTGGGTCGTTCAGTTCAAACGCTTTATCTCTACCTACCTCGTCTAGAGTTGCCTATTTGACCTTTTCTAAATATCACGATCGAAATGAAAGTGAAGGTGATTTGTTGATCTTGTACTTATTTACATGTACAGGTAGGCGACTGGTCTCCGTTGCTGTTACTCAAGAAGAAATTATTTTTACTTCGTCACGTTGTTGCTAATATTTTATACACTGAAATTGTAAAAAACAATAAACCCTACGACGGAGTTTAGAAGTTGAAATTCTTTTCAAAGGTTTTCATGATTGAGAAATTCGCAGAATTCTTTGTAGTACCTACAGTTAGTAAGAAGTCATACTAAAACTTTTAAAACAAACAAAATTACTTTGAATACGACTTGCGCAATTGGTTTTTAAAAAGTTTTAAAGAAAGGTCCATTGTTAACACAACTTTAACGTTTCACGTTAATTTTTGTTTCGAAATTTATGTTTTTTAAAACCGCGTGAGTCTCTAAGTACCACAATCTCTCCTCAGTCTTTTGCTTTAACGGATATTTTAAATTGTTGTGTTCCGGCATTTAGAGGTAAGATAGCCAGTTCCTCAGTTTGTTGAGGATTCCGGGTGAAGTGCGCTTCCACCTTCGGCCAGATGAGATGAAGGAATAACGCTTCTCCGTCGTACAATAAAAAAAGCTGTCTGACTAACAATCAATGTACAACCGAGAGGTCTTAGAGAACTGAATTTTAATTGGTGTAGGGGTGCACTAAATAAAAATTATTAGAAACACTCTCGCCGAATGGCGGGCGATAATTGTCTGAATCCTGGGCGTCTCACTAGCACATCAAAATCATCAACAGCATTAGTGTCCACTGCTGGACAGAGCCTCCTCCAAAGCTTGGGGGTTTTACCATAATCACCACCCTTGGCAGACGGCTTGGTGATCGCAGTTAAAGTATAAATAGTACACAGAAAGAAGCTGTTGCCCTTTTTCTGGTGAAATCCCTCAGTCGGCTTTAATTGTCCATGGGCTGAGTTGGAGGGGGATATTGCCGTGGCGGTCGCAACTTAAGAAGTTGCGACCGCCACGGCAATATCCCCCAAGTTAATTTTGTGTTATTATAAGCAATTGCCAATAAACAGCCTAGAATTTGTTCAAGAAATTTTAAACAATACAAAAAGCTGAGGAACTTAGCTGTCTGTAACAGGGATAGTCACCCCAGTGATGCACAATGCACCCCTATGCGTGACGTCAGGATTTACATTTCCCCGTCACCGTTTTAGAATGCGAAGGGATAATTGGGGGCTGACCGTAATAGTAGCGCTGATTATGATGTTTTTCGGCAGGTACCCCGATGGCACGGTGCGTCTCCGGAACCCCAACATCGAGCTCATGGACCAGGACATCCTGTACCACCTGGCTCTCGGCAGCGGCTCCCACGACCTCGTCGAGATGTTTGGAGATGTTAAGGTAAGATGTTAAGAATCGTTAGAGCGAAGATGGTAGTAGCTAGCCTGACGAAGAAACAAGTCCTACTACCAACCAAACCAAGCACAAGGTACCCTCTGGGGATTGAACCCAGGACTTCTGGGTCGGAGTATGATACTGGTGAGCGAGAGATATTGTTCTGGACCAGGAATAACATAGGCTACTTTTCATTCGGGTACAATGCAGGCAAAGACGCGAGCTGAAGCTAGACAATAAAATAAAGGTCATTTACAAAGTACACAATCCTTGCATTGTTAGGGATATCCGTTATCAATGAGCCGTGTCTGCAGTCTGCACTGCCGCATCAGAAATAGCATTTTTCTAACGATTGCAATTTGTTTGATTAGTTCGTGTGCATGGGCGGGACTCCGAAGCGGATGGAGCAATTCGCATACACGATCATGGCGGAGATAGGACACAAGCTGCCTTGTGGGACCACTCTGCAAGACATCAGCCAGTTCTCATACAGATACTCCATGTACAAAGTGGGCCCCGTGCTCTGTATCAGTGTAAGTACAATTCGCATACACGATCATGGCGGAGATAGGACACAAGCTGCCTTGCTTGACTACTCTGCAACAGTTGTAGGCTGTGGGTTTGATTCCCACCTGATCTGTGTGATGAATATTTTTTTTTTTTTTTTTTTTATATATTTAGTGCATATTAATTTAGTATATGCTCTAAAACTATATTACAATCTAGCCTATGTAGGCTAATGAGTAATTTTATGCTAACTTAGTTTTATAAAATTAATTATTTTAAAGAATGTGTCCAATGTCACGTTTCTTACAGTTTCTATTTAAGGGGAGACACTGCGTTATTGTGTTCTTTGAAGTAGCAATTTCACTTACACTGACACTACTTTATACTATTTAACACTACACTAACTCAAAAGGTTTAGTTCTTTTCAGTCTTCTCACTGTTTTTGTGTTGTCTAGCAGCTGGATTGCCTCAAGGTTCACATGTTTATGAAGTCTTTGTTCATGAGCTTCTGCATGTTTTTTTATAACTTTATCAACGAACTCTATGTTAAGGTCCCTGTGGAGGTCGTCGTTCCTGATGTACCAAGGTGCATTCACTATATCCCTGAGTACCTTATTTTGAAAGCGTTGGATTATTTTGATGTTACTTTTTTTGGTACAGCCCCACAGCTGAATACCATAAGTCCATACTGGCTTCAGGACTGCTTTATACAACAGAATTTTGTTGTGTGTTGACAATGTTGACTGCCTTCCTAGGAGCCAGTACATTCTATTGTATCTAATATCTAACTCTTCCTTTTTCTTCTTGACGTGAGCTTTCCAGCGTAGCTTTGCGTCAAGAGTCATGCCTAGGTACTTCGCAGTGTTTTCATACGGTATAGGCTCATTGTTGATATATATAGGGAAATACTGATCTTTTTTATTTGTGAAGTTAATGTGCACCGATTTTGAATCATTAAGTTTGATTCGCCATTTTTTCGTCCAGTCCCAAATTTTGTTGACTGCATCTTGAGCCTTTTCTGCAGCGTCTGCATGTGTTTTTCCAACAGCCATTATAGCTGTATCGTCAGCAAACGTCGCAAGGGTATTATTTTCTAGATGAGGGATGTCGCTGGTGTATAATAGGTACAGGACCGGACCCAAAACACTTCCTTGCGGCACTCCGGCTTTAATTTTCTTGATTTCTGAGTAGGCATCTTCTTGCCTTACTCTAAAGACTCTATCCGTCAAATATGATTGCAGAATATCGGCGAATGGTTTGGGTAGAAGTTTTCTTAGTTTTTGTATAATACCTTCGTGCCATACCTTATCAAATGCTTGGGCTACGTCTAAGAAAATTGTAGAACAAACATTTTTGTTTTCAATGGCGTTCTCAATTACATTAGTAATTCTGTGGACTTGGTCTATAGTCGAGTGCTTTTCCCTGAAGCCAAATTGGTGGTCTGGAATAATCGCTCTTGTTTCTATGATCGGTTTAAGTCTTTTAAGCAGTAGCTTTTCGAAAAGTTTGGATACGATAGGTAAGAGTGAGATTGGCCTATATGATTTGACATCATTTGATGGTTTCCCTGGTTTCGCTATCATAATCACTTCAGCTACTTTCCATAAGTCGGGCACATATTTTAGCCTTAAAGCCGCGTTAATAAGGTTAGTCAGTTTGACCAGGGCTTTTCTAGGGAGGTTATGTAATATTTCACCCGGAATTAGATCAAATCCAGGAGACTTTCTTGGATTGATGTTTCTCTTGATTTCTTGAAAAACTTCTCTTGGCGAAACGTGTTTGATACATATTTCACCTAGTTCTTCTTCTATTTTACTGATGTCTTCTGTTTGGGTTTGACCTTCATTTGGTTGAAATATCGTTTCCAAGTGATCTGCAAACACTTTTGCCTTTTCTTCATTACTTACGGCCCATTTCATGTTTCCATTGATCATTGATCCCAATGGTGGGATCTGTGCCATTGGTCGTTTCATATTTTTGGTAGCTTTCCAAAGTGAGTAATTTGTACTTTTTTCAGCAGTCAACTTTCCAATGTAGGTATTGGTTAAGGTATCATTAAAGTGTTGTATTATCTTTTTTAGTTTTTTTGACAAATTATTCAGCTTAGTTTTGTCTTGTGGGCATCTGGATTGATGCCATTGCTGCCTCTGTTTCCTTTTCTCATGTAAGAGTTCCAAAATCTCTTTTGGATAATGGTTTCTGGCAATCCGGCTTCTCAAATAAGGTGTATTTTTCCAGGCAGTCTGCTGTATTAGAGTTACAAAATGCTCAACTTCGGCATTCAACTGTTCCGGAGTCTTAAGTGGTACTCTTAGATTTAAGTTATCGTCTAGTTCTAATTTAAAACTCTCCCAATCAGTGTGTTTATTTACTAGGGTCAGAGTGTTTTCCTTAAATAATACTTTGTTTCTTATTTCTAGGTAGATTGCAGAGTGGTCCGAGCTCATATCATAACTCTGCTTTGTACTAAGATAATTGGCTGATAGATTTCTATGTATAAAAAAGTCAATCAGGTCCGGTTTTTTTTGTGGGTCGGTGGGCCAGTACGTTGGTGACCTTGTCGATGATACCTCGCATTTGAGTTCTTTTATGGCATTCATCAGTTCTTTTCCCTTGGTATTCGTTAAGCGGGAGCCCCAATGCGTGTTTTTAGCATTAAAGTCACCTCCTAATATGAACCTTTCCCCAAGTGATTGTAACAAGCTTAGGTAGGATTCTTTTTTTATATTGTACCTCGGTGGGCAGTATATACCAGCCACAGTCACAGGATACCTCTCTGTATAGATGCAGACAGCTACAGATTGTATATCTGGCTGTTCATGTTTCTTTACTTCATGATGCTTTATGTGTTCTCTAACAATTACAGCACTTCCGCCT
Source organism: Venusia cambrica (assembly GCA_951394065.1). Classification (NCBI taxonomy): domain Eukaryota; kingdom Metazoa; phylum Arthropoda; class Insecta; order Lepidoptera; family Geometridae; genus Venusia; species Venusia cambrica. The sequence continues at coordinate 887,339 of OX596044.1, read as the reverse complement.
TTGGCTTTGTTATCTGGATGAATTGCGTAGTATACTTTGTAGCCTTTGAACTTTGCATAGGATTGTTTTGTAAAGTGTGTTTCTGATATGAGGCACACATCTACATTTTCCGTATCAAGAACTACTTGTAGCTCATTTTGATGATTTTGAAGCCCGTTACAGTTCCAGGCCATGATTTTTATTGAGTTAATCATTTTTTAGTCCTTGCAATAGCTAATTTGGCGCTATTTTCTATTTTCTTAAGACGCTCATCAAATAATGTCATAAACTTGAGTATTTCATCTAACTTATTGTTGTCAGAGCTTTTGGCAGGTTTACTGTACTGAACAGTTGGGCTAGTTCCGGATGCAGCTATTTGAGCATAAGAAACGTTTTTTGTCTTACTTTGTGGGTTAGGCGTAGCTCTCGGCCCACGAGTCTGTTGTTGAGTAGATGTCGTCTTAACCGTTGTTGCCTGCTGCTGGCGCACGATTGTTGGTTTTTTGTTGGTGTTATTACGCATCTTTTGCATTTCTTTAGCTATCATGCATCCCCTGTAATTAGCCGGATGTGGCTCTCCGCAGTGTACGCATTTTGGTTTCTGTTCTGCGGGTTTGGTGCAGTCTTTGGTAAGGTGTTTGCCTGTGCATTTTACACATCTAGGTTCTTTGGCGCAATACTTATGTGTATGTCCGTAGACTTGACACCTCTTGCACTGCGGGATAAGTTTTGTGGATCGCAGGGGTTGAATGTCAACAACGCATCCCAGTATGTGCTTAATTGCATAAACTTTGCTGATTTCTTCAGCGTTGCTGAAGGTTAGGATAAACAAGTTGAGAGGCTCCTTTGTCTTCCAACTCAGCTTGTTCACTGCTTCTTTAACCTGGAATCCTTGTTTTATAAGGTCTTCAACTATTCTCTCTGGTTGGCAGGAAGATGGCAACTTCTTAGCTACAACTCTAATCGGTCTATCTTGCTTGTTTTCATATGAATGCCAAAGGCAGTTGTTTTCCGACAGCGACTTGGTAATAGATCTATACGCTTCATCGTTGTAGGCGTTTATTTTAATGCTATCACCGTTAAGGGTTTTAGTGGCGAAGGAGCCTGCAGGCTGGCTCATCGTCAAGGAGTCATAAAAATGTTGATAATTGTTCACGCCATCCACGATGATGGGGGGTGGCCGAGGAACCTTTTTTGTTTTTTCGGTGGTAGAAGCTGCTTTCTCTTCTTGGGGCGAGAGTGTAGGTGACGTGTTCAATTTTCTTTTTTTCCTTGACTTCGTTCTGATCCACTCTGTTTCTCTGGCTAATTCTTCTTCATCTGTAGCGTATTCAGTACGTTCCGTTGGAGTTTCCGTGTAAGATGTTGATGGAATTGGTTGGGGTTCTACTGCGCATTTTAATTGCTGCTGCAGGATATTAATTTGACTCTTCAAGTCCGCTACAAGGCTCTGAAGTTTTATTCTTTCTTGCTTTTCTTCTAGCCATTGCTGGTATTCTGATTCGTAGCGCTCAGATATTTTTTTATGTTCTTGGAACAGAAAATGTTCGGTTTCTGTTACAAGTTTGACTTGAGTTTTTTTTGTAGACATTGTTGCGGCAAGTATGTTATCGCCTTAACAAGTTAGTCTGATATCGACATAGATGCCTACACGCGATGAGTAATGTAGGTCATCACCGCGGTCAGCCATTTGTCGACGGCAGGTTTGTTGTGATGCCGTCAGCACTTTGCAAAACTGTCGGAGCGCGATTACGCGGCCGCGAGTAGTCTCAGCGAAAATCGAATGATCACTGATGAATATACGCCTAAAGTATGTGTTTTACCCGTAATCTAGTTCCCAAGTGCTATGCTATGAATAGATTGGGACTAGATGGCTCCGTGTAAAATGTCCAGTGATGACAAGCGGGGTTTATAGTTATCAAATTGTATGTAGGTTAGGTACGTACAACCAAACTTCTCGAGTTCGAAAGTTCGAAGTTCGAAGGAAATAACAAAAAATTGTTGCAATAGGTATATAAAATCGTGTATCAACAACGTACAGCCCAAACCTTCTTTGATGAAACGATTGATGTGCACTAAGAATGGATTTCAGCGAATTCCCACGGGATCACGGGATCGAAACCCCGGGTGTTTCACTACTGACTGATAATGCTCTGACCCACACCCACACTATTGCGGTAAACAAACAGCTACATTCGCTTGTGCATACAAATTTAATAGGTACTATAGTTATCGATTTCAATTCTAAGAATGGCGTCTGGCTCAATCATCGAGTCTCGCATGGCTGTTCATTGGACACGCTCTTTAGCAGATCATTTTCAATTGACGCAATGGGAGTGCGTTTCCAGGGTCATAGAGATCTGGCTGCTGGTTATATTCATTCGATTATTTGAAGAGAGGTAAATGATGGGCTTTTGGTTTGGTGTGGAACGCTACTTGCATCGTCGGCACCGTCCGCGCCGTCATATCTGCCTAGGACATCAGTTAAGGTGGCCCTGTGGTATAAATTATCCACTTAATTTATTTAAAGAATGTTTATCGGTCATTCTTGACTTTAGGCGATCTTCGCCTAATTACCGTACCTTTTTTATTTTTGGCTTATTTGTCTTAAACACATTAAAATATGAAACACATCAAAGATACGAATTAAACTATTAATGAGGCATTTGACTATTACAAGTAGTTTTCTAGTTAATAAGCCTAAACCCCTTTCGGGGATGGAGCGGGAGTCACTTTGTTAAGTTTACGGCCTATTTTTCCCACTAAACACTTCGCATTCACACTAGTGCATGAAAACCGATTAATCGATTAACCGAAAAACCGATTAACCGACTCATTTAACGTCGGTCTTTCACCGGTTTTTTTTTTGCCAAAATAACCGTGTTTTCGGTTTCTTCGCCTTGTAGAGTTTGATATGTTGATGTTGGTATGTGTTTAATTTTATTAAATTAAAACAAAAATGATAATATCCACCTAATCATTTTATAATATTGAATTCGTTAATATTACAATTCAAACCTCACCGAAAACTTTTGACCGCATAAAACGTCGTTAGTAAATGTCGTTGTCGTGCAAATAAGCTATTGTTATTTAGCTGAGCAGAGCAAGACAGCGAAAGCGGCGTCACATCAGCGTATTGGGCGCCTCCGTCACTGTAGCTTACTGCGGTCAGCGGTCCAACTGTTCCATGTTTTGTATTATTCTATTGTTATATATATGCAGTGCAGTGGCATACGGAGTGAGTGAGACGTTGCAATCCCTCGCAAGACTCGGTAGACTTCAATGGGCGACATGATAACACGGTTTTTGAGGCTTAGAGATTTTGTTTCGAAGGCATTAATAGACCTGAAGTTGGAAATAAGATTTTCCGATGCGGGGATACAAAACTGAACAGAATAATTTGAATCGTTAGCCATCATAAAAGCCCTAGAAGCCTTGTGTCAGCGTGACGCCAATCTCATCACAGCGGTGACAGCAATACAATTTACGCTTAAAAAACTGCTCCAAGATTGCTACACCATCAGCAATCTAACAAAATTAGCAACTAACAAAATTAACAAACCTTGGGTCCGTGGGGAGCCGGTGCCCTCCGGGTTTTCAAAAATCTTGCGGGGCTTTTGATTGAGGCGACACGTGACCGAAGGGCTGGCTCTTATTTAGACCAGCGAATTAGCATAGCTATTCAGCGTGGCAATGCAGCCAGTGTCTTGGGCACGCTTCCGTCTGGTACTGGTCTGGAACAGTTGAGTTACCTATAGGCCGTTTGTAACGGTCCTTAGGTAATCTGACTGATTCCTTTGTACATGAATAAATGTATATAACAAAATTAACCGGAATATTACTATATTTAATAGGCAAAAAGTAGATTACACTTGACAATTTTTATAGGCTGATTTATCGCTATCTATGTTAAAATAACTATCGTAGATTTAGTAACTTTATTTGAGTAATAAAGTAAGAATTTTCATACTATCCAATGAAAAAACTTAATTACACTTAGTAACTTTTAGGACTGATTTATGTTTATTGTGTATTGTGTTTTAGGATAACTAACCTATATTGTTGATTTTTATAACTAAATTTGAGTGAAAGTGAGACTTAAATTTTTTTAACTTATACAAGTTAATTTGATTAAAGCTTGCTTATTAAAATAATAAGTTCATTTTTATTAATATTTCATGGTTTTATTTTGTGGTATTTTGTTCTGAGACACCAATAAAAAAAAAACTCGAAAAAAAAACAAAAAAACCGGTTTAACCGGTTTTGGAAAAATAAAAACAGAAAACCCGGTTTTTTAAAACTACCCAACTTTTACAAACCCTAATTCACACTCCAACTGCCCAAGGTCTCCACTGCTACAGGTACAAAATGCTAAAGCTGCTCCAAGGAAGCGTCTTCGGCAGCGGTAGATGCAGAGAGCATGGTGCGAGTCAGGTGGCTGGCGGCGACAGTGCTGACGCTAGTTGCGTCCCAGGCACTTCCCATTTTTACACGGCACCAGAGTCAGCCCATCATTGACTTTGACTTTGACTTTGACCTGCTGAGACCTGGAGGCTTAAGCACGCAGGGGACATTCGCCGATATAAGGGCTCTATGAACTATGTCGTTCAGGACAAACGTCCTAGTGCACCGCCGACAACTCAGAGCGTGATAGCCATCGGCCTCCACTATGGAATTGCAGGTGCATATATGAGGTTCTCACACCTTACGACCCAGGCGGAGAGCCACCGCCATACGCAAAGGGTCTTCGTCGAGAAGAGTGCCCAGGTGAGGTGAAGAAACCGCTCGTAGCCAAGCCCCGGACTCAGGTTGCGACACAGCACGCAGTCTGGCCTTATCGACTCTCAACGCACCCCTAACAATTGTTCTTGATCCCGCTTTACCCCTACGTCATTCCACGCTCGTTGAACATGCGTCAATTCAGGGATTGTTGCACCTGAGTTAACGGCCGACCAAGCTGACACAGCATCCGACACAAAAGGTATGCTTCCCCCGTCACCACTACAAAGAAGTAAAACAGTGGTTGGCAACTCCGTAGGCAGACGCCAGGAAAGCTGGCAGACGCACCTCCTGAGTGCACCGTATCCCGAGAGCACCGCACTGGACAGGCAGAGCCGTCTGACTTCACTGGGACCTATCTAGGGAGACAATAAGACCGACTCCACCACCGATTTTAAGCTATCACCAAATGATGAAACTTCCTCAGGACAGAGCCAAGTTGGGGTGGTCCGCAATAAAAATGTGCGGAAAGACCCTTTAGACGTTCGTGAGCGGATAGAAGAAGATTATTTCTTGCTTTGATGGCCTCAGGGACTCCAGAAAGAAATATTGGCGAACCTAAAAGGTTTAAGTCAGGAGTAGAAATTTAAATAGTAGAAGAGAAAGAAAACGAGACAAGTGTGTTCGAGCCTCAGTACCACAGGCAAAGAACTCGAACTTCAAGGGGTTCATATCTAGACCCAGGTCTTTAATGCGGGGCTAAGGCCTCCAGATCCTGAAACACGTCTTCCGGCTCAACCCCGATTGTGCCATCGTCTAAGTTAAGAGCAGTTTTGAGATCACGGATTGCTTTGTAGCCAGGCTAAACACAAGCGGACCGAGGACTGGGACTCTTTGCTGAGTTTCCACTTGAAAGAATGAGATTTTACTCGATGAAAAGGTTGGAAGGAAGGATGAAGGAAAGGGTAGAGAGACGGGATTTTATCCTTGACCTCACTCAACAAAACGTCTCTTTCCAAAGAGATTAACGCATTGTGAAGTTTATCAAGTTTAAGCAAAATAAAAGTCTTCGTTCTCCGGATTCATGAGAAACGTTCGTGGCGTGAATGGCATAGCAACTCAGGCGTGTGCCAAATTCCAGACGGAGCGGCAAGGCAGTTTGGCAGCCAACGCTATCGGTCGTAAGCCACCATCTTTGCTGTTCAAAGCAATGAGGGAGCCCCAAACAGATACGGGCACACAAGAGGGTTCAACTGACCACTGAGCAGAAAGTTTGCTAGCTTGGTTAAGCATATGAGGCCTACGAGGCGCCTCCCGTTCTCTCCCGCTGACATGGAGGTCAACTCTTTAAGATGTGGTGAGAAGGCCGGATTCTGTCCAGGCCCGCCGCTGATTCTGTGTTAAATGAACCCAACGCTAAAATTACGTCCTCTATCGTAACTGTTACCGCAGAAACTGTTAAGCCCGGATCAGGAGGAAAACTGAGTGGACGCGAAGGGCCCGGATGCTTAAATTCTAACACAGCCAGCATGTCAGGATACCGCCATGCGAAGGAGTCGTCCGACATAACTTAACCTAACAAACATATTTTGTAAAATCTCATATAATGTACTGTTACATATAAATCTTCTTACAACAAGTCACAGCTATTAAGACCCGCTTAAATTAGTATCACTGCGTACCTACTTACATATAAATCAATTCAGACATTATGATAAATGAATTTCCCATTCCATTATTTCCCTATGTTTTCTATTGAATCCTAAAAGACAATGGGTAAAACCTTTTTCAAACTGCGTGTATTTTTTTAAAGTTTGGTTCAACTTCAAGTGCTTGCCTGTCGCCTATATCTAATCTGAAAATAACAATTAATTGATGATTATGATACAATCATATTCCTCCCGCGTATAATCCTTAATTTTAGTATTTGCAAAGAGGATAAAGCTGGTTCTCTTTTCAAAGACCTCTTCATTAGAGATTGGCGTGGGTGGAATACAATTTTCACTGATGCTTCTAAGCCTTCATCTGTAGGTTGCGTTAGCTATGCCATTTATCATTCGCAATACGACATTGTACAAATAATTAAAAGCCCTCCTGAAACTTCTGTTTTTACTGGTGAATGTTTAGCCTTATTAGAAGCCGTCAAGTAGGTTCTAATGTTCAAACTCTCTAAATCCATTATCTTTTCTGATGCCCGCAGAGCCCTGCAATTCCTCTTCTCCAACCCTTTTTCTGGTAAAATTAATCCAATTATTTTCATATTTTAAATTGTAAGAAAGAGGGTTTGCAGGAGTCCGTTGGGTTAAGACTAGCTATCCAGCGAATAAGTACATATTTTTTGTGACATAAACACTTTCTCTCTATCAGAACCAATTCCCCAGAATATCAATCCATATTACTTATATATACTATACGTATTGAATCTACCTATGTAGGCATTATAAGCTGGTAACACTGCAGTCAAACAAACTTGCTACTTTGCCCAACGTATATAAAGCATATGAGAATATATTAAGTTTTTTTGAAATAATACTTATCAATAATTTTGTACCTAGAGTAAATTTCGAATTGTTATCTATATTTCATCCTAAAAACTTAATAGTAGTGTGTGTGTAGGTTAGCGAATGAAGGTGCGCTAACTGTAAAGTGAGAAATACATTACGGAGAATATGAATTAATTAAAATTATGAACCTACATTTTTTTTTGTAAATACAGACATACAATTTAACATCCAAACATAAAACGAACATCTATAATCATGACACAAATGAGTTTGTCCCGGGTGAGAAGCGAACAAACAACCTACAGCGCAAAACGGCTACTACCAGCTGAGCTGTGAAGCCAGTTAAATATGTCACCAGATATTCATGGCATGCCCTCGGTAATTATGCTCGTATCAATATGGACATCACGTACCTACGTATCACACACCAGCTGCCATCGAGTTATAATCGATTAGTGCAGCGTTATGATTCATTTACTCGATACGTGTCTTGCATGCAGAAGAACATAACACCTAGTACAGCAGTACCACTCTCCTTAAAAAACGTATAGTCGTTCATTTTTAAATGGTTGGTCCCGTGTAAATGAAAATTTGAAGGTACCTAGGTAAGATAAGGATACTGAAGGTTTGCATCGCCTTACTTTTTCTAAAAACAAAATGAAAATATATGAAACAGAAAACGACATTCTTTATTTTCATTTGTTGGGGAAGTAGTTTTGCCTTTGCTTAGATTTCTTCATACACTATGATTCATCATGTCAGATTTGGCGAAATTGGTTGACTCTTGCTTCATAAATGATGGGTTAGCATTTAGGTGCCTTCCTTTTCCCTACCATCACATATACTTACACTCTCTCCTAGATACTACTTACACTGTAGGTACTGTAACCAATCCATGTTTGTTTTGGATATGGAAGAGCGGATTCTTCTAACACAAGTATTGTTTACTTAAATGAAGACCCGAACCTTTTACTTAAATATTATTAAATTGGTTACTGCAATAAAATCATTTCAAATCATTTCATTTCTTTATTTATAAGAGAGTGTTTAGTCAAATTCATTATGCCACCCTCGAGCTCACAACTCAGAATACAAAATACTCACTTTATACACTTACCTACTACTACTTATCTACTACGTTAGTATTTTATTATCTGTGCCTATACTTACAAATGTTACCAATATTTGGCTGTAGAGCTAGGTAGGTTACAATGGTCTTATATCTTTAGTCTTGCCTAATGAGGCTTACTTACATGTCAAAGAAACATAATTTAATAATAATAAAAATACTTACCTACCTATATAAAATCCTTACAGCGTAAGGAATGTGGTCGCTAGCCATGACTACCTCAGATCCTACCGCCCAGTGTTGTGATCGAAGCCATAACCGCTAACAAAAGCCAGCGTTTCTGGGAGGAACCACAGCTTCCCCCTAATGGATTTTCAATGACAATAAACATCCCATAGGTATGTCACATTTTCCATAATGATTGTTTATTCGACAGCACGGCATGGGGATCCCGTCAGTCGGCATTCTCCTCCACGAGGTGATCAAGCTGATGTATCACGCCAAAGTCCGCGACCCAGTCTTCTTCCGCATAGGTGAGCTAGCAATAATACAAAGTAGCATTTTGTAGTGTTATAATGTTTTGATAAATAAGAATTCTCAGTAATCTAGCTCCTATATTAGGTACAAGCTTTGCTTATTTTGTGTCTAGATGGCGCTGTGTAAAACGTCTAGTAATGTATGTTTAATGATTACAGGCACTTGCGGTGGGATCGGCTACGAAGGCGGCACCGTGGTCATCTCCGAAGAGGCGGTGGACGGGGCGCTCAACAACTGCCTCGAGCTGGTACGTCCTTGCAACCAACTATTTCAATATGTATTTACAGTTACATAGGTACTTATATCTTCGGGACGAACACACATACGTAAATCCATCAATGCCTAGTTGTGACCAAGACTTGTACAGTACTTTTCTCAAATAATGCGCGGAAATTAAAACTAAGTAGTACTTGGCAGATCTTTTTATTTGAAAATACAATTACTTTTCAAAATCAATATCGAACAATGGACAAAATTTTTTTTTTTCAATAAATACTTTCTATTTGCAAGCCAGAATTCGAAATTCAAATAAAACCGATGATAAGTTACCATGTTTCGGAGTAAAAAATAAAGTTCCATTTTTAAATTATACGACAGATATGATTTTAATAGGTAAGGTAGGTACCTAATTTATATGTCCGCTAAAACACGACAGGATAAGGATTTTCATACAACTTTTGCCGGCCGCTGCTCGCATGTATTTGGCTACATCAATTTCAATTTATATATTTATTTTATTATTTAATTTCCAAGCATGTTTGAGAAAAGTAGGTATCATGATGATGATAGATAACTCACTTAAAAAATCCACTTCGCAAAATAGCCATCTTGCTATTACCTAGAGCCTGTGTGATTTCCAGACGGTGCTTGGTAAGAACATTCAGCGACCAGCCAAGTTGGAGAAGCGTTTAGCTCGCGAACTGAGGGGACTGGGGGACCCTGAGGACCCTTATGACACAGTCACTGGAAAAACTATGTGCACCTACGACTTCTATGAAGGTCAGTCTCTCTCAGCTTCGTAGCTGCTCAGCAAACGTCTATATACGACTTACAATGTCGAGTGTTTAGTGGAGATGGGCCAAGCTGGTAACCTTTTTCATATTTTTAGTTTCAGTAACCAAAAGGGTGCCATCGGGACCCTATTGCAAAGCCTCCCCGTGAGCAGGTTTTATCTCTAGAACCGTAAATGGTTAAAAATTTCACACAGTGTGTAAAATAACTATTGGCTAAACTAAATGTGAAAGTACTTCATACAAGCAACGTGATTTTATGCCTTGAAATGTGGTTTGGAACCCAGGGTGCGAGTCCGCATTTGCTCGGTTAATTGTTATGTGGACTTTACAATATATAAATATAGGTATATTGTAAATGATGGGTTAGCTCTTGACCACAAAAAGTCCACATCCATGGCTAGTCTAGCTATACTAGAAGTTGAAGTATAAATAGACATAGACTAGATGAGGTCTACGATCGAGCGAGCTTTCCCAGACAGCACTGGCTCTCCCGCGCTTCGCTGCAAACCGCTTAGCGCCGTAGAAACGTAGCGCACAAGCCCACCCACGGCTTGCGATCCACGTGCCAGGTATAAATAAGGTATGATATGTATAATGAGGTAAGTACGTTAGTTTTATCACAGTGATCGATTAGGTTCACCATTATTCCTCGTCACTACAAACGATATCGCTCGAGCGAGCGCGGCCTTTCCTTTCGTTCCGCGTCCGGCGCGCTATCTCAAGGGCGATCGCGCCAATTCATTACTTGATTGACGGCTCTTTACTGGTGACGTGTTCGCCATATACCTATGAATGTAATCGGAGGTTTGCACTCGGAGGGTGTGAAGCTTACATTGTTTCAAGTCTCTCTGTGTACCGAAGCATTTGTTACATGCGCTTATATGATATAAGTAATTATTATAAGCGCTTGTAACACAAACTGGGGCACATCGCGAGCGTATACTTCACCCACAGGCTACACGATCATTCGTTGTTAACGACAGAATTAGATTAAATAAAAAACCAACCAAGTATGAGTTCTCTGTATATTGAGTTTACTAAGCAATACAGTTTTAAACTGGTGGTCAAACGCTTGACTATTATCAATAAAAAAAAAAATTGCTCAGAGGGAGTCATCTTATATTGTTTTAAGCATACTGCCTCGATTTGGCCGCACAAAGTCTAATATTTTTATTCATTAAGATTTTTAGGATCATTTTGAAACGTCAAATCTACCGCCTGTTCGGAATCGCGACCAGCACACAAGGAGTAAGACCTCGGACACTTCGCCTACTCCTCCGTGCGAAAGCGCGCCGCAAAAAAAGGTTCACAGGTTCGCGCTGACAAGACTGTCCGGATGTTAGTCACATCTACTTCTTTTCAGGTCAAGGTCGCCTCGATGGAGCCTTCTGCGACTTCACAGAGGCAGATAAAATGGAGTATCTCGAGAGCATCCACAAGTCAGGGGTCGTCAACATTGAGATGGAGTCACTTGCATTCGCAGCGCTGACGCATCACGCCGGTATCAAGGCGGCAGTGGTCTGCGTCACGTTGTTAGACAGACTGAAGGGAGATCAGGTGAGGCAGGAGTCGTCAACATTCTGACTTAATCACTTTTTTGATGGGCAATGTGCCGACATGACTCTCACCCGAGTGAAATCTTTGCGGGGACCTGGTTTTCGCCGAAAATATTTGTGTGGCGCAACGGTTCCACCTAGGCTTAGGCTGTTGACATCTGGCCTTGCCAAATGCGATGCCCTATGTATCGCTTTGAGGCGGAAAGAGAGTTGGTCGACTCCGCTAGCGCAGTCTGTGTATCTGTGTAGTGTTTTCTCTGTGTGAGATTATTTTTATGATGCCGAATGTTAGCGTTTTGAAGGTTAACGGCTCCAGGTTAGCGGCGGTGAGTGGGACATCCGAGTGCCTAAGACCGTGTCTTGGCTTACGGAGGGATCGTCATGAAATCGCATACATTTGTGCCATAACACGCTGCTGGTACTAAAATTTTCTGAATAAAATGATTTTGAATGGATTTCCAGGTGTTGGCGCCTAAAGAGGTACTGGATGAATGGCAGCAACGACCGACCAAGCTGGTGTGCCGCTACATCAAACGGTAGGTGTTCAAGAACAACTACATTTACTTACCACAGATCAATGGAACGTATCCTAGCCGCTCATACAGACATTCCGTGCCACACACCACTGATTAGTGGTCTAAACTCCACTTACTGAGCCAGTGGATGTTGTAAAGCTCGAGCAAGGGATATCACCGGTGAATTGGCAGCAGCATCCTTAGCAATAATAAACAACTTCACGTAGATATCGTATAGAAACCCTCCAGTGCTGGCGGAGGTTCTGTCCAACTGTGGACTTGTACGGACTGTCGATGTAATGCAAGCATTTGACGTTTCTTCTGCTGCTCAGTAAATAACTTTACAAATTTCTGCTTTTCCAGATATCTCCAGATGAAGGGGCGCCTTTCCTTGGACGGTCACGGCTCCATCGCAGTGAAGAGCCCCCGTCGATTCAAACTAGTTCAGCAGGAGTCGGAAACCTACGACTAAACGTAGTTTACGACTGTACCAGCTTAATATAACAGAATGAACAGCACCTGGAATCAGTCATCGACGACATTTGGAATTTTATTCAAAAATGTTGATGACACCTGGCTATAAAGCCGTTTCGACTACGTTTAGTCTTAACGCTATCGAATTTTGATTTGATTTGGAAAGTACCTTAATGGTAGATGTTTAAGGCGTTAAAGTTAAGCTTGCCTAGTGTTTATGCTTTTGAATGTATTCGATTAGTTTTAAGATTCATATCATTATTTTGATTTTTTTTTGTATGAAATGGATCAATCAGCTCTTGACCTGGGCTTGCTCGCTTGCTACTATCATTTTTTTAAACTAAGACCACATGTTTCCAAATTAGGCAAAAGTTCAACCGTAAAAAATATATATTTAAAAATATAGCTTTCTGCACTCCTCCATCACCATTATCTTCCTGTGCATCATCCCACACTATGTGGGGTCGGCAACACGTGTCTACTTCTTGGCCATTTATCGTGAAAATTTCGGATTAAAAGTCCGGTCGCCTACCTGAGGTTAATTCTTCTTGGGAAGACTCGGTTGCGTGGGATGCGAAAGGGGGGATGAGAATACTAATGTGGGAGAATGGTAGGTGGAACCACCGTCTGAACGTTCTGCACTCCTCCGTATAAACTAAGTAGTCATTATACTCAGTGTATAGTCTCAGTGCTCGGTGCACTGAGAGTCATTATTAATGACTCTCAGTGCACCGAGCACACTACGAAGATGATACCTACATAGATTGTGGTGTTATGTGTTATACATACGACTGTGTGTCATGTTTGAGATACACATTCAAATGTGAACCTAATTTATAGGATTAATGTAATTTATTTACTGCTTGTGAACCTATGTTTTATTAATATTGTAAGATTTACATTAAAATGTGATCCTACATGGATCTAAATTGTAGGATAATAATCGTAGAATGTAATTTATTTATTGCTCGTAAAGCTATGTTTTAATATTGTAAGATGTACATTAAAATGTGAACCTACATAGATTGAAATTCTAGGATTAATAATAGAATGTAACTTATTTTTTGCTTGTGAACCTATGTTTATTAATATTGTAAGATGTACATTAATATGTGAACCGGCATGGATCTAAATTATAGGATAATAATAGTAGAGTGTAATTTATTTATTGCTCGTAAAGCTATGTTTTATTATTGTAAGATGTACATTAAAATGTGAACAGACGTGGATCTAAATTATAGGATTAATAATGTATCGTATTTTTTTAGTGGTCGTGAACCTAGTTATGTTTTAATAATATTGTAAGATGTAGGTACATTAAACTAAGGACTAGTATGTAGATTGTTATGTATAAAGTTTTGATGTTTTCACATTATTTACTTACTTCTTTTTATCGGAACATGGACGAGATATTACTTTCTATTTTGTTATGCTTATTGAAAAAAAAAATAATCTGAGTTTTACTCTGCATCTTTACATTTTGAATACCTTATCAATAAATTATTAAAATAGGCGTTAGCGCCAGCTAGCCCACCATATTAGGTTCACCTAGCTAGATTTTAGTAATACATACTTTTTTTTTTATTAAACAAACGTGGGATTGTAAAATGAAAACATAATTTAAATATTTAAAAAAAATATGTTTACTGGCAGTTGAAATGTTATTATTTGATCATGAATAAGAAAAAATGTTAGTCGTGTTTTTATTAACATAATAAGTTGTACATTAAAAATATATCAGATACTGGTGAAAATGATAGAATTAATTAAGTAGTTTATATTACATATATCAAGTTGGATGCATTATCGTGTAGCTCGTGTACTATAATGCTTTGTATATAATGCTATTGCTTTGTATTTTATTTACTGACTTCTGTGTTATCGAAATATTCCGAACGTGATAAAATTTGTTGTTTTAAGAACGTTATGAACGTTATTTCATTTTATTCATTTAATTTGTTATGAATTTTCAGTATTATCAAAATAGTAAATAAGTCAAGATATAAGATGTACTCTAGAAAGACATCATTATCTTTCTAGAGTACCTTTCTATTCTTACTATTAATTAACGTATTACGTTTGATTCTTATTTGTTAGAAGATTATGTAAAATGTATACATTTTTATTGGATTTGTATGTGATACTACTGTCATAGTTCTCGTTTTTGTTTTTACGGCGAGGTGCTTGACCTTCATGTCACCTCATTTTTCTACGTCTTTTTTTAAGGTTATGTTATGGCCTAGGTGGAGGCGCACTTCACCCGGAATCCTCACAATCCTCAACCAACTGAGGAACTGGCTATCTTACCTCTAAATGCCGGAACACAACTATTTTAGAATTGTTGCTATGGCGATAGACTTAGGTAAGGTGGTGGTAGCTGGCCAGGCGGACCTAAGTAAAGTTTTACCACTAACCAAACCAAGCACAATATTGTATCCCCCCTGGGGATCGAACCCGGGACTTCTGGATCTGAAACCGGTGGTCGAACCACTAGACCAAGGAGACGGCTAATATCGGCTAGCTAGTTGAATTGTTTTGATTGTCGAATGATTGTCGAGTGTGAATGTTTATCGAATGTGTTATCATAAAAACGAATACCTAAGAGATTATTATATTAAAATAATAAGGTGTAACAAAAACGCAGATCAAAATGATAGGATTCATTGAGTAGTTTGTAAAATATCAAGTTTGATGCATCGTGCAACTTGTATTCTATGAATATATTTTAAGTTTTTTATTTAGTGACTACTGTGTTATCGCAACATTCTATACGTGATAAATTTTGTTATGATTTTGAACGATCAGCTATCTATATCTTTCTGGGGTAAGTTATCCTAGCTAGCCTTCCTATTTAATAAAATACAATGATTAATCAATTAGCATTAACAAAAAATCATTTTATTTATGTGTTACTGCTAATACTTTTTGAAAAATATATAGTAAATTGTAATTGATTTTTTTTTATGTTATTGCCAGTGGTAGTTGAAATGTTATTGTGTTATCATAAATACGAGTAAGTTAATAATTATATTAAAATTATAAGGTGTACATTAAAAGAAATCAAAATGATAGGATTAATTGAGTAGTTTGTAATATATCTAATTTTGATGCATTATCGTGTAACTTGTGTACCATGAATATTTTTATGTATTTTATTTAGTGACTTCTGTGTTTTCGAACCATCTCATTTCTCTCAAATGTACCTCTGTAAAATGACGTGCTTACTAATAACGAACATAGTTTTAATAAGGCCAAATAAATGATATCTGAAGAAATCTTAAATCTTGATATTATCGTGTATTAGTGATAGGATTAATTGAGTAGTTTGTAATATATCAAGTTTTTATGCATTGTCATATAACTCGTGTACCATTAATATTTTTTATGTGTTTTATTTACTTATTTCTGTATTATCGTAACATTCCACACGCAATTAGTATTTTAATGATTTTTAAACGATCAGTTATCTATCTCTTTCTGGGGTAAATGATCCTAGCTATCCTAACTATTTATTAACATACAATGATTGATCAATTATCATGAAAAAAATAATACATTATTTTTTGTTCTGTTAAGACTTTTTGAATGTAAACGTGTAATTGAAATAAATATTTAATTTTTTTTTTTTGTTGTAGTTGGAATGTTACTGTGTTATCATAAACACGAATATGTTTAATGCTTGTATTAAAATTGTAAGGTGTACATTAAGAGTCAAAACGCGGATCAAAATGATAGGATTAATTGAGTAACTTGTAATATATCTAGTTTTGATGCATTATCGTGTAACTTGTGTACTATGAATATTTTTATGTATTTTATTTAGTGACTTCTGTGTTATCAAACCATCCCGAATGTGATTTTTTAGTTATATGTTTTAAACGATCAGTTTTATCTGTCTTTTTGGGGTAAATTATATATCCTTACTATTTATTAGCTTTTGATTTTTTGAAGAAAAAAAAAAAAAGTATCGAGATTTTAATTGTTTATGTATGTTAAAAAATTATTTAAAAGTAAGCTATGTACTTTTTGGAATATAAACATTTGAAGTAAATATTTCATTAATATTGCCAGTGGCAGTTGTATATAAGTGTAATGCTAATTTAAATTGTAAGGTGTACATTGAAAAGCTTTCTAACGCGGAAAAAAATGATTAGATTAATTAGTAACTAGGTAGTTTGTTATATATCAAGTCTTATCTCTCTCTTATTATTTATTTCTCTCAAATGTACCTCTGTATGATGACGTGCTTACTAATAACGAACATAGTTTTAATAAGGCCAAATAAATGATATCTGAAAAAATCTTAAATCTTGATATTATCGTGTATTAGTAGCAGGATTAATTGAGTAGTTTGTAATATATCAAGTTTCTATGCAATGTCATATAACTCGTGTACCATTAATATTTTTTATGAGTTTTATTTACTTATTTCTGTATTATCGTAACATTCCACACGCAATTAGTATTTTAATGATTTTTAAACGATCAGTTATCTATCTCTTTCTGGGGTAAATGATCCTAGCTATCCTAACTATTTATTAACATACAATGATTGATCAATTATCATGAAAAAAATAATACATTATTTTTTGTTCTGTTAAGACTTTTTGAATGTAAACGTGTAATTGAAATAAATATTTAATTTTTTTTTTTTGTTGTAGTTGGAATGTTACTGTGTTATCATAAACACGAATATGTTTAATGCTTGTATTAAAATTGTAAGGTGTACATTAAGAGTCAAAACGCGGATCAAAATGATAGGATTAATTGAGTAACTTGTAATATATCTAGTTTTGATGCATTATCGTGTAACTTGTGTACTATGAATATTTTTATGTATTTTATTTAGTGACTTCTGTGTTATCAAACCATCCCGAATGTGATTTTTTAGTTATATGTTTTAAACGATCAGTTTTATCTGTCTTTTTGGGGTAAATTATATATCCTTACTATTTATTAGCTTTTGATTTTTTGAAGAAAAAAAAAATAAAGTATCGAGATTTTAATTGTTTATGTATGTTAAAAAATTATTTAAAAGTAAGCTATGTACTTTTTGGAATATAAACATTTGAAGTAAATATTTCATTAATATTGCCAGTGGCAGTTGTATATAAGTGTAATGCTAATTTAAATTGTAAGGTGTACATTAAAAAGCTTTCTAACGCGGAAAAAAATGATTAGATTAATTGAGTAACTAGGTAGTTTGTTATATATCAAGTCTTATCTCTCTCTTATTATTTATTTATCTCAAATGTACCTCTGTATGATGACGTGCTTACTAATAACGAACATAGTTTTAATAAGGCCAAATAAATGATATCTGAAGAAATCTTAAATCTTGATATTATCGTGTATTAGTGATAGGATTAATTGAGTAGTTTGTAATATATCAAATTTTTATGCATTGTCATATAACTCGTGTACCATTAATATTTTTTATGTGTTTTATTTGGTTCTTTCTTTATTATCGTAACATTCCACACGCAATTAGTTTTTTAATAATTTTTAAACGATCAGTTATCTATCTCTTTCTGGGGTAAATAATCCTAGCTATCCTAACTATTTATTAACTTACAATGATTGATCAATTATCATGAAAAAAATAATACATTATTTTTGTTCTATTAAGACTTTTTGAATGTAAACGTGTAATTGAAATAAATATTTGATTAAAATTTTCAGATGGTAGTTGGAATGTTACTGTGTTATCATAAACACGAATATGTTTAATGCTTGTATTAAAATTGTAAGGTGTACATTAAGAGTCAAAACGCGGATCAAAATGATAGGATTAATTGAGTAACTTGTAATATATCAAGTTTTGATGCATTATCGTATAACTCGTGTACTATGAATATTTTTATGTATTTTTATTTCGTGATTTCTGTCTTCTCGTAACATCCCACGCGTGTTTTGTTTTGCACATGTTTTTTGAACGATCAGTTATCTATTTTTTTCTGGGGTAGACTATCCTAGCTATCCTTACTATTTATTGATTGATCAATTAGCATTTAAATATCACTTTATTTTATGTTATGTTAATATTTTTTAAAATTAAACGTTTAATTGAAATAAATACTTAAATAATAGTGTCAGTGGTTATTGAAATGTTATTGTGTTATCATAAATACGAGTAAGTTAATGATTATATTAAAATTGTAAGGTGTACATTAAAAGAAATCAAAACGCGGAACAAATTGATAGGATTAATTGAGTATCTTGTAATATATCTAATTTTGATGCATTATCTTGTTACTTGTGTACCATGAATATTTTTATGTATTTTATTTTATTTAACACTTTATTGCACAAAATAACTAGTGTACAATAGGTGGGCATAATGCCGATGGCATTTTCTAACTACCAACCAAACCAAGATTGTAAGAAAAAGAGGTTGGCGTGCTAATATACCTACCTATTAATAATAAAACTAAGCGACATAACTAATTACCTAAAATTAATACTTACTAACTATCTTTATATCAACTATACTATACTAATTTTATTTGCATACAATAAACTATACTATAACATTATAAATAAGAATCAATATTAATATATTTAAATACTTAGGTACCCCTAAATGAACCTACACAAAAATAATTAACATCAACAATGAAAATACTTATACAAAATCAAAAACATTATAACAAATTAATAAAATACTAACTAGGAAGACTAAAGAACGTAATACTAGGATTTGAGATAATGCTCACGAATCAGTCTTTTTAAACAGTCCTTCGAATCTATATAATAAATATTTAAATAATATTGTCAGTGGTTATTGAAATGTTATTGTGTTATCATAAATACGAGTAAGTTAATGATTATATTAAAATTGTAAGGTGTACATTAAAAGAAATCAAAACGCGGAACAAATTGATAGGATTAATTGAGTATCTTGTAATATATCTAGTTTTGATGCATTATCGTGTAACTTGTGTAGTATGAATATTTTTATGTATATTATTTAGTGATTTCTGTGTTATCAAACCATCCCGAACGTGATTTTTTAGTTATATGTTTTAAACGATCAGTTTTATCTGTCTTTTTGGGGTAAATTATATATCCTTACTATTTATTAGCTTTTGATTTTTTGAAGAAAAAAAAAATAAAGTATCGAGATTTTAATTGTTTATGTATGTTAAAAAAATATTTAAAAGTAAGCTATGTACTTTATGGAATATAAACATTTGAAGTAAATATTTCATTAATATTGCCAGTGGCAGTTGTATATAAGTGTTATGCTAATTTAAATTGTAAGGTGTACATTAAAAAGCTTTCTAACGCGGTAAGAAATGATTAGATTAATTGAGTAACTAGGTAGTTTGTTATATATCAAGTCTTATCTCTCTCTTATTATTTATTTCTCTCAAATGTACCTCTGTATGATGACGTGCTTACTAATAACGAACATAGTTTTAATAAGGCCAAATAAATGATATCTGAAAAAATCTTAAATCTTGATATTATCGTGTATTAGTAGCAGGATTAATTGAGTAGTTTGTAATATATCAAGTTTCTATGCATTGTCATATAACTCGTGTACCATTAAAATTTGTTATGTGTTTTATTTACTTATTTCTGTATTATCGTAACATTCCACACGTGATTAGTTTTTTAATGATTTTTAAACGATCAGTTATCTATCTCTTTCTGGGGTAAATGATCCTAGCTATCCTAACTATTTATTAACATACAATGATTGATCAATTATCATGAAAAAAATAATACATTATTTTTTGTTCTGTTAAGACTTTTTGAATGTAAACGTGTAATTGAAATAAATATTTAATTTTTTTTTTTTGTTGTAGTTGGAATGTTACTGTGTTATCATGAACACGAATATGTTTAATGCTTGTATTAAAATTGTAAGGTGTACATTAAGAGTCAAAACGCGGATCAAAATGATAGGATTAATTGAGTAACTTGTAATATATCAAGTTTTGATGCATTATCGTGTAACTCGTGTACTATGAATATGTTTTATGTATTTTTATTTCGTGATTTCTGTTTTCTCGTAACATCCCACGCGTGTTTTGTTTTGCACATGTTTTTTGAACGATCAGTTATCTATTTCTTTCTGGGGTAGACTATCCTAGCTATCCTTACTATTTATTGATTGATCAATTAGCATTTAAATATCACTTTATTTTATGTTATGTTAATATTTTTAAAAATTAAACGTTTAATTGAAATAAATACTTAAAAAATATTGTCAGTAGTTATTGAAATGTTATTGTGGTATCATAAATACGAGTAAGTTAATGATTATATTAAAATTGTAAGGTGTACATTAAAAGAATTCAAAACGCGGAACAAATTGATAGGATTAATTGAGTATCTTGTAATATATCTAGTTTTGATGCATTATCGTGTAACTTGTGTACTATGAATATTTTTATGTATATTATTTAGTGACTTCTGTGTTATCAAACCATCCCGAACGTGATTTTTAGTTATATGTTTTGGACGATCAGTTTTATCTGTCTTTTTTGGGTAAATTATCTATCCTTACTTTTTATTAGCTTTTGTTTTGAAGAAAAAAAAATAAAGTATCGAGAATTTAATTGTATTTGTATGTTATGTTTCAACTTTCAGGCAATAAAAACGTATAATTGAATTAAATATTAAATTAATTGAAAAATAAGTGGCATTCGAAATGTTATTGTGTTATCATAAATACGATCATGTTTAATACTGATATTAAAATTGTAAGTTGTATATTAAAATAAATCCAAACACGGATCAAAATGATAGGATTAATTGAGTAGTTTGTTATATATCTAGTTTTGATGCATTATCGTGTAACTTGTCTACTATGAATATTTTTATGTATTTTATTTAGTGACTACTGTGTTATCAAACCATCCCGAACGTGATTTTTTAGTTATATGTTTTGAACGATCAGTTTTATCTGTCTTTTTGGGGTAAATTATCTGTCCTTACTATTTATTAGCTTTTGATTTTTTGAAGAAAAAAAAATAAAGTATCGAGATTTTAATTGTATAAATCTATAAAAAATGTATCTGTATAAATGTATGTAAAAAATGTAACTTTCTCCAAATATTGTAGATGTCTTATTAAATATTAATTGTATATGTATGTTAAGAAATAATTTAAACGTAAGTTATGTACTTTTTGGAATATTAACATTTATAGTTAATATTTCATTAATATTGCCAGTGGCAGTTGTATATAAGTGTAATGCTAATTAAAATTGTAAGGTGTACATTAAAAAGCTTTCTAACGCGGGAAAAAAGATTAGATTAATTGAGTAACTAGGTAGTTTGTTATATATCAAGTCTTATCTCTCTCATTATTTATTTCTCTCAAATGTACCTCTGTATGATGACGTGCTTACTAATAACGAACATAGTTTTAATAAGGCCAAATAAATTATATCTGAAGAAATCTTAAATCTTGATATTATCGTGTATTATGAATGTAGTTTTGTATTAATCAAGTAAATTCTGTATATTTGGATTTATATATTTTCGTGTAACGATCATTTAAATACTTTGTTACATGAATGTTGACTACTTTTTTGATGAAGCATAGAATTCGGTCAGGCTTGCCTACCTCTACCACTAGTACCTAGATAGTTGTAGGTAGTTTATGTTTGGGGTTTGCTTTGTATCATTTTATATGTTATCAAATCTCAGTACCTTTCGCTTGCTTTTAAGTACGTTTTAATTAAGTAAACGACTAATTAAAAAAATCTCGATAATTGTTTTCGAAGTTCATATGCAAAATGTGTTTCATCGAATGTTATTACGAACACAATAATTACAATAATTTTTAAGGTACCTACATTAAAATGAAACCGTTTTGTGGGACAAAATGATAGGAATAATGAGTACATTGTAAAATATCAACTAAAGCATGTTTGAACTATATTGCTTTGTATTATATAAAGGTACCCACTTGCTTCTATTAACATTCTGACCATGTACAAATTTTGTAATATTTATATCGCAATCACTCAAATGTCTTACTGAGCTTTACTTTGCACACCCTTACAGTTTGGTTACCTACCTTATTTAAATCTTTGTATTAACGAATTTTCTCTTTTTCAATGCAAGTACTAGTATTTAAGCTTGTATAACAATGTTAATACACAAAATATTACTGATATAAACATAATTGAACTGGTCAAATGCTTAGCGATTAACATACTTAGATCACTGGACTTTTATCTGCTTAAAAAACAACTATTGGGTAACAGGTAGGATGGGTACAAAAATGTGTTTTTTTTTTATTACAGAAGAGGCCAGAAGAGTAAGAGGCCACAGTTGTTGTACGCATGAAGTTATTGTTTAATTGCATGCTAACAACACGATTTTTACTTGTGTACTTAAAATAAACCAATTTGTTATTTCGGCCTAACTTCAATATTTTAATCATTCACAGTCAGATAACTAATAGTAAAGTTTGTCTATCTATAATTTAATGATAACTTTCATGTCTTCAACCTCACATTGTGACTGGTTTGTGGAATGCCTAAATTAAAACAGACGTTGTTGCGTTGGGTACCTACCTACTAATTATAGGTACCTTCCTCACCTCTACCACTACCTCTAGACATCGTACATTAATTGATAACATTTTCTGTATGGGTTAACTGACTGAATATTTACTAGAACAATATATATAGCCTTGAAAATTTTACCTATTAAATCTGCGATGTGTTTTGAAGTTGTAATTTACTGAAACCGATTCGTGCATTTTAATGCATATTGAAAGCACGGAGGAGTGGCATTTGGAAATGGAGTGTAGAAAGCTATAATTTTATACATGAAGTCAATATGCGTGTACGTCAATTTGCGAGTACGTCAATATGCGTGTACGTCAATATGCATGTACCTACGGCAATATGTGTGTACGTCAATATACGTGTAATTCGATATGCGTGAACAAAATCTGTCATTAAACGAGTATCCCTTATTTTTAAGGTCAAATTTCGACACCTAAATTATAAAATTGTCTTTAGGTAGTGACATTTACTGCAAGCAGAGATAGAATTGTGTAAAATTCACTTGAGCCCCAATTCAGTTTAAAAGTTTTGAATGTGGGTCGTACCCCGTATAAAGTCCTATAAAGTGTACCTACCTAACTTTAACAGTTTAGTTGGAATTATGGCTTCTATTTGGACTGTAGCCAATGCATTATTATACTATTTGTGAGATTAGGTTACTCACATAATTATTATATTTACAGTACCTACATAAATATTTAAAGGAAACAATCAAAAGTATGTATCTCAATGTTTATTGCAATTTATATAATTACACAATTAAGAACTTACTTATAATATTTCCTGTTATTTCCTAGTTACCTAGCGAGTATTTTACTATTAACTTATATGTATCTAAGGTATTATTTAAATTACATTAACATTAAGTCAAAATGGCACTATTACTTACAATCAAATATAGCTACCATCGCAAAACAAAGTCGGACCTAAAAAAAGTTAAATAAAAAAATTAAACGTGATAGACAGACATACATAGGTACAAGTGATTTTATAATGGTTCTGTTATTGTCATTTTGGAAATTGACCCTAAAAATTAAGAAATTAGCACCTACTTGATTACTGACAACAAGTTTGCTTAAAGTGTGTCTGAATCTGTAAATCTGTATCTGATTGTCATTAATTGTTATGATTGCATCGTATATATATATATATATATATATAGATATACAACGCTATGTAACGCAGAACCATAGCAGGAGGCGTGTGCTTTAAGCTAACAAGGAATTGAAATGCTCGCGTAATTCAATCACATATCCTTTGATCTATCATAAGTAAAATAAAACAAAACATATCTTATGCCTGTGCGGCTATAATCAAAACTATAACGCGTTGTCTCATCAACATTTTTGCTCCAAATTATTGTAACATTTTTGAACTCTTTGAACTTTTTGAAGGATTATGTATTCTTTTTATTTCTATGTAGATAAGTCTGTACACTATTATAGTGAAGGCTTGTGAGGATGTTGTATGTATATCATGGAGTATGTATCCAGCACTGATATAGTTACAACCAGCTGTTTCGAATCATCAAAAGTGTAAGCCAATCAGTTGATATTACCATTATAATCAGTCTTAAAGTTTACAAATAAATTATGATTAACTGTTAAAGGTGTAACGCGATTAATTGTTATTCCTACTACAAATACTTACAAATAAATGAGCAAATAAAGTTAACTTGTGAGTTTATTTTCAGAGCAAAACTAGTTATTTGAGCTGTAGGAACTTCATGAGGGCATCGTATATGAGCCGAGGGCTGGCCTCGCTGTCGGCGGTGTACCTCACGCCTCGCAGGGCTCCGTCCTCGTTCCTGACGACGCCGTACTCCCCGACTATGAACCCGTCGGACGTCCTCTCCTCCACCCTGTACTTATTGAACTGCCGCCCCTTCACGACGTAGCCCACCTTGCAGTTGTCCTGTTTACATTTCTCCGTAGTAGACTCCTGTTCTCCATGGCTTCGCCCGTCTGTGAGGACACTGATTTTTTCGTCAACTTCGTAGTTCTGTTCTTGCGGTAGCTCGGTGGTCTTAAGGTCGAGAGTGTTTGCTGTGGTGGTGGTTGTGTCGATGGTCGAACCGGCTGATGGCGGCTTCCACGGTGAATAGTTTGCTGGTTTCAAATGTAAAGACGCTGGTTCGCTATAAAACTTTGCTGGTTCGCTGTATATTTTCGCAGGTTCGCTGTATATTTTCGCTGGTTCGCTGTATATTTTTGCTGGTTCACTGTATATTTTCGAGGGTTCGCTGTAAACTTTCGCTGGTTCACTGTATATTTGCGCGGGCTTGCTGTAAATAGTTGGACTTTGATAGAACTTCTGCTGTTCTTGGTACGTTTGAGATGGGTTCACGTAGGGCTTGGGGGGGGCGGGAAAGCCTGGTGAGGAGTCGTGCACTATGTTAAAGCTCACAGTCGTAAGTCTCGCCTCCCTTTCGCTCGGTGGTTTGTTGTTCAAACCTTGGATGTAGTTTTTTGAGGACGGCGAATGTAGTGATCTAGCTAGCGGAACATTTTCGTTTTCGTAATCGTCGCTTTGCTTGTTTGATATTTCGGATTTGATTGAAGACTCTGCTACGGAGTCGTCGATGTCTTTCTCTGTGTTGTGGTCTAATTCTTCACTGTTGATTTCGCTATCTTCATATAATGAAGATAAAAAGGCATTTTCTGTCGCTGATTTATTTCCTGTGACTCTTTCATCAGCGGTGCTGTTGTGATACAAACGGTCATCAGCTAATTTTAAAGCCTCGTCTAAAACGGATATAGATTTTGCTCTAAAATTAGTAAAATCATCAGAAGATAATATATCGCTGGCACTCTGAATTTGTCTTTCGTTTGGATTCGATTGTTCGTTTCTCGTTTCATATGATATTCGTTTATCACTATCATCGTATCGTAATTGTGACGTTTGAAAATTGCTATTGTTTTCGTAGTTAAGTTCCTTCTTTGCATTCAGTTGCTTGAGGAATTCTATATTAGCGCCTTTGAGGTTCAATGGCAAGTCTTGATCGTTTTCATCATTGATTTCTGGTAGATGTGTGGTGGTTTCGCTATTCGTAGACAGTTCCTTACCGTGTTCACTATCAGCGGTTCTTTGGATTGGTTTTCCGTTCCCTCTCCCTACTGCTACCGAAGAAGTGATTCGCACAGATATAACTTTTTCATCTTTCGGTGTATTTTCATCGGTGCCAGAGTAGAGCTGACCGGTATGGGTGATGGCTGCGGTGTCAACAGGGTGTGAAGTCACGTAACAAGCTTGCATTACCTGGAATTGAAAAGTAACATTCAGCGGTGGAATTATATCTTGTTCATGATTCTAAATGGCTAGGAACCTACACCTAGCCAATTATATAATAGTACAATTAAATGAGGTGCGCATTGCGATGATGCAATAGATACTAATTAGGTTCATTCAATGTAAGAAAAACGACCGTGAAAAGTAAGCCTCGTAAAGCTGCCGAATAGGCGCTCGCTGTGCCACAGAGGTCAAAGAAACATTCCTGCAAAGACTCAACTCGTGTCGTGAGTATCTATTACCTAGAAATTGGTCCTAGTAGGGCGAAGAGATATAACCCAGATATAAGTTTACCTAATAGGTACTTGATCACATATCAGATCAGCACGTTACCTATGTAACTTATATACCTGCATTGTAATAAGGGTATACAACAATAATTAAATCTTGACGTATTTAATTAGATCAGTGTACGTATACGTAAGATAGTGAGGTACTAGTGGATGTGCCACGTCAGGTTCGCTTAAGATTTTAGTGGTACCTTCAGTCAGACATGCTATGAAGCTTTGCATGCCTTCATAGCTTTACGGAAGCAGTTCAGTCACTTCAAAAACCAAGGGTAGGTACTTAGTACTTACCTACACCTACTCGTACCTACCGAGTAAAGTACAGGTGTTTTACCTCTACAGCGATACACTACATTATACAGTAACCTTTACAGCCCACACATACATAGTTGTTACGCGTAATTTTTGGTCTTTTTGTGTAACATCATTTAAGGTTCCATTTGCCATCCACACACATTCCTTTGTATTTTTGTATGTGTATGTATTATTTTTTACTATTTTTTTACCTGTGTCCATTAAATACCTATTATCTACCACCCTTTACCTACTTACCTACCTCTTTATGGTTATTCAACGGACCTCATGACTCTGACCACACGTGGGATCCGATGAAACTCTAATATAATTTCAAGTCTATCCACCCCCTTGCAATCTGTTTTGTAAATTTGTTTTTATCTCTTTACCTCTAGTTTAGGGGTTAACTACAGAGTTCCATATGTCCCGTAGCTTTAGCGGTTGAGGTATCTATTATTGTTGTTCCCTTTATATTTATTGTAATATCAACCTACCATCCTGTAGGTACCTACAAAAAGTGACATAATTGTGAACGGACTTAAATTACAACGGGGTTAAATTAAATTTTATTAAATAAAATAAAAATATGTATGTATGTATGTTGTATGTATAGTTTATACGTGTTGTGTGTTCCTATAACTAAACTACCTGTAGCCTTGTGATGCATCGGCAGGGAGACAATTCCACACGATGAGTGTTCCTGACAGGAAATTGGTCTAGAGAGAACCTCACTGTACGAAAACGGAATGGCTCTAAATATGAGGAGGGAACCTCAGTCGATGGCGAAAGGTGCGATAATGAAAAATGGCTGGCTGGGGGCCAAATCCAGCAATTCTTCTAAACACTCCTCATTAAATTAATTATCTAAAATCTGTCATTATTATTATTTTTTACTTGACGCTTATTTAATTAATATAATTGGTATGTAACCGTTTTTTTTTAATTAAAGTTAAATAAATAAATAAACAGTCTGTGTTCTGGCTCAAGGGCTCAGTACTGCTAGTGAACAGGGGATCACCAACAAATCCCACAGCTCGTTTGCCCTGATGTCCACAGATGGCAGCACTCTATGAGTGGCCGGACTTGCGTTACAATAACATACCTACTAAACTAAAAGGTAAATTCTAAAGTCACCATTAACGCAAAGCTAGCTCTGGTTCAAGCCACGGTCTTTATATTCAACACGGAAACCTCACAGACCATATTCAATGGATTTGCCCATTCACCCGATTAAATTATGGAGTTTATTATTACTACAGATTACAGAGAAGATGGTCTTAATTCAGCTTTATTGATAAATAAATAACATTGCGGATGCCGTGGGAAAGGTCCTTGAAGAAAAGGTCGCTCAAGTTATTTAGCAACATACCAACATACCTACTCACTCGATGTATGTGTGAAAGTGTCAAATCAGAGTACCTATAGGTCTGTCCGGATTGATACGCGACCACAAACAACCCATACATTTAACTTAATCTTTAGTTCTGGAATTCTTTATTGTACACAGTTATTTTTTTATTGACATAATTAATGTCAATAAAAATAATAACATATTAAAATAACATATCTTAGTCAAACAAATCTTAAAAATAACAAATTAAATAAATTATGTAAAATATTTGTTGAGCAAATGGATTGATCAGGGGTGACACCCATGAACGTTGCAGTGCACTGTCCCACCTGCCTGCAAGAACCCCGAGAATCCTGTTGGGACTACCCACAATTCTGCATTGAATTGATGTGATTTTTTGCCGCATGATAGCATGAGAGTCTTTCACATGGGCAGGCAAACATTCCAGAAGCACTACAGAATGTAGGTAGCCCCAACGTTGCTCTAAACAGATTATTATAGAGGACTCGTAGGGCACTGATTGACTTTTTGGTGTAAGTAGCGCCCAGGCCGCTGGTATAGAACGATTGACAAAAGGATTTAAAAAGTGTTACCTTGACTTCCACTGAACGATGGGCGAACCTGCGAATCAACATATTTCCCCGTATCGCCAGCGCCCTACGCTCCCTCCATACATCCCATAATAATAATATAATAATAATAATAATAATAAGCCCCTCAAAGTCCAACCCCACGTCCGTGGTGACCATCTACGCCACGTGACACGTGAGGGGCGGACACTACGTATATAGTCACTTCCCGGGGGTGATCGCCGGGGCACGTCTGGAGCCGATACTGGACGTCGCAGCAAGCAAGCTATCGGTGGCGAGGGTAATGGGCGGCCCTCTGCCGGGGAACCCGAACAAAGTGAGACCAACAGGAGGTATAACCTACGGCCACATATTAGAAGCCGGAGCACATCTCAACCCGGCACTGTACGGCACAAGAAGACCAAAAAACTGCAAGGACGTAAGCAGCTTGTTCCTATCGAAGAAGGGAGCACACTCGACGAAGCTGTCGGACCCGAAATCTTCTATGATGGCGAGTCATCTATTTCTTCGCCTACATCACTGTTTCCTTCACATCACCTTCTTCTCCCCTTTCTTTCCTAAACTTTCACTCTGAAAGGCCCAAAATCATCGGCAAACTGTAGCCGACCCAGAAGACAATTGGAAAAACCCATAGTCTAACAAATTAGTAGAGCAGTTACTCCAGCTGAGGATGTTTCGCAGGAGACTTCGGTCACCCAGCCTGCGACCACCAAAGCTGGCTAACCAAGAGTATGCGTACATATTTACACACAACTAAATTAGAAGCAGACCGCGCTATTTCGAACAATTCAAGGAAAAATACCCGCAAATTGATGTATCAGCTCAGAGGGTAGCTGATCAAAGAAGAGTTATTGTCCGTAATACACTGTTGTCTGATGAACAAATTAATATAATAAAAACTGATGTATAGGAGCTTCTACGAATAAAAGATGAGCTTACTAACACCGTAGCTCCACTCACTTTTGATATTGAAAACCAGTCAAGTACACTGCAACCTTCATTCACATACAATTATAGTCCTGATTTGCCAATGACTGAGACAAACATGTCACTTTCTGAACCAACGAGGTCCTGTTCAGATGACACCGAACCTTTAGAAGATCTTAAAAGAAAATTTCAAGATGGCTCTAAATATGTTTTAATACATTTTCCAATTCGAGTAGAGATTCTTCTGTCCTTAGTGATCTTGTATTGATTGTAGCAATATAGAGTTTTTATTTTATTTTATTAGATTCGAAATTCAATTTTGGCTCTTGTGGGGTTTGGTCAGTAGCCCGCGGTGACCAACCGTAATGGGGATTCTAGTATTATTTTTTAATGTTTTTATCCTAATATTTTCTTTTTTTTTAGATTGCTGGGTGTGTTTTTCGGTCAGGGAAGATGATCTTGCTCTCATATATGCAAAGGCATCTGTTTTATGTAGTTTCGAGGGGGCTAAGATGCTATTTGCCCCTACTGTAGAGTGCTGTGGTGGTTATTGGATGCTGCTAGGAGAGGCTGACAGCAATCTTTTTCTATTTCTTTCTGCTTCCGACTTACTCCTTATCACAATTTTATTGTTTTAAATAAATGCATCATTTCTCTTTTCTTTTTCATGTTTCAGTTCTTCTTGTAAAATTTTTCGGTTTTCTTATATTTCCTTTGAGAAGTCACCCGTCAGATATGTTAGGTGAGGCATTTTATTTTATTTTTCAAAATTTATAGTTTTTTGTGGAATGTTACTAAAGTGACAAAGACAGAACAGACAGGAAAGAAACATAATGAACACCAAGTAAGACCTTACTTGGTGTTCATTATGTTTCTTTCCAAGGCGGTGGTATCTATTTATGTCGGAGCTTTAAATGTTGATATTCATGTTTCCTAAGACAGTTTTTAATACACTGTATAGATCAAGGTAGTTTTTCTCTGTTTATTTGATACCGTATAATAGTATATTATTTCTTCAATTCAAGGTGTCGAAATACTTACATCACTTTTTTGTTCAGTTGGGTAATGCTTGAAAATAGAGGTGGAACCTCTATTTTCAAGCATTTATTTTCCTCTAGTAGAGGTTTGATTTTTTCGTCGATACTTTGCATAACGTGGAAAGTGACTCAGTCTGTGACAGTTTGTCAGTCCAGTTCTATTTTCATCATTTGAAACAATTTTCCCATTTCTTCCGACATTTCTTCGGTATTCACAATATGTAGAACAATAATATTACGTAGAAACAAGGCGAGAGTGGATAATTACACACAACACTAAACCTGGAGCTTATTACGTATGGGTCGGTGTTCGTTATCGTATGTGTTTTATCTAGGTATGTACACGTCGCACTGTCTTTAGTTGTGATGAATGAACTATGACTGCGACTGCGATGCGAAGTAAAAACCTCAAAACGGCTTCAGTCGACCGGCCCCGCTCACTACAAGTCAACTCTCTCTACCACTACTTACTCTATAGGTAGGTACCTAATCACCTCAATACATAGTCAATCGACCGGCCTCGCTGACTACAAGTCAACTCTCTCTACCACTACTTACTCTATTAGGTAGGTACCTAATCACCTCAATACATAGTCAGTCGACCGGCCCCGCCGACTACAAGTCAACTCTCTCTACCACTACTTACTCTATTAGGTAGGTACCTAATCACCTCAATACATAGTCAGTCGACCGGCCCCGCTGACTACAAGTCAACTCTCTCTACCACTACTTACTCTATTAGGTAGGTACCTAATCACCTCAATACATAGTCAGTCGACCGGCCCCGCTGACTACAAGTCAACTCTCTCTACCACTACTTACTCTATTAGGTAGGTACCTAATCACCTCAATACATCTTACGGTATTTAATTAGGTACTTAGTACCTACCTATGTAGATAGATAGATTATGAAGTAGGTAGGACGGAAGCCGTTTTTGTTCGTTTAAATGTTGAATTAAGTAGTTCAGTATAAATGCCTAACTACCAGATACGTTATTACGCAATGCAGGACATGTCAATTAGGCTAATCGAAGTTATTAACTTCCAAAATCAAATTACATACCTAGGTACTTACTATGTTATAAGCGAGGACTTATTTTGCGAGAACATATAGTTTATCTGTTTGTGATTTATTTAGTTTCTGTACCTACCAGCGCAGAATTACTTGTACGTAACATTAGGACGCTGAAAATACATGTTTTCCATATAAACGTGGATCTCTCCTGCCTACCCCACAGATAAACAAAGGGTGATTTTATACACATCATCGACAACTATACAATATAGGATTATAACCTCCTTGTCACTAGACACCGGTCGCTACATGCTCTATAGAGCGATCGTGGTCGGATGGGGAAAGGCCAGTGTTGGCAATGGTCGGTCTGATGCTGGGCGGTCATCGGCTGTCAGTGACCGCGACTGTCCTTGCAACGAGGCAGCGGCGGCGGCCATCCGGTTACCGTTACCAGCGATCACCTCAAACCCTTTACCTTTCTTTACGTTGTGGGGGCGATGTGGAGCGAGAATAAGATACGGGTGTAACATTGCTTAGGTATTCATTTACTTTCACATTTTTATCCGCCTCTGTGGTCTAGTGGTTAGCCTACGAGGTTCGTCCAGAGGTCCCGGACTCGATCCCCAGGGGAGTACAGTATTGTACTTGGTTTGGTTGGTGATAGGACATTGTTCAAGTCCGCATGGTTAGCTACCACCAACTCACCTAAGTACCATAGCAAAAAATCGAAATCGTTGTGTTCCGGCATTTTGAGTTGTAATGTTACAATATTGGACATGATTGTATGAGTTGCTTGTTGACGACTTCTCTGAAATCTGAAGAAATGTAGCACATTTTATGATGCGATACGACGCAAAGGAAATGGGCCCCTCCTAACCCATGGATGTCGTTATAGGTGACCAGGGGGTGCAACCGCCTCTGTGGTCTAGTGGTACCCACCGGCGTCAGATCCAGAGGTTCCCCAGCGCGAGTACAATATTGTGCTTGGTTTGGTTGGCGGTAGAACATTGTTTGAGTCCACCTACGCTACCACCATCTTACCTAATTCTTTCGTCATAACTAAAATTCGAAAATTGTTAATTCCGGCATTTAGAGGTAAGATAGCCAGTTCCTCAGTTTGTTGAGGATTCTGGGTGAAGTGCGCCTCCACCTTCAGTTTTATCTAAACTTGTTACCAGGTCAGATAAAATCCAAGCGCTTCCCCGACGTACAATAAAAAAAACACCCACCTAACGCGATCCCCATTAAGGTAAGGCTATCAAGCATGGCGAGTAACCATGCATTCTTTAGGCGCTCAGGCGGTGGCCTTAGTCGCCATGTCAGCAGTCTTTTCAGACTGTAATGATGGTGATGAAGACAAGACTACCTTTTTTCAATCAACAAATCACCTCCAGGATCTACAGTATCGTTTGTATGAATCTTATCGTACATAAGATCCTATTTTACGTAGGATTTAATAGCACTTTGTCATTCAATGTTAGATGCAAATGGCATGACACAAACAAGTCCATGATTAACCAACTGCCTCAGAAGGAGGGTAATGTTTTTCGAGAATATGTATGTCTTATTCAGGCTTTGGTTGACATAATTTTGTCTAGTGTCTAGTTCACAGATATGAGAACACTTACGTGGGCTATATTATTTTAATAGGCAGGGTGCTAATTCAATATGAAAAGGGAGAGTCAAAAAATGTTTTATAACTAAGTATTAGAACATTGGTATCAAATGGACCGTCTACTGTCAGTGCCCATCATGTGCCAATGATTGTCAGTGCCCATCATGTGCCAATGATTGTCAGTGCCCATCATGTGCCAATGATTGTCAGTTCCCATCATGTGCCAATGATTGTCAGTGCCCATCATGTGCCAATGATTGTCAGTTCCCATCATGTGCCAATGATTGTCAGTGCCCATCATGTGCCAATGATTGTCAGTTCCCATCATATGCCAATGATTGTCAGTTCCCATCATGTGCCAATGATTGTCAGTGTCCATCATGTGCCAATGATTGTCAGTGCCCATCATGTGCCAATGATTGTCAGTTCCCATCATGTGCCAATGATTGTCAGTGCCCATCATGTGCCAATGATTGTCAGTTCCCATCATATGCCAATGATTGTCAGTTCCCATCATGTGCCAATGATTGTCAGTGTCCATCATGTGCCAATGATTGTCAGTTCCCATCATATGCCAATGATTGTCAGTTCCCATCATGTGCCAATGATTGTCAGTGCCCATCATGTGCCAATGATTGTCAGTTCCCATCATGTGCCAATGATTGTCAGTGCCCATCATGTGCCAATGATTGTCAGTTCCCATCATATGCCAATGATTGTCAGTTCCCATCATGTGCCAATGATTGTCAGTTCCCATCATATGCCAATGATTGTCAGTTCCCATCATGTGCCAATGATTGTCAGTGCCCATCATGTGCCAATGATTGTCAGTTCCCATCATATGCCAATGATTGTCAGTTCCCATCATGTGCCAATGATTGTCAGTGTCCATCATGTGCCAATGATTGTCAGTTCCCATCATATGCCAATGATTGTCAGTGCCCATCATGTGCCAATGATTGTCAGTGTCCATCATGTGCCAATGATTGTCAGTGCCCATCATGTGCCAATGATTGTCAGTGCCCATCATGTGCCAATGATTGTCAGTTCCCATCATGTGCCAATGATTGTCAGTGCCCATCATGTGCCAATGATTGTCAGTTCCCATCATATGCCAATGATTGTCAGTTCCCATCATGTGCCAATGATTGTCAGTTCCCATCATATGCCAATGATTGTCAGTTCCCATCATGTGCCAATGATTGTCAGTGCCCATCATGTGCCAATGATTGTCAGTTCCCATCATATGCCAATGATTGTCAGTTCCCATCATGTGCCAATGATTGTCAGTGTCCATCATGTGCCAATGATTGTCAGTTCCCATCATATGCCAATGATTGTCAGTTCCCATCATGTGCCAATGATTGTCAGTGCCCATCATGTGCCAATGATTGTCAGTTCCCATCATGTGCCAATGATTGTCAGTGCCCATCATGTGCCAATGATTGTCAGTTCCCATCATGTGCCAATGATTGTCAGTGCCCATCATGTGCCAATGATTGTCAGTTCCCATCATGTGCCAATGATTGTCAGTGCCCATCATGTGCCAATGATTGTCAGTGCCCATCATGTGCCAATGATTGTCAGTTCCCATCATATGCCAATGATTGTCAGTTCCCATCATGTGCCAATGATTGTCAGTGCCCATCATGTGCCAATGATTGTCAGTTCCCATCATATGCCAATGATTGTCAGTTCCCATCATGTGCCAATGATTGTCAGTGTCCATCATGTGCCAATGATTGTCAGTTCCCATCATATGCCAATGATTGTCAGTTCCCATCATGTGCCAATGATTGTCAGTGCCCATCATGTGCCAATGATTGTCAGTTCCCATCATGTGCCAATGATTGTCAGTGCCCATCATGTGCCAATGATTGTCAGTTCCCATCATGTGCCAATGATTGTCAGTGCCCATCATGTGCCAATGATTGTCAGTTCCCATCATGTGCCAATGATTGTCAGTGCCCATCATGTGCCAATGATTGTCAGTGCCCATCATGTGCCAATGATTGTCAGTTCCCATCATGTGCCAATGATTGTCAGTTCCCATCATGTGCCAATGATTGTCAGTGCCCATCATGTGCCAATGATTGTCAGTTCCCATCATATGCCAATGATTGTCAGTTCCCATCATGTGCCAATGATTGTCAGTGCCCATCATGTGCCAATGATATACACACATAAAAAAGTCTAATCCATAGGTACTTGCCTATTTCTGTTTTTCTTTGTATCTATTTGAACAGAATACATAATAAATTGCTTTAAACCGCTTTTATAATAAATTGCCAAGTGATGTGCTAAGCTTGTCAAATAATAAATTCAAAAATTTTGTAAAACAAAAGCTATCCAGGAAAGCTTATTATAAAATTTCAGATTACCTAGAAGATAAGAAAGCAAATAAAAAAATGAATTTGCTCCAGTGAATAAATTAAAATTAGTATTACATAATTTTAAGCTATTGTAATAGATCATGAAAAAATAAAAACTAGCCCGAGGTTCTTGCCTTTCTCCTTGTGTGCTGGTCGAAATCCTAAAAAATCTTACTGAATAAATATATTTGACTTTGACATATCAAAACTTCTTTGAATATCTAACCTCCTTGAAAAACAAATGAATACTGACTAGAATTTTCAATAAATTGTGTCTAACAGAAACAATAAAACTTGAAAACTTTTTACAGCAGTAAAACCATTACAACAGTTTAAAATTGTATGAATAAATTAGTCGGGTTTTCGTTTTTCTAGCTAGTTTCTTTAATGGTACCTTTGACGATCCGACAATACAGGGGAAGAAACGCACAAACAGAAAATGGGCAACGCCAACCTTTACTTTTTTGTTAACAGAAGTCCCGTCCCGGAAACGAGAACATAATATTATTATGTAGTAACATTTTGGCCGTATTCTTCCATTTAGAGTAGTAATATAGGTACGTAGCAATAAAAAACAATATTATAACTGCATTACTAGATATTTTACACAACGCCATTAAGCCCCAAACTAAGCAAGGCTTGTAACATGGGATCTAGATTATATAGATATCAGTAGGAAGTACTCACTTATTTTTTTATAAATACATACTTTAATAATCTAGGAGTTTGGGAAAGGGAGCTGAGTTCTGATATAAAGTTAGTTAAAATGGATCATGAAAATTGGATAAAGAAGAATCTAAGATAGATATCTTAGAAGAAAATACCTCTAAGGCTTTTAACAGGTAAAGCAGGTAGCTGTATCGACCTCTTACTTCCGGTGTTTAATCAAGTGAGCTTGGTAGGTAGACATGACAAAAAAATGCAAATGAAAGTCAGGGCGTAGGACATTCCAACGAAGGTAGTGGGGTGCTGTGTTGTGAGTGTTAGCACGCGCTCGACCTGCGACAGTGAAAACCGAAGGTCGCTGATAAAGCAAAGCTCCATTACCAATTTGAGACCATTGGCACAGTTGCAGCTGGCACGGAAATCATGACCGATGATCCTACTTACTCAAACTTGATAAAACTTAAACCCGACTACAAAATATTTAATATCAATGAAGAGAAGAAGACCCAGTAGTCTCACTTTCCCATACAACCGTAGTTCCATTTTCATTTCGAAATGGCAAGTCTGATTCAAAAGGTTTTTTGCAGGTATACCTAATCGGATAGGAATAATCTGTGCCTGTGGTGCGTTACTTTTTAAAAAAACGAATACAATCCAAAATATATGGCAAAGAGTTTTTCCAGACAGATATTCATATATTTTCATTGCTATTGCGTTTTAAGTAAAAGTAGCGTACAACACAGATCATCTCTTTCAGATTATATCTGCAAAATTTCATGGAAATCGGACTTACCACTTCGAAATGAAAAAGGAACTACGTTTGTACTGGAGAGCAAAAATCAGCGGCACTCCGAGGTCCTCTTCAACTCTAGGCTTTGCTTTAAGACAGAGCATGGATGAGGTGGAGCTAGCATTGTCAGAAGGAACAGTTGCAGTTGGCAGTTGGGTAAATTGACTTTATATGGCACAAAATACTCATCCAAAATACAGGCTGTGATTTCAGAAGTTTGTAACGGCTGTCGGCTCTTAGCACTTAACACTTTGCCGAGAACATAATTCCTTACCAATAGGTAAGGATGAGTCTTAGACAAAATGTACATTACAATTACAGTTTGCCTAGCTCTCATCCTGACCAATGTAATATAGAGTAAGTAATATGAGGTCTACAATGGAGCGATTTTACCTAGATTTTGTTTAATAATATACATACTCTTTCGTTGGGTAGTGCAGTGCATAATGTTTTCGTTAGGTAATCGGCAAGTCCACAATGTAATGCCAAGGTCTGCAAATTATTACCTGCATAATTTTTTTATAAACATACGTACGTAAGGATGTGTTTATTTGTTCAATAATTATAATTGATGTCGATAAACAAGGTCTACAGCGTAGCAGCGCGTTCATATCTTTTGTATGGAAAGCAGAGAAGACCTACTGTCGTAAAACTTACTTATTTTTTTCCATGATACTTGCCCGCATGTGGTTCTTTAAAGTTCACGTCTCAAGTGACAAAAGGTCTCAAAAGGTAAATAATGAGACGTGAACTTGAGAGGCTTGAGACAGTATCCGAGCTTCGTATATTCTCGTACCTATTGCGTTTGCGCATAGTCGTACCGCACCGCACCGCAATGCCAAACCAGTTCTGATTTACCAGATCGTGCGGTATTTTAAACTCGAATGTAAATGCTGAGCCATGATAAAGAACTTGAGGGGACAAAGGAGGGCTAGTGTTTGCACTCGGTGAGCGCGTGCACTGCGCCGGGCCTACCGCCGCCACCGCCACTGCTTCTTTGCCGCTGCGCGCCGCGCCGTACCTAGATGTGGATTATTCATGTCATAAATTACCAATGCATCGATCTTAGATTAATAATAAACTTTATAAAACTTTGTAATAAACTGCGTGCACGGATCAGTGTGAAATTTGGCATACTTCAAGTTTACTGTCTAGTTTGCGTAAAGTTAAAGTTAAAGTCACTTAGGTACCTACATATAACGACATCGGTTACACGTCAAAAAGTAGTTAAAGTAGACAAATAACAAAAAAAAGTAAATCGAAGTCGATGGTTTTATTTTTTGTATAAATTATCAGTCAGGTGATGTTGTTATTTGATACGTAAGTATTTTACTAATGTGGTCCTTTTATCGAATTTGACGGATCGTTCGTTGGTGGTCTAGTTTGATTTGGGTTGCACCACCCTTGATAGCTCGTGACATAGCCTTACTTAGCCAATTTACCGAGAAAATTCCTAAATTCCGAAAGTTATTTTGGTAATCTCCCTAACATACATGAACACTTTTTTGTAGAGAAGCATTATATCGATAATACAAGCATTCGGTGACCCAATGTATAATACCTAAGTATAATGGGCGTCCTGAAAAAAAAGTGATTTCTTCCAAGTTACCTACCTAATATCAACTAACGACTATTAGAGATTTATCTTCATGAGATTTTAGAACCGCACCTTCAATATTTTTCTGTCAAGTACCTATGACGTGCAAATGTTAGGTACTTACTTAGATTTGACTAAGTTCATAAGCTTAAATGACACTACATAATTCAAACGATCCATCATTGTATCTATTTTGCATTCGTCTATAAAAACCTAGGTACAGTCGCCTGAACTAATATCTGTATCTGTATACACTTCTTAATGTTTAATAAGAAGCCATTACTACAATATGACATGATATCCACGTCTGGTAAATATGTCATAACATTTTTGTACTCAAGCCTTTTTTTTATTTATTTTACGATGCCGTAGCGTTTGGCCTTCATCTCACCTGGTTTTCAAGTTATGAAAAGGCCAAAGTGGAAACGCACTTCACCCGGAGCCCAGAAACCTCAACAGTCTGAGGAACTGGCTATTTTCAGTCTAAATGTTGTTATGTTAATAGAATTAGGTAAGATGGTTGTAGCCAGCCACGCGACCTTCACCAAAGTCATCACATTTTAGCATAACACCAACCGAACCAAGCACAATGTAGTGCTCCCCGGGGGATCGACACCGGAAGGGGAACCACAACACCACAGAGGCGGTTCAAATGTTAAAATACATTCGAATATCAAATGAATAACATATCTACCAGATAAGTCCAGTAGGTAGAGAGCAACATTTCCACACAATACACACGGACATCGCTCGCACACCTACTCGTGGCTACAGCAGCAACCTTCCTGCTGTATGCCGTTTCACATAAAAACACATGAGGAAGTGAACTAGACTCGTTTCGCCCTCAACTGTATCAAACAGCCGATCCAGTTCGTTAAAGATCACTCTGACATTTATAATGCGTTTTTGATGTTTTCTTTTTAACTATCTGTCCATGAAATATGCGGTAGGGAGCTGTCGTACCTACTACCAGGTAAATGGTACCTTTGGTCGGAATGTCGCGTTAAAAAAAAGCAAAATACTGTACCTAAGCGTAGACTTACTCGTAAAATGGCATTTTTTTATTTTTGTTTTAAATTTTCTAACAGAAGCATATTAGATTCACGATAACAGCGATAGCGCCGCCTGAGTTTAATTTAAAACAGTTGATTCTTACTGTTTAACACAAAACTTTATAATACTTTATTATATTCATAAGTACCTATCTAGTATGTACCTATAGAATAAAGTAGCATAACCCAGATAGTAACAATACCGTCCAAATTCAAATTCAAATATTGAGTTGAGATACTCCTCCTTTTTTGGAACGTGGTTAAATGATTATACAATTTAATTGAAAGAGTGGTGAGATGCGCAATGGGTGACAGAGCGACAGAATACCTTGGCATCCAACACAATAGTCCACTTTATATTGAAATGTAATACGTCTATAAATTATTTCCTGTGAAAAATACCACAATGTGATTTATTTAATGAAGTGCCTCCCATTTAAGAACAATGAAGTTGAAGTCCATCTACAACTTATAAAGTCGCTGTTGACGTATTTTTATCGCTTCTTACCTACTTATTTATCAAGTTTAATATTGATCGATTTATAAAATGGAACCAGCGGAAACTTTGTTGAAGTCAGACATCGTCAGTAAGTCCCCCAGTACCTACCTACCTACAGGGTACGATTTTATACCTATAATAAAAGTTAACCGACGCACCTTTACCTTTAGATATGTGTACCTAAAGTTAAAGAAAATAAGATAATAGTACCTACGTAGTACTTAATATTTTATAAATCTAGTGATTTCACATGCTTATTATTATGAAACCAACTCCAAAATTAACCTTATTCTTTGCCCATATTGACTTCCATTTTCATAATAACCGACCAAAGTACCTTTTTTATGTGTGAAGACAAAAAATATTATACTGACATCAAAGTAGTACCAATTCAAGTAGTTCCGACGACGTTCCTAGGCGCGTAGTTCGCGCTCCACGAACCGCCGCCAAATTTAAAAAAGCACATAAAATTCATTCGAAGGTCAACTTTAATTTGGTACTTTGAAATAGGTAATTCAACTAATCGATGTATGTACCTATATTAACGAGGTAAGTACCCGAAAATTAATAACGTGCTTATAACTCACGCTGACAAAACACCATTACTTTATTGTAATACACTGAACTAGTTGCGCCTGCGACATCGCTCGCCGCCGCCGCCGCCGCCGCTTGGAGCTTAGTTTGTGACTATCAGTTAATAATTAATTTACAAAACTATATCACTATCTTCAACTAAGTATTTTATTATAAAATAAATTGCTAATTTTGGTAGACCCTATTGAGTTCTACAACTTTTTTATAGCATTTTTCAAGAAATATCTTACAGTCAAGGCCAGCGTTTAAACAAAAAACGCTCGGTTTTAGTTACAAAATTGGATGTACAGTCACTTGCATTAATATGTTTACACTTCATAATTTTCCAAATGGTTTGTATTCACATTTGGTAGATGTTATTAATTTGGCACTCAAGTGTGATACGTCTATCAGACCTAAAAACAAAAGATATTACAGAATTCACAAAGCGTGAATAAGTACTTAGAATAATAATGGTTTCATTATGAAAATAAAGAAGTGTAGGTACTTACACAAATTATTGCAGTAGGTACAAAGTTTGCTCGGTTTGACTACCAATTTGAAAAATCTGAACATTACATTTCAAAAACATTGCTATTATTGGAGAGGTGTAACCGGTTTGTATTTATAAAAGAATGTTATAAAGTAATTAGTCCAAAGTGTAGTTACTTAAGTTTTTTTTACTAGACTGGAATAAAATTTATTCCAGTACATACACGATATGTTTGGAATTTATTCGATATATAGTATTTACTTAAACCCATAATGCGTACTTACCGCTGAGGTTCCACCAAGACGACCTTGTTACGTACATACATGATATCAAACTAAACAGTGATAATGAGCTACTTTCCAGTGTCTGTCTGTCTGTCCGTATGCAAATACATTCCGTAGCACTTGACGGAAACCAAGACAGACCGTCATTTCCGGTAGAAATAAGTTGCCATGTTATTAATTTAAATGGGACCAATGTTAATTACGCGTATGAGAACTATTTATTATTAACATGTGTCATTAGCAGATCAAGGCTTGAAAAAAATATTTAATCATCATCATCATCATCACTGCAAGTTCATGGATTGGGTATGGGACCACAAAGAACAATGTCTGTCTGATATGTCACTGAATTTTGCGCTATAGGTTGTGGGTTCCATTCCCTTCAGAGGTAAATATTTGTGCGATTAATATACTTACATATTTGTTCCGTGTTAGATTTTTTGTGTATTAACAAAAAAAAAGTATATTAGTACCCATTCTGTCCGTAATCTAGTTCCCATGTTCTTGTAACATGCTGCTAATTATTGGGCTTGATGGCGATATGACAAAATAATGCAAGAGTTATAGATGTGGGTGTGTAGTCAGCAGTCAGCAGTCAGCAGTCAGCAGTCAGCAGTTAGCAGTCAGCAGTCAGCAGTCACTCATCGGTACAGCGATGCCAAACTTTAAGTGCATCCTCACTTATGCAATGATTTTGCGCTCACGATCTGATTCAAAAGCCTGTCCTATTAAGCCTGTCAATATAACCGCATCTGTGGTCTAGTGGTTCAACCCACCGATTTCAGATCCAGAGGTCCCAGGTTCGCTCTCCAGGGGGAGCAATATTATGCTTGGTTTGGTTGATGGTAGGATTTTGTTTAAGTCCGCCTGGCTAGCTACCACCATCTTACCTATTCTGTCGCCATAATAACAATTCTTAAAAAAATGTTGTGTTCTGGCATTTCGAGGTAAGATAGCCAGTTCCTCAGTTAGTTGAGGATTCCGGACGAAGTGCGCCATCCACGGGATAGGATACCCATATTTTTATTACCTAGCTTTAACTCCTGCCACCTATAATTAAAAAATAGATTGAATTTAAGTTTACATCTACTGTAGACACTTCAGAACTAATTTTCGTTGCAAAAGACTTGAACGCGCTCGCTGCGCATGCGCCAGCAAAGTCAAGTCAAGCATCAGCAGCATCAGTTACGTCCCGGCGGCGGCGGCGGCGGCGGCGGGGGGGGGGGGGGATCCACAAGTATGGTTACGTATGTAGGTAGGTTAGGTACGCACGAAATTATAATTGGTAAATTGTAGTCGAAATATATCGTACATAAAAGTGAATTCACCACTACATACAACCTACTTGTAAATGTGTAACTAATAACAACCTTGATATTGATGTAGAATTTTCCTATATTGGTTAGGAAACTCCAAACATTTAAGTAAACTTATCACCAACATTATTTTAAGTATGTGGCGTTAAGCTGTTTGTTTTGGGTAGCATTTAAACGAGATCTGAAAATTCTAATTTTGTGTGTCAAAAATATCAAATTTGGGGTACTAACTTCAACTTCTTTGATAT
Organism: Venusia cambrica; assembly: GCA_951394065.1. Taxonomy (NCBI): domain Eukaryota; kingdom Metazoa; phylum Arthropoda; class Insecta; order Lepidoptera; family Geometridae; genus Venusia; species Venusia cambrica. The sequence continues at coordinate 844,142 of OX596044.1, read as the reverse complement.
GGCGTGCAACCGTTTTATCGATTCTGCCAGTGTCGAGTATTGTGAGTACCTATCGTAAACAGAAAAAGTGGGAGAACAACAAATTTGGGGTACGAAACCTCACTTAATGACTGACTGACGGCTATTTGCCTACCTACCTTATTTCTGTTTACTAGGTACTAATGCTCACAAAATGTCATACATGGCTTTATATAGGTGGCCCTTATTTACACTTTTTTATCGTGCGACGGGGAAGCGCTTGGCCTTCATCCCACCTGGTTTCAAGTTATGATAAGGCCGATGGTGGACTTACTACAATCACCAATCTGTCCGTGAAGCGAGCTTATTATGACCATGGCAGCATTTACTCTTCGATTCATATCTAGCGGTGATCGGTTACGGACAGTTGATGTGTGTATGATAACTGTAAAAATAAACCAATAATATTAAATTATCTAAAAAAACCTTTACTATATAATACATCTTTCTAACGAGCTATTTGATCAGGGATATCAGTTAAACGGTAAGCTAATCAAGTAAACGGTCGGCGAATAATTAGAGGTATTATTATCTGTCTTTAAATGCAGACAAGATAGAGGTTCCTTTTAGACAAGTGTGCACCATCTCAGGCCACATGTTTACTTGTTTTACAAGGAAGCTGGTGGTCAAACGCTTGGCTATCAGAGATACAAATAAAAGACGAGAATAAAGAAAACCCAAGGGTTTCCGGCTGCAAAGAAATATATTTAAAAATCTATTGACGTAGTTATACTCTGCCATAAGTTCGCATTATGCTGTCAAAATAGCTTTTTAGCAGATTTTTAGTGCTGAACAAATGTAATAAGAAAATCATAAAATTACGTGCCTTTGATTTCTTTTTATTGTATGATGGTGAAGCTCTTGTGTTCATCTCACCTGGTGACAAGTTATGATTAGACCCAAGGGGTAAGCGCTATCTTCTTCTTAATGCCGGATAGATTTACCTTAGAATTTTTCTTGCGATTTCACTTGATATTTTTGATCTATTCCTAATACTACTTACCTAGCCAGATCTACCTTTTCTAAGTAATGACTCGGTGATCTACTGAATAACTTTTTAGTTTATTTTTAGGTTTTAGTTCAATCATACCGGTATTCTTTTTTTTTCTACCAACAACCCAGCGATCTTAATTAGTATAGAACCAGTGCAGTAGCATAATGGTCGGAGTAAATAGTGTGTCATTGAATAAATGCTAAGAACCTACTAGAATATCCTATGACAGTGATCTCTATCGTAGCCGGGTATAAAATTAGTAAATCACACGGGAACTCATTAGATAATCAGAATCCCCTTAGATATAAGTTTTTCACAATAATATTTAATTATATTTAACACATTTAGGTGTCATTTCATGCCATAACAATTAGGTAAGTAAAACTTTCTCAAGTTCTTATTAGAACAATAGAGTGGCTAGTCACATAATAATATTAACATACTTACTTCGCTTCTTACATTTATTCAAAATCGAAAGCATCTATTGGTTAAGCCTTATCTCAAGATTTAGACTTACTTTACATATATTTATACTGTACCTAAGGCAGTGGCTAGAATTAACGAAAAAAATCATACCAGAATAAGAATCCAAATGAAATAGCAGTTCATCTCGTCGAATGTAATCGAAGTTGGCAACGCCTGCGAGCTACTGTATCGATAACGCTAACGCCATGACACAACCCCGTATCGTTAGTAGGAACATGTTTAGCCGCAGCTACTGGCACCAGTTCTCCAGCACATGGGCGGGCGGCCCCTGGGACTGTGTAAAACTAAGCGAAGCCTCTCCTCCGATGAGGATCAGAGCTAGCGGATCGCCTCTAGTACACGAGTGGTTTGCGCGCGCGCCGCGGGTAACTACGGCGCTCGCTCTGTGACCTTAACAATTATCAATTTATTTTATTATTGCACTTTCTTATGACGTGCTTACAACCACTTGGCGACATAACTAGCTCGACTCGAGATGAGACAAAGAACTCGCTCGATTCATAGTTTTTATTTCGATTCAACATTTTATAATATACATTTTATTCCGATATAAATAAGTTTTCCTGAAATAAAGATTTAACACTTCATGTATTTAGTAATCAGCTCAATTTCTTTGGATTAAAGAGACGAGAGATCTCATTGCTACGTTGAGAAAAATCGTTTTCATTGTCCATAGTAAGGGTCATGTTGGGGTGTTCCGTAATGCTGGGCGGTATATGTTGCATGTGGTGCGATGTATTGGGGCGAGGAGTCCTGCGATTGGGGCGCAGGTTTAGAGTATTGGGGTCTTAGGGGGGCCGCAGACGCCGGGGGGGTGTATTGTTCAGGAGCAGTGTACTCGGGTAGCACCTGTGCGACGTACTGGGATTCTGGTGGAGAGTATTGGGGTGCTGATGCTGTGTATTGGGGTGCTGATGCTGTGTATTGGGGTGCAGTTGCTGTGTACTGGGGTGCTGATGCTGTATACTGCGGATGCGGCTTCTCGTATTGCTGATGGGCTGGTGCTGATGAAGGCTGAGAAAGAAAATAAATTACATTAGGTATACAATTACAAGCAATACAGGTTCGATTTTATATAAATTTATGAGTAGTGGAAAGAAATACACTTTTTGCCCATATCTTTTGAATGGCTAATCCGATCAATTTAACATTTGGAGTACGTAATCACAGAATATATTAACACTCATAAATTTGTATAAGGATTTTTTTGACACTTGGGTAGTTTTTCATGAATACTTGTTTAGTGGACAAGATGATTTTTGGCAGGTTCATTTGAAAGAGTATCGGATGCGTATTCAAAAAACAGATATTTCACTTTTTATAGGGGTGGTTTTTGTAACAAAGGGCTGCGTTAAAAGGGTAAAACGTTTGGTATGTCTTGTAGGATATACTGTTAAAGTGGGTTCTCGTCACAACTTTTTTTAATTGCTGAAACCATCCCTTTAATAAAAAGGGTAGCAAAAGGGGTAAAAAAATCTTGAGAATTTGTGAAAATGTGAAACATCATATGAAACGGGGGTTTGAACAGCAGATTTCAAAATTAGTTTATTTTTGCCCTTATCAGGTGTGGTTTTTAAGATTAAGGGGCAAAGGATGATCACCAGGTATTGCAAGATAAGACAGGGTATTCGGAATCTCATAAAAACTGGTATATTTATTTAATGTTACTCATTTTAATAAGGTTGCCAAGCCAAGAGTGTCGAAAAAATCAAAGAATTTATTTTGGATGTCATACTTAGGGTTTGACTGTGCTTATCCCAATATCAACACCACATTATTGTCCAACACAATGTGGAAACTTTCTCTAAATCTGTAAAGTTTGGCCGTTATCACTACGCTTTGCAGACAGATTGGTGCTCATTCTGGCTTTGCATTAAATTAGAGAGAGCCTCGTACACTCAGCTGAATAAAAAGAGATTGAGAAAAAGATTGCCTAAGTGAGGTAAGTAAGTTGTAATGAAAGCACACTTTTATCGTTTGATTGTTATTGCGTTTGATAAATAATTCCGTGTATAAATACCTAATACAAAACCAGCCATCACGAGATCTCAGTTCGGAGCGAACTACTAGTTATAATGGCGACACATTTAGGTAGAATGGTGGTTGCAGGCGAACTTAAACAAAGTCCTGCCACCAATCAAGCCAAGCTCAATATGGGGATCGAACCCGGGACCACTGGATCTGATACCAAAAGACCACAGGAGCGGTAAAAATGTATGAATAAATACTATTTTTTGGTATCTTTGAAGCTGCATGACGAAAGATGACGATGTCGCGTTTTACAGATTGATTTGATTCGATACAGATATACAGATACCCGTGGGCTCCGAGACCTAGGAAACTTTCCATGACGATGACGATACAAGGCTAGGCATTATTCAAATATCACAACCTCGTTTGAAAGGATAGACATTGAAGAGTTACCGAGAACTGGCTCGTGCGACTGACAAGTATGGAAAAGAATGCGATAAATTATATTACATTACAAACGGGGTAGCTACTTGCATCGTGTCATCGCTGTACGTTGGAATATTTACGTCATCATTTATAATTTTATCGAACGTGCGTTTGACAATTGTTTCACATTTTACAAGCCTTATAAATGGTAGATACTAAAGGTACAGATACGAGAGATCGACTGAGATATATTTTTAGGATTCCGTACCTAAAGAGTACTATCGGGACCCTATTACTAAGCCTCCGCTGCCCGTTCAACTATATATCAGCGGGCTGTATATCATGAAACGTAATAAGTTGAAATTTTCACAGACAGCCGCTATAACAACAGATAAAACTAATGCAATAAAATTGAAAATGGATAGATTTTTGTATTTAAACTATAAACGTGAAATTTTGCCTTGAAACGTGGGTCGGAACCCTCGGTGTGCTTGTCCGCACTTGGCCGATTTATTTTACCATTTTCCGATACCAATATTGTATTCAGATATGGTTTGGTTGTTAGTCACCATGAAATTGAAGGAACTGTTATCCATTTACATCGACATTTTATTATCCCATCGTACAGTAAAATGTGTCATATTAATAGGGCATGCATGCATGTAACACATGACGTCTGCGTGGTTGGGTATAATCAAATCTTAGATTCGACTGTCTGACAATCTGCGCACAATCCAAACAAAGCTTTGCGAGCAAGAGAAGCTTATTTTTAATGAATTAATATTATTATACCACAAAAATTACATCACATGAGTAGGTACAATAGACGGCCTTAACGCTAAAAGCGGTATAAAACAATATAATAGAGACATAACTAGTTTGCCATAGTATTAAGTCTTTTTGTAGGAATTGATGTGTACTTTGTTCTATCATCAATAGTTTTCGCAGCGATTACATCGGTAATTTTCCTTGACCTTGGGTTACATTATGATATAAAATAAAACATATGTTACTGAGTGACATTATAGTATTAAACTGTAACTTTTTTTTAATTGGTCAACTGGGCATATTTAAAAAACAGTTTCGAGTTAAGGTAGGTATTAATTGTAAACAAAAATACAAATCGTTTCTCTTTATAATTTAGAAGAAGATAGATGAGGAAGATAATGAGTGTGAGTAGATGACATAGGGGTTCGCTATGAAATAATTTCGGAATATAAGGTGATGGGAAGAACGTTTTAGGTGAATATGAACTAGGAACTAGCTACTTATATTGTAATTAATAGGTTCCTAGCCTAGAACGTCTATATAAGAGCGCAATGTACCTATTTATATGTTTCGATATGTTGAGTACCTACCAATATTTTAACAGAGGATAACCGCTAAGGTACCTACAGATGATTTATATAGTTGTGGAGTACCTTTGCTCAGCAGTTGGATTGGACACAAACAATAAGATAATTTAAAGGAAAATCGGTACTTAATACGTACTACTTATTACATTCAGATTAAATATTTTGAAGAATGAATTCTACTTCTCAGATAATCTTACCTGGTAGTTGTGAAGAGGCTTCACATCCATGTGCTGATGTTTCGGCAGGTTCTTATGGTACTCTATCAACTCCTTGAGCTTCAGCTTCGTCGTCAGCAAATTAGCGGCCATAGCTTTGTTGAAAGCTTTCAACTGCAGCATCTTCGCCTTCAGCGCCCACATGCCGTCTTTGAGCAAGTCCAGTTTCACCACCGGGATGTGGTGGTCGTACTCTTGACTGTGGGATGGCGTCTCGTAATAGTTGTACGAGCTCTCGTGGTGCGACGGATCCTCGTAAGCCGCTCTGAAGAGCACGTGGTCTTCTTCCTCCAAGTCTCCGAAGTTCGGGACATTTCGGGATAGGGCTGGAATACAATCAAATATAGACCTCTCTATTCACGGGTGCTTTTAGGAACCTGGATTTTGTATCTTTGGTTGAAACAACAAAAGTAACAAAAAGAACCAAAGCGCTATTTTTACAAAAATGGCGTCTTTCTGAGCATTTTGTGTGGTCATTGCAGATAATAAATTATTCAGAAAGCCGCCATTTTTTATCGGTTGCAGTGACACATGTCTTAGAGGCAGACAATCTTGCCTGAGCGTAGGCAAATCTCTAAAGTAAAACAGAAAATCAGCAAACGGTTTTCCTGTTGTGTATTTGCAACGAGCGTGACGAATATAACAGAACTTGGTAGGTTAGGTCTTGAAGAAGGAAATGTTCCATTACAAACGGTTACCTATACTTAATAAGTTTTATCAAATTAATGACTGAGAAATAACTTATATAACTGTCTTTTAAAAATGATCATAAAAACTGCAAAAAGCCACATGATAATGAATAAATCAATTAGCTGCCACAATGGAGTGATAAACCTGAACTTACCGGAACTGGCGAGCAACACTACACCGACAGTAGTAATGAACATGTTCTAAACTTGTAATTGATTGGTTTTAGTTGAATCAGCAGCAAAATGCTCAAAATTACACAGCAATTGTAAAATTCTCTCTGCGTTTCCAGTCACCCCTTGAAACCGACTAAAATTTTTTCCTTAGTTCTGCTTACAGTCTACCCCCAAATATGAGAACTAAAAAAATTGTTCGTCCAAGCTTTTTTTAGCAGAACAACAAAAATGGCTGACAAAAAGGTGGCACCACTAGTGCAGTTTTTTTAAACCAGTTCATAGACAAGTCTCTGTTTATCGAAATTTTAACGGCGATTTATCTGTTTTGTCTGGTTACAGAAATTAATATTACAGGACATTAACATCAAACAAATTACACATATCTAGTGCCAAACTAAGCAATGCTTGTGATATGGGAACTAGATTACGGATGTAATAGGTACTTAGATAGTATTTTTTTTGTAAATACATACCTACTTATCATACAGAAGGTACCTACAACACCCAAACACAGTACAAACATAAATAAAAATCACACCAATGTTTGTCCTGGGTGGGAATCGAACCCACAACCTACAGCAGAAGGCAGAGCCAACTGAGCTGTGAGGTTTCTAAAAATAGTTTTAACCATTTACCTAGTACCTTTAACCATTATTTTTACTGACATAAGATCGTCAGTCCGATATCGGGTACCATCACCTATAACACTAATATCACATCCGATGGTATTTAATTTAGTACTTGTCGTCCTAAGTTGGTAGGTACCTACCATCAGACACAGTAGACCCAAACATAGAACAGTCTGACATTCAATCATTGTGGTGTCAAGCCTGCCTGAGGAGTTCCATCTATTTTATTACTATGCAAAAAGCTTGTTCATATCGATTGATTTTTGCAAAACATGTTTTAGGCAGATACGTCAAAGTCCTAAACTAGACTTACTTATATAGGTTAGGTACTTTTTTATGATGTCTATCCGAATATAACATTCCATGAATTTAATTTTGCTTGAGCGGAATGACATGACACATGCCGCCTTCCTACGCCGAGAATACCTACCATTACTCGGTTATTAAGGTGATGAACGTTTGGCAAGTTCTACAAAAAACAGATAGGTACCAAATCAAGCATTGTAGATGGCGCCCGCGCATACAGCGCCTGCTAAAAACCTGCTGATGCGTGTTTGTTCAGATTGCTCGGTGAAATAATGACAACTATTGCGCTCAAAACGTCAATCGATGCCCCCGGCGGCGGCGGCGGAGGGCATTGGTACGCCATCACACAGATTGTTCTAGTTTGGGTAATCAAGGATTAATTTCATAACCAGGAACATCACTTATTTGTATAATTTAAATGTGTTAGGTACTGTAATGTTTGTTGTAATCAAATACATTTTCATTTCATTTCATCGATGTAAATACCTTGACCTTGTCTGATTTTAAATTCAAATCGTAAGTCTTTCATACAAAGATATGTCTATAGGTATATGTGAGATTAGGTTTGCTTTTCTGTATTTCGCTATAAAATACCCCGAAGTTGGTATTACCCTAATTTAACCCATTTTTTTTTTAATCTTTATCTACCTACTAAGTTATATTGTATACTAGTTCACCTAAACAATATGTACATAAGAATTATCCCAAATAAATACTAAGTGTCTCTGTGAGCTGTAGACCTCACGAGTCTGTAAAACTGAACCTGACCTGTTCAAGTAATTAATTGTAAAGTAAGTAAGTAATTGCCTAAGATAAAACGGAGAGACGCTGTGCTCGTCAAAAGTAGGTATAAGGTAAGGTATTCGAAAAAATCCTCTCAATGCCCAAATCCCATATAATTTCTCTAAACCTGTTCTTTTTAAAATGATCGTAGCTAGGTTTTGTCGATCTTATTAAACATGACAAAGTTTATGCAAAGCAGGCTCCAAAAAATAAAGCAATTATGTCGACTATGTACATAAATAATTTATTTGCTTTTCCTTAATTATGTAGTCTAATGATAGGTACTAATATATACTTGATATGTTATTTATGGTAATAACAATAAATTACGGTGAGACTTATTTTTTATCTACCGATTTATGGAGTTGTTAAGTTTTTACACACAAATAATTCTCATTTCGGTAATTTAAACGACAGGATATTATTATCAACTAGTGGTTTCGCCCCGCTTCGCATGAGTAAATTATATACTACACTTGACGTGGCCCGGAAATGTATCACATTTATGAGAAACAGATTCAAGTCCCATCTATAACATATATTGGGCTAAGACTCTCTCAAGTGACATAAAACAATGATAAGTGCGGTATCTATTGCTTACTTTATTGAAGCAATAAAATACATAATACATAAATAGTTGGTAGGTACACTTCTTGTAAATGAGGTTTCGGTACCTAATTTACATAAAAACAATAACGTGAAACATTTTTTAAAATTCGTAGTAAACAGTTAACAGTAAACATATATAAAATGGAAGACAGTAAAACAATAAAACAACCTATAGAAGCCGGCAATCATTATGTAACGATTGTTGATTTACCCTTCTGTCTATATAGACTTGATCCCCTATTAGACTGGGGCACTGTGCTCCCCTGAATACATATTACTAGAAGGCTCAGTGGTAGGTACCACTCTCACATACAAATCATTTAATTAAATAAAAAAATACACACAAAACTATTTCCTGACTTTTTCATCTGCAAACACTCTTGATTTAGGTAAAGCGATGCAAACCCAATTTATCTCTATCCAGTTTTATCTGGAAAATATTATTGAATCGGATGTGGCATTTTAAATTGAATGCCAAACTACGTTTGTACTGAAGAGTGAAAATCAGCGGCATTCCAGGGCCGCTTCAGCTTTTTAGAAGAAAGCATCGTTGTTCACATGAACTTACATGTACCATGCATTTTTTTTTAATAACTAGAAACATATTTCTACTGCATTTAATAAGTAAACTTAGCAACTAACAATATACACGCGCACTACATTCCTTATACCTGAGGATAACTAGTTGGTAGCAACTATTTTAAGTGAATATCTCGTGCAGTCTCAATATAAGTATAAGTGGATAATATCTAAAATGTAAACTACCAAATGTTTATTAAGCATTGATAAAATTAATATCCAAGTAAATGTTTTAATTCAAAATAATTGTACTGTTGACTGACAATCTACAGTCTAACACAGATGCGATTATCGGCATGAAAATACTATAAATACGGCAAAACGATTTTCTTCAACAAAGAAACTCGTAGCGGCGTACCTAACTATAAGTACGGCAAAATGATTTTCTTAAACAAAGATACCCGTGGCGGCGTATCTGACTATAAATACGGCAAAACGATTTTCTTCAACAAAGAAACTCGTAGCGGCGTACCTAACTATAAATACGGCAAAACTATTTTCTAAACAAAGAATCGGCGGCGGCGGCGCGACGTCCCTATAAATACGGCATTTTTTTCCTAAACAAAATCAAGCCGGGCATTCACAACTTATTCATTAAATCGGTGAAAAGGCGCTCGAGTACAAAGCTATACTAAGCTACAACAATGACATGAAGCATGACCTGGTGGTTTCCGAATGTAGGCCACGTCCTCGTGACCCCACTATGCGGAACTGGTAAAAAATGTAAAGGGGCGCCTTATCGACTTGGTGTTAGTTATCTATAGAACGGCTGATTCTGAGCTTTGATAAGCACAGGTACCAACATGACACGACCAACCCGACTAAGGTCAACGATTCAGTGTCAAATGTTTGCAATTAGGGACACGCCTTCTTTTAGTACTAATGTATATCTGACACATTCGATACCTACTTTTCAAGGCTTCCTAATCTTGTAAAAATGTAAAGTTCAATCAATCAGTCAGTCAGTCAATCCAGCTACACAATGTAGCTGGACTGAGACTAACTGACTGACAACTTACGCACAGCTCAAACCAATGGTCCTATAGACTTTACATTTCAGCTTCCTTTTGAAGTGTAGGGGCGCTTGAATAAATTCCCACTACGATCTAGTGTACTAATAGCATACTCCTAACATGCAAACTCATTTCTCATAATTATAGTTCATTTGAATGGAATCATATTTACGCACTTCAGCTAAAATTACCATACAATAATATTTGAGATCGATTTCTATATGTAACTAACAATATCAGTAAATTCTAAAAACAATAAGAATTAGCTAAGTATCTGTTTTCAGCAAATCAGTGTTAGTTCACTGCAAGCAGAATTTGCATCACACAAACATATCTCTTAACACCCTCTATGTGTCCTACACTTAGAAAAGCAAAGGATATCACACCATCTGCCCGAATGTGTCTCATCAAAAACACCAAAACGCGCCGGAGCACCAGTTTTCATTCAGTCGTTATCTGTCGTAAAGAGCAGTAGCTAACTAACCATTTTAAGCATAAATTAGAGTTGCTATTTGTTCGTAAAGCCGTTATATAATTATGTTGCTATCTTTTGCTAGCACCGCATGACAAAATACACCACTATTTTCGCAGTGCATAGATTACGCATTAGCGTGCAGTATCCTTTGTTTTTTATCTGAGGTAAAACACTTCCAGGAGTTAGAACTTAGAAATTGAAATTGTTACCAAATAAGATATAATAAAAAAAAATTGAGGAGTCATAGGAGATTATGCGCCTGCAAACACTAGTGTAAATAAATACAGTCGTCGTGCAGCAGACCGACACCTGTCACAATGCACATCGTGTACAGTTGTGTCAGACGTGCCACAGAACGCGTCGCGCCTAGAAGCGAGCGCGGCGCGACGCGTGTCACAATCCCGCGCGACTCTTGTACAACTCGTCTTCGATGTCGAACGGTATCGGGTCGGCGTAGCCCGAGTCGTCGTAGCGAAGCGACCTGCAACAAATTGGTGGCTATAATAGACCTGCAACAAATTGGTGGCTATAATAGACCTGCAACAAATTGGTGGCTATAAAAGACCTGCAACAAATTGGTGGCTATACCCATCCATCGACTCCCCATGACCGGTCATACATAACAATGTCATCGTTCTTGTTATTGCTAGTTTGGTAATCCTCACCACCTCGAAACCATCGACTATCAGACTTGAGCTCCTCCGAGACTGGAACGTTTGGAAGGATTTTAAATCGTTTGCTTCCTGAGCATCTATCGGTCTTCACTAAAGTAGAACTATGGTCGAAAGGTGTTGTACTTATTTAAAAATTTGACGACAAGTGAGTCATACAAATAAATAAATAAATATTACAGGACATTAATTTCACACATGTTTTGGTTTTTGTTTGTTTGGGTGTTGTATTATTATATGATAAGTATGTATTTACAAAAAAGAAGTATTTATGTATTCTATCCGTAATCTAGTTCCCATATTACAAGCTATGCTTAGTTTGGGACTAGATGGCGCTGTGTGAAATTAATGTCCTGTAATGTCCTGTAAATTTACATAATGTGACTCACTTGTTGTCCGCGATTTTCTTGGCATTCACATAAAACGAACGAATAAACACTAGGTATATGTTAGTTCGAAACTAGAATAAAGTTACGTTGAGTTGCTAATCTGAAGGTACTAAGCTCGTTAAGGCGACTTCGATTGCGAGGCGATTCTGTAATACTGACTTGAACGGTATCTAACTTTGTTTGCGAAAAAAACTAAGCTCCTGATTTCTGACAGTATTTTGATTCATCAGTTACTATAGTACCTACCTGCCCACATAATGTTTAATTGTCTTATGAGCCCACACTGTAGCATCAGGTAAGGCGGCGGTGTGGAATACATTTTTGTGAGCACTAATTATGACACACTAGACAGTTCTCTTTAGGACATCGAGTACCTTATAGTTTGTTGTACGTAGTCTTTAAACGCATAGTTTGTACTATTTTTTTTTTCCTGACACACACGTGTTTTATGTTTATGGCAGACGATTTAAGGTTGTCTCAGCAATAAGTAGCCACGCTAGGGCTTACTTATTCATTGTGTCTTATTTACACATCGTAGATTATTTGCTCAGATTTTCTATATTGGTTAGTGACTAAATATTTAAGAGCAAAGTTAGTTCGGTTAGGGAACCAATATGGAAAATCTAGGCATAGAATTAAAAAAGTTAGATATAGGTATGGATACGTATATTGGCGACACGTTTTTAATCCACGATGTATTTTGAAACGACAATTTACTAAAACCCGTGGACTATCCTACCTTTACATCAAGTGGGCCACTTGGTCGCCCCATCATGTTGTAAATAGCATAACGTGCCATCATGACATCCGCGTGGTAAACAGGTTGGCGAGGAATGTCTCCAAGTTCATCGCGGTCGAGATCCTGTTCCCAAGTGGACCATCAATCGTGCAAGGGCCCACCGGTGACTAATCGGTCACCACACACAACTGGTTACAAAATTACCGTGACTTGTTACTAACTTTACAAATTGTAAACTTATGTAAACCTATCGTTTTGCAATGTACCGTCAGAAAACTTGCCTCTGTTTCATGACTAGATTGATAGGTGGATCTCGTGGGCCTACCACACGTGCATCCTGGAGCAGTTTTGCTTGCGCAAATATATCGCATTAAAATACTGAACACAGACGGACGTGTGTACCACACGGCACGGATATATTTGCACAGTTCCACATTCCGACCAAAATCTCCGGGAAAATATTTCAACTTTTCAACTGTTTAATTTTCGAAAAAAATAGCAAACAAAGGACAACTAGCCTCATAGCTCAGTTGGTAGTAACTCTGCCTTTTGAGCTGTAGACTGTGGGTTCGATTCCCACCCAGGACAAACATTGTGTGATGAATATATATGTTTGTTCTGTGTTTGGGCGTTGTATCATATAGTACGTATGTATTTAATTATTCTATCCGTAATCTAGTTCCCATATGACAAGCTATGCTTAGTTTAGGGCTAGATGGCGCTGTGTAAAAATGTCCTGTAATATTAAACGTTCAACGCTGTCAGTTGTCAAAAATGTGGTTATTGAATTGACAAGTTTAATACAAGTCTAGTTTGCGCCAGAATTTTACTCAAACCGAAAACCCATCGAGCCAGCGCTTTCGTGTTTGCGCATGCTACCGCGGTCAAGCCAGCTTGCGCTGTGCAAGTAAAACTGTGTTCAAGCGGGAACCTATGGTAAGATCTTTAATAAAGTATCCATGGTAAGTAATGTTATAAACACACTTAATTATTTTAACCACGCCCGCATGCTCCTATTGGGTTTTTCTACTGGTAGGAGTAGAATAACTAAGTAATATGTCCAACCAGCCAATAATACTGATAGAAAAACACCACATTAATGTTGTAACTAGAAAACATTTAACCAATCATAGTGCTTCATCACTGTCGATCCATTAGTTCTCTTCAAAGTAACTAACCTACGCCAGTTTAATTTAATACAATTTGTTCATTCACGCGGTTTGTATTGGACACTCATCAATTCCATCAGATAATCGAACTAATGCATTTAAACGTCTACATTCATTGACAACGTCAGAGTGGCGGTCGCGGCTTAAAAATCGACCTCAATCTCAGTCCGAAAATGTCGTAAAAACTGACTAAGGGATTCTACTACGGGAAAGCACTCGGTGTCAAGTTATGATAAGGCCGAAAGTGTAAGCGCACTCCACCCGGAATTATCAACAGACCGAGGAACTGGCTGTCTTATTTTTATGTAGGTAAGATGGTGGTAGCTAGCCAGGAAGGCTTAAAACAAGCCACCAACCAAACCGAGTACAGATTTGCACGAGAAAGGTAGTCGTGCTGATCCTTCAAATTACTGTCCAATTTCAGTTACATCTTTACTTTGTAAATGTATGTAATGAGTACTGAACGATAAGCTCCTGGCGTACATAGAAGACACAGACTCCTCAGTGACTGTCAATACGGTTTCGCCGAAGCCGGTCCACTGGGGATCTTCTTGTTGCCGCAACACACCTTTGGAGCTATTGAAAAGTCTCGTGTCAAGCTATTTCGCTGGAAATCTCGAAAGCATTTGACAGGGTATGGCATGCCAGCTTCATTGGAAAACGTCCAGCCTATGGGTTGCCAGACACATTCTGCTACTGGCTTGCAGATTTTCTGAGGGAAAGATTATAGTGTAGTAATCAATGGCTGCTCGTTTGTGATTAAGTATCAATCAACGCTGGTGTACCTCAGGGATCAGTACTATCTGCCACGCTGTTTCTGCTGCACATGATCTATCTCGATCTAGTAGAGACAGTGTGTCGTACCTGTCAGGTGTCCGAGTGCGACACCGCGAGGGGGGCGGGGAGCGGGAGGAGGCTCGCAGCAGCGCCGGGTCGTCGTAACGTCTCGATACCACGGTAAAGTCGTGGTGTGCGTCTATCAGCTTGTGCAGACGAGTCACCATCTCGAAGTCCGACACTGAAGCCGGCACTAGGATGCCCAGGAGTTTTGCGATTGAGTTTCTGTACAAATCAAGAGAATCATCAGGCCAGTCTACTACAAAAGCATTTACGCAGGGATTGAGAAGCGAATTTAGATCAGAAATATGATTTTGTTAGCCCTATCACCTGTATTGTGAGACTTTAGACCTTTTTCGACGAAAAAAGTCTCCGAGCAGTGTACATTCAGCCCGGTTTTTTCAGCACAATTGAGACAACTATAAAACGTTCGATAATATTTATATGATAGTAGAAGCCATTGTTTTGCAGATTGTGTAACGTTGTTTCTGTTATGGATGTGATTTGTTTTATTATTATTTTATTATGGTTTCATTTATTTTAGAGGAAGTGTCATAATATAACATGTCGTCGAGAAAAGGATGTGATTATTTTTGGTATAATAAAATAGAATATGGTTTGTCGTCGTGTACAAGTGGGGTCATAGAATGTTGTTTAAATATGCGTTCTCAAATAAATAATTGGCGGACACTCAAGATTTTACATCCTTCGTTTAGCTGTTGGGTCGGATATCTACACGGCTTTAAGTCGGTGACCTTCAAAACAGATCTTTGTGCACTCGAAATTCTGATTAGTTGTGTAAGTATGTAGTACCACATATTTCTATGCAGTAATTAAGTAGGTAGGTTTAGACTGCGCAAGCGACGTGTGAATGTTCTTCATTAGAATTTGTGATGTGATATGACGTATTTTTTTACATGTATCGTACGTGTACATGAGTTGTCGCGTTCGTGATGATAAAGTATTGATATGAGCTGATCAATTAAGGTTTTTATCCAGGGTTACTCTAGATATTTGATTGTATCAACCCTTTCAAGATAAGAGCAGTTACAATTATTTGCGGGAACGGGACTGTTAAGTGCACGTAAGTCGGATCGATGTGTTTATCGTTAATTCTTGATTGAAAAGTTATTATATTTGGTTTTATGAACATTAAGGGATAGTTAATTTCTGCATATCCTATTGAACCGCCTCTGTGGTCTAGTGGTTCAACCCACCGATTTCAGATCCAGAGGTCCCGGGTTCGATCCCCATGGGGAGTTCAATATATTGTGCTTGGTGTGGTTGGTGGTAGGACTTTGTTTGGATCCGCCTGGCTAGCTACCACCATCTTAAGTAATTCTGTCGCCATAACAACATAAATAGCCAGTTCCTCAGTTTGTTGAGGATTCAGGGTGAACTGCGCCTCCACCTTCGGCCTTAACTTTTAACTTGTTACCAGGTGAGATAAAGGCCAAGCGCTTACCCGTCGTACAATAAAAAAAAAAAATTACGTTTCTGTCGAAGTGACCTACCTAAAGCTCTGCAGCTGCGACTCCCTCCTTTGACTCTCAGCCAACATCTCCTTGGTCCTGGCGAGATCGTCTCTCATGACGTTGATCTGGTGCTCCGCGCTGTTCCGCTCCTGTTCGAAGGTCTCCCCCGTGGACCTGACCGCGTCCTTCAGTACGCACACCTTCCGGTTGTAGCGCGCGCGGACCAGCTCTGCCTCTTCCAATTTCTTTGCCAGCTCTTCTACTTTACGTGCTCGTTCTAGTGCTGCTATCTGTGGGTATTGTGCTATAATTGTGGATAAATCGAATTGGATTTTTTAATACCAGTTTCGTCACTTAGCACACGTCTAAAAGGTATAATTGTCCGATATTGGGACCGGTCTTCAAACGATTCTTTAAACAGAAACCTCAAAAAAATTGCTCCAGAAGATCTAAACTACGAATCATGTTGATTTTCGAAGACGGTAGGTTTGTTCCTTTCATTGCCATAGTGTGCATATAGTTTGATTGCGCGGATAACACACAATAACACACATACAATAGTACTTGTTTATTGTAAGTGTTTGCCTAATACCACGGAATAAGTCGTAATAGTCCTCAGTATTAATATCTGCTGTTCTTGCTACTGCGACGACAAGGTATGAAGCAGACGACAAGGATCTAAGTTAGCTTAAAACGTATAGTAGCAGACTTACGACTTTTTCAACTCCGATTCACCTCTAATCACTACTCAGTGTGGATCTTATGAGAAAGTTTGCAAGCAAATCGCCGCTTAACGAAATACTAGCCTGTGACACACCGGTTTCCTCACGATGTGACCTTCACCTTTAGATCACGTGCATGAGTCAAATGGACTTGCTCAAAAAGTCCATTGGTGCACGACTGGATTTGGACCCATAGCCTCTGGATCGGAAGGCACTGCCCACAGCTCTTACTCAGGTTAGTTGATATAGTCACTTTATATTCTGCAGCATCGGCAAGCTGCGCGTTGAGGTCGCGCAGCTGTGCGCGCGCGTCTGCCAGCTGCACGGACAGCTTGTCGCATTGCCGCGCCAGCTTCTTGCTGCGCGACAACGCCTCGTCGCGCTCGGCTTGCAACACGGCTCGCACGCGGCAACTCTCCTCCTACCGAAATTATCATTATGTATAGATTAACCATTCTAAAAATATGCTTTGTCATTGATCGTTCAGTCACCACTGGTGACTAACAACCAATGACAAAGACCGTCCGGCCGGTCGGCCGGTGCATGAACAAAACATGACAAATCATATTTATGCGTATTGCGTGTACATCTTCTTTGCATGTAACGTAACCGCTGTGGAGGAGCGTTCGATTTAAGAGTAGTTTATCTGTACTGACTCAGATTTAGATAAAAACAAATGATATCATACGCCTTACATGCATTCATGCGTTGCTTGTAATATATAGAAATTAAATAATTACTGCCAAACAAATAGCAACTCTAACTTAAGAAATTAGGGCTTAATATGCAATGTAAGGTTATTTTATTTCTCGACCTTCACAGGCAACGAAATAAAAATTGCTGCTCCGGTGCGTTTCGGTGGAGTTTAAGGTAGGACACATTCGGGCAGATGGTGCGAAATCCTGTTTTTATTTTCTTAACATCATAGTCGATAAATCTTTTCATGGTAGCACACCATACACGATTTAATTCTCAATTCAAATAACCCGTTAATCCATCGCTTTTGCACAATGGACGGCATAAGAGTCAAAAAGCGGATTTTTTTTCCATTTTATGTTTCAGAGGGAATAGGTTCCATATACAAGCGTGCTCCATCTAAGATCACGTCTCTTGTGTTCCTAGTGAGCTGGTGCTAAAACGCTTGGCTATCTTCTGTAATAATAGCCCGTTAAAATGTTTCTGGTATAATAAACGATGGTATTTTCATTCTATCTGTACCTTATACGTATCGGCGGAAAAATGAAAATAGTATGACATGAATGTGAAATAGATAAACGAAAATCTTAGTGTTTACCCCGTCTCTTCTGCGTTAACACGGTACCGTTCTTCCTTTCTTAGAACCAACAAATATATTTGATAAGTACCTTAATGTGCCATAGGAAGTCAACGTAATACCTGCACGCTCAGTTTGCGCCGCAACAAGTCCAGGTGCAGATCTTTCCTTTGCAGCTGCTCCCGTAGTATTTTGATTCGTCTCTGAAGCTGGTACACCACAGCTGTCTGCAACGTACAGTCTGTTCAGAAAGTAAACCATTGTGGCCGAAATGGGAACTAAAATGAGCGTCATAGGATTTTAGGGCGTTTGTACGACAAGAGCACACAAGCGCCCCCACCTCTACAACGGTTCTCTCTCTGAACAGACTTCACTAAACCATTTGTTGAAGTAGGCCTAGCGATACTCCTCACTTCACTAAGCCATTCGTTGAAGTAGGTCTAGCGGTACTCCTCACCTCCATACAAACGTAATGTGTCGTTCATTTGGAAATGGCACCTCCGATCGAATAAAATTTCCAGGTATATTCGGAGATAAATAATTGTCTCTGTGGTGAGTTTTCCCAAACTTAGAGTTAGTTTTCCACATGTTGTTTTAAAAAAAGTAGAACATCACCCTGCTCCATAGCTACAAATTTTTGGGGAATCTGATGCATTCCATCAACACATTTCCAAAAAATGCTTTTTAGGTACCCAGTAGGTACTACCATTTAATTTACTTACCTTCAAATATGGTACATTATTTTTAGGTACGTACTTACAAATCCAATCTACATACACAGATAATAAATATTCCATGTTAAATACATATAATGTGGCGATTTACTTTAGTCATGAGTGTGGGACATGTTTACTTTAATACTGCGGTGTCATGATGGTCGTGGAAAAATACATGCTAATGAGCATTCAACTGTGCAGCATTTAAACGGTACCTATTGATTTGATTTTAATGACATTATTACTGTGAAATACCTACGATACCTTACAACAACGGTGCGAGGAATCGGACTGTTATAGTTCATTTACTACTGAACTATTTATACAAGCATTACGTATAGGCAATATATGATGAGAATATTTCTTGGAAGTCAGCGTTCCTATAGTCAATCCACATACACAGCATTCCATCTATAATGGGACAAAAAAACTGGAATAACTAGTAGTTCGCCCCGAACTGAGATCTTGTGATGTCTGGTTTGTGACGGAGATTAATTCTCAAATAGAAAGTAATTAACAAACGATAAAAATGTGCTTTCATTACACCTTTCTCACCTTACTTAAGCACTTTTATCTCGAACTCTCTTTATTCGAGGCTCTCTCTTGCTGCTAACGTAATGTATCCTTACTAACATGAAACAAAGGAAAGGCGTTTTGAAAAGTGCTCTCAAAACTATATTGTGTTTTAAAAATCTACCTCTCCAGCCCACGGATGTTGCAAGGTCAACCAAAAAGGCAGCAGCTTTTTTCTTTGTGTAAACAAGACTTTTACTGTGAGCACCAATCTGTCTGCTTAGCGTGGTGGATATAATGGCCGTAACGTACCGTATTGAGTGAATAACAATGGATGAAATAGACCAGTTTCTCAATTTCGAATACCCTCTCTTATCTTACAAGACCTGATGATCATCCTTTGCCCTCTTCATCTTAAAAAAAACCCCTAATAAGGGCAAAATAAACTTATTTTGAAATGAGTCTCAACCCCTATTTCATGTTTTAACACATTTTCAAGACTTCAATTTTATTTACCCCTTTTGCAACCCTTAATGTAAATACAAGGGTGGTTTCAGCAAATCAAAAGAAAGTTAATTGTGAAGTCAACACCTTTTAACAGTCTATCCTACAAGACATATCAAGCGTTTTAACCCCTTAATGCGCCCCTTTGTTACAAAAACCACCCCTAATAAAAAGTAAAATATATATTTTATGAATGTGCAGCCGATACTCTTTCAAATTACACCCCACAAGCCAAAAATCATCTCGTCTCACTTAACACCCCTATTTCTCAAAAACTACCCTAGTGTCAAAAAAATCCTCAAATCGATTGATGAGTATTAATATAATCTCTGCACGTTCAAAATGTTGAATTGATCGAATCAACCATTCAAAAGATATGGGCGAAAAATTGTGTTTCTTTTTACCCCAATATCTCAAAAACTACTCCATTTATCAAAAATCCCCCGCGATAATCAAATTATATTTTCGTTATCTCTTTACAGTTTAAATTTAATGAAAATCGGATTATCCGTTCGAGAGTTATGCCGTCAAAAACATTGATTTCCCAAACACCGGATTTCCCAACTTAACTGAGAGATCTCAATTATACGAAGACAGCTTGTATACAGGAACGCAAACAGAATAATTGAGTTCTTATAATAATTATAATTTTAACTCGTTGACTGCGAGCGCACAGTCCTACAGGTACAAGATGAATATAATATATTATTACCGTGCTCAAATCTACAATACATGGTACCTAGACAAGCATTTAAATTTGTCAGTGGGGTTTGCGTCTGTCAATGGCGCCTACAATCGGTCATGCCAATAAATGATTGAATACTTGAGTACCGTGCTTTTGTACATTGTCTTACTTCTTTAAGATAAGGCAAGTCATGGAAAGATCTCTCTCTGCGCAGCCGCGGGAGGGACCCATAGTATCCGTAATATAGCATCTACACAGAACACACTGCATTAGCGACACCGGACACCGGATACACAGTACTGAGACCGGATGCAGTCCGACATGGATCGACACACGAACGCAGCCCGAGTGGCTCAACTAAATTTTTAATGGCGATTTTTAAAATAAGCTTCGGTCCTCTTCGGTCCTTATTTTTGACGGCAAAAGTCTCTCCTGATAAGTCTTTTGGAAACTGCAAAAATGACTCACGTTCATACGATCCACGTCAGACTGTATGGTTCAACCTTTAGGTTTTTAAATTAGGAATTTGGAATACATGCATATACAAATTGGGAGTTAAATAGCATCAACCCCCTCCACTCACGGGAGTTGGAAGGCTTAGAATGTCATAGATAATCCTCTGAGACATTCTATACCTTCTAGAACTTCTGTTGTGTATTTTCGACACAGCGATCTCCAAACGAGGAGATGACGTGGAGTTACTGGAGGAGACTCATGGAGACGTCGATATAATAATGCATTTTAATATTTTGATTAACATATTTCACCAAAATAGGTTGCTAAGAAATACAAATCTGAATTCCTGATTTGGAAACGTAAACAATAAATAGGTAATGCGTTTGGTCGGGGTAAACAATACAGGTTAAACGTATCTGTTCATGAAAAACATCAACCATTACATATTTACAAACGATGCCTATTTATTTGTTATATGTTTGTGATATAATCTTATAGGATCCGCCTTAACACCTAAGTCGTGAATTTCTGCGAAGTGACCAGTTGCGACGCTTAATAATAACTTTCAAATTGAATAGGCAGCAATTTTGGTGATCTCATTGAAAAAGTGTATGTAAAACGAGCGAATTGTGTTCTCAATCTATCCCAATATACGATTTAAATGAAATAAAAATTAAATTACAAGGGATATTTAAACAAAAAACAACTCTATGATATGAAATAATTTGCAAGAAAATAAGAATTCCTACGAAGCCTTTTGTCCTATTCATTTTGATAAGTTTTATTTTAGTTTGAAGGTATTTTATATTCCATATTACAAGATACCGATCTTGTGTACCTTGTATTAAGGAATAAAATAATAAAATACAAGAGGTCTACATTCCACATTCCACAATCAAAATCGGAGAAAGAAATTGATCGCCGCCCAGTGTGATAAGATCGACCGCCACCATTTTATAGCATAAGTATCTCTCGATGAGTACCTGCCCTACATACACGGGAAGACGCTATCAAAGCTATTTATAGCAATATTTTATGTTTATTATTTGCTTATTCATAAAAGAACGCACAGATCGATTCTCACAACAAATTGTAAGGCTACTAACTGCTAAGAACTGTAAAAGGGGGGGGGGACAGCTCGCCATTTCAAAATGTAAAGTGTAGTCTTTGGTGTTTTTTATTTATTTTAAAATATTTTTTTAAATTAATTTAATTAGTCTAATAATGTAATTTGAACTTGTACCTATTTCGTAGGTGTATAATTATTATGTGTTTGTAATTTGTTTGTTATGGTCCCTACGGGTTCACTACGCCTTTCAGAAACATATTTCAACTTGTTACAATTCACCTATGACGACTCATAGAATGGCTGAAATGAATAGGTTTATTTGATTTGATTTGACCGAATAAAATAATAAAGTACTGGTTGCATCGCTCACCATAGCACACTTAGGACACAGTCCGCGAATGACCACGACACGATTGGATATAAGTAAGGAGACATCGACGGCATCGCCTGCGACTGACCTTGTCCACGATCTTGTCGCTCTCCAGCCGGGCCAGCTGCTCGGCGCGGTGCAGGATGGACTCGGTGTGCAGCTCCATCCCGATGTCCTGCGTCAGCTCATCCATGTTCAGCGTCCTGCTTAGACGCTCTAGGAAGCCGATGAACTGGAACCAGCCCACACATTTGCAAACAGACCAACTGATACCTACATTGTTTGATGAAAAGTTTCGATTCTGTTAAATATTTGAGAAGAGTTGTCGTGTCTACTTATATGCCACAAAAATCTAGTGACATTGTAAGAAATAATAATATTTGTACCTACTGTCAGCTATGTTGACAATTTAACGCATAATGTTCGATAGCTAGCGTTTAATCTTGCACAGGTTATTTTATAGAAAATGCATTTCCTCAAGTAATAAGGGGTAGCTCATTAAAACATTGTCGATTGGAAATCCTATCAGTTAAATTTGCTTTTTATAAATAAGAAGGGCAGCAGCCTACTACTGTGCCGTAATTGTGTATTACCTACACATTTACGGCGATCACCGATCCACCTGCCAAGCACGGTGACAATGGTAAAAACCTCCAGTTTCGGAGGAGGCTCTGTCCAGCAGTGGACACTAATGGCCTGTTAAAACACAAAACAACCATCAAACCAATTATGAACTTACATTGGATTTGTCTTTTCGAAGACTGTCTTTAGCCAACTCGACAGCATTGAGATCCGACTCCAGCTTGTGCAGCTTGGCTTCGAGCATGTTGCGTTCGTCCTCCAGGATCCTGACCCTGGTGGTGACCTGCTCGTTCAAATGCGATGTTCTGTTCAGTTGCTGCGACTCCAGGCCGAGCTTGTCTCGTAACGCATCCATCGCCTGTTGGACGAGATGGGCCAGTTGCCAGTGGCAGTTAAGTCAAGGTAACTCTCGTCTCGGTGGAATTGATGCTTCGGAACTGAAGCGTGTTGCTGGTGGCTACTGCTGCGGAGTGTTGTTAGTTTCGAGCGGGATGAGATTGTTGATACAACTTTCAATTAAAACGAAACCGCCTCAGTGGTGTAGTGGTTCGCCTACCGGTATCAGATCCAGAGATCCTGGGTTTGGTGGTTAGGACTTTGTTTAAGTCCACTTGGCTAGCTATACCACCATCTTATCTTATTCTGTCGCCATAACAACAATTCTTAAATTGTTGTGTTCCGGCTTTTGGTAAGATGGCCTGTTCCTCAATTTATTGAGGATTCCAGGTGTGCGCTTTCACCTTCGGTCTCATCATAACTTAAAACCAGGTGAGATGAAGGCCAAGCATCTCCCCGGTTACCCCCCGGTATTTTCATAAACAATGTAAATAGTTTTAAGAGTAATAGAGCCCCCTGTGATACGGCTCGTCCCGGGAAGTACTAAGTACCACCATAACTATTTCGGTCGTCAAGCAGATTTGCTGTGTTGTGGTTTAAAAGGTAAGGCTGCTGGTGAAATTACGGGCACGCGAGGCTAAAGCACCCTATGCCTTTAGTTGACGGACGCAATACAGTGCCGCGTAGGTCATGTTCTTTGTGGATGTGACCTACGCAGTAAGGCTTTAGTAAAGGCAATAGATGACACAGCTTAACATTAGGTGGGCTGCTCTAAGTTGATAAAAAAAAAGAAATAAATTATTTACTTTGATGGCAGTACCTACCAGAGCATAGTTTGTTTTGAATCCAATACTTAACAACCTGGTAACTACGGAACAAATAAGGTTTAGTTCGCCTCTGTGGTCTAGTGCAGACCTAAAGGTCTTGGGTTCTTCGAACTGTTGAGTTCCGGATTTCGGGCGAAGTGCACTTCCACTTTCAGCCTGTCCAAACCTGACACCAGATGTGATGAAGCTAATGACAAGCCTCATAGAAGCCTCTAGCTCAGTTGGTAGTAACTCTGCTTTCGGCGCTGTAGGCTGTGGGTTCGATTCCCACCCAGGACAAACATTTGTGTGATGAATATAGATGTTTGCTCTGTTTGGGGGTTGTATCATATAGTACGTTTGTATTTACAAAAAGTATTTTATCCGTAATCTAGTTCCCATATTACAAGCTATGCTTAGTTTGGGGCTAGATGGCGCTGTGTAAAATTAATGTCCTGTAATATTTATTTATTTAAGCGCTTCCCCGTCGTAGAAAAAAAATCCGTAGCATAAATAGGTATACCTACCTACTTTGTGTGTGTGAGCTTACCACAGCCCTATCCTTATTTTCGCTGAGTATTTCTCTGATCCTGTCTTTAATGGTGCTTTCGTGAGCTTCCACGAACCTCGTCGGGAGGCTGAGGAGTATAGCGATGGACTCCATGGTGTTCCGGAACTCAGCTTGGAGCCGCAGGTATTTCTCATCGCGGTGTTTTAGATCCTCTGTACAATTAAATAAGGTCACAACACGAGTTTACGTAGGGTACTTAAATTATGGGTAAGTCTGGCTTGTCTAGCTCCAGGCCAGAGCCAGGATGAGGTCAAACCTGGAAACCTGGGACCCAAGTTTTCC
This sequence comes from Venusia cambrica, assembly GCA_951394065.1. Classification (NCBI taxonomy): domain Eukaryota; kingdom Metazoa; phylum Arthropoda; class Insecta; order Lepidoptera; family Geometridae; genus Venusia; species Venusia cambrica. Next base: position 819,255 of record OX596044.1, on the reverse strand, counting down.
AGAAGGCACTGGCCTCCCGCCACCGACGGAACACGGCTAACCATTGGCGTCAGACTTCGCCAGGATGAAGGTCGCTGGTGATAGGACCTGTCGAGGTCCACCACCAGTGAAACTGTGATGAATGGCAACCTAAAAAGTCTTACCTCTCAACTGGATTATCAATGATTCGTTTTGATTCACATTGTCGGTCACAACGTTAAGGTTTTTCGCGCAATGAGATAACTTCTCCCTCGCTTCATGTAGCTCTCTCTCGAAAACTCTGTTTTGTACTAAAAGCGATTCTCTCTCTTGTTTCAGCCTCTCGATGTCCAGGATCTGGGTCGACAGTTGCCTTTGCAGCATGTCTTTGTCAGCGTTAGATCTCTCTAACGCGTCTCTGCAGCTGCGGAGGTCTTGCTCGGTGCTCGATAAGTTGTCTGTGGTGTTGATGCATTTGTTTTTCAATCTGGTGATCTCTTGGACGAGTTCCGCAGCTTTGATGATGAGGGTCTCCGGCGAGTGGGTGGGCGCCGAGTCGCAGAACTCTGCGTCCAGGGCTGCCGACAGCCGCCGCACCAGGTCGTGGAACTGGCAGCGCGCATTCTCCTTGAGCTGTTCCTCGTTGTGGCACTCCAACTCGAGGGCTCGCAGCTTTTTTTCCAGATCTTTGATCTTTTCATCGGAGTAGCGGTTGTCTCTCTGCAGCGTTTGAACCGTGATTTCGGTTCTTCCTTGGCAGGTTTGAAGGTTCCGCTGGATCTCCTCGAGGTCTTGGATCTTCTTCCTGAGCGAGGATATAACGGCGTTCTGCCTGGCGTTGTGCTCGCGGAGGTGGTCGATCTCCACCTGCTGCTCCAACACCCTCTGATCGCGCGAAAGCATTTGATTTCTCAAGTCACTGTTCTGCAAGTTAGCTCAGCGTTAGATCAGATTTATTTATCAAATACCAGGTGTTAATTAGGCGGTTGGTGCTCACTTCTGAAATAAGTTTGTCTCTCTTATACTGGAGTCCTGCAAGGTCGCTCCGTAACGAAGTTATCAGGTCATTTCCTGAATCCATCTGGAATAATGAAAACAGCTGAACGTTCTATCATGGATGGAGCCAAACGTTAAAAACGAGAATACTTACACAATGCTGATATTTCCATTCCCTGGGGATCACGAGTACAGCCTGTCGTGACTGGCAGGAGACTAGGGTAAAGAGTACTTTACGTTTGCATGTAGCGTGATCCGGCTCGCTATTTCAGACTCTACCTACCGGAGTCACGATATCTTATTGAATACCTACATCGTGCATGCAGAGTTTGAAAATTACCATAAATCCAGGGATCGTAAGCCATTAACTTGTTTGTTCGCATGACTTTCTGCTACGCAATCGCATAATGACATTACGAATGAAGCTCCTGCAAAAATGCTAACTAGGCGCCCATTATAAAACAGCATTCAAAGCAGGGTACAGTTAGAGCATTATAATTTATTAATATTTAAGGCCGGACTCTCTGGGTTAATACAAGAGCAGCCAAAGAAATGACACCTACTTAAGTAAAACTATCGATGTCTACTTTAACAACAAAAAAAAGTTTTTGAACTAAACCTTTTTTTTAAGTTTTGTAACAATGCCTAACAAATGCAACAATAATTAAGGAAAAAAATGCTTACAAAAATTAATTAGCAATAAGTCAATATCAGATTAGCAGTAGGTAGATTGAAATTCAGACTGATTGAGACTGGTGAGAAAATTAACATCTAATATTAAAAACTTATACTGTTATTTTTTAGTTTATAGGTTGCTATAGGTTTAGGTAAGCAAGAAACACCTCTGGTTTTTACTACGTTACTTCCTATTGGAAATGTGGCAAAGAGGTAACCGTCCGTAAAAGCACTTTCGGACGTATATCACCAAAAAAAACGAATACTACTAAGAACAGAGTTGTAACTACATTATGATTAGAATAGTTCTCATACAGTATCTCATACATATAGAGATACTCCAAAAAGACTGAACAGTTATACGGCCTATATATACCTACTATCACCATTCAAGCTGACTGTACCAACCCTACAATACCGGAAGTTTCGTGCGAGGTACGAGGCATCGCATGCCCACCCCTTCCCCGTCACCCCCACATTTAATGATGAACCACCACGAAATATCAAAGGTAGACACTATTTTCATGAAAAACGCAGGAAAGTCTCAATTTATATTAATTATAGATAGGTACATTATCACACTTGCCTAACCTATCTTAACTTATTTAGGTACGTAAAATAACATGATAATATCTGGACGTTTTGACTTCTGAGTGACGGTCCATTCCAGTACCTAGTACCTACCGTTCCAACCTGTTCAATGAGAAAAGTAAAAACCTTAGAAGTATAATTAAAAAAAAAAAAGAATTCTATCCGTAATCCAGTTCCTATATTTTAAGGTTGCTATAGTCTTAGCTTGGGGAAGAAATGAGTGTCCTGCGATATATTAATATTAGTATTGTTTTGATTTTAATGGTGTTTGATAAAACGGCACATCCCTATCCGATACCTGTATATAGTAGCTGCGTCCCGCGGCTTCGCCCGCGTGGAAGCTGATGTGTCAAATGTGGAATATTTGTTTTCCATACATTTTTCAGAACTTTATTGCACACCTCCTTTGGGTAGTTTTGCAAAAATTAAAATACTGTTTTAATTATTTACTTCATAGTTCATTTAAACCGAGTTCTGAGTGAATCGAACCATTGTTTTTTTTTTTCATAGAAACTTTACCGTCCTGTGTACCCCTTAGGGGATGATTTTCAAAAAAAATATTAGCCCTTGTGTTATTCTAGAACCTAAACCTATCTGTTTACCAAATTTAATCACAGACTTGGCATTATATCATATGTTGCGTTTGAGGCATCATAGCGCCTGAACGAATGATAAACCAATTTTGATTATTTGTTTTTTGTTTGAAGTGTTCTTAGCTAGGTAAGTATGTTTCATGAAAATATGCTCAGCCGTTTGAAGATCATCACCTCTTCTAGCTGTTAGAGATATTAAACAACTTCAACTAATCGATTCGAAATTTGAAATCCTGTCACTTGTCAATGATAGTACCAATATTGATAACCTTGACGTGATGCGCAGCCATTCTGCAGCAGAGAACTGCACAACGTTTATCTAACTTGTGTTTGGACTCATTAGATGCTTTTTGACTAGTATAATATTGTACTCTATAATGATAAAATACATACGTATTTTTATATTTAAACTTAAAAAATAAAATTAAAAAAATGACCAAAAAATAATCAGCTAGATTAGCCCAGCCGTTCTCGAGTTTTGGCGAGATTATTACTAAACTGATTCATTTCAATAGATATCCGATTGTAATTATTGAAATAATTGGCAAGTAGCTTTAATTAGTTCAGTTGTTTTCCAACTATCTGATGGGCGGCCCCGTAGCACCGCACCCCCATAGAAACGTAGTTTGCCATTTATTTACAAATGCATAGTTCATTTTGCAGGAATTTAAAAAACCACCGTCTGCTTTCCCCATCTGTGGGACACAGACGGCTTAGTATCATTATAGAGTACAATATTATACTAGTCAAAAAAAATATAATACAACTCAAAATTTTCACTGTTCTACCACCAACCCCTATTTTTTTAATAACGATATTAGTACTGAATGATAACACAGTTTTGGTGTTTTGTTATTTTATAGGCCGTCGTCGTTCACAGCGGTCCATTCCTCTTTCAGTCATATACCACATCCCCACACACTTAGGTACAATAAGTTAGGTAAGTAGTTATTTTTTATTTGACTACCAAAATATTCACTAGAAATAATTTGTATGGCAAAACAAAGTTTACCGGGTCAGCTAGCTACCGTTACACACGGTCTATAGGTAACTCAACTGTTCCAGACCAGTACCAGACGGGAGCGTGCCCAAGAAACTGGCTGCATTGCCACGCTGAATAGCTATGCTAATTCACTGGCAGGACAAGGTGAATTTATTTTTTTTGAAGCACCAGGTGTAACTGGCAAAACATTCCTCATTACGCTTATACTCACCGAAATACGATCAAATAATTGCTTCGCATTGGCCTTGCATCTAGCATTGCAGCTACTTTATCGGATGGAGAAAGAACAGCTCATTCAACATTTAAAATGCTGGATCTCCGGTTATTTTGGTTCATAATTTGAACACACCACGGCTGTGTAGTTGCACGCGATTAGTCATAAAAAAAAATTGATGATAAACGTTGTCGAAGCCAGCATTTTGAATAGCAAGTGCCGAGAAGATGTATTACTACCACGAATTCCTATTATAGGTACCCACAGATGTGCCAATTAAATTGAAACGGGTTCAATTTCCACAGACTTACAATCAGCTTTACAATCAATTTGCAATGATTTTCAAATTGTTTGTTGGTAAAATTTGGGCAAGCCGTGTTTTTCACACGGAGTATTACAATATGTGCTATACGTGGCATGTTATTGCGTGTGTAAACCATCCAGTATGTGTTGGCTAAAGATGGACTCACTAAAAACATCATACATTTCATTGCACTAAGAGATTGATAATGTTTTTTTTTTTATTGTCATAATTTGTGATATACTGTTTCTTGCCTTTCTCCGTGTGTGCTGGTCGCGATTCCGAACAGGCGGTAGATTTGACGATTTAAAATGATAATAAAAAATCTTACTCCTTGTAAACCTCCTGTCGAGCCTCGCTTGACATTGAAAATTTGACCAGAGAAAGATTGAATTGCATTTTTTTTTCTGGCTTGGACCTATCTAATATCTAATCCAAATTTAATCCTAAGATACTTAACAGATTTTCGTGATAAATGCCCTATCTCGGGTCTTCAGTTTCTGATATCAATGAATCGAGGACTGTTCTGCTTCATAAAATAAGCACAAGGTTAATCACATGTCTTCATACCTCTGTTGGAGTTTTCCGGCAGAGAGCTTCATAAACCTTCCAGTTTTCAGTATCCTCACTCACTTTATCTTCCTCCATGTCGACACGGTCACACCCTGAGGTACTATTACAAACACGGGCTGAGTGTTAGTTTGTCCACTCCAGACAGTACTGTTGTGAAGGGTCGGTTGCTATGAATCTGATAATGTAAACACGCAGTCCCTGTGAAAATCGATTTTGCTTTCTTTTATGCCATAGATGAGATTGCTATTTTCGGCAGTTAACTCTCTCTACTTACTATTTTTAAAGATGTATTACATAATGATGATGTAATATTGTTTTCTTTATTTATCTTTCTAATAAATTGTCGTCGACTGTAGGTCGTCAATTTCATAGTTAAATTTCCAACATTCCTGAACCTTTAGAAGAAAATCTGTTATTTTGGGAATAGTTGTTTATACGATTAGTTCAAAATGAGACAAAAAACCGGAATAACATTATTGCAAAACTCTCCAGTGGACTGGTGATGATCCACCAACCAAACTATTTGATTTGGTTGGTGGTAGGACTTTGTTTAAGTCTGGCACCATAACAATAATTTAAAAATTGTTGTGGTCCAGCATATATTAAGAGGTAAGATAGCCTAGTTCTGTTCAGGATATAATATTCAATAACAATGATTACTTTCACCAGTAGATTGATCCAGTTCATAGCTTTGAAAATAGGAGTTGGTTATGTACGAGTAAAGTTGGCCCGAGGTACTTGACCTGCGGTATATAAGAGGCCTCTTCCTGCAAGTGTATCTATATTCCAGCCGAAGAGGCTTTTTACGGTTTAGTGCTTACCGTCTCTTGCCGAACTTCCTGAAGCGTAGTTCTGACCTCTGCATTAACCATCTGTGGTGTAGTCCGGCATTCAGAGGTAAGATAGCCAGTTCCTCAGTTTATTGAGGGTTCCGGGTGAAGCGCGCCTCCATCTTCGGCCTTATCTCAAATTGTTACCAGGTGAGATGAAGCTTGGCCTTCATCTGACCTGGTAACAAGTTGAAAGTTCGCTTCCTCGTCGTACAATAAAAAAAAAAATGCGGTTCCACACATCGGTTTCAGATCCAAAAGGCCCCAGGTTCGACCCCAGGGAGAGTACAATATTGTGCTTGGTGGTAGGACTTGGTTTACGTCCGCCTGGCTAGCTAACTATCTTACATAATTAATTCTGTCGCCATAACAATAATTCTAAAATAGATGTGTTCCGGCATTTAGTGGTGAAATAGCAGTTCCTCAGTTTGTTGAGAATTCCGGGTGAAGAGCGCCTGCCTCCACGCTGAGAATTCCGGGTGAAGTGCGCCAGCCTCCACAACAAACTGGCTATCTTACCTCTAAATGCCGTAACACACCAATCTAAGAATTGTTGTTATTGTGAAAGAATTAGGTAAGATGGTAGTAGGTAGCTAGCCAGACGGACTTTAACTATGTCTTACCACAAACCAAACCAAGCACAAAATCTGTTACTCCCCCTTAAAAGCCTCCGTGGTCTAAGTACGATTTATTACTAATATTTTTAATACATTGCTGCCCTGCCAACTTTTCTGATCCTAGGTACTACATAAGTAAAATGGATTTCAATAAAAATAATTTATAATCAAGTAATATTTATTTATTACTTGGAGGTAGTATAAAAAAGTTATTTCTAAACAGATTTCGAAAATTGAGGAATCCGAGCAAAATGTTTCATGAAGAGATATCCCTTGGACCTAATGACTAGTGCCAGCGCCGCGTCCAAAGGGTTTTTTAAAACTGACACTAGAATACTAGCTACCTTCAAGGGTAAGAGGGCAACAGATTCCTCGTATACAATATAATAGCAATAACTAATATCTAAAGTACGATACGGTGCTCTCCGCACAACTTGTCTCATACAGAGGACTTTTTAAGTACTCTCACTACATCACAGAATCAATGCCCTAGTGACAGAGACCTAATAATATGACTAAAGAAGCCTCGTAACGTACGAGATTCTAAATGCAAACAAAGCAGTCAGCTTGTGACATATCTAGCAAATAATCAACAAAGTTTTGTATGTTCCGCATCCGAGTAGCATCTTAGGCATGAACTCGTTATACAACATATTATATGGCAATACATTTTACTCCTAAATAACTAAATCCGAGGTAGAGAGAGCTACAAGCTACGGCAGGTAAGTGCAGGCAGTCTCCGCTTCCTAGGGAAGCCATGTGTGTGGCTTTACACCATTCTGTAAACGAAACCCCCTCCACAGCGGTGGGCGACTCGCACATAAATACGCTATATCATTGGTCGTTCACAATCGTCGACTAACAAACCAATGATAAAGACCATGATCCGGTTATAAATCGTGAAGGCGACAGCTTTGAGCGGACCTGGCTTGCGCCAAGTCAAAAGTGACTGAACAACCCATGTCAAAGCATATTTATGTGTATCGCATCTACTTTCTTTGCATGTGAGCGTAAAAGCTGTGGAACATGGAATGCTTATCTTTTCACATTAGCGGTAAGTACGACTGTACTATCAGTCGTAGCCGACACTCTTGTCGTCTAGTTCAGCGACGGAACGTTTGGTGGCACAACGCGTCACGTGACGTGCCGCTCGCTATGCAAGATACATGAACGCATGCGGAAGTCCTCGTCGAAAGAACGAACATCACGTGACACTACACTTACAATATACGTATTGATAATTAAAAGTCTACAATAATAACAAATGACAAAGTTTCCAGCAACATTTTTGGGTAATCACTAACTGGGAAACGTTTTGTAATGCTAACAACGAACGTGATACGACAGACAGCTGTCGGCGTTAGAGATGTTCGACAGACTCAACCGGTCCCTAGCGAACTAACAACGGGGATCCGACAGTGGAATGGTTTTGTATACATTTTGTTTTATATTTATTTGGTCAATGGCTAGTTGTACCAAGGTGTTCACATTACACCAGTAATCAATGTTCGCATTGTGAGATATCTTATCATTGTATACGTCATAGTTGAATTGACCATATCATTTACTAGGGTTTATACCAAAAGTACAGTGATCGCAAGTGGCAAACACATTTCCCTTTCTTACCTTATCAAGGCAAGTGCGGGCAAAAGGCTATTGAAATATAGAAACAATTAATTTTTTTTGGGAACACTATTGAATTTTCCTGCTTGATGAATAATCGGATTTGTTTGTCCTCTTCACCATCAAAATGGGTTTATAATAATTTTCCCCTGTCGGTTCCCACATTACCAAGGAGTCTGTTTGTAAGCGTCGGGACAGATCACAGAAAGTAGAGGGTCTCGGTGAGAGAGTAGTGCGGCTGGTTGTGCAGACTGTTGGCTGCCAGGAACGCCAGCTTGTGGGCGTACTGGCACACGGACGGCACGCGCACGTTGGACGAACAGTTGAAGTACATGTGGGTCAGCTTGTATGTCAGCCTTTGAATCTGTAACAAACATATATTATTATTGTATGACATACATAACACAACACATACAATACAACAGTATATGTTCAGAGACTCACCCGGTCCGCGGGGATGGCGGTGTTGTCGCTGATCACGTTGTACGAGGTGGGCGCTATCGTGCCTTCGCGTACATTCTGCGACACCAGGTAGAAGTCGTACCTGCAATAAATGCACTGCTTTACTCAATGTTCACTTTCCCCGTTCTTCCTCACGGTTATGTACGACCGATGTTATTAAACATTCAAATACTAAAACCGATAAAATAACAAAAGAGTTGTCTGCCTTTCCATCTGGGGATTAAGGAGGTCTGACGGTGAAAGTCACATCGCCAGTGAACCGGGATCGCCGATGCCGGTTCGCTGGCGATGGGCTTGCAACCTCTCAAGTATTGAATACTAGCAACTTGCACAGCGTGGGCATGTGCCGAACGTAAGTTGAGACTTGCCTCTTACTACCCCCTAGTAGATAGGTGATCTTCATAAGATCCACGCTCCGAGATGAAATGAAAGTGTATCCTCAAAGGTGATAAAATCGTGAGTCTATTAATTTAATAAATCAATCCATCAAATCGTGATAAATACTAAACAAAAATAAGGTAAATAACAAAATTAAAACAAACCCTGAGAAGAATTCTCTACACAGGGCTAAGCTCTCGCCTCTGTACATGCCTTTTATTATGCTTTTTTTGTGTACATGCTGAATTTTAGCATTAGTGTGTAGTTTTAAGTTAGTTCAAACTCGGTGTATTACAGTTTTAGTTTAGCAATGGAAAACATGAATGTAAGGTACAGTTAGTACCAAGTGGACATACCTCTCCGGTAATGTGACCACATCATCGATGACGGTGCCGGGGCGCGGGTTGTGACCATCAGCCGTGAAGATGCGCGTGTTGATCCGCTTCGACACTATTATAAAGGCCATTTTGTATGTTTCTCCTCCGTAGATCTCCGTTAGCTTCTTCTTTATTTCACCCACCTGGAAACAACAAATTCAACTCATATTTATCTTGTAGTACGTAAGATAGATGTACCGACAAATGTACCACACTTTTTTTATATAACTTAGATATGGAACAAGTAAGGTTGAAAGCACTACTGAATCGGTAACATCAGTTCAGAATATGACCTACCCGTGTCGGACAATATTGTATCTACATTGCGGACAGTAAACAACTTGGTTGCAGAAATAGGTTTGGTGGTCTATGAATAGATACAAACTGCTATTTTTTTTACTGTATGACGGGGAAGCGCTGTCTTTCATCTCACCTGGTTACAAGTTAAGGTAAGGCCGAAGGTGGAGGCGCACTTCATCCGGAATCCTCAACAAACTGAGGAACTGGCTATCTTACTTCGAAATGCTGGAACACAACCTCTTTTTTTTAAGAATTGTTATTGTGTCAACAAAATTAGGTAAGATGGTGGTAGCTAGCCAGGCGGACAAGCACAATATTGCTCCCCCTTGGGATCGAACCCTGGACCCCTGGATCTGAAATCGATGGGTTGAACCACTAGAACACACGAGGCAGTTGAAACTTGGCAGCAGAAACAGGTATGATATTCAAAGAATGAACGGAGTATAAACAATTTTCACATCTCTATGAATGAATGGGATGGGGAGATAACAAAGCACCACCACTACAGATAGGTGGTAGCGTTCTCCAAGACAAGCTCTAAACATTTTATTTCCATATTTTACCTCATGGTCGTGGACATACGGGATCTGTCCGTCGCCGACGCCATCTCGGTAGATAAAGATGCGGCCCGGCAATACTCCTGTAACGGCAAATATACTCAATTTAACTTTGTTTTTATTGTACGACGGGGAGATGCACGGCCTTCATCTCACCAGATTTTTCAAGTTATGATAAGGCCGAAGGTGGAGGCACACTTCACTCGGAATCCTCAACAAACTGAGGAACTGGCTATCTTACCTCTAAATGCCGGAAAACATCAATTTTTAGAATTGTTGTTATGGCGACAGGATTACTTGAACCACTAAATCACAGAGGCGCTAGGCGGTTTAAAATGATGAATATTCGTGTGTGGTGGGGGGGGGGGGGGGTTGTGTACCGTTCTTCTCCTGAAACTTTTTGATGGCGGTGGCGATGTTGATGGACATGTGCGCGCTGAGCTCCTCCCCGGAGGTGTGCGCGTTCACCGCGGAGTAGTACTGCGTCATGTTCTTGTCGAGCGAGGCGACGAACGCTCCGAAGCTCTTCTCCTTGGAGCGCGTGTCGTGGCACACGTCGAACCCGATCACCATCAGACTCGGCAGCGGGATGTCCACGCACCACGGCGCGCCGCCCAGCTGTGCATACAACGCAACACGTACTGTACAATGTACATTCATTACACATGGATACAATATTTAAATACTTTATTTTTTTTTGTAAATACATACTTATCATACAATAATATTCGTCACACTAATGTTTGTCCTGGGTGGGAATCGAACCTACAACCTACAGCACAGAGTGCAGAGTCACTACCAAGTAAAAAATGAGGCTTGTCGATGAGGTTGAAATTACGATGGAGTAGTCTTCCTCTTGGAGTCGATTCATTGAGACCAACATGAAGTATTGTTTACATATTGTTTTCAAACATATTAAAACACCTTTTTTTATTCCAGATCTACTTGATACAATTTAATGTAGCTACGACTAACAGATAACACAAACTAAATCGGTAACGTAGAGGCGTGAAATAAAGGAGTACTAAGAAAGGTTTTTTGAAAATGTATCTCTTAGTAGGGTGAAATAAGGGTTAAACGTTGGTATGCAATAACATCATTTTAAAGTTAGAAACTTGTAAATCTATTTTAGCATAAGTATAAAAGTCAGTTTAACAAAAATAATAATCTCTTTAAAAACATCCAAGGCTGCTTGTTGAAAGTTTGTATGACTGAACTAGAAATTTCATATTTTTATTGAAATAGAAGTAATATAAATATATATATACTTCTATCCTGAAAATCCCGTTCACAAGCTTTGCTTAGTTTGGAGCTGATGGCGCTGTGTAAATGTCTTGTGATGTTTAAATCTCCCTGATGAACTTGAGCTTTCCAGTTGTTCTAGTACAGGGTATACTAGAAGCTGTATGATGTGATAAAAAATGATAATGTGTGTACCTTGCAGTTGATTTGAATGGCCACTTTCGTTGCAATGGACATGGCAGATTTGCTGGAGAGGTTCCGGCCGCAGACCACCTGAGTGGGCACTGCGCGGTCTACAGTGCACTTCTTCTTGATGGCTTCGTATCTGGAAATGGAGCTGGTTATTATCACCACTTCACCACATACATTTCACATAACGCCATCCAGTCCCAAACTAAGCAAAGCTTGTAATATGGGAACTAGATTACGGATATAAAGGTACTGTAGAATTTATAAATATTAAATTTTGAAAGTGTTCCAACAACTTTGGGCACATAGTACTCATACATTTTTTTTTATTATCAAACAAAGAGCTCATAAATGCATTTTTTTTTCAAAAACTCACTTTTCCAGGAAAACTATTAAAAAAATACATTTTCTTTAAAGCAGAACTTTTTTTTCGAGCATGTAACTCCTAATATGACTTTTCGATAACTCTCTCGGTTTCAGATTTGGCCATAGTGGCCCTGGAAAAAAAACTCTACCTGTATGTATACTTATTTTATTTTTGTGTAAATACAACACCCAAACACAGAGCAGACATCAATATTCATCACACAAAATGTTTGTCTTGGGTGGGTACCGAGCCCACAACCTACAGTTCAGAAGGCAGAGCTACTACCAACAGAGCTGTGAGGCTTGCTAATTGTGAAGTAGTAACATAGATAAAACTCACCGATCAGCCACATTCTTCATAAGAACGCACATGATCAGTCCAGGATTCTTCCTGGCTATCACATTCTCACACATGTTGGCGTATTCGAGGGCCGAGTCGTTCCTCAGTGTTACTGGAACAATACATTCATATTGTGCAGTTCAATCACAATTTCAATAACTATAAAAACATAAATTTATAATTTATTCCCATTGAATTAATGTACAAAAAACTTTCTTAAATTTAATACTCACGCATTATTTGAGTTACGATATAATAATGGGAGATTGGCGGGGTATTTAGCTCATTACAAAGACAAAGGACCATAGAGGCAGCATTATTGTTGGGACCTGATGTGAAAAGGAGAGTTGGTCGACCTAAACAATTTTTGATTATATATCTATTATAATCAATTAAAGAGGGTTGTATCAACGCACACGTTATACTTATAAAATACGCTTAACTGCTACTTACACTAAACTATACAAAATTTTAGCCTCCTGTGTTTGAGGACTGGCTAGTATGCTGTTAAATATTCCTAGATCATTTACATATATTCCAATATGTTGATAAAAATAAATTGTTTCTGCTTCGTTCGGGACACATTCCACCAATACGTGCTAAACATACTCTTAGTACATCGCATTCTTCACAATTTCGTGAATCGGTTTACCCCCATTAGAAATAAAAAATGTTGGATAGTGGTATCATCCAAACTGCTCAAGAACATTGTATGAGCATGGCAGAAGATCAAGAACATGGAGTGAACTAACATCTAAACATTTAGAATATAAATAGTTAATGTCACAAAACATTATACATTACTTAGTAAGAAAATAAAACAGCTTATTATATTTAACATGGTAAAGATCAGACTTGACACGATTATTATAAATAGTTAATTGAATAAATCATTTTTTTTTATGTACGACGTGTAAGTGCTTGGCCGTTATCTCACCTCATTACAAGTGAAGATAAGGCCGAAGGTGGAGGCGCACTTCACACGGAATCCACAACAAACTGAGGAAGGCTATCTTACCTCTAAATTCAGGAACACAACAATTTAAGGATTGTTATTATAGCATAAGGTAAGATGGTAGCTAGCCAGGCGGACTTAAACAAAGTCCTACCACCAACCAAATCAAGCACAATATTGTACTCGCCCTGGGGATCGAACCCTGGACCTCTGGATCTGAAATCGATGCGTTGAACCACTAGACCGCAGAGGCTGTAAAATTAGTAACTTACATATTTCCGGGTTCGGCATCCGGAACCCGCAGCCGCCTCCCGTCTTCATGATCATGCTCGTGAAAGACTCCGCATCTTTTCGGAGCCTCTCCGGCGTCAGGATGACCCACGAGGCCAGGGGCGCTATCAAGAACAGCGGGTTTGATCTGGAAATACATACCACTTTATAAATACGAAACATATTTATTTACACTCTCACAACTAACAGCTGAACGGATCTTGGACATAGCACACCATGTCCGCGATCTGTGAGCTTTGTGCGGTTGTTTATTTTGCGTCGCGATATTGTACAATAATTATATTCGCTCGGCTCGGCTTAAATCGAATCTAAGCTAGACGAGATTCTGTAATACCGACTTTAACGTTATTTATTAAGTAGAGAAAATTGACTAAACTGCCGACTAATACTTGATTAGAGCGAAGTAAACTAGAACTTTACTAAAGATAAGAACTTATGTCTCCACACTGTAGCCGTAGGATAGGGTGCGGCGGGGGTAGAGCTCGAGTCACCTTTTCTAGGTGGCTAGGGGCCATAATAAACAACATTTATAATAGCCGCGAAGGTACATGTATTAATATTTTGTAAGCAAAATAGTAAACAGAAATAAGGTAATTCAAAATAATGTTTATATGTCGATGTTCTGTCACTCAATTAGTGTTTCTTTAACCCTATCCCTAGCCTAGATAAATAGCATACCTCATATCCCGGGTCCATCCCTCAGTGGTTTCCCCTGCTGGGAACCTCGAATTGTTCCCTTGCATTATGTTTTCGGGGGGGAGCAGACGTCCCTTGAATTTCACCAGATCATTGGCCAGCTTCAGGTCCCATGTGCCCAATTCCTAACAATAAAACATAATTATACCATACATACATTATTGCAAGTACCTACAGCAATCTTATTTATTTATCTGCTTATGAAATTTTGAAAATAAATATTCACTGTTTATCAAAGGTCCCACAGATTGATGAACGAGTTTTGAATTTCAAGTATATAAGTATTATATCCGTAATCTAGTTCCCATATTACATACAAGCTATGCTTAGTTTGGGACTAGATGGCGTTGTGTAACATTAATGTCTAGTATGTAAAAATGTATGGTACCTATTCAATAACCTACAATAACCACATCCCTCTCGTATTGAATACCAGATCATACCCGTGTGTTAGTGTATACGATACCTTGACGACATCTTTGTTAGTGGTGAACCTCCTGTTGAAATGCAGCAGCTTCTGTATGCGCTTGTCGGGTCCTATCTTGGTGTGGTTGTCGAGTTGTCGCATCAGTCGGAAGTTGGCGCGCATCTCGTCCGAGAGTCCGGTCTGTCGACACAGCTCGGGCACCAGGTACACTAGCGCCGGCATCCCCGCGCGGATGTCGCGCTCCTTCGAACGGGAGATCAGCAGCGGCTGCCCGCGGTCGTGGATCGTGATGTTGTATTTCTGTACCAACCAACACACGTTACATCATTCTATTTATTATTTTAGTTTCTTACAGTCAGCTCCCAATACATTTATGAAAATCTAATGCACGCTCACAGAAACATTGACGAGTTTAGTAAAAGACGTGATTTACAGTGTTAATACTAGAAATAAAAATAAACTTGATATACCTAATTATCGCTTAGGAAAAGTAAATAATTCATTATTAGGAAACTGTGTGAGATTCTATAGATTCTAATAAGCTTCCTCAAAGCGCCACCAAACTATCTGCCCGAAAATTCAAATTGTATACAAAGAATAATTTAATTAAAAGTGCCTACCACAAAATTAGTGATTATATCGACGAAAGAACGCGTGGCCCGATGTTGCTATACCAGTTGACAGCGAAATGGTGATTTCTCAATGTTAACAAACTGCCCATTAGGTAGATAGGTAATTACAAATGTTTTAAGATTAAGTATTTAGGTTTATGATGTATCTACTTAGAATATATTTACAAATTGTGTAGGTATCTAAATGTTGAATGGATCATCAAAAAATTAACCAGCCAGAGGTTCTTGCCTTTCTCCTTGTGTGCTGGTCGCGATTCCGAACAGGCGGTAGATTTGACTTTTCAAAATGATCCAAAAAAATCTTAATGAATAAAGAAATTTTGACTTTTGACTTTAGTTCAAAACTGTACATAACTATTAATGCAGGTATTGAATGATTACTCAAGAAGATTGCTATTCATAGTAGTATGTAGATGTTCCTCAGTATGTATGCTACCCTTCAGTCTTATTCTGACTTCAAACTGGGTGAGCTAAAGGCCTAGCGCTTCCTCATCATACCATAAAAAAACAAAGTGCATTACCTTCTTGTAATAGTCAATGTAGGACACAGACTCATCCCTCATTTTGAATGTGGCAGTTGGTGTCTCATTCCAGGCAATGTCATCAATTCGGTATGTTTTCATGTTGTAGTCCGTTATCACGATCTTGCCTGTATGAAATAAACAACATTTATCTTTTTATGTATGACACAACATCAAAGACACAAAAAACTTCTTTTTATAGTGGTTTGTTTACAGCTGAAGCTGTTAGGCTGTGGAACGCATTAACTGACAGTATTAAAAAGACGACATCGCAACACACTTTTAAGTTGAAAGTTTATCAGTATTATCTATCAATATTATCATTTTTATTATTATTTATGTAATTTTATGTATGTGTATTTAATGTTTTATATTTGTAATTCGTATAGTCCGCCATCCTTGAAAGCCGTTACCTTATCTGTCCATCCAGCGGTTGCCTGGAAGAGATCGCTTTCAGCGATAAGGCCGCCTATTGTTTTACCAGTCATGCTTAGATTAAGTTTCCACTATCTGTATTTTGTTATGTTATTTTTAAATGGTGAACAATAAAGAGTTATCTATCTATCCATCTATGTAACAACGTAAGACAAAAAGGACTATTTTACAAACCAATAATGTCCTCAGTGAAGGCCTTTTTGTACAGGTTTCCTTTTGTTGATGCATACTCTTGCAACATTTGCAATGCAGTGTCCATTCTCAGCACCTGAAATTATACAAAGATAAATAATACAGTTACAAGAAAGAGACGGATCATTGTCTGCTACTCTTACTACTGAAGACTTACTCTACTGAAGTGTTAACTGTATGTTTTTTTTATCAGGTAGTTCATTTTCGGTATATCTGTGATATTTTAGTTTTTAAATTTTCGTGTTAGCACATCAACAATTTGATAAGTTTGTCTATCTAATTGGTTAGAAGCTAAAAAATATCAATGTACTTTACATTGTGCATAACTTTAAGTTATATACGTAAATAAATGTAATAATGAAATAGAATCACCTTGTGGGCAATCTCAGTGACCATCAGAAGGCGATCCTCATACTGGTTGATTGTGGTCTTGTAGCCTGGCAACACTTGTAATTTGAACTCGGGGATATCAATCTTGGCTACGGGATCAAAATAATCACGTCCAATCAGCTTCAGATCAATCAGGTTGAAGCATTTCCGGATGATGATGTTGAACACCTGAATGTAGTGATAGTCCCCCGGGCTCACATCACAGATCAACTGAAAAAGTACCATTTAATCAGTTCATAATATAAATCATATCCATCCATTAATTAATACAACTCCAGCGCCCTTTTTCAGCTTTAAAGTGAAAACTGTATTTTCAGCTACATTTTCCAAAATAACTTTTGCTAATTATCAATGCTGGGAAGAACATCCTAAGCATTCCACCATTCATATACACCAACCACTAAGTGATAACATGACTTTATCAGTATTAGGAAGAAGATTGACAAACTTGCAATCATTATATACATACCTTGATTAGAATTCTCATCTTTTGTCCATCTCTGTTATCCGAATACAACTCCATTGGGTTGGGATTCAATCTTTTCACTGTGTATAGTGCAGTACCATCATACACATATCTGTCAACAATGTTTTATTGGATTAGACATTTGGTTTTGTATTTATGTTCTTTCATACAAATAAAATCATATGAACAAAAACACATGAAAGCCATGGTTTAGTAAATATTTTTGTTGTATAAAATTAAAACAATTCTTACCCGCCTAGGATATTAGCATGGACACGGAGTAGCTTCTTCCTAACAAAAGTGGCATCCTCTGGAGGGTCGATGTCAACGTGGTACTGGTACAGGCCCCACTGAGGAGTGGTTTGAACAGTGAAGTAATTGGCACAAAGGTCCAGCGGTGTGCCAAAGCTTCCTGGAATATTTGGACATGATACATTAGTGCAATAATACACATATATGTTTTTGGTACAGTCAGTACAGAAAACTCGTGACTGTGACCTGCATTGGACCGCTAGCTCATCGGATGGGAAGCGATGATGTGGCACAAAAGTATAGTACACATATTGACTCTAGCTTTAATAACAAAATAAATGCTATCAAACTGATCGCATTTGGTAACTACAAAATAAAGATTATTCATGTGGATGAAGCTCAATAACTTATTGTCTGTGTCCTTTAACAAGTCTACAGGGCTTGCATGAGGATCTATGGGTCATACACTGAATGGTTTAACATTGAAGTGTTCCTAGCAAGTATATAATGTTGAGTATGAACGAATGGTACAGCTGGCAGAGAGACCTTTGCGAACATACTCTGACTGTGGAGATGTTTTCGAGAAGGGCTAGGTCAAAAGTACCCTCAGCTGACGAGCATGTATGTAGAATGTAAATGTGGAAGGAGTGTAGTAGGTGGAAATCCGTTGTCTGCTTAACATGGTATGATTGTATTATTACAATATTCTACAAAAGCGAACTAAAGCTTATTTGTGTGTAAACACAGTTATGTCAGACTGTAAATAATAGTCGAGAATGGAGGACGGAGCCTCGTGATGCGGGAGAGTTTCACGAAGATGGTGCATAAGCGTCGGAAATCCATCGGCCGGAACCAGTGCGGCACTTGCACTAGAAGCTTGCAGTTTTCGAACGGAGGTACCACTCAGCGAGAGATCACAGGATTCGGACTAAGGGTCGGGAAGTTCGATTCTCACCATGATGAGAGTTCCAAAAAAACATGTATCGACCTTCACGAGCTTCGTGGCTTTGTCCGAAAGGTGTCGTTACAATTCGTGGCGCGACTGCAAAAGAGACTCTGAGATAGCGGCACGCGTAGCCGCCTCTAACTGTGTACCTAGTAGTTCAGTTTATATAACAAATGTAGGTATGTTAGCTTTAAGGTATATATTGCTACATAATGTAATTATGATCTATTTTTCTATTCATTTTTCTATTCATGCCTGAAATGAAATATGATTATTACGGTAAACAAGTAAATTATTTACTGTTTTGCTATACTACTACTACTATACAATGTTATCGGTATAGGATTTTGCAACGCCACATACCAACGCAAGGTGTTATTGTATCATGTTTCCTATAAACGTAATGCTTCATCATAGATAAGATAGCTTTCTCAGAAGCTATATCACTGTGCCAAGTCAGATAGGTATATATATGGGTGTTTGCTCAAAGTTAAGGTTTGTTACACAGTTCACACAGATGGAAAGAAATATACCTTTTTTAGTAGCCAGTGCCTCAGGGCGGGTGCGCAGAATGGCGGAAGCCTGCTCGGTGAGCACCCGGCCGCCGCCGCGCCGACTGCCGCGCCCCACGAGGTCCCTGGCGGCGTCTCCTCCGGCAGCCACTGGTGGACCGCCACCTGGATAATATCAAAACCTTGATCAAATTGCATGGCTTTTACCTGGACAGGTCTGATTGACAATAACAGCAATAGCAAAATAGGAGGCTTTACACGGGTACCCGTTCATGGGTATTTTTTTCCCCTACACTAGATATAGTTTTTTTCGTATTGAATCGGCAGATTCAGTAGGTCCACATGTAATTTTGACTAACCGCGGTATATACCCGTGCACATTAAAACATGAAATGAAATACAAACATTTATAGAGTAACAAGGTATTGTTTTAGTAATATATTTTCGGAGGCTTACCTTTCCCCTATATTATTTAAACTTCGTTTACTTATTCAGGTGCATCATTTTGTTACCAAATAATTTATGTTATAATTATTGTACTTGCAGCTGCTTATGTAAGATAAGGGTAAAATAAGGTTGTCATGGTTTAAAGTTACATTAAGACCGAAGGTAAATATAAAATAAAAGATTACAAGAGGTTTGTAGCATAAATGTATTATTTTTGTTGTGAAGACCCCCATCAGTGCATTGGAGTTTTGATCTAAAGCTTACCACCGATATCAACTTGCGCCATCCTCTGCTGAATGTCAGCGTCTCCCGGATGCTCGTGCACCGTTGGTGTGACGCGGCGCGAAGCACGGCCAGCTGATGCCGTGGGCGCGGGCGCGGCGGCGCGTGTCGGAGGCGCCACCGACGGCGGG
Organism: Venusia cambrica; assembly: GCA_951394065.1. Classification (NCBI taxonomy): domain Eukaryota; kingdom Metazoa; phylum Arthropoda; class Insecta; order Lepidoptera; family Geometridae; genus Venusia; species Venusia cambrica. The sequence continues at coordinate 799,495 of OX596044.1, read as the reverse complement.
CCCCATGCTGACGGGGGCTGCGGCCGCGGGCCTGCTTGCCCTGCGATTATACAACCTTTTTACACCAACAAAAAAGTAATTAAAAAACTGTTACCCTACTTTGGACAATTATGTATTAAAAAACATAAAGTTACCGGGACCAATCAACTTTATGGTGTGTTTAGTGGTTCATAATCATATACCCCAAGAGTTTGCAATGTCAGTTTTTACTAGACTTATAACAAAGAATATGTGAGTGATTCTGAACTGGAGCGGACAACACAATATATACATGTATTAATGTGATAGAACAAATTATTAATATTAGTTTTATTCAAATAAGTACCTACCTAGATTATAACTTAATATTTACAGTAACAAATTTAATAATGTACAAATAAGGGAGAATGTACAAGGGATAAAAGGAATTTGGAAGAAAGAGGATGTGGGATTACAGGGGGGTGACATCATACAGAGATAGATGAAGTCCTGGGCATGAGAATCATATATGGTCAACATTTCCTTCGTCTGATCCACATTTTGCTGTTCCTAATCCTTGTTTTAGCTAAGTGAACTGCAAAAAGTGAATGTATTCATTTCACAGGCTTAAAAAACATTGTGTTGGTCACCAAAGTGTCAACCTTTCAAATTCTTAGATACTACCCACATCCTGGCCCACAAAGTGGCCAAATGAGATTTAGGCATTGTGCACAAAGGTCATGGGAATAGATTTTACAATGTTTAAGAGATCCTACTTGGATGGCCTGCTTCGTACAAGCTTCAACCGATTACTTACCGGGGATTCCAGTATGGCTAGGGATCCAAGCCAATACAACATAGAATTTAATGGTTTACCCTTTCTATCCCATGATGTATGTGGGGCAAATTTTTTTTGTTATATTTTTTTTAGTCATCTAGGAGAGAGTGCATCTCTTGCCTATAACAATGCCTTAGGTCACATCCACAAAGAACATAGCCCACATGGCACTGCATTGCGTCCCGTCAACTTGAAGCATAAAGGTGAAAGGGTAAGCACCTGTTCGTTCTGGGTATGGTTGGGTACAACAAGCTGGAAGTAAGGGGAGAAATGGCACTATTACTTGTGCAAATTGTTCCAGGGATGATCATTAATCAGAGTATTAATCAGGCTTGATGAGGTTCATTGTGCTGGATGAATACCTGAACCGCCGCAGAAGGCCACGCCTGTTCGACGTCGCTGGCGGCAAGACTAACTACTAAAGCTCCACGGAGACACACTATGCACACGCTCAACCTAGTGGCAGATATTGTATGTTGTGATTTTAATTATTATTTTGATACAATGAATACACGATTGTATTAGGTTAAGCCTAATTGTTGTAGTTGTAATGTTGATAAATAAATAAATATTCAAATAAATAACCGAATTATTGACAAGCAAAGTTTATTATAGCGTACAAGAATATTTAGATGTAATTTTTTTAAATTAAGTTGATTTATGTATTTGATTTAAGTAGTCTGTGTTATTGATTTTATTTAGTTTGTGCTATGTTGTGTTAGGAGTTACATAAGTGTTAAAATAATAATTATTGTCATAGATGTTTATTAATTTCAATTTATTCATTCTGTATTTTTTTCTGTTTTAAAGACATTTAGATAAAAAATATTTAGAATTTAAGACCTAAATTTTGCATGCCAATGTAGTTGGTCAAAATATGTGTAACATAATTATTTAAGTACAAGAACCTGTATCAACCATATTTCTAGCAAATAAATAAACTTTGACTTTGATTTCAGTTTACATTCTTGACATTGGTATAGGGATTCTCCAATTTTATGGATTGGAAAGATTCATTTTGAACTGAATGTATCTGTTATTTTCATTTATTTTTAGATTTTAAAGAATGTCCTGTAAAATTAATATTATTTGTGTGAAGTATGTGACCCAATATTTAGATGTTTTACTTTTCAGAGCGTACAATTCTGTACCAAAAGTGAATAAATGATTCTGATTCTACTTACACAGAAGATTTTCAGAAATGGTTTGAGTACAGTGTCGAATCTATCAGATTCCAAGTCAAATTTGACAATGTGATATTTCATCCTAGGCATGCATGCAAACATGGAATATGTTTGAGAATACTGGTTGAGCTACTGCATTTCCAGCATCTTATTCTTCAATATAGCTCTCATTGTAAGAGGAAAATAAATATTTTTTTTATTGTTATTTATTAATGGACTGGGCATTATATCCTTAGAATCTATACCTACTAAATGAGGAAATAATACAATACTGCAGTATTGTATTATTTTCTATCAACCTTTCTGACAAGATCTCAATGAAAGAGAAACTTCTACACAATGTTCACAGAGATTCCTAAAACTCCACAAGGAATATCAGTGCAGGCACCGCTCAATATAATAAACCTATTATTATCTATTTACACATCAATTTTAAAACTGTTGATTGAGTGAGTGAAGCGAACAAGATCTCAGAGTTAAGTTGGGAAATCCGGCACTGTATGTGGCAATGTTTGTGACGGTACAACTCTCAAAGGGATTATCCAATTTTCATGAAATTTTAACTAAATAGAGATAATGTAAATAGAATTTGATTGTCGCGGGGGATTTTTGATAAGTGGGGTAGTTTTTGAAAATGTGTTAAAACATGAAATAGAGGTTGAGATTGCAGATTTCAAAATGAGTTTTTTTTGCCCTTATTAGGGGTGGTTTTTAAGATGAAGGGGCATAGGAAGATCATCTGGTCTTGTGAAACAAGAGAGGGTATTCGAAATTTCATTGAAACTGGTCTATTTATCTATTGTTCACTCAATAGGGAAGGGAGTTGATAAAATCCAAAATTAATTTTGTGGTTTCATGCAAGGGTTTTGCGCATATTCCATATCAACAGTACATTATTCTACACAACAATGTGGAATGAACCTCCTCTACAGTAAGGTATTATAACCACGCTAAGCAGGCAGATTGGTGCTCACAGTTATGTTACCACAAGTTTTATTATACACATAGAAAAAAGCTGCTGGAGGGGTTTATTATTATTATTTAATGATAGGCGAGCAGCACTGGGGCTGGTGTGCCTATTTCAGTGTTGATTTTAGATAGTGAGTCACTACACTTGATTATTCCTTGTAGGATATCTCTTCCAGGGATTCTGAATAACTTGGGCATAAAATTACATTGGCAATGGAAATGTTTAATGAATGGTTTAGAGCTAACAACTTAGTTCTAAATGCAAAAAAGTCTACTGTACGAAATGATCGCTCTGTCGATGTCTACCACCAAGGTAAAAAAATACAAACTACTGACTGTGTTAAGTTTCTTGGCGTGCATATAGACAAACTCCTGAATTGGAAAAGTGAACTACTCTCAATAGAAAACTCAGTTTTCTCTCAGAAGTCTAAGAGAAGAAGTTAGTGTAGAGCAGCTAAAGCTAGTATATTTTGCATTGGTTGAGTCTAAGTTAAGATATAGTGTAAAATTCTGGGGAAGTAGTTACAAATATAATATGAATAAGGCTTTCATTCTACAAAAAGGGGCTGTACGTACAATATAACGTATTTCTCCATGGGAAACGTGTAGAGGCATTTTCAAAACTAAACATACTCACCCTGCCCGGTCTTTACATATTAGTGCTACTGACTGATGTTGTGAAACACAGGTACAAATATGAATCATATGAGCAAATGTCTAAACGGCTTGAGACAAGAAGAAAGGACCTACAAGTACAATACCATAGGCTAAATTGAGGACTACTTAAATCACAGTTCCTAGCCTCTCAGAAATCATCTTAATTTAGAATCATAATTAGTTATACCTACGCTATTTTAAAATTTAATAATTATATATAGACATGTTTAGTTTTAGAAAATTCAGATATAATTTATTGTGATTGTTGTAATGAATTGAAAGGAAGATGAAGAAAATGAAATGAAAAATGGAAGGGAAATGTTTATTAGTTTGTGGCCAGTTGTCCAGTTTGTTTTTAAAGTTGTTTATAGAGGAGGCAGTAACAACTTCTTCGGGTAAATGGTTCCAGTTTAGTACAACTCAATTGCAAAGAAAATAGTATGCAGCATTCTTGTTCATCGAAGGGTCACGGTTTAATCGCATGCTATGATCGGGCCGATCTATGAGTCTCTTGCAGTGATTATAATATGGAATGGATGTTGGGCAGATTATATATATGGGAAAGTATCTTGAAAGTCTCAATGAGGTCCACACAAAGGCGTCTATCTTCAAGGGTAGTTAGGCGTAGTGCAGTAACTCTTTCAGGGTAGGTTTTTTGATGAAGGCATTTAGCTGTAGGGCATGTAGCTTTCCTTTGCACACTCTCAAGTAGGCTATATCCTTCTGAAAGTAGGGGCTCCATAACTGGAAACCATATTCAAGCAGGGGTCTGATGTAAGTCTTGTAGATTTTATTTTTTATTTAGATGTTTATAGCAAGACCTCCATAGTCATAAATTGGAAGGATCTTCTTATAACATAAACAAAGGCATTGGCTTTTTTAACTATCCCTGTGATGTGCTCTTTCCATTTTAGGTTAGAAGTGATTACAAATTCCAAGTACTTTTGAAAAAGTTGAATTGATGGGAGTACTGTCCAAAGTGTAAGTAGACTTGGGGTTGGAGTTACCGATATGGAGAACACTGCATTTGGATATATTTAGTTTGACAACCCAATCCTTAGTGGACTAAGGATTGGGCTTTCTTGGGATTTCCTGAATGCGGTTGAGATCATCCTGTAGCTGACCAGAATGAATGAGTGGATTGGCAAAGAATTTACCATCGTCAGCAAAGAAGGCAGCCTGAGATTCCAGTTAATCAGATAATAATAATAAGATCTGTTACATAGATACCGAAAAGATGGGCAGAGAGCACAGATCCTTGAGGAACTCCGCTCAAGACCTGTTTCCTCTCGTGATAAGTGTCATCTACTCTAACTTGAAATGTTCTATAGCTTAGATAATTCTCTATCCAATTTAGACAGAATATTACATTACTTTAGCAACAAGAACACTCAGGTGAATAAAGAGAGGTGTAATGAAAGGACACTTGTATCGTTTGTTAGTTACATTCTATTTGAGAAGTAATCCCCATCACAGACCAGACATCACAAGATCTCAGCTTAGGGTGAACTACTAGTTGCATGATTGTATGTTCTAGAATTTAATCTACACTGGATCTGTATTATATATACTGTTTGTGTCAAATAAAGAACTTAAGAAAAAATTTACTAGCGACTGTTAATTATGGCGACAGAATCGGTAAGATGGTGGTAGCTAGCCAGGCGTACTTAAAGTCCTAACACCAACCAAACCAAGCACAATATATTGTACTTACTCCCCATGGGGATCGAACCTCTGATTCTGATAATCGGTGGGTTGAACCAGAGAGGCGGTTAAAAAAAGTAAGTACCTGGTTGAGCTGCAGGTGCTTCGCCCGGGCGACGCGGAGCTGGTTGTGTCTCGCCGCCGCGACCCGCACGACCGCGGGCCCTTCCTCTTCCACGATCTCCCATGGTTTCTGCTAAAATAAGAAAAGCTGAAGTTAGCGCGTGGCCTCACTAAAATAGAAGGTCCGTTCATCGAGTTCCTGAACAAGGTCGCCGAGCTGAGTAGGTAACTAGTTCTAACAAGTTACACGGTTGCGCCGACATAAAATATAAACTGATCCCTGATGTTTATGTACCTAGTTCAAGAAATAGCAGATTCAGCATTAGGTACCATATACATTTTGTTGTGCCGAAGCTGGCAAAAGAAAACCCATGAACTCACATCGACAAATTTTTGGGTAAAAAGGACCTGGGTACTTTTTATTATCAAGCGTCTCACCTACCTACCTACTATTTATTTACCAATAACAGAAGAAGCATGGCCGACAGTGAGAGTAGAGAAAAGGAAACCGAAAATATGAATACCTTGATGTTGAAATAATATTTTCCGAGACAACGACCCGTATCAAGTAAATATCAAAGAAGTAAATCAACTCTGTAATCTAGGGAATTGCTTTTAGTTATAGGGAATAAAGATGGCATCTAAGCCATGATACAAACAAGTGGACATGCAAGTTTATGGTGAACGAATTTGGTCACAAAAGCTAGAATAAAAATATGTTTCGAGCGGTGGTAGAGAAGAGAAAGTTTACAGTGTGTCTAGAAAATCGAGTTAACTTACCTCAGCGCCAGCAAAATTTAGGAAATTTAGCACTACGTCCTTCTTGTCCAGCACCAAAGCGAAAAGTATTTTGAAAAAAAAAACAAACAAACGTGTACATAAAGTGGCAAAGTGCCAATCCTAGAAAATACGTGCCATTACTGATATACTCTATGGTGCCAATCAAGCAATGTTACCCCATGTATGCAAGCAGAATTCCCAACGCGGCCCAAGTTTTACTTTGTTGTCTAGACTTTGATTTTTTATTATAAATATTTTTTTTTTTTAAATAAACCACATGAAGCCGTTGTTTCTTCTCGCATCGCTTAACAATTTTTTTGGAAAATAAATTGATTTATGGTATTAAATATCTCTTAGGCACTACCGCTTGGCACTCGCTGTGAAGGTGCAAAACTATTTTGTTTTTTCTGGTTCGATTGATTTTGTGGTGTTCGTTTCGTAGTTCGAAATTTTGATAACTCGTAATTTTCGTGATTACTTGTTGTGTCCTGGAAATTTAGCATACACCCACCGCGGTGGCACACGGCAGCGCCGCCGTCACTAGGTTCATTGAGGGCTTCTGCAACGACAGTTTTTTTGTGATTTTTGTGATACATGTTTTTCTTCCATCATCAAAGAACCTAGTATAACTTTTAAACGTTACCTATCACACAAAAAGTACAAAGGTACATAGGATAGGAACTTGAGCGTTGCTTATTTTTATTACACAATCAGTAGCAACTAGGTATATATAACTGAGGATACTTAGCTTTAATAGATACCTTGGAGAACCAACGGCGAACACAATTTACATCGGCTGCTGATCAAAAAGTGGGCATTCGCCAGCTTTTCGATCGTATTTAAGCTCTTCGTTGGGATAAAAACCAGATGAGAAAAAGATGGCGCCAACCATCCGTACCAAGTCAAATACAACAATGTATTAATGTAATTTCTTATATTTTAAAACTATTTTTATAACAAAACAGTAATACGACAAATTCTTAATAATCATGTAAGTAATATTACACATATATACTATTTCATTTAAACCATATACATATATTAAACACGTGTTAACAATTCTTAACAAATGATTTTATTATACAAGAATAATGCTTAATTAGGTTTTCTAAATTCATTTAACTATTTTAGACATTGTAGGTAAACAATAAGGAAAATTTGATTGGTTTGCGATCGGAAGTCACTCGGAAGGTAATCTGCGTCATGTCTCTTGTAAAACGCAACTGTTCCGTAAAAGTGTATTTTGCATGGCTCCCACAATTTATAATAAAATCCCTAAGCCTGTGCGTACACTGCCAATGAATGAATTTAAGGATCGCCTTAATAATATTCTAGTCCAAAAGGCTTATTACACTATTAACGAATTTCTCAACGTAACAAAAACCTTAATATTATTGACAGACTACATTGATGTGACTATGTTTATTTTGTTAAGCATGACTTTTATTAATTAATCTAATTTGACATTTTTATTACAGTTTTCTCTGAGAATAATTATTAATTATGATTGAAATTTTTATTTTTTTTCTGACAGTACTATATTAAATTTAATTAATTGTTTTGTATAATTATGTAACTTTGTAATGTTTGTATTGCTCCTTAGCAGGATCTAGTCGTTTCTTATTTAAGTTATAACATCTATTATACCTAGGTTCACAAACAATAAATAAATTGAATTGAATTGAATTGAATTAATATATTTATACATTTTTCATTTTATTATTCCTACAACGGAACCAAGTTTCAGAATACCTGTTTTGCTTAAATTTTGATTATGCAATTGTTTATAAATTTGATGATAAGAAATAAATATGAAAATGTTTCCCAAGTAATTGGAATAAGAATAGAGCTGGCAATAAACAGACTAACTGTTCGCCAACAAGGAAACTGAATTTGATTGTTTGAAATGATGAGTGAAGTTGCAGTTGCAGCCATAAAAGCCTAACAAATCTAACTATAAGCAGGTATGTTTATCTATTGATTTACAAAAAAGTTTATTTCGATGAATATTTAATTGAATAAAAATAAGTTAATTCACCAAAAATATTTTAATATTCATAGAGCATGGCTATACGGCGACCAAGTGCAAGAATACAATAAAATTCGCACCGTAAGGAAACGGATTTTGATTGATTGTTTTTTTTCTTAATTGCGTTTGATATGCGCATCGATGAGTGAGTGGAGGAATTGCGTTTGCAGCCAAAGAATATAAAATATAGTACAGTGCATTTTGCAGCCCACAGAGCACCACTAACTACTCATAACGGAGTTGCATGCGACCTCTCATCCAATAAAAACCTATTCAAAAACATACAAATATCACAGAGTACCCGGTACCCTCGTAATATGCATTATATTTTATGTCAGAGCCAAGGGTGTTGCTATGTAAATGTAGTACATTATTACTTCCAGGGTCCGAGCACATCTACACAATAAATAAAAAAGAGCTTACAAGTATTTTTACAATAGCCGTAGCCAGTGGGCCAATGCAATGCGCATTACAGGTAAGACCAAGCCAATGCATAACGCCAACGCGACATCTTTGTAAATTTCCTCATAACATAAAGACTAAGGCTTAACGTTTGTCGCTATGCAACCACATCGCCCAATACACACATAATATATCATACAACACTAGACATATAAATAAAAGAGAGAGTAAAAAGAAAAAAAAACACTAAACTTCGAAACAAACTTAAAATTAAAAAACAGTTGAGCTTCTGTACACATAGGATCTGACAAAATACTATTACATAAATACCAACATCAAATTTATTATACACTATGAGACATTTTTGTTGTCTGCGCTTCGTACACACTCCATCAGTAAATGTTGGACATCATCAATTTTGCCACATATATTACAGTTTGGTGATTCTACTTTTTTCATTAAAAATGCAAACTAGAGACGGAATGTGCCCGGAACGTAACCTGAGAGCAGTAACTAACACGTTTCTTTTGTATTTATTTTCATCTATCCACGGGTAAGACGATATCGTGGGTTGTATAGTGCGATACCATATCCCTTTTTATACTGACCTTTTGTCAAAATATTCCTGCCAAACTTAAATATTTGCATTACGCATACTCCCATCCCAATGTGAACAATAAAATCTATCAATCGTCACAGATCGAATTATTTGGTACGATGATCAAATTCTACCGGCTGTCTGTACCTACAATAAGCTGGCATCATTTTGCAACTCGCATCGGCGGCATCTAGCGGTGGTCAGTCTAACAAGCATAGTTGGTTTTACTTTGCTTAGTTTGGGACTAGATGGCGCTGTGTTAAATTATTGTCCTGTAGGTAATATATTTTATTATTATTTATTTATAAAATGCGGCTAATTAACCGGCACTAACAAAAATGCATTTTTAGGCGCTTGGATAAAATTGTTCATACGACATTTCATGTTGTAACCAATAATAGGTGATGTATCTGACATCACGAGCCGCTGCTAGAGACAGATATACCTTTGCGTCCGACAGGGCTTTGTCATGACTAAGTAACTTTTCTACGACCTAATTCAAAACTAGGAATCATTGACTTATTGAGCGATCGGGTGATCACGTCCTAGGTAGCACTAGCGATCTAATCCGTTGATTAGGGGGCAACGATTTCTTTGCCCGTGGTAGACCACTAGAAGGTAATAGGTAGGTACATCCTACCCACCCCAACGAAATCAATTGTCCTTAGAAGAGATGTGCCCTGCCTTGTAAGTATACAAACGAATCCAGTACCTCCAGATCAGAAGCCACAAGCGAAAAGCCCTTTCTAACTTCCACCGAGAAGTATTCAGTAGGTACCTACCCTTCCATAAATAAAATATAATATTCATAGGTAGGTACGTACGTACGAGAATGCTATTCTTGAAAAATGTAGTTGTAGGCACCTACATAGGTGGTACCTACTTCAGAGCGACCTCTAATGTCGTTTTGATGTTATCGAAGGAGCCTGTAACCCAACTAATGTATGTTTCTATAGAAATTAATGGACGTGGCAGTGTGACGAATAGTTTCTGAAGTGGACGCATTCGTTCGGTGAGGGTAAAAAACCTTTCAAGAATAGGTACCCTGTCCCGGGAGAAGGAATGCCAAAGATTTTTGTTCTTCCTTCTACACTACTAACGACTAACCTTCTAGCTAAGTACTTATGTTTTTTTTAAGTTTTACAGATCTTCAAGTATGTATGTTTCACAATTACTAACATGTTCCTACCTATCTACATATTTTTTTAAAGTTGCTATTATCATGAGGTACATACTTTTGGCTTTCAAATCAACAAAAGTAAGACTCAGATGACCATCTATCGAGATTTGATGGACTTGAACTTTTAACCAGTTGAAAATGTATAAAAAATATTTGAATAATGCGGAAGTCTATCCTGAGAAAAGCATATCACCAAAGTCAGCAGGAAAAATCAGACTCGATGCATGCTTCCATGATTAAAAGCAATATTTCAACCCTCGCTCGCCAAAATAATGCTCGTAAGTAAATAAAGTAAATCAAGTACCTAATCTCAAATTTGACAAGCATGTTTTGAATGTTTTGAATTGTTTTGAAGTCAAAAAGTTTTATAACCCTTGGATTTGTCATACGAAATAGTAAAGAATATCCACTAAAATTAAACTGTTTAACACCCTCGTCCGACCTATTCTAGAATACCCACTGCAGCTTAATTTGGAATCCCCACTATGAGATCTACTCTAAACGAATCGAAAGCGTCCAAAGTCGATTCCTCCAACACGTCTCAAGCGGTGATAAATTAGCCAAGAAGATGTCGAGATATAATAAAAGTTTAATACAACCTTAACCTATTATCTATCTATTATCTATAAATATGATTTTTAAACAAACTTTTTAATGGCAAAATCGACTGTAACGAACTTCTAAGTCTCTATATTTTAACATCTCATAAAACGTTTTAATACTTGTGTTACATTTGTTTTTGTATACCTATGTATATAGACACTTATTTAGTTTTAGAGTTTTAATTTTAGTTTAATTTTTTAATTTTCTGTGCGAATTTACACGGAATTATCTATTACATACGTGCTCAACCTCCACAGATCGTGCTCGTCTCTTAGCTGTTTCTAAATGGGAATCAGGTCTTTGGCTGCAAGCACATCCGTCTTACAATACCGGTACACTTATGGATCCTGTAACTTTCCGTATTGCCACTTGTCTTCGGTTGGGTGCAAGATGCTGCGCCTCTCACCAGTGCCAGTGCGGTGCGGCCGTAGATCAATTTGGTTTTCACGGACTTTCGTGCGCAAGGTCTGCGGGCAGGATTTCGCGCCACGCTAGTCTTAATGACATTATCCGTCGAGCGTTTACCAGTGTCAATGTGCCAGCCGTTCTTGAACCGAATGGTCTGTTACGTGATGATGGTAAGCGGCCCGACGGTATGACACTTGTCCCTTGGGAAATGGGTAGGCCTTTGGTGTGGGCCGCTACCTGCGTCGACACCCTAGCGCCATCTCATCTGCCTGGGACATCAGTTAGGGCTGGTGCGGCGGCTGATTCGGCCGATTAATAAAAATTGTATTCAGTATTTTAGTTGAGTTGATATTTGTACACGCTGTGGCTATAAATGGAAAAACAAACTGTTTTAAAACTGCATTTTTTTTTTATTGTACGACGGTTATGCTCTTGGCCTTCATCTCACCTGGTAACAAGTTGAGATAAGGCCGAAGGTGAAGGCTATCTTACCTCTAAATGCCGAAACACAACAATTTTAGAATTGTTATAAAGGCGACAGAATTAGGTAAAATGGTGGTAGCTAGCCAGGCGGACTTAAACAAAGTTCTACCACCAACCAAACCAAGCACAATATATTGTACTCCCCCTGGGGATCGAACCCGGGATCTCTGGATCTGAATTCGGTAGGTTGAACCACTAGACCACAGAGGCGGTGATAATTGTTTGTTGAATGTCCTATTTTAATAAATAAATAAGCTCTTTCCTACTCCCGATTATTGATTACGATATTATGTATGTGTCTAGTAATATTTATTTATTATATAAAATACGTACCTGTTAATCTGTTTCAGAATTAATAAGAATTAAGATCTTAATGTAACTTACATGTGGCAATAAATGTATTGAGTATTGTTTCATTAATGTTAATGATATCTATCACTGCATACATTTAAAAGAAAATACTTAAAATAAAACTAAATATAAGATTAAGTTCGCCCATGTACCTTTACGTTCTGATTTGTACACTAAAGCATTTTCTATATAATACACTAGTAGTTCGCGCTGAGCTGAGATCTCGTGATGTCTGGTTTGTGTTAGATGCTTAACCATTTTTTAACCAACTTCAAAAAAAGGAGGAGATTCTCAATTCGGCTGTAATGTTTTTTTTTGTTTGTTTGTTACTCGATTTCTATGTCAATTCGAAATAGATTTTGATGATTCTTATTATGTTTGATAGGCCATACTTTTGAGGTGGTCCCATAGATCATAGATCCAATTTCATCAAAATCAGTACAGTAGTTTGGTTTTTATATCAAAATAACTGGAAAATATATGTCATCCTAGTAAACGAAATTGCGTATTCTGCTTTCCTGTGATGTTTACGGTCACTAGAGTAGAAATATTGAACTGCTTACCTTCCAGTATCATCATCATCATTATCAGGGTTTTGCCAAAACGCATGGCAGGCGTGTTGTTGATCGCAGTAATGATGATACGTAGTATTCCATCAGATGACGATAATGACGATGTTCACCGAAACTCCGTAAAAAAACAATTTAACCTAGCATTGTTTGGGCTTGGTGGAATTGTCTTATTGCATTCTGACCATAAATGCTGTATACTTGCTTCATCATCATCATTATCATCATCATTACAGCCCATAAGAGTCCACTGCATAGGACACGGGGCCTCTCCCCCAATGCTAAACAAAGAAATTGAGGATTTTGACATAATTACCACGCTTGGCATGCGTGTTGGTAGCAGTAATGATATACTGATATAATTTTCTTTTGTAAATATTACATATTTTCATTCTTTCTTTCTTCGTGTGGATTGTATAACAGTTCTGATATCAGACTTTACGAAAGATCGTCCCCATTATCCTGACATAGTGCACCCCTACACTGCAAAATTTGTTTAGTTCATCTGTATTTATCTTCGTTTCCATCATTGCGTAGATATTTCCCAGAATCCCGTACACTCACACGACTCTTAAATAGGGTGTCGGAGACGTCGTGGTGTCGTAGGTTTTACAACGAAAAAAAAGCTTAAAATAAACTGTTAATTGTTTAAAAATGGAACCGACTTCACCACTTTATATATTAAGGTCTTTTTGAGAAATAAACTGTTTTTGGTTTATTTCTGAAAAAGACCTTAATTAAGTATAGATAAAAGTGTGCTTTCATTAAACCTTACTTGAGCACTCTTTTTATTAATATTTCTTTATTCACCCGAGTGTTCGAGGCTCTCTGTTGTGCTGAATCTTATTCTATGCAAAGCCAGAATTAGAGCAAAGCACCAGACCATGACGTCATAGTAGGTGAGCCTCACAAGCCAGAAACTTTGTCTCACGAAACACCCCTATTTTTCAAAAATTACCCTAGTTTAAAAAAATACCTGTAAAGATTGATGAGTATTAATATATTATCTGCATGTTCAACATTTTGAATTCATCGGATTAACCATTCAAAAAATGTGGCTGAAAAATTGCATTTCTTTTCACCCCAATATCTCAAAAACTACCCCATTTATAAAAATCCCCAGCGACAATCAATGTTTAATTTCATAATTACAGGATTAACCGTTTGAAAGTTATGCCCTCACAAACATTGCCATATTCATACATACATACAGTGCCGAATTTCCCAACAGAACTCAGAGATCTCGTTCGCTTCGCTCTTCTAAGTCGCTTCGCTCACTCGATCAATAATATAATTACAAGCCCCACAGCTCAGTTCGCCCGTGACAAACATTAGATGTTTGTTCTGTGTTTGTTATTAGTATTGTATGTCATGTACTTACGTATTAACAAAAAAGTGCATTGGTGTGCAATTTTATCCGAAATCTAGTAGGTACTGTAGGTATTACAAGCTGTGCGTTTGGAGCTCTGTGAGAAATTAATGGCCTGGTAAATACCTACATTTAGAATCATATGCACCTACCAACCTATTTTGAAGGTGCTTGGATCCGTTTATCAAAACAGATCCAAGCCCCCATTTGATACCTCTTCATTGAAACGCCGCGTTTTCTTTCGCCATTTTTATTAGCTCTTCCATTTTCCTCTCAGTAACAAGATCGCCCTCTTTAGCGAAAATTTATTTAAATTCTTATTCCCGTTTCTTTGTTTCCGTGCTCTCTATTCAGGAAGTTTTTATCGAGCTCTGTTTAAAGATTTTAGTCTCAAATATGCTTTGCTTTCAAAAAAACACACACAAAAGATTCCGACTGATTTTCAAGGCGAAAAAACATGTTTATTTTATGAGGGCCCCCTTTAAATTTATTATTATTTGTTATAGCAGCAATAAAAATATACACTACAGATCAATACAGACAGGTACAGCTGATAAACAGACTGACAGATGGACAGCGAAGGCTTAGTAATAGGGTCATTGGCACCCTTTGGGTACAGAACACTAAAAACATATGGCCCACCACATGTTTTTAGAAGTCTTGACGACATAACAAACTTTTTTTTTAACTGTACGACGGGGAAGCGCTTGGCCTACATCTCACCTGGTGTCAAGTTAAGATAAGGTCGATGGAGGAGACGCTCTTCACCCAGAATCCTCAACAAACTTAGGAACTGGCAATCTTACCTTTAAATGCCAGAACACAACAATTTTTAAAATGTTGTTATGGCGACAGATAACTTACCAAAATACTTTGCGATGGAAAATAAGTTGTGTATTTTCCATGTTACTGCTCGGCTGCAATGTACCTACAACAAAAGTAGATTGGAACGCTGTTGTGCTTGGGAAGGTTGAGATGGGGGCTTCCGCAGAACCTATTCCATCGCCTCTGTGATTCCGCTGTGATACGACCCTAATGTCTAGAGTTAATGGGCACCTAGGCACCTTCTGGGTAGGCTCGCTCCATCGTAGAGACTGGTATGTCCATGTCCCGAGGTCAAGAGCCGACCCATACTAAATAAAAAAATTGTCTTCTCAGAGTTCTCTGTATATTGGTAGAATACATATAACTGCCACAGGAAAAGATCTCTTTTTGTGCATTGTATCCTCGGGGTAGAGGGTCGCAACTTCTTTGCATGATCTTTTCTCATATGATATGTTTCCACTTGGTTCGATCGTTGGCGGTTTAAAAATAAACAGGAAAAGCTAGAAACCATAAATGAACATGTTACTACTGGATAAAATTAAAGGACGCTGAAAATATATTAACATGTGCATGATTAGTGGTCAAGAGCTGGAGCATTCTGAAGAATAAAAATACGTTTCTCGTAGCATATTCGTAGCACATCTACGAAAAGCGTAGCACAGAAGAAGAATTAATTAATTATTGATATAATTATCTTTAATATTTAAGAGGATTAAAATATTTTTATAAAGTCTGAAAAATATATTATTACCACGGGAAGTCATAAGTCATAATCATCTTGTAAATGTGTAAATCTAACGAAATTGCAAGTAAAACTTTGGTTCAGCCTGTTAAATGGTACTACGGTACCGCTGATTTCCTTAGACATCTTAGCTAAAATCTACTCATTTCGAATCGTTCATATACTTCTTAAATCAAAATTATATGCATGATAATATTCCCATTTTAAACATTATTTTGGAAATAGTTTGATCATTATTTTGTTTCAGAAAAAGTAAAGCACTACAAACCTTGAATATCAATATCAAATTAGGGTTACCGGAAATAATTCTTGTTGAAAATACTATTTTGAAATAATTGACAAACTACGTTTGTATGGGATAGCAGTACCACTGAACATTCTCCACCACTCTCTTTCACTATCAAGTGATGGTTAACACTCGAAGATTCACCGCCAAGCTACCACCAGCCCCATATACCATAATTTTACATATATTATGTATGTTTCAGAAGATATGTATTTATATTTACTTTACATATAATTAATATTAACAATTAATTATACTATATTGTACATGTAAATATATACTTACTGTATAATTATAAATACAATATAGTGTAGTTTATCGTATTATTCCTATCTAAGACATGTCATTAATTAATGTTATACCCTTCTTTTAATCTTGTTTATCTCTCTACCTAGGCTCAGATAATAAAATACCAACACCTAGGTTTGCTGAAAGACTATTTTTGAACTATTTTTAAGGTTAAGCTCGCCTTTGCCATACTTTTTAAATCTATACTTGTATGTTTAAATAATGTGTACAATAAAGTAAAAATAATAAACATATGTATGTAGACTTAGATTAGAAGGTATATATAGAAGTCATAAACCACTTTTCAATTTGCAGCAAACAAAGCGAATCACCGAGTAATATTAATTAGAATCCGTTCCCTCGGCTTCCCCTAATGAAGCGTTAGCAGTTCCGCGCCCCCCGGGATGTCGGCGACACGGGTCCAGCACTCGGGACCTAAAGTATTCATGTCCTTAACCGGTTAATAGCCGCGATTTTGAAACCGTGTCATCAAAGCGGCTATTAGCATACAAGCTGTTTCATCATTACAGCATATATACGTCTACTGCTAAACACAATATCTAATCAACAGACCAGAAGTGTCCACTGCTGGAGAGAGCCTCTAAAGCTAGAGGGTGTTGCCATAATCACCACGCTTGGCAGACGAATTGGTGATCGCAGTGAAGGTGTAAATAATACACAGAAGGAAGTTGCTGCCCTTCTTCTGGTGAGATCCTTTAGTCGGCTTAGTAGCACACTTCCAATACTTTGCAGGATATTGGAAATTTCCATGAATAAATATTAATTTGTTTATTTGAAGACGACGCCACAGTGACCTGGACTCGTTGAATGCAGAGTGGCCGGAGAAGGTTCCAAACTTGTTAAGGAAACACGCATTCCAAAGATTTTTGCTGCCGCGGGTACACAGCAGAAATCATTGGGATGCGTGTATACCCAAACTGTTTTGTGATCAATATTACACGACACGACATTAATTTTACACAGCTCCATCTTGCCCCAAACTAAGAATAGCTTGTAATAATGGGAACTAGATTACGGATAGAATACTTAAATACTTTTTGTAAATACATACGTATAGTACGTATGTATTTACAAAATATTGTAACGAGCTGGGGTTCGTAAGAATTAAAAGCAACCGGTTATTACTCAAAATAAGACACGTTTATTCAGCACCAAACTAATTACTCTCAAACACAGTACAACACTACTTAGTTATACTACCGAATCACTAAACACTGTTATCGCACTCAAATATCACTTGATGTTAACTCGCTGTATCGTAATCGAATACTGACTCCGAATCACGCGTCAATTAATATCCAACTAGTATCGAAAACTCTAGTAAGCGCGGGAATGGTCGCGCCGCTAACTGTTGCGTAATCTGGCACGGCGGTCATAAATCATCCTTTTTTTTTTCTATATTCATCACACAAATGTTTGTCCTGGGTGGGAATCGAACCCACAGCCTACAGCGCAGAAGGCAGAGTTACTACCAACTGAGCTATGAGGCTTGTTATAGTAATTACACGAAGGTTGTATTAAAAATGGTTAATCTAAAAACGATTCCAGATATAAATAATGTACCGGCGCCATCAGTTAATAACATTACCATAATCCGAATGTAACGACATCATTGCAAACAATATCTCTGCGAATTAATCAAAGTTTGAAACGATTTAAATATTGATTTAACTCCAGTAAGTAGCGGGGCGG
Source organism: Venusia cambrica (assembly GCA_951394065.1). Classification (NCBI taxonomy): domain Eukaryota; kingdom Metazoa; phylum Arthropoda; class Insecta; order Lepidoptera; family Geometridae; genus Venusia; species Venusia cambrica. The sequence goes on along the minus strand of OX596044.1, from coordinate 781,496 downwards.
GCTGGCCGTGGCCGTGCAAACATTTGATCAGCAAACAGCAATATCGCTGCGCCTCGGGCTTACTCCCGATTACTCTGCTGCTGATAAACATGACGCATTGCCAGAGCTACGATTACCTAAATTTAAAGAGTAGTAGAAGGCTCTTGTGAGAGGGCGCGTCCGGGGAAGTACTACCACCATAGCTATTCCAGCCGCCAGCATTGCTGTGTTCCAGTTTGAAGGGTATGGTTGCCGGTGAAATTACGGGCACGCGGGGCTTAACATCTTTATGCCTCAAGTTGTCGTGCGCAATGCAGTGCCGTGTCGGCTATGTTCTTTGTGGACGTGACCTACGCAGTAAGGCTTTGTCATAGGCAAGAGATGCACTTAACACCAGGTGGGCTACTTGCTTGTCCCGTCTCCTAGTTGTACATATAAAAAATAAAGCCTAGAAAAGGCACACATCATAACCCTTTCTGTTTTCACTTGCACTTGGAGTATCATGAAACTGGAGGGTCTGATTTAACTTCAAATGGTGTACCCCGGGCAATGGACTCGCTGGATTTCGGTAGCGGTTACATCTGAATGATCACACTGGTGGTAGAACCTGTGCAGGGCCACCTGGCTAGCAAACTGCCTTGCAGGACGACCAGAAGAAATCCGGAGCCAAACGGTTTCCCGTGTTCCCTTGGTGCGGGGGGAGCACCTTCTGGGATACCCTGCTCCACCGTAGACCATGGGGTGTACTTGTCTAGCTCTAGGCTAAAGCAAAGATAGCCTTTATCTTTCCTAGAGCTAGAATAAATGAATGAATGGATGAACGAAAGAATTAACGAATGAATGAATGAACGAATGGAAGAATAAATGAATGAATGAATGAACACTTAATTGTACACAGAAACATGACTATACAACACAAAAATTTAGTGACATTAATGTCACTAAATGGACGGCCTTATTGCTAAATGATCAAAGATTTCCATTTGTAACGTTCGACTGCAACATTCCCGAAACGTTGACGTAGAAAGCGTTCGATATGATAATGACTGCTACATGTAACGAATGCTGATGTGTGAGGCTGGTTGGAGTGTGCTTAACTTTTTTAATAAAGTAGCTACCGACTACAGGGTCATCTCATCTCTATATGACTATATAGAGGTCCCGGGTTCGATCCCCAGGGGGGGAAATATTATGCTTGGTTTGGTTGGTGGTAGGATTTGGTTTAAGTCCGCTGGCTAACTACCATCTTACCTAATTCTGTTTAGTTTGAGTTTGAGTTTGAGTTCATGAACGTGGCGATATAACTACCAACAACCATGCTTATGAAAAAAACGACCTCGCCCAATTGTGACACTTGTGGCACAATCAAAGATGTCTTTCATGTCCTCATGGAATGCGCCCGGAACGAAACTCTTCGACTCCAACTTTTCAACCGTAACCCTAGTTTCTGGCAGATAGGAGGCTGTAACAGCTTTCTAGCTTATCCTCTATCAGAGGAAGCTGGAAAGCTGTATAAACTGTACAATTTAGCAATTAAGAATCGTAATTAGGTTATTTTTAAGAATCTTAGAATTTACTTGTTTTTGTTATTTCGTATGATTTGTTTATTTGTGTACCTACAGGGTGACATGTTCCGTTGTGAACAAACCCTCTAATAAAGAATTAAAAAAAAAAAAACACGGTAGAACAATAAGTCTATACAAACCTCACTTTAACCGCCTCTGTGGTCTAGTGGCTCGCTTCAGACCCAGAGGTCCCGGGGTCGATCCCCAGGGGGTATAAATTTGAGATTGGTTTTGTAGAGCTTGTTTCAAGTTCGCCTGGCGAGCATCATACCAAAGTTTGACGCCGTAAACAATCTTATGTGTGTTTCGGCATTGAGAAATGAGATAGCCAGTTCTTCAGCCTGTAGAGGATTCTGGGTGAAGTGATTCCACAGTTGACGGGCGCAATGCAGTGCCGCGTAGGCTATGTTCTTTGTGGATGTGACCCATGCAGTAAGGCTTTTTCATAGGCAAGAGTACGCTTAATACCAGGTGCGTTACTTGCTTGTCCCGTCTCCTAGTAGTGTATAAAAAAAAAACATTCGTTAAGATGTTCACATCTTTATGTATAGGTTATGTATTGGTATCTACCTATACATCTGTAGATGTATAGGTAGATAACAAGCCTCATAGCTCAGTTGGTAGTAACTCTGGTGTCCATTATGGTAGCGTACACATAATCAAATTCAGGTTCGTGGTTATGCCTAAAAAACTCTGCGTAAATAGAGCATAATTAGTGCAAAAATCAAATAAATTGTGCCTCATTGGCTAAAGAAATATTGACTATTTTTAGTGGGTACGCCAGCATAACAATCAAGCTAAGCGTATACATGACCGTACTCGAAAACGGCTTATACTATAGCAACGAAATTTACACACAAAAATAGAACACAAATATTGCCCGAGCTATACAAAATTTCATAATGATTGCTCTTATAGGAACGTAGATATTGAACAAGACTTTTGAATGACATTCTGAGCTGGCGTTATGGCAGCGTACCCATTAAACAACGTAATAGTTCTTATAGCAAACGAGCTTTTCTTATCATAAATGCTATACGTATAAATAGTGTGTGAAATACTGCCTCTGCCAGTAGTCATAATTTATATAATTTCGTAGTGAAACAATATAAAAAGTCTATGTGAAGTTCTAGGAACAAATTTATTGTGGTACAGTCGCACACAAAAAATAATTTGTTAGTGAAATTATACACAGAACAGTAAATAGTAAGAATTAGTAGTTTTGTTACTTTATATGAACTTGCTTGAAGATAAGATGAGCTTTCGTGAGTACTTTTACCCATATTTAGCTACGTATTAAGCAAAGCAGAGCTAAACGTGTAGTTTCATTTTTCTACCATAACGGACACGTAACTCTGCCTTCTGCGCTGTACGCTGTGGGTGCGTTTCCCACTCAGGACAGACATTTGTGTGATGAATATAGATGTTTGTTCTATGTATGGGTGTTGCTTCATATAGTACGTATGTATTTACAAATAAATAAAAAAAAATAAAAATAAGTATAACAAGCTATGATTCGTTTGGAGCTAGATGGCGCTGTGTGAAATTAATGTCCTGTAATATTTATTATAATTACCCATACATGTACAGGTCAGACACAGATTTTATAGAATTACTAGGGTTCGCGTAGGACTTTGTTTCCGTCACCCGTGGAAATTCATATAGAATCCACTAAAATTCACCACACCACCAATCACCAAAATCTTATCTCAGTGGATTTGCACTATTTCGTTGGAAAATTTAATGTTTAATTCCATTATGACGATTAGGTACGTGCGTTGATTGCTTGACCGTTAGGTACACTACGCTACACAACGTAGGTATTTTATTTAGAAAGTAAGATAATAATGAAACCCGATAACTTTGATGGAAGATGGCAACATTATCTCCCTGTCAGTTCGCATTGATAACTCTAATGCTAAACTTTAAAAATAAGTTTTAATTGTTGTTTTTGATTTCAGGTGTACAGCCCCCTACTGGTTCCTGGTCAAGTTTTATGAGTCTAAGTGTTAATTAATTTACTTCTATTACCTTAATAATCAAATATTTTTTTCCTAATAGTAGTTCAAGTTTTTGGCAACATACATTGAGATTTCCTCGATACTGGCTTAGCCTAGCTAAGGGAACCGGAATCAGAATTTATATTTGTAATGAATAGCGTTTTTTTTTTATTATAGCGATTGTTATAAATAATGAAATAACAAAAACGGGTCTTCATCGCGTACCTTTTTTTTATTCCTAAGGTACAAAAGGTAAAGGGTACGCGATGAAGACCCCGATTTTGTTATTAATTATGAATTCCTGTTAATCGACAGTGAGCCCAAGATATAAATACATGTTTAGCACTTTGCTTAGTTATAGTAGATTATATTTTTACGGTAATAAATAAGTAAGTATATTATAGTTGTATGATATCTTATTGTCATCACAAACTTCCAAGATATGAACAAAGCCTTAGCTGCAAGTTACTATCAGGACTCTTGTAGGATATACAAATGCAAAATAATCTAACTTAATCTGTACATTTTATCGTCTAAGATTGAGATCTCTTTTGAGTAATTAACAATTAAAATATTAATTAAATCTTTATAGATTCAGAATCTCAAAAAAGCTCGATCTACAGTTTATTCCATTAGATTTTGTTGTCATTCCTTTGGATCTTCCAAAGGAAGAGTGTGCTGACCCAATATTTAAAAATAATACATATAAACAGTTTTAATGAATCAAAGGGTCACCAAATTAACGATTGGGAATTCGTTTTTGTTAATATTTGTTGGACCACGTAAAACAGATGAGCATAAATCGTAGTATCTTGCAACAGTTATTTATTATTGGATATAATTTATCCATTAGTATCCACTGCTGGACAGAGGCTTCTCCGAATTTGAGAGGTTTGCCATAATCACCACGCTTAGCATGCGAATTATTGCTCGCATTAATGGTTTTTAGATTTAGATTATAAACAGAAGTTATTTTATGCCCTACATCCAAATCCTTAGTCGACTTTTACGACATCCGCGGTCTGAGGTCTCATTTAAAAATGTAAATCAATCGTCTCTCTACCCCGCTCTGGGACACGGCATGAGTCTATGTATGTAGAAGCCGGATGCCAGACACAAGCATAAGCTCACGACTAAAACGTTAAGCTTAAAACTCAAAGGGTATCGACGAGGCGGTATTAAGCACACTAAGCGATAAAATCGAGGGGCGACAAGGATCATCTCTCGACTCGCTCATCTGAGTTTTGCGGAGCCAGCGCGGAGTATAATGAAGACTTATGAGTCTGGCTGTCGCGTCTCAAACTCGGTAATTGTCATGTCGGTTATTAGGGGAACTCCTCGTTATCAGCTGTTATCTAAATTGACTTTGACATATCTCGACGATTACCATTGTTTTTGAGAACAGATTTTGTATAAGGTACCGTTTTCTAAAGTTTTTTATTGTTTTTTATTTATATTACAAGCAAGCAGCCCACCTGATGTAAAGCATCTCTTGCCTATAGCAAAGCCTTACTGCGTAGGTCACATCTACAAAGAACATGGCTTACATGTATGTTACATGTATTGCGCTAGTCATCTTGAAGCATAAAGGTGTTAAACCTCGCTTGCCAGTAATTTCACCGGCAACCATACCCTTTAAACTGAAACACAGCAATGCTGCTTGACGGTTGAAATAGGTATGGTTGTAGTACTTTACCGGACTAGCCCTTTGGATTTACAACTACACCAGATTAAACTAGATTTGATGGTCTCCAAATATATCCAAAAGGTGACAATGGGACCATATTAATAAGCATCCATCTAACTGTCAGTAGGCTGTATCTTATGAACCGTTATGGTAGATAGTTCACATTTTCGGAGGCTACTACTACTAGGGCCTCCGAAAATGTGAACTTAACAAGAAACGTTATATTTTATATTAAAATGTGGAACCCTCGATGTGTGTGTCAACCATCTAAGACCTTTGTGGGTCAAAAATGTACAGCTTCATTTTATATTGTGTATTTTGGAATTACGACTTTATCATATATCGGCGCAACCTCATGTCCAATAGTGGACTGCCATGGGCATATGTTAATAAAAAAACAATAAGTAATTATTACTTACCAGTGCCGCTTGGATTAAGTTTCGTTTATATGTATCGTGTTATCTTTTGTAAGTTGTAAACCATAAAGAGTTTTATCGCTTTGTTGAATTCACAGAATTCATAAACCAACGTTTTTTATTACATGTTTCCATGTAAGTTTGAACGTGGCCTGGCAACCCCCTCGTATGTGATTTTCATAGAATCTACGCTCTGAGTAGTTAATAAAGGTGAATCCGCGAATAGGAAAAATGTCGCGAGTCTGTTACTGTTACTTTTGTTTTGTCTATCTACGTACCTTAAGATGTATTTATATATGTACCACGTATGTATGTGAGTGTGTGAATACCTACATATACGGGCGGGTACATGACGCGAGAGTATCCGCGGTAATGTGGTGTTAAGTTCCACGTGAACGGGCATCATTCATCAGGACCCATTCACGGTGATCTCTGGATTCAGCTGCGGTTTAAAGAGATGTCCCGTAGAACTAGTAATTGTTATCGATTAAACAGCCCTCAAACATATTTGTCCAAACTTTTTGTTACACTACGTTTGTAGCAATCACTACGAAGATTTTTTTTTTTTTTTAATGGTGCCTGGAACTTTTGATTCTTGCCTGTATAAGTTTTGAGGCAAGGAATGGTTAAAGAGTTTTTTTTTTGGGGTAGGTGTTATCTACCTCCTAGTGAGTGTGGTTGACCCTCATAGTGGGGTAGACCCGGGCGGAATCGCTTGCTTTTTCTAGTGGTAACTGCAGATGCTGTATGATCACTGTTGGTAGGACTTGAATCGTCACCTAGCTAGTGACCACCTTTCTGCTGAAATCCGGCGCCGAACGGTTTGTCATGCTCCAATCGTGCACGGGAGCCAGTTCCTTCTGGGAAACGCTCCACCGTAGAACTCATTCTGGCTCAGGCCTAGATAAGTCTACAGATCAGGAGCTGGCCTATCATTTTTAATAAAAAAAACATGTCCTAGATTCTGTTTCGCCTTTATCAACTCCATACTTCGTGAAACACAAAGCATGTTTGTCGAATATCGATAGTCGACGCATATATCGCATGGACAGGCTCCCCACTAGTATTCAAGGGAGGTTTAGCCGGCGCTGTCGTCGACGAGGATTACCGTGATTTCCCGCGGGGCTCGGACCTAAAAGACACCTCGGATGCATCACGATATTACTCTGCTATACTTCGACAGCTGACAGAGATTATTTTGTGACGTAATTGTTTGGGCTGACGCAGGTGAAATACATTATAATTACAAACTTTTTCACCATGCTTATGCTTTAGCTATTACGGTAACGGATACGTTGCTCCAAAATATGTTTCGATATAATTCAAATTACCATTTTTTTTTAAATTTTCACTGTCATTTTTTTTTCCCCGTTTGGACATTATAGGCTGAATATAATTGATGAATGGATTATTCTAGAGTTTGAGCAGCAGCACACGTAACAATAAAACTGCGATCACCAATTCAACAACTATGAGTGGTGATATCGGAAAATGCCCCCATTGCCCTCTACAGAATACCCTGGAGTTAATCCACCGGACGAAGGGAAAGGATTCATATTCTTTTCCGGGGCCGTCACAGCCGGTATCATACGCTATTAATAGGAAACACAAAATGGCTATAAAAATATGGTGCGTTATGAATGTTTGCGATGTCTATGTCAACAGTGTCCACCCTCCTCGGCGTCGACAATACATCACGAGGCGACTTCCGCCGGATGCTGCGTAACGAGACCGTACCCCCACCCCGCTGCTATTTTTCCACAGACCCCTAAAGACAGGGTCGTGACAAGGGCTTCTGACGCCAGGGGTTATAATGTCTCAGGAAGGATGAATGTCAAGTGATTTTTTGATGAGTCTGCTCTTGAGCTCGTAACATGTACAAATAAGGATAATGTTGTCAATAAAAGCTAAAATACTTACGCTGAGAGTGATTCCAAGTCTAAAGATGCGCTTATCATAATAATTGTTTGAAAGCGCTTAGTCATAATCAATGGATAATTAACAGCGGGTATTTGATCGATTCTTCGATATTAAATCGTACACAGGCGCGTGGTTTAATGCGTACCAATGCACAAGATGGCGGCCCCAGCAAAGATGCGTCCCGCCTGACCTTCGCAGATGTCGTCAGAATAAACATTATCGGCAAATAAAGAATACTAACAACAAATAAAAAAATACTGAGTATGTAGTACCAGCACTGCAATTCAACCCACCTGCCAAGCGTGGTGGTTAAAAAACCCCACCTGAATGCTGATGTAAAAAATAAAATAACACAAAAACCGTAGTGCTATGTAGCCAAATAGCCAAGATAGATAGATAGTTTAACTCCTTATGGTACACCCAAGAGCAACTAGGTACAATGGGGCCTATCACTAAAAACAAATCTCTTTCAGGTAACTTAGATCATCTCACTAGTAGTCATAGCTGATTTGCCCCACCCGTTATCCCTAGTTTAGACCCTGTGTTTCCACCGGAGCTATCCAAAAATAATCTCGGCTAGCATTCATTCGATCTGAATGCCGCTGCCGCTACGCCGATGAATGGATGATATTTACAATTTGTCCGCGGGCGGTTATCGATGTTGAAAGCTCACTCATTAAGAAAGCCGGTAATCGAAAGAAATTGCAAACGAGCCAATTTATTTATGGAAGGGATGTTTTTCTTAATATAGTCTTGATTAAAATATATAATATATATAATATATAAAGTAATTGATATAATGACAGTTTTACTAATGTACGGGCATAGCTATCTTATGACCTGGCCCACAAAAGTCCCTTTTGATTTTATTTATGTGGCTAGTGAGAATTTTTCGACCCGAAGAGACTGTTATGTCAAAAAATGGCTTTTAGAGTAGAATAAATATGTCTGCTTTGAGAAAAATATTTATTATATATATATATATTTATAATAGGATTATAAGCCTTATAGCTCAGTTGGTAGTAACTCTGTCTTCTGCGTTGTAGGCTGTGGGTTCGATTCCGACCCAGGACAAACATTTGTGTGATGAATATAGATGTTTGTTCTGTGTTTGGGTGTTGTAGCATATCGTACGTATGTATTTACAAAAAGTATTTAAGTATTGTATCTGAAATCCAGTTCCCATACTAAAAGCTATGCTTCGTTTGGCGCTAGATGGCGCTGTGTAAAATGAATGTCCTGTAATATTTATTTATTTAAAAAAAACTAACGAAAAGTAATTTTAATTAAAGTGTCCTCTCTGTAGGACTCGTTTTTCCATCACCATGATTAAAAAGTAACGACATAAAACCCTTTTTTGTGTCCTACTGGGCCATTAAACATTAATTTGTTGGTCTTCGGAATTTATTGCTGTCTTTTTCGACTATGCAATTCTCTAATAACAGACATGGAAAATTGCAAAATACTTTTTTTTTACTTTTAGAAAATAAAAAAACAAATTTGCTATTATCCGTATGAATTTATTTTAGAAATATCGTAAATATCACAGATTAATAATGTTATAATCTACATGGAAAGTCCTCCGTCAAATCCTGTGTAACGAGGCATCAGGAGTCGCATCATACTCTTCAAAGTGCGCCAATTAGAGCAGCTTATAACCAGGTAAGCGGCTTTGCTCCCTCTATCAAGCCTTTGGCAACAACTAAGGAGTATACTTGTCTGAAATACTTATAAGCTACTTTTTGTGTGAGTATTTGTAGCTCGAAGAGGTCGTAGCTTTGTCAGTATGGTACCTGGATACAAAGTAACCTATGTCATAGTTTATCTAGAACAATCTGTGATTAAATATCTGCGCAATTCATTCTGTAGTTTTAGCGCGAATGAGTCACAAAGATGCAAGCTTTCGCATTTATAATATTTTTATTATCTAAGTATATACAAATAAATAAAATAGAAGTGTGTTTGTGGTGTAACAATTTTTGCATAGTGCATTTGAAAGTACCTTTATAGGTACGGTACTACATTAAAAAACATTCTATTTAAAGTTTGTCTGTCTGTCTGTCTGTCTGTTTGTTGGTTCTTTACTCTGAAACGCTTGGACCAATTTTGACGTAATTCTCAGACAGTTGTCGTTATACTAGTAACTAAGGCTACTTTTATTGTACATACACAAATAGGCATCTGCGCAATCCAAAAAAAAACCCATGTAACCTAATAAATATACTAGAAGAGTAGGAGAAGTTGTGAAAGGGCTCGTCCGGAGAATGACTACCACCACACCTATTTCGGCCGCCAAGCAGCGTTGCTGTGTTCCGGTTTGTAGGGTATGGTTGCCGGTGAAATTACGGGCACGTGAGGCTTAACACATTTATGCCTCAAGTTGACGGGCGCAATGCAGTGCGTTTGTGAATGTGACCTATGCAGTAAGGCATTGGTTATACGCAAGTGGTGGGCTACTTGCTTGTCCCGTCTCTTAGTTGTATATTTTTTTTTTACAATAAATACTTTATCTTACAATTCACCACCCAAACACAGATCAAACATCAATATTCATCATACAAATGTTTGTCCTTGGTCGGAATCGAACCTACAACCTACCTGCGCAGAAGGCACAGCTATTACCAACAATGCTGCGAGGCTTGCTCATTTAAATATTTCAAGGATTATCAAATAAATAACAAGCCCGAATTTCTCTCCATTCACCTAGTGTGTACTGTTGCGATTCCAGACATGCAGTCATTTTGACGATTCAGAATTATCAAATTTTTATCTGATTCACATTTATTAGTAGCCACGCGTCGCAAGCCATGCTATATGTAGAATGCCTGGGAAGGCTTTTAGTTAGCAGGTCGATACCTGCATTAGTTTGTAACAAAAGCTTGTAAATAATTGGCGGGGTAGCGTGTAGGGTGACATCGACGTATGAATAGCGATAGTCCATTAGTCGTGCTGTATGTAACCATTAGCTAGGTATCTGTGTTTAAATCTATGGTACCTATACCTATTATAACGGAGTCGGAATGATAGGAACCATAATTATAACGTAAATATGTCGCCTCGTTTTAGGTTCGTTGTGCTTATCAAAATCAACAATCATTTATTCAGTAACATTTTTTAGGATCAACCGCCTGTTAGGAATCGCCACCACCACAAGGAGAACGGCAAGAACCACAGCCTTTTTTGTATAGATTTAACTGCAATGTTATTTTTTGTATGATTTTACGTTCAAAATGTAAAAAATATTTAGTATTCAATAATATGTAAAATAATAATGAAACCATTAATTCTGAAATACTTACATGCTAGCAACTTGTTTACGGTTTGAACAATTCGCTGGAGCAAATTCTTTTTATGTCCTGAGTCTAATTTATTTTATTATCTAATTTTCCGTAAAGTTTTGCTTATGCTGACTTATATTTTACTAAATTTTTGACTCTTTTTTCACTTACCTATCGAATAAGCCGGTAAGAACTCGTATAGTACATAATTAAGGTTAAATAAGGTTGCAAAGAACGTCGACCGTGAAATATTTGATCAAAGGTGAAAAATAATTAAAAAAACATTTCTCATTAGTATGAACTATGAATAAGCCCCTATTTCACGGTGTATTGAGTAGGTACCGCTACTTGATTATTAAAAATGATATTTTCACTTTCTGTTTTCATATAAAAAAAAAGAGAGATCTTGAAGTAATCGCTATGACATACAGACATATTATGTTTAAATATTGCGTACCCTAAGGTATGTCAAATCATATACATCGGGGCGTGTTTTTTAATTTTAATTTTATTTTATAAACTAAGTGCAAATAAAATCTTGTAAAGATTTCCTTTATTTTTTTTAAATAATAATTTGTTGTTATAGTGGCAATAGTAAGTAAATAATATACACACTCTATGAAAATTTAAACCGACTACCTATTACGGTTCAAGAGATACAACCTGCTGACAGACAGACAGACGGATAGACAGTGAAGGCTTTGTAATAGGATCCTGTTGGCACCCTTTGAGAACAAAACCTTTAAAAGGGGTCCGAAGTTTATTCCTAGTGTATTCATATTTAGATTATCTTCTTATCAAATAAGTAGCGTAATACTGTAACAAAGTATTTCCCTCATCGGCCGGGCAAGGCTACCAACGTACAAATACCGTTTTTATGGCGTAAATCTCCTTATCTCAGTTTCCCCGGCGGCGAGCTCCGAGAGGAATGGGTACTTTGTCAAACGGTTGCTAACCGGTAACTTTAATTATTATATTGTTTTAATTTTATTTGTGTTGGTTGAATTTTGATTTATTTACTTTTTATTAAGTTATGAGTTATTCTCTAAATAAAATATTTCAACAATAAAATTGCGAGAGTGTAATTTGCATGAGTTGGTGTCATCATTAACTATATACGTGAGCAAAACCCACGTTTAAATATTTATACTTTAAAGACTAACATGTTTCTTTCGGATCGGCAACTTAAAGTAGATTAACAAAACTATCAGTATGAAAAATAAATAAGCTCGAATAGCCCAGTATGTGTCCTATGTCCTTCATAAACCTACAGATAAGCAACTCACAAAGTATGGGGAAGAATGGATTTTTATACTCCTATGTGATCTTACATACAATCATTCAGAGTTCTCTAAAATATTTCTATAGTTATTGGTTACATGTTTATTTGTTTAGGCTTTTTAGTTTATTTATCTACCTATTAATTTAACAAGACCCTTTTCATTTGTGAACCACCTGTCAAGCCATAGAATAGTCTTCATCCAAAGGTTGTCTATGAAATTATATATTTAAGTTATCCAGTTTCATTTATAAGGCGAACAATAGAGTACATTCATTAAATAGGTAATTTTATTAAATTATAAAAGATAATTTTAATAACTAAAAGTACTTCGAAAACGTGTATGGCCATGTCGGCTGGAAATAAATGTACAAAAACACATTTAGCACCTATCGAAATAATACTGTAAATAAAAAACAATAGAATTTGCAGAGATATCCGCACCGGAAGCCTAGGCGATATCGCGAGGGTAGCGGGGTGGCTAGGAGGGGATGTAAACACAAAGCTTCGCAGAGGCCGGCAGTCACGTGGCGCGCTTGCCGGGGGCGCATCACTTTTAAGGGTTGTATCGAAACACCCTGCAACTTATCACAAACTACACAACACTAGATCACAACATTGACATTTATAAAATATAGCAAGTTACATAATTCACGTGTTGTAGTGTTAGATGGAGAGAGTAGTTTGCTAACTTTTTAATTTTATTAACAACTATGTTACTGTATTTTACATCAATTACAACAAAAAATGTTGCAAAATAAACACAAGTTGTCACTGTTTGGGTCCTTTAAAAGTGATGCCCCCCCGGCTAACTGGACTCAATACGTATCAAAAACATATTAAACTCGTTTGAGTATTGATTTAGAGAATTGTCGCAAACAACAACAACTCTAAAGAATATCAATACGGTAAACATATCAAACCATATCTAATTTTAATCTAGACCTAACTAGAACGTAGTAGAAATATATTATAGCGTATATAGTACTTGCTGGAAGGTGTTGGTCTACGTGCCCTTGTCAGGTAAGTTTTGTTTTGTTATCAATTTAGATTTAGCCCCTTGTCCTTGGTTCGATTCTCACCTGGGACAAACATTTATATTATGAATAAAAATGAATTGTGTTTTGGTGAAAAATTGTATTATGTATGTATAAAAAAAGTCTAAACCTATTCATAGTCTCAATAATGTAGTTTCTATATTACAACATTAGCTTAGTTTGGGGCTAGGTGGCGTTATGTTAGTTATTTATCAATGTTTATTTATTTATTATTCTCAAAGATTGAGTAAGGTCTCAAGCTTACAATCTATAAAATTATTTCCTTGAATATTCGAACTAATGACACCTAAATTGAGTAACCCAGCAAGTAGCTCATCAGTTCTATTTTTTTTAATTTTGATAACGGAACTCAGTGTTTTTCCCTACAAGCTGCCTGAGAAGAGATAATTAGAAAATATAATAATTTTTAGAGGAGCAAATTTGAAGAAAGTTTTATCATATGAACTTGATTTTAACTGGTTTGATTATTTACATTTATACCACTAATCGCTCTAGGGGCTAAGGTGGCACTGTAATATAATATAACAAACGCGGGCACTACATTTATATTATTACACATTTATACATTTATATTTACACTATTATATTATATATATATATATATATATATATATATGAATTATATTATTATACGACGGGGAAGCGCTTGGTCTTCATCTTACCTGGTTACAAGTTAAGATAAGGCTGATGGTGGAGGCGCACTTCATCCGGAATCCTCAACAGTCTCGGGAACTGGCCTCTAAACGCCAGAACACAAAACTTAGGATAGACTTAATTAAGATGGTGGTAGCTAGCCAGGTGGAGTTAAACAAAGTCCTCCCCCCAATTATGTATAAACTTAACACAATATTGTACGATCGAACCAGGGACCTCTGGATCTGATATCGCTGGGCGAACCACTACACCTCAAACTTTCCATCGCAAATCACAGGAATACTAGGCAGTGACACATGTCATTCGGACTTTGTTTCCTCACAAACGTCCATTGGCACACGACTGGATTTGAAACCACAAACTCCGGATCGGAAGGCGGGCCCATTCCCACTTATCTACACGCTCTCTGCAAAATGAAATCTAAATTAAAAAGGAAGAAGAGCACCGACTTGGAGCTATACCTATACTTTCAGCTCCATTGAGATTTCATTACATGACTGATGCTAAATAATGTATGGAAACTTGGTACTAAATTAAAAAAAAATAGTTTGAGAGATGAGAGAGTGGCGCTAGTGTTTTTACCTGGTATCTATGTATTTTGATTTCTTGTGGAATTTTAAACTACGATCTATTCAATACACGAAACGTTGAGCTGATTTTTTTGTAAAAATCTCAGTATTTAGTTTAGCCTACTTTTTGGAATTGGCAACATTTTATATCGTGTGTTTTATATTGTGTGTTAATGTATAAATATATTTCTGATTCTGATTCTGATAAATGATAATCAAAAAGTGTGCCAATTTTTTCCCGCTGGTTTCCCATGTTCCTCACTGCGTGGAAGAGCCAGTGCTTTCTGGGATACATCGCTCCATCGTAGAACTCTTCCGTGTTCTGACCTAGAGCTGACAAACCCAGAGGCCAAGAGCTAACCCATCGTTTAATAAATAAACCTTTGCGTTAGCTATGAAATTATTTAAATAAAACGGGCCGCACGTACACCGATGTTTCCAACCCAAAATTTAAAGAAAAAAATATCTCGTTTTTTGTAGCAATGAAAATACATTAAATCATATAAATTCACTCGCACTTTATTATCTTAGTTATTGTTTGTAGATGTTATTAGTATTTTTTTTAATATCATTTTAAAAATAATCATGTTTATTGTTCGAATTTTGCTGGGCTTTTCACTGAGGTGACTCGTGACCAAAGGGTTGGTAATTAAGCCAGCGAATCAGCATTGCTATTCAGCGTGACAATGCAGCTAGTGTCTTGAGAACGCATCCGTCTGGTACTTGTCTGGATTAGTTAAGTTACAAAAGATTGTAACGGTCCTCAGATAACTGAACCATGTAATTAGATCAAAAAGCAATACATAATTTTATTAAAACCTCTCTGTAGTTATTTGGCATGTGTTTATTGTTATTACGATTTATAAAATGTAACAAACCCTTTCATAGTTCGAACGCCAAACGTAATCAGTGTGAGATGCTTTCCGTCCCCTCTCGAAGCAAAAAATGAAATCTAATCGCGACCAGCCCCTAACAACGGACTAAACTTCACGTCAAAATTTGTTTGCATCAGTGCTAATACGTTTATTGAATTTATCGTTAATTTATTCAATTTTGAGTTCGCTAGAGACAATGGCAGCCGTGGGCGGGGCTTGTGCGCCGCCCGCCCTCGCTCACCTGAAACTCATTAGCATATCTGTAGCTACTTATTATATAGTGGGTATACATAACTTTGCAATTCAATTATGTTGAGCTTGGAAATGTCTGAACAGGACCCAGGATGTATTTGTTAGACTTGTGGAGGATCAGGTCTCAAAGCTCTGGATATTGGGTATTGATACTTTTAGGCTTAGACTTAAGAACTGGGCATTATTACTAATTAGCTTAGTTTCAAGTAGCTATTGATTAAAATTAAAAAGTTCCTGAATAAAATGTAAATTTATTTTTCTTTTTCAACAGCCCATTGATTTCCACTGATCGGACAGATCTTCCTTGAAATAGATTCAAACTTTATTCCTGTTAATTATGAGCTACCTGCAGAGGTGCTGGTGTGCTAAAATTAAGGTTAGTTACTTTTGCATCGGATAAAACTTAGCTTATTCCAATAGCGGACAAAGTGAACAGATTAGATAGAATGAATAGGATTTAGACAAGCTTGCTCCTTCGTAAGCCACATCTATACTTATGTTTCAAGTGAGTTGGTGGTCAAACGCTTGGCATCATCAATAAAAATCACAATATCCATGACAAAACTTCATTAGGATGCGTTCAGCAATTTAGTCGTAGCTTGGTAATACAAAAGACGGTAAACAAATAGATACCTTACAATTTCCCGGCCAATTATGGAAACACTGAAACGCATAATTCAAGACAAAAAATGGCGTTTCGTGTACCCCCTTATTTTAATTAAAAAAAAACGCATTCACTTTACCGTTTTCTGCAACTTTAGTTGCAAAATTGGTCGCCATGAAAATATCTTTTATTGTAATGGTTAAACAATAAAAACATTGTAAACAATATATTTTAAAACTAAAAATTGAATTATAGCTTGTTTTATCTATCTCTATACTCATTTAATAAAAAAAACCGACCGACAGAAAGATTTTTCATTGTTTTATTTTATTTGCAAAAGGCTCCATCTTTTACTTACATTACACCAATCGTACTTAATTAGGAATCAAGAAAAGTAGAGTCGAAATTAATCGCAAAACAATATTTTATTTGATGAAACATACGATTGTACATTTGTCTGAAGAACTAACTTTACAAATATCACAATTGACTAGATAAGGGAGAATTCATACAATATCCCCAGACATTGTTGATGTGTAAATTTAGATACAATCCGAACATCGAATAGTACCTTTTTTTTATACAACTAGGAGACGGGACAAGCAAGTAGTCTACCTGATGTTAAGTGCATCTCTTGCCTATAATAATGCCTTACTCGTAGGTTACGTCTACAAAGAACCTAGCCTACATGGCACTGCATTGCGTTCGTCAACTTGAGGCATAAAGGTGTTTGCATGCCCGTAATTTCACCGGCCACCATACCCTTCAAACCGGAACACAGCAATGCTGCTTGGCAGCTGAAATAGGTATGGTGGTAGTAATTCCCTGGACGAGCCCTTTCACAAGGGGCTCTACTATTCTTAAACAAGCCTACTACATCTATGAATAATTTCCAAAAAGGAA
Source organism: Venusia cambrica (assembly GCA_951394065.1). Lineage (NCBI taxonomy): Eukaryota > Metazoa > Arthropoda > Insecta > Lepidoptera > Geometridae > Venusia > Venusia cambrica. The sequence continues at coordinate 764,457 of OX596044.1, read as the reverse complement.
TAAGCTTTTGGATATCAAATCATTTTCAAGCAGTATTTCGGATTGCCGAACAAAAAAGAATAAAAAGTATCGGGCTAAGACCCAATATTTTCTATCAGAGTTCTCAATAAATATAGAAGAGTTTAGGGTAAATTTTATTGCGTTGTGAGCGGCACAGTCCAGTCATTATGTAATAATATCGAGCACACAGTGGAATCTTTAACTGACGGAATTAGGATGGCAAAACAGACAAATATAATTTGTGTTTAATTGGATGATAAATATTAAAATGATTTTAAGCTCTGTAACGATCGGATGGATTACAAAAAACTTTGCCTCCTCCAGTCTGATTTGACATTTCAAAATGACTGGTTCATTTTTTTTTATTGGTAAGTCTTTATTTAAATTCGCCTAGCCAGCTACCACCATCTTACTAATTCTATCGTCATATCAACAATTCTAATAAAATATTTTACACAGCGCCATCTAGTCTCAAAGTAAGCAAAGTTTTATGGGAACGTGATCGAAATACAATAGAGTCATCATGGTAGACAAGCTAACTCGCATAGTAGTATATCAGTATGAGGTTAAGCTTTAGTTTATGTATTTTTGGTTTTAAGGTATTTAATTATAAGGGCGATAGAATATGTTTTATAACATCTGTGAACTTTCTAGTTTTGTCTGAAATAAAATGTTTTATTATTATTTGAATAAGTCTTGTATACAGGTAACTTGTACCAGTCGAAATTACGTGAGCACACTGTTGGTAGAGCCTCCCCGAGGAGCGATCGTTTGGCAAACATCGGAATCTGCCGCAGGAGAATACGGCTCGTAGCGTCCACACTTGAACATTTATTTTCCTTGAGACAGATAGCTTTTATTTTACTTTATCGAAATCTTGAATTCTGTGTGAAGAAAAAATTCTTATTTAAAAAATCATTTTCATAATTGCTTCTTAAGAAACTGTTTCACAAGAATTGTTCGTAATTTTTAACTACCCAATGAACATCGATAGCTTTAAACCATCATGTCATGTCACGGTCATGAGCTTCCTTCTAGATTTTGCCCTGTTTCATCAATCAATTCATATGAGAAATCGATTATTTTCTTAGGTGAAGTACGGTAAGTCCCAGTGGCAATCAATCATAGTCAAAAATTAAATTATTCTAACTATTTGATTACCTCTTTGATAAATTAGATGTGCACTATATTTATATTATTCTAAGCGATGTTTGCAGCTTGTTCCTTTTGTTTCATCCCACGGTATGATGGGAGTCCCGAGAGTTAATTTCTTACTTGCAGATTTAACTTGATGATGAGCTTAATATCTTACGGTTAGTTCTTGTGTTTGTAAAAAGAAAGGAATAAAGAACGCAAGTCGATGAGTTTGCACTAGAGCCTAATAATGCTCATCACCGGAAGTATCCAGCTGATTTCCACACAGATATGTTTGAACAAGATTCAATAAAGCCGGCACGTAATGAAGCAGTACAAATTGAATGCCCCTCGGCTCTCTGTACAATTTAATAAACTGTATCAAAGTTATTTTCGGTTGACTTCACAATTTTCTATATTAAATCGCCGAGTGACTTGGGAGCGGTTGCCATGATACCTCAGAGGAGTTAATAAGTCATAAATAGAAGGTGGAGAGGGATGGATAGATGGGGAAAGCTTTGGGAGGGAAGAGAAAGGGAGTTCCCCCAGGTAGCGACGATAGGCAATCGTGTGGAAAAAGGTTGCTTTGACGAGCCGTGAGGTGTCACCAGATGATGATATTTCTGGGCATAGCATAGTTATGAGCAAATATCACTTTGACGTAACTATGTCTACATTCTGTGGAGGTATAAGATGAACTTGACAATACTGTGCTCTATGTTTAATAATTGCCATATCTACGTACATCTAAATCGAAGCTTCATAGCAGTCCACGCATGGACATAGGTCTCTCCCAAGTTTGGCCACTGAGCCCTGTCTTCGCCTCTTCCCATCCAAGCGGTTGTCCAACAATACGTCTTCCAATACGCGGTCTCCACTCCAGATTTTGCTTACTGCAGCGATTGCCGGTTCTTCGACAAATATGACTGACCCACTGCCACTTCAGCCTGCTAATTCTCTGGGCTATGTCAGTGATGAAATATGAACAGTGGTTCTATGACAAATATACTTCAGATGTTATACCTTAGAGACTCCGAGCATAGCCCGCGCCATATCCCGGTGGGTGATTCTATTTGGACACGTCCTACCGTTTCGTTTGTTTTCACAGAGCTTTACGATTTATGATTTTAATAGACTAGTTCTTGAGTTTTATGTTAAAAAACCGTGAAGTGAGGTGATAATATTATACCTTATTTATTGACGCGAAGCACGTACCCAAAAATAATAAATACTTGATTTGTATTCCGTTACAAAATGGCGTCTTTTTTACATTTCGGTGCACTCAAGCGTTAGCACCTCTATTCTCTATGTAGTTTGTGCATGTACACAGAAAATGAAATGTTAACTATACCTGTTTTAAGCGCCCAACCACTGACAACAAACGTATTTATAAATGGTTAGAAGACTGTCCGCAGGCAAGCAGGTCAAACAGCCAAGAAGGTTTCGGGAAAACGACTTGTAAAACCACAATCTATTGTACAGTCAGAGACAATTGATTACAGCCAACGAACATCATATCGGCATCGCAGAATATTAAATAAGATTATAAGGTGATCATTAATGGTTTATTTATATGTTTAGATAACTTCAAAAGACTCCTGAGTGCCGAGTTGATTTTCTTTTTCCACTACCAATGTAGTTGGTTGTTCATTTCAAAATAGAAGCTCCGATTCATTAGATAATTTGCAAGAATAATATAGTTTTGCGTTGCTTCAGTTCATTAACATAGTGCAAATCAAACTACTATAATAACAAACTAATTTAATTGTTTACAATGTCAATGCGGTTAGGTAAATGTATAAAGATTATGGCTGAATTATAGGTAAATACCTATAATGGATGTTAAGACAATAATGTCTCTGACTGTACGCATAGAACGTAATGGCGGCATAAGGCTTTTGTTTCGAGTTCGTTTCGAAAGAGAGCCGATAACAGCTGAGTAGGCTCTTTAGCAAGCGTTCGATCACGAGACGAGTGGGCATCAGCCCCTTCAGGACCTGGCTTTATTGTGAAACACGCGTTAGCACTTTCACGATAAAGAAACTGTTTAACCTATCGGTAGGTACTTGCAGGGAAATCAAATGAGATTAAAGTTGAAAAACGAGAACCCCACCGCAGTTTTACAAAAACAAGCTCTTAAAGTGAAAGTATTTCAAATGTTTCTTTGATAACATACCATATTGTAGTTGATCGAGTGAGCAAAGCGAACGAGATCTATGAGTTAAGTTGGGAAATCCGGCACTGTATGTATGTATGTGGCAATGTTTGTGACGGCATAATTCTCGAATTATCCGATTTTCTTGTAATTTAAACTGAATAGAGATAACGTAAATATAATTTATTGTCGCGGGTGATTATTGATAAGTGGGGTAGTTTTTGAAATAATGGGGTGAAATTATATAAAAATTTTCGCCTGTATCTATTGAATGGCTTATGGCCGATCAATTCAAATTTTTTAACATGCAGACATTACAATAATACTCATCAATTGTTACGAGGATTTTTTTGACACTAGGGCAGTTTTTGAGAGATAAGGGTGTAAGTGTAAGTGAGACAAGAAGATTTTTGGCTTGTAGGGTGTCAATTGAAAGAGTATCGCATGCACATTCATAAAATATATATTTTACTTTAAAATCACCCCTATTTTTGTAACAAAGGGGTGCATTAAGGGGTTAAGACGCTTAGTATGTCTTGTAGGATAGACTATTTAAAGGGGTTGACTTCACAATTAACTTTTTTACTTTTTTTTTGATATGCTAAAACGACCCCTGTACTTAGATTAAGGTTTGCAAAAGGGTTAAATAAGATTGAAGTCTTGAAAATGTGTGAAAACATGAAATATTTATATGTAGTAGGGGTTGAGACTGCTGATTTCAAAATAAGTTTATTTTTGCCCTTATGTGGTTTTTATGATGAAGGGGGCAAAGGATGATTATCCGGTCTTCTTAGATAAACAATAGTATTCGGAATCTCAATAAAACTGGTCTATTTTTTTTTATTCACTCCATAGGGAAGGGTGTCGATAAAATCCAAGAATTAATTTTGGGGATGCATGCAAGTGTTTTTACCGCGCATATTACATATCAACAGTAAATTATTGTCCACAACAATGTGAAAAGAACTTCCTTTATAACTGTATAAATTCGCCATAATCATCACGCTTGGCAGATAGATGGTGCTCACAGATAAAGTTTTGTTAACACACAGAAAGAAGCTTTTTGGTTGACTATACGACATCCGTAGGCTGGAGGGGTAGATTTTTAAACCACGACTACTAAAGCAACAGTTTCGAGAGCACCTTGAAAACGTCATCAACCTTCGTTTCATGTTAGTAAGGATATTATAAAAAAATAATAACAAGAGAGAGCCTTGGACATTTATGGTAAGTAAGGTGTGTATTGAAAGCATACTTTTATCGTTTGTTAATAACGTTCTATTTGAGAAATAACAATCGTCCTTCACAATCCGTGACGGAGATTATTATCGATATAGACCTCAGTTCGGGGCGAACTACTAGTATAGCCCTACAATATTTTGATTTGACAGTTTTGAAAGACGAGTTACGAGATAAGAAATATTGAAACCAATTTCGAGAATTTTTATTTAGAAACCGGTATTGAACGTGGCGGAAGCGACTGATAAATATCAAACGACATCTCTACGACAATCTATCAAACCGCTGCGCTGAGGCTGGAGCGTGCGAACGAAATAGACATACTTAGTACCTATATACATTTATATTTCAAACTCGAAAATCATAACTCTCCATCGGAGGTAAAAAAATATTATGAAGGGAACTAAACTTTACCTGCCGATACATTTTTCGAATTGATAGGCAGTATTAGTTATCTGGCTTATTCAAGAAATCCCCAAAGAAAAGTATTTATTTTTGTACAAGGGGGGCACTTGGTCTTCATCTCACCAGTTGTCAAATTAAGATGAGGCCGAAGGAGGTTTTATCCGCCTCTGTGGTGTAGCCGTGCAGCCATCGGTGCCAGATCCAGAGATCCCGAATTTGAACCACAGGAGAATACAATATTGTGCTTGTTTAGGATGGTGGTAGGACTTTGTTTAAGTCCGCCTGGCCTACTACCACACTACCTAGCTACCACAATCTTAAGTCTGTCGCCATAACAACAATTCAAAATTGTTGTGTTCCGCCAATTAGGGTTAATATAGCCAGTTCATACCACCAACCAAACCAAGTACAAATTTGTACTTGGTTTGGTTGTTGGGGATCGAACCCGGGACCTCTGGGTATATTACCGGAATATTTGGCAGGCAAACGGTTCTATTCCCCTGCTGATTAACAGTTTTATGTTTTTGTGTGTGGTGCAGTGTCCACGTGACCAGACTTGGATACGAAGCAGGCTATCATATGTTTTCCAACACTTTTCATCTCTTTAGAAGTTTGAATTGGAATGTTATCTCCTTCGAAGACTTATTCACAAGATTGTTGCTTTTTTTCTGGCTCATAGCAGTATATTTGAACATCCATGGTTCATTTCTCGCATCTCTTTCCACCAGACCACGTGCGTTCGCGTTTTCTCTTGAACTCTAGAGAGATCCATCGACAACAAACCTTCCTGACTCTTAGATATTCATGCAGGGTCTTTTCAATTTGATTCATTCTGATTCCCAGTTGACACCTCATTTCTTCACAAGTGATACGTTGCTTTTCCTCGCTGTGGCTGATAGCAGCCCCGTTCTTTTTCTGACAGCCTTTGATGAACGGCCTTCGCGAATCTAGTCCCTGAAACAAGCCCTCGTCGGGGGTCGTCGTACCACAGTCTCACAGTGCTCATTATGTGGTGCTTCAAGACCACTTTAAAGTCACAACACTCATTCAACACTCATTCGGAGTTTATTACTAGTACTAATAATTATTTATTCAGATTACTTAGATCCTCATAAGAAGTTAGTAGTTCACAATATCAGTGGGTTAGTACAAAATTAAACATTTAAAATCGTTTTACATCTTTAATAATCTTTTCACTACATTTCAATTTCCAGTGACACTTCTAAATTTCAAGTTGATCTTGTGAGCAACTAAATAACACTTCCCACAAAATTAAATTTCTTGTATTTTTGACACTTTCATTTTTTTATATAGGCAACCAAATACCATATTTAAATAATTTATGGTTAGTTAGGAGCGCAAAACTTTCAAAACTTTTCAACTTCTTTTACGTACGTACAGAACCAACATTTATATTCATCACACAATATTTTGTTCCTGGTGGGAATCAAACCCACAACAAGACTAATGCCAACTGAACTGTGAGGCTTGCATATGTACATTGTAAATGAATGCAATCGGTTTACCTAGGACCGTTTCAATCACCTGACGGAAGCATGCCCAAGACACTGACACATTGCCCCACTGAAAAGCAATGCGCTGGCCTAAATAAGGGCCAGCCCTTGGGTTACGTCTCGTCTCAATCGACAGCCCCGCGAAAACATATTTGTGATTCTTGGTTACCCTTCCGGTTGATCAAATGAGAAGAGTTTTTTGTTGTGGAAATTTGTTTGATCAAAAATAATCATTTTCAACTCTCTTATGGAACAGAAAAACATAAAGTACCTACCTTTTTCAAATGATTGCGTACAAAACAGTTAAAACGGTCTGATGAGCAGATACCCTGACTCAAACGTGGTTTTCAGCCAGCGTGTACCGTGTAGCGATATAACTCGTGTCGTGGAGCTGGGAAATGTGATGCTTCGATTTTTTCATTTTCCATTCTCTTTCAAAAACGAATCATAAACAATAACTTATGCGATAAACTAAATACCCTCTTCCTACGATAACGGTTGGTTTTGAGCTTGTTTCAAGTCCGCCTGGATAGCTACCACCAACTTGCCTTAGTATGACGCCATTGCTGTAAATGTAGTTCCAGCAATTACAGGTAAGATAGCTAAGCTATAGTTTCTTTGTCTGTTGAGGATTCCGGGTGAAGTGCGCTTTCACCTTTGGCCTTATACACCAGATGAGATGAATTCCAAGCGCTACCTTGTTATAAAAAAAACAATTTAAAAAGTACATGCGACGCCTTATTTCATAAGAAATAAATAAAGCTGGCGTTTTCATTGGTACAGTTTTAGCCTCAGTGTTTGAAAATTACTTTGTATTTTTTGGTTGATATTTGGTTCGACGTAACAATGATAGAATGATGGACATGTCAAATATTTACATTATTAAATGTATTATCTGACATCATAGCTCAGTTGGTAGTAGCTTCTGTGCCGTAGTTTATGAGTTCATTGTGTGATGAAAATTTAATTATTAGATCCGTAACTAGTGCCTATTTTACATGCTAGGTTATTTTGGTGCTAGCGCAATGTAAAAATTAAATTGATTTTTCACGGATATTTAATAAAAAAAAAATAGTTTTTACATTTATCTGTAGATTATATATAGAATTAGAATATAATAGAATTGATATGGTGTTTTAACGAAAATGCGCATTAAAGAGAATATTATAAACGACCCAGTCATCATTGAGAATACCGCATCCATTGCACATGGATCAGCTGCCGAGGCGCGCTCGGTGGACCGGGGAAACTTCATTTGCGAGCTCCTCTGCCCGTGAAATGAACTGGCGATATTGCCGCGATATTCAACCATCAGCAAATATCCCTCCCCCCCATGGTAGAGATGCTGATCGAGCAACTGCTTATTGAGGGCGGGTTTTTTAAGTTATGGAAATCGCTATTGACATAGTTGCGATGGTTGCTGTGGAGTTTTGTCAGATGAAGTGTGAGCTGATGTCAGATCAAATAGTTCTATGAATTGAAGTGAGTGAAAAGTACAAGACGTGGAAAAAAGTTTTTTATTTATATTTAAACGAATCCAAGCTAGGTTACCACAGTGATTGCGGTTTGCAGTTCAGCCCGCGGATGTCGTAAGAGCTGACAAAGGAATCTAATCAAATGTAGGGCAACAGCTTGCAGCCGTATTTCTAACACCTTTACCGCGATCACCAACCCGCCTGTCATCCGCCCTGGGTATTATGTCAAAAGCCTCTTATCTTGAAGGAGGAGAAAGATCACAAGTTTCAAGTTTCAAGTTTATTTAATGCAAAAACAAAGATATTTGTATGCGGAATGTCACAACAATAATAATCAAATCAAATAAAATTAATAATTAGATAGTTATGACAAAAACAAATGTCAAATATTACATCTTAGCCTAAAATAAAATCCACAAAAAATACAAAGTCAGAAGGAATCCTTGTGTTCTCCTTGTGTTTCTCCTGTTCGGAATCACTAGCAATCACACCGAGCTGGACTCTGTCCAGCTTGCTTTTCTCCTTGTGATTCCGAACAGGCGGGAGTTTGACGTTTCAATATAATCCTAATAAATCTTGATGAATAAACATTTTTTGACTTTGACTTTGACCTTGACGGCAGTGCACAAAAATTGGCTGTTTAAGTAAGATAGATAATCGTACATGGTGTAAAAAAGGATTTTTTAAAAGAAAATAATGCCTACATCAAAATTATACTTTATCTTTGTATATACTTTTTCAAATCACAATTCATCAAATCAGTATTATGTGACTTTTACAAAAAGGTAAATACCTACGTTGAATACATTTGGCTTCGATAGTCTACTATAGTAAGTAATCTTTGGTAAAATTCCAGATAGGAAATTATAAATGATAAATGTCCCTAGAACTAGTTAATATACATAATGATTTTATCTTTAAAAGTATATCTAGTCTAAATACGGCTTAGAAACATTAAAACACAGTAAACTAAAAATAATTTAACCAATATGAATGTTTATTTTACGATTAGGTACATACCTCCGCCAATTACCATGTAACATGCACATACGAGTAATTTTCAATGTCCATTTTTATTTAATGTTTGAATATCCTGTATATTCAATTTTTTGTCTTTTTCCAGAGCCACTGAGGCCAAGTCTGAAACCGTGAGAGTTATCGAAAAGTCATGTTAGAAGTTACCTAAGATGACTTTTCGATAATTCTTACGGTTTCAGACCTGGCTTCACTGGCCCTGAAAAAAAAACTCACCCGTATATTTTTCTTGAACCCCATAAGTCAATAATTTAGGACGTACAAACTGCCTTCAGTTACATATTTTTTCTTTATCATTGTAGCACTGGACATTCCTTATATTGGCCTCCTCCAATATAAGGGTTTTGCTAAACCGTTTCTTTAACCACAACCGCCATAACTCAAAGTTTGATAGAACAGGTAATTTTCAAGGAGTTCCACTTATATCACCGATTTTATCATCATCAATCCATACATCGCCTATTTCAGTATTCCACTTATAGCATCGATCGAGGTTCTTTGCTTTGAGACACAAGTATAATACTTCTAAAGATTATAAAATATTTACGCGTAAGTGTGTAGTGTTTTCTAGTGATGAAATAATTCATATCCCTGTTTTATATACCTACTAGTACTAATATAATCAACAAAAAATTGCCGATTGGCATATTTAGCAGATCTTTGTCTTGCTCTGACCGATCTTCATTGATGGTTATCAAAAACGATGGTTTCTAGGTTCAGCCTAGAACCTCAAATATTTGCATAGGTACGTTATAAATGTAGAAACGAATTTGTCATGCTCTGTACTTCAAAAACTATGAATTGTGATACTGTGAGTTTGTTGTTTTGTTTGTTCGTCAAACATGACAGAGTGATGCATGCTTGCAGGTTCCCTTTGACTTCATCCCTTGCTACTTCGTGTGGAAACTTTAATGGGGTTGGTGGTAACTGTACATATTTTGGGTACATCTGAAAATTTTCTGAAAACTGTAAACCACGCCCCTTTACAGCGAGGTTCGTGGTTGGTGGAGGTTTATCTACATCAGGAAGCGAGGTGGCCAATGGGCGCGGCGGGCTCGCGCAGCCTTCGCGTTCGACGGTAGCGGCGCGCGGGGGCCTCGCTCCACAGACGCTGCGACGGAGCTGCCAGCCAGGGAACTCAAAAGTAAGTACTCAAATTGTACATTTCCATCTAAAATCTGCTTTATTTCTCAATCACCTATCATGACATAGCTTAATTTTGGTTTTTGATACAATTTTTCGGTACGTGCAATCGTGTCTTGGTTGGGTATTCCCTGTGCATAGATATACATGCGGTTCTAACGTTACATAACCAGTTTTAGATACATAAGTATATACACGGTATTACATAACTCTTATATAGTAGCATTTTAGTGTTCATGTGAATTTTACTGAGATTTGTGAGTGCAGAAGGAAGACGAAAAAAATTGTTTGTAAAATATTTTGAATTGTACCGAAGGGGGTAATTTCATTTAGGTTTTAAATTGTTCTTTTGATCGCAGATGTGGTGTTGTGTCATTTGATGTGGGAGATCGGGTTGCAGCTATGCAGGGGCTCCAAGCCGCGAAGGAGAAAGCCTCAGGGCTGTTTGCTAAGAAGCCCCTTATATTCAAGTAAGTCACTCTTTCAGCTACCCCATTATACATATACAGTATACCCAGGTTATACAAGCGAACTTACGAATTTGACCTCTTAATAATACTTATGTCAACCTATCTCTCATTGGAATAAAGTGGTGTTCTATTCTATGGAGAGTACAGCCGAGACGTTCATAAAGAATTATCTTTAGAATGTTGATATGATTTTTTTTGTGAAAACTATAGATTTTATAGGTAACTACATCTTTAATTGAATATGGAAATTATTTTGCAAGAGTAAACAGATTTTAACAAAGTCTTGTCTTAGAACATTTGATTTACCATCAAAACATAAACATTCATACTTACTTAATTTTAAATATTTTTAAATATTTCGAAACGAAACAAATTTTGATTCATTCCTATCGGACCCGGAAGCCCGGACATCTTTTATAATTATTATAGGCAAAGACCTTCCCCTACTTCTTATAGACTGACCTGGGGCAGGTAGAACACAAAATAGAAAGGTAGATATAATAGTGGCTCAATGTTTTCTGTTCACCGGGGTGGATAGGATTTTTCCCAACCGCACCGCCGGGTGATTAGTGAAGAGAGACTGTTAGCTATTCGACCCTTTTCGGGCTACTTCATGTATTTTTTAAATTATTTAGTACTTACATTTTTATATTTCAATAAGGCCATACAAGAAGATTATGTGCAGAGGTATGCTTAATTTACCTTGTTAAGAGTTTTCTACCATCAAACCATAAAGAAAGAGAGAGAAAGAGAGGATAAGTACAATACTGGCTTTCTATCAGGTATGCCCGTTTGTCACATTAGTGGTATACAAAAAAAAAGACTAAAACTACACTATTTATCTAGTTTTTCGATTAATAGCTGAATCAATGAAATCGTTTAGTTTCACAGCTCTCAAACTAATTAATTACTTGCATAGTTATAGGTAACGCCAGCGCTATAGATGCTGAATATCAAAATAGTTTGCTTGAATGTATAAAGAAATAAATCAAGTAAAAAGATACAATCAGAGTGCCGTACAACAACGTGGGGAATCGAAGCAATTTCGCAGAACCGCGAGACGATCGGCGATAGTATGGACTGCGTACATTGCAAAGCTACGTTTGCAATAAAAACATGAATGGCCAAACATTTGGAGGCATTGGGGATGGGAAACGAATCTTTAAACGAAAATGTTTAATGTACCTTTATCATAAGAAGTATGGTAATATGGGATGGATTGAATTCATTTTAGTTGTATTGTCATATTGAGTCCAAGGTCAAATTTGCTACTATGAAGCTGGGTATCCTGGTTAAGGTTCGGTGGTACTTTACACCAGGATAGCTTTTAAGCTTGTACAAAGTTCAGGTCTGATCTTGTATGGAGTACTGCTGCCGTCTCTGGGATGGTTCAGCCAAGTACTATTTCGAAGCCCGGCCTCGATTGAGCGTCATGACGTATACTCGTTGAGGCCAATTTTCAGAGCTTAGATCACAGACGACGGGTTGCCAGGTTTTCTGTGTTCTATAAATACCACTTTGGCGAATTTGCGCTTGACATCTTCGACCTAATCCCTCCTTCCCCTTTCCACCACCGGACTAACAGACGTACGGCAGGCTACAACCCGTACCTTGTAGATGTTCCATTATGCCGAACACGTCGATTTGCCTCTACCTTTATTGTTCATACTGGTAAGGAATGGAACTCGTTGCCCTCGTCTGTTTTCCGCACCAACACAATCTTGGAGTCTTCAAGTCCAGAGTGAACAGGTTTCTCTTAGACAAGCGACTTTGCTCCATTTTAGGCCACATCGCCACTTATTTTTCAAGTGAGTTAGCGTTAGCGGTTAATCACTAAGCTATCATCAATTAAAAAAATCTTTGGATAAAAAGTAAGATGCAAGACAACAAATTTATATTTTTCTTTGAAATGTTTATGCAATTTCTTAATACTGGATCTCAATTTTAGCCGGTAGTACCCTTTTTGGGAAAGTGAAAACGATGACGAAGTTGCCTCGAAGACAGATATAACTTTAGAAATTAAACTCATTGCTCATTGAGCCGCTGATTGCTGGACCAAGATTATCTACTATTGAATTTATTTTTAGGGCTCCGTACCTCAAAAGTCAAAGATGGAACCCTTATAGGAACACTTTGCTGTCCGCCTGTCTGTCAAGACCTCAGACCTTTTTCTCAAGAACGCGTGGCGGTATCAAGCTGAAATTCATATCAAATACACTAAATAATATATATTATTATTATAGTCTACTGTCCCTTAGAGCTGTGAAAAATTCAGATACTGTCGTTTATGGGCAAATGTTCGACACTCGCAACGGAATCCAAACCCATGAACTCATAATCTTGAAATTTGGTACGAAGTAGCGTCTTATAGCACAGATAAAGGAAAAATTGTGAAAAGCATACAATTCTTAGTTACATCAAACGATAAAAATATTTTAAATCATTTTAAACTTACCCCTTTCCTCATGAACGCGTAGTGGTGTTAAATTGAAATTCATATCAAATACTCAAGTTTATAATACCTTTAAGCTGTAACAAAATTTATGCCGCATATTTAGAAACTCGCAACTACTCGCATGGGAATCAAAACCTTCAGGATACTTCTAGTCGACCTAGAATCTTGAAATTTGGCATGAAGCAACGTTTTATAGCACACATAAAGGAAAAATTCCAAAAACCTTAAATTTTTTGTTACATATCATAATATACATATATTTAATCATTAGAAGCGATAAAGAGACTTTTGTCTTTAATTTATACTTCTCCAGCTTTCCACATTGTAATGTTATGGATTTCATTTAGCAATAAAAATACCATAACTTTTACTTAAATATCTACAAGTTGGTACAGAACCTTGGATGCGCGAATCCTACTCGCATTTGGCCGGTTTTTTTTTTCACCATCTGAGTTCCATTTCATTATTTTTAATAAAAACGTGCACAAATCATATTTAAAAGTACACGATAATTATTGAAATCCAACGGATAGAAAGATGATTTTCCGATCACTACTCAGAGCGTGGATCTTCTGCTGATAATCTCTAGGAGTAGTAGCAATCTCACTGCTACTTGGCGGAATGCTATTCATTATTCATATGCATTATTATCAGTACAAATAATTTATTTAGGTTCACACACAGTAAATCAATGAAACAGCAATAAGAGGGGTAATCCCAAATAGGTCTTAACTAAGCACAAAAACAAGCTAAAGCCTGCGCTTGTCTTCCGTTGAAGCCTTTACGAACACATGATTGACTAGACTTGTTTACGAATAGAAACAAAATGAATTGACAACCGATAAAAAACAATCAATGATTTAAATATTTTTAGCAATCACATTAATATCTATAAATCTGATGAGCTTACCGTAGATTGTTCCTAAATCGAGTGGATTCGATAAACAATGCGATTATCCGTCGGGCGGCAGCCCTACAGCCCTACAGCCCTACAGCCCTACCGTGCACTACAGCCCTACAGCCCTACCGTGCAGCCGAGTGCTCGCCGCTGATAACAAACAGACATCATCCGGATTAGTGTCGTCATGCGAGTGTACTGAATCCACTACAGAGGATTCACCGACGATGAGACGTCTAGGCCTGATTTGACGAGCCCTCGTCTTGGATTGATCGATGAGTCTTGCAATCGCCCTTGATTTGGTCAGGTCCTTATAGTAATAAAGACTATCTTCTTTGTTTGCAAGATCGGTCTTGATTTGTTCAAGAATACTATATGTATAATGCTCAAGATTTTAATTTCACAAGCTACTTTCTACAAACGTATTCATTCCGCAGTAATGTTAGCTATACTGAGAATAATAATTAATTATTAGGATTAACTGCTAATTACCAACTGTAAGCGATTGCCAACAAAAACGATGTTGTGAATCGGAGCAACCTTACAGCCAACGGGAAGATGACGAAATTAACATGAATACTTACGATGATGAGTAGTTCTAGTAACTTAAATTATTCCGTTTTTTATACATTATTCTTACATATAGAGGATAAATAATTTTTATTAGTATTCAGGGAAGCTCTTGGCCTTCATCTCATCTGGTTTCAAGTTATGATAAGGCTGAAGTTGGAAGTGCATTTCTCTAAGAATTCTCAACAGACTAAGTAACTGGATATTTATACATTTAAATGCCGGAAGACAAAAGATATAATGTTATCATGGCGACAGACTAAGTTAAGGTGGTGGTAACTAGCCGGGGACTTAAAAAAGTCTGAACCAAACCAAGCAAAATATTGTTCTCATCTGGGGATTAAACTTCTTGGTCTAACACCGGTGGGCGAACCACTCAACCACAGAGGTTCCCTTGGCTCAAGTGGTTCACGTACATTTTTCGTACTCTAAGGATGACAACGGGACCCTATTACTAAGCCTCCGTTGCCTTTTTGTCCGTCAGTCTGTCGGTAGGCTGTATCTCAAGAATTGTAATAGGTTGACAGTTGAAGCATTTACAGTGTTATCCCTTATAGTCGGCACAACGTGTTCTCTTGTTCCACTGACTCCTATCAGCCGTGATCTGTATCCACACCTTCCATACCCATGTCCTCTTTCATACAATGCACCTCTCCTTCAGCCTTCCCTTGCTCGCATGTCCAACTACGCTCACATTAATAAGCCTTTTGGTCAAATGACTTTCCCCCCTTCTCATTACCAGCCATGCTAACCTAGCACTCCTCGTCTTTTCATTCGCGACACTTCCCCTTACATACGCGAGAAACGCATGAAGTCCCGGCCGGTTTATTGTAGACGGTAATATTGCTCGTATGTTGCATCACAAGCTGTAATCCTGGTCTCGTGTATTTCATGGCTGTAGCACATCTTATGATTCGATTTCTGTTTATAGCTTACAAGTGACGCTCCACCGGATTCCCGGATGTACGCACTGACGCAAACTGATCCGCTTGTCGTACCCTCCGATACGGTGAATTGCGGCACGGGAATATTATATCGATATTTTCTGCTCCTATACTGGGTAGCTCCATTCATTTATTTTTACCAACCAACAAATCTAGCTAAATATAATTGTATATCTCTGCTATTTCAAATCACGTCTCTTACCATCTCTAATAGTATTGGGATCCTGAGTATCGACATCTTCAGTCACGTTCAGTTTCATAGTCACCTAGATGATATGGCATATATATACATATCCATCTTAGGCCACATCTTTACTTGTTTTACATGTAAGCTGGTGGTCTGACGCTTGACTATAATAATAATAATAATAATAAAACGTTTATTTCAGACCATTGATCCATATTATACTATACCTATGTTAGTAACAATTAACAATTAAATAACTTATAATAATCTATGTTAGTTTAGAAAACAGTTATTCTAGAAGTTCATTAGTTATAATATTTTAGAATTATTGAGACACTAGTGGAGTGCGAGGCTTAAGTACAGCCAACCAGTGTCTCATGTAGCCTGAGCAGAGATTTTCATTAACAACAGCCAGAAGGCTGTTGGTGCCCCCATGTATGCGGCGCATCAGGGATGCAGTTCTTTTTCGCATAATTGCAAAGAAGTCATCAGTGCGCGCATCTATCACCATTAAAAAAATGGTAAAGCTGGCAGCCAAATAAAGTCCAAGTAATATAACAATAAAGATGTGAGATGCATTTGACATACATCTATCTAGGTGATAAGATATAACAATGACTAATAAGAGTTTAAGTTTAATATACAAAAAACCTATACTAATATCAAATACAGAAACAATATACTTAAATCAGCTTACAAATTATAATGTAAAACTTATCTTCAATCGGCAAACTGTAACAAGCGGTATAAAGGTAGGTCAAGTAATCCAGATAAAGTAAAAACTTAAAAGCCTGTGTTCTGTATCAGAGGTTCCGGATTTAATCCCTAGAGGGGTACAAATTCGTGCTCGGTTAGTGGTAGGATTTGTTTTGTTTTTTGTCCGCCTAGCTAGCTACCACCGCATTACACCGAGACGAGGATAGGTCCTATTAATAAAAAAAGCATTAGGTGACTCGGTGTCTTAGTTAGTACTAAGACACCGAGTCACCTCATGCTTTTTTATATGGCCTAGTGGCCATATCGCTAAAAATGGTAATTTAATTAAATTATTTAATTTGTTTGTTCCGGCATCTATAGGTAGTTCAGACTATTGAGGCTTCCAGGTGAAGTACGTTTCCACCTTGGGCCTCATCATAACTTGGCATGGTAAAAAAGTGAACATTTTAAGAAAATTATCAATTAGCCATTTTTTCATATCTTCTTTCTTTCAGAAAAAACCTTTTATATCTTAATCTATAGCTAAACTACCCATTTTGTCGATCAATTGCATTACACCTGAAAGAAAAGGGCAAAGGGCAGTTAAAAATAAACATGTAATGAATCAATTTATCACATTGTTTCAACCAAATTAATTCTTACAAAATATCGAAAGGTAGAGCAGATCTCGAACTACCCCTAAGCTTAAGCCCATAAATTGGGAAGCGGGTAGCGACATCGGAAGGGTAGTCGGTTCATTATTTAGTCTATTAAAATCACTAAGTCCTTAAAGGATATTAACAGGCTTTGTGGCGATATGGTAGAACACAAAAGAGATTTAGAGCGGGCAGACAGGGGAAAGAAAATCGTTAATGTTTTTTCTGCTTATAATTTCGTTGTCTGTACGGAGTGATTATGTTTCGATTGATGAGCAATCATTAAAAATGTATAGCACTCGTAGGTACAATGTATTCAGTTCCGTCTGGGTCAGATGACTTATATTAGACCGTTTGTTACGGTCTTTAGTTAACCCGACTGCTTTCCTTGAAGAAAGTTAGACTTCAAAAAAAGGCGGAGGTTTTTTATTCGAACCGCAATTTTAATTCAAGATAGTATTATATATTTTTTAAATAAACGTATCATATCACAATGTAACCTAAATGTATGATTCAGTTTTCATGAATACAAGTTTTTTGACTAACTTTGACACTTTTTTGTGATTGAATGTAAATGTTCGTACGTATATTCGGGGAGCTTTATGTCAACCTATGAAAGAATTTTGTATGAATTGTCATTGTGTTATTTTCTACTGCTACGGCAATGGAAGAACAAAGCGAAGGTTGCCTTGTGCTGTGCTTGTCTCGGGCCCACACATCTGTACCGCAAATGAGCCGTAATTTAGATAAAAGCTTATGAAAACAATACATCGAGGTGCCAACACAAGCGCGGTCCACACAAATGCGTACTGGGCACTCACGCTAATTGTTTCCGCCATTTGAATATTGCCGGCGACAATTACTGGATTGGTCCGCTAGAGGACGCTCTAGCCCCCAAATTAATTGCTCTCTCGCTTTGTTTTATTTCGCACTCGATCTTATATTGAAAGTGGAGATGAAATTGATTTTTCGTTTCTCCTTTATTGTTGTATCGTTTTGGTTTTTCCTGACAGAAGTTTTGGAAGTTTTTGCAACATTTGTTTTAGATAAAAAAAACATAAAAGTGTAGGATCGTAAGGGAAATGTTGATTATAAAAATGCCTCTAACCCCGCAGATTTTCAGTTTATTTATGAGCTTCATGTACGAGCATGTATTCCGTTTTTAGACGTTGTGTTAAATCGGAATTATGTATATATATTCAAGTAATTCTATACCAGTCATCATCTTTCTACCCCATAATGAGTGGGGTCTGCACAACATGACATGTCTTCTTCCTATGTATGTCTCCAAGGCTACATATGGAGACATACATAGGATTGGATAATGTGGAGATTTTGATGTGAAATTTTTGGAACCTACCAAAACTTAAGCAAAATATTGTGAAGGATTTGGTATGTTCCGGAAATTTGAATACCAGCCGCTTGTCTGACGTCAACCTTCCTTGGAAATACTCGGTTGTGTTGGATAAGGGGATAGGATATGGTTAAGGAGAGGTGAGGATACTAATGTCATAAGAAAATGGTGGGTATGCAAGCAAGAGCAGTCCGGGGTGGCGTACCCTTAGTGATTCCGGCCAGACATCTGACAGATATCCGAGTAGGAACCACCCTCTAAATATGAATATAAGTGTCTTGGGCACGCTTCCGTCTGGTACTGGTCTGGAACAGTTGAGTTACCTATAGGCCGTTTGTAACGGTCCTTAGGTAATCTGACTGATTCCTTTGTACTTAGTTAGTTTAATTTATTGAATAAGTGTATAAATGATTGTATATTCAATTCTATGATCATTATCATTCTTGCAATACTACGCAATGCTGTTTTTCTTAGATTACTGTTTCTGATCTCACTTAAAAAAAATCAAGCTCGTCCTTAAAGACACACGATAGGAGTAAAACTTTTGTATTATAGAGAAACATTTTAATTATCGCCATCTCCTACTCTACCCTGCACTGCACATTGCCCCGCCACTTACTGTCACACAAAAAGGTTGCCGGTAACAATTTCAAAACCCTCCCATAAAAATTTTATCTTTAAAATTCCTGTTAATAAATTTAATTCTGATATTTAAATGAAACGTGTTTATATAAGCTATTAAGCAGCTGTCGTGTAACATACAGGGTGTTGCATTACTTCGCAGTTACATAATACACTCGCCTCTGGGTTTGCGGATGAAATTTTAATGAGCGTCGTCCTTTTGTGGTCCCATCGCGGTACGAAACGGCCAATTAGCTAGACATTAGGGATGCTTTCAGACTATCGAGACGGTTGATGTTTTGACAGGGAAACCAAAGATGGCCTTTTCTGTTACAATACATGTTTGTAATTAACATTTAAATTTGATAAAACAAACCGTGACAAAAATGCAGCGTATGTATTTCTGATGTGTTACGACCCTAATGTGTTCATAGGCACTTTATGGGCAGGCTCGTTCCATCGTAGATCTCATTCTTGCTTGTGGATGTTTCGAGATCATTAACCTATATATCCCTAGCCAGAGCTTGGATCTTTTGAGTACAATATGTATCAGTATGCAAGTTGCTAGTATTCAATATCATTGGGACAGTTTGCAAGCCCATCTTTGCTTAGCCGCTTAGCATAATACTAGCCAGAGACACATGTCATTCGGATGTATGGTCTTAGGCACGGTTATCTCACGATGTGAACTTCCCCGTACCGTCAGAGAGTAGGCGTTGGTCGAATGCCACATAAACTTCCGAAAAACAGAATCCTGAAATATTTTCTGTCTATTGATGCATGACTAGATTTGAACTCACTAACTCTAGATTGAAAGGCGGGCCAATAACCATTTGGCCACAGCTCTTCTAAAACGTTTTGTGAATTATTTGGCTAATTCAACTTACACTTTCATACTATGGGAAAAAATAAAGAAAAGAAGCTTAGGTACTCATTTGCTTGATTTTTGATGTGATATGAGAAAGTAGGTCAGGTTTATGGTTTTTGTTAGCTTGGAACCTGTCACTAACTAATAATAAACTATTCGTTTGAATACATTGGAACTGGTTTAGTTTCTCTACAACAGCCCTCCCGGCTTACCGCTGAATAAAGCTTTTGCTAAATAAAAAGTCGGCCAAGGCGATCCGTGCGTCATCTGGTGGGATCGATAGACGGCGTCGCCTCCGAGTCTGTCCGCCGGGACGGGACGGCGCCTCCTGCCGGCGCCGTGGGGACTCTGTCTGTAAATCTCACTAACTGCCACTTCTGCAAATCATATTTATGTTTCTTTTCATCTCCGTGTCTTCTTTGATTAGCTGGGATTCAGAATACTATGATGGCGAGAATTAGAGCGATAAAAACAGGAATAAAGATTTACAGATGCATCATACAATACTATATTGATAGATCAGTGCTTTCTAATCGATAGGTACGTTAATTAAGTTTGGTTAAGGTGTAAGACACCATTTTAAAATTCTCCAAAACGAATATACCACGTTCAGGTGCAAAAGTTAGGATAATCCTCTTCATCCTAAAACTGATTGGAAGAGATCCCCCCGAAATTGTTAAAACCGCCCACTATGCTTTTAGCTTTGCCAAAATCAACAATAATTTATTCAGTTAGATATTTTAGAATAATGATGTCAAATCTACCGCCTGTTGGGAAGAAAGCAAACTAGGTACTAGTTTTCTTGTGATCCATCCTTACTTAAAAAACAACGGATATTGCACATCTGTGCTTATGCACTATTCATATTCACAACGCAAAACGCAAAAATTTGCTATTTTTCCATCCGATGCATATAAAATATAGCATTATTTATAATTACTGCTTTTCCATCTACTCTTACTCAATAAATAAGGGCATAAAATACTGTTCGTTACGACCTTGACAGTCACTGAATGGAAACTGCTGCTCCGATGCGTATTGGTGGAGTTTTAGGTAACACACATTTAGGTAACACACATTCGGGCTGATGGTGCCAAATCCTTTTTTATCATAGGATCTATCCATAGCTTTAATCGTACTATTTGCACCTTTAAGTGAGTAACAATTGAGCCTGACAAAAGGAAAAAAAAAATTCAACATAAAAACTTTAGAAGCATTATGAATAGAAAGTAGCAAATGTTAGTACAAAATAGAGCAATATTTTGAAATGTAAGAAAATAATAATGATCCACAGAGGCAGAACTAGGTCACAGTTCCGCTGCATGCACTAGGCAAGGACGAACTTTATTTCTCAAAGGAATCTCCTCAAAGAAGCATTTTCAATGGAATATTGAATGAAACTTTCTTCTAAGAAAGTATTAAGTCCGCTGCGCCATATAAAAGTAATACTTTGCTTCATTACATTTCTTTTTCGTAACTTCTCGGTGGTGAAACTCAACTTTGACGGGTTTTTATTTGAAATAGAAGTTTTTTATAAAAAAGTAAATTAATGTTTTTATTCAATGTTTTATTAACAAAAAAATATTCAACAAACTAAACCTTAACAAATAATACTAGCTCTTATTTAGACCAGCAAATTAGCATAACTATTCAGCTTGGCAATGCAGTCAGTGACTTGGGCACGCTTTCGTCTAGTATTGGTCTGAAACAGTTGAGTTACCTATTAACTGTTTGTAACAGAAAATGATCATACTTTGATAGGTTAGTATGTATTGCAAGTATGTAAGAACACTCACCGAACACATGAATTATAGTAACACTTGAAGAGCTGAATAAAGAAAATCTATAAAAGTGGTTTTGTATTACCATAATTATCATAATCATCATCATTATCAATATCGAGGGAAGAGCACTTAGTCTAACTTAAAGTGTTTATATTAGACCTCGTCTCTGCACTCTCTCCTTTTGTGTTTCATAATAACATCGACCAGATCTTACAGACATAAATCACTTTTCATAGATTTAATATACAATGAACTAGATAAAACGTATAACTGACTGACAATCATGGAAGGAACAAAAACTGAACATCGGAGTTGGACAGTTCATTAGTCAGTGTTCTGAGTCACTCAATCAAGCCTTCTAGCTCCAAACTAAGCAAAATGTGATATCGAAACTAGATTACCGGTAACATAAATACTTACAAAGGCACTTTTTTGTGAATACATAGGTACTCATGATGCAATATAACACTGCGATACAGACCAAAAATGTTTAGTGATCACATACATCTTTGTACCGGGTGGGAATCGAACCCACAACCTACCGCGCATAAAAGCAGCACTTGGCCGTATAATCTCACTAGATTAAAAGTTAAGATTTGGCCGAAGGTGGAAGAGCACTTCGCCTGGAATCATCAACAGTCTATTCTATATCATATAATTTATCATTATTGTTATAATATAATTTATAATTATTGTTATAATATAATTTATAATTATTGTTATAATATAATTTATAATTATTGTTATGGCTTAGGTAAGATGGCGGACTTTAATAAAGTAACAATAAGCTAAACTACTAGCTGGCTTTAAAGTAGTACAAGCTACATTAAAGAGATACAGAGATATCATGATGGCATCACTACACCCTGTTTAATTATTTCCCAGCCATTGAAGACTTTTGACCACAGATGACAAACGCCCTGAGGTTTCGACAGTCGATCGGCGACCAGCCCCCGTCCTCATTAAGGGAACCAAATTACGAAACCTCCCTGAAAGGACTCGGATTTAATTCCACCGTGTGGACGTAGAGGGCGGCACGGGTCGATTTTAATCCCACTTCAAAGGATACTCTAGTATTACATCCGTCTATTATATTCAAATGAACGGCTGACTTTGCGGGGATTAATTATTATTGACGTGGCATTGCATTGGTTTTAATTAGTGGGGTGCGGGCGATACTTCTTGTTACTGTACACTGCACACTATATATTTGTCCACGTAATTGCATTGCATAGGTACCTACCACCTAAACGTGTGTTGTATGGTAATTTAGTTCTTGTTTTCTGGTTACATTATTATATATCTTCTTCTTCTATAATATAAAATCGATTTACCACTGACGTGATAGGTAGGTAGGTAGGTAGGTACAATCACGCTAGCGCCGAAATTGTAAGACCTACGGACTTGAAATTTTGCTAGGGTGTTTATTGCGACATGTAGGTGCTCACTAAGAACGGATCTTAGGAAACTCCTCCCCTAAGGGGGTGAAATGGGGTGAAATAGTTTGTGTGCAAAATCTTTATTTATGATTCGATTAAGTTTAAATTTAGTACGTGTATTTGTAATTACTTATTAAATGCATAAGCATTTGAAAAAAACTTGAGTGATTCTACCTATAAAAGGGTGAAACGGGGAAAATCTTCTTGTATGGAGGTGTACTTGTATTTGATCCGATCGAGTTGAAATTTTGTACATGTGTTGATTATAGCTTACAAATGGGTATATAGAAAAAAAATATCTAAAAGGGTAGAAGGGGGCAAAACATTTTGCATGCAAAATCTGTATTTATAATCCTATTAAGTTGAAAATTTGGACGTGTATTTCTTATAACTTATTGAATGCTATTTATTAAAAAAACTTGGAGATTCTTCCTCTTAAAGGGTGAAATGGGGAAAACTTTTTGTATGGAGATGTACTTTATATTTGATCCGATCAAATTGAAATTTTGTCTCTAACTTAAAACGTGTATTCGAAAAGAAAAAAAATACTATTAGAGGGTAAAACGGGGCAAAACAGTTTCTATGAAAAATCTTTATTTATGATCCAAATGATATGAAAACTGCAAAAATGCAGAAATGGGGCAATACTTTTTGTGTGAACAAATCTTTTTATCTGATCTAATCGATTTGAAATTTTGTACGTGTAACTACATGATATATAACTACATGATGATTTAGAAAATATATTTTGGAAGATCAAACTAATAAAGGGTTAATTGGTGCAAAAATTGGTGTTGATACGTTTACAAAAATACATTTAAAATGCTAAAAATTGAAAAAATATTTTCCTCTAAACGAGTGCTTGTTTTTACGCGCATACATAATATTTTGTTAATATGTTGAACCAAAATTTATTAAAAGTATTCAAAATTTTTTTTTGGTTTGTAGTTGTAGTCGAACGCGCTGAATCATCTCGAAACAAATAAAGCAGATTGATGAGACCCCGATTGGAACAAAGTCAACAAAACTCCCGAACTACCTCCGGCCGTTACCCGGAGGCTGGCGCCACTCGCCTGTCGAGCAGACGTCGTGGCGCCGAGACCGTTCATATTGCTACTTTATAAATCCGTAAACAACATTATAGGGGAATTGGGAACTCGTATTCGTCTGTTTTTCCCTACCAGTACAATCTTAAAGTGTTCAAGAGTCTAAAGGGAATAGATTCCTATCAGACAAGTGTGCTCGATTTTAGACCACATCGTTGCTTGTTTTTCAGGTGAGATGAAGGTCAAACGCTTGACCACCACCAAAAATATAATCCAAACTCTGACAATATTAGACCTAAATGTCAAATAGAGCACCACTGGAAGTACTACTAGACCACCTGGTCTGGCTTAAAAAAAAATTAAACATGTTTTTTTCGGAAGATTATCAACCATGAAATTACAAAAGCCTATCCGCTTGTAGACATCTATGCGCTACGAAATCTCGTAGACATCTATGTACTACGATGTCTCGTAGGCACATGCTACGAAAACCAAGACACTTATTTGCATTTATTTGTTTGTATATCCTATTCACGACTGGCTAAATTGATTTATAAAATCGGACAAAGAGATATATTGTATCCACGGGAAGTAGGGGAGACTGAGTCACAGCCGTAAAGCTAAGAATCTAGGCCTGTAAGTCGTTCATTTTTAATCACTAATGTATCAAATAAAAATTTTAATTATTATATCTATCTAGGTACACAATTACGTACACGACACATTACGTTACTTAAACTAAGGCAATAAAAAAAATAACAGAAAAATAGTAAAACTTCTATTTTTTACGATTATGCCCCAACACCTGGGTCAAACCGTATACTATATACGATATTGCCCCGGAATTTATCTTTCAGCAAAACATCTTATGCATATGTTTTTTTTCGATATCGATTTTCGATATTGTGAAATATTAGTCAGCTCGATTTTAGATGGAGACCTGATGTCAGCTGTTTCCTCGACGACGATTGGTTGTCCTTTTTGTAGTTAAGCTAATCCTAGGAACTGGCATTGTATCGGCTGGAGACACTACTTCCGAAACCAGTTTAAATTCTTGTGGAGTGGATGGTGCCGCTGCAGAAGTAGGTGACATTGAGTCAACAAATCACATAGTAAGAGTTAATTGCACCGTTCCAACGAGTGGTGCAGTGGAACTTGATGGTACCTGGATAGAATTGGTGCTGCAGATGTTGATGAAACCGTCTCATCAAGTGGCACAGCAGGTGAATGTTGTGGTATCTCCGTTTTATAATTATTCTCTAAGCCGTTGCTTGTTGACACTTTAAGATCATGGTTCTCTCTGTATTTGTTCACTCTATCGTGTTATGTTGACTTGGGTATACTCATATGCTATAGAAGCTTTTAGGTATCTTATATATATCCGTTATATTTGGCTTGGATGGCTGCTTTCATATCATCTGGATCCCAACTTTGACGATCAGTAATCCTTTTTTAATTACGTGGCATTTTTGTAGCATCCGCAAACAAATACGAGGAACTTAAAGTGTCTTCAACTCGGGTCAAAATCGTATATAGCCGGATTTACCCCGTACGGTTTTGACCCATTGCTATGTTTGTCAACATTTAGCTCACACTTTTACATAAATGGCAAGGTAAAATTACCGCTACACATATCATAAATTACGTGTAAATATACAACCTTTAACAAAAATAATGAGAGATTCACCAGCAGTCCACCTAAACTTTACAACAATTTCTTAAATTTTCAAAGAAATTATATCAAGACCACCAAAAAACCATAAAATCAAATATTTACGTAACGCACGAACCTGCCGCGCCATGGGTCTGTTGACAAAACGCTATGACTTTTCGACTCCAGTGAGCGGCTTGGGCGCGAGAAATTTGAATGGTTGACGAGAATAGACCTACTGTACGGTTTTACCCCTGGTATACGGTTTTGTACGGGTTTCCTCTACCTTCAACAAAATCAATTCCTTTTATGTTATAAACCTTGATAGCCTACCAATAGTTTTATAAAACAATAATCGTTTGATTTTGTAGGTATTTATTTACATAGCCTAGAAACTTTTCGAAGTATATATACATTTATCCGGGGCAATGGAATAAGCATCCCCGCAGCCCCCCCTGTACTCCAACATCAGTTGTTTTGCTCACGCACCCACTAATGCCCGGCGTGTGCAAATATTGGAGCTCTTTGCGTCGAGACTATCGATCGCGATCATGACGGGGTCGCACTTCACCGCGCTTCCGTCACGTCTTGAGGGCTTGTAAGCGGACTAGGGTTGGAACATAAATACAAAAGTCGGAAATTGTTCACTAAATTACGAACAATACCTTCAAGAAGAGAGTCACAGCAGTCTTTGACCAATAACGCCAAAAAGTGCAGTAAAGACATGCATGGTTGCATGGTTTTTACATCTTCAAATATTTCAAATAACCAAATTTAATAGGCCTTAGCCAAATATGCAATGGTAGCATTTATATGTAATTATTACTGTGAATCTGAATAGTACTTACTCAGTAAGTACTTAGGAAATAAGCTGAAGCATTTGATTAGTTTAGAAGTAATACGTGTAGGTAACCTGTATTATTATGTGGTCAGGAAATAAAGAAGTTTTTTTTTTGTATACCATGAACCGTGATAAACAGACTAGTATAAATTATCACAGAGTGTGTATTTCTATTATCACTTACATGAGAATAGTTCTCATCATCAAATTTAAAATAGGTATAAATTCCGATAGGTAGGGAATGCGGAGAAAGGAATGTGAAATTAGTTTAATGTAAAATTAAACTAATTTCACGCGTCCTTTATCAATAAAATGAAATGTCAAAATGTACAAAATATAATTTTTTTAAAGTTACATTAGTACATTTATTCAATAAATTAAACTAACTAAGTACAAAGGAATCAGTCAGATTACCTAAGGACCGTTACAAACGGCCTATAGGTAACTCAACTGTTCCAGACCAGTACCAGACGGAAGCGTGCCCAAGACACTGGCTGCATTGCCACGCTGAATAGCTATGCTAATTCGCTGGCCTAAATAAGAGCCAGCCCTTGGGTCACGTGTCGCCTCAATCAAAAGCCCCGCAATATTTTTGAAAACCCGGAGGGCACCGGCTCCCCACAATATAATGACATAAAATATAAAAGCCGGATGCGACACATCCCTACCGCGTGCAACTTTGCACAGTTTAGGCTTTCAACTGCTTCACGAGAAGAATACTTGACATACATTCCTCGGTACGATATTGGCATATCGACGACCAGACTCCAAGTCTCGTGTCTTAAATTATTAAACAAAATCTAGATGCTTCACGTTTCACGATATTTTCTAAATATTTATGTTTTGACTGGTAATCTTAGCCTAGTCGTTGCTAGTCAAAATACACAAATAGCCACTCATCAAATTGTATCCGTACCTATGCTACATCTATTTGTCCATGGTTTAAAGCTGTTTCTTCAACTTTTCTAATGCGCACCGCCAAGGTATAGAAAGAGATTCATCACGTCAAGAGTGAATAGGTTCTTTCTAAGCAAGCGTGCTCTATCGTAGGTTATATCATTGCTTAACATCAGATGAGATAACAATCCAACGCAAGACTATCTACCTACTTAAAAAAACTATTGACTATGGCACAGATATCAGAACTATGGTAATTGGACCATAAACCATCAGTTGAACCAGAATACCATATTATTGTATCACAGGTCAACATAATGAACTGCAAAGAAAAGTATTCTGACTGTTGAACCGTGGGTAGTGTAACGTCCCTGTGGTACATTCAGTTGGACTTAGCGGTTGTACTACAGGTTGATAGCGATTTTTATGACATTTAAACATTGATGCAAATCTAGTGGATAGTTACTGGCATGATGATGATAGTAGCGTTCATGTACATTGTGACATAAGTTTGTAAAGATCCCACTGCAAGTTGGATCTTTCATCTATTGTCTATGGCACAGTCACTTTGAGTTTACTCAAAATGTCTCTATTAGCATTTAACAGGCGGAGATGTTCGAAAATCGAATTTCCGGTCCGTAACAGCATTGCGGGCCAAACGCCACCGGAAATACCTTTAATGCATGTCAATTGTTGGGCCCCTAACTTTATTACCGACCCGGCCGACGTCACCTAACATGTTTTTGATTTTGGTAATTAAGCTTTTACCATAAACGCCTGCTAGTTGATCATTAATAGTCGGTGACTCATATTTCCACTTTTGATAAATTATAGATTATACATGAAGTTCTTACTGATAGTTTATAATACAACTTTTATTCAATAAAAAGTGCAATTAAACTAACAATGTACAAAGGAATCAGTCAGATTACCTAAGGACCGTTACAAACGGCATAAGCCAGACGGCAGCGTGCCTAAGACACTGGCTGCATTGACACGCTGAATAGCTATGCTAATTCGCTGGCCTAAATAAGAGCCAGCCCTTGGGTCACGTGTCACCTCTATCAAAAGCCCCGCAAGATTTTAGAAAACCCGGAGGGCACCGGCTCCCCACGGACCCAAGGTCTCCACCTCAAAAGGCTCAAATAGGTAAGCTCTGTCGAGACCACTATATTTGCGCCTTTTGTAATCCTCGGCCGAATTAAATTAAATTAAATGAATCCACCTGATGTTGGATACAAACATTAGGATAGCATGCACTAATAATATCTATCAAATGGTCCATATTTACATAAAGAGTAGTTGTTTATTTTTTATTTTATTGTACGTCGGGGATGTGCTTGGCCTTCATCTCATCAGATTTTCAAGTTATGATAAGGCCGAAGGTGGAGGCGCACTTCACCCGGAATCCTCAACAAACTGAAGAACTGGCTATCTTACCTCTAAATGCTGGAATACAACCATTTTTGAATTTATGGCGACAGAATTAGGTAAGATGGTGGTACCTAGCCAGTTAGTTGGTATTTTAACACAAATTTCATTTCTAACAACCAAAACTCAACCGTCAGAACAGCCCAATATGAAACATTATAATATGAAATTCGATTGGCTAATTTTGGACAGGTCAACGTCATTTCAAACATCGAATATTATATTACGAAAGTATTGCAAACTTTTTAATGTCCACACGTGCGTAATTTTTAAAAGTTTAATACATTCTCGATATTTTTTTTCATGACAGATGAGTACCTGCATCTCAAATTGCACTTTTTGGTCCTTCCTGAGAAAAATATCTTCCTTCTAATCCAAGCATCTTCCTAAAACCCAACAAAGTTTAAGGAATATATTAAAATTATCATAGTTTTTTGAACAATCAGCAGAAGGCTGTCGCGGAAATGTTCGCAATTTAATGCACTCCGTCTGCTCCCTCAACTGACACGCGGCCGCGTCAACGTATGAGGTTCCCATCCATAGGGTGAGGACAAAGGGTTGCAGCCAGAATTGCTTAATGGACAGTGAAGGCTGAGATAGCACAGTGATAAATCACCGCCGTGATTACCGAGCCATTATCTAAAATACAATCTCGGGGGCGACAACTCCTAAAAGTAAAGTTGTTGATGTTAATTGACGGAGCGCTGAAAAATCTCTTCGGTGAACATTTTTCTGTTGGAATCTTTGGGAAGTTTACCAACGTGTCTTTGTTTGTAATAAAATTCAGATACTTAAGTATAATTATTGCAAATCAACTTACAGGCTTGCGTACATTAGAACTGAATGAGTATATCAGGTAATTTTAAATAGCTCACTAATATGTCAATTATTACAACAAAGTCTCGATTAGATCTGGAGAATACATGTTATATCTTAGAAACTAACTAAGTACTTCACAAACCTTGTAGAAACGTCGTAAGCTCTATTGAATTGCTCAACCGACAACCGTCTATAGAAACGACAAGCGTGTGTGACACAGAAACCCCTAAATAACGTCTCACGTCTCTCCCCAACTCGATCAGCGGCAAACAAATGGAGTATCGGTACAATCGTCTCCAGGCGAGCTCCAAGCCCCTCAACTGCATCTGAAAGTGGAGAGAAGCCGGCGAGAGCCTTTGACGACTTACAAAGGCAGGCTCATTGCCATTACAAATGGAAATTTGTAAACCAATTTGAATGTACCTACTGCCATTGCACGTTGAAGAATACGGAAGAATTAACTTTACGCAGGCTGTTTTCGAAAGCGAAATCTAAAAATAAGTCGACTTGTGAGACTTTTAGTTGTCCAAATCCTTTTTTTTATCTTTGCTGCTTAAGTTCAGATATGCTATGGACAACATTTGACTGTATGAAAGTGCTCATGCTTCGCTACGGTTATAAAAGAAAAACGGAGTGGCTGTAGATACCTGGCAATAATACAGGGGTAAAAAAATAGGGTTCCTGGTTTGTACAGGGCCCATCTCGGTAGTTCTGCCGACACACCTGGACACCTGCCTCCTGGACGGGATTGCAGTGGCAACAACGGACTCAAATTTACAAAAAGTATTTACACCTTACAAGAAAAACACCCTCTTAATTTCAAGTAGGTACTAGAACTAACGGTTTAACCTGTGCGTTGTATGATTGTCATACATTAATGTGACTGACAATAATTAATGTGTGATGTTTGACCCCAAATAAACAATCTAAATCGAATTAATAATATAGTTTCATCGAACTATAATGATTTCATGCAGTGCATTATTTACATTATTTATTTATGAAAATATTAATACTAATCGGAAAATCGAACAACCTCATTTACAGGGGTCTGTTCCCAAATTTCTAAGCCTCCGCTGTAAGTCTGTCTGCCCGTCTGATTATCAGTTATTATTTGATCGAAGGTTGAGGAAAGTCTTATTTTTTTACGATACGAGATACTTAAATGATTTCAAGCATTGCTACGTAAGTAAAATTCATTACCTGCTTCCGATATTTCCTCGGATCTATGATCGTAGAAAACAATTACCAGTACGTCGCGAAATCGTGATTGTATTGAAACGTCGGCTTAGTATTTAAATGGATTCCCATTTGTACTCCCGAAACATGAAAATAGCGTGGCTCTTAAACAGAGAGGGTTCGCATAGAGCTAATAAAACGAACGACCTGCCGACTGAGTAGTATGCAAATTATATAGTCGCTGTTTATTTAAAGTCTTTGATTTAATGTTTGCGATAGCACTTTTATTAGCAAGGGGAGAAGTTAAATAAGAGTGATCTTAATAACGCTTCTGTTTCAATGATAACTGGACTCACGACTCATATAGAAGCCTAACTTCTGCCCGTGGTTTCGCTCGTGTGGGGAAAGAACATGATAAAAAATTGCCTTTATATTATTTCTGGTCAGAAACACAGAAACAAACCAGTGCAAAATTTCCGGTCAGTAGATTTGGCGTGAAAGAGGTACCAAAAACTCTCTCGTTTATTATATTAGTAAGACGAACGGGAAAAGAGGTTGTAATTAAATAATTAATATGTATTCAGATGGAAATTAAATACCATATTTTTAGTGTAGGTAGGTATTTATTAAAAACCAAAAGCTTTTGTATGGTCAATTTTTTTTCTTTATAGCTCTTCACGGGATTTCAAGCTCTTCATACTTTGAAGTGTATTGCGTATCCTCGTACATATTATGGAGAGGGTTATTGTTGTTTTTCAAAGCCGTAGCGAAGTTTCGCCTACTAAAAGGGTCTTGCCACAGACATAGTAGAGACAAACAACAGTCATCTAACAAGCATAGATAGAGATGTTTGCTACAACGAGATTATTTTTTAACCTATTTTTATTTGTGACTGTCATTATTTTAAGAAAATTCAAGTACGAGTTCTTATTATTTGTCCACGGCAGGTTTAATAATAAAAAACGTTTCTTTAAAATCAATTGATTTTAATACCAATAGTAAATTAGCTTATATCAAACCTTTTACTTAATGAAAATTTGACTTTTAAGAACTTAAAATATTTTTTGATAGAAAAGTCTTCTTTGCTGTTTTGGCACACAATTCTATTACCTACTTTCCTGTTTTATTTCTGCTGTATTTTTTGTTTATTTTTGCAATGTTTTTTTTTACGATTTTATGTTTGTTGGTTATTAAGTTTTTCTTTTTTGTATATTTCGTATGTTTTATAAATATTGTGTGCCCTATTAGTGAATTAATATAATTCAGATTGAGATTCAGATTCTGAAATGGATCTGACTTTACGAGATACGCTTTCTCGAAACTAATAAAAACATCCAAACCAAATAGTAATAATTCTGTAAAAAAACTTTTTTGAGGTTTTTTAGAACATGAGGTACATAATTTATTTTTTACAATTGTTTCATATTTAGTGACGTAATACAGGCGTCACTACATTCAAAACGTGTCAGTGTGACCGAGAGACGGCAAGTACCTCATTACAAAGTCGGAGTTGCGGTTCTAAGTTTCGGTTTACTATGCTGCAATCTCCTCGTTCTAACAGATTTGTAGCACGCTCTGCACATTTACATTTTTTATACTGGTGGTTGGTTTTATTGAGTGTTTAGGAACCATAAAAATGTTAATGCGGATGCGATGTAAAATCTCTTCTACAGTGATAAATTGTGATGAGTAATCTTTTTAGGGATGGTTAACGTTTGTACTGTCTTAACGACTTTGCGTTTTGCGAATGAATTTTAATTTAGGTGTACTTACAGAAACCAACATTTTATGTGCAATTTGATATTCAAATCACCGACCACATCTTTATTTAAATATTCATAAAGTGAATAGTCACCGCTGTAAGTACTAGCATTTTAAGACAGCTACTAGCCTGGGACTCCGTTTCTTTTTAAGGCATCCCACACCACTGGACAACTGATTTGGCATGTGTCGTGGTGTCCATTTGACTTCACTTTTACGCGGGGCTTTTGATTGAGGCGACACGTGACCCAAGGGCTGGCTCTTATTTAGGCCAGCGAATTAGCATAGCTATTCAGCGTGGCAATGCAGCCAGTGTCTTGGGCACGCTTCCGTCTGGTACTGGTCTGGAACAGTTGAGTTACCTATAGTAGGCCGTTTGTAACGGTCCTTAGGTAATCTGACTGATTCCTTTGTACATAGTTAGTTTAATTGTACTTTTTATTGAATAAATCTTAACGTAAATCACCTTTTACGTGTTATGCTAGAATTAAGTCGATCAAGTAATGTGTCGCTACAAATTCATGACGCGTAGAGCTACTGAAACAAGCTTATTTTCGAAGCCGTTATAATGTAGCTGAACACTTTGCCTCGTCTAGACTTTTAACTACATGTCTTCCTTCATCCTAACTATGTGTCACCAAAATCTTAGCAAAGAAGTGAATGTAATGGTTCACGCCTATTCCATACTCTTAATCTATTTTACAAATGTATGTTATTGCTTGTGTCCTATAAATTGCATTAACACATTTAAGCTGAGTTGGTATCATTTGGCACTTAAACTACATCAGTGCAGAATAGTTAGCACCTCTTTGCAGTAGGTAGGTTGGTAAACGAGTGGGTACCCAGGTATCTACCTATTTATTTGCTAACTGGGATAATGTAATGTAGGTAGCTTCTTTTAGAGTGTTCACATTGTATAAATTGTCTGTGATGTAGTGTTGTAGGTATGTCAATAAAATGTTTTTACTTCTTTCTTCTTTCTAGAAACATATTCATAAATGTACCCCCTATGATCCTGTTCCAAACGAAATTCAGTTACTCAGCTGTATCGATACTCACTATACCGTCTTCATACCCTGATACCATCAAATGGGCGCAACTTAAATAAGCATTAAGAAACATTTTTGCGTCCAAGGAGATAAGTTCGCCTGATCCCGTCTATTGT
Organism: Venusia cambrica; assembly: GCA_951394065.1. Lineage (NCBI taxonomy): Eukaryota > Metazoa > Arthropoda > Insecta > Lepidoptera > Geometridae > Venusia > Venusia cambrica. The sequence continues at coordinate 730,625 of OX596044.1, read as the reverse complement.
GATAGCCATCTGTGGAAAACTCTGAAAAGCCCGGGCTCATTCGCCATTCATGGGGCGATTTGATTTACTTAAGATCTTTGGCTTGATACTGTCTATTAAGCGAGTGGTTCGGAGGACGGTCGCTTACGTAAAGGGATATTGTGATGCGTTGGAATAAAGGTAAATAAAACGATAAGATGTGATTAAATCTTTCTTTAGTGTGTTTCTTAGATTTAATTTTTATCAACGTACAAAGGCCAGCCTAGTTTTTTACGGCCATCTCCACCGAATTTATCTTGGTGGTTTTGAAGTAGGGCTCACAGCGCCATCTAGCCCCTATCTAAGCATAGCTTGTAATATTGGACCTTGTTTGGTTAGGACAGGCTTTGATCACCTGATTGTGTGACCTGATTATTCGATACGTAACTATAAAGATTTTGTACTTTTGAAGGCAAGTTAAGACGTTGGTTCAGAGGATATTTTACAACCTGCACTATATCAAGCTCCCACGGCTCAGTTGGTAGTAGCTCTGCCTTCTGCGCTGTAGGTTGTGGGTTTGATTCTCACCCAGGATAAACATTTGTGTAATTAATATAGATGTTTGTTCTGTGTTTGGTTGTTGTTTTGTATGATAAGTATGTATTTACAAAAAAAAAGTATTTGAGTATTCTATCTGTAATCTAGTTCCCATATTACAAGCTACGCTACGTTTGGGACTAGATGGCGCTGTGTGAAAGTAACGTCCTGTAATATATAAATTAAGGGAAAGCGTGGCCGGTATTAGGTACGTATATTTTTGTGAGCTACGTCAGACGTCTCTGGCGGTGGTTCATAAAGTCTGACAATAGGGCACACAGCCTCCACAATGAAAGAAACACCGTCGACGCCATGCGTCAGATTGAGCAGGCCTTTAAACGTTTCATAGTAGCTAACCTCAAATATCACCGTAACAATTATGAATATAGAAAGCATTCCGAATCGTTAAAAAACCTTTTTCACGAAAAGCTTTTAATGTTTTTATAGTGTTGTGGCGTAGCGTAGGACGGGGAACGCATGGTTCCGGCTAGGCGGACAGACGATTTATAAAATGAGTTTGCGGTGCAACCAAGCCGTGATACCCCATTGGTTACGTCTCACTTCTTTACTAGTGATGTGATAAAGACCATCGACTTTTATCGTCATCCGAAAAAAACATTACAAATTTCGAGATGTCATAAGCTACATAAGCTGTTTTATGAGATTTATTCTTTTTAGTAGAGAACTCAAGTCGCTACAAAGTGTGTATTTTAAGCAACATTTTTGATATCTAGGAAATTAAATATCAATCTGGGTACTTAAAAGTTAAGTAAAGGTATAACATTATTAACTGCAGTAAAACTTAAATATAAACATGTCAAATAGTACAAACAAACATGAGTACTCAACGTGCCTATATACAAGAACTTATTATGGTTTTACAGAAAAGTAATACAAATACAATACCTACAATACTATGTCGAGAAAAAGCAAACATATTACCAAAACCAAATACCGTTACAGCGATTTCTAATACGCCTGGCAGGCAAGTCTAGTGATATGGCAGAAAAAGAGACTACAAGTACATTTCAAATCAAGCTAACGTATGGATAATATTTTTAGCAAATTGTAACCATAGGTACCTGAATATTAAGGTTTGAATCATCAATAAGAGCTAACCTAAAAATACTCTTACGTAGGTGACTAAATCACTATTTAATCTTTTTCAATATATATTACTGGACACTAAAGTAATCTTGTGATATGGGAATTAATTACAAAGATTCTGAAACATTAATAATATCAATATCATCAACATGAACGCGTTAAACATCGATGTTGATATGATGTCTTCATCGACATCGTCCCATCCCTTTGTCACGGGCATTTGTCGCGAGACGTCACCGTTTTCCCTCGCGCCGCCATCAGCGGAAAGTTAAAAGCATTGCAAGACGTATCGCGGCTCCTCCGGCGACCATTGTTCCCTTGCCCTTTGTCCCGAGCGAATGTTTTAATGTAATTGGCTTTGTGCTTGGGTTTTTTACCCTATTCACTACATATGAGTGAACTTTTGGTGATATCGTTGTACTCGTATTGTTGTAACGCCATTTAATTACGTGTATCTATTACCTGTTAACGAAACGTTTTTATAATATCTTATCCAATGAGACTGTAACTAAACATGTAATTTATTAACTTTCATTATCAGCGGGAATGTTTTTTTCAAAAGCATTAGTCGCCCCCTGTGGTCCCGGGTTCGATTCCCAGGGGAGTACAATATTGTGCTTGGTTTGTTTGGTGGTAAGACTTTGTTTAAGTTCGCCTGGCTAGCAACCAATATCTTACCTAAGTATTATATATATTACCTTATATTAACTATCACCTTACTAAATTGTTGTGTTCCATAATTTAGACATAACATAGCCAGTCATAGGTAATATAAGCCTCAAAATGTTGAGGATTCTGGGTGAAGTGCGCTTCCACTTAAATGAATATATAACTTCAATTAAGAAGGATCATTTGACCTCGTAACAAGTCACACAAACATGCTAGAATCTGCCAAGCTTCCTTGCTATAGTAATGTATCACGTCGCCCCTCGCCCGACTCCCAGTAAGTATAGTAAAGTATCGCGTCGCGCCCCGCCCGACTCCCAGTAAGTATAGTAAAGTATCACGTCGCCCCCCACCCGACTCCCAGTAAGTATAGTAACGTATCACGACGCCCCCCACTCGACTCCCAGGAAGTATAGTAAAGTATCGCGTCGCCCCCCACCCAACTCCCAGTAAGTAGTATCGCGTCGCGCCCCGCCCGACTCCCAGTAAGTATAGTAAAGTATCGCATCGCCCCCCGCCCGACTCCCATTAAGTATCGCGTCACCTCTCGCCCGACTCCCAGTAAGTATAGTAAAGTATCGCATCGCCCCTTGCCCGACTCCCAGTAAGTATAGTAAAGTATCGCGTCGCGCCCCGCCCGACTCCCAGTAAGTATAGTAAAATATCGCGTCGCCCCCTCTTGACTCCCAGTAAGTATAGTAAAGTATCGCGTCGCCCCTTGCCCGACTCCCAGTAAGTATAGTAAAGTATTGCGTCGCGCCCCGCCCGGCTCCCAGTAAGTATAGTAAAATATCGTGTTGCCCCCCGCCCGACTCCCAGTAAGTATAGTAAAGTATCGCGTTGCCCCTCGCCCGACGTCCAGTAAGTGAGTTGGATATAAATTGGGGCATTGTCTGTGAATCTGGAGCATTCGCGCGACTTTTGGACGTATTCTGCTACTTCATGAAAAAGTAAATTTTCTGGGATATTGTCTCTCTCGCTCACCCGCAAGCAGTTCAACTCTCAACTGATAAGGACGGGAGATGGCTGATTATGAAATCGGCGGGGAATTTTCGCAGAATACGATAGCTGATCTTGAATGAATTCTCTTTTGTTTTCTCACTCTGATGCTGTTGGCATTTCGCTCTAGCGCCCGGCATCTAGCACTATATCTTCACATCGTCGCCAGAATACAGGATCAATTTGATGTGGTATTCTGATATCTCGCAGGCTTGGTTTGTTTTTTTATAATAAACGTTTGATTATCATTTCCATCTAATTTCTAGTAATAAAACGGTGCTTTGTAGAGTTGAGTTTGTGATTCTCATATAACATTTTTATGCATATTATGAACTGTGATGTATCGGATATTACTTGTATGTATAGATGTATAGGATATAAACAATAAAGGTAAAAAAAGTACCTGCCTAGACAATTTCATGTTTTTTATCAAATGATTAGTTCTTATTCTACTACCTATATCTATAGGTACTATTATGTCTTACATGATAACCGTTGGGGAGTAAAGTTTCTTGTGTGTGAAGTATGGTCTCTCCTTCGATTGACCGATGACAGTCGCTGCCGCGGGAAGTAGATGGATAAACGAGGCTTAGGTCGTTTTGTGACGTCTATTGGGGAATGACTATGTTCAGCAGTGGACATTTGTGGACGGATATCATGTTTTTGGTGTGTAATATTGTATCATAAGTATTTACAAAACAAGATTATAAATGTATTCATTTCATTCATTATCTAATTTTGTTAGGTTAGGGCTATACAGTTAAGAAAATATCAAGTGATATATTTTACAATTCAAGTAGAAATCGTTATAGTCACTTGTTTCGCTATAAAAGCTGTAACAATGACTTTAGCGACTATCGAAATAACGATTCAAAAAACAGTAATAACTGAAGACTCAATAATGTATGAAAAGACAGAGACGCCCTGTGGCTGCGAAAAATCTCAGAATAACCCCTCGAGCTAGTACAGTGAAGGAAGAAAGCATTACAGGCTAGTTCGCTATCAGCGCCCGTGACGTCAAAACCTTTCACTCGCTAATAAATTACTTGATTCAAATCACGCTTTCACTATCAATCAAGCATTTTATGTTTCTATCAGAACGCTCATTAAACAAATCATTATTTAAAATACATTGTGATTGTTCTGACTTATCAGCGGTTTAAAGTCAGTGATGTTAAGTGACTCCAAATGTGTTGCAAAGCTACAAGTTGTTTTTAATACTGAGTTGGAGTGTTGATTCAATTTTGGACTGTGTGAGTGGGGTGGAGAGTAGCAAGTTGTTTAGGGCTCCCTGGGGGTTTGATCCCAGTTATCACCTGTTGATTCCTGTTCACTCAAATAATATTCAAGAAAATGTTTTGGAGTTGGATGTAAGTATTTCTATACTCTTTATTTTCTTGAAATAGATAACCTAACCGGAATTTTGGCGTTCTGTTGGTTATTTTTTGCAGAATAGTGTAGTAAAAAGACAAATATGTTTCACTTAATCATGCTTGATGTTGATCTGTTTTAAATATAAAATTTGTCAAGTCGAGTAAGCTGATAATTATATCCTACAGACGAAGAAACCCGTGGTCTCATAGATGAACTGACATCTGCTTCCCTTACTGTGTGACGTCACGTACAATAGTGTACACTTCATGTACTGTGAAAACTCGAAGCTATCCCTCTGTCTTCCGGGTTTTCAACAATCTTGCGGTGCTTTTGATTGGCGATGCTTTTGATTGTGATTTGATGAGGCGACGCGTGACTCAAGGGCTCTTATTTGGGCCAGCGAATTAGCATTGCTGTTCAGCTTGCAGCCAGTGTCCTGGGCACGCTTTTCTGGGACAAACGGTCTATATTTAATAGACCGTTTGTAACCGTCCTTAGATAACTCGAATGCTTCCTGCAGTCTTAGAAAATAAATACACCAGCACAACGAACTCCCATATTTTGTTGCTTGTTGTTATGTTTTTGAAATAATAATTCACATCGTATTCGCACGATGTGAATTGCCTTTTGAATTAAACTTAGTACTTTTTGTGAATCGTAAGCTAGCACTCACGTAGTAAGTACTTACTTTGATTTACAAACAAGCGAACCGCCCACCTGATGGTAAGTTGTTACCGTCGCCTATGCTCGCTTGCAACATCAGAAGCTTCACTGAAACGTCCTTTTAAAAAAAAACCCAGTTTTCTAGCCTCTAGGAAAAGCCTCGTAAAAATGTCAGTAGTTTACTTATATATTACCTCTAGTTAAATAACCTTACTTCATGTTTAACAATGTACATCTCCAAGGACTTCCACAAATTGATTTCGCCCTTCGTCACGACACAATAAGCCACAGTTATGGTTATGTCTTCATATGTCACTATGCCCCTTGGAACCGCTCTCTAGAGACGGAATTATCCTGTCACAGGTTCGCCAATTTATTTTTACGAGGTGGCTAGTTCACTTCACAATAGCCGCAATTACTAAATAAAGATTCAAAAATAGGTAGACATCGATCTCTATTATTGTTAAATCAGAAATCTACATAGATAATACATACAACATGTATTATCTATGTAGATTTCTGCTTATTTTGAGGCGGTCGATTCGCCCCCTGCAATTCAGAGAGGCCCAAAAAAAGGGCAGCAGTTTATTTTTGTTATACTTCTGACGTTCAAACGTGGTGATTATGGTGAGACCCATCAATTTTGGAGGAGGCTCTGATGGACACAGGTCTCTCCCAAGTTTGGCCACTGAGCCCTGTCTCCAACTCTCCCCATCCAGTTAGTGCCGGCGGTCGTCCAACTCTTCGTCTGCCGAGACGCGGTCACCGCTCCAGAACTCGCCTACGATTGTCGGTTTTTCATCAAATATGGCCGAACCATTGCCACTTCAGACTGCTAATTTTCTGACCAAATAAATGGGCTGTTGACAAAGATAAAGATGGGTTTGTAACTTTTTATTAATTTATTTAAAAATGTTTTTTTATGAAACGAAATTGTTTTTAACATCACTTAATAATAATAAATCGTATATTTGACATAATAAATAATTTTACAAAAGTTTACATGCTCCCAAACTATTGGAATTGTGTTTTGGGAGCCAGTGGATTCTCCTATTTGTATGTGTGTGGTAGCTACTATGTCCTAAATATTGTACAAATAAACTTATTACCAATGTGCTACGATTGATTTTTAATTAATTAATTTGGTAATATCACTCAGATAGTACAAAATGTAACAGGTAATTTATTGTAAGCTCCAGTGACCTATAAATGGGAAAGTGCGTTGGTGTGATCGATAGCAGGCTCTGGGGGCCGGCGACGAATATTAAAATCATCGACTCGTCCCGCCTCTATTACATTTGAGAAAATAATATCCCTCGGGAGCTTCATCCAATTGCCTGCTTCTTTTATTTGTTACCTTGTACAGTTAGCTCGTTGGTATTCTTCCTTTTAAATTACGATAGTTACCCGAGACAACGAGTCTATGATGTAGTTATCTACATGTAACGTGACCAGAACGTGTACACGTGGGTTTTTTAAAAAGTGTGTTTTTGTTACAGCCGACTAACATACTTTAGCTCACTTTTTTCAAACTTTTTATCAATCACCCCTATTTAAAATAAAAAATACTTCATTTGAAATGTGCATTTGATACTCTTTCAAATGATACCCCATAATACTAAATTTTCTTGGCTCATCTAACACCCATATTTTTCAAAAAACTACCCTATTGTCAAAAAAATTGATGAGTTTAGGTATAATCTCTGCATATTTAAAATTTGGAATTGTTCGAATCAAGCATTTTAAAAAATATGGGTGATATATTGTTTTACTTTTCACCCCAATATCTCAAAAATAACCCCATTTATCAAAAAACCCCTGCAACAATATTTTTTAATTATATGTTACCTCTTTACAGTTTCTATATAATTAAAGTCGAATAACACCGATTTAGGTATGTGTCATATCCGAAATGGCGTTTCCCATCTCAAAAGTGTACACATGTTATGAAACCTATCCGTTCAGTACATTTGACGGTAAAAATAGTTTCTAGTTCTCATGAAGCTAATTTAAAGCCATCAATGGAGATCGGCGGTAGCGTCCCCGTTCAAGAGTTATGCTGTTAAAATATTTCCGTATACATCCATTCAGTGCCGGGTTTCCCATCATAACTCTGAGGTCAATTCATTTTGTTACTTCTTTCCGTATACATCCATTCAGTGCCGGGTTTCCCATCATAACTCTGAGGTCAATTCATTTTGTTACTTCTTTCCGTATACATCCATTCAGTGCCGGGTTTCCCAACATAACTCTGAGGTCAATTCATTTTGTTACTTCTTTTCGATATCACATAATACTACAACAGCACTTCGATAACACTTTAAATAAGCATACAGACAGACAGCTCGCGAAGATGTTCATCTGCGACAGCATTTTGTAGAAATAAACCGTTTTGCTTCACCCCTTGAGTGTAAATGCACACGGCTCCCGGTTTAAGAGCTCTCCTAAAGCTGGGGTATTTGCGTAATTGATATTTACAACTAACCTGGATTTGGGAGGCTCTTCTTGGGATTAAACGGGAATTTGTTTGGATTTTCCTTCTCAGCGAATTCACTTAAAATGTGCAATGAAAGCGGTGATCACATTTACAGGTAACGCAGCCTTTCTAAACAATTGATGAGAAGTGCCTGCTAACCCAATAACTAAATCGGTTGTTTGTTTTTGTGCTATGTTTTATTAGGCTCTCCTTACAGAAAGCCACTGTGAATATAAATAATAACAAAATGAATATCTAATACACATATTAGCAATGTCTAGGGATATTTTAGAGTAACTTGATTTTTAGAATGTTTTCAATATTTTATTATAAAAACCGGCTGACGGTAGGATTTTGTTATTGTTTAATTACATTTACAAAATTAGTAACCAATTTCACATAATTAGTAATCCAGAAAAATAGAGTCGAAGAGAATCAAACATTAGCATTTCATTTCGATAGTAAATTACTCTGAAGAACGAACTTTACCAACATCTCAATTGAATAGTAATGAGGTCATTCATATAATATCCCTAGACATTGTTGTATATGTGTATAGGAGATTAATTTCATATAGCACCATCTATCTATATACCACAACCTACAGCGCAGCAGCTAGAGAATATTAAATCAATATAGTTACGTCATCGTAACGTCAATAACTTCAAAAGGAGAGTATTTTCATCATTTTTGGGTAGGCGAGCATCGCTGAATTAATTCTTGCCCAGGCAAGCCACCAGGACAAGAGCTGACCCACCGGGATCTAGCCAGAGAGTTTCGTTTTTTTATCATGGCGAATTTCGTTTAAAAATGACGTACATCACGACAAATAAGCGCGGTTCAAACAAGCGTATTTTATGTCTCAAATATTGAAAACTTTTCCATTCTATATAAACCCTGACACTGTTGTATAAAAAAATCGTTCTATGTAGAAGTAAAGCGCGAGTCGGCGAAGCACACCAAGGGTTCTGACCAACATTACAAGCCAAACACGTTGGTTTTTTAGCATTTCGTTCAGGAGTTCTCATGTAGTTCTGACTTACGCTTCGTTTTTAGTAATTGTTGTTAAACATCAAGGTAAGCTAAACACACACCCATTGAAACATTGAATTTACTTCACATTTTAAGAAAAATATAACATAATAATCGTTATAATACCTCGACAGGTCCCTCTTTATAGACACTATCATTTTAAATTTGTATTATGTGTCTGGTAATCCACCAAGTATTACGAAGTGTATCTTTTTTTAATTCTTGATATTCTTTGAAAATGTCAGCTTATTACTTATGGAAAAATACAGCTTTCAAATGTAAGACATAGGGTCCCGTTTGCACCTTTTACGGAACCTTTTGTACGGAACCCTATAAATGTACGAGAAGCAGTCTGAAAATCAAAAAACAACAGAGGCGTCACCGGGACGTGAGGTCTTTGCTGCCCGACAGATTAGGAGCCAAAGCGAAGAACCACTGAGCTCCAGACAAATACAGCACCGAGTCTTGTTTACCTTCCATTTTTATGATATTTGTCATATTCCCTGAACAAAGGAAATAACAAAATATTTGAAGCGGGAAAGCTGGATGGAATCACGTTCGGACAACGAAAACTTGACAGCTTTGCTGCGTGATTATTACGTTCGATGAATCTACACTCAAAAGTTAGTCTTGGAATGTGATTCATTCATATAATCCGGCCAAGTGCGGACACACTCACTGAGGGTTCCGACCCACATTTTATGGCAAAAAAATCACCCCATAATCTATTATTCTATTTAATTTTTCGGTCACCGAAAGCTTAGTAATAGCCGTTAAATAGGGTACAGAACCTACTAAAAAGCAACTTACAGTTACTAGATACATCATGTGGCAATATTTACCCACTTTAGTGCTTGAGACAGTTTAAGTGGAGCAGTAGGCTTACCCAATTATACTACTTATCTCAGCCAAGTCGGTCTACTGTAGATACATAGTTGTGGGTTTGAACCCATGACTTTCTCTGACGGATAAGCTTACATAGCTTTCAATAAGAAAAACTGTACATTAATTTGAAAAAAAGTGTTTCTGTGTGGCTTTAGGCTTTTTACATGTCAATAGCGAGGACGGTAGTATAATTGTATGAAAACTTAAATAACGCCTCTAGCGAATGGTACAGGTATTAAATTTGACAATACAAATTTAGTGTTTCCATCCTACGTAAACTCCAGTGGTAGGTACAGCTATAAGGCATTTTTTTCCCGTTTGCCGTAATTTTTTTAGGACTAACCTGTACAGTACTGAATTCATCTCAAACGATTTCAATTTTGTGATATTATTGTTTTAGTCAACACCGTCCCCTATTTGATTTCAGAGGATATCCGCGAACGGCCATAAAAGAAATCTGCCCATAAATAAAGCGGGAAGACGCTAACAAGCGTATCGGGTTCCCAAGTTATATTCCGCTTCGCCATTTTTGTCATAACTCTATTATGCTGCGAGTGTCGAAATGCGATATCATTTGGCTGATTTATTTATTGACTGCGTCCTGGAAATTTATGGACTTCCATGTTTCAAGGGTTTGCTTGAAACATGTGTTAATAAAGTATTAATCAATTCATTCAAAATATTTCTCTGTTCAATTAAAAAAGCATCATAGCTCAAAAATGTCTTTATTTGAGATTATTTGAGTGGATTTATTTTTGTCTCACATGCGATGTTGAACAAAAATATTAACTGGGTTGCAACCTACCACTAATCCTCAAGAACATTTAATAAACAACATACCTAAATCATTACTACATATTTACAATTCTAATTGATTCTTTTATCGAAAACAGAGTAATTTTTAAGGGCTCCACAATCTATTGCTAGTCAAAACGTCAATTGCAAAATCAGATATCAAATTTTATTTAATTTAGGAAACAAATAGTTCAGATGTATTTTCCCCTTTAATTTTCTATTGTTTTGTAATAATAATAATAATTGATCAAGCCGGCCACGCACTTACTCTTTTTTTTTGTCCTACTCCAGGGAAAGGGTCTTGCCAATAGTTCCAGGTTTTTCGGTCATCTGCATTTTTCCACCAGTACGGATTAAACTCAGGTAGGTCGTCACGCCAGCGTGACGGAGTGAGCTCAGCATTAGGTATACCAACTGACGGAGTGAGCTCAGCATTAGGTATACCAACTGACGGAGTGGGCTCAGTCTTAGGTATACCAACTGACGGAGTGGGCTCAGTCTTAGGTATACCAACTGACGGAGTGGGCTCAGTATTAGGTATATCAACTGACGGAGTGGGCTCAGCATTAGGTATACCAACTGACGGAGCGGGCTCAGTATTAGGTATACCAACTGACGGAGTGGGCTCAGCATTAGGTCGTCACGTTACACTGGATACTGCTACGTATACGCATTTTATTTATTACATGTTTTATTCAACCTCATCGGGAGACGCGAACGATAGACATCGCCATTTACTGATTAATTTGTGAATTAAACTGAAACTAAACATTTCTGGACTCATCTTTTCTTATTATAAAACTGTAACAGTTCATAATATGTACATTTAAACAACATACTTGAAAAATTAAGTTTGATGAGACACTATTATCGGTTTCAAAGCCAAAACAATAGTTTTTTTCCATTTTGTCTATTTTTCTTACTACTCAAAACTACTAACTATTGTCAGACTACTGGATAGATTATTGGTAGGAATGTAAACTTTATATCACAATTAAATACGTTTTTGCTATTTTTTGCAAAATAATCATTTTTATGTGAATATCATTCATTTTCACCATTAGAACCTTACAAAAAAGTTTTGTAATGTAATAAGTGTTTCTGAATAACTTTTTTTATATATTTGTTTCGATTACTTGCAAACAAAATTTAGGTTTCGTTCAGACGGTGGTATGAGAACCTAAATCACTTTGGTAAAATTATAATTCTGTTGTGAGCTTTTTCTTGTACTGGTAGGTCCCATGACTGCCTATTTTTTATTTGTTTAGATAGGATGGATTATTTAGCATTAGCTGTATCAGCTAGTAAACAAAAAATACTTAAATTTTAATTTAATAATCACAACAGAACAAATAATTACTTTGTTTTATGCAGAATGTTTGATTATTTCAACCCGTTTTACAAAGTCACTCGTTTTGTTAAAGTTCATTTGAACAAGTATCCTAAATGCATTTGCGATCGGTGATCGCAGAGGGTGGTCGGGAAACAAATTTAACCGACAATTGTAAATCAATTAGAGAGGGTGGCTTTATGGGGTGTAATAGCTACCCCCTAGGCGGCACCAGAGACGGAATTGGAAAAATATATTTAATCTGATATTTCACGCTCTGTATCGCCACTAAAAGCTACAACATGTAAAAGAAGTCCCCTACTGCACGCGTGGCTATAAAATATGGCGGAGTATTAAACTAAGTACTAAATTAGGGCATGCAGCCCGAGCTATTACAGAACGGTTAGCACCGTGATGTCATCAGAACATTTTTTTTTTCATAACAATACTACCGCAGCCTTTTGACTTAAAATCCACCTATTCGATGTAACTATGTCTACTTCGGGATCTCAGATTACTTCACTGAAACTGTACTGTCAATTTTACTACCTATTTTATACGCTGGAGATAAATTTTCATGCATTTTCTATGGTTGCCACAGCTTTTGAATAAAGTCTTTATATTTAACAAAAGCAGTGAAGTTCATTACGCTTCCAAGCTTACATTATAAGGCAATGAAGAGTAATTATTCTAAGCAATAGGAATCTCAAAACCACTTGCTCCGTGTTAAGAAACAGCTGATTGCGTTTATTAATTAAGTCCTAGCTTTCCCCTGGATCGTAGGTATTCATAGCGGGGAATGTTGAAGTGCATATTGTGATCTACGTAACGCCCCCCTTCTTCTCCCCCTGCTCTTCACGTCTGATTCAGGAGCCCTGTCTTCGAGGAGTTGAAACCTGCATGTTGAGAAAAGTAATTATTGGCTTTTAGTTTTCTAGGGCACTTGTGTCTAATAAACGCAATCTCCACCAGATTTAATGGAATAAATAAATAAATAGAAAGTAATATATTTTTTGACATGGAAATCGGAACACTGTAAAATATATAAAAGTTGTAGGTAAGTAAATACATAAACACTATAATAATAATAATATATCTTTATTGGAGACACAAGATATATAAAGCTTTATATCGCTTGCTGTTGAGCAGTTCATTTTTAAACAACAAAAAAAAAGTCACAAAGGGTTTGTACGTGACAGGTACAATGCAGTGCAAAAAAAAAAACTAATATAATCTTATTTTATCATAATTCTGGAAGGTTGTACTCGGTGTTCCGCATACGTAAACCTAGCCTAGCTCTCACAGGGTATGCATTTCTGTCATCTAGTTAAGCTTGTTGCAACAAGTTTAAGACAATGAACCGCACAAAGGACTAAAAGCGAAGTTGGCAGAAGAGTTGCAAAGTCGGTCAACTGTAATTCGAGGCATAACCGAAACTGTAACGAAGCCGGGACAGAACTATCCGGGGCAGAGAATATTGTTGGATTACTGCGAGTGTTCGGGCGGAGTTCATTACGAGAGGAACGTTATCTTTGTTCCTATGCTACATTGAAAGTATTTTACTATCTTTAAAATCGTGATGAATCGAGATTGCACTATTGAGTCGTGTGGTTTGTTTTGTGTTTGGGGTTAACAATAAATATATAACATATAATTAATATTTTTCTGGCTTTCTCAGAAGAAACAAAGCATTCCTCGCTTGACGGGCGCAATCAATTTCAATACGTGACGTAAGACATTTTACCTACTTTATTTGTCAAAAGTAACACCGATTATTATGTGCTAGAGGTGCTGTAAAAGTTTTTCTTGGCACAAGCCTGTGGTAGAGGTACACGTACATGAAATAAATTACTAAGATAAAGGTAAGTTATACTACAGCATGTATAAAGAACATTGTAAATCCTCATTTACTCTATAAAGAAAAAGGGGAAAAAGTGTGTTTTCCAATCTTTCGTAGCAAGTAGGTTCCGATATTTATCTGTTGTAGAGCCTGGGTAGTACCAAAGGTATCTTGCTCTTCCGAGCAACATTCCTGAGTCTATTGATGTAGTTAATAAATTACAATTCCAAAAGTTGCATACAAAGTAACTGAACAGATTGAAGCAAAATGACAATATCCATTAACGGGGCGTAGACGAACGAGGATAAAACAGTAATTACGACATTTTGAGTCGCGTCACATAATTATAGACGTAGTGTAGGGGTGGGGGGGGGGGGGGGGGGCATTAGTGGAGACACGGAGGGCGGGAGATAATCACCTTTCTGTTTATGTTGATGTTTACACTTTTATAACTTATTCTATAATTGAGAAATACATTTATTGTTTACACTTTTTTATATTGGATTGGTATGCTGTGTAGGCTAATTATATCCTTAAACGGAAACCACAGCAATGTTTACATCAAACAGCTGTGAGAACCGTCGCATTGTTTGTGAAAACGCGATCCCAGTAAATTTTTCTCCGACTATTTTGATCAATAACCATCAAGTAACATATATATCTTGAACATACAAAGATTAGTTAAACTGTAATCTAATCAAAGAAAAGCATAAAACCTCTCGGTTATCCCAATAAACCGAATGAGCGTGTCACTATAAGTTCGCCATAAACGAGTAATTAGCGAGGACAGGCCGCCCGCCCTCCGCGTCGCAAGCGCCGTCACATTCCGCCCATCAACAGTCGCTAAACGCATTATCGCGAGGGCGCCACTGTCGACGCATCGCAGGCCCTTCCACTTGGCTATGCCTTTTATACGACGATTCATTACCAACGACGCTGAAAGGGGACGCGGACAGATAGCCGCGTTTATTACTTTTGTCAGCGGAAAAATGAGTTCACACTCGAACGGTTACGCATTTATTGGGACGTGGACCTGTCGAGATAGACACCATTATCATATTCACGATCACCATTATCAATAAATCTAAATCAAATATCGTTTATTCCGTAAGATTTTTAGAATCATTTTGAATCGTCTAACTAACGCCTGTTCGGAATCGCGACCAGCACACAATGAGAAAGGCAAGAAACTCGGGCTAGTTATTGGTTTTACGATCCTTCCTTGCGATGGTGGTCTTGGCAGTAAGTTTTAAACCCCTCAAACGTAGCCCATGAAGTCATTAAATGTGACTGCAAGATTTCACTTTGAAAGGAGTAGCAGCATTGTCCCAAATAATAATAATTTCTAACACCTTCATGCAATTTTCAATCCACTCTAACAATAAAGAAAAAATGTACTTAATTTTACACTCAGTGATTCTTTAATGATACCGCATGTAATGATTATCAAAATAAGACAGTTGTGATAGTAAAGCTAAGTATCGTCTCCGTAATCGAAAAGCCTTGGAACACCTAATTCTATGCATACATTGTCATTTTAAACATGCAACGTAGTATAAAACAATTTGTCAAACAGCTTTTCACAAGCCAGTGTGCCCCTCTATTTAAAATTGCTTTATTTTCGTGCTTTCGCGCTCATCTACCGGCGGAACGGGTTTTAATAAAGTTATAGCGATAAAATCCCTGCACTCAACCTGTCAGGTCGACGTATCTGCTTGCAAACAATGCCAGGATGCGTGGAGTATCGTATGCTCACTGGACGGAATTAATACATATTACTAATGCGTTTCGAGATCGCGGTTTTATTAGATAACCAGAAGCTTTCCTTGTGTTCCTATCACCTACCAACTATTGAAATTAAAACAAACATTAGGGACTAATTTGTTAAGGATCAATTCACCTCTGTTTTATTATAGTGGATATTATAGCTCTCTTAAATGCAATACAAAATGTGAGCAGGTAGCACGCACATTGTAAATTTAACCAGTCTTTTTTGGATTGGCGAAGTCAGTAGGGTGATAATATTTTATCCTCCCGACACTGTATATAATATTGCAGAGGCATGCGACGGCAACTAACCCAATTCTGAAGTGTAAAGAGCTCAAGGCAATGAATGATTTTGCGCTGTTTAGGAATGGAGGTCTTTAGGTAGAGTTGAAAACACGAAAGTTTAACATCAAAGTGAAAATTCAAATGTCGGATATATCGAAAAACATTTTTCCTCTCATTTTTATCTTGCTAATCTTTAGTAATAATGTCATTATTTTACATAATTTACATATTACGCATTTTTCTGATAACTAATGCCAATTTTAGGAGTTTCATTTTATGAAATATAAATAAATAAAAACAAAAAAATCCACAACAAACAAAACAACTCAAAATTTGCAGGGAGGCAAGGATAAGGTTTATGATGGAGCAAGCATACCCAGTGGGCAGTGGCTCTCCACGTACCGATGGAGCACAGTAAAAAGCTCGGTGCTGGACTTTGGCTGGAAGGTGGTGGCTCGCCAGGTGGACCTTTACTAGTCTTGTGGTCATTCAGCCGTAGCTTGTAAAAGCCATCGATTCCGTTGCCCGGGCAAACCACGAGAACGCCCATCACACCCGCCCCCAGTATGCCCGGCCCGTCTCTTGCAAACGCTGTCGGATTACAATTAATTATAAACTATTCGAAAGGTCTGCTCTGTACTCGTCTTGAAAACTCTTCAAAGCGAATTCCAGTACGATCCTTGATTCATTGTCAGGTCTAGAGCTCTTGAAAACTTTATCTCTACCTGTTGGAATGTTTTAAACAACGCCATTGCTAAGTCTAATAGAGTCGTGGAGAGTCTAAGACTCTGGTGTCCGCTTATTTCACCAATTAATGAGCTAAGTTATGGTTCTCTAAAATTAACTAGAGTATAAAACTTCTACATTATATTAGACCATCAGAGACATATTTTTGGTGCTGTACTACTGCTGTAATACACACATTATTAGTAAACAGTATAATTTATAGTCAAGAGATTCAGTTGAGCAGTTGACATAAAAAAATAATTTGAATCAACAGCGACAAATGGTAATTATTTAAATGGCTGAAAGTAGTTTCATTCTATGGTTTTAATTTAAAATTCGATGATTAAATTATTTATATTATTCTACAACGAAAACACAAACACAAAACATGATACAGCCAAATAAACTACTAACTTAACTGCTTGCATTTTGATCTGGCCAAGAACCCGAGAATAGAACTCAGGGCCTTGTGAATCGGAGGTGTCCCTGACACTGCCACTCACCAGCTATAATGATACACATGACTAACAAAACATGTTTGTTCTAGAAATGGCCAGTATGAGAACTTCCACATGGATCAGAAGGGCTACGACCACATGTACGATGGTGAAGATCTGGAGACGCCGCCGTCACCAAACCGCCCCCCGCCGCGACCGATAGGTCAGTGTGCTAACATTATTATAGTAATACTAACATGCTCTGTACACGAAGCGGAATTAGGGCATACTCCATTAAGGTTGAAACTTGATCTGAGACTCAGTAGTCTCGTCCCAGCATGGAGTAGTTGGGAAATGCCCATCCACCATAGTGACTCGTAGATTATTGTTTACCGGTTTGGATGGTAACTAGTAAGTGCTAAGCGAAGAGAATTCGAGGTATCTATCCTATGAAAAATTGTAGTTGTCGCGGGAATAGATGCTACGTAGATACAGTTGGTATCATAATACGGAATCGATTAATCAATTTATTTTTGATGTGGTATGACGAGGGAGAACTTGGTTTTCATTTTAAGCGTCGCTTCTTACTTCTAAATGCAGAAACTTATCAATTTTAGAACCACTATTATAGCAACATACTTTTAGCTAAGATAGTGGTAGCTAGCCAGGTGAACTTAAACAAAGTCCAACCAAACCATGCACAATATTGTACTCCCACTAGGATTGAACCCGGGACAAACATGGAATTGGTCTTGTATTTGACGTACCTACTAACACATAAACATAGTCAAGTAGTTCGTAATTCCCAGTCTGTCCGTTCGTACATCGTTGAGCTATGTTTGTTTCGTGTCAGATAAATACATAAGAGCGGAATGGCCGTGCCTGAGCGCGCGCTACACGGTGGCACTGCTGGCATGCTTCGGGTTCAGCATCATGTTCGGGATGCGCTGCAACATGAGCATGGCCAAGCTCAAGATGACCGAGAAATCAAACGTAACATTCTCATATACATCATTATTATACATTTATACATATATCTAGACATTCACACGACGCTATCTTAACGAGCCTCTCAGCTCAGTTGGCAGCTCTGCCATCTGCGCAGTAGGTTGTGGGTTCGATTCACACCCAGGACAAACATTTTTGTGATGAATTTAGATTGTTCTGTGTTTGGGTGTTGTATTTTATATTAAGTATGTATTAACGAAAAAATTGATGAAAATTTTTGAATCGTATCCGTAATTTAATTCCCATATTACAAGCTTATGCTTAATTTGGGGCTAGATGGCGCTGTGTGAAATTAATGTTCTGTAATAATTTATTGACTGATCTAATTTATTCTGCTTCGTATAAATAGGTGTAACAACTCTGGTATCAAATTTTATGAGTCATTGCCGCGTCTGGTAGATTGGTTATTTAAATCAGGACAAAAAAGTCATGAATCCCCTCTCGGCAATCTGAAAGTTTTCTTACAGTAGAGTGCCCAGCCTTAATTGGCCCATCCTACTCTGCAAGTGGTTGTCGTAAAAATCTGCTAAAGTATCTTGCCAGAAGATTAAACATTTCTTTTTATAATCTTGCAACTTTATCGTGATGTACAAACCATCTACCAAGCGTGGTGATTATGGAACATCTCTCTAGCTTTGAAGAAAACTTTGTCCAAGATAGGATGATTAATGGGAACATGTGAATTAAGTTTCCTTTATGTGTTAAGTTCAAATTATTAGAGCGTGTAACCTACACGTTGCTATGACGTCATTTTCTCATCGCCTATACAAAACCAACTTTGTTCTAGATTAAAGAGATGGCGGATTTAGGAACTGAATGTTAGGCTTGTTGTAATCGATGAGTAGTATAAACGAATACTGTAAGAAATATAAATACACGTAACTTGTACTTTCACAGACGTCTGCTACACCGTTCAACTGGACAGTCGAAGTAGAGTCCACGATAGACTCGTCCTACTTCGCGGGGTACCTCATCACGCAGGTGCCGGGGGGTTTCCTGGCCTCCATGTATCCTGCGAACAGGATCTTTGGCTTTGCTATATTTCTGTCAGCACTTTTCAACATGGCGATCCCTGGAGCCATGACTATGGGGCCTGCGGCGGTTGTCATTCTAAAGGTGGCTCAAGGATTCATTGAGGTACAGTCGTCTTTTCAATATTGTAATAGGTATATGCTAACAATGTCATTTTAAGAAATGCTGTAATTCTCAATTTATCGTTAATTTACACAAATGAAATGGCTTGTTTATGATATTTTATTTGTGCAGGCTATGCAGTGGTTGAAATGTAACAGTAAGACCAAATACATTTTAATTTTGTGTACTCTTTCTCCACATAATCACTGACTATATTCAATCCAACTCATGCGCGCAATATTCTTAATATAGGGTACCTACAAGGTTTAAAATAGTTTTTTTAGTAGGCACACAATAATAATAATAATGGCATTGTATTGGTAAGTCATTAAATTTATTTTTTAAAATATTCAATCAGAAAAAAAAATCAAGTATTATGTTATTTTGACAGCTTATAATTCAAACTTATGACGGAGTACGTTAGTAGGCTATACAACCAGATATACCATGCTTTTAATTCACTTTGTTTGCTGACGAAATACATTTTGAAACCTTATTAAATGATAGGTATTTTATTTTGTCATCCCCAAATAATTCACAGAAAAACCTGTATATTCATAAGTCTGAATGCCAATTTGGTCCAGTAATTTAGATTTGGCGTTCCCGGGATAATTTGCGTCAGACCCTTGCGACCGTGGATTCAGCATTCTGCTAATCCATCTCATGCACAATGCAATTAGCGGACAGTGAGGCCATTAGCTAAACCAATAACGGGAGGGGGGGGGGGGGGGGGGTAAGGGGGGGGGGGGGGATAGAGTCCACGACGACGTGTCTCCATCCTCTGAATATTTGTCACAGTACGTGATGATGCATGATCAGGCTTATTATAGATGCTTCAAATTTGATACCCGGAAATTCGGCGACTCGTCACGTTTTGGTGTAACACCCCTTTGTATAACTGTATTACTGTAATGCAATCTTTTGAACTCACATCCCTATTCACATACTGTCAAAATGTGAGATTATGAAATGCAAGAAAATATGTTATAAAGACAATTTCTTGCACGAATTGGAAAATTTAGCAGAATATTGAATTTTATAATACTAGCAATTTATAGGTGTTTATTTTAATTGTATAGAAATGTTAAAAAGTCAATAGGTTGATTTTAAGTTAATGTTTAAGTTTTGGAGCCAATAGATGAGGCGATATAGATTTATAATGTCGCTCCAGGGACCTGGGTAAGAGGGGACTAACTGTACCACGTAAGCCTTGGTACCAGTTGAACAGACTCAGAACAGGATAAGGCTGCTGTAACATGTGCTGCTATCATGCGGCATGGAAGACCAGACCATGGACCACATAATCACGCGCTGCCCAAATTGCGGGTGTTTGGCAAATATATACATGCGTATGGTGTTCTTAGGCAAACGCAGCATTTATTTTCTGCATCTAGGTTTAAAAAAATGCAGCCCTAGTGTCAGATTTTATGAGCCGCCGCTATAGGCATGTCTATAGCGTATATGTGTCTAACAACCAGTACTGTATGGAGTACCCGGAACCGACGGTTAACGTGCCCTCCGAAGGACGGAGTAAGCGAATAATGAAACACAATCACGATTGAAACATTTTGTGACAATAAAAGAAACTGCAAACGATTACAATCGCATGAAGCCGCAGAGCATGTGAGTCGGAGAGGTAGATACATGGACCTCACGGAGGCATCGAGCTCGATCAGCTTTGTAAATATTGTGTCTCTAGTGAGCGCGCGGTTGTAATACCGCTGCTTCGATATCGGATTACACGTGCTTTACTTAACTGTCTTGGGGACAGTTTTTACATTCTTTATTTGCAAACCGCTCTGTCATATCCATATTTGTTACTGTTTCACGACAAAACTGCTAGATGAGACTTAAATTATATTCTGCATGGCTATAGTATACACCATGGGGAAGAAGAAAGGCTACATTTTATTCCGGTAGCACATAGGCGAAGCCGCGAGCAAGCGTTAGTGTAGTAATATTATTTTAATTGTACGACGGGGAAGCGCTTGGCTTTCATCTAAACTGGTGTCGCACTTCAAAACAAACTTCAACAGACTAAGGAATTGGCTATCTTATAGACAGCAACTTAGAAACATTGTTATGGCCTCTGTGGTCTAGTGGTTCAACCCACCGATTTCAGATCCAGAGGTCCCGGGTTCGATCCCCAGGGGGAGTACAATATGTTGTGCTTGGTTTGGTTGGTGGTAGGACTTTGATTGGGTCCGCCTGACTAGCAACCACCATCTTACATAATTCTGTCGCCGTAACAACAATTCTAAAATTGTTTTGTTCTGGCATTTAGAGGTAAGATAACCAGTTCCTCAGCTAGTTGAGGATTCCGGGTGAAGTGCGCCTCCACCTTCGGCCTAATCTCAACTTGTAACCAGGTCAGATGAAGGCCAAACGCTTCCCCGTTGTACAATAAAAAAATATAAATATGTGTATATAAATTTAATTAATTAGGTAGGATGGTGGTAGCTAGTCATACGTGCAAGCACAGAATAACTAATAGTACTACGTACTGAAGGATCACTCTCTAACAAAAGTCATGTTTAGGTATACAAATGCACCTACTCTTACCAATTGCACGCGAAATTGAATCTTATCGTGTGGCGCTAGCGTTCATATTCCGTTTGGCATCGCTGACTTGTAACGGTTTCGCGGTCAGAGCACAGGGTTTCCAACGGCCGATATAAATATACTTAGGTGGATGGCTTAACTACAAACATAGGCAACTAGGTATTACTGGGTGGGCCACTATTAGGTACGGCAGCGCGTTCAAGTTCTACAAACATGATTGTATCGACCTGTTCAGTTGATCCGCGCGGTTTGAACCGGAGGTAAATGAAATGGTGTTAGGTATGTGCAGGTACTTATCCATTCAATTATCAATATAATTTTATTTGTAAACGATCGGAATACGTAAATAAACATAAATCAGAAACTAGGTAGGTAAAAAACTATTAACTAAGTAGCTTTAGCCAGCCTATAATGAATATGAACTTAGGTATACATCTTTATTCAATAAAATGTACAATTAAACTATGTACAAGGGAAGAAGTCGAATTACCTAAGGATCGTTACAAACGGCCTATAGGTAACTCAACTGTTCCAGACCAGTACCAGACAGAAGTGTGCCCAAGGCACAGCTTAGGTGTATCTAAATATATTTCTTATTATGTACCTAGGTACTATATAAAGTTACAGGGTAGGAAGGTTTTTATGTGTTGGTTTCAATTCAAATTTTACCTTTCAATATCTATCGGAATTTTTAAAATTTTACTTTAGTTACTCATAGTCTAGTTTTTGTTTATTTGATCACCCGTATACAATACATAACAGTATCTTTTATACAAATGATTATGTTTCGAAGTCATAATAATTGTTCGATCTAAAAATCACATAAATAACTCACGGTGACGATGACGCACGCGGTTAGCGCGCGACTTGAGACGAAAGCCGAGTGGCAACCTGCCGCCGTCATCCTCCCCGGGAGGAGTTCCGGCCAAACGTACCTAAACTTTGGAATGAAACCCCCCTGGTGCAAGTAAGATTGTGATAGCTAGCCTGGCGGACTTGCAACAAGTCCTAACAACAATCAAACCAAGCATAAATCTGTAAACCCCTGAAATCGAACCTAGGACCCGATCAGCTGGTCTGATACCGGTGGGCAAACTACGAGATCACAAAGGCGAGTGAATAGCAAATCCATAGCAAATTAGTTTTTGACTCAGGAAATTGTAGATAACTTTTTTTCTCATAATATCATCTCGTGTAATGTTGGCCAACTCTAATACACGTAAATCCGATCTGCGCTCAACAATATTCAATCGCTCTCGAGCAATCGACATCCTTCCTGTATATACGAATATAGAAGCGGTAGGTAAGGAAAGGCTCTGTAGGATTACGGATCCCTTCGACGCCATGGCAACGTATTTACGGCGCACATCCGAGCTTAGTTGATTCTTCAATGCTATCCTATTATAGATGAGATATTGTTGCCATTGATACGAGCTTCACAAATGATAAGAATAGCTGTGCTCTATTCAATGCAGAGGGAATATCACAAAAATAGCGTACGTGAAATTACTTTCTGTTGAAAATAAATTGAAAAGTTTTCATACTATATAATACATATGATTTATTTTTTTATTTTTATTGATGATAGCTAAGCGTTTGACCACCAGCTCACTTGAAAAACAAGTAAAGATGTGACCTGAGATGGAGCACGCTTTTCTAACAGGAACCTATTTACTCTAGTCTTGAAGACTCCATTGATAAGATTGCAAATGGTAATCTAAAAAAGCTTGATAAGATATATTATTATGCAACGACCCTAGTCCTTAGCGTTTTACTAGCAGCTGATAAAGCGATATATAGCTTTACGATTTATTCCCATCGGTTCTTATAGAATATGTGTCGGTATACAGGGTGTGACCTATCCATCGTGCCACGGCATCTGGCGGATGTGGGCACCCCCACTGGAGAGGTCGCGGCTGGCCACCCTGGCGTTCTGCGGAACGTACGCCGGGATCGTGATCGGCATGCCTCTGTCCGGTATACTGACGGGCTACATCGGCTGGCAGGCGCCGTTCTACTTCTACGGAGTGGCCGGGGTCATTTGGTAACATATATAAAAAAAAATAAAACTACAATGAAGTAAAATTAAGTAAAATCTAAAACTAACTAAACTAAGCTCTAAGCATACTTACATATCTAGGACAGTTTGTTGTAGTTTTACAGGAGTAAATAACAAATACAAATTCCAATTATTCCTCACTAGGCTAGGCCTGTATCGAGATTTCATCTACTGGAATTGTCGCCACTGGAATCAGTCGTAGCATTTATTTTGTAGACATGTCTACGGATGTCTACGGATCGTGCTACGAAGCTTCGTAGCAGTCGCAGCGTTTCATAGCAATGCTATGTTTGAATTGATGGTAATGATAAGAGGTGAATTCCTTTTTGTAGTTTTTCTATAACAGCTATCGAAAGAACTCATGCCGTTTACTGACCGTTCTGACCATTTTAGTTGGTTTTGATCTCAATAAAATAACAATGACAATAATTTACAAATGTTATAATGACACAAAAATTCACAACCCGCAACGGGACTCGACCTAGCATCTTTTCCTAAAGCCGGAAACGCATGGTGAAACCCAAATAAAGCTCTTTTAAAAATAATTTAATTTAAAAAGCGTTTTGTATTCAGGTACGTAATGTGGCTGTGGCTAGTGTTCGAGCGACCCAGCAAGCACCCCTGCATCGCCTCCAAGGAGTTGACGTACATCGAGCAGTCCCTCGGCACGGCCACGCAGGCTGCCATGCCAGGCTTCTGGGCTACTCCGTGGAAGGCGTTCGCTACTTCCCCACCGGTTGGTTCTACCAGGGTTAAAAAAAATAAATAAAAGAAATAAATACATTGTTGATTGTCATATCTTTAATTTGTATCCAAAAAGTACAAACTTTTTACATCAAATTAAACGTAGATTTGGGCAATGCCTTATTTTAATAAGTTTTATCGCTTAAAACGATATCGTCCAGGCAACCATGAATTGACTATGAATCGAAAGATTTCAATTCATGAATTTCAATTCATATTCTGTATTCATTCATTTTCTGTTTATCAGCAACATCAACAACATTGATATGTGTTAATGTCCACTGTTGGACAGTGCCACCTCCAAAGCAGTATCACAAACAGAATAATGTATGTTTTAGGTGTACGCTATCATAGTGGCCAACTTCTGCAGGACCTGGAACTTCTGTCTGCTCGTCATCTTCCAATCTGCCTATTTCAAGACCAGATTCAACATGCAGATCACGGAGGTATATCACATGGTTTTGTTAACGTTTTTCAATGTTTTTTGTTTTCTTTGTATAATTTTGTGTTGATATTTCAGTCTGGCTTTGTGGGTGCCATCCCTCATCTGATAATGACGTCACTGGTCCCTATCGGAGGCATGTTGGCTGACTACTTGCGTAAGAACAGTATCATGACGACCACCAACGTGCGGAAGTTGTTCAACTGTGGCGGATTCGGCCTCGAGGCGTTCTTCTTTGTTCTCGTCGCTTACGCTAATAACAAGGTCGGTACTATTATTTTTTCATAAATTATAGAGTTCAGTACATCTAGGTTTGCCTTGCTCTAGGCAGGAGCAATTCATGATATCAAGAGATTTTATTGTTTTATCTGTTTTAGTTTCAAAGTTTTAGTTTTAACACGTTTACCATTAAGAAACTGATTTTGATTATAATAACACTAACTTTTGAAAATTATGTATTTACAATTTATCATTATATTATTTATGTATTTCAAATGATTGCACTTGGTCACAACATTTACAATTGGTTGAATGATACAAAAGTTCGCAACCCGCAATCCGCAACCCGCAACCCGCAACCCGCAACCCGCAACCCGCAACCCGCAACCCGCAACCCGCAACCCGCAACCCGCAACCTGCAACCCGCAACCACAACCCGCGACCCGCAACCCGCAACCATTTCGTGCTTGAAGAAAAGATGTGGGTCTTGAACCCGCATCTTTTCTTCAAACATCCCATCGCGTGAATTTTTGTGTCGTTATAACATTTGCAAATGTATTTTTTTTTATTTATGCGTGTGTTGCCTGTATGTGGAATATTGAAGTCTTACATACTTACTGCATAAAATCAGTTTGGAATGTATAATTTTGTTCATAAAGATGTTTATTGCAGTATGTGGCCACCATAGAGTTGACGCTGGGGGTGGCTTGCAGCGGGTTTGCTATATCGGGGTACAACGTGAACCACCTGGACATCGCCCCGCGCTACGCTTCGATCCTCATGGGCCTCTCGAACGGCATCGGAACAATCGCTGGCTTCATCGTGCCCATCGTTATCGATCATATGACTGCGGAGAAGGTAACTGACGATCATATGACTGCGGAGAAGGTCACTGACGATCATATGACTGCGAAGAAGGTCACTGACGATCATATGACTGCGGAGAAGGTAACTGACGATCATATGACTGCGGAGAAGGTCACTGACGATCATATGACTGCGGAGAAGGTAACTGACGATCATATGAATGCGGAGAAGGTAACTGACGATCATATGACTGCGGAGAAGGCCACTGACGATCATATGACTGCGGAGAAGGTAACTGACGATCATATGAATGCGGAGAAGGTAACTGACGATCACATGACTGCGGAGAAGGTAACTGACGATCTTTTGACTACGGTCTCACGTGTGACGTGGTCTCACTAGATTGTCACACTGGTGTGACAGTGACTAAGGAATTTATTTTACTCGTGGTCATACTGCTTCGCAAAGGATCGCACTTGACAAAATATGCGACATAAATCCTTCATGGATTGCAACATTATCCAAGCTTTTAGATATGTTTGTTTCTATTAAATTGTCAATTGTCACTTGTCCTAATGATAGTATATTAGACATCACTAAAATGTATAATGACTGATGGGTTTTTTTGGGTTAGGTTTAGAAACATCTAGGAACCTCAATAAGAGCTTGGGTTGCTTCCAAATTGATGAAGATGTGAGGTCGTCATCCTGCTATGTTTTTTTCTTGTCGGACATGCGTCGTTTTATAATTATATATAAATGTATATATATGGTTATTTTTATGTGAAATAATTAACCGAACACCGAAAAAATATTCGCACACTACATCTATATGTACACCAAATAAATAGTTGCACTATGTATGTACTAATAAACTAAATAATTACCAAAAATTAACATGTAAACAATCTGACAATCTGAAAAGTAATTATTTATTAAATTTTAAATTAGTTTATGTTAGTACAGTAATAAAAAACATGACAATTAGGTATTTGATTTTGCTCAATCTGCTAAGCTTAATTAAGCTAGAAATAACTGTGGGTCACTTCATTACAAATGTTATAATGACACAAAAATTCACAAGCCGCGACGGGACTCGAACACGCAATGAAAATCGAATCGTTTGAAACGATTGAAAAGATGAAAATCACTGGATATACAAAAATGATTTAAGTCACTTTTTAGAGATTTTGCGATTGATTTTTTAGAAGTAAAACGAGTGTATTTTATTAATTGAATGCGAAAAAAATATACTTATTTCTGTTTAATATTGGTTCATTATATATTATTACTTTATCCGATACCTAGTTATTTCCTAGTAGGTATCTAGTATTAGAGAATCCGGTACTTTTTATCTGTCTTACGAGGGGTGTCGTTTCTGTTTGTTATGAAAATTAAATTTACTAGGCATATAATATTGGTATATAATTCTGTTTGTGTTAAAAACAACAAATTTTATTCTTTTGTTAAAGTTTTGCAGTCTGCAGTTAGGTACAACACAATCCAGATAGCTCTATGTCTAACTGTACTATCTTCTGTATATAAACAGAATTCGTACTTACGAACCATAAATAAAAAAATGATGCATTCGGAAAATTAAGAATTGGTAAAATTAAGACTTTTCATAAAAAAAAAATAAGTCCCGATATTCACACGTGATAAATTAGGAATTAGGAACTAATCACCGACATAATTTTTTAGGTCAGATATTATGTACTGATTCAATTTCCTACACGAATAGTGTGACCAAGAGTATTATGTTTTAATAGCTTACTATCGATCACACCACACAGTGTGACCACGAGTAAAATAAATTCCTAATAGTCACACCAGTGTGACAATCTGGTGTGACCACGAGTCCGCAGTCGATCTAATAATGGTGACATGTTCAAACTTACTAATGTTGTTATGCTCACATGTTTAAAATAAAAACCTTTCAATCAATGTAGTGTGCTTACTTGCTTTTTATTGGAAATGCGTTTTTATTATTTGCATTTTAACAAATTTTAGACAATGCTCAAACATTTTGAATTTAAAAATAAATTAAACTTCACACAAAAGAAACCGAAACCTTTCTCCGATTTCAATTCGTGCGTTTTATCGAAAACTTTGATGTGACACTCCCCTACGAGTTGAAGAGGCATAGAGCTTCCCCAGTCCTCGAAACAAAAAGGACATTCGGCCGTAGCTAATTTAAAATAGGAAATGGAGCTGGTCGCGGCGCGCGCCTCGAATATGGAATGAGAAGCTTTGTGGGTGCGCGACGGTGCGATGCACGCAGTATATTTTGCGCTGAGCACTTTATTAACGCCAGCTCCGGAGCGGCGGCGGCGCGCACGAATGATCACCGCATTATGTTTTGAGGGGGTTGCGAGTTTACCACTTTTTGTAATGGTTGTTCGATGTTGTGAACTACAAACACCTTTTTTACAAATCTTTATTGTAATTTACAAGATATGATATAATATGAATCATACCTTACTTTTTTAAAGTCTGCAGTCACGGCAACGTTTGCATTGAACGTAATATGTACCAAGTTGTTTGCGCATCTTCTCATAGAATAGTGACAGCGGCTGAGATCGTGGACTCTGAAATGAGTTCGGGGCTGATGGATGATGGATTACCTCTTGATAAGATATATCTTAGATAAAAAACAAAGAATATCGCATTACTGTGCACTGTGAAAATAGTAGCATATATTGTCATGCGATTCCAAGAAAGTAACATAAATTCATTTTGC
This sequence comes from Venusia cambrica, assembly GCA_951394065.1. Taxonomy (NCBI): domain Eukaryota; kingdom Metazoa; phylum Arthropoda; class Insecta; order Lepidoptera; family Geometridae; genus Venusia; species Venusia cambrica. The sequence goes on along the minus strand of OX596044.1, from coordinate 701,974 downwards.
TTTTCAAACAAATAGCAACTTAATAAGGGCTTAAAATTCAAAGTAAGCTACTGTTCGTTACGATTTTATTAAGAAAAGTGTTCATTCAGTAACTGCATGAAAATTCCTGCTCCACTGCGTTATGGTGGAGTTTTAGGTAGGACACATTCGGGCGGATGTTGGAACACCCATGGTTTTTTTTATCTACGAAAAAAATAGAAAGCTAAACTCTTACCTCTTTATACTTGTCAGGATCAAAAAGAGAAAGCGATCACGGAGTGGCGTGAAGTGTTCCTGATGGGAGCCACGGTCCACTTCATCGGCATCACCATCTACGGCATCTTCGCATCCGGAGAGCTGCAGCCGTGGGCCGACCAGGGCTGTGAGGATCCTCCTCCCGCCTCGCTCGAACATGAAACTACCTTCGTGAGTACATACTTATTGCATAAATACTTGCCAAAGTTACATCAAAGTGAACATTCTCAAGATTCATCACAATAGAACTCCGCAACAGGATATCTTTTTTGGTTTTTAACCCTCAATGCGATTTGATGTGGTTTGACACCGGTCTTATGCGCGATATTAAAGGCACACAGGTTTTTTATTACAGTACATCATAAGCACAGAGTTTATGCCTAAGATACATGAAAAATATTTGAGACTTTTGAATATCACGAGTTTTTCTTCCACATTTTAGACAGAGAAGTCATCAGCAGCCCCCTTGAAGGGCGCCGCGCAGCCTGCCTACGGGGCCATAGTGCCCCCGCGCCCCCCCGCTCCCTCGGCTGCCCCGCCCGCCCTAGGTCCTGCGCCGGCGCCGCCGCACGTGCCCAATAATCCCTTCGTGTCCGGCGCCTTCTATCAGGCCGAGCCGGTGCAACCGCCCGCCCAGGTCTATCCGGACCTCACCGACGACGGCACCTACTGAGCAACGCCAACGCGTTATTTATAATAATCGTTCTAAGAAAGCGGGAATGTTCACTTGCTACCAATAGTCAGCAGAATCTGTGTAGTTCAAATCATACCGTGAATTTGTATATCTTGGATTGTTTCGAATCTAACGTCAGCTTCTTTGCCGCTGTTTTCAACAAGCTTTGTGAGGTTTCGGCTTTTCACGAAAGGATTATAGACAAGGCATTATACGGAAGCCATGCCTGGTAAACCTAACATTGTTGAAATAAGCTAATAAAATTATCTGTAACAACATACAACGGAAATAAACACAATAAACTAAGCACCGTAGGTATTAAGGCCAAGGCATGTATATACCTGGCAGTAAATAAACATGACTCAGTTCCTAAGATAAATAAAAAAATATCAATATATTACTAGCACCTAATCCTTCTAGAAAATTGTCGAAGCATACAAAGTCTAAGATTATAATTATTAATTATCAATTATCGTATGTCCTCAATATTATCAAAAATATTTATCCTATGACTGACTCTGGTAATCAGTGCAAAATATGAACATTTCCCATTTCTAAAACACAAACGCTTATAGTTCTAGTCAAATATGTAGTCTTTTGTAATATATTGATGTACCTGGTTATCTTAGCAATATTTTATAGGACAGTATGTTTTCGAGTTTCAACACTGTATTCTTTTAATTATGACACCTTTTTGGATCTTTAAATTGAGATTAAATTAAATTATTGGAAAAATATCAATCGATCAATACTTATCGTCATGTCGTATCAAAATTATGAGGCCTCTTCCGCAAAGCAATCATTTGTATAGCATGTTATTTTAGCGTTACCTACTTGTAGACTAAGCGCATGCTGAGACGCAGGTAAAGAAGTACTACGCGGCGCTGGGTGGATTATATTATATATCAGAAGTATGCAGGCTCGTGTAATGCACTGTGTATCGCCTGTGGCTCTGGCAGTCTTCACTACAGCCTTATAAACATTATAAACATTATAAATTGTATAATCAGACTATGACCGTAACAGCTGGGAAGTGTACCTACTTAATGATATCTGCGTCTGTCTGCGTCGACTGCCATGCGCCGCTAAACCTGTAACTAAGCTCTACTACGTCTCTTCATACGCTATGATAAGCGTATGAAGAGACGTAGTAGAGCTTGTATAGTAATCTCCACCAGTCAAAAGAAAACATACTCATTATGGTTATGTGTCAGACATGTCACAGAAGTAATCTTTTCCAGATTTATTTTTTTATTCGCATAGCAAATACACAACAGCAAATTTATTAAATACCCACACTGAATGTAGTCATTTCTTGACAGTTAAGCTGATGAAGAAGTACTCTTTTGACTAGTGGGGATGACTATACAAACCTCCGATAAGTACCAACCGCTAAATATAACCATAAAACGTACTGGTAATGAAAAGCTACATCAGAGCTACTCCAAGTAGTTATTGTTCTATAACACTTTATTGAGTATATTTTTTGCGTACTGTACAAACTTTGTATATAAATTACATTGCATATCATTATTAAATTGTTTTAATTATTTTAGAAAAAAAATAATCACATAAAATATATTACTTAAGTTGAGAAATACTGTGTATCCATGTGATGGCTTTGCCTCTGTAATTTATGAATGTATAACTTTTATTTATTTATGGTTCTTACTTCCACGCTTCGTTTCGATTTATAAATTCACAAAAAGTTGAATGTTTACTTCTAAAAACTGTTACATAATTTATATAACTATTATCTTGTCCTTGTTACTAAGTTTCTTGATATTGTTGTAAAATGTTAATAAAATTATATTTAATAATAAAAAAATGTTCTTAGTGTTAATGAAACGACAATTTCGTGATAAAATTAAGCATCTACTTACCGATAGAGTAGTCAAAACGTTATATTATTATAATAAAATGGGAAGTTATGTAAACAATGGAATTATGAGCTAAAATATATTGAAATATAAAATTTTAGTTATATGGAGTATTGCTCGATTTTTTAATGGATTCTGTTTATGTTTTGAAATTCATTGTGTGTTCCATCAATTATTCACAAAACATTGACCTTTACCGACAGTTTACAATTATAAATCGGCACTTACTTATTTATAACAAACACCGAATACAAAAATAATAGTGACTTAAGGATTGAAATGATGTAAATAATTGTGATTTCCCATTCTCTGAAAACTATCTACACGTTGCTTGCATTGAACATGCTCACTTTATAATACTGATATATTATTAATATATGAGATTAGATACGTACCATGAATTGTTTGTAAATACAACGTTACCTGCCAACATCTTGTATCCGAGATGATGCCATGTAAATATCAGAGGACACTTCCACCGTTACATCGTGGTAGCTATATTCCGGTATTCATATTTATAGTGTTCTTCGATAAACTTGATTCAAAAACAGATATATCATTGCGTAAAATTAGTTATGTATTCAACTATTGTACAGAATCGTGTAAATATATTTTTTTGTTCAAATCGTATTCATTCATATTTTAGTAATAAAATAAGTTAAGTATTAGCATGCATGTAAGAATATTATTATGTGATATCTGACTTAGAAAATAGTTAGTTCTATGAAAACTATTCTATTAACTAATAAATAGGTAGGTTATAATAATACATATTTGTTTCATAAACTATATGTGAAATAATGTTTAGCTGTAGGTACGTTCAAAATAGGCAAGTGAAATGTAATAAGAATTAGAAGTTTCATGTGAATTATTTTTAAAATCCTGTACTCCTAATAATTTGCTCATTGCTTAATTTAAAATATATATGACCTAAAAACGGGTACTAACTAATAGAGATTCTTGGAAAAAAAACGCAAATGTAGAGGGAGAACGCTCATTATAAAATAATATGTATAAAAAGGCTACAACTACAAATAAGTTGAGGTATTATTTATATTTTAAGTCTAAAATGTGTGAAAATTAAGCTTTTTGGCTTAATATTATCGGGACAATAAAAATGACTATAAATTCGAGACCATTACCACTCGTTATAAAGCGCACTTGTAGCTGAAAAAAAAAGTATTTCATTTTTTTGATAAACATTATTAACAAAAAAATAATTTGGACTAGGATAGGACTATATTTTTAGAATATTACAGAAAAAATGTTTTTATTGGGGCATTTAACCCTTAAAAAAATACTTAGTTACCTACTGCAAATCATTTGTGCAAAACTAACTCCCAAAATGGTTGGGAATGGTATTCACAAATCTGGTAAATATTCTGTTCCAAGGACTATTCCACAGAATATACATATTATACCAAGAACTCCTTTTAAAGTTAACTTTTCTTCATGTTTAGGGTTAAATAATATCTCATTATTAACAAAAATGCTTAATATATACTTCTCATGTACTGTGTGTGACAATAAACAATAATATTGCATTATAAATTTTACATGCATAAAATAGGATTAGATACAATAAAGCATAATACTTAGGCTTAGGTAATAACATTCAATAAATTGGACATCGGTGAGAATTATCATCATAAATGTTAGGTACCTACGCAGTTAAATAAGTATTTGGAGCTCCTGTTTCATTTCAAATGTCCAATATTTTAAAGAAATATCTATGAATTACAATTAATTTTTATATAAATTTGAACATTAAGTATGTTTAGGTCAAATTATTGAAATACATTTATGTTAGTCATGATATTATTTCATGTTACAATAAGCAGTTGGAAATTTAACACATTTTCTGAAGGTTATTAATAATTATCTAATAATCAATAATATCTTGGTTTTGACAACAAGGATAATGTAATTATTAATTCTTCCTTTAAATCACTATTTTAATCTGATTCATAACCGTGTGTATATTTATTGAAGATTCGATTATTTAAAAGCTAAGCAATTAACGTTAGCTCTAGAATAAAAAAAACAAGCAATATAATTGTTTAAAGACAAATCTCTACGCTGTCAATTCAGTGATGTAAAAATATACTTTGAAGTAAATGAAATAAAATATTTCAATGTGTAGTTTAATATCTTTGATAAATTAATTTACTTTAAACATATCTTTTAGTGATAATCACTTACCTCCACTAAGATACCTTATCATCATTAAATTAACATGATTTTAAGAATTTTTAGTTAATACGTTTTCTAATATTGACAATTTTATATTAAAACAAACGTATATATTCTAGATTTATAATCCTATGGCAATATTTATGGTGTAATATATATATTTATTATACAATGATTGAAATTTGTATGAAAACTTTATATAGTGTCAGAAGCTTATAAAACATTACGTCTAAGAATTGTAATAATTGGTCGGGAACGTGCAATTTCATAGCTTGATAGAAAAATTTACAATAATGTACGTTTTATAATATTTAAATGATAATTTTCACAATGTCCAAAGAAACGGCGGTAAGGGTACCAATGATCCCCCATGCACTCGTTAGCATGCACCCTTCTAGAATAAACTATGTTACTATTTACTTATAAGGAAGGTATAATCATGAGAATAGTTATATTTAAAATCATAAAATAAGTAATGTTTGCAGTTTAAGAATGCAAACAATCTGGTTAATGATATAAATTTGTTATTAAAAACATTCGAATATAAAATGACATAGATCAAAATAAATAAAACGTTAGATTCAGCTTTTAAATTTTTTATAAAATATATGAAGTACTTTATTTATGAATATTATTCTCAGCGACGAATTAACGATACATTTTTTCTTTAATTGATTTCAACTATAATTTAACCTAACTTTAATTGATTAGGACAATAAATTAGAATAAGTAACGGGGTGATCTCACTCTGTAAGGCTGTGTCGACAATAAAGCTTTTCTAAGCGACAGTAGTTTAATAATAAGGAAGAGAGTATTTTAAGTCTAAAGAAGACAATACTGTAGTTTTAAATTATATTTATTAGTATAGGGAGATAAAAAAATGTATTGGGTACAAAATAATTGATAGCTATCTTTTTTATATATATTTTATCGATAATTGTATTAGTTTTTTCTACAGAATTAATTTTGAATATCAAGAGATAAACGCCGCCAACTTCACAGTTACCGGCAAAATGCATTAGTTTAGACTTCATCTTACCAACCAATCGCATGCACAGTATGTTTGCAATAATAATACATATTACAAGAAAATGAGTTGACAATATAAAGATTAAATATAATCTTAGAATTAATTCTCCTCTCTTATTATGAATACCTATATTCATCGGATGTATTTAAATTTATTTGTAACTTAAATTGATGATATATTGATGATCATAATAGCTTTACATAAAACCTAATTCATAAACATTATTTCTATATTATGAAAAATGTAGTTCAATAATGTAGTATGTTAATACACCTATTTTGTTTGAATACACATCAGGTTGATGGTATATTGTTACTTAGGAAAACTTTCTAATAAAAACAAAAATAAGTGTAAATAAAATCCACTGATTATAAAACCTATAGGTATTATTTTGTATGCGTAAATATTAAAATTAACGATAACATGTCTAAGATAAAAACTTGAATATGAAAGAAAGCACTGATTTGTCAATTACTGATTAGACTCATCATTCAGGATTTGCTTTAAAGTCCTCATTTCAAAAATGCTGTAAAATATTAGACGCTTTCCATATTTTTCTTCAATAATTAATTTTGGAATCAAAGTCTTAGATCTCTTTGGTTAGGTTTGTTTGAGTATTTCAAAATAATTATTGTAATAATATTATAGCCTCCCAAACCCTAGGTTCATAGCGTTCGTTACAAAATTTAGAGACCAATTTGGTACTTTTTAACTTATATTTATTGTTTTTTATTTGGTTTTGATACAGATACAATTACAGATACCTACAGATAAAATGCTGATATATGAATAATTGAAATTTATATATAAAAATATAAAACAAGCATTAGTAATGTTTCGTTGTAAATCAAATATTATCTCTAGTAATTCATGTGGATTTTTATCTGTGATGAAATTAGTTTCAATTTGGCCTAAATCATTAGTTTTGAGATCATAATTTGAAATACCTACTAATTTCACAGTATGTGTGATATTGTAATGTAATTAAATTATGTAATATGTACCTACTTAAATGATGTATTTATCTTATAATATTTATTCTGATTTTACAATAGCATATTTATACTGTAAATAAAAATAAAAAGTACTACTTATAGTCAAATATTGATTTATTAATTATATGTCATTGTTGTTTATTTTAGAAATAGTTATAATATGTAGTAGGTATAATACGAGTATGTGTGAGATAGTTTCGTAATTTTGCTCGATATTGTCAATAAATTGGTTATCATTATTCTACGGAACTTCAGAGAATGGGAAATAAACTTATTACTAGTATCTAATATTTCACTCAGCTCATTAACTTCAGTTTGAAAAAACTAATAGATCCAAACTCAAAAGTTTAACGTAAAATTGGTACCTATTTTTTTTTATTGTACGACGGGGAAGCGCTTTTCCTTCATCTCACCTGAACATAATTTAACATAATTTAATGTAAGTACTTAAGTATTCGTTATCCGTTATAAATTAACTATTTGAAATTTGTTAGCAGGTTTTGGTTTATGTTTAAACCATATGTTGAATGATTTGTACATTTATTTGTTCGTAAAATGAACACAATAGCTTCCCAAAATAAACGTTGAAACTAATAGTTGTTGTAATTATTTATTTTTCCCATAACAGCGCTCTAATCACTATCTAGGTACTAGGCTAACTAGTTTGATGTTTCTGTTCCATGTATACTGATTGGATCTCTATTCGACGTTTGTACTAGTTAGTTATTTTGTTAGTTTATTTTGACAAAAAATATATTTGATTTTCGCAGGACTTTGGCAGGAGTTAGCCAGTTAGTTAGAGCTAGCCAGGTGGACCATGACGGGTCCAACCACCAGAGTTGTGATCGTTCAGCCGTACCCGCTACCAAAACATTACGGATCCAACCACCAGAGTTGTGATCGTTCAGCCGTACCCGCTACCAAAACATTACGGGTCCAACCACCAGAGTTGTGATCGTTCAGCCGTACCCGCTACCAAAACATTACGGGTCCAACCACCAGAGTTGTGATCGTTCAGCCGGACCCGCTACCAAAACACAGCGACTTCATTGTCCGGGGTAGATGGACCACTAGGAGTTAGATCATACCTCTTCAAGTATAGTAGATAATATAATAAACATATTAATGTGTCCTATGTGTAATATGAGCGCATAATGCTCAGTTAAAACATTCTAGTGACATGTAAGGAGTACGCCGATAAAAACAACTCTCCGTGTAGTTTACACTCAATTTAATTTCTAAAACTTGGTAACTTTTCTTACCACCGTTCATAAGCCAAGTTATTTTTAACAGATTAAACGTGTAAATCAACTTTTTACATACAGTATACATCCTTATAGATCCACGGTAGATGCTATACCTAGGGAATCTACGTGCGGCACACCTCTGTACCGTCCTCTCGTGATATTTATTTATTTAACCAGCACAGAACATTGAAGGACCAAGATCACTGAAGCCATAATTAAGCTAATCACATTACCACTCAGTATGAAATATTTACAGATTAAAACTAATATAAATTAACTGACCCATAATCTACGAACTAAACGTGTTCAATTAACAAGCCTCACAGCTCAGTTGGTAGTAACTCTACCTTCTGCGCTGTAGGCTGTGGGTTCGATTCCCACCCAGGACACCCAGGACAAACATTTGTGTGATGAATATAGTATATATATGTTTAATATATGTTTGTTCTGTGTTTGGGTGTTGTATTGTATGATAAGTATGTATTTACAAAAAAAAAGTATTTATGTATTCTATCTGTGTGAAATTAATGTCCTGTAATATTTATTCATTTATTCATTTATTCAATGAGTATTTAATGAATGAGGCTTTTAGCACAATAACTTCGAGTGACTTTTTCGCCAGCCACGTCTTTAGATTCACGAGTAGCCATGTCAATGGCTGTAGAAACAAAAAAAAAATGTCAGACAAAGTATACAACATAAGTTTGTTTTACTGCTAACCATGAACCTAACTAATAACTAATACGTTCATGCTGCTAACATAAATTGACAGCGCAGTGGAGAACACATCGCGCGTGTGGCTAACACCAAAACTTAGTTCAAAAACTACTAGGCATAAATTAATGGCAAGAAATTAAATAGTATTTTTTTAAATATCTGGTCCGAAAGGAAAATCAGCTATAAGTTACTTTGATAGCATATCATTCAAATTGAATATGGCAGAATATGTCAGTAGCTTGTAAGGCTATTATTATTGCACTCAGAATCACTTTGTTTTTTCGTGCGTATACGCACGTATAAAACGTTGCTGACAAAAAAATGGAGCTGACCAAAGCGTCTTTAATTAACTGACCATTTATTAAATTAGCTTACCCCTATATATTCACATCTTATCTTTTTCTGATATGTCATTTAAAGCTTAAGCAGACCCTATCACCCGGTTATCCTCTAATTTCACTAGACACTAAACTAACGGTGTATTAATTAGTATTAGCTGTAAGGGGTGATGGATCTCAGCCTCCTGCTCTTGCCAGGAAAGCCTCGCGCGTAAGGAGGCTTCCCATTCGTTGTCACGTAGTAAACACCTCGGGCACTGAAACAAGTAAGACCTCGTTGTAAAAAGTTGTTTTTATAAAACGGATATTCAAATGTAGAAAATTCGTCCATTTCACCGAATGTGAAGGAATGTAGACGGTCTCGTACCGTCCCGTGACTTGCACGTATTCCCAATAATAAACAAAGTATAATTAGTTCAGCGGAGTGATAGGGTTCTTTTAGATAAGCGTGCTCTACTTGTGTTGTTTTTCAAGTGAACTGGAGGTCATTTTCTTTATGATCATTTCTATATAGCGCGAATCAGGATTTTTTTATATATATTAAGTACGAGTACCTACATAGATCAGCAATACCGTTGCATCACCGTAACCTTCATCAGGACGAAAACGTATAGTCATTACAGACATAGTGAGGAGATTCAGAAGACCTTTCGAGTTAGTGTTTAGCACAAACACTAACACGATAATATAATTATAATAGAAAAAAATAATTACAAGATGAATAACCGTACAAACATCAGCCGTACTAGAGCTAGTGTATATAACTAGTGGTTCTGTAAGAACAGTCGACCTCGCGAGCCCTTACAACCATGCAATAACCGATGCTTTCCTCTTTCCCTTTTCCTGTTACACTTTTGACCTAATAGGGTATACGTTTTAGCGATTACTTGCGTTCCCATGGTCTGAGGATGTCTATGGATTTGTCTTGCAAAGGCGAAAAAAAAACAAAAATTTTAATCCTACAGTTCTCCCCTTTTGCCCTTACAACTTCTCCCCTTTTCCCCCTCCACTCAACCTTTTTGTTTATTTTTTTTTACAACATCTTGTGTAGAATTAAATCCTTAGTGTTACTTTCAAATGTAATTGTAATCCGTTGATAAATAACGCTACTGCAAACTTCCCCCCTTCACACCCTATTTTAAATAAAAAAAAAAATCAAACCATTTTTTTTTAATAAATCAAGGAACATGTGTGCCAATTTTCATTAAAATCGGTTCAAAAATGCGACCAGTAGGCGAGAACAAACTGACGGACAGCGGACAAAAGCATTTTTGGCCATTCTCGAAACTGTGAGGCGCTTCGCTCGCTCGGTCAATAATGTAGTGTAAGTGCATAAATGCTACTTTTTAAAACACATAACAAAGATAACAAACCTATATAGCGACAGTAAGAAAGAGCCGATTATTACTCGTAGCTTGAACTAGTTCAATGTCAAATTACATAGGTAGGTACTCATTAGCCGACCACTTGGCTAAATCGTAATGTCATCATCAAAATATCAGCCCACACTCGTCCACTGTTGTACATAGGCCTCTCCCAATCGACGCCACTAATAGCGATCCTGAGCGTGCTTCATCCATCGACTCCCCGCGACCGACACTATCGGCCTTATTACAAAACGAAGTTTAAAGTTAGTTTAGGTTTAAACCTGGTACTGAACCAAGGTCTAAGATAAACGTTATTACAAAACCAATTTGTAGCACTAAACCATGGTTCGTCTATGGTCTAAAGATAAACCTGCTAGACCCCTAGTTTATCTTTGGTACTAACCTCAAAATTAGTATCAACAAACAAACGTCAATCAAGCTATCGAGTTTCGTTTTGCGTTGCGAATATTTTTAAAGTGAAATGTCTCACAAATTAAGATGGACATAAACACCATTGACCTGATGGATTTCGAAGATCTCAATATGTTGGAGACGACCCGCGCGACGACCCAATACTCGTCATCGAGTTGACCCCTTTGAAATGAGTGATGAAGAATTCCGATACAAGTATAGGTTTACCAATCGCTTTGTCCAAAAATCGTGGACCTATTGCACAAGGATTATTGTCACAGTCATGATCCTCGAGGAAGCCCCCTTAGTCCAGAAGTTCAAGTTAGTTTGCGCGTTACGCAACAGGGCTCGCAACGAAGTAAGTACTATCTACCTACTATGCTGATTATACTAGGTACTTTGTAATGTAAAATATCTAATTTACTAATACGTCTTGTTATTTCATTCGTAGATTCAAGATAATACTGCTGATTTGCATGGTGTGTCTCAGCCGGTAGTCAGCAAAGCTGCACTGGTCAGCTTCTATCACAGGGTGATTGCTGGACACCGCTAAATATATAAAACAACCTTTATTACCATTCTAAGTATATTCCAAAAAACAAAATTAATGTTTGTGATTTCTTATTATTTTATACTAGTTTATGCCCACGGCTTCGCCCATGTGATACCCGAATAAAAAGGAGCCTATATCCTATCTTTAGGTATGCCAAATTTCACAAACAAATTAATCAATTAAAAGGTAACGGTAAGAAGTATAGATTTTATTTTAAAAAATACCGGCTCTATAATAACAGTTTCCTTGATAGTAAGGCCAGTAAAATCAATGCTAGGGCCAGAAATTGTATCAAGTTTGTTCTTAGCTGTGGAGTTTGGTGTATGAATAAAGTAAGTTTGAAGTTAAGAATGAGATTTTTATAAAAATAAGTAGGCATTTTTCTACTTGGTATAAAATATTATAGCAAGTATCAGTGCATAAGTATCATAGTGATTGACTATAACGTAATGAGGAGCAATATCTATTATTGCCAAATCCTCGGGTGACGGTGAAGGTGGCTTTCCACTGCCACCTGTCTGTAAATGCTCTCTGTTGTGGCTGGATATATTTGACTTTGCAGTCAATTTCATTCTTTTCCACACTAGTTTCATTTCTACCTCTTTTCGGGGTTTTCCAGTTAGCTCATTAAAGCTAGAAAAAATATTCAGCTCGTTTACTCTTAGAATTATCTAGTCTTTAGAAAATGTAGAAGATTGATAATTTTCATGAAAGTTTCAATTACATTTTTTGTAATTTCGCGCGATAGGAAACTAATTGACATTGACATAAAATTGTGCTAGAGGTTTCCAGCGACGATCTAAATGAATGAATGAATAAATTATTTGTACGAATATTTTCATATAATCTATTTATTTAAACCATGGTCTATCTCTGGTACTAAGTAAACCTTCGTTAAACCATATTTTGTAATAAGATCACCGTTTAGACCTGGTACCAACTTTAGTAAAGGTTTAAACCTAGACTACGTAGTTCCGGTTTAAACCTAGACTACGTAGTTCCGGTTTAAACCTAGACTACGTAGTTCCGGTTTAAACCTAGACTGCGTAGTTCCGGTTTAAACCTAGACTACGTAGTTCCGGTTTAAACCTAGACTACGTAGTTCCGGTTTAAACCTAGACTACGTAGTTCCGGTTTAAACCTAGACTACGTAGTTCCGGTTTAAACCTAGACTGCGTAGTTCCGGTTTAAACCTAGACTACGTAGTTCCGGTTTAAACCTAGACTACGTAGTTCCGGTTTAAACCTAGACTACGTAGTTCAGGTTTAAACTTGGGTTTAAGTCATTTTTGTAATAAGACCGTATGTCATCGGTCCAACGAGTCATCGTTCCACACTCCGTTTCGCGTTAGATCGTGGTCGCCATGAAATAACCTTTACTACTCAGCGGTTGTCGGTTCTGCGAGCTATGTGACCTGCCCACTGCCACTTCAGCCTTCTTGTTGTCATCTACGGATAGTTAGCGACCACGTCTCGGATACATAGGTTGTATCTGGGAACACACTCTGATTGAAGACACTAAGAAGTTGTGTTCACATTTTTTATTTTTACCTATATATAGGTGTTATTATTGAAAACCTATAATTAGCTGACCGTCTCTATAAATATGTTTTTTAAGGATTTTTTATAAGCTGTTGGTTTTCCGAAGTAAATAAATAAATAAGACGAAAGTGTGTTGTGGCTCAGAGGGTGTGTGTGTGAAAGTGTGTCTCGGTATCTTTGACGAGAAAAGAAAAATATGTTTCCCAAACGCGAGTTGGATTCGTCGGATCGTAATGTACACGTCATTGCAATCGTCAGTTATCTAAGGCACAACCTCATCGTTTACTTAGCCTAGCAATATGTGTTCTTGATGATACCGCACGTTCATATCTGGCTGTGGTAATGGTCAGACTCTAAAGTTACAATTTCAGTCTAAGTTTTTAGCAAAACCTCGTTACAAGTCCTCGCCATATCAGAATCTGCAATCCGAAATAATGTGGGTGCTGTATTGGTAATGTTCTCCCAAATGTTCCAAGAATGCTTGTGACTAGAAAGTGACTCACTTGTTGGTGACGTGTTCTCCCATGAGGACATACTCCGTGTCCTTGGGTTCGCACCAGCCGATGAGATAGGAGAAGAGACTGGTGCAAGGGCCCGCCCAGAAGCCCTCGCGGCTGTTGATTGACTCTATGAAGTATGGCGTCACTTTCGTGTGGTCACAGGATAACGTTTCTGGAAAAAAACATTTGCTTTGGCTAAGAAAACCTACAAAAAATTATTAAAAGAAAATCCCCGCTACTCAAATCCTACTCTTTCAAGCATTGAATTATTTATTTAGTTAATAATAAATGTTTGCACTTACATTTATGTTAACTTTGTTTTTTTATGAGAAAACAAAGTAAGTCTATTCTAGTAGACAGGCTTATCCAAGAAAATAGTACTGCCATCTCTATACTTGATATCCATAAGTTGAGTTGAAATTAAGTTTTAGATAAACATATAAATAAATAAAGCAATGATCTTTAAGTTGTAAGTACTCGTACCTATAATATTATAGAACAGTACTATTTGAGTAATTACGTGAGTACTTATTACGTTTTCATGTAGTAGCGACATCTCTGAACTGTAGAACTAATAACAGAAATGAGAGCGAGAAAGTAAAGCCTTCACTGCTAAACAGTTACTAGTGCTGACACAAATGTGTAGATGGCGTTTCGCGGCAGTAAAGTGATGAGTTTCATCGGACCACACAGTTATGGGGTCCGTTGGTAAATAATCAGCTGTGGTACTGTGCCTGTGGTACTATTAGTATTTATTTATTAGTATTTATTAAAAAGTATCATCTTTAATATGCACAAAAACTTGAAATCAGCTGCCATGTCTCCACTAAATATTAGTCATAATACCGTCAAACAGATAATCTTTAGGCATATTCATGTATGGCCTACGATCGGCTGACCCATTACTAAATCATTATTCTAAATAATTCAAGTGGTTACTAACGGAACAGCGTATCGTGCGCGCACCCCGGCTGACTAGAACCTCCGTTGACGTAAAAGTCTGCATGGCCGTTGGGTCCCCATTGGCCGAGGATGCCGGCGCCAGTGTGGAGGATGTCCACAAAGAGGGCGTCCGTGTGATCCAGATCCCGGGAGCGATTGTTCCCCATGTAGAACAGAATCGTTGGGTCCAAACCTTAAAGTACACAAGGGGAAATTAGATAAGATCAATGGTATCACTGACTCTTTGAGATGCTTTGGAAGCTATTCTGCAGATATGAGGCTGTAATATTGATGATAATTGACAAATAATCTGCTATGCAAGGCCAAACGCCGAGCTCGTACACTGGCAAGGTATTTATAAGTCAAATCCAATATTGTATTAATAGATTCGATATTTGGTGAGGTTTATCTGTAAACTTCGGGTTTGGTAATCATGTATCGTGGCGGTCGCGGCTTAAGGATCGGCCCATTGATGTCGTCAAGGCGACTAAGGGATCTCATTAGAAGAAGGACAGCAGCTTCCTTGTGCAATATCTACACCTTCACTGCGATCACAAATCCGTCTGCCAATCCGAATCCTACTGGAAGAGGTTTTGTCTACAGTGGACACTAATAGGCTGTTGACATGCTGATGATTTGTACACAGTTAGATGCAAAGGATCTTCTGTCAGTGTTTTATTAAATATTTACGATTATTATGTCACTTTCTATGTCTTCTTTTTTTTTATTGTACGAAGGGGAAGCGCTTGGCCTTCATCTCACCTGATAACAAGTTAAGATAAGGCCGAAGGTGGAGGCGCACTTCACCCGGAATCCTCAACAAACTGAGGAACTGACTATCTTACCTCTAAATGCCGGAACACAACAATTTTAGAATTGTTATTATGGCGACAGAATTAGGTAAGATGGTGGTAGCTAGCCACGCGGATTTCAACAAAGTCCTACCACCAACCAAATTAGTGAAGTCCGCTTTTAAGATAGCTTAAGAAACTTTGTCGACATATTCCTTGATAAAGTAGCAGTATTTTAGTTTAGTAGTATTACCTGTGATCCTGCCGAGCTTCCCTTCAGCCAGATGGTTTGCCACCAGTCCCAGGATGTGTGCGCCCACGCTGTACCCGATCGTGTGGATTTTCTCGGGACGCACTGACTTCACGGGGTGGTACTGAAGGTACTCCACCAGCTGTGCGATGCAGAGGCCGGCGAAACGCGGAGCCCACTCTATCTGGAAATTACATTATATGCTCTTTACTTTAACGTTATTTGTCTGAATGTTTTGACTTTAATACTACTGTCCTTTCGGTTAATGGATAGAGTCATTAAAAAGTAAGATTGTCTTTTTGCATATACATTTTAATATAGAAGTAAAACCTAGTCCTAGCTCGTCAAATAGAAGTCTACTTGAAAAAAAACTTTAAAAGGAGCTATACAATTCTGTATAGGTATTATTGAAATGTTGTGCCGATACCAAGGTAGGAGTTCTGATACCCCTAAACCTCTTATATGACATTCTCTCCGTAGCAGTGCGTGGCCCCGGAGAGAATACTTAAATCAGTGGGTAATTTTTTGTAGGGACTTATCATACTACAACACACAAACATGGTACAAACATCTAATCACACAAATGTTAGTCCTGGACGGGCTTCAAATCCACAACCGACCTACTGAATTGTAAGGCCTGCTAAGTTGTAAAAATAATATCCGAGTATGATATAAAGCGTAATCATGCTATGAAATTGTCAACGCAGGCATAATAATGTGATAACCCCGTTAGAAGTCGTAAATTTGGCAAAACAATTGTTAATTCATTCACAGACATTCACCGTACCCAGTACCCACCATGAGCTATTGTGTGCCGTTCAAGTAATAGCTCAAATTTGGATACAAACGCGGCGCTTGCGCATTATGTGAGTTGAATGTCTGTGACGTAACTTTCACAGCCATGTATATACCTACTACTTGTAGGTATATGCTACCTTTAGTAAGATTGTATTAGTGGTTTGAGACAAAGTATCTGTTGTGTAAGCTATAATGAAAATGTTCAGTAACCTTTTCTCACATAAACTACGAAGGTAGGTACTAAGTATGCAACATACTTATTTATTTTTATATACATTTTAAACACGTTTTATTTATACTCACAATTATTGATGACTACAGACATATAATTAAAAAAAAGTATGGAAAAGGACCTATAGGGTTATGCTCACCCTAAAAAGGGTCTTCTTCTAGCAATCCTATAGGTAGAGAGAGAGATACAGGATGTAAAAGAGAAAAGTGTTCGATAGTAATATATCTAACTTGATAATAATACGATAAACTATAATATACGTTACGTACGTGAAAATTAACTCGATGACCGCTGCGCACTCTGCCTTCTATAGCACAAACATTGAGTGGATCGTAGTCAAACAGTTACCTTTACCGGATGAAAGAACGGACCTAACACTGTTGCCTTAAAAATGATTAAACGTGGGTACCATAAGATTATAGTTCGTGAGTTTGTTACTTTCATAATAGTTTGTTCATCTTGCATTATCCTCGGATATACCAAGATTAGGGTTCATAAATATTAATTACTAGCTCTAAATTACTATTTAGAAGTTGAAAAACGAAAACATTGTCTATACTGACAATGTTTTCGCCGTGATGAAGAATTTCCAATAACCCGATGTTATTGGAAATTCTTCATCACTAACAAACAACTAAACATACACAACAGTTACTTTTGTAATTATAATATTGGTAGTGATGGATATTTCTTTATAAATTCAAGGCTACGACGAGGTCAAACCTGCGATTCCAACACCTTTTTGAGTAAAATAAATAAGTTACTTTGACTTTGACTTTGAGAGCTAAAAGCGTGCCATCACACTGCTCGACCGAGTCCAAGACACAGACTGTCGCAAGCGCACTGAGGTGCAGGAAGCGAATATTAGGATTCAAACTCAAATGTAGTTGTGCAGATCACGTGGCCAGGCGGAGGCTTTTTCCAATGGTGATCTCGAGAAAGCAAAAAAAGAGTGTGTCGTCCGCAGCAAAATGGGTTGATGATTTAGTAAAATGGGTAAGACTGGCGCAGGATTGAGAGGGTTGGAACTTAGAGAGAGTGAATTCACTCTCGCTTCTTTGAAGATTATGAACAGGACTCAAACGAAGTCGATACATCAAAGGAGTTTTTTTTTATTGTACAACGGGGAAGCGCATGGCCTTCATCTCATCTGGTTACAAGTTAAGGTAAGGCCGAAGGTGGAGGCGCACTTCACCCGGAATCCTCAACAAACTGAGGAACATGTACAAATGTGTTTAAAAAAAACTGAGGAACTGGCTACCTTACCTCAAAATGCTGAAACACAACAATCTAGAATTTTTGTTATGGCGACAGAATTAGGTAAAATAGTGGTAGCTAGCCAGGCGGATATAAACAAAGTCCTATCACCAACCAAACCAAGCACAATATTGTACTCCCCTGGGAATCGAACCCGGGACCTCTGGATCTGACACCGGAAGAAAAACCACTAGACCACAGAGGCGGTTCAGAAATAAAATCGCATATTGTCTATTACCTGGCTCAAACAAGGTTCCTTCACCAGCGATCCATAGTCCACGATGATAATGTTGTAGTTCCCTCTGGTAAAGTAGGCTTTCCTCATATCGGTGCTCGGAGACAGGTTCCTGCCTCCTCCGAAGCCATGCACCACCACCTTCGTGGGGTGTTTGGTGTTGAACCGAGACCGCGTCAGAGAGTCGTTGTCCAAAGTGTTTATTAACTCTCCTTTTTCTTGGGTCTTTCTGTAACGGAGATGGTTTTCCAGTATAATATGTGATCAAAAAAACTTCTGTGAAGTTCGATCATTATTGTACGAGTCGCTTTATTCAAAGATAAGGTGCGAAGTGTGTATCGTGTGCGAAGCTACCTAGTAAGTTAAATAACGGTTAATTAATGGTTATAATTATATCTGAAGAATAATGTGAATGAATGAAGTACATTTTAATCGCACTTTTTGTTGGTTGAAAATTAAATATAGAGCTTCAAATCAGGAGCTAGATTCAAGTAGGTATTATGTTAATTTATAGATAACACTGAGTACGATTAGAGTATAACTTCTCATTATAACTAGTAGTTTTGAGATGTACGGGGATCAGTGAGACAACCAGCTAGTACAAGGGCACGTTCATTACCCCATTGGTACCCCAATTTGGCCGTTACGATAGTTCGTGGCTCCCCTTATACTTAAACATCTTATCAACATGTCTTATACAATCAATGTTGAAATCCTTGATTTTAATTTTATACATTCGACTACCTTCTTTTTGCTCAACAATTCCTAGTTGCCTTGATTCCTTTCGTGCGCTGTACCAACGCACCCAAACAACGTCATTTACCGCAAATTGCCGTTTACCGGTGACCGATTGTGATTTGACTCTTATATCTTCTAACGGCATAATTAAATATAAGTGAGATCGTAAATTCCGGCCAAACATAAGCTTCGCCGGCGTGTCTCCGGTGGTTCAGTGCACTGTGTTCCTATAGTTAATTAAACAGGTAACCTAATAATGAATCATTAATCTTGTGCAACGGTAGGCTATCTTTGATAACACATTTGAGCATTTTTTTACATGTTCTAACTGAATTTTCGGCCTGACCGTTACTTGGGGGATGATATATGGGGGTGGTTATATATTTAATTCCATTACTAGAAAAAAATGTTCTAAACTCCGAGGCATTTGTTTTGACATCATTATCCGATACTAAAACAGTTGGTATACCAAAGGTAGCAAAAATGTGTTTCAGTTTAGTGATCAAAGCCTGTGTAGTGGTCCCATTATGCATTTGGAGACATTCCACCCATTTGCTGAATGAATCTACTACCACGAGATATACCCTTTGGCCCACAGTCATATAGTCAATGTGTAGCCGCTGCCACGGCCCAAACGCTGCCACGGCCCAGCCGCTGCCACGGCCCGGCCGCTGCCGGCCAGGGCACGGGAGAATCGCGCGGGGGTGCGGCCCGTACGCTAACGCAGATTGTACAGTCCCCGATCCATTTTTCAATGGCAGAATCTATACCTGGCCACCACATCCTACCCCTGGCATTACTTTTAGTCTTTATTATTCCCTGTGAGTACTTATAGTCGTAAGCAGACGGGACGCGTCATCTAGTACGAATTGATTGTACGGCGATAGGTGGTGCCTACGGCTATGGGTCTTATCCCGCCATCCTTTTTTTTAAAGCACAAAGGTTAGCACCATATAAGATTTCTTTAATCTCGCTGTTGACTCGACCCGACAGCATGAGGTTGATCAATGCCGTTAGTTCTTCAAGAAGGACATCACCCGCATGGCCAGAGCCACCAGATAGCAGGTCCTTTAGATGCTGTGGAGACACAGCATCCAGGCCAGCGGCTGAGCCACTCTGAAAGGACATAACGGCACTGAGTACATCCTGACTGGTCGCCTCAACAGCGCAATCACTATCTTGAGGTGCATCGGGGAGGTGGAAATCTGGCCCCAGGGCCGGATGTTTACTTTCAAGAGAAATGAGGGTTGCAACGGAATTCAAGAAAGAAAGAAGAAGAAGAAACAAGCTTCATAGCTCAGTTGGTAGTAACTCTGCCTTCTGCGCTGTAGGCTGTGGGTTCGATTCCCACCCAGGACAAACATTTGTGTGATGAATATAGATGTTTGTTCTGTGTTTGGGTGTTGTATCATATAGTAAGTATGTATTTAAAAAAAAGTATTTAAGTATTCTATCCGTAATCTAGTTCCCATATTACAAGCTATGCTTAGTTTGGGGCTAGATGGCGCTGTGTAAAAATGAATGTCCTATAATATTTATTTTATTTATTTAATTTGGAGCTATCGTGTCACTAGAAAAAAGTATACGGGAGGCACCCTTAATATCACCATCGCTAATCTTACTCTCTACAAGTTTGAAGAGAGCAGACTCGTTACATCAGTTTTGTACATGTTTTAAATCCACAGATTTTTTTTATGATCATAGTTCTGTAGATCATGGCTAACTATTACGTGGCGTAGGACAGTTTACGCCATCGCTTTATACTGCAAAATTTAGTACAGCTTTTCTTTACGCTATATAGCCGTGAATTTTAGTCTGACTGCTGTACACGTTTTAATATGGCTTCTCTTTTATCTTTGCTAGCGGCCGTAGTTTGCATAAACCTGTGGTTACATTTGAATGTATGACTAATAGATATTTTGTTTATTTACCTGGTGAACAAATAAAACTGCATTTTAGGATGTGGACAGCGGTAGGGCGGCAGGATACATGACGTAGTGTTGAGGAGATCGCGAACTGACTGCGGCTTCTTCTCTGTTTTATTCTTCTCAGAGTTTTGTTGACTTTCCGTTACTGAAACGTAATAGATACATTATTAGCGTTAATGTGATTTTTATACAATTTCGCGATGTAGCAAGCAAGCAGCCCATTAGCCGATACAACTGAAGCTTCAAAGCTCAGTCGGTGGTAGCTCTGCCTTCTGAGCTGAATAGTTTGTGCCTATTTTTTCTCATAGTTGGAAAATTAATTTATATAAGTACAAAATAATCAAATAGATATAGAAGACTATAAAAGCCACAATTTAATATAACTTTCACTAGAAATATTTTTGGATTTAGCTATACTAAATTAATGAAGCTGTCGCATGTACCTATCCAGACACCATTTTTCGTCATTTTCATTGATTCTTGGAAATGTAAACACGTATTTAAATGAAAATATTGAATAGGACTGCCCAGTTTTATCGCTATATTGTATTGTATTGTATTTCTTTAACCATAACGTTACATTCATAACATAAGCAAGTCAGTAATTTACAATTATATTCATAGGTCTAATATGTTAGTTTCAATAGTTATAAGCTTATTCATATTATTTATACCTAATTAGAATACTTCAGATACTAACTACACACTTTGTCTAAATTTTACCGTACCTACTCCATATTTGTAGATGAATATATAAGCTTTAATGTTTTACCATGAAATATCTACAGTTGTGTTTCGTGGTTTAATGAATGGTACCTAAAAACATTGATATTTTTTTATGCGTCCTTAACTGCTACTCTACGTTTTGAATTCCTTGTAAACATTTAAGTAAATGTAGACAATTAATCCGCCTTCCAAGAATTCATAAAGCGACACGCTCACTGAGGGTTCCGACCCACATTTCAGGCACAACATCACGTTTCTTGTATGGTCCAATTCATTTTAAATGCATTACATTATAGTTGAAGCGGCTATAAAAAATACACACTCTGTGAAAATTTAAACTGTTTACCTTTTACGGTTCATGATACAGCTTGCTGACAGACAGACGAACGAATGGATAGCAGAGGCTTAGTGATAGGGTCCCGTTGGCAAAGCTTGGGTACGGGACCCTTAAACACAGTTGTATATAATTAGTTGTAACAGTTTTGCAATAAATTTGGCACGCGACCCCAGGTCACCCGCAGCCATAGTGTGTAGATATTATTTTGTTTATCTAGGTATACATTTTATGTAAAATATTCTTTACGAATTAGCATAGCTATTCAGCGTGGCAATGCAGCCAGTGTCTTGGGCACGCTTCCGTCTGGTACTGGTCTGGAACAGTTGAGTTACCTATAGGCCGTTTGTAACGGTCCTTAGGTAATCTGACTGATTCCTTTGTACATAGTTAGTTTAATTGTACTTTTTATTGAATAAATGTATTCTTTACATAAGTATACATTTTGGTATAAACCAAAAATGTAAAAAATAATATTTTCCTTGTGTTTTCTAGTTCTTTATTTTGATAAAGTAGTTTTTGTTAAAATTCGTTAGAATAGTTGGTACTTCAAAGTTAGTAGTTCAAAGGTGATGGAGGCAATCGTGTATCTATCACAGTAAATAGGTAACGTACGTATAGCTCCAAACACCGCGGGGGATTTTACACAAATTCTACGCTTGGCAGGCGGGCTGGCGTAGGCTTGGTGTTAGGTACTCAGGTGGTGCCCTGCCGCAGCAGCTGCGCAGTTAGAATAATCTTCCCTTTAAATAAATATTTTCTTAGATGAAATTACAGTCAGAATCAGAATCAGGTTTTTTTTTATTTACACACAATATATATAAAAGCCATTTTGTTTGATGTATAATATCAAACAAAAGCTTATAAAATAACATACATCGAAATAATATCGTTCTTAATAAAAACAAGAAACCAAAGCAACACAAACAAAATTGAAAATTATATCAGTAGGTAATTGTGTACCACAAGAGCAAAAAAGGCCTCTACTCTTGGGTAAGACATGAATGACTTATCACTGAGGAGTCGTTAGTAGATAGTCACCACTAGTCCTGGGCTCGGTTTACTAAGCTAATCGCTTCACTATGTCAATGGTATCTTCGTAGAATATCCACTAGAGGTGTAGGTGCCTCTTGGTATTCTATTAGTAATTTTGCAAAGATGCCGTCGTCATAGTAAAGCGAAAATATATATGATCGGGCCGGTCATATATATTATTTTATATATGATACGTACGACAGGCAGGTGCTTGGCCTTCATCTCACTTGATTTTAGTTGTGATAAAGCCGAAGGTGGAAGCGCACCCTACCCGGAATCCTCAAAGGAACTTGAGGAACTGGATATCTTACCTCTAAATACCGGAACACAACTTTGTTATAGCGACAGTAGATAGCCAGGTGGACTTAAGCAAAGTCCTACCACCAACCAAACCAAGCACAATATTGTACTACCCCTGGGGATCGAACCCGGGACCTCTGGAGCTGACACCGTTAGGAGAACCACTAGACCACAGAGGCGGTTAAAAATTGGTGAAAGACTCGGTGTGATGATGATAGTCGAGGATATCTGCAACATTGTATTCGTATTATAATCGAGGTTGAACGCAACCACATCGGTGTCGCATTCGTATTCTGTATGTCGTACTGTACGTACTCGTACCTACCGTATTCTGTATGTCGTACTGTACGTACTCGTACCTACCGTATTCTGTATGTCGTACTGTACGTACTCGTACCTACCGTATTCTGTATGTCGTACTGTACGTACTCGTACCTACCGTATTCTGTATGTCGTACTGTACGTACTCGTACCTACCGTATTCTGTATGTCGTACTGTACGTACTCGTACCTACCGTATTCTGTATGTCGTACTGTACGTACTCGTACCTACCGTATTCTGTATGTCGTACTGTACGTACTCGTACCTACCGTATTCTGTATGTCGTACTGTACGTACTCGTACCTACCGTATTCTGTATGTCGTACTGTACGTACTCGTACCTACCGTATTCTGTATGTCGTACTGTACGTACTCGTACCTACCGTATTCTGTATGTCGTACTGTACGTACTCGTACCTACCGTATTCTGTATGTCGTACTGTACGTACTCGTACCTACCGTATTCTGTATGTCGTACTGTACGTACTCGTACCTACCGTATTCTGTATGTCGTACTGTACGTACTCGTACCTACCGTATTCTGTATGTCGTACTGTACGTACTCGTACCTACCGTATTCTGTATGTCGTACTGTACGTACTCGTACCTACCGTATTCTGTATGTCGTACTGTACGTACTCGTACCTACCGTATTCTGTATGTCGTACTGTACGTACTCGTACCTACCGTATTCTGTATGTCGTACTGTACGTACTCGTACCTACCGTATTCTGTATGTCGTACTGTACGTACTCGTACCTACCGTATTCTGTATGTCGTACTGTACGTACTCGTACCTACCGTATTCTGTATGTCGTACTGTACGTACTCGTACCTACCGTATTCTGTATGTCGTACTGTACGTACTCGTACCTACCGTATTCTGTATGTCGTACTGTACGTACTCGTACCTACCGTATTCTGTATGTCGTACTGTACGTACTCGTACCTACCGTATTCTGTATGTCGTACTGTACGTACTCGTACCTACCGTATTCTGTATGTCGTACTGTACGTACTCGTACCTACCGTATTCTGTATGTCGTACTGTACGTACTCGTACCTACCGTATTCTGTATGTCGTACTGTACGTACTCGTACCTACCGTATTCTGTATGTCGTACTGTACGTACTCGTACCTACCAGCATTATTAACTTCAAGGACTGAGTTTACGATGTTGTTCCATTACCTGTGTTATTCGTGTCGTTACGAAAAAATAGCCATCCACCAATCCACAATGGGTACTCAGAAAAAGCTCGTCAATGTTCAACGTTCATTTTGGTGCGGATGTGAATGACCGTGTATGACTTTTCATTGTTCAACTATGTTTAGGTCTAAGAACATACAATTAAGTTATTTGCATAAAATATGATTCAAAATAGATGGTAGTAAGTAAGTTTGGTTTTTCTACTGATGCACTGATGATTTTCGAAATTATAAGCCCATTTTATACTATTCAAATTATGTACAGATTTGACAAAAAGTAATGTGCTAAAATGAATAGTAGGTATAGCTAGAACATTTGATACTGGGTAACTTTAATTACTCCTTATTTCTCGACATAATTATACCTAGCAACAGCAACTTGTGCGTATTGCGTGGGGGTGGTGCGCGGGCATATCTAAACAAACACTCGAGTCTCAACACTTGCCGCCCTGATTGTCACAAGCAATTAGTGAGTACCTTCATTAGCAAATGTGCATTCCTGCATTTACTCATTTGCTGTTTCTAAGTTATTTCGTTGATCTTAAGGTGCCCGCACACCATGCCGCTGGCATAACCACCGGCGTGTAGTAGTGCGGGCTTGCCGATTAAAATGCCCATTAATAGGCCGCCAGCAAATGCTGCAGACACTGCCAGAAAGCCGCGGAGCATTATTTGACATGGCCGAGGATATTAGTGTTCTGTGCTCGGCCGCCGGGAGATCTTCTATGCTCGAGGTTGGGTCAGATCTCGGTCTCGCCCGTGGGCATGGCCTTTGAACATAAGTGTTGAAGCCTTTACATATCATGCGTCGGCACCTCGTTATTTTCATAATTATATGGTAAATAGCCGTAAACATGCAAGGATTCTATGATTTGCTACATAACAATTTTACAAGGGTTTTTAATAGGGGTCATCCTCATCATCTCAGCCAACATACGCTGAACAAAACGCAACTTAATAGGGGTTTACTACTCATTTCATTTCACCTTGGAAATGGATAAGTTCTGAAGAAGTAAGCTAAAAAGTGGAAACTTATTTTTAATACTGGATTAATTAATATAGCAACGCGTTGTTATTCTATGAAAAATAGGAAAGTTACGGAAAGTCTGAAAAAGTCTGAAAATCAAAATTAAATCAATGTTCTCAGATATTTACATAAATTATATCATTTATAAAAGAATACAACTAAAAGAATATTCTTTTAGGTTTCCTAAAATTAAAAGGTATATAATAATGAATGGGCTGATATACCAAGGTTACGTGCAATGAACTAGATCCCGTGCGCACACGCCGCGAGCCGGTCGCTGGAAAGCAAAGTACCTATCAGTGAAAGTGTTACGACCTATCGATCTGACTCATTCATGTCACCAACCGCAGTTGACACCATCAGACCTGGTAATTACCTTCGCAATGGGATCATACAGAACTGGTTAATCCCACGATGTTGTGTAAGAAACGTAATAACCAATGGTTCGGTGTGAATGGCTGCGTTATTTATTAGAATATACTATTAATTAGACAAAGAAATATTGCCACAGAAAAAAAATAAAAATGTTAGATGCTCAACACAAAACTACAACAATTATTGCAATGAATAGAACTCAATATCAAAATATATTGGCGTCTTTCATGTTTTACAATTTCAAAATAAAATGAATATTGTAAGTCAAGGAGAACTGATCACTGTTAAAGCATTCTAAAGTACGAAAATACTGAGATACAAGTAAACTTCATTGGCCGTGATAAATAAAGTCGTAGAACTTCATTCTAAAAGAAACCAGAACAGTTACACAAGCGTTCGACTAAAGAGAGGATAAACATATTAATAAAAGGTCATTTGTGTATTTTTGAATGCAAAACAGCATATTGTTTGAGGTCATCATCATTATTTGTGAAGGTTATAAAGAAGGAACATATTATTAGCAGAGTAGTGTATGGATAATCATAAATGTTTTTGAGATGTGTAGCACTCTAGCTACAT
Source organism: Venusia cambrica (assembly GCA_951394065.1). Classification (NCBI taxonomy): domain Eukaryota; kingdom Metazoa; phylum Arthropoda; class Insecta; order Lepidoptera; family Geometridae; genus Venusia; species Venusia cambrica. The sequence goes on along the minus strand of OX596044.1, from coordinate 675,219 downwards.
AACTGTTATTTGTAATAGTTTCAGGCGGCAGCATTCATGAAGATGAATACTGACACCTGAAACTACTACAAATAACAAGTCTTCTATCTATATGCCTTAAGTGAAGAGAAGAGAGCCCCTTGTGAAAGGGCTTGTCCGGGGAAATACTACCACCATACCTATTTCAGCCGCCAAGCAACACTGCTGTGTTCTAGTTTGAAGAAGGGTATAGTTGCCGGTGAAATTACGGGCACGCGAGGCTTAACACCTGTATGCCTCAAGTTGTAGGGCACAATGCAGTGCCGTGCAGGCTATGTTCTTTGTGGATATGACCTACGTAGTAAGATATTGTTATAGGCAACAGATGCACTTAACATCAGGTGGGCTACTTGCTTGTTCCGTCTCCTAGTTGTATAAAAAAGTGACCTTTGGACTACTTTCGTTACATTTCCAGAAAAAATTGATACAGTCTCAGCAAAGTGGAAATGAAAACATTGAGAGGCCGCAACCCACTGCGTTGGTCCGATCAGATCCGCACTGCACTGACACATCCCTCTACGATGCTCTGCAACGAGGGTTGAGTTGGGCAATATCATCAAGCCAAAGATGTGGATCACAAACTTCAGGTATAGAATTCCTTTTCAATGAGAAGAAAAAAGAAGAGAAGAGAAGAGAAGGAAAGTTGAAATATTTGTTTTGGATACATAAAAACTACCTGTGATTGTATTCATTTACATAGAAAACTACAGCCGTTAAATCGTCTTTAAGGTTTGATAGACAAAGTCTATCAAACCTTAAATCTCGTCACGTACGCGGCTTACCGATCTACCTAAACTCAAACGCACCCGTGGCCACAACGAGTTGGCATAAATCTTATCTTATACTAATATAAAATGCTAACTGACTCACTGATAATAACGCACAGCCTAAATGGCTAATCGTAGAGACATTAAATTTGGAGGGTATGTTTGTCTTGAAACGAATACAAAAATGAGCGCTAAGAAGGGGATTTTGAAAATTCGTATCCTAATGGGTTCAAAAAGGGGTTGAAGGTTTTCATTAAAAGTATGCCCTAACTCTGAAACCGTGCATGATAAAAGGTCAAAATTATCATTATAGATTCCTCATATGAAATAGAACGTGATTCATGTTTTTTTTTGTTTTTTTAATAATTGAAGGGCAGGGGGTCCTTTTATTAGAAAAAACATTGAAAAACATTGTTATTTAACAGAAAAAACGCGATGTAAACGTCGTTTAAATAATAAACTGGTGTATTTTGAGTGCTCTTTATGCAATGGATGAATGTCAAAACTACCAAGATCTGATGATGGAGTGGAATCAGTATAAATGGGGTTTTTCAGTAAATAACAGTAATGCATATTAAGAGCGTTGCGCATTTAAAATGATTGTATGTGTGATACTCTTCTACGAACCATGTAAACCAGGGTCTTACAATGATGACAGCGGAACTCCTGAATAATGCATGGTATAATATAGGCATTCAACGACAAATGTTTTTTTTTATTAAACCGGCCATAGCATTATAATAACAAAGTTGGTGTGAGTATAGTGCTTATTTTGTGGTAAATAAATAAATAAATAAATAATAAAATCTGGCCAAACGTGAGTCAGACCGGCACTAAGACTTCTAAAAGCCTGCATTTTTTGTCTGGGAATGTGTGTCAGAACCCTCGGTGTGCTTGTCTGCACACCATGTAGGATCGGTCAAATTTATCCAGATATCCAACAAATATATATATTTATAATATAATACTTGCATCTATTTTAAAAAACCAATACGCGGACGAAGTCGCGAGTAAAAGCTAGTTATGTATAATTTCGAAAGTCATTCTGTTTATATGTTTGTAACCTTTTCATGACTAATCAGCAGAACAGATCTTGACAAAATTTGCCATGTTTATACTATATGCTATGGGAAACAACACAGGCTACTTCTCATCCGGGTGTGTACCACGCGAGTGAAGCCACGGGCACGAGCTAGTACGCTATATGTAATCAATTATCAAGCACACGATTGCTCAGTAAAACTCTTGTAAAGTAAAGTGACGTAACTCAATAACAACCGAAACGTGTACATTCGTAAAGAACCTTCTGGTGAGCCGGAAGAGAGGAAGAGTGTATTATTTGCCAAACCTTGGTAGACGTAATGAACAATATTTTGAATCAGATAAAACAATTGTTAGAAGTAAATCAACATATACCTAGGGGCGGAAGTCCTGCTCGACCACTTTTTCGGAACCGAAAAGATTTTTTATTGTACGACGGGGAAGCGATTTACCTTCATCTCACCTGGTTTTATGCTATAGGTAATAAGGCCGAAGTTGGTACTTCCACCCACAAAGGTTTAAGTGGTATTAAGGCTTCCTACTACCTCCCTATCTTACGTATATCGCAATTCAGAATTTTAATAATTCTAAATTTTGATCCGCAATTTAGAGGTAAGATAGCCAGATCTTCAGAACTCCCTTAAAACCTGCCAGGAAATATCCTTTTCTTACATCTCACACTCAAAGATTTTAGTATTCAGTATCTGTATTGTGAATTTTAATTGATTAATTTCTTTCGTTGAAACCAGGTTTCCTATAAAGAAATATAATTCTGTTTCATAAACTGGTTTCGAAAGTGGCCGAAGGGGATTATTCAGCAATTTGATAAGGACCAAATTCTAATAAACCAATGCTGTTGTATTGACCTTCAAAATTATAATTTGGAACTGCTTTATTTTTATAAATGGCCTGATATGGTTGGCCACAAAAATTCTGGGAGTAAGTACTTACCATAAGTAGGTTACTGCCTATATTGTTGTCGAACAATAAGCATCATAAACTCCGAGAAAGCACAAGAGGTCGAGCTCAGTTCACGACGACATAACGAGAATGCCGGTCGTGACAGACTCACTCGGAAGTGGCTAACGTTTGCGCATTCGTCCTAATCGACTCTACGAGACTTAATGTTTTTTTTTTCGTTTGCCCTTAACCTTCGAGGTCACTTCCACTTGTAAAGATGGGGTCTACAACGGAGCGAGCATACCCAGAAGGTGCCTATGAACTCTCTTCTTGAAGACGTTGTCGTAACACAGCGGAAACTAACAAATATAAACTGGTCAAGTTCGAGCCAGATACGCACACCGAGGGTTACAACCGAGGTTTAAAAAAAATGTTTCGTGAACCCCCTTACTTTTTAATTTACTTCTAAAAAAGGAGAAGGTTCTCAATTCGGTTGCAGGCTATTTTTTATTTTTATATGTTAGTTACCTCAAAACTCCGTCATTTCTCAAACGATTTTGAAGGTTGATAAGAGGAAGAGGATTTTTTTGTTGAAAAGGATATGATTCCAGTTGGCACCTAATGTGTTCTGAACTCTAAATAAACAATGCTTTTCACGCTTGCGCCCACGCTTACGTCCGATTGTGAGACAGGGCCAAACAAAAGCAATGCTTTTAAACCTAGATTAATGAATAACAACGAACCCTACGTTTCTGATAATGTCATGTAATTCATAATCATACTTTGGCATGTTCTCTAAAGTTATGTTTTCTAATAACTCCATGAGATTGGATTCAATATATTTAATTAGTAAACTTACTTTTAAACTAACTATGTACAAAGGAATCAGTCGGCTTACCTAAGTACCGTTACAAACGGTCTATAGGTAACTCAACTGTTCCAGACCAGTACCAGACGGAAGCGTGCCCAAGACACTGGCTGCATTGCCACGCTGAATAGCCATGCTAATTCTTTATATATTTAATTTTAAGCTATACTCGTATGAATATAGAAAAAAGACTAATTACATTTCTAGTATATTAAGGTGCAGCTTGCACCCGTGCCTTTTTCATATTATTTTTGTTATTTCATTAAAACAGAATCTTCAAAACAACATCGTAGGCATTTCTATATTAGCAAACTGACTGAGCAAGTATTATTACATATATGTTTATGTTAAGACCAACAACCAAAAGATAAAATAATCTAGGCTATGAAAACTTTAGGCGATAGACATTATAAATTTACCTAGTAATCAGCTCTAAACCTTGAACCCTTGAACTATGAACATATGTAAATTATATAGCCAGTTAGTTATAATTTAAAAGTTAATAGTTACCGTCCTTGTAAGTCAGACAGACATTTTGATTAAAATATTTTAGCGAATCATGTAATTTAGGCAATCGACAGTACGGCCTTGTTGGAATATATTAATTATGCTACCGGTATTCAATGGTATTTCGTTATTTCGTAACAACATCAAGGATAGCGTCCACTAGGCAGGCTGAGACCGACCGCAATACTAAGGAAAGCATCCACTAAGCAGGCCTGGTCCGACAACAATACTAAGGATAGCGTCCACCAAGTGGGTCAGATCCGACTACAACACTATGGATAGACTCAACCATATAGGTCGGATCCGACAATAACCGCAACACTATACCCTGCCCTATTTGTTACAGCAGATATGAGTATGCTACAAACATCAATTAACAAGCAACAAACTATATTTTCTTTCTTTGTGTATGTGTGTGTGTGTGTGGCAGCCCTGCCGTCAGACTTACGAGCCGCTGCCAAGGGTGTCTGACAAGTTTTTTTAACGACTACACTATGCAGGACCGACGGCTTGACATGCCATTCGAAGTACGAGATCATATTATCGGGCATCGGTGATTCAAGTCTGCAATCCATTTTTTAACCAAACTATGAACATAATCCATAACAATGTGCACCCGCCGGGATTTGACTCATCGAGAAACACAAGCCCTACCACTAGACATGAGGCTGTTACTTGTCACTTACAAAGTTGAGTGAATGTTTCGAGGATCATAGATCCACGATCTGTGTACGTTGGAGCGACGCGGATGAGGAAACGCGTACTGACATTATGCAACTAACGCATACGTAGGTTACGTCTCCACATCTGCACTTGCTTGTAACATTTCATCGGCTTTTTAACATCTTTGTAATGAACTTGTTCTAGAATCGTTTAAATTATGACATTTCAATATTTATTATAAATACCTATTATTGTTCAGTGTAGCGGTCTTGTTTGTGTCCTGTTCCATTATTTTAAGAGTTTTCTCCGGTATTTTAAGGGTCCTGCACCGGTATTTTAAGGGTTCTGCTCCGGTATTTTAAGGGTCCTGCTCCGGTATTTTAAGGAGCTGGGATGGCTGGGGTAGGATTAGTTAAAACCATGGGAACAATGCCCAATACACCCCACAGCGGGACGTCAGTACAGGCCTTGGTTACCCCCACTCAGAATAATAATAAGAAATACTCACTTTTGGTCAGATATGACGTAGAATGCGATAGATTTCAGTGTTATTTTCAAACCATTTCTGAAAATCTTCTCTTCTTGTTTCGAATGGTATTAATGTTAAAAATTTTTGGTTTTATAGTTTTGTATACAGTTAATATGAACTGTTAGTTAGTAACTGGAGCTAGCTACTCATAACTTGTAGCTCATAATGAGCTACCGATTGAATATAGGCTTAAATTTAAACGGTCAGTTAATTAAATAAATGGTCAGCTAATCAATGCGGTTTCGGTCAGCTCTAAAATGTAATATGTCAGCAATAAAGTGTTATAGAAAAGCAAGGTGTATTTGGATGCAACTAAAAAAACATTTAGTTACTTGCAATCATTATTAAATGTTGTAAAGATTCGAAGAAAATAAAATTTTAATGAATATCAGGCCATTTCAAACTGATAATATAAAAAAAAATGTATATTAGATCTAATGCATCTTATGTTATCAAATGTTAAACATACAAATAAATTAATAAAAACTCACAAGAGAACTGCAGCGCGGTAATCCCAATCAAAAACAACCACTTAGTATTTTTTATCATTTTCAAAATCCGCAAAAATACATAAAAATCACAGAACTTTATCACATTTCGAATCGTACACAGACAAACGTGCCGTGGATCTCGCTCGCTCTCTGAGGAACCCTAAATGCGTGCGTAGCGAGCATGTCCCGTTTGTCTACTGAGAGCGAAAGTGGAGGTCGTTGCCGGACTGGGGGGACCCTGTCAGCCTTCCCCTCTTTTGGTTACACTAGGAAAAACCAAGTACGTTTCATTTTAATAAAAATAATAAACTCGTATTAATCCACAAGTGTGAATACTACAAGTTTATTTATTCACCTTGAGCATTTCTAAGATTCATTTTTTATTATTAATTAGATAGAACCTGTGATTTTTTGTAATTCAAATGTAGGTAAAAATATACTACGGTTTGACAAAGTGGTTTCAGATAAAGTTATGATATTTTAGGTTAAGTATTGAATATTTTTTATTATAAACCAAGATACAATTGTCAATTATGTTAGTTGACCTAAAAGCTATGTAATAACAACATAGCTTTTAGGTCAACTAACATAATAACTTTATACATAATAATTTATTTTTCTTCATCATGATTTTGATACTAGTTTATAAATACTCGTATTTCAATAAAGCCAAATAAAACCAGACAAGACATTTAAAAATAACAACCTCCAAACTCAACCACAAATATCTACCCTTGGTGCTTCGCGCAGTGACGGACAGACAAACAGACATTAAAAGTAAATAAGTTGTAAAACAATACGTAAAATTAAACTATCGAGAAGAACTCGATTAAAAATATGAATAATAATGGAAGCTTGTACTTCGACCATACATATCGTAAAGTACGAAGGCCATCCAGGTGCTGTCGAAACACATCATTAGGCAATACGGATGCTGAGGCACGCCTCTGCCATCAAATATGGATGTGGACAGTTTGCAACCTTCGTTTGTGGATATTGTGAAAATATTGAATGATTGAATGGCCCTTGCCAATCAAAGATTGCATAGAGGATGCTAGCTGATGGTTAGTTCATAGTACATGGTAGGTTCCATTCGCTTGATTGATCGAGTGAGTGATGCTAAAGAGATCTCCGAGTTAAGTTAGGAAATCCGGCGGTATGTATGTATATGTCAACGTTAGATTATAAGCACCGTCCGTTTGTAGTATGCCTCGGCATATTGTACACGTGTCAGCATAAGATTATAAGCATCGTCCGTTTGTAATATGCCTCGGAATATTGTAAACGGTCGACAAAATGGTGATTGATGATGAATCTCTCCATCCCGACAGAAGTCGTCCTGTGGTTTCAGTAAACTCTATTTCTGGTGGAACTAGATCGAGAACGGGGGTCACCGCGTGAAGGATAACCACCAGTCTTGCGTTACTGGATTCGATTGTACATTCCTGTAAGGCCATTTTCTCACCTCACCCTCTTGAGGAGAGAGTGAGGCAAGTCTGTGTCTATGCTTAAGCAAGCGGCAGTACCAGAGAAGCTATAAATAATGCGTAAAATTGAAAATGTTAGTTGCTGTTGTCAATTTGCCGACCGTTTGCAATATGACGAGGCATGTTACAAACGGACAGTGTTTACAATCTGACGGTGATAAAGGCATATTACAAAAGGACGGTGTTTACAATGTCAAGGTATATTATATATTTTTTTTATGTACCTTAGACTTCGTATACATTTATTCAATAAAAAGTACAATTAAACTAACTATGTACAAAGGAATCAGTCAGATTACCTAAGGACCGTTACAAACGGTAACTCAGCTGTTCCAGACCAGTACCAGACGGAAGCGTGCCCAAGACACTGGCTGCATTGCCACGCTGAATAGCTATGCTAATTCGCTGGCCTAAATAAGAGCCAGCCCTTGGGTCACGTGTCGCCTCAATCAAAAGCCCCGCAATATTTTTGATATATCATAAATGACATAAATGTGTGGTAATGTTTGTGATGGCATAACTGTCGAACAGATTATCCGATTTTGATGAAATTGAAAATGTTTGTATTTTAATTAAGGAGGTAAATAAGATTTAAGTCTTGAAAATGTGTAAAATAATGAAATATCATGTTGAGACTGCAGATTTAAAAATTAGTTTATTTTTGCCCTTATAAGCCACACCTAGGTTTTTAAGATGATGGATGAACGTCAGATCTTGTAAGATTAGAAAGGGTATTCGGAATCTCATTAAAACTGGTTTATTTATTTATTATTTGTACAATCCAAGAATTACTTTTGGGGTGTCATGCAAGGGTTTTGACTGCGCATAATCCATATCAACAGTATATGATTTTCCACCACAATGTAGAAAAAAAATCCTCTAAAATTTTAAGGTTTAGCCATAACCACGCTTAGCAGCCAGATTGCTCCTCGGGTTTTCAATAGTCTTGGGCGGCGTTTGATTGGCCTAATAAATGGCCGAAGGTTGGACCGTATTTAGGCTAGCGAATTAGCTATTCAGTGTGCCAATGCAGTCCGTGTCTTGAAAACGTTTCTTTCTTGGGAAACCATTTTACCGTGGATTAGTAAGATATCCAGTTTATTCACAAAAAATAACACCATTTGGTATCAGACCAGGAAGAAGGAAATGATCTGAATTCGCTTTCAAAACAGCTTTGCATTTAAAATGTTAAGCTTGAAAACTGGTTCATTTAAAATGCCATATTTTTGTTGTAAAATTCCCCGGCACAGGATTTTAAAGATGTTTAAATATAAAAAAAGCAAATGTAAGAAACAACAAAATGTAAAGTATATTACAGGAACATTACAAATAGGACAGTATATTTTTTAAACTGAAATCCAAACTGCGTTTCTGCTTCTTACTCGGTCCTCTGGCATACGGGGGCTTGTCGTTCGTACTGAAGAAATACGTTCCAGAGGCACTGGAAAACAAAAATGTATTAAGCCCGAAGCAGTCTGGAGATTTTGGTTAGCGGGAGTCAATATGCCTCACTTGGCAGGCGGGTTGCAATCGCAAAGTTGAAAATACACAACAAAAACCGCTCAATTTTTTTTTTTCCTGTTTTTTATATTACAGGACATTCATTTTACACAGCGCCATCTAGCCACAAACTAAGCATAGCATGTAAAATGGGAACTAGATTACAGATATAAAATTTTTTGTAAATTTTTGATTTTGGCTCATCATTAACTGCCCATCAATCTCTTCTTTTGGACAGAGTCTCCTCCAAATTTGGAGATTTTTTCCATAATCACCACGCTTTGATAGCGGATTGGTAATCGCAGTAACGGTGATTGATAATATTACAAACAAGTAAGCTGCTGCACTTCCTCTGATGAGATTTCTTAGTCTGAAATACAATATCCATGTTACGTGCCTTTGGATACACATTACACATCAACAGCCCATTAGTGTCCACTGCTGGACAGAGCCTCCTCGAACGGAGGGCTTTGCCATAATCACCACACTTGGCGGGTGGATTGGTGATCGTTGTATAGGTGTTAATACACAGTAGGAAGCTACTGCCCTTTTTCTGGTGATATCCCTTAGTCGACCATTACATCATCACAGGCTGAGATGGAGGGGTTGCTTCATAATACTCACAAACTGGTTTAAATCTTTTTTTACTAGGAAGTCTACATAGCTTGATTGAATGCTTAGAGTCTCGAACGGATGTGTTTTTGCGACGCATCATAATGTGTTACAAACATTACGTAAACGTTGTGCAATTGTCTGCAGCAACTGGTTGTTTCTGACCGGTCGTTTACTTGCGAGGTGACCATCAACGTTGTAGATGAAACCAGTCACCGGTCATTACGAGAGCTGACTTCGGTGGATGGTACTATCTTGATCTATTCTACTGACCTACTGCGATACTTAGAAACTACATATCATTGGTGTTTTGGGGGATTTTACGAATACGAAAAAAGTCATCAACGTTGTATATACTTATAATGTAATTCTATGCCTTTAACTTGTTGAAAAAAAGAGAGGTAATATCTGTTTTGATTATGTTTTTACTAATTTTATAATGATTTAACATGGTCAAGAGCCAAGATCACTGACATAGCCCAGAGGAGCAGGCTGAAGTGGCAGTAGGCCGGCTACATCTGCCGAAAAACTGACAATCGCTGGAATAAGATCTGGGTGGAGACCGCGTCTAGAAAAACGTGGTGTTAGACAACCACTGGTATAATGGAGCAAGGACTTGCACTTACTGGGTAGGAAGAGTCTAACACCGGACTCAGTGGCTAAACTTGGGAGAGACCTTTGTCCAGCAGTGGACTGCTAAAGGCAAATGATGATGATAATGATGATGACAGACCTCTAGTTAGTATATCATTTTACTATTTATCTTGTACATCATCTTGGACATACTAAAGTAAAGTATTACATTGTAGGGGAAGGGCGTGTAAGATGGATAGAGCTGGCAAGATGGATACTTGAAATATTCCGATAACGCGGCGAAATTTTATCGACATAACAACAGCGTGCCTAGGCGCCGACCGCATCCCCTCAAAGTCAAAGTCAAAGTCAAAGTCAAATAAAAATCAAAAATCAAAGTAAAATTCAGTAAGATTTTTTAGGATCACTTTGAAACGTCAAATCTACCGCCTGCTCGGAATCGCGACCAGCACACAAGGAGAAAGGCAAGAACCTCAGGCTTGTTTTTGTTTTCCATTACAATAGCTTAAAATTATTTAATTCTAAATACAATTTATTCACTGGAGCAAATTCATTTCTTTAATGCCAGGCTTTCTTATATTCTAGGTAATCTGAAATTTTATAATAAGCTTTCCTGTATAGCTTTTGTTTTACAACATTTTTGAATTTGTTATTTGACAAGCTTAGCATATCACTTGGTCATTTATTATAAAAGCGTACAGTTGCGTACATGCCCTATGAACGATTTATCAATGTTATGGAGCCTAGTTGTGGGAACAGCAACTTTATTCTTATTTCTAGTAATTTAATTATGCTTATTACTGTTTTTATCAAATAAGCTGATGTTTTTACGCGCGTGCATAATATTTTCATAAATATACTGGCAGGGCATAGGCAATATATTTATTTCTTTAAACTTGTCTCTTAATGAATCTCTGGGACCCATTTTGTAAACAGCGCGAACAGCCCTCTTCTGCAATACGAATATGGTGTTTATATCTGCAGCACTTCCACACAATATTATGCCATATGACATAATACTGTGAAAGTCACTGAAGTAAACTAGTCTTGCTGAAGCAACTTCTGTGAGAAGACGTATCTTCTTTACATCATATGCTGCAGAACTAAGTCTCTTCGCCAGTTTATCTATGTGTGGGCCCCATTGAAGTTTATTATCGAGGGTAAATCCCAAAAATACAGTGGTATTGACTAATTCTATGTTTTCCCTCTGCTTAGTGTTTGCTGGTCTCCTACGCGCGACAATCGTTTTATGGGCGTGAAGTTTTGTGTTCTAAGCTTTCGATGTTTTGTTTACCATTGACCATGCTTGCTTGGAATGGATTACCGTCTATTAGTTTTAGTTTTTGAGATAGTTTCTTTTTCGTTCATCGCAAGCCGAGTGGGCAATATGGATAATGTTATTAATGCTATATCCATCTTGCCCGCCGATTATTATAACCTAATTTAAATTTATGCTGTTGTATTTTCAGATGGTAAATACGTATAAAAGAAAGTCTCAACGTGGATCATTGTCTTTGGAAACGTTCAATAAATTAATATAAAGCCTGGCAAAAAACATAAAACAAGAAAAAAAGAAGCCTAAGCCTAACCATTGGATACGACAGGTTCTATTCATAAAAAAACCCCACCCACACAAGCCAGGAATAAACCTTCAACATTCAAGCACAGAAAGAACGAGAAGAGCCTTAGAACTAAACAGAAGACTTCGTCCAAGAAAAGCTTTGATCAGCCTAAGCATGCTTGAAGACTGTATAGAATGCTTAGGATGCCAGAATTGGACAAACGAGCTCTGCTCACCCTATCTGGGTTATGGCTCGTACTTTTGTGATGAGTGTGATGACTAGATACTACATATACTCCATGATCCATCTTGCCCTACTAGGCTATCCTACCTATCATCTTACCTACCCTAGTCGGGCAAGATGGATAATTTCCACTTTTTTATGATTGTAAGAGTTTCATAATTTTTGTTTTAGTTTTGATTGATCTGATTCTTGTCGATGGTAGTTTAATAAGTTACTGATTGTTTTCAGTTAAATGTTGAGGCCTAATACAAAGTTTTTCTATATTTAAATCCGTCTCTTCTTATCATATCCATCCTGCCCACCCTTCCCCTACGCTTTGTTCCAAAAGTAGCTAAAATGCATCTAAAACGATTTCACTGTTTTATAAAATGACAATAGGTTGACGATACAATCGCTGATTTGTTTTTTAATTACGAAGGAGCAGAATTGACATTCATAGGCAGCGGTGAAAGTGTGGAAGTGTCTCGGTGCCTGCACTTGATTACTGGCTACCCACGGGCTGCCACTCTGCTGTGATAACTCATTTCATACCTAGTAGATTGGTTTGTTGAATAATAACGCATCTGCATGTATTAGTAAGTATGAGCTAGTCACTCCTGACTGTAAGACAGCCAACCTTAAAGCTCGGTAATAATGATTTGATTTGAAATAATTACTTAGAAGAATCGGCGTAGTAGATACTTACTTCCATGAAACGTATTCACCAAACAGGAGTTCGTCACTGGAGTAGTACAGCTCGCACCATCCGATCATGTACGTGATCCAGGTGTGACATCTGGTGGCGTAGAACCCGAGCTCGGTGACTATCGACTCGGCGTAGTAGATGGGTGCTCTAGCGTGGTCGCACCCCGATTTAGCTAAAGTCAAGAAAATAATTACGCTCAATCTTCTACTTGTATGTAATCGTGATTCCACATTTTCAGTACTTAAGTACTTTAATGATTTGTATGTTTTATAGAGGTGCAAAGTTGAATAAGAAAACATTTCTTCATACACATTTCTATGCACAATAATATTTCAAATATTTCGATACAGTTCTTTGTCTTTGGGAGTAGGTAGTAAATTATAATTATGATATTATTTGCCTTATGAGGTTGTTTTTGCGGTTTACTTTACATGCACACTATGAGGTAATGAGAAAAAAGCCAAAGTCAATCGTTAATAGAGGGCTTTCTCGTAAACCTACTTTTATGTTCTATCAGTGGGCCACAAGGGACTATCATTTCTCGTCGTCCTTATACCTGTCACTAGTACGCCATATGACATATTTTTCAACACTTTTAATGATTAATGAGGTAAGGTATTCTTACATTGCTCATGCGTTGGCTTGCAGCCGGGCTGAGTGATGCCCCCATTGGCATAGAAGTCGACGTGACCGCTCGCCTCCAGCTTCCCTTTTTCCAAGGAGTTCGTATGAAGGACGTCCACGAAGTTGGCGTCTGACTTGTCCACCTTCTTGTTTATGTCAGGCGTGACGAACAACGGCATCGCAGGGTCCAACGCTGAACACACATTTTAAACCGCCTCTGTGGTCTAGTAGTCAAACCCACCGATTTCAGATCCAGAGGTCCGGGGTTCGATCCCCAGGGGAGCAATATTGTGCTCGGTTTGGTTGGTGGTAGGACTTTGTTTGAGTCCGCCTGGCTAGCTACCACCATCTTACCTGGTGTGTGAAGTTTTGTTCTTGTAAATTAATTTAGATGGCGAACCATAACATTGAAAAAGAAAAGGATACATTTCGGGAATTTCGGATGAAGCCTAGCTGCACGGGTCGGAAATAGTCTAACCGCCTCCATGGTCTAGTGGTTCAACTCACCGATTTCAGATCCAGAGGTCCCGGGTTCGATTCCCATGGAGAGTATCATATATTGTGCTTGGTTTGGTTGGTAGTAGGACTTTATTTAAGTCCGCATGGCTAGCTATCACCATCTTACAAATTCAAATTCAAATTCAAATTTCTTTATTTGTATAAGGTCTCATGATTAAAATAAAAACAATCAACCATTTACAATACGTCTCTTAAAAAACTAAGTCATGGGGAGAAGTCATGGATACAATAATAATATATATGTAGATTTGAAAAGGAGCAATTAAAATCATGTCCATGGGTGTTTATCGTTTAGATAAGACGATGTATTATAATAAGCCTTACCACACAATTTATGTTTTATAATGTTTTTGAATTTATTAATTGACATGTCACGTATATCTTTGGGAAGCTTATTATAATAGAGCACACATGTGCTACAGAACGACCTGCTTATTTTCCGGAGCCTACTACTGGGCACAGTTAGATCTTCTTTATTTCTTAAGTTATATTTATGAATATCGCTGTTTTTACCTAATTCTGTCGCCATAATAACAATTCTTTTAAATAGTTGTGTTCCGGCATTTAGAGGTAAGATTCAGTTCCTCCAGTTTGTTGAGGATTCCGGGTGAAGTGCGCCTCCACCTTCGGCCTTATCTCAACTTGTAACCTGGTGAGATGAAGGCCGGTGCTTACCCGTCGTACAATAAAAAAAAACTCGCCTAGGTACGCGGCTTTTTTGCGACAGCAGACTTTGGCTGCAAGGCGGCGATAGGTGGTGCCTACGGCTATGGGTCTTATCCCGCCATCCTTTTTTTATAAATCACAAAGAGTAGCACCATATAAGATTTCTGTAATCGCGCTGTTGACTCGACCCGACAGCATGAGGTTGATCAATGGTTACAAAACCAAAAAAATTACAAATAAAAATAAGCGTATTAATATTTTTGGGAAATTCATCGCCTACGGGGATGTCAAATGTTGGATCAAAGTTTGTATCGAATTTTAAGATTTTCCCAATGGGAAATTCCATCGGGTTTATGACTCGTTAAAATATAAACACTTGACTGTCCAGTCCCTAATACATCCAGTGTCTTACTGGTAATTCGAAAGCCTTCTCGACAGTATGAGCAATACCCTATGTGTTAGATATAAAGTCTCATCATCATCATCAACGTATCACAGTACATTGCTGGGCGAAGGTCTCTCCCAAGATGTGCCACTAAGCTCTATCTATCGTCGTAGGATGACGTCCTACATTACGCTTGCCTAGACGTGGTCACTGAAGGACTCATTGACGACACCGGCTGTCGGTCCTTCGACAAATATGGCCAGCCCACTGCCAATTCAGCTCGCTCTTTGAGCTATGTCGACCACCTTGGTTCTATGTCGGATAACCTCATTCCTGATTTTATCCTTCAGAAAAACGCCAAGCATAGCTCTTTCCATAGCACGCTAAGTGATTTTCAATTTGTGGTCTAGCCTTGTTGTCAGTGTCCACGTTTTGGCAGCGTAGGTCATCACCGAAAGGACGCACTGGTTGTAGACCAGGTGTTCAGGCACTGCGGGATGGACAACGAGAGGACTTCACGAAGTTTCTACAATGCTGCCCAGCCCAGCTGGATTCTTCGGTTTAATTATTTTTCGAATTTGTATCTTCCTAAACGTAAAGTCTGCCCGAGGTAGACATTCTCATTGTTCTACGTTTAATAAGGTTGAAATTCCCGTACCAGTTATCCTGTCTAATCGCCCACATGATAGATAATTTCCAATAAATCCGGCAGTTTGTCCTCCCAGACTAAATCCGATCACGTGGAACTGGTCTATCGTAAAGTTGTAGTTGTTGACGAGGTCACAGATCAGCTGAGCGGTGCACTTGCCCACCAGCTCGGTGTTCTTGGCAGCCTGAATGTAGCAAGGCTCGCGGGCGATGGGGTTGTAGTCCACGGAGAGTATGCTATAGTCACAGCATTCCATGTAAGCTGAAAGTAAGGATCTTGTTGAGGAACTCAGATGCTGTCTTACAATTGTGTGAAGTATATATCACACCAACAGTCTATCCACCAGTTAGACAGTGCCTTCTTCTGAAGCTGAGGTGTTTTTCCGTAATTATCACAGGTTACCTACTCAGGGAAAGTTGCTATCCCCTGGTGAAGTCCCCTAGTCACCTTTTACAATATTCGAGTTCATCTGAGTTACAGGGACCATTCGTGAGCCAATACCGACACGGTAGCGGCGGTGTATGGAGCGTATTGAGAAAACATTCACATTAATGTTTACGACATTAAACGCCTTGTCCACTTTATGCTTCACAATAACGCCAAAAGCATTTAAGAAAGATCAGGCGCTACCGTATCTAAAACTACTACCCACATACTGCTGCTATCAACCTTTCATCAGGATCGTTATTATTTTCGTCTTATAAAATGAAGGCTCAGCGACTGATTAGGAAGTAGGTACCTGGTCTTATCTCCGTGTTGGGAGAGAAGTCCTTGTGGCCGGTGTATCCGTGTATTAGGAAGTAGGTACCTGGTCTTATCTCCGTGTTGGGAGAGAAGTCCTTGTGACCGGTGTATCCGTGTATTAGTATTTTGACAGGCGCATCACGAACCCAAGGCGCCTGTCTGATGGATTCAGAGTCGTTCACCATTACTTGGTGTCCTTTCTTCTCATTCTGTCTGAAAAACAGGCCATTCTTACCGAGGGATACATAATTTTTCTTCGATACATCTCTATTGCGATAAGGTAGGTAGGTAAGGTAGACCTACTGTAATACCTGACGGTACCTAGGTACCTGATAATCGTCATTATCAAATATAAGTTTTCAATGTCAAAACTCTTGTTATCATTGGCAACTACAAGGTACCTAAAAAACTACTTACATACATATTATATCCATCATATCTATGGTAGTGATCTCTGCCTTCTGCGCTGTAGGCTGTGGGTTCGATTCCCACCCAGGACAAACATTTGTGTCATGGATATAGTTTGTCGTATGTTTGTTCTGTGTTTGGGTGCTGTATCATATAGTACGTATGTATATAAAAAGTATTTAAGTGTCATATCCGTAATCTAGTTCCCATATTACAAGCTATGCTTAGTTTGGGGCTAGATGGCGCTGAGTAAAATGAATGTCCTGTAATATTTATTAATTTATTTATCTACTTCATCTCATAAATGTTTGTTCAGGGTAGGAATAAATTTACTACATACAGCGCTAAAGTCAGAGCTACTAACAAATAAACGGTTAACCCATAGATTTGTAAGGCAGTGAAAGTAAATTGAAGGTGCTGTTGATTCCATGACTGTAGGTATAGATAATGATTTGATGGGTACCTAGATACCTGTAGTAGCTGATAATGATTTATGTGCTATTTTATGACTGTTGGTGATTTTTTAACATTTGCATGAATACTATCTTTATAAGTTATTTAGTAAATATTAAACTAGAATGTTATCTCATTCAATAAAAGGTAAATATTAATTATATTTGTTTACCTTTGCTAACCCATTACAAGGCTTTTAATATTGTATTTTCCGTGTTATATTAATCATGGTTGATTTTTTTTATCTTTTTCCGTAGACTTGTAGTTAGTTGATATTTTTTTGCACTGATATCAGAAAAATGAAAGGTGAAAAAGGCAAGTTCGTTTATTTTTGTTACATTGCTGTCGCAGGGAACATTTGATGTTCGCTGAAATAGATCATTGAAGAACCAAACTTATGTTCAAATCCATGATCAATGTAATATTTTAATTACTGTTTATTTGTTACCATTTTACGACTGAACTGATTTTAATTAAATTCGGCACGGATAGGTATTAATAGTGTACGCCATGTAAAAATCTTAACTTAATTATCCGGTTTCAAAACTCATCTAAATAGTGTGACCGACTGACTGACTATAAGCACTCAGCCCTAACCAGAGGTCCTAGAGTATTGAAATTTTCAGATTAGCTTTCTTTCGTAGAGTAGGGTTGCACTAAGAAAAAAAATCAAAAACACGGGATTACAGGTACGCAGGCCTGGGTGTTTACTTATCATTACTAACGAACTAACATAAATACTGTCTTCTTATAAACTTTTAGGTAGGTATCTACTTATGATTTAATTTATTTGTATAGTAGGTACCTCGTGTAAAGCCAAAAGGTAACATTCTCGTTAGGACATTCCATCGCTGGCGTTACGCATTCAGATCCCACCACAGATGCATCTGGAAATATGTAATCTTCCGTCAACTATCATGCAAATATATTTTTATAACCTGCTATTTTTTTAATTTATTCAGATCAACTGACAGTCAAACTTTAATATAAATAACAAACTAAATTAGATAATATTTTATCTAACTAATAGGACTATAGAAATCTGTAAGTGATGATTGAATAATTTCTTCTTTCATTAGAAGTGTAACAAATGCTTGTATTATAATCAAATAATAAAACTAATCAGGGGCCCTACCGCCGACGGCGAAGCCGATCTCCATTGGCTTAAAATTAGCTTCATGAGAACTAGAAACGATTTTTACCGTCAAATGTACTGAACGGATAGGTTTCATAACATGTGTACACTTTTAAGATGGGAAACGCCATTTTGGATATGACACATACCCGGTAGTAAAAATCATTTCTAGTTCTCATGAAGCTAATTTTAAGCCAATGGAGATCGGCTTCGCCGTCGGCGGTAGGGCCCCAGGAGTCCACACATCCTTGCAAATATAGATAAAATATATGTAAATAAGTACTTACGTAGAACACAGCACCCAAAGTATGTTAACACAATTTTTAAAAGCATTATCACAAGTAACATTAATTTATTTTGAAACTTATTTATGCAATTATACCAATGAGTATTTAAATATATAAATTGCTAGTACAGAAAAAAAATCTTTATAAATTTTAGCGTTCTTACGTATCTTCACAGCAAGACTGAGGGCCGTCTCAATATTTCAGCTGCTTATCGACTGTTAACCATGTTACAAGTTTACACACTCCCGAGGTGTAAAGGTAGTAAGTTTACAAAAGCAAACCGTTTACCGAATGCAATTATTAAATAGTCACTTGCGCATAAAAAATCCTGAGCAAATGGCTACAAGTTACCAACAACATTTCATAGGTATTAAAGATGGTACTTGGTAAAATGTCATGCATAGTGGGATAATTTTTTGTCACTTTATTCTAAGAGATAAGTATATTTTGGGATAAATTGACAAAAAACGAAGTACCTATATTTTAAACCTAAGACATGTGAAAATCAACACATGTTTTGAATTACAATCAAATAAAAACCGCCTAAAGTTAAAACAAATATACAACTAAAATGGAAAAAAGGATTTCTTTATAGTTAAGACGATCATTGATATGATGATGAGGATGATGATGATGTAAATTTTACGTTTCTTTACACCATTTTGAAGGTAGCACAAAACTCACTATCTTGTTATTCTATCATGGAAATTACCTAGAGCCATTACAAAAAATGAGCTCAACCGAAAGTACAGTTTCGGTACGTTTCGGTGATAAGATGTCATTACATGCTTGTTCCTTCGCGATAATTGATTAATTTCCATATGTAAACCTCAATTCGGAACAGAAACTATATGGAGACATTCATATTAATAATCACAGAGATAAAAATGATTAAAATTCATCAGAATTATAAAATACTACGAAAACTGATACTTCTACAGTATTGAGTAATATGTATAATTATGTGGGTAAGTATATGGTTTAAAAAATTAAAAGCAATTCAATACATATATGCAGTGAAGAATAATTTTGGTGAGAAAAGGGTTTGGTCCATTTACATAATTATTTTTCATAGCTATTACTATCGTTATTTTTGTTCTTCACGGATACGCAATTAGTTTTCAAGTCACTTTTCTTGATATAATAGTAACTTAACTTACATGTTATCGTTCTGCCTGTACATTTACCTACTAGAAATAAGAAGGAATGAACCTTTTCAAATGAAAATGTCCGTATAAAATGTTGAGATTGTCTTTATTTTTTAAATTAACTTAGTCAGTTCTTTTCAGTTTACATTTGGCACCTTACTTACTAAATAAAATGGCTGTTTTTTTACAAAATAATGCTTTAGATATAATGTCATGATGTTTGGTAAATATTTTAATTACCTTTCTCAAATTATCACACAATTTATATATTTTTTTATTAACATTTAACATGAGCCACAATTTTTATCTGAAATAACTCACCAAGAGACATTGAAATATACTAACACACTTCTCCTTATAAATGTATGTATGTACAACTGAGGCATGTCACATTACCAAAACTATATCGAAATACTTAGAGATGTACTAAGTTTGTAAAATCAACATAAAACAAACGATGCTTTATGATTTTTTGTAGACTTTATGAACGTTCTCCAATAATATTATGGCAAGAAAACTGAAACCTTGATACAAGATTCAAAAAAAACATTACCCTATTTTTACAGTCTTATTTATATTAACAACTCTAAAACAATTAAAACAGTTCTCGATTAATAGAATGCATATTACCATTTGTTTAATGCACCACGTTAAATCATAACTTACGTTCTACATTCAACTCTACATTTTTACATAGATTTACATTTATACAATCCATTCATCTTGGGGTATAAATTAAATGAGGTCAATGTTCCAACAAGAGTGAATGGGAGGTTAGACTAAACACCATATTTACATAAATATAATATCATACATATTCTTCAGACGGCTTTGGCGTTCCGTTCTGAAGCCTCAGAGAGGAAGATAGCCGCCCGTTTACAGAATCAGGTAATTCAGCAATATCCTTGAATACTCCTATCATGCTTTCGAAATTAGGACCCCAATTGAATAAGTGATCCCACCCCAGCGCCGCCGTTGCTGGTGACCCATTAGCTTGTCTGTATAATGCTGAACTAACATGTGGTGCTAAATCATCATCGGAAGCGACTAGAGTACTCAACGAACCTCGAAATGACGAGTCAAAACTTTCATAAGGAGGAGGTAACACTGGCTTTTTAGGATTACTACCGCTACTGACATTCTGTCTGCGGACATCTTCGTGTTTGTCTGCGTTAATACTATTGTTATCGTACTCTATCTCTGAACAAGTGAAGCTATCATTACCACTTTCATCGTCGGATCCCGTGGAGCTTCTGTTATCGTCGGGGGGCGAGTGGTGCCGGTGCGACATGTGGTGACCCACGCCCACTCCTCGGGGAGCTTCGCTGGAGCTCGAAACGGCATCAAGGGTCGATACAAGGCTGGATGTTCTTTGTCTTGCATTCATTCTTTCTATCTCCTCAGCTGTCAAACCAACCGCACCTGACCCAACGGATACCACTTGAGGCACTTGTGGAGGGACACTCGGGGTTTTCCTCCCGGCTGATGAACTTTGCCCGCTCAGTTGTGACATAACAGGACTATTTAAACTACGCTCACTATTGCTGTGTAATGCGTCTTTTCCAACACCACCAGAACTGGATGTAGTAGCCAGAAAAGCACTCTGTAAAGGCTTTCCTGATATATCGTGCAAAGTAAGTATTCGCGGCTGCTGGCTCAACTCACTGCTTGGAGATAATCGAGCCAATGGTGTTGTTTGCAGCTGCTGTCTTGTGGGCTGCGGGGGATGCTGCGAGGCTTGGGGTAATATTCGCGACGGGTAACCGCCTGGATGATGCGGTGAATGTCTGTGTTGAGGGGTCTGGTGCTTATGGTGATACCCAGCAACGGGGGGCGGGGTAGCTTTGTATTTACGAGCGCCTGCTGCTTCACGGAAACCTTTATAATGGTACACTATATCGATATCGGAGGGTGCTATAGAGCTGGCGTTTTCGAGATCATAGTGCTCAGGAACTTCTGAATTCAGATCCATTCCACTGGGATGATCGTGAGTGTGGTGTGACACGTTTGTAGATGGTGGTGGGGGTGGATGATGATCATCTCTCAGTGCCGGGCTCTTGCCTACTACCTCGCGTTCGATAATGTCGGGTCTTTGCGGTCTCGGTGGGTCGATGTTCATTATATCACGATCTTTATATTTCTTCGACAATAGTTCAGGCCCTA
The DNA here is from genome assembly GCA_951394065.1 of Venusia cambrica. Lineage (NCBI taxonomy): Eukaryota > Metazoa > Arthropoda > Insecta > Lepidoptera > Geometridae > Venusia > Venusia cambrica. Next base: position 653,571 of record OX596044.1, on the reverse strand, counting down.
CAATATGGCCCACATTTCGAGTAATGTCTGCATTTTCAGACATGTAGCTATTGAGATTGGTATCATTATTGTGAAGGTTTCTATTCATGAGACTGTCATTAGTTCCAGCTATAAGATTCGGTGCATTGAGCATAGCAGGACCACCATTTTGTTTTGAATGGGTTAAGTTTGTTTTACTGGTTGAGCTATTTCCTTTTTCTTTCTTTTGCCTCCGTAATCGGTAATAAACAATTGAAAATAAGCTAGCTGCCATCAAAATGATAAAGAAAACAAGAACTAGGACTAATCCAACAGTCAGTGGGGATGTATTCTGTACGATTCCTCCAGCAAAAGCACTTTGACATCCTTTTAGCACTTTTCCTCTGTATATAGTTTCCTTGAAAATGCTTCCATTACCGCCAAAAGGTTGAATTTCGTTGTTTATTGAAAAGTTAGCTAAGCAACCTTCGAATTTGTTTTGCGCGAAGATGGTCAACCATTCTGGTTTAACGCCACCCAGTGATATGATGGTGAGATAAGGGTCTAAAAAGTCATGAACACCGGCTGCATCAAGTTCTTCTCCGACGTGGGACCCATCCACTACCAAACGTATACTGCGACCCACAGAAAATAATGTCACGTTGTGCCAGCTACCATCTGATACATCATCTTGTTCAGCTTGAGTCATATTTACAATTGAATTCTGTTTCGAGGTATAAGACACTTTTCCATTTTGTAGTTCTATCAGCGTATAATACTTATCAGTTGCTGCGTAAAATAGCACACCATCTCTTCTCTGTGTTCTGAAGAAGAAAGACAACGTTTTTGATGGACTATTGACCTTCATCGTGATTTTAGCTGATCCTTTTGTTCTTTTATCCCATATTGTACTACCACCATAAAAGGTCTCAAGCAATTGCATTCTCCTGTGCTTCTCTGTAATAATATATTGTACTAGGCTACTCTCAGTCACCGATATTGATTGCAGGGATAAGGTACAGTCAGGAGAGATTATATTTCCATCACACTTGCAAAGGTTGGCTTTCCATCGGTCCTGGCATTCCCCAGTAACACCACACAGGTCTTTTTTGTAACATGCACCCTTTTCAGAACGCGCACAGTTGGCTTCAATACCGCGGGCATGTAGCGGTGTGGACATGTTTAGAAGGCGACCATTAACAGAGATACTGTGCATGCATCCCACAAAGTCATCCGAGTGTAACTGTCCTGGACGTTCCAATACTGGATCAGCCTTATGTAATCCGCCAATCAGTAGAGGTTCATTGTTGAAGTTAAGGGTTCTGAAAAAAATGAAATTCACATTATAAACATATACATATAGTGAAATACAAGTACATAATAAGTAGTGATAATAAATGAGAATTTTGTTTACGAACTTAAAATTAAAACTAAATTAAATCTAAAACTTACCCTGCCTGACCCGTGTCGTCATTGTAACAGGAACTATCTCCAGGGTCACATTCCATGCAAACATCGCCATGTTCAGTGCAAGAAGTAACGCTCAGAGATATGACTCGGCCATTTCTTGTTGCTGTAAGTTTGTACCAATTTCCATCTGCGAAGTTCTTGTTTGAGTTTGTTATAGTGACAGATGTGATTGAAGTTCTGGCTCCTCCGAATGAAAAAAAAGGTTTTCCACTTAGAAGTTCAATCGCTATGAAGTCAGATCTTCCACTTGTTTGGGACCCATAGTTATAAAGCAGCAAAACGTCGGGTTTTGTTGTGGCAAATATGATAGTTATATCATTAGTTGAAGCGTCGAGCGCTGGAAATTGCAGGTATGAGAGTTCTGCAAACCCAAAGGTTGTACTTTCACAGTGTGTTCCATAACGACCATTTGTGCAACTGCATTTATAGCCAGGCTTTAAACTTATGCAGATTCCACCATGCATGCATGGGTTAGGCCGACATGAGTCTACAACAGCTTCACAGTGATTACCACGGTATCCAGGTCGGCAAAGGCAGAAGAAAGAGTTTTTATCAGCGCTTTCCTTGCAAGAACCGCCATTCTTACATGGGTTACTACTGCAAACATCATCTCTTTCGAGCTCACAAGTCTTTCCTTCACGCCGAGGAGAGCACGAACAAGTAAAGTCATGTCCTTGCTTGTGACATTGGCCTCCAAAACTACAAGGGTTTGGTGTGCAGGGATCTTGCCTCTTATCGCAGTTGGTACCAATAAATCCATCAACACATTGGCATGCGTATTCATGTTTTACCAAAGGCGATGAGATTATAAGGCTAGAACTTTCAGTTATTTTAGTATCATCCAATATTCTTATTGCATCTGTACAACGGCCTCCATTTTTGCAAAGATTTGTAGAGCAGGGAAAGTAAGGTACAGCAATTTGCCTTTTTAGGATTTTCATCATATCAGCTGTTTTATCTTTCAAGTATTTTTCCGTGTTTTGTCTTCTCCACACAGATTGACTATCTTTTATAGCAACAGATAAATCTAAATGGCTGTCGATCGCATTAATGCTGAACAAGTAAATATTTTCTCTATTTTTTAAGCCATGTTTTAATATTTCTAGCAGACTTCGGTAATAATGCGTTAAGAAATCAGAAGCAGTAGAGTTAAAAATTCTTATCGTGATGGATTGTTCTACTGTGGTATTTTCAAAAGAGAAAAACTCAATGCTTATTGAGGATATTACATCCCTATGTATTCCATCGTTTCCTGAAACTGAAAAAGAGTATCCTTGGCCAGGCTTAACAGCGTTAGTGTAAAGATCACATCCAGTTTTTATGTACAAAGTTGATAGTGTAATTTCTGAAGTAGAATCTTTGATAATTTTACATTTGTAATCCCCAACGATATCGGGATCATTTGGTTTGACATCAGCAATTTTTCCTCGAGGAACTTTGGTATCGAAAGCGTATACAAGAACATGTGCAGATCTTGGTGTAGGAGGATTGTCGTTTCTGTCCAAGACTTTTATTTGAAGTGTATAATTCGATTTCATGACAGGAACCCCGCTATCTTCAATCTCAATCGTGACTTCAAGGATAGGTGTCAACTCTCTGTCTAGTTTTCTTGTTGTAAGCAGAACACCAGTATGCCTATTGATTTTTATGTAGCCTTGATGTTTACCTCCAGTAACTGTATACGAGAAAGGTGCGCCATTTGGTGGTAGATCTGGGTCTTTAGCTGAGAGGGTAGCAATACTTGTGTTAGGAGGCTCGTTTTCATAAACTGACCCATCAAAACTTAAAGCGTCGATCACAGGTCCGTTATCATTTATATCAGAGACGGTAATTTTTACTGTTGCCGTACCAGTTTGTGGTGGTATACCTGTATCAATAGCTCCAATAATCAGAGAATATGCTGATACTGTTTCTCTATCCAAAAAGCGAACTACTTCTATTTCTCCTGATTGGGGATCTATTTTGAAGCTCTGGTTTGTATTTCCTCCAATTAAAGAAAAACTAAACTGGTTATTTTGTGGTCTAACATCCTTATCAACGGCTTGTACTTGAATAACATTTTGGCCAATATTAGCTCCTTCTGAAATAGTTGTTTCGTAGTGATGCCGTAAAAATTCAGGAGGATCATTCCCATCCTGAATAGAAATGATGACTTGAGCTTCGTCTGTGTCATTTCCGCGTATTCCTCCAGAATTTTTTGCTAAAACTGTAAGAACAACCCTGTTTTGTGTTTCTCGGTCTAAATACCGAGCTACTCTTATTACTCCAGTTTGAGAATTGATGCTGAAACCCTTGTCATTACTTGATCCAACGAATAGGTAGTAAATAATACCATCGTCGCCACTATCTTGATCAGTTGCTTGAATAACGCCAACGTGCGTTCCAACATCTGCTGATTCTGATACATCGAAATGAAAAACTGGTTGTTTGAATTTGGGATAGAATTCATTGACCCCAGTTATATGAACAATCACTTCTGTAGTGTTCCACATATTTGAATGAGGATTTTCAGCTCGTACTTCTAACTTATATAAAGTTAATTCTTCATAATCAAATACTTCTTTAGAAAATATTTCCCCAGTGTTTTCGTTTATGTTGAAAAGTGATGTCATCTTATTAACAATGTGATATTTTATAACAGCATTTTTGGGTGAATCGACATCGGTTGCTCGTACTTTGTAAATAAAACGATTAATTTGAGAGTTTTCAGGCAGATATGCTACGTATTGCGTTTGATTGAACTGAGGAGCATTGTCATTTACATCCGTTAAGATTATAGTAAGAGTTGCTGTTGTTTCTTTTGATTTAAAACCAAGATCGTGTGCAGTAATATTCAAACGATATTCTTGTACTGTATCATAATCTAAGGCACGTAAAATACTGATGGCTCCAGAAACAGGGTGGATTTGGAACACTTTCCCAGCATTACCAGAAGAAATTGCATATCTAACCATGCCATTTGGACCTTGATCTTCATCACTAGCTTTTATCGTTAAAATTGATGATCCAATAGGTTCATTTTCTGGTACTATAACTTGATAGCTCAAAGCAGTAAACTTAGGGCTGTGCATGTTTTCACCTGTTACTACAAAAGTCACCATTGTTTCATCTGATTGAGAGGGTACTCCTTTGTCAACTGCTTTTACTTTTAACATATAGTACTGTCCCAAGAAATAAAACTGTTTGTTGACAATAATCCAACCACTGTTTTTGTCTATTGTAAAGAATGAGGTGCCATTTCCATTCTTAACAAAATACTCTATCTCTGCATTTATGCCAAAGTCAACAGTGTCTTCTGCTACAAGCTTTATTATCTTTTCTCCTGGTGCCGCATCGACAGGCACAGGAACAAATATTTCGTGTATTTTAAATTTAGGAGCATTATTATTGGCATCTACAATATTGATAGTAACCAGACATTCTGAAGACATAGGTGGTTTTCCGTTATCAGTTGCAACTACAATGACAGAGTAAGTATTTTCAGGTGATGTGTTTATCGATGTTCGTTTGTAGTTCATAATGTATTTACTTGATATTTCACCTGTAGCTGGGTCAATAAAAAATAAATCGGATGGCTGTTGTAATGAGTATGAGATGATGGAGTTTGGACCTTGCTTGTCTCTGTCATTGGCGATTACTTGGCCGACAAAACTATTCTTCTGCTGAAGTTCAGGGAAGTTGAAACTATAATATGAGTATTCAAATTCCGGAGCATTATCGTTTTGGTCTAGTATAGTTATAGTGAGAGGTGTTTCAGATCTCCAAGCACCATCAATGGCAGCAACTTTCAAAATGTACTCATCTTGTAGCTCTCTGTCTAAAGGTCTTGCTACAGTAACATTTCCAGTGGTACTATCAATTATAAACTTCTCACCCGGATTTTCCACGAAACTATAGGTAGCATTGGCGTTGGACCCAATATCTAAGTCAGAACTTGTTACTTGAATTACAAACGAACCAATCTCTGCATTTTCTGTTACGTTTACACTAAACAGTCGGGTGAATCTAGGTGGATTATCATTTTTGTCTAGGACGGTTACTAAAACGGTTGATGTTCCAACCATTTGTGGTACCCCATGATCTTGTGCTTCAACTAATATCTCATAGAAAGGTATTGATTCTCTATCAAGTGCAATATTTGTATAAATTTCTCCATTTTCTGAATCAATTGCAAATGTTTCTTCATAGTCGTTGATTAATTTATAAGTTAGTTTACCATTTTCACCGGAATCGTCATCGTGTGCTTCGATTTTTATTACCAGCTGTGGAGGTGATTCTTCTTCCAGGACCGACGCATTGTAAAGGACATTTTCAATAACGGGGGCGTTGTCATTGGCATCAGTGACTATAATTTCAATTTCTATAAAAGACTTGAGCGGTGGGTTATCTGAGTCTTTGACTTCAAACCAAACTTCATACATGGGCATAGTTTCGTAATCCAGGCCTTTACCTGTTATGAAGACTTCGCCGCTCATTGGTTCAATTCTCAATGCATCTCCGACGTTCCCTCCGGCAATACTATATTGAAGTAATCCAGCAGGACCTTTTTTGGGTGATTTTGCAGATAGTCTGGTTACTAAATCACCTTCTGGAGTTTTCTCAGAAAAGGTAAATGTTAGTTTGTCTGTATAAGTAAACTTAGGAAAGTTTTTGACAGATTTCGGGATTAATGTCAGCTCTGCCGTACTGTGCCTTGGTATTTCACCACAGTCTGTGGCAACCACAAATATATTAAAAGGGTTATTTTGGTACTTCATAAGGTTATCATTGGCTTTTATTACTCCAGTTTCTTTGTTGATGACAAATAAATTTTGGTTTTCGCCTTTTAGATCATACACAATCTTTTTGTTTAGCCCCATGTCGTTATCCTTAGCTTTAACACCAAACACAAAATCTCCTTTTACTGTTCTATCGGAAATATGAGCTTCGTATGCTGGATTAGAAAACGTAGGAGTATTATCATTTTCATCTTCTACAATGATCGTTAAATTAGCTGTAGCCGTTCTTGGATCTGTTGTCGATGAATCTTGAGCCATGATAATTAAGTAATAAGCGTCCCACTCTTCTCGGTCTAAAGTTGCATTTGTTGAAACTACTCCGGTAGAAGAATCTATCAGAAAACGTTCAGATTTTTCTCCAAGAAGACTGTATCTAATTTTAGCATTGTTTCCTATATCTCTGTCGGTAGCTATTGGATGAATGATAAATGTTCCAGGTAGTAAGTTTTCCTTGATACTGGATATATAATTTTGCCTTTCAAAGTCAGGACTGTTGTCGTTCACATCTTGAACTATAATTTTTACCGTTCCTGAACCTGTTAGAGGTGGGGAACCTGAAAAAAAGAACATGGTTAAACTAAAATTTGTATAGCTAATTGATTCAAGCGTTATTTTGCGGAGATCCATATTTCAAAATAAAATCTGAAAACAGAAAAAATATTTAGTAATAAATCCGCCAAATTTCTCTGAAAAAATCAAATCGACACGTGTTTCGCCTCTACACGAGGCATCCTCAGGAAATGTAGTCTTGCTGCTAACTGAGCTAGTAACACTTGCAGCGCAGAGCTCGGAGCGACAACACGTCTATAGAGGGCTAGTCAGTTAGCAGCAAGACTACATTTCCTGAGGATGCCTCGTGTAGAGGCGAAACACGTGTCGATTTGATTTTTTCAGAGAAATTTGGCGGATTTATTACTAAATATTTTTTCTGTCTTCAGATTTTATTTTTAAAATTTGTGATCAATATTTTTGACGATTATTTGTTGAATGCCAACCCAACTTACCAGTATCCATGGCAACAAGGGCAAGAGTGTATCCATCCTGAGCCTCTCTATCTAACGTCCTCAACAATGAGATCTGTCCTGAAGAAGCGTTGATTTTGAAAAGATCTGCATCTCCTTCTTTAATAAAATAGCGCACTTGGTTATTGAATGGCGGTGAGTCAGCATCATACGCATGCACTGTTATTATGTATCCACCATTAGGAGGAATTATATTCTCCATTACATAGGCTAAGTATGGTGAATCCAAAAACGTGGGTGGGTTATCGTTTATATCTTCAATGGAGATAGATAATTCAGCTGTGTCGAAGCGAACATCGTCTTTTGCGCAATCTTCAGCCTTTATTGTGATAATATAACGAGATTTCCTTTCAAAGTTTAAGTTTTTAGCAACTCTCACAACGCCTGTATCTTCACTGATGCTAAAGTCACGATTTTTATCTCCTGATACAATAGAATATCTAACTCTTCCGTTAGCTCCTTCATCAATGTCAGTCGCGGAAACCTGTAAAAATAACCTAGCATTAGTTAAGTAAACAATGGATTTATTGTTCTACTTAATATTCAAGATGATGTTTTTCTGTAATAAGATATGTTTGAGTATGATTATATTATTATATTTATAGGTACCTGAAGTACACTGGCTCCTATACTAGCATTTTCAGGTACAGATGCACTGTACTGTTTTGGGTCAAACACTGGGCTGTTATCGTTTTCATCCAAAATATTTATTTTTAACTTGGTCTTAGTAATGTTCGGTGGATCGCCTCTATCCTTAGCCGTTATTGACAGCGTGTAACTGGATTTCAGTTCTCTATCTAGCTTTCCAGTAGCTCTTAGTACACCATCAACATTTCCGAGAGAAAAGTATCCGTTGCTCTCTGGGTCTGGTGTCATGAAGTACTCTATGTAACCATTTCGTCCTTCATCTTTATCTATTGCCCTTATAGTCATAACCACGGTGTTGAGAGGTATATTTTCAGATATTGTTGTCACATTGGGCGACACAAACTCAGGTGCCATGTCGTTTACATCTTTCAGTTGTATTGTTACCTAAAAATAAACAATTATTACCCACTTCCATACAAAAGTTATATTCCTTAGATATTATTACTGTGCAGCTAATAATAATAACTCTAACCAAGCTCTACAATTCTCATCAGGTCCTTATTGTAAGGATCACAATGGATAAATTCAACAATAGGTAGAGTAACGAGCGCTCTCTCTGAGACTTTTAAGGAATGTTTGATAAATAAACCAGATTTATTTTAAAATTTCCATTATAAAACAGCAAACTATGAAAAACATTCAAGGAGATAATGAAATGCGACTAAACCTCCTTCATAAGCAGGCTGAGTTAAAAAGCGTACGCTAAATATGACACAGCCCGTAAAGGTAAACACAGCATTTCATCCTCAGGCACTAAGCAAATGAAACCTTCAAATAAATGTAGAATGTACCTGCATAAATAATCTTTAGTCCACATATTAACTTAATAATTATTATTGTAAGATCATTACCTACAATTCGGTCAAATTAATATTCATAGTGTCAGAAAAATACAAACAAAAACAAAAATGATTTTAAATAATTTGTACTATTTATGACCTTTTGTCCTGTATGTTCCTGTATTATTTATTTATTATTTGGAAGTTGAGCCGAGGCTAGGAGAAAAGAGTATATAATTTCAAATTGATACAATGTTCTATGTTTTTACCTGAACAGTGGAAGAGAGCTGGGGCTCTGGAGGTTTCGCCATATCTTTGGATGTTACCACCAAATTGTAAATCGGGATAGTTTCTCGGTCCAACGGTCTGGCGCTGTAGATCGTCCCATTGTCCGCTATATCGAAATCTTGACTGTCATCTCCTGATGTGATGCTGTATAGTATTTTACCATTGAGTCCTGAAAATTACATGAGATAATGTTACGGTGGTTTCTCAAAGTCAAATATTATTAATTAAGATTTTTAGGATCATTTAGAAACGTCAAATCTACCGCCTGTTCGGAATCGCGACCAGCACACAAGGAGAAAGGCAAGAACCTCTGGCTGGTTAATTTTTTGATGATCCATTCAACATTTAGGTACAGTGTTTATAATAATTTAATAACATTACAAGTGTTACCTACATCATAAATCAAAAAAATTAATATTGTCTTAAAACATTGAAAAACATTGATTATTACATAACTAGCTAATGGGCAGTTTGTTAACATTGAGAAATCACCATTTAACTGTCAACTGGTACCTACAGCAACATCGGGCCACGCTCTCAACATCTCTGAGATGCGTTTCTGATAAATTGTCAAAATTACATCGTGGGTTCAAATGTATGAATTTTACTACTAAATACACGCTACACGTAACAAATAGCAACAATATTTTTTTCAATTAAATGTTTATTTTATCTTAACTGGACAAATGTTGCTCGTAGCCTGTAGACATAGTTGCAAATTCTCCATTAATGAGCCCACGATGTGTTTTAAAGCTACACAAAGCCACGCACCTATTGCTATGGAACAACCTTAAGTGAAGTTAACCTCAAAAGATAACTTCATTTCCACTTTGGACATCAGGATGTACAGTGATATATTATACAATGGTTACTTGAACTTGTTCCCCATTCTTATAATTTACTTTTTACTTACATGAATTCCTAGGAATGCATTGTAAAAAGAAAACCAAAGTAAATATTTTATTGAACAACAAACGAAGTAATTGAGAAAGGTTGCTCAGTTGAAATGAACTTACCGGAATCTAAATCCGTAGCACTGATGGTCACCACCGAAGACCCCGGTGGGATGTCTTCCGAGACCTCGTTGGAGAAACTCATCGGGTCGAACATGGGCGCGTTGTCGTTCAGATCGACCACGTTCACGTAGATAGTCACCGTGCCCGAGAGAGAGGGGTGCCCGCCGTCCTGCGCTTGCGCAACCAGGATGTAGTGTTGGCTCTGGAAACACAAAATATACACGTTATTGTTATGTAGGTGCCTTTTTTGTTTTTTTATTGTACTACGGAGAGTTTCTTGGCCTTCATCTCAACTGATTTTCAAGCTTCGATAAAGCAATGTGTTAGCGAACTTCACACGGAATCCTAAATAAATTGAGGAACTGGCTATCTTGCCTCTGAATGTCGGAACACAACAATTTAAGAATTGTTGTTATGGTGACAGAATTAGGTAAGAAGGTGGTAGCTAGCCAGGCGGACTTCAACAAAGTCCTGCCATCAACCAATCCAAGCATAATATTGTAGTCCCCCGGGGATAGAACCCGGGACCTCTGGATCTGACACTGGTGGGCGAGCCACTAGAACACGGAGGCGGTAAACTTAAAATGCCCACTACATTGCTTCAATATCACGTGGTCGATCTGCTTCAGATTACGAAAAGAAATGGAGGGGCCAGAATATTTTTACTCCCACATCAAACCTATAATAAAGTACGTGATTTTTTACAAAACAAATTAATTAAGGCAAATTTGGCGCAGCAATTCTCAAAACATTCTGAAACCCCTCATAAAAAGCACCAGTTACGAAAGGCAAAGTAACATTAAGCGAATGACGCTGAGGAATTCAGATTTTCCATATAATAGGTCACCGAAACTTCCCAGCTATGACAAGCTCCTTCATTCGTGGATCGTGAAGCGAGATGGCGATTTAAAAAACAGGCAGCGGCCGCGGAATCCGGCCCGGGGATGTTTTGCGGACGGCCGCTTTGTCAGACATTGTTCAAGCCTTAATTTCGATGGCGGATCGAGCGGGCAAATGCCGAATATGATGCGCGTCGCGAAAAAACTGTACCAGGATGAAATTAGCAGCTCTCTCTAGCGGGGAACGCCGAACTGGCGGGCGGTCGAGTGGCCGAGGAAGCGAACCAACGCAGAGAACTGTTTTTACTAATTAGCAGGACCGGCCGACTTGATGAGACGAGGCGACGGCTATTGGAGCTCCCTGCGCATTGTGTCGAGAAAGGCAAACGAAACGCAAACATTATTTCAAAAACAATGACGCGACTTTTTGTTGTGATGTGGCAAAAACTCTACATATATGTTAACAATTAGCGAGACTGATCGAGGTCCTATTAACGTGTAATGTATGTAGGTGTCTACATACATATACAATATCCTACTCCACACCTACAACTAGTTACCTATATACATTAAATTGTTATATCCACTTCGTCAATTTATTCAATACTTATTTCAAAGGTACCCGCGAATAATACCCGTTTTCATTACCAATATGAATATTTAGTTGTATTAATGTTATGTATATTGTGTAAATGTTGCTCATATGTTACATTTGTAGATAAAGAGGAACCTCTATATTTAATATGCCTGCCCCAAGAGAGAAGAGAGGAGGGCCATTTTTTTTCAGAGTATTTATGTCTATTTAGTTGGCACGCTATGCAGCCTCTTTGGGAAAATAGTGAGCTTGCGTGCGGGTTTTTTAAATTTAGAAAATGACATGCACCCTGCATTGAAGGTTAAAAATGTGCTATTACTATAATTTGGTTACCATATATATTCAAATGTATAGCAGTGATATGCCAATTCTAAGCAACTTATTGATTGTGATACCTTTTGAGGTCGTGTTTTCGTAAAATCATGAAAATTAAGATTTTGCTATTTTTTTAACATTAAACGAGATTCAAACCAATAAAATTTACAATCAAAACATTATTAAAACCATTTGTGAATAAACATGAATAACTAGTTAAAAATAAATCAAGATTGCACCCTAGAGGAAGCAGTACGCCGCGGCATTCCAGCCCTGCGCAAGTCCTTTTTTTACCTCCTTTAAGGCATCATTGTCCTTCAGCACGGAGCTGATAGTACCTCATATTACTCGCAATACGAGTATTAAACGTGGATCATAATACATATTTCATTATAATGTACTCTTTTATTTTTACAGCCGAAAGGCTCCACGGCGGCTCAGGTAAAGAGGCTCTGCGTTACATGTCGGATGGCGTCCTTGACAATACGTTTATGTTTCTACTGAACTTACATGATCGTCTACACAAGATTACCTACTTACGAAACAGAAGATCTTATAATGGTTGTCGAGAGGGGCAGGCAGAGGTAATGGTTTTTAGACAAACAGCTTACCATGGTGTTTTTTTTGTAAAAATTATCATCAAGAACTTACATATATTTACAGCGAAAACGTACCTGTTTATGAACTACTAATATAAAAAAAACCACTGCAGGACGTGGGCACCCATAGAATAAATAAATATATATAAAAAGCTTGATGTACACTCTTAGTTGCCACTTACGATATATGCAAGTGGATGAGTAAACATACTTTACCGCAGCCGTGACAGATTTATAGCAGTATCAAACAAACATATGTAAACTCACTTCTTTTTCTTAGAGGTTACTAGGCTCCTTGCATACAACTTTTGCGTAATTAACATAATCGGTTCCTCATATATGCTTGTCGGCTTAAGGTACTTCTGACCTAACATATCCTGAACACATCTCTGACCTATCTCGAGAACATCACTGACCTATCCCGAGAACATCTCTGACCTATAACGATAACATCTCTGACCTATCCCGAGAACATATATGACCAATCCCGAGAACATCTCTGAACTATCCCGAGAACACCTATCCCGTGAACATCTCTGACCTATACCGAGAACATATTTGACCTATCCCGAGAACATCTCAGACGTAGTCAGATAAAGTCCGCCGAGGTGTTTCCCTATCAGCTGTAGGTACCAACCATTCACAATCGCTTTTTTATAGGTGATAACCGTTTGACCACAGGCTCACTTGAAAACAAGTAAAGATGGGGCCTAAGATGAAACTTGACCAAGATTGTATTGGTGCGGAAATTTATATAAATAAATAAATATTACAGGACATTCAATTTTACAAAGCGCCATCTAGCCCTAAACTAAGCAAAAAAAGTAAACGAGGGCAACAAGTTCTATTCCTAACAGTACTAATGATAAAGGAACAGGTGAATATGTTCGGCACAATGGTACACCTACAAAGTACGGGCTTCCTTCCGTGTAACCGTCTGCTATTCCGGTGGTGGAAATGGAAGAAGGTCGAAGATATCGTGCACAAATTAAATTACATCTAGAGGTAGGTAGGTACTTGTTACCACGATCTGCTTTTTGAAAAATGTTACTTGTAGGTCATGAGTAATAAAAAAAAAAAAAACAGTGGCATTCCAGGAGTGCCAACAGAAGTAAAAACATGAAATTTGTCCTTGAAATTTGAAACTTCCTCATTAAAATTATAATTGAATAAGAACACGCCACACAACACAACATATTCAAATTCAAACAAACTCGGAAAACTATCAAGACAGTTCAATCAACTGTCATAGTTGGTTGATTGGTTGCTAGGCAACAGTCAGCATCACGGGTAACTCAGATAAACTAGATCTGCTAGTTCTCAATAGCCTAACTTCGTGGCGTTGGTAAGCCATCCCACCTGGTTTCAAGTTATGATATGGCCGAAAGTGGAAGCGCACTCCACCCGGAATCCTCAACGGTCTGAGTGGACTTATCGGTAGTTTCAGCGTCGGCTCAGTGGAACTCGCGCGGTCGATGCCCCGCTAGATCTATGCTAAGATAATAATTACTTGAACCGCAACGTATGGCCCAGGGCACTCCGCGACGGCGGAGGCATGTGAATAGGTACTCTTATACAACCACCAATCATGGCAGGAATGCAAAAACATTTTAAAATCGTACATTTTATATCGCGGTATCTATTAACTGCAAAAACGCTTGACATTTTGTTATACGAGTACATACTAAAATTATGTAGTAATAAATACATATAAGTAATTTATCTGTAATAATTTAGCTTTGATTAATTAGATCTATCTGTTTAAAATATCTGATAATTTGTAAATCTATTTAGCTTATGATGGGGTTTCTTCCATTAACCATTAATTTTCATAATATTAAAAAAGAGGCGTTCTATTTTTAAACGTACTACAAGATATAGGTCTAAAAAGTAAGTTATACAACCCCGACTACTGAAAAATCTGTTTCCGGCCAGTAGGCACAATTAATGCACTAAAGAGTATGAAAAGCTCTGGGATGTTTGATGAAACTTTTCTTCGCATATCGCCAGTATCACGTCCCTGAGGCTCCAGCGCTCCATCTGCTTACGGTTCCCGACGGCACATGCCACTGTGTGCCATCATCCATTCCGGGAACCGCATGAGGTCTGCTAAATAACTCACCCCCAACTGACCACGGACCCGAAATACTCTCTGCTCAGGGGATACAACCCTAGCGGGGAAGGTAACAAAGGACGGGTATTAAAAACCAATCGTTGGTATAATTATTTTTTTTCAGATTCCGTACCGAGATCCTATTACTAAGCATTCGCAGTCCGTGCGTCTGTCTGTCAACGGGCTGTATCTCATGAACCGTAATAGGTAGACAGTTGAAATCGTCACCGAGTGTATACCTCTATTGCTGCTATAACATCACGTACTAAAATTGAGAATGTAAGGGGACCCCCTGCAAGTACGTGATTCATGGGATACGGGTCCGGTTGACCGGTTTATTATTTTTTCTTTCTCGAAGTCGGTAGACTGCAACTGTACCTACCTACAAAATGCGCTGGCTCAATTACTTTTGACACTACAATGTTGAAATCATATCATTACCATAAACCTATAAAGCCGTTTACAGACTGACTTCGTTACTGCCTTACGACATGTTTATTGAATAGTATTTTAAAGTGGTCTGCCGTCGCATCTAAACCTGCTGAAATATCTTTAGTGAGATAGTGCAAATGTCCTGGACATGATTAATGTAGATTATTTCTACACACATCATAAAAATAGGCTAACCTCCCTCAAGAAGGTGTTATTATGATCACTTGTAAGTTGTTTAAAGTTACATTGTAGCTTATTTCGTGCTGCAACATTATAAAAATCAAATTAAATCAAGACATGTTGCGAATCTGTCGTAAAACTGAGGCAATTCTTTTTTCACGTTTCTCATATTTTTACCCACGTTCTTGATTAACACATAAGTATTCTTACGTATACATAAAGTTACTTTAGTACAGCTGTATTTTATAGGGTTCCGTGTTCAAAAGGTGCCAACGGGACCCTATTACTAAGCCTTTATTGTCCAGCAGTCCGTCCATATGTCTGTCAGCGGGCTGTATCGCATGAACCCTAATGGTAGACAGTTGAAATTTTCACAGTTTGTATCTATTGCCGCTATAACAAATATATATTAAAAAAAAAGGGACATGAATTTTTGCCTGAAATTATGGGTTGGAACCCTCAATTTGGATTTGATGTTTGTATGCTGCAGTTGTCATTATGTTGAAACTGCGATAATACCTCTAAACATATGTTGCGTTACACCATTAAGTGCTTTTGAAAGTTCATTGTCCATATTTCAAGATAAGCAATTCCATCGTTACTTCGTATTCGTAGTGATCATCCGCTCGGAAATCACTTAATCTATTTTAAGTGATTTTAATTGCACTTTTAGTACGTTTTTAGTGCGATGCCGTGCCAGTTTACGAGCGTTTTGTTTTGTTTTTTTATTAATTACCTTATTTGTGCAATACGGTGCCCGTTCCTGCGGCGAGTTTATATTGACAGAACGCATTTACTACTCAATCGATTTTAAAACCCAATTAACATTTCCGAGTCATTTTGTCGATTCTTATGACACGCGGCGGTGTTGTATTTTATTAAAATGAGGTCTTAGCAAGTAATGTTTTTTATCATTATTATTTCTCCTTCTGTAGTAAATATAAAACATGTATCTGTATCTATTTTAACTGAACATATAGCTTTGAAAGGTTTTTACATTTAATTAAATGACTCAGGATTTCAAGCATCAGGAAAACTATTCATACTTCCGAACTCTGCGCTACCACAATACATTGGTAATGAAGTCTCTGCTTGTAAATTTTTTATCAACAAAAGAGCAACAAACAAATCTTAGCTAGTATTATTTTTTTTTGCGTCTCTTAATCTGTGTTGTATCCTATGGTTAGTATTTATTTAGAAAAAAAAAGTATTTAAGTTTTCTATTCGTAATCTACTTAGTTCTCATATTATAAGCTATGCTTAGTTTGGCTAGATGGCGTTATGTGAAATTCATGTTCTGTAATAGGATAAAAAATGATTGAATGGCTGTCTTGGTGAAATTAAATGTTGCCTGATTTTGAGCCAGGTTCTAATGTAGTTCTTACCTCTTCATAGTCCAGTCGCGCTGTGAGCGTGACCACGCCGGTGTGAGGGTTGAGAGAGAAGACGTCGTTGGCCCAGTCGGATATGACGGTGTACGTCAGCTGGGCGTTGTCTCCGGCATCCAGATCCAGTGCAGAGACGCGTCCCACCATGATGCCGCGGCCCGCGTTCTCCGGGACGTCAAACGAGTAGGCACTCTCTTTGAATACAGGAGGGTTGTCGTTTGTGTCGGTCACCTGCGGAAATTGTTAACTTAATAAGTAAACGGAAGCTAAAAAAACAATTATGTATTGATAATAAATGACCAAGAAGTAAAACGGAATAAAACACTAATACGAAACCGGTGCATCCGGTCAAAATTGTCTAAAATATAATCAGCGACAATATTTTTTTAAGTACCGATATCAATTATATGCAACAGAAAGACAGTATTATAGATATTATAGCAAAATCATTATTCATTATCAATACATCAGTAAACCACAGAGGTATAAATGAATGTAAAACAATTTGCATGTAGGTAAGTAGTTTAACTTTTACGTATTTCATTTTGATTTATAAAATACTGATCGCTTGAAAAAATAACAAACGATTGTGTAACGAAGATCGAGGAACAGCAACATAAATAAAAAAAAAGTAACAACGAGATACGAAACAATATTTTAGTACATAACAGGAAGTACGTGTATCAGTAGAGGTACAGTCAGCTCGGCTTCACGTCGATGTAAACAGACGTATGGAGCAGACAGACAGACGTATTTACGTCTAATGATTAGTTAATCGCCAGTGAACCGTCCCTGGATGTAGACAGCGATAACTATTTGAGTGATTGGAGCCGACACGGCAGCCGACCGAGATACAGATGTTTGGAAACGATATACGCTCGACGAAAAAACTCTTTTCACGTGAACAAAGCGTGGAGCATTACATCTGACCTTACATTTGATGTATTTAAGAAATTGTTGAATTTAAAAAAAAACAGTACAATTTAAACTAAGTGCTAAGCATGCTTACATATCTAGAACAGTTTGTTGTAATTTTACAGGAATGAATTACCAATACAAATTACAATGATTTCGTAAGACAGGCCTGTTTCGAGGAAATCTGTATTATTGTTGGCAAAAACTTTACGACCGTAGGTTGAACTATTATTAAGAAGGAATAATAGTTGTACGCGTAATGGGAGTAAGTTAAGTAGGTCATCTAACTACTGACACATAGTGTGATATTTTATTGATTTGAGTATTCCATCGACACTCTCATATGAAAGTGGAGCTAGCCATGAGTACACTAAGTGTTGCCTCTTTAACAGATTTATTTTTGATGTAGCAACATTTTACTTTGTTACCACATACTTTTATATAGCTACTGAGACTTTGAGCAAAGCTAGTTTTTGCTGAGGAGGTGACTACTATTAAATACTCTCCGCCGTATCAATGACTGGTAGTCAGTAGAAAATATTACTGTCCTGTGTATTTCAATCGAAGTTTTTAGGTTTTATAGTTAACGTACACTAAGAAAGGCAAGCATCTTAAGAAATTCGTCCGGTGGTTGGTACGAGTAGGGCTTTTTAGATCACTACGATTAGGACCGACCGATGGGCTCTCTCAGCTAGTATAATAGAGCTCTTGGTGGCACTGCCCCAACATTAAATGCAGTATAGTATAAGAAACTGACATCGTGCTCAATAAACTGATTTCAATATTTGCTGCGTATGTGTGCTTCAAATAAAAAGTTATGATGAATTTATTTGGATACATTCAACAAATTCTACATAAATTTATTTATTACAATGTAAACAGTCAGCTAACTGTCTACAAATGTCATATGTTTACTTGTTGATAAGTTCGAAGACGTAACGCATCTTGGTCATATAGATAGTTATTATATTTAGTATTTTTTTTTTGAAGATAGTGTTTTGAATTTACAATACTTATATTATGTTTTTGAGTAAAACGTTAATGTTGACTTTTGTTGCCGACTGTACCTTAGACCTATCTCATTTTTATAAACTTATTTTTATTATGTTGCCGGCTATATTATAATGCGAGCAACATTATTTATGCATAAGAGCTTACGAACCTGCACGATGACCGTGGCATCGGTGAACTGGATTCCATCATCTGCTCTTATGATCACTTGATATTCGGCAATCGTTTCTCTATCCAAGGGGTCTTTTAGAGTCAGCAGACCGGTTCTGGGGTCCAAAGAGAACGGAGTTGGTGCATCATTCTGAATGCTGTAGGTAATGGTCCCGATAGTGTCTGGATCTTCAGCCACGATGGTCGCCACTCGTTGCCCTGGAGCCATATCCTCAGATGCCATGTACGCAGGAGGTATGTTCTTGAACTCCGGAGGACTGTCATTTTTGTCCAAGATAACGATCTCAACCTGCAAAACGAGAAACTCTTTTTACACATGTAAAAAAAACAATGCAACTTCATATTACAGTATTTAACCGCAAGCCTCAGCTCCTACAAGAGACGAGGATACCAAGTTATGTATTATGTATGAGGCTGATACAAAATCGGCCACTTTAACACAGTATAAGAACACGAACCAAATTAATAATTCTAAAAATGCAGCCGGTGAGCGGCCGGCCGACAAATGTGCGACTGCAGCGAGCGGGTTCCCTCGGGACGACAGCCTGTACCCCCTGCACCCGAGGCAGTGCATTCGATACGCTCCGGGCTGAGATTCAGGTTCAGCCTATGCGTGACGTGTCTGACATTTATTGATCGACACGTCACGCACTCGGTGCTTTCTCGGAGGAAGCGATTATCTTAAGAATACTGTAATTATGCAAAAAATACAACCATTCTGAAATACCTCATGAGCTTATTCAGAACCAGGTAACATTAAAAAGTTCGTCACCCTGATGACCCGTTTGGAGTAACGTTCCTCGGAGCTGTATAGGTGCCTGTATACCTACTTAAAATACCAACATCCAAACTAGTTTTTGTTGTAGCTTTTCGTCGAAGCTCAAGATGAGTTGCATTTATAAACGATTTCGGATGCCTATTGATCAACAGCATCGAATTAAAAGAAAATCGAAAATAATTTCGGTTGGACGCATCGCATCGGACGTACCTACTTATCTGTGATACTAAGTGCATTCATCAATATGATTAATGGACCAGTTTTTTTTCTGTTTCTTGTAATTTGAGCTTTTTGTCCTGATTTGGGACTTTGTTTTTTTATACGTCATTTTAGGCAGTAGACATTCTGATGAGTTTTTGTTGGAATATTTCGCAAAGATTGATTACATTGAAATTGACATGGTAGCGTTTCAGCAACGGATCTCGATCCGCGTCGCTGTCGCAGCGCTGTGAGTCGACATCGACATGAGTTTATTTGAGTTGATCGTGTCATTGTTTTTTATAATCCTCGAGCTATTAGATGGTATTACTGTTGGTCGATGCGATGAATTAGATAAGGTATCCAAGTTAGAGCCGAGCTTTACAAACGGACCGGGCAGACATTCACAAAAAATAATTCGAAGAGAAGTCGACAAGTCAACAAAGGCACAGAAAAGTAAAAGAGTAAAACGCAGCAGTATTTCGTCATTCACAGACCGATCCGTGGCACGAAGCGATCGGGACACAATGACCGGTACCTTCGTAGATAAGACGAGGCCGATTGTTCAGTTCAGCTCTCGTGGCTGGGACAGCGTGCGTATTTGTTATGATGACTCAATATTTCCTTTGTATCGGGAAGGGTGCACAGCATAGAAGACTCTCACCGCGACGCCCAGGGCCTAGCGCCTTCGGTACAGGACGTAAGAGGAGCACCAATTAAATATGATTGTGTGGGCGTGCTTCTTATACATAGACAAATTAATAAAATGTTTTGTTTAAAATTAAGCTAAGTATTCAGCGTTTGTTTATTGTATTAAGTTCCATGTGCAAGTTATATTAAAACATACAAAATATCTTATTTGGGACAAACACCAGTCATACATTGTTTGATTTTTGTACAAAATGAAGATGGTAGATAAACATATGACCCAGATCATTTACCACGGTATATAATAGTACAGTGATTATAGGTAGCTTATAATCATTTTGGAGATACTCTCAAATAAACGTATAGTCCTCTTTTAACAATTTTATTAATAACTGTATTAAAACATTAAACGAAATTGAACGGAAACAATATACTGCAACAAATACAAAAAGAGTAAATTAACTAAAAAAATACGCAAGAAATTGATAGCTTCTTCCTTTTTTGGGTTAAAACGGTTCCAATTTAGATGGTCATGGTTTTGTTCCTATTACTTTAACAAAACGTATTCTGATTTATTATCCATAAAGCAAATAGTTAAGATCCCGTACGCACAGGCTCGCTGTGGACCCCTGCAGCTCATGTTAGAAATAATCGATTAAAGGAAGAGAAATGACAGTGCGTCAATTTATTGGGTTACACGATTACTCAAGTTTCGATAATTGATTGCGGCTCGCTACTAGATTAATAGGAAATACTTTGTGTTTCGTTGTACTACATGTGTTGAATAATGACGTCGGACTAGACTTATGTTTGTGTTTAAAGCAAAACATTCATAAACATTCGTAGGAAGTATACCAACATAGACGGATCATAAAAACGCATCGAGTTTTTGGGCATAAAGGTATTTTGAATTTCAAATGTGTAAAGTGGTCAGAGTCTCTCTTGACTTTAAGGCCGATGAGGCGTTATATGAAGAAATGGGGTCTTTGGAACAATTCTTCATATTCAATAGACTGTATTTAACACCAGAAATATAATATATATATAAGATATATTTATCTAAGATATATATTATATATATGAGAGTATCCAGAAAGTCTTCAGACACATTGCCAGTAATGATGACCTTTATTCCTTGTTAATTTACCACGAGCAGATGTAAAACAACCATGTAAGAATTTGTATATATTGGAATTACTGGAAGAATTATTTGACTGAATATCCAGTCTGGAGTAAGTACAACCACAAACACAGCTAATTCGTAAGATTTATTCCGACTATAACTCACATAAATTGTTGTTGAACAGAAAATTATAACATGTACATAACGATGAATAGCTGCCATTTGTTTGCGCTGAAAATATGAGAAAAAAAAACTTTCTGCAGCTTTCTATATTTTATTTGATATCAGTTATAAATTAACAGCCTTAGCACCAAAAGCCAGAAATTTTACCACTTTTATTTGAATAGGTATTTGATGTCCTTGCAGATATTTTTCAGATCACTTATTATTTTTTATCCGGAGCTAATACCTGGTTTATTCCAACCCATTTTATAAATTACTTTGATCCGTTTCAATTTCCTTATTATATGCAACAGCGCGGTGGCAGTTAATTTTTAATTTCACCCGTATTTCGACCCTAAAATATGACCACACAATTCTGTCGGTTTTGAAACATTGTAGGTAATTTCACGTACATCAATCATTCTACTCTTTTAGTTTGGAAATTTGGACGTCACTCCCTCCATTGCGGCGCGATTTGTTTCATTATTCACCTCGGTTTTGCATATTTGGTTCGATGGTGTAGTATTAGTCATTAATTGAATTTTGATGAACCCTTTTGCTACAAACCTACTGAAGAGACCTACTATTTAACTTAATTTATATATTTTTCCTTAATTAATTTGCCGTGGCGGTCGCAGCTTAAGAATCGACCCCTCCAACTCAGCCCATGAAAGTCGTAAAAGCCGCCTAAGGGATCTCACCAAAGGGCAGCAGCTTCCTTGTGTGTATTATCTACACTTTTATTGCAATTACCAATCCGCCTGCCAAGCGTGGTGATTACGGCAACAACTCTCCAACTTTGGAGGAGGCTCTGTCCAGCAATGGCACTAATGGACTTTTGACTTTCCTATTCCAGTACAATTTAATTAATATTGTCTGACTAAAATCAAAACGCGTTAATATATTTTCTATCTAGGTTTATTCAAATAGACCTCTAATCTACTACTACTTCAGACGGCTTCGAATACAGGATAGTGTGAAAGTTACCAATTGAAACTGGTTACCACTCGCTTATCGCGAACTAAATTGGTTACAAAATCGTTATCATTTCACGTTCTAACTCAATATTGTTCTATGTAGTATACCGGCGCTTATTATGTGATAGACGCCGCCGTGAGGCAGGGAAGGTAACGTCCACGCGACCTCTGTCGATGTAGATGCAGCCAGCCGATGTAGATGCAGCCTGCCGACGGATATGGTGGCATCGTTTAGGGCTCCGGTCTATGTTTAGAGTGTTTCGTGACCGCAGCGCCGCTGTACCCGCGGGACTCGGGCTCCACTATTACGTTACGGTGTCAGAGATTAGTTGCCACAACTATACAGATACAATCTTTATTGCTCGTATTTATTCAAGCCTACGCAAATTAAGATAAAAATACTGCCAATTAGTTGAATTTAAATTGGTTATAATGTGTAATTTAATACAGACTTCATATTTGGGTATATCTAGATTAGCTGAGGAGTCGTGTGTTACAGAATGAGCTGCCCACGTCGCACTGGTTGGAAAGCGGAGGATGAGAGGAGGTTCCATGTGTAGACTCGGGCAAGTTATCGCAGGGGCCATGAAGAGCAGTTGACCACGCATTAGCGGCGGGCGCTGGTCCCGCCCACGCCCGTTTCATCCAACTTTAATATGTAAAATGCACAAACGTATGTACCCCGGATGAAGTGCACCGATAAAAGGCGACGCAATTTGCATCGCCTTGAGCACCGGGGATCGGTCCTATGTTTACGGTAAACGATGCTGCGTCCCCGCCATCTAACTTATTTAAAAGGTGCCACTTGTTTCCTTCAGGTTTGGAATTCATTCAATCATGTGTGCCTGTGCATACACTAAAATTAGTGTAAGTGAGCAAAGCCGTAGTGATTAATAATAAATAAAGAAATAAATGAATATTTTTCATGAAAGTCTTCATAACAAGTCTTAAAGTACAAGTATAATTTGAATTCGGGACATTAGGGAACAGGTATGTATTAACATATTAACGGAGTGTAAGAAAAAGCATTCTGAATACGAAATCTGCGCAATAAAATCCATGAAAGTAACGGAAAGCAGCGGAACCTTAAGTATCCATAAATATTGAACCGTTTTGCAAGTATGTTGATTGTGCTGAATCGATCGCTGGTGCTATATTATGATCCTGCGAATAACATTTATTAAACTGATGTGGGGATTATTGTGCTCGCGGGGAGGCACGCAACGAACCCTCAATAATTTCTCCTAAATTCGCCACCGCAGGGCACTATTCTGCGTATTATTGCCTGATCGATACTATAATTTCGTAATAACCACGCGCGTTACATAAAGGTATTTTTTTGAAAAATATTAAATAAACTCAAGTAAATTGACATGCTTTTTATAAAAACCGATAGCTCCTCCAGGAACCTTGAGTTGCTCCGTTTTTGGCTATGCTTGTAAAAAGACTGACAAGACGTCCATATGATGCTAATGAATCATAGCAGCCAAGGTAGAAAGCATGTGACTTAAATGAATCCAGAGTTTTAGCTGGCGTTCTAACAAACCTTCTCTCACATCACGCTACAAAACCTGAGTGAACTACCTGCTAAGCCTTAGTTAAGAGGCGGAGTTTCGTTACTGACATAGTGGCCCTAGTTTTCCATGAAGTTAATTTTAAATTGAACGTTGAGACAAATACTTAATTAAGCTCCGGCTATCGGTTATTGGTAGTGGCACCACCTAAATTAAAAGCTACATTGCCGAAAACATACGCAAGGTGCAAAATGATTGCGTTTAGGGAGGATTCAGCCTTACAAGGTTTGCGTCATTCCTACAGGCACTGCTCATTCCCATTGGACACAGGGACTCTGTTCTGGCACTGGTACGGATAGACAAAAAAATCCACTCCGGGGTGGCTTGAAGATTGATCTTCACCGGGCCGGCTGGGAAATAACTGTCCAGGTTACCAAGAAAAATACACAGACCTTTTGTCTCAAAGATAAGGCAAGTAGTAGATAAGTATTTTAATAGAGTGATATGCAATAAATATAAAATAATAACATTGTTAAATTTATAAATTTCATGAAGACAAGTTTCCCAGAAAGCAATACAGCCCGTTTCAAATAATACTCCCAGTTCCTGGACAAATAAATGAAGCACACGAATGAAAATCACGAGCTGTGAATTTTTCAACGTCTCCCGCGGATTGAAATCAGGCCCGAGCGGCGACCACAAAGCCGCCACAGATTAACGAACTAAGTAAAACGAGAGCTTTACTTATTTTTCGGCACAAATTGTTTGTGTAATCTAGTCGATATCGACTCTGCAGGCTTTACTTCAGCACAATGCGATCGTTAAATCACAATGCTATCAAACAATGAACTGTAAAGATCATCGGACGTTATCAGACATCTACAAATGTAGAAAAGTCACAAGTCATTACAATGGGAATATAACGAGTACAGAACAATGTAGAGCTGCCGAAAGGTACAATAAAACGGCACAAGGTATAGAACTGCCGAAAGGAACAATAACACGGGACAAGGTACAGAGCTGCCGAAAGGAACAATAACACGGCACAAGGTACAGAGCTGCCGAAAGGGAAAATAACACGGGTCAAGGTACAGAGCTGCCGCAAGGAACAATAACACGGCACAAGGTACA
This sequence comes from Venusia cambrica, assembly GCA_951394065.1. Lineage (NCBI taxonomy): Eukaryota > Metazoa > Arthropoda > Insecta > Lepidoptera > Geometridae > Venusia > Venusia cambrica. The sequence continues at coordinate 628,523 of OX596044.1, read as the reverse complement.
GAGCTGCCGAAAGGGACAATAACACGGGACAAGGTACAGAGCTGCCGAAAGGAACAATAACACGGCACAAGATACAGAGCTGCCGAAAAGGACAATAACACGGGACAAGGTACAGAGCTGCCGAAAGGTACAATAACACGGAACAAAGTACAGAGCTGCCGAAAGGTACTCGCCACCTGAAGACTACAACTAAAGTATGTAAATTCCTCGTTCATAAATATAACATATTATTATTATAACGCAGTTGTATTCCCTGTAATTTGCAATTATTATTCTTGTCAATAATTTGAACTGATTACAACTACTATTACTATTCGAACTTATTGGAAGAATTACCCGTGCAAATGAATGATGTTTATGTCCAGAAACTTGTACTATCGCCTCCATGGGAATTTACCAAAATACTATTGAAAGTGTACAATTATTAAAGACTTTTTTTCAAAGGAGCTTGTGCTCAAACATTTGGTTATCAATTAAAAACATTTTATAAATAGTTTATTTTAAATCGTGCATTAATACGTTAATATAAGTAGGTAATTAAGACTTTTTTCTCCAAATCTGTACCTACTTATCTTTAATCTGAGTGAAAACTGTATGTGTGTAACTGTTGTATATCTAAATGTTTGTTATCTCTATGTTTTGGTGTCCAATATGTTAGCTATAAGCTGTTTAATTTCAATGTAAAATGAAATAAATAAAAATAACACGGAAAGTGGTGTTATAAAATTAGCAGTTTCAAAGAGTAATAGTATATCGGGATTAGCGTGTCTAGTGATGTCGCAACTTGCCGTTTTCGGTCTTCCCGTCGGTCACCTCATGATGGAGCGATAATTAAGATCGGGCAGAGCATTATTTATGCCTGCAGCATAGCGGCTGACCCGACCGCTGGTCACGACTCTATCTACACTCGCTGCTGAGCTCGTGCTTAACACTGCAAGTATAATATAAACATGCAGGCTCAGTGACAGAGCTGCTGCGTTTATCTCAACTATTTCTCGTGATGCTACTTCTACAAATATCACTTCTTCAGCGCATTAACGTCTACCGCTGGAAAAGTATCTACCAAAATAACCACGGTGATAACAAAATTAGCAGGTGGTTAGCAAGATGTAAGATAAACACAGAAAAAAGCTGCCACCTTTCTCATGGTAAGGTTCTTCATAATATAAGCTACATGTCATAGAACGAAACGTGATTTTCGTAAATGCAGTGATTTTGCCCTGCCACGTTGTTATCTAATTTAATATAACATATTAATATCATTTGAAAATCTAAATCTGAATGCAGAAAGATTTTATATAAGTTGGTCGGACATATTCAAAGGTTTGTTTGAATATGTCCTAATGTGTTGGTCAGATTTTAATTTCAAGCAATCTGTGATATATCACAGATTGCTTGACCATCAGACCATATTAGACCATTAGACCATAGAGGCGGTTATGGAGTATACTCCATAACCGCCTCTATGGTCTAATGGTCCGCCCACCAATACCAGATCCAGGGTTTTATTTTCTGGGGGGTCACAACATTTTCGCATAGTTTGGTTGTTCCTTTGATTAAGTCCGCCTGGTTAGCTGCCACCATCTTACCTATATCTGCCGCTATAACAACAATTCCAAGTTGTTGTGTTCCGACATTTAGAGGAAAGATGGCCAGTTCCTCAAACTGTTGATGATTCCGAGAGAAATGCGCCTCTACCTTCGGTCTTATCTTAACTTGTAACCAAGCGAGCGAAGGCCCAGCGCTTCCCCGTCGTACAAAAAAAACGGTATATTTTCTAAACTTCTAAAGTGTGGGCACACATATATTTCGAGCAGCCGCTTAGTATAACTACTAAAATCTGAGAGTATTCTAAAGTACTTCTACGATAACAATGACCTATGACCTCCGTGACACGATAGTTCTCAAAGATCCGAGTGTGATGAACTTTGCCACACTTTACTCACTCAAGTCTCAACTATATATAATATTATAAATATAAATATTAGACACCTAAAGCCATCGACATCGTGTTTGGACATCATCAGTCACTAATGGACACTGGACTACGTAGGTGTGCTATCGCGGATAAAAAATATATTATCTGTGCTAGTGTCAGCTTTGGTCCAGATTCTGGCCGAAGCTAAGGCCGAAATTTTCTAGAATTATAATGCTTTAAGTTACTTCATGTGAATAGTGAAAAGGTTAAAAAACCTTTCAACAAGCGAGTTCAATCTTAGGCCACATCTTATAAAAATCATATAATTTTTTGTGAAGTGGCAGACAACCGCTTGGCCTGGAGTTGCTTCTGTCTCGTTCGGTGCTAAACCCCCGACATCGCGGGACCCTGTCTATATAAACTGACAAACACTAAAATAATCCCGTTGCTCGATAAACTTTACTAAAGTTTGGAAAAAACAAACACCTCCTGTTCGGAAAACCCCATACCCACTTGGCAACACAGCTCTTAACCGATCAACTGGATTATCTTTAGAAATAATATTTTATGAATAATCCAGTCAAAAAATCCATCTTGGCGTGAACTCAGGAACAGATATTACCTAATAATAACATTGACTCGATAAGAACTTAGCAACAGATATTTCGGCATTTCATCTTAAGTTTTAAATATAGCCGAATAACGAGATTAGGTTCCGAATCTAGTAGGTATACCTACTCGCTCACACCACGTGGTATCGGCATCCCATTAGTGTAGTGATTTAGCAAGGACTACACACATCATTAAACCAATTGCCGTTTTTATAACTGCCTTCTGATTGAATAATGTAATGCTTAGACATTATTTGCACAATATTTAGTGGTGTGCCTCCCACCGTCCTCGAAATGAACGAACAACATCGCGTAGTACGGAATCTGTCATCTCGGTGAGTCACAACCTGTCTCCAGGCAGGTTAGTGATCGCAGTATTGGTATCAGTGGGGAGTTGATGGTACGTCTGATGTACGGCCTTACCGTGTCTCCCGCGTGCTACAGAAGCTGATGAAGACGGTGGGAGGACCTTTAAAGATCTACCTGGCTACGGCCACCCTACCGAAGTCCAGTTCCATGTGCTTGAGTTGCGCTGGCGAGCCACAGCTTTCTGGGCAAGCTCACTCCATCATAGACAAGCCTCATAGCTCAGTTGGTAGTAACTCTGCCTTTTGAGCTGTAGGCTGTAGGTTCGATTCAAAAATTACTAAAGTGGATGCTGCTTTTTGTGTTATCTTTTAGTCGCCTCCTACGATATTCACAGGATAGGACGGGATTAATTTACCGTGAACTGGCTGGCTGTTTTTTTCTTAAATCATGTTTACTTTCTTTGTTAGAAATAATAACTTCACATTTTTTGCTGTTATAAAAAAAGGTAAAAGCAAAAATATATAACAAAGCCCGGTCTTGCTTTACTAGGCTAAAATAGTTAAGTAACAACTATGTGGCTTCATAATTGCACAGTTTTATTTAAAATTCTCCTTTTAACAGTAAAGTAGAATGTTATCAATTGAGTGAGATGCAGAGCACACAATGGAGAGATCGTTGTCGGCGCACGAGGCGAGGCTCGGGGCTCGGGGCGCGGGGCGCAGGTTCGATTCCCGTTCCTTGCTAACGAACAAACGTTACTCGATACCTAAATACTGTTTTGTTTTGTATCTGTTTTGTTTTGTTTGTGGTCTTGTTGATTCGACAATCACTTAAAGATTATGTTATAATGAACATGATTTCATTTTCAATTAAACATAAATAAATATACTACCTACAGAATCGCAGTGATCAATATGTTCATACTAATTATGGATAGATAGAATTGATGTATATTATTACATATACATCAAACATATTATGTGGAAGTAAAATGAGTGGCCCAATGGCTACGAGTGATCCAGCCAGACCCTTAACTAATCTTACTAAGAATGCCTCATATATAATGAATACGGCAGCTTTATTTTCAATGGGTTAGCGATACTTTATTATAATATGAACAAACAAAAGGAAACCAATACATTTATTAGCACAATTAATATGCATGGTTCATTATCATTACTCTAAATTTAATTGAAAAGTTCTTACGGAACTTTAAAACAGATAAGACGTCACCGTACAAATATTCCGCACTCGTTTGGAGGCCGCACTTATGGGGATTACAGACTGGATGAGACTGCATGACAGTGAATCTACTACTTGTCATTGTAGATGAGCCTCTTGTGAAATAGCTGGTTCCAAGCATCGTTGCTGTATTCCGGTTTGAAGGGAATGGTTGCTGGTGAAAATACGAGCATAACGCAACTAAAGAATAAATGTGAAAGTGAATACTAACACCTTTATTCTTTAGGTTGACGGTTGCAATGCAATAGATTCTGGCAATGTACCTCCTGTGCTAGTGGTCTAAGTAAACAGTAACAAGCGTTTTATGTTGCTTAAGTTTGTTTTTGGTGAACATATGGCCTAACTGGAGTACGCGTGTTTCAAGGACAGGCTTTATTCACACTTAACTTGAAGACTTTAAGATTGTATTGGCACGGAAAAACCGACGACAGCAACGAGTTCCATTCCTTACCAGTATTCATGATAAAGTAGAGGTGAATTGATGTATTTGACACAATGGAGTATCTACAAGATACGGGGTTGTAACCTGTCGTACGTATTTGACCCAATATCTATATCTATCTATATCTAAATATATATAACTCAAAGGTGACTGACTGACTGACATAGTGATCTATCAACGCACAGCCCAAACCACTGGACGGATCGGGCTGAAATTTGGCATGCAGGTAGATGTTATGACGTAGGTATCCGCTAAGAAAGGATTTTGATTAATTCTAGGGGATGAAAGTTTGTATGAAACTTTGTCAATTTTAAACCGATCGGGCTGAGACTTTGCATGCATAAAGCTACTATGACGTAGACATCCCCGAAGAAAGGATTTTGAGATTTTTGGTTAGACTTTTCTAAAATGGCTAAAGAAAATCTGAACGTTACTGAAGAAGTTGAAGAATGTACTGTCGTTTTTAAGTTTTGTAGGCCCTAATTTTTTACACACGCTAAACAAAAGTAAAGCCGTAAAAACTATACCTAATTAAAAATAATACTTCTTAACGCGAGCGAAGCCGCGAGCAAAAGCTAGTATCATTATAAAATCTATGAAACTTTCTTTTGATCAGTAATAGAAAAATCAAGAAGACAATTCATACGCAAATATACACTCATTACATATTTGGTCAACGAAGTCATTTCATTTGGCATTTCATCGAACTGGTGAACTATTGTCGGTTTTATTTTGTTGTTAAATCATACTTTGATTCAATGTTATTAATCATTAGACTAGTAAGTCAGAACGGTCCCTTAAATTTCACTTGAGGTCCTCCCAGTTCATTAAGAATCGTTCAATCATATTCCCAGAGCTCGCTTCTTCACTTTTGGCTCTGCTCGTGATGTAATTTAATTATTATTACCTTAAAATGCGATTTTATAACACAAAATATGCTGCGAAAGTATTTCAAAAACGGTACTAAAAGATGACAAAGTTTCAAAAATAATACACATAAGTCGCAGCGGGGGGGAGATATTTAATTGGAAGGACCCTCGCTGGCCACCGGCACGTATATTAAATAAATTCTCAAATGATTATGTTTAAGGGATATCGTTACAAAATATAAATTTGAAATAATCATTGGCGCCTTACACCTCGCCATACAACTATTTTACCTAGAAACATGTTTTATCATATCATTACAGTGAAAACCAAACTGTAGGCCGCGAAACTTTATTACACATTTCATATTATAACACTTGGTTGAGCGATGAGCGAATTATTTTTTTTGCCCAGACTAAAGTTTTTAAATCATTTAAATGACTCCTTTTGACCCGTATTATGTTCTTGTATATATGTAGCCGTGTACAGTAGCGGACAGAGAGTGTACGAGAAAGGCCGAAGATCGGACTTAGTGCTCCCTTTAGGAGAGACCTACGTCCAGCAGTGGGCTGCGATAAGTTGATGAAGGTGATGATGATTACATGCTATATTGCAGTGAGTAAGTAGTCAGTAGTATGTAATAGTGAAAAAAAATATATAAAATTTTTCTGAGTCATTTTGTTTGCGTTAATTTAAAGTGAAAAGCGAAGCGAAGTAAAAAGCGATGATTGTTAATATTGTAAATATGAATGGAGAGGCATGTTGGACATTGTCAATGTCATAGAGAAGAATGTAGCGGAATTTGTTACATAGTCAATGTCATATAGAAGACTGTAGTGGCATTTTTTACATTGTCAGTGTCATAGAGAAGACTGTATAGGCATTTGTTACATTGTCAATATCATAGAAAAGACTTTAGCGCCATTTGTTACATTGTCAATGTTATAGATAAGACTGTAGCGGCATTTGTTACATTGTCAATGTCATAGGAAGACTGTAGCGGCATTTGTTACATTGTCAATGTCATAGAGAAGACTGTAGAGGCATTTGTTACATTGTCAATGTCATAGAGAAGACTGTAGAGGCATTTGTTACATTGTCAATATCATAGAGATGACTGTAGCGCCATTTGTTACATTGTCAATGTTATAGAGAAGACTGTAGCGGCATTCGTTACATTGTCAATGTCATAGAGAAGACTGTAGCGGCATTTGTTACATTGTCAATGTCATAGAGAAGACTATAGAGGCATTTGTTACATTGTCAATGTCATAGAGAAGACTGTAGAGGCATTTGTTATGTTGTTATTGTAAAAATTAAATAAAAACTTGTACATTTTTGACTTAATCCTGTAGATTAACATCTTTGTTGCTATTAGTGTTTAATCTTTTATGGAACTGAGATAAGTATTTATTTCGATTATTTAAGTGACTAGTTTTACTTTCGAAGCAGCAGATCTCCTATACTTACATCTCAACGAAAACCTTGACTTGTATTATTCCAACCCTATGTCGATGAATGCTGAACAAGCCTCACAGTTCAGCGGATAGTGGCTCTGCCTTCTGCGCTTTCGGTTACTGGTTTGATTTCCAGCCAGGACAAACATTTGTGTAACATACGTTAGCTTTGCGTCTGGATACTGTATCGTATGATACTTCTAAAAATAGCATACTACAAGCTTAGCTTTAGTTTGAGGCTAGATGGTGCTAAGTGAAGTGAAGATCCCGTATATTTACGGGATCTTCACTTCACTTAGCACCATTTATATATTAACTCGCCAACAATCGACAAAATTACTTTCGCAATATCGTTTGCTGTCTCACCCAAAGCTTACAAACTCTAGTCGGATGCTCGACCATTCCATTCAGAGTTTTAATCAAGGGTTGTCTAATAAATAAGGAACAGGTTGCGTTTCTATTTCTCCTCAGCTGTGAAATAAGGCGCTCTATGCTGATCACGTGCAGAGTCAGGAAAAGTGGAGTTAGAAAGCTTCAGAGAGCGATTACGAGATAATGTAATCCAGAACGTCACGTTAATAAACAATCTATGGATACACATACTGAGTGCAGCGACGACAATGCTATGCCAAGTCATTGCACAGTCGTGGTCTGTTTGAATCAACCGCCTCTGTGGTCTTGTGGTTTGGTATCAGACCCTAAGGACTCGAGTTCGATGCCCAGGGGGGTACAAAATTGCACTCGTTATGGTCGGTGGCACAACTTGTTTTAAGTTCTCCTGGCTAGTTACCACATCTTACCGAAGTATGATGGCTATATATATACACCACGGCACCCATTTTTAGTGTCATATTCTGGCATTTGGAAGGCGCTTCATCCTGGCCTTCATAATCTGACACCATATGATCTGAAGGCCAAGCGTAGGAAAAAAACTTTTTTGCAATTTTTCTTGGTATCGTGTACGTGCAAAGGTTTCTGTGGGCCTACTCAGAAGCTTCAGCTGTTGCAATAAAACTATACATGAATCTTCGACAAACTTGACATTTCTATATTTTATCAAGCCTGTACTAACTGACGCGTGCGCCCTACATCCACATCCAAAACAGATAGCCATCAAGAAATCATTATAATTTACATCGATGGTAATCTTGAGAACTTGATTAGCAACCAAGCTATCCATTGGACATCGTAACGCTAATTACTCGACTGCACAAGGTGGGTTTTGTTTTTCAGACGATGGATGTTTATACAATAGTATCTATATCAGTACAAGTTCACAGCCGTTAAACATTTTATTGGATGTCTATGGCATAACAGAGGAACAAAAAAAAATGTGTTTTCGCCTTATCAACAATTGAAGGAAATGAAATTTTTTTTTTTATACTATCGAATGCCAGTAAATATTTTAGTTCACTTAAAGTTTCCAGAAAATCAAAGAATAGAATTGACTACATCAAAGACTTAAGACGTGAGAGACGTGAGGCTTTACGCACGTCTGCCAGCGTTCATATTACGCTCCTCATTAATTGTTTCCACTTGCAGAAGCTTATTAATCACATTCTCTGCAATTAACATTAACGAATAGTTCTATTAATTAATCTAAATTTGTACAATTAGCAGTATCCAAGCCCTTTGTATAACAGTAATCCATCAATATAGCTGTTTGGTATCGGGCCGACTTTATCGTGATGCAATTCTAGTTATCTTCTCGCTTACGATCTATGACGTCACAACTGTTTACATATCATTATGTATATCAGATACCTAAGCGATACCGTTATTTACTGTGAGTTAGCGTTTCTAAGCGGTTACAGTTAAACTAAAATAGCAATAGAATGCATGACGTAGACGCATCATTTGCAACAGCTATCCTAAATAATGTATTTTAACCGCCTCTGTGGTCTAGTGGTTAGCCCATCGGTATCAGATCCAGAGGTCCCAGGTTCGATCCCCAAGTTGAGTACAATATTGTGCTTGGTTTGGTTGTTGAAATGACTTTCTTTAAGTCCGCCTGACTAGCTACCACCATCTTACCTAATTCTGTCGCCGATTGTCGCAATTGTGTTCCGCCATTTATAGATAAGATAGCCAGTTCCTCAGTTTGTTGACGATTCCGGGTGAAGTGCGCATCCACCTTCGGCCTTATCATAATTTGATAAGTCTGGTGAGTTTTTTTTCGTGCGAGGGGGAAGCGCTTGGCCCCTTATCTCAGCTGGTTACAAGTTACAAGGCCAAAAATTTAAACGTACATAAAAAAAAAGAGTATCTCGTCAAGCTCTGCCTGTGACGATGATAAGCCACGATGGTTGCTATACTGGTACTGATAGGTAAGATTCTATGAGTACTCTTTCTAATTACCGTTGATTCGAGTTGGTGGTCAATAGTAATGGAGTGGAGCTGCGATATATCCGCCTTTCGGTGAGGTTTGTTTAAGATAATTACGGTTAGCTGTCCGCCCTCGGCTGGGCTTGGGTCTCCCTCTAATGGCGCGCCATCGTTCAAACCGCGCCACTCTTGTGACGGCGACATGGGTTCATTAGTGCTATCACTCGTCTCCACCAGAGATTCTGTACTTATCTACCGATGCTTTTAGCGCTCACTTTGCTGATTCACTTCTTTTAAACTTGCTTCGCAGCTATCTGAAGTCTCGAATAGATTTCGTTATCGATCTCTCCGCTGTGAAGTGAGCGCAATTAAAGTTTATTCGAGGAAAAACGACCAGAATGGGTTTCTGTAAAAGTGATACGTTGAAACACTTTATCTAGTTGAGTTGGCGCGGTGAAACAAACGCATAATGATAATGGATGGTTCAAACGGAATGCTGACGCTTGGTAGTTACCCAGGAGCTCCGATTTATATACACATACATACTGTATATCTACTACATAATTGCAGTCTAGTGTAGAGTCGTTTTAATAAACATAGATTTGTTTTCAAAAAAAAAACGTGCTTAAATTACTAAACATGTAATTGTTATTCAAGTTATAATTAGACTGTAGTGGAAGAACCGATATAATCAGTATCTTTGACAAATACCTCATTAGAATTTACAAGTGTTTTGTTAATAATTTTGTCATTGGAGCTGCGCCGGCGCCGCGGCTAGAAGCGTTCGGCTGGACAACTTGGTAATACGTTAATTAAATGCAACATTACTTGCAGCGAGCTGAAATTTAAGTGTTGTGGCAACCTAACGAAGTTTATAAGATGGAATATACAAATTATAAATGGGAAATAAAGTTGCATCGAATCCATCGAGTCAGTCCGCGACAAGACGCGTAAAACTGTCGCGATAACAATCGATTGCGAAGATACAGATCGAATCTCATCCCAGACTCAGCCGGACGACAGCTCCCCAGTATTCTGGAGACTGGACTCTTCCTGCTGCCAGCCACAAGATCTTTAACTGCTTCTAGATAAGGCCCAAATTCCTTTGACCAGTTCACCATCGTTACACTCCATTAGGAGCCTGCTACAATTAACCGGCGATGTTTCTACATAACAGCGTTATTGTAAATTCACTTATAGGTCCAGCAACGAGTTTGATAATTTAGTTTACCAAGTTTAATTATATGTGCTTTAAATTATAAGTCCACGTGTAAAGATCGTTATCTGCGTTGATTGTTGATATTGATATCGCATACCTTTTGAATATTGCTGATCCAGGTTTCAGATAATCCAAATTATTGTACCGAATAAAGATTTAACCATTTATGTGGTCTAGTGGTTCGCCTACCGGTGTCAAATCCAGAGGTCCCGGGCTCGATCCCCAAGGGAGTACAATATTATGCTTGGTTTGGTTAGTGTTGGGTTATGTTTAAGTCCGCCTGGCAATCTACCACCATTTAACCTAATTCTGTCGCCATATAACAAAAATTCTTAAATTGTTGTGTTCCGTCATTTAGAGGTAAAATAGCCAGTTCCTCAGTTTGTTGAGGATTCCGGGAGAAGTGCGCTTCCTCTCGGTCTTATCATAACTTGAAAATCAGGTGAGATGAAGGCCAAGAACCAAGAACAAGAACGTCATATTTCATTCAATAAAAAAAAGATGTATACATACCTGTAAGTTTCTATAAGCAAGCGTCATTAGTCCTATCTTACTAAAAATCCCGGTTCCAAGCTTGATAAGAGATTTAATGGTGGACCACATTTTACACTAGATAGGTAGGTATCCTGAGACGAGCCGTTTAAGTGGCCGTTGTAAGATCGTCGTGAGCTCGGACGCTCGCTGGTTCCGTCCAATTTATTGACTTTTTTCCCGGGTGTAGTGTTACGGCTATAAAATAGTGTTTTTGTTGGTCGGCTAGATCTGCCGTCGGGAGATATGTTGATTTACGTGGAAGGCGCGTGACCCCGTCGAACGCGATCTCTACCTCGATAGACGATTGGAAGTGGCGCGCTCATATCGCTGCATCGTACTCGTGCCGATGAATCGCGGAGTCTATCTAACTATGTATACCATGCCTTCCCACATTTATTTGTATTTCCTACGATTTATTTCTTTCTGTGCCGTAGGTTGTTTTATTGTTGGTGATTACCCAATCAGCTGCCGTTTGACCACCAGCTTACTAGAAAAAGATGTGGCCTAAGATGGAGCCCGCTTGTCTCAAAGGAACCTATTCACTATGGATTTTGAAGTCTCCAAGACGAGACCGGGGAACATTTGTGTGATGAATATTGATGTTTGTTCTGTGTTTGGGTGTTACTTTGTATTATAAGTATGTATTTACAAAAGAAAAATATATCTAAGTATTATATCCGCTAGCCAAAGCTGAGCTCATAATATGGGATGTTAGTTTTGGGCTAGATGGCGATGTGTGAAGCAAATGTCCTGTATTAAATAGTTTCTTGAATATATTATGCTACTGAGGCCATAGTGGTCTCGACAGAGCTTACTTATTTAAGCCTTTTGGGGTCGAGACCTTGGGTCCGTGGGTAGCCGGTGCCCTCTGGGCTTTCAAAAATCTTGCAGGGCTTTTGATTGAGGCGACACGTGACCCAAGGGCTGGCTCTTATTTAGGCCAGCGAATCAGCATAGCTATTCAGCGTGGCAATGCAGCCAGTGTCTTGGGCACGCTTCCATCTGGTACTGGTCTGGAACAGTAGAGTTACCTATAGGCCGTTTGTAACGGTCCGTAGGTAATCTGACTGATTCTTTTGTACATAGTTAGTTAATTATACATTTTAATGAATAAACTTACTACTGAGGCATTCTTGAAATGGGTGTCATTTAAGCGTTATTTCGTCATTTTTTTTTTCAAAATGAAATAAATGAAATCAGAAATCAAGAGATTTTTTATTAGAGTAGATATTGAATATCTCGACTGCATGTTTTGGTATGCAGCTTCTTAAATCCCATTCATAAGTTAATTAAGAAGGTGTATGTCCTTAGACGATCTAAATGGCACATGGCTGATGTCAATTAGCCAAGCGACAATGTATTATTGTATGGAAATATTGAACTGGATACATTAAATCGGTCCTGCGCATGCGCAGTGGAAGCCGAGACAAGATTGACCTTTCTACCTTACAACTAGCTCTTTCACTTTGCGTGATATTTACTTCGAATGTGGATGAACATTTTTAAGGCTCCGTACTCACTGTCTGTCGTCAGCGGGCTGTATCTCATGAACCGCAATAGGTAGACAGTTTACATTTCCACATAATGGGTATTTTTATGTTGCTTTATCAACAACTAATAAAAATAAATGATCTAACGTGATTTTTTTTTCTAAGTGATGGTCGAAATCGTAAACGTGCCTGTTCACACTTGGCCGATTGAATATGTTTCATAATATTTATTAATTTTGTAAACCAATCAAAGCATGTAACTGGGACAAACCTTTCAAGTGTATCACTTAAAATTCGCATAAAATAATTAAATATCATTGATTAAAGTAATGTATTGCCTAAAAATTGCAAAGTTATATAAAAGGTAGTAAGGTAAGTAAGGTTCTGATGAATTTAGACAAAAAGCGAAAATTCAGCCCTTGCTGCATTCAAAATCAAAATCTCAATTATTGTTATTGTTCAGTAACATTTTGTTTGGGTCACTTTTAAAGGTTTTTTTTTAGATTGGTGCCTCAAACGCATTTGTCATCGGTAGGTTGATTTTCCTAATCGCATTTTGCCATGATAGTGTTATGCATATGAATGCTTTAGTCACTCGGTTGATATATCTACTGATCAAATCCTAATTTTGTAAAGATATTAAAGCCTATTATTAGAAACCTAAAACCCAAGCAATACACTAATTGAAAACACAACCATTCCCATCTCACGTCGAACAACGGTAGGAAAATCTCTCACAAAAATTATCATCCCACGATAAATTGAAAGGCAATTCAATTTTCATTATAATGAAATATTTTCACATTGGAGCTCCCCGTTTACCACCATCCAATCGCAATAAAGCACAGTAAAGCTGGACGTCTTCCGGCATTCGTGAAATGGTCCGCAATGGGTACCGGTCGCGCGGGTTGCGCCACCGCCACCCAACTAGTCGGGACGCGACAGCCTCCGAGTCGGGACAATTGAGCGATTTGTCAACCGTTGCATTAGGCAACCGGTCACCGAAGCCAACAAACCGTTCTCTGCGAGCTTACAACCAAAGCTACCGAGAAAAGTGTCACGCGTCCATTTCTTCTCACGTCCCATCGATTGCGATAAAACTCCGTTCCGATACGGTAATGGATTCCGCGTCAATCAATGGTGACGAGTGCTTAGTCGCGTGGGTAGAAGCGAAAGCTTGCAACAATCGCTAGCTTCTTACGCAACATATATCTGTAAGGCACACAATGGCCGAGGAATGTTTGCAGAACAAGCTTTTTGGATATTTATTGGATAGGTATTGTGTGGGATGGATTTGCTTTTGCGAGTTGCACGCACGCGCAGTCTAACGCCATTCATGTAACAATAAATTCTATTGGCCAAGTTTACGGTGTTATTCTCTTCGGGCTTCGGATTATCTGTTTTTGCAACTGTATACTATTATAAACAGTTGCAAAATAATATTAATGTATTGTTTATACTCCGGTTTTGGCTTTTTAAAGACCGTAATTGTGTTAACTTTTAGATAAACGATGTCTTTTGGATTGCGATTGGCTTTTATCATTATTACCTTCAAGGGAACGTGATTTGAATTACCGGGTACAATATCGTTACGTGTTGATATTGCACGGCTTGATAACACGAATCTTATGGCGGAGTACGTCAGTAGGTTATCATGAATTTTATATTTTTTTCACCCAGAAATACTTTGCTTTTGAATTTCTATGGGTAAAATGAGACTGTTTGTGAATGACAGAGTGACCACTTGTTTTTTTTAGAATAGTGTTTAGTCTGTTTTTTCGAAGTCTCAGTATTACCACTGCAATGGGTAATGTAAATACTGACACCCACCCAAGAGTCCAACTGAGTATATTATGGATACAACAATAAAACACTCAAATCGTCGATAATTAATTAGCCGCATATCTGATGACTCGAAGTAATGTTCGTACAGTGTACAGTGTACAGTGTACAATGATAAAACAAAACCCGAACAGTAGTTACAAAACGAATAAAACAAGTCGCACAGATCGTGGTATCGAACATGCGACCTGCCATTGGTTTCGGGTCTCGGGTCTCGGGTCCCGGGTCCCGGGTCCCGGGTCTCGGGTCTCGGGTCTCGGGTCCCGGGTCTCGGGTCTCGGGTCTCGGGTCTCGGGTCTGACGATGGAGCTGGGTGACACCATCAGCACTCAACGTACATATCTAACTGGTTTTGAAAATTAGGAGAAAATATTCTACGGACATTCAGTGTAACATAAGCTTTGAAGAGTATCATTATCTTTCCTCTGCTTTCACCCTTGAGGGCTTTTGATAATACGGATTCATTCTGTAGTATTACACTGCGAGAGCTGAATATAGATTGGTCAGAATTGAAAGTGACTTCTTCTTCTTTTTCACTCGGGAAGCGGTAGGCGGGGTTGGTTCTTCTAATTTTTTCACCAGGTCGCTTGGTCCTGACCTTTTTGACGTTTGCAATGCTCGTCCACCACGTGGCAGGGTCGGTCTCTGCCTCTATCTTGAAGATCTGATGATCTCTTGACCATGTACTGATCATTTCTGCGCATCGCGCCATAATACAGTCAGAACTACAATTGACGTACTGTAAAAATCATCTTGCGAACGCGGCATAGCCAAAGTATAGCACAATAATTAAAAGAATATCACTAGCTGTTAATTATAATGTTATTTAAATAAGAGATTTCTCACAAGCAAGCAAGCTGTGTCGCATTAAAATACTTTGAATTAACTAGACCAAAGTTGATTAAGAAACCTTTGCAAATGAAGTAATCCTGTCGTTTGGAACACTCGCTCACAATGGTATCGCAACGTAGCCTATTCAAATATCGAAAGTCATTTCAAACCCGTGTACTAATACTGGCTTTAGGTACAGCAAAATGAACGGTGCTGACCACTTTTGCACGTTGGTACTAATTCTATTGACATAGATATACTAATGCTGTCTAACAAATGAGGTAGGTAAATAACTGCTTATATACCTAACATTTACATTTTAATGTTATTTTCACACATATTAAATGGTAGATAGTATCGGTACATACGTATCTCGCCTCAGTTATTTAATCTGCAGCCTCTTGGTCTACCCGCTGTCACCAGGCCTACTTCAGCCCATTTTTATCTACAGCTGGACAGATCCTCCTCTAAATTCGCAGAGTTTTGACATATTATACACCTCGCTTGGCAGGCGGATTGGTAATCGCATTTAACAATTATATAAACACAAATGTATATCCTGCCCTTCTTCTGTTGGTTGAATTGAAAGGTTCGAGCCGCGACCGCTTCTGCAAGATACCAGTCCAGTCTAAGTTTGCCTACTAGCTACTACAAAAGCAGTTCCAAAGTGATCACTCAAGTGTACAGCATTAATACTTAAATGTCCGAACGCCTGAGCATGATCTGCCACAACTTTAATTTAATATGATTGCGGAATCATTAATTTGAGTGTGCCTAGGTTGCCCGGTTGTGGGGCTGTCCGTGTAATATCAAATTTCATTATGGTCCTATTTGCCTGACCCGAGTGAACCTCGCTACCCGACACCGGCGGCTCTCGGCCGACATACCTGGATGGTGCTGGCGGTACCAACTATCTGTACCGTTCAACTACCAGTTAGGGTTACACGTGCTAATCCAATATCTGGTAAATGATACACCGAGCTATGTAGGATACTATTTCGCCTCTAACGATAAATCCACGCGATTTGTGACAGTGCCGTGTCTGGATTACATTTAATGTATCTTTATTCCTACATTTATACAGTACAAAGTCAAACATACGTATTTCAATAAGTCAAACTATCATTATCAAAATGTATAATATAGTTTGGTTGCTAACTTACTTTTGTGTGGCTACTAAGCGCGACCATAGGCGTCAGACATTGCTCCGGTACTTGCTAACGGCTTTAATTGACCTTTAAAGCACAGCATCATCTAACTTGTAGCCAATTGCCCTAACCTAGCTGAAGAGAAACACTAAAACACCCGGTATTTGAATCCAGGAACTTCCGATCAAGATCCACATGTCACTAGATCATGAAGGTGTCAACGCACACAAACCTGAGTTGAAATTTTGTAGGTAACTTCCTTTTGTAGTGTTCGAAGCTCCCTCGGATTGACGGGTACATCCCGGGCGCTTTACTGTTGCTAAAGCGGTACAGTAAAGATTCAGTGACATTCAGTGTTCGGTACAAAAGACTTCAACGCGCTCGTCGAACATTTTATTGCCTTTAGGTTTTAAAATAAACCTGAGGTAAATAAAAGCAGGTTTGAAGCTCTCGCACTAGACTCACCCTGATAAAAGGTGGGCTTGTTGCGTTAGAGCAGAGAGCATGGATTGATGCGTTGGCCCGTGAGGTGCCGCCACTGAACGTAGGCGGACCTCGGCCCGAGTCCTCGCGACCGTCCCATCATAGATTTACGAGACACTTCTTACTTTATTGGGTACAACGATTCACATAAATCTACTCACGAACCAACGTGTAATTTTTAATGCACCGGGTAATTTATTTTTGATATTTTATAGCCACTGCGTTTGAGTATTTTTGTCGTACATACCATCCCTTGAGAACCCGACACCAGAAGAGTGTGAAATTTGCCGGCTGTCTCGGTGCGAGTACAGTTATTTGTTGGGATATAATCTGTGGAGAGATTGAGTGACAGGACAGTCTTGGGCAGGCCGTCAGGCAGGCGCACCAAGTCTCGGTTCAGACGCGTCCGTTAGGCATTCAGGCTCACACAAACTACTTGGAATCTCACCAGATATCATCAGCCTAGCTTGTTATTTGTTAGAAATGGAAACAACAAAGTTAAAAGCATACACACTAGAAGTCGCATCTGTATTTTAAGATACATCAAGTATGTCAGACGTTATCGGCTTAAAAAATATATACGAATATTTTAGATAGTGTTGATAGTTCAATTATTACAAGATTGGATTTGGAGTTGAATTTTCTGGAAAGCTTCCATTTAAAAGTGCACAAATGTATGCTTCACACAGTGCTTTGAGTTAATCTCATTGAGGCATGGGAAGGATAGACTGAAAATGTTTCAAACTAGGAAAAGTACCTTGGTACTTTATACCTTTTACGTAAACATTGATCGCTTTTGCTTAGTTATGCCATAAACATGTTCCGTGGTAAATAGCAAAGAATAAAATAGAATAGTACATGGTGCAGTTTGAAATGAAAAGCGTTATAAATGTACAAGTGACAGAGACTATGACACAGATCAAGACAAACTTAATTACTGAGTGCACTTTGGCTACCTGTTAGACACGTGAACACTGACTCACTGACATTCGTTTCCAATGCATTCGATTTGAAAAAAATATCAAATATTACACTTTTGACTTCAACGTGGTGGTTGCGACACAGAATCGACACCTCCAACTCAGTTCGCAAATGTCGTAAAAATTGACAGATCTCACTTGACCCCTCAGCACGGGGAAGGGATAAAAATTTTGTTCCCTGTTTTTATCCACCATCGGGAGACAAAATTTCTCTCGAAGGTGGATAAAAACAGAGGACATAAAGTTTAGCCCCGCCCCGTGCTGACACGGCAAAAGACAGCCAGCACCTCACAACTCCTCTTCAATGTTGATTACCAATCCGTCTGCCCAGCCTATGAATCATGGCATCTTCTCCAGTTTTTAAAAAAGCTGCTATTTTTATTACATTTTTATTGACAATTAGTTAAACCACGCAGTTCCTTGTGCTCAAAGGTTTTTCGTATGGTTAATGAATATTAAACTGTGTAATATAATAATAACGACGTTTGCTAAGTGTACGCGCATGTTGGAAGGAAGGACTAATGTATCTCGGGTACTGTTAGGTGAAATTTGATCAAACATTGACTTTCATATGCCGGATAATTTGCTTTAAAATTTCAAGATACTCAAATTAAACGGTTGGATACAAAACACTTCATTAATAGTTATTTTTATTCAATAAACTTTCACACAAACCCACAGCTTTACTCGTTTCCAAGAACATAGTAGACAAATATTTGTTTATCACCAATATTCAAGAACATTTTAGAACTAAAACCCGACTGTAAAATTTTAAACTTCATAGTTTTATCGGATTACTATCTATATAAATAAACTTATGTACCAAGGAATCAGTCGGATTACTAAGGACCGTTACAAACGGCCTATAGGTAACTCAACTGTTTCAAACCAGTACCAGACGGAAGCGTGCCTAAGACACTGGCTGCATTGCCACGCTGAAAAGATAATTCTATCTATATTTTATTTAAAATTGGCATGCTATAACTTTTCGCTTAATACCCATGTTGTTATTAATGGCTATGACATACCCACAATTTAGAGGGACCAAATGACACCTCATCATCAAAATCTATGAAACCGTGCTGGCTGCATATCGGTCCAATGGAATCGACATACTTACTTGAATACATACATACTCTTAAAAAATAAAGCCGTTTTGAGGAAGTCATGTAAAAACACAGTTCTTCGTACTCACTATTCCATTATAATGACTTTATTTCTGTCAGTATGATGGCAGTAAATGCTTCTCTAATTATGTTAATAACTTTAAATTTAGCGTGACGCTAACAAGCGTACTGTACGCAACTTGTACGCAAGTGCCACACTTTTAGTTGATTCTCACAACAGTAACTAATACAAGTAATTGAGTGGAGAAAAAGAAGTCGCACGATATCTTCATCTCAATCGGAGATAAGCGACTTTCTAATCGGCTCGAGTAACGTTTATGTTTACAAACTAGTTAACCGACGGATATGTCTGGTTGACATATCTAATGGTAACGTGAAATCAAATCGGACGAGAACGAGTCAGACACACCCTAATTTTTGTTCTAATAAGTAACCTACGCATGACCTTGAAAAATATAGAAGTGCAATTATTAACTTGTTTGAAAAATACTGTGATAAAGTTAATTATAACACTAGAAATAAGAATAAACTCGATGTTCCCCACAACTAAAAAAACAAACTAGCCCGAGGTTGTTGCCTTCCTCCTTGTGTGCTGGTCGCCATTCCGATCAGGTGGTGGGTTTGACGTTTCAAATGATCATTGATTTTGATTTTTCATAATTTGATTATGTGTGCCTAAAAATAGTAACCATATTTTTTTGTCTTCATCTCACCTAATTACATGTTGAGATAAGGCCGAAGGTGGAAGCGCAGTTCACCCGGAATCCTCAACAAACTGAGGAACTGGTTACCTTACATCTAAATGCCGGAACACATAATTTTTTTGAATTATTGCTATGGCGACAGAATTAGGTGGTAGCTACTAGTAAACCTCAAATGAATAAACTAATGTCACAATAGGCGGTCTTATCGATAAAGCAGCAATATCTACCACACAACCTTTAGATGGATTATTTGCTGACATTGAAGACAAAAAAGCTAGAAAAGATGGTGTTTACTGTCCAAGTGACAGTTAAATAGTATGTATCGGTGGAAGTATTAGATGTTCTGTATATAATTTGAAAAAAAAATAATCAATCGTGTTTTCCTCAACATGCTGGGCTATAATTTACGGCTTCTTTCAATTTCCAATACGCGCACGCAATGGTGCTGTCATGGCGAAAAAATAAAAGTATGACGTAAAATAAAATAAAAGTTTCGCTACATGGCCTGCGGTCAGCCATTTTATATTTATAATCATCATCGAGTTCATGATAGGAAGCATTGTTATCCTTGCCTCGTTTAAATCTCGT
Organism: Venusia cambrica; assembly: GCA_951394065.1. NCBI lineage: Eukaryota > Metazoa > Arthropoda > Insecta > Lepidoptera > Geometridae > Venusia > Venusia cambrica. The sequence continues at coordinate 608,406 of OX596044.1, read as the reverse complement.
GTGAAAACTACAGAATAGTATAGTCTTTTTGATTAAAGTTTCTTTAGAAATAGTCTCATCCAGTCATTTTCTAATGCTAAAGAACTATTCCAAGAGAGATAAATAAATATTATCTGTACAATGTAGTTTCCTTTTAATCTTATCCTAATTTGGAAATACAGCAAAATTATAATTGAGTCACCAATTACGCTAGAACAATGAACAAATCCACTTGACAACAAAGTCAAAAAGCCTCGTAGATGTATACCTGCCTCTCGATTTGGAGGTTGTGGATCCAAATCCAGTCGTGCACCAGTTTACTTTTCAGCTTTCCAGAAAGATGCATTTGATATATGCACTGTGACGGTGAAGGTCACATAGTGAGGAAACCGTCAGGCTACAGAACCTTAAAATATCCACGCTCTGAGATGAGTGAACAGAGGTGAATCCTCGTAGAGCAAAAAGCCGCGTGTCTTTTTTTTGGTTAAATACTTAGAGGCATGAGGTAGGATGTCCATTTAGAACTTGAATATATCTAGTGTCCCGGGTACGTTTCTGTCTGATGCGGGACTGGCTCAGAACTCGAATCACCTATCGACCGTTTGAATATATCTGGTGTCCCGGGTACGCTTCTGTCTGATGCGGGACTGGCTCAGAACTCGAATCACCTATCGACCGTTTGAATATATCTGGTGTCCCGGGTACGCTTCTGTCTGATGCGGGACTGGCTCAGAACTCGAATCACCTATCGACCGTTTGAATATATCTGGTGTCCCGGGTACGCTTCTGTCTGATGCGGGACTGGCTCAGAACTCGAATCACCTATCGACCGTTTGAATATATCTGGTGTCCCGGGTACGCTTCTGTCTGATGCGGGACTGGCTCAGAACTCGAATCACCTATCGACCGTTATAGCTGCTCTTAAAAAGCCTGATTGCTTCCCCTTTAATCAAGTAATTTCAATATTGCACATTTCGCTAATATATAAATATTGCTCCTGTGTAATGCAACAAAATATGAACATACTAGGTACCCGAAGTCTGTTGAAATAACTATTATACAATGTTGCCGGACGGAGTGCCTCTGGAGTTGGTATTGTAATCCCATCCAATCTACGTTAGTACCTCATTTCCCTATTTCATCGTTTTCGATTTAACCTCAGGACGTAACATTTAATATTTGCTTAAAGCTTGTAATTACGTCGTATTTTACGTGAGAACTGACTCCTGTTGTTGTTAAATACCTACTTGTTGAAACGTCAAACAACTTTAAACTTTTATGAGTAATACTATTTTTGTTTGTGTTTATTAAATGTTAGTGCTTGTACGTTATAATAATTATATGTTAGTGCTTGTACGTTATAATAATCTATGAGATTCGGCGAACATTAAGTAGTTCTAAAATCCTCACAAATAATAAATATCCTGTTATAGCAAGATTTAGATTCCATAAAGGAGTATTGCGAACAGACATTCACTAGTGCACTCTTATAAGGAAGGTCTACTAATAAAGCGTGATCAATTTTTAAGCTATGCCCGGAGGCTCCTTCGTACGGACAGTTCACAATAGGTACAGCCTGCTGGCAACAGACGTTAGAGGAGGAGTTGGCCTTAGGTAACGGTTTTATAAATGGAATAGTTTATTTCGATGTACTCGTGTGATTTAATTGTATTGCCTCTATCAGTACTACGTATGCATATATAAACTTAACCAAAGTTTTACTTGTGTTCTCATTAGTTACAACGCATTGGTACACAATTATAAGCACTTGCTTGTTTTTGTAGGTTTTTAGCGCAACGTATTTCAAGTAGATATTACAGTTTTTCTCGTATACGACTGAAGCACTTTTACCCGCGGCTTCACCCGCATGGTACCTACCCAGATAAAGAGCAGCTATAATGTTCTCAATGGTACCCATGCTACATTTCATTATGACTGCTACAACATGGGAGTTTTCCATTCAAAAGTGATGTACGTGGTACGTACAAGTGGGCACTTTCTAGGAAAGCGTTGTCCATCGACGGCTGCATCATCACATCAGACAAGATAGCAGTCAAACGCAAGACAATTAAAAAAAAAGATCAGTTGAGTCGTGAAAAGCAACAAACAAACAAACAAACACAAACTCTCGAATTCTTAATTGTACATACTGCGGCGAAACAATGTAACGCGCAACGATAATGCGCGTCCCATATGTGTATGTGACGTATGAAAACTGGCAGTAAATATGAAAAACCCTAATACCTTTTGAATCATGTATTAAGTATTTCCGCGTAGGTCATCACCGATCCAGAACAACACCGGCTAGTGCCTAGTGGCAGAGTTCACACGCAGCCCGCTCCGCTATCACGAAATGCTATTTACCGCCGACACACTTCTGTCCATCTGTCTAGATTATAAACAGTACTGTATTGTTTAAATTGGTCTCGGTGAAGCGGTAAACTGCATTTATGTGAAGTTGGCACAAGCGTTAGGTAAACCTCATCTCATCACATTTTATGAATACCACTGGCAGACATGGGCCTGCCCTAAAGAGGGCATTGGAAGGCTGACCTGGATCACCGCTAGGCAAGTGGGATGTTGTTCTCAATAAAAGTATATTCCAGAAAAAATATGTTTTGATATGTGGTCGAAATCGAGGAAGCGTTTTGACCAAGTCACATAATAATTCGTCATATCAGTTTTGTTTGTTAATATTTTTTTTTGGCTACTTTGGGGGATACCTCAGTGCCTCAGGGGACCTGCATTAGGCATTTTTGGGATGATATTTTAATATCTTCGTGAAGCTGACTTACTTAAAACAAACGTACACGTACAATCCAAACCAGAGGTAATATATACTTTCTATCGTAGTGTTTGGGTACACTAAGAAAATATTGTATTAGTTTCAGGAAATTACGTGAACGATGTCTCGAACGAATGACTGGTATAGTTATTATGTTAGAGGTACCTAGTGGAACCTCGCACGTACCTCGCACGCACCTCGCACGTACCTCGCACGTACCTCGCACGCACCTCGCACGTACCTCGCACGTACCTCGCACGTACCTCGCACGCACCTCGCACGCACCTCGCACGCACCTCGCACGCACCTTGCACGTAATTAGTACGAAACAAATGTGATGTGATGTCTTAGAAGACATTACAAATGTATAGTACCTCTAAGTACCTACCTAGACACTAACGTTGGTTCGTGATACGCGTCTCAAAACTTAATCATCATAAAGCTACTTATTACTCCAAGATCCGTGTGAACAGTTGTGATGGCTGCGAAGACAGGGATCGTTGGTCGAGACACCGTTTCATGAGCGTTATGAAGCTAAACCTTCAGCGGCTCATCATTTGTATCATCAAGTATTTGTACGTATTTGTATATCAACTATTTTACAAGTTTTATCAAACGTCGGTCCGGTTTTTATCAAAGATGAAAACTGGATACATTTTAATGTTTGCATTTCAAGTGATTGCACTTGGTCACAACATTTACAAATGTTATAATGACACAAAAATTGACAAGCCGCGGCGGGAGTTGAACCCGCATCTTTTTCCTCGTGGCTCAGTTGGTTAGAGCGTTTCCGGCTTTAGGATGAATGAGATGCTTTATGTGAATTTTAGTGTCAAAATGAAATCTGTTTAAAATTATTTATCAATGAAAACATCAAGTTGATCGATTGTCATCTCAATCCACACACACACCACAAAATGTCCCTTAAAGATATTGACACCTTCACAAACTCAACACACAGTAGTCGGCTCTGCCCAAGGTTGACCAAATACTAGTCTATGAGCTAATAGAAGATTTGAAATCACCTTTTTCATATATGCAGGATAATTTAATTTTTGGCACGTATAATGGGATATCAGTCCAGAGGGTGGTTCTCCAGATATCTGGCCGATATCATTCTGGGTATGCAACCCCGGACTGCTCTAGCTACTGGTGTCACACTCACCATTATCCCGAAATATTAGTATCTTTACCCCCTTATCTATATCCTTATATTCATATCCCTCCTTATTCACATTATTTACTCCTTATCACCTAAATCCTACGTAACCGAAAATTCCCAAGGATAGTTGACGTCAATCAGTCGAACAGTCTTAAAATTTCAGTCAAAACTCTTAGAACATGTCAGAAGACTGGCACCGACCCCACCTCGTGTGAGGGCAGAACGATGATGATGATAGTGGGATATCAAGTTCAAGGTTAAGAAGTCTAAATCTCATTCCTTTTACTCTACGCATTTGAAGTATGTCGGTTTGAATATGAATCAGATATCGCCGACACAGATAAACAATGCAAACACGATGGCGTGCAGGGTATCTCTAGATCTTGGCAAGGTGCGACCAACAAAAATTAATGAATCTCAAGCGCCCCCGCCCTCGCCCGCGCCCTCGCCCGCGCCCTCTCCCTAACGTACCAATAACCGTTTCCCGGACGCTATCGTTATTCAATAAAGGCTAACTGCAACTATAGATCATAAAATCTACAACAAAAAGGCTACCAAGGGTACGGTTTTATAAGCCTTTTGTATCGTTAATTGCGGAAATTGTACTTATTTGATTTTATATTGACATACCTTGGAGAAAGATACTAGAATATATCAGCATCTTACCTCTAATTGCTGTCGCGTTGATCTTAAATTGTAGTTTATGTTAGAATAATAATAGCTTGATCAATAAATTGAAGTATTATTTTTATTTTATTTTATTTGGGTAACATACAGCTATACACTGTACAATAAAATAAACTAACATAAATATAGTAAAGTGCCGATTAACGTGATTTAACACAGATACCGATATAAACAGACGATAATATTATTTCTGAGTCACGATTTCGGTATATTTGTAATGTTTAAAAGTTCGTAGCTCTGTGTAGATATTCTCGCGGCCAACAAGTGATACGATCGGACGCCCCGTCGCCTTATTGATAAGGTTTCCATACTTCCCGCGTGTATTGGAATGCTTCTGAGTTTGTATAATGTCATTTCTATACGGGTAAATCTTATCATTCATTGTGTAAGTAAATAATGAACAAATACTGTTCATAAAATAGAAGTTTAAGGGTTTTTAGCACAACGTTTGTATCACACTTTGCAATAATGCCTTTAACGTTTTTGAAAAGTTATCTTTCGCTATGTAATGAAAGTGAGAGGCACCATCGCAATTCTTGCAGCAATGCTTCCTCGCATTCCAAGTAGCATTGTGCAGTGTTTGTCGAACAATTCATGCAACATAGAAACAGCGCCATACATCACCGGATGGAATAGCCTCCGTAAATTGAAAGCAGCGATTATGATGGGCAAAATAGATTCGCCCGAGGTCGAGGCGACATCACGAGCGCAGGGTTAAGGAGCAATCCTTCTCAGCTCGTTCGAGTTATGGGCCCAGCCGACACAATGGCCAATTTCATAGAATTTCCTTTGATGGATACGAACAGCCCAGAACAGCTAACGGGCTCTAACAATAGTTTAACGTTTATAACCGTTGATTTATTTATCGTCATTATACATATCTGCCAGTATAACATTTCACGGAGCGTTACCAATCAAAAAAAAATCTATAAATTTTAAACAGCGATTTCGGTCACAATCACAAGAAAGGGTGGGATCTATTTCTCAGAGGATTAGCCACGGGTGACGACCTGACGGCTGCGGGTAGACGCCGGCAGCAAGGCGGCGGTGGCATCACGATCGCAATGGACACTGACAGTATAAAATAGATACAAACAAAGGTAAACGTTTACAAAATATTCACATCATTTTAAGTTTAAGTGTAAGATTATTTTTTTTTCTATGAAATCCTGATCGGACCTATTTATAATTATCTATATATCCATGTACAGCACGTTATGGTGTGTAATCCGAGTTAGTTACCAGGCCCCGACCGTGCCCTGCAACCCTCACAAAGCAGAGCATCCCAGCGATTGGACACGCGCGCCGCTCAGCGGTCACAAAGCTTTCTCATTAGCCGTCGCCGGTCAAAGCCGTGACACTAAAGTCATTTCGGTGAAAAAATAACCAACTCGTTTTGTTACATTTCTCGCTCGAGAAAAGAGCACAAAAGATTTTCTTAGTTGAAGCGTGACTGCCGTAATTAGGTGGCTGTGAGCGTTCGCTAGTAGAACGCTAGATGCAGTTTGTCTGCAGGCTTCGTGTTCGCAACGAACGTACGTACGTACGTACGTCCTTACAAGATAATCTTCTCCACAATCAAATAAGTCGCCCATGTTATCGCATTACTTTACTATAAAAGCGTAAGTTAATTGATAGGAATGTCCAACCGTTAGAATGCACCGTCATTCAAACTGCCAATCACGATGTCCCGTCGCATAAAACCGGCCTTAATAAGTTGCTTCCAATTTAAAGTCAAAATTATTTGAAAGGCCGCTGTCCCTCAGAATGAGACCCGTCGGAGGCCGGGCTATAAATCATAACTGGCACGTTAGCCGAACGACGGGCCAGTATCCAATGATCACCCGCAAGCCTCGCCTCGCGAAATATACAAAGCAGTCTCAAATTACCGCGGCTATTATTTATTTTGCTCCGAATGAAACGGTGACTCACATTCTACATAAACATTGCGAGCTACTATAATACATGTAAACTGCAACCCTGTAACTGTTTCAATTATTTTAATATTTAAACTAGTTCTTCTGTATGATTGTCTAGCCTCATATAACAATATAAAAACAGAGTACTTGAATGACGATATAATATACCGAGCGACTAGTATTTTGTAAATAAATCATTTTTTTTGTCCGATTGGTCGGAGAACATGGCCAAAAAAGTATTAGTCACTTTAAATCAGAGAAATTAGATGAATGAATAATTAATTAAGGCCTAATGAGACAAATACCATCAAATTGCTTTGCCAACTGTGATAAACCAATCTAAAAGTCAAATTAATTACAGAACGGACCTATATATATATATCCCATGCAAATTGTTCTAATTACATACTCTCACAGCCTAATGGAGTATTAACCACTTTTACTTTAATTTGGTGCACACTTCCGGAAATACGTACTTCTATATTCATTCATACATAGCTATGTATGAATATCAAAGAACAACAAACCAGACTCTGTTTGTACGATCCAGATACTGACACTTTTTAAAACTAAAAATAATTGCTGCCTTTTCGGATTACGATCATAGTGGAGTTACAATCGCATTCATTCGGCAACAGACATACCTCGAGCCAGCCGTACCTACAGATTAGCTGTTATATTATCTAGGTCAAACAAATTCTGCTCACACGTATTTTCGTTTTAAAATGAACAAGCCTAACAGTAAAAAAACTTGTCCCTCAAGATCGAGGGTAAAATTATGTTAAAATTAGTTTTAAAATGAGAGTAATTTTACTTCTGCATGAAGTTGGCTTGAGGGGCAGCCTTCGTATTTACGATGGAGATTATTATTTTTGTTTATTTATTTTACAAAATCCTCAGATCACAGTAGAGAGATAGTATCTAATAATACAGACATACGTGATAAAACAATATTGTTCCTAGTAGGTTTGGCAGAGACTACCAATTTCAACTCACATCCCTTTTTTCTTATTCACATCTATAAAATATCTCATTATAAACATAATGCAGCTTTTTTTAATTCGATAATGATTTATGTATAAACTTTGGCATTACTAGAACAATCTTGTACCCATAATTCATGAACATTAAATAGATATCATCCAAGCGAATCAAGCTGTTGCGTTACCCACACGTGGGCGGAAAGCTGAGGTCCTATCGCGAAGTAAATCATAATGTCAAGTTCGAAACGTATGTCGCACACGTAACCTTCGAAACATCGGATCGACGCATCGATAAATCACTGCAATAACACGACTACTCTAGTCTTACTAGACAAACTGATTTTTTATTCCAATGGCCACCATTGGATAACAACAAATCAAATCCAGAATCTAAATGTATCATAATACAAAGGCACGTACAAAATTTACGTCACGGATAAAATATAAGACGTCCTCAAAGAGTAAAATATAATTAGTGTTTTTGTTTATTATTGTCTGTTTGTTTTTCCGGGGTAAATTTCTTACACTGCTCAATTGATTGGATGGAATTTCTATTGGCAAGTAGCTATTTGATTGAAAATTAAAACATCAACACTATAATATACTGCATCTAGTGGGGAAATGTAAGAGACAATCGAAATAAGAAATATATTTGTTCTCAATTCAACCCGAGAACTTACAAATCTAATTGTGGAAGCCTCGAAAGATGGACTACCTTGTTTAGCTAATAGTTAGTTAAATTGGCTCTAAATTAGATGTCTTAAGCCAAACTAGGGAATGTACCATTTATTTGAGATACATTCTCGAAATTACTACTTTATTAAACACGATACTCAATGCAAACGGTACATACTTTCATCGTGTGGTAAGTTTATCTGTTTTGGTTATACTCATGTAATGCTTGCAAAAATCCCTGTTTTTACATTATTTTTGTATTTCATGTGATTGCACTCGGTCATAACATCTACAAATGTTATAATGACCCAAACACAACCCGCAACAGGAACCAGCATCATTTCCTCAAGCCGGAAGCGCTCTAACTAATTGAGCAACGAGGGGGCCTGGCTAAACTCAGCTTAAACGCTGATATATCAGCAGTTGAGCATAGCACAGTATAGCGTTTTGTTAATATCCCTGATTTTTCAACCAAATGATTTACAAAAATCCTCAAAATTCATAAAGAGCTTCCCTCAAGTTGTTTGTTTTGAATCCTTAACTATTAGTCTCCTATCTATCTAAATATATATCACTCAAAGGTGACTGACTGACATATTGATCTATCAACGCACAGCCCAAACCACTAGACGGATCGGGCTGAAATTTGGCATGCAGGTAGATGTTATGACGTAGGCATCCGCTAAGAAAGTATAGGTTTTGTCGGTTAGACTTTTTTAAAATGGCTAAAGAAAATCTGAACGTCACTGGAGAAGTTGAAGAATGTACTGTCGTTTTTAAGTTTTGTAGGCCCTAATTTTTACACATGCTAAACAAAAGTAAAGCCGCAAAAATTATACCTAATTAATAATGATACTTCTTAACGCGAGCGAAGCCGCGAGCAAAAGCTAGTTAGAGCAGCAGCGTCGTTATTTGGATAAGACCTTATCTTGTGATCACAATCCTCAATACAAGAATACTCGAATTTTGATTCACGTTCAGGTAATCACCGTTTTTTGCCCAGGCAGCTTATGTTGGACTTACTAAAACTCGAATAGATATGTTCTACATATCTATTCGAGTTTTAAAGGTCGGGAAACACAGAATTGGGCTTCACGGTGTGAATTCTAAAAATGAAAGAAAACCGCTTTGCTCGTGATGGAGGTATATCCGACGTGAAACGATAGTGAAATACCGAGCGTTTGGTTTTGCAATTGTGAAATGGGATAGATGGAATCAAATTACTTCGTTCTACGGCACACTTTCCAAAATGTATCTAGTGTAATGCTCAATGCTTGGCATCAACTGATGTTTTGTTGGATTTAAGTTTCATGACTCTCCTCTCGATTGGTTCCAGAGCTTCAAACTGGTACATTGTGGAGCCGTCCCAGACGTGGAAATAAATATTGCAAGACATTCATTTCACACAGCGCCATCTAGTCACAAACTAAGCATAGCTTGTAATATGGGAACTAGATTGCGGATAGAATACTTAAATAATATTTTTTTTGTAAGTTTAGTTAGTTACTTATCATACAATACAACATCCAAACACAAGAGAAACATCTATATTCATCACACATATGTTTGTCCTGGGTGGGAATTGAACCCACAACCTATAGCGCAGAAGACAGAGTTACTGCCATGAGGCTTGTTCATAGGAAAGGGTAATACATAAAAGCACGTAGGTATCACCAAAGATAACGGTTCAAATACTTCATTACATTTTTACTGTAGACGGAAACCTAAGCAATACCCGTAAAATTCAAGATAGGTATTTTTGTAAACGATAAACGATGAATGGTGATAATTTTCGTCAAGAACTTACTCTAAGTAAAATCGTTTCGATAGTTTGACCAATGGAAAGACCGATATTCAGTATTTCACCGCAAAAACACAATACTTTTACTGTATAAAAACCCGCTAAGCTTGCAAAGAGGCTTTTATTGAGTCACGTACAAATCGCAACTATCGAGTAATTCTATACCACGTAGGAAGTTAAGCGGCGGACCCATTTCATCTGCAATAGATAATATGTCATTGGGATGTGGCAGCAAAAACTAGTGTTGGAGCGCGGCTGTGCTCGCCGGCTCGCAAAAACTATCTTACATTCGCATTGCCACAATTACAAACCATTTATGGAACGATACGTGTCGCACATAATAGTTCAAATCTAACACTTTTCTATTAAGATTTATACTTTCTTGTCTTCTGCTGTCACCTTTTATATCTTTGTGTGGTATTAGCATGAATAAATCCGTCTAAGTAAAACAAATTGAAAAAACCACGTATCACATTTTAAAGGTACGAGGAAGTTCTAAGACAGTGTCATTTGGCAACGAACAGTCCAATGTTTTAGTAAAATAAACAGTTTCTGATGATTGTTCGAGAACAAAGCCACAAGCACATTACAAAGTAGACAGTTGCAAACTCATACGACAAACGTCAGAGCGTATCAAAAGCACATCTCTGTATTCGCTATTTCATAGAAAAACGGCCGCGGGCGCATAGCGTTGCAATTACAGTGGACAGGTCCGTCTGTCTGTCTGCGAACCAAGATGGCGGCGCATGCCTCCCCGGGATCGACTGGTAGCTTCTAGCCAGCGGCGATCTAGCCTGAGTGGATCTATCGCAGGGCATGTGGCATGCGGGAATGAAGCTTTTGCTCCTTTACAAATTAAAATACTTTTTGTTTCATAAGTGTTCTGTGATTATCTTAATTGAATGCAATTCAAATGGTTTGGACGTGTCATTAGATGGAATTACTTAATAAACGCTTACTGTTCGGATAGGAGATTGCTTGTATGTATTACCTGAAACAGAACAAAGTGCTTATAATTTTAACAATTTTGAAGAAACCACTGTCACTACTTGTGAAAATACTATTTTGACGCATAAATTAGCTCAATAGATTTGAACAAGCAATATATTAAAGAAGTTCCTATTCATGTATCGGCATGCAACACTAAGTACGTGCGACATCGGCCTCGAGAGCCCTAGCCCGTCATTAGACACACGCGCCCGTTACTCCAAAACCACATAAGTCACATTTATCGCCGCATCAAAAAGCAATCAAGCGACAAAAGTAAGGACGAGTCATTCGGCGGGACCCGACCCACTATGTTCAGAACGGACCGAATCGATTCCCCTCCGACTGCGACCGAGGGCACAGGTAAGACCTGCCTTAACATAATTTACAAAGGTGCCCTATAAAAAGATGTGGCTTGAGGCTGGTTATAGAATTTTATGAACAACAATAAAATGCATTTATTTATGCACCTGTCGCGTCGTATGTGTTTGGACGAGTACATTTGCTTATTGCCAGTAATGCCGAGGCTCCTTAACGAATTTACGTAACATTATTTCTTGAATCGATACAACGGTATCTCAGCTATGAGCTGTAATTGAATAATGCTGTAGCGTTCTCGATGCCGATAGGATCGGGCATGGAACGGACCAGCATGTTATCGATCAAGGCTAAATTAGACGAGATCTAATTCGCCAAATCTTACAGCAGCATTCCAAGCTGAGACTCACGATTATTCATACCATATTTACAACAAAGTTAAATCAGCTAGTACTTCCGTGGGTATTGAAATAAATAAACATAGATACCATATATTATAATAACCGCCGTTCATCTTAAAACTTTGGCCCACCCCCCGCTGAGTACGAGATAAGTTACCTGCTGACCGAGGGAACAAACACTTATGTATTTGACGAGGCTATAAATTTATGAAATGACCCTGCATCCTGATTAAGAAACTAATTTTCGGTGCTCGAGAGATTTTAAAATATCGATTTGTAGTTTTATTGTAAATAAATCCAATAAAAATCTTTTTCGAATTGCTTCCCTCTTGCCAAACTCGATTTATTATTCAGCAAACTCAAGTAAAAATGATGCCTTAGTATGTTAATTGAATTATTTAAACGGTGATATTGTTTTATAGTTATGGCTAAATCGAATCATTGTCGTATTTAAATACATAATTTAATTAAATACTAAGCTAACCAAGTAGGTAAATGAAAACGTGAAGCAATCATATAAATGAAGAGAATACTTGACAAATTAGAGCGCGTTTTTTTAAATTCCAAATAAGTCAATCGATATTCCTAGTCGTTAAATCAAAGATTAGTTTGAGTAGGTTTAAACAATATTGTTTAGGTAAGGATCTACTCATAAGCTAAAACACGACTTAAATGAAATTCAAGTTTGTCAAAATGAAATTTTGAGACACAATTAAGCTTGAGTGCATAGTTCTTGAATACAGGCGCGGGCTTGGTGATCTAATCATAGTGTAGTGTAGACACAACACTACGTCGTAACTTATAGCCATCTAAGAATATGACACGGTGTGAATTTCACACATCGAGTCGACACGAATGAGTTCAAACAAATCATGAACTTTCAAATGCCATACTCGACTCGACTCACACATGTCTTCATACATGATTTAAACATGAACATTGTATAATTATAATTAAGTCAAATTAAGTTACGAGTTGTAAATTATTATTTACATGACAAGTTATTATCACCTACGCAACAACATATCTATAAAATATATTTCTAGAACGCTATGTATGATTTTGGGTTAGAATTTGATGTCGTTTTAAAAAGTGCTCTCAAAATTGTTGCCTAGGTAGTATAGTAGTCGTGGTTTAAAAATCTACCCCTCCAGCCCATGGATGTCGTAAAGTCAACCAAAAAGGTAGCATATTTTTTCTTTGTGTAAACAATTTTTTTGTAATGTAAACTGTGAGCCCCAATCTGTCTGCTTAACATGGTGATAATGGCCGTACCTTACAGTTATAGAGGAAGTTATTTCCACATCGTGGTGAACAATTGTACTATTGATATGGAATATGTGCAGTCAAAACTCTTTCATGAAACCCCAAAATTAATTTCGGATTTTATCGACACCCTTCCCTATTGAATAATAAAAGACTATTAAACCAGTTTTAATGAAATTTTGAATACCCTCTCTTATTTTACAAGAGCTGATGATCATCCTTTGCCCCTTCATCTTAAAAAACACCCCTAATAAGGGCAAAATAAACTTATTTTGAAATCTGCAGTCTCAACCGCAATTTCATATGATATTTCATGTTTTAACACATTTTCAAGACTTCAATCTAATTTACCCCTTTTGCAACCCTTAATTACTTAAATACTGGTTTCTGAAAATCAAAAGAAAATTATTTGTTGAGTTAAGTTGTTTTTTTAAGAAAGATTTTGTTGAACACTCCTTAGTGTTGAGTTATTTAAAGGAATTCGCCATTACTGCCAAACAATGTTTTAAATCTACAGTTTATCACGTGTCGTCAGTTATCATTTATATTTATTTAAATGTATACTCAAAACGTAAAGGTAAGTCGGAAAGATATTAAATCAATAAGAGTTAAATAATCACTGAGAAACTACAAAGCACGCCGACAACGTAAGTCATTTACACCAATCCTAGTAACAATACACTAAACTGAAAATAGCGCTATGCTTCGATATTTATGTGGCACATAAAAGGCGATTCAGTAGGAGGTCCCGAGAAAGCTGCGCATGCGCCGGAAGCTGCCTCAATACCCGCAGAGATTCCGCAACTACAGACTACAGACTACAAGACGTTGGAACCACGCAAAGCCACTAGCGAGGTTAGCATAAATGCAATTGCCTACTGTCATATTGCTGTCGTACAATATTGTTGTCTTTATTTTTATAGCTGGTACAGAAGTCTCCATTTTACCATACCATATTTACCATAGGTTTAAGACAGGAATATATAACCAGTCGATTCAATTATATGTGATGAAAGCGGCCCTTATGCAACCTAGGAACTGCTTCTGTCAAATGTTAACTCTTCTTCGCAGCAAATGTGCAAAGAAAATATAGGTTTATGGATATCAAATCAAAAGTTTTGTGAAAGTTAGTAAATTTTATGATGGGATCAAAGATTTGTTTGATATTTTTGTCAGCCTTTATAGTTTTGAAATAACATAACTATAGAAAACTCATTCACGTTTGAGCTAAATAGCAAAGAATGAGAGCGGAACTAGCTTTAGTATTTGAACGAGGCTGGTTTGAAGAAAACTGCTCGTAGCCACCAGATAAGTATCAGTTAAAGGTAAGCGCTGTCTTACTTTTGATTAGATGTAATTACGCAGGTGATTGGTGGGTCAGGCGTTAGCCAGGCTATTCAGGTTAGCTTGTAGACAATGACACACATTGGGAGTAACTTGCCAGAGACATTTCACGCGGTATCTCTGAACCTCACGTACTGAGGCCATGTGCTCACTCGGTAATTAAATAAAACCTACGTTGAAAATATAACATAGCGTTAAAAAATAATGAGATTTTTAGTTTGAAGTTTACGTTGACATTCAAGTGACGTTTTAACTTACTCAACCTTTATTTTAGGGCTAATAATTATAATATCATCAAACGACAGTGTTTCCAATATCTGTTATGCAACGCATCGCAGTGGTATTGTAAGTCAAAGCCGAGGAATAGTTCAGTTGGACTATAAAAATGTTTATTGCTTTTCTTCCCACTTGCTCACAAGTTCGTCAGCCTCATATATTTTATTTTGAATTTACAATACAACTAAATATGTACATACGATTACCATCCAATTAATCAGTATAAATATCTGTCATTTACAAGCTTTATCAGAGATATTACTACTTGATTTGACAACTTGTTTAGTTTCATTAAATTCACATATCTTTACTTGAAAGGGTGTTTATTTAATTAACACTATTGTGCACGACTGACGGAACTTATGGTAAGCAGTTATTACTTCTGAGTATCATAATTGGTGACAGTACTAGCTTGCAAATTACAATAAAGAGTGTGTCCTTACATATTATTATATATTTATCAATATACAATATAATAATGCAACTTACTTGCAGCTTATCAGAAAGTACATTACATTGTTAAATTCTTGCAAAAACCATCAAAAAAAATCGTATGAATCAAAATAGGGAACATTGAATATAACTCAGAGTTCATGAAAACCAATCTTCAATTAAGTTTCCAATGACATTTCCAAATTAACGAAACATCAAAGTGGAGTAGTAAAATTTAAATTAGCTTGACAGTCGAGAAACGATTTAATTTAAAACCGGCTTCAAATGAAATAGCCAAGGCACTGTGAATTGTCCAGTCGCATTCAGCGCGGCGAGCGACTGGCCCTCAGTACTCACATTACCTAATGACGTCACACACATACCTCGGGAACGTGGAGGTGCACAGCCTTCATCTCACGTGATTCTCAAGTTATGATACGGCCATGGTGGAAGCGCACTTCACCCGGAATCCTCAACAAACTGAGAAACTGGCTATCTTACCTCTGAATGTCGGAAAACATTTTTTTTATGAGTTTTTGTTAAGGCGACAGAATTAGGTAAGATGATGGTAGATAGCCAGGCGGACTTAAACAAAGTCCTACCACCAACCGAACCAAGTACAATATTTCACTACCCCTGGGGATTGATCCCGGGACCTCGGGATCTGACACCAGCAGGCGAACTAGACCACAGATTGGTTAAATAATAATATTAACACAAATTCAATACATAACACAAGACAATGTTGGAATCAGTATTGCCACTTATCGCTGTCGCATGCTGCTGCTGTCTGCAGTCGGCTGCGGACTGGTACCTTCACACAGCGTGAACACGGTGACGTGTTTCCAGCATTACCTTCAATTCCTAAGTTTCTATCGAGCTGTTTTATTCGTGTACGTGACCTAGGACTGTTTCTACCGAGTGACCAACATAGATACAAACATTTGAATTCGTAATATCAGAAATATTACTGGATATATATTTTACACAGCGTCATCTAGCGTTAAACTAAGCATAGCTTGTAATATCGGAAATAATAATGGATTACGAGATATACTTGTATGATTTTATTCGTAAAAATATACTTCAGCACAAACACAAAAAAATCTATCCAAATCACATTTATTTTTTAGCGGGAAAACACACATCTTACATCGCAAAAAGCAGAGCTACTACCAAAATGAGCGGCAAGGCTTGCTTACATAAATCAGATATGACTGTTTTTTGCTGTAAGCACTTTAAAAGGTTTTATATATTTTTTTCCATACTCATTAGCGACTATAGTGAACAAAAGTCATGGTAGAGTACCTACTGAAGGTTTTCCATTTGTTCGTGCTATAATGCTGTATTGCGACTCACTTTAAGGTCCTCTCCATCGCCGTTTATAGTGATAAGCGTATTCGCACATTATGCGTAGAATAGAATCGGTGCCCAGTTGAGCGAGCGGTGGACTCGTGAATGTTTCGATTGGCGCAGTAGAATCGGTGCCCAGTTGAGCGAGCGGTGGACTCGTGAATGTTTCGATTGGCGCAGTAGAATCGGTGCCCAGTTGAGCGAGCGGTGGACTCGTGAATGTTTCGATTGGCGCAGTAGAATCGGTGCCCAGTTGAGCGAGCGGTGGACTCGTGAATGTTTCGATTGGCGCAGTAGAATCGGTGCCCAGTTGAGCGAGCGGTGGACTCGTGAATGTTTCGATTGGCGCAGTAGAATCGGTGCCCAGTTGAGCGAGCGGTGGACTCGTGAATGTTTCGATTGGCGCAGTAGAATCGGTGCCCAGTTGAGCGAGCGGTGGACTCGTGAATGTTTCGATTGGCGCAGTAGAATCGGTGCCCAGTTGAGCGAGCGGTGGACTCGTGAATGTTTCGATTGGCGCAGTAGAATCGGTGCCCAGTTGAGCGAGCGGTGGACTCGTGAATGTTTCGATTGGCGCAGTAGAATCGGTGCCCAGTTGAGCGAGCGGTGGACTCGTGACTGTTTCGAGATGCCTGGACCGTCCAAGAAAGCTGCAAGAAAGAAGTTCTTGCAGCTTTCTTGGACCTTCGCATATTCCGTATCTCTAATCAATATTTAGTTTTCCCTCTCAATAGGTAGTAATAGGTTTTAATATTGTTCGATTCGGAAATAAATGTGTGTTTATGTTATGAGTTTGATGTTAAACAGCACATGAATACCTAGAATCCAGAATACAACGAAAACCACTGTATTAAAAAAATTTCAAAGTCAAAGTCAAATATTTTTATTCAGTAAATTTTTTTTAGGGTCACTTTGAAACGTCAAATATACCGCTTGTTCTAAATTATGCTTGTCTCAAATGTTTTCTAAAGACAATTTTAAGTGGTTTAATCACCGTGTAAGGTGTCAAATAATTTATTTAAATAGGCAACGATCGAGTGTTTCCGAAGCCATTGCTTTGTACGGATATCTGAGAAATAGTCGACTTAAATATAGACGTGAATGTTTTTTTCCTATTTTGAATAAAACGGCAATACTGGTGCCCTCATCATAAATTGACAAGTTTATATCTTTACGGACACATTATAAATATCTTATTTTCTCGCTACATACACCGTCCGTTGTAATAGGTGTGGATTAAGTTTCACTGCGGCGCATTTGTATTGCTGTCATTTTATAGTCGGTACATATTATAACAACGTTTATATATCGGGTTTATATATTGGCTTTGTCCGCTTAGTCGCCATAACTACCACCATCTTACCTAACTATGTCGCCATAACTATAATTAAAAAAAAAATGGTGTGTTCCGGCATTTAGGGTAAAATAACCAGTTCCTCATATTGTTGTGAATTTCGGGCGAAGTGCGATTCTACCTTCGGCCTTATAATACACTAAAAAAACGGGTGTCATGAAAGCCAATTGTTTCCCCGTAGTACATTTTTTTTTTTTTTAATAAAGTTTCTGAAAGTATTTTAGAGCATTAACGGATCTTATCATAGACATTTTTCTTACATTCTCCTTAATCTCGACACTTACCATTTTGTCTGTTCCATTTAGAACGACTTGTGGTACTTTGTATTTTACTGTATTGGTTTGTCAGTTAGATAATGGTGTCTAGTTGAACCACCGGTATACATAAAACAGTAAACGCAAACACATAGGGTCCATTAAATGGCACAATTCAAAACACGCTACCGGGCGCTCTGAGAACTAATTGAGAATACCTTGGTACTGTTAGTACCTGCATCCAGAGGTAGCGTATTAATTAAAACTAAGTCCCTCGCCTCTCCCGACTTACGCTGCAATAGGTAGGTACCTACTCCCTCGCCACTATTTGTACTTGTACTTGCTAGCATAAATTAAACATTAACACTCGGTTTTATGGATTAAATTCCAATGCGTCTTCTCACAGGTCCAACAGCCTATTCTAAACCATAAACAAGTGTTCTAAAGTACAGTTTGAAATGTACATTGAAAAGTATGAATGTGAAATCAAACAAGGAGCGTAGTTAATAATTTATTGATATAAGACATGCGAAGCCCATAAAGCAACGTTCGGCACAGGGCTCGGTCTCTTTTAATTTGTAACTCGTTAGCATTAAGCGGCCGTCGAGCGGAGTCCGCTTAGATTGAGATTTCGCGTTTGGTCAGGGGCATATTGAACGCGGTCGTATTTCACCGCTTCCAACAACATCCACAAACTTTTGTTTAATTTACGTTGGCCGATACCATCCGTTAATTGTTTAATACAAATTCTAACACGAACAAGTAATTGTATACAGAAAACTAATGGCTCAATAATTTTTTTAAGCAAAGCCTATGATGTCGGATATTTTAGTAAGGTTTTAATAGAAAGTTACGTTGTCAGCTTACGCTCACAGTTAGCATTTAAAGCAAACAAATCATTAGAAGGATGAAGTAACAGCGCTTCATTAAGCGAGCAAACACTTATAGCGAGCGTAACAAGCATCTGTGTGTTGAACAATACGATACGATAGTCTCGAAAGGTAACTGTTGAACAAACACGGGTATCGCTGTTAGCGCAGACGTTTGGCCGAAATAGAGGGGGCGGGCGGTGCCAGAGAATGTTAGAAAAACTTATAGAAAATGACAAGACACAGACAAGGACGGCGATAGCGCAGCCGTACAAACGAAAAGGACGGATAGAAAACTGGTTCTCCAGCATTCCGTGGCTTGGTGGATTTAGGAACGGGGGCAGAACGATACGATTAGGTTATACTGTTTTATTTTGGAGGATAGTATAACTAAGTAATTATGAAGGTATCGGTAACTAAGTGAAAAATTATGGCCCTGTGAGAACTGCCTCGAAGATACCATTAAGTTTGATTTACAATGTAGAGCAACATTGCAGAATTGAATTATTAAATTGACGGCTTCTTCCAGGAACGACCTTCTTCAGTGTCTGCGCCAGAGCAAATAAGGCTTTGTTTATTTCATAAAATGATATATTGCACTTGGGTTCGCCTTCACTAATATAATGACTTCTAAAGGCATGCCGTCAAGTCTGTTTTTAGCATAAGCGCTTGTAAAATCGCAAAGAAGCATAAAAATAGAATATAATGTTACCAGTGCAGTAATAAGTCTAGTTTGACTTTTTAACGGAAAACTACACGTTGGTGACGTTAAAACATTTTCTAATGTCTGTTTTTAAATAAAACGACCAAGTGCAAGTTGAAAACACACCGTTGATTCCTAGTTCCCACCCAAATTTCAAGGCCAAATATGTTTTTATGTCTGTAGTTCATGAGCTTTAGGATGGGTCTGACTTTTACGCGTTTGGCTAGTTTTCATTGATTGTGGTTTTCTTAGGGTATGTAAGCACTATAATCACACGTAAGTTTCAACTCGTCCATATTTCCATTTTAACAAAAAACGCTTCTTGTACGAGACCCACTTCTTTCTACTTATTTATCATATGTCAGGTAATTCACTGCATTAACAAATATTTTATGAAGATTTTAACGGTCCACTTATTACGCATGACGGCTACTTTAGCTCGAGAGGACGGATGGAAAGTCAGCTAACGAATTTATCCATTTATGTAAGGAAACCATACAAACTTAGAAAATGCTCGTTAAGTTTCTGCGTAGCTACAGCATTTTTCATGCGATATAACCGACTAGGGTCTGGAGTCTGCCCACAGCCCACTGCCCACTGGGTACAGGCGGACCATCGACGCCGGTATGGAGCCCTGGCAGCACGCAGCACGCAGCACGCTGCACGCAGCACGGTGTCCGGTTACCTGTCGGCTCGTGCAACATGACCGCGTGTAACGAGCCTCCCCGTGACATGACAACAAATGCCGACGTACAACATAACACGCTTTGACAAATACAGAACGAGCGCACCCCGTCGTGATCCTACTTTGTTTCATCTCCTTAAGGATAACCTGAGATTGTTACCGAGCGATTAGACCGCCCATTTTACTGTTAGCTTAAGTTTATGATTACCAATTGCCTTATCATATTTTGGTGTACAAGGGTTGTGTTGGTTGACATTTTATAAACAGATTAATGTTTTTATTTTTGTAGTATACGACGGGTTAGCTTAGGTAGGTTTTCATCACACCAGGAGTCACTCAGTCACTCAACAGACTGAGGAACTGCCTATCCTACCTGTAAATACCGGAACACAACAATTCAAATTGTTATTAGGGCGTCATACTCAGGTAAGATCATGGTAGCTAGCCAGGCGAACTTCAAACAAGCCCTACTTTATACCAACCAATCCAAGCACTCATTTGTAACCACGTGCGGATCGAGCTCGAACCACTAAATCCCAGAGGCGGTTAAAGGCGTCTTTATTAGATAAGTTGATATGCGGAATAAGCCAGTTATTTAGGCCTTTATTCAAGCTAGTGCAATAAAAAGTCCACATCCATCAAGGACTTGGCGTACAGAGTACTACATTGTGCTACGTAAGCATATTCGAGGTATAGGAATGGGTAAGCATAAGTTTAATTTGATACCAGTTTAGCACAGACTAAACTATTTAAAAGCAAAGACATGAAATGAGCGACCTCGGAAAGAATACCTACCAACATACTGTCAGGTACCATGTCGAAAGGACTGATTTGTTCTGTATTTGATAAATTTGAATGAGGCAACAGGAAGTTGGAATCGCATAAAGGAACCTGATCTCTGGAGCACAGGTCTGCAATCATAAGCGTGTAACTACGTATTTAGTACATTAACATAAAAAATGCCCATAATAAACTCAATCGATGCCCACAACCCGCCAGCAACAAACACAGTATTCTTCAAAATTTAAAAGCGATACGTTATAAAAATTCCGAACATGGGCGCGACAATCTGCGATCAGAAAAGTGTCGTAATGATATGGCAATAAGCCATAAAATACTCTGAAATAAGTTTTCATCCTCCTATACTCATTATGAATAATTCGTCAGAGAAAAGTTTCTCAAAAACCTGTGTACACAACAGGAATCCTTAAACAGGGCTGTTTTTGCTCTCATTAGGTGATTGTATCGCGAAACAGTTTCTAACGCATACATGTAACTCCATAATTTTCAAATTATTTGCATTCTAATGATCGTGTACTGTGTTCAACGTGATTGTACCGAATAATTAAGCGTCAGTTCTACACTACATTACAATGTTCTTACAGCTTACAGCTTCTACGAAATTGTGAAAGCTCCAATTACTGTACAACTGATAACTTTCATCAACGATGTAGCAAACATGAATGAATGAATGAATGAATGAACGAACTCTATCGCACATAGAAATTATATCGAACAATACAAACAGGATATCTGTTTTGTAATGTTTAGATCACAGTAAGAATCACAAAGGTTGTCTAGAATGAAGGTGAACTCGGTTAAATTGTGGATCACGGTAAGTCTATTTGTGTGGCTCAAACTCGTCATTTGAAAAACGTGAAAAAGTAACGTCTCTATTTTCTCGGAAATGTCGAAGTCAACGTGCGAAGTGATAAAATAGTCTGCGGCGGCGGGCCCGGCCGGAGACAATGCCGGGGTTTTTGTGAGCAGCGCCAGCTCCTAGCCTAGATCATTACAATAGCATAAAGTAGCCAGTTATGAAGCGAGCGAACCTTGTGAGAACTCACCGGGCAACCGGTTTGGACGCAGCTTTACGCTTTTTATAGGAAGGGGATCGTAACTTGAGCAATTTCTAGAATTACCTTAGGAAGTGCGAAGCGTCAATGTAAAAAATTATCGAAACAATCTGAATGTTTAGGAGCCACCAGCGATGGAGCTGACGCCGCTACCTGTGTACGAATTTAAGCATAAAAGACCGATCTCGAATTATCGATACACCGCGAACAACCGATCCATAAATGTCAGAAAAAGAAAAATGTAATATCGTATAAAATCGCATCGGCAAAGATAAGGGCGGCGACGCATTCGGCCGCGCCGAGTAGCCCACGGCCACGGTTGCGACGCGATATTTCATGAAACAGCCGATTTATATTCGCTGCCGCCGAGAAGCACAACTTTTATGTTCCAAGAACGTAATTATCCGCAAAAAGTGAATACCAGTAGATACGTATATAAAAAACAAAATGAAGCCTCTGTGAACAGACTTTACAGGCACCTAAGTGGTTGAAAGTAATAACAATTACCTACATTCATTAGGCCAGCGAATTAGCATAGCTATATTCGGAGTGGCAATACAGCCAGTGTCTTGGGCACGCTTCCGTTTGGTACTGATCTAGAACAGGCGCGTTACCTAATGGACCGTTTATAACGGTCCTTGGGCGACTGCTTCCCGTGTAAATAAAAGTCATTTAATTGTATCTATTGTTTGAATAACTTATTACCTACATAATTTCGTTAATTTATCGATGGAATTTTGAATTTAAACGACATGTAAAAGAAAATCTATTGACTTTTGTGCACGACAAAACCGCATATTACTCTAGCTATAAAACTAATCCGGTATTCATTAGGCAATTCCAATTTTATTATCCGCTATCAGCACGGCTGACGTAAACTTGGATTGTGAAATTATATAACTCGTATTATTTTGATAGCTCTCATAAATATAATCCTTCTCACACTAATAGTGCTGGTCTTAAATGTTCACGCAATTCCCACTTTTGTTTAAATTCCTTCCAGTAAATTCGTTTACAGATTTCTCCTTTTTCTAGAAATAATTTTATGTTTACGCTACGCCTTCTCCACACTGATGTATGGTGTTAAAAAACTATGAACTATTTCATCTTTATTTGAATATTGAATCGAAAAAATCCAAAATATTGTGCCAATAATAATAATAATAAACCAAAATAAAAGGAACCAATTGATCGTAATTTAGTCGTGGCTTGAAAATACTCCTCACCAACTCAGCCCGTGGATGACATAAAAGATCACAAAGGGGATCTCATCAGATGAATAATAGCAGCATCCTTTGTAAATTAAGTAACACATTTACAACGATTACCGATCCACCTCCCAAGCATAGTTATTATGGCAAACTGGTTATTATGGTAAACAGTATGTAGTATGTGACAAGCTATAAATCTGGCAAAATCCCAGAGAAAGACAAATCGTTGAAAAAAAAAATCATTTGTTGAAACCTCCTCAGAAACTAAAAAGTCTTGTCCTAATCACCACATTTGACAGGCGGATTCGTGAACGCTATATAGGTAGGTATTTATTTGATCACAGGAGAATGTTGTCTCAAAATATATATTTTTTTATTGAACGACGGGGAAGCGCTTGGCTTTCATCTCGTCAATCAACTTGGTTATAAGTTAAGATAACTGAGGAACTGGCTAACTTACCTCTAAATGTCGGAACACAACAATTTTTAGAATTGTTGTTATGGCGACAGAATTAGGTAAGATTTTGGTAGCTAGCCAGACGGACTTAAAGTACTACCTCCAACCAAACCAAGCATAATACTGTACTGCCCCTGGGGATCAAACCCGGGACCCCTGGATCTGAAATCGGTGGGTTGAACCACTAGACCACAGAAATCCGTTATTAGCCTTTTATGATACCCATGGGCTGAGTTGAAAGACACCTCATGTTCATCTAAGATGCCGAGAGTAAAAAGGCTTTAGCGGCCGTTTTGTTAATGAAATGGTATAAGAATAAATAGTTCCACAGATGATCGCAGCCAACACGGCAGTTGTAACTGTAACTGACACGACCACGTAGAGTTCACGAGAACAAGCTCCGAATACTTCCAATGAGCTCCTCCACGTCTTGTCAGAACATTATCTTATTTGGATCAGAGAAGCTAACTCCTCACTGCACCACTTTACTTAAGATGCTTATCCGACATACTCCTACTTCTGATGCATTGATATGGTTATTTATATTACATTTTGTAGCATTCATGTCAACAAATCAATAATTTTCTGCTGAGCTAGAAAAGCTGGAGAGTTTTGCCATAATCACCACGCTTGGCAGGCAAACTGGTGATCGTAGTACATAAGTTACATCAGGAAGCTGCTGCCCTCCTGGAAAGATCTCGTAGTCGGATTTTACGACATCCATGGGCTGAGTTAGAGGGGTCGATTCTTAAATTGAAAAAGAAAGGATTCATTATGACCTTAATGATATTACTATCAAAGTATTGGAATAAAATGTAACGTCATGCAAATAAGGTTAAGCCCACCTGAAACTCGTTTAAGACTGCTTCGTTGGCATCAAAGGTGCCACCGAACCAAACCTGCGTTATATTATATGACAACCATTCCGGAGCCAGTACTAATAAGGACACAATATTATTATTGTTTCTCGACTTACATTTATTACCGCCTCCATTTATAAGGTGCGAATAAGCGCGATAAAGTAATACGATAGTAATCTAGTTAAATTTCGTTTTGTTTTAAATTCCGTCGTGTAGGCTGCTAGCAATTACTGGGGTGCTTTCATTTGCGGGAGCTAATTTAAAACAGAGACACCTCAAACTACTGGAACAGAAACTTTAGTGCGAGCTCTTTTGGATACTTCTGCAAACTACAACCCCGATAAAGTTCACAGCAGGATAAAAGCGGTGTGCGGGAGAGCCTTATGGGAAAGTTTGATCCAAAGTAGACCATATACTATGCCTATTGGCCTATAGCCTATTGTTGATATATATTAATATAAGCCTAGTGGTAGAGCTTTTTTTCTATTGTACGACGAGGAAGCGCTTGGCCTTCATCTCACCTGGTAACAAGTTGAGATAAGGCCGAAGGTAGAGGCGCACTTCACCCGGAATCCTCAATAAACTGAGGAACTGGCTATCTTACCTCTGAATGCCGGAACACAACAATTTTTTTAAGAATTGTTATTATGGCGACAGAATTAGGTAAGATGGTGATAGCTAGCCAGGCGGACTTAAACAAAATCCTACCACCAACCAAACCTCTAAAATGTACTCGGAATGATATGGCCCATATTATTTTCAGAAGTTCCATGATCAAAACAATAGTAATGTAAAAGGTTCTTTGTTTTTGGTTTACAACATTTGAATATATCAATACAAATCCCAGATACATCAACTTGAAACATATTACCGAAAAATACCTGATTTGGAACCTCATCCATTAGTAGGTATTACCATCCCACCTCCCCGTACGTTTTTGTTCTTTTTTCTTGCATTTGACTCAAGCCTTAATACTTATTACTGTGACAGGTATATGCCCTTATCTGCGCCCAGTGCTTGACGGATCGATGTTAAAAAGGCATTCATGTTGGTCGGGTCCGTTCTCTAATCGACTGCCTTGTAATGTGCCGCAAACCTTTATTTACACACACTATATGATTGCTGTTTAGTCATACAAAAGTTTTTAACCCTTTAACTAGGCAAGACAAGGTTAGAGTGTGTTTAAAAAAAACGCGCAGCTTCTGTCTTGCTATTTCTGCCACTAAGCAGCATTGCTGTGTTCTGATTTGTAGGGTACGGTTTTAAATGACGGGCACACGGGACTTATTTCACCTTTATGTCTCAAGGTGATGGGCGAAATGCAGTTCCACGTAGGTCATTTTCTATTTAAATATGGCCTGCGCAGTAAGCTTGCAATTTATTTTAAATAGTGCTTTATTATTGATTCGACTAGACGAAACTCATACAAACCTAAAAGTGGGATATGTGTAGCGCGTGCCCTTGGAAACAATAACAGAATTGGAGTAAAACACGTCAAGGTCAGCATACAAGCAACAGATCGCAGTGCCTGTATTTCCGCTGTTTTACGACCCTGATGTCTTCAAGAAAAGAGTTAATAGGCACTCTCTGGGTAGGCTCGCTCCATCGTAGATCTCATTTTTACCTGTGTAAGTTTCGTGCGTCAAGAGCCAACCCATCGTAAATAAAAAAAGGATTAGGAGGCACTTTCTATGCCTGTTGGTACCTGATGAAGTTCCATATTTATCTATAATATTAAAAAGCCACTTTAAATGCTTTGGATGTATCATTAATCTTGCAATTGCCATGAGCACACTCGGTCAGGCACTACTATTCAACATTAGAAAGCGAAATCGTTCATACGTTCGTTTCGAATGACCATTGACTATTTTTTCTGACAAATCATAATCATTGGTATTCCAAAAGTCAATTGATATTTTGTGGAAGCTCAGCCGTTGGTTGTTAATTGAAAAGATTGACCAACTAAGTAAATTAACGCCTTTTTGTCATCACAGAGAGCAAATTAGGTAACATGACTTTTAAATTATATTAATCAAAATTGATAGTAGGCACCGATACATTTCCGATCAAATAAAAGCAACGTAGGTTTTGCTTTGAAATTCGATACCAAACCGATGTATTTCCTTATTGAACGTAGGTGAAGCAAATCCAAAGGTACACCAAATAACTGCCGTGGCCTCCCACTAATCGGGTACCTGCTGCCGGCCACAATAGAACTAGTCAGATTAAATGATGAATGATTTGGATTGGCGTCCCACAAGGCTCTACCTGAGAACCCGATCCTCTCAAATGTTTTATGTAAATACAAACGCGTTTAATTTTGCTTCGAATAAGTCGGGTTTGCCTAGAATCATCACATACTCGCATTCCAGAACTAAATTCAAAGTGAATGGAGACTCAAGTGTAGTGTTTCTCTAACACGTTCGTTTCTTCTAATTCGTTTGAAGATATTTTTAACATAATAACATGTTTTTTTGTTGATAATTATGATATTTATATGATTATGAAATTGGGCCCGTAGAGTTTGCATGTGACTATATAGCATAGGTATCATAGACGGTTGTAAGCTCTGGTGTGGCTCTATCTAACCCTAACTACGACCTGAAGAAGAACATACATAGGTACGTAGGTTGTGTCACAATACTGAGAGATATAGAAACGGAAACGCCGAATTTTGCAGATAGATATACGAGTATTTGTGTTATATATACGTATAATTATATGATATTAAGAGACATGTTACTTTATGTTGTAAAATCTGCATTTAATTGAGAAATCAGACTATTACTTTCCAATGTCAGTTAGTGCAAAGTTATGGCTTAATGTTGAAAATTCATCAATGCCGTAGCTAATTACAAAGTCACGTTTACTTAGGATTGGATTGTGTACGCTGCGAGCATTAAACTGAGTGTCGGATATCCGACGCGGAGCTACAAGTACAGTCGGCATCAGGTTTACCACGTGGCTAGGGACAGCTCGAGACTTGGCTCCCGACATCCCGAAATCTGTGGATTCAGAAATTCAATTCAACATTATCTAAAATACATACTCTTCTTGGTATTTTTTTTTCTAGATTTTTAAAAACATAAATTGCGTATAAATCAGACTATTATTCTTTTACAACAGTCCATTTACTTCCACTGCTAGAAAGAGCCTCCTCTAAAATTAGTGGGTATTGCAATAATCACCACGCTTGGCAGGTGTATTGATAATCGCAGAAAAGGTGTTAGATAATACAGAGAAATAAGTTGCTGCCTTTTAAATGGTCAGATCATATATCTGCTTTTACAATATCTTCGGGCTGAAATTGAGGGGTGTCTTCGTTTTTAAGTTACCTCCTCGGCGTCAATCTTACTATTCATAACCCGTGGTCCTGTTTAGAGCCCTTGGAATAGTTTTGTTCAAACTAGATATATTCAACGTCTGACGTTGTCACAAGATTCTCAGCCACCCAGAACAATGTCTAACCTGAATAAACGGCTTAACTCTTTCTCATTGAATAGCACTCCAAGGCAAAAGCTCTTTAGAAATATTTCTAAAAGACGTTATTTACTCGTACCTACATTAAAGTCTTTAATTCATGGACATGCTAAATAAGCCAAGTCACATTTACGATCACATTTGGGGATTTATTGGCTTTTTGTAAAAAGTCTCGCTCTAACCTCAAAGCCGTAAGCTAATAATATAGTTCTAAGAAAGGCCCTATAGCATTGTCAAACTACAAATATATTGCACACTGTTTTAAAATGGCAAACCATTTGTCAGTGTCACTAATTTTGTAGCGACATCTTGTTTTCAAATGCTAAGCGAAATGCATTTTCCTAAAAATAACAAGCACCCTGTAATAGCCGATCGTCACATCGACAGTCCATTAATATCCACAGTGTCAAAACCATCTCTAAAACTGGAGGGTTTTGCACGCGGATCGGTGAATGCAGTCAAAGTGGTAGATAGTACAGAGACACGACTGCTGCTCTGCTTTTGAGATCCCTTAGTCGACTGTAACGACATTCGCGGGTTACGGGAGAGGTGTCGATTCCCGCCACGGACACTGCTGCCGAGCCGACTGTACCTCGCACCGAACAATGCGCGCTAGTAATAAAGGCGGGTGTATTTATGAGCCTACGTGCCCTCAGAGGGACGAGCGCACCTCAGAGGGACGAGCACACCTATTGTGCCTGAGACCTCCTATGATTATTTCGCGTCGCACTTTCCACAAATCCCATTTTAACTTCACATTTTATAGCCATAAGGCATTCTCTCAAAACCTGTTAAGTGGCAGATCCAACTTAACATTTTATTAGTATGATGACTTTTTAAATATAACTTGTGACTAACTTTTCCTCAGAGCGTGATCTACATCATAGCTCTGCTTTCTGCGCTGCCTAATAGAAGACCGAATCAATCGTGCACTCTTCAATCTTCATACACGTCTACTTCTCCTGTATTTGAATGATGTAGCTTTATTTTTTTTCATACAGCATTCATCTTTGATTATTGTGACAACTCAGCAACGTTTGTTCCGCTATGCTAATCCACATATTTCATTGATAATGTGTCCACTTACATAATCAATTGTAATAAATAATGTGCAATGATTACATTGTGTCTCGGAATAGTTTAGGTTACAAAAGCTCACTGGAGCAGACCTACGCTGTGACCTAAATACGTGAGCGCCTGCGCACCCGGCGCCCGCCAATCAGAAGCCGCCATTCGAATCATGAGCCGGCGCCAATACCACCCAATACTCGTATCTATAAATCCATGCATACCATAAATTATGGCTAACCAAGCTATTAAATAACATTAGCAAATGCCCTTTAAATTATATTCCAGGGACTCCTATTACTCGAACATTTTAATAGCAACTACCAATTTCGTAGGGTTGTCGCGTTACGGTAGCTCTACAACTCTCGACTAACATACTTTTAATTTCGTATTAAAATGCAGGCAAATATAAAAAAGTCAATTGATTTCTCTTTTGTAGCGTATATTTATTGTACACTAGAGAAGGACTTACGTAAAGATTAGGTATCCTTTAAAATATAACAAGTGTATGATATGCCAACCCTGGGTGAGTAGTGGGGGTAACCTTGCACGGCGCTTGGCTATTCTATTAGCCGCCATCGAAAATTGATTCAAAGCAAATGTACGGGCACTATTTAAATTACAGGTATGACACTAAACCGGTTCTATAAATTTAGCAAAACGTATAATGACTACATTTGTATGGACCTTGAAATCATGTAGCATATAATTAGATTACTTACCTATTTATGATGTATCATTTTTTTATCGTCAAATTGGCTTGAAATATTTTCGCATGGAGGTTTGCTACGTAGGTAGGTAACTTATTTATTAATTTCCTGTAGTATTGTGTGCTATAAAAATTCTCACTGCATTTTTTTATTTAATTACCATTTCAGTGTACCATTAAAATGATAATTCCGTACAGGCATTTCAAACAAGAAACACAAAGAAAACAAAACATGAAACAGTTCACAAGTACAGCGAAATATGAAATGAAGACAATTAAATTCCTCTCATAACTCATAGACAACAAAAAAGGTAACGAGGATGTGCGAATGGAACAATAACTATCTCATATTTAATGTACTGGAATGTCGACCATTTCATAGGCATTGAGCTAAGCTCTAACTTTAAGCAAATCAATATAATCTTATAATACATTGAGAGTAAACTTCAGACACATTTTAAGCACATAGCGCGCTTGAGTTGTGAAATTCGGCATAATAACAAAGTTAAAGTTAAAATAGCGAATAATGGCAGAATGTTTTTATAATTGTTGATTTTTTACACAAGTAATCATAAATGTTATTTAATATAATATTATATAGTGAAAATATTTGTATACTTGTATTTTTGTTTGTATTGAATAGACTCAAAAACTACTAGACCGATTTTATAGATTATTTCATCGATAGAATGCAACAAAAACCCCACTTTGAAAAGGTGAAAAGGGGTTAAAACGTTTCCATGTAACTTTTCACTGAAAAAGATTTTGAACATGAAATTTAGTGTTAAATTAATTTATGGTAGGTAAATGATAATGTACCCCATCATCAATTTCTTGAAAATCTACCCCGTTGTAGTACTATTGTTGCAAAGCTTTTGTAATGTATTGTATAACACCATAATAACCATAATAACAATTTAAAAACAACTTATGAAAGAAACCAAACTAATAATGAGCTCTCTGTACAAAGAGTTTACTTAGAACGAGGGTCCAACTAGGATGCTCTTACCGTACTTTAAAATTCGATGAAACTACAAATAAGTACTAAAGGGTCGACTTGAAATGTATAACAATGTACAGGTATACATAGCACACTTGGCAAATGAGTTGGCCGCGACCTCACCAGGAGGTGACTGGCGGTCACGTAGAGTTGGTGGATAGAGGCGGCTCATGCTTGTATACATAGTGTCAGACTTGAATCTTGAGGTTTGCGCAACTGCGCAGGGTCAGCTAGTATGTAAATAAAGTTGCACGAAATATACAACAAGCAATCTAAGAATTAGTTGGATCCAAATACCTCATTGTTATGCGATAAGAAATATTTTTGATAAAGCTCTGCGTTTCTTTATACTTTCAATAATTACGTTCTAAAAACTAAAAAGAAAACCGACATCAATGAAGAAAATGATACAATTTCGTTTACCTGGATGACGTATTTTTTCCAATTACTTTGGTGACATATGGACGAACCGACCGTCCGAACAACTAACAGACAGACAGACTGACGCGTGATCCTATAAGAGATTTTTAACTATTGAGGTAATATACCCTAAAAATACCAAATCGCTTCAATTATGCCTATAATATTTGAAGAGTTCCCTCGATTTCTCCAGGATCCCATCATCAGATTCTGACCTGGTGAAAAAGGTCCTTTTTTCCTTACTTTTGAGGTAATACACCCTCAAAATACCCAAATCGCTTCAAGTGTGCCTATAATATTCGAAGAGTTCCTTCGATTTCTCCAGGATCTCAGATCAGATCCTGACTTGGTGTCAATGGGACCACCTGTAAAGTATACTTACTTTTTGAAACAAAAAAATATTTTTTTAAATCGGTCTTCGTGTAATCGGTGAACATACATGAAAAAAAAAGATTCGGACGTATTGAGATCCTTCTCCTTTTTTCGAAAGTTGGATACAAATACAGAGTGAAATAGTGAATTGCCACAGTTTAATGTTTGGTTTCAAGCAGACGCACAGAACCTTACCTGGTTAGAGTTCCACCTATTCAAACTGAACTTTATTAACTTACAGGTTACAAGTTAACAAGCCTTAACCTCAGTTGTAGTACTGCCTGCTGCGCTGTCGTCTGTGCGTTCCATTCAAACATTTGTGTGATGAATATAGATGTTTGTTCTGTGATTGGGTGTTATATCATATAGTAACTAATTTCCAAAAAAATAATTCCAAGTATTATAACCGTAATATAGTTCCCACATTACTAGCTATACGTAGTTTGGGGCTAGATGGCGCTGTGTGATTATTAATGTCCTGTAATATTTATTTATTTATTAAGATGGTATCCCAGTGAAACTTGAGTGAATCTTTTAAAAGCTTTCCCACACCCCCCAAAACGACAGCACGGCAGCATTGAGCCAAGGTGAAGATACTTGTAATAACCTTCCGAAGAAATGTTGCCAACGCCATAAATACTTCTATCTACTTTGCTTTTGTTTCCGAGATAAATTGGATCGTTTGACCAGAACATCGTCCCCGGATGGAAATATTGTAAGCGCTCTGAGGCATTCCCACTTTGTCTACGACGTGTTTTCAAATCCTACCAGACCATTCCCATTCAATAAACTATGTTTAATCAAACATTATTATTACATAGCAAAAGAAGTAACTCAGGTATATTGTTGTATTTCGTGACGAAGTTTGGGTTAAATTAATAAATATTACCATTAATTTTCCTTAACGCCATCTAAGCAAAGGTCGTAATATGGGAACTAGATTTTTTCGAAAACATGATCACAAGAAAAAAAGAGTAACTTTTTTCAAATTATATACTTCTGACGTTAGTATTTTTAACCGACTTCAAAACGATAAACGATAAACGATATTGCGTATTCTGCTTTCCTGTGGTGTTTACGGTCACTAGAGTAGACCTTTTGAACCGCTTACCTTCCAGTATCATCATCATCATCATCAGAGTTTTGCCGTAATCATCACGCTTGGTATGTTGTTGATCGCAGTAATGATGATACGTGTAGTAAGTGGAATTGACTTTGACGCATTCTGGCTATAAATGCATGTATCATCATCATCATTATAGCCCATAAAAGTCAACTGTATAGGACATGGGCCTCCCCCAATGCTAAAGAAAGCAATGGAGGGTTTTGCCATAATACTCACGCTTGGCAGGCGTGTTGGTGATCGATGACTCTTTACCTCTATACCTCAGAACTCCGTCATTACTCAACCGATTTGGAAAATATATTTTCAAACAAAAATAACGTACACTATTTAAGAGTAGTGTGAGGGTGCAATACCCTCACACGACTCTTAAATAGTGTGTCGGAGACGTCGTGGTGTCGTAGGTTTTACACCGAAAAAAAGCTAAAAATAAACTCTTTTTGGAAAAAAAATGGAACCGACTGCACCACTAAAAACTTACAAATAACTCTTAGGGTAAGTTCATAGAATTTGAAGGAGGTGCCATACAATAAACATGTTGTTGTGCTTGGCAATTCGGCACCAACTTCAAATTATATCAACTTACCCTAAGAGTTATTTGTAAGTTTTTAGTGGTGAAGTCGTTTCCATAATTTCCAAAAAAAGTTTATATTATCTGTGCTTATGATAAAATAAGTCATCCAAACACAGAAAAAGCATCAATATTTATCACATAAATGTTTATCCCGGATGGGAATCGAACCCACAACCCACAGCGCAGACAACAGAGCTGTGAGTCGGTCTGGGTCGTGTTAGAATGGAATAGTGCTTTTCCTTTAAAAATAACATGAAAACATGCTCAGGCGTTGTGTTACAAAAGCTTTAAAGCATGAAAGACCCTCGTCAAGCAAATATTTGCTCAAGTGCAAGTTTACAAGCGCATAAAATTTTAACATCGTATTTATTTAAATGTTTGTTTCATAAATGACTTTAATTTCAAGCACGCTGACATAAAGGAGAATATATATATATAAGACTTGGTAAAGTTAAGATGCAACCATCTTTGGAGCCAGCTAGGTGTGGCCAAGACTTACAAAATAATTTACCAGCAACAACACAATCGAGCCAACAAAAATAGAATAAATAATCCGCCTGAGAGCCAATGACAAAACCTACCGCGATCCGGAAACACATTCTTAGGTCACATAATATACGAGTGTCGCTTAAGCAAAAGTAACTTCGATATTTCAAGCTGCAGCTAAGTTATTGGTTGTTATTAATAATGCACCTTTCTTAACTTAATCTGACTTGAAAGGCATTGAGAGGCACGTCGTGACAACGTATTGTTCAAACTACAAGTACTTTAGGAGACTCCATATGAGGGTATCTAGTACCTACACTCAGAAACAAAATTTTTTACTGTCAATAAGACAAGGTAAAAACGTGATCGCATGCTTTAATCATTTCGTCTATATCCCTCTTTATACTTGGGAGGTTGCTTCATTGAAAGTAGCTATATTTCAATATTTCATGTAAAATATTGACGCTATTTAACCGTTTCGATGCTTATTTATTTGACTAGTCAACGATAATAATCTTCGTGTTTTTTAAAGAAACTGATTTGAATTGAAAATGGATAACATAAGTTGAGTTTGCCAGCGACGTGCGGGTGTATCACGTCTCGTACAAATTATAATATTTGTTTATCTTAGATAAAGAAGATTGTATAATTAAGTGTTGTAAGAAACGAGAGGCATGCTTGGCGAGACTTTGACGACACTTTTAATTATTCAAATGGCTTCCTCTACACCCAATTTCTTAGTTACTGATTTTATTTACTATCTTTCTGGTCTGGTTGGTTTGGTTCAAATCTCAGATCATTGTTTCTAAGCGAAAGTATCACAATTATAGTGTCTTGTTGAGTTTGGCGGACCTCGCTGCTCAGTTTGTGTATCTATGGAAGGCGGTATAAGTTGTGGGCTCCATTACCATCAGGGACAAAGTTTACTCCGTGTTTGGGTGTTGTATCGTATTATACGTTTGGTTTTAAAAAATATACACTTACGAATTCGATCCGTAATCTAGTTCCCATATTACAATCTGTGCTTAGTCTTGTGCGTAATATTTGTCCAATGTTATTTCATCATTATTCACCTGCCTTTATCCCACGCGTGGGGTCTGCATAGCATGTTCTCTTCCACTCACTTAGATCACCCTGCATCCTCATCTATAATACCCATATTGATTGTTATTTAGCCTCTCTGTGGATGTATGATGGCATTCGCAATGTTTGTCGTTCCTACATTTGATATTATTTATAAATCATTAAGGCATCAGGTTATGTACTCGAAAGCACTCGACTGAATCGTAACTCGTTAGCCGTGCTCGTAGCCGCGGTCGTGCCTCGAACTTAACTCCTAAAGAATCGAAGTATCTCTTGAAAATTAACGCTGAGTCATTGCTCCAAGTAGTTAGAACAGGACGCTGTGGAGCCTTTTGGATGTCTTTGACTAACCAAAGGGAGACAAATTATTCAGTCATTTGTTTTTAAAACGAATGTAGGAAGCCATTTTCATTTTAAAAGTGATATTATCAGTTCAATTAGCCTCATATTATTGGGACGTCAGCCAACGCTCAATCGTTAAGATATATTTAAAATGTGGACTCAACGCGCACCAGAATTTGAACCTACGTCTTTCAGATCACGATGGTGATTCACGGATTACTTTGATTTACTTGATGTTTATTATGTGATATAGGAAAACCTTGACTAAAGTATAATAATGAAGCATAGTTCCAACATGTACGTAAACGTCGATACGCGACTCTACGCACAGCTGTGTGCTTATAGAAACACGAACGATTGAGTGGCCATAGGTTGGCGTGTGGGCTGTGGAGGACTATCGAGGTACGTTCCCTGCGTACGCGTCGGGAGGTGGCTACATCGGCCAGCGGCATTGTGCCTCATACACTAAAATAACCCGCATTTTACTGCCAAGCAAATGTGTAGAACCGTACAAATGAAATTACATACGACTTTCTACATCAAATGGTGATTTATACCGCGAGCTATGCATTTCATTCCAAATTGTGAAAATAGGAATTGTATCCTCTAGGAACTGTTCAAAATTGTAACCATTCAAAACATTTCGGAAGAATATTTTTTTATAGAAAAAAAAAATCGTACAAGAAATATAATCGTACAGGTATTATACGTACTAGAGCTAGTGTAAGTACCTATCTTTATCTTTACATAAACTTTCAATTTGTCTTTATAAAATAGAAAAAGGTAAATACATATGTGCAGTTAGGTTTATTACAATTAAAAGTTTATTATGTATTAAATTTGTGAACGGCCCAGTACTTTGATACTTTGTTCTAACTAAGTTATTAAAACTTATTTAGACGCAAATGGATCTCTGCTTAGGCTCGTGCTATACATGATAAAATGATTGAGGTATTTGGATGCCTTCCCAGGAATCTAAGTTTATTAAATGGAGCTTGCTACGGAATCCTAAAAAACCTCAGCGCTCAAACCAGAAAA
This sequence comes from Venusia cambrica, assembly GCA_951394065.1. Classification (NCBI taxonomy): domain Eukaryota; kingdom Metazoa; phylum Arthropoda; class Insecta; order Lepidoptera; family Geometridae; genus Venusia; species Venusia cambrica. The sequence continues at coordinate 572,094 of OX596044.1, read as the reverse complement.
GATTTACTCTTCAAATTGTGAGCTATGTGGATAGCACATAATTTGAAAAGTAAATCTTTAACGGTATCATTATTATGAATGTACAGTATGAAAGCATTGTATTTCAGTCTGTAAACCAGCTAGATGAGTCTATAAAAATCAGGTATCGTTCGCGCGGTGAGATAGCCTGTATCTGAACTATTACTCAGGGGGACATTCGACGAATAAAGCGCAACCTTATCTCCGCCTGGCCATTGTCGTAAACCCCGCACTGTCCTTTACACCACACTCTGGAGAGCACATTTACTATTTCATAATAATATACACATTTGAGTATGCTGGTCAACTTCAAGATATGATAAAGAAAGTTGAATAAACTTTTAATAACTCCAAAAACTGCATAGTGAAGTAGAATATATTTGTTAGAACAATTTTACTTCCAAATATTACATTTGCAAATGTTTTGATTAAAATGTATGTAACGTAATAAGTTGACACTGACTTCACGATACTGAAGCTCCAAGGACAAACAAAGTTCATTAATTACCGACTTGAAATAATTGCCTTTTTAGAAAAGAGATTAAGAGAGCTGTGGGGAAACTCAAACTATGCATGTTCGTAAGCCTCGATAAAATCAATTTTGTACTTTACTGTCGGATGTCATAATAAATACTGCTATATAGCTTTTCATTTCCAACTATATTAAGAATTAACTACCGTCGCACCGCGTAGCCGAAAACGAGTCTTACCCACTTTTGTTTTAGACCTGAATTGATTGGCAAACGTTTTAATATGATGTTATTACCTTTCTCATGTTTCGTGGACAGTATTTATTTTTGTGTGAGTCCAAATTCTTGTTAGAATCGAGTGGCGAGGTGGAACTGGTTTCATATTGTATCTGATGTGAATGTAGGGGGACAGTCACCCCCCCCAAGAGGTGATCGTTGTGGCTGTAAAGTATTTCTATATCTCCGAACGTTTCATATAACAACACTCGAGTACTCTGTTGTTGTCTCCATTGGTTGGAAGTGTAATCATCTCTTATTTATGAGCGTTTTCTGTTCATATTAATTTGGAAATCGGAAGGGAGTTGGTAGACTGAATGCTTAACTATGCTGTTTTTAGAGAATAAAATGTTAATATAAATGGAATAGTTAAGTAAAGTCAACACAAATGAAGGTATTTCACTTGCCTTTTAAATCAATCAGTATTCAGAGAGCATGCGGCTGTGAGAAGGAATTAAGGTCAACATCTTGTGATCCGATGAAGGTGAAGAACAATAGAGAGAAGAGATGACAAAAAGCTGCGCGCGAGCACGACCGGGATCGGCTGGGGGTATTCATTACTTAAATACGGTGACAATACGTTCACGAAAAGATCAATCAACCGATGAACCGAAACATAGCCCAGCCTCATTATCTAATCAATCGTATACCCAGAAGAACATAGCGCACTTAACAAAATGATGTTTTTTGCGAGTCAAGTTTTTTCCATAAGAATTATTTGTCAGAAGTGCGTTGTCCGGAAAATTAGTGGTAATCATGGTTGTTCTAATTAACGAAAAAGTGTCGTCATTTGGAAGCGCCAGAAAAGGCTGCCCGAATTACCCGTGCATTGGCCGATGTGAAATTCAAAAAACCGTTTAAAAGTCAGTCGCTCCTCCCCTGGTCCGCCCAGCGAGTCTTGCGCACTTATGATTTATCGTTCCGAGGACAGCCCGCCCCCCGCACTAGCTGCCCGGCTTCCGTCTGCTAATTTATACGTACACGTCGGCCGTGATGTCTCAGATTCGTGAATCGATTCTCTCATCTTCATCGGAAGCTGCTCAACAACGCCGCGACATAATCCGATTCGATACGGCTTCCAGCTGTAATCGTTGAGGCACAATTTACGTGGTCTATGCGTTTTTACTATACGTTCTATTATTTGAGTGATCATGTTATTCATTGCTATTTTTTGAAGTCGATAAGATTTAATGTTTACAATACAGGACAGAACATCAATTTCACACAGAGCTATCTATCCCCTAACACACTAACAAAACGATTTTGGGGAAAAGATTACGGATAAAATACTTATGTACGCTTTTTTTATAAATACATACAATCACCATAATGATACAACACCCAAATACAGAACAAACATCTATAATTATTTATCACACAAATGTTTGTCCCGGGTGAAAATCGAACTCGCAACTTAAGCTCAGAAGGTAGACTATGAACTAAACTGTGTGGCTTATCATATGAATTTGTTTTAAGGTAAGTTTCGTTCTTTAACTACAATTAATGAATTCATAAATTATGTTTGAATCATTTTTAAAAGTGCATGATCAATGCTTTGGAATGTTCAATATTTTCATATTTGTGAAGAGTGCGCGAGTTCGAGTCGCACTTGGAATGTATTTGATGTCGGTGTCGATCCGTGGTACGTGGCAAGTAGCAACGTGTCGTCGGTCGTAGCGTCCCTGCTTCAGCACCAGGTCACGTCACGCATCAAGGACGAGGATTGAACGTATTCAGAATAATTAGGCAGCCGTGGACGCGGCCGGTTCTCACGCTATTGCCATTCTCAGTAGATATCGTGTATTTGTATGCGTATGTATGTATATTGAGATATTTTACATCTCTTCGACGGGTAAACTGTGTGACGGTTAAGTAATTTGAGACGTCTCAACGACTTGTAACTCTAAGCGTGACCTTCGAGTCGCCCACTAATATTGTTTCACTGACGGCAGCTTCACTTCAATACATTTTACGCATAATGGGACTCAACTCTACGTATGTATCGTAGTACATTTCAAAAATAATCGTTTATCGGATTCTTTCTTATATTTCTTATAACTGTTTTTGTTGTGGTGATTTTGGATTTAAATAGTTATACATTACATACGTAGGTTTGTTGTTTATAAATAATCTAAAGCTTTTTGTTATGTGAAATTAATGACTAACAAACCTTTTTCTAAACTATAGTTCAGACTTCTTTTACAAAATCCATTTGTTTTGAAATACAAAAAAACCGGGAAGCACTTGCTATTCATCAAAACTTGTGTCAAGTTATGACAAGGGCGAAGGTGGAAGCGCATTTCACCCGGAATCTTCAACAGTCAGAGGAACTGGCAATCTTACCTCTAAATGCCAAAACAACTTATATTTTTTGTTAAAACGACACACTTAGGTAAGATGGTGGTAGTTATCCAGACGGACTTAAGCAAAGTCCTACCATCATCCGAACTAAGGATAATATTGTAATCCCCTGGGGATCTCACCCGGGACCCCGGTGGGCGAACCACGAGACCACAGCGGCGGCTACCTACATTAGAATATATATATTTGCCTGCAGTACTAAGTACACTACCCGCGCTAATAAATGAGTAAACGCTAGTACACTCCGTGCGATAAAAACAAGAAAGTTAAGTAAACAAGAATCCCGGTTTAATTAGTTACAGCTAAGTATGAAGTCTGTGGTCGCGTTTCTAGCGACCAGAGTCAGAGGTACCCCCCGGTACCTCTGAGTACAAATCGGTATGCGAAAAGCAGCTTCCACAGGTTCTACAGAGGCTGTGGCATACAGTACACAACATAATTAAATAAAACGTACACAACATTACTGTAGTAGAAACATTGAAAGAAGTGCTCGTTGCAAAAAAAACAATTCAATTTAAGAATAAAGTAAGTAGACATAAATAAAAAGAAATAAATAAGCCTTTATTTTGGCTTTACATTGTAGAAAATATAACTGATATACTCGTAGAATGATATAGCTGCGATATAATTTACAACATTTTACGGATACTACGAGTACATCAACTAAAGACTAAACTTGCTGAGGCAATTGCAAATGTTTCTACTCTTTTAGTTGTTTTACTAGAGATGAGATCTTCATTACTGCAACGAGGAATTTCCTTTCTTTTTCAACACCATTTCTTTGGCAACACCAACTATCTGATACTAATCAAGTGCAATTGAAATAATCATATTTCATTCCTTACTTTACAGTGCCCTCTGATAGGCTTTTAGTACAAGAACATAAAGTAATGAAGAGTGATCCATATATACCCATCGTACTGTGGGAATCGATATAAATAAATAGCTCAATAGAATTGCCCGAGGCACAGGGGCTGATACTATAACTCAACACTCAACATATCAATTTAAGGGGCATTGAACATTCTCAGTGCAGAGTGACCGATGCTGCAATTCGACAACATTTGCGTGTTTTTAATTATTGGGGATTCACATAACGTCAACATACACAGCCTATTAGTGTTCACTGTTGGACAAAGACTCTTTATTTTTTTATGTGGCGTGGATATGCTTGTTCTTTATCTCACTTGATTTTCAAGTTATAATAAGGCCGAAGGCGCATTTCACCCGGAATCCTCGACAAACTGAGGAACTGGCTATCCTCTAAAAACCGAAATACAACAATTTGTAATTGTTCTTATGGCGACAGAATTAGGTAAGATGGTGGTATCTAGCCAGGCGAACTTAAACAAAGTCCTACAACCGAACCAAGCACAATATTGTACTTCCTCTGGGGATCAAACCCGGGACCTTTGGATCTGACTCCGTTAGACGAACCACTAGACCACAGAGGCGGTTAAACCTCCAAAGCTGGAGGGTATTGGCCTTTTGGGATGCTTTGTTTTTTAAATTAAAGTCAAAATTATTTTTTTTAACCAAGGTAATGATTTCATATAATAGACTTTACATAAATAATTTCTAAAGCGATGGAAAATACCATTTCAATTTCAAAAATCTATAGTGTTTATTAATTATATGACAGTAAAACAAAATAATTACTTCCCGTATGCAAAATAAGGGCTGGTGAGTCACTACCTAACTACTCGTATCTAACGCATATCTGATCACAAAAGACATTAAAACCTAACTCAGAGCAATTGATTTAAGGCTCCGTCTGCCTAATAGGACAAAAGGTGGTCATGCATTCTTACTGTATCGTAATAGCACTGTCGCTATAAATCAGAGAAAGATATTGATCGTAAATAAAGTTGCAATTTATGACAAAACTGAGATCTCGGGGCGGAGCAGAAATGAGACGAACGCACTTCAGGCTGCGTGCTTTATGAATTCCTATCGTTGTGCCTAATGAGTCATGTTTTCTGTGAGTCTATGAGTGGCAAATAGGAATACAGTCACAAGTCTGAAACTAGTTATAGAATGATGGCTTTTATTGCATTGAGGCCAAACCATTTGCAAAGGGCTTCAAAGGATTCAAAGATATATAACGTTTTTTTTGGTGCTTTTATGCTTCCGTTAAAAAAAGGAGATTAAAAAGTTTCATGTATTTTTTGTGTGTGAAATTAAAATGAAATTCAATAATCTTAAAAAAAATAATTAAACATCCAATAGTGATTTGTGTAGCATAGCCAAACGGGCCTCTGCTCAGTTTAATTACACCAGTATGGCCACAATTTAAGTGACGATGTTTCTATTTGCTTATATGACTAGTTTCTTTCCGAAACGTCAAGATGTAACGGCGTTAGGCCGCGTGTGGCCTATACTTGGTAGATGCCCTTTGCCCTTAGCCAGATACAAGTAAATACCATGATAATGTTGCAACCAACTAACCGCGATCAATATAGTTATCCGTATTGGGCTCTTCGAAGACAATTAGTAAAATGTATGGTACTATCGTATTAGACGCAGGGAACGAGGTATTTCTAAGAGTAGTAGAATTCCTTGTGAAGGGGCTTGTCAAGGGAAGTACTACCATCATATCTATTTCAACTGCCAAGCAGCTTTGCTGTGTTACTGGTTTGATTGGTATGCTTGCCGGTGAAATAACGGGCACGCGAGGCGTAACATCTTCATACCTCAAGTTATGGGCGGAATGCCCACTGCACCGCATATTCTTTGTGGATATGACATACGCAGTAAGGCATTGTTATAGGTAAGAGATGCACTTAACATCAGGTGGGATGCTTGCTTGTTTAGTCTCCAAAATATATATTTTGTTTGATATAAACGCCATAATTATTGTATGACAAGATGAATGTAACATACAAATAATGGTTGTTACAATATAGTTTTTTTTTTCTACGATGGGGAAGCGCTTGGCCATTACTTCACGTAGTGAAGCTATGATGACACCGATCTTCCGATCTTACCTCTAAATGTTAACTTTATCCATATCAAATTTCATTACAATTTCAGCGAAAAATTTTTAAAATCATTTTTAGTATAAAAAACTTTTTTCTCGCTGAGTAACATACACTATGATCTTATCTATTAAACATTCATACTACACTACCTATTTTCATCGAGGTATATATATATATATATATATATATATATATATATATATATATATATATTTTTGTTATATTTGGTTTCTTTAGTAAGCATGCCAGTAGGTAAAAAGCTACTTGTCATTTGTCACTTTGCAAGCGATGCAACAGTACCTAAACATGTATTTTTACTAATAATTCTCTATTTTTCTCTTTTGTTCTATCATTATGCAGAATGTAATGTAATCGGTATTCTATAAGTGAAAACTGTATAAGGCTTGTTCATAAAGCTTGTTCATAATGTTTAAGTTTACAAGATGTTAGCTATAAGCTGTTTGTTTTCCATGTAACATAAAAAATAAAATAAATTCCGTTCAGCCGATTCGCCATGAATAAGTTTTTTATTTCATTTTATATTACATAACAGCCAGTTCCTCAGTTTGTTGAGGATTCCGGGTGAAGTGCGCCTCCACCTTCGGCCTTATCTTAACTTGTTACCAGGTGAGATGAAGGCCAAGCGCTTCGACGTCGTACAATAAAAAAAAAAAAAAACATCCCAATTGCATTACGACCTAGCCAAGTGGTAGGCTAATGAGTCATTCAATTGCCTTACTCGGTAGATTTGACGTTTCAAAATGATCCTAAAATATTTTAATGAATAAAGAAATTTTGACTTTGACTTTGACTTCAAAACTGAACTAGACTTACACATCGAGTTATAACTAAGAATGTGTCCGTTAGCACTTTTCTTACTGTCCCTATCTAAGGTTATTCACTTTGTTCGTGTGTTTTTAAGTAGCACTACCACAAATATTATACTATTAACATTACACTAACTCAAATGGTTTAGTTCATTTGAGTCTTCTCACTATGTCCGTGTATAAATAACCAACAAATAAAAAAACAAACAAAAGAAAGACTAACTATATAATAAGCAGTATTGCTACGGATTACGTTAACAGACTAAACCACCTGCTCAACTCCCAGGAACAAGCTACTAGGTCCTACCAGTAGGTAGCTAGCTCTTCTATAGTGGCGATTGCAAATGTTTCAACTTTTCCATTTGTTTTACTAGAGATTACAGTACATTAATTTCACACAGCGCCATCTAGGCCCAAACTAAGCATAGCTTGTAATATGGGTACTAGATTACGGATAGAATACTTAAATACTTTTTGTAAATACATATGTACTATATGATACTACACCCAAACACAGAACAAACATCTATATTCATCACACAAATGTTTGTTCTGGGTGGGAATCGAACCCACAGCCTACAGCGCAGAAGGCAGAGCTACTACCAACTGAGCTATGAGGCTTGTTGATTGTTGAAGAGATGAGATCTTCATTGCTGCAACGAGGAATTTCCTGAGGTATCGCGAATGCATATGAGTATTTATTAAAGTAAGACAATAAATCGAGCCCTGACGCGTCATCAACTCGTCCACGATATGCCACAGTAGAGCTCATGAATAAGGGATGTCAACTATTATTTTGTGTATAAGTTTTAATTACCTGTTGAATCAATTTATTGGATGGACAAGAACTTGATGATATTTATAAGTAATTTTAAATAGCTTGCTGCCCGTTATATGGCTGGACATTTTTCATTAACGTGCGCATTAAGCCTTACAATTTCATTACAAGAGGAGAAGGGTCGCGGGTTATCTGGCGGCTGCGGCTGTGATTCTTGTCAATGTCCTCTTCAGTACACCGTTCCTTGTTTGAAGGGCTTTTTACAAATATTTATTGACTTAGAGGTGGGAATTATCTGCTGGTTCCTTTTCTTTCATTTTGATACAGGCATACTGACTACATTTATAAGTAAGTTTCGCGATGTACTATATATGTATAGAGGGATACGGAAACCAACATTAAATAACGTCACAGCTTAGTTGATAGTAGCTACGCCTTCTGAGCTGTAGGTTGTGGGTTCGATTCCCACCCAGGACAAACATTGGTTGTGATGAATATCGATGATTGTTATGTGTTTGGATATTTATGTATTTACAAAAAAAAGTACTTGAGTATTCTATCCGTAATCTAGTTCCCTTTTAAGAAGCTATGCTTAGTTTGGGGCTAGATGGCGCTGTGTGGAATGAATGTCCTGTAGTACTTATTTATTTATTATTTATTAATAATTATTATTGAATAATAATCACAATATATATGAAGAGTTTCTACAGATTATTGATAAAAGTCACTTTGGCAAGTCTCAAATGAATAAACTACTCTCGAAACCTTCATTCCATTATAGGCAGATATCTGCCCGCGTCCAATCCCAGTTAATGACTTGCGCTGCCAGCAACTGTCTTGTCAGTAGCTTAACGAACTACTTACCAGTTTAAACATTGTTGCAAATGTTTAGGGTTTTGTATAAAAAGGGTGGTAATGGGACCTTTTTACTAGGCCTCCGCTACCCGTCTATTCGTCCGTTTGTCTGCCAGCGGGCTATATCTCATGAACCGAGGTAGACAGTTGACATTTCAGAGTGCGTTGTGTAAGTCAATTGCTGTTGTAATATTATATAATAATTAGTGATTCTGTAAGAATAGTAGACCTCACGAGCCCCTAAAACCATGCAATAACCGATGCTTTCCTCTTTCACTTTTCCTTTTTAACTTTTGAGCAAATAGGGATATAAGTTTTAGCGATTACTCGCGTTCCCTTGGTCTAAGGATATCAAACTTGGTGTCTACGGATTCGGCTTGCACAGGCGGAGAGGACTGCCTAGTTTTATTGGTAAACGTAGGTATAAATTTTCCGAAAAAAATCTATAATTGAAATCCTACATCAAACTTCTCCTTTTTCCCCCTTCACTCCCCTTAACAACATCTTATGTTGAATTAAATCCTTAGTGTGTCTTTCAAATTTAATTGAAATTTGTTGATAAATAACATTTGCAAACTTCCCCCCTATTTCATCCCCGATCAAAAATCGCGATCGTCTGAAAAAAAAAAACAAGAAACACTTTCATCAAAATCGGTTGAAAAGTGCGACCTGTAGGCGAGAACAAACCGACAAGCGACAGCGGACAAAAGCATTTTTGGCCAATCTCGAAACTGAGACGCTTCGCTCGCTCGGTCAATTACAAAAAGCTGAGGATTGTACACCTTGTTGAGTGATTTGTTGTCTTGAAATGTGTGTCGGAACCGGAATGTGCGTGTCTACACTTGACGGTTTGTGTCACCACATTGTCTTTTAGTTCCATAACAAACTATGCGAATAGGTTGTTATGTTTGTATTTGCAAAAGTATGTTTTGATTAACACCCATCAATCATAGATTTTTTACCATTCAAATAATAATCAGGTTAATCAATCAATTATATGTTGACCAGGATGACTAACCTTGCAGAGGATTATCTTACTTGTTTTGACAAAATCATCCAAAAATATTTAACCTAACCACATTACAATATTTTAAAACGCTTGGGACTACACTACTCAATAGCTATAACAAAGCCTTACTGCGTATGTCGTCCACAAAGAACATGGCCTATGTCACACTGCATTGCGCCCGGGAACTTGAGGCATAAAGGTGTTAAGCCTTGCGTGCACATAATTTCACCGGCAACCATACCCTTCAACGAGAACACAGCTTTGCTGCTTGTCGGCCGAAATAGGTATGGTGCTAGCAATTCTCCGGACGAGCTCTTTCACAAGGGGCTTCCACTATTATTATTTACATTTCAAAGTAAAGATATTTACTACATATTTAGTTTTTTTTTTTTTTTTTTCCCGGCATCAATAATCCGGGCGTCGGCGACCCTCTGACTTAGGATGTCAGAGTTTTTCTACTACGTTCTTTATTTTAAATGTATACCTATTATTACATTATTGTATACAATTACTTTTAAGCTACATTATTTTAACATTTTCGATTGTACATTCTAGCCTTAATTTACTTCCTTAATAATAATTTAGGCTAAGTGGAAGAGAGATATTTATATATTTATAAATATATATTTATATTTATATATACATATTTAGTATTATGTAAGTTTAGTAAAAAGAATGCGCACGAATTCATTTGATACTTACTCTCTTGACGGACAGATTTATAGACCGCTGCAGGCAAGGCTTACCTGAAAAAAAGACAAAAACAATACTTAGCTATTATTTAAGGCTCATACAATGGAATTATCTTCCCTCCGTGCTATTGTGCTGCCTATTGCACCTTACTCCTGATCCTGACACGGTTACAGTTCCCTGTCATTATGTGCACTAAGGGTTTAATAATCAGAGCTTCTCCACTAAATTCTGGCTTATATGAACTGAAATTAGATCTTAATATCATACGCCTGTGGTCAAGCACAAAAACAGAAACACGTTTTTTTTCCCAACGAGGATCCACCATACTCATACTCAGTGGATAATTTATTTCAGAGGATCACCTTATATAGGGTAGTAACTATCATTCAATACGTGACAGGTTGTACTCCCATCACCACCTAACGGAATACTAGCCAGTGACAGCTTGCTATTTGAACTTTTTGTCGGGAAACATGCCGGTTTCCTCACGATGAGACCATCACCGTCAATACAAGAGTATGTGTCAAATGCGCATATTCCGAAAAACAAAAAAGACTAAAAGATCTATTAGTAGTCCGAATTTGAAACCACAGATCGCACAGCGCATACCTACTTGGTCGAACAGAACATTGAAACAAATAGGTTCGTTCGCGATGCGCAAATGTGCACAGAGTGCACGAAATAAGCATTTGTTTCTTTCCAAATTCTAATTGCAAATGTGACGGTAGAGAATTCTCATGTATTCGTATCAAGTCCCATAAACACGCGTTCTCAACATATTTACAAGGTTATCGTGACCGGACCCATATCGCCTGGTCATTTGGATCATAAAACAATAGAACAGTTGCAGCCGAGAGAATGCATCGCGCAGTTATGCAAATAGTAAGGAGTCGCGACCTTAAGCATGAATATTGATACAGCATTGTCGAGATTACAGATTTCTCCGCAGATAGCCCGGCCCTCAGCTCTCTACGAGCACGATTTGTTAGCGATTCAAACTGATTCTCCGACAACCGCATTAGATCTAAACAATAGATGCAATAAAGATACGTCAGATTGATTCAAGTTAAAAAATCGTAGAGCAATCCTATAGCAAGAATGCCACGAGGTTTCAGCGCAGCGGTCCCGGCTTGCGGCACAATGGCTGGCCGGCTGAGAAACGGCTTCAAAAACGTACGTTCGTCAAATGGTCATAAAATGAGAGCCGTTTTATGGCGCACCTCTATAGCCGCTAGCTACGTGAGGCTGAGTGGCGGGCGGCGGGCGGCGGGTGTCAGTGCTGGCTCCAACCGGCCGTGGTGGACGCTAGCGACACCATTTACATTCAACTTTGTATGGGAGGACAACAGGAGGGACTCATTTGTGACGTGTTTTTCATCGAACGACCACACAATACCATCATAAACGTAGTGTTCATTTCGAGTTTGAAATGTTCTTCTAGTCACTAAAGATACGGTGTTTATTTTTGTAACAGCATTTTTATAGCAAGGTATTAAATGAATTGATGGATATGTCTTATTATTGGAACACTCACTTGTTTTTTTCTGTGAACATGGCTTTATCACCATTTGTTTTATATAAATACTTATGAAACGCCGGGACTGCGTTTCCATTATCCCGTGGTTTTTTTGACACTTTACCCTAGTGTCAAAAAAATGTTGAGTGAGACGAGATTATTTTTTACTTTTGGGGTAATTTGAAAGAGTATCGGCTGCACATTCATAAAACATATATTTTACTTTTAATTGGCGTTGTTTCGAACACTCTTGTAAATAAAGAGAGTTCGAGATAAAAGTGTTTAAGTAAGGTGAGAAAGGTGTAATGAAAGCACATTTTTATCGTTTGTTAATTATGTTGTATTTGAGAAATGATCTCCGTCACAAACCAGACATCACGAGATCTCAGTTCGGGGTGAACTACTAGTTTAATTTGTTTTGGGCAATAATGAGCCCTCCATTAATTAAAATTAAAAGTAAAAATCTTGAGATGCGATATTTCAATAATCCTTTCTTCGTGCACCCCACTACACTTCACTACAGAAAGAAGCTACCATGAACATTTAATTTTAATGTATAAACTGTGCGGGGATTGTACAATAAAAAAAAACTACAGTAAGTCAGTCAGTCAGCTGCAGGACGATTTCATATAATTGATTATTTAATTAGATCTTTAAGCGACGCCAATAATTAGTATAAAATCAAAGTTATAAATGACTATGTTGTCTGAATAAAGAACTTTTATTATTATTATTATATACCGAATAATACTAAATTTACACGTTTCTATAAGTTGATAAGTCAATCGAAGGTTAACTTATCATTAATCTCGCGCTAAGTTTTTGGCAAAAGTTAACATAAAATAGTTTTGATTTAAAGTTCGTTTGGAACTTGTAATTATTGATAGTTTAAATGAAGCTATGTCGTAAACGTCCAGTTGATTTACTGACGGAGCTACAACCGACAGATATATATATAACTACAGCCGAACCGAGACTAAGCCGAGCTGTTGTTCTCATGCATTCACATTCAACTTATTTAAATTGCAATACTTTATTTTATTTAAAGTTCATTAAAATCTTTGAATTTTGAAATATTTGTTGTGATCTAAATATATATGAAATGGTCGTTAATCCGCCTGTGTGACTGAGAATCGACACACAGCCCAAATTCGAAAACCTAGATACTCTACATTTCAGGGAAGGTTCCGAATGTAGGGATGCACTTTAAAAGAATTTGAGGAACTACCCTTGGGTTCACGGCCTTTTGTTCGCAAAGATTTGACGACTACGTTTTTTTTATATATTAACCTTGTATAAATTTACTTTTTATATAGCTATAGATGAGCAGGAAATATTCTGCTAAATAAGAAATTATAACACAAAACAAAACAAATTCCAGACATGGCTCAAAGTTTGTCTTGTCTGTTTGTTTGTTGTGTGACTTAACTCATTCTTAGTCATGTTTGTCCTTAGGTCATACTTGTATGTCAAGAGCTATTTTAGGGTAACTGTAAGTGTTCACTATCACATCGCACACATCAACAGTTCATTGGTGCCCACTGCTGGACAGAGCCTTCTCCAAACTGGAGGGTTTGCCATAATCACCGCGCCTGGCGGGCGAATTGGTGATCGCAGTGAATGTGTAGATAATACACAGAAAAAAGTAGCTGAAATTCATCTGCCGAGATCACTTAGTCGACTTTTACGACATCCACGGGCTGAATTGGAGGGTTTTATTCTAAGACCGCGACCGCCACGACAAATATATATTGATTTATTAAATAAAACTCAAACAATATACTATATAAATATATAGAAATATATATAATATCAATATACTAATATAGGATTAAATTATTTATAATGGTAGCCGGGTTGCTCAGGGCCGTTTCAACGGTGGTTAAATAGGTAACTTGGCTGATTCAGACGAGTACCAGACGGCATCATGCACAACACACTGGCTGTATTACTACGCTAATATTAATGCTAATTCGCTATACTAAATAAGACCCGTGACCCAAGGGGTACGCGTCACTATAATCTAAATAATTTAAATTAAAAAAATTGCTGGTAAAATACCAATTTAAACGCAATTTTTTTTAAATGCCACCGGCTCCCCGACGATCCAAGGTCTCAATTTCAAAATAATTGAATGTATAATCTCTGGTGAGACCAATGTATTTGCGCCTTTTGTGATCTTTTTCCGAATCAGCAGCCCCACCAGCCATAATTTTCTTCCGCTTTGTTTTTATCTGAAGTGAAAACTTTAGACGCGCTGGCCATTTTCGGAGATGGAAAAGACCATTGAACTTGCGAAACCTTATCGACACCTCTTTTGACACATTTGACTTTATGCACATTGTCATGTTATCTTTACGATCCTAAGAGGTACGGGTAAGGACCGTTTGAAGACTGCCTCTACCTATAGATAAACGGTTGACAGCCGTGACAGCTATCTATCAACGTCAGTTCTAAGAAGTCATTGTATCAATTGTGTTGTAAAACAATTTAATAAATATTGCTACCAACGCGACAGCATCAAGATTCAATTACCAACAATCTCAGCTATTCTCTTCGGCAAAGATCAAAGAACTTCAAGTTTCTCACTTCTGTCGGCACTCCCGGAGCGCCACTGTTATTTTGTTTTCTTTTACCAGCAATAGAAACAAGTAACAATAACATGTAGGAATTTGCAAATATTTATAATATAACTTGAAGTAGGGCTTTGGTGTGGGACGCTACCTGCGTCACCGTCGACCCCCTTGCACCATCGTATCTACCCGGGACATCAGGGTTTTAGTTCTCAACCGACTTGTTTTTGTAACTTGTAGATTCATTTCTATTGCTGATAAAACAATAGAAAGAAATAAAGAAAGAGAACTTATCTAATACGACCATTGTAAAATTGATAAATTTATTGAACCAGGTAAAAAATATCAGAAAAAGTACCATCCTCAATCATGTTAATAAAATAAAATGCAAAATTATTGTGACATTATGTTTAATCTTGTAATATAATTATTTAATTATTTGGTTGTTTTTACACAAATATAATAATTACATAAAAATCAGTGCTTTAGCTGATTTAAGTTTGACACAAAAATTCGAAAACTGCTCAGGATCCTCGTTGTTCAATTAGTTGGAACGTTTCCGGCTGGAAGAAAAGATGCGGGTTCGAGTCCCGTCACTTGTTGTGATTTTATGTCATTATAACGTTTGTAAATAAAATATTTAAATTATTTTCTCTTCTGTTTTGATTTCTTTTTGTGTGATTTTACTTTTCTTTTTTACTTATAACTATGTTTTCCTTTTTGTTTAATACATGTAATCTAAGAAAGTATAAATCGTAGGTGAAATATGGATATAATTAGACTGTACATTGTTGCGTAAATGTAATGCGCTAAATGACGTGTCTAATATTTTCAAACGCGGTGGTAATCACGCCATATAAAACGAAATCTAAAAAATATCAATATCATTATCCAAACATACTAAGAAACAGATAAGGGCTTAATATGTCAGTGTAATATAATGTAATGGCGAGAGAAACTAATTTTATAAGCAGTCCTCGTCTTATCTCTTGATCGTAACTACAACCACTAAAGACAAGTATTTCCAAGAAAGCCTTCATCTCTAGCGACAAATTCAACATAAAATGCAAAATTTTGTAATTTTAAAAAGATTATAACTAAAATATGACAATAGTCGTTTTGCATTCGAGAAGGTAAACGTGGAAAGAGTCCCAGCCACATGATCACAGTATTTTCATAGGACAGTTTACTTCACTGACTTGGTGCTACCAAAATAGAACTTATTATCTACGTTAGAGGCGCTGTTTACATTTTCATACTGTTTTCACATTTCTGTGGTAATAAACCTGGGGTAGAAAACAAAGTAATGCCTTACCTATTGCAGGCAACAGGAATTTATTAGAAGCGATACAAGGCAATTACGTCATTATGTCATATCTGAATCGACTCTCTGGTCTAGTGGCTCAGAAGTCACTTCTGAGCCTGATCAGATCAAACCCTCAGGGTTTGATCCGCAGGGCGATACAAATTTGGGCTTGTTTTGGTCGGAGGCAGGACTTTGTGTAAATCTTAACCTGAGTAACCTTGCACATTCGGTTTACTGTAAAAATAGTAGATTGACAATGGCGCGCGACTATTTTAAATGTATTTATTGGAAAACCAACAAAGTTAAAATGCAGTATAAAATCTAGTTAAGATTACAGTGAGCTAGTAATAGGTTTTCGCGAGTTAAGTTTCACTATCAGGGTCAATGCAGTATCTCCTATAGTTTAACTTAATAAAACAGTATAAGACTCACATGATATATAACAGTTAGCTAGTTAGTCTTTAAGCTCTAGTTTTCATTTTTAACTAAACAAATTTAATTTATCTTGAATCGATTTGACTTAACTCTCAAAATGTGATGTCATTGCCCTTAGCCTGTCCAAGGCCGGGCATTATATATGCAATATTCGCAAGATTCTCTCATTCTTTTGAAAATCGACAAACAAAAGACGAATACCTTTAAAAAACAAAATTAATCTATTGAATAGGCTTATCAATAGAGACTGGATTGAATGATGCAAAAACTACTGCTTCAAGTCCACTGCAAATATGGGCCTCCCCCAAAATATGTTTTACTAAGTTTAGCTTGCACTATCAGGTATTTTAAGATTTTATTTATATTTATATTACGCCATACGTGTATTTTATCTACCCGTTTTTTTGTATCAAAATAATGTATTACAATCGCGAATGTTTAAAAAATACTATAATAAGATTTGTTTGTGTGTAAATAAACTGCGAATACAAAAACGATAAAAAACATAAACAATACAATACTCAGAATGTTGGTCTTTGAGGCTTACTAATAAGCCATGACGTAACACTTGCCAGCAATGATTAAGCCATGACGTAACACTTGCCGGCAATGATTAAGCCATGACGTAACACTTGCCGGCAATGATTAAGCCATGACGTAACACTTGCCGGCAATGATTAAGCAAGAGTAGCTTTGAAAAATTATTGTCTCGTTTGCATTTGTACAGAATAATTTGGGCATTGTAGCTTGCATATTGGAATCCAGTCATTCCCTTTTGTATAACAAGAGGGGACGGAGTAAGTACCGACCGCGCTACGGTCTCACACTTGTTGTGAGCATGGACAATGTGCTTCCAACATAATGCGAGATTATTTAATTAATGCAAAAGCCTGTCAGTACAACAAAAGATTCTCAAAAGACTTGAAAATGCTGATGGAGCGGTGAATCGGTTTTATTAGCGGTTCAGATCCTAATTGAGGAAAGCTCACAAAGCACATTGATTGTGACTGAAGAAGACGAAGGCACTGGTACATGGCGTCGATAAACTGTATTGATACCTAGTACAAGACGTCGAATCTAAATAATACGTATGAATTTACGATTGTAGGCCATTAAAAAAATACATTTGAAAATACATTTTGTCTGAACAATGTAAAGAATCTGGCTTGTTGGTCTCACCTACCACAAAATTCCTAATAAAATTGCGTTCTATATATCAAGACCACTATTTTTAAATACAATTCAAATAGAATCGCAAAATTCCAAGATTCAAATCCAATAAAATTGACAGATCCGTTATTCTCAATCTGTCAATCATTATTAGAAACTAGATGAAGTTGTCAACTGGTACTTTTAAAATGTAACACTAGTGCTAGTGGACCCCTTCAACTAGTTTAGTTCAGACTATTGGTAATCTGGCACTACAGACTATGGTAAACTGGCACTACAGGCTAGTGGTAAACTGGCACTATAGACTAGTGGTAAACTGGCACTACAAACTAAGCGATACAGTTTACAGAAATAGTTTAAAATACAGACTTAAACATGTCAATCCAAAAAAAAACATTGAAACTCATATAATAAAGTATGAGAAAAATAAAAATGTTGAAATAAATCCCCACATTTTTCTATTTGTTGTACACCATAAACATCGCCTCTCCAATTGGACAATGAATTTATTCACAGGCTGTGGGTAGAACTATGTGAGGTAATTACGGGTTGCCCGCTAACCAAATTAAATATTTTTTACGGCCGGTTTCCTCCGACTAGTGATGTGCCACCTCTCTCCACGATTCAGATTTTACGCTTCGTTAAGTTCGTTTGCTTTTCGTTTTGTTTACAATACACGTGGAACGTTTTCGTAGACTCTTCTTGTAGAAGATTGTTTGTAAACAACATGCACTGGCTGCGTACCGATCGGTTTATATTGTAGCTTATCTGAATTTTATAACTTTAGATACATAGGATATTAAGGATATAGGTCTATTTAGTATGACCTACCAATGACCTACCACCTACCAATACCAGGCTTAGTTTCTATTAGGTCAGAATATTAACGCTAAATAAGCGGCCCGACGGTATGACACGGTGCATCGGGAAATGGGTAGGCCTTTGGCACACCAAAGGCCTACCATTACGCTACCATTGCGTCATCTCATCTGCCTGGGACATCAGTTGGGACTGGTGCGGCGGCTGATTCGACCGAGGATCTCAAAAGGCGCATATATTGGTCTGGACAGAGCTTACTTGAGCCTTTTGGGGTCGAGACCTTGGGTCAGTGGGAAACCGGTGCCCTCCGGGTTTTCAAAAATTTTGAGTGAAGTTAAAAGAAGAATATTACTTACAGACCGTTTTTAAATTAATCTGCTATAGTATGATTTTCAATATGAATGGGCTTCTAATGTTCAGTTCCATCTCTAGTAACAAAATGGCGTTTAGCTGCCGTTGCCGTGGATGCAGTGGATCATCGACAGTCGGTCTGCGCCCCTACCCTACAATTAGTGGATGAAATGTGGCTAAGCTGTTCTCTATTGTCTTAAACCTATAGTTTACGATTTCCCGTTCTCCGCAACCGAGTGCATACTGAACGTTGCGCTGAGGGAATAGAGCTCAAACTCGAGTAGCACGTGTCAGTGCCGTATCACTTTCTGATATCAATCCCGTATTCCCTTAAAGAGTTGAAATATTACAGATAAATCTAGGCAATCCAAATATATACCGATGTTGTGTGAAAACGCCAATGTGAATAAAATAACGGCGCTGGATGAAGGCGTGGGCGTAACATTCTTAACATTTCACTAGTGCCATTTGCATTTTACAACTTTTATCGATGTACTAAAGGAGAGCGGGCTTATGTCACTGCAGATTGGCTATCAGTGTAAAATGAACACTGTTGCATTTACATTAAGTTCACTGTTGCTAGTTATATTCTACAATTATTATGGGCCGGGAACATGAATGCACTCTTGACAAATTACACGAACACGAAACATCGCGACTGTACAAATGACAAGCTACTCTGATGATAAAAAAGTCTACGTAAATACAATAAGTGTGTAACATCACCTAGACACTAAAGAAGCGAGTCATTGCATTGTTACGTTGAGTGTATCTAGGCATACTTTAATCCATACGATGTCAACCATGTGCTTTCTTGCGTCTCTCTAAAATGTATGGATTTGATCACTCATTAAAGCAGACCCTCAATGAAAAGAAACATTGGCTTACTTGGCTGAAGTGGCCAGTGAAGTTGCTCGTCCAAAGCACTACGAGCGACTCCGTGGCGCGCTGGTACGGAAGGCGAGAACTGCCTTCGACACAGCTTACATTTAATGTAACGAGGTAAGGTAAGGCGTAAAAGGATTAGTGCCTAATGCACACACGCCTTAATTACACGATTTGTAAACATATTTTATGATCGCAGATATGTACTTCGCGTGAAAATGGTCGATGGTTCTTTTGCTCCATTTACCCAACTGCTTTAGATGGAGGATTATGACTACGTCAACTTGTAACTACGTCATATTATACCTGGTGTGCAGATAGAGACGAATGATCAATAATATCTGCCTTCTACGCTCTTTGTTGTAGGACGAATATAGAATGTGTTCTATGTTTGTATGTAAGATTATATCATAAGTATGTATACTTTACAAAAAATATATGCAATAAGTATTTACAAAGTATTCTTCTTAATCTAGCTTACATTAAAAGCTTTGCTTTGCTTGGGGCTAGATGGAGTTGTGTGATATAGATACAGATTTTTCTCAACTTTTAGCAACTATTGTCGTAAAGCTTCTGAACAATAAAATATCATAAGGCCTCATTTGTTAAAGCCAATTTCGGAACATGTATCAATAAATATACAAGAGCGATCATAACAGCATACGTTACAAAACGAAATGTCAAAACCGCAATCCCTAATTGTAATTTAGTAGACCACATTGGATCCGTATCCAGATCAGACGGCCACGCTCATTTCAGACTTTCCAAAACATGTTCCACACTCACGGTAAACTTTTTACAGCAACAGTTGCTAAATGGTGCCCGTTTGAATAGGATTTGGCATCTAATAACTCAAATCGTTTAAAAAAACTGGCTATATTATTTTTCGTTCCAATTATTATCATATCTTGTATCGCTTACACAATATACCTAATTAATCAAATAGAAAATATTAATGAACTTCATGCTTGTTGGCAGTCTCGTTCGGCTTGAACGAGACTGCCAAAATATGTATATAGTTTAGTCCTTTTTAACAAGTGTTGCTTATTATTTTAGAACGAAAAACTGGTACTTATTGCGTAATCTACCTATTCATCAATATTCTTCCTGACGTTTCGGCGGGGTTGCACCAGTCGCGGGCAAACTTAATTTCGAAGCTACCGTCAAAAAGCGAATGTGTTTTTATAACTACCATAACCCAGCTTGGTCTTGATTATTATAATAGTACAAGTTCACAAAATTTTATAGAAAGTTTTACAAACATTTAGAGGGTAACCGTCACAAAGTTTGTAACAGATAAGAGTTGCTCAATAATAATCGCCCGCTTATTATAAGCCTCAAGCAAGAAGAGTACCTACACATATTAGCGTGCGAGTACAATAACGTACTAAATCATATCAAGGCATTTTTTTTACTTTGATACGTAATGCGACTGAGGAGTGTCCAGCGCAGAATTAAAATGCAATAATATCGGGGCTGCGCTGGTAATTCTGGCCTGTCTCAGATCTGGGGAGATTATCGTAAAGTATTTATTTATCCAACGTTCCCTCGGGAGGTTAGATAGCATCAGAAAATCAATTTTGCAACAAAATCGTGGAGGCGTAGTGTTTGTGGCCTTTAGTTACAGGTGCGGTGTGATTTTGAATTAAATGCAATCGATTTGACTTTATCTATGTTATTTTGATGGCCAATGATGGCAAATACTTCAGGGTTCAGATATAGTAATTATTTGGACCATATATGAAACCCACACTACTTGCATCTTGCATCTAATTTATCTTTCATATAGCCTATATGTTTTTTTTATTTAAGTGCATTTTTTATACTTAGTTGTAATTAACAATTAATATTCATAAAATGTAGTTTCTGATAATTCTATAAGATCTTAAGGTTTATTTATACTGAGCGTGCACTAAAGTTAACAAATGACTCGATTTTCCCGATTGAGATGATAGCTCATCTAGATTTTAATCAAGTAAATGAACAGTAACTTATCTATGTTATGGCCCAGAGTAGAGATCAAAGCCCCAATAAGGAAGGGCCGCTACTCACCATTGTCACTTCGCGAATAGGGCTCGTAGGAAGGGATAGGTCATACGCCTTCAGAATTCCGACCGGATCGTTTGAGCTGTAATGCAATCGTAAACAACCGAGTGCCTTTACAACCAATTACGTCATTTTATCTGCGAAATTATTTATACGGGACCGACACGGAATAACTGCAAGCGAGGCCGTTCAAATTACGATTCCACAGAATCGGATCGATTTCAATCTAATTCATTATTTTTGAGAGTTGATGACTGCTAAGCGATCATGCATGCTGCCTCTATATAGTTCCTAGTTCTCAATTTACTCATATGAGCACCAAGTTTTATTAAAAAGCTTGCATTCTAAAACGAAGAGTTCATAGGAGATGTAACATTGCACTTTATGATTATAGATCTGTTCAGCTGAACACTAGCTAGTAGTGACAACATGACAGTATTTACAATACGATGGATTGCAGTACGTACCTGCCTCGGTAAGCATCAGTTAAAACCATCCCTCGATCACTAAAGATATAAACATAAAGAACAAGTCCATACAAGCTCAACTCCATCACGCCTCCGACAATGATACACAAATCATAATAAACTTCGTACAAACCTATGAACTACATTCACGTTCGCGTTACTATCTGTACGTATAGATACCGGTGTGTGTTGTATCACGTAGAGAGCTACATACCGAACCGGTTCAGACTCACATACATGCACACATATAAAATGTCCAATTAAGCGACGCCTGTGACAGCATGATCATCTTCCCCGCGAAAGCCTCCGATAGGAATGTACGAGAGGGGCGCGGGAGGTCACGCTCCACTGGCCGATACAGCCTGCAGTAATATGAAAGCGAACTAGCCGAGGGACTGTCAAGAAACAATCTATATTGTGTGTAACAATATATATTGTGATTGCTGGCAAATGGTTCTATGGCTAGGCTTGGCCGGAATCCCAGATCCGCGAAAAATGCCGTCATCGGTAATATTTTTTTATAAAAACTGTCTAAACAGACTTAGTCTAGTGAATGGAATAAAATATTTTTATGATAAGCCTCTGATTTATTGCTATTTATTAAAAATTTCATTGATAGCTTTGATTTCAAATATGATTTTTATGTTATTGCATATGGTACGTATGAATATTAGCAACATATAAATTTTGTACTTAAATAATATTGTCTCGTCTATAAATAATAATGTCTGTCGATTTGAATATAAATTGAATATTGCTTCATCAAATGTATATTGTAATATTGTATCGTCCAACCACCCCAATAAAAGTTTTATGCCACACAGAACCCAGTTTAGGTTGGTTGCACATATTCATTTCAACCGGTTTAAGGTCTTCAAATTTATATATTTTATCACGAATTACGATCAGAAGCAAAAAATACTTTTATAATTATATTATTAAGCAAACACCCGATGCTGTATCTGACACCAATAATTAGTTAACGATTTCAAGTGGATTGAGGAAATCGCCAATCACGGCGAAATCGAATTGAACCAATGTATTTTCCATTTTGTTCCAGGTTAAGATAAGAAACCTAGATCTAGGCTATTTACATAGTTTTGAAAGATGTTCAATATATCACAAAATATGTAGTGGAGTGTTTTTTTATAGGTTTGTATTCAAAATCTCAATATACGAAATCGTCCTGTAGTTGAATGAACGTCGATCAACGCGCAGCCCAAACCAGGGGTCCAAGAGACTTTAAACTTTCAAAATATTTTAGTGTAGGGGCGCACTAAAAAAAAATCTCACAGGAAGAAGGGAACGATGATCTGGGCTGATGATAATATTAAGCTGCCTGGCCAGGCGCAGGAATCATGATAACTATAATATAATATAGATGTATGATCTTAATAAAAATGTTGCACGGTTGTTAGATAGGGCCAACCCGTAGCCTTCCTCTTCAGACAAATGGAGAGCCACCCACTAATACACTAATACTACTTACTTACTCAATTATGTAAAAAATATTATCCTTTCCGTTCAGCGCAAACTATCCTGCACTGTTTGCAGATGGAACTCCATAAGGAATCGATAGAAAGTGAGTCTTTTCGTTGTTATTTAATTCAATACTAGCCGACAAAGTTTTTCAAAGTTTCTGACTACTACATGCCCAGTCCGAAGAAGATTTCCAAACAATGTAAAATGTTGTTGAAAAATCAACACTTTTGTCTATTAGCTTTATCACACCCGCGTAAAAGTATTCTGTTGAAAAGGACCTTCTCTTTAGCTATCTGAGTATAACTGGAGTGTTAACTTACAATACCACGGCCTACCGTCGATTTTGTAAGAGGACGTTAGGTAGTCAAGTACCTCGTAAATTAATGTGGTCTAACCATGTTTGTAGACAAACAAAGTCAAAGTCATTTATTCATATATAGACATAATACATGCACTTAGATATGTCAATTTAAAAATAATACAATTCAAATAATACACAATGGTAATTAAAAAAAAAGAATAAGAATAGTAGGTAGTACACAAATGCTGTTGGTGACAGTAACTTATACATTTGTAAGATTTTCACAGAATAAATATTTATCAGCAAAAGCTTCGTCAATTGTATAATAAACATCACCGACCCACTTGCCAAGCATTTATATTAATTATTATATACATAATTTAGCATTTCCTCCGTTTCCTGTGGTGGATGCTCACAGCCTGAGGTGGACGTGGCTGTGGGTTCGATTCCCACCCAGGACAAACATTTGTGTGATGAATTCAGATGTTTGTTGGTGTTTGGGTGTTGTATCATATTGCACGTATGTATTTACAAAGTAATTAAGTATTCTATCCGTAATCTAGTTCCCATATTACAAGCTATGCTTAGTATGGGGCTAGATAATATTACAGGACATTATTTTTTACGCAGCGCCATCTAAGTCCTTTCGGGGTGGGAAGCGAACCCACAGCCTACAGCGCAGAAGGCAGAGTTATGAGGCTTGTTTACATTAAATAATTATACTCGTAGTACAGTTAATTATGTATGTTACTTTTATAAGGTATATTACATTAATGTAAAATTTATTTTACATGAATGTAATATAAATTAATTAATTAATGTACATTAATGTAATGAAATGTAGCTTCATTGTATATTCCGTTTTTATAAATTTAAGCAGGATGAGTGTTCGAATTATTGATTATAAGGTACAATGTTACTATTAGTGAATACCTATAATTGGGTAACTATTTCTATTTAAGTTTTTAAGGAAATTTTTTGTAGCTGTTGGTTTTCCGAATTAAAATAAATAAATATATTACTATGGGCCCTAGACTAAGTTAAAATCAGATCTGTAAATTTTGTATGGTTGCCTGAAATAAAATATAATATTTCTATTATTATGAAAAAAGTTGATGTTAAGTTATATCATCGGTAACCGAAAATGTACACTAAGTTTGTAAATTCTGTGTTCCATATTCCTAATCCTTTCTAGGAAATAATTGCTTAGTGGTGAAAACGGGTAACGTTCTTACCCTTTTGCACCACTTTGGTGGGTTGACGGGGGATATAATAAGTTTACAAGATCCTTGTTGATTAAATTAATAATAATTATACAAAGTTTTATTCAAATCCATCAAGATGTTTCAGCGTGATGTGCATTCGAGCAATAAACAAACAGACGAAAATAGGAAAAACTATTCTTTCTTCGGTTTCAGTCGACAATAGCTTTTTCTCCACTTTACATTTTCAAAATATATTTTTTGCTCAGATTTTGACCTTTTAGCGACCCGGATATGATCAGGATGATCAGTGGAAACAACTCAGGGTACATCCCGCTTGTGCAAATGAATTTTGAAAGCTGATGGTGTGCTGTGAACACATTTTGGAAACTAATTTGAAATGTAATCAAGATATTCACGTAATACGCGTGAAGTTTCTGCAGCAAAATGGGTTATTTCAAGTATGTTTCAATCAAAAAACCTTCATGCACTCCGAAGCACTTAAAATGTTATGGGCAGTTAAATATATTTATAAAGAGCAGCCGTTTAAAAATGTTATTTGCAGCAGCTAATAACACAACTGACACGTAAATCAAACACTAAATATCTCTCATTTTACAAGAGTGCTATCTTTCCTTCTGAGTTATTATTTTTCAGATGTTTTGAAGTCAAAGTGTTTTGCGTGGTCAAAAGGCAGTTTAACGTCGCAGAAAACCGTTTATCAAACATAAAAAAAGTTAAACTTTTGCGTTTTTGACCCTTTTTGCTATGGAAACACTAAAAAGTGGTTTCGTTTGTCTCTATGTGAAAATGTATAAATAACTGACGTTGACAGTTACTTTCATTGGTAAAAACAATCCACTTGTCTACGAAAGGAAGTTATAATGGAGAAGAGTTTTGTATTTATCGGTTAAGAGGATCGCACAAGCAAGCACGCGATGCCGGAAACCAAAGTAAATGGTACTCTGACTGACGTCTCTCAACTGTCTTGCGTGAAAAGCTTTATAGAACGTTATTTATCTCCACACATACACAAAACTTTGATGGAAAGCCCTGCAGTATAATGGTGGTCAAACAATTCCCGTTTCAGTATCAGAAGCCATTCATTGCGGCATTACATGCAAATTGGTAACAAAATGTGGAAGGACACAAATACTGTATAACCCGTCAATACGAAAGTTTTTTGTACGTAGATTTCGGTGTGCTGATACACCGAAATCTACGTACAAAAAACTTTCGAAACAAAAAACTAACATCATTTATTCTTCAAATAGTACGTCATTTTAGTCGTTTCAGGAAACCATCATCATCTGCGCTACGTTACGAGTAGGTAGTTTGACCAGCCCCGGCCGAACTTATCATCGTTTCGTTTGTTATCAATGAATTTATTGGTGGTCGAGTCAGAAGCGCCGGTTTGGATGAATTTCTTCGTTAAATCCACGTTTGTTTAAGTTTTAACCTTAACGGCGGACGCAATGATAACGAGTTTGGGTGGCGAGGCTCTTAAAGCGTTATCGATTCTTTTGGTTCCCTCAAAAAGTTTTCATATCTCCAAAATGCATTACGTTATATCCGTTCTTTGATTACAATTTACATACCAACACGAGTTGTGTGCAAAAGTTTGTTTCATTGTATGTTTCAGGTACAGGCTAAAAGCTTCATCCCAAATGATCTATATTCATATTATTTTAGTAGTTAGAAATTAGAGTGATGCTCTCATTTCTCATTATGATAGATTGCCTAGATGTACCTAGATTCATGGACATGGTTCCAGATAACATGAATTATCTCAAATATACGAAGCACTTACAATCCGCCCCCGAGTCACGGCGTCCGTGGGACCGTAATCCCCACGCCCAGCGCTAGTGCTGGCTTGTGGCCTGACCAGTGACCCCACGCCCAGCGCTAGTGCTGGCTTGTAGCCTGACCAGTGACCCCACGCCCAGCGCTAGTGCTGGCTTGTAGCCTGACCAGTGACCCCACGCCCAGCGCTAGTGCTGGCTTGTGGCCTGACCAGTGACCCCACGCCCAGCGCTAGTGCTGGCTTGTGGCCGGACCAGTGACCCCACGCCCAGCGCTAGTGCTGGCTTGTGGCCTGACCAGTGACCCCACGCCCAGCGCTAGTGCTGGCTTGTGGCCTGACCAGTGACCCCACGCCCAGCGCTAGTGCTGGCTTGTGGCCTGACCACTGGTCACGATACACACTGGACCACATATTGTGATACCTTTGTACAAACCGTTTTTTTTTTTTTTGACGGGGGGAAATCTGTTTGCAGACACCCTAATGCACCGAGGGATGCGGAAGGGTAGTGTGAGGATGACGGACTCGTCGACTCACTAAAACCACCCCGGTGGCCGGCCTCGATGCGTGTCGAGGGGCTCCGACAACTCTCTATAGAACATTTCGGTGCCCGAGGGGGGCACCGAAATGTTATGTATTTGCCTATTTTATCTCGACGTTTCAGCGGTGTTAAACCAGCCATATGTATCGCGGCAAAGTCGAGATAAATATAGGTTAATATTGCGATAAAAACGCGTTTTCTTTTTCATTTTAGTTAATGCCATTTTTTTTTATATCCTAGGGTAGTCTAGTCCTCGCAGCCATTTTTTTCTAATCTTGAAAGTATAAAAAAAGTTTATCGCATCGTAGTAAAAAAGTTTTCCCCAGTTCCCAGGTCAAAAGTTTAGAATCAAAAACAGATCACATTTCAATTTCCAAATTAAAATTTCTATCG
This sequence comes from Venusia cambrica, assembly GCA_951394065.1. Classification (NCBI taxonomy): domain Eukaryota; kingdom Metazoa; phylum Arthropoda; class Insecta; order Lepidoptera; family Geometridae; genus Venusia; species Venusia cambrica. Next base: position 544,538 of record OX596044.1, on the reverse strand, counting down.
ATCGAATAAGATTTTCGCAAATCAGTTAAGAAGTCGTGGAGAAATGAGTGGACATACTTTGAAAAAAATACGTTCTGAATTGTGAACCTCCTCCTTTTTGGGAAGTTGGTTAAAAATTAACAGGAAAGCAAAAACGTAATTTCGTTTACTTGGATGACCTATTCTTCGTACTCGTCGTCGTATTTTAAACTGTTATTTTGATTTAAAGGCCAAACTATTAACCGATTTTGATGAATTTTTTTGGGAACGATCTGAAAGTATAACCTTTGAAATAAAAATATTTTTCTAAATATCTGAGTACTGATGTAACAGACAAAAAAATAAACATCCGAATTGAGAATCAATTTTTTTGAAGCTGGTTCAATATTTAGATCTCGATAAGATTTTTAACTTCCTTCACCGTTTGATTGGAAATTTACTTGTACATGCAAGAAAAGAATAGCCTTAATACGACATACGAGCAAAAGAAACAATCTCATTGACATATATTTGTACATAGATAGGGACGATACAGTTTCATCGGCTTATATCAAAAACACAGAAATGAAACTCACGCGCACCTGACGCGAACAACTATTAGTAAATAATGTCTGGAATAATGTTACCCGTTCCACAGAATAACGCTGTACGTTCATTATGGTGAGTGTCGATACCCGCGTGTCGGGGCAACTTGCATAAATCAGGGCGGAATGCGGCGGCGGCGGCGGCGGTGGAGGCGCCCTAATGTGCTTTTAGTGTTGCTGATAGCTCACCACATTTGGGATCGCCGTGAATTCGACCCAATTTCGGGAAATCTCCGGCTATCGATTTCCAAAAATGGGAGATTGACTCTGACCAACCCCGTTACCGATGCATGTATGACATCACAGACCCTGCTGTTACTACTTTGATTCTCATTCATTATCTTCCTAATCATTTTAAACAAACTACATGATATTTTTTGTGTTACAAAACCACCACCATCGTAAACCACCCCTATACGTTTATTTTTATATTTCTCCAAACGTGAGCCATGAACTCCCAAATCAAATCAGATCAAATTAATATTTATTTTACGAGACGCTAGTAGGTGAAGTGGTGATATTGCCTATTGTCTTTTCTATTGATATTTACAAAAAAAATATTATGTATAATTACGGATATAGTTATATATAGTTCCCTCATTAGCTTTGCTTAGTTGGGACTAGATGGCGCTATGTAAAATTAGTGTCCTAACATTTATTTATTTTATTTTATTTTTAATTGAATGACAAATAAGTCTAAAGGGTTGACTTGAAATTTATATCATATGAATTTGGGAAAACCCCCAGTATTTTATTTTGCAGCGTATAATAGCTTACCCAAGATTCAATGACGAGGTATGAAGACATATATTTTATGTGCTCTGTATGTAAGAGTGTATGTAAGGTGAGCTCTTGAACTGGGTATTACATTCGACATAGACACCACACAGACAAATTGGAACGACCTCACTGGGGATACGTAGGGTCAGCCCTGGATCTCAAGGCTTGCCTAGGCAAGAATGACGTCTACAATGGAGCGAGACAGTGGACTTATATGGCCCGAAAAAACAGTGAGAACATAGAACCTTGGCGTAAGTGCGCCAAACAGCGCGCGGTCAACTTGTAATAAATATAAGTCAAAATTAATAAAGTTATTCAATATAATTTTGTTGGTCAGTTTAGTAGGCTTTGGTCAAGAGAATTTGCTTTATTATCTTTAAATTAAATACGGTATTAGAAATAGCTTTAACTGATATATTTAGAGGTTTATTATGGAGGCAGAGCCTAGGTGCTTTGCAGAAGAAAATAAAAAGTAGTATTTCTCTTGAGGTATAGAGCACATATAGGTACGTATACGAGTATAATACGTACTTGACATTCTGAGGTGTAAAAAGCGAGTAGATATTTAGTAAGATAGCGTCAGAGCCACGCCACCTCGGTACCACGGTGGAATAGCACTCCTATTATAAACACGTTTGCTTGCGTTTATTAATATTTGTACCGTTACGAACATAACATAATGGCTTAGTCAGATGAATATTATTTCTATTTTTAGCAGTGTTTAGTGAGGAATATATTCATTATAGTGAGGCATCGATTGATCACAAAAAGTGATACAGTCATTATTTGTTTAGTAATTAGGTTTCTGTTTGTTACACGCACACACAAGCAAATAAATATGTAGCAGTTTTTACAAACATGTGCTTGTAGCACATTATGGCCACACTTATTTATGATAAAATATATATAAAATATTGTATATAATTACGAGACAAATTTCAATGCATGTAGTTCCAGCAGTTTGATAATAGCATTTTAAAAACATATTAACTAATAAATCGGGCTCATTGGCGTACTGAATACTCAGAGTTTGCAAAGCAGTCTGAATTCACAGTACACATCCAAGTATTCGTTTAATGTGAAGAGTTTAGTATAGTAAGTGGTGAGTCGTCCCACCGTTTGGGACGCGTCGACACAATACATTATTTTTATTATTTATATCGGTTAATCTAATATTTCGTAATTATTTGAACGTGGGACGACGTTCAAATAATTACGAAATATTAGATTTCAGATGTTTTTAGTGGTAACATTATAATATATATCAAAGATTGCTTTACAAGGAAAGTCACAATTTGAACATTAAATATATTGTATAAATATATTAAACAAAAATAATCAGTAGGTTACTGTTTAATTATTGAGAAAATATTTTTTATAATCAACGTTACATTGATGAATAATAAATTTAATAACCATTTTGATTATTTAACAAGTAAATTAAATTAACACAATATGTTTTAATAAAATGAAATGTAATTTAAGAAATTTTTTTAATGTAATACATTTAAAAAAATTGTCTTCAATCCTTATCTTCTCAAGGCAATAGGCACTTAAAAACGATTAACTTTTTACTTATATCTTTATGCACCGTCTAACAGAAATCTCTGAGGTTACGTAGTCTTTTAGAGTTTTCTCGATATAATAATTTGTTTCCTGAGTTTCTTTAATTAATTTGAATTTGTTTTTGTCTTTAAACACTAAGTTTCATAGTATTTAACTTATTTTTAGAGAATGTATGTAAAATAAATAGGTAAGCAAGCGTACTTCATCCTAACCAACATTCGACTTGCCTGGCTGGTGGCACTCAAAAACCAAAATAAATGCCTCTGTGGTCTTCGTGGTTCACCGGTCTGACACAAACGGTGTTAGATCCAGACGTCCCGGGTTCGATCCTCAGGGGGTGTACGATATTTTGATTGGTTTGGTTGGTGGAAAGGCTTTGTTTAAGTCCGCCTGGCTACCACCATCTTTCCGAAGTCTGTCGCTATGACAACAGTTCTTAAATTGTTGTGTTCCGGCATTTAGAGGTAAGATAGCCAGTTCCTCAGTTGGTTGAGGATTCCGGGTGAAGTGCGCTTCCACCTTCGGCCTTATCATTACTTGAAAATATTCGAAAATCTTAAACAATATAAAAATATAATGTGGAAAAACCACTCAGAATTAATCTTTCTAAGCCGAAATGCAGAATTATAATCTATAGCAGAAGTGTAGTATTTCCACCTTTTTAATGCTGGTGCACAGTAAAAAGGTGAAATTACTACATGTCAAATACATCGATGCAGGAAGTATATGTAGTTATTCATTACTAAAGGTCGCGTAAACATTTTTTTAAGTAAAAACGGGGAAGTACAATATATTGTGCTTGGTTTGGTTGGACTTTGTTGGAGTCCGCCTGGCTAGCTACCACCATCTTACCTAACTCTGTCGCCATAGCAACAATTCTAAAATTGTTGTGTTCCGGCATTTAGAGGTAAGATATCTAGTTCCTCAGTTGGTTGCGGATTCCGGGTGAAGTGCGCTACCACCTTCGGACTTATCTCAACTTGTTACCAGGTGAGATGAAGGCCAAGCGCTTCCCCGTCGTACAATAAAAAAGGGCATTTTTTGATTTTCGTAAAAACCATTGAACTCGCGACACCATACTTCTTACCGACACCGCTTCAGACACAATTGACTTTAAACACGTTGACATGTTATCTTTACGATCCTAAGAGGTACGTACGGGTAAGGACGTTCGGAGACTACCTCTACCTATAGAAACTTCAAGTTTTCACTTCTGTCGGCACTCCCGGAGTGCCACAGTTTTTTTTAATGTAACTGTCTACACACCTCCTCCTCCGTGACAACTTAGACTATGACAAAACTCACACGCCTGCGCGCGCAGCATTCCTAAAAGAGGTTAGGAGATTTCTGTTACATGACGGAGAAGTAGCCGTGAGTATCCTTACTAACGTCAGTCAATCGTTGCAGAGTTCCGAATCAAATAAACTTATAATTGATCTCAGTTTTCATAAGACCTCGGTATGCGAGTTGGTTCGGTTGCCGGCCGAGGTAACGGGGCACCGCGCCGCTGTCAATGTCAACGTCAACGTTATGTCATATAACTCGAGCAGCTTTACGATCATCCAGACGACGGCAATCATGTGATACACTCGCACCTAATTAGTTTTCCACATTTCTAAATATATATTTGAGTTTGGTTACATGACTATAAAACGTTAGATAAGCAACTTTATAATGGGAAAATTCCCGTTATAACCATTAAATTCGATCCATTTACATGATGATTAGGCATGTGCGAGATATTTATAGTTTTAGATCAACTTTAATTTATTTCTGTTTTTTTACAAATGCATAAAGTGTTAGTAATATTTAATAACTTAAGATCCGTAAAATTATTATGTTTATCAATGCAAAGAACACACATGAATGTAGAGCAAGAAACTCATAAAAACCATAACTGCCCATTGAGCCACAAAAATATGTATTTCGCATAACATTTTTCAACTTTTTAGCGGCTTACTTCCTAACCGTCCATTGTCCACGTCTCACGTTCAACATTTATTCGTCAAAGGTGAGGAGTACAGTCGTAAGCGTAATGCGACGAGATTTTACGAGCATACGACCAGTTTAAGGTATCTTTTTATTTCCACCACAGACATATAAAACTACACTTGATTTTTTTCGGTTACAAGGTTAAATGTTCCATGAGAAATCACCGGTTCTCTTCATTTTACTGTGATGTTTAGATGGGATATTGTTATTTACTGTTATCATGAAATTGTACATCATTTAAATGAATTCATGACGAGCATTTATAGTTTTGATTACAGTTATTGCAACATAGCAGATACATGTCATTTTTTTTAAGTTCAACAACACATCCATCATTCAACACAAATTAATGTTGCTTAATGTATTGTGAAGTGATAACAACAAAGTTATGTTTCGCACACAACACAATCTGCGAAAGGTTTCAGAACGAGTGTTTCCGATATCGTTTGCGAGAAGCGACTTATCGTAATTTAGAGCCCCCGATTAGAGTCCGCCGGCCGACATACGCTAACGAGGAACTTTCCATTTATTTTTATTTGAACAGTTCGGTGCCGATGTTTTGTCTTCTGCCGACAGTTGTTCTGGTTAATTGGATTGTCCGGTTCGAAAGGCTAACTGTGCTCAGTTCACTGTCAAAATCGTGCGATACACGAACTCCTCTTTTTTGCAAGCTCAAAAAAGATAGCATCTTAACTAATTAACCAAACAAACTCACCTTAGTTGTTGTAGTTTTCAGCGGCGTCCCAGATGATACAGCGCAGATCTCCACTTCATATCGGTCTACACCAACTTCACGATCCAAAGACACAGCCGTCGATAAGATACCTAATGAAGAATCGATGTCGAACAGCCTGTCCACTTGTGTGCCATCACCTGTCACATTCACTATGTAATATTCCAAACCAGACTTGAAGTTATTAGTCAAATTCAACACAGCAGTTCCTGCGGGTTCATTCTCAGCTACTGAAACTGACTCAACGTTTTTCCAAGTCACACCCTCTAACTCCGTGCCCCCCATTATGACACTCACATAAGTTTCGGTACTTTTTTGTTCACTCAGCACTGCTTCGTCCGTCGCTTTTATAACAAGGTTCCACCTAGCTTCAGGCATAGCTGGAGGGTATCGCAGAGTTAATGCCCCGTTGCTTCTATGCAGATCGAACAAGTCGTTCCCACCGTGTATGAGTTTGTATGTAACCAGTCCATTCGTTCCTGAATCCAGATCACGAGCCAACACGTTCATTATGAATACGCCGCGGCCGGCGCTCCGGCCCATCCTCTCCGAGTTGATCACGGCCGCGTTCATCGAAACGAATATCGGAGCATTGTCGTTGATATCTTCTACGATCACGGTCACTAATTTCTCTGCAGATAGTCTTGTCGAAGGTGGCTCGGCCCTATCATATGCAACCACAGTTATTCTAAACGTGTCAACGCTTTCTCTATCAATAGGCAATAACGTATGTATAATCCCAGTAACGTTGTTTATTGCAAAATGTCGCTTGGTATCGTTAGGTTCCTGGTGTGTGATTGAGTAATAAACTTTGCCATTCAAACCTGAATCAGGGTCTTCTGCGGTCACCGTGACGATAGGAGTGTGCTTTGGAATACCTTCTCTGATTTGACGCACAATAGCTGTGTTGGTGAATATTGGTGCGTTGTCATTGGCGTCAATTATGTTAACTGTAAACGAAATACTGGAAAAGAGGCTTGGGCTTCCGCTATCAGTTGCAGTGATGTTCAAGATGTACGTAGTTATATCTTCATAATCCAAATGTTTGTGAAGAAATAGCTCTCCAGAATAGCTATCAATAAAAAAGGCATCTTTTCTGTTACCAGAAGTGATTGAGTATTGCAATTCTTGATTTATCCCCAAGTCTGCATCAGTCGCGTGAAACTGTATTATTTTCTTGTTGACTGGTTCAGTTTCCAAAACTGCCACGCTCATTTGTGACTGCGTGAACTCGGGTGCACTATCGTTTTCATCTAGAACAACGACCGTGATAGAAGTTGTTGCGGAAAGTTGAATCGATTGTCCTGAATCATGAGCCAGTATCTTTAGCTGGTATCGATCGGTGGTTTCTCGGTCTAAATGCCTATTTATTAGCAGTTGACCTGTAGCTTCATCTAAAGAAAACTTTTCTAGGTCATCACCTCCTATGAGTTTGTAATAAATATCACCATTAAGACCTTCATCTGCATCCGTAGCATACACTCGCATAATAGAAGCACCAACAGCAGCACCTTCCGAAACTTCAACCTTATAAGGTGTTCTTTTAAATTCAGGAGCATTATCATTGACATCCGTTACATAAATTGTTACTCTGACAGAATCCGATAGCTTTACTTTCCCATTATCACTAACCGTTACTGTGAGTGTTATGTAGTTTTGTCCAGTGTTTTGAGCTAAGCTCTCTCTGTCAAAAGTTTTAATCGTCCTTATAAAACCATTTCTAGAATCAATTTTGAAATCGTTTTGTGCAATCGGTAAAGTGAACGTTAACTCCGCATTTCTTCCTATATCTCTATCGGTAGCGGTTAATTTACCAACAAATGTGTCCGGAGGGTCATTTTCCTTAATTTTGAAAATAAACGTAGTGTTAGTAAATTGTGGGCTATTATCATTCTCATCCAATACATGTATGACTACTGGAACTTGAGACGATCTTGGTGGACTACCTTGATCAGCTGCTATAATAGTAAGAGAATAATAGTCTCTTTCTTCTCTGTCTAGTGAACTTTTAACATACAAAAAACCATCTGGAAATATGCCAAATTTTCCATCTGTATTTCCCTCAGCGATATGATATGATATTCTTCCATTCATGTTAAGATCTGCATCTGATGCTGATATGGCAAAAAATCTTGTATTCACCAAAGTGGATTCTAATAGAGATGTTTCATACGAAGTGTGGTCAAAGACTGGAGTATGATCGTTCACATCATCCACTATTGCGGATATAGATTGTTTTGTAGCAAGAGCTGGTGTTCCATTGTCAGTAGCAGTAACTTCAACAAATAAGACACTGTTTGGTTCACTTGCAATAGGTCGATTCAAGTAAATTACTCCTGTTGTATCCGATATACGAAAGTAATTATCTGCATTATAGCTAAGTGTATATAATATTGTTCTATTTGATCCTGAGTCACGATCTGTAGCCCGCGCAAAATATACTTCTTGACCAACAGCAATGTTTTCTGGAATGTGGATTTCATCTCTGTCTTCCATGAATATAGGGTAGTTATCGTTTACATCCAAAACTGAAATATTTACTGTAGTAAATCCAAATGCAACACCAGTTTTAGCCATAATTTTTAAATTATAAGTCATTTTATCTTCTCGGTCCACATTATCTGCTGTTGTGATAATACCTGTCTTTTCATCGATTTTAAAAACATGTTTTTGATCACCTTCTAAAATGAAGTAAGATATTGTATCACTTGAAATCCTTGCGTTTACTTTTCCAATGAACCTTCCAATATCAGCTTTTGACAATCCTTCGTCTTCCACTATCTTGAAAGTGTATCCGTTATATCCATCAAACTGCAATCTTTTTCGCTGCGATACTTTGACAATTTCTACTATTGCATCTTGAGCTGACTTTCGATTTCCTTTGTCTTTACATGAAATGATTAAAGAATACATTGTTTCCGGTGCCTTATGAAAATCTTTTTGTAAAACTATATTTCCAGTGGAAGGCTCCACATCAAAATATCCACCTCCGCCACTTTCTAGTTTGTACGTGATTCTAGCGTTTTCTCCATCATCTAAGTCATAAGCCTGGATCTGAAGTATGTTAGTGCCAGGTAGAGCATCTTCACTGATTGTTTCGATGTATCGTTGAGGGTAAAATGCTGGATCATTATCATTGACGTCATTAACTTTGAGATATATTATTATAGACGATGATTGTGGAGGAAAACCTTGATCTTTAGCAATGACTGGTAACTCATAAAAAGAAGTTATTTCTCTATCTAGCTCTATGATTGTACTAAGTTGACCGGTTATAGGATCCAATGTAAAGGTGTTAGGATATTTTCTTTCAATACTTGATGATAAATAATATGAGACCGAGCCATTCGTTCCTTGATCATAGTCAGAGGCAGTAAGAATTAGAATTTCTTTAATTGGTTTGATGTTTTCAGCAATTGAAGCGTTTATAAGTGTTTGTGGAAAACTTGGTGATTCATCGTTTTCGTCTAAAATATTTATCTTTAATCTAGTATATGCCCATTTTGGGTTAGGTCCACCATCTCTTGCAGATACATTTAATTCTACTGTTCCTTGAATTTCACGATCAAGTTCTGATTTAGTGGTCACAAGCCCAGTTAGATGATCGATGAAAAACCATTGTTGTTGATTACCATCATAGAAATCATAAAATATTTCTGCATTAACTCCAGTATCTTCATCGGTAGCTGTAATACTGGCCACATATGTGCCAGATGGAGCCAGTTCTGTAAGAATTGCTGAATATTCCGATTTTTCAAATACTGGTTCATGATCATTCACATCATTTACATGAATGACTAAAAAAGACGTAGCTGTACGTGGAGGAGAACCTCTGTCTGTAGCTACTACTGTCAAATTGTACTTACTTATCTCTTCTCTGTCTAGAATACCATTTACGTGTACAATATAAACACTGGACGAATTTTCCAATCTAAAATGATTTAGTTCATTACCAGAAAGTATTCCAACGCTTGTAATTCCATTGAGCCCAGCATCTAAATCGGTAACTGTAATAGCGGCTACAAGAGATCCATTTTTGGCATTTTCGTCGACCGTAGCAAAATTCGCAGTAGGCGGAACATACGTGAATGTAATCACTGGGTCATGGTCATTGGCATCGATCAGGTTCACGGTAACATACGTCCTCGCATCTTGTCTTGGGACGCCGTGATCTTTCGCGATTATTGTCAAGACGCATGTCATGTTGCAGGTGGTATTGCTGCAGTATTTGGGGCAATTCAGTTTTTTCAGCGTCGTTATAACACCAGATTCAGGATCTACTGCAAATTGTTTTTCTGTGTCAGTAACTTCATAGGTAATTTTACAATTATCTCCTAAATCACTGTCCGTAGCGGTCACTTTTAGGACTGTGGTACCAGGAGGAACACTTTCGTTCAGAGAGACAGAGAAGTCACTTTGATCAAATATTGGAGGATTGTCATTCACATCTAAGATAGTCACATTGACTTGTAGATAACCATATTTCGGAGGATTGCCTCCATCGCGAGCCGATATGTTTAGAATGTAAAAATCGTTGGTTTCTCTATCCAATTTGCCAGTGGTTTCTAAGTGTAGATAGGAAGTGTGGCCACTCGGATTTCCGGTAACATTTAGCCTAAATTTACCTTCACTATCACCGTCTACAATGCGATAATCATTAGTTATACTGTTTTCTCCTAAATCCTTATCAGTTGCGGCATCAAGCAACAACTTAGTTCCGGCTGCTGCGCTCTCAGAAAAAGCGACAGCTATACTTGCTTCAGGGAATTCAGGATAATTATCGTTAACATCAGTCACTCGGAGCCGCACTTCAATAGGATATGTAGGCTGGCTGGAAAGTACTACAAACGCATAGCGATCGACATGCTCTCTGTCTAGAACAACATTTGTTTTTATCACACCTAAAACTGGGTCGAGAATAAACTCTTTAGGAGGCTCATTGAATCGGTAGGTAAAGTTCGGTTTGGTAGGAATCCTTCCGATGACTGTCCCGATGGGTTGACCTTCAGCCACTCGCAGATCGACGCCTGTGTCGACGGCGCGCGACTGCATCAGCTCGGCAGCATCGCCCGTCGGCCAGGCGAGCAGCGCCAGCGTGACCAGAGCCACTTGCCATCGCCCCATCCTCGTCATGACACCGACAAAAACATTTCAGGGTACGTTCCTCGTCAGCGAAAGTAGACTCGCGCCGGGAGCGATTGCTGCGTCCCGTTCGCGCAAGCTAGCGCGCTCGCTCACGTCAGGTATGCAGCATGGCCGCGACGACCTGCGCGCGCACGAATATCTCACGGAAAGTGCGACCCGCCGCGGCTGCGCCTACGCCGTCGCATTCATCGGTAAACACACGTGACACTACACTACCTGCCGTCCGATCGATCCGTCCAGAAGCACACACTTTAATTTATGTCCGATTGATATGATTTGTATTCACTGATCACAATAGTAAGGTGGTTTTCTGTAATGTTTTGTTGTTACGGTGGTGTGTCCGAGATCGCGTTGCGACATGCGGGCTGCGTTGGAGCCGGCGCGGCACTGACAGGCGGAGGCTTCCACGCCGCCCCGCCCCCCACCCGCGACCCGCGCCCCTCCCTCCGGAGCTTAAGGCTCCCACTGAGACTACGTGATGATGATGCCAAGATAATGGCGGCCGAAGGAATCTTCTATTTATTGTTCGATACGAGTTACTAACCATTCCAGGAAAATGTAAGGGGCACAGGTACACAACACATTTCTGGGTTAAAAATGTAGTTTTTTCTATCGACTAGAAGTCGGAACTGATGGAATAATGTTTCTTAATTATTAAAAATATGGTAAACTCTCGTCACAGATATTGCAATACCCACTAACACTCTAATTATAATAATACGCAGTCATCATAATCAATTAGTAGAAAATACCTACTTATTTTACCAACTAGTTGCAAATAGGTATCAATTTCCGCTGTTTTGCTAGCAACATCTAGGAGTTTGCGTTATTTACTGTCAAAACTGGTCCAGTGGATTAGTTACAGAAATTTGTGGTAAAGCCACTTTGTAACGGTATTTTTAAATTCATAATAAAACATAATTTGAAATGGAAAACTATGTTATAGATGCACAAAAAACCTATTCTAGGTTTGCCAAGGTTACGTAAATTTTTCACTAATAATAATACTTTTGGTGATACCTAATTTTACAGAAAGTATGCGTGAGGAGCGCGTTGATGTCTAATGTACGGACGGTGCGCGTGCGCTGATGTCTCACCTCGGAATACAACCATCATTTACTATGAGTACAAGGACGCGCTTAGCCTTCATCTCACAAGGTGGAGGCGCACTCCTCAACAAACTGACGAACTGGCAATCTTACATCTAAATGCCGGAACACAACAATTTTAGAATTGTTATGGCGACAGAGAATAAATGTCTTTAACCCGAAGATGGTGGTAGCTAGCCAGGCAGACTGGTGGTGCTATACATTATTCTATTGCTTGTAGCTAAGTGTAATGGATGGAAGAACTAAAAGAGTACCTATCTACCTATCGATAACAAAAAAGGCGTCTAAAAAGATATTTAACTAAAAACTTTTCAAAAGAATCGCATCATTTCATCGATAATGGTAAATGTGTGCAAAACAATGTTTTTTTGCTTTCGGTAAACGATACTCCATTCATGTTAAAATCCCAAATACAAGAAAAACATCAAAATTCAATGTACACCAAAAATAAAATCTGTTTATTACGAGCACCGAGAACTACCGGAGCTTTTAAGCCCTAATTTACTTAGAAAATACGAAAATACTATTTAACTTTTGAAACTATCGTGGTTGTGAGCACTATAACTAAAATAATTAAGCATGGTAAATATCCCGTTAGTTTTAGTTTTATAAAATACTCTTAAGGAGGGCAGTTGTGGTACAATACACTTTAATATTGTCAGTCAAATCGAAGCTCCTATTAATGTGTTGGAAACAAACATACATCCCAGCTGTACCTAGTATGAAATAAAAAATGAATACGTTTTTTTCGTTAAAACAAAGCAGCACATAAACTAGTTAAAGTGCCCTCTACGAGACTCTTCGAAATTCTTAAAGACTTTGAAGCAAAATTCGCTGAGGCAAGTTGAACGCTGAACGTTGAAAGCTTTGTAATGTTGGTGCGGGCGCTTTCCAATAACTTCCAAGTTACACCACTAGATGGTGTGACCTAAAATATTGGGGGATGTCGGTTGTAGAGAAAAACGTTTCATTATTTCTGTTATCTTCTTTTAAAGCAGTGAGTCTCCAATAAAGTCAGGGTCTTTATCATATTATGTTGCTTCATATTCTGAGAAAATTCACTTTTTCTTGTTATAATTTCTTTTGGAAAAACTTTGAAGCAATAGCTACTTATCCAAACATAAAAACTAGTGTATGTGTAGCTTTACCTAAGTCTCATAGTTATATTACCATCCAAAGGGCTCCGTTAAAAATAGCCTTGGTCCTAGGTGCCTACGTGAATCGGTAGCTACACTTGTTGCACGATTGACGTCAACTCTCCGACCCCCCACAAAGTGCGCTAAGGGGAGGCTCCCACTGGGTAGGCTGCTGACGTAAGGACTTTTATGAATGGATTCCAGCTCAGACCTACCCTTGTCATTAAACCGCTGCTTGCATTTGAATCTAACCGATTTGACTGAAGTATACCTAAAACAGATTGATTGGTAGTAAAAATAGATGGGCTGAAGCTGCAATGGATTTAACTTTATCGTCATAATTGGTGAAATTCTTGAAAAGAGTGAAACCTGAGGGGGAACTGAACTACGCTCCGAAAAATAAATCCCGCTATGTCCCTTTCCTACCATATCGCTCCTAGCGTGTCAATAGATTCCTTATTTAATCTTTATCAGCCATAACATCATTGCTTGATACCGTTCACTGCAGCTGCATAAGCCTAAAAAAAAAATGATACCCGCTACGTCCGCTACGTCTTTCTTCAAAGGCACACGAGTGAAAAAAGTATCAGAAAAATGACAAAATCGGAACGTTGTCGGAAAAACATGAAACGTTAGTGCACGACACCTGCGGAAAGTAAGGAGCTAATCGTACGGCAGTTGAACTATCGTTCGTATTATTGGTAGGGATGACATGGTTGGTGTCATTGGTTACTTATAAAACACTGAGAGCATATTCATCCAAACGTTTGGCGCGGTAAGTTCTGCAGGTGAGTTGCTACACTTAGAAGTCATGATTTCTTAATTTTATATTCATTTATTTATTCCAATAAGCAATCCATCAGTAAGTAAAGATGTAAAAATATATTTGATTTTGAAAGGGATGGGAGTTTTTAATTTTTTTACGACGTAAGCGCTTGGCCTTTATCTCACGTGGTTACGAGTTAAGATGAGGCCGAAGGTCCACACTTCACCTGGAATCCTCAACAAACTGAGGAACTGCCTATCTTACCTCTGAATGCCGGAACACAACAATTTTAGAATTGCTGTTATGGCGACAGAATTAGGTAAGATGGTGGTTGCTAGATATATAAATAGAAGAGGTATAATAAGATAGCGTTAATCAAGGTTTGCAGCGTTTTACATTTCCTAAAAACAAAATCAAAATCAAAGGCAGTATTATTTTTCTATACTAAACCCTTTTTGCATTAATTTGATTTTCATTATGGATTTAGAAAAACAAAAGCTACGCAAACCTAAACAAACTATCCTGATCCAAATATACCTGCAACATTTATATTGAATGGAAAACAAATACGTATCTAGGTACTGGAGAGCAAAAAACAGCAGTAGATACTCCGAGGGGCTCCTGAGGTGAAAACCTTCAGGTTTTGAGTAGCCGCATGACATTCGATTGATTTAATCACCATATGAATTAACCATCAAGGATTATAAAAATGAAATAAATCATTGAACATCGAATTTCCCTGAATTTCAAGCTAACCGGGCATTAATTATTAAAATTACAGTGAAATCGGTGAAGCTAGCAACTCTCAGAACCAGGTGGGTGTACTTTAGAAGGTTATACGTGGGCTCTTTGTGCTCAGCTTGTGAATGAGCAATCCATTGGAAACTGACTCGACACATACAATATTACTTAATATACAATAATACGAACATAATTTAAATTATAACAAGTAAAATGTATCATCATTATCAGCGGCGGTCTCAGATTTTCATTTCATCAATTGTTGACTTCTAGACTTCTAGACTTCTAGGCGTGCCCAAACATGAGGTCTAAGATAGAGCGCTGACGGAGCTATGAGCTAATGCTAGTAGTCGTTAATGAGCCATGTTAGACACCTATAGTGGCGGCTCATAAAGTATGATACCAGAACTTTTACACAGTCCACACGAATAAAGAAAGAATGAAAATATATATTTACAAAAAAAGTATTAAAGTATCATAGCTGCGATCACTAACACGCCTGCCAAGCGTGGCAAAACTGGCTTGTTTTTATTAACTTTATTAACACTGTTTCTATTTGTGGAGTCCTTGAAATGGTTCTTTGTTTCCTATATTAAGTGCCAGCAATGTTTTTATTTGCCGATGGTCTTCTAAAATAAATTAAAAAAAACCCTGCATTGCTTTCTTTAGGATTGGGGGAGGCAGTGGACTTTTATGGGCTGTAATGATGATGATAATGATGATACAAGTAGGTATACAGCATTTAAAGCCAGAATGCATCATAATATACCTAACACAATTCCACTAAGCCCAAACAATGCTAGGTGAAATAGTTTTTTTACGGAGTTTCGGAAACTGCCTACCCTTTTGCTTCATCATCAGATGATGATGATACCGGAAGGCAGGCAGTTCATTGGGACTACTACGTATCATCATTGATGTGACCAACAACACGCCTGCCAAGCGTGGTAATTATGGCAAAATCCTGATAATGATGATGATGATGATACTGGAAGGTAAACAGTTTAATAGGTCTACTCTATTGACCTTAAACACCACAGGAAAGCTGAATACGCAATTTCGTGGCTTGGATAACATATTTTTTCCAGCTATTTTGATATAAAACCAAACTACTGTACCGATTTTGATGAAATTTCTATGGGACCACCTCGAAAGTATGGCCTACCAAACATAACAAGAATCTTGGCGGAGTAATCGAGTAACAAACAAACAAAGAAAAAACATACAGCCGAATTAAGAACCTCCTCCTTTTTTTGAAGTTGGAAACTACCGTACACTAAAAAATCTTTATACCAATCAATGAGTGGTGTATTCTTTGCTAATTACATATTTCGAATTGTTCGAATCGACCATTCAAAATATCTGGGCGAAATATTGTAGTTATTTCCATCCTAGTATCACGAATCAGTGGCGTTACTGACGTCGGTGGATCGACAGCGCGTCAGCTGATCTGATAAGTCAGGAGCTGGTTTATGGAAGTTTTCAGTACATACGCGAGGTTGGCCACGTGTTTTTAATAATTTACAGCATTTTCAGAGTAACGCTTTGCTGTTACTTACCTAATAAAAGTTTGTTTTGAAAAATATTTTGTAGGAAAAAACGTAGAAATTTCGAAATGTATAAAACTACGCATTTGTAGCGCTTCTTGCAGGCACGTGACTGCCTGATTCCTTTGCAGGCAAACAAGAAACTTCCTAACTGATATTGCTCAAATTTTTCGCATAACCATTTTACTTTCCGACTTTCATTCGTATGAAATGGGCACGTGCCTGATGGCTTATAATAAGTTTGGTTGGGCCTTTTTAAACGTTTTCAATTTGGTCAAAGAAATATTTTTTTGTTATGGGTAAGATTTTGACAAACAACTCACATAGAAACAAGTAATGACGTGGCCTGAGACGTTGTGTGTTCATTCAAATGTCTGCGCTGTGTTGCTATTGTTCCTGGTGCCAAATAATTTATCCTCTTTTCTTTCTTCTTTAAGCTGGAGTATGCTAAGGGAACCTGTGACACTGGACTTGAAGACAGTAGCTGGTAAAAACCGACCAGCACAATATCGTGGGTCCAACAACAGCAACAAAACGCTCGTTTACATTTACATTGCTAGAACACTCGTCTGTAAATGTTCATTGTCAATTATTGAATCCGCCTCTGTAGTCTAGTTTGTTCGCCCACCGATGTCAGATTCAAAGGTCTCGGGTTCGATCCCCACAGGAATACCATATTGTGCTTGGTTTGATTGGTGGTAGGACTTTGTTAACGTCCGCCTGGCTAGCTACCTCCATCTATCCTAAATCTGTCACCATAACGTAGCATAACACAATGCAGAAAAACACCGTTCTTTATACAAATAAGGTCGATACCGACAGCTAGACTTTAGTGGAGAAGAGACGTCGGCCGAGATCGTCCCCAACAAGCCCACTGAGTCGACGACGCTGAAACGTGGAGAAAACACATCTGGAGAAGATGTCTTACGTTTCGTTTGAAAGAGCCCAGGGGCGGTTCCAGGAGTCGATCTATCAGCATCCTTCGAGGCTGAAGAGCAGTAGAGAAGTAAGTTCAAGCCGTATGTTCTTCAGGTTCTAGCGAAGCATAAGGACATGCTCCTGTTCTATAGGGAAGCGGCTCGTGTGCGGAATCCCGGAATTTAACCGCCTCTGTGGTCTAGTGGTTCAACCCACCGACTTCAGATCTAGAGGTCCCGGGTTCGATCCCCATGGGAAGTACAATATATTGTGCTTGGTTTGGTTGGTGGTGGGATTTTGTTTAAGTCCGCCTGGTGTGTCAAACGTGCCTACACTATAAATAGTATGTATGTTATGTAGGTGTGTCAAACGTGCCTACACTATAAATAGTATGTATGTTATGTAGGTTTGTCAAACGTGCCTACTCTATAAATAGTATGTATGTTATGTAGGTGTGTCAAACGTGCCTACACTATAAATAGTATGTATGTTATGTAGGTTTGTCAAACGTGCCTACTCTATAAATAGTATGTATGTTATGTAGGTGTGTCAAACGTGCCTACACTATAAATAGTATGTATGTTATGTAGGTGTGTCAAACGTGCCTACACTATAAATAGTATGTATGTTATGTACGTTTGTCAAACGTGCCTACTCTATAAATAGTATGTATGTTATGTAGGTGTGTCAAACGTGCCTACACTATAAATAGTATGTATGTTATGTAGGTTTGTCAAACGTGCCTACTCTATAAATAGTATGTATGTTATGTAGGTGTGTCAAACGTGCCTACACTATAAATAGTATGTATGTTATGTAGGTTTGTCAAACGTGCCTACTCTATAAATAGTATGTATGTTATGTAGGTTTGTCAAACGTGCCTACACTATAAATAGTATGTATGTTATGTAGGTTTGTCAAACGTGCCTACTCTATAAATAGTATGTATGTTATTTAGGTTTGTCAAACGTGCCTACACTATAAATAGTATGTATGTTATGTAGGTTTGTCAAACGTGCCTACTCTATAAATAGTATGTATGTTATGTAGGTGTGTCAAACGTGCCTACACTATAAATAGTATGTATGTTATGTAGGTTTGTCAAACGTGCCTACACTATAAATAGTATGTATGTTATGTAGGTTTGTCAAACGTGCCTACTCTATAAATAGTATGTATGTTATGTAGGTGTGTCAAACGTGCCTACTCTATGAATAGGCTGCGCAGCGAGCTGGGCCTGCTCGCCCTCCACCCACTGCTGCTCTAAAAATAGCAGCTGAGCGTCGATCGATTCGAAGCAGTACCTAGTTGTTCTTCCTAAGATTGCGCAATGTTACACACTGGTATTACAGCCCGGGCCTTTGTTCCCGTTGACTTGAAGGTAACCAGTAAACGTTTCTTTGTGCGCTTGAACACAAAAAAAGGAAGCTACTTATTCGTCTTAAGGCGTTCCTGAAGTCTTGTGAATAACTAAATGTGACGTATCGGAGGGTCGATCGCACGAAATCGGAAAATATTTTATTCAGACCATTATTTGGTTCCATAGAGTTATGTCAGTGCGTGCGTTTATCATCAGAGAAATGATCTAAAAAGTTGTTGTTGCCGGGAAATCTGTGGAGTATTTACTTTATTACGATTTAGCTGACCCCGCGCAGCTACACTTCGCCAAGGTTCTAAGTTCATCACTATAATTTAATGGTTAGCTTAAATTTTAGGCCCCCTGGCATTTACTCTTAAGCGTTGCTCCATTGTTGAATTAATTTCTGTGTAGGAACGCCTCGAGATTCAGGTCTGACCCTACGTACGAGTATACACAAGCCGCCTCTATCCATTTACTGCACATGATCGCTGGTCACAACAGACCTCGGCGAGGTCGCGGCGGAAAATAATGTTATACCTAGTCACTGAATCTTCTATGAACTAAACACTGCAAAAATATTTAACTTGGGATTTCCCCAAATTCAAATTACATTTTTCAAATCAATCCTTTACTAATTATTTTTAATTGAAATGAAATAATATATGGAATGAACTAAGACCCCTCGTACGCAGAAAACTGTTTGCACAGAGAGCTCAGAGTTGGTTGTATTTTTGTAAGAAGTTGATTTTTTAAGAGCCTATAAAACGATGATTACCACAAACTCGTGAAGCAAATAAAATAAATAAATATTACAGGACATTAATTTTACACAGCGCCATCTAGCCCCAAACTAAGCATAGCTTGTAATATGGGAACGGTTAGAATACTTAAATACTTTTTGTAAATAAATACGTCTTATATGATACAACACCCAAACACAGAACAAACATCTATATTCATCACACAAATGTTTGTCCTGGGTGGGAATCGAACCCACCGCCTACAGCGCAGAAGGCAGAGCTATGAGTCATGTAAATGTTTCATATTTTACTTTACTTAGCAAGTTTCAAGTCAATCCATCAATGTATTCAATTTATTTAAAATACTTTGTAATCGGTTAGATGTTGCAGGTGTAGGTGTAGGTGTAAGTGTAGGTGTAGGTATAGGTGTAGGTGTAGGTGTAGATGTAGGTGTAGGTGTAGGTTTAGGTGTAGGTGTAGGTGTAGGTGTAGGTGTAGGTGTAGGTGTAGGTGTAGGTGTAGGTGTAGGTGTAGGTGTAGGTGTAGGTGTAGGTGTAGGTGTAGGTGTAGGTGTAGGTGTAGGTGTAGGTGTAGGTGTAAGTGTAGGTGTAGGTGTAGGTGTAGGTGTAGGTGTAGGTGTAGGAGTAGGTGGCAAATTCCAATATCATTTTTAGATGCCACCATTTATTTAGGAGCAACAAATCTATGCTGAGCGGTCATAACCCAGAGCAACCTGTAATGACAAATGAATCTACCTATGCTGTGTGAAAAGCGCTTGTGTTTATAAACCCCCGCGTAGCAACAGACTGTAGGCTGGTGTAGGTGTCATTGAGCCCTATCTGTGTCAGGTCGATTAATAGGTCAACCTAGGCAATTCTAAGTTTGACGGCATTTATATGAAACCTTTTATAACTAGTGTCTCTGTGAGCTGTAGACCTCGCGAGTCTAGTTTGCATAGCTTTAAACTGAATAAATGACCTTAAAATATAAAGCTGAGTTTTTAGTATAGGCGTTACCGCCGGTATATCAAAAGCTTCTTTAATCCATTAATGTTTCCATTATACGATTATTACTGATTTGCATGGTCCAACAGTCTGATCCGACTGTCGATATTAAAGCTCTTTCTAGGCCTAAAATAAAAATCTGGCAGACATTCGTAATGTGGGGCGCGTGCGACCTGACGCTATGTACCTAAGCTGCTTCAATGAATATTTCTTTAAGGCAAGTACACCCGCCGATGTTTACATTTAATTCTTCATCGAAAACAAAAAGCTAACAAACATTATTAAGGATGGCTCTGAGTAACATGCGCATTTTGTAGTTTTTGTAAATTATGGCTCTAAAGCACATTCATAATTGTGAGAATTGCCAATATTTACAAGCTACATGCGTCTACATGTAACTAATCACAACAATATTTTTCAAGCTCAATGTTGTTATTAGGTACCAAGCCACTTAATGTATGTATCATCATCATCATCAATTTAGCCCACATAAGTCCACTGCTGAACATCGGCATCCCCCAATCGACGTCAAAAATCTCATCGACATCCATCGACTCCCCGCAACCGTTTTTACTGCCCAGGGGCTATCGGTTCTGCGAGCTATGTTGCCTGCCCACTGCCACTTCAGCTCGCTAGTTCTGAGAGCGATGTGGGCAACACTAGTTCTCCTACGGATAGCCACATTTCGAAAATTATCACGTAGTGAAACTCCAAGCATAACTCTCTCCATAGCTCGCTGAGCAACTTTGAACTTATTTACGAGGCCCAAAGTCAGCGACTGTATGTATATCACACTAATAAGTGTGTATGTTTGTTACTCCTTAACGCCTAAACTGCTGAACGGATTTGGATAAAATTTAGTATGAAGATAGTTTATACTATAGATGGTAGGTACTGGTCTGGAACAGTTGAGTTACCTTTAGGCAGTTTGTAACGATAATCTGACTGATTCCTTGTACATAGTTAGTTTAATTGTACATTTGTACATATTTAATTATAATATTGATTTTTTTGGTCCATCAGTCTGCTTAGCTGTTTTTCCTTCACGACTCGCAGAAGAGGAATTCCATAGGCCTGATTTTGGTATGGAGATCAAAATTAAAAGGCTCCAGCCCTCTCAGCACGGTTGGGGGAGGGGATAAAAATGTCCTCTGTTTTTATCCACCATCCACCATCGGGAAACAAAAATCTCTCGAAGAGAATAAAAACAGAGGATGAAAATTGTAACAAACCAGCAAGAAAACAGCAAGTTCTCTAAATCCAAGGCCGCCCACTGCCCTAGGTAACGTCAACTCCTGCGACTGACGAATGCGGACACCATTCATAAGTCGCAGGGGTCGAAACACTTTCAACATTGAAAATTTATAAATTGACATATTTACACTTTTCCAGAAAAAATATAAAAAATAAATTTTCTTTAATGCAGAACTAAGTTTTTTTTAATCAAGCACATAACTCTTAACATAACTTTTCGATAACTCTCACGGTTACAGACTTGGCCTCAGTGGCCCTGGAAAAAACTCACCCTGTATACTTATTGAACATACTTACAACATTTCAAGAGAATCGGTTGAGAAATGCGACCTGTAGAGGAGAACAGCCGGACATATTAACTCAATTTTGTCAAAACTGAAATGGAGACGCTTCGCTCGGTCAATAAAAATATACCATTTAGTGTAAAAACGTGATTAAAAAAAGGTAAGTGACTGATTATTAGTGACCGGTTGGTTTTTGTTATGAAATTGAAACCAACACTAGCCGATAGGTTTGAATGAATCACCTATGTCTACTAACATGCCAGTTTTGTTAACTGCTGTTTCATTACCATTATATAGAACATAATTTGTTCTTAACGTATAGGTATGCATAGCGCATGATACAACGTACAGCCTACAGCGTAAGTCCTAGCGACTTAAAGACTGGAGGGTGTGTTCCTTATTAGGTATCCCTATACGTGTACTAATTAAGGATATTTTGAAGTTCCGGGCGTTCTACTTGCATAAATATATTTTCAACTTAATATAAAACCGAGCCTGCCAAAACCCGCCGCGTGGTTCACGTTTCTTGAATGGGCTCGCTTACTTTTTATATAATTTTATTAACTAGTCTTTTTTTTTAATACAACTTGGGGACGGAACAAGCAAGCGGGCTGCTTGCTTGTTCTTCTTGTTGTTCTTGTTCACTTTTGAGATGTTTCACAAGAGGCTCTAGTTCTCTTTGTGTATTGTCATTTTTGCAATACACATTGTGAAAACTTCATCTATCTACCTCTCACAGATGGTAGCGTTGGACTGGTGGACACGGAGGCTTAGTTCTAATAGGGTCCTGTTGACACCCGTTGGGTACGAAACATTAAAAGGCTACAATGCCATGCAGCTATTTCACAAATATGTCAACTCAACTTCAAGTCATGCATGGTAGAAGGTGCAGGTAGCAATAGTAGTACTCTACGTTTCGCTTTCTTCTATGATTTATTCAAAGCATGACTTTTTAACTAGGGAAAATTTCCAGAACCAGAGGCACGTTAAAGTAATTCATTAATTACTTATAACAAAGTGCCTGAGACTCTTTCCTTGGCAGCTTATTAGAGTGGCACTTTAACAGATACTTCTGTTTATATTTTGCCCTTCAAAACGTTTTCCCTCTCTTCCTTATGAGGATTAAGATCGTTATACATCACTTTGAAAAAAAACTGTGAGTTTTGCATGAATTGTAATGGAAAAATATTTAAATACTGTAAAACAAGATAAAACAGTTTAAATGGTAGTACAAAATTTACTTTTAAACTTATTTTACAGACCACAGAGAACAAATGGGTAAATATCTGTAAGTATCTACTAACTTAGTAAGACACAAATAAGTGATTAGCTTAGCTGTGAATGTGTTTCTAGATGTTCAGAACGTCAAGTGTTATTGATTATTTCAATTTAATTTGTGTTATTTTATAATTTAATCCATCGGTAGAGATATGTACGGCTACTGAAATTTGTTACCGGATAAAACACGTTATGTATTAACTGTTACAACTATAATCCTTTGCGATGGGTAATCCCGAAATCTGTAAATTTGGGTCATGTGACCGATCTCAGTAGGTGGCTGGCTAGGATAACCATGACTTGTCAAAGTCATTCAAGCTTATTGGTATCTACGTTCCTTATTTTTAATTTTCAAAAACGGTGATGCAAGTTACTTCTATTTTTTACAATATTCTGGTACATTTTTCTTGGTTAATGGGCTTTCAGCCTTGTCATAACGCCAGAGATAAAGGCCAAGCGGTTTCATGTTCTAGAATAAACAATAATAAACAATATTTCGAAATAAAAACTGTGTTATATAAAATCGTTTGACCGATCGAACAAACAATCAAAGGATATTATAATTTACATACTATTATTATTGAATTTATCTCTAGCCCGAAGTTATAGCAATAAAGAATATTATGACTTATAAAAACTATTAACTTTAACAAGCCTCATAGCTCAGTTGGTAGTAACTCTGCCTTCTGCGCTGTAGGCTGTGGGTTCAATTTCCCACCCAGAACAAACATTTGTGTGATGAATATAGATGTTTGTTATGTGTTTGGGTGTTGTATCATATAGTACGTATGTATTTACAAAAAGTATTTAAGTATTCTATCCGTAATCTAATACCCATATTACAAGCTATGCTTAGTTTGGGGCTAGATGGCGCTGAGTGAAATTTATTTATTGATTTATTTATTACCTTTCACTTTGGTCGCGCTTTCGAATAGGTGGTTTTTATGTTTCAAAATGAACCTTTCTGAATAAACGATTATAGATTTTGTATTTTAATTTGTCGTAAATCTGAAATCCTTACAAAAGTGACATCGTTTGTTATTTAACACTCCAATGTCCTGTCCCACATAACTTCAAAAATTACGAACATCTATTTTAGTTATTTCACCCCTAAAATAATCTCTTTATGTCTGATGTAAGTCCGAAAAGGCTTGGGGATTGCATTTATTGTAAACAAGAGCAAAAAAAAACAAGAAACACCTATTTCTATATTGTTATTTTAAAAATGACATTCATACGATTACGTTATAAAGAAAAACGCATCTTTTTGCTATAGTTCCCGGGTTGTGAATTTTGAGACATTACAACATTTGTAAAGAATTTTAGAAGTGAGTTACGTTCATGTTATCATATGGGTTATTAATTTTGTCTACTTATTTTTATAGTAGTTTTCCTTAACAGAATGTGTAACTGTTTGGTACAGAGTTTACCAAAACAAATAAAAAAAGCCAGGACAAAACACAGCCAATTAGTTCTAGAATATAAAAATATACAATTAATTAGAAGTTTTCCAGACAACTTTGGTACCATTGACGTCAACCATTGATAGCTTCAATCGATTAGATAAGCCCTACATTGCGTTTAATGTTCCATCATGGTTTCACCATACAACTACTATTAACCTTGAAAAGTATAGCTTGTTATCCATATAACATATAATAACATATGACATATAAAAGAAAACTATTATATCCGTAATTTTGATCCCATGATCAAAATTACGGATATAATAGTTTTCTTATACTTTTTTTGTTAATACATAGGTACTTATGCTACGATATTACAAACACAAAACAAAAATGTAAGTTCATCACACAAATGTTTTGTCCCGAGTAGGAATCGAACCTATAACGTACAGCACAGGGCATTGCAAATACCCACGGAGCTGTGAGACCTGTCAGATATAGACTATGTGTAATCCACTGCACTGCATTGCGCCTAACTTGAGGCATAAAGGGTTTAGCCCCGTAAATTGACCGGCAACCATACCCTGCAAACCGAAACACAGCAATGGTGCTTGGCGGTCGAAGTAAGGCGTATGGTGGTAGTACTCCCCCAGACAAACTCTTAAACAAAGAACTTTACTACACTTTACTAGCAAATTGATTCCGGCGTTTATTTTCGGTATAAGCCTGAAAACAGAAAAACATGTAATAAAAAATCCGATAAATTAGTTTTAAAATTTGAGTTATTTCTAAGGAAAGTTCAGTTTAGCTACAAGATTATTATTTCCCGAGGGTGCCTCGTGTACAGGTGAAACACGTGTCGATTTGTAATTTTTATTCAACCTAATATAGCGGATTTCTCACTAAATGTTTAATATTTTTCTGTTTTCAGGTTAATATTGTACTTTTTACTACTAGAACTACCACCATACCGATTTCTGAAGCCAAGCACCGCACCGGTTGCTGCGTGGATACAGTCACCTGACATCTGAATGAGACGTGGCGTAATAATAGGTACTAGAGGTCAAAGTTAAAGTCAAAATGTTTTATTTCGTAAGATTTTTTAGAAATATTTTGTAAAGTCAAATATACCGCCTGTTCGGAATCACGACCAGCATTCAAGGAGAAATTCTATCTCGGGTACTTACCACTAGATAGTGTTTTGACGCTCTATTCAAAAGTAACATAGCTACAGAGTCTTACATAACATAAATAATATTTATTAGACCATCATAAACCCAAATACTTAATATACGATCTAAAAATATATAACTACCTAATTACCTAATAGGCAGTTTGTTAACATAGAGATACCGCCATTTAGCTATCAACTAATATAGCAACTTCGGTTCACTCATTATTACCTTAAAACGTTCCCTGAGAGTGTCACGAATTTTCATTTTATAAATTTCTTGTACAGCTCAATTCTGCAGGATAAAAACTTTCAATATCAGCTGCACTTCCCCGTAAAATTTATAGTTTACTTTTAAAGTGTACGATGGTGAAGCGCTTGTCCTTCATGTCACCTGGTTATAATTATATTTCAATATATTTATTTCATTAATAATATTTCGCCAAGAGAAGTTTTAAGAAATCAAGAGAAACATCAATCCAATAAAGTTTTGAGAAGAAGGATTTGACCTAATTCCGCAGTGAGAAGACTGAAAATAGCCTTTTGAGTTAGTGTAATGTCAGTGTAAGTGAACGTGCTACTTCAAAGAACACAATAACGTAGTGTCTCCCCTTAAATAGAAACTGTAAGAAACGTGACATTGGACACATTCTTTAAAGTAATTTATTTTATAAAACTAAGTTAGCATAAAATTACTCATTAGCCGACATAGGCTAGATTGTAAGACAGCTTTAGAGCATTATATAAATTTAATATGCACTAAATATTAAAAAAAAAAACCTGGTTTTAAGTCATATGATAAGTCCGATGGTGCAAGGAACTCTCAGGAACTAAAATTAAGTAAGCCTTTCCGACTCTAAAACATTAATAGGTATTCTTGTTACTGTAGTTATTTAAAAGGTTAAAATTTCATTTTACAATTTGATGAATTTTTACTCTAGAAAAACCACGTGACATTTCTGTGGTCAAAATATCATCCAATATCATCCAGTTAGCCGTTGGAAAGTATTCTGAAGTTACTAAATGTGCATTCAGCTGGCCCTTCTGTAAGTGTACCCACTACTTCCCTTTCTTACTACAACTTACCTGTTTCAAATTCACGCAACCAAATCGGTCATAGCTCAGTGCGACGTAAGGCACGTTATCGGAACACGTGACTAGCGCGAATTTGTTTTTGGTTTCAATTTTGTGTTTGCGAAATTTTGCGAAAGTCACTTTTCGTCATAAAACATTTTCAGGCGCACAAAAAGAACTTTCTGTGTTGTGTAAGTTAGAAAGAAATACAAAGGTTTCTTTTTAACCTTTGAAACGTTGAAGCCCTAAAAACAAGACGATAAGAAAATAAATCTTGGAGAGAATTGTGAAATTGTATGTAGGCGTGGAATAATGAGAAAACCATTTTCACTGAAATTTAACATGTAACAAATAACAAAGTAGGTAATTAGTCAAACAAATTTGTTTCAAAAACGTATTTCTTGTCAGCGATTGTGGCGAATAAACACATATTACTATATGGGAGGCTGTGGGTGAGCCTGATATCCTTCTGTAGACTTCTCAGTTGTGAACAGCCAGGTGAACTATGTACTGTAGGTAAACCACGGAAACAGCCACGTGAACTATGGATGTAGGTGGACCAAGAGGAGGGACCGTTACCTATATATAATATACAAGTCAGAGTTAGATTGTAAGCTCCGTCCGTTTGTAAAGTCGTTTAAAAACTAGCGATGACTGAACTTCGTTATTGTATTAAACGGTATAAGGTTATGGTTAGTACTAGTTATTTACATAAACATTTTGTCTATTATAGGATTTGATTGAAACGAAATGCGGATACTTATTGTTTGTGCTGTGGCAGTTCCATTTTAGAGATATGATCAAGTTACCGCAGTCTCCGCGGCGCCGAGCGTTCGTTGAACCCTTGTTTGTCGACTTCCGTGCCCAAACCTGATGCAAGTGCACCCGCAGCCCCCCATCCCACCTCCTGCACCCCAACATCCTGACTTTAACCCCATAACACGCGAAGGTTCCATGTTCGATACGATTCCACAAAATGATACGTCATCTTTTTCTTGTTTTCCTGAATAAAGCCTGTCCACGTCTTAAACACTGACATGATGTTATT
The DNA here is from genome assembly GCA_951394065.1 of Venusia cambrica. NCBI lineage: Eukaryota > Metazoa > Arthropoda > Insecta > Lepidoptera > Geometridae > Venusia > Venusia cambrica. The sequence continues at coordinate 516,923 of OX596044.1, read as the reverse complement.
TTATCAGTTTCTCTTACTTCCGAGCGTTATCAGCTTCACTGGACCCTGACCGCAACTACTATTATATCCTAATTCGTCACGCAAACTCACTAGAGCTTCCCCTAAAATGCCTTTAAAGCATGATAGAAAATATGCAATTTTTTTATCGTTTCTTTCAACACCACGGATATGGTATGAAAACTTTGGATTTGTGACATTTCAGTATGCAAAACTAAGCTTTGTTTTGCTTCTGATAAAAGCTAAAATAGTTAATTTACTCATTTACATTTTCTTCTTCTTCCTGCCTTTATTTCACACCTAGGCTAGGTCGGCACAGCACGTTCTTCTCTTCTACTCTCCCCTGTCTCCCGTCAGCTGAGCATCCATGATGTCTAGGAGATTTCTAATGTCAAAAAGTGGCAGGATAATTTAGCAGCAGCTAAAATTATATAATAGGTATGTGCACTCTGCAGCCTCTATGTCTGCGGAAGTAGGATTACGGCACTGTCATGGTGAGTAGAACAAGTGCAGGATTATATTCTCAAAGTAGTGGCGTCTACAATTTAGAATATTGCTATTTCGATGTAGGTATGGATGTGACGGTAGGATATTTTCTGGATCTTTGGGATTACGTGCACTACTCTCTGCGCAAAGCAATATTTTTTTTCTGGTAATATAATCTAGATACGTTTGACCACGATCTCGCAAGATGGGAAGCTAGCGTGTGGTCTACGATGTACCACGGACTAGAAGGCAACGTATTCCACTCCTTAGCTGTTCGCATGATGAACGGGGAACCAAAGCGTTCAGTACGAATTGATGGCGGACGCTGGGAGGGAAACTGCTATTCCTGTAGTGGTGCAAGAATAGCAGTGACACTCCTAGCAAGAAAACAATGCATATGTTTTAAATACCAAGCGTGGAGATATATAGATACCCTCCTCACACTTTCATTCATCAGAGCCATTCCGTTCTCGCACAATGACGTTAGAGAGATGTTTACTTGCGGCAAAGGTTCCACATATGGAATGGTCTCATGATGCGTTCCTTCGAGACTAGTATGGGATCTTTAAAAAAGGGATTTTTAATTTTGTAAAAGGGTTGACAACGCGTGAGTGATGCCTTTGGTGTTACTAGCCTTCATAGGCTACGCTGGCCGCTTACCATCAAGTGGGCCGAATGCTTGTTTGCTAACTTAGTTGTAGTTTCACAACCTATGCAGTTACTACGTATCTACGGCTACAGGTTAATATTGATGATTTCTTCCAGTACCTACCTAGGTTTCTATCAAAATGTAATTGAATACCCCGACGTACCGAAGTATGCACCATTGACTTGCACCATCAATTACTGGGTCTGTTGCTTCGGCTTGTGACGATCACTTTTGTCAGAGTGACAGCGCACAATACTTCGGCACTCTTTAGTGACGGAACCTTTAGACATCTTGGCAGAGATACTACACGGGCACTTGTAGTGTGTAGCCAAATAAATAAGATTTAACAATCAAACAGTGGAATATTATTAACCGCTACTCTATGCTGTGTGATTGCGTCCTCTGTATTGTCGTAACGACCCTGATGTCTACAAGCAAATAATTGATAGGCACCTTTTGTGTGAGTTTGCTGCGTCCTAGATTTCATTCTCATCTACGCAAGTTTCAAGTTCAAAGTTGACCCAATTCTGATAAAAAAAAAACTAGCTTTTTTAGCTTAGGTAGGCAACCATGTGAGAGATTCGAGATCCTATATTTATGAATGCTAAGAACCTTGGAAAATAAAATAGAAATACGTAAAGAAAATAGGATTGCTTGAAATTTTCAAGAGACTCAGTGCGTAGGCGTTGTGTAGATGATACAGTCAGTGGAAAGCGCGCGCCACTATGGCGGACCGAAACTATAGCGTCGTAGATCAGTTTCGCCATGACGCATTGCTGAATATGAATGAATGAACACACTTACGGTACGATAGTATGACTAGTCACATAGCATGTGTATGTTGGTTGAAGGCTATCACTAGTAATAAGTGTTCCTCGGGCTACAAACGAGCGATATTGTTTGTGGTTATACCTACATCGCTTCGAAACACATTGTTCCAGCACATTCGAAAACATAAATACGCCAGTGGGCGTCGTGAACATTCAGACTGTGAGGGAACTAATATGAAAAATGATTTTTAATTTTAAGTAGCCTGCACATAGAGTCTCACTTACTTACGAAATCTACGATATGGTTTGAAGTTTGAAGATTTACCAAAAATCGTCCCGTGAGCACTTACTCAAACGATACTAGATGATAATATATTATTAACATTTAGACAGATATACTTGACTATAATAGCTACGGCTTTGTAGAGTGAAGAGTTTCAACACATCTTTTAGGATATTTCAGAGTTAACCTATCTGAATATTCCGGTAGATACACTGAGATGGTAAGCGAACTTTAATAATTATAATTATAACCTAAGTAGCGTGAAATTAGTACTAAATTCTTCTAATTGGTCAAGTTGTACCACCATCTTAGATGAGTTAGTCCCGATTTCAATTTAGTCCTATTTGATTAAGTTGTACCACCATGTCAGTTTGTGTTTTTTCATGTTTGTCATTGGATCAATAGAGTTCTAATTATTGTAGTCGAACCATATAGTCTAATATTGGAAATCTGAACAATTATGGACTAAATATAGATGCCTAAAAGGTCACACCAAAGCTTCTCAAAGCCTGACTCAAGGGAGCATTGTATGGCAACGTAACATAAGCCATTTAGAAATGTATTTATGTATTACTCATTTGTTTGATGTTTTTCTCTACGTGTAATAAAGTTTATTTTTGTTCTGTTCTGCAACTTGAATCTTCAGCGCGTGGTTTAGTCCTCGTGTTTTTCAGATAAATATAGTAGCTTTTATGTTCTACCCGGTCCAGAGCAACAGAAATGTGGAAAGTTTCAGTCTCCACAGTCAGTACCTACCTAGTTTATGCGTGAAGGAGCCACAAACATCCAAACCAGCTTTCACATTTACAATATTTGCAATAATTCTAGTAAACAATGCGATGGGATGAGTTAGTGGGATAAAATTAGTAGGATTTTGAAAAAATCATTTTTACCTATAATATAAAAAAATAACAGCACACTAAATTTTTAAGACCAAAGTAGGATTTATATCGCTAGATTGACCTAAAACGGATTTAAATAAACCGAGAGTTAATCTATTAAATAAAATTTTACCACTGACGTGATAGGTAGGTAGGTAGGTATAATCACGCTAGCGCCGAAACTGTAAGACCTACGGACTTGAAATTTTGCCAGGGTGTTTATTGTGACATTTAGGTGCTCACTAAGAACGGATTTTAGGAAATTCCTCCCCAAAGGGGGTGAAATGGGGTGAAATATTTTGTATGCAGAATCTTTATTTATGATCCGATTGAGTTGAAATTTAGTACGTGTATTTGTAATCACTTAGATATATATATAGATTAAAAAAAACTTGGAAATTCTCCCTCTAAAAGGGTGAAGAGGGTTTTGTTTGGAGATATCTTTATATTTGATCCGATCGAGTTGAAATTTTGTACGTGTGTTGATTATAGCTTACAAATGGGTATTTAGAAAAAAAAAAATCTTAAAGGGTAGAAGGGGGCAAAACAGTTGTATGCAAAATCTGTACTTATAAACCTATGGAGTTGAAAATTTTTACGTGTATTTCTAATAACTTCTAAATGATAAATATTAAATAAACTTGAGATATTCTTCCTATAAAAGGGTGAAACGGGAAAATATTTTTGTACTGAGGTGCACTTATATTTGGTCCGATCGAGTTGAAATTTTGAAAATGTGTCGATTATAGCTTAAAAATGCGTACCAGAAAAATATATTTATAAAAATATTACTATTAAAGGGTTAAATGGGGCAAAACAGTTTCTATGAAAAATCTTTATTTATGATTTAATTGATTTGAAAATTGTAAAGTTTATTTGAAATACCTTTGAAATTATAATAATAAAAATAACTTAGTCTTCCTCTAAAGGGTGAAATGGGGCAATACTTTTTGTGTGAACAAATCTTTTTATATGATCTAATCGAGTTGAAATTTTGTATGTGTGTCTATATAATTAGTTAATTGGGACAAAAAAGTTTGTACAAAAAATCTTTATTTATGATCTGATTGAGTAAAAAATTGTATGTGTAATACGTTCAAAATGCTAATTATGGAAAAAAACCTTGTGATTCTTCCTCTTAAACGGTGAAATTAAGCAAAAAATGCATCTCAAATCTTTATAATTCGATTTAGTTACAATGTTGTATGTATTTGTGTTTCAAAGATTAATGAGATACTTATCATAGTTTTTTTTATATTCCTCTAAGAGGGTAAAATGGGGCAAAAGTCTTAATATTCAATATATTTAACTTTTCTCGATTGAGTTCATAAAATCTAAATCGATCATAAAAATCTTAATTTTAAAGGTTAAAATTGGTAAAACAAAATGGGGGAAAATTTTAAAGTGCATTTATATACAAAATTTATTACACTCTGAAATACAAATAATAATAAAAGGTTAAATACTTTTTGCGTGGAAAAATCTTCTTAATGATCTGATCGAGTGGAAATTCTGTTAACGTGTGTTTACTATAACTACATGATTAAACTTACTATTAAAGGGTCAAATGGGCCAAAACATGCATTCGTTATCTTTATAATTGGATTTAGTTCAAATATTGCATGTATTTGTGTTTTCAAAGACAAAAAAAATTTAAATGTTTTGAAATGGGGCAAGTCATGAAATTAAAAATCCTTAGTTTCATTCGATTGACATTATGTATGTGTATTATATTATATGTATTATATTAATGTATTATATAATAACATTGAAATGCCAATTAAAAAAAAAATCTTTAAGATTTTGCCTCTGATTGGGTGACATGGGGCAAATCTTTCTGTGCGTAGATATCTTTTTATTTGATACAATCGAGTTGAAATTTTTAGATATAGGATCCAAAGGTTCCAGGTTCGATCCCTAGGCAGTGTCCGATATTGTGCAGGACTTAAACAAAGTCCTACCACCAACCAAACCAAGCACAATATTGTAGTCCCATAGGGATCGAACCCGGGACCTCTGATCTGACCACAGAGGTGGTTAAAACAGCCCTGGTTATTCAAAATACTTTACGAGCCGCCACATGGCTCTTTGACGACCATTACCAGTCAGTGGAGTAGGTTTTATATTTATTTACTTTTTTATATATTTTATATCAGTATACTTAATTAGGATCTGGACATAAGATTTCAGAATTACCGGGATGGTCCGTTTAGAAACTAAGGTATCTAATCTACAGCCATTCCTATTTTCTTATTTCAGCGTAGCGAAGCACGGGTACTTTCAGCTAGTAATATATAAAGTTCATGGCCGACATACGTCGCCGGATTCTAAATATACTTCAATGAATCAATGTACCCCTACGTACGTGATTCGGTCTTTCAGAGTTCAGGGGCTCAGGTGAACTGTCGTCAAGCCGGATGGAAAGTTATCAACCCCCTCAGCCTCCAATAGCCATGATAACGTTTAGATTAATAAAATAAACTGCTGTTTTATTACTCTTTCTCGGAAAATGACAGCCGATCAGCTAGTTTATGTCATCCAGTCAGATTGATGGGACAAGACATGCTGACAATTTTGGTAGTAAAAATATTAGCAGAACGAGTAAGATGAATTTTGTAGCTGCGCGATCAATAGCAGAATGCCGCGGGTGAAGGGGCAGGGGTATTGCGGGGGTGTCGTGACGGGGTGAGGGTAGCGGTGCGCTGGGGTAGTTTCATTGAGAACGTGTGGGCGGCTGCGTGGGCGAACCCCTTATAAAGAGGCGCACCCTCCCCTCTCCCGCACAGTCATACCCTGGCAGTGAGTGAAGTAACATCGTACAGTGATCGTGCACCATGCATCTCTCTGCTTCAAGGTAGGTGCTCCGTGGCCTAGTCATGTGACCGTGTGTTAGTGAGCTGTTCTCTCATCTTGGATCATTACCAAAAAAAAAAAGTTTAGACATTTATTCAATAAAAAGTACAATTAAAATAGCTATGTACAAAGGAATCAGTCAGATTACCTAAGGACCGTTACAAACGGCCTATATGTAACTCAACTATTCCTCAAAAATAAAAAAAATTTGCTACTTGGTTCCGAAATTCAATATTTTTGCCTGTAGTATAATATATGTGTATAATAATGTCACTATGGAAATGAAATGTGAATTAGTAAAATAATATTTCATATTGTTTTAGGCTGTTAACGGTCTTACTTGGCTATTTAGTAGCCCAAGCGAAGTCATACCCGATGCAGACGTGGCCTATGTACCCGCAAAGCGCCAGAGAATACAACGACGATGAATATTACTATGCCCCGAAAGTGCAGTACTACTTCGACGCACCGGCGATAAGTCTGTCGGAAGCTGACGGACACCTTCCGTATCCGTATTACTACGTTATCCCCAAAGAACAGGAAGAGAGAATGGCGGCACTGCCCATCGGCCAGGAGACGTGGTTCGAGAGTGACACCACGCCCGACTGGCGCGCCAACGACGTCGACGATGTGAACGCAGCCTTCCTTGACAACCTGATCCTCACTCAGATGGCTCAGGACGCAAAACGGCGACGGGAGAACGCCCGCGCAATCTTCGCGCCCGTCGACTACGAGGAGACAGGCCTCGAGGATGAGGAGGTCAGGGAGCTGAAAGCGCTCGCCGGGAGACCGCTTCACCACGAGCCCAAGACGGTGCCGAGGTTCGAGGACGATGACTACCCAGCAGACGAAGGCTTCATCAACTGGAACGGCAACAAGAGGAGCGTCCCCACGGTCTCCCCCCTCACCACCACCTCCACCACCACGGCGGAGGCTCCGGCGCGCGGCCAGGACGAGGTCGTGGTGCCGCGGCCCGCCCAGACCCACCATCACAACAAAAAGGACAAGAACGACTACTTGCAGACGATTACGCAACTTCTGGCGACCAAATCTGCGAAAACAAACTCACAAGTAAGTTTTATAGCACTATTATAATTCTATGTTTATTGTGGAGATCAAAGATATTTAGAGTTGGTGTTCAATATTATCTTGCGCTGTTCGGGGGCCGTGGAAACCCCGAAGTCTAAAAATAGCCGGTGCCGGGCCGAGGGGTGGCGGCGGGTGACACGGCGCCGGGGCCGGGTCACCGAGTGGGAGGTGGGGGGTGCGACTACCTATTTTCAGGTTTCCAAGTGACTTTTGTTAATCGCCACTGAGGCTCCCCTCCATTAAGAAGCACCACTCGCACGTTGACACGGGGCATGTCTTTGTTAACAGGATTCATCGGACGAGCGAAGGATCGCGAAACGTTTCATCGCCGGCGACCGCGACCTCGTCCTGCAGCTGCGAGGACTGAAGCACCGCGTACCGACCTAAACATGAACGCATCTGATTCTCGCCAACACATGAGACTGAGTATAATCTAGACTATTTAGAAATTTCATTAACGACTTTTCACAACGTCAAGAAAACAAAAATAAAAAAAAACTCAATTAACTCTAGATATGTCGTCCGAAGTCCTTTGACTTCCTGAGCGACATTTCTGGGATATTATATCTTTGTAATGGTTTAAGGCTACTTTCTATGATGGAATGTGTAGTTGGGTAAATGATCGTACAAAAAGTGACTATAATAATCCCATGAGAAACGTGTAACTTGTAATGCATTATTACATAATTAGCTAGGAATAGTGAATACAATTTGCTCCCTTCGGTGTGCAGCTATGTAGCACAAATGTGCGATGTAAATATATGTAGATAGTTGTCTATCAGATAAGACTTATTGATATTTAGATAGAACTCGAGACATCATTAATACTAGGACTCAAGCTACTCACACCTACTAAAACTAATTAAGAGCTACAAAAAATATTCGGCCTAGTTGGCTTTTATCTACCTGATTTATACGAGCCGATTCGAAGTGCAGGTGCTGACGTTGTTTTCTGTCTTTATGAATACGGTCTACGCAGACAATACAATAAACCTTTTGCAAAGCAAAGTTGAATATGTATACTTACGTGTAAGGCGACTGTTCTCTCGAGAGCGAGGGTTCCGTACGTGATATTTTAGCTTTACAGCTTCTGTAACGATTTTAAAGTGGACGGTCTAAGACCTTTTCTAAAAGCTGTACTAATTTGTACAATTACCTACATGAACCCATTTGTGCATTAATGTAATGTTTTGAAATTGTAATTTATAACTTGTCGTTATCATCCTTTGCCTGCCATCCACTACTTGGCTGCATCATAGAATAACTTTTGATATTTATATATATTTCTAAAGCACATACATATCTTCTACAAATAAAGTCAAATTACTTTCCTGTGAAGTAGAAGAAAGTAGGATTCGTTAGTTCGTAACGATGTTTATGAATTAGTAGATCTGTAAAGGTATGCCAGTGCACGAGAATCTGTGTTGTTCTAAATAATCGTGTCAAAGTACTCACAATGATACCGTGTTCCTTGATTAAAAAATAATACGTAGATTTACTCACTAAATACTTCTGTTCAAATAGAAAATGTACAATCGATACTATAGTTAAGGGTTTAATAGCTACATTTTGCTCATTATTGTCAGAGCTGTTAGTTCATGGCTATTTGTGTATCTCTATTTTATATACCTTAAATACAGTATTTTTTTAATTAATGCCTAATTATGATGTTTAATAGGTAGTTATTAGAAAGACGGAATGTTACGAACTCGCGTGATGAAAACACTTAAATATATAAATTATGGTGAAATGACACACATCTTGTTATTTGTTACACCCGATTGTCAGCAACCCTTTGTTCTACTCAACGACGGGAAGTGCTTGGCCTGCATCTCACCTGCGGGGCCTGCGATCACACTTGCAAGAGGACTTTCCGACGTACATCGACGATAAGTACATTGTGTCTGTAATATAATGACATAATAAAGGTTTTATCAAATCCCTAAATCCTTGCTTCCCCTTGACGAGTACCGCGTGAGGAAACCGCGCAGTTCAATTAATGAATATTTAAGTTAACAAGGGACCTTTTGACCCAATAATATTTTTTATACATAGAGACTTGTTTCTTCTTTACATATAAAATTGATAAAGACGTTATAATTACATTAAATGTTATCTTTGAAAAACTTATTGATAATATAATGCAAATCTTAAGCGGTGGTACAGATTAGTCTTTAGTGTCAATCAGTCAGGAGTCAGGCAGAGTAAGAGCCCTCGCCTCTACATACAAGCTATCATGTAGTTAGTGCGAGGAACTCCAAACGCAGATGCCTACTTAAAACTACAGTGATTTCTATATAAGCTTTGTTTAGTACTTAGTCTAAGCTGTTTTAAGTTAACTATAATAAATTTTCTTAACTTTACTTCCCATAATGCCCATAATGTTAGGACAATTGTCGATTCAAATCGCAACTTATCAGACACGCGAGTACAAGGTAGTCCATCACATAATCGATTGCAACACTAGTACTTGAATACCCGATGTTCCGTTGAACAGAGGTTTATGCTCTATAAGACGACAACATTAATAAGTAAATGCGGTTCCAAGAATACCTTGATCCTAATTATTATACAAATTGCACTGTGACCTGATTCAATCGTGTCCTATATTACTGAGCGCACTAAAATGACCTAGTTGCTTCGTTGCACGACCTACAGTAACGATTTAAAGCCCTGGGTCGTATGCGGGTCAAGACGACCAATAATTGATCAGTTCAGGGCCTACTACAATACTGGCCTTTAGAAGGATGAACACAATGCCGTTATAAAGGCCTTTAAAGGACTCGATACAGGGACGATGGAATCAAAGAAGCTCTCAAATAACTTTTCAAATTAAAGGAATGAAAAGAGCTAGGTAACAATACTGTGACAATACTGGAAACAAAGATGACAAAAGAAAGACTCGGTCATGAATCGGATAGTCATACAACATTGATTTTTTATCCTCAGATATTTTCTCAAACAATACTTGTAAACTTTATTTGTGAAGCGCTATTATCTATATATATTTCTGATGTTCCTTCTCTTCTTGTTAATAAACTTAATAACCTGTATAGCTATAACTAACTTTTCCATTACTTGGATAAAATTATATAAAATATGCAACATGAGAAGTGTAATTTGATAGATAGATTTATTCACTTAAAATTTTAACATATAATTATCAGTAGTGTTTTTAAATCTAATAAGGTTTGACTAAACACTAGGTTCTCATTGTCAGTTAATAACATTATGTAACTTACGACCGAGTATACAACACATTTATTAATAACATGAATTTGCGGCGGCTGATTCGGCCGAGGATCACAAAAGGCGCAAATATAGTGGTCTCGACAGAGCTTACCTATTTGAGCCTTTTGGGGTGGAGACCTTGGGTCCGTGGGGAGCCGGTGCCCTCCGGGTTTTCAAAAATATTGCGGGGCTTTTGATTGAGGCGACACGTGACCCAAGGGCTGGCTCTTATTTAGGCCAGCGAATTAGCATAGCTATTCAGCGTGGCAATGCAGCCAGTGTCTTGGGCACGCTTCCGTCTGGTACTGGTCTGGAACAGTTGAGTTACCTATAGGCCGTTTGTAACGGTCCTTAGGTAATCTGACTGATTCCTTTGTACTTAGTTAGTTTAATTTATTGAATAAATAACATGAATAATTGTTGTACTTTACTTTGACGTTTTGTACTTTAGTTGCTAATTTTAGATCATCACTTCGATTTATAAATAAATAAATCTTGTACAGATTTAATATGTGAAAAACTCAGTGGATTATGTTTTTAATCATTATTCATTGACTGCTCCAGTTCTGACCCAATTTGTAATATATAGAGATATTTAACATGTTATAGCATAGTTGTTTGTTTTTCCAAATAAATAAAAATTTACCAAATAAAACTTTTTTTTTTATTGAACGATGAGGAAGCGCTTGGCCTTCATCTCACCTGGTAACAAGTTGAGATAAGGCCGAAGATAGAGGCGCACTTCATCCGGAATCCTCAACAAACTGAGGAACTGGCTATCTTACCTCTGAATGCCGCAACACAACAATTTTTTAACGACTTTTTTTTTAAACTAGTGTGATGTTAGTACAATAGACACATAGCAAATTTGTAATAATATTTGGTTTCTATTTCGTGTCCCTATAGTTTTTTTCAGATTAAATGACGAAGAGGATTTTCAAGTTTTTTTCAGACTATTTGAAGACAGAACATGCAAGCAGCTTACGTGATGTTTATGGTATCTCTTGCCTATAATGAAGCCTCTTCGTGTAGGTCTCAACCACAAAGAACATGACCTACGCATCACTGCAATGCGCTCATCAACTTGAGGTATAAAGGTTTAAATCCTTGCATTCCTACAATTTTGCCGGTTAACATACCTTTCAAACCAGAACACAGCAATGCTCCTTGGCGGCTGCAATAGTTATGGTGGTAGTACTTCCCCGGACGAGCCCTTTCACAAGGAGCTCTACTATTCAGAAAAGTCAGGTACTCGTATTGCCACTGCTCGACATAGTGGAGCTGCTATAATGTTCATAGACTAAACAACTGATACAGATCATTCGTAAGATGTCGCACGGTCGATGCCGTCTGCCGACTCCTTGAACATGATATACGTTTTTTTTATTAAAATTAGTAGAGCAGTTAATGTAAGTCCATTAGTTACGTAAGTTAAAAACCATTTTTGATAATAACTGTCCACTAAGACTCCGCTGCATTATGAATGTTGTCGTAGCAATGGTCTACGACGTAGCAGTGTGCTACGGCGTAGCAAAGCGCTCCGACGACGCAGCAAGTAAGGTTAGAACTATTTTGTGATATAACATAAACCAAAGCATCAGAAGATGATGCCTCGGCTTATGAACCTCCTCATAATGCCCCATGAGAGTGAGTTAGGCTAATTCACAGACTTTGGTCGTGTAAACCCCGCTCAAGTATACATATTTCACCAAGGAAAGTAGATACCCTCAATAAGAAATGAATTTATGCATTTTCAATATAGAGAAACTTTATATAGAAATTTAAAATAAAACCAATATAATAAAATAAAGACTTGAAACTCCATGCAATCAAATATTAACTACATATTAAAGAAATAAATACAATTTCAGAGAGCAAAAATTAACTATATTAAAATTAACTAAAACACGCACAAATTATGGAAAACTATATAATTAGAGGGAGTGAAATAGTTTACCAAAATAAAAATTATATTGTTAGCTAAATAATATTAGGGAATATGTTAATCTCAATGCCTTTGAAACTAATCTTAAACTTCATGTACATACTTTGTTACAATACAGTAATATCTTGTAATACATAATATTTAGTGAAACAATATTTAGTTGTAAAGTAATTTAAAGTCATAATCTAAGGGAAAAAACCTGTTGAAGGATATGAGCGTTTTTTTTTTATGACGTGGAAGCGCTTGGCCTTCATCTCACCTGGTTACAAGTTGATATTAGGCCGGAAGAGGAGGTGCACTTCACCCGAAATCCTCAACGAACTGAGGAACTGGCTATTTTACCTCTAAATGCCGGAAGACAACAATTTTAAAATTTTTGTTATGGCGACAGAATTAGGTAAGATGGTGGAAGCTAGTCAGGCGGACCCAAACAAAGTCCTACCACCAACCAAACCAAGCACAATATTGTACTCCCCTGGTGATCGAACCCGGGACCTCTGGATCTGAAATCGGTGGGTTGAACCACTAGACAACAGAGGCGGTTAAAAATATAATACTCACTTACTTCGGTGTTACACTCTTTTTTCTCCTTAGTTAAGTGCGGGTCGTGATTCCGAACAGGCGGTAGATTCGACGATTCTAAATGAACCTAAAAAATCATAGTGAATAAACGATATTAGATTTTTTCCTTCCCTATCTGCCCCCTCAGCACGGGGCGGGGATAACATTTTTGTGGGGGCTGTAACGCTTTGATTTGACGTCCGTTACACGTTCGCATCATCATCACCAGCTACAATAGATCTTCAACATCCTCATCAACCTGTTGCAGTCCACCGTTGCTGTTGCTGGGAGATGTCTGCGTCCAGCGCAGACATCTCCCAGGGGGAGCCACGGAACCCTTCTCATCCTCTCTATACCGTCCACTGTACGCAGATCGTCACTTGATTTGTAATTTAAGCCAGTTAAACATCTCTGTGGTTTGCCCACCGGTATTAAACGCAATGGCTTGGGTTCGATTCCAAGGTGGGTTTACTACCACAATCTTACCTAAATCTGTCACCATTACAACAATTATATTTTTTTGTGTTCCGGCATTTAGAAATATCTTCAGGTAAGGCCGTTTCTCAGTCTGTTGGAGATTCCGAGTGAAGTGCCTTTCACTTTCGGCTTTATCATGAATATGTGAGATGAAGGCAAAGTCCTCTTTGCACAATAAAAAAAACCTAAACTAAGTATGTCATGAACAGGGTGGGTCATTTCGCCTACAGCCAGCGTATGTACTTGCGTTGTGCACACACACAGCTATCGTTACCTCTGACCTTTCATTGAATCGCCCCCGCGCGTTTCGGATGGGAGGTTTGTGTTTTCCCAGCATACTTAAGGATTACCTGCATACCTTCCATTGAGAAATTGTATTTAAAGAAATAAGAATGAACCTCTACCGTGTGGTGATTCCTGAAGACACCTTTTCAATCATGCCTTATGGTGCAGACTCATGTCAATAAATGTACTTATTTGTGAGTGTACCTTGTATAGTTTAGTTACTTAGTTTGCTACATAGCGTAAGTGATCCGGCTGGGAAGAAACATTGTGGCCCGGCCACGGAAGGTTTTCTCATTATATCTGCTAATTTTACACTGCGCCATCTAGCCCCAAACTTAGCATAGCTTGTAATATGGGGACTAGATTACGGATAGAATACTTTTTTTTGTAAATAAATACGTACTATATGATACAATATCCAAACACAGAACAAACATCTACATTCATCACACAAATGTTTGTCCTGGGTGGGAATCGAGCCCACAGCCTACAGCACAAAAGGCAGTTAACAGTTGAAAATGTATGTACGTGTCTTACCGTTTTTTTTTAATTCCATCAAAAAACGGGTACCTACTTATCACGTATTATACTTATATCTATCCCTACGTTTTAGTGGGGTTGCATTAGCCGTGGTCGCGGGCAGACTCAATGTTGGAAGGTAAAATACACGATAATGATCCGAAAAACCCAATTTTTTTAATCAAAATAACGTTTTTTTAATCGCTAAAGATTAAAAAAGACGATGTAGGTGTTGTTGGAATTGAAAGCGGATAAAAAGGGGGATTCAATTTTGTATTTAAGTAAAAATAATGTACACGTGTATCGCGGGGGATTTTTGATAAGTAGGGTAGTTTTTGAGAAATAGGGGTGTCAAGTGTGGCATGAATATTTTTGGCTAATGGGGTGTCATTTGAAAGAGTATCGAGTGCATATTAAACAAATAAAAATTTTACTTTTTATTAGGGGTGGTTTTTGTAACAAAGGGGTGCGTTTGATATGTCTTCTAGGATATACTGTTAGAGGGGGGTTGTCGTCACAATTCCCTTTTTTTATATGCTGAAACCACACCTGTATCGATATTAAGGGTTGCAAAAGGGGTAGAAAGGTGTAAATAAGATCAAAGTCTTGAAAATTTGTAAAAACGTGATATATCATATGAAATGGGGTTTAGATTGCAGATTTCAAAATTGGTTAATTTACCTTTTATTGGGGGTTTTTAAGATCAGGTCTTGATCCAGTCAAGATAAGAGATATTTGCAATTGCAATAAAACTGGTCTGTTTATTTTGCGTTATTCACTTAATGGTTGCCAAAACCATAGTGTCGATAAAAATCAAGAATTTCCTAAATTCTTGGTTTTTATTAATTGATTATTACCAAGGGGTTTGACTGCGCATATACCATATTATTCAGCACATTATTGTCCACCACACTGTGGAAAGAACAAAGAACTTACTCCAAATCTGTAAGGTTTTAATCACCACGCTTGGCAGACAAATGACTATGAAAATGGTGCTGACAGTTAATGTTTTGTTTGCACACAGAAAAGTGTTGCTGCCTTTGGTGATGCCCTTTGGTTGACTTAACGACATCCGTGGGTTGGAGGGGCAGATCTTTCAACTACGACTTCTAAGGCAACGGTTTTGGGAGCACTTTGCACAAAAACATCAAAAGTTTATGTCTTTCATCTTCATGTTAATAAGGGTTTACATATTCACTTATTGTATTCTGCCCACCCACTATGACATACGGTTGATGTATTGCTCTCATTCTGGCTTTGTATATAATAAGAGTTACAAACAAGAAAGAGCGTAGAACAACTTTATATACGTAAGACCATCGCGAGATCTCAGTTCGGGGCGAACTACTAGTTAATTGTCAAGTAGCGGTACATTGTAAAATAGAGGCTTGGCCTCTACTGCAACCCGTGGTTTCGGCTGTATGAGTCTCAGCCTCTGACTGTCTCCTGTGACTATGTATGACTGTGTGTGTTTGTGTGATGTCTGTTATCTAGCCGCACAAAATACCGCAAGGACGAAGCTCCATGGCGAAACTCATTCTCGAACGCCACCTAGCGCTGGAGAGACTAAGAACAGGGTGACCGTACAATGGATACAGGGACACAGGATCTTTGGGAAACGACGCTGTCGATGAACGTGGTGACAGGAACAACCACAGAAGGCCCCACATTCTCCCAGAACCGGATAAGATAAGGTAAGTTAAGCCGGGTGGGAAGGCACCCGGGACCGAATGTCGACAAGCCAGAGCAGCGCTACCGACTTCTTCACCAATACTAACACGACGATTCCTGACCCTTAGGAGCCAAACTCGAATAATAGTAGGGACACTGACAGGTCACTGCCCACTGAATAATCACCTGTTCACCATTGGAGCAACAGAAAGCTCCCTATCAGAGGGTGTCTAACCGAAAAGGTGCCTGAATCAGCTGCCCACGTAGTCCTGGAATGCATGGGAATCACAGCACAACACAAGGAAACCTTCAACAGCACAAAGACACTCCGTGGCCTGCGAAGACCCCAGGAATATTCTGCGCTTCTGGAGTGGAGGCTGCTATACCTACTTACCGGAAATTTCTCACGCACTTAGCTAATCGACTACATTTTCATTACATTACATTACTATTTATACATTACATTAGGTACTTGTATGTAGGTAGGTACCTAACTACACAGAGATACCTACTTACAAGAAAAATAAAGCTAGGAATAATAAAGATATAAGAAGTTATGCTTAGTTATATAGATTAATTTAACGGTACGAGAATAAAATCTTTTATTTCGAAAAGAAAATGACCATTTTTTTTATTGTAGGTATATAGGCACCACACCGAGAGATAAGAAATTGTTCTACTATCCGGCCATGAATCATCACAAAACTCTACCAACGAGTACCTACCTACCTACCTACATACCAATAAGCCACCCAAACTATTAATTCATCATCATGATTTTTACAGCCCGAAAAAGCACACACCAGGACTTGGGCTTTCACCAAATTGTGTACTTATTCCAAAAAAGGCAACGGGTTGTTTGCCATAATCACCATGCATGGTGGGCGGAATGGTCATTTGTTGCATTATTGTTTTTAAGTAGGTACCTACTTACTAGGCACATAGATGGATGTTGCATTTCGTCTCCTCGTGAAATCCCGTACCGTAGTCACATATACGACACGACTAAAATACGAACTAATGACAATGAGGATTAAATCGCAAAAAGAGAAATTGCGCCATCTTAGAACTTCACTTGATACTTTTTGCAGTTTTCA
Organism: Venusia cambrica; assembly: GCA_951394065.1. Taxonomy (NCBI): domain Eukaryota; kingdom Metazoa; phylum Arthropoda; class Insecta; order Lepidoptera; family Geometridae; genus Venusia; species Venusia cambrica. The sequence goes on along the minus strand of OX596044.1, from coordinate 500,129 downwards.
TTAAACCTTGATCGGCAAGTGCTACATAATTCTGGCGGTTCTGTTGGCGCAATTGACAGTTTAATAATTTGATGGTGACAATGACACAAGTTTGAGATAACAAGAGTTTATTGACCTTCGAATATAATTTCTCATTCGAAAACAAGGCAGGCAGGGATCAAAATAAAACTTTTAAAAACATACTAATGGTTGATACAATTATGTAGGTATCTAAACTAGAGTAGAGATACACAATACAACTGTTCTGCTCCTAATAACCGTAAATAATCTAAAAACAAGTGGCTCAGAGAATTGTACGAAATGAAAGTCTAGGTAACTGTTAGCCCGCAAATTCCCGTTAGTCGGCAAACCACGTCAGAAGTATTTCTGAGTTTCTTTTTCAAGATGCGTCGTTCTAAAGGATATCAGGATTTGGACGACAATGCAGTAGGGCCCCGACCGGTGCCCCCAATGCCTCCACCTCAAGAAATAGAAATGGCTTCAGTGTCTGTTGTCCCGGATGGTATGTGATACAATTTTAACATTTCGTATACTCTTAAAGATATCTAAATTGCAATAACTGCTTTTCTATAAATTAACTATAAACTGCTGGAACCATCAAAAATGTATGACTTATAATTTAAATATACATAAAAAGTACCTGATTGAACCACCTCTGTGATGTAGTTTAATTTACCACCGGTATAAATTAATTAATATAATACCAGGTGTCCCAGGTACAATCCCCAATGGGGGTACAAATTTGTGCTTGGTTTGGTTGGTGGTTAGACTTATTTTAAGTCTGCCTGGTTAGCTACCAACATCTTACCTAAGTCTGTCGCCATAAAAACAATTCTAAATTGCTATGTTCCGGCATTTAGAGGTAAGATAGTCAGCTCCGCAGTCTGTTCAGGATTCTGGGTGAAGTGCGCTTCCACCTTCTGCCTTTACATCTTTAAACTAGGAGAATTAGTAAGATTTTACTAATGTTATATCTATCTGCTAATATATCTATCTATTACTCTTAAGGAGCTGAAATATTATATTTGTCATGTCTTGAAAAATCTATTTTACAGTAAAAGCTAGTTATTATTTTCCAACATATCATTGTATACTGGCTTTGGCCATATAATGATATACATACCTATTATTCCAGATACATTCACGGTGTCTCAAGCTGTGAACGCATTGGGATTTGGCTGGTTCCAAGTGAAGCTATCTCTATGTACAGGTCTCTGCTGGATGGCAGACTCTATGGAAATGACTATACTCAGCATCCTGTCCCCAGCCTTGCATTGTGAATGGAATATCAGCAAGTATGTCCACAAACTTGTCAGTCAGTAATTATACAAAACTAACTTCTGCTAGTAACTTTGTCTGTGTGATACCGGTTTGAATAGGTACAAAATTTTATTTTTGGTTTCAAACAATATAGCAATGCAAAATTTCTGCTCAATCTATGTAGTAACTCTGTGTGAAACAGTAGCAAACATAGTGTTTATATGTTCCTTGTCGCTGTTGCGAACTCAGGCACTCAATCAGTGTCACCAACAACTCAAAGTCCTGCTCCGGTATTTCAAGGAGACTGGACTGGCTGAGATAGGGTTAGTTAAAACCACGGGGGACAAACAATACACCCCACAGCGGGACGTCAGTGCAGGCAGAATAAGAATGTTCCTTGTGCAACAAACAATATAAAAAAATGTTATTCATTGACAAAAAAATTTCAAACTCTTTTCGCTTCCTCTTGGCTTGTTGTACTTACATGACGAATTGGATGATTATTTGCAGATACCAGCAGGCCCTTACCACCACTATTGTGTTCTTGGGAATGATGCTAAGCTCCACATTCTGGGGAAACCTCAGTGATAGATATGGAAGGAAAACTGTAAGTATTCATTATCTTCATCATTACAGCCTGATAAAGTCCACTACAGGACATGTACCTCCGCCAATGTATTATGATGCAATAAAACATGCATTTACCAGTCAGAAATTAATAAATATATATAATTGGCAGCGGTGGTGGTCTATTTGAGTAATATAAACTAGAGTGGATGTTGTAGAAGGCAAGTGAAGATTTTCACTCAGTGATGTAGCAGTAGTATTTTCTTGAATTTTATAGAAAGCTAGTTAATGGATTCAGGTGTTTATTGCGGAAATCCATTTTTATATCAACTTGACATTTTCAAGTAATGTTTTGTAACAAATAAAACAAAAGTTGGATTTAAATCTGGCTACCTCCAAGATGCCTGCTTATGTTAAAACCCTCCAGCCCTGGAGGAGGCTCATATATCATAGTCACAGTGAATGGTCACTAATGGTGAATGACTGTCAATGGAGAAATTATGTGGTGTATTCCCATAGTGAATTGCCTGTTTATTTCATCAAAAATTGTGGTTTGGGTTAATTAATCTGAAAACAGAAAATATTTTGTAACAATACCACTCATTGTTTTGGCTTGAGTGTCTAGATTTAATTATCGTGTTTTTTCCACCATAAAAGAAGAAGACGGCATCAGCTTCCTTCCGGGTATCAGACAGATAACATTAGCTATCAACAAACAGCCAGCCAGGAGTAGTGGTTTTAGCACAACCCTCCAGTGCTTGGAGGAGTATGTCAAGCTCCACAGTGAGCATCATGTGAGCTGTTGATGAGATAAGACGTGTTTTTTTCCAGGCTCTTAGCATGTGTGGGGTGCTGCTGTTCTACTATGGTCTGCTGAGCTCCATCGCACCCAATTTTATTTGGCTTTTGTTTTTGAGAAGTTTGGTTGGATTTGCCATTGGATGCGTGCCACAGTCGTAAGTATTTTTGCTCTCCAGTTAATCAAATTATCTTGTAATATTTTATTGTTTTTTTGTGATTTTTAATAAATCTTTCTTATCTTTCTCATTATCAGGCTATAAGTTATATGCCCATTAGTGAAAAAAACGTGGAACTCAGCAGGGCTATCTCAAAATAAAAAAGATGTAGAAGTTCTGTTACATACCCACAACATATACATACTACTAGCGCCAGAATCCCATACAACCGCAAACAACAGTGTGAAGATACAGAATTACAAGTTTTATTCCACTGATCACCCAGACGGCACCGCACATGCTGGAGCGGCCATAGTAGTGAAGTCTAACATCAAACATTATGAGCAGCCACAGTTCAAAACAGAGCACATACAAGCAGCAACCATCACCTTAGAAGATAGAAATGGAACATTTAACGTGTCTGCCATTTACTGCCCTACGAAACCTAAACTGTAAGAAGAGCAATATGATGAATTCTTTAACAACCTAGGTATCCGCTTCATTTCTGGAGGAGATTGGAACGCCAAAAATGTGCACTGGGCCTCAAGACTTACAAACAAGAGGTAGAAAACTAAAAAAAGAATAGATAAAAACCATCTCACAACAATCTCTACGACAAATCCTACCAACTGGCCTACAGACCCAACAAAACTCCCAGATGTCATAGATTTCTTTATTGAAGGGTCTATCCAGTCTTTTCCACCATGTAGAGATATACTTAGACTCCAACTGTAATCACGTTCCTGTAATACTCGCCATTGGCACCACGGTTATTAACAATGAAAGGAATCTCAAACTATACAACAAATGAACAGATTGGACCTGAAGATAGAATTGAACTCAGAATACCGTTAAAAACCGAGTCTGACATCGATGGTGCTGCCAGAAAGCTGACTGCCATGATTCAAGAAAGTTGCTGGAATTCGACACCAGAAGCCACTGAACATCCACTTCAAAGTAATGTGTACTCGTAGAACATTTGGTCGAAAATCATAGAAAAAGGAAGGCTACGTTTTATTCGGCGTGTATGGCATACAAGTAGGCACCCAAGTGACAAAACAGCAATTAACAAAGCGATCCAAGAACTAAGAATTCTTATTACAGAGGCAAATGCCATTGCTTTGGATACGTACTTAGAAGGACTCCCCGCGACAAAAACGTGAAAGGCCTGCGCAAACCTAAACCGCCTATTGCATCACAAGAGATAAAAGAGTTCTTGTAGAATTACCTCGTAAAGGAATTGTGTACCTCACTATGCTCTTCAATGCCATCCAAAGAGTGGGCTATTTCCCAGATATTTGGAAAGTATCACAGGTGGTAATGATTCATAAACCTGTTAAACCGGAACATGAAGTCACCTCATACAGACCAATCAGTCTCTTGCCAATCGTGTCTAAGCATGACGAAAAGCGCCTACTCCAAAGAATGTTGCATGTCCTTAACGAAAGGTCCATTGTTCTTGACCACCAATTCGGATTCAAAAAGAACACGCCACTATTGAGCAGGTACACAGAGTGTGCAGGGCCATTAGAAAAACATAAGAAAAAAAGGAATATTGTTCATCTGCTTTTCTTGACATACAGCAAGCCTTTGACAGAGTCTGGCATAAAGGATTGTTGTTTAAAATAAAAACACTTCTACCACTTACATTCTATGGTGTACTTAAGTCCTATATCACAAACAGAATATTTCAAATAAGATAAAATCAATGCACCTCTGGTTTCTATGAAATTTCTGCCGGAGTACCACAAGGTTCGGTTCTTGGACTAGTACTGTAAACCTTGTTTACTTCTGACCTACCACAAAGCCCCGACGTCACAGTCGCCACTTTTGCGGACGACACAGCCATACTGGCCTGGCACAAATGTCCAATCCAAGCATCTCGCATCTTACAAACACTGGTCTAAACGAAACTGAAGAATTGGTGGCCAGATGGAGAATTGCCGCCAGCGTATCAAAGTCTGTGCGAGTCACGTTTACTCTCTGCTGAAATGACTGTGACCCAGTCACCTTAAAAGGCACACAACTAACACACCATGAGTCTGTGAGGTACCTTGGGATGCTTCTGGACCGCAGGTTCACATGAAAGAAACATGTTTAAACCAAAAGAGATGAAATAATAAACCTTAAATACAGACGGATGTTCTGGCTCCTGGGACGAAATTCGAAACTTACAATAGACTATTGTCTATTGCAAGTTTCTCGTATATAACCGCCTATATATTTTATGTATATATATTTTATATATACTATATATTTTAACCGCCTCTGTGGTCTAGTGGTTCAACTCACCGATTTCAGATCCAGAGGTCCCGGGTTCAATCCCCATGGGGAGTACAATATATTGTGCTTGGTTTGGTTGGTGGTAGGATGTTGTTTATGTCCACCTGGCTAGCTACCAATTCTGTCGCCATAATAACAATTCCTCAAAAATTTGTTGTGTTCCGGGATTCAGAGGTAAGATAGCCAGTTCCTCAGTTTGTTGAGGATTCCGGGTGAAGTGCGCCTCCATCTTCGGCCTTATCTCAACTTGTTACCAGGTGAGATGAAGGCCAAGCGCTTCCTCGTCGTACAATAAAAAAAAACACTACTGAAGCCGATCTGGACAAATGGCATCTAGCTTTGGGGATCAGCCAGCGCCTCCAACATAATGAAGGGCACAAAATCACATAATAAAATCATTATCAAAGGCGCCATGGTTTATTAAGACAGAAGAGGTCCATGAAACTCTTAATATCCCCATGGTCAAGGATAAGATCAACACACACATGGACAGAGCTATAAATCCCGACTACTTAAGCACCCGAATCGACTTGCAGGGCAGCTCACTATTCCGGAAACCATCCGCCGACTTAAAAAGCGAAGAGATGTCTTCGACCAAAAAAGCCAGTACGAAGATGAAGACTGACTTGGAAGTAGCGCCCTACACGACTAATAGACATAACATATGCTTATAGTCAGAAGGACTGATCGCAAGATTAGTCCTTCTACTCAAAAAAAGTGAAAAAAAGGCCTCACTGAAACGACGTCAAAATAGCGAACTGAGTCGCCTCCATCCATCAACTTCCCGCGACTGCCACAATGTCAGTTCATCGAAAAGACCTCATGTCTTCTCTCACTCTTTGTATTTTTATTTATCTGCTAAGATTAAGTAAGATAAAGTGGCTAACAATTGTTTACTTTTTTCAGTGTGACTTTATATGCGGAGTTCCTTCCAACCAAGCAGAGAGCTAAATGTGTGGTGCTTCTTGATGTAAGTGCATACATGTACACACATAAGTACGATTACCATTACTGAAAACCCAAATTGAAGATTTCGTCTTCAATTTGGATGTTCAGACACCAAAGAGTCCCAAAATATTTGATCTGTAGCTTACACAAATCAACAATGTCTAGGGATATTCAACATTTTGTTGATTTTTACAAAAACTGAAAATAATTTCTTTAAAAAACTAGGTATGGAAAGAATCTTTATTTTGTGTTGTTTATTAATAATAATAAAAACAACAGTTTAATATAATTTTTTAATAAACATTAAAGTAGGAACAAAATCTCGAAAAATCAGAAAATTTACAAGGTTTGGTAAATTGTGTTAAAACTATTTTTACGTTGCCATGACTTTATAAAATTACCTTTTTACAATTTAATAATCGGTGTTGCCTCCCCTGACGTTGATAACACATCTGCACCGGTTATTCATACTCAAAATTAAGGTGTCAAAGTCTCGCTGGGGTATGCGATCCCATGTTCTTTTTAAATGGCAAAGTCAAAGTCAAATATTTTTATTCATTAAGATTTTTAGGATCATTTTGAAACGTCAAATCTACCGCCTGTTCGGAATCGCGACCAGCACACAAGGAGAAAGGCAAGAACCTCGGGCTGATTAATTTTTTGATGATCCATTTAACATTTAGGTACATTGTTTATAATAATTTAATAACATTACAAGTGTTACCTACATCATAAAACTAAAAACTTAATATTATCTTAAAACATTGATTACTACATAACTATCTAATGGGCAGTTTCTTGACATTGAGAAATCACCATTTAACTGTCAACTGGTATAGCAAAAAAGGCAAAAAAGTTGGTCTTCTGTGGTCAAATTTGATGGCAAATTGCTGAAAGCCCTTCGCTGTAACATGTCTCAAGCGTGTTCAATTGGGTTTAAGTCGGGTGACTGTGCAGGCCAGTCCAAAACCGCGACATCATGTTCCTGAAGGGCAGCTGACACCAAACGCGCCGTGTGTGGAGGGGCATTATCATGCATGAGCTGAAGTTCCTGGCCAATTTGAACTCTGTGAGGGATGATCACAGGTTTTATGACCTCGTTCCGGTATTTTAGTGCAGTCATGCTGCCTCTTATCCAAATGAGCTCGGTTCGCGCGCCAATACGAATTCCCGCCCAAACCATGATCGACTTCATGTAGCCTTCTTCTGACGGTTTGGTCGCTGATTGACAACTGATGGTCTGACTGAAGCCTTTGCACTAGCTGCTTTGCTGTGAAATTGGGTTCCCTCCTGGCGGAATTTTGGAGAAAACGATCTTGTCTAGGGGTGGTTACTCGTTTTTTTCCAGTGTGGCGCTCTCTTACATCCCCAGTAATACGATAACGTGACCACAATCGAGAAATTTCGTTTTGATTGGTGTTTAGGGTATTGGCAACTACGCGTTAGATAGCACCGGCTTGTAACATGTCTATCGCTCTTATCATTTCTTCTCTGCTTAAATGTCGACGTTCCATGACATTACGAATATCACAAGATCCGTTAAAATCAAAAATTACTTAGATAGCACTAATTGATAATTAAAAGTTAATTTATCTTAGGCAAAATTAACGTTGTTTAATTTAAATCCCCATTCTATCTTTTGTTTATTGCGTTCTATTTTTTTTTTTTCAAAATTTTGAAAAGGGAACTAAAGAGGTTTAATTCCATATATAAACTTTTTCTAAAAAGCAAATAGTTTGTAAGCAAATCATTTCGAAATGGAATATCCCTAGACAATGTTGATGTGTGTATACAAGCACTGTGAATTATCGGTGTTCGCTTGCCCGGAAGGTTCTGGTCCCTATTCACTGTTGAATGGAAGAATCCCATGTTGTAACTTCGACTTCAACTTCTTTGATATGGCGTGCAACCGTTTAATCGATTCTGTAAGGGCAATTAAAGAATATCAATGTTTGGTCCCGGGTGGGAATCGCACCCACAACGTACAACGCAGAAGGCAGAGCTACTACCAACTGAGCTGTGAGGCCTGTAATCGACAATGACTTTGGCAGGTGTAGTTACGTTGATTGATGTTGCAGTGTTTCTGGGCGCTGGGCGCGTGTCTGGAGGTGGCTCTGGCGCTGGTGGTGATGCCGACGCTGGGGGTGCACTGGCTGCTGGCGCTCTCCACCATACCCTTGCTGATGTTCGCGTTGATCTGCCCTGTAAGTGACTCCCTCCAGTATTCACATCGCACCAAGCTGCCAGCTTATAACCGGTAAGGGTTGCACTACATCATCATGTTATCCTCATCCCGCTGTAGGTCGACACAACAAGTTTTTATTTTTATTTTATTGTACGACGGGAAAGCGCTTGGTTTTCATCTCACCTGGTTACAAATTGAGATAAGGCTGAAGGTGGAGACGCACTTCACCCTCAACAGACTGAGGAACTGGCTATCTTACCTCTATATGCCGGAACACTTTTTTTTTTTAATTGTTGCTTTGGCGACAAAATTAGGTAAGTTGGTGGTAGCTAGCCAGGCGGACTTAAACAAAATCCTACCAGTAACCAAAATTTTACTCTCTTTCATTCACATGTCCTCTTCTACTCAATCCGTCAATCTTTTCTTTAGCCTTCCTGTACTCCTAACCTGCCACATTGACTCCCAACATGTTCGTTACAACATGCGGAGGTCATGTGTGTCCCACATCATTACGTACTAAAATGAGGACCACGGTTTCAGTGACACCAAAAACCATAATTTAACTTTTTGTGAGGTACTGAGTGAAATTCTTGCAGATTGGTGGGAATAATTCGTATAGTAATGGTTATCAGTTGTATTTTTATTAATAGCAATAATAACGTGATTTAGAACCAAGACATTCAAAGGTTCAAATTAGTTATAGGCAACTTAAAATAGCTATAATTCTCCCCATTTATAAAAAACAAAAACATAACGATCCCAAAAATTATAGACCAATCTCACTGTTGCCTATATTGTCGAAAATATTTTTAAAACTGATTAAAGTTAGGCTGGTATTGCATTTAAGCTCTTATAGCATTCTAAACTCACGCCTGTTTGGTTATCAATTAAATGTAGGTACTGTTGATGACAGCATCAGATTTTTAGTGAAAGATGTTATTATTAACTTGAATAAGAAAATAAAGGTAGCAGGGCTATTTCTGGATCTATCTTCTGCTTTTGATACAGTAGAACATCCAATACTGCTGGAAAAACAATACCATTACGGCGTAAGAGGGAATGTGCTTAACCTCATAAAATCATACCTGTGTAATAGAAATCAGTTTATCGAAATTAGAAGCGTTATAAATAAACAAGAAGTTATCGCCAAATCTAAGGCCACTACAATTAAAAGAGGGGTGCCGCAAGGCTCAATCCTGGGACTAATATTTTTTGTGATTTTCCTAAACGACCTCATCAATTTCATAAATAGCTGACGACAATAATGCAGTGATTCCAGCAAACAGTTTGCATGAACTTAAAATCAAGATTAATGCTGCTCTGTTGGCTAGGGGTGCGATGCCAATAATCTTAACCTTAATATCAATAAAACATGTGCCTGATTGTTTTAAACAACCAGCCACAATAGCGATGAAAGTGACCGTTTTAATGAAGACGTGCATGTTACTTTCTCAAATAGCGTCAAATTTTTAGGCGTCCAAATATATGAACACTTAAACTGGAAAAAAGAAATGGAGTCTTTAGAAAATTCAATTAGTTCCGCTTGTTACACTCTAAGAAGCTTGAGGGAGGAGGTAACAATCAACCAGTTAAAACTAGTATACTCGTATTATGCTCTGATAGAATCAAAAATTAGGTACAGCATTTTATTCTGGGAGGAAGCTACGCCTACAATATAAAAAAGGCTTTTTGACAGCCGTGCTTCATCTTAGGCCACATATTTACTTGTTTTTCAAGGGAGCTGGTGGTCAAACGCTTGGCTATCATCAATAAAAAAAAAGGCCTTCATAATGCAAAAACGCGCGATTCGTACTACAGTTAGAATACCTCAGTGGTAATCATGTAAAGAGCATTATAAAAATCTTAATATAGTAACGGTTCCCAGTCTATATATATATATATATATATATATATATATTCATACATATATACATATCGCTACGAAACGACTGAGCAAAGATTAAAACGGCTTTCTACTAGACGAAAAGATATTGGGACACCGTATTGTAGAAGACTAGAGATAGTGAAACAGCAGATGATAGCTGCAGGTACCAGGCTGTAAGATTATTTAACTGCTTACCAATTAACCTGAAGACAATAGTCAGTCTGGGACGCTACCGCCGACGGCGAAGCCGATCTCCATTGATGGCTTTAAATTAGCTTCATGAGAACTAGAAACGATTTTTACCTACCGGGTATGTGTCATATCTGAAATGGCGTTTCCCATCTTAAAAGTGTACACATGTTATGAAACCTATCCGTTCAGTACATTTGACGGTAAAAATCGTTTCTAGTTCTCATGAAGCTAATTTAAAGCCATCAATGGAGATCGGCTTCGCCGTCGGCGGTAGCGTCCCTGAATCTGTTCAATTCTGTATAGAAAAAAAAATTTGCTCGAAGGGTGTTTTTACTCCATTGATGATTTTTATTATGAAGACGCATGAATAATATTAATGAATTTAATTGTATATTTCTATGTATAATTTATATTTGTCTACATTTTTGTTTTAGTTTTAGAGTTAATTTCAGACACGATTGTATAATTATTTATGAATAAATAAAAATGAAATATGAAATAAATATGAATAGTTCGTACAAAAAAAAGGGTTTCAGCAAATACGGGAGGTCACTTGGTATAAAAACACCGGCCAACCTCCAACCTTCGGTTATTTAGAGCGCAGTCGTGGTTCATGAAATTTTAAATGAATGACACTTAACTATCAACCAACCTCGCACTATATCCTCTCCATCCTAGGGTTGTCAGTAATAAATTTCCCATAAGCCATTAGACCTCTCATGATATTGTAAACATTCGTTATTTAAACTTATTATAATTACAGTGGCTTCCTGAGTCGGCGAGGTTCCACGTGGCCAGCGGACAACCGGACAAAGCTCTCGCGACCCTGGAACAGGTAACTCACGTGTGTTTACTGTGTATGTTTAACTCACGTGTGTTTACTGTGTATGTGTAGCATACAGGTCGGTGTGTCTGACGATAAAGGTCACATCTCGAGGAAACCACCAACATCAACACCACCACTAACACCTAACACCTGTTACCAGCACAGCACGTGTCACACTCCGCTTGGCTTCTTCATGTTATATGTATATACAAGATTGGAGGGGGGGGGGCTAACCTTAACCATAGCCTAAACCTTAGTGGCAATGGGTTTGCAGAGTTGAAACTTGTCTGATCACGTGTCGAGTGTTCGTAGACCGCAGGCAAGTGGAGACGTGCTTCTGATTCCCAAGCTGATGTTCTCAAAACGATGTGCGCTTTGAATAAAAACCAGATACACTCTTTAAGTAGAGAACAAACAGACATACAAACAAATAAATTAATAGATATTTTCGAATTGATCATATTAGTCCAATATAATAATGACGTGAGGATGCTTTTGGAACTGCCTCGTTTCTGAAGGGCGTCAGGAATGTGCGCAGAATCCGGTGTAGATGGATTCCACGCAGTCATGTCCCCGAGCTGTCCTCTCTCCACTGTCCTTTTTTGCGGATATGTAATGATATACGTATGGCTTCTAAAGCCTCTAAATTGAATGTAATCAAGTGAAGTATTATTTGATTTTTCTGCATGATTTAATGTATATTTTTTCGAAGCGTAGGCTGTTGAAACGAAAAAAGTGAAATGGGTAAGTATAGTAAGTATATGTTTCAGATAGCGCGAGACAACGGGCGGCCCATGTTGCTGGGCCGGCTGGTGTGCGACGAGTCCGTGGGCATCGGGCAGCGCGGCCGGCTGAAGCACTTGCTCATCCCGCAGTTGAGGAACACTAGTCTTCTGCTCTGGTTCATTTGGTAATTATATGTTTATACCATTCACGTGGACAACATCTGACGGACACTCGTTCAATACTTTTTGTAAAACCCCAAAGTTTGTAGCAAGTAGGGAAAACCTCGGGAGATCATTCCATAGTTGTATAGTTTGTGGGAGGAAGTTCCTCTTGAACCTTACGGTGAGCAAAAGCATTCCGTCCAAAGTGTGGGGATGGAACTGTCGATGGTGAGCGGTGATAAAAAAAACTATGTCAGTCCCACTGATGTACCGCTTTGCCCTATTGAGCACACATAAACAGCTCATTGGTGTCCACTGCTGGACAGAGCCTGGATAATTACCACGCTTGGCAGACGGATCGGTAATCGCAGTAAAGGTATCGAAAATACACGGAATAAAGCTGCTGCCCTTCTTCTGGTGAGATCCCTTAGGCGGCTTTTACGTCATCCATGGACTGAGTTGGTGGGGTCGATTCTTTAAGCCGCCACGGCCCTATTGAGCACACCAAGCTTTTGAGATAGCACAGATAATAAAATACTAACGTAGGAGATCGTAAGAGTGTTCGTGTTCTGAAATTTGGGCTTTTTTTGGCAGTAAACGGGCAGACCTGTGTCTTAGTGGACTTGAACATATCCAGGTTTAACTCTCCCCACTCAGAAATTCTGAAACACACCGAAACAAGATCGATCTCAAACACAAGTTGTCTTCGGCTCTCATCAACAAGTAAACGAGGGTTACCGGCACGGCCCGTGTAAAATGTATCCCCAGTACTATCATCTGCATAGAAGTGGATGCTATCTGTTCGATCTCTGCTCAGAAAAATATAGGGTATTTTGATGTTACTATCACCTTACTTGATTTGACTACCCTCTTTAAAATCTGTGAAGGAAGCCTTGCGAGCCGCGTCATCCAGTTGGTTTTCGTACTCCTTCAATGAATGTCGCGTCCGTTTGTGTGCCCTGATTATACTTATACCATTCTGCCTATAGTACCTATAACTCTGTGAATACCATCATCATCCAACACCAGGAGACCCATCAAGCTGAATTCGCTGACGGAGAAGAGAAGGCAGATCAGGTTGGTGGTAGTGTCATTTATTCTACCCTGTGTGTTGAGCAGAGATCATTATTCCAAGTGGGTTCAGCATTGTAGATATATTAACGGTCCTTCGAAATAATCATTCAAATTTATATATGCCAGCTATAACAGTTTCCCACATTTTGATCCATCGAGCCGGATCCGAATTTCTTGAAATTCTTTTTGTAACATAATTTTCTTGTCCTATACTCTAACCACGTTGGTAAGAGTGACCGGACGCCATCTTGCCAAAATACGTTTGCCGTGTGACCGTGTGACCGTTAAACTATTTTGTTCAAGTTGCGCACACAAGCCGTGCTTGTAAACTATTAAAGTTCTAATTCAATTTATTATTTTCCCTATTATTTTCTATTAAGCCTTCTTCAAAATGTCTGAAGATAAAACTTCCGAAAGGGCTCCTACTAAGAGAGAATTAGAAGTCGAGCGTAAAATAAGTAAATGCATTGCCCATAGACAACGTATTTATTCGCAAATGCAACAAATATATGATTTATCAAACTCCTTGGAAACCCACCCATCTATGATAGATATGTTTCTTTTGCGTGCCTCAGATATAACATCGCTACGCGTAGCATTCGAAAATATTTGTATGGAAAAATATGAATATCAATTAATATTAGATTCCGAAACAGAATTCTCAGATAGGGAATTAAAAAGCTTCGACGAGCTTTTCTTTCGTGTAAAGTTGTGTGCCTCGAAGCACACTACCAATATGGCGGACGTTCCTCCTTGCACAAAAAATAATAATCCGAGCGGTGATATTCGTCCGCGTTTACCTAAATTGGAATTGTTCAACTTTGATGGAAATATTGAGAGCTTCACAACGTTTTATGAAACATTTTGCTCTTTGGTGCATAATCATACCGGGATATCAAATATAGACAAATTTCATTATTTGTTGTCATGCACAAAAGGTTCTGCGCTTAGCATTGTTAAAAGCGTACCGATAACTGCTAGTAACTATGAGGTAGTATGGCAATCATTGCTTGATAAGTATCAGGACAATAGGATGCTCGTAGGTAAATACCTAGATAAAATGCTTAACTTTCCCGCGCTTAAATCGGAGTCTCCCGCTAATTTAAATAACTTTATTGAGACATTTGATCATTCATACCGAGCCATCAATGCTTTAAATATCGAGCATTTATCTAGCTATGTACTGTGTCATATAGCATTAAGAGGTTTAGATGCCAGTACTAGAAAGACGTTCGAACAAGGTCTAGATCAACGGTCCATACCTACTTATGACCAGTTAATGTCCCACGTACATAACCAAATCAAAATTCTGGAGCATTCTCAATCATATTCTAGTTCGACTGTTTCGCAAAATAAAATGTTTGCACAATATAATGCGAATAAAAGGTCGAATGATAACAATAGAAAGGCGTTTTCAGCGCAAACGCAATCTAAGAACAGCAAAGGCTTCACTTGCTTCCATTGTGGTAACAACCATATGATTTTTCGTTGTGTGCAATTCCGTGAATTGACCCCATCACAACGAGTCAGCCGTGCTGAAGAGTTAAAACTATGCCGCAATTGCCTGAAGCAAAACCATTCGTCTGCCGATTGTCAAAGCGAATTCAAATGTTTTACGTGTGGTAAGCATCACCACGCTTTATTACATATGGAATCTGGAATCAAACCTGCTACCTCGCGAGCCGTGCCCGCGCACGCTACCAGTGCCGTAGAGTCGATAGATACGTACACAGCGCATGCGCGTGCTAACACTCCCCGTTCGGCTAACAAAGATAACGATAATAATTGTACGGTGCTACTCGGTACGGCTATAGTCAACATCAATGACTCATTCGGTCAGCCGCAAGCTTGCCGTGTTCTCATCGATTCGGGCGCACAATCGAACTTTATCACGTTGAATTGTATTGAGCGGCTAGGATTGTCACGTCAGAAATGTCCGTTTAATATTATGGGCTTAGGCGGAACCAATGTTAAAAACTTTGGTATGACTTCATGCACTATTAAACCTAGGCACTGCGATAACCCTACCTTAAAAATCGATGCCATTATTTTGCAAAAAATAACTTCCGAGCTACCTACAGTGGAGATTCCTGAAGGAATTTCCCTGCGCTACAAAAACCTTATGCTAGCTGATCCCTACTTCTACAAAAGATCTCCTGTGGATATCATTCTCGCAGGTGACTTATTCCCTGAGATATATGACGGAAATAAAATAATTGTGGGCCCCACACTACCCACTGCTCTCAGTAGCATTTTTGGGTTCGTTTTGTGTGGAAAGGTTGAAGTACCGTGTACTTCTGATAATGTCACGAACATTGCAACTTCTTGCAATTTGCTGTCATACACCAATGACAGTGACACCATCAATTCGCGATTAAAATCATTTTGGGAAATAGAGGAGTCGCCGCGCGATAACCCTATCAGCCCGCTTGATAGACTTGCCGATGAGATTTATACTCAAGCTCACTATCGGGACGAGACCGGTAGGTACGTGTCTCCACTCCTACTGGACCCTAATCGAGCTGATCTCGGCGAATCTTACAACCACGCTGTGCGTCGGTTGCAGAATTTAGAGCGACGTTTCGCCAGAACACCTGATTTGCGTGCACCCTACATAGAATTCATGCGCGAGTATCAACAGATGGGACACATGCAACCTTACACCGGTACAGAGCCGAGTAAATATTTAATCCCACACCACTGTGTGGTAAAAACTTCTAGTACGACCACTCCCGTGCGAGTGGTATTTGATGGCTCAGCGGCTACTACGAACGGCGTGTCATTAAATGACACATTGCTTACAGGTAAGAATCTTCACCATGATATATTAAAAATAATAATTAATTTTCGCCTGTACGACATATGTTTTACCGCTGACATAGCCAAATTCTATAGAATGATACGTATTGATCCCGACGAGCGCTGTTATCAGCATATTCTTTGGAGGGAATCGCCTTTGGATAAAATAAAAACCTACGAACTTCTCACTAATACCTACGGGTTACGATCGTCAGGTTACGTAGCTGTTCGCACGCTACAGCAGCTAGCGTGTGACGAGGGCGAACGATACCCCCGCGCCGCTGATATACTGAAGCATGGATTTTTTGTAGACGACCTGTTGTGGTCCACGCAGAATCTCGAAGAGGCCTGTACATTACAAGACGAGCTCGTAGCTCTATTAAGGCTTGGCGGGTTCGATTTACGCAAATGGGCAAGTAACTCTCCCGAGCTGCTCTCTAGGATCGGCGCAGACCAGGCAGTCGCCATTAATTTCAGTGACGACACCGTGTGCTCGTCAATAAAAGTCTTGGGCTTAAAGTGGCTGCCCATTGATGATTGCTTCTCGTTCGACTACAATATGACGGACAATATCTACACTAAACGTTCAGTGCTAAAACTGCTAGCCAGCATTTTTGATCCTATAGGGTTCTTATCACCTTGCACATTTTTAGCGAAATGTATTATGCAGGATTTGTGGAAGCTCAGTGTTGGATGGGACGAACCCATCCCAAAGGATCTGCGCGAAAGGTGGGCTTCATTCATAACGTCATTGTCTAGCCTCTCATTGATAAAGATCGACCGACACATGCTAGTACCTAACTTCTCTGACGTACATTTAATTGCGTTTTGTGACGCGTCAAGTCGAGGATACGCCTCAGTAATTTTTGTGCGCAGTATCAATCAAAACAATGTTGTAAAAACTCGACTGCTTATCAGTAAAAGCAAGGTAGCCCCGATCAAGCCTCTTTCGATTCCGAGGCTAGAATTGATGTCCGCCGTGTTGCTATCCAAACTTGTTTTGTTCATCCAACAAAACATAAAAAATGTACGATTTAAAATTACAGCGTTGACGGATTCTAGTGTTGCACTAGCATGGTTGCAAACCCCTCCTTACAAACTCAAAACCTTTGTTTCGAATCGCGTCGCTGAGATAGTGGAGGTGGTTCCGTCCAATAGCTGGTACCATGTAAGAAGCGAAAACAATGCTGCTGACATTTGTTCTCGTGGCGCCATGCCGACGCAGCTCGCAGCTGACTATGAGAGCTGGCTACACGGCCCTACTTGGTTATCAAATGACGTTCATTTGTGGCCAATCAGCTCATTTTACGTGAACGACAAAACTGAGATCTTGGAACTGAAATTGAATACTGACGCGTTCTCGCTTGCTTCGCAAATTGATATAGGCGACTTTTCAGAAAGGCTTTTTGAAAACTACTCTTCGTTTCGAAAATGTCAACGAATCGTCGCGTGGTGTTTGCGGTTTGCAAAAAACTGCAAAAAATCAAAGCCTGAACGCTCTGTCGGTCCGTTATCAACTCAGGAGTTGAATGCGTCTCATGGCGTAATAATTAAGGCTACTCAGCGTACATACTTTGCTAATGAGCTAGCTCAAATAAAAAATAATACCTTTGTTCCGTCGTTACGGAAACTTTCACCATTCGTGGACACCTCTGGGTTCCTCAGGGTGGGGGGTAGAATCTCACAGGCAGATTTACCCTACGAAACCAAACACCCTTTGCTTTTGCCTAAGAAATGTCACATTACAACCTTATTAATTGAACATTTTCACAAAACGTACCTACATGTAGGACCTCGCACATTGCAAGGAATTTTGTGCAAACGATATTGGATCATATGCGCTCGCAGTAAGATTCGAAGTGTGTTATCTAAATGCATCGTATGTTTTAAATGTAACCCCACGTCAATTCAACCATACATGGGTTCGTTACCTGCCGAAAGATTAAAACCTAACAAGGTTTTTGATAACGTTGGTTGTGATCTAGGTGGTCCATTTTATATAAAAGCGAGTCTAAATCGTAACGCAAAAATCTCCAAGTGCTACATGTGCTTATTTGTTTGTTTTTCCACAAAGGCTGTACACATTGAGGTTCTTAGTGATCTATCAGCTGATTGCTTCCTGGCGTCGCTTGATAGGTTCGTCGCGCGACGCGGTCTGTGTTCGTGTTTACATTCCGATAACGGTACAAATTTCATTGCTGCCGCGAAGCATTTAAAGGACGTTTGTAAGTTTTTAAATGCGAACAATGATGCTAATGCCGAAGGTTGCTCATCTCGTTCAATTAATTGGAAAAATATCCCACCAACAGCGGCCTCTATGGGCGGGATTTGGGAAATTAATATTAAGGCTGCCAAGGCCCATCTACTTCGTGCAGTAGGTGATAAGGCACTCACGTTTGAAGAGCTTGGTACAGTTTTCTGCAAAATTGAAGCTGTACTTAACTCGCGTCCTTTATGTCCGTTACCTAACAATCCTGATGAATTTGACATATTAACGCCTGGTCACTTTTAGGTAGGTCAAAGCCTACTCTCTGTACCCGAGTACGATCTCGACAACGTAGGTTTGAGCCGATTGTCACGGTGGCAGATATTGCAAAAAATCTCCCAAACTTTTTGGAAAAAATGGTCTGATGACTACTTGCATACCTTGCAGCAAAGAGCGAAATGGTTCACGTCACCTCCTAATTTGAAGCTCGGTGATTTAGTACTTATTAAATCTGAGCTTACTCGTCCACTTAACTGGGCTCGCGCCAAGGTGGAACGTCTGCATGAAGGTCCAGATAAAATTGTTCGCGTTGTTACTCTGAGAACCCAAAAGGGATATTTCAAAAGGCCAGTTAATAAACTGTGCCCTTTACCATACCATAATTAAAATTATATAATTCTGATGGTTACCTATTATATATTTCATCCCTTGGAGGACACTTATATTATTAGGTTATTATTTAGATAAAATTTAAATTATAATTAAATTAACTTTTGTCTAGAAAATATTTATGTAGGTATTTATCTTAATTGAAATTATCATGATAATTTCGGTGAGGGGTATGTTCGATCTCTGCTCAGAAAAATATAGGGTATTTTGATGTTACTATCACCTTACTTGATTTGACTACCCTCTTTAAAATCTGTGAAGGAAGCCTTGCGAGCCGCGTCATCCAGTTGGTTTTCGTACTCCTTCAATGAATGTCGCGTCCGTTTGTGTGCCCTGATTATACTTATACCATTCTGCCTTTAGTACCTATAACTCTGTGAATACCATCATCATCCAACACCAGGAGACCCATCAAGCTGAATTCGCTGACGGAGAAGAGAAGGCAGATCAGGTTGGTGGTAGTGTCATTTATTCTACCCTGTGTGTTGAGCAGAGATCATTATTCCAAGTGGGTTCAGCATTGTAGATATATTAACGGTCCTTCGAAATAATCATTCAAATTTATATATGCCAGCTATAACAGTTTCCCACACTATCAGTAGAAATCATATCATTGATATGCAGTAAAAAGAGCGTTCGGGATACGATGGAGCCTTGAAGGATGCCAACATTGATGTCCTTGCAGTCATAGCTACTATCGTGAACGACGGCCTTTATGCTTCTGTTTGACAAAAAACTAGCGACGCATTTGCATAATCTCTCAGACGTAAGTAGTAAGATGACAATGTCTATAGAAGACCCCGGCGCCAGAGCCGATCACATGCCTTCGCTACATCTAGCTATCAGCCAACTCCTCCCCCCGACCTGACTGTATGACTGAACATGACTGTAGGAAAGGCCCTGTGATCGTTTCAGGATGAGTTGTGCGTTTTGTTACTACGGCCTCGTGCTGATGACCACGGAGCTGTTCGAGAGCTCGGCCGACTCGCTGTCGGAGGGGGTGGGGGGGGAGGGCTGCGCCGCCGACTGTCGTCCGCTGCAGACCACCGACTACATGGATCTACTGTGGACCACCCTCGCCGAGTTTCCTGGTACCAATCAACATTATTATGACGTGCATTTTTCAACAAGCAAGAAATAAACTTTCAGCTCTCGACTCTTTAGATATAAATGAATGTTACAGGACATTAAATTCACACAGCGCCATCTTGTCCAATCTAAGCATAGCTAGATTTTGCACATTCGATTCACCACAGATAGATTATCCCTGACAGATGATACCTTCTCAATTTCATTAGAACCGGACGTGCTACTAAGTATAATATAAACAATAATAATGATAGTTGAAACGAGCGAGCGGACGAACAGCAAATAAACTGGTCAGCGACTGAACTCGTTTCGCTTTCAATGACTACACTTTTACAAATCAAATCGTTTATTTGTCAGAATGTAGGAAACATGGATATAAGTCCATGTATAATCTTACCTAATTAGGCTAAATTTAAACATAAATTAAATTGAATTTTTCCAAAATACCTCTTTTACAATTTAATAAATACAACTTTTTTACTAAAAAGTCCATGGAAGTTCTTAAATCGTCATTCAGAAACTCTGTAATAACATTTTTCTACAAGGAATGCCTTAAGTTCTGCTTTAAAACCCAATAAATTATTACTTTTTATCCTATTATATATTTTTGTGAAGGGAATTCAATCCTTATGTGTTTTTAACATACTTCAAAACCTATGGATGTTGTATTGTATGTATACCGATTTCTCAAAAAGGAGGAGGTTGACAGACTCACAATGACAACAAATTGGGCTAGTTAAAAAACTACCCGAAACTACCCCTAAACTGCTCGCGACCTCCGCCGGTGTAACACTCGGAACTGTGGGGGATGTTCAAAGTGAAGCGACCCTGGGGATGATCGACATGGAATTTGTTAATTGTACTTTTCCTTCAAAACACATCGTGGATTAATGACAGTGACATTCGCCACAACATACAGACTACATCAATACCAATATATAAAATGGTCGTGAAGCTGACTGACTGACTGACAATCAGCGCACCCCAACCAGAGGTGCTAGAGACTTGAAATGTTGGTTCCCATGGTTCCCAAGAGTCACTTGTACTGAATACGTTGGGACGTACACAGGGGACTGCAGCCAGTACTCTGGGTTCCTTACACAACAACTGCGAATACATTCTCTGCGGTATTCGATTTAGCTTTGTTACATTGTTTGTTTCACTTTATGTTTAGTTTATAGATATGTAAGTGATATACATAAATAAATAAATATCACAAGACATTCATTTCACACACCGCCATCTAGCCCCAAACTAAGCATAGCTTGTAATTTGGATTTACGGATAGAATACTGAAATACTTTTTGTAAATACATACGTACTATATGATACTACACCCAAACACAGAACAAACATCTATATTCATGTTTGTCCTGTGTGGAGAACCCATAATCTACAGCGCTATGATATTTTTTAAATACATTTAAATAGTGTAAATGTCTACGACTACTAGCAGTAAGTTGTGAATGTGTATTTTCAGGTATTTTCGCGACAATTTTCGTTATCGAGAAGTTCGGACGGAAGAAGACGATGGCCACGCAGTTTGTCATATTCGCGATCTGTGTGTGCGTGCTCAGCTACAACGGGAAGTAAGTGATGTCGTGTGATGTCGTGTGTGCGTGCTGAGCTACAACGGGAAGTAAGTGATGTCGTGTGATGTCGTGTGTGCGTGCTGAGCTACAACGGGAAGTAAGTGATGTCGTGTGATGTCGTGTGTGCGTGCTCAGCTACAACGGGAAGTAAGTGATGTCGTGTTATGTCGTGTGTGCGTGCTGAGCTACAACGGGAAGTAAGTGATGTCGTGTGATGTCGTGTGTGCGTGCTCAGCTACAACGGGAAGTAAGTGATGTCGTGTGTGCGTGCTGAGCTACAACGGGAAGTAAGTGATGTCGTGTGATGTCGTGTGTGCGTGCTCAGCTACAACGGGAAGTAAGTGATGTCGTGTGATGTCGTGTGTGCGTGTGTGCGTGCTGAGCTACAACGGGAAGTAAGTGATGTCGTGTGATGTCGTGTGTGCGTGCTCAGCTACAACGGGAAGTAAGTGATGTCGTGTGATGTCGTGTGTGCGTGCTGAGCTACAACGGGAAGTAAGTGATGTCGTGTGATGTCGTGTGTGCGTGCTCAGCTACAACGGGAAGTAAGTGATGTCGTGTGATGTCGTGTGTGCGTGCTGAGCTACAACGGGAAGTAAGTGATGTCGTGTGATGTCGTGTGTGCGTGCTCAGCTACAACGGGAAGTAAGTGATGTCGTGTGTGCGTGCTCAGCTACAACGGGAAGTAAGTGATGTCGTGTGAGCGTGCTGAGCTACAACGGGAAGTAAGTGATGTCACGTGACGTCGCCGGCGTAGGGCGGTGGGCGCTACTGACTTCCTCAGACTGATAAACTAACGCCTCTGGTCTCTCGGACATTTCACATTTACAGATTCCGTGTGAAGCTCGCTTCCACCACCTTTCTGAATGTTTTTGGTCAAATAGACGCCATTCTTATAAACAACAGCTTTCTGAACATTGATTATCTGCAATGACAAACAAATGTTACATCTACATAATCCATGAACCGTTGTCGAGTAGGTAGGTACTATCGTATACTTTATAATCAGACTTGGCATCTGACAAGGTTCAGAGAATCTGGTGACTTCCCGTGCCGGAGCCCTGTCCTGTGTTGACGTACTTGGTGTTTATCTTCCATCTCTTTCTATTCCCCGCCTGCCTTCTCTAACATACTGCCTTCCTATTTTTGTAAGGTGTTGCACTACGCTGTCTCCTTCGCTTTCTCTTCATCTCTAAACGTAAGTATATTAAACTATTTTTAGCTTTGTGAGTGTCTACTCAAAACACAAGCTAGGATAAATAAATGTTGCTAGGTATTTTATACAGCGCTATCTAGACTCAAACTAAGCGAAGCCTGTTATATGTGAACTAGATTACGGAGAACATCATATATTTTTTTGTAATTACAAGTTTTTAGCCACCTCTGTGGTCTAGTGGTTCAACCCACCGATTTCAGATCCAGAGGTCCCGGGTTCGATCCCCAGGGGGAGCAATATTGTGCTTGGTTTGATAGGTGTTAGGATTTTGTATAAGTCCGCCTGGCTAGCTACCGCCATCTTACCTAATTCTGTCGCGTTTAAAAAAAATTGTTGAGTTCCGGCATTTAGAGGTAAGATAACCAGTTCCTCATGTTGTTAAGGAATTAGGATAAAGTGCACCTCCACCTTCGGCCTTATCTCGACTTGTAACCAGGTGAGATGAAGGCCAAGCGCTTCCCCGTCGTATAATAAAAAAAACATTTTTTTTTAATGTAACACAAGAAACATGTGCAATATTTGTCCCGGTTTATTTAAATGTTCTTTATTTAACACAAACATTAGTTACTATACTGTCGCGCCACTAACTGTTGCGTAATCTGGGACTCTATTGTTTCCGGCGCGGCGGTCATAAATCATCCTTTTGTGTTATCTTTACAGCTGTTAGCATAACAAGCTGTTATTGTATTATTTTCGTGGAACTATGCGAAGGCCCGCGAGTGTTCTAGACGTTTTTGATTGGCGTAACTTTTGATAGTCGTTTTTTGACAACCACAAGAGGTTAGGGGGTTTTAATATATTGTTTTTGTATTGAAGCCGGACTTTCCTTACCTGCGTGCTTTTCGTCGCGCGAGGTATCATCGCCGGGCTGTTCCAAGCCGCGTACGTGTACACGCCGGAGGTGAGTACTGCGTGGTTACTATCCACGTTGTTTACAGATTGTGGAGACTGGACCCAGCAGCGGGGAGTGTTCTCTTTGTACGACGAGATCCTCAAGTGAGGC
This sequence comes from Venusia cambrica, assembly GCA_951394065.1. Lineage (NCBI taxonomy): Eukaryota > Metazoa > Arthropoda > Insecta > Lepidoptera > Geometridae > Venusia > Venusia cambrica. The sequence continues at coordinate 476,492 of OX596044.1, read as the reverse complement.
CGAACGTGGAGGTGCACTTCTCCCGGAATCCTCAACCGACTGAGGAACTGGCTATCTTACCTCTAAATGCCGGAACATAACAAATTAAGCATTGTTGTTATGGCGACAGACTTAGGTAAGATGGTGGTAGCTAGCCAGGCGGATTTAAACAAAGTCCTACTGCAACTTTTTTGAAGACGTTTCGATTTTTCAAAGTTCTATAGCTCTAGTATCTGAACGTACCTTTACTAAATTCATCAAGTTGAATTTATACATTTTGAATTTTGAAAGTGTTCCGACAACTTTGGGCACAATGTCATCATACATTAGTTTTTTATTATCAAACAAAGAACTCTCAAATGCAATATTGGTTTTTCAAAACTTCACATTTCCGGAAAGACTATAAAAAATGATTTTCATGAAAATGCTTAAAAGTTAACTAAGTGCGACAGCAGGCAAAGTGCGATCAAATCAAAAATATATTGTGTGATTTTTATCTGAAAAAAAAAGAGAGTTACGTGATAGAATTAAAAAAAAATGTATATACACGGTATAACAGAATATATGTACTAAGCAGTGGGGGAGGTTTTGGACCAGAAAAAGTATTTGTTGTGGTGAATTCCCATTTTCAGTTAATAATAGTGAATTCCCATTTTCAGTTACCCATACAAATCTTTTCATTTTCTCAATGACAATAAATAGTGACGACCCTATTCCTTTACCTCACTATTCATGTAGTTAGATAGGCATCAGCTGGTCGGAAGATAACAAGTTTATTTTAAATTCGCACAAATTTACTACCTACCTATGTTGTATGTTTTGTACGTACCTTGTTTAGGTAGGTATCAGCTGGTCGGAAGATTACTAGACGATTTTAAGCGAGCTCAAATTCACTATGTTGTTTCTGTCGAAGAGTCTTCCCACGAGCTCACTAAAGCAACGGTAAGAGGGCAGCGGCCTTTCCGGGTGTCTCTCTTGGTAGAGCCTCCGCACTGTCGCCGTCAGCTCATTATTTGGAGCTTCACCAACACACAACATCATATTATAATATTCAACATTACTGTACGTCTCCATTTTTTTTAATTCGATTTAAAAACACACGATAATCCGAAAAATTTTTCACTGGCCAACCCAAACCGCGAACGAAACGACACTAAAGTACTTTCGGTTCGGCTAGTGTTGTGGTAGGTAGGTAAAATTTTAGGGTTCTTTTACACTACCAACGAAAAATAAAAACGGAAGCTGCAGTCAAAATGGGCCTTCATGCATCTATTACCTTACTTTCATGTGTCAATAAGTAGTATGAGGTATTCCACACCTTGCACTACCTACCTGCAGCTAGTTCCATAGTGAAGCTTGAGACAAAGATTGTACCTAGAAAGACCTAATTAGTGTAGGTAAACACGGTGCGAATCACTAATTACGTTATTATTATTATCGTTAATATTAAATGTAGGTATCTAGCTTTTAGTAATGATAATGAGCCTTGTAGCCAAGTGGCCCTAGATAATACCCTCAAAAAGTTCTACTCTGAGTTCGAACTGAAAAAAGTCGTAGGTCGTACCTAAGTTATTTTTTTTTAGGTAGGTAAGTACTTTTTATTTTAGCATCTGCATGAAAAGAATAAAACACAGATTATGTGTTCTGAATACAAAACATTTGTAAAATGTGTTTAAGATAAAAAAAAATGCAGAACCATTGTTAAAAATAATACTTAAAGTGGCGGTTTACTCAAAGAGACCGACCAAGAGGCGGCCGGTGCGCGTGCGCCGCCGCCTACCTTAGACGAAGCCGCCGTGGCGGAGTGGAAGGCGCTTTCTTTGTGCAATTGTCTGTGTCAAAGAATATTAAGGACAGATGAACCAGTTTTAGTGAGAACTTGGAGTCATCTCGTGAAAGTAGGTTATTAGATAGAACATACACAATGATAAATTACATAGGCACTTACAGTTACAAAAAGACGATTAATGCGATATTGGACGAACAAAAGTACATTACAGGAGCGATTATTTTGTATATTAGCTAACAGATAAAATTCTTATTGATTTGACAAATTAAACCTTCTAGTAACGGATTGTCTCATTAGCAGCCCAGGCTTTTCGACGATTTTCCTCTGTTAGTGAAAGCGCTTTTCGTTCTTTGTGATTGTGACCTTCTGCTATGTTGCCTCATATGTGTCTAGAGCTGAGGTCATAGATCTTTGATCCTGTTTAACCAAATACTTTGAACTAAAATTCAAAAAGTCGTAAAACAAACGTTGTTCCCCGAGTCGGGTCGGATACCCCTGTTTCGGCAAAAAAATTGTATACATATATTTTTTTTTTTATTCGATCACGTAACTCGTAACATGACTTTTCGATAACTCAAACGGTTTCAGACTTCGCCTCAGTGGTCCTGGGAAAAAAAAAACACCTGTATAACAATGTGATATTAAGTTAGTTTTTGTCTAGGTATACCCGACTGCACTGCGGTCGACTGCAGTCGGCGCCTGCAGCGGCGTCGCGAGGCTGGGTGCTATGATAACGCCGTATGTTGCTCAGGTACGTCGCGAGGGTGGGTACTATGATAACGTCAGGTACGTCGTGAGGCTGGGTACTATGACAACGTCAGGTACGTCGCGAGGCTGGGTACTATGACAACGTCAGGTACGTCGCGAGGTAATCCAACGGGAATTATCTGTTCAATTAAATGCACGAGGTTTACTATTCAGTACTCAAGATTAAAGGAACAGTACCTCAGTAGATGACAAACTGTGATTATTATAAACTTGACATTTGACACTTAATTGAATATGTTTTTATTTTGATGACATTTTTGATTAATATTTAAATTAGCTTATTTTTAATTCTCTTGTACATTTTTATAAACATTGCATGTTCTTTAAGGCAGAGCATAATTGATACTAATTGATAACACCTGTAATTAAGACCTATGTTACATTATGTTTGAGCAAGTAAAAATATCTCTATCTCAATAGTTACATGGTCATAGTTATCTGGAGAGAAACTCCTCGGTGGTACGAGACCATATCAATATGTTCCAGGACAATGTTGAGTCTTCAAATCCAAAGTGAATTTCATGTCAATTCCAAAGATTCCTTTGAGACTAATCTTACTTACTTATTTTTTTTTACAAGCTTTTATTTAATTTTCTTGCAACTTTAACCGCCTCTGTGGTTTAGTGGTTCAACCCACCGATTTACGATCCAGAGGTCCCGGGTTCGATCCCCATGGGGAGTACAATATATTGTGCATGGTTTGGTTGGTGATAGGATTTTGTTTAAGTCCGCCTGGCTAGCTACCACCATCTTACCTAATTCTGTCGCCATAATAACAATTCTTAAAAAAAATGTTGTAAAAAACTCAATTTTGAAGCAGATTTCCTGAACCAATTGAGCTAAAATGTTGTATACACATTTGGTTTGGATGAGACAATACATAGTTAGCGTATAACGTTATTCAAAAACCAACATGGTGGAACGCCCGAGATGTAGGACTAACTAATTTGAATGCTTGCCTTACTCTTATTGTATAAGGGTATCAAATGTAAGGACTTACAGAGAATACGAATGGGAGTTTTAAATAAGAGGCTAAACATTAACTCCGTTGTTCAATTAAAATCTAAATATTCAAGAAATTCAAAGACTTTGCAATAATGATGCGTTGATTGACATGAATCGACTGAGGACCTGTCCAGCAATTAACTAAAAAAAGTACAAAATTAATAGTGAAAAATTCTTACTAAAAACAAGCTTTTATTTAAATGCAATAAAAATACAAAAATAAACTTTAAAACTTTTACTATCGTCTTATAACGATAAAAGTTTGAAAGTTAAACTTTTTTTTTGTCTTTTTAACGCATTTAAATAAAAGCTTGTTTTTAAAAACATTTTTTCACTTTTAATTTATTTTCAAGTGAGTTGGATGTCCAACACTGTTCTAAATTGTTGTTTCTCGCCATTTAGAGTTAAGATAGCCAGTTCCTCAGTCTGCTGAGGATTCCAGGTGAAGTGCTTCCACCTTCGACCTTATCATAACTTGTAATCAGTTGAGATGAAAGCCTCCGCTTCCCCATAGTACAATAAAAAAAGAAGTGAAAACGAAGTTTGTCATCTTTGCCGAAGAGAACAGCTGCGTCTGGCTTTATTCTGTGGTCTGGTTTCGTGTTTGCAATAGCGCCATCTATTGAGGGTTAGCGGAACCAATGCCGAATACCTACACTTTTTTTCAGAATACGGTTTTTTCCGTGTTCAAAAAATGTCCAACGCGCCTTTTGAAGGTTTTATTTAAAAAGCCACAAAACGTCGCGTTTGTGTCCAGGTGCTGCTCAAGAACTCCATCGCCATAGCGACCGGCGTGTACTCGCTGGCGGCGCTGCTAGCGGCGCTGGCGTGTCTGCTGCTGCCGATAGAGACCAAGGGCAGGGAGATGAGGGAGACCATCACTCCTACAATGAGCTGAGCGATGCTCTCTCTACTTCACTGCCTTGCTAAGTGCGAGCGAGTCAGATATACACCTGGCGAGCCACGAGCGAAAGAGATGGCATTACCTTTCTACGCTTTATGTAACCGAATATGGGGTAGGCCCAAAACGATTGAAATCTCTGTAGTCTGATTTGTGTATGTTTTTGTAATCTGATTGTCTTTGTCGCTCGCATTGTTCATATGCTCTGTCTCTCTCCGATTTTAGCAAATGTCGGTTTGTACACACGATAGTGGCGTAAAGATATCTTGTGAGATTATGTTCGTTTTAAGTTTAAGTTAAATTGCACAATTATTTATTTTGGTTTATTAAGAGAACAAACAGTGCTTAAAGCAAAATTACAATGCAACTAAATAACCATTTATATGTTCCCCATGTGAAAATGTATGGAGACTTGTCTGTGGAGGAATTGTTATGAATCTCCGTTTTTAACTTAATTGTATTTATTGATAACAAGGATGCGTTAGTACTCATCACACAAAATTAGGTGCTCATTACCATAAATGGTATTTTACCGATATAAGTGTGTAGTCTGTCGTTATGGTACTAGGTACATCTCATATCGATAGCTTGTAAGGAATGTAATGTCGTATTCTTTAGAAGACTGAATATTTAATTATAAATCATAAATCTTTATTTGTATCCTTTTTAGGGTGCCAATGGGACCCTTTTACTCAGTCCTCGTTGTCCGTCTGTTCGATCATTAAAGGCTGATCTTTGGAAACTTAAAATGAAGATTGTTGAAACAAAACGTATTTACCATTTATTATGTAGATAATAAGATATAGTCATTATTAATGCGACTTGCACTTGATCGGTTTATTTACTTTTGATGGTCTCACCGTGACACAGTCAAATATAGCAATCGCTACTCTAAATGTTAATTTGACTTTATATTTGAGGCCAACCTGAAACTGTCCATTAGCCGTTTTTGCAAAAGGTGATACGATTATTACTTAGTACTTTAAATATCAGTAGCTCCGACATCTTTGTGAGAGTAGGTACCCACTTGATTTTATTTTATTTTATTAAATAATTCCTAACATTGAATGTTAATAGCGCATACGCTTGAATATCTTGTACCTGTCGGTTGTAATGTGCGGTTGTTACCACACACCACTACAGCCGAGATCCGTTTCCTATTCATAATTAACAAACGTTGTAATGACACATTCCCAACCCGCGCCGGGACTCGAACCCGCATCTTTTCCTCAAGCCGACTGAGCAGCGACGGTTCTGACGCAGATCCCGAATGTTAGTGTCAGATCCAAACTCAAAATGTAAATGTGTTTGAAATACAAAAACATGTCAATCGTGTTTCGATTCTGTTACATATCTCCTACCTAGGTACTTAGTAAACCTTAATTAACATTTTGATAGTAAAATAAGCAGTAGTCTTCCAGTTTATCAGTATTAAGAATGCAGTGAACCTATGTACCTAAATTATCTAGGTTGTGATTTATACAATTAATATTTGTTATTATTTATTTATACCTATATAAATATTTGATTTAGAAGTTTTCGAAAATTATGTTCGGCGTTTAATATTATTAAATTGAGGTTACTATTTTGGTAATAATATATATCGCTAGTATTAATTCGGCAGCAATTAAATATGTACCTCTAAAAATCTAATCATAAATAATATCTATTACCTAATGTGAATGTTTTACTCACCTTACTGATATTTTTAGTCTGTATCAAATATTATTTTATTAGTTTTAAGGTATGTGCCTAAATCACTTTGGTATCCTGTAGTTATTGCCATATATGCATATTATGGTAGGTATCTTTTCATAGTGATTGAATCACCAAACTCACCAAATACTTACATACTTGTTTTATTTACTTAGTAATTTTAATAAATATGCACTTTTAAGATGAAATTGTTTTACTACTAATTTAGGGCACCTAGTTCGGTACATTTTAAGTATAAAAAAAAATATTGGGTGGAAGAATTTAATATTCTGTACTTACTACTACATAATTAATTATTTATACTATCTCAAAGTAATACTCACACAAATTACTGAAATAAACACATGTAAAGTCAGTTGCAACATTTTCAAATCACAGTACAAATTAACAACTAAAATTAAACCTTTATTTCCTATGTTTTCTAATCAAAAGTCAGTCTGATTGGCATACATTGTTATAACTAAATGCAAACAAGTAAATTATCAATATTAATACTCTGTTGAATTACAGTCGTACACTCATTGGCAAAGTAAAGTTACATTCAAAGCAATCATCAGCAATTGTATAGAGGAACAAGCGAGAAAACACTTTCATTCCTTTTTCTGGATTTTGTTTGCTGGAGTGACAAATTGACAATATTTATAATTGAATGCAAGATAAGTTATATGATGATAACACACATACATCATTAATATTAAGTATCCTGATTGATGAACACAAGGTCAAGATAATTAAAAAAGCACATGCTTTCTTTACAACTCCTACATAAATAACAATTTGCTCATTTTTTTTATTTAACATAAAGGTAGGAACCTATACTAAATCAAGCATTCAGTAGAAAATCGGCAAGGTATTTTTGTGAAAACCAAAACGACACAAGATTCGTTTTTACACTTTACACGAGGCATTCTCCGGAAGTAATCCTACTGCTTGGTGATCGAGCGCTTGGCCGACGTGTTGTCGCTCCAGTCGCTCCAGTCGCCGAGTTGACTAATGTTATTCTGTTGTCAGGTTTATATTAACATGTGTGTCCGCTGAATCAATTAACTATAACATAGCTTGTTTCCTCCCTTACCTACTTAAGTAAGGTACCTACTTAGTTAAGTAAGGTACCTAATTAGGTGGTTCACCTCTATACTTTCAATAGGCTCTAATTATATTAAAAATGTTAAATAGAACATTATCAAATACAAATTCACTTTGAAACAAAGCTGTATGATACATTCTTAACCTGGAGTAGGTAATACAGAGTTTTTTACGCTGAAATGTTAGCCAATAGTTTAGTAAAGTTACATTGTTAGTACTGGCTCGATTTGGAAAACAAGCCTCTTTTTTTTATAATATATGGAATTACAGGATGTCATGCAAAGTTACAATAAAAAAATAGCTATTAGCATTACATTATTCACAATACATGACAATTATTTGAAATATTACCTTAGTAATTAATTTTAAGTGTAACATCTAAGTCGGTAGCCAGTTAGGTAGTATTACAAAAATATGAGATCTGCACCTACTCGCAATATCGTAAACATTAAACCATTACAAGTGTGATTCCGACAAATATCTTGGTGATATTATTATCCCAATTATAATTCAGGCTACACAACACACTACTCACCCAATGAAAGATATTAACATACAATATATCTAACTTATTACAAAAATGCCTACCTAACATACTCACATTAGTATTTAGAACTTATTTTTTCCTTTCAATTAATTTTTTTTATATAATCTCACTATAGCAACATATACAAACAAAACCTCGAAAATATGTCATGAACATACAGGTGAGTTTTACTAGGGGCCACTTATGCTAGAATATAAATATTTAACAGGTATGTTAAAATAGCTAGAATTCAAATAAATGTGATCTAAGTATAAAAATATCAGCTTATGCATATCTGTTATGACTTTTGGTGCTAAAAAAATGTTTCTTTGCCTTAACAGTTTATCAAGTTACATTTTTTCAACAAGAAACTATGCATCTGTACATATATATTTAGGTATTTTCTAAATTTAGCACTTAATTTAGTGTCATTTCACTGTAACTCAGAATGTTCATATTTTAGCCTAAGTGGCTCTAAAAACATATACACAGTTTAAATTAAATTACACAACACAACATAGAACTATAAGTAAATACATTATAAGTATGTTATTTACCACTTATATATCTCATACATGGAATAACCAGTAAGTAATAATTATAAGTGGTCATTATAAACTCTTAACTTATTACTTGGTGGGATATAGAAGATAACCACATTCATTATTTAAATACCATTTTTTTTCTGAAATAAAGCCTGAACTTCATTTAATTTTTTGCAATAATAACCACCTAAATACTACAACAAACAATACAATATTTTAGTTTGTCATCTGTGTTTCACTGGTTATTGATATAAAATACTCACATGCTTGATGAAGATGGTTTTCTTTGTACTAAGCCTCGGTGCCAGCCTAATATAGTTCAATCATCATCTAACTCGATAACAATAAGTTCATTATTTTCAGTTGCTCTGTTATACTCATTTTTTAACTGTGTCAGTAATGTGCACTTTGGTATTTTCAGTTCTTCAGCATCATCAATGAGAACCTTTAATTTCTGTAGTTTTCCGATATCTGGAGATGTGGGAAGCAAAATCTTTTTAGTCTCGGTCATCCATTTGTCAAAGCTATTGACCCTAAAATCAATAGTCTGGAGCATTATGTGTAGTTCATCCATGTCGTAGCGGTAATACAGAGTCTTCCTGAATAGAGGACACTGGCACAGATCATTGGCATGTTGCAGACACGCCATCTGTTTACAGGAGCTACAGGACACTGAAGAGAGGAAGCAAGTTGTTTTGCAAACTTCACATAAGCGCTCATCATCACCGAGCAACTCAAAAGCAGTTCTTCTAGCACTCTTCAAACCTTGTTTTGAAATCTTAGCTCTTAGAGAACCCTCATCTTCTGTAGCACGTACAAGTTCCTTTTGAGTTTCCAGAGCTGTTTCCAAGTCCAAGCGATCACCTTCCAATGCCATTTTGCATATCAACTCATCATGTGAGAATACACAGAAGCGTTTGAGATTTTTGTAGTGCATTATGCATTCTCTGCCAACTTTTAACCAATCTGGTGGTGCAAAGTTAACAGCTTCAGCGAAGTTATACCCCTGGTTGAACCCTGCATGATAAGCTCTGGGAAATGTGACAACAAATTCCCCAGCTTGTTGATCAACTCTGTATATGGGTACACCTGCAGCTGTGAGTATGTTGGGGTTCATGATGGTGACCAACTGATGTAGCAAGTCTGGTTGAGATTTGAAAAGATCAGGTGCAGCAGCTTTCATTGCATTTTCTAGCAACTCGGCTTTAGCACCTGGCACACCATACCACGTCTTTGCTTCTCCCCAGTGCAAGTAATTGATTGAATAACTCCAGTGGTCTTCATTGTGCCAGCAGAATGCAGAGAAGCACATTCCAACATACATCCAAGGCACGGTCATGCCCGATATATCAGCATTGATAAACCTTAGCACAGAGCCATCATGGACGGGCAAATTGTTGAGATTCCATCCAGAATCAACATACTCTTGGTCCCCAGGATAGAGGTTCAGTGAAGACTTAGTGGGAAAACCAGATCCATGATCCATAGAATGCAGATCAGCTCCATATTCTACAGTAACATCTTCTTCTACCGATGATATTATTCTCCAAAATTCTTTTTCAGCTACAGATGTTGGTACAAGATGACCAGACATGCTGAAATAATCTGACTTGAATTTATCTGCCATTTCACCAAACTGCTGAAGTGTATACTCTTTTTCTGCTTGAGCAAATCCAAAAGCTTCCGGTGGTTTGTGCACCTCTTGAACTATGCAGCAAGGACACCTCCAGTCACCATCCGGCACTGATTGCAGAGGAGGTTTCAGACAAAAAGTATGGTATGTGTCTGAGCAGCCATTGCAAATCAAAAGTAAATCATCTCTGTCTTCTTTTTGGCATATAGCACACACATAAATTGCCAAAGGATCCATATCATAACGGGGTCTCTTTCTTGATTTGGTTATATCAAACTCTTCATCGTTCAGGCCTGGCATTTTAGGTCCTGGTCCATAGCAAGTTAGCCTTCTAAGTTCTCTACTGTGTTTAACCTTCTCATTGACTTTTGATTTGGTGTCATCTGTAACCATCTTTATATCTGAACCAGTTTTGGTTTTTTTGATACTAGTATGTGGTTTTTCATCCCTAGATTTCTGTGTAATTGATTCGATTGACACTATTTTGACATCATCAGAATCACTTTCATCTTTAACTTCCTGTGTTATGTCTTCCTTCATCTCAGTCTTTTCAGTCTTTTTCACTGTTTTCAATATGTCTGCTTTACTATTTTCAAATATTTCATAGGGTAGCAAGATTTTTTCGTAATTACTTCGCAGGAAGTTCATAGTATTGGCGTTTTGAATGTACCCCATTGAATGAGAAATTTTTCGCCATTTTTTCGGTGAATTACAATTTTCAAAACCCCCTTCTTCATCTACCCAGAACTTCAGGCAGTATAAATCAAGTGTTTTATTTTCAATCATAGGAATTTTCAGGGGGGATCCCTGGAGATCCCAGAATTTGAGAATTTTTTCCAGAAACAAAAGCTTTAGTCGTGTAATGGCTTCCAACTCGTTAACTTTCTGTATTCTCGGAACAAATTTTAATTTGTCCACATCTAATGAAAATGGTGGTTGCCAGCGCGATGGTGGCTTAATTTTGCAGATTCCTGTTTTCTCTGCAACTGGGCGGATTTTTGCTATATAGCCCAAGGGATCGGCGAATTCTTCGAGCGTCGGCTCGAAAACGGGGGCTTCAGGTGGTGGAGTAAAAGTGAACTCCGCACTTTTTTGCATGGCATTTTTCTGAATATTTTTATTATCCATAATTGAACTGTACCGACGAAACAGACGAAAGATTACCTACTTTATTACGAACATAGCTCCAGCTTATTCTTCGGAAGATTCCGGTAGGTATTCTTTTCAGTTGACTTCACTACAGATGGTGGTAGGTAGGGTAGGGTAGGTACATAGAGGTAGGTACTAGGTACTACGTGACTTCTCGTCAAGTGTAAATGGCTCCTTACCACGCTCCTTTCTCTGACACGAAAATATTATACGATCATTTTCTTTTTTGATAATGCGAGTCCACAATTACTTTATTTGTAGTTCGCTTCAAACGCAAACATTTTTTAGTACCACTTTACTAAAGTGAACCTTCAATTCAATCAAAGCGTAAAATTGTGGATCAACGGATCAATAATCACATTCATTTCACATCACATCACTATAATAAAAAACGTAACTTTACAGACAGACCAAAGAGAAGATGAGGTATTTTAGCAGTGTTACCAGTTGGCTCCATGCATTTCTCCCCAAATCTCACCCAAAATCCCCCCAAAATATGATTTAACTGTGTTTTACAAACAGGTGTTAAAATAATCCATTTTTTAAATAAAAAATATGATATTTCGCCATTTAGTAAATACATATATTTATTAAAAAAAAATGTTAAATTAAACTATGTACAACGGAATCAGTCGGATTACTCAACTTAACTGTTCCAGATCAGTACCAGACGGAAGCGTGCCCAAGACACTGACTGCATTGCCACGCTGAATAACTAACATAACATGTAACACAATTTATACATTATAATTACTAATTGTGATGATGGCCGATGACGAGGAGACTTCTTGATTATTTGGCTTGGCAAATAATTCGTTCCTTTCACTGTGTTTCACATCATACACCTCGAGTCGAGAACGAACTTCGCCTCGAACGAACAGTCACACAAATGAATGAATGGGTGAGCTCCTTTAGTGTTGTATTTAATGATGGTTGATTGAAATACCTATAAATGAACCAAATTCCCCCCCCCCCCCCCTAAAATACCCCCAAAGGATTAGTCCCCCAAAATTCTCCCCGAGTGTTAAAAAAACCCCCCAAATTTGGAGGGAATCCCCCCCCCATCTGACAACACTGTATTTTAAATCGCTTTCGGAGTGTTTATGTGCCTGGTTGGATGAACCGGATGTTATACCACACTACCTAACTACATTACATAGACGATACTTGGATTGAATTGGATTGGATTTCATTGAACGAATTGAACGATTCTCATAGATGGGAATGGTTTATGAACTATGGCTAACCAAATCATAGCATGTAGACATGAACGTATATGTAGACGATACAGGTAGGTACAATACAACAAACAACCAAGTACATCAGTCAAGTATCCAATGACTGAACGGAATGCACTAGGCACAATTTATTGTTAGCTTGTGTTTTGCAGAACTGATGAAAAAAAAAAAAAATGAAAAAATATTTATTACCAAAGAAGAATATTTTGGTGAAAATATTAGGTCCTTACATATGAAATTGGCGTTTTGTCGTACTGGCCACTTTGATCTTAAATATCTCCTCTTTGGTTAGGAATTCCAAATTCAAATTTAAACAGCTATTTACTCATGCTTCGAAAACCGTATTTCATTTGTTTTTTTTTCTGCGTCACTCATTTCAGAAAATGGAAAACTTAAAATATCGCATTATTTACGAGTACGAGTTCCACCGTGGCACCAGTGCTGCAGAAACGGCTCGAAGGATTAATGATGTGTATGGTGGTGGTGTCGCAAAAGAAAACACGGTGCGTTTTTGGTTTCAACGCTTTCGTTCTGGAAATTTCGACCTGCAGAACAAGCCCTGTGGACGGCTGGAGACCAAGGTCGATAATGATGAATTGAAGGCTATTGTGGAAGCAGATCCATCGCAAACCACATCACAGTTAGCTGCAGGCTGCGGTGTTAGTGACAAAACCGTTTTAATCCACTTGAAGCAAATTGGGAAGGTGAAAAAGCTTGAAAGGTGGGTACCTCATGAATTGAGTGAAGCAAACCGACAAACGCGCGTCGACTGCTGCGTCAACCGGCACAATAATGAAGGAATTTTAAATCGGATCATTACATGTGATGAAAAGTGGATCCTGTACGATAATCGTAAACGCTCATCGCAATGGCTGAACACTGGTAAACCAGCAAAATCTTCTTGCAAGGAAAAAAATTCAATTCCGATGAGGCAGTCCAAACCGCTTTCAAAGATTTCATTGATTCCCGTCCGAATGGTTTTTTTAGTAAAGGGATCAATGAACTACCTATAAGATGGCAAAAGTGTATAGATAGCAATGGTCATTCGACCTGATGAGCCCGTTACTATGGAGAGTATAAGCCAACTGTTTGATCTGAAACTCTCATCAGATTCAGCTTTTATGTCAAACCTTCGTACCGCACTCAGGAAAGACCTTGAGGATATGGTCTCAGTGGAGGTTGCCCATGCTATTGAGAAGGTGAAGACTGATTTCTCGTTTACAACAGATCATATATGTCTAGAGCAAAAAGACATAAAAGCGGAACTTGCTGAAAAAGATAGAGAAATTAGGAAACTGGAGTCTGACTTTTATAAATCTCAGGAAGCTCTCAACATCCTTCAGAACCGCCTCACCATAATTGAGAAGATATCTCGGAGCTCCAATTTAGAAATTCATGAAGTGCCTGAAAGCAAGACTGAAGACTTAGTCGCCTTACTAAAAAAACTCTGTGGGAGTCTACAGGTTCCTATCTCCGACAGTGACATTAAGGTTTGTCGCCGTGTTTCGAAAATGAATACAGCCTCTAAGAGACCGCGTAACATTCTTGTAACGCTCTCTTCTCAGCGTCTGCGGGATACTCTTCTTTCTGCTGCATTCCGTTATAATAAAGCCCATCCCACTGACAAACTTGATGTCTCCCTCTTGGGTATTAGTGGCGCTAACACGAGAATATATCTGTCTGAGCACCTTTCTGCTGAAGTCAAAGAACTTCATAGCTTAGCTAGAAAATTGTGTAAAGACCTTCGTTTTCAGTTTGTTTGGGTGCGCTATGGTCAAGTGTTTGTACGTAAGAACGATAAGAGTCTTGCTATTCTAATTAAAAATCACGAAAGTATTAATAAATTATACTGCGAGTAATTGCTATATAGGTTGGGTCATTCATCAGATTATTGGGGTTTTGATATATATTTTTAGGTATTTGATAATGGTTTCTGTTTATTACCAAAATGTCAACAGAATACGAAGTAAATTAACAACTTTTTACTTAAATCTCTTAAATTCTAACTTTGATATAGTATGTTTGACGGAATCAAATTTAAACCTTAGTGTGTTTGATGCTGAGGTCGTTGATGACCGTTACAATATCTTTCGGAGGGACCGATCTATTTCCTGTTCTCAAAAGGGTGAGGGTGGTGGTGTTTTAATAGCTCTTTTAAAGAAATTTGAGGTTATCCGCCAGACATCTTGGGACAGCGGTATAGAGGATATCTGGGTATCTGTCGTGCCTGAATTTCGCGATTCTCCTCGTCTAAACATTTGTGTTTGCTATCTACCCCCTGACATAACTTTAGTTAAGAGAGAAGAATTTTACGCGCATTGTCAGAAAATAGTACTAAACGATTACCCAGATGATAACTTCCTGTTAGTTGGTGACTTTAATACACCTGATTACTTCTCCGTCACTAATGAATCTCGGACTTCTACAGAAGCCGTCACTCTTAGTAAAACTTATCGTGCTTTAAATGAACTTATAACGACATGTGACCTGAAACAGTCTAATAAAATTCTAAATGAAAAATGTCGTTTACTAGATTTAGTATTATCCAGCCTTGATAACATTTCTGTCATTGAAGCTTTTCCCTTAAGTCGACTGGACAAGATGCACCCTGCTTTATTAATTAACATACCACTTAAGAATGTTTCAAAATCCCTGAAACGATGTAAATCTAAACGTCTTAACTTTTATAAATGTAATATTGAATGTGTAAGATCTGATCTTAGCTCTGTAAACTGGCAAGATGTCCTAATCTCTTCGGATGTTGACCTTTGTACTAGTCGATTTTATGACATTCTGTTTGAAATAATTGAAAAACATACTCCCTACATTTCTCCGAAGAAATCTTCTTATCCAATTTGGTATAGTAGAGCGCTCATTAAATGTAATGGCGAAAAAAATAAATTTCATAAACTGTTTAAAAGATTTGGTAATCCCCGTGATTATGACACCTTTTCATTATTGCGTGCCAGATGTAAGATTCTTATTAACGAATGTTATAATCGATATGTTTCTTCTACAGAGGAGTCTATGGAAAAAGATATCAAGTTTTTTTGGAGTTTTGTAAACAATAGAAAGGGAAGGGTATCAATACCTAATACTATGACATTTGGAAATAATTCCTCGTCAAATGGTCTAGATATTAGCAACCTGTTTTCTGATTATTTTAGTTCGGTTTTCGAAAAAGATAACACATCAGCTGACACAGCTTGTAACGATTCCCCCTCTGCTTTACTCGACTGTGGCATTTCATACTCATTACACGAAGTAACTTTAAATCAAAAAGATATTTTAAGAAAAATAAAACAATTGGACAATAATAAAGGGCCTGGTCCCGATTTGATTCCACCGTCGTTTGTGATATCTTGCAGTAAAGAGTTGTCTTTACCTTTGTGCATAATATTTAATAAATCTCTTTGTAATGGTGTTTTTCCCAAGCGTTGGAAAACAGCTCATGTTATTCCTATTTTCAAACAAGGGGATAAGTCTAAATGTGAAAATTATCGACCAATAAGTATCCTGTCATGTTTTGCCAAATTGTTTGAATCTCTTGTATACAGTTATCTTTATAACCATGTCAAGCCATTAATCTCTGATAAGCAGCATGGTTTTGTAAAAAATAGGTCCACTGTAAGTAATCTGCTAGAGTACAAAAATTATCTCTGTCAGGCTTTTGCTGAGCGAAGTCAAGTCGACGCAATTTACACCGATTTCTCTAAAGCTTTCGATAAAGTTAACCACCGTTTATTATGTCATAAGCTTTTCCAATATGGATTCCATGGAACTTTATATCGTTGGATATGCTCTTATCTACAGAATCGGAGTCAATTAGTCGCTTTAAAGGGATTTCTGTCATCGCCAGTGATAGTAACATCGGGTGTTCCTCAAGGATCTCATCTTGGGCCTTTATTCTTTGTTTTGTTTGTGAATGATCTTGTAAATCGTTTGTCCTGTAAGTGCCTCCTGTACGCTGATGATTTGAAAATTTTTAAGACCATCTCTGGGACACGGGACTGTTATTCATTGCAAAACGACTTAGATACCGTTTTTCAATGGTGCAATACTAATCTAATGTCTATAAACGTTGACAAATGCTTTGCAATTTCGTTTACAAACAAACGCAATAAAATTCTAAATGACTACAAAATTGAAGGTCGAACTTTAAGCCGCTCTTATATTGTGAAGGACTTAGGAATATTGTTTGACGATAAACTCACCTTTCATGCGCATTATCAACATATTATAACAAGAGCCAATCAACTTCTAGGTTTCATTCTGAGATCGACAAAAGTTTTTAAGAAGAATCGCAGTGTAATATATCTTTTCAACTCTCTAGTAAGAAGTATATTAGAATATGGTAGCCCGATATGGTCCCCTAATCACAAAGTGCATATCTATAATATTGAAAGGATTCAGAGAAAGTGTTTAAGGTTATTATGTTATCGCTTGCAACCTGGCCGTCTGAGCTTGAGTTACGAAGAAAGATTAAGTAAATTTCAGTTGGAATCCCTAGAAACTAGGCGTAAATACTTTGATCTCATATATCTCTATAAAATAATTCACTCTCTCATTGACTCCCCTCATTTATTATCGATGATATCGTTTAACATTAGATTCAGAGCACGAAATTCCAATAAAATCAATATATTTATACTTCAAGTTTATAAAAATAATATCTCTTTTTATAATCCTTTAACTAGAATGTTACGCCAGTACAATGATTTACTGAAAGAATTTAGTCAAATTGACATCTTTGTTCGCAACTTAAGCCAATTCAGTAAACAATTAAAATCTATTTTATATACCAATTCCTAATTTGTCAACCCGTAGAACTCTGTTATGTTAATTGTTGTCATGTTTTTGTTCACATTTTTTTTTTAGTCTCCGTTCGTTACCAAATGTATTAACTTAGTTGTAAGCACATGTTTTTTACCTTACAATCTAGATTTGTACCTTAGTTTTATTTTTTTAGTTGTATTTTCAATTGGTTGTAAAGTGTATTGTGTTTAATAAATAAATAAAATAAATAAAATAAAATAAAATGGTACATACTTTGATTAATAAAATATATTTTAATATGAAAAAAATGCCTTTATGTTCCTCCCATACAAAACGCCAATTTCATATGTAAGGACCTAATATAACACAAGTCAAATAGAAAAGAGATACCAAATACTAGAGGAATACCAATGAGACCCAAACTAAGCGAAAAGCTTGTATCTTGGGTGTCATGAGAGCACTTAACAAAGAGGGTTGATTAGGCTAGACAAGTACTCAGCTGATGGTATTGATCGAGTGAGCGAAGCGAATGAGATCTCAGAGTTATGTTGGGAAATCTGGCACTGTATTTATGCACGTAGGTATGAATATATATGGCAATATGTTTGTGTCACCATAACTCTCGAACGCGCTATCAGATTTTAATGAATTTTAACTGTAGGTATAGAAATAACGTATACACGTATATAAATTGATTGTCGCGGGGAATTTTTGATAAGTGGTGTGGTTTTGAAATATTCGGGTGGAAAGAAATATCATTTTCCGAATTTGAATGGCTAATCCGATCGATTCAAAATTTTGAACTTGCAGAAAATTCATTGATACTCATCAATCGATACTATGGATTTTTTGACACATTGATAAAATATATATTTCAATTTTCAATAGGGGTGGTTGTTTTAACAAAGGGGTGCGTTATGAGGGTAAACCACTTGGTATATATTTTAGTATATACCAAGTGCTAATGGGGGTTGACTTCACAATTATCCGTTTTATTATTTGCTGAAACCACTCCTGCATTTACATTAAGAGTTGTTATTTATTAACCCCTCATATGAAACTGTAGCTTATACTGCAGATTTCAAAATTCCGATGAATGATAAAGATAAGATAAGATAAGATAATTACTTTATTTACCAACAAATGTTTACAATATATTTATGTTTCAAAATATAACAGATTACAAATGGATCCCGCACTAGGGCTGATAAAGAAAAGATGATCATCAGGTCTTGCAGGATAAAAGTTTTTTTTTTTTTTTTTCATTCAGAATCCCATGAAATCTGGTTTACCTATTTATTTTTTGCTATTCACTCAATAAGGATGCCACACCAAGAGTATCGATATAATCCAAGAATCACTTTTGGGATGTCATGGATGTCAAGACATCATCATTTATACAGCACGTTATTGTCTACCCTCAATGTAGAAAAAACTTTCTTTAAAACTGAATGTTCGGCCATAATCACCGAGCTTGTCAGACAGATTGGTGTTCACAGTTTTTGTTAACACATGAAAAAAGCTGATGCCTTTTTGAAAAAGCCCCTTGGTTGACTTTAAGACATCCGTGGGCAGGTAGGGGTAGATTTTTAAACCACAACTACTGAAGCAACGGTTTTGAGAGCACTTTTCAAAACGACTTTAACCTTTGTTTCATGTTAGTATTCACTTCTTGTTTCCTACTCACCTACTCTGACGTACAGTCGTCGGTGGTTCGCGTGCTTTGCTATCATTCTGTTTTTTGCATAGGATAAGAGTTATGAGCAATGAGAGAACTTGAACGCTCAGGTGAATAAAGTGCTTCCTCTTACTGATACCTAACCTAACACAAACCAGACATCACGAGATCTCAGTTCGGGGCAAACTACTAGTTATTTATTTATTTATTTGGACTACCAACATCTGGACGATTTAAGATCCAGAGGTCCCGAGTTCGATCCCCATGGGGAGTAAAATATATTGTGCTTAGTTTGGTTGGTGGTACGACTTTGTTGAAGTCCACCTGGCTAGCTACCACCATCTTACCTAATTCTGTTGCCATAATAACAATTCTAAAATTGTTGTGTTCCGGCATTCAGAGGTAAGATAGTCAGTTCCTTAAATTGTTGAGGATTCCGGGTGAAGTGCGCCTCCACCTTCGGCCTTATCTTCGGACTTGTTACATCGTGAGATGAAGGCCAAGCGCTTCCCCGTCGTACAATAAAAAAAACTGCTCCTCTAATTATAGGTAGCCACATCATGTGTCAAATATAAGTTAACTTGTACTTAATACTGTAGTTTTATTAGCTGTTAGTTTTCCTAAAATATAAAAATAAAAATAAAATAGAATTGGTGAGCTAGTAACTCAACTTAATAAATATAAAAGATGGAGATTAAAAAAAAACTTATAAAACACATTAAAATAGTAAAACAAGGGGAAATTATAAAGTAAGTAACGAGTTGCGATGATGTAGGTAGGTAACTAAAATTAAACATTAAAAATGAAACTAAATTTAGGTAGGGGGTCGCTAGATCTGTGTTTTTTGACAGTATATTATGACAGATATTGCTTACATATTCTGGGCATGAGGGCATTTTGGTTTGAGTTTGTTCTACAGAAAAGTGCTGAAAAGAGGGTGTAAGCTGATAACTTGGGAAGTCTGCTGGGGGCATTAATTTGCAGACGGTTGGTCAGTTCTATGCAGTCTAAAGGCCCATTAAACATTTTGTGCAGGAATATTAAATCTTGTTTTTTTTCTACGTGAGGCATGTGTGGTCATTTGATACTTTGATAGCCTAGCATTATATCTCTTGCACGTTTTTGCTTGGTAGTCTGCATACGATATTGCATACATACGTAAAGGAAACGTGTTTGTACACTCTCGAGTCTTTTTTAATATGTTTCATAATGTGGGTTCCAAATATAGCAACCATATTCCAAGAGGGGACGGACTAAAGCATGTAAGGGTCTTATTTTAGTTTTAGATTACCTAGATGATAGTGACATACATGATTGACGTGTTGAATGAGCGACTAACCGATCGATGACATAAGTTAGTGAAGCCGTGTGGTAGCACTTGTTCAATTTTCTTGGTAGAGTAAAAATCGTCATTCGGTACCACAGA
Source organism: Venusia cambrica (assembly GCA_951394065.1). Classification (NCBI taxonomy): domain Eukaryota; kingdom Metazoa; phylum Arthropoda; class Insecta; order Lepidoptera; family Geometridae; genus Venusia; species Venusia cambrica. The sequence continues at coordinate 456,277 of OX596044.1, read as the reverse complement.
TAGAATGTTATTAAAAACTTATCTTGTCTTGCAATGAGGTGGCGGTGGCGGCGCGGCGCGGTGCGGCTGCGCAAACAGAGTTCGTTATCCGTGTCTAAGATTACGTCACGTCCTCATCCCCCTAAGGAAAAAGCATTAAGCATTTCAATCAATTATGTACCGTACCGCATAGCCTTACACTCTGTTTGAATCAAAGTCAAAGTCAAATATATTTATTCAGTAAGATTTTTTAGGATCACTTTGAAACGTCAAATCTACCGCCTGTTCGGAATCGCGACCAGCACACAAGAAGAAAGGCAAGAACCTCGGCCTAGTTTTTTTTTTCATGATCCATTACAATAGATTAAAATTATCTTATACTAATTAAAATTTATTCACTGGAGCAAATTAATTTTTTTTAATGCCAGGCTTTCTTATCTTCTAGGTAATCTGAAATTTTATAATAAGCTTTCCTTGATAGCTTTTGTTTTACAAAAGTTTTTTGAATTTATTATTTGACAAGCATAGCACATCACTTGGCAATTTATTATAAAAGCTTACAGTTTGCCCTATGAACGATTTATTAACCTTATGGAGCCTAGTTGTGGGAACAGCGAGTTTATTCTTATTTCTAGTATCACAGTTTTTGTCAAATAAGCTTATGTTTTTACGCGCGTACATATTATTTTCATAAATATATTGGCAGGGCATAGTAAATATATTTATTTCTTTGAACTTGTCTCTTAATGAATCTCTGGGACCCATTTTGTAAACAGCACGAACAGCCCTCTTCTGCAAAACGAATATGGTGTCTATATCTGCAGCACTTCCCCACAGTATTATGCCATATGACATAATACTGTGAAAGTAACTGAAGTAAACTAGTCTTGCTGTAGCAACGTCTGTGAGAAGACGTATCTTCTTGAACTTCGTGAACTAAGTCTCTTCGCCAGTTTATCTATGTGTGAGCCCCATTGAAGTTTATTATCTAAAGTTAATCCCAAAAATACAGTGGTTTTGACTAATTCTATGTTTTCCTCTTTAACTTTTACATTAGCTTCAACTTCAGTTACATTTGGTAAAATAAATCGAATACATTTGGTCTTTTTCTGGTTGAGTACTAAGTTATTTACATTAAACCAGTTAACAATTTTTGAGATTGCATTGTTTACGTTGTCAAAGTTAGTCATTTGTCGCTTCAATCTAAATAGAAGTGACGTATCATCTGCAAACAGTACAATCTCATGGTCATCTTTAATTATTTGGGGCAGATCATTAATATAATTATACTAAAAACAAGAAAGGCCCCAATATTGAACCCTGCGAAAATCCAGCTTATTATGGTGAGTCGCACAACTGTTTCCGAACTAGCGTAGTCTAATCTACTGCGAATTGTAGCTATGTAAATAAGTCTCAGATAAGTAGGATGTATACCCAGCCAGAGATTTAAAAATATTTAATAATCCGAGACTCCTTTCTTTAGATTCATTTATGTGTTTCGCCCACCTGTCCAACCATAGTCCAAGGTATTTAAAGTTTCTTGACTTCTAATCTCTTTCCATCCACAATTAAATCACAAGTAACAAAATTTCGAAATCCTATTTACAAATACAGATCTTACTCTTATCGGCTGAGGTCTGCAAGCCTATGTTAAAAAGTAAATCAATAAACCGGTTTAAAGCTAATTGTAACTGATATCGGCCCTCATTATAAATAAAACTCCTACAGTTTAGGTATAACACAAAATCGTCGGCGTATTGTGACGTTTTAACATAACGGATATCTTTGCATATATTATAGGTCGATAAATTAAAAAGTAGTGGAGATATAGGGTCACCTTGGGCAAGGCCACGACACGTACTTCTACATAGAGTGTAGTTGGAATCACCTTGTATTTTTAAAAACCTTTGTTTCAAAAAAATTCAAAAGTATCTACAAATTAAACTACTTACTCCTAGTTGTTGCATAGTGTGAATAAGGCTTCTCACATCTACGTTATTATATGCGTTTTCTATATCTACAAATGCAGCTATACACATATGATTTTGAGAAAATCCGATTTGTATCCTAGAAACTAAACATGATAAATTATCTATAGTAGATCGACATCTTCTAAAACCTGTGGTGCTTGGGGAAAAGACGTTATTTTTCTCGACATACCACTCTGATCGCTTGATTATCATACAATGAAAAGTCTTACACAAGCACGAAATCCTTGTATATATAGGTAGTATATAGGTCTAAGTGAATTGGGTGATTGAGCGCTGCGACCGGGTTTAGGAATAGGTATGACGGTAATTTCTCGCCACTGGTGAGGCACGTAGCTGTGTATATAAAATAAGTTATACATCTTTAGTAGGGCAGTTTTACCAATATCAGGAAGATGGGTTGACATTGAGTACGAAATCTGGTCACATCCAGGTGAGGTATCCTTGTATCGTAAGCAACTATCAAGTTCTTGTTTGTTGAATGGTATATCTAAGCTTGTAATATAGCTTTCAAAACTAGAGTCACAAGGAACTGAGTAATCAGGTGTTAAACTACGTAAAAGGTCATTAGCCTTATCGCGGGAGACGTGAGTTTGAGGTATTTGTTGACCTTTGAACCATTTCATTTTGCGCCACATTTCGCTTTGAGTAATAGTACCATCCATAGATGAACAAAACTCCTGCCATGAATTATTACGTGCCTGCCGTATAAATTTTTGAGAATCACTTATTTTTACTTGGAGTTTTTGAAAATTATGCGGAGTTGGATTACGTCGGAATGATGCGTGGGCCAAGTGTCGCTCAGCTACACTTTTAGATAAGCTTGTATTCCAGTAAGGCTAAGGTGTAAATTTATTCGATGGATTATTGTTTACTTTTATGTTTGGTATAAATTGATTGGCTGCTAAATTGAAACAATGTATAAAATGATTATAAATATTTTGTGGGTTATCTGTAAAATTAAAACCATTAAAAAGTGTATCTAAGTAATTATTGTACATACTCCATTCTGATTTTTTGTAATTACGGCGTTTAAATGTGAATTGACTATTTTGCTCAAAGATTGTACTTATTTTAATAATGATGTTGTTGTTAAATGTGATAATATGTGTTAAACCTTCTCGCGATATTTGACGACGCTAATGAGATGTCCGGTGATGATTGCTCGGGTATATTGTTTACTAACCTAAAACGTGTATATACATTATTGTCATTCAGGGTGATAAATGTACTTTCTGCCAGGGCATCTAGTATTTTTGAACCCCTCGTATCAATTTTTTGGGACCAAATGGTATGATAACCATTGAAATCACCTAAAATAATCGTTTTTGAGTCTGATAAATGAAATAAGTGTTCCCAGTCTGACTGTCTCACAGTATGTTCGGAGGAAGCACAATATAATGAAGCTATATAGTTAATATGTTCACAATTATAAATTTTAACCATCAATAGCTCAATACCTGCGTGTGTACTACTTACGTTTACTATGCTAGATTTTACAGAGTTATGGATCAGTAAAGCCACCCCACCGCCGGGTGAGTAATCAGGTCTGTCTTTACGATAAATGGTGTATCCATTTACTTTTAAACTAGTGTCCGAGTTAAGCCAAGTCTCACTAAGTGCAGCAATGTGGATCTTCTCCTTGTATAGTATATCAACAAAAGATTGTAACTTAGGTAACAAACTGCGCGCGTTCCACTGAATGATATTAATCTTAATAATATTTTGTTGATTGTTATCCATCATGGACCAACCGGATCAAGTAGGTCCAATATTAGTTTTAATACCGGCCAGTCAACAAAATAATCCATTGAACACAACACTTAATAACATTATGCATCTTAACTGATATTGGGTCTCCTTTGCATAGAAAAATCTAATAAATCTAATCTATTTAATAGAATTTAAGGGGATATAGACGATGGGGGATACCCCGTATCATAAGGTATTGTAGGTATGAGTAACTTACTATTTGAATGTTTGCACTAAAACCGGCTTACCATATTAAATAGATTCCTTCAATGACACACATGTGTCAAACACCTCCACGAATAGTGGTCGTTCGATTATTATTTACTAGGCCGCGCTTGAATTTTAGCGGAATCCTATTGGTTGGTGTTCTGTGCATTTGGTGGGTTTGTAGAATAGCCACCGCCATATTCTATTCTATGGTTATGTTAGGTCATAGATTACTAGTAAGAAAATAAACCGAAAGAAAGATTAGGTTAGGTTATGTTTTGATTTTGATTCGATTGGATCGTATTAAATCGTAATGAGATGAAAGCGTTTATTTAATTTGATTAGTACCTACTAGATTGACTAATAGCTTGATTTTGTGAATACTACAAAGTTCCAGTGGCGATAAAAACAGCCAGAAACATGCTTACTACCTTTAGAGGGGCAATAACAAATGTCCAAATCCAGCAGTTACGTTACGCTCATAGAATCCGAGGAAAGGCTCCGATATACTGCAAGACTCTAAAAGAACGAATCGATGAACTGAACAACAAAGATGAATTGTATACTGCAAAAACGAATATAGGATTTCCTAAGCCTAAGTAAGTTATTACCGACCAGAAAATTTGTGGCCTGACCTGATACCTACTACCTACTGTTTGTATTGCACAATAAGAACCATAAATAATGCCTTGCCCCTACATACGAAAGTTATTATTAGCATTTTGAATCTGCAGAAGAGAGCTGTAGGTACAGATTTATATAGTTAAAACTTGTGGCTCTCAGGAAATATTTGAGATATTTTTTTTACAGTCAGCTCTCATAGTCAATTCTAAATGATCCTAAATATCTTACTGAATAGTCTATAATTTGATGTAGATTTTTATTTCTGTTTAGCTATAGTAGTTATAAACTTAAAAGGATATCTTAAAAATAGGAGTTAATGATTTAAGATATCCTTTTTTATCCTTAAAGTGTACAATAAAGTATTTTTATTCATTTATTCCACATTGCGAACTTTACTGTGTTGTTAATAAATAATAAAAAATAATAAAATAATAGTAATATTTGTTCATGCCAAATTTAATATAACATTCACATTCAGCCATTTAGTTAGGCAATTCGGAACACAATTTCTTTTGGTAGCTGTCTCTGCAATGGTAACAAATAAACAAAAATCTGAGTATCTTTCAATATTATTATAGGTGGATGGATCGAGGTCTATTTCAAAGTTGTCTGATTTTCTTATTGTTTTAGAGCATCAGCAGAAGATCTTCGCAAAGCCAGAATGGAACATTTGATGAAGATAAAAAGTGACAAAATCATGGAACAGTTGGCCCGCAATGTCAAACTTGAAGTAGATCTTGAAGAAGTTAGAAAAGAATGGTTGCTGACCAATGGACCTTTACACAAAAAGCAGGTTGCTGACCACTATGCCATATTTGAACACTTATATGGTGAAGGGTATTTCTTACCATACCTTAATCTGGATATCAATTATGACCTAAAAAATGGATCATGTTTACCAGTTTATTCGGGTAATGTGATTAAACCATCTGAGGCATTGGAAGCTCCATCTGTATTTTATGAATCTGATGGAAACACCCTTTGGACTCTAGCCTTGACAAGTTTAGATGGTAATTTGACAGAAAATGACAAAGAATGTGTTCATTGGTTGGTGGCTAACATCCCCGGCAACTCTGTTGAGAAGGGTGACACTCTTGTAGAGTATCTGCAACCTTTTCCACTGAAAGGAACTGGATACCATCGATATGTTTTTGTTCTTTACAAACAAGAAGAAAGAGTGGCATATGAAATTCCAAATGGTAATTAACCATAATGAATCATTGTAGTTGATTATGTTATAACATATTATTATGGTGGTAATAACAATAAGTTATCTGTTTCAGTAACATCATCATCACCTCTCAGGGATAGAACTTTTGTAACGAGAGATTGGTATCAAAAGAACCAGGACAACATCACCCCATCAGGACTTGCATTCTACCAGTGTGATTGGGATCCATCCGTCAAGGACTTCTTTCATTCTAAGCTGCAGACTAAGGAGCCTGGTAACAAATCAATCATGCCACTGGCTGTGACAGATCCACATGTGGTAGTACATGTGGATCTGTCGTAGTCTAACAAAGTGGCCATTAGGTAGATAGGTAATAACAAATGTTTTAAGATAGTTTTAAGTAATTACCTAGACTATAATTTAAAACTGTATATATAGATATTGAATGGAGCATCAAAAAATTAACCAGCCTGAGTTTCTTGCCTTTCTTCTCCTTGTGTTCTGCTAGATTTGATGTTTCAAAATGATCCTAAAAAATCGAAATTAATAAAGAAATTTTGACTTTGACTTTGTCTACTTAGTATCAGTGCATGTTTAGAGTATAGTTTGTAATCCAAATATATAATTATTGTGACTGTCAACACGCTTGAAGCAGAGATCCGATCCAAGAGACTCAAATAACTGAGATAAGCTTCTTTATGTAACATTAATTTTTGCAATAAGAAAGTATGAAAAGAAATTGACAAAGTCCTGGGCATCCATCATCATTCTCCTGCCCTTATCCCACGCTAGGTGGGGTCGGCACAACATGTTCTCTTCTACCACTCACTCCTATCAACCGTCAACTCTGCATCTACACCTTTCATACCCATGTCCTCTTTCACACAATCCATCCATCTCTTTTTCGGCCTTCCCTTGCTCGCATGTCATCCATGCTCAAATTCATAACCCTTTTGGTTAAATTACTGTTATCCCTCTATTACATGCCCATACCATGCCAACCTAGCATTCCTTATCTTTTCTACAACTGGTGCCACTTTCAAACTTCCCCTTATAAACTAATTTCTGGGTGCCTCTTCCTGTATGTCTGATGTCAGAGCATCCATTACCAGGAGAAACAAATAAGGGCTTAAAGCCGATCACTGGTGCAAACCGACTGCCACGTTAAACTCGTCAGTGACACTCGCTTCAGACCGTACGTTCTTGCGCGCTCTTGCATACATTGCTTTCACAAGCCTTACATACTTCCCTGGCACACTTGTTCCATTGAAAGCCCACCACAGAACTTCCCCGGGAACTCGCTCGTGGTTACATTCTTGTACTTCACCTTATTTTTAAATATGGCCACCAGTGAACTGCTCCTGGGCATACAGTAGTAATAATTCTTTATTTTGTTATAACATAATAAAATGTCGGATTAGTAGCTTATCTTATCTTTGCATCACTGGTCAACATACATTTTTTGAGCAAACACTTTGTTTTGTAGGTTACTCATTTTTATATAATTCTAAAGTATCCATTATTTTTCAGTGTATGAATATGACTTCCCCGAGCCATACATAAGGCCTCAAGAATGGTTCCCACGGAGAAAGCCTTTCAACATCTACATGGACAAGTACAGAGACCCTAAACAGATAAACAAAGAGTATTTACTCCGTAAACTGAAAGATGAGGATCCATTCAAGAATCCTCCAGCGCCATTGAAGTTTCCCAATGCCCAACCGTTGCCTCATAACATGCCAGCCTGGTTGAAACTCCATGAGAAGAAAATTAGGTTGGGATGGGGCAGAACCAACGATGTATAGATAGTAATTAATAAATACAGTAAAAAGGCTATGTTGTTTTAAATCGAAGGTTAGGTACCTACCTGCCTTACTTACAGACCACAGTACGAAAAATAGTGTTTATTGCTACGGCAGATGAGTGAAGTAGCGTCGCGGTGACACTGCGATCTTGGCTGAGAGGCTCGGGAGAGCATCCCTCGGCCGCACTCGCAGGCGTCTCACTGCCTCTGGTGTAGTGGTTGACCACCGGGGTCAGATCCTGAGGTCCCGGGTTCGATCCCAGCGGGAGTACAATATTGTGCTTGGTTTGGTTGGTGGTACGATTTTTATTTCAGGTCGGCCTGGCTAGGTAGCACCATCCTACCTTAAAAATTCTGTCGCCATAACAACAATTCTTAAAAATTTATGTGTTCCGGCATTTAGAGGTTGTTTGAGGATTCCGGGTGAAGTGTGATTCCACCTTCAGCATCATAACATGAAAATCAGGTGAGACGAAGGTCAAGCACTGCCCCGTCGTACTATAAGAAAAAAAAACGTATCCATAGGATGCACTCACACCCGACGTGGTCGGTGGGACTGTGTGGCCTGTCTAGGACTGTCGTCATACAATAACATCACCTCGCTCATGTCCACAGTTTCCTATGTGCATGTCTCCAGCTTGCACAGAACGAATCTGTCATTTCTAAATAATGTCAATATTTGTGGTGCAATTTGGTTCAATCAGAAAATCTAGTTTAAAATTTAGGTTCCAATCAAACTTCGTAGATAAAAGCCTGAGTAGGCGTGTAAGCCAGGGACAGGGTCTACAGCTCACACATGCTGGTAACGACAAACTGGTCATGACTGGGCTTTAATTAATAGCCTATAATTCAGTGCAGAATGGGTTCACTAAGCATCAAATATTTAAGGCCTATAATAAGCTACAGTACTTTCAAAGATACAAGGTAAAAACAACGTGTATGCTGTAGACCCATGTCCCCAGCTTACACATCTAGATTAGCAACATGGCTGAATACTGGATTGTGATTAATAGCTTAAATTTGAGTCCGGAATTGGTTCACTAAGCATCAACATTTTGGTACCTTTATACCCAGTGGTTTCAGAGAAATAAGAAATAAACTTTTTCCCGCCAAAAAATTCAAACATACTTGAGAAACCCGTCCACGCGCTACGTTGCCGCTTAGTGCAGGCCGCAGTTACAATCATAATAAAAACATTTTTGTCTGTAACATAAAAATTATGTAATGTCTATGTGATCAAGAGCCATAGCATATAAACGTATGTAATTTTACACCCATACAAAGGGTGATAAATGGATATGATGACTGTCGGCCTATTTAATTTAAAATTGGTCCATTGAACAACGCGACCAGATAGTAGAAACTGACATTACAAATTTTAAACTAGATTTTCAGATTGAACCAAATTTGCATCAAATATTTACATATTTAGAAATTACAGATTCGTTCTGTGCAAGCTGGAGACGTGCACACCAGTTTCCTGACGTTCGAACGTCGTGAGTCAATCCTATGCGCATACAAACAGCGGATAGGGATTTAAACCCACAACATTAGGGAAAGAAGGCAGCCACCTACCACTTGACAACACAACCATTCAATAAACCCGTAATTAGTATAACGATATCTCTGTGCCCATAATAGACTCATTATAAACTCGTATACAAGTATTCCCGTTTCTCCTACTCGTTCTTTGGAATAGTAGGATGACCAAAGTTACATATAATCGTTGTTTGGAACCATTTCGTTGTAAACCTGTAAACGAACTATCGTTAAAACAATCTAAAAAAAAAAAGAGGTTTATTTTATAACACTTTAATATTCCATTACACAGTATTTATACTCAGCTAATTGAATAAAAATAATGGTTCATGTATTTCCAAGCTTATTTTACTGGATTACAAATCATGGACGATATGATATAATTCATACAATTCGATAAAAACACGAGAGATAAGAAGCAAGTCTAGGTACCGACCTAGTCTAATTAGACGTTTTCTAAACATCATTTTACAAAGGCTAATGCATTCTACATACCTAAACATTGTTGACAGAAATGAGACCTCGGTCTTGGGAAATCAATAACACGACTAGAGCCGTTCGCCAACAAGAAGACAAGAAACCTTCAGCCGTTTGTCAGTTCGTCTCACATAATACCTTGCATTGCTTTGTAAAGACCGACATGGCCTCAACATGGCCTCGAAACGGCCTCAACATGGCCTCGACACGGCCTCTCCACCACCGGATTAATGTAATTATTTCAAAGCACCAACTATAGAAGCCGCAAACCTTTCCCAATGGCAACATTTTTCTTTGGCCGTAATATTCCAGTCTAGTAGCCGCTCACCCACCTACCATGCTAACGCAGTATGTAATATTATATTAATGCAAAACAAATGTACCTACAAGCTAGAATGAAAGAGAAATTCGTGCAAACTAAATTTATGAAACTTATCAACATCGATTATACCTAGTGTACGAGTACACAGTACACAGTGCACAGTACACAGTACACAGGGAACTTATAAGAAAGGTGCAATGACTACATATCGTAATTAAGATGAGTATAGTATTATTTTACAATGAAACACGTGTATTTATAGCGTTCTCTGAAGAACGTCGCGGAAACGTCGGGATATTTAAATAACGTCGCGGAAACGTCGGGGAATGTACGCGGTACGCGATAGATACACGTTTTTTATTTATAATGAATGTGTTCAAATCGCGGTACAAAGTATACAGGTACCGAATACAGTCGGACAGTAAGTTAGGTAAATGCGTGATCAGTGGGACGACGGGAGCGTCGTCCCGAGTCCGACACTCGGGGCGAGCTAGTCGAGACCGACGTCGTCGTCGGCCGACGGGGGGGGCCCGCTGGGGGGGGGGCCGCTGGGGGGAGCCCCGCCGGCGCCTCCGCCGAAGCCTGGAACGACAATAACATATGTTAGTCTTCAGCTTCACATGTGGTCTAGTGGGTCAACCCACCGATTTCAGATCCAGAGGTCCCGGGTTCGATCCCCAGGGGAATTCAATATATTGGCTTGTGCTTGGTTTGGTTGGTGGTAAGATGGTGGTAGCTAGCCAGCTGGACTTAAACAAAGTCCTACCACCGAACAAACCAAGCACTATATTGCTCCCCTGGGAATCGAACCCGGGACCTCTGGATCTGAAATAGATGGGTTGAAACACTATACTAGAAATGCGGTTATATAATACTGGGCTTATATTTTGTAACGTAATCAATTTATTTGGAAGTCTGTACAGTTTTAACAATCTCATGGAATCGTTTCTTAAATTTTTAAGCACATGTGTTATTGTTTGTGTTTATCAATAGATTATAATAATAAAGTGTAGAATAGCATATTTACTTGGGAAGCCTTTCGCGTAGCCGAATTTGGTCTGCAGTTTCTCGATGACGGCCGCCACCTTCGGGTTGTTCTGGTACTTGGAGAAGTTCCCGGGGTTGGAGGACACGTCGCCGAACGCCGCCGCCACTTCCGGGTCCTGCGGGGGAAGTACACAGTAGTACAGGGGGGGGGGATGTAATGAGTCATGTCAGGAGTTACGTGCTCGATTTAAAATAAAATAAGTTCTGCATTAAAGAATATCATTAATAGAAAATTAATAGTTTTTCTGGAAAAGTGAGTTTAAAAAAAAAATGCGTTTTTGAGTTCTTTGTCAAAAAAAAAAGTATGACTATGTGCCCTAAGTTGTTGGAACACTATAAAAAATAGGTTCTGCATTTAAGAAAATAGTTTTTTTTTCCTTAAATGCAGAACCTATTTTTTTTTAAATTGAGCACATAGTAACATGTCTTTTCGATAACTCGGTTCACACTTGTCCTCAGTGGCTCTGAAAAAAAAACTCACCCATATATATAATATTTCAAACTATATTCTTTGTAAGTATATTAAGTAGTTATATGTAACTTATAAACATGTACACTATTTCCCAAATTGTATCTATTTTTCTCCACATTACTGGTTTGCTGAAAAAATACTCGTTTTAGCGTTAAGCTCGCCTTTGCCATGTATTTGAATTCTTTGTCATTATGTTTCTGTGTGCAATAAAGTATAAATAAATAGGAGAGTAGAAGATGTCAGTATAAACGCATCTAAAACGTTGCTGTCCATTTTTTGGTGTAAAAGTCCCTGTCGAGTCCCACAAGGCTACAATACAACAAATAGTTTAATTATCTAATATTGCCTGACTGTAATCTGTGGAACATTCAAACAAGATAAATAATATATATACGAAATGGACGTTAACTAAACAAGACAATATCGGTCGGTAGTAACTCAGCGCTGCAAAGTTAAGGGTTCGATTCCCACCCGGGACAAACATTTGTGTGATGAATATAACTGTTTGATACCTGGAAAGCCGCCATGATCTCAGGGTCCATGAGCAGTCCCGCGAGGTTGGAGGGGTCGAACCCTCCGCCGGGGGCTCCCCGCTGGGGGCCGCCGGTGCCGGGGGCTCCCCACGGGTTGCCGCCGGCCCCGAACGGATTCCCGCCGCCCCCGAACATGTTTGCCCCGTAGTCCTCCCCGCCGGCGGCTGTGGCCTCCGCGGCCTCTCTCGCGGCCTTCGCGCGCGCTTCCTGCGCCTTGCGGGCGCGGCGGACCTTCTCCCGGTGCTGGCGGCGAACAGACAAACAAACAAACAAACACACATTACTTTACACTCAGGTTCAGGATCGCCGCTCGAGGCTTGGATCGGAGGAAGACATCAGCAGTGGAAGTATGTGTAAGTAGGTCATTGTATGCACACACTATTAAGGAGAAGTTAACGCATCAGATGGCGCAATTCTCTACTAAAAATCTCGCCATAAATAAAGATGACGCCGATAGAATATGACAGCTCTTTTTTTTTATTTACTCTGTCTTGGCACCGGTAGGGTAAAGAAAGATAAATTATAAAAAATTCAAAGTATTCTGCCCTATCTTTTTGAAGTTACACCGACTGACACACCGAGAGTATTTTATACACCGACTGACACACCGAGAGTATTTTATACACCGACTGACACAACGAGAGTATTTTATACACCGACTGACACACCGAGAGTATTTTATACACCGACTGACACAACGAGAGTATTTTATACACCGACTGACACACCGAGAGTATTTTATACACCGACTGACACAACGAGAGTATTTTATACACCGACTGACACAACGAGAGTATTTTTTTACACACCGACACCTAAAAGAGACACCATGAAGTTGGTTGACAAGTTCTCGTGAGAACTTCAGGTAGTTCAAAGAATATTACAGTAACGAGTTAGTTACCCAAATACATTTGAATGTACAACGGGTACCTGCGTGTCCAACATCAGGAGACACTCGGCCGCAAGCCGGTTCACAGGATCCCATGTTGGAGAGACGACGACGTGTTCATTATGTTAAGTAGTCACTTTACTTATGTACATCTACATGACACCTTAAACTTATAGATAGGTACCTGGAAACCTGTTATTAGCTATCTGATTCTATTGCTTTTGTTATTTGAACTTTAAGAGCTGGTGGTTTTCCCATAAAAAAGTATGTAACAGTGATCAGATGGAGTCGTCAGTCTGCAGCAGTAAGTACCTGTTTAAAGAATGTAACAGTGATCAGATGGAGTCGTCAGTCTGCAGCAGTAAGTACCTGTTTAAAGAATGTAACAGTGATCAGATGGAGTCGTCAGTCTGCAGCAGTAAGTACCTGTTTAAAGAATGTAACAGTGATCAGATGGAGTCGTCAGTCTGCAGCAGTAAGTACCTGTTTAAAGTATGTAACAGTGATCAGATGGAGTCGTCAGTCTGCAGCAGTAAGTACCTGTTTCTCCTCCTGGTTGCGCTGCTGGGACAGCTTGTGTTGTCTCAGTTTCTCTGCGTTGGGCTTCACGGCCTGCAGCCACTCGTTCGTCTGATCGTCGTAATCTATCTTCAGAGATTCACACAGGTCTTGGTTCGCCTGCTCGAACTGCCCGAGGAGACTGAAACATGTCGTGTACATTCTATTACATTCGCTCAGGTAAATAGTTCCTGTCGCGGCACTTCTTACATCGTTATTATATTGAGACAAATTTTCAGTCATTAAGGGGACCAAAAATGTAAATATTTAATCACAAAAAAATATAGTTATTACTGCATACATGTAGCCACTAACTAGCCAGTACACAGATCTCTGATTCCACGAAGCAACATTTTGACGAAACTCGTTTCGTGCGTACTTTAAGAAGGCCCGCCCGGAGTTCCGCTGATTTCCACTCCCCCATACAAACGTAGCTTGTCGTTTGTTAGAAAATGGCAAGTCCGATACAATATACATTCAGATTTAATTATATAGATTATTTACCTGAATACGTGAATTACTTTTTAATATATTCAGAATTGTTTTTTTTTTATATCGTTTAGAAAAGGAAAAGTGCCGCAAACTTAGATTACAATTCATTTTTACATATTCCCATTTAGTATTTTTATTTATACTACGCACTAGTACTTTGATACTTAGTTCTGACTAAGTTAATAAAACCATTTTAATTCTATCTACAAAATAGATTTACGCTCGGACATGCCATTTGGTTATAAACGTCAAACTACGGTTGTACATTCTCACCGGAAATATACGAGTAAGTTCGTTCTGTGTATTATGTACACCTTTACTGCGATCACCAAGCGAGGTGGTTACGAGAAACCCTCCAGGTTCAGTTGGAGGCGTTGTTGGACGTTGGTGTCCAACAGTGGTCACCTGTGCGCGCGGCCGCGGAACTTGTAGCCGGCGGCGCTGTCGCAGTTCAGCTCGAGCGCGTGCGAGCAGTCCTTGATGCAGTCGTGCAGTTTGTTCATCTTGAGGTAAACCTGGAAGTTGATTACACAAACACTTACTCACTCTTATCAACTATTATTGTATACAATACACAATAACCTGCTATCGGTTTATTAATAAAATAACAATGATAAGTGAGTTTGTAGTTGAAGGCTTATAATAAAAATGATATTGATATTTCCTTCCATAGGAATGATCGCCGAATACGGGATATCTACTGTTAACGTTATTGTTGACGAACAGACCGGCTTACATTTATAAAGCACCACCCGCGTGGTACCCTCCCATCCGGGATATACAAACAACATAGGTTAGTATTCACAAACCTATGTTGCTTACGTTGCCACTATTTCATTAAGCTCTGTTCCGCCGTTAGCTTGTGAAAAGGTAACAAGAAATCAAACTAATATGGTATCCAGTAAGTGTAGCTGTGCATTAAATGCACAGCCTGAATCGAGACTATAGCAATCGGATACCTTTCTCTTGTGATGAAGGGATGCACTAAGGAAACATTTGGAGTACTCTCATCAGACTAAGGCCCATATCCCAACTTGAGTGGAGATTTAAACCAAATTGAGATATATCTATGTTTGAGCATTAGAGACAAAGATATTTAGTTAGTAAAAGTAATTACACTGATAAATATTTTTTCTGTGATAATTTTACAAATGTATCTATCTATATATATCACCACCGTCATTTTTGTGCTCAATGTGCAAAATGTACACTCTAAGTGTTTTCCTTATCCTTTTTTGATTACCATCATGTATTATTGTACATTAGACATAATTATCTAAGTGCATGTATTATGTATATAGATGAATACATGACTTGGAGTTTGTGTAGTTGTACCCGGAGAGTACCGACCTGTCCTCGTTTGGCAAACAGAAGCGCACTGGTCGGGTTCAGGCGTATAGCCTCAGTGTACAAGTCCACGGAGTCGCGGTACCGCTGCTCGCAGAAGGCGGCCACGGCTGCGGAGCGCCTCTCGTCCGCCAGTTCCCTCTCCTCGTCCGTGCACTCCTTGCCGGGGTCTCCCATGTCGTGCGCCGCGTCCGCCGGCTCCGACACGCTCACTCCTGGGGCACAATCAAATCACATCCCATATCATAACAAGCCTCATAGCTCAGTTGGTAGTAACTCTGCCTTCTGCGCTGTAGCCTGTGGGTTCGATTCCCACCCAGGATAAACATCGTTGTGATGAATGTAGATGTTTGTTCTGTGTTTGGGTGTAGTATCATATGGTATGTATGTATTGACAAAAAGTATTTTTAAGTATTCTATCCGTAATCTAGTTCCCATATTACAAGCTATGCTTAGTTTGGGACTAGATGGCGCTGTATAAATTAATGTCCTGCAATATTTATTTATTTATCTCACCTGATTTTCGAGTTGATAATGCCGAAGGTGGATGTGCACTTGAATACCGGGGGATCTTGAAGATTTCACTTAAAAACCTTACCTCACCTTACAGTGATTCAGAGGTGAATTCACAATCTCTTTAATTACTTCCTTTATTTTTACCCAACTGCCTCAGGAGGGTTGTTTTTCGATTGCATATGTATGTGTGTCATTTATTTAATTTTCCTATAATATAAAAAGAGGAAGACCACAGGAAAGATGGCACGACGAGATGGTAGAAGGCAGGCACCTTATGGACAAAGAAAAATAAAGAAAGCCATGGGAAGTGTTGGAAGGCCTCCTCTGTACCATACCCGACAAGGGTCCTAGATTAATACTAGGTAGGTAGCTGGATAATTTAGACAATAAGAAAATACTTCAATACTTCCGTATCATTTATTTTTTTATGGTGTTTTCATCGGAACTTGCATTGATGATGTGTAAAGTGCGAGGTGTCATTTGATTTGCATACATTGTGGGAGTGGCATCGGCTACATTATTATTATGCAAATCGAAATTGGGAGTTTAATATAATGGTATAAAAAATAATATTTGTCTACTTCGGTATGGATATTGGTATGTGAAAGGTATTGCCGGTTTTAAATTATGTTTGTCTTGTATTGCCACGTTTTCGTAAAAGCACAAAGTTTAAAATGTTGTTATGTAACATGAACCACAATAATGCTTTTACCTACATTGTAGATAATCATACAAGATTGATTTTCTGTTTACTGCCCAAAAACTATAACAAGAAAACTGCCTGTCTTTTGATCTGGTTACATAAAAAACTCATTTGTTTTCATAATTTAGCCAAACTATTGTAGTAAAATAAAAAATACCAATTACACAATAGGTAATGAATTTTGTTGACTTCAAAACTTGCACAAGTAAGGGTGTGGTCTGCAAAGAAACAAGCTTCTTAAACAAGTTAAGGTTGACACAGCGGAAAATTCTAGATTGTCCGCTGATTAATGGCTGTGTGACATCACATTACATTGAACATGGTGAACCATTACTGATAAATCAAGCAACAAGCATCTCAACATAACTAAATATATACAAACTATTCAATATTTATGTTCTATTAAATAAACAACTTTCACATTAAGTATCGGTACATTTGAATGTATCCAATACATATTGATAGTGATGTTCAAAGGATTGCTTGTGGGCTAGATGGCTGTGTGGAGTTAATGTCCTGTTCTGTGATACTTTTGAAATAAGATACACTGATGGGTGACATGAAATCACGTAATAGGAACAAACCGTAACAAACCTGACAAATCCAGTTCCACAACGGACTCTGCATCAGATTCATCAGATACATCTGCTGCTGCTGGCTCCTGTGGTTTTGCATTAGTGGACGAGCTACTGAAAGTACTAAATCATTATGTTTAAAAACTAAAATGAAAACCGACTTCAATTTTATGTTAGAACTTTTTTCAGAGGTATTGATAAAGAAAGCAGATTTGGGAGGGATTTATCTTCAGCGGTTTACAAAAATAAAAAGATGTTAGATAGATATATAGCTGCCTGCTCCAAATCAAACATCAATTAATAAGCATAGGTATTTTGTTGTGAGTATCAATGTTGCGAAAATCAGGCAGCAGGAGAACCGGCTTATGACTTTTCTTCCTGAGGATATCTTATGTTGAGGCAACAGCTATGAACCTTTTTCAAAGGAATTGAAAAGGAAAGAAGATATGTTACATTATTTACTTGCATTACAAATTAAGTTAATGTGTTATACGTATATACTTACGAGTCTCCGGCAGTTTCAAAGGTAAACTCTTTTAGCGGAGGGACGACAGCTCCCAATGACTCGATGTACTCTTTGAAGAAAGACATATGCGGATGGTGCATAATCTCAGGCTGAGCTCGGCAAGCAGTAATAAATTCCTTTAGTTGCAGGATTTGCTCGGGTTTCAGTGGACACACAAACATTTTGACGCTTGTTACTGCCGCTGCCGGTTAATAATTTCCTTTCGTTGCGATGACACTCACTTTCTATACAATTCGAACTCTTCGATTGTTGTTCGTTGAACCCTGAAAACATCAAGATTTACTTACTGTGAGCTGAGTGAAACCATGGACCAAATATTGCGTATCAAGACACAATACAACGTACTTCTGTACAAAATTGTAAAATCCAAATCACAAAAATCGCGTTTTACGCACGTCACGATGCTATGGTTTTTTTATACTTTTTTTTTAATGATTGATACCTGAACAAAAAAATATATCACTGTCATGTCTATGTACTGTCACTGTCACATTTATTCATGAACACAGACATGGCAGAGTACAGCTTTATCGGATTGATTCTACGTAATACTACCCTTTGGGAGTGACAAATTCCTACCTACGGGTAGAGATAGTTTTTTTTAAAGCAACAAAAGGTTGAGATTTGTAGTTATGCGACGACCATATCGCCCTATAATACATTACAACTAACAGCACTTAATTTAAAAGAGAGAGTGTAAAAATAAACCTAACTTAAAATTGAAAACCACATGAGCTTCTAGCTTTGACACATAGGATCCAACAAAATGTTACTACACTGCCAACATCAAAATGATTATACTGAGACTTCGGTTTTCTGCGCCCAGTATCAGTAGGTACACACTCCATCAATAACTAATGTTGGTCATCATCAATTTTGCCACATATATATTCACTAATGTTATAATGATACAAACATTGACAACCCGCGGTGGGACTTGAACCTACATCTTGTCTAAAGCCGGAAACACTCATAACCAATTGAGCTACTTCATAACCAAGTGCAATTACTTAAATTATAATAATAGGTACGCTATAGGATATAAACAACTAGAGAGTTCACTTAAACTAAGTGATGTTTGCAAACTGATATTGGTTCAGTCAGTTCGATTGATCCACCATCAGTTGTTGAAAGAAAACAGCCATTTTTTTCGCCAATGCAGTTTCAACAATTGTTTTAAAATTTTTGCTTTGACTAATTCTTGCTTTGATAAATGAACTTGATACATAATGATATAATCCCTATCCTCTCAAGGAAGACTTGTGAAAGTGTAGCATCCTTCATTATTATAACCACCGAGCGCTGCGCCGACGAGACGCGGGCTGCGGCTCGCTGCGCGGGGAAAGGAAGTAGCCGGCCGGCGTTTTATATAGGCGATGCGCGCGCGCCGGCGACACACGCGCTCTGAGCCTTCGGACGGGGAACACGTACCGCTTTGCTCCGCTCCCGCGTTTTCGCTCGCGAATATCGAACTATATTTCATGTTTACTTCCAACTTTCTTACTTGTGTATCGTATCGTTTCTCACTTCTATCTAACGTTTGTATCTGTACTCTATCTTCATGAAACCTTGTCAAATCATCACGCTTTTACCTCAATCGCTACCTACTTGCCTTCAGCCTAGACAAAGAAAGAATTTCTATAGAACGCGCATCGGACGCTTCAGTGGTGACCCTGACGAAAATAATGGTTCAACCGGCCGCCGACGAACCTGGACCATCCGAGAATACCAGGAGAAACCCCGAGAACGCCCCGGGTTTGTGGAGAGTGGGTGTACGAGTACCTCCATTTTGGCCTGAGGAACCAGCCGTTTAGTTTGCGCAGATCGAAGGTCAGTTCGCTATTTCAAATATTACTACGGATCAGACAAAGTTCTATTACGTCGTAGGCCAGTTAGAGGCACAGTATGCGGCCGAGGAAAAGACGTCATTTTGAACCCGCCACAAAACGGCCGTTTCGAGAAATTAATATGAGAACTTATAAAACGCTTATCTGCTTCGCAAGAGCGTAAGCTCCAGCTGTTACTGACACATGAAGAACTAGGAGACAGAAAGCCTGCACAGTTTATGCGACATTTGCAGAGTCTAGCGGGGCCGACCGTTCCCTATCATTTAATCAAGCAGATATGGACAAATCGACTACCTACTCACATTCAAACGATAATTGCTTCACAGACCGGTAGTTCACTCCAGGCCATGGCTGAGCTGGCGGACAAAATCAACGACATTTCGCCACCGATGCAACACGCAAGTACATCAGCGTGTGTAATGACTCCGGGTGCAGTGTTGGCTTTGGACGCAATGTCTAAGCGGGTAGATGAACTGGTTGAGCAGGTATGAAAGCTGAGTATTCCTTCTCGTGAGTCCCGACCCCGGTACGACAACCGCAACGGCCGCAGCCGCTCGTCCTCCCGGTACCGTTCAAGGACACGGCAACGCCCCGAGGGCCACCCACACTGTTGGTATCACTTCATATATGGTACGCAGGCGAACAACTGCAGGTAGCCGTGCACATTCAAAACATCGGGAAATGCCAACGGCAGTCATTAGTGGCCGTGGCTGACTGTCCAGTATCATCAGGCCGCCTGTTCGTCACTGATCGGAAAACGAAGGCGCAATACCTCATCGACACGGGTTCGGACCTATGTGTCTTTCCAAGGTCAGCCGTACGGGAGCCTCGAACCAAAACTAAGCTGCTCAACTCTTTGCGCCAATGGCACCTTTATATCTACTTATGGATTGATTCAACTTAATTTAGACCTCGGACTAAGACGGGCATTCAGCTGGCGTTTTACAATATTAGACGTCACGAAGCCGATTTTTGGAGTCGATTTTTTAAGTTTCTACCACCTTTTGGTAGATTGCAGACAGCAACGCCTCATCGACGAAATCACAATGCTAGGTGTAAATGCACCGCAGCCTAAGAAGTTCGTATCTGACATTTTATCTATACGTACTACAGACGCAGACGTAAAAAAAATTGATAAATTGCTACGGCAATATCCTGAGATCACGAGACCTACTGGTAAGTCAACTACTCCTAAGCACAATACGGTACATCATATTCGTACCACCGATGGACCCCCCGTTGCGAACCGGCCACGCCGTCTAGATCCTGAGCGACTGGAAAAAGCGAAGCGGGAATTACACGAAATGTTACAAAACGGGACAGCACGACGGTCTGAAAGCGCTTGGTCAGCTCCTCTTCATCTGGCTAAAAAAAAAAATATGGTTGGAGACCATGCGGTAATTATAGGGCGTTAAATGCCCGCACGATCCCGGACCGCTATCCTGTGCGACACATACATGATTTTACCAATCAGCTGCAAGGTAAAAATATTTTTTTCACTTAGTGACTAGTGACTTCGTGTTCTTAGACTTATTGAGAGCATACAACCAGATTCCTGTTTTTGCAGACGACATACACAAAACCTCAATTACTACGCCGTTTGAGATGTTCGAGTTCCCTTTTATGATATTCGGATTGCGAAACGCTGGGCAAACATTCCAGCGCTTCATGGATGAGGTCATACACGGGCTGGATTTCACTTTTGGATACTTAGACGACGTACTTATCTTCTAAGAAAACGAAAACCAACACCGAGAGCACCTTCGCATACTTTTCGAGCGTCTCAAGAACTATGGTGTCCGTGTATGTGTATGCGTTCCGCTTACCCGGCCAATTTTTCAACGCAGTGCTTGACGATGAAGTCGACGTCACCGATTTTGCCGACCGCCTGCGCAACCGCATGCTTGCAAGCTGGCACCAAATCCAACTTTGTGGCACTCACACCGTACCTTTTATATACCGAGGGACCTGAGTACTACAACACACGTCTTCCTACGTCAAGGTCCCGCTCGACGTCCACTCCAGGCACCTTACACCGGTCCATACATGGTTGTGCACCGAGGTCCAAAATCATTTGACATCAAAGTGCGAAATAAGCTACTTACCGTCACCATAGATAGACTGAAGCCAGCCTACAGCGCAGGACACGACCCGACGCCAACGCCGAAGGCGACACAAGCGCAAATGCCAATGCCAACGCCAGTGCTCCACTAATGACCCAGTAGAGTCACCTTGCAAAGTCATTTAAAATAAGTCCACCTGGTTTTAATACGTATACCCATATTTTATCTTTAGTTTAATGGGTACTTCTTTTGTTTTTACTGATTATTATGCACCATACTTCTATCTTTCTGAAAACATGTATATTTTATCGGAGAAATGTAGAATTCAATATTAAATGAACCAAAATACTTTCAACTTGACGTGCGTGATTTTTTTCAATAGTCCTAATTTTAGGTGCTGTTTGAATGAGTTATTCTGAAAAGCTTTGTACTAAACTCTACCAATATTTAAATGTAGTTGTAAAGAAGTGGTATTATACGAGTACCTACTACTGAAATAATAAAACAAAACTGCATCATAAGTTACCTACTTATTTTAAAATACATCGATTGTTCAAAAAATACATCACAAGTTTGATCGATCGTGGCATATTATTTTACTACTAAACCTTATCCTAATTGTTTATGTACTATCTCTCGGTATCTAACTGTAACATACATTTGATGCATAATTTCTACTCCAGAAAAGTACTATTAACGATAATGTCGCGAGCCGCGAAAAAGGGTTATTCACAACCCGGGTCACGTGACCGCGCCGCACGTAAAGCGCGGCGGGATGGGGACCCAAAGCACGCAAGTCGATAAGGGCAGGAGAATGATGACACTGAATTCCCTGTTGTTCCTGAAATCCATGAGAATAGTTACAACCTAGCAATGCACTGAAGTGAAAGTGCTGAACTTGACCTTACTAGGTATAAAGTAAAAATTAGTCAAAAGAACAATATTCCAGGCCGATAAAAAAATTACAAGTCATGTTTCGTGTATCAAATGAATCGAATCAAACACTATAAATTATTTGCTTTCAGAAAAAACAGCCCTAAATTAAGAAAAGTTTTAGTAGTCACCATTAGATGGCACTATTTGAAAATAAAGAATAAACTTCGAGATGACGCTGTCGTGGAATTTACTGTATTTGAGCATACTTTACCCTACATTTTCAGATTCTTCTCCGTCTGTCTCACAAGTAAACACCAATAGATGGCGCAACAACGATCTTATGAAATGTTATGTTTATATAAAGCATACCTACTTATTAGGTAGTTCTCATTGCGTGCGTGTGTAGGCTATCCACATTTATAATTGGTAATCATTACCAATAAATAGGTAATGATACCCTGAGTGCAAACTGTAGATACAATAGTACATTTGATTCCTTAATTTTCAGCATTGCTGAAGCAAAGTCTGACAACGTGAGAGTTATCGAAAAGTTTTTTAGTACTGCCAAAACTATATTATGGAGTCTTATTCATACCGAATCCAATTTTACCAATAATTTACCTACCCATAAAACAAAGTATATTATATACACTTCTAGTCTAAGGTGTATAAGTACGAGTAGGTAGTCATAGGTAGGTAGGTACTTACTATTCCTTTTTGTCATCTATTTGGTAGCGTTCTCACGTTTCCGCGATCGAAGCCACTCTGAAGGTAGGTAAGTATTACATCGGAACTCGTTAAGCTTATCGGTTACATGTGACCTCAAATGAAATTACGTCGGCGCCATTATTGTAATGAGCCAAGTTTTGACGGGACGTTTGTTGGATGTTTTTCTAAACAAAGATTTAAGGTACCTAGTGAAAGTATTGTTTTTAGATAAAATACAACAGGATTTTTTCAAACAAACAAAAGAAAATCATTTATTGTTTTTTTTTTTCAGTTTTATAAATTAACTTTTTTGTGTATTATCTACAGCAGGTAAAAGTATATAATGATACAATCAACACGAACTAAACCAAAAACTAAGTCTCATCGTAGTTTTACAGGATTTACAACAAATATAAATTTCAATGATTTTCTCACTAGGCTAAGCTTGTATCGAAAAAATCTGTGTTACCTACAGCTGCATCTCTTCTAAGATGGCTTTCTGCAACTTTAGGGGGACCCAGGATAGAAATTGTGTATTACTCTGATAGAAGACTGGTTCCTTAATAAAATGATGGGCAAGATAGTAGAATTGAATATGACACATTACATACCCCGAGACTGCATGTCTCTGCGCCCTCGTTGAATCATTATTGTCCAGGTGATGGGAACATTCTGCACTAGGACAACACGGGCGTGGTGAAATGTTCTCGGCCGACATGTTGGACTTGTCAAAAGGTCTGACAAGACGTGCGTGCGCGCGTTGGGTCATGCGCGCGCTCTTTGTGATTTGAGAAAATGTGAATGTGTCACGTTGGCAAAATTACTACGCTTCAAAACGATACTTTTTATTTATTTATTGGAAAACCAACAGCTAAAAATACTGTATAAAACTACTTAAGATTGCAGTGAGCTAATTATAGGTTTTCACGAGTAAAGACATTGTAAGAATAATTTGAGACATTACATTGCAATCAACTTCTCGCCGAAGTACTCTCCGTTCAGCCGCTGCCTTGCTGAACTGACGCTGCCTTGCTGAACTGACGCTGCCTCGCTGAACTGACGCTTGTGCAGAATAAGTCGAGTTCAAATCGCTTAGATAGCTCATTTAAATTGTCACATCGTATGTGCAACGATAGAAAAAAAAAAAGATTTATGAAAACGCAACAATATGTAATACGTATTGAATGCGTTTTATGAAGTAAAATCGGAATTCGATCACTTGTTTAGAATCGCGGAAAGTTTGTTTTTATTGAATGACGTGGAAGCGCTTGGCTGATGCCAATTTGCCTTCGTCTCATCTGGTTACATTAGACTACGATAAGGCCGAAGATGGAAGTATCCTCCGTCCGTAATCCGTATCCATCCGTAATCCTCAACGGACTGAGGAACTGGCTATCTTACATTGCCGGATCAAAACAATTTGGAATGGTTGTTACTGTGACATATTTAAGTAAAATGCTGGTAGCTAACCAGGCTAACTTGGCTCTTTAGTCGACTCGCCCCGGAAAAAACTGTTGACCTAATGCAATTAATGTATTACTTTCCTTTAGTGTAAATCTATTGTCTAAATTCCAATCCGTGTACAGATGTGTACAAAACGTACTCAAGACAAACAGAAATGAAACATGGTTATTAATATGATACCTATCTTTATTGGGTTCTTTTGCTTTACTTAGATCTAGTCAAATCAACAATATATTTAAATGAAATAGAAATGGCTACTTAATGAACTTTTTTGATTAAAAATTGAACCGACTTCACCACTATAAAATATAAAACTTAAAAATAACTCTAAGGGTAAGTTCATATAATTTGAAGATGTGCCGGATTGCCATGATGCGCACAACAACATGTTTACTGTACGAACACCAAACAAGAATAACAAGAATCATCAAAACTATTTCGAATTGGCGAATTGGAGTAATCGAGTTACAAACAAACAAAAACATACAGCCGAATTGAGAACCTTCTCCTTTTTTTTGAAGTCGGTTAAAAATCCTAGCTGTGCTAGAAACTGTGCTAGACTTACCCAGTAAGGGACAATATTCACTTTATACTCGTATAAAGTGAATATTGTATATTGTATTGTAACCTTTTACTTTAGGTAGGTAGGTACTTAAAGCAAAAGCTTTAGCTTTAAAGTTGAAACACTTTTCTTCTTGTCTATTATAATAACAAATCCTGTAAACGGACCCAGTTAACCAATTCAAAACATGCATTAGGTCAACAGGACTCGAGGGGCCAGTTCGAGCGGGGCCAGTCGACTAAAGAGCCGCTTATTTGACCAATTTTACCACCGATCAAAATCAAGTATAATTTTTTACCCCCTGGGGATAGAAACTGGGACTGGGATCAGACACCAGTAAGCGAACCACTAGACCACATAGACTGTGTAGGTACGCACTCTAATGTGGTAGGGAAACCAAAACAATCATAAAATAAACAACTTATAAGTATTTCGAGACCACTCAGCGTCACACGCGATTATTAAACTTCGTGAAATCGATTTGATGGCAGCGTGCACACTTGCCCGAACTAGACAAAGTAAAACAAAATAATCAGGTACCTACGTGTACAGGCGAATCTCACTTATTTGAATACAATACAATACAATACATTTATTCATAACGCCAAGTTACAAGTCGAATATAGGTACCTAGGTAGGTATAATTCTAATTTATGATAATATTATTTACATTAAGTATAAATTTTATAAATTATAGATAATATTTGTCATTAAAATTAATTATGATACAATTTGAATATTATGTCCGATTTTTATTTTTATTTTAATTGACTGGCAGCTCATAAAACGAATTGTTACCGTCTGCCCCACGAACGGCCCCCACGTGGGGGCAGACGGTAACACTTATGGCTATCTGCCCTCACGTACGATCGGTGGGGGCAGACGGTAACACATTATTACCGTGTGCCCCCATTTCTCATAAGTGGGATTTCTCATACGTGGGGTTTCTCATACGTTGAGTTTCTCGTACGTGGAGTTTCTCATACGTTTGATAACATACGATAATTTGTCATTCTATCTGCCCCCACAACTAAATCTTGTAATGACAAAATTAACTTCAGGTACTCCTTTGTAAATGAAATACTATTAAATATATTTTAAATATATTCAAAGTTCTTTTGACCTGCTTGTTCAACTTTGGTTACGAAATCCTCCAAACAAAATTATAACACTTATGGAGTAGAATGACAGAACTAGAGGGCGCTGACCTCTAAAGTTTACCTCTGGCTCATCTCGTAATTAAATTTAAAAATAAATAGAATCAAAACATAAATCGACTATCTCGCATGTGAAATACGTTACACGGGTTGTGATTAACGGATTAAATATTAAATGGTGACTATACGTTAAGTTTTTAAACTGTGAGTGAAGTGAGTAGCTGACCGCGTTGGCAGAGTTATAGTTTGGACCTCTACTCCTTGACGCACAGTGATTTTACGAAGTTTACAAACAAGCCCTGGACACGGACTTGGGCTCAATATTGTTGCCGTCTTTACTATCTGAAATAAAGAACGATATAAAATCAATTAAAGCGGAGCAGACCAGCATGAGATCAGACATATCAATACTAAACTAGGACATGGCCCATATGAAAGCCTCGCTAGAGTACTGCTCGAGTGAACACGACCAACTCGGCAAGCGTATTGAGGAAGTCGCCTCCACCAGCAAGATTACAAGCATTAGTCCAGGTATTGATTCTTTGGAGGCCAAGGTTGACTCGCTCGAACAGCAGGCCCGACAGTGCAACCTGGAGCTCTGTAACGTGCCGGAAAAGCGAAATGAGAACCTTCTCTTCTCATCTGCACCATAGCAGAAGCGCTCAATGTCCCCATCCCCCCCCAGGACCGCGTACCTCACGCCCAACCAAACTGCATAAGACCAAAGAACATAGTTGTCAAATTCACCACGCGTATCAAGCGCGACCACGTCATACGTTCCATGTTCCACAACATCAAATCTTGTTACATTCACCACTGCTCTCTTTAATTATCTTGATAAACGTACACAGATTGACGCCGTTTACACAGATTTTCAGAAGGCATTCGACAAGGTGGATCATGCATTACTGTTGTAAAAATAGCCTTTAATGGTATAAGGGGTAACCTACTTCGCTGGTTTTCTTCATATGTTACAAATAGAACTCAAACCAACTCGGGACTTCGTAATCCTGTTCGTCGCATGACCGAGTCTTACAATGTAACACACTTACAACTTACAAACTTTTGAATCTCACGATATATTTTCTTGTTCTTCCTATAAATATAGAAAAAATGTAATTGAAGCGCTTTCAAAATTAGATTTAGATTCACTTAGACCTTAGCTATCACCTACTTCTTACATAAATTACTTTCTTCATTTTGTTTAATTTTTGTAATACCATATAATTTTATTGTTATTGCCTTTCTAGTTCCTTTTGATATCAACATGCACTTATCTAACATGTGAATAACGTCGTGGATTATGCTAATAATACCTCGTTGTTATTAACTATTTAGTTTGTAACATAAATTGATGTTTAAAAATGTTTTAGCATAGTCGTTTGTTGTTCCAAATAAATAAAATAAAATAAAAGAATGTGTAGTCAAGGAGCCATTTTCGCAGTCTATTTTTAAAAATCGTGGTAGAAGTTGCGTCTCTTTTGACCGAGTCCGGCAGCCTGTTATACACTGAGGGACCCATTATATACACGGACCTCTCCGATCTACAATGTTTGTGCTCGGGCGTTACGAGGAGGTGAGCCTTCCTATTTGCTGCGCAGGGCGCGAGATGAGTTTATGCCTCTTTGCTGGAAGATGTTGATGTTTTACGAGTGAAAATAGCTATCTGGTAGATAAGTGCGCCAGGTAGAGGCATAATTCCCAGCTTTTTGAAAAGCGCCCTGCAAGACTCATCTTCGGGTACGCCCACAATAGCGCGCACGGCTCGCTTCTGCAAGACGAAGGCCCGTTGGACATCCGCGCCTCGCGCCCACAGCTCGACAAAATACGAGAGGACACTGTGGACTGTGGCAAAGTAGCACGATAGAACCACGCTGCGGGTCGCGGTGCCGGCGAGCCTTCGTAATGCGAAGCATGTCGGCACGGCCGAGCCTGGCACCAACACCGTCGATGTGAGATTCCCAAGTAAGTCCGCTATCGATTTGAAAGCCCAACAACTTTGTTGTTTGGATCATCTGCAGTAGGGTGTTACCCGCGGTCACTGACATGGGAGGCGTTGCTGAACCGTTTACGAGAAATGTCATGAATGCTCGATGTCTTTGGAGGCCAAAATTCATCGCAAAGTCAAAGTCTAAGTATTTTTAGGATAATTTTGAAACGACAAATCTACCAAATGACTAAATAGTATGAATATTTGTACAGTAGCACTTGCGGAGCATTTTCGAAACTGTGGCTTCATCTTGGTAGCACTGGCGAAGCGTATTTGTACAAGTTTTGTGGGACATGTTATATATAACAATGTAATATACAATAATAAAAAAGCTACACATTCCTACCAGTAGCAAGCGGTACTAATTTTTCGTAGCTCTAGGAAACATTTGTAGCAGTTTCGTAGCACTGGAAGTCGTAGCACTAGGAGGCATTCGTAGCAGTTTCGTAGCACTGGAAGTCGTAGCACTAGGAGAAATTTGTAGCAGTATCGTAGCACTAGGAGACTTTCGTAGCACTGCAAGTCATAGCACTAGGTTACATTCGTAGCAGTTTCGTAGCACTGGAAGTCGTAGCACTAGGAGGCATTCGTAGCAGTTTATCGTAGCACTAGGAGACTTTCGTAGCACTGCAAGTCGTAGCACTAGGTTACATTTGTAGCAGTTTCGTAGCACTGGAAGTCGTAGCACTAGGATACATTTGTAGCAGTTTCGTAGCACTGGAAGTCGTAACACTAGGAGAAATTAGTAACGGTTTCGTAGCACTAGGAAGTCGTAGCACTAGGAGAAATTTGTACCAGTTTCGTAGCGCTGGAAGTCGTAGCACTAGGCGAAATTTGTAACGGTTTCGTAGCACTGGAAGTCGTAGCACTAGGAGAAATTTGTAGCAGTTTCGTAGCACTGGGAGTCGTAGCACTAGGATACATTCGTAGCAGTTTCGTAGCACACCGTTCTAGAAAACACCTATTCACTCTCGCCTTGAACAGACAGACCCATATTGTAATTTTTATGGAAAATAGACGCAGGCAACGTGTTCCACTCCTTAGCTGTTCACATGGTGGTACCAAAGCAAGTACGAATGTGCGTTATGTTAACGAGGTAGAGATGGTAATAGGTAATAGGATGGTAATGCTCCATGCAGACGCATGGAGCATTACCATCTCCCTCTTTGCTTGTAGTGGAAGGGAGACCATTAGAATTGAATGTTCATAGAGTAAGATGGATGCTGCTGTCTATGCCATCCACGGGCTAAGTCGCAAAGTTATTGACAGGTAGATATCACAGTTACGTTGCGAGCTAATACGAGTATACACGTAAATTATTCCGTGGTGCGAGAGACACTCGACCGCAGGTGAGTATGACGTGTGCTGTCACGTGTCGCGAGTGACATTCACGTCGGTCAGCATCACTTGCATTTATTTTACATATTGATTGATAAATGTATGTTTAGTGCAGTTAGAAACGTACCCGCAGTATCCGTGTTATGTTGATGCTAGCAACTGTCAAGCAACCATCTTCCTGCCTCATACCATAGTTTTATCGTACGACGGGGAAGCGCTTGGCTTTCATCTCACCTGGTTACAAGTTGAGATAAGACCGAAGATGGAGGCGCACTTCACACGGAATCCTCATCTAACTGAGGAACTCGCTTACCTCTACACTCTAAATCTTACCTCTAAATGCCGGAACACAACAATTTTTTAGAACTGTTGCTTTAGCGACAGAATTATGTAAGATGGTGGTAGCTAGCCAGGCGGACTTATACAAAGTCCTACCACCAACCAAACCAAGCACAATATTGTACTCCCCCAATGGGTCGAGTCCGGAACCTCTGGATCTGGAATCGGTGGGTTGAACCACTAGACCACAGGCGGTTAGAAAGTTTAGTTTATTTGTGCGAGTGAGTGGCTTCTGGAGAAGTCGCTCCATTGAACACCTCATGCCAAGCCTCGAGGTCAACATTACAACTTACAATGTAAAATATTGATTCACGTATGTTGGCATATCTACTTATAAAAAAAAATCATGTACCTACGAGAATTTTGATCCGAACTAACATTTTTCCAACAATACTGCTAATTTGTTAGTTCACTTTTTTTTTTTTATTTCAATAGGTTCCCAAATTGAAAGTTTAATGAAAATTAACAAAAACAAATTCAATTGAAGGATATTTAAAAACATTACGTTATGAAGGTTTGAATACCTGTTGACTGTACCGCACTAAATCAACATTCTGGCGAAGCGCGAGATGGGCCACTCTACAAGTGGGCCCTCACAAGTTAACTATTATTTGTTTATTGGATTTGTTGACTCCTAATTTATTTAATGAAGGAACCCACGCTTTGCACTTTCAGTAATGGGAAGTAGCGCGAGTGAGAATGATAAAGATATACTACATGCTAAGTGCCATTTAATGTTAAGGCTTTCCTCACGATTTGACCTTCACCTTCAAAGCATGTGCATGAGTTAAAGTGAAATTGACGTTTCAAAATCAGAATCAGTCAGTTTCAGTCAGATCAAAATCAGACTAAACGCATTTTTACTTTGACTTTGATTACTAAAATGTAATACTTTATAAAACGTTTACCAAAAGTTTATTTTACAAAACGTTCGCTAAAATGTTCTTACTAAAACTAGGTCAACTAACTAAGTTGAACGATATCAGTAATGTTTTATCACGATACTTAGGTTATAATAACATTTTGTAAACGATTGAAAGTATATTCTAATAAACTATTTTTATTCCACAAGAATATGTTTTTGTATGTATGGAATGTCTATTTTATCGACACGCTTATGCTGTAGAGTGGATCTACAGCATAAGCGGCTTTGGTTTTGACGTGTGTCGTGTCGTTTGGTGAATATCTGAAAGATGGGTGCGACGTACGCCATTTAATGGGAGTAGAGGGGTGGGAGGGATAATCGAAAATTATCAAATAATTGAATGACTAATGTCCAACGTCCATCGTCTGAGCACAATCTCACCGGATGTGAAATGACGACACAGCACGGTGCTCCAGCAGACACCTGCTCACGTTTTACCTATTATATATGGGTACATATTGTAGGAATAGGTACATAACACATATTTATTTACAAAAAAATAAAAATTAACAAAACATATTTGTGCGATGAATATAGATGTTTGTTCTGTGTTTGGATGTTGTATTGTATGATAGGTATGTATTTACAAAAAAAAAGTATTTAAGTAGGTATTCTATCCGTAATCTAGTTCCCATATTACAAGCTATGCTTAGTTTGGGACTAGATGGCGCTGTGTGAAATGAATGTCCTGTAATGTCCTGTAAAATAAACAAATAGACTTTTCGCCTTCGATGATTTACATCGAGTCATCTGAAGGTGCACGACTGGATTTAACCCCACAACCTCCGGATCGGAAGGCGAGCCCATAGAACTACCGGTAAAACACGTATCTGTAGCGAGTATGTAATAACTTTAATGAGCTATGTAGGCGAATAAATTTTGACCTATACTGTACGAGCGTCAGTTCAGCAAGGTAGCGGCTGAATACAGAATTTTTCGGTGTAAATTAGGTTAAGTAGTTAGTTATGTACGTCTTATAATTATATTGTAACAACTTCTTGAAATTATTTTAGTCGGTCATTTGTTCACATTTTTGTTTTCATTATGTTATCTAGACGAGGAAGCCTGTTATTATCTTTCTGATTCTATTGCTTTTATTAATTTAACTTCAAGAGCTGTTGGTTTTCCGATAAATAAATAAATACCCACATGGCAACACAGCTCTTTGAAAATTTCGGATTTCCACCTCGAAAAAAAGAACCGTTACCAACGGGTACCTATTAAATGCCAATTCTAAACTTGGGGGCGAGTTTTCGTAAAACCCTGACGTTTCAATTATTGAAAATTATGCAGTCTCGTTTAAATTTTTAACTATTAACTTTTTTTATGAAACAAGGTATAAGGCGTTTTGAAACGGAGAACTTACTTGAGAAAAGACAAAAATAATAACAACGGTATGTCTCCCACGATCTGATGTGATTAAGTTTTCCGATAGGCAGTTACATGGCCAGTCCCACGTTAGCTGGGGTCGTGCAGCACAAAATATAATGTTTGTTAATATGTTCGTTTCAAAGTTATATCGACGAAGTTTTGTACTCGATTTGTTTACTTGAAAAAACTATCATAAAAGGTGTTGTCACTACAAAAACAGTTCTTTATCTTTGTTAACAAACAGCCTCGGCAGGCACGTAAGATACGCTGTGGTCAAGTAAGTAGGTTCGGAGTCCCACAACACCTCACTAAGTTCATTCATCACATAATTCACGCAAATCAACGTAGCCCCAACCGAAGGACAATTATTAGTAAGTATAGTTGAATGATGGTGTGGATGATGTTGTGGGAACTCGTCGATCGATGTAATGCCGCCATGATGCCCAGGACTGTCCCTAATCCCATGGGTATATCCCAAAACCTTTTCTTAGTGCAACCCGACATTGTGAATGGATACAGCCTGTCTGTGTACCTACATATTTCAACCAAAAGCATGTAAACTAAGTTATTCTACAAATGTTATCCTTTGTGTGCTAACATTTTTTATTTTTATTTATTATTTATTTATTATTTTGGCCCCGAGTAATCACACTATTTTTCATCACTACCTATGACATAAAATAAAAAGTTACTCGTAACTCGTATGTACAGACGTTGGATTAAAAGTATTAATTTTTAGGACGAAGGTGGAAGCGTACTTAACCCCGGAATCCTCAACAAACTGAGGAACTGGCTGTCTTATCTAAATGCCGGAACATAACAATTTATAATTGTTGTTATGGCGATAGAATTATGTAAGATGGTGGTAGCTAGCCAGGCGGACTTAAACAAAGTCCTACCACGAACCAAACCAAGCATAATATTTGTACTCCCCCTGGGAATCGAACCCGGGACCTCTGGATCTGATGTCAGTGGGCGAAACACTAAACCACTGAGGCCGTTAAAATAAGAAAAATAATGAAACAACCTTACTTACGTAATCAATCGAAAGCACGAACGCGGACGAATCAGAGCAGAGAAAGCCCAAACTCCCGCGGGAACTCATTTCAATTCCCGCTGTTCTCTGAAGCCTATTGTCGTTTTTCTTAGGTACAAGTATGTTACGTCGGTAGGTACTTCACTATAGGTATTTACTCTCAATGTTCTCAATCCTAAATCCAATTTACAAATTATAACCAAAGTCTGTAGGTACGAGTACTGTCTGTAACACTACGTTTTATGCGCAACGTAAACTTCTTGATTTCAGATGAAATACTCACAGTAATTCAATTTAGAATTGTCAAAATCAAGTTATTATTTTAGCGTTTTTAATTAAGTATAACCCGTTTTCTGATAGATTTTAAAAATCCGTATCCTAATATAAAAATGTTTAGCTGGTTACCTCAGAAATTCGAGGAAGTTCTAGGCTGCCTACCGAATCGCTCTCAATAGGTCTTATAATATTATGTTCTAAATTTAAGCTCAATCTGTGAGGGGGAAGGTATATTTAGTAGGAAGATTTGACATTTAACCACGTAGTTACACGGCAGAATAACTTATATTTTGTAAAAACGAAGTACATCCGAATTGATGTTTAGCTCGGCCAACGGCACAGTATGAGCGGCGTAGGGTGTAAGGTCGATGGTTTAGGTTCTTTTATATGTTATATTACAAAACAAATGACACAACAAGTGAGGAAATGCTTGACTTCAATCGGATTTGTGAAGGCTTTCAATCAATGCGAGGCACTTTTCCTTGTTTTATTATAAAAGGTGAAGAGAGAAGCGAGGGTAAGGGGTACCTACGATATGTGAAGCGCCCTCGACGGATACTCGGCGCGCGTTTATTATTGTCCCTCACGGATCTACATAAAGAAGGGAACCGCCTCGTTGGTCAAATGGCTCACCCACCGGTATCAGATCCAGAGGCCATAGGTTCGATCCCCGTGGGGATGCAATATTATACTTTTCATCCCATCCATTCGAAAAGGACGACTTGGTGCACCCAAAGGTGGTGTTTTCTATAGGAAACTTTTAGCTCATTACTCAACGCATTACTGCCCAGTATGGAGTTTTTAATCCTCTTATAAATGCGCCGCAATTATCTTTGCCGCGCAAGTTTTTGAATTTGGAACATCTTTGTGTTCACCGTCAAAGAAATCGAATGCAAATATTGTTTGAATACTGACTGGTACGACGGCCCATAGTCGCGCCGCCGGTTGAATCAAAAAATAATAATTAAAAACGCGCGAACTACAGCCTGCGTTTTGTCAATTTTCACGGATTGTTAGAAATTCGTGGTTTTGTTTTGAAAAATGAGTTCTTCAAGTGACAGTGAATGTATGGAATTATCTCCTGAAAGTATTAGAACTGACGCAAAAAATGTGATGACCTAATTTATTACCTGCAAAATCTCTGGAGAAATAAATGAAAGCCTATGGTAATTTCATTGAATGGAGAAATGCAAGAGGCTTCAAGATTTTTTCAGAATCTGTGTTTTTGGCCTACTTACTTCCAGTGCTTATCCAAAGTCAAAGTCAAAGTCAAATATTTTTATTCATTAAGATTTTTAGGATCATTTTGAAACGTCAAATCTACCGCCTGTTCGGAATCGCGACCAGCACACAAGGAGAAAGGCAAGAACCTCGGGCTGATTAATTTTTTGATGATCCATTTAACATTTAGGTACAGTGTTTATAATAATTTATTAACATTACAAGTAAATTGTCAAACATTTCGGGTTTATTACCACGGTAATATGTAATTTTACCTCGATATTATTACCTCGGTAAAATTACATATTACCGTGGTAATAAACCCGAAATGTTTGACAATTTAAATGTAGTGAATAACCACGAAAACCTAAAAACTAACATTACAAGTGTTACTAACATCATAAAACTAAAAACTAAATATTATCTTAAAACATTGATTATAACATAACTATCTAATGGGCAGTTTCTTAAACAAAAACTAAAACTAAACAACCTTCCACTCTTTGGAGTACCTACTCAATGCTAAAATCTACAGTCAGTTCTTATAACTACGTAAAACTGGACACATATTCGAAATTAATAGAAGAGAATGTTATCTTTGAAAATGAAATCTGAAGAGGATGTCTGATAGATTTAAACCTAAAAAATCCAAAGTGTTCTCAGTCAAAAACGTGGAGACTTTCCTTAATGAGGCACCCGACAAAGTCTTTCTTGACGGACGTAAAAGTAAGTAACTATGTATGTGGTGGGTTATTTACTACGTTACTATTTAAGTAATATCAAAACAAGAATGCTCTAAGAAGTCATGGTAACCAGGTGAGATGAAGGCACAATCAAAAAAAAAATATCACCGTTAATTAAAGAAGAATAGAGATTCATTATTATAATAGGGTTAACGATAGAAACAGCATAGATAGCATATTCCTGTATTACTTTACTTGCCTACCTCACATGTATTCCGTCTTCTACCTACCGAGACAAAAAACAACTGAACATACTATAGGTATTGTAGATTGTAGGCTGACATGCCACTGCACTACCTACGTACCATGAGATGTGGAATCTGACGGTTGTGTGATCAATAAATGGGACCTAGCTTATCTAGCTTCTTATCTACCTACCTATCTACGAGTATAATTACTATAAAGGTTTAAATATATTTTTGCAGCACATTAAACATACATCATACTTGATGCAGGTCACTAATAATGGTAAAATTAAGCAAACGACTGCAGTAAGCCACTACTGGCTTACTTTGTTATAATAGACTTTTATAAATAACCTATCAAGTAAGCTGTGTGAAACGGCGGGGCTATTACATAAAGTACCGTCGCTAGGTCCTAAGTAGGTTATTACGCCTGGCTCCTTTCAGAAGAATGAAGAAGCTCAGTGTTTGCCAAGTTCCCCAATTCCTCCAAGTCCCAGCAAACACAATTAAAACGTCTCGCATGTGGATGGATTCCAAGAGATTTAGGTATCATTTTCCAATGTAAATCCGGGCTTAAGGAGCCCTTCCAATTCTCTGTTTGCCCAAAAGGAAATGTTAGCGGTACCGACTTAGACGGGCCGATTGAGGTTATTTTGAGATAAAAATGTATTCTCCAATTAGAATAAATTGTGTGCCTGGTAGGTACGTACCATATAAGTATACAAGGAAGGTGTACGTTATTTAAAAAAAAATGATTTGGCTTTTAATTGAGGCGACACGTAACCCAAGAGCTGACTCTTATTTAGGCCAGCGAATTTGCATATCTATTCAGGGACGCTACCGCCGACGGCGAAGCCGATCTCCATTGGCTTAAAATTAGCTTCATGAGAACTAGAAAAGATTTTTACCTACCGGGTATGTGTCATATCCAAAATGGCGTTTCCCGTCTCAAAAGTGTACACATGTTATGAAACCTATCCGTTCAGTACATTTGACGGTAAAAATAGTTTCTAGTTCTCATGAAGCTAATTTTAAGCCAATGGAGATCGGCTTCGCCGTCGGCGGTAGCGTCCCTGCGTGGCAATGCAAGGTATGGAACAGTTGAGTTACCTACCAAACCACATGTTTGATTTTTCACATACTTACCCACTTACCAGATAATAAAAAAAATAGTAACGTGTTCGTTTAACAAGCAATACCTACCGATAAAGACTGGGTCAGAACAGCACCAGTTAAATCAGAATGGTATGGCGAGGGAATCGGCTTAACGAACCGGACTAGCCCATTACTCCGGCAGACTGCTTGCTTCATTCGCATGGGATATACCTGTCTCGGTACACGTGTACATATTATATGTATCGCAGTCTGAATACAGGTACCTACATCGAGATAGGCTTTGCGTTTGATGTTTTGTAACGGCGGTCATAATACCCATACCTACACTGACTGACCGTGGCCACGTCGGTAAATGCTACCTAAATGAGGGTATCCTAAGAGGCGACTGAGGGTTCAAATCAGGGAATGGGTGCGATCACCAACTCACCAGACCAGAGTGATATTTT
Organism: Venusia cambrica; assembly: GCA_951394065.1. Classification (NCBI taxonomy): domain Eukaryota; kingdom Metazoa; phylum Arthropoda; class Insecta; order Lepidoptera; family Geometridae; genus Venusia; species Venusia cambrica. Next base: position 419,093 of record OX596044.1, on the reverse strand, counting down.
CTATTATCACGGCGTTTGTCCCTCCACGGCGTTTTGGGGAAGAAGGATCTTTTTGCCGCTTTTATCGGGTTTAATTGTTTTTTTATTAGACGACGGGGAAGCGTCTCGGGGGAACTCTGCCCTCGTCTCCTCTGGTGCTAACTTATGATAAGGCTGAAGGTAGATGTGCACTTCACCGGGAATTGTCAACAGAGTAAGGAACTGGCTGTCTTACCTATAACTGCTGATGATGATGCGTTGTGCTAATTTGTTGAGTATATTTTCTAAAAGTATGGAAAAGTAATGATATCGCAAGCGGTGGACGAGAGTCGTGCAAACAAAACATCGATTTATTCGTCGGATGTGCAAGTCCATTGCCCCTAATTATCAGAAAAGGCATCTACCTACATAGAGTACTATGTATGTAGATTCAAACACAAAACTCATGCACTTATCTCCGAAGCACCCGACGCACGTCAATTAGCCACCTCGGGATAGCTCAGACAGCGAGCTAATGAGAATGCTTCAGAAGTACCGCGTGCTACGTGTACTTTGCTGGATGAATTTCACGACTAAAAAGCTATCGGCTCTCGCCCAGTGGTCGGCATTCGATAGTCTTTATATATATTTAGGCTTTTTACTCTCCTATTCAAAAACTTAAACTATGTAAATTGTGATACTCTACCGCGTGCATAGACACAGACTACTTCAAGGAAGCGAAGACACGAAGCGATAATTATTGTTGATGATATACACAGATCCGCCTACCTATTGTTGGAAGGGGCCAGGTGGCCCATTACACGATGAATCAAGAATATTGGGAAATTACCGCGGGATACTGTAATTGACCCATAAAAAAATGATATTTTAGCGTTTGTCAAATTTCAAGTGGGTCTAAGAAAATGATTTCTGCACCAACGATACTCCTTGTCCATCAATATTGTTACTGCCCTAGTAGGTAACTCTTTAGTATTCCATAATTCAATTGCTTGTCTCTCGACATTGCAATCTGATCTCTCGACACGAATAGAAGGCCAGGCCGTTAAATGAGGAAGATGGTCTACCATGACTTGACGAGACCCCCATAAGGTAAGGTATAGGTGACAATAGCGGGGGCAATCATCACCAATACAAAACCTTGGTGCGGCATACTGCCATGAGCAGTACTACTTGCTGCTCCTACAAACGGTGGGGTCTACAATGTGGACCAACGCCGCTGAGGCCGCGGAAGATTACTTGTGTTCCCATAGCCTCGGCAACCAAGGCGAGGAAAGGTAATCCATGGGGTTTTATCCGGTGGGAGTCTGGCTTACCCACGTGATGCCCCCGCACCAAGTGGCTATCCATGTGGGTAAAAAAAAAGAAAGGGAAGAAAACAAAAACATACATTTTAATATAACTTAAATTTGTGTACAATTTGTTATCCATGCATAGATATAGTAATGACATCCCACGAGGTCACAAAAGAACCTGGGTTCCGGTTGCAGCCTCACAGACACTCACCCCGGACTTTATCAGTAGGGAGAGTCTCCCTCTTTCGAGATCCGGCCGATTAGCGCATTAGACTTGGCAGATGAATTGCGATCTTGTCACGTTCAAGGGAGATAGTTCTGGTGCCTGTACTGTTCTTTCGAGGTCTCAGAACATAACAAAGTCCCTCGAGACTTTATACAGTACCTACACCTATCGCATCACAACACGAAATGCCAATGGTCAATAAATAAATGGGTTTCAGTCCACTGCTTGTCAGGGTATGAACCAGACAAATGGAACGGGGCCCACAGAAAAACTCACAAATACCTAGACTTATTTAAAAATAGTTTTATTTGAAATGTGCAGTCGACATACTTTCAAAATGACACCCCAAGACCTTCTTGTCTCACTTAACACTGACACACTCACTAATCACAAAAACTACCCTTAGTTTGAAAAACATTTTTATCGATTGATGAGTACAAAAATATTTTATTGATTCAGGCGTTACACTGCGGAAATCCATTGTTCGAAATAAATAATCTGAAAACATAAAGACATTTAGTAACAAATCCGCTAAATTCGGTTTGAAAAAAATCAAATCGGGTAGTGGCTAACCACGTGGTTTCGCCTCTACACGAGGCACCCCCAGGAAATGTAGTGTTGCTGCTAAGCTGACGAGCCCTCGGCCGACGTGTTGCCGATCCCAGAGCTGAGCTGCAAGCTCGCAGCGAGCGCAACGAAAATGGTAACTCAACTGTTCCACACCAGCACCAGACGGAAGCGGGCCCAAGACACTGGCTGCATTGCCACGCTGAATAGCTATGCTAATTCACTGGCCCAAATAAGAGCCAGCTTAGGTCACATATCGCCTTAATAAAGAGCCCCGCAAGATTTTTTAAAAACCCGGAGGGCATCACCCCCCCCTACGGACCCAAGGTCTCGACCCCAATATGCTCAAATAGGTAAGCTCTGTCGAGCCATTATATTTGCGCCTTTTGTGATCCTCGGCCGAATCAGCCGCCGCACCAACCCTAACTGACGTCCCAGGCAGATGAGATGACGCTAGGGTGTCGACGCAGGTAGCGTCCCACACCAAAGGCCATCATCACGTAACACCATTCGGTTCGAGATCGGCTGGAACAGTGACACTGGTAAAAGCTCGAGGTATAACCTCATTAAGGCTTGCGTGGCACGAAATCCTGCCGGCACTTATAGTGCCTGAAAGGTTATCAAATTGAACTATAGTTATAATAATATTACATTTGGATAACGTGTTCGAGAGATGTACCGTCACTAACATTGCCACATACATACATACATACATACATACATTGGTACAGTGCCGGACTTCCCAACTTTACTCGGAGATCTCGTTTGCTTCGCTCACACCGGCAAAATTTCATTTGAATGGGAAAAGCTATTACGAAATGAACGACAGACTCGTTCGCATGTGAGGGCGGTACTACTCGGCCTATAGTAAACTCCTTGATTAAACAGCAAAGAAACAAAACAATCATTGACAATAGTACCTACCATGGCAGGTAATTATCGCTTTTAGCGATACGGCTGCCTTATTGGTTCAATAAAAACGATGATGGTTATGATACTGAAAGTTATCACAGCTTGGGTAAGTGACGCACTATATATACGTGTATATTATAGATAAGTTTATGAACTTCCAAGTACAATGTTGGTTGAAACAGCTCTGTAATGACAACTCCCCGAGCAGCCTGCGAGGAGGTTACGATTAAAGTTCGCAGTTCACGTTCACTGGCTGCACGAGGATAATAAACGCATTTAAAAATGCATTTAGCACATCTCTGCTCGTGCTAAAGTGCTATCCTAATTAAAATATGTGCCTTCACTTTACTAACTCTGACTTTTGAAGCATTATATCAGCTGACAGATCGTCTTATGAACAAGAACAGGGATTACTACGTTACATTGTTCAATGCGACCTGCATGTGATCACAATCACAGAAGAAACAAGTTGTGTTGCAGGACGTGAGCTTCCTCCAAATATATACCTATACCTAACAAGCTTACTCGACTCTATCTATAATATATGATAGAGAAGGGCTCATTGTCTTTGCCGGGGCTACCACTATCGCATAGGTACTACATGTTAGTCGATATGTTACTCCTATAAATCTTATCAGTAGGTATTGATAAGATTTCTAGGTAAGGCACCTATTATAAACGATATACAGGACAGGACAGGACATTAATTTCACACAGCACCATCTAGATAGATAGATAGAAAATAATTTATTGCACTAATAAATAAACAACATGGGCGAACTTAATGCTACGAAGCATTTTCTTCCAGATAACCCTTGTATAGTATGGAGTAGGTGGTAGTGCTACTTAACTTTTTACCATCTAGCACCTAGAGCATAATCTAGACTGCAGATTACTTCAAAAAATAAAGAGATTTTTCTGTCACATGTCGAGTACCTAAGGATCTTATTTTCACGGAACCTTCAAGGTCTCCAAAGCTTTCCTAACTTGCATTACTTACATACATACATTTGCTTACATTGTACCTAATTCTGTTTGCTTTTAAACTTTTGTTAAAAACAGTTTGCAGGAAGTTTTAGATTACGGGTTTAGTTCCTCTCATGTGTTCAACAACACAACAACACATACAGAAAGAAAAATAAATAAAATGTAAATGTTCGCTCGTGCTATGTAGATACATCGCCTAATGCAGTGCATTAATATACGTTTATTATTTCCTTTTTTTATGGAACCCCAGAACTGAATATTTTATGGCAAAATCAGAACTGTGTATAGCGATTCTCAAACACATGGAAAGTTTTCGGAACGGAAAGATTACTTTTAGTCGGATTCGATTGAGAATAAGATAGATTTCAACGCTATTCTCAAAACATTTCTGAAAATCTTCAAGGGAAGTTTCAAAATTCATACATTTTGAATTAAGAATAGCGTTCTCGGAATCTCCATCGGAATCTTTAGAAATCGATCCGATAAGGCATTCCAAATGTATACGAATAGCTATAGGTACTAATGCCGTTCGATGAACATGTTTAATAAAACAACGAGCCATTTATATCCATAATATAATAATACAGTCCATTTATTTATATGTGAAGTTCTGTAGCACTAACTATTTAGTGTTCTGTGCCGATACTCTGCATAAAATAACGGTATATAGCAGCAGTGAGTTCATAATACGCAACAAAAGTGGGTTTTATCTACATTTTGTTTACCATGAGTTTGTAAAAACTGCACTCGCTAGTATCTACAGTTAAATATGTATGAAACTTTGTAAAGCGCCTCTAACGAGTAGTTAGGTACTTAATTCACGTTCAAAAATCAAAAGTTCATGAAAGTGAGCTTGGCCGCCGCGCCGCCGCCGCCGACAGCACCGCCGCGCCGCCGCCCCGCGCCGCCGCCCCGCGCCGCCGCCCCGCGCCGCCGCCCCGCGCCGCCACCACCGGCACCACCGCCACCGGTGTAAACATAGTATTCAGCAACTTCTTATTCGCATAACTACGTTATATAATAACTCTTGTACACACTGTGATACCCTATAATTATTATAATTTGCGCACTCTGGTTTGAAGGACCGACCATCGGTGGCGTCAGCGAGTCCTTCAGTGGAGACCACGTCTAGCAAACGTACTGTAGGACGTTCTCCAGCTAGACGGCACGACCTCCGTACAGTGGCGGGAGAGTGTGGAGGGGAAATGACGAACATCAACAGTTGAAAACAGTGGGTATCCTGCAGTGGACTACGATAGGTTTATGATGATGATGATGATGACTCTGATTTTGACGACCTGTTTTTGTTTTATTGACAATTAATTTCAGTTCAGTGTATTTCTGTGTCCACATTAAAATAAATAAATTAAATAGACAAACTATATTGACTAGCGAAGACAGTATGAGAAAACTGAAATGAAATGAATAAAAACCAGCGAAAAGAATAGGTACAAAATTTGTCGATACAAAGACCGTGTAAACATTCCTCCTTGTCGCACGTCGCGTATAGTAAACTAGTACGATCCCGTGGTAAGTAAATAAATAAATAAATAAATAAATAAATATTACAGGATATTAATTTTACACAGCGCCATCTAGTCCCAAACTAAGCATAGCTTGTAATATGGGAACTAGATTACGGATAGAATACATAAATACTTTTTTTTTTTTTTTTGTAAATACATACTTATCATACAATACAACACCCAAACACAGAACAAACATCTATATTCATCACACAAATGTTTGTCCTGGGTGGGAATCGAACCCACAGCCTACAGCGCAGAAGGTAGAGCTACTACCAACTGAGCTGTGAGGCTTGTTAAAGTCTGTTAAAGTATTCAGTAACTCACTGTAAGGCCACAGTTTTCAAACAGGTGAAGGCATACAGTGGGATATTGCACTCCGGGACTGCAATAAAATCGGGATCAGCTGTTATTACAATGTAGGTAACAATGGTGGAAAAATAGTCGCGTATTATGTTACCGTGCCTCGATGACCGTCTCTTGTTGATATAACTGGGGGTCAAAGGTCAAACGGAAATTAGCTTTTGCTGGAAATAATTCGCTAGTGCACGCTTTATTTCTGGCTTTTTAGATTAGGCTGTTTGGAGACTTGTGTGTCCTTTGATATTGATAGGTACTTACTGTCTGTAAATTGGTCCTTTTTAATACAAATTATAGGTACCTCTAATTCTATACCTACTTCTATAAATTTACAATAGTCGATTGTTACATAAGGGACTAAAAAAGTACAGGAAACGAGGTGGTTATACTCCCCTGCGTAAGCGAGAGAGGATAAAGAAACTAAGTATTACACGTGTGTAAAGTTGCCAAAAAAAACTGTTGATCTAATTTACTACCAAATATCACAGTATCACCTGCTTGACTAAATAATACTCGCATCTGAATTTAAATAATACCTGATAATTTCAGCAAAGTCAGCCCAACCGTGTAGGAGTATGGAGACTTCACACACACATCGACTTGTATTGGATTAAATATACAATTGTAGCTCGGTATTTTTTATGTTTTTTGAGCTTCAGAATTATTTCCGTGTCTTGTAGTTCCTATCACCAATTTCCATAATATCTTCATTATTATCATATTATCATCACTCGATGACATTCTCAAGTTTATACTTTCACGTGTACACGTATAACGTCTTTCACCTCCATTAATTTATAATACTCCATTAATCAACTAGATATATCGGCAATAACTTTTAAAAAATTCTTAGACGCACGCACTGATCACCTTTCACAACACCCAACCATCGCCAAGAAACGCAGTCCTTTCAGTCCCATATTCAAAAATATATATTTTCTTCAATGATTTTCTGTCATTCTATAATGCTATATTAGGAATTAAACATCTAAAATCATTCTCTATCAGCTCTATACCTCTAAATATGCAAGGGCATAAAATGGCATTCTAGCCCAGATATGAGGCTGTAATGACAAACTTTTCGAGCAACAGAAGTGTGAAAAAACTTCGTACAAGTACAGTTTTCAGGAATATCATAGCCCACATGGTAGGTTACAAAGAGTAAAACCTCTTTAATGGCACTAGGTACATACTTAGTAGCATGAGAGTACCTCTGTCAAGCGGTATACGCTTTCAAATATTAAATAAAATAAGGTATTTTTTAATAACATACAAATGCAAACAAAGGCATTTTTTAATAAACCGATGGAGCCAAACCGAAGAACTTAATCATTCGAACGTTTCGCATTTGGAAAGGAGAAAATAAAGGAAGGTAATCAGGAGCAGGTGTCAAACAATCCTTTTATATTGGCCCCGACCGACTCGCCCACCGGCAGTCGTAAAAACTTACCACTTCATCGAGTGCCTTTCAGGAATCGTGCCTCGCCGTCGGGGGAGGTCGGCGGCAGTCGGCAGGCCTCGTGGATCCTCGGCGGGCACAGACGGGTGGAACTTCAGTCTTTGCTCGCTGCTAAAGAGAACTGCTCGCGTCTCCCTCTCTCCCTAATTCTGTTACATCGTTAAATACAAATTATTCGGTTACAATCGAGATCGGGATCGGAGAGAATTGTTTTAAAACTTGGACTGGCTAAGTTTCAGCGGCGCTAAAGTGTTGAGTGAAATTGGATTGTGGAAATTAAGTTAGAGCAGGAATATGTTGAGGCGGCCTACTAAAAGTATGACATTTGCTGAGGTAAGGTAATAAAACTAGGACTTTTTGAGTTATTATTATAGTTATTTTTTTACGAAAGTAATAATTGCGGTTAAACTTTTGCATGTGTAACGAACAGATATATTTTCCTAATCAGAAGGTAGCCGGGAACCTTCATTAATTTGATTAGGAGCTGAAAATTACCATTTCATTCGTTAATTGGCAGCCGTCCTTATTTACAATTTACCTCGTTTGTGTAACCATGTATTTTAATGTCTCAAATTTAATCAGACTGGGGTTTGGATTGTAGAAGCTCGCCATTATTTTTGAGTGGATCGGCAGCTTTACACGTTTATAAAAGCTCCTGAAAAACTAAATCATTATTTTATTTTCCTTTTAAGATAAGGAGTTAAATTTAATTACTATCAATGGGCTCGGGCAATAATTTTGCTTTTTAATTTTGATATCTTACAAAAAGAACAACCAGTCTATTGAGGATTCCGGGTGCGCTTCCACCTTCGGCCTTATCATAACTTGAAAAATCAAATGAGATGAAGGTCAAGCACATCCCCGTAGCACAATAAAAAAAAAACTATCAGGGCTTAGCTACGATAGTTATGATATGAATATCGAAAACTTAGGAGTAATTTGGTCCAAAATAGATGTCCCATAGCGATGGTTTGAAATAATAATTACCCCCGGATTGGAAAGTAGTCCAACCATTCACAGGTACATGTAAATGGTAATATTATATCACGTTGGTTTCAATTACATTGTGATGTAAAAGCTTCGAGAATAGCTCGGCGCGTTACCGTCGCGTTACCGTAATGAGAGCCGCGTTTTATGGGAATCGGCACATTATTTTGTGCAATTAACTTGTAGTCGGCGGCCGCGTCGTGACAAACATTCACGCTCTAACGAGTGTAAGCACAGCTTGCTTATTGTGACAAACATTCACGCTCTAACGGTGGGCAAATTACTAGACCACAGCCTGAGGCGGTTGGTGCAATCATTATTTATTTATTTGTATGAAAGTTAATTTTGTTAACCTTGGTATCTTAGAAGGTGTTATTTATAACCTGTATGGTGGGATTATTTCAATTAGTGTCTACCCATCTGCTTTGCCATGCTGTATAGAAATAAATAGTAATGAGTCACCTCAATCAAACGGTTTCCCAAGGACCCGGATTCAAGAGATTCAGCAACTGAATTTCTACTTATCTAAACGTAAACTTCCAAATAATAAGGCTCTGACGGCTTCAAGGTGGCAGCGGTTGTAATGCACAGCCACGCCACGTAGGTCATATTCTACGTAGATGTGACCAACATACTTAATGTCTTATTTAGACAAGGTCCTGTCCTGCCCGTTACTTAGTTATGTTATGCGGAGCAAAAAGACTAAATAATAATAAGTAAAACGTTCTTTTTCATCATAAATATATAAGAAACATAATGAATGAAAGGAAAGTGTGGTCATTTGTGTGTGTAACGATTTGACTTGTGATAAAAAGGAAATAATTATACTTCATGATTAGATCTTTAAAATTTACAGAAACATTAAGTCCGATAGTGAATGTCATGTAGGTGACAGATAATCTTGCGAATACCAAATGGCACCTATAATGGCCATTCTGTGGTGAAACCATTGTCACTGTGAAGCGATTGGTTTAATAGGTTCGGGCCCTGTTACTTTATTCAACCAACAGATTGTTGTCATACAATTTGACATCATTGCTTTTAACTCAAAGTTTAAACTTTAAAGTTTTAACTGGAAGATCAGCGCAGGTTCCCCGAACCTGCATTAACGCTGAGTTGAGACCTTTTTGCAATTCTATGCGAGATCTATTTTTATTCTTTGTCTCTATTTATTATTATTTTTATGTTGATTTTTGTGTAAGAGTTGCAAATAAATGTCTTTTTGATTTTGATTTTTGAAAGTTGTACAACTATTTTTCAATGTGTCTCTTAAAACTGCTTCGAGTTTCGGAATCCTCACTTACCAACGTAGTGCTATTACAGCTGCGGTACCTACCTGTCGAAGCGAACGAAATTATGTTTACTTTCCCCCAAATGCTTCTTTGTATAGGTATATTTTAAAGTAAATACCGCTTATACGTATTAAGTCATAAATTAATATAAAGCGAGACTGTAATGCTTTATGCATTGTGCCAACAAAGAAGGGTTGTTTATTTAGGATTTCAAAGTTGATGTATTTTTAAACAGCTCCTAAAGAGAAAACTCCCAAATTGTGTGTTCACGTCTTCTTATTTCTTTGTTCTGCACTTTCTCATTGGAAGTCTCCGGATTACGTTGATCTTTCTACTAGGGCTGCAAGAACTAGTCACATAGATTTTTGCTTGAAATTATTTGAATTAATTATCTTTCTTTTAGAGCAGTGGAAATGAATCATTATGATGACTAAGCTTGTCAGTAAAAATACTCTAAGCAAAGTATTAAAAAATACAGTTCCTCAGTCTGTTGAGGATTCCAGGTGAAGGGCGCTTCCACATTCGGCCTAACATTAACTTGACATAAAGTGAGATGCAAGCCAAGCGCTGCGCCGTCGTGGAAATAAAAAAAACAATTAGGTATAAGTAACTAAGAGTGTGCAATTTGCCAGTCAGGTAATAAATACCTCTAGACAGGTAGCCAGCAAGTAGCTTTCGTAGCATGAGCCAATCGTAACGTCGAGGGTGGCATGATGATTCGGCAGGTTCCCTTTATCTTTTATGCAAAGGTCAGATCGCTCGTATAGTGTATCGTCGATTCACATGACAGGAAGCTGGCTTCTACCGACGTATACGTCTACTAATGATGCCGACTGCGCTCACTATGAATACCTCATGGAACTAGCACTGCTCCAGACGTCCTTCTTCTGTAGGGCGCATTTAAATATTTCGATATGATCGGTACTCAGGTAAACTTAGATGGAAAAGCGTAAAAAGACTTATTAAAAAATAAAAGCCTAATGAATATAAAAATTTGATGAATGATGAACTAATTACGACTTCGGTTGTGTTATCATAAGAGGTGGAATAGTCTAGACATAGCATCAGCAAAGCATAAAATTGTCATAACACATGAGCACCTATAATCCATTTGCTCAATGCCCCACAAGCTCAAGACCAGGAAATATATGTATTCTTTTCTAAGCTGAATTTCTTTATAAATACATGTATTTTTGAGCTAGAATAATTCATAAGAATAGTTGGATATAAGTAAATTAATTCAGTACAGGTAATCGTGTACCTATCTAATTACGTATAATGTATATAATAGTGTTAGTACCTATAGGTAAATGTGATCTACTTGTACTACATGTCTGCTGCATGCTTTTATTTCATGATGAAATTGATGAAATGAAATAAGACTAGAGAAATAATTATATCAATGACTTTAAATACACGATGTAAAGTAATATATTATGTTTACATTGTATCGTTGTAGCATTTAGTTTGCAAATCATATATTTTCAAGTTATTCCTTTTATAGACTTTGTTCTACATTTATCTGTGAGTGTCTCTTACACTCACAGATAAATGTAGAACAAAGTCCCCAGTTGTTGAAAATATCGCTTTACAGTCGTTGTAGAGACCGAGTAGGTACCGAGTACGTAGGTTTGTAACGTATCAGCGTTACTTAAATATCTCCCTCCACCCGCTTTCCTTTCTAGAACAAATTTAACGCATAATTTTATCAATTCGCATTGTGTAAGTAATTCAACGAATACGAGACAATGGCTGTTTGATTAGCAAAGTGAAAGGAAAATCCTTCAGCCTCGTATCTTGTAGGTCAAGATAATTAGGAAAGCACTCACCTATGTCTACACTTAATTAACATTGCTCATAATTTTAGCCTGAAAATCTGCTGAAAGTTTGTAGTAGATTTTCAAAATATTCTTGGAGCTCGCTCAGCACACGGAATATAGCTGGTACTAATTAAAACTCGGCGAACAGATTCCGAATTCAAATGAATGTTTTTCGTAACCACATTTCTAGAACGTTCGCTTATCCCTCAGTAGCCTAGCCCGGTTCAGATAATAACACATGATCATGAACATCTTTCGGGAATGTTGACTGAGCCACACACTCAAACTCTGGATATCTTTTGACACGTCGTTTATCACTTCTTTTTGGTTCACCATACAGCGGTCGATCTGTGAACTTTCATTACATTTTCCTGTTTCAAAATGATGTATACTTTTTTACAAAATTGGGAATGTTTCATAAAAATAAAGATCTTGCTGGTTATTTAATTTTACTTGCAGAGTTCAGCTAAACGATCTGCTGGTAACGTTTACATTAGAACCTGACGACGCGGACGCGGCCGGCGCGGCGCAGAGCAAACTCTGAGTGCAAAAAGTATTGGTCCGCGAAACTAGGACTAGCTATTTCACGAATCGGTCTACCGAGAGCTGGTCGTCGACTTTATCTGTATTCGTGTAGAAACATTGCCAGCTTCTTACATTAGTATTTGGATATAAATGACACGTCGTTCTTCATACTGCCAATGACAGACGTACCTATCTAATACAAGTCAATTCAATTGAATAACCAAACTTGTTCCACAGAGGAATCACGACCCTCGATAATGAGGACTACGAAGAGAAGGATTTATAGTTCATACTTATCATTAAGTATGCATTTAAAAAATAAAATATACATTACTAGCTCCATAAACGATTTATATTATAAGCATTGAGGAAAACAATAGTTTTTGTCATTACTGTACTGCTCTACAACTGCTATGAATCTAGTGCCTACTGTACAAGTAAGTAGGTCTAAAAGAAAACATGAACTCCATGGGTCTGTAAGTGCTGGTTGCAAATTTAATAAAAACATAAACCCCAAGGGTCTGTAACGGCTGGTTGCAAATTAAGTAAAAACATAAACCCCAAGGGTCTGTAACGGCTGGTTACAAAAAATTAAATAAAAACATTAACCCCAAGGGTCTTTAACGACTGGTTGCAGATTCAATAAAAACATAAACCCCAAGGGTCTTTAACGACTGGTTGCAGATTCAATAAAAACATAAACCCCATGGGTCTGTAACGGCTGGTTGCAAATTAAATAAAAACATAAACCCCAAGGGTCTGTAACGACTGGTTTCAGATTAAAAAATAAAATGTAAACCCCAAGGGTCTGTCACGACTGGTTCCAGATTTAATAAAAACATAAACCCCAAGGGTCTGTCACGACTGGTTCCAGATTCATTAAAATGATTAACCCCAAGGGTCTGTAACGGCTGGTTGTAGATTCAATAAAAACATAAACGCTAGGAGTCTGTTACGACTGGTTGCAGATTCAATAAACACATAAACCCCAAAGGTCTGTAACGGCTGGTTGTAGATTAAATAAAAACATAAACGCTAGGAGTCTGTTACGACTGGTTCCAGATTCATTAAAATTATAAACCCCAAGGGTTTGTAACGACTAGTTGCAGATTCAATAATGATAATAATACTCGTTTATTTCAGACCAGTAAATAAAACTTATTTTATGTCCATATCTCATATCATAAATACCTTACAGTAGGTACATACATACTCAATGATTTATATGTTTTAACTAATTATTTTCCGCCGGGAGCCGCCTCCCAATAGTGTCTGTAGACGATACCCGGCGGCCAGAAACTCGGGTCATGCTCCTGGCATACCCTTAAGCTTCGGGACCTGAAGTACATACGACTTGAAGCCAGTTTCTCTGCTGCCTCTATTTCTCTGTTTAGTCAATAAACACATAAACCCCAAAGGTCTGTAACGGCTGGTTGCAGATTCAATAAAAACATAAACCCCAAGGGTCTGTAACGGCTGGTTGCTGATTCAATGAAAAAGTTTTGTTGCGAGTTTCCCATTCGGTAGCCGTACTTGTAGATGATTAAATAAAAATAGCAAAAATGTTTCGAATTGACGACCGGTTTGCTTCGTGTACTCAAAAGCCTGTATTTATTTACCGGAGTTTCATATTCATCAGAATACTGCAAGTGATGACTACTATTTAATTAGCGTTCGTCAATTTCGGCTCGCTATTATTTCACAATAGTTGCCATGGCCAGACCGATTCATTTCACCGTCCAGGGTTCTTTTCTTCTGTGAACTTTTTGTGTGCTTGGAATATCAATCTGCAAGCGGCTGTTCGTTATTTGTACTAACTTAGGTTAAAGTAACTGTTACTGAATATTTTTGTCTCGTCTCGCAATATCTCGGAGTTAAGTTGGGAAATCCGGCACTGTATGTTTCGGCATAACTCTTGTCAAATAATAAAGTAAAATCTAATAAACCGTTCGGTTTATCCGATTTTACTTAGACTCTTCAAATAATCAAAGTTGTAGGTTTCAAAATCATCACTTTAGTGAAGAGTTCACGATACGGATCACGCGTGGGCTTGCTTTTGGTAAATTGTAGCTACAGAACGCATGGTTTAAACTGGAAAGTAACCAGTAAAGAAACAGATGTGAATCAGCCATTTGTATGATAGCATTACTGTGTTTAAATGGAACTATTCCGGGAAACTGGTCCGATACTTAAAATGTTTTTAAGTATCGGACCAGTTTCCCGGAATTTCAATTATAAAAATATATCCCTGCCTGTGTAGGTGCAAACACTGTTGTGAAAGGCCATTACGTTTTAATTAAAAAATATTCAATAAACCTAATAAGTTTTCGTTCAGTGTAGCTCATAAAAATATGTGTCACATGAAAAGCAACACCTGAGCAATTAATTAGATCGAAAATATTTTCTAGAGATTACTTATATCGTATTTTTTTTATATTGCAAATTCAGAGTCGACCGTTTCAAGGCTGCACCTGTCAGTCCGCGGATGTCATAAAAGCCTACTAAGGGAACTTCTCACCAGAAGAACGGCAACAGCCTGCTTGTGTCTTTATCTTACACCATCAGATCACCAATCCGCCTACCAAGTGTCGTAAAAAAAAGGTAGAGGTGAGATAACCAGTTCCTCATGCTGTTGAGGATTCCAAATGAAGTGCCCTTCCACCTTCGGCCTTATCACAACTTCAAACCAGGTGAGATGAAAGCCAAGTGTTTCCCCGTCGTACAATAAAAAAAATTGTGTACATTAATTGTATTTGTGTCAATTATTGAAGAATCACAATGAAAGGTGCAGAGCTAGATCAATCAATTGCTTGCTTTATAGAAACATTTAAGATAATATTCACAAAAAAGACGTTGCAAAAAAGCAAGGATACTGAAATACACGCGAACAAATGCACAAATGCACAAATGCACAAACGTTTCAAGGCTCCTAAACTGTATTTGCACCGTTGAAAATAGCCCGAAGTGCGATAGCTAGTTGCCAGCCTGCCTGCACGTGGCACGTGGCTACTTCGTTACCGGCCGAGGGGATTAGCGACGTGTGTACCGACTGGCGCTACTTACACACGTGTGCCACTTACACAACTGCATGTCACTATATACATGTGCCATACTACCGGAGTTCTGCTCGCTGTTTTTACGAACTGATTGATGATTGCGTATTTGTTACATTATTTTTGTGCGGAATGTGTTGCTTTATTATTATTCAATAAGTTAACATCATGTTTACATATTATTCAAAGGGCTGTATGGCCAGGTTGGTGTGGGTCCAGCTTCCGATCCAGAATTAGAATTTTAAGAACCGTTGCCACCGTATGGGTACGGAACCCTGAATTAGAATGAAAGATTGTAATGTCGTTTATTTACTCCAAAAACAACCTTTCGAAATCAGCTTATCAGGTCATTATCAGGTTCTCGTGCTGGCGAACCTAAATGACGTTTTGTTTGTGATTATAGACAATAATAGACCAGGGTAGAAGCCTTTAAAAATAATTAAAAGTGAAAGAAAATTATAGTAGGATGAAACCCATTAGAAAAGGAGGGAATTATTATAAAAATGAAAGGAAACATAATTTACGGGCGATCTGAGGTCGGGAAGGGGATGGGGGTGAGTTTTTAAGGGTAAAAAACGGTTTTTCCCGATTTCCGTCAAAACTAAAAGTCCTATCGAAAAAAGTCAAATGGCAAAGTTGTAGATAATGAAAAGATCTAAAACTTTTCTATTGACACTTTTTTCACATAACCTCAAAATTTATGTGAAAAATTCAAAAAACCAAGTTTTTGGTTTTTTATTTTTATCTTTTACAAAAAATCTTTTTTCTTAACGAAATTTTGTGAAAACTTACCTTTTTATGTCCCAAATACGCTGTAATTTATTTGATTAAATATATTTATTTTTTCACCTTATTTTGAATTAATATCGAAAAAACACCCTAATTTTCAATCGAAAATTCACCCGTCAAAATATCAGCTTTTTTCAAAAAGTTGGTATGGTTTCTGTTCGTTGAAATCTCTACTTTTCGATGGTGAAAAAAAAAGTATATGTTACTATGGTAAATCTTCTCAGAAAATGCAAAAATTCAAAAAAAACTTGAATTCGAAAAATTCCCTTTTAAAAAAAATTCCCGTCCCTTTTAATTAAATGACACTCGATATCGTTTTGAAAATGCTCTTTCAATTTATTTTTAATAGTTGTGTAGTCTGGAAGATCTCCTGAAAATCCCTCTTTTATTTCATTTACAGAAAATTGACATTCTGTTTCGTTGTCAACGATATAATTAATAAGATAATTAATAAAATTCTTAGTGTTTTCACATGTTGAGCGACCCCTTTTTCTTTCTGTTCTTTTGTTATAAAAATTAGCCATACAAGCAGTGTGATAATGCGCTTTTACTGCGACTAAATCAGGCACATTTTGCAAACGAGCTGAAATCTTTTTATCAAAATCATTTAATGTGTTCTGTTTTTGAATATACTGTAATATATTATCTCTTGTATCGTTGCTTTGAACACATGATTTTTTTTCTTTTGAGATATTACCGAAAAATCCACCACAGATAAAGCAATGAGATTCAAAATTAAATCCAAGAGCATCTTTAATTACTTCTTTTCCTTCCTTTGCTTTTTTTTGTCTTAAACTACAAAATGTAGCTATTGCGGTCTCGTCATTATATTGACTTTGACAACTTCGATGAATAAAAGCTGATGTTAAAGTCTCAAATTTTTTGTATTTACTGTCGATTCTTTTCTTGCTGGATACCACTAAACGATTCAAAGCTGCTTTTTTTATTGCATACACTTGCTTATCATCTGCCTTATTGCAAATGATACAAACAGATTCATCCATACTGATAATCTGAAAAGACAAAATCGAATTAATAATGTCTTCCCTATTTAATCGTGAATAAACTCTCATGAAAAAAAAAATATTAAAGAAATAAATGTCAAAATGTATGAATAATATATTATAAATCTATAAAAAATGTATCTGTATAAATGTATGTAAAAAATGTAACTTTCTCCAAATATTGTAGATGTCTTATTAAATATTAATTTAATTAACTTATTTGTTTCTTGATTATAGTAGTATATTTTTATTTGCAATTTTTTTGCTATCAACGTCACATGAAATCTAACGTTTTTCGAGTAATTAAAGTGTAAATTTTAATAAATAGCTCAAAATTATTTATAATAATTAAAAAAAAAAATTCGAATTCAAGTTTTTTTTTAATTTTTGCATTTTCTGAGAAGATTTACCATAGTAACATATTTTTTTTTTTCACCATCAAAAAGTAGAGATTTCAACGAACAGAAACCATACCAACTTTTTGAAAAAAGCTGATATTTTGACGGGTGAATTTTCGATTGAAAATTAGGGTGTTTTTTCGATATTAATTCAAAATAAGGTGAAAAAATAAATATATTTAATCAAATAAATTACAGCGTATTTGGGACATAAAAAGGTAAGTTTGCACAAAATTTCGTTAAGAAAAAAGATTTTTTGTAAAAGATAAAAATAAAAAACCAAAAACTTGGTTTTTTGAATTTTTCACATAAATTTTGAGGTTATGTGAAAAAAGTGTCAATAGAAAAGTTTTAGATCTTTTCATTATCTACAACTTTGCCATTTGACTTTTTTCGATAGGACTTTTAGTTTTGACGGAAATCGGGAAAAACCGTTTTTTACCCTTAAAAACTCACCCCCATCCCCTTCCCGACCTCAGATCGACCGTAAATTATTTTTCCTTTCATTTTTATAATAATTCCCTCCTTTTCTAATGGGTTTCATCCTACTATGATTTTTTTTGGTTTTAAAAATTATCGACCCTGGACTATAAGTCAAGTAAATGTTTTAAAAGTAGGGTTCATCGAAAGAACGTGTGCCAAATTGACGATCATCCGAACAACGGATCGA
Organism: Venusia cambrica; assembly: GCA_951394065.1. Lineage (NCBI taxonomy): Eukaryota > Metazoa > Arthropoda > Insecta > Lepidoptera > Geometridae > Venusia > Venusia cambrica. The sequence goes on along the minus strand of OX596044.1, from coordinate 401,247 downwards.
ACAACGGGCACGTAGGGACTTCGTGGTAGGGAAATGTGCGATCCGTCACACGTTACTGCGGGTTTCGGTTTTCAAAGTAGACTCCTGTCACGTATTGAATACTATGGGTACATGCAAAACGTGGGCATGTGACGAACGTAAGTTTGGACGTGCCTCTGACTACCCCCTAGTAGGTGATCCTCATAAGATCCACGCTCTGAGTAATAATTTTAAATACCGGGATAGATAGTGGAGGAATTTATTTAATGTTGGGCGTTTTATGACGGTCTCAGCTTTTGACGAAATCAGGTAAGTATTAATATAATTAGGATGAGCTCGTTTTCTTTGTAAGTAGGTTCTTATAATCAAATTATTTCTATCTCAGCAGCATTGACGTTATGAGTAAATTAGATTCACTGTTTTATTAAAGCTACATGAGTGGTTATCAAATTACCTTAACAGGATGCTTTTGCGTGTTTTTTAGGGCTCCGAACCCAAATGTGCGAATGAGAAACCCTTTATTTTTACTATGACGGGTAAGCATTCGGCTCACCTGGTTTTAAGTTGTGATAAGGTTGAAGGCAAGAGCACACGTCACCTGGTTTTAAGTTGTGATAAGGTTGAAGGCAAGAGCACACGTCACCTGGTTTTAAGTTGTGATAAGGTTGAAGGCAAGAGCACACATCACCTGGTTTTAAGTTGTGATAAGGTTGAAGGCGAGAGCACACATCACCTGGTTTTAAGTTGTGATAAGGTTGAAGGCAAGAGCACACTTCACCTGGTTTTAAGTTGTGATAAGGTTGAAGGCAAGAGCACACATCACCTGGTTTTAAGTTGTGATAAGGTTGAAGGCGAGAGCACACGTCACATGGTTTTAAGTTGTGATAAGGTTGAAGGCAAGAGCACACGTCACCTGGTTTTGAGTTGTGATAAGGTTGAAGGCAAGAGCACACATCACCTGGTTTTAAGTAGTGATAAGGTTGAAGGCGAGAGCACACATCACCCGGGATACTGAGTGACTTGACATACTGAGGAACTGGCTATCTTACCCTATATTCAAGACTTCATTCGCCTTCTTTTCGTCCGATCTTTAAAAGGTAGACAGCAATTTTTTTAAGGGAATACTTATCAGGTTATTATGGTAGATTTTTTCAATGTTGTTATTTACAGTAGTTAGGTATAAAAAGTGCAAAATGTATGGACAAGTTTTAATATATTTGAGAACTTCGCATACATTTTCCAGTTTTTTTTATTTAAAAATGAAAAAATATGAAGTGAAAGAAATCATACAAAAATATATGCGTTGCACTTGGGGTGTTTATAATGCAAGATAACAACCGTTTGAATCGAACCCACAGGATGCAGAACATTCTTGGCCCCTTCAGGCGGCGTTTTATTTTGAAGAGAAAAATAATTATGCACGGTAAGTCAGTAGATAAACGTTATTTTGTAAAAAAAAGTTGATCTCAATTGACTCCTTGTCCCAACAGAAACCCTTAACCCACAATAATCAACCAAATCAAGTGGTATGTTTCTAATGAAAATAAAGTTATTCATAGATTTTTATGACAACAGTTCACCGCTCCATTGAGTCCTGAACTTTTTTTTTATTTTTGTAGGTGATGGTCAAGCATTTGACCACCAGCTTACATGTAAAGATGTGGTTTAAGTGGAGCACGCTTGCATAAAAGGAATCTATTTACTTTGGACTTGAAGACTCAAACATTGTACTCGTGCGGAAAAACAGACGAAGGCAAGGAATTCCATTCCTTACCAGTTCTATTTTTTCTTATTCATGATAAAGATAGAGGCGAAACGATGAGTTCGGTACAATGCAACATTTACAAGGTACGGGTGCCTGCCGTACGCCTGTAGTCCGGTAGTGGAATAAATCCTACCCCTCCTCAAGAGAAAAGGTGGCTGCCCTGAAGGGAAAACAAATTAGTTTCCAAAATTTTTATATGAAAAAGTGGGTCAGATATGATTTGAAAACATTGTTTCAGTCCTCTCATTTTGATGTGAAAGTTTTAATATTCAAACAAAAGTTCAGACAAAACATCAAACAAAATTGTATTGTTGTTTCACATCACAGTGGAGCCCACGAGCTTCATCCTTGTTACAAGGTTTTTGACAACTTCTACTTTTTGCAATAAGCATCTTGCAAATATTTTTTTTTTGTCCTTTTGTAACATATGAATTATGTATAAAATGTCTTATAATACATTTAAATTGAAATGAATGCAGTCCAAAATACTGTAATTACTGACGAAAACCCGATTTACAGCGTTTATTAAGCGCTACGCACGTGTATGTATTGAAAACATGAAAATTATCCCAGCTGGTCTGGTTCTAGTCCACGTGACTCATCTACACAAATAAGTACACCGAACGTTTATTACTACACATACAATATGTACGATTAAATTAATTAGGTACGGCGCCGTAGAACTAGTTCATCTGAGGCCTGAGTAGATTCACCTAGGTGCATTAAACTTGTAAATTATTTGCTAGACTTGATTCATTTAGGAACCCGCCTGAGACTTCATTCACGTGGGCTACTTTATCCGGGTGCAAGGGCGGCAGTCGGGAATAGTTTATTTTTTGATTGTTATGTAAACTAGTTAAAAGTAGACTCACGTCTTTTCTCCCTTTGAGGATCGCAAGAGGCATATTTACGTATGGCATATGCCCATGGTTTGCAAGTAGCTAGAATTCAGTTGCATGCTTATCGTTGCCTAGCGGAATACTCGCCGGAATTCAAAATGTTGGTCGTAGGGACATGCCGGTTTCATCGATGTGACCTTCAATCTAACAAGATGTACTCTTAGAATTGAAACTTGTGTGGCTATGCAACATAATGAAACGGTTATCAAGAATAACCGTTAAACCGTCAAGAATAATATTAAGATGTACTCTTTCTAAAAAAAAAAACAAAATCTCCATTGGTGCTCGACCGGACTTGAACCACAACATCCTGATCAGAATGCAGACATACATACTTGGTCACACAGCTCATTTAGTATTATCAAGGTTGCTCCAAACTTGATAATACTACGCTTTTCTGCTCCTTGTTTCGTGAAGGTCACTTGTACCCAACAGCAGTTTGAAGTCTCAGAAAGAGCCCCGGAGACAGTTGGTTAGTTAACTAGCTACAGAAAAAAAAAACTAATTCCGTCGCCATCATAACAATTCTAAAAATTGTTGCAAGATAGCCTCAGTTTGTTGAGGATTCCGGGTGAAGTGCGCCTCCACCTTCGGCCTTACCTCAACATGTGTAACCAGGTGAGATGAAGGCCAAGTACTTACCCGTCGTACAATAAAAAAAAAATGGTAGGTGGTACATTGATCAACAATTAAAAATAAAATATAAGTAGGCACATAGCAATATAAATAGTAGCTGTAGCTAGCGACGTAGCGCTACGCATGATCGGTCGATGTATCAAGTACAAGTACAAGAAACGATAAATCGTCTACGCCACCGTGAAATCTCAAAAGTTTAGGACTTTCCTCGTAATATCTCGGGGGAGCTAAGTTCCTCGAAAAAGACAGGCAAATAAAGCCTTCTGTAGACATGAGATAAATTTGATCGTGGTTACGGTTCATGAGAATACCTATTCTCAGGCAAGGTGTTAAATTATCTGGAGAAGAAAATAACGCATACCTTGTAAATGTTCTATCGTGCCGAACTCATCTTTGCCTCTACCTTTATTGTTAGTGCTGGCTAGGAATGGAACTCCTTGCCCTCGTCTGTTTTCCGAACCAGTACAATCAGCAAATCTGCAAGTCCAGAGTGAACAGGCTTCCTTTAGATAAGCTCCAACTTAGGCCACGTCACCACTTGTTTTTCAAGTTAGTTGGTGGTCAAAGGCAATACCGAATAAAAAAAATATACAAAAACTTACAGATAAACGGAATTACCTCAGCATACTTTTTACACACATTTTTTGTAGCTTCTTTTTCAATGGATTTGATTGTCCACGTTTCTAGCTCAGAACTATACGTGACGTGGGACGAGTGGTAGTTGACATCAGGCTGTGGTAGAGGTACTCGTTACTGTTGTGAATGTCATCTGATACCGGCTAGTAAGTAGACGATTTGTTTTTTTTATTTAAATGGAAAATACAAAAAATTGCCGCAGAATTTGTGTTTATTGATTAATTAAAACGGCCAAAAACCACTTACACTATTTACACAATCTATAACAATTATAATTTTAAACATTATCAATTAAGTGAATATTGTATAATTACGTCACACACAATAACAATAGTAAAAATAATAATATAAATTAGTTAGGTATGTCATTTAAATAAATATGTCAATTAAAGAAAGTGCGATGAAATCATTTGGAACGTAGCGCGGTGGTAGCGCGTAGGTATGTAGATATGAAATACTTATTTCTGAAATCTTATCTTCTCCGGAAAACTGAAGACTACTGTGATCTGGTAGACATACAGAGAATATACAACACAAATCGATATTTTTGATATTCAATAGTAAGATTTCCTATGCCTACTGATCCCTGAGCTGATGGAAGTTGTACGAGGGTAGTGGAGTGGGTTTACAGGAACCTATGTGTAATGTTATGTGCGTGAAGCGATATACAATAGATTAAGCCGTTACTTCGCAGAAATGTCTAAAATGTCTCTAATCTAAACTGAATTAAATCCAATACGCTACAAATATGATTGTTCCTGTTTTTTCTAACTTGTGCGTGTAACACAAGAATGTTTTAGCATAGTTGTTTGTTGTTCCAAATAAATAAAGTTATATACACTGACGGGGTTATTTTATTTTAACCGTCGCAGAAGTTTTTTGGTATGTTATAATTCAGTAGCTGTGAGGCAGCAAGTTTCGCGATCCTCACGTGTATGTCAGGAGGCGGCGAAGGCCCGGAGAAGACAGCATCCAACTGAATACAAGATCACCGATTTCCGTGATTCTAGTTGAGTATTGCGGGACACCCATCTCCTGAAGTGGTCTCGAGCACTTTCAGCAGTAATTATGATATATTCGGTTGCATGTGATGCACCATTTTGTCTTTATCTTCTTAAATCGTATTTAAATGTTTTTTTTACATATACGAGGAGGTAAAATAATTTACAAAACTCAGAATTGACGTTTTTGATAGTCTTTAATCTGAAAACATTCTAAGAAAAGTATGATTTATGCCATAGTGTGATTTATTTATCACAGGTTAAAAAAAAAGATTTCATACTAACTTGTGCTCACCACGCCATCGCTTGGTCACGTGGTACAGACCACGAAACTTTTTACCCGGTACGTAGATTAAAGCTAGCCTTCATGTTATTCCCGACTCTGAATACTCTGTTCAGTAGTTTTAGCGTGAACGAGTAAGGCACATCCAAACCAACTTATCTGTCTACAAACCACGGGAAAGTTCATTTGTGATTCCTTTCACAAAGTGTTCATGTTACATCTCAGCAGCTCTTGTAGCTCTATTGAGGCGTTGGGATGTTTAAAAAGGAGACTGAAAATTGGGCGTGACTCAGCCACCAGCCACCGACCGCGCCACTTTTTGTTATGCATGGTTCCGATCGCTGCTCGTTTTGTCCTTGTATGTGCACCAGTGTCCGTATGCCCTAGTCCGTATGCCATGGCCCGTATGCCGTGGCGGTCGAATCAACCCCTCCATCTCAGCGGATGTGGTATAAGTCCATAATCTGACCGGAGGAAGGGCAACTTGCTTCAGTGTATTATTTTGAACTTTTACTGCATTCATCAATATTCCTGACACGTGCGGTGATGAAGACAAAGGCTTTGTTGGACTCTCTTCCAGTCAAATTGTATCATAACAATAATCATGATGATATTTCGTGTTAGCATTGACGTGAAGTTAGTAACGCGTGCGCTCTATATCTCGCCTGCGACATGTTTCCCTGACCCAGTGACATATAGGTACATAAAGTATGTGTTCACATTTCAAACAAGTGAATATCAAGACATCCGAGCGGAATGTCCCGGCGCATTTGCAGATGTCACGGAACAAGCGACAAGCGGGAGGAACTAGGAAGGCCGTGTCATAGCAGTGTTTACATTGAACAAAAGCTTTAACTGGGCCACTTACGTCTCAACCGCCCTACTTACTTACACCGTTATATACAGAATGAGGTTTTTTCCAGGGCCACTTGGGCTCACCAAGTCTGAAACCGTGAGAGTTTTTGAAAAAAAAGCGAGTTTTTGAAAAAAAAGTTTTTTTTTGCATTTACGAGTTCTTTGTTTGATAATAAAAAAAGTAATGTACGCTGACTTTGTGCCCAAAGTTGTTGGAACACTTTTACAAATTTCAAACATTTATAAATTCATCTTTATGCATTTAGTAAAGGTTAATAAATCCTCTTTTGCTGTATTTTCTGTTCGTGATGAGCTCTTAAATATCAACAACAAGCCAATACCTTATGAAAACACTGCCAAGTATTAAGGCATGACCCATGATGCGAAGCTTCGCTGGAAAGCCCACGTCAAGAAGAAAAAAGAAGAGTTAAGATACAAAATAATGTACTGGCTTTTCGGAAGACGATCGTCATTGGCAGTACACAACAAGATTTTGCTGTACAAAGTAGTCCTGATGTCAGTATGGACTTATGGTATTCAGCTGTGGGCTGTACCAAACAAACTAGCATTTCAATAATACAACGCTTCCAAAACAAGGTACTCAGGAGCATTGTGAATGCACCGTGGTACATAAGGAATGACGACCTCCACCGGGACTTCGTATCCTTCGTTCGTATCGAGCTCGTCAATAAAGTTATTAAAAAACATGCAGAAGCTCACTAGAAAAGACTTCATAAGCATGTGAACGTCGAGGCAATCCAGCTCCTTGACAACAAAAACACAGTGAGAACACTGAAAAGACCTGAACCTTTCGAGTTAATATACTCGTAGTGTAAAATAGTGATAGTGCTACTTCGAAGAACACATCAACAAAGTGTCTCTCCTTAAATTGAAACTGTAAGATACGTGACATTGGATACATTCTTAAAATAATTTATCTATTATACTCGTAATTCTTAAATTACTAATTCAGCATAAAATTACTCATTGGCCTACGCATGCTAGATTGTAATATAGTTTTTGGCCATTATACTAAATGTCTTAAAGATTATTAAAAAAATGCGTGCTACGTATTCGTTATAGTTTCGTGGATTTATGTTTTTTTTTTATTGTACGACGAGGAAGCGCTTGCCTTTCATCTCACCTGGTAACACGTTGAGATAAGGTAACACGTTGAGATAAGGTAACACGTTGAGATAAGGTAACACGTTGAGATAAGGTAACACGTTGAGATAAGGCCGGAGATGGAGGCGCACTTCACGCGGAATTCTCAATTAACTGAGGAACTTACTGTCTTACCTCTAAATGCCGGAACACAACAATTTTTTTAAGAATTGTTATTATCTCATTCCTTTTGCCTGTGAATATTGGTGCCTACTACCTACTACCTACTACGCTCCTAGAAAATAGATAGCATGGAGACTTATTTTTTTGTTTACACAAAAATAATTTGATTTATATTTTATTAATAACTTTTGTTATTGTTATTGAGATGATAAAAATAAACTTGCATATACTTTTGAGTAAGTATCGCTCCTTGGATAAATAGTATATTTGGAGTCTGCTTTATATTATTGTGGTAAGTAAAGCAGTAATTTTTTATTTTTATCGTACTACGGGGATGTGCTTAACCTTCTTCTCATCTGATTTTCATGTTATGATAAAGGCCAAAGGTAAACGGGCACTTCACCCGGAATCCTCAATAAACTGAGGAACTTGCCATCTTACCTCCAAATTCCGGAACACAACAATTCCAACATTGTTGTGATGGCGACAGAATTAGATAAGATGGTGGTAGGTGATGGAGGTGGATGGTGCTAGCCAGGCGGACTTAAACAAAGTCCTACCACCAACCAAACCAAGCACAATATTGTACTCCCCTGGGGATGGAACCCGCGACCTCGGGATCTGACACTGGTAGGCGTGGTCTACCCACAGAGGCGGTTCAAGTAGGTATGTATTTGTTTGGTACACAAGCGTACAAAATTAGTTTTATTTTTTGTTTGCCTTTAAGTTTTCTTATCAACCTTTTAATTGTGTTCCGGTTTAAAGGGTCTGGTCCCCGGTGTAATTACAGGCACGTGAGGCTTAACACCTTTATACCTGAAGTTGACGGGCGCAATGGTTGAGCGCACAGCAATGTCACCTTTAATAGAACTATCTTTATATCTAGTTCGAAACTAGAGTAAAGTTGCGTTGAGTTGCTAATCTGAGGTAGTATAGGCCGTTAACTTTTAACCTGAGTGCCTAGTGCGACTTGCAATCTAAAAATGGTGACTAGACATTATTTACAAATCGTCGTAAAGTGAAACGCGTTCGAGCAGGTATTGAGCTAGTATAAAACTCGCATTAGACACTAAGGTGAGATGAAGGCCCGTCGTACTATAATAATAAAAAAAACATCCCAATATCTAAAAAAACTACCCCATTTATGAAAAGTCTCAATTTATATTTATGATATTTCTATGCATTTTCAATTTCATCAAAATCGAATAAGCCATTCAAGAGTTTATTTACATACTATTAGATATACATACAGTGCCGAATTTCCCAACATAACACGGAGATCTCGTTCGCTTCACTCACTCGATCAATAATACAATGTTATTGTAAACAATATTTTTTATTACATTTTAATATTGTTTAGAAGTCAGTAAAGCCGGAACATACAATTTCACTATAACTTTATTCCTCGTCGGGACAATTTTTATCACAAATGTATGGTGGAATTCATTCTGAAAGAAAAAATCTAGTTTGATCATTATCAAAGACACTAAAAAAATAAAAAACCAGAGCGTAAGGTCTGCTTTTGTCGGCGCATAGCGCTGTACTGAGCGCGCATTGTCTCCAGCGCGCATTGCCTTTAAAACGTGAACCGGAGCGCTATTAGGTTGAATATCGCTTGCACTTCTTTACCCTATTCTTGCTCGGAAGGAAAGGACGTAAGTACCAAATCTAGTTTCGTTAATTATAGGTCTAGAGAAATTTTGTCTTGGTACTGAAAACAAATTTTCTTACTGTTGGTATTTATTTTAGTCTTCTAACTCGAGTTTTTTCATAGAAAATTGTAAAAAAAGAGGTAAAAAGAGCATGATTCAAAAAAGAAAATGTATCGAGAAAAAATCTTTCAATTGTGTAACAATCTTAGTGCTGGACAGATAAAAGCTTGAAAAATAGCATGCCTTCAGTTACATTCATTGAATATTTGGTTGACTTACCGTGACATGGCAAATCATTACAACATTACGAAGGAGGCGTAATGTTATATGAACATTTTATCGAAGTAACGTGATCTCGCATTTCAGGAAGAATAACGTTTTACTTAGCAGCTAGTTCGGAGCAACGTGTCGGGAATTAAGTAACTGATTCGGACGAGACTACGTCGTATGGCTGCGTATTCGAAATGCTACATTGGGAGGATGAGGTGTTCCACCCGCAGGACCCTGCGAACTGCTTCACTCTGGGTTCCGGCAGAAGGGAGGTCGCTAGCCACCACGGACCATAACAGGTCCCGCCACAAGTGATAACATTATTCATACGTCATCGTTGACTACGAATAAAGAAATTATAAACATTACAGGACATTAATTTTACACGGCGCTATCTAATCCCAAACGAAGTAAAGCTTGCAATATGGGAACTTCATTACGGATATAATACTAATATACTTTTTTTTTGTAAATTCATACATATCATACTATACAACACCTAAACACAGAACAAACATCAATATTAATTATACAAATGTTTGTCCTGGGTGGAAATCGAACCCACAATATACAGTGCAGAAGGCAGAGCTACTACCAACTGAGCTGTGAGGCTATAGGTACATGATTTCGTTGCTTAGAGTAGCTATGTGAAGTAGGTCCCACCACCACCCGCACCCACCCCCACTCACCACAAACGGTCATAAAAAGCTACGAATTCTGATATTGCTAAACTATTATCATGCTATAAACCTTCGTAATGTGAAACTTGAAACAATTTATTGTCACTAAGTATCACAGAGGCCAAGACCGGCTTCCGATGGCCGAACGTGTACCTCCGCAGTTCAGTGGTTCGAAAGTTCGTGCTCATTAAACATTAAGCTGTAATGGCGGTGCTTGAGACTATAATAAAATTCCACGACAAAACAGCTATAAATCAACGCAAAATTATATTTACGACAGTTAAAATAGTTAACTAGATACCGTGGAATGTGATTTGTGTTTTCTTGTCAAGGCATTGTTTCAACATTTGGAAAGAAGGCGCCGACTTCTGCGTGTACTGAATGACGAAATGCTTTAATATTTCTTTCAGAACGGTAGTTTCCCTAACTGTGTTATTGATTTGCATTACGTTGGGAAAAGAGTGAACTAGTCAAGCTGATGTACGCGCCCACATTCCGATGTATTCTGGGTTCCAATCCGGTTGTGCATCAAAAAACTTTTCGGTTCTCGAACATACTCTGACGAATGATAACGAGGAACCCTGCGGCACCCGTATGGCGTGCGTCACTTAGTACTCCGCTGAACGGCGATGGGCTTGCAACCTGTCATGTATCGAATGATACTTGAAAACCTTGAAAATGTGCTAAACATAATTTTTAGATAAGCCGCTGGCTACCCCTAGAATCAGGTTAAAAGATCGGGGTTCGATTCGCGCCAAGGACACACATTTGTGTGATGATGTAGATGTTTGTTCTGTGTTTGGGTGTTGTGTTGTAACAGTAGTTTAATCAGAACTGAGATCTCGCGATATCTGGTTTGTGACGGAGAATATTTCCATAAATGTAAGTTATTAAATCAACGTTTTAATTTTTAAAAACTTTTAAAATTTGTCGAGTTTTCCCGGAGTGCAACGATAGCAGAGAGGCTGTCTTCATTGATGATGACGAACACCTTGGACGTGGGCTTGTTCCAGGATGTATGAGCGGAGCAGACGTCTGCCGCCGCTATTGCACTCTGCAACTCGGCATTCATGGCTAAACGTGAGGAACAGTCGAATCACTCTTACTGAAACAGTGTAATAAGTACACGATGTGTTTTTTGATTTAAATTTAAAATACAAAAAAGTTTTCTCCTCACTTATTTCATAACCCTTTACTTCGGAAAACATAAAACGAGTGTGATCTGGTAGACACAAAGAGTACCTCTACGCTCAGCCTCAGTAAAGATCCGGCTTGTTACTTTGCTATTCTTTCAACGATCTTATATTTATAATAATCAGTCCTCTTTAATGATGAATGTCACCGCGAGCTGCGTTCGTCGCTAAATAATATTAGCTGCGTCTAAAGCGTGACGCGTCCGCTTTTGTGCCACAGCAGCTACGAGCTTTATGATTTTAAATTAAAATTAGTTTCTGTTCGCGATACAGATTTATTAAAGAGGGGTATTTGAATTCATTAGGTAAATTTTGTATAAAATGGTTTTCTTACGTTAAAGAAATATGGGTTATTTTTTAATTTAGTCTTATTTTAATGTAGGTTATATATAGAAGCACTTGGATAAGCAGACAATTATTCCAAAGAGAATCAGCCGCCGCGCATTAGCATGTGTATAATGTTATGTACTGAACATTAGTGAGTATATAATGATATGTACTGAATATTAGAGTGTGTGTAATGTTATGTACTGAACATTAGAGTGTGTGTAATGTTATGTACTAAAAAATAGTGTATGTTTAATATAATGTACTGAATATTAGTGTGTGTGTAATGTTATGTACTGAACATTAGTGTGTGTATATTGTTATGTACTGAAATATTGTGAGTATATTTTTTTTATTGGTGTTAGCCAAGTGATTGACCTCCAGCTTTATTAAAACATGAAAAGACGTGGCCTAAGATGGAGCACGCTTGACTAAAAGGAACCTATTCACTCTGGACTAAATAAATAAAATAAATAAATACTCCAAGATTGTACTCGTGCGGGAAAACAAACAAAGGCATGGAGTTCCATTCCTTACCAATATTAATGATAAAGGTAGAGGAGAAACGATGAGTTCGGCACAATGGAATATTTACAAGGTACAGGTTGTAGCCTACCGTACTTCTGATAGTCCGGTGGTGGAAAAGGGAAGGAGAGATTAGGTCAAGATATCCTGCGCACACTCGTACTCTTACATTTTCAGTTTAAATCCCGTTGGTGGTTTTTCGGTACCTACCATCCAATGATGAGACAAAAGTCTTAACTCCACTGTAAACGAAAATGATGATACAATACATAGATAATGAATACAGCCTGGAAGGTAAATCGTTAGGGAATCCCAGTAGGTCCAGTTGGTAATTGGATGGAAAGTGGATTAACTACCGGTACATTTTTGGGGATTCACAAAATCTGCGTCCGCCCTCAATTCTGAAAGAGTTTTTGATTCATTACATAAATTGAACAAGAGCGTGATATACAGACATCTTTTTGTTTGCTACAACTTGAACAATGATTGATAACTTAAAAATAGAATCCCCCTAACTTGAGATGTCCCTTGGATTGGAATTAATCTAAGCCCTAATCATTAATATACAGGATTTATACCTGATACCTGGGTTGCTTCAGTGTTGTACACTCAAGCACAGACCATCAAGAAACATCAAGCTTTGATATTGTAAAGTATGAGCACGCCGGCAAGCCACGCCGCTGTGACCTCTCTAACTCAGCCCACGGATGTCGTAGGAGTCGAGTAATGGATCTCTACAGTAGATCTGTGTAGGTGCTGCGATCACCAATCCGCCTGCCATGCGTGGTGATTGTGACAAATACTCCAGTTCCAGAGGAGGCTCCGTCCAACAGTGGACATTAAGGGGCTGTTCATGCGATATGTATTTAGTTTCCGGTGCGGAAACTCTGTGCCCTTCGGCTTTGTCTATGATATTCCAACACCTTTTTAGAATCATAATTCAAAATACATTTTTTATATTGGGTGCGTTACGGTTGCCTTTGAAGTTGTCAGCTTTGAGAATAAAGCCTGATAAAGTTGCCAGCGTTAAAAGAAACGCGGAGAAAATTAGAAAATCCCTTTTAATAATAAAAAATAAATTATTTGAGGAAGGGACTGGAAAACATTCGGGCTCGTTCCACGAAAGGGCCAGGTATTTGGATGATTTATTATTTTTGGCGGTCACCTTTTGTTTAGGAGCATTTTATTATGATCATGAGTATCGTGGGTCCTCACAACTCCTCAGAGAACGTTGTGGGGACGAGACTTACTCTTGTCTTGGTACTAACATTTTATTATGATCATGAGTATCGTGGGTCCTCACAACTCCTCAGAGAACGTTGTGGGGACGAGACTTACTCTTGTCTTGGTACTAACATTTTATTATGATCATGAGTATCGTGGGTCCTCACAACTCCTCAGAGAACGTTGTGGGGACGAGACTTACTCTTGTCTTGGTACTAACACAACTCCTGAGAGAACGTTGTGGGGACGAGACTTACTCTTGTCTTGGTACTAACACTGGATAATCAAACTGGTGATCAAATTGCTGAATACACAACAAACTTGTGAGTAATACTTTGAGTGGCCACTGTGGTTGTATTTTTTTATTATTCAAGTGTGACTTCTTATCCTGTCTAAATTCAGGCCTGAGTAAAAACTGAGAAAAACAACGAACTCCATCGTAGACCTGTAACGATCATCATTACAGGTCTACGATGGAGTTCGTTTTTTTATTGTACGACGGGGAGACTTTAATGCACCTATAAAACCTATAAAATAATGGACAATCGAAATGAATACATTATGACAAAGCATTTCATAACTGCTAACCGACTTAGGGCAGGCAGAGGCAGATATTACTTGGTGAAAATAATTTGTAAATTAATAATTTATTGGTATCTGGATTACAATTAATGAAATTATTTGAAGGAGGACATGTGTTTCAAAGGTTCGAACTAATATATGTTTATTCACATAACAACATATATATAATGATAATCTACAAAATTTTTATTACATTTAGAAAAAAGAACACATAGTTGTGCCGACCACACTTAGCGTGGGATAAGTACCGGAGAATGATGATGATCTGTAATTTTAATTCGAGAAACGGGTATTTATCGCGTATTTTACCTATGTTTATCCCGACTTTACCCGATAAATACCCGTTTTTCGAATTAAAATTATGTGTTCTAATCGCGAAAGTTTAAAAAAGATGATGATCTGGTTCATCACTCATCATAATGCCTTGCACAATATATAACAGGCATAAAAAGTAAAAAGAACAGATTCACGACTTTTCCCCCATCGAGGATCCACAGGATTCACCTCTGTGAAGATAAATGCAGTTAAACTTACTTCTATAGTTTCCTAGAGCACTACGAAGCTATCGACGGAAATGTTTAATTGTACTTAATTAGATACGTTGCTTTAATTGCCTATAATTACCCCGAGCTCCCTTTCCTCTTTACGACTCAGTTTATAAGTAAAACGTGAGGAATGTGAGAATGCACATTCAGTAATTCCCTGCTAATAACAGGGCGGCGGCGACATCTGTGCACGTTTACTCGTGTGCATCGCCAGCCTTGCAAATGTACATTCAGAGCCTTTCACATATGTTTGTTATTTTGTGGTTATATCAAGTCTTAATCGGCGATTCCGCAGTTGAACACAAATCATACAAGAAGAATATTAATATCAAGTAATAAGTTATTTGCAGAAGGAAATCAACATCGATACAATACGCGTCGAATATTGTAGGTGTCACAGTCTACAACAACATTCAACATTTTAAGATTCAACATTTTAGGAATTCAACTTCTTGCAAATTCAACATTTAAGGATTCAACTTTCTGATCCTTAAGGCAATTTATGTGTAGTATTGTGTTGTGTGTTCCCTTGAATGCGAATGAATGCGTCAATAACGTCTGTTTTAAGTGTGCGAGGTGTGTTTGTGTGCAAGGGTGTGTGTGTGTTTGTGTGCGTGTGTTTGTATGCTGTTGTAGATTTTATTGAAACGATTTTAACATCATAGCTTTGGCTCAGATACCAGAATACTAACGCTTCGGTGAATATTTTCTTTAAAGCCCTTTGTAATTGTATTCAGTTGTAAATGCTTATATGAATATGGATAAAAACGGAAGTATAACAACATACGTATTAAATAAAAACCTATATAGCTATACACACTCAATTTGTATATTGTACACGCACCATAAACAACCCTGGCGCGAGGAGATTGTTAATGTAATATCCTCTAAAGGAAATGTTTTCATCAAAAACTTCTACGAGAATCGCTTTGTGGAGGGGCCGCTTCCAACTTCTGAAACAGAGGAACGTGTACGTGGAGGTACCAAGCTGGGGAGTGTGTGAGTGTGTGAGGGGGCGAGAGTATCCTTACACTGGTATATACCCAGCGATTTTTGCTACTGAATGATAAATTATATCATATTCCTGGCGATTAAAGTAAGTGATCATCATAATTTCCCACTATTTATAGGCTCTTATAATCCAGGTTGTACTCTGTACATCAGCAATATCACTTGACTAGTGGTCGGCCCCGGGCCCTACTGAAATAAAATCAAAGTCTAAAGCTATATGCGTTTATGCATTAGGATTTTTTAGGATAATTTTGAAACGTGAAATCTACCGCTTCCTCGGAATTCGGAACCTCTGACTAGTTAAAATAGTTAATATTTTGATCATGTAATAAATATACAGGTATACAGGTATACAGGTATAAAGTATACAGGGTTTAAGTAATTTAAATAAACCTGTAAGTACATAATAAAATCAGAATCCTTTAGACCACAACTAGTAGCGCGGTTCTGCTGTCGACAGTCGGTGTTGGTTCGGTGTGTAGCTCCCGGATGTGAAGCCTTATTCATGTGCGGATGTATGAGGGAGACGGGGATGGGCCTTACGCCACCTGCCGTCATCAAATCTGTCCAGGTATCCTGTCGAGCTCCATTTGAGGTTAATAATACGGTCACATACGAGTACGTCTTCTACCTTCGTCTTTCGCCAAACTACCGTATGACGTACTCGGTCTAGTAAATAATTAATAAGTAAATATTTAAGTGCATTATGGCTTGCGAAAACCGTTCCTAGTATGAATAATAGTTACAAAAACAATAGAGAAGATCTAACTAAGTCTGACTCCGATAAAAGGCAATGTATAAAGTGGGGCTAAAAGTAGTAACAACGTGTTCAAATTATGTAAAGTAATGGATGGGTCTCCGCATCCATAAATCAAACCGTTTAAGACTAAGGAAGAGAGATAATGCGATATTCCGAGGCTATTGTTATGCATCCCGCAAAGTTTTGCGAGAAATTGGGATATTGCTTCGAACGCTCCGACCGTTTTCGAGGTTCACGCATAAAGTAGGCTGCGTCGCCTCTCTACCGCTACAGGCAAGGTGCTTCTCGGCACGATCCACGACTACTTAGTCTGTGGCCTTACCACGGGTTACTGTGGGACAATCGTCTACCGTGACTTCACTCACTTGCAAGTTGCATTCGAGCAGTAGCAATTTAATTAAAAGTGCCTACTATAAAATAAGTGACTGTATGGACGATAAGAACGCGTGACCCGATGTTGCTATACCAGTTGACGGCTAATCGGTGATTTCGTGATTTCTCAATGTTAACAAACTGCCCATTAGGTAGTTAGGTTAGGTTAGTATACGAGTTTTAAGATAGTGTTAAGTATTTAGTTGTATGAATTACCTCCTAAGCAGGTGATTCTATGGTACATGTGTGCTCTAATATAATAAATTACCCAACGATGTACGTGACATGTCTATTAATAAATTCAAAAACTTTATAAAGTGTAATTTTGTGGCAAGGCGTATTATGCTACATCGCCTTACCTTAACGATAAAAACCCATAGATATAATTTTAATTGCTCCTTTTCAAATCTTTAAAGTAAGTTTAAAGTAATTATACTTAAAGTAATATTGTATCTATGACTATATTGAAGTTGACTCCTCATGAGAAGGCGCCTTCTGAATTCTCACTTAAGACTTATTGTAAATGGTAAATTGATTTTTTTACGACAGTGTGATCTTGTTGATAAAGAAATTTTGAATTTGAATTTGACTCATAATGTTATTTGAAACAGTGCAACTAAGTATTAAATTATTATTAACCTATAGGCCGTTTGTAACGGTCCTTAGGTAATCTGACTGATTCCATTGTACATAGTTAGTTTAATTGTACTTTTTATTGAATAAATTCAGTATTAAATGGATCATCAAAAATTAACTAGCCCAAGATTCTTACTTTTCTCCTTGTGTGCTGGTCACGATTCCAAACAGGCGGTAGATTTGACGTTTCAAAATTATCCTAAAAATCTTAATGCATAAAAAAAAACTTTGACTTTGACTTTGAGTACGTACTATCACGCGTCTTGTTTCGTTAGCGCGTGCGTTGATATTTTTAATTCTCTGCAATTTAGTTCCTAACCATTCGTAAGTGGCGCCTCTATAGATTTTCACACATTTTCCCTACTAAACTCGCTAGATAAAGTAATTGGCGAAAATCCGTGGTAGACCTACGGAATGTTAATAGCTATGTTCGCTCGAACTCATGCTCACGCTACAGTAAAGATTTTCCCGATAATTAGCCACAATAGCCGGAATCAAACCAATATAATACAAAAGGGAGCTACTCTGAAAGTTTCAAGTGTTTAGGACCTCTGGTTTTGTTGTCTGTCACACTCAGTCCGGTTGTTAGCTACATGTTCATTATTGAGATTGGTGTTAAATGAAGACTTATGAACAAGTACTACCCTGAATTTTCATACGTAAAATATCTATTTTAGGCAGGTTGTAGCTTTCTATGCAAATTCCACAGTCACAGTCTCAGGTATCCGAGCGAACAATATCCTTCATAATAATTCTCATCACGAATTGAATCAAAGCTCAGAGACGCGGCGCTGTCCAAATTCATGATCGATATTTCTTTTCCGGATTTATGAATGTATCCTTCCGTTTTTATAAAGTACCAGTAATAGGAATTGTCTGATCTGACCTTAATATTGAGTTCGTCTCGACAGGCGCAGTTGATATGTACCTATGTGATGGACTCGATATCGTACGCATAGATATTACTTATCATTTTACAATACCTAGTATTACTATCGGCATTGAAAATATAGATCACAGAAGGTTCATATTCAAAATTCTATGAACCTCTTAAATGGTCATATTACATTATATATTACGAAAAAGAGTAATTACAGAATTTGATGCTACGCCGTAGCGGCGGTGGCTGCTACGCCGTAGCATGCATTATTGTATCATTACGAGCATAATAAAATTCCATTTCCACGCGATGACAACATTTGGTCTAAATTAAAAACGGTTTATCTGACAATCAGGAATTCAACTTTATGAGAATTCAACTTTCTGATCCTAAAGGCAATTATTGAAGTTATGTAACTGGTACTACCTACTGGTAGGTATTACCTACTGGTAGGTACTACCTACCACTCAAATACCTACTAGGTAGCAAGTGAGTTTTCAGCTATTTGATAATTAATCTCGGGGTGAACTTTCGTTATTTGATTGCTACTTGAAATGCCGCTTCATTTTTATTTTTCTTCGTTGCATGATATTTCGATCCCTGTAGATATAAAATAAAGTAATGAATGTGAACAAAGACACTGTAATGTGGTAAAAAGTTGGACTAGGTGACTAAGCGAACAATTTTTTCCATTCATCGTTAGTTAGAGAACGCGACGGAATGAACGCCTATTTGTAATAAACTCTTTTTGGAAAAAATGGAACCGACTTCACCACTAGAAACTTTCAAATAACTCTTAAGGTTAGTTCATATAATGTGAAGTTGGTGCCGAATTGCCAAACACAACAACATTATTATTGTATGGCACCGCCTTCAAATTATTTGAACTAACAGGTAATGAATAAGAATATTAGTTTATTATAGAATTTTGTATTATGTATAGTTTTATTTAGCTATTAAGTTTAATGCGCCTCCTAGTGTAATATTGCTGTGCCCTAACAGGGTTTATGTTTGAAACTTTTATCCTCACAACAACTGTATACCTAATATCAACATAAGTGCAATAAATAATTTGAATTTGAATTTGAGTTATTTGTAAGTTTTTAGTGGTGAAGTCAGTTCCATTTTTTTCCAAAAAGAGTTTATTTTTATCTTTTTTTCGTTGTAAAACCTACGATACCACGACGTCTCCGACACACTATTTAAGAGTCGTGTGAGGGTGCAATAATACGTTATTTTTTGTATGAAAATATATTATAATTTATTTATATTAAATATATATTATAGGTTTAGTAATAACAGAGTTCTGAGGTAATGCAGTAGTAGTCGTTAAAGAGACATCGATCACCAACACGGCTGCCAAGCGTGAGTATTATGGCAAAACCCTCCATTGCATTTCTTTTTTCTTCATTTCATTCTTGAGCATTGGGGGAGGCCCATGTCCTATACAATTGACTTTTATGGGCTGTAATGATGATGATGATACATGTATACAGTATTTATAGTCAGAATGCGTCAGAGTCAATTCCACTTCCTACTACGTATCATCATTACTGCGATCAACAACATGCCAAGCGTGGTGATTATGGTAAAACCATGATGATGATGATGATGATACTGGAAGGTAAGCGGTTCAAAAAGTCTACTCTAGTGACCGTAAACATCACAGGAAAGCAGAATACGCAATATCGTTTACTTGGATGACATATTCTTTTCCAGTTATTTTGATAAAAAAACTACTGAACCGATTTTAATAAAATTTCTATGGGACCACCTCGCAAGTATGGCCTACCAAACGTAACAAGAATCATCAAAATCTATTACAAATTGGCGGAGAAACCAAGTAACAAACAAAAAAAAAACATACACCCGAATTGAGAACCTCCTCCTTTTTTTTGAAGTCGGTTAAAAGCCTTGTTTTACAAAAACAGTCGATGATAATTTATTCAGAATACAGATTACGTATGTACTTAATATTATTATATTTTGTGCCTATGTTGGATCCTGTGTCGATTGTATGAATAAATTAATTGATTGATTGATTGATTATGCTACAAGGTAATTAATATACATTATTTTAGTGCTCAGTATTCTACAGACTGAGGAACTGGCTATCTTGCCTCTAAATGCCGGAACAAATCAAATAAAAATTGTTTTTATGGCAAAAGAGTTAAGTTATATGATGGTAATAACCAGGCGTAATGAAACAGTCTTGTCACCAACCAAACCAAGCACAATAATGATCTCCCGGGAATCGAACCCGGATTTAACATTAATTAATGTGATGACCTGATGGGCAAGCTGATCTCACCGACATTCTATCTGCGTTCGTTACGTTGAAAAGTTTCCTTTGATGCGTTTCATATATATCGTGGTACCGAATTGTACCTACTACTCAATGAAACTTACTATAGATGTACCAATGTTCACTTAGATACTTTATATTTATGTTCAGTTGACGCACATGACATTTGTCGGGTGACCTCCGACCCTTGTCATCATTCTGACAGCAGACGAGTATTTGTGACCTCACATTTATAATTTGGGACTCTATTTAAGTTGTAGCGCTATTGTGAATTCATTATTCAGAAACGTGGAAATACTCGTAAATCACTTTCGAGAACTAGCACTGTGTGCACCTATATATATATAATACAGGTATCACACGTATATTATAAAAGCGTATCTATGTATCTGTGTGCCAAATAAATAATTGAAAGCCACTTTTATATCCTGAAAGGTTTCAGTTTCCCTGTGGGATTACATATAATCAGATAGTTGTAGATAATATTCGATGTCAGTGATGTAAATCACGCATGGTTCGTTTTTCTGTGGGGTGGCCTCTCGACCTCTCCTGTCTCCTGGCTGGAACGATACACGTCACTTTATTTGGAAAACATGTATTTCCAGGCGTCCATGTTATGTTGTGTAACGCTTCTCGGTCGGGTACAGCTTGTCACACTAATACTTTAAAGGCGCAACTTTGTGTTCGCTATGCGTTTGTTCCTTCGAGGCAGACTTTCGAGGTCCTCGGTAGTCCTGAGAACGGGCAACAGCTTTGTCTGTTGTTTATTTTCCCACTGCGATCCTAATCCGACTACAAAACGTGGAGAGTAAACTCCCCCGTTACGAATGGCGTGCCTAAGACGCTGGCTGCATTACCACGCTGATTAGCTAAGCTAATCCTCTGGCCTAAATAAGAGCCAGCCTTTGGGTTAATTGTCGCCTCAATTATTGTTTAGACTCAATTGACGAGTAAAAAGCTTGTAAATGCGGCAACGAGGTTCCTCCCCTCCTCTCGACCCTCCTTCATCCCCCGTAGAGCGTCGTGCAGCCGACAGCGTCAGTGTTGTGAAAAACCCGCGGGTTCCGACGTGAATATCTTGAAGTTATACGAAAGTACAAGCTAGGCCTGTGGCTTCTCCCGCGTGGTATCCAGATATACGTAGCCTATGTTGCGTCTCATGGCATTATCCAATATATAATTATTATTAAATATCCTATATCCAAGCCTGTTTCATTGAGATACGTTCAGTCGTATAGTGACAAGGTAACAAACAGTCAACCAGCGTTACTTTCAAATTGGTAATTATTATTTTTTGCTTACAATAAGTTGGCTCTTGACCACTAAACTTACACAGGCAAGAATGAGGTCACCAAGAGGAAACCAATTTGATCCTAATCGCAGATCTACGTTAAGATGAAATATCTACGCTAACATAAAACTTCGGAGCGTTTCTAAGCATATCGCACGCGGAGGAGAGTTGGATATGGTTTAATTTCAGTTTAGAAGAAGTGAAGTTTAGAAGTTTAGAAGAGAGTTTAGAAAGCCTTACACTTTTTATTATTTATTTACTCAAATTTTGACCTCTGGGCGACCACTATAATTGACCGAGCGAGCAAAGCGTCTCAGTTTCAAGATTGGCCAAAAATGCTTTTGTCCGCTGTTTGTTCTCGACTACAGGTCGCATGTTTCAACCGATTTTGATGAAACTTGGCACAAAGGTTCCTTGATTTATTCATTTTTTTTTGTTGTTCGAGATTTTTGATTGACGGGTAAAGGGGGGTAAAGTTTGCTGTAGTGTTAGAATTTGAAAGACACACTAAAGATTTAATTCTACACAAGATATTGTGAAAAAAAAAACAGACAGCGGACGTGGAGGGGGAAAAGGGGGAAAAGTTTGCTATATGACTTCATTTTTAGATTTTTTTCCGGAAAAGTTACACCTACGTTTACTAATCAGTCCTCTCCGCTTTTGTATGACAAATCCGTAGACACCAGGCTTAATCTCATCAGACTAAGGGAAAGTGAGTAATCGCTAAAACGTATACCCCTTTTTGACTCAAAAGTCTAAGTAGGTCTATGCTAGTTATTTTAGTTTTCTTATTAAGTTGTATACAATAAAAAATATATACTCATATATTAGTCCTCTCCACCTTTGCGAGACGAACTCGTAGACATCACATTTGACCTCCGAGGATCAGGGGAACACGAGTATTCTCTAAATTTTATACCTCTAGTTGCCCAAAAGTCTAAAAGGAAAAGTGAAAGAGGAAAGCATCGGTTATTGCAAGGGCTCGCGAGGTCTACTGTTCTTACAGAATCACTAGTACATAATGTGTTGGCTCATACATCGAAGGCACTATTCATACATCGAAGGCACTATTCAGCGCTAAGCCGCGGGACGTGCGAACATGTGACATTCCCGGCACCGAGTCAGTTGGGAAACTAATCTGATTACATCAGCTATTTTCCCATTCACCCCGGTGAACAACCATCTACGAGCTACCGGGGTGAATGGGAACAAGCGTCGTTGATCTGATCACTATAATTTATTGAAAATGTGAATCATTTGTGTATTCGGTAGTGAGACTGCGTGTCGGTAGAATGCCTTCCAGGTAAATTCAAATACAGTATATCAATTATTTTCTAAAAATATTATTTGGTAAAATAGAAAAAATAAGCTTGACAGGTAGCCAACTGCCACTAACCGACCTCTGGATTTGATCCCATTGATCTCTGAAACATAAGTATATAAACAAAAACGATTTACGTGGCTTACGAATACATCCAACTAGGCCCGCGATCTACAACTAAGGGTCTCACACGAAGGTAGGCCGCTTCCTCCTGCGTATTATCAAACACATGTGACTACGATCCAAATCCGCCTGCCAAGCAGGGTTAGAAGAGGCCCTGTCCGGCAGTAGACATTAATAGGCTGTTGATTTCACAAGCTGAGTCTCCGTGGTGCCATGACCTGAGGTTATAATTAATATTTTCGATCGTGGTGCCTGAATAGGACATTTGATATAACTACCATGGCATTTTTGAAAATGATGTTTTGTTTTGTCTCGAGATACCTTCATCACCTGGCGAAGGATCTGTCTGACAGAATATCGATATTGTAACAAACTTCTGAGATCTTCCTTTAGTAAAGGTAACCTATCACACTTTATTAATTTGAGTAAGGGTTAGTATAGATGTAGTAACATAATAAATTAATATAAATAAATATTTTCGCAGCGCCATCTAGCCCCAAACCAAGCATGCCTTGTAATATGGGAACCAGATTACGGATAGAATACATAAATACCTTTTTTTGTAAATACATACGTACAATATGATACAACACTTAAACACAGAACAAACATCTATATTCATCACACAAATGTTGCCCTGGGTGGGAATCGAACCCACAGCCTACAGCGCAGAAGGCAGAGCTACTACCAACTGAGCGGTGAGTTTTGTTACTTGTTACATATTTATATGTGTTATTTAAGTCTACCATATCATATCCTAGACTCGGGGGCATGAAACAGTTTTTTTGTTAATTGTAATAACTTCAATACACATTATGTATATCAAACACGAGAAATTCACTGCTACAGATACACATGAATATTTAGAATTGTAATAGACTTAAGATAATGGTCTTGCCCGACAGACTTAAATAAAGTCCTACCACCAGTACCAATTTTTTTTTTATTGTACGACGGGGAAGCGCTTGGCCTTCATCTCACCTGGTAACAAGTTAAGATAAGGCCGAAGGTGGAGGCGCACTTCACCCGGAATCCTCAACAAACTGAGGAACTGGCTAACTTACCTCTGAATGCCGGAACACAACAATTTTAGAATTGTTATGATGGCGACAGAATTAGGTAAGATGGTGGTAGCTAGCCAGGCGGACTTGAACCAAGTCCTACCACCAGCCAAACCATGCACAATAGGTATATTGTGCTCCCAATGGGGATCGAACCCGGGACCTCTGGATTTGAAATCGGTGGGTTGAACCACTAGACCACAGAGGCGGTTAAAAAGCACAAATTTAAGGGGAACTCAGAAGATTGAACCCGGAACCTCTGGGCTTGATACTTGTGGGCGAACCACTAGACTACAGAGGCGGTTAAATAAATAACATTCTGTTATTATTAGGTACATGTAGTATACACCTGTATGTACCTGTACGTACGTAGTGGCGAATTTCACGGTTTTTCAAAAAAAGTTTTTCTTTTATGCGTCACGTCTTGGGTTCTTCTGGACTGATTTAATAATATGAATATTTTGAGCATTCATGAAAAAATAACCCCCTGTTAAAACCCGTTCTAATTATTTAAATACTGTAAATAAATTCCAAATGTATATATTATACGTAGTCATATCATCACAATATATCATGTAATTAAATTTGAGGTTTTTGTAGTTGAGACGGATTACTTAATCAATTCAAATTAAAGCACGTGCTTGCAAGGTCAAGATAGGAATAATGCTCTGCATGCGGTTGTTAAGTGCGATGACGTGGAACCCCTCAAACATCATTATTCTGGTGAACGAGTGGTCCTTTCGTCAAAGTTACACTCAGATTACACTCTATGCAAGTTTTAAATACGTAAGTTACGAAAATTATTTGGATCGTCTTTGATGACCAGTTGAATCAAAATAACGCAAAACGTTCACTAGCACTGATTCCGGGATACTCTGCCGACTGTACATTGCATTGTGGGCGAAAGCAATAAACTTGTTCAATGGAACCGAACGGCCCGAATAGAGAGCTCAGCAGTTCAGTACACATTGTAAGCAGGAGGTAAACTTCTTATATGAGTCGCTCAACTAATGTATCCGTCTTTTTACTTTCGATTTACTTAAACATTTTTCTGGAATAAATCTCGTGTGTCAATACTAATGCATAAATGGAAAATGTTCTAACTTTGTCCGGGCTAGGCGGACGCGTACACAGGAACGTCTAGTCCGAAAAAGGCTTAAGTAATCTAATAATGCATTTACTTTCTCACAAAAGCTTCTTAATACAAAAAGGCAGTGGTATAGACACTGTATTGTAGGTATATTGTATACATATTACATTGTCAACGTGCAAGACTAAAAAAGAGAATAACATCCGTTCTTACCTGCACATTAAGATCATTTCACGTTTATACTAGAGACATGTTCCCTGAAGGTGCTGTAATTCCGCACATCCACTTGACCTATAATTTCCGACCTGTATATGTTTTGACACGAACTCAGTACATTCACTAGCAACCATTTGGGTTAATGCAAGTTCACCTGTGCAGATGATTAGTATTACGCACCAAGTTGCACTGCAGTAGGCAGGTCGGAGAGGTCAAGCGTTTCTGACCTAGTATCTATCTATACTTGTAATAAAACTTTATCGGGTCACATCTATCTGTACATAAAATGTATGTTGAAAATTTCAATTGGATGAAACACTATTATCAATACAGAAGCCATGACAATCGTTTTATTTTTCATTTTTGTCTTGAACGCTCATCATGTTGAAACTAACTGGAGGGATTTGAGAGAAACTTTATATCGATATTATGGGCTAAAATAACGTTACTTATTGTTTATCTATACTCCTTCCCTCTGAAGGGGCGAAAAGGGGTAAAAACGTTCGCATGTACCTTTTTATTGAAAAGGATTTGGGATACGAAGTACTCTTAATGATAAACGATGATATACTCCATCATCATTATCTTGAACATCCACCCCGTTGGAGTACTACAGGGTTGCAGAGTATTATTTGTTATTTTAGCAAATTAAAAAATGTTAACGGAATGACTTGAAAGTGGCTATAAATATTAAGCAAAGTTAATTATTAAACATATGTTTTACGAGTTTATGAAATTCATCGTTTTAAAGGCATTAAAATAAACCATTTTCTGAAAAGCAAACGAATCTTAGTTTGTTTTATTTCATAAGATCTCTGTACAAGAGTTTATATCATATTATATTATATATTACGCTACTACGTTATGTTTCGTATGTTAATTTAATTTAATTACAAATAAAGAGTTTACTTACTTGAAATGTAAATTATTTATAAGTAAAAACCTCCAGCTGTTTTTAAGAAACACTCATCAGGTGTTTATTCAAAATGTTAAAAGTGTAATAGCTAACCTAAGACCTTCCCAGAAAATATTGTTTTGTGGGCTTATAATGGGCTGAGATGATAGTAACGAACTTAGGACCTTGGCGCAACAGGAACATGAGTACTTGGTGTTACTGTGAGGCTGTGAGCAGAGCGCGGGCACCGTGCGCTCGACATACTGTGCTCCGGTGGTACACGCGATTGCGTGACTACAGTGGGCACCGTACAATTACACCACCCAACGGCCCTCACTCACTCCGCACGCGACTGCTAATAAAAAAGATACCCAATTGCCGAATAAAAATCAAATGAACGATGTCCAACTCAACTATGCATTGTATTGTTTTATGTATTTTGTTTTGGGCAAAACAAGATTGATATTTTTGCGGAGCGGACAATTTCATTTTTCATTTCCCCACCATTTGTCTGTCAGACATTAACATTTAACACGCTCGATGGTTTTTTATAGCCCCGGTTGTACACGGAACCCGCGAAACGTTGCTCTCACATATTTATAGGCAGCCTTTATATATAATAATGGAACCAAAGTATGTCAAAACATTTTGCGCATCAACAATTTTTTTTTGTATTAGCCTTTATTTATGATAGTATCGTTAGAACGCTATCTTATCAGATGTTACATGATGATGTTTCTGAAATACACGATGCTCTTGAAGACACCTGTCCACTCTTGTCTTAAAAATACCTACTCATGTTATGTTAGTATAGTAGAAAAAAACTAGTTGGCTAGTCTTTTTATAAAAGCTACGATTTCTGAATAGTTTCCTGTGTTCCCTTTATCTTACAATACACGCTTTAGAATTCAAGTAAGCTCCACTTATCACGGATATTTTCTCACTCACTGATGCCTCAGTACTAAACATTTGTAGCCGAGTTACAATAGGCCCTGTTGTTTCTATCCGCTAAAGTGTCAATTTTCCGAGATGTCTTAATAAGGAATATTTTATTGGCTACCTGATGTTTATTCTATATCATATAGTAGGTACGTATAATGTATAGACTAGGTACCCATTTTCTATACCTTTTTTTTTTATTGTACGACGGGTAAATACTTGGTCCTCATCTCACCTGGTTACAAGTTGCGATAAAGCCGAAGGTGGAGGCGCACTTCACCCGGAATCCTTAACAAACTGAGGAACTGGCTATCTTATTTATGGCGACAGAATTAAGTAAGATGGTGGTAGCTAGCCAGAAGGACTTACACAAAGTCCTGCCACCAACCAAACCAAGCACAATATATTGTACTCCCATGGGGATCGAACCCGGGACCTCTGGATCTGAAATCGGTGGGTTGAACCACTAGACCACAAAAGCTGTTAAAATATAACCTAGTATTAATGCCATTATTGTAAGCAACAAAAATATAAAAAACAATGTCTATTTTTCTTGAATATTATACAATCTAAAAAGAGACCTGGTAAACTAGACAAAGGCGTCAATTAGACTAGGAGATTCTCGAATACGTAATCCGCAGTATCACGTGAAATTTGCTTGATTGTTCTACTATTCCGTTGGCGTTCATCATTCTCCATTGACACGGAGCGGAGCAAGGCTTTGTAGGGAGAGGAGCTGCGCAAAAACCGACCAATCACATTGTTTCAAATCCAAACTTGTCACGATGTCATATTTGACGGTCAATCATGACATCATGACTCTATGACTCCTCTCCTCTCCACGTAAATAGACACGCAGCTTCTAAGCTATATCTCTTCGCACCATAAAGAGCAGTTCAAACGAATAGCTCTTCATTACATTTAGTATTATTTGAATGCAAAAATCTACAATGTGAGACCATGACGTCAGAGAAGATGAACTGATTTTGTGTGCTACTTTTCTTCCAACCCTTTTTTCAAATCTTTTTTTAAGAGAACATTTTGTGCCAAGATCACTCGTCGAGTTTTTTGAACTTTAACATAAATTTAACCGTTAAGTTTTTAAGCGGATTAATATACTTTTTGCGACATTACCCACTTTTTGTTGCAGATTACAATGGGCCTCCGGAGATCCGACGCTGTAAATATTTGAGGTAAAGGAAGGAAGGAAGGCTGTCTTACAATTACAACTCGCCGTGCCGCACGTGCGTTGATATTTCAACATATTTATAATTTAATAAACACCACATTTTCGAAAAACAATTTAGAAATGCTTCGGATTTTTTTTTATAAAATTGGGTGCTCGTTGAACCCAATCAATTTTCTTCCCAATCGATATTTTCTTCGTTCAACCGATTTTATTAATTTTCAATGGTTATTATAAAATATGTCTCACACATAACGCAGAGCAGTAGTGTGATCTTAGACAAATCTTTGTCTCTTATTGAGGTCATTCTGTGTACGCGCAATATGAAAATACTGTAAAAACCTACTTATAGCCACGGAAAAGCCCTTAGCTCGTTTCGTTATGGATGATGTTTGCATTGACCTTTCAAAAATTTTAAACAATTCCTACTTTTTACGCACACTATGTTGAATTGTGAATGAAATGTTTTATGCTTCGATGGATTTAATTATATCATTACACACGGTATTTGCTACAAACACGGCCAGCTTTTGAACAAGAAATAAATAAATATCCTTAAATCACAGCTTAACCAGCTTAGTTTTTCCAAACTTTAATTCTAAAAGAAGATAATAAGATTACTAAGAATCACATTGTTGTAAACAGGTAACGATTTCCGTCATCGTCGTTTGATTGTAAATCTCAGAACCTTTTGCGTCACTAAAGAATAAATCAGTGACCGTTCTAATAAACAAAACGTTACAGAATCTCTGCCGGGTTCATTTACTGAGACGATCAGCGCACAGTCTGAGCGGGAACTCCCTTAAGATGTAATAAAAAGGATAAAGGGTAATTGAGGCTGACGGTTTCCCGCCCATGATGTAGGGAGTTTGTAATATTCCACGTACATTTGTAATAAAGCTGCGGTGGCCGAGTGTGCCGACGTCCGCCTGCCGATCCGAGGGTCATGAGGTCAGCTCACTTCAAATCACTTTATTGCATACGTAGCAATTGATGCGAAGTATTTTACAATAGACCAGTGTACTTTTCGTTTCGGAAAGATTACTATTTCAAAAATTCTCCTGGGAAGTATTAGCTATTTCGGCCGCCAAGCAGCATTGTGTTCCGGTTTGAAGGGTATGGTTACCGGTGAAATTATGAACACGCGAGGCTGAACACCTTTAGCTAATATTGACGGGCGCAATGCGTAAGCCATGTTCTTTGTGGGTGTAGTCAAAGAAAGCATCGCGTCTGGTATGTTCTAGAAACATCGATCTGTATCGAACGTTGCGCATTGCTAATATGTTTATGTTAGAATGGCTCTCACTAACCCGAGTGTGAGGTATCCCAGCAGTGGGAATAGTAAAAAGCGATCCCATTATTCCAGCACCTTTCTAATCATAATTATTGTAAGAGTAACGACGGACCGGTGTTCCCAGAACAGATAACAAATGGCCCTTCGTACTCGATAGAAGAGCGAGCGTCGAGATCTTCGTACTACGTAATGACCAGTTCGATGGAAAGTCTACTCGTATGGGATTTGTGTCGCGCGACCTCACGCTGTCCTCTGGGGCCTGAGGTTTCACATTTACTTTCTGAATCAATGTACTACCAAAGTGCGGCGCCAAACGATTTGCTGTGCTCCGTCCAGTGCCTTCTGAAAAAGGCACTGAAACTGACAATATGAAATATACTCATTCTTGCTCTGCCCTAGAGCTAATCAAGCTGATAGGTTTATCATTCATCTATTTTTTATAACAAATAACTGTTGTAGACGACGCTACGCAGTTTGATGTACAAGATGTTCTCATAATGTCACTGTTAATGTTAATTAACCCTAAACCTTAACCGTTAAGTCTAATATTAAGAAGAAAAACGACTCGATCGACTTCTTTGTACAATGGTTTTTATTGTATGAGCTAAGCGGTATGTACTTTAAAGACGAAGTTATTAAAATAAATAGGAACCGAGTTCATTATCAACTTGAAAGTTGGTGCTGACTTGCCAAGCCGGGCCACAGGACTCGTATATAAGGTTTAAACATATTGATTTTCTAATTCAAATTTAAATATCTTTATTACTCCTTTTATCTTTAACTTTTATCGAGGAATAAAAAACTATAATAAGTAACAAACAGAATCACTAACCTACATTACAAACCAGTAGGCACCATGTTCAAAAATAATTATATGAACTTAGCCATAGAATTAAGTTATTAGTGAAGTCATCCCTTAGATTTAAAATTTCGATTAAATCCTTTAGATCTTCAATAGAGAACTACTCTACTGATGTATCTACTACTCTACTGCTCTACTGATGATAGATAATTTTTATTTTTAGTTTTTTTTAAACGGCCCAGTATTTTTGTGTCTTAATCGATTAAAAAATCTTTCTAATAATAAATTTGTCCTCTGAAAGGGCGAAATGGGGTAAAAATTGTATGTAACTTTTTACTGGACCCGATTCGGAACGAAACTTCGTACCTATAAATATTCTTTATGATGTATGATAACTTACTCCATCATTAATTCATCATTAATTTCTTGAAAATCTTCCCCATTGGAGTACAACAGGGTTGTAAAGTTTTCTTTTAATAAATTAAATACATTGACGGATTGACTTGAAAGTTGCCAAGCAAGGTTAATAATGAATCATTCGTTTTTCAAGTATATGATAATGATCACATTAAAAGCTTTAATAAAAACGACATATTAAAGAAACCAACCTAATACGAGCTCCCTCTACAAATACTACACGCGTGGTATCTTACCGGGATGCTATTTCCATACATTAAATTACAAATAAGGGTTGAGTTGAAATATGATAAATACTTTTAAGAAATTCAAAGTAGTTTCATCAAAACATTTTCAGTGTAAGCTAACCTAAGATCTGGATCTTAAAAATATATTTTGTAAAAATATTTTTCCTAATTATACGAAAAATTATTTAAAATTATAATACGAACATATTTTTGTATGGATGAACTCTTGAACTGAATACAACATTCACCATTAATGTACACTCAGCAGACAAACTGGCTGCGTCTACACCGAGGGCAGTGAAGTGACGGTGGTCACATGGAGTTGATGGACAGAGGCGGCTCATTATTATATGCGGAGGGTCAGCTCTGGATCTTGAGGCTTGCCTGGGCAACAATGAGGCCTACAATCGAGTGAGCCTTCCGAGAAAATGATTTGTTTAGCAGTGGGCTTACAGTGATACTTGGTTGAACTTAGAACCTTGGCGCATGTTTAACAGCGCGAGGTTGGCCAGTAAGTATATAATACTTATTGACATCATATTTCACAAAATTACAACTTAATCATTCTGCTAAAAATCCGTTCAAGCCATGTTAACATAAAATTCTGAGAAAAAACAGTAGGTACCTTCAGTAAATCGTCTCTAAGTACCTACATAAGTACCTATTATGAATGAGTTGTAGTTTGTTCCCCTTTCGGTCTGCCTCACTTTATTCGGAACGCCTTCTGAGCTCTTGCGGGTTTTATTATGGATTTTATTATCAGTTTTATGATTCAGGCTCGGTCTTGACGATTCTTTGAGAAGGTCAATTCGGGGTTTAGGAACTCATTTTAGAAACGGCAGAGTAATGGAATTAAAGCTATTCAGCATCAAATGTCTATATTAAATATAAAAATAGGTTAACTTGCGTCGTCGAGGATCGTAGTAACTAGAAGTCCGTTGTCTATTTGTGCCCGTCTAGGAAACAGGCGTGAGTGTGGAGTGTGTGTTTGAAGATACTTAAATTTCAAAAGTTCTATAAGTACCACAAACAGCAGTGGTGATACAGATCCAGTGTAAATTTAATCTCAGAATGTATAATAGTCGTATGTACGGGAATAAGCACGTTGTAAAAAGCCGTTTCGCATTTAAAAAATCAAAAAACATAAAGCTAAACTTGCTCTAGTAGGTACTTATCACATTATTTCTTTTTATTTTCATTTCTTAATTTTCATCTCACGATGGCGGGTTGGTCTTTATCGTGTGTGTGTGTTTACATGCAAGTTGTTTCTGTGTGCGTGAGCTCGGAGCGCTCAGTGTTGTCCGAGCTGCCATCGGACTACGAGTGTACCGTCAGCACGGAAAGATAAAATAAAGAAAGTTGATCACAGTGAGATAGATCATTCTCACATCAGTGAGTCTGATACCAGTATTCTCGAAGATCCTTGAAAAAATCATATACAATAGACTTAATAACTTTTTAGAATCCAACCATATTTTATCGGAACACCAATACGGTTTTAGAAAAAGTAAAAGCATAAATATGGCAGTCTATGAGTTCCTTCATAAGGTAACTATCAATGTAGATAAAAGAAAAAGCGCTATAGCCATATTCATGGACATGTCTAAAGCATTCGACCATGTAAACCATAATTTGTTACTCTATAAACTTCAAAAATATGGTATCAGAGGTAACGCGATCAGTTTGATAAAGTCATACCTGACTAACAGAAAACAGATAGCACACATTACCAAGGTATGTCCTAAATCACTTACCGAGGAGGTATATGCATCAGACGCTAGAACAATTAGTTATGGTGTACCTCAGGGTAGTGTATTAGGGCCACTTCTATTTATTATATTGTATTTATATATATATTATATTTATAATATATATATTAATGACCTACCAAATATTACAAATCACCTATGACTTTGTTTGCGGATGACAGTACTGTACTTTTCGACAACTGTCCTACTAACACAGAAACTGACATAAATAACACCTTGACTTTAATAATTAACTGGATGACGTATAATAATTTGAAAATAAATTTAAATAAGACATATTTAATGAATTTTAAACAGCGAAATAATTACCCAATAAATTTAGACATCCATTATATTAACACGAGAATTAATGAAATCTGCTCCACCAGATTTTTAGGTTTAGAAATTGACAGCAGACTGATTTGGAAAAACCATATAGACAATATATCCAAAAGGCTCAATCAATTCTCATATGCTCTATATAAACTACATAAAATAGTCAGTACTCCCACATTACTAACAGCGTACTACGGTCATGTGGTATCAATATTAAGATACGGGCTTATTTTTTGGGGCAACTCAACAAACAAAATGCAAGTGTTCATAGCCCAAAAACGCTGCATCCGATCTATGTTTGGTTTGCAACAAACGGACACCTGTAAAGATGTTTTCAAGCAATGGGGGTTACTTACTCTGCCAGGTCTTTATATACTCGAAATTGCAATATTTGTTAAAAAGAATCACGATATTTTTACATTCTACCCCAACGGCAGCCGTCGAGAAGGTACTCTGCACCACCATAAATCAAATACGGCACTTTTGCGTAAGAGTGTATTCTGTATGACGCCAATTATATTCAACAAAATACCGTCGTCCATACGGGCTATCACAAATTGTAATATTTTCAAAAATTCACTGACAAAACTTCTAGTCGAAAAAGCATATTATTCAGTGAATGAATTTCTAAATGACAATTTAATTTAGTTTTAAATTAAAAATGTCACATTTTTAATTTAAAATCATTGACATAAATACTCATTAAACATTGTTAATTGTAACTTATGTAGTTTTGTGTGTTTTGGACTGTTCTGTTGGTTGACTTTTGGTCGCTAGGTATAAATGAAATTTGTGTTTAAATATAGATAACTAAGTACTCTTTCTGTATACCAATTAATAAATATTATTAGTGCATGCTATCCTAATGTTTGTATACCAATATCTGGTGGAATCATGTGAGACCTAAACTATCTGTAAGAACTTTTTATGTACCATGATTGAACAAACCAATAAATCATTTATCATTTGAGATAAGGAAATAATTAATATTACAGGGCAGGACATTCATTTCACACAGCGCCATATAGACCCAAACTAAGCATAGCTTGTAATATGGGAAAGAATACTTTTTTATTTTTGTAAATACATAACTTATCATACAATACAACACCCACACACAAAACAAACATAATATACATTATAACATAAATATATTCATCCCACAAATGTTTGGATGGGATTCAGGATAAACATTTTATTTATTTTATTTTATTTTTACAATTTTTGGAAAACTTACAGCTAGGTTTGTACAATAGATTATTGAATATCTATGCAACCAAATGTTACATAATAGGAAGGCCAATTAAAAGTTTTAGATAACTAAAATAAATTATATATGAACATAAACAGATAAAGTAGTCAATATTTATAAAAAGCAGCAAACATAGTACAAAACATTTAAATACACAAACACACACACACAAGAAAATAAATTAAGTTAAGTGCCCAATCTAGCCAACATTAAAGTAGGTATCGCTAAGTAAGCGTTTCATCTTACTTGTTTTGGTATTGAATAGGTCAATATCTGTATTAGCCCTAGCCAACGTGTTAAACGAGCCAGCGGCTCTAACCATAAATGAGTTTTGCCTGTAATTTGTTTTAACTATAGGAACATAAAGTACGTTAGGGTTCCTCAAAGAAGCCCTGGTAGTACACAGACCTAGTTGCCCAAGAAGCTCTGGACATTCCACAGTACCGTTTGCTATGTTTAAAAGGTAAGTCAAGTCGGCTATTTGTCTTCGTTCGGAAAGCGGTAGGAAATGAAACTTTCGACATCTCGTGTCATAGTCTGGTAGGAAAATTTGAGCCCGATATTGAAGGTATCGTAGAAATCTTTTCTGAATGGATCCTAAACGTGATGAATGAACGCTATAGCTGGGGTTCCACACTTGTGAAGCGTATTCCAAATGACTACGTACGTACGCACAATATAATATTTAAAAATTTTGAATACTTGCGAATTCTGATGACATTCATAAAACAAATCCGAGGGAACGAGACGCTTTCTTAACTATAGTATTTATATGTTGGTCAAATAATAGTTTGCTATCAAAAGTAACTCCCAGGTGTTTAATTGTATTCAGTCTGGTCAGCGGTGAATTATAAAATGTGTAATTAAAAGTAACTATTGTAGGTTTACGAGTAAATGAGCAAACGAAGCATTTGGACACATTTAAGTCTAATTTATTTACTAAACAATAATTTTCAAATCAATTTAAGTCATCTTGAAGGAGGAGGGTAGCATTTAGGTTTTTGTACATGATCATAGAACCCACAGCCACACCCATGCAGAACCCACAGCCACACCCATGCAGAAGTCAGATGTTATTCTTGTTACGCTCGTTTGGTCATTTTACGTGAATCTAATTATGTATTGTTTGTTTAAGGGTCGTGAAATGATTGCAAGAAAGAGTATGAGTTTACATTAAGAAATCAATAACCGAACTGTGATTTGTCGCGTTTGCGTAATATAACACAACACACTGCAGCGGGTGTTAGCGAACAGATGTATAAAGATAATTAAAAGAAGCCTAAAAACTTCTAGCGCGCGCGCCATTTTCAAAATTTCAGTCTCCGATTTAAAACTGGAGAAGAAGAGGTAACAAAGTAGATGTTGATGGATTTACGGCTGATGTTGTTCGGAGAACAATAGGTACAAGAATTCCATATTGTACATAAACAAATTCCGACATTAGCAAAATAAAGACCAGTCTCACATAAAAAAATAGAACTCGAATGTCTACAGAACCTAGAACTTAATTTGATGAATTTATAATAAAGTTGCAAGATGAATGAAAGTGATACGAAACGGAGACGGAAGTCGAGGTTTAGAATTCATTTTTTTTTTGTGTTTATGATACTAATTATTTGATTTGTATATAGTGATGTACCTATTTAAAAATAACAAAAATATACATATTATACGACATTAATTTCACACAGTGCCATCTAGTCCCAAACGAAGTAAAGCTTGTTATATGGGAACTAGATCGTAATCTAGTTCCGATAGTTTAAGTATTACATTAAATAATAATAATTATTGTTATAAGCCTTGAGTGTCCCACTGTCGCTGGGCAAAGGTCTCTCCCCACTCCTTCCAGAAGGATCTTCTATCGTCTTGTTCGTTTTGTTCGTATCCTGAGCTGCAATTCTCCAGTTCTCGAGGAACTGGTCAAGCTCGTCTCGCCATCTGCGTTAGGTCTGCCGCGACGCCTGCTCGCTGGGTTGGGAGTTGGGACGCCACTCGGTGACCACTCTTACCCAATGCTGAGTCGGCATGCGACAGACGTGGCCGGCCCAGTTCTACTTTAGCGTAGCGGTTTTTAAGCTACATCTGCGATTTGAGTTTTAAGCGCAGTCGGGTGTTTCGGATTCTGTCTGTACGCTTAATACTCAGAATGCTGCACTCCATCGCGCGTCGGCTAACTTGGAGCTTAGACTTGAGAACGTGAGTAAGAGCTGGTCTCTTCATATATATTTTTATTTGATTACTTAACGAAACATAAATCTGAATACTTACTTTTAATGTTTAATGCACTATAGGTGAACTTGCCATTACTACCTACAGTAACGCACACAAGAGCGCGATTCTATACACATCACAACTACAGGTACAGCTCACCCGCTTCACTTCGTGAGATGGAACAGCCTGTTTCAGACAGCCCGGCAACCCACCGTCTATGTTCTAAACAAGAATTTGATATAAAAGTAATACTAAAACAAGAATGCTATAAGAGGTCACCCCCACGGAAGATAGCACTATCCGCAATAGTTCCGCAAACTGGAGAAATCAAACCAATGTGCAACAACTATAGCAGTTGGTAAACAAGCCTCATAGCTCAGTTAGTGGTAACTCTGCCTTCTGCGCTTTAGGTAATGGGTTCGATTCTCACCCAAGATTCCCATTCAAGAAATGTTTTTATAAATTGTTATTTTAGCTCTGTCGTAAAAATGTTAATATATATCAATTTCTGACTTAGTGTGAATAATTATAGCGCTTACCTTAAAGGTTTACCAATCAATTATAAAAATAGCCAAGCGTGAGTCGGAGCCGCACTGAGACTTCAGAACTAACAGCAGAACTTTTTTTGCCTAGAAATGTGGGTCGAACCGTCGATGTGCAGTACAATAGCGGGAAAAGGACAAAGCGGGAAAAGGATGTTTTTTTTTAAATTGTACAACAGGTAAGCGCTTGGCCTACCTCTGAATGCCGGAACACAACAATTTTATAATTATTAATATGACGACAGAATTAGGTAAGACGGAGGTAGATAGCAGGCGGACTTCAACAAAGTCCTACCTCCAGCCAAACCGAGCACAATATTGTACTCCCCCTGGGAATCGAACCCGGGACGTCTGATGTAGTGTATATATGTGAATGTAGCGGGAAAAGGTAGGAAAAGTCTCGACTGACAACACTAGATGCAATTTCAGCTTAAGCCTCTGGTCCTAGAGACGTGCAATTTGGAGGGTGTGTTCTTTGTGATGTGTAGATATCCCTTAAGAAATGGTTTTTAAAATTCCATCCATAACGGAGTGTTGTGTTACTGTCTGATATATCAACGCAGAGCCCAAATCGTTTTACAGACTTTAGGGTATATTTGTCTTGGTGTGGTGTGTGTGTCAAGGGTAATTTGGAATTTAAAAAAATAAAGAGTAGGGGGTCCAATATTTATGGAAAACCTCTTTATAGAGCTATATATATTTTGAACTGTGTCTAGAAGCAGGTTGAAATTTTCAGACCAATATTAAGAAATTAAAAATAAAAAGGGGCTCCCACACAAGAAACGATTTTATAAATTTATATTTCCTACCTAAATAAAACTTGGTGTAAATATAGAGCAGTATTTGAGGTAAATAAATAATAAAAACTGATCAAGCGTTAGTTGGACCCACGCTACCACTTCATAAAACCTAATTTATTTGCCTACAAATGTGGGTTGGAACCCTCGGTGTGTGACAGAACTGCACTTGACTGGTCTGACTATTTAAGCTTAGCCTCTGTTAGCTTGAAATTTTCTATAAGTAGGTATAATGAAATCCCAGTCTACCTCTCCTTGCGCCAATGTTAAAAACCATTACGCAGACGAAGTCGCGGGCATACGCTAGTCTATAATATAGATGCTATAGGTTGAACATGATAGTCGCCGGTTAGCCGCGTAGTAGCACTCCCCATACAAACGAAGTTTGTCGTTCAATTCGAAATGCAATGTTACAGACAAATCACCCCTGTTATCTAAATAAAAATAAAAAACCACTAGTGGTTCGGTGGTTCGCTCACCGATATCAGATCCAGATGACCCGGATTCGATCCCCGAGGGAGTGCATTATTGTGCTTAGATTGGTTGGACTCCACCTGACTAGCTGCCACCATCTTACCTAAGTATGTCACCATTCAGAGGTCTGGTAGTCAGTTCCTCAGTTTGTTGAGAATTCCGTGTGAAGTGCGTTTTTTCCATCGCCTTATCATAACTTGGAACCAGATGAGATGAAGGCCAAACGCTTCTCTGGCGTACAATATAAAAAAATGCTGATATTTAGATAGGGATATAATCTTGGTTTGTGACGTTTTTAATTACTATACACTCACATATTTTATTTGCAAGAAAGTGCTCGTCAATAAGCTCAGAGCGACGCCGCATATTACACAGGATATCGCTTTGATGGCTTATTTATATAGCCAGTAAACGTGTGGGTACGCTTTGTTTAGGTTTGATTCCCACGGCAGGACAAATGTGTGCTATCGGTCAATGTTGGTTTTGGTTGTAGTCGTACGAGTATAGCATGCAGGTATTTGCCATCTCCTAACTTCGCTGATTCTCTAACACGCAATACACATACAGAAGGCTTCACATCGCTTCCAGTACATGTACGTCATATAAAACGGCCAAGTGTCACATTTCATGGCACAATGTGCTGGTTTTGTGCATTTTATTCAGGAGCATATGTTGTTTAGCAATTAGGTATGGATTATTATTACTGTCTAACTGTACGGTTCATGAGATACAGCCTGCTGACAGATAGACGGATGGCGGAGACTTTGTATGTACCTTACTGGATTCCGTTGCACCTATTGGGTCACAAGTCACTTACACGTAGGAATCACAATCGGATCATCGTGAAACAATGAGATTAGTAAAAATAAATCAATGATATTTGAATAGCCTCGGCCGCTGGCCCAAAGGCATGCTCAAATATGTAAGCGTCCATGCTTGCCTTTTCACCGGCGATCGTTCCTTTAAAACAGTTAAAATTAATATTACTAAACATTTTTATATAACGCCATCTAGCTCCAAACTAAGCGAAGCTTGTTATATGCGAACTCAAAAAGTTTAAATACTTAATACTTCTGAGATATGCACGGTGTCAACGCACCTAGCGTCGACCAACACTTCAGAATGAGCCTTCCACTCATATTGACATGATAATCCATGTCCATATCGATTCTAAAACGATCACTCAAAAATGTCTCTGTTCGTCTGTTTGTGGGTGAACAGGTCATATGTAATTTGGCGATTGTAGCTTGGGAAAGGCTACTTTTTATTTGCTGCAGGCATCAGAGCAGAATGTAATAGTGTCATAGTATATGTAGACAAGCGATGCACCGAGTCCCTCTCGCGTGAACTAACCGCCTGATTTAAACCACGTGGTGTTCCCGCGTCACTTACTCAAATATTCCCGTAATTAAATTACTCGCCAACACGTGGTGTATGAGGGTTGTCCGGCCTTTATTTCCCGCATACTTTGTCCGGCTTCACTGGCATTCCAGACATGGCGCTCGAAGCGACACAATACAAATTGTAGCAAACTTATTTATTGCACGAAAGAGTGCTGAACACCTCCCACCTCCCAGCAAATAGGTAATGTCAGTAAAGTGTAGCTTGTCACCCCTGCTGCTTCAGGAACTTAATAAATAATTAAATCAGGCGGCGAAATATAACTGCTAAAGGACACAGGTATGTAACTTACACTTAACATGATGCCAAAATGTTTTTACATGTCTTTCACCAATAAACGTAACAAAATAACTTTCGATTACTCAATTGACAATTTTTTACTCAACCGCTCCCTCGTTGCAAAGGATTATGGTATATTTTTCGCTTTCTTTTTGTGCACATTATCAGTATATCATAGATAAAGCCTACCAACTATTAGGTTTTGTCTTAAGATATAACTAAGGGTTTCAGAAACTATCACAGCTTAATTTACCACTTAAACTCCATAAAATTTAAATTACTCCATCTATTTTAGAATACGGAAGTCCTATTTGTTCTCCAAACTACAAAGTTCACAGATAGAACATCGAACGGATTCAAAGAAAATTCCTGAGGTTCCCATGTTATCGTCTTAAGCCCGGACAATTATCTCTGAGTTACGAAGAGAGACTCCAAAAGTTCAGCGTCACTTCTTAAGAAACTCGTATTTATTTTGATTTCATTTATTTCTTCTTCACTCTTTATTAGATTCTCCGAAACTTTATCTGAAATAACATTTAATGTAAATTATAGAGCTTGTAACTCTAACAAGGAGAAGGTTTTCACGTGACACACTTATGGCAACAATATTTCCCACTTTAATCCCATCACAAAAATGGCTCGTCAATTTAATGAGTTACACTAGTAGTTCGCCCAGAACTGGAATCTCGTGATGGCGATTATTTCTCAAATATAATTTAATTAAAAAACGATAAAAGTTTGCTTTCATTACACCTTTCCTACCTAACTTAAGCACAAAAACTCTCTTTATTCACCTGAGTGTTCGAGGATCTCTCTTGTTGATAACGTAATGTTATATCCTTTCTAACATGAAACAAAGGTAACATCAACCCAAGTCTTAAAAAGTGCTCTCAAAACTGTTGCCTTAGTGGTCGTGGTTTAAAATCTACGCCTCCAGTCCACGAATGCCGTAAAGTCAATAAATTCATGGTGTAAACATAACATGTGTAAACGTAACTGTGAGCACCAATCGTTCTGCTTAGCGTGGTGATAACAGTTATAGAGGAAGTTCTTTCCACATTGTAGTGGACAATAATGTACCTACTGTTGATATGGAATATGCGCAAAACCCTTGCATGAAGACACAAAAGTAATTCTTGTATTTTTTCGACTCCCTTCCCTATTGACTGAATAACAATAGATAAATAGACCTGTTTTAATTATATTTCGTTTACCCTCTCTTATCTTACAGGACCTGATGATCATCCTTTGCCCCTTCATCTTAAAAACAACGCCTAATAAGGGCAAAAATAAACTTATTTTGAAATCTGCAGTCTCAACCCTATTTCATATGATTTTTCATGTTTTAACACATTTTTAATATTTCAGATTACAGAAGACTCTTAATGTAAATACAGGGGTGGTTTCAGCAAATCAAAAGAAAGACAAAATTACCTCTCTTTTGATTTGTTGAAACCAAAAGTCAACCCCCTTTAACAGTCTATCCTACAAGACATACCAAGTGATTCAACCCCTTAACGCGCCCTTTTATTACGAAAATCACCCCTAATAAAAAGTAAAATATATAAATATATCAATGTGCAGTCGATACTCTTTCAAATGACACCCCACAAGCCAAAAATCTTCTCGTCTCACTTAACACACCTATTTCTCAAAAGCTACCCTGTAAAAAAAAACCTCGTGATTTGATGAGTATTTATATAATCTCTGCATGTTCAAAATTTTCAATTGATCGGATCCGCCATTCAAAAGATATGGGCGAAAAAATGTATTTCTTTTCACCCCAATATCTCAAAAAACTACCCCTTTTATGAAAAACTCCCCGCGACAACCAAATTCTATTTAAATTATATCTATTCAGTTTAAACTTCATGAAAATCGGATAATCTGTTCGAGTTTTATGCCTATATTCTCCTATGATGTTTGGCCTCTCGATACCTACTCGATATATATTTATATTATAGCAATACGTAAATATGTTTATGTCACAAACAAGTTTAAAGCTACCATTATGTAACCTCAATAAAAAAAAAAGTGATTGTGACGTGTTTTGTAAGTAAAAAAAAAAGTAAGTGTTGTCGTGTTTAAGTGAGTGTAGTCAGAGGCACGTCAACACTTACTTTTTTTTTGATTTCCTAGTAAGTGATCTTCATAAGCTCTGAGTTGTGATCAGAGGTTAATTCTTGAAGGGAAAAAAGTCATGAGTCTGTTACTGATACTGTTGTTTTTTATTGTTTATTTGTTCTTACTACGGGGAAGTGCTCGGTCTTTATTTCACCGGTTTTTTTTGAAGTTATGATAAGGCGGAAGGTGAAAGCGCACTTCCCCCGGAATCATCATCAATCTGAGGAACTGACTATTTTACCTCTGTAACAGAATGGCTGACCGGCTGTGACAGAATTAGGTAAGACGGTGGTAGCTAGAGCCAGGCGGACTTAAACAAAGTCCTGCCACCAACCAAACCAAGCCAAGCACACTACTGTTGAACCCGGGACCTCTGGGTCTGACACCGGTAGACAACAGACCTCGGAGGCGGTACATTTTTTTTTAAATAAATGTTTTGCTGTGTAGCTGTGGATTATAGAGTCGCATGAAACTGAAAATGGTTTTATGTAATTACGAAGCTGATTCCTATCAAATGTAACACGAAATTAATTGCTTGACCACATTTACATATTAAGTGTAATGGTATATGAGTACGTAACGGTCTGTGTATAGTGGTGGCAACGCCGCTATTCACTTTATTGTTTTGTTTCGCCTCGAACTTAGATCTCGTGATGTCAGGTTTATGTTATGATGATACATATCAACGCAGATGATCTCACACATTTATTAACACTACGATTAATGTTTGTTTTATTACACCTAACTATAAGCACATTTTTCTCATGTGCATGTCTCCAGCTTGCACAGAACGAATCTGTAATTTCTAAATATATAGTCAATATTTGGTTCAAATTTGGTTCAATCTGAAAATCTAGTTTAAAATTTAGGTTCCAATCAAACTTCGTAGATACAAGCCTCAGTAAGTGTAAGCCAGTGACAGGGTCTACAGCTCACACATGCTGGTAACGCCAAACTGGTCAAGACTGGGCTATAATTAATAGCCTAAAATTCAGTGCAAAATGGGTTCACTGAGAACCAAATATTTCAAGCCTGTAGCTATAATACTTTCAGAGGTACAAGGTAAATACGACGTGTATGCTATAGACCCATGTCCCCAGCTTATACATCTGGATTAGCAAAACGGCTGAATACTGGATTGTGATTAATAGCTTAAATTTGAGTCCAGAATTGGTTCTCTAAGCATCAACATTTTGGTACCTTTAGACCCAGTGGTTTCAGAGAAATAAGCAATAAACTTTTTCCCGCCAAAATATTCAAATATACTTGAGAAACTTGCCACTTAGTGCAGGCCACAGTTACAATCAATTTTCAACTTTATCGTCTTGAAAATAAGAACAGCTTGTCTGTAACATACAAATTATTTAATGTCTATGAGATCAAGAGCCATAGCATATAAACGTTTGTAATTTTACACCCATAGAAAGGGTGATAAATGGATTTGATTACTGATATTGATGGCTTTATTGATTATTATGTAATCTATGGTTAATTTTGTTGATTTTATAGTTGCTATGAATTCATTAGAATCTATCAAACCATTTAATTAAATATACCTATTCGATAAGCTTTGTACCTACTCGAATTATTGTAATAGCCACAGTTTTTTAATATATTTTGTTTCAAACCCTCCATACGAAATATTACATAACCTTATAGGTTGCATAAACACTTCCAAAATTTTGATAAATCATCACATAGGTATGTCTAAATCCAGCCGTTTAGGTTGCAGAGCGTCCTAGAAAAATAGACATACCTACCTACATAGGTACCTATACCTACTATCGAAAAACATAATCCTCCTAGTGTTTGTTGTTTATTTTTCTTATATAAGGTAGTTGGTACTTACTCTTATTAATTATGTTGAATCGCAGTTGCAATAGAAGTTAACTCGAGTTTCACTCTAAGTCACCGCTCTTCTCGGCGCCGCCGCCGCCGGCACTACCGCCGTGATCTTTTCTACTACATTTCTAAGATTTATGATAAAATAGGGACTAGGTTACCCTTTTGTTTTTTGAGTAGGTATAGGGGTTTTCAAAATGTATTCATTAGAGTATACCTACCTGCTACAGTTTCATAAAACTATTAATGCTCATCTCATGTTACAGAAAACAAGATAAGTAGGTACCTATACCTCACCTACATAGGTACCTTACCTATACCAACTTACCATTGATGTCACTTGATATAAAGTACATAGTACTAGTAATAGGAGTTACGTGATATAAAGGTTCTATCCTATCTATACCTACTACCTATCAAATAATTGTCTCTACAGTTGCTAGGTAGTAAAATACCGA
Source organism: Venusia cambrica (assembly GCA_951394065.1). NCBI lineage: Eukaryota > Metazoa > Arthropoda > Insecta > Lepidoptera > Geometridae > Venusia > Venusia cambrica. The sequence goes on along the minus strand of OX596044.1, from coordinate 356,618 downwards.
ATAACGAATTATTCGTCTCAAGTCTCAACACCTAATCGGGTTGTGTAGTTCAAAAAAGTTATTTCTCCCATTTGACGGTACCTACCTAGGTAGTCAGCTGATCCTGATTGAAGATTAGGCACCTAATTTATTTAAATCTGCAGATTGAGAATGTTAGTAGGTACCTAGATAGAATAGGTATAGGTAGGTGCTAGATACCAATAAAACAAAAAATATATAGGTATACCTAAATACCTAATCCCTATTTTATTATTATAATTTAGTTTGTGCTTGTGAAAATTCAAGTGATGGCAAAGTGTTATCAATACGAAAGTGTAAAGTTATATTTTACGCCAATCAAAATGATCGTGATTGGTTGGAATAACCAATCATGAGCAATAACGAGCAGTCTGATAATTTATGTTGTCTATGTAAAGTATGTCCACGGAGGACGCCCTGAAACTCACATTTCAATGAACATTATTTTACCGCGTGGGAGCGGAGTCGCATAAGTCGGCTACCAATGCTAGCCAATGTTCATGTGGTATAAAAAACGCACACTCGCCGCCAGCCGCCGCCGCCGCCGCCGCCACCGCCACCGCCACGTTAACATGACGCTGTGTGGGCTAAGATTATCGAGGAGGTATATTTAATTTAATGGTTTAATAGGTTCTAATGAATTCACAGCAAATACAAAATCAACAAAATTAACCATAGATTACATAATAATCAATAAAGCCATCAATATCAGTAATCAAATCCATTTATCACCCTTTCTATGGGTGTAAAATTACAATCGTTTATATGCTATGGCTCTTGATCTCATAGACATTAAATAATTTGTATGTTACAGACAAGCTGTTCTTATTTTCAAGACGATAAAGTTGAAAATTGATTGTAACTGTGGCCTGCACTAAGCGGCAAGTTTCTCAAGTATATTTGAATCTTTTGGCAGGAAAAAGTTTATTGCTTATTTCTCTGAAACCACTGAGTCTAAAGGTACCAAAATGTTGATGCTTAGTGAACCAATTCCGGACTCAAATTTAAGCTATTAATCACAATCCAGTATTCAGCCGTTTTGCTAATCCAGATGTATAAGCTGGAGACATGGGTCTACAGCATACACGTCGTTTTTACCTTGTACCTCTGAAAGTATTATAGCTACAGGCTTGAAATATTTGGTTCTTAGTGAACCCATTCTGCACTGAATTTTAGGCTATTAATTATGGCCCAGTCTTGACCAGTTTGGCGTTACCAGCATGTGTAAGCTGTAGACCCTATCAAGTTTGATTGGAATCTAAATTTTAAACTAGATTTGGAGATTGAACCAAATTTGAACCAAATATTGTCATATTTAAAATTACAGATTCGTTCTGTGCAAGCTGGAGACATGCACATATCTCTTTTTATGCACTTAAGTGTGCAGGACTGTCTCTTTCCTTCAATGACTTCTAGCTCTCATTCCATTAATGCCAGAATGAGAGCGAAGCAACAACGACCGTAAGTCATTGTGGGTGGGTAGAATAGATTGGATTTTTATGAAAACCAAAGTGATTGAAGCTATAGACAAAACTTCAATTTATTTTTTTTGTTATTCAATACACTAATCTAAAATGTGAAACCATATTTTTTGTTCATGCGCCAAAAAAAAGTTAGTTGATCTGGAGATGTTCCGAGGATGAAAGATGGCGATCCTTTTTTCACTGAAATACTTTCTCATATACACTAACATCATTTTAAATGATACGGAAACAAAAACCGGGATCTGTGCTGTCATACAGTTAAAGAAAACCGAACCAATAAGTTATCCTCAATAACGCTGAAGCCGCGACGGCCCGCGGCTCTAGGTCTGCACATTACGTCTTGCGAAGCCCCGGTCGGCATTATCCACTTTTGTTACAAAAATGAGTTTCTGATATGATGTGACATTACTTTCTACGTATTGCCTATTGTCAGTCGTCAGTCGCGGTCGGCTTTCAAAAGAACATCTATTATTATTTTGTGGAACTAGATTGATAATACTATCTACTATCATCAACATTATTATTACAGACCATGGAACTTGACGTGCCTTCAAACAAAGAGTCTAGTAGGGGGATGACCATTACACCTGATAACATTTGTTTGTGACCAAAATTAAGAAATTAAAATAATCACCACGCATATCAGGCGGGTTGAGGCTCGCAGTGTGTGTTCTGAGGTTCTGGAGCGGATTCCCTGGTATACTCTCCGAGTCGTCTCTCACGACATCCACGAAACTGATATGCGAAGACAAACAAAAGTGAAGTAAAAGTATCAGACTCACGACTTTTACAGTTTGATAAACCTTCAGAAAAAGATACCTACAGGCCTACAATCGAGCCAGAAGGAGCCACATTATTGATCGAGTGAGCAAAGCGAACGAGATCTCTGAGTTATGTTTGGAAATCCGGCACTGTATGTATGTATGTATGTGGCAATGTTTGTGACGGCATAACTCCCGAACGGGTTATCCGATTTTCATGAAATTTAATTTTTTGAGAGATAACGTAGATAGAATTTGATAGTCGCGGGGTATTTTTGAATAGTGGGGTGGTTTTTGAGATATTGGGGTGAATAGAAATACAATTTTTCGCCCATATCTTCTGAATGGCTGATCCGATCAATTCAAAATTTTGAATATGCAGACATTATATTATTACTCTAATAAGTATGAGTTTTTTTTTTAAAACTAGTTTAGTTTTTGAGAAATAGGGGTGTTATGAAGGTAAAACGCTTAATCATGTCTTGTATGATATACTGCTTAAAGAGGTTGACTTCACTTTTAACTTGTTTTTTTATTTTCTGAAACCACCCCTGTATTAACAATAAGGGTTGCAAAAGGAGTGAATAAAATTGAAGTCTTGAATATGTGTGAAAACTTGAAATATCATTTGAAATGGGGGATGAGACTGTAGATTTAGAATTTTCGTTTCAAAAATGTATTTTGCCATTAATAGGGGTAGTGCTTTGTTATAATTCTGGCTTTGCACACAATAAGAAAATAAGTTAGCAACAAGAGAGTGTCTCGGATACTCAGGTGAATAAAGAGAGATTGAGAAAAAGAGTGCTTATGTAAGGTAAGTAAGGTGTAATGAAAGCACACTTATCGTTTGTTAATTAGGTACGTTCTGTTTGAGAAATAATCTCCGTGGTTAATTACCTAACTCAAACCAGACATCTCAGATGCACGATCCAGACATCACGAGATCTCAGTTCGGGGCGAACTACTAGTATAGACTAATAGAGCCGTCGTCGCAAGGTTGCGTGTTTGTCGGTGTTTTACAGATTGTACTTCGGTGAGTGTGCTCAAGAGCTTCACGACCTTATACCGCCTTCGCCGTTCTTCAATAGAAATTTCAGATGCACAGCCTATTATCATCCCCACCTGGTTGATATCCTACGCATAGGAACTAAACGCTTTCAATAATATTTTATTGTGCGCACTGCAAGAACTTGGAATAAGCTACAAATGTGTATATATTTCCGCTGTGTTACGACCCTTATGTCTTCAAGTAGAGAGTTAATAGGCATCTTCTGGGTAGGCTCGCTCCATCTTAGACCTCATTCTTGCCTTTGTTAGATTCGTGGGCAAGAGCTGACCCATCGTAAAAAAAAGATAACATTGCATTTAAATTTCTTTCACAAATTAATAATCAAAAGCATAACTTAAACATTGGTGAATTATTTGATTGCAACTTATTCAGCAAACGACTGAAGTTATATACGAAATCCTCTCCATTCAATTCTGAGCAAAGCTGGGTTAGCTTGAGCTGAGTTAGCTAAAGCCGTGTACACTATGGTACGTAGTATTGGTTCCTAAGGTCGGTTTCTGCTTCCGTTTCCGGGAAGGGTAAGCTATTGTCGACGAAAGTTTATCGCCAAGTTATTTTCACTTTAAATTCTTAGCTGATGGTTTTCGATTGAACTTTGACTTCACTCGATACTGATTATTAGGAAGGTTTGTTGATTTATGTATAAAATATACAAAATAGTTTATAAACACCTAAAGGCGTATAGTTACGAGGAAGCCGCTCCAACACAGTTTTATTATTTCCTTGAGGATGGACTGAGATCGGAGAGATCTCATGTGTCAGGGTCAGGTGTGCAAAGCTTCAGGGTAAATCTCAAGAAGTTTCTTCTAGGTCATCAAATAGATCAATAAGATCTAAAAAAATTGTTATGTAACTCATAGTTTTTTTATTTTTATTGCTTTTTAGTAAGTACTGTTTATATTTTTAAGTTTTTCCTCTTAATTTGTTAGATACTGTTCATAATTTGTGTATCCCTTTCATTTCATTTATTTTATTAATACATTCCGGAGAGTTGTCCAAACTTATCTTCCTAACATTGTGTTTAAATTAGCCTATTACATATGTATTTTGTGTTTGACTATAAATCTGTAGTAATAAGCATTTATGTACGTTTGTCAGTAGTCCTCTGTTACCACTTATTTGGCGCAGACGTGTCACGGTGCACCTGCTTGGTTCCAACGGAAGATCAGCGTTGTGTTGCATACATCTTCCGTTATGTAACACAAAAACATCCTGAGTTGGACGCCAGTTTGACAAATAACAGTAGGTAGGTTGTTTTGTAAAATATTTCTTGTGAGTATTTTTGTATGTTTTTTTCCTATTGTTTGAATTTTCTCACATACCTTTGTACATTTTCTTATTTTTAAATATCATATATCTTTTTATGTTTTTACGTGCTGCCTTACTTGTGTAAGTGTCAAAAAAATGATTTTTCTTCCTTTCTTTCTTAAATACTGACAAAGTGCTAGCAAGTAATCTTACTATAATGTAGCAAAAACATATATAATATAAAGATAACACAGAATTTTAATACTCACTACTATAATATTGCATTATGAGAGTTAAATAAATAAATTAATATTACAGGATTTTTTTTTGTCCTGGGTGGGAATCGAACCCACAGCCTATAGCGCAGAAGGCAGAGTTACTACCAACTGAGCTATGAGGCTTGTTAATCTGCCGCTTGTTCGGAATCGCGACCAGCATACAAGGAGAAAGGCAAGATCCTCGGGCTGGAGTCTGCATGATAGCATAGCAGTCTACAAGGTCTTACAACTATTATTCGATTAAATAAGCACTGTACAATGCTGTGGCATTACACCATTTCTGTGAACAACATTTAGGAGTTAAAAGGAGGAGTTAGGAGGAAATTTCATGCATAAGAATTTGTCATGTCTGTTGTATTATTATTAGTATTTATTTTTCGTCATTTACACAGTTGTAAATAGTATAGCACATAATTAGACGATATCATTTACGCAATAGGAACTGGAGCGTATCAATTACTATACGATAATTAACGATACGATGAAACAACCCAGTTGTACCCGATGCGCACACAACAACTGTACACATACAACAACTGTACACACACAACAACTGTACATACACAACAACTGTACACACACAACAACTGTACACACACAACAACTGTACATACACAACAACTGGTTGAGGTGATGGTGGTTACAATATATATTATATTATTTTCCATGGCATACACTACATCCATGCCATGTTTGATAAAATTTAGTCATGAAATGGTTACATACTAACAAACAACCAGACAGGCTTCCGAATGGCTATTTTTAGTTAATTCAGCTAAATATAATACCTACTCGAGGTATCAACTGTAAGGATGGGTACAGGAGCGCAATCAAAACATGTTGTTATATTGAAGATCAGTCTCCCCTTCACTTGCCTCCACATCCCTCTATTTTCACACCAAAATCATTATATTTAAAAAAAAAATGTGATTTAATTATGGAACCACTAATTCGTGTTATGAACTTGAGCCTATCCACTGGAGTTTTTCCTGACTGCTGGAAAATAGCATCAGTTATTCCAATCCATAAGGGCGGCGATATAGCTTCTCCGTCAAATTATCGTCCTATCTAACTTCTTCCAATATTTTCCAAAATTCTTGAAAAATTTTTCAACAAGAGATTAACCACGTACTTAGAGACATGCAATATTCTATCGTCACGTCAATTTGGATTTAGACAAAAGAAATCCACCGAAGATGCGGTTCACGCACTGCTTGATGTGACGGTCTCAGCTCTCGACAACAGTAAGAAGTGCGTTGGCGTCTTCCTGGACTTAGCAAAAGCCTTTGACACAGTGTCCCCTAAGATTTAAGATTATTTTTTACACAGCGCCATCTAGCCCCAAACTAAGCTTAGCTTGTAATATGGGAGACTAATATGTAATACTAGATTACGGATAGAATACTTAATTACTTTGTAAATACATACGTACTATATGACACAACACCCAAACACAGAACAAACATTTGAATTCATCACACAAATGTTTGTCCTGGGTGGGAATCGAACCCACAGCCTACAGCGCAGGAGGTAGAGTTACTACCAACTGAGCTATGAGGCTTATTACTGAGCTATGAGGCTTGTTACTTATTAGTTATATTTACTTGTTAGTTAGGAAACTCATTCATATTATGAAGTTACTTCGGGGCGGTTCTGACGAGGAGACGCTTAAACTTGTGTACACTTCACTATGCCAGTCGATACTGTGCTATTGTATAACTGCATGGGGTGGAGCTTCCAAGACACACTTGATTACCCTTGAAAGAGCCCAAAGAGCTGTACTTATAGTTATGTTCCGTAAACCGTTCAGATACCCCACGGTGGCGATACACTCCGATACTCAAACTATGAGTGTTCGCCAACTCTACATCCATAGAGTTACCCTGACTTACCACAAAGCTTTTAGGCTCCTGCCATCCGTGGCTCCCCCACCTGAGACTCAACGCCGTATTCGTATCGATGTTCCCAAAGTCTATACTTCATTTGCTAGGCGCTTTAAAAACTTTTCTTTCCCGTTCATTTACCGATCTGTCAGCAAACACTGTGATATCTTTACCTGCTCACTTAACGGAGCTAAGACTAAAATTAGAAAGTGGTTTGTTACACTGGACTATAATGGAACGGAAAGCCTTTCGAAAATCATTTCTTAAAGTATATAATCTCACTGTTTGCCTACGTTTCTACATTCAACTTTTTTCTCGCATCCTATCTATACTCATCCGTTCCGTTAAAACACACTCTCTCACACACACACACACACACCATTACACGATCGGTTTACGACTTCGTCTGTAGAGTTTACCCACTTTTTTTTTTTTTTTTTTTATTTATTTAAATAAATTTTTCGTTTCACTTGTTTATTTAAAATGTTAAGGTACCTATTTTTCTTTTGTTTATTTTTATATCAAATGCTATGCCCTGTATAGTGTACCTGCTATGACTTGGAAACCATATTGTATCTGACTCCCGCGACACAGGCGAGTCCTAGTGCGGGGTCAAATATAGTAATCTTACTGAAATGTTACACTTTATTGGGAATGAATATATTTGTATTTGTATTATACTCTCACTAACTCATATACGCGCAACTCATCCATTTACACTGCACACACATACCCACCCACACTCTTACAAGTCACACCCCAACTCACACGATAAACACACATAGCAGGTGTGTATCTCAATTTTTTCGTATAGTTTTGTTCTATCTTTGATACAATGTTGTGACTAAGCTAGGGTGACCTGTAATACAGGTTCATAAGAACCTACTTCAGGCACCAGTCTCTCACAATGCAAGTACCTACCTAAATATGAGAAAATAAATAAATATATTATTATTAATAACAATAACAATAACACGACGCACGACGCACGACGCACAACGCGGCGGAGAGAGCTGTAATTCCTTTCCGTCCCTTCACTGATAAGTTTTATCCATCGTCATCCTGATGGCCGTATTCAAACTCACCTTCGACCTAAATGACCCCTGTTACTTGCATGATAGGGCATAAAATCCAGTGGTCTGAGATAAATTGCGATTTGTTTAGGTAGTTTTACTCATTAGGGGATGCTAACGCGTACTAGACATGATAATCCGATCGTTTAGCTGTCCTTCCTCTTAATGTACGTGAATTAGCCAAATCTTTATCATTGTGATTGACATTTTTAAACAAACAAAATGATTGGCTTGGTCAAGTTGGTGTTGCACTAATGGACTTGTTACTGTGGAAAGTGCGATGAGTGCGTGTGGGGGAGTTTGATATTGTGACAAAACCTCTTTCTCCGTTTGAGATAAAGCTGGTGACCCAGCAGTGGAAGCAGTAGGTAAAGGTAAACATAAGGGCTTAACAATTTAAAGACAATAGGCGACGGATGCAACACAATCACCCATGGTCACGTTAGTACGAACATAAAATACGTAAAACAACAATCAAAAAGCTTGGGTCACTAAATTTGAATAGTAGTACGACCGTGGCGGTCCCAGCTACGAAAACGGACCCCTGCCTATCTACCCGTGGCTGTTGTAAAAGGTGACAAAGGGTTTACACCTGGGGATGGGCAGCTAGCAGCATCTACCTAAGTACCCAGCACCAAAACCGCGATCGCCAACACGCCTGCAAAGCGTGACGATTATGGCAAATCCGTTGCACTCGGCGGTAGGTGTTAGGGTAGGTTGTCATGACGTTACATTATTTTGGGCTGTAAGGTTGGTTAGGATTTCAAAGTACCTATAAAAATACTTAAAAGGGTTCTTACGCCAAACCAAATCAGTTCACAATTTATTTATGGGCGAAATCACGACGAAAGTTAAAAAAGCATAATAATCTTGAAACGAATGTCGAGTCTCATTCAGCGCGGCTACATAAACGCGGCTTAATTTAAGCGCTCCAGTAAAGGAAGCGCAATAAAAATGCGCTTATATTCTCCTTGGAGAGTTGGGTCGAAGGCGAGCTCGTAAACAATCGCCATCTTCGACTGCGGGCTACGTTTACTGAGAGCTATTCACACACGTCCGTGACGGGACGGAAGCGTGACGGACACTCTGACGCTTCACTTGACACCGGGCCGGACTGACGTGTACGCATAATAGTTCCTCGGTTTGTTGAGGATTCCGGGTGAAGTGCGCCTCCACCTTCGGCCTTATCTCAACTTGTGATGGTGACCAGGTGAGATGAAGGTTAAGCGTACAATAAAAAAAAAACGCAGACCGATTAATATTGTACATAACCTATATATTATGATGTATATTTAATATACATAAGATATTAAATATTGTACCTATCCATTCTATGGTCTGGAACAGTTGAGTTACCTATAGGCCGTTTGTAACGGTACTTAGGTAATCTGACTGATTCCTTTGAACATAATTAGATTAATTGTACTTTTTATTGAATAAAGTATATACATTATATACATATAATATTTTAAATTTGAAAAGGCCTCTGTCAGTTTTTTTCGTTTTCACGGCTAAAAAGCTGTACGGATCTTGATTAAATTTGACAAGAATATTCTTATTACTCTGAAATACCTCTCCATATAAAGTTTTTCTGGAAGAATACGCTTCTGAGCGATAAGACCGCCTATTGTATACATGTAACCGGCAATCTGTTTAGTTCAGTAGACGTCGAGGTGTCGTAGGAGGGTTACAACGAAAAACTCAAATAACTCAAAGGGTAAGTTCATATAATTTGAAGTTGGTGCCGAATTACCAAGCACAACAACATGTTTATTGTATGGCACCGCCTTCAAATTATATGAATTTACTCTCAGAGTTATTTGTGAGTTTTTAGTGGTGAAGTCAGTTCCATTTTTATTAAAAAAAAAAAAGGTAATTTTAAGCTTTTTTCGTTGTAAAACTTAAGACACCACGACGTCTCCGACACCCTATTTAAGAGTCGTGTGAGGATGCAATAATACGGGATTCTGGGAAATGTCTTCGCAATTATGGGAACGAAGATAAATACATATGACCTAAAAATATGCTAAAATTCGGTTCCTACTCTAGTGCAGTGTAGGGGTGCACTATGCCAGTATGATTGGAACGATTCTGTTCTTACGATTTCGTTCATTTTATCATGTTTTGCTGTTTGATTTAAAAGCCAAACTACTGGACTGATTTTGATAAATTTTCTATGGGATTGGTCCCTCAACTTAACTCAACCGCTTTGAAAAAATATTTTTTTGTATGAAAAGCTATGTTTCCAGATTGGTCTTAACAAAAAAAATTAAACATTTATTCAATAAAAAGTACAATTAAACTAACTATGTACAAAGGAATCAGTCAGATTACCTAAGGACCGTTACAAACGGCCTATAGGTAACTCAACTGTTCCAGACCAGTACCAGACGGAAGCGTGCCCAAGACACTGGCTGCATTGCCACGCTGAATAGCTAGTGACAAAAAATAAATATCTAAATCCGTTGAGTAATAACGGAGTTCTTACCCCCCTGTCTAACCTGTATATCAATAAGTTGATTGTTGGACTTAGTGGAGCTAAATTTGGTTGCTCAATTCATGGTGTCAGTGTAAATTACATAAGCTATGCAGACAATATGGTTCTACTGAGTCCATCAATTAACTCTCTCATACAAATGTTGGACAGTTGTGAGTCATACGCAGCGGCCCATGGACTCAGGTATAATACCAAAAAAAAAATAAGCTAATGCTATTTAGAGCTGGTAACAAAAGCTACTCTGTACCCTCAGTTAATCTTGAAGGAGCTCCTCTTAACTGGGTGAAAGAATTCAAGTACCTGGGTCACTGGGTCACCGAAGATATGTCAGACGAACTGGACATAGAGAGGAACCGTAGGGCTCTGTCAGTGAGGTTCAACATGCTTGCTCGCAGATTTGCACGGTGTACAGCGGCTTTAAAGGTAACTCTTTTTAAAGCCTATTGTACATCTTTCTACACGTGGTGCAGTCTGTGGGCGAAGTACACACAAAAATCCTACAATGCCCTACGAATCCAATACAACAACGGCTTCAGGATGCTGTTGAGGCTGCCACGGTTTTGTAGCGCTTCAGGGATGTTTGCAGACGCGCGCACTGATGACTTCTTTGAAATTATGCGAAAAAGAACTGCATCCCTGATGCGTCGCATACGTGGGGGTACCAACAGTCTTCTGGCCGTTGTTAACAGGCTACATGAGACACTGGTTGGCTGTACTTAGGCCTCGCACTCCACTAGTGTCTCAATAATTCTAAAATATTATAATTAATAAATTCAATAATAATTATAAGTAGGTTGTATAGTTGTATAATATAACTAACTTAGGTATAATATGGGTCAATGGTCTGAAATAAACGTTTTATTTTTATTTACGACATCCGTAGGCTGGAGGGGTAAATTTTAAACCTCATCTACTGCATGACTGCAACGGTTTTGAGCGCATTTTTAAGACGTCATCGACCTTTGTTTCATGTTAGTAAGGATATTATAGGTTAGCAACAAGAGCTTTATTATTATAAGTTAGCCTCGAATACTTAAGGTAAGTATGTAAGGTGTATTGAAAGCATAATTTTATCGTTCTATTTGAGAAATAATCTCCATCACAAACCAGACATCACGAAATCTCAGTTCGGGACGAACTACTAGATACTGCTTTATATGTATTGCAATCATTTTAATTCATTAATTCATTGTTTTTTTCGAGACATTATGTGAAATTAATATCCACCTACATCGAACAATGTAAGCATTTCTATTTAAAAATACGCACATCTTCTTTGATTATTTTTATTCGAGCTTCAGCAGTCAATACAGGCATTTCCAACGCTCCACGGTCTGGCTCGCCGCGTGTATTTTTATACATGTTTTTGTCTATTTTTTTAACAATTTCCATGTTTGTAAAAGTCCGTAAAACGAGAAATTCATGGTGTCCATACACACGGAATGCCAAACAGAAACGACTAAGCGAGGTCTGTGAGAATTAACTCAAAGAACAATCAGAAGTTGGTGGAAGGTATCGGAGATCTCCTATTGATGTTCAATTATTTACACTTTTATGTATCGAGGCATTTTCGAATTGTGGAGCTCGTGCACATTATACTTAATAATTGACCTGTTTTACTTCTTCAGGCATCGACACGTACTGTACATACTTGTACTTTTATATATTCTGAGGCATTCATTCCATAGATGAGATAGTACACAAGCGATATGTACAATTACATTAAACTGACTATGTATTTACTATGTAAGCATGCCGGGTTGCAAGGACCGTTGCAAACGGTTTAGAGGTGATTCAACAGATCCAGATTAGTGATAGACAGTATCTTGATCGTAGTACAACGTAATCTATGTCCATAATCTGTATTTGTTAACAATAAATTAGCTTTTTCCTAATGTAATATTAATCTACTTATAAATATCTCCAGGTAAGGAATTATATATTTTTTGACGCGTCTTCTTAATTGTTTTATCTTGCGTGTCTATGTTTTATCCACGTATAGATCGATAAGCTCTTTTCAACGAGAAAACAATATGAATGGTGCGTGTCCACAGTATCGACCGCCGCGATATTTTTGGACGTCAAGTTATCGTGACAGTGACGCGACGCTCGCCACCACGACCCGCAACCCGCAACCCGCAACCCGCGACCCGTGTGCCGCAGTGAGTGACGTTTATCGAAAACCTTTCACGGTTCTGAAACACTGCCAAAAGTAGTGATAGAGCGATAAATAATGAACGACGGAACCCTGCATGGGATCACTCGGTCAAGCGAACAAAAGGTTTTCTCTCCCCAAACCTCCGAAGTGTTATAGTGGCTTGTGAAAAGAAAAAAAAATGCATTTGAGAACTACGACTACAATGGTCTTGCAAGCTGGTTCTGTATGAACAGTAGACTTCGCGAGCCCTTATAACCATGCAATAACCGATGTTTTCCTCTTTCACTTTTCCTTTTTTGTCTTTTGAGACGGAGAGATTGCGTAATCTGACTGGTATAAGTAGGTATAAATTTTCCGAAAAAAAAAAACCTACCGCAAACTTCTCCCCTTTTCTCCCCCTCTTCTACCTTTTTTTTTCACAACATCTTGTGTTGAATTAAATCTTTAGTGTGTTTTTTAAATATAATTCATATCTATTGATAAATAACGCTTCCCCCCCTATTTTCCCGCCGATCAAAAATCGCAATCGATTAAGAAATATTATTAAATAAAGGAACATTTGTGTGCCAATTTTCATCAAAATCGGTTGAAAAATGCGATAAAAGACACTGCGATAAAAGTATGCTTTCTTTACACCTTCCTCTAAACACACTTTTAATCGATCTCTCTTTATTCACCTGAATGTTCAAGGCTCTCTCTCGTTGCTAAATTGCTACACGTTCCTACTTTTAACAAATAATTATAATATTTATTAGTAAATTGAATTCTCTCGGCTTCACGTGTGGGCGACACGTGTTCCACTAGATCACACTCTGTACAGTTCGGTGAGTTGGTATCACGCATCAGGTAGCCAACACTATAGAATGGAATGTGTCCGGATTGAAGCCTCATCATAGTTACGATGACGGACCTGGCCACTTCCGAGTCATCGAACCACGGAGCCCTAGGCAATACCAAATACCCTTGCTCCGTGATCTCTCGTCTAAATAAAGCTCCAGTGATGCCTGCACCTTCCTTTAACGAGTCTCAGCTTCTGATTGAGGCGACACGTGACCCAAGGGCTGGCTCTTATTTAGGCCAGCGAATTAGAATAGCTATTCAGCGTGGCAATGCAACCAGTTCCCTGGGCATGCTTCCGTCTGGTACCGGTCTAGAATAGTTGAGTACATAGTTAGTTAGTTTAATTGTACATTTTATTGATTAAATATTTTATGGATATTTTTGAAGATATGTTATTAGTTTTAATCGGACGAAATTAAGTACACAATAAATAAACTAATATTGAAATCTGCCCTCTAAACTTTGTCATAATGAAATATCGTAAGATTTCAATCTTCTTTACCCTCAATGTCAATAAAGGCATGTATCTCATTATCTCATTCAACCCTATTTCTCAAAAACTTTCCTAGCTTACAAAAAAAAAACCTAAAATTGGATAAATTTTTAGAGAGCTATTCTGTCACAAACATTGCCACATGTATGTATTTTTTGTTTTTTTTTTTTTACACAGAGCCGGATTTCCCAACTTATTAAGGAGATCTCGTTCGCTTCGCTCACCCAATCAATAAATATTACGAGACATTTTACACAACGCCATCTAGCCAATAAAAATAAAACTTGTTATACGGGAACCAGACTTTAAATAAAATATGTATAAATACCTACACTTTCGCATCGTAACAGGTACCTACATATACAACAAATACCTACAAAAGCATGTGTTAGATCGTATCTCTATGTTTTAGTAACGCATGCCGCATGACCAACCAACCTTCATACAGTGACCGTGTGCTAGGTAGGTAGGTATTCCAATGCCGGTACATTACCATCCAAACAGTATGTATATATATATATAATGTACATCAACCCATTAAGTCGGGAACGGAACAAAATGAGCAGCAGCATGTTATAACTTTTTGCTAAAAATAGTATTTATAGGCAAGGCTTACAGTTCACCTATAAATACACTTATGCAGTCTACGTACACCACGCGACAAAGTGGTAGGTACATACAGTGAAAGCGGCATGTGAACATATAGGACACGCTATCACTGCGTGACTAAAAGGACAAACGGCAATATTATAATACGAAGCGTACGTCGACAGCTTGACTTTTACAAACACTTAACCGGGCTTAACCGGAATATCATATCAAAACAAGCGTACGGGAATGTAGGCCTACAGACTCAGGTACAGGCGGGCGATGTTTCTTTGATATCTTGTTCGCATCTCCATACTTACTTACGTATGTATATTGGCCATCCAGAGTGCTCATACAAGCCGAGTTCAAAGCTAAAGCTTCGTGAGTGTTCCGATACCGAGGTACTCGTGTCGTTGCTAGGAGAAACAATGGCTGTGGGTACTTAGCTACACGCCCATTTGTATTTGCATAACAGTAGCAAAGCTGTAAACTAATACTTGCTATGAAACTACATTATTCTTAATAGTACAGGTGTGTCCGCTCCTGCTTGCATTTATATTAGCACGTGCGCTCGTTTCGTCAAACTCACAATAAGTTCGAATCTCTTTATATACGTTTGCGAGCGTAAGATGCGACTTTCAAAGCCCTCCCTATTTTCAGTCGTCATGAATATACTTTAATAACAATTTGATGTTCACGTGAGAGCCATATTTCGTGTTTTCGTACGTAAAACGATTACTGTAATGATGGTTGATGGGATAGTAATGAGGGGTATCTGTTTGCAGGTCGGAGGCAGCCTAGGGGATGGTTGAGGCGGCTGACGAGCGGCGCGGCGCAGGGTGAGTCACCGGTCGGCGCTCGCTCGATGTGGGTGTGGATGATGGTGGCTCTGGCGGCGGCGGCGGCGGCGGCGGGTAGCGCGGAGTGTCCGCGGCACTGCGAGTGCAAGTGGCGCAGCGGCAAGGAGTCGGCGCTGTGCGCGCGCGCCTCGCTCTCCGCCGTGCCGCCGCGACTCGACCCCACCACGCAGCTGCTGGATCTCACCGATAACCGTCTGCCCGTACTACGCGATGACGTCTTCTCCAACGTTGGCCTGCTCAATCTCCAGCGCCTCTACATCCCCGGCTGCAACCTCCGCACGATCCGCCAGCACGCTTTCCGAGCCCTCGTGAATCTCGTCGAGCTAGACCTCTCGCGCAACCGCATCGACAGCATACCTTCGCACTCCTTCCATCCGATCCGAGAACTGCGAGAACTAAGACTGGCCGGTAATCCGATCGCTAAGATAGGTGACGAGTCTTTTAGCACGCTACCGAAACTGGTGCGGGTGTCCCTCAGCGGTTGCAAGATATCTGAGATCGAGCCGCGAGGCTTTGCGGGCTTAGAAGCTTCACTCGAATATTTAGAACTTAGCAAAAACAAACTGCAGGTGCTGCACGTGGCTGTCTTGGCATCTCTGCGGACGCTGAAAGGCCTAGAGCTGGCGAGTAATCCTTGGGAGTGTACGTGCGCACTGAGACCGTTGCGGGATTGGATGATAAGAAAAAACGTCCCGGCGACGGTGGTTCCCGAATGCGCTCTGCCTCCACGCTTGATGACCCAGTCTTGGGATAGGTTGGATTTAGAAGAGTTTGCCTGCCAGCCTGAAGTGAGCGCTCCCACGAGCCACTACCGTGGTCTGGCGGGAGACGCGGTGACGCTGCTGTGCCGCGTGGCAGGTGTGCCGGCGCCGCGCGTGCGATGGATGCGCGCGGGACGATTGCTTGCCAACTCCACCAATAATGTCAATTCTGGAAGAGCTTTTATGTTACGTAGCGAGGGTCAAACTAGTAATTTAACGATTAAATCAGCAGATATCCAAGACTCTGGTTCGTATACGTGTAATGCTGAGAATAGAGCTGGAAAAGCAGAGGCAGTATTGAGTTTAGTCGTAGAGAAGAAGCCGGAGAGTAAAAGTTTCGGTGGACGTGCGCTCATGGCCGGGATGGCGGTGTCCGCTGTGGTCGTGCTGACCTCGTGTCTCGTCGGACTATGCGCGTACGAGACACGTAAGAAAAGACAGTTGGACAGGTGGAACGAGCAGATAGTGACTACTAATCACCGCGACGAGAGTTATGACAAAATGGACGCTAATATAAAGAACAGTACGGAAGTGCCTCGGGTGTTGCCTTTGGAGATTGGTCGCAAGCGAGGGGACTATAGGAACGTACCGCTGCACGACCCTGAGGATGACTATGAGGGTTACGGGGAACGAGAGGTAGGGGGAGGAGTGGGAAGGCCGCGGGGCGAGGGGGGGCACGCCAGCTCACCGCCGCCCGCGGGCAGCTGGCGGCGGCACGGTGAGCTCGGCTCTAGCGGGACTCGGAGCGTGCCCGAGCGAGACCTTCACATACCCCGGTTCAGCAATTACAATATACGGTAATCAGTTTTTTAATAGTCATTTGTGATCCTGACTCTTAAATGCTCATAAGGATGAACTTTTTTGTGACAGTTTGATATATTTGAAACTTTGTTTAAGAAGATGCCAGTAACGTTATACAGAGTGTTTTTTTTTAATGGGACAGTATGGGGAAATCCGAATCTAAAGGAGATAGAGGAAAAGTGTCCAAGGAGACATTAGGTGTTTTTTTATGTAAACAAATTTGGCTCGTTAAAATTTTTGGTCAAGCGTGAGTTGTTCTTAAAAAATGATAAAATTGGTAAATTTTTTTTTTGACGCGGGTCGACTCTGTTTTATGTGAGGAAAATCTGAACAGCAGAAGTTGGTCAAATTTAATGAAAACTAATCTTCATACAATTGCAGTATTCGCCTTTTAATATTGTTACAAGTGCCTAGGCGTGTAAAAAAATATTAAAAATTATTCCATTTTTAAATTTCGATAGTCGATAAGAGCTCCAGATGATTCAAGAGAAGAACATTTTTTTTAATCTTCGTAAGCATCATGGCACGCGTTAGTCTTGAAATTATAAAAAAAAAAATCAAATTTGGAATGTAAGTTATTTCTGCAGCTGTGATTTTGTTTCCAATCAGTTCATGCTTGTAATTTTATTCATCATGGCGTTAACTAATTCACATAAAGTTGATTTGATTGAGGCGTATTTTCTTAATTATCGCAGTAGAGATAATGCACTTAAGTGGTATCAAGAACGCTATCCTGACCGTGTAGTACCGAATCGCAAGATATTTGATAGTTTAATAAAGAACCTAAGTTGAATACAATGCATCTTTGTTTGTTTCAGGTCCGACGCTACATCAGACTCGGTGCAAAGTTCAAACTCCGCAAGCACCATAAACCCTCACGTGGAGATGCTACCAGAAGCCAACAGATACAACAACAACGACCCCCGTCAGTGTGCGAGAGCTCGAGGACGGGATCGCCTCGACAATGACCTCTCGGGCAGCGACAGCGACAAAAATTACCCCGATCTCATAGAAATGAGCGCACTGGGAGCTTCTTCGTACATGCGAAGTGACAAACACGACCCCTATTGCTTCTACACGATGCCGCGGAGGAAAGACGCCGACAGTCGCAGTCCTCTGTTAAGTAGCAGGAGGAACAGCTCCGGTGGCGACTCGGGTTCGTTCCTCGACAACAGACTGTACGACGAGTCCCACCAGCGAGCGAGCAGCAGACGGTCGAACAGTTTCCTCGACCTGTCGTCCGGCAGCGGCCGCCTGCGTCGGAACCCGAGCCTCCCCGCGTCTCCCTCCAGGGACCAGCCTGCCACCGCCGCGGTGCCCTCCGCCACTCCGTTACTCGATCTATCCGGCCTAAGAGATTATTCTCGCTCGAACGCCAGCCAACCGATGGAAGATTATGACTTTCGCGCTTCTCAACTCGAAAAGTTCTTAGAGGAATACAGGACTCTACGAGATCAGCTTTCAAGGATGAAGGAGACTAGAGAGAACCTGCAGAGATCGCGAGCGGTAGAGAATGATGAGCTCCGATCGATTCTGAAAGGGAAACCGAGCATAGCCGTCACCGAGACGTCGTCATCGGCGACGCTGGCAGACGCGGCCTCCCCCCTGGCACTTAGCCCGCCGGAGTACAAGCCGCAGCACCCGCGGCCCGAATGGCTGACAACATTATTGTATCGAAACTAGTCATTTTTTGAATATACCGTACACTCTCGTAAGCGTATCAATATTTAAATCATTTGATGATAACATAGTTTAGACAACATTATAGATGTTAATAAATGTAAATAAATGAACTGAAGTTGATGGTAAGGTTATGTAAGTAAAATGCAAACGAGCATTCTTTTAATGTTGAAATAAACTAATTTCTATTTAATTTATTTGTTTTACTAACTCACAAATAGGATATTACCTACATTTGAAATAATAAGCACTATTTTATTTTGTAGTAGACACAGGAATACAAGTGGCTTGTATCTTGAGAAATAATGAGCTGGGTACTCGATAAAGAATAGCTCTTCCAGATCTCCGAAAAGGAATCCTGAATTCAATAGCTATTCTAACGAGTATCGAAAAGAGCTTCCCAACATGCACAAATCACACATACATTAGGTGCCTATTAGTGCTCATATAAAATGTAGACGGAAAATATAACATAATAATTACATTTAACAGATGTCAACAAGATTTAGTGAAAGTATTTTTAATATCACGTAGGAATACCTATGGTAGGCAGAGTACCTACGTGATATTAAAAATATAGTGCGGCAGCACGTGATATTATAATGATGCTGTGGATAGAGGTTCCAAATAATGTCAAGCACTGTATTATATGTTTTTTGATGAGGCTCTTGGCTTTTATCTGTAAAGCTGAAAAACAACCTACCCCTAAAGCTAGACAAATTTGTTGCAAGAGTAACTTATATAATTACGTTTTAAAACTAAAAAGAAAACCAAAAATCTGAAATTGTATCATAATCTTCATTGACCTGGATTTCGTATTTTTTCCAATTATTTTGATGATAGATCAGTCAGACGCGTATAAAGGAGTACATTTTTCCCTTAGTTTTGAGGTGTATATAATACTCCCTAAAAATACCCAAATCTCTTCAAGTGTTCCTATAATACATATTTGAAGAGTTCCCTCGATTTCTCTATCATCAGATCTTGACCTGATGACAGGAGTCCGTTTCTTCCTTATGAAGATTCCGATGAATCGAGAACATCCTCCTATTTTTGAAGTCGGTTAAAAATAGCTTGTATTCTGAGCATATTTTCAACGTAATATTTGAACGTAATATTTGAACGTAATATTTGAACGTAATAATTGAACGCGCACCACCTTCGGCCTTATCGTAACTTGACACCAAGTGAGAAGAAGGCCAAGTCTGAAAAAAAAATATGCACAGGTTGGTATATCGGTGGACTAATAGTATGCTCTGAGTAACTATTAGTGGTTAAAGCAAGTCACCGCAAAGCCAAGGCAAGTGGCGAGTTCTAGTTTCGGAAGCCAACACTGGGTTCCTGCGCCGTAGGAGTTAGTGAGTACCTAGTTAATGTATAGTTAGTGGCAGTGTAGCTCAGCGAGTGTGTACAGGAGTTTCACGTCTCTATTTCGCCATCGTCGTTCGTTGATAGGATTTTGTTTGACGGACGGCATTCCTGAGGCACTTTAAATAATTACTAGCGCCTGGTTGATATCACATTTAATAGGAGTAAGCGCTTTCAATAAAATTGATCAGCAACCTGCGTCTGTATCAACGTGGTCTTACAACCCTTATGTCGTCAACCGAATGAGCGGATGAGGCGAGGCACCTTCTGGGTATATAAGTTTTTAAGTTTAAGTTTGTTCCAACGTAGACCTCCTAGTTAGTACCTAACCAAGTATTGAGGTCAAGAGTTGTTTCATAATATAAAAATAAGATAAAAAAGAATCTTCGAAGGGTACATTCATAATGGAAGAACTCAGCTTAATATTACATGTCCACCTTTTGTTCGAACGATACGTAGCAGCCGAGTACATTATATTACAAAAGGATCACGACGGCTTTCATTCAATTGATACAATATGATGAAAGGTGCCTTCGGATATTGCGGAGGTTTCAATACAGTTGTGAATTTAAATGTGTCTTCCTGCTCCCGACTTGTTACCGTCACCGACCGCCGTACTCCCAGCGGACTTGCGTTACTTCGAACCAGCCTTCACTACAGCTTCACCTATTTCATTCTTTCACTTTCACTTCTTATTTCATTTTATTGATGATAGCGTTTGACCACAAGACAAAACAAGTACAGATGTAGCCAAAGGGAGCACGTATCTCTAAAAGGAAACTTTTCATTATAGGCTTGATGATTTCAATATTGTATCTGTTGCAGAGAAACAGATGAAGGTTTTGTTCAAAAGATACTTTTGCTTGTTCAAATGCAAAATAAGCCTATTTTTTTTTCAGGCTGTGACTATGATGATGATTCGTAGTTAGACTACCAATCATCATTGTTTCGTGTCTCTCCAAATTTTGGAAGCGTAGCAAAAATACGCCGGAAAGTACGTAACGGATTTTCCATTAATGTGTAGAAGGATTTTTGAGTAAAATTGCAATAACGAAATGTTTTCAAGCTAACTATTACGTAGTGGTTACAGGGCGGTGGACTGGTCTGACTGACCTTAATTAACCATTGGATTCGGCTACTCGTCTGGTGGTCCCAGTAATAGATCAAACCTAATAATAGTTCAGGTGATCGGATTACGAGTGGCTATCGACCCCCAGCTCTACCGATGCAGCTTTCGACTACGTTCTTATGTAAATACATGAGCAAACATGAAACGAAATCCTCTGTAGGTGGCATGCTTTAGGTGTATCGTATTGGGCTCGTGTATAACTATTAAGCTACTTTAAACTACCAAACGTGAAGCGTGCAATGTGTAAGAATGATAGTAATGTTGCTGATTTGATAACATCAATACAAGCATTCAGTCTCGGAATGCACTTTTCTCAATATGAACCACATTTCTCAACTTAGTAGTTGGCGCGACATAGTTTCTTACAGAGTTTGCCCAAGCTTTGTAATGTTTTCACTGCATTAAGATTTCTTGTTCATATTTTGTGATGAGATTGGTTGAGCTCTCATTAATTAACGTTCATGACCACTTTAAACCAATTAGCAACATTGTGAAAAAACGTAGTGAATGAATGAATGAATGAATAAAAAATACTTTATTGCACACCTTAAATATAAAAACTGGATAACTTAAAAATAAATGTATGTACAATGGGCGGTCTTATCGCTAAGAAGCGATTTCTTCCAGACAACCTTTGGATGGAGAGGATTTCATGGCTAAAGAGGTGGTTGGTGGTGCACATATTAATTAATTAGGGTCTAGCTAAATTACCTATACGTATATCATACATTATAAGTAAAGCTATGCTACAAATATACTACTTATACTATACACTACTTATATAATATAAAGATAAATACCTTCATATTATACACTATGTACTTACATACTATACTATACAAATATAATACACAAATATGAATGTATATTTATATATATATTTACTTAGATGGATGATAATTATAATAAATGTTCTAGAAGTACCATGGTAAAAACATATAAAACGGCGCAGAAAACAGCAAATACATGTTGTGGTGACGAAGGATGACTACTTTGAACACAGCCAGAGAAGGTGATTGCCTCATTGAAAGCGGCAACGCGCAATCTCCTGAGAGAGGCACTCGGAGGCACAGACGGAAACAAGTTGTGTACCCCAGGACATGCCACTGTCGATGAAAATACCCAAATCCTTGACTGATTTACTGAATGGAACAATCACACCATCAAACATAACATGAGGGAGTGTTGTCCAATCGATGTTAGAGATGGTACGTGAGCTACCAACAATAATAACTTGCGTTTTTGATGGGTTGATGTTGAGACCGTAAGCCTTGCTCCACTCACAAATGCAGTTAAGGTCAGTATTCGTACGGTAAATTGCACCATTCTGATTATCAAGCGGAGATTGGGTATAGATTTGGAGATCGTCTGCATAGAGATGGTAAAATGAAGAAAGTTGATGAGAAATAGAATTAATGAAGAGTGCAAAAAGAAGAGACTCCGCCTTGAGGAACGCCAGCAGATAAACTACACCACGACGAATACGATTCGTCTATGTGGATTCGTTGCCGACGCCCTAGCAGATAACTGCGAAACCAGTCAACCACTGATGTAGATATGATAATAGAGCGTAGCAAGGCATTGCTAAAGTCTAGGAGAGTAAAAACAGTAAGTTGGCTTAGCTCCATCCCCAGTCTTATGTCATCAGTAATTTTGACAAGAGCTGTAACTGTACTGTGACCGGGACGGAAGCCAGATTGGAGAGGATTAAGAAGGTTCTGATGGATTAGGTAGTGGCTGAGCTGGTTGTGGACAAGACGCACAAGTACTTTGGATAGGAAAGGGAGTATAGAAATAGGATGAAAGTCTGAGAAGGAAGAAGGTTTAGGTTTCTTGGGAAGAGGAATGACGTCAGCATCTTTCCATACAGAAGGAACGACACCGGAGTCAATGGAGAAGTTAAATAAATGACTAAGGATTGAAAGGATTACGTGCAGGATAGGAATAAGCATACTACGGCCAATGCAATCGCCGCCCATTGCATTAGAGGATATAGACAGATGCTCTTTTTAACATCACATGCAGTAAATTGATTAAAAAAGAAGGATGGATGATTTGGAGTTGGCAAAGATGAAAGATATGACAAAGTATTATTTTTATCATTCAGATCCATACTGAATGATGAAGAAAAATGATGGTTGAGAGAATCAATATTAATATCGTTAGTGACTGGATTATGACGAGATTTACCAACTCCTAAAGAAATTTCCAGACCTTAGCTGGATCATTATTGGAAACAGATGCGTGAATGTGGCGTCGTTGTGCATCTCTACACACTCTATTGCAGCGATTCAGAGCCTGATGATATTTCTCCTTATTAGCTTCACTTGGATGTATTTTATATTTGGTTTTCCTGGCAGCCTTTTTGCGCATTAGCGTTTTGATTTCATCTGTCAACCAAGGAGCTGGCAGATGTTTGATCTTTATTGATCTCAATGGAGCATGAACGTCAAAAAGTTGCATCAATGTATTATTAAATAAGGAAACCTTATCATCCATTGTGTTTGCTCCTAATACCGGAGACCAATCTATACGCATAGCATCTAATTGTAACTTCTCCAAATTCATGCCACCAAAATAACGCTGCAGAAGAATCTTGGGTTTTGGAGGACGGACTTTATAGGAGAGATGTAGAAGATCATGGTAAGAAAACTCATCTGCCGTGTATTGACCATGCTTAGCAACATGCTGTATAGAAGAAACCAGAATAAGATCAAGTAGGGACGGAGTATAATTGGGAGCATGATGTGTAGTGTTTAAAGGGAGAATATGCATGTTGCTAGATTTGACAACTGACTGTATGGAAGACGTACGTGAGTCTTGTTTGACAAGACAAGTATTAAAGTCACCCATAATAATAGTATGGCTATAAGAAGGAGAAAGGTCTTCTAAAAGTTTTTCAAAAGAGTTTATGCGTAGAGACTATAGTAGACACCGAGAAGAATTTTAGTGTGGGAAAGTAAAACCCCAATAAAGAGATGCTCGCCCGCATTAGATGGGGGAGGCTGCGAAGACATACTAACTATCGAGTATGGGATGCTGGCACGTAAATATATGGCTACACCTCCACAACCATTACCAATGCGGTCATTACTGATCAGAATAAATCCTGGAAGAGAGTAAGAGGTAGAAGGAAGACAGGGCTTAAGGAAAGACTCGGAGACTAGAATCGCATGAAGATTTTTATTGTCAAACGACGTCAGCATATCAGGGTAATGGCACTGAATCTGGGCATTTATATGAACTATGTTAAAATTGTTGGCAACATCTAAGAAGTTACTAGATAGAAAGTGGTGGATAGACGAGGAAGTAGCACTCACAAAACTATCATCGCTGCTGACACTAGAATTCAAAGATTGTAGACTGTTTAAAGAACTGAATGACATACTTAGATACCGACTTATATAATATATAATACAAATTTATAAAATAAAATAAAATACCTATGTACTTACTTACTTAATAAAAATATGGATATAAGTTTTGGTTTATACCAAAAGTATTCAACCAAAAAAAAAAGATTGCTCTACCTGCCAGTTAAAGTTCTGGGCTCACACAATAAAAAATATTAAATAAAAACACAAAAAAAAAACAGTTAATTTTACAGTAGTGGTTCGTGGTGTGGTAGCATCTGTCTTTAACTTGGATGCATCGCTGATTATTGGCTACTGATAAAAATTAGATCCGTGCAATGCAGGGCAACAAAGGGTACATTCATCAAATGGACTGACCGACCGTTCCAAAATGTACGGATACCCCTATAGCTGTTGGATCTAAATAACGCGACCAATACACACTAGAGTTAGCAATTACAGCTGTCCAGGCGAATTGTGTTCGACAATAAAAGCGATACTTTTATTGGTGTTGTAAATGGCCTCCCCGAGACGATGTCGTCGCTCCCCCATCCCCCGTCGCGTACTCTCGCTAAAACTTCATGTTGATTTAATGTTATTGTCTAGTAAATCCAGCAGTGGAACAGATCCATGGCTAACAAACTCAATGTCCAACGTGACGATGCATCTACTCGTACGTACCGAGTGTGATCCATAACTACTCATCGTGAAACGTTTCAAGCACTAATTATTGTATTTACAGAACAAACTAATTAAACAAACAAAGGTTTTGTGTTTAAGCTTTCTCGATACAGCTTGATTCATATGCAAATAGCGTGAAATTGTTTCGTTATTAATTTTCATATTCGCTTCATTTTGAGTAAAAAAGATATCACAGGGTTTCAGATATTTTTAAATCGAATTTACTCTGACAGTAGTTTGAGTTTTGTCAGATTATCGCAAAACTAGAATACCAAAAGGCACCTATAGCGATTAGCTTAGTAGAATCGGGACCCAGGTATCATTAGTATCATGAGGTTCACACCAAATAACTAATACTAGTTTACACCTAACATATGGCTAACACACAGCTATGTTAAACGTCAAGAAAGAGCACCACGAAATCTCCTATAGCTTTGGTTTATTCGACCGAATGGCTCATGAAAAGGAAAATTTCAACCAAAAAAGAATTTTTGCAATAAAAAAGAATGTTATCAGGATTTGAATAATAGTCGCATTCACATTCTTGGCTTGCAGAGAACGAGTGTGCGAAATGTTTATTTCAATGTTGGATCCTCGGCCGAGTCTGTCTTCAGGGCGGTCGAGAGTGGGAACGGTTACTGGAGTCGGTCGGACCTATCGTAAATAGGGATTGACATCGGTATTATATTTGAAGACGGAGCGGGCTGGGGGCAAGGGCTGGGGGCACGGGCTGGGGGCACGGGCTGGGGGCATGGGCTGGGGGCTGCGGGCGAGGGTTGTTGCCGTCGTTTTTCTCGACCACGGTACGGTCCGACTGCTCGTTTAGCAAAATGACGGACGGACCTTTTTTTATCTCGTCCAACCGCAATTTGTTGTTGCTGGCGATCCTTGGTCGCGATACACGGACTCGACCACGTACCCGAATACATTTCAAATTCCTCCATAAATATTACACTTTCCCATGACTAAGATCTATTTGGATTGTTTAGGCTGCAAATGAGAAAGTTCACACTACCGTTTTACACCACTGACGTTTTGGAAACTTTTATTCTTGCAGCTGTGCCTAGATCGTGAGAAACTCGATGAAAAGTGGTTGAATCGCGAATGCTTTAATACGTGTAACCTGATCCTAAAGTAGTGAGATGAGCTTCAATAAACACGCGTGAAAGTAATATATGAACACTCATATCCTTTGATGCTACCACTTGCCATAAGGTTTGTAAGCATATCTACCTCAGACATGTTTCAATGTCTATTTAGAATCAACGTTTTTGGGAACTTTGGCCATATACTACGAGTTACCTTGAGCACTAACTTTAACTTAATCCATATATCTGTCAGCGTTAGATTGTAAGCACCATCCGTTTGTAATATGCCTCGGCATATTGTAAAAGGTCGGCAAAAATGGTGATCGATGATGAACCCATCGGGACATGACCTCTCCATCTCGAAAGAAGTTGTCTTGTGGTTTCTGTTAACTCTATTTCTGATGGAACTAGATCGAGAACGGGGGGCACCGCGTGAAGGATAACCACTAGGCTTGTGCTACAGGATTCGTTTGTACATTCCTGTAAGGCCATTTGCTCACCTCACCCTCTTGAGGAGAGAGTGAGGCAGGTCTGTGTCTATGCTAAAGCTAGCGGCAGAACTAGAGAAGCTAGAAATAATGCGTTAAATTGTAAATGTTAGTTGCTGTTGACAATTTGCTGACCGTTTGCAATATGACGAGGCATATTAAAAACGGACGGTGTTTTCAATCGGACGGTGACAGAGGCATATTACAAACGGACGGTGCTTACAATCGGACGGTGACAGAGGCATATTACAAACGGACGGTGCTTACAATCGGACGGGGACAGAGGCATATTACAAACGGACAGTTTTTACAATATCACGGTTACAGATCGATCACCATTATGATTATGTAGTAGAGTTCTCAGTTTAATCTCACTATGTTTTATGAATATTTCGTATTCAGTCTTCAATTCTGTTGATACAAATGATAAGACAAGTTTGCAGAGACTTCCAACTTTTCAGACGATACGAGACTTTTAAACTACTGTGTCGTTTTTAACACTAAAGCTTATATTGCCACTGACAAATTTCTTGCGTAACCTTTCATGTTAAGTTTTTTTTTTTTATGAATATCATATTATCATTTGCCGTAGAAGTGGATTGGGCCCAACTTTTTAAAGTTTATTTTTCTGAGTAAGTACTTAAATGAAGTACTCTGAAAAGCAATTCACGCTTGCTTTAAAAATATCAAATTTTTTGACCGAGCGAGCGAAGTGTCTCAGTTTCGGGATTGGCCAAAAATGGTTTTGTCCGCTGCCTGTCGGCTATCTGTCGGTTTGTTCTCGTCTACAGGTCGCATTTTTCGACAGATTTTGATAAAAATTGGTACACATGTTCCTTGATTTGTTAATTTTTTTTTGTCGATCGTGATTTTGGATTTCGGGGAAAAGGGGGGAAGTTTGCTGCAGCGTTATTTAAGGACGGATTTACATTAAATGGTAATTAGAAATTGAAAGAAACACTAAGGATTTAATTCAACATAAGATGAAAATAAAAGGGTATGTGGAGGGGAAAAAGGGGAGAAGTTTACTGTAGTACATAATTTTTATTTTTTTCCGGAAAATTTATACCTACTTTTACTGATCAGTCTACGCAGTCCTCTACGTCTTTGCAAGACAAATCCGTAGATACCAGGTTCAATTTCCTCAGACCGTGGGAACGCGAGTAATCGCTAAAACTTTACCCCTGTTTGCTCAAAAGTCTAAAAGGAAAAGTGAAAGAGGAAAGTATCGGTTATTGCATCTGTTCTTACACTAGTTTATTACTACCCTGAGATTTTAAGGTTAAGAACACTTGAAAATCTCATCCAGTATTCAAGTTCAACTAAAACATTATTTAATAAACGTAATCAGCTCGCTCCCCAGTACTTCTATGATACCTACCACATGAAAGTTTAATCTGACTACAAAATAAACAATCTCATAAGTATCTTATTTTCATTTCGGAAATATATTATGGGCCTAACTCAAGAAGTTAGGTGCCCGAAAATGTTCGTTAAAACTTCGTAGCA
Organism: Venusia cambrica; assembly: GCA_951394065.1. NCBI lineage: Eukaryota > Metazoa > Arthropoda > Insecta > Lepidoptera > Geometridae > Venusia > Venusia cambrica. Next base: position 328,510 of record OX596044.1, on the reverse strand, counting down.
CAGGTCTGCCGGTTTCTCGTATTTTTTATGGCGATAATAAACGAGCCCACAAGAATATAATTTATAGTTGGTACGTTCTTAAGTAACTTTTCTATATCAGTATTTTATAGCGGTAAAATGTACGTAATACTTTTAACATCATGAAACGTTTAATAAGTACCTCCGTGTAGTATAGTTGATAGGTTCACGTGTGACTGGGATCTCGTCCGATGATGAGTGATGATGCAGTCTACGAGGGATCTCGTCCGATTATGAGTGATGATGCAGTCTACGAGGGATCTCGTACGATGATGAGTGATGATGCAGTCTACGAGGGATCTCGTCCGATGATGAGTGATGATGCAGTCTACGAGGGATCTCGTCCGATGATGAGTGATGATGCAGTCTACGAGAGATCTCGTACGATGATGAGTGATGATGCAGTCTACGAGGGATCTCGTCCGATGATGAGTGATGATGCAGTCTACGAGGGATCTCGTACGATGATGAGTGATGATGCAGTCTACGAGGGATCTCGTCCGATGATGAGTGATGATGCAGTCTACGAGGGATCTCGTCTGATGGTGAGTGATGATGCAGTCTACGAGGGTTATCATCACTCACTATCAGACATTCTCTTGGAGGAACCTATTCACTCGTGACGTAAAGACTCCCTGGACCTGTGAAGGTCTTTCATCTTAAACCACAAAAGAACAGCTCAAAAATTCACTGACAGTGTAGAAGGGGTTGCACTGAAAAAATAATTTTAATTTGTGCTTAAATTGGCCACTGCCTCCTAGAACACCTCACGCCACGAGGTCACGAGCTAACCCATCATTCATAGAAAGACATTCTTTGCTTCTTTATACATAACTAATATTTCTGTACAAATGCTAAAGAAAATTTCAATTTCATTAATTTACAACACAAGTTTACATAAATGCGTTAAAGTGATTGTAATGTGTTGTAATCGTAACCATTTCGTATTCGCAGCAAACATCCGAATATCCGAATTAAGAATTATGAATAATCAATTATTATTATGAATTACATCCGAAAACATAAAAAATAATGTAAATTTTAAAATTATGAGTTCTAGGCACAGGTCACTGAAATATAACTCATATTGTATTCATGAAAACAAGAATGTTAGCACGGTAGGTACGAGTAGGTACGTAGATTGGAATTTTGTTCGTTTGTAATGTAAATGTACGTTTCGTTAGTTAGCGTATTCGAGGCAGGATCAGGGCTCGTCCGACCCGGGGAGAGCCCGAATGCCACTCGGAGACTCGGAACCCGCTATTTCTGTAAACTTTTAATTCCAGCATTGTGATTTGGAAACAATGTTACGGCATTTGTTTAACTTAAATGAGTGGACTTAGTTGTGACTGCTACGGTATAGTTGTTTGCCACGTTTTGATGATTACGTTTTGATGATTACGTGGGGATTAGAGCTTTGATATGTCTTGGATGAAAAAATTCAATGCCCTGTTCTTTTTTTGAAATGAAGTGTTTTATCATTTTATTTTAAGCACGAGGTTTAATTAATATTTACATATCTAGTAACCTACAATAATACGTTTATCGAAAAATGATGTATCTTATCATTGTTGTGACACGGATTTCTTAAATTGAATCAAGTATTTCAGAACCGACATTACACTAACTGAATATTATGCTAGATTCTAACAGCTACATCACGCTTCACAGGATATAGGTAAGTGTCTGCACTTCAACTCGTCGAGTTTTTCAAAGCAACCGTACACACTCAACTCACCGTAAGTACCTACTCGCTACTTTGCGAGCGACAACTATTTCTATGGTCTTTGTTCGCTCCAGACGGAAGAATGTAGACGGCATATAGAGTCAATTTTAAAAAAACGGCAACGTTAAAAATAGTGAGGAGGTGTATCAGTGTTCAAGGGAACTCATTACCAAACTCCTCGAGGTACTATTTCGGGTGAATAGCGTCGGCGGCGGCGGCGCGAGGTACGTGAGATAGTCGAGGTCGGCAAGATAGCGCGCTTATGAGCGATATCGCGACAAACGAAGTGTACCGCCGCCGCCGCGCCGCCGCCGCCGCCACTCGCTTTACTTCGCCGAGATTGAATGCGAGTAAAAAAAGCAACACACATCCGACCGTTTGTTGAGGATACAAGTTGTTGGCTAAGGATGTTTTGCCAAACTTTGAGAACGTATAAATTGGATCCGGATGTTTGAGCTTAGGAACGCGCTTGTTATTTTGTTTGCGTTATGAAGTTTAGCGAACCAAAGGCCGCATCGAGTTTTACCTCGGTGATTTGAATGGGTGACAGAATATATCAAATAAAATCTGATTGTAGAATCATCATAAATCATTATGGCAAATGTTCCGTCGGCACGCATCAGGAGATCCAGTGACTTCTGGTTTACCTCGCTCCACCGCAGACCACAAGTCTACAAACCCAGGTGTCGAGAGCTACCCCATCATTAACTGTAGGTACTGACTACCTGCGCCAGTGCAGTATCACTTGTATCAGCTGTTCCCTGATTACTCGAAGACCAATTTGGAAAATTATTTTTTTGTTTGAAAGGGTATATACTTTACAAGTGGTCCCATCGTCATCAGGTCAGGATCTGATGATGGAATCCTGGAGGAATCGAAGGAACTCTTCAAATATTATATACACACTTGAAGAGATTTGAGTATTTCTACCTCAAAATGTTGGGTAAGTAATACTTCCTGTATTATCTCAAAAGTAAGAAAAAAACGGACCCCGTCATCAGGTCTGATGATGAATGAATCGAGATGAATCTGATGATGAGATCCTGGAGAAATCGAGTGAACTCTTCAAATATTATAGGCATTAGAGTGTTAATGTGGGGCCGACTGGCTCCTCTTTCTCGGTTCGTAGAACGCCGAAACACCGTGGCAGGGGTTGAAACCTCTGCCACGGTGCTTCGTCGTAAACAAATTACAACTGAAATGAAACCTTGGGTCTGAATTTTACCAACGTGGACATCTTTTATTACATTTTTCAGAAGTAAAAAAAGCACAGAGCATATTGTGTTACACTTGTTTATATATTTAGACTACAAAAAAAGCACAGACTATAGATGGATTGAGATTTCTACAGGTGTATTACCTCAAAAGTATGTAAAAAACGGACCGCTTATAGGATCACGCGTCTGTCTGTCTGTCCGTCTATCTGATATCAAAATAATTCAAAAAAATACATCACCCAGGTAAACAAAATTGTATCATATTCTTCATTGTAGTCGGTTTTCTTTTTAGTTTTTAAAACGTAATTATTGGGAATTGATATCCGTTACTTTGAATCCCTTGCACAGACCAAACATCGCGAGTTATCTACGTATCGCAGTGACAGTGACTGTTGAACGACAGTCACTGCTCTTTTTTTATTATTGTACGACGGGGAAGCGCTTGGCCTTCATCTCACCTGGTTACAAGTTGAGATAAGGTCGAAGGTGGAAGCGCACTTCACCCGGAATCCTCAACAAACTGTGGAACTGGCTATCTTACCTCTAAATGCCGGAACACAACAATTTTAGAATTGATAGTACCTACTATCAACATTAAAACGCATTCACATACGTTTTGCAACTTCTCTAATTTATTGAAAAAGAATCATGAATAACGATGATATATATATTTTTTTATCGTTCGAACCTGTTAACTGTGTACTGTTTACTTTAGTTTTAAAATTGACAATGGTTCTAAGTATTCTGTTTTTGGTGTTCAATAAAGAATTTCCATTCATTCATTAATTCACCTGCCCTTAACCAACAAAGCACATTATCAAAAACAACATTCAAATCGGCTAAGCCGTAAGCGTGCGCAAAAAACCAGTCTGGTTCGGTTTGGTTGGTTGTAGGACTTTGTTTAAGTCCGCCTGGCTAGCTACCACCATCTTACCTAATTCTATCGCCATAACAACGAGTCCAAAAAAAATGTGTTCCGGCATTTAGAAGTAAGATAGCCAGTTCCTCAGTTTGTTGAGGGTTCCGGGTGAAGTGCGCTACCACCTTCGGCCTTATCTCAACTTGTAACCAGTGAGATGAAGGCCAAGCGCTTCACCGTCGTACAATATAAAAATAAAAAAATGATCTACTCTGCAGAATAAAACCTCATACAATAAACCAATAAAATGAAGTAAAAGAATATCCTAAGAATTGCTTCACGGTTCCACTGAATCCACAATATTGTATAATAGCTCTCAGACAAAGTATTGAGTGGTCGATTGCTGACGACAGCAGTTAAACCAATTATGTGGTCGCTACAGCCGCCGCCCCGCGACCATCAACAGCGAGTTTTATTGCGTCTCATCTTCACGAACCTAATGGTTGTTTTATTTATAATAGGGATCTCTAAAAAGCAGTTGTATGTTACGAGTATACCACATTTGCGGTACAATATGAAGAATTGACTAAAACCTGAGGAACACAGGAAGTTATACAAATATTTTTTTAGCTGGGTTCGTGTTAGCTCTCGACCATGCTTGAGCAAGTTTGTAACAAGAATAAAGAGGAATTTTCCTTGGCTCGGGTCCCCCGAGTCCTTTTGTATCATTCGAGAAGGGCCACTATTTTAGATTTTCTATCTATCAGCATATATCCAGTCTAGAAATTATGGACACAACATGCCTTAATCTTTAACGAAAACACATCATATTATTTTCGGTATTTGAATGGTTTGAGAAGTTTTTGTATACTAAGAAATCGCTACAACAATCAACCCAAAAATGAGGTCCAAATTTATTCTCCTGCCCTTATACCACGCGAGGTGGGTCGGTACAACTTATTCTCTTCTTCCTCTCAGTCCTACCACTGCATCTCGGAGTAGCTTGCACTTTCTTCTCATCTGACTTCTTCACAGCCCACCACTCAGATCCGCTCATTGCGACAGGCCTGATAGCCATGTTGTTATTTATTTCCTTAAGTTTAAGAGGCACACGTGAACTATGATGTTCAAACTATTTGATCGAATCGATCGAGTGAGCGAAGCAAACAAGATCTCAGAGTGAAGTTGGCAAATTTGGCACTGTATGTATGTACGTACGTTGCAATCAAATGTTCGTAACGGCATAACTCGCGAACGCGTTATCCGATTAAAAAAAAATATATACTATAAAGATATAACATTATTAAAAACTTATTACTGTGGGGGATTTTTCATAAATGAAGAAGTTTTTAAGGTATTGGGGTTGAAAGAAATACAATATTTTGCCCGTAACCTTTGAATGGTTAATCCAATCGATTCAAATTTTTGAATTTGCATAGATCGCACATATACTCATTAATCGGTGAAAGGATTTTTAAACTATGGTAGTTAGCAATAGGGGTATTAAATGAGACAAAAATAACTACATATTTTGGGGTGTCATCTATCAAATACGTTATAAAATAAGTAAATTTTTAAAAGGTATTTGTTACGCATGGAAGCCCGTTGAGAACGTTAAATGCTTTGTATGTCTTAAATGATATAATTTTAAATATTTATAATAGGGTTTCATAATTCACTATATGCTAAATTATTGACAGAAACCACCCCTGTATCGACAGTAAGGGTTGCAAAGGGGGTAAACAGGATTGAAGTCTTTGGAAAATGTCTTGTGACTGGGTCTAGACAGTAGATTTATCGTGGTTTTCAAGATAAAAGGTTGCAAAGGATGATCATCAGGTCTTGCAAGATGTGAGGTGGGGATTTTTGGAGAATCCACTTACTTAAATTAATCCTGGTATCGTTATTTAAATGTTTTACTCAGTAAATTTACTCATTACTAATTAATAGAGTTTCTCAGCCAAGAGTGTCTATAAGATCCTAGAATAACTTTTGGGATATCATGCAAGGGGTTTGATTGCGCACATCCCACGTCAACAGCCCAATACTGACCAGCACATTGTAGGAAGAACTTTCTCCAAATCTGTGATTGAAACAATAACCACGCATCAGTCAGATTGGTGAATTGAATTGAATTGAATAACGCTGTATTGTAAACAACATGTTATCGAACGTAAGATAACACAGTGCATGAGTACCATGGCTAATCTAATAATAAATAATTACCTTAAAATAATAAAACGTAAAATAAAAAAATAGTAAAACTTAAAATAGTAAAACGTGAAACTGTTCTATTGACATTTCACTCCCGTGAAGTCCCGTGTTACATCAACCTTTAGATATGGAGTGGTATTCTGGGGAAATTGTTCAGAAAGAGAACGTATTTTCAAGGTTCAAAAAAAGTGCCTAAGAGCAGTATACAACCTACGGCAAACCGACTCATGTAAACCTTATTTAGGAAATTTAAATATATTGACTTTCCCTTGCTCATATATTTGAGATCATTTATCTTTTATTTTTTCTTGTTTGTTAGAAAAAAAAAGAGACATTTAGCAGTAAGAGACTATGTAGGTAATAATAAAAGAAGAGCAATAACCCATAAAAGTGCCCTGTTATCCAAAAGTGTATTAGGTATGGCCCCACGTTTATATAATAAGGTTCCTGAAGAGATAAAACAGTCTGATAACATTGATATTTTTAAAAGAAAATTTACCGGTTTTTTGCATGAAAAACTTTTTTATAGTATACATGACTATCTATCCTCTCTCTCTCATGATGGTATTATGTGTTTTTGTAATAAATAATAATTAATGTAAATATACATAAGTTTAAATAAAATTTGCATGCCGCCATGGTAGAAATAAGTTGAGACTAATTTAGTAGATTTAAGAACACTTGCTTCGTGCAAGTAAGTATTATAAGTATAAAATATAGTTTGATTTGATTTGATTTGACCTTATCGCTAAAAGCGATAAAAATAAATTACATTATCTCATTACATTTGTCGGAGCAAGTTTTGAAGTTCAAAGTTAAAGTTTTAATTAACCACAGAAGTAAGCTACTGCCATTTTGGTGAAACCCCTTGATCGACTTTTGTGACATCCGTGGGCTGGAGGGGTATAATTTTAAACAATGACATGAACAGATTAAGCCTTTTAATATATTATTAAGGGATGTCTTATGCATATATTGTATCTGTCCACCACTGTGGTACGGTCGGTTCTTTGCTCTCATTCTGGCTTTGTTAAGAATGAGAGTTAGCGACAAGAGAGAGACTTGAACTCTCAAGTCAGTTAAGAGAGAAGGAGATACACTATCATCGTGGCGTTGATAACGTCTTTGTGAGATAATTTCCGTGTTATACGTTATACGTTACACAAACCAGACCACAGATCTCAGTTCGGGGCGAACTACTACATTCAACATTTCTTCAGATTTCATTAATTTGGCCTTATTAAAACTATGTTCGTTATTACTAGGCATGTCATTTTACAGAGGTACATTTAAGAAATATAAATATTCATAATCATAACATATGACAAATTTAAAAAATATTCAATTAAAAGAAAAGTTACGTTACATAAACAAATACTAAGACTAAATAATACATTAACAAAGTAGGTAAAAGAAGTATAATATCAGAATGATTTCAATCAATTACAGATAAGTTGTTTGTTCGTTTCTGTATTATTTCAATGTTTTGATATAGGTGAGACACGCCAACGAATTATTAATCATACAAAATAGTAGTTGCCGATTCAAAGTAATATCGAAACCTATTAAACTAATGGAAATGTCTAGACTCCAATCAAAGTGATGTACAGTCAGCTATCTATAGCTCTGCAAAGTTTTATTGTTCGCAACAGCTCAGTATCTTTCTCTGTCGTAGATACTACAACGGAAGAAAATATTGCAGAGAATTATTTGTTCTATTGTGTTGTCAGTACTTCCTTGGTTTCCGTAGCAAAGCAAATTATTCATCATCATTATGACAGCTCAAAAAATAGTGATGGGCTTTTTATTGGCCCTTGATAACAAAATAAATATAAGAACCACGAAGTGGTACTGTAGCATGTACGATGAGATTCAGGGCCATAAACCATCAAACTGAGCAGAGCCCAGCTGCGTTACACAACAGAACAATCAGATTGCACTTACAATGCTGTCGAGTGATTTTTAAATTTTCCCTTCCAGGTCTCACGAAGCTTCATGATTTCAATACAAATAAGTATGAACAATTAATGGAACCGTCTGCATCGTTGATTATATAATTGAATGTAACTAGTGAAGGTACGTTGAGCTCTCTTTTTGTTCTGTCGGACTCCATTGTTAACTTAGTTAGTGGTAAAATTCAGCTTCCTGACTTTCGTGGGTCGTGTTGACTATCCGTGCATTCATTACTTTTTTTTCGGAAAGCTTTCACAAATAACATAAGATTTATTTCATCTTACTAGCTTTGTTTACGAACAAATTCGTAGTAAAAAAACAGTCAAAGGCAACGATTTTTTAACAATTTAACCGTTAGATACAAAATAATGTAAAGTACAATTAAACAATATTTATATTCGTAAAAAAACTGAATTTCTGCAGCAAATACCCGGGAATGTGAATCGAGAATCCGCTGTGTCATTTTAATCAAATGAAGTAAGCTCGCTTCTTCATCGCCGGCCTCTCCATCCGAATTTGTTTTCTCGGAATCCCGACATTTGGATCTTGACAAATACAGTTTAATTTTGGAGAAAAGGAGCATTCAAAATAGCAACCGCTCTGCGGTCGGCGGGAAATAGAGCGAGTAACAAATTGCAGCCCGACTGAGATAAAAAGGCCCCGTCATTTTGTTAAACGAGTCTGTGGAGAGTGGCGCAAGTAACGCGGCCCTCAAGTAACGCAAGTAACGCGGCCCTCAAGCCGTACCAATACTGGCCTCCGAGAACAAATTACCAGATAATTACTTTATCTACAGTTCTACAGCTACATTCAACTAGCTGCGATTGCATCTTGTAAGTTTGCCTGTACATTTTATTATAGAGCCCTAAACTAAATAAATAGATAAATAGAGATAGAGCCCTAAATGTACTTAAATAACGGCAGTGTATCTCGAGCATCCTGCCGCTTGGTAGGTATTAAGTACCGAGGCCCTTCTACGCAAATGTAACGTCGTCGTATTCCGATGAGCAAAAATGCTAGAAGCATTTTTGTATCAAAAAACGTGCAATCCGTCATCGGATAATTTAAATTTCAATATTAGTAAAATAATTAATCTATCGTTCTTATCATACTTTATTTTTACAAGAAAATAATATCATAATTCAATATGTTAATGTAATGTATAATGATCATAAAACAGTAAATTTTTGGCTGCGGTGCTGCATGGTAGCCAAATGCAACGATACAAACTCTCGGATAGTTTAGCGAACATAAAGAATTATATTCCGACTTTAGAAAAACCACGTGACTTTACACGTAGATCAAAAAGTCTCCCAAAAGCCAATGCCGTAAGTTTAGTATAAGTTTTAATCTTTCAATTGCAGCAAGATGAACGAATATATTTTTATTATTAAATAGAATCTAGAGTCAGCTGATATGTGAGGTGAAATGATCGAACCAGATTACAGCAAAGCCCTATCTTTAAAAGGCTATTATGTAAAGTTACACAGGCGTACATCCTAAAGTTTATAAACTTGTGTATCGTAAGCCGTTATCAACACACAGCCGCCTCCGCCGGCGGAGTATGAAAGGGTCTTTCATCGCGCACTCTTTGTCTATCGCCGAATTCATGTGTAGTGTAAGCTGACGAGGGAAGTAAGCTCTGATGACGCTAAAATAAAGTGCTGTATACTCGCTGGCAAAGATATTACTGAAATAAAGAGAAAATTAAGTCTTTTAAACATTTGGTCAGAGTACCAAATCTTTAAACATTATATTATATTGTCCAAGCCTTCATTCGAATGAAGGCTTGGACTGAAGATGTGTAAGAAGTTTGAAGTACCAAGCCATTATCCAGCGAGCTACAGTAGCGCGCAGGTCGCGTGTCTAAGCGACCTTAAAAGCATTTAGGATTAGCCGTCGTCGAAGTGTCGCGAGTTAATGGAAATGTAACGTTATTTGTCGCTGAATATCAGTTACAGAGTGAAAAGTGGGCTATTACAGATTCTAACGTCGGGGAGCTTTAACTAATTTTTCTTTTACAAATTAAGATAAATGTGTTCTGTAAGGGCTTTAAAATTAACAAGAGCTTCATTTTTCATGTAGAGTGTCTACTTAATTTTTCATAGTGAATATATTCAGGTTCCTTTGACAAGCGTACTCCATGTACCGCCATATCATTACTTGTTTTTCTGATATAAGCTAGAGGTGAAACGTTTGATTATATAAAAAAAGTAAGTGTATGCTGTATGTGGTAGAAGTGTCTGATGAGTATAATAAAACGTACGTCGTATTTAATTTTATTTAGTTATAAAAGCTGGGTGCTTCATGAAATTGTCGGATGTTGTGTGCCGCAGGAAACAACATGCGCTACTGTTTATCTGGGTAGGTAGGTACCACGCCGGCAAAGCCACGGGTAAAAGCTAGTTTTTAACAAAATCAATGTGACCATACACATTCACAATTATAAATATTCAACGGAGAAATAGTGGCCTTCAGTGTACGTTATTTCAAAAGGAAAATCGTCGCGTGCGTATTTAAAAGCCTAATATAAAAGTTCCTCTCTGCGACCATGTTTAGGCCAGGTGGGTAGGCTGTTAGTATATCGTTGTTGCATTATGCAAGGTTAACAAGGTAATGTCATAACATCTACGCTCAGCAGGCGGGTTGGTGCTCACAGTGGTTTTAAGTACTTAAGTGAATGTCCTATTCCTTCTTCTGGTAGGCATACATACACGGCTGCCACTCACTAAGTATCTATTTACAATTTATAACATTGATTGCAAGAGCTGTGTGGCCAAGTGGGTATGGAACCGTCTTCCGATTCGGAGGTTGTGGGTTCAGTCGTGCACCAATGGATTTTTTGGTTCGGAAGTTTATGTGCGCATTTGACATATGAACTTGTTCTGATAGTGATGGTCACATCGTGATGAAACCGGTATGTCCCTCGGACCAAAAGTCAGAGTGACATGCGTCGATGGCTATAGTATTCCGCTAAGTGGTGTTGAACTTGCAACCTGTCACGTATTGAATACAAGCAACTTGCAGACCGTGGGCATGTACCGAATGAATGTTTGGACGTGCCTCTGACAACCCCACTACTATCAGGTGATCCTCATAATATCCATGCTGTGAGTAGTAATCAGAGATGAATCCTGGAAGGGGAATAACAAGCCTCATAGCTCAGTTGGAAGTAACTCTGCCTTCTGCGCTGAATGTTCGTGGTAAGTTGTGTGATGAATATAGATGTTTGTTCTGTGTTTGAGTGTTGTATCATTTAGTACTTACTTACTTACTGCTTTGGCGCAGCGACCCAAAGTGGATCTTGGCCTCCGACACTGCGATCGCCAGGTTTCACGGTTCAAGGATTGGTCTTATTACGGTCTTATAGATATGAAGCTCAATATTCCTGCTCATAAGCTTAGACACTAATACTTCATGAAGAGCTGCTGTACATCTGAGGGCATTTTGGATACGGATTTGGATCTCCTCCTCCCTTTGGTTGGTATCGGTGACAAAGCATCCAAGGTATTTAAACTTGTCTACACCCTTGTACTAGCACCGCTTAATCAAAAGGTCTTTCCTAGGTACTCGGATGTTCTTGTACCGCTTCATGTGGAGGTATTCCGTCTCCTCCCGGTTTATCTGTAAACCAACTTTTATCGCAGTTTCCTCCAAGCTTTGGGCCACCACACTTACGTCCGCGTCACTTCTTCCCAGAATGGCTAGGCAACGTACCCGATAATCCGGTGTCTCCCATTTAACTCTATTCCGCCGTCTAGTGCGAGTATTTTCTGGATGACGTATTCAAGAACCAAGTTAAACAGGATTGGTGAAGTGCATCGCCCTGCTTGAGGCCTGTGACAACGTCAAACTGGTATGTAAAACCGACTCCCGTCCTGACAGTCATCTTGCTAGTACCGCAACTTTTACCATTTTCACCAACTTATTCGGTATTCTGAACACCTTCAAGATCTCATATAATGCCTCACGGTCAATACTGTCATACGCCTTCTTGAAGTCGACGAAAAGAAAATGGATACTTTGGGCATATTGTATTCTATTCGTAATCTATATAGTTTACATATTACAAGCTATGCTTAGTTTGGGGCTAGATGGCGCTGTGTGAAATTAATGTCCAGTAATATTTATTTATTATTTTACAAAAGTCATGAGTCTGATAACATTGTTTGCTAATGTTAGTTTTTCGTAGCGTTTCATCTGAGAAAATACGTATTTAAAACATGAATGAGACATCCATCCATTTAGTGAACCATCAATCGATTCAGTAATGTAATTCCCGATTGATTCCGCAAACGACGACCGACGGCGGCGTCGAGATCAGGGGAACGCCAGCCCTTCCATTAGACATCTGGGCGCTGAACGATTTCACTGCCGGCTTGCTCTTTCCTAAATTTTGCTGTGACGAATAATATTCCTTGGTTCATGTGAAAATAATGACAATGCCTTAATTGACTCGTAAAAGAACTAAGTGGCATAAGGGCTCCAGAACCCACCCGCTAGGCTCGATACTGAATCCAAATTGCGTTTTTTTAGTGAGGTTCATTTCCTGGTAGTGAATTTATTGGGCTGTGATGATGGTATTCAATGTAATTTAGGATAGAGTCGCTGAATTCTGAGAATCAAGTGCAAGGTACTATACAGACCGGTTGGATGTCTGCTTATTGTGATGTACCGAACAGATCGTTGCTTCATGAAACAATGCCTTTAGAGGGCACTGGTCCGGCTAAGCGGCTGCTTTGTTGTGTTCGAAACTAACGATACGATGAAATTTTTAAACTTTTTGACAGAAATATCGTCAGTATTAATAGCTTTAAGCCTTATCTTATGAAACAAAAATAGAAATTGATCAGAACTAGTACACCTCACACTTATCTACAGTATCCCGCCTACCGCTAGCATGCGCTCCAAGCAGGTCGTAACTATAGTTTACAATCACAGTAACATCCACCGTATATACAGATCGTGGCCGCCGCATTCACAGGCTAAGCGGGCACTCCTGGAGAATCCGTTCACCTGGGAGAGCCAATTGGAAACTGATACCTATGTCGACTCCACCTCGGAATCATTGCAATTCGATGATTTCAGCGTTCAACCTCCAATTGTTTGCTGTTCATAGCGATGCACTCTATTTAACTGGTTTCGTAAACTTTACTTTTTTGACACGACAACTCACAACCCGCGACGGGACTCAAGCCAGTACGTCTACTACGATAAACAAAACATGTCGGATCCGTTGACGGATTGCACATTGTATTGCTGAGCACAAATTACAGAAGTGATTTCGGATTCGACGACGTTCATGTTCACAGTATTCTATTTTCCTCAAGCCGGAAACGCTCTAACCAATTAAACAACGAGAGTCCTGACGCTGTATCCGATTTTTTGTGAATTTTCAGCTTCAGTGCATATTTTGTTATATTTCTGTGACGTTGTAACATTTTTTAAATGTTGTAACCTAGTGCAATCACTTGTGATACAAAAATAATTAAAAAATGTTACATTGTTTTTGAATTTGGTACATTTTCTGAATCCTTGTTTGTCTCCTGCATAGAGCATAGGTATAGGTATAGTACTGGCGATATGTGTCCATTGACAAGCGACGGCAACCTTGCGTGGGGTTCAAGTGTAAAGTGATTACACCCACAAAGCAGCCAGGATCCGTCTTGCTTGATTAACTAGTATGTCCCCATTGTGCATTTAATCGCACGGTTTGTCTCTACTACTAATAGGTAGGTACATGAGTAATGCTCCCAGATAAGAAGGTATCAGCTACAGTATTATAATGGGATCAGTTATGCAGACAGCTAAAGACCATCTATTATAGGATTATCAACACAACAGTAGCTTAGGTTGGACGCATTAAAACTTGCCTTGCATGTGTCCACATTCCAGAACTAAGCTTTAGTCGAAATTGTAAGTGAAGCATCCTTGTGTCGTTCGATTGTGAAACGCATAACTTTAACTTAGTCTCTGCACTTTAGCTTGAATTAAGTCCAGGGATAAGAATTTAACTTTTCTAAAATCATAGCCATCTACAAAAGTGTTATTTGCATACCGAACAATGTAGTCTCACTTAAAGTAACAAAACTCAGCAAAAACTAAGGAAGAGTTTGCAAAATAATAAAGACGAAACGAATGGCGCGCGGCTGCAACTCTAAGCTAATTCATCTAGTTCAAGAAACTTTAAGCAATTGTATCGTAACAATGAATGGTTCACAGAATTACTAATAGTGTTGCCTGCTTCAGATGTTTCACTACAGAATAATTCCATCCAACCACCACTCACACACTATCACAGTTTCAGATTGTTTTTGTGAGTTAGTGATTAAAATGTAGTCACTATATTAAAATCTCAATTTTCACAAAGTAAATAATCCAATGTAGCATATAAAGTATACACAGTTAGTATATAAATTAAATTCAATAGATAACAACAATTCAAGCACTCAATATAAAGTCAAACTTAAATGTATAATTTCCATTTAATATACCTAGGTAGGTAGGTTCTTTCCTGCTCCCCAGGCCTCTTTGTCATCGAGATATCGTCTTCAATTATGATAGTATGCCTTACAACTAGTTGAACCATGAAAATATTAGGTCCTTACATATGAAATTGGCGTTTTGTCGTACTGTCCACTTTGATCTTAAATATCTCCTCTTTGGTTAGGAATTCCAAATTCAAATTTAAACAGCTATTTACTCATGCATTTGTGTTTCGAAAACCGTAATTCATTTGTTTTTTTCTCTTTTGCTTTTTTTTTCTGCGTCACTCATTTCACAAAATGGAAAACTTAAAATATACTAAAGGATTTGGGAACGGTGTTGAAGTTTTTAAAAGAAAACTTAAGAAAGAAAATTAAAGAATGTTTACTTTAACAAATTAATTCTAGTTACAATGAGACGTCCGAGACCAAGTTTATTCTCAACACGAATGAATATAATCTTATTTAATAATGCATTGTCGCACCAGTAAACTGCGTGGGCGACATAGATAGCGTCCCGGCCAGACTACCGAGAATGCTGACTTGCAGTCTCATGAGCATAAGGTGGTTATCTCCCGTCCGGCTGGTTGCATAACTCCTCCCTCCTCAAGAGCGAAATTATCGGGTCTAGCAGAGGCCTTGAGCCGATCATTTCGTAACTGACTATATCGGTAAACAAAAAATACAAAAGCAATTATTCCTAAAATTAAGTACAAAAGTAGAGTTCCTAAACTAACACTGTTTACATTTACGCCACTAGATTGGTTTTCACTTTCACTAAACACTGCATTTTCTTGTAATTTTAAAATGTGGGAGAAATGCTTCATTTCATCCAGGTTGATGTTTTTTATGTTGACTGTTGCCAATGTTGAGGTATTGATTGATTTCAATTCCGGTAGAGATGCTATTGGTGTTATTTTTAATTGAAGATTATCTGCGAAGGTTCTGCGATAACTTAATTCAAAGTCGTCCAAATAAACCTTACAGTTTTCGGATGTAGTTAGGATGTAAGTACCATGAAGTATCTCTCTGATATTATCGTTTCTACACTTTTCCATCAAAACTGTCTGTTTTCGGGTAAAAATAATCCAACTTTCTAAGCTGATTCTCTGCACCTTGGTATCTTCAATATCGACAGCGCACGGTACGCACGAAGTAGGGTCTACCTGGAACTCCAGTAGCTGCTCCGCGCAGGTCACGGTTGTGAACTGAGCCAAGTGATTATCGTTGCAAAGGAAATTGTTATCCGCTGCAATTTTCTCGCATGGCTTAGTGACCGGCAAGTACAATGAATCTTTCACCAATAGGTAAGGGAATTCGGGAAAGACAACTACTGTTTTGTTCACAGAATGTTTGTAAATTGGTAATGAATAAATTTTGTAATAATTATAAATATTTGAATCTACAAGAGGGATTTCCAATATGAACGTTATCTGGGTTTCCTTTACATATGATTTTACAGTTATAAGCCTTTCCAACTTTATCAAATTATTTTCATCAGCTTTGTAAATTAAACGATGTTGTTGCTCTATATTTTTTAGAATGTGTAATAGCTCTGTAGAGTTTACAATCGACTGATGAAGTACAGATACCTTACTGAATGCCAAAGCCGTCTCTATTTCATTTACCATAACATAAATTGTTCTAAACATACTCATAAATGTATCAAACATGCTTAATACATATGTTAAATAGAGGCAAGTATTTTCTTTAAACTGTTTAAATTTAATTAATTCTTCAATAACTTTTAATCGTTTGTCTAAAATTAAGGTATTTTCATGTAAAGTTTCTGTACTGTTTACAAAATTATCCAACATTTTGGTGATTAATGTTATCTTTTTCTCATTGGCCATTTCTCTGGATTTAATTGTTGATATAAGCGTATCATACCGAATTGCATCATTGTTATCTAAGTTCCCTGAGATTGCCTTAACGATTGAACCAAGGGGATTGATCAAACCTCTTTTAACTCTGTATGAAGGAACCAACTGTTGTAGTTTCAATAATGTTATGTTACGTATATAATCTACTTGGGTCCTTATGCCTACAAATTCATAAACAAAAGGCTCATGACTATCAACTAATCTATTAAACTCGTAATACTTAAGATTATGTAAGTCTAAGTCACTATTCATACCACTTAAATCTAATATCTTAACTATCGACCACTTATCTTCTTCTTTAAATGCCTGTCCTTCTTTAACAGGCAAAATTCCAGGATTGTTTTCAATCCTTTGAAGATGAAGGCCCAGGCTCTGGGGTAGTAGAGCCCCTATGACCAAACACCACCTGTGGAGGGCGTTTTATGTTTTTAATTGGTACCTTAGTCAAACGTTTACCCATTTCCATTGCAATATTAGCTACATTTCGCGCTACTCTGCTTTGTACTTTGGCTTTTTGATATCTTGGCTTATCTTTACTCTTACGCGTGTTAATATCCTTGGTATACACAATATCACCCGGTTCTATCTCTACCTGCTCTCCTATCCTTTTCTCTCTAACCTGTTCCTTTTTCTTTGCTATTATTTCAGAAATATATTGATATAATCGTTTAGTTCTTTTGGCATGATCATTTAGCAGTTGCTGCATATATGATCTTTCAAAATCACCATCAAATAGTTTACTAGAGTCTGTATGTCCAAAAACTATTTCGAAAGGTGTAAGTTCGGTAGTTGAATGAAGTGTATTATTGTATGCCATTATAGAGTATATCATAACTGAAGTAGCATCGGTGCATTTTTGTTCGTATTTTGCCAACCGATATATTTCTATTAGCGTAGAATGAAATCGCTCTACGATACTGGTTGAATTTGGGTTATTTGGTGTACAGATGTGTAATTTAATTTTATACATTTCTGCGAACTCTTTCAGTAGTTCATTATTGAATTCTGACCCAGGATCGCAGCTTATTTTTGTAGGAATACCGTACATGGAAAAATATTTAATCAATGCACGAACAACTTCCGGTGTTGATTTATTTTGTATTTCTATTGCCTGGCCTAATTTGCTAAATGCGTCTACTATGGTTAGGTAATATTTATTTTCTATGGAAAATATATCAATAAATATTTCCTGAAACGGTGCTGTTTGTGTCTGTGTTAACTGTATTGTTGGTTTTATTGGTTTTCTGTCATATTTCATTTTTCTACATGCATCGCATGCATTTATTACAGCTGCTGTTATGTCTTGCATGTTATGCCAATAATAATTTCTTTTAATCCTGGTAACTGTTTCTTTTATGCCCCGATGGCACGTCTTTCCTTCATGATGCTGTAATATGATCGCTTTCTGTTCGCCTTCGTCTTCCACAAATATTACGGTTTTCGTACACTCATAAATCTCTACCATACCATCTTTAAATAATTTTATTACAACGCTATTAAAATCTTTCCTGTGTTCCTTATCTTCAAAATAGATAAAGTATTTTATTTTTGGTCGTATGTATTCTTTCAAAAATTGTTTTATCAACTCTACATTGTTTACAGGCAAAAATACCTCGAAAATCTTTTGCTTTGCTCGTGAAATGTTTTTGACTAGTAACTCATTTTTAAACCAAGTATGTACTAGTACTAAGATCTGGTTAGGTTTTGTATCAACTGCTTCGTCTAGTATGGGAATTCCTTTTGAATCTAAATCTGCGCCTGAATGAATTGTTCTCTCTGTACTACTTGATAATGGCGGCAATGGATAAGTTTTTTCTAATTCTGAAATATTACGACCGGTACTTGTTTCAGAGTCAGATGAATCTGACAGTACAATGGTTTCCATAGGATCATCCTCGTCAAAGTTATGTATATCTTTTCCTAGATCTGTGATTTTGCTTGTTATATCACGAAGATGCCTTTGAAGTTGTTGTTCTTTTTCGTCTAGATTGACTACCAACGACTCATTAGATGAATCATCTATAGCGTTTACTTTAATTCGTGATAGCGCGTCTGCATTTGTGTTCTGTTTGCCTTTCTTGTATTCAGAATGAAAATCATACTCTTGTAAACGCAATCGCCATCTCGTTAACTTACTGCTCGGTTCCTTAAGGGAGTCTAACCAAGCTAGAGGTCGATGGTCTGTGTAGAGTGTGAATTTATTTCCGTACAGGTACGGCCTGAAGTGTTTTACAGCCCATACAACGGCTAAGAGTTCACGCTCTATTGTGCTGTAACGCATTTCCGTTTCACTTAGCGTCCTACTTGCATAGGCAATTGGTCTGTCTGATCCAACAGTACCCTGAGACAACACGGCACCTAAAGCCACAGCGGAGGCATCAGTTGTGAGAATGTATGGTTGAGATGTGTCAGGATACTGTAGTATAGGTGCGTGTACCAACAATTCCTTACATTGCTGGAACGCATCGATGTATGCTTGATTTATTACAATTTTGTTTCGTTTTTTAAGGCAATTTGTCAATGGTTTTGTTATCTTGGCAAAATCCTTGATAAACCGCCTATAATATCCAATTAGACCGAGAAAGCTTTTAATCTCTGTTACCGTTTTAGGCAGTGGGTAATTCAAAACTGCTTTTATTTTGTCGTCGTTGGGCTTGAGACCCTGATCTGTAATAGTATGGCCGAGGTACAGCACCTCTTTTCGTAAGAACTCTGACTTGTCAAGTTGTACCTTAAGATTCGCTTCTCTTAGTCTATTAAAAATAGCTCTCAGGTCTTTAAGATGTTCTTGTAAGCTATTGCTGTAAATAATTATGTCATCCATATACACTAGACAATGCAACCCTTGTAGTCCTCTCAGGACATTGTCCATGGTACGTTGGAAGGTAGCAGGTGCTGTTTTTAAGCCGAATGGTAAACGTAAAAATTCATAGTGCCCAGCTTCTGTACTAAATGCTGTTTTTTGTCTATCACTGTCATTAATTTCGATTTGATGATATCCGTTCGCTAAGTCTAAAGTCGTAAAGTATTTACTTTTACCCAGTTTGTCGAATAAGTCCGTAATGTTTGGCAAAGGGTACTTGTCGTCAGTTGTTATGTCGTTAAGTCGTCGGTAATCGATTACCATTCGAAACTTATGCTCGCCAGACGCGTCCATTTTCTTTGGGACAAGATGAACAGGGGCATTCCATGGTGAATATGATTCCTGAATTATATTATTTTTTAATAGTTTTTCTACTTGGGTTTTAATTTCTTGCGTTTGAATCGGAGGCTGCCTATAAGGCTTTACATAAATTGGATCTTCATTTTTTGTTCGAATAAAATTTTTTACTTTGTTTGTGAAACTTAAAGGAATTTGATCAGTATAGAAAATGTCTTTATATTCCCTACAGATTTCAACAATGTACTTTTGTTCTTCTTGATTCATGTGTTCTAGTCTGAGTCGTGATACATTTTCTTCTAAAATGGCATCTACTTCCATGTTGTTTATATCTACGTTGTTGACGTTAATTGTTTCACTACAAAATTCTTCAACCTTAAATGGCGATGTTACTGTCAGTGTCATTGGTTTTTCTAATGTGTTTTGGATAACTGTTGTTGCATATCCATTTTCACATGAGACTATAGCAGAGGGCATTCTGACACCTTCACAAAACTGTGTATAGTTCAAAATTCCTTCACCAGAAAACAGATCTGTGAGCAATTTCACTCGTTGTTCTGAGCGTGGGGCTAGTTCTAAAATCTGATTTTTAATTCGTTGTACGATTGGAAGTATTGTAGATTTTGTTCGAAGCTTGTTTTGTTTAAGATCGATAACTGCTTCTAACTGTACTAACAGGTCATTACCTATTAATCCATCATACTGTATATCTACATCGTAGACATAGAATTTATGAAATTCATTGCATTGAAAAGACGGTAGTAGAGGAATCTCAATAACTTCGTTATGAGTACTAGATGCATGAGTACTTATAACCGTAAACGGTTCAGCCTGTATGTACTCGTGGAAAAAGGTGTGAGCTATTCGCGGGCTGATAAACGATCGTGTACTACCTGTGTCAATCATAAATTTACCGTTAATCTCGGGGAGGTAAACGTATGGTAATTTTAATTTTATGTTACAATTCAGATTTATTACCTCATGTTCTTTGGTGAGGCCACTATGTGAAAATTTGTGACCTCAGACTCATTCGCATTTACATTTTCCACTATTTCTTCCGACTCAACTTCTGGTTGAGTTTGGGATTCGTAAAACCTATCGTCATAATCATTTCCTTCATAGCAATATTCTTCATAGCCGTACATATCATTATTATCTAGCTCTATCTCATTTAACTGGAAACCCTGTGGTTTTTGCATGGTATTCTGTGTCTGTAGCTTAAGAGGTGGTGCAGTTCTCATAGTAACATCAGCGCTATCTATTTTTGGGTTGGGAGGCTTATACCCAAATTGAGCTTGATTTAATTGCGGTTTGTAACCAAACTGTTGTGGTTGATTGAATTGAGGTTTGTAACCAAACTGTTGGGGTTGATTGAATTGTGGTCTATAACCGAATTGTTGAGGTCTTGGGTTGAAGTATTGAGGTTGATTAAACCTTGGCATACCGAACTGTTGCGTCTGCATGAATGGTGGTCTGTAGCCTGTTGGCGCCTGAGGTACTTGGCCTATAGATGGTAGTCTATTTTGGCTGTTTCCCGGAATGCCAAAATTGAACCGAGGGGTTGCGTTAAAGTTAGGCTGAAAGCCTCGGGTCTGGTTGTATACATTTTGAGGAAATGTGTATCCTAGTTTTGGTTGAGGTGTACTAGCTGTGTATTGGGGTTTGAGCATTTTGCTTCGGATGTTATATTGCTCATAAAAGTTAACGTCCTCCATTACGAACTCTAGTGCTTTCTCTAGAGTTTCTGGCCTTTTCATTCGTACTGCCCTTATAAGGTTTTCGGGCAGGTTATATAGAAATACATTAAGGGCTAAGTTGTTGTAAATAGCTACCTTTGCAGTAATCATATTTGAATCTAACAGCTGGTTCACTTTTGAGATCAGAATAGATCGCACGGTTTGAATTTTATTGCAAAACTCTACGTAACCTTCCCCTTGTTTCATTTTCAAGGTTTCAAGTTCAATGGCTATACATTCTTCGCTTCGCGGATCACCAAAATGTTGTCTTAATACAGTTTTGAGCTGTTCCCAGCTTGTTATATCGTTACGTTCACTAACTAATGCGGCCGCTTCCTCAGTTAACCGACTTGTCACGGTATGTAATACATAAAGGTCCTGTTCTGCATTTCCACGATATTTATTAATTACGTAATCGCATTTTTTTATGAATAAATTTAAATGACGCTTACTGCCATTAAAAAGCGGTATTATACTTAAAATTTCCCTTGGAATAATGCTAACAGTCGTCATTTCTTTTATTTGTTGATCAATTTTTTCTGTATCTAAACTTAAAAATAACTATCCTAACAAGCAACAAGAGTTGTATTCTATCTTGATAACTAAATCTTTGGCTATTTGTAATTTTAATATAACCCAAGAAATTAACAATGATTACTCTACCTTACTCTATACGCGAAAATTTAATCACATTTTCTATTCTATCGTTATAAGAATTAGGAAACCAGAAAACGTTATATTAGGAAAATGTTCGATTCCAAACTATAACAAAACAGTACACACAATAAACATACAATATGGTAGGAAAGGATGGTGAAAAATCGACTCACCAGCCAGTAACCAGCATGCTCGTTCGCCTCCCAACACTTTCAGAATTTTATTTGGTTCGAACAGGTTCCGACCGACGGAATTGCGCGGAAAATACGCACATAAACTCCGCGGAAAACTCGGAAAATCTGCCCCGGCTGCGCCACTAAAGGATTTGGGAACGGTGTTGAAGTTTTTAAAAGAAAACTTAAGAAAGAAAATTAAAGAATGTTTACTTTAACAAATTAATTCTAGTTACAATGAGACGTCCGAGACCAAGTTTATTCTCAACACGAATGAATATAATCTTATTTAATAATGCATTGTCGCACCAGTAAACTGCGTGGGCGACATAGATAGCGTCCCGGCCAGACTACCGAGAATGCTGACTTGCAGTCTCATGAGCATAAGGTGGTTATCTCCCGTCCGGCTGGTTGCATAACTATATCGCATTATTTACGAGTACGAGTTCCACCGTGGCACCAGTGCTGCAGAAACGGCTCGAAGGATTAATGATGTGTATGGTGGTGGTGTCGCAAAAGAAAACACGGTGCGTTTTTGGTTTCAACGCTTTCGTTCTGGAAATTTCGACCTGCAGAACAAGCCCCGTGGACGGCCGGAGACCAAGGTCGATAATGATGAATTGAAGGCTATTGTGGAAGCAGATCCATCGCAAACCACATCACAGTTAGCTGCAGGCTGCGGTGTTAGTGACAAAACCGTTTTAATCCACTTGAAGCAAATTGGGAAGGTGAAAAAGCTTGAAAGGTGGGTACCTCATGAATTGCGTGAAGCAAACCGACAAACGCGCGTCGACTGCTGCGTTACATTACTCAACCGGCACAATAATGAAGGAATTTTAAATCGGATCATTACATGTGATGAAAAGTGGATCCTGTACGATAATCGTAAACGCTCATCGCAATGGCTGAACCCTGGTGAACCAGCAAAATCTTGCCCCAAGCGAAAATTGACTCAAAAAAAGTTACTTGTAAGCGTTTGGTGGACTAGTGCCGGTGTCGTACACTATTGCTTTCTTAAATCTGGTCAGACGATTACGGCTGATGTCTATTGTCAGCAACTGCAAACCATGATGGAAAAGCTCGCTGTTAAACAACCGAGACTTTTCAATCGCTCTACGCCACTGCTGCTTCAAGACAACGCTAGACCACACACGGCCCAACAGACGACTACCAAATTAGAGGAGCTTCAATTGGAATGTCTAAGACATCCACCGTACTCTCCGGACCTTGCTCCAACAGATTACCATTTTTTTCGAAATTTGGATAACTTCTTGCAAGGAAAAAAATTCAATTCCGATGAGGCAGTCCAAACCGCTTTCAAAGATTTCATTGATTCCCGTCCGAATGGTTTTTTTAGTAAAGGGATCAATGAACTACCTATAAGATGGCAAAAGTGTATAGATAGCAATGGTACATACTTTGATTAATAAAATATATTTTAATATGAAAAAATTGCCTTTATGTTCCTCCCATACAAAACGCCAATTTAATATGTAAGGACCTAATACTAAACCCCGTCTGCGACATTTTGAACTTTAAACTAAAACCCGGCCTCGCGATTAACTTGCTACTGGGCAGTACAACCTATATACTTATGTCGCGGGTCCTTCCTACAAGTAACTGATATTGATATTTTATATTATAGATACGTCGACGAAATTGATTAATACGGAAACTGTTTTTAAACGACGTCAAAACAAGAAGGTTTTTTTATTTTTATTTTTAATGTATGTTGGCCGATTACTCGAAAACGCCTAATAAGATTTAGAAAATTATTTTATAATGTAAATATTTAATACATAAATAAAAAATGACACTCACACAATTTAATAAACCGATCGTCAACTCATACGTCAAAACCCATCAAGCCGCTTAGCCGGTAGAGCTGATATCAAAGACGTACCCACAAGTACCGACATTACAAACATACTATCGAAAACATACACTTTTACCATAGGATTTAAAATCTTATTTCTGTCCCTTCCTAGGATTGCTGGAAGAAAACTCTTACTAGGGTTAAGCTCGCCTTTGACATACTTTTTAATTTGAATCTAACTTCTAGATTTGTATAATTATTTTTGTGTGTGCAATAAAGTATAAATATATATTTAAATCCCGAAAAAGTGCGTTTGAAATTTTTTAAGAGTTGTCAATGCAGGGATGACGCTTCTGGTAGGACGTTAATTTAGAAAAAAAACCTCTGTTGTTAAATGCAAGTTTGCCACCCTAGTGGTATCACAGATAATAAAATGCTAACGTAGTATTAACTAACTATACACCTATTGTTTCTGTATTTAAAACGCATTATCTAAATAAAGTGTACACTGTAATCTAACTATGTATGTACAAGGAAAGCGATCGAGTTACCTAAGGACAAACTTACTTACTATACCTTACTGATATTACAAGAATCTGTTTATTTTAATTTGTTTCGATGATTATTTCCAAGAAAAAAGATGCAGCTAAATAATGACCGAAGTATTTAATGTAAACCCATTGAAAGTGACACAGTTTCAAGTAAACTACAGAATAAATGTAATTGCTCAGCTCCGCAGCAGCGGAGAAATGCACAGTAACTGAGGAGGAGCAACCAACGTGATTAATTACAAAGTAAAATATAAAAGAATGATTCTGGTGGAAGTCTGACAAGTCCGGGACATTCTGGTGGAAGGTCTGACAAGTCCGGGATATTCTTGAATTGTTCTTGCAGCTCCAATGCTGGGACGCACTGAACGCACTGGATAAAGAAACTCCTTCCCTACAAACTTATTTATGGAAACAATTAACCGAAACATACTGGGGAAGTATGGGCAGTATGTAGAAGGTAGGCATAAACATATAAAATCGTCACGAGCTGACTGACTCTGACGGTTTCATTATCTTGTCCCTCGTGGTAAGCCCTGCAGAACAGCCATTTCTCTTCGAACTCCCCCTCACTATTCTAGTTACTATGGTAGAATGTTTACTGGGAACTCAGTCAGGTTGTGGAATTCTCTACCCCACAATATCCCCGATAGTCCCTCGTTTGTTATCTTCAATTGAGGCGTCAAAGATAGATAGTGGTGTATATGTTTCTATGTGTAAAAGGTATATATGTCTAATAGTAACAATAATTTGTTCTAAAATACAGCCTTATTTATGATATTGTTAATGGGTACATTTTGGGGAATGTTGTCGCCCAAAACATCAGAGCGGGCCATGTAGAGGCCGAGACTCGATACATTTGTGCACAAAAAAGTTTTATTGTAACGGTTTATTGACACCTGAATTAAATGAGAGATTTTTTTTTTTTTTTTATTTATTTAAACGCACAAAACACATCACAACCACAATATGATTATGTAATATTATCTTAACAGTATACTTAATTCTAATGAAGTTTTTCGTAGTATTCCTTCTTTTTCCTTCTATTTAATCTTGTTTTTCTTCATCCTAGGTTTGCAGGAAGAAACATATTTTTTTGGGTTAAGCTCACCTTAGACATATTTGTAATTGTATGTTTGTATGTCTGATGTGTCTTCAACTAGTTTTTTTTTAAAGTAATCTACGAGTGTTAAAAAATCCTGAAATAGTCACAAAGTACAGTCATCGTCAAATAGATATTTCATTTTTTGAAGGTACATTATTCACAGATAACTTTGAGAGCTTTGTTTACTAACATCATTTTGAATACCCTGACTGCTCCTTTATATATGAAACAATGAGCAGTAATATATTTTGAACACCTTGAGTGCTTACAGAAATGATGATTCGAACTGCGTATATCATCAAACTTTTATGTTTTTCAGATCATTTTGACTACCCTAGATGCTCATATCAATTTGACGCTGACTGTACAAGTAAGAACATCCAAGGTACAAAAAACGTGGTGTTGTATCTTCCGGCGTTTTTGTTTAACTTGAAAACATAAAAAGTACTTATAGTGACATAACTATGATATATTTTTGGTACTAAGAACAAAATAATAAGGTATCGCTGCTATTTTCGTAGCTATTGATGTGTTCTCTACAATAATTGTAGAACATTACTTTGAATAATCACTCACTAGTAGTTTTTCCGCGTAGTACCTACGGAATTTTCTCTATATTTTTTTTTATTGATCTACATGTTTTTGAGTTTATTCAGTACAAAGAAAAAATCAGGAATAAAAATATTTTCTTTATTATTAGTATATATAGTTATGTATTCTATTTTTAACGGAATATCAATTTTTGCCAAAAATACGCGACAAGTTAATCAAATTAGTATTTTTCCATGGCCACTGAGGTGAAGTCTGAAACCGTGAGAGTTTTCAAAAAGTCATGTTTCGAGTTACGTGCTCGATATAAGTTCTGCAATAAAGAAAAACTATTTTATCATAGTTTTTCTGGACAAGTGAGTTTTTGATTTACTATGACTATGTGCCCAAAGTTGATGAAATATTTTCAAAATTGAAAATTAATAAATTCAACTTTATGAATTTAGTAAAGGTACCTACGTTCAGCCTATGCGTAAGTGACACATCGGCATACAAAAACTACGGAAAAAAAACAAACACTCAATATAGATTTTTATTATGAAAAATACTTTTTGATTCATCAAAGTCACAGTATTAATGACTGGTCAACAGTACAGAAGACCTAAACAAAAACTGATATATCGAGTAAGGACTCTAAAATCCACGTCCACTCGTACTTCCAAGAAACATATTCACAAAACGCATATTCAAACGACAAAGCATCTGTTTTTGAAAAGCCCGACACGTCTTTCCCCGAGCGATGGAGCGTGCCGTGGCATAACAAATAGCTAACTTAATTATGTCGTTTAGTCTTATGTGGAGCGTTAAACGTCTTGCCAAGGACTTTATAATTTAATTATTATAGATGCACGCATCTACGTATAGAGAGGACTGCGTTATTATATAAATGGTGCTGATTGTTTTATGCGGTTCATAAATATAGCGGCGGCGTCTGTTGATGAGGTTGAACGTTTATTGTTAATGAAACCGGCTGAGTATGAGTCTGAATACTCGTGACTTCGATTGTGACTGGATTCTGGATACATGGTCTCGACACCAAGTAGAACAATTCAGCAAACAGCGGGACTTTAGACAAAGGCAATTAAGGGATGTGTCTGATTACCGATTGTATACTCCCAGATACAAACTCACTATGACACAAAACCAGGCTTATTTTATGTGCATTCAAATTTATAATAAATTGCCAGAAGAGGTTAAAACTTTAAAAATCTTTCTGGTGATATTTTTAAAACAAAGCTTAAGAGATGGCTAATGAGTACGTGTTACTAGTCGTTACATGACTATTTTAATTATAGGGACATTCAATTATAGCCTATGACATTTGTTATTATTATTCCTGATATTATTATTATATTGACAAGATTTAGTACCTAAGAAATTGTAAATACTCACTTCGATTGTTTATTTTAATCTCAAGGAAATATTATGTAAAACATTTGCATGCCTGATCGGTAGGACATAATGGACATATTGTAACTACTTACCAACTTATCACATGTTCTGGCAAATAAACGATCTTATCTTATCAGTTGGGTGGAGTCCAACTCGCACGAACACGTATTTATGAAAGTATCTGCACTAGTTTCTACTGTCTAAATTACCGATATAAATGACACAATTTTTACTATTGACTACCACGCAGTTACTTGCGCTAAGATTCACGAAACCAAATAAAAGTGGAAACAATGTAAGACCACCCCCACTGAGCTCCGTGCCAACCTCCGTGCCGCCACATTCGTCTGCACCGACAGTTCATCGGTACATCTCCGTTCCCGTTCGATATCATGTCAACCCTGTAGTACTGGTTTGTAAATTATTGTAATTGCATGTATAAAAAAGTCAATGATGTCAATAACAGTTATATAAAGTTTCATTCAAATCCACCCAGTAGTTTCCGCTGGATGTGCGTTCAAGAAACAGACAGACAGACAGACAGACAGACAGACAGACAGACAGACAGACAGACAGACAGACAAAAATAAAAAGCTATTATTTGGTTTCAGTATTGATAATAGCGTTTCCACCAATCAATAAGTTTTCTAAATCTATTTAAGGTACAGATTTTGACCCGTTACTGTTTTATATTAAGAATTCCGTCTCAGTACCAACTTACGGCATTAATTCACTGTAATCTTAGGGATTCTCCTCTGAGCTTTAGCGGGGTCTATTCACGGAATCCTGACAATTGTAGGCATCGCGCATCGTTTCTCTTTACAATTAGTACCTAGTATTTATGTTGCTTCAGCTAGCATTGCTAAGTTACTTGGACATTTGTGCCGAGGCGTCGTTACTAGTTACTACTATTGTAAAAAAAAAAACAATTTACCAATAAGAATAACATACCCGTATATTATTCTTATTGGTAAATTGTTTTTTTCCAGGGCCACTGAGGCCAAGTCTGAAACCGTGAGAGTTATCGAAAAGTCATGTTAGGAGTTACGTGCTCGATTTAAAAAAAAATAAGTTCTGCATTCGAGAAAATCTATATTTTTTAAAGATTTAATAGAAAAGTGAGTTTTTGAAAAAAAAAATTGCATTTATGAGTTCTTGGTTTGATACTAAAATAAAGTAATGTATGATAAGTATGTGCCCGAAGTGGCTGGAATACTTTCCAAATTGAAAATATATATAATTTTGAAGACGTTCCGATTTGAACGCAGTCTATCTAAGATTTCTTAATGAATAAAGATATTTTGACTTTGCTTTTAAGTTTATAATTTTCCTTAAATGTGAAAAAATACCACAAAACAATGCCTATAAATTTAATTTGTTCAAAAAGGTTATCTTTATTAGCTGTACATTACAAAATAAAAGTTTGTGAAATATGTATGTCTATACTATCTATTATAAATATATTTTATTTGTTTTATAACATTTACATATACTACATAATATATACGAAATCTCCAAGTTAAGGAAATCCGGCACTGTATGTATGTATGTATGTATGTGGCAATGTTTGTGACGGCATAACTCTTAAACGGTTTATCCGATTTTGATGAAATTCAAAATGTTAAACTGATAATTGCAAGGTATTTTTGATATTTATCAAGCGGTCGTTTTTAATGTATTGGGGTAAAAATAAATCCAATTTTTCATGCTCATATCCTTTGAATGGCTGGTCCAATCATTTGAAAATTTTGAATATGCAGTGAATATATTAATACATTATGAATAAATTAATATAACTCATCAATCGGTAGAAGATTTTTATTGATACTATTGTCGGGTTGTTTTTGTATATAGGGGTTATAAGTGAGACAAGAAGATTTTTGGTTTGTGTGTCATTTGAAAGCGCTGCACATTCACAAAATATGTATTTTACTTTTGATAAGGGGTTGTTTTTGTAACAAAGGGGCTCGTTAAGAGGGTAAAACGCTTGGTATGTCTTGTAGGATATATTTTTTTATTTGCTGAGATCTTAGTCTTAAACATGTGTAAAAACGTGAAATATATGAATATGGGATATCCCCATATAAAATGGGGATTTAGACTGCAAATTTCAAAATTAGTTTATTTTTGCCTTTAATAGGTGTGGTTTTTAAGATGAGTGGGGCAAAGGATGATCTTCAAGTTTTAAAATTTTTCACTTATCAAATCTGATATATTTATTTCTTGTTATTTACTCAATAGGGTTGACAAACCAAAAAATCCAAGAATAACTTTTGGGGTTTGAATTGCTTGGCAGATGCCAGGCGCGAGTTGAAGAGTGATTAGTGCCCACAGTTGAAGGTTTGTTTACACACAAAAAAAGCGGCTGCTTTTTTGAATAAGCCACTTTGTTGATTTTACGTCCTCCGTGAGCTAGATTAGAAAAAAACACGACTAATAAGGCAACGGTTTTGAGAGCACTTTTCAAAATTACATCAACAGTAAATATTTTCATGTTAGTAAGGGATTATTCATTTATTCACTTATTGTTTTGCTCTGCCCAACTACTATGACGTACAGTCGATGTATTATTAATTCAGGTTTTGCATAGAATGAGAGTTAGCAACAAGAGAAAGCCTCGAATACAGGGTGAATAAAAGGGATTGAGAAAAAGAGTGCTTAAGTAAGGTGAAAGAAAGCACAAATTTATCTTTTTGAGAATTAATTCCGTGGTTAAATATCTAAAACAAACCAGACATCACGAGATCTCAGTTCGGGGCGAACTACTACTTTGTTTGTGTCAGGCTCAATGAAAACTCTACTAAGCTTTTTAGATTCAAATATTTCTAAATCTTTCTTTACGAGCTAGTAAAAGACACTGCTCGCGTAAAGTAACATAATAGACACAATTTCTCAAGACTTCTGACTGTCAGCCGCTGCAACATGGAAAGGAAAAAAGTAAAACGGTACACATGAGTACTTCAGCCACAATCCATTTCAAATGTAAATCTCTGCCGTAACGGGCCGTCTCTCTTGGCAATGAGACGTTCTTGTCGCCTGCTCGGAGACATGGAACACAGCTGCGAGACGTGAAATGTGTGCCGTGCGAGTCAGATCCACGGGAATACTTGAACGTAAGTATCCACGGCGGGACCCTCCGGCGGTAAAGTATGACGCAATCATTATTTACGAGTCGGGTCCGGTACAGCCACTGATCTCAACATCTCTCAACAAATCAATTATACCTAATTGTTAATATACAATTCCACTGCACGCATTAGGGGACGAGGGACACGCGCGTCGGGACTCACCCTGATCCTCTGGCCAAGATCCCCACTCACCCAAATTATATTGGTACTGTACTCAAAATCCTTACTCACAGGATCAGGGTGAGTGGGAAACCAGATGATATCCTGTGGTCAAGATCCCCACTCACCCTGATGGTACCTATCCTGTGCTCGAGATCCCCACTGACCCATAATAATGCGGGAGTATAAATGTTAATAATTCAGCCAATTGATGTTGTTATTGTAAGCGATAATCGAATCTCTAGAGGACGGGCTGATATATGTAAATTCATTACGTTTTGTAAAAATGTTTGAGATAATAGTTATCATAGTGGCTATAAAGACATTGCCACACCAGACATTATTTTCATGAGTTACCTTATTATTAAAAAGTAAAATATTACAGGACTTACACAGCGCCATCTAGCCTCAAACTAAGCATAGCTTGTAATATTATTAATAACTGTCAACGAAAGCCTCAGACAATTTTAATGATTTCCATCCGCCAGAAACAACATAGTCCGTATCCGACACAAGTATTACTTTTATATAAAATATCTCACAAATTCAATTCGACCTTTTCCTCATATTAGTTTTGTCCTGTTTTTTTATGATTTCATTACAACTTGGGAAAGGTACATTCCGGGATAAAGAAACGTAAGGACAATAAAGGAAGCGCCCTACAAAGGCAGTATGTTCATCCTTGAAAATTGACAAAACATACAATATCAGTGCAGTAAACCGCAGAGTTTTATTTGCAGATGTTGCTTGTGACGTCATGTGCTCATTCGCGATATTAAACCACTCATAATATTATGTAGAGAATAGTACCAGTGCAGGTATCACTTGCATATTACATACGACACCGAAAACCTTTTCCATATAACATTGGATCTCTCCTGCGTACCCCACAGAAAAACGATGTGCGATTTTTCAACACCGACATTAAATATTATCAAACACAAAGTTTGTCGTGGATGTCATTTGATTCAGAATTTAGAAATATAAAAAGGATTTGATCATCGTCATCTATTTAACTCATACGCCTACGTTTCGTATCGTACTTGGCAATGACCGTGTTCGGTTCAGAGCTTGGCCAGGTGCATATACTCACAGAATCAGTACTTCCTATAAGGCCTACAAACCTAAGGCCATGCAAACGCGATGCAGGAGTAATGACATGAGATGAGATGATGGAAGGAGTTGGGATTATGACACTTCTTCTTCTACTTCTTATCAAACTAAACGATTCTTTCAAACTTCCTCGACCAGTACCGAGCAACCTCCATGGCTCTGCTGGTCGCCTCTATCAGGTCTGCCTGGGTACAGGTAGAGGGGCCTAGCGCGCAAATTATGAAGAGTGAACCCGAAGGGTGCTTTTAAAAAAATGCTTTATTTTAAGACTAAATTTAATAAAGGAAAAATTACATTTAAATTACAATTAAAATTATCTAAGTCTGGTCGATGCTAGAGTCCAGAATAGAATTGTGGCCGAAGCCATCGTGAGGCGTCCGGTGACCGATGCTTGCGGGGCACAGGGGCGCGGGGCACGGGGCGACACGTGTGCTGAGGCTGCAACTCGTGCTGGGTCGTTTCCATGAGCCGCTCTAGTTAGGTATGCAAGTCAGCTATTCCTATGTAGAGCGAATGTGTAACACGCAGGGCTCCACGCTCGCAATGTGTGCTCGACGAGTCTATGACACCACTTGGTTGCATTTTTCCTACAGCAGGTGAATTGGTTCTTGGACTTGGTTCAGTGATTTCAAAATCTTTTTTTTTAAACGATTTGCAAGAAAATCAACTTACAACAACGTTATAAAATCAACAAACCACACTTTTAATGTTTATATATTTTTGAAAATATATTGTTCGTATTTATTGTAATTATCAATGAACGATACTCCAATTATCATCGTAAACCATATTTAAATCGGTTAAGCCGTTCCAGTATTACGCGTGCGCAAACAAACAAACATTCTAAAAAACTATATTTCCAGTTGCAGGTCTGTAGTAGATAGTATGATTTTTTCCTCGAAAATATAGAATGTGTACACACTGATTTTCTACGATTTTATTTTATTTATATATTTTACTAATGTTTGAATTCAACCATTCCTTTTATATCGATAATTACTTGGTAAGTTCGTTTGATCATCAAGTTAATGCTTCTATGAACTGCCGTTATCAGACCCAGAGGTCCCGGGACCTCTGGGTCTGTACTAAGTTTGGTTGATGGTAGGATATAGTTTAAGTCCGCCTGGCTAGCTACCACCATCTTACCGAAGTCTATCGCCATAACATCAATTCTAAATGGTTGTGTTCTAACGTTTAGAGACAAGAAAACAAGTTGATTAGTCTGTTGAGTATTCCGAGTAATGTATGCTTCCACCTTCGGCCTTATCATATCTTGACACCAGATGAGGTGAAGGCCAAGCGCTTCTCCGTCTTACAACAAAGAATCACTTTGGCTTACAAAACCAACAGATAGAATTCAAATAGATTAGAGAACTCCTCGTAGTACTCGTGACTTCAGCACTGGCTGGTGGCAACCGACACGATTAGACACGTTCCCAACTCTACCAAGTTATTGTTACAGTGAGTTGGTCAGCAGGCATCATCTTCCTGCCCGCTGTAGCGGTGGACAACGGTCTTCTGCAAGGCCAGGGAACAATTGTTACAGTATGGCTGAAAGTTTAAGACAATATTACACACATCAACGTTTTATCGTTAATTTCTTTGACGTGATAAAAAACAATGTACACTAAAATCATACAGTTTGTACTTACTTCGAAGAGTGAAGGTTGTCTGGGAGAGTATTCAATACTTTTGACAAGCCTCACAGCCTCAGTTGTTAGTAGCTCTGCCTTCTGTGCTGAAAGTTGTGGGTTCAATTCCTATCCAGGACAAACATTTATGTGATGAACATTGATGTTTGTTTTGTGTTTGGGTGTTGTATTGTATGTTAAGTATGTATTTAAACATAATTCGTAATCCGTAATCTAGTACCCATATGGCTTAACTTAGTTTGGGACTAGAAGGCGCTGTGTAAAAATTAATGATTTCAGATTTATTTACTAAGCCATATTATAACTAGGCAAGTTGTTTAACATTTTATGACAGAACACGCAGAACAACAGAACACGCAGAACAACCAGGTATAATAAGATAAGCACATACAACAAAGTGTCCAATTATGTATAAAAGTAAAATAAAAATTACAATGTCAGCAATAATCTATCGTTATTTAAATGTCAAGTCGTTTCTTTTACATCGTCATGCAAAATGTCTTGTAATATTTCGTTCTTAATTAACTACCATAATCGAAAGCATGTTCAACCCGGGCCCAGCTTCGTTATTCTGTATGATCAATCGTGTCGTAACGCGTCCGTCGCGTTACGATACTTCGAGACAAGACGTGATTAGATCACAAGGATCTATTTTGGATCCATTGTTTTTCCTCATTTATATAAATGACATAAGTGCCATCGATAACGATATTGACATTTACATGTTAGGTTTTTTTTTGTGGCCGGAATCCAAGCCAGTAATTATGTCCAATTTGTTGGCATTAAAGTGGATTCCAAGCTGTCATGGAAAGAGCATATTGATGGATTGGCGGGTATACTAAGTTCTGCCTGTTATGCCATCAAAAAAGTCAAAGAACTTTGCGGATTAGTTGCCGCCAGGACGGTGTATTTTGCCTATTTCCATAGTCTCATGACATGGAATATTAGTTTGGGGCGATGCGGCAGACTCTGAAAGAGTTTTTAAATTACAAAAAAGAGCCGTTAGAGCAATCTTAGGACTCAAAACAAGAGATACATTGCTATGTGTTCTGTATGTTAATAAAAAGAGGCACAATTTACCGACTTTGACGGCAACACATAATTATAACACAAGGCAAGGAAATATTATTCGGCATCCAGTTTGTAGGTTCGATGAGGTATTTAAAAGTTACTTGTGCAATGGCATAAAGCTGTTTATAAAGCTTAGTGATGAAGTAAAAGACCATGATTATGTTTTGTTTATAAAAAAGGTGAAATCACTACTATTGAATAAGAGCTATTACAAACTAAATGACGCACTGGAAGAGAAATATCTCTCTTAATAATTTGCACTAGTAATTTTTCCCATAGCTTTATTTTGTTGACTTAACATATTGTTGTAGCCTATGTTTATTTTTCAAATTATCTAGTCATTATTCTTTATCTTATTATTATAACTTTTTATCATTTTGACATTTTGATTTGACAGTACTACGAAATTGGCGTTTTGTATGGGAGGAACATAAAGGCATTTTTTTCATATTAAAATATATTTTATTAATCAAAGTATGTACCATTGCTATCTATACACTTTTGCCATCTTATAGGTAGTTCATTGATCCCTTTACTAAAAAAACCATTCGGACGGGAATCAATGAAATCTTTGAAAGCGGTTTGGACTGCCTCATCGGAATTGATTTTTTTTCCTTGCAAGAAGTTATCCAAATTTCGAAAAAAATGGTAATCTGTTGGAGCAAGGTCCGGAGAGTACGGTGGATGTCTTAAACATTCCAATTGAAGCTCCTCTAATTTGGTAGTCGTCTGTTGGGCCGTGTGTGGTCTAGCGTTGTCTTGAAGCAGCAGTGGCGTAGAGCGATTGAAAAGTCTCGGTTGTTTAACAGCGAGCTTTTCCATATTGGTTTGCAGTTGCTGACAATAGACATCAGCCGTAATCGTCTGACCAGATTTAAGAAAGCTATAGTGTACGACACCGGCACTAGTCCACCAAACGCTTACAAGTAACTTTTTTTGAGTCAATTTTCGCTTGGGGCAAGATTTTGCTGGTTCACCAGGGTTCAGCCATTGCGATGAACGTTTACGATTATCGTACAGGATCCACTTTTCATCACATGTAATGATCCGATTTAAAATTCCATCATTATTGTGCCGGTTGAGTAATGTAACGCAGCAGTCGACGCGCGTTTGTCGGTTTGCTTCACTCAATTCAAGCTTTTTAACCTTCCCAATTTGCTTCAAGTGGATTAAAACGGTTTTGTCACTAACACCGCAGCCTGCAGCTAACTGTGATGTGGTTTGCGATGGATCTGCTTCCACAATAGCCTTCAATTCATCATTATCGACCTTGGTCTCCGGCCGTCCACGGGGCTTGTTCTGCAGGTCGAAATTTCCAGAACGAAAGCGTTGAAACCAAAAACTTACCATGTTTTCTTTTGCGACACCACCACCATACACATCATTAATCCTTCGAGCCGTTTCTGCAGCACTGGTGCCACGGTCGAACTCTTACTCGTAAATAATGCGATATTTTAAGTTTTCCATTTTGTGAAATGAGTGACGCAGAAAAAAAAGCAAAAGAGATAAAAACAAATGAATTACGGTTTTCGAAACACAAATGCATGAGTAAATAGCTGTTTAAATTTGAATTTGGAATTCCTAACCAATGAGGAGATATTTAAGATCAAAGTGGCCAGTACGACAAAACGCCAATTTCATATGTAAGGACCTAATATTATATTTTACGATTAGTTTTTTCTGACAATGCTTCTATACAGCTGATACCCTTTGACTGTTGTTATTTTTTGATTTTTTTGAATATTTTAATATTTTGACATCGGCCTATTTACAGCCAAAAAAAAATAATTTTTAGATTTATATTATTTTCTTTGTCATTGTCTGTACCCTGTAGTTTTACTTTTATATTTTAAAATGTTGATATTAAGTTATTTGCTAAGCTTGTCTGTTTTTTTTTTATTAATAATTCCTGCTTGTGTTTATTAAATTTTAGATTTAACGAAACTAAGTGTAACTTTTGTGTACCTATGGCGGTAATAAATGAACTATAAACTATGAACTATTTGGTTAAACAGAATCAGGGGTCAGTTTGTTTGTATAGACAACGCGTCAGGTGACACGAGGGTATCGGCCGATGGCTATCAGTGTACTGTGAGTGTGCACCAGGTTCAGCAATCCTGTCGCACCTGAACGCTCAATCAAATTCCTCGCTTGTAGGTAACAGAGTGCATTTACTGAATCCTTTGTTACGTTCATATTGGAAAATATATTGCACAATATTTTTCTACATTTTGAATAAAAATAAAACATAATTTGAAACTGATCAAAAGAGAAAAAAGTATAGCCATTCTATCGAATTACCAAAATGGCTGCGTACAATAAAGCGTGGTGCTTTATTGTACGGAGTTCGGCTTCTCATAAGTTTTGAAGGGAATTATGTAGACTTAATGTGAATAAACAGGAAATAATGTGGTCGCCACTGTTTTGTTTACCGTTTATAAAGCGGGAGCTTTTATGGTTTACAGCACAATAATATATTGGTCGTAAATGACCGGTCCCTTCTCAGCTCGCTTTGCACTCGCTAGTGAGTCGTCTGTTACCCTTCCACTCCTCAATTCCGCTTTGTAGATACCTAACACGACGGAAGTACTCCGTGCTCCTTTGTAATAGTTACCCACATTACGTAATCTTGATATTTTCGAAGCTTTATTTACGTTTAGTGGATGATTAGGAGATATATGTGTACCTACTTCGTTAGTACAACGTTTTAAAAATATATTTATATCTGATTTAGCTAATAACATTTGACTGGTATTTTTATTCCAGTATATATAAATATTTTATTGTACGACGGGGAAACGCTTGCCCTAAATCTCACCTGGTTAAAATAAAGTGGAGGCGCACTTTACCCGGAATTGTCAACAGTTTGAGGAACTGGCTATCTTACCTCTTGCTGGATCATAGCAATTTTAGAACTGTTATTATGGAGACAGAATTAGGTACGATGGTGGTAGCTAGCCAAGTGGACTAAGCAAAGTCCTACACCAACCAAACTAAGCACAATATTGTACTCCCCCAGGGGACCTCTGGATCTGAAATCGGTGGGTTGAACCTCTAGACAAATTATTATAACCGCCTCTGTGGGATTTAATAATTTGACCGCACATTACCGCGGTTTAGAATCTACACATTCACTGCTATACCTAAACTCGATACACCTACAGTTATATCTATCGTAGCCCTTTACCCGGTTGTCTGAGCGTGATATAACGATCTAAAATGATTCTAAAATTGTCAACATAAAAGCTATTTTTCATTGATAGCGATTGAAGTACCTACTAGGCATCTGAGAATAAAAACCTAAAATAAAGTGAAGTTGTATTACTTAAGAAAGGCCGCCATGTTCATGTATGGAGTTGTCTCTTCAATGCTATATGGCAACACCTTACACAGTACAAATTATCGGAGAATCGTCACATACTTATCTCAATGAGTAGGTGCTGAGACACGGCGCGGGGTGTTGACCGTTCCCCGGGGGGTGACGCGAGGATCGCCCGATAGATAACTCGCATGGAGTAGTAATCGGACCACAAGGGCAGTAAAAGCTAATTGGTGGGCGGCGGCAGTAACTGGCGAACGTTTTCGCTTTATTTGCACAGGAAACAGGGTTCCAGAGCTGTTCCAAGGAAACGAAACAGCAGTGCCAGACGGCTGTAAACTTTTTTTATAATTATGTGACGGGGAAACGCTTGGCGAATGCCTCTATCTATGCTATCTTATCTTGCAACCAGGTTAGATGAATATCAATATCTCACCTGGTTGCAAGATAAGATAAGGTGGAAGCACCTGAGGAACTGGCTATACCTCTGAATGCCGGAACACAACAATTTAGAATGGTTGATACGGCGACAGACTTAGGTAAGGAGGTGGTCAGTATTAGCTAGCCAGGCGGACTTAGACAAGGACCTACCACTAACCAAACCAAGTATAATATTGTACCCGTTGAACCCGCGACCTCTGGATCTGATGTGGGTGGGCGAGCTACTACACCACAGGCGGTTAAACAACAAGTACTTACAAAACTATCTATCTTAAAATGTTTACCTTCTATTTAATGGCCGCTGAGAGAAGTACCTAATGATCGTTGTTATTTATATTTAGCGTTAAACATTAAACCTGTGATTAAACCTATACGACTTAGCAATCTACAGTTTTGAGACAAACAATTTTATTGTACATTTAATTAAATTTCTAGACATTGGTTTTTTAAATTTCTTGATGCTTTCATTGTCAGAAGTCTGACGCTGCTGATATGAAATATAAAGCTTTCTCACGAAAAAGAAAATAGATGTTAGTTATGATGCAACTTATGTTAGCAACTTTATCCAAGTGCATACGTTTCAACGAAATAAAATGAGAAATACAAAGTAAGCTCGCCGGGCACTGATTGCTGTTCTGCGAGGCTGAATTGAGTTCCCTCAGAGACTTGCCTTTTCAGTCTAGTCTATAGAAAACATATCTGGGAAAAAAGGACAATAAAGTAAGGAAGCTCTCGGTCCAGCAACTTTTGAATAGCCCTTTGTTTTCTACCCAAATGAAGCCAAACTCGCCACTGCCACTGTGATTGGGAAAATTAACCTCTTTCTCTGACCGGCCCAATTGGCGGCCTGTGATTAGTTTGTAATTTGTGATGGGCTTTTGTGAGTTCGGTTTGAATTATGGCCACGGTTTATGAATTAGAGGTAGAAAAGGTTCCAGGTTCCATTTTGTCTGTGCACTAGGTAGGCCATCCTTAATAATGATTCGATATTTAGACTGAAGATGTTTCATCGAAGGTCTCATTGAATGATCTACATTTCGCATCGTTACGGAGAAGCCGTCGTCTAATTAACAGAGCACCGACACGACAAATATCGTTCTATGCATATACATGTTGGTTGAGAAAATGTACCTCTCTCTGTATTACACACACAAGCATTGTTAATGCTGCTTCCGAGAACTTCCAGTCTGACACGAACAAGATTAATAAGTTACTATTTCGAGCCTATGAGGCTGTATTAGGTCACAGATTTGGTTTTAACTCATATTCATATTAAGTCATTGATCGGGTGAGCGAAGCGAACAACATTTTCGAGTTAAGTTGTGAAATCCGGCACTGTATGTATATATGATAAATGATTTATTGGTCTGTTGAATCATGGTAGGTATAAGTACAAAGGTCTAATGAAGTAATAGTATCACAGATTCTACCTAGTAGGTATACAGACACTTCCACTTAGTTCTAAAGCATGCATTATACAAAGTGTTTCATTAAATTAAATCTGAGAATGATCAATTAACAAATAAATATAATAACAAAAAAATAAATAGCATAGCTATTCAGCGTGGCAACGCAGCCAGTGTCTTGGGCACGCTTCCGTCTGGTACTGGTCTGGAACAGTTGAGTTACCTATAGGCCGTTTGTAACGGTCCTTAGGTAATCTGACTGATTCCTTTGTACATAGTTTAATTACATTTAATTGTACTTTTTATACATATATGTATATAGATAGATATTAACAAATAGTTAGTAATAAAAACAAATAATTCCAAAAACCAATTACATGTCAATGATATGAGTATATTGATTGATTGTCAATTAATAAGTAGTCGATAGGTTGTCAAATATTAAAATTCATAGTCAAAAAATTGAAATTTACATGTCATTTAAAAATGCATTCACAGAGTAATAAACTTTTTGCGTTAGATATTGAGATAGTGCATTTTTAAACATATTTACATTATTAATGGCTCGTATAGATGACAGTTTAGTGAATAAATTGTAATTAGTATTAGATAATTTTAAGTTATTGTAATGGATCATGAAAAAAAAAAAAAAACTAGTCCGAGGTTCTTGCCTTTCTCCTTGTGTGCTGGTCACGATTCCGAACAGGCGGTAGATTTGACGTTTCAAAGTGATCCTAAAAAATCTTACTGAATAAAAATATTTGACAATTTAATATATAAAGTAATATCAGAAATATATTGTTGTCGGGATCATGAATATGGTAGTCCTTGAGATATTGAGGTGGATCGAACTACAATACTTCGCCCAAGATATGTTTAGAATGGTTGATCCGATTACAATTATACAATTAAAATATACAATTAAAATGTTATATAAGTTTATATTACACTCATTAATCCGTAAAAGGTTTTTTTTAAATAGTGGTTTTTGAGAAGTTGGGGTGTAAGGTGAGATAAGAAGATCTTTGTCTTGTCATTAGGTGTCATTTGATTGAATATCCACTGCACATAAAAAAAAAATTTGAATAGAGATGGTTGGAACATGGGACGGCAAGTCACTTGGTTGATATAATGTTAAAGGGGGTTTTCTTCACAAGTCACTATTTGTTTACTTATTTACTGAAACAAAATAATTTATGTTCTTTATAATAAAGGGGTTTTTAAGATAAAGGTTTGCAAAGGTTTTGCTGATCTTCAGGTGTTGCAAAATAGTGACGTATGAATATTGGGCTTCTTAAATTAATTAAAACTGGTCTATTAATATACATAATTAATAGTTTTTAACTCAATAGTGTTACCAAGCCACAGGTTTCAGTTTATTTTAGTTACTCCACAGTCTTATCACTTACAATATCGTTTTTTATGGAACGACGGAGATGTGGTAGCGCACTTCACCCGGAATCCTCACAATCCTCAACAAACTGAGGAACTGGCTATCATACCTCTAAATGACGGAACACAACAATTTAAGAATTGTTGTTATGGTGACAGAATTAGGTAAGAAGATGGTAGCTAGCCAGGACTTGAACATGGTCCTACCACCAACCAAATCTAGCTCAATATTGCTTCTCTGGGGATCGAATCCGGGACCCCGTGATCTGATACCGGTGGGCGAACCACTAAACCATAGAGGTGGTTGGTTATGGAGTGCAGCAGGTATTGAAAGTATTTTATTCGTTAGTTGCTTTGGCCTTAGTTACCACTTTGCTTGGCAGACAGATAAGTGTTCTACAAAGTCAAAGTTTTGTTTATGGACAGAACGAAGTTGCCGCCTTTTTGGTAAAACTCTTTGGTCTACTCTTTCCTCTTTTACAACGTCCGTGGGCTGAAGGGGTAGACGTTTAAGCCACAACTGTTGCGGCAACATTTTTCAGAGAACTTTTCATATTACAGTTTTTTTTTTTTCTCATTTGTTACTTATTTATTTATTCTGCCCAGGCACTATGACGCTAATGGTGCTTCACTATCATTCTGGTTTTGCAAAGAATGAGAGATAGCTACGAGAGTGAGTCTCGAAAACTCTGTGTATAAAGAGAGATTGAATAAGGGTACTCAGTAAAAGGTGTAATGAAAGCACACTTTTATCGGAGTGAGTAAAGCTTCCTTGATGTGTCACCACACATCACAATATCTCAGTTTGGAGTGAACTTTTTTTTATCTCAAGTGACATTCTTCAAGGCTCAGAATAAATCATTTTAATTAACTGAAGTGGTGACAAAGATATGATAGGAGAAAAATACGATAAAATACGTTACAATAATCAAAATTAAAATTTGTAATATAATGCATCAATTCATTGAAAAAAGAGGAGCAAAAAAATGATGAACTTTTAATTAAAAGCTGAATTCATAAATTCAAGATTTCAATTAAAATAAAATTGAGAAGTGAGCGATTAAAAAGAAACTATAATAAACTTTGAACGGTGTAATATACCTATGAAATGCAATTTGATGTGAATTGTAAAAACGGGAGCGCGTTGTGTGAGGCAGCGCTCGAGCAGTCTGTGCAGCGCGAAGGACGACACGACATCTGGACACTTTTCATATTGCGTTCGAGAACTAAAGTTTACTATTTACAATATTTTAATACCCTCTGAAATCTTTATTTCTCAATAAACGATATCTATAGGTACCTATCTTATATACATCGATTAATCATAATACAATGTGTCATTTGGAGCTCA
This sequence comes from Venusia cambrica, assembly GCA_951394065.1. NCBI lineage: Eukaryota > Metazoa > Arthropoda > Insecta > Lepidoptera > Geometridae > Venusia > Venusia cambrica. The sequence continues at coordinate 285,987 of OX596044.1, read as the reverse complement.
GTCTGTACTATCTAAACGCATTTATTTACTTCATGGTACTAACATTACGTAAAAATTTAAGAGCAACAAATAGAGATTTTAGAAAACTTGTAGATGGAACCCTACTTATTGTCTCTTTATATGTACATAGAACATATTCTACGCGGCACTGCATTGCGTAGTGTTAAGCCTCGCGTGCCCGTAATGTCATCGACCTCCATACCCTCCGAACGTAGATGAACACCATACTCTTGGTGTTCTAATCAAGTGAAGGATGAACAATTCATTGAGCAAAGTGCCGCCCGCGTGTCGGCTGAGCTGAGCGTGAAACAACGCAACCCGACAGCTTCGTAAAGAGACGGCTATGATCGACATCGGCGCAAATTGCTTCCATATCCCGACATCGTGTCGCGCTTGCGCTGCTCCACTTTCTCGAGCACATTACTAAAAGTAGCTCAAATCTAATTTTGATCTCACTGTTCTTTTCACCTAGAAATTCCATTTATTTCCGATAGAGTGAGCGAAGCGAACGAGATCTCTCAGTTAAGTTAGGAAATCCGGCACTGTATGTATGTATGTATGTATGTGGCAATGTTTGTGACGGCATAACTCTCGAACGGGTTATTCGAATTAATATGTATATTTTCATGAAATTTGAACTGTAAAGAGATAACGTAAATAGAATTTGATTATCGGGGGATTTTTGATAAATGGGGTAGTTTTTGAGATATTGAGGTAAAAATAAATACAATTTTTCACCCATATTGAATGGTTGATTCGATCAATCCAAAATTTGCATGCATAGGTTGTATAAATACTCATCAATCGGTATGAGGTTTTTTTTTGACACTAGGGTAGTTGTTGAGAAATAAGGGTGTTAAGTGAGACGAGATGATTTTTGGCTTATGGGGTGTCATTTGAAAGAGTATCGGTTGCACATTCATAAAATATATATTTTACTGTTTATTAGGGGTGGTTTTTGTAACAAAGGGGCGCATTAAGGGGTTAAAACGCTTGATATGTCTTGTAGGATAGACAGTTAAAAGGTGTTGACTTCACAATTATCTTTCTTTTGGTTTGCTGAAACCATATTTACATTAAGGGTGGCAAAAGGGGTAAATAAAATTGATGTCTTGAAATTGAATTAAATGTGTTAAAACATGAAATAGGGGTTGAGACTGATTTCAAAATAAGTTTATTTTGCCCTTATTAGGGGTAGTTCTTAAGATGAAGAGGGCAAAGGATGATCATCAGGTCTTGTAAGATAAGAGAGGGTATTCGAAATTTCAAAACTGGTCTATTTCTTCCATTGTTATTAACTCAATACGGGACGTTACGGCCATTATAGCCACCACGCTAAGCAGACAGATTGGTGCTCACAGTAAAAGTTTTGTTTTCACAAAGAAAAAAGCTGCTGCCTTTTTGGTTGACTTTCCAACATCCGTGGGCAGGCGAGGTAGATTTTTAAAACACAACTACTAAGGCAACAGTTTTGAGAGCACTTTTCAAAACGCCTTTCCTTTGTTTCATGTTAGTAAGGATATATTACGTTAGCAACAAGAGAGAGCCTCGTACACTCAGGTGAATAAAGAGAGTTCGAGATAAAAGTGCTTAAGTTAGGTGAAAAAGGTGTAATGAAAGCACATTTTTATCGTTTGTTAATTACGTTCTATTTGAGAAATAATCTCCGTCACAAACCAGACATCATGAGATCTCAGTTTGGGCGAACTACTAGTTATTTTTAACCGACTCAAAAAAAGGAGGATGTTCTCAATTCGGCTATATGTTTTTTTTTTGTTTGTTTGTTACTCGATATATTTTCTTTCTTTCCTTCTGTGTATGGTGTCGTAGGTTTCACAACAAAAAAAAGTAAAATAATATTTTTTTTGAATAAAAATGGAATCGACTTCACCACTAAAAACTTAAAAATAACTCTAAGGGTTAGTATATAATATGAAGGCGGTGCCATACAATAAACATGTTGTTGTGCTTGGCAATTCCGCATCAACTTCAAATTATATGAACTTACCCTTAGAGTTTTTTTAATTTTTATTCGATTCTATTTTTTTTTTTATTATTTTTATACTACTTGTAGATGGAACAAGCAAGTAGCTCACCTGATATTAGAGGCGTCTCTTGACTATAATAATACCTGACATACATATATACCGGACTTCCCAACTAAACTCAGAGGTCTCGTTCGCTTCGCTCACTCGATCAATTCATAGTCACATCAATTCAGTCACAAATTAAGTTTAAACTCACTCGTACTTTGATCCCCTGTTAAAATTATAGTCTGTGTAAGCTGGTGATGTCTATTATATTGAACACCTGTTTTCATAGAATGTAAACACAAGTAAACACGCTTATCTTATCACGTTATCTTTATGATCCTCAGAAGTACGGGTAAGGACCGTTTGAATCCTACTTCAACCTATGGACAGACGGCTGACAACCGTGTCAGTACCCATCAATGTCAGTTAGTTTAAACGTCAGTTAAACGTCAGTGACATTAATGTAATAGCATCGTAGTTCCGAAACAACCCTCAATAGTAATTAATAATCACTAACTACCGGCATATTATTGTAAATCTCGATAGGGGAAGGGAACAAAGCTTGCGGGGGTCGCAAGTCTCGCAATTCGCCTCCTCATATGTATGTATTATTATAATTATATGGTAATATCCAAGGCATTACGACGTGATCGGCTAAGGACAATCACGCGATGCCCAACGGTCTGAGGAGGAGGTGGTATGTATAAAAAGACGGTAACCGACAAGATCAGTCCTTTTGACCCGCTACAAGCCTCGCTGACAACACCCCGACACAAGTAAGTCTACACGACAGCCGGGACGCTAGTCCGACGATATAACTGTTGTGAACTTCTCCCTTGGCCGAGTTGATAGCTGATTGAACGAAGGCCTAACTCTTTACGTGCGTCCTTTAGCTTCACCCTAATCTACACTAGCAATGTTCTCCAGGTATGTAAGGCGAGTACAGTTATAACCTGTGAATCTAGCCCCGCTATGTACCAATTAATATATATGTACTTGCTTGATCATTGTGAATAATAACCTAAAGTTTATGCCCACAAATCTAATCGAACAACTCTGTAACTATACTGATTGTGATACTGTGACGACGCGTGATGTGTCTGGATGCCGAGTTGTCCTGTTTATCTTCCGCGTGGCGTGGCACACTCGCAGGCCTACTCCTGCGACTCCTGAGACCATGGAAGTCGCCGCCACGCAACCAGACATGATAGCACACATGATAGCAACCCGGCAGTTGTTATAATATAATAAATGACCTTCCAGGCTGTTCGCAGACAAGCTGCTAGCGCCCATCGAGTCCTACCACACGTTGGGCGGGCGTCTACTGCAGGGCTACCATGAATACTACCAGACCTCTACTGGCCTGCCTACTACCAGACCTCTACTGGCCTGCCTACTACTAGACCTCTACAGGCCTGCCTACCATCAGACCCCTACGGAGCTGCCTACCATCAGTCTACCACAGGGCTGCCTACCCTGGTAGAGGTCTGATCTACGGCCTGACCTCTACTGAGCTACAGCCCCGGCACTACTGCCGAGCTACAGAGCTGCACTACCCCGGCGTTTCCGCCGAACTACTACGCTGTCCTGGTACCAGCTGTCTACCCACTCAACGTCGCCACGTGTCCGCGCCGCGCCTCTACAGTCGCACAACACAGGACAGTACTCGTGGTGCTCAAGTGATTGTTCTATCGACTATACATTTTGAGGTAGGCCTTCAGTCACCTTATAACCTAAGAGAGAGAGAGAGAGAGAGTATCATTCACCCCACGCCCATAGCCGGCGCGTCTATCTAAAACCTTATCTATAATTAATTAACTTATCAATATATCCTATTACTTAAAAATCTGAATTTCTATTTACCGTCCTATAACTACCGTAGGCAAGTAAAACAATATCGCACCTACGCGACAATCTTCACAATTATAATTGGTAATGTGGCGACATTTAAATTCAGATAAGTACCTATGTTTACATGATTGTAAGCATAATTATTTTAATTTAAATGTCGCCACAGGAAACATTACTTCGCGTTGTCAAAGTAATTCGGCTTACGTCACGTAAATTTATTAAAAGATTTTGCAGTCGGGTTTCAGATTTTTTCAACTTTCAACTTGTTGAAAAGTGCTCTCAAAACCGTTGGCTTAGTAGTCCTTGTTTAGAATTCTACCCCTCCAGCCTCCGGGTGTCTTTAAAGTCAATAAAGGGGTTTCACCAAAAAAGGCCGTTGCTTCGTGTATAAGCAAACTGTGACTGAAATCTCTCTCTGCCAAGCGTGGTGGCCCAAACCTTATTTGGAGTAAGCTTTGTCCACTTTGTCGTGGACAATAATGTGCTGTTGATGTGGGATTTGCGTAATCAAACACCTTGAGGGTATCCCAAAAGTAATTCTTCGATCTTATCGAATACCTTACCTTAGTAATCTGATTGAGAAAAAAAACGTAGGTCAAATAAAAGATAGACCAGTTTTAATCTAATTTCAATTAAATACTAAGATAACTTATGAATCCTTTGCTACCTTACATTATATCTTAAAACCCACCCCTATCATGGGGAAACGAAACTGTTTTTGGAATCTGCTTACCTCTTTTGCAATGTTTACTATGAAAACTGGGACTGTTAAGGTCAATAAAACAAACAAATAGTAAATTATGAAGTCTATATAACATTACTATATAACAGCGTTTCCCAGTTAAAGTGGCAATGGGCAGGACACCTCATGCGTAACTCAGATGACCGATGGAGTTACAAGATAACCGAGTGGAGACCCCGGACTGAAAGCAGAAAACCCGGCAGACCGAGGCACGATGGTCCGACGATTTAAAAGCTGTAGCTGGCCACGAGTGGAGGCGTGATACTCAGAATAGAGCCAGTGGTATTTCCACTGTGTTCAATTCTGAGTGTCACGGCGGAGGACTCATTAGGAGAGGCATACATCCAATATTTGAACACAAGATGCTGACAATAATGATGATGATGATTATGTAACATTATATCCTACAAGACATATTAAGCGTTTTTTCATCTTAAATAATTTTACAAAAACCACCGCTTTTAAAATGTTGAATAAATTTACTTGAAGTTAATCTTTCAAATGACACCCCACACCCTACAAGACGTAAATCTTATTGTCTCACCAATTTCTTAAAAAACTAGCCTCGTTTCTAAATAATCATCTTACCGATGCATGAGTCTAAGATCTGCATTTTGTTTATTTTAAATTGATCGGATCAACCATTCAAAAGATATGGGTGAAATATTTTATTTATTTTTATCCCAATATCTCAGAAACTACACCTTTTACCATAAATCCAACGTGACAATCGATTTCTATTTATGGTATCCCTTTACAGTTTCAATTTAATTAAAATCGGATTATCTGTTCGAAAGTAATGTCCTCACAAACATTGCCACGCTTACATACATACGTACACAAAGTGCTGGATTCTCCAACAAAACTCCGAGTCTCTGTTTGTTTCACTCACTCGATCAATGAGGCCAGGCAGAGGCGTATTTAAACATTTGGCGCTCCGGGCCAGTCAGCTTTGCCGCTCCATTTACTAGGAAAAAAACCTGCTAAGTGGTGTGTAATAAATGAAAAAAAAATCCTATAAATAAACATTTAATCATTTAATAGGTTAATATTCATATTCTTTTTCTATGTACAAATCGGTTGACAAATCGTCAATAACGCTGTCCGTGTCATCTTCGAGTTAAGTTGGGAAATCCGGCAATGTAAGTCTAGATGTATATGTATGTATGTATATGGCAATGTTGTATATGTGGTAGGTATTGACGGCTCTTTGTTTTTTAATTGAAATTGAAATATAATATATATTGTAGTTATTTAAGATTCACAATTAAAGGCGCCCTTGAACAACAGGGACGTCGACGTATTGTGTATCACTGAACACAACATGAAAACAGAACGTGAGCAGCATCTAGATATCTATAATTTAAATGCTTTAGCAGAAGGGACATAAATAAAGGTGGGGCCTGCATATTAGTTAAGAAAGGACATGAGTGGAAAGAACTACATGATATTAGGAAAATCTCACTGATTAATGTATTTGAATGTTGTGCTATAGAGCTTGTTGAATATAAAGTGATAATCGTATGTATCTATAGGCTACCTAAAAATAACTGTGAACGTTTCAATATATTTTTTAATAAACTGGATAAAATATTGACTTATACTAATAAATCTAAATATAATAACATAATTATAGCTCGGGACTTTAACATAGACATGCTAAAAAACAATAAACAAACAAGAAATTTTGAATGTATCCTACTAAATTATAACATGAAACTGACAGTAAATGACCAACACGTTTAAACTCAAGAACGTGTATTGACGATATTGCCCATGACTACAAAAATAAATGTAAGACTAAAGTTTTTGAATTTGGCTTATCCGATCACACTGCACAATCGATAAAAATACCTGTCAAAATGATTAACAAGTTAAAATCATGGCGCAAAAAGATAAGATACTACAATGTAGAAAATATAAATAAGTTTAAAATGTACATCAAAAACCTATCGTTCGCTGAAATGTACAGCACGAATGACTCCACCACAGCTTACCGACACTTTATTGAAACCTTTAAGCTGTTTTATGACCTTTGTTTCCCGAACAAACAGATCATAATCAGAACTATAAGTAAACCAAAATGGATCTCACGGGGCATAAAGATCTGCAGCAAAAAGAAAAGAGAATTATTATGGAATTTAAGATCAAAACCTAACTTAGAAAATAGACAAAATTACTTAAACTACAAAAAACGCTTCAAAACATATTGAGGAACTTAGTAAACGAGTAAGCAGTTCTGCGTATGTGCTTTACAAGCTATCGTGGACGGTCAATACTGAGTCACTTATCACTGCTTATTATGGCATTGTAGAGTCCCTACTTAGATACGGTATAATTTTCTGGGGTAACTCAACCGATAAAGATATCATATTTAAAAGGCAAAAGAGATGCATTAGAGCCATGTTTAAGAAACAAGTGACTGATAGCTGCCAGCCACTTTTCAGAAAGCACAAGATACTTACACTTCCATCACTTTATATACTTGAAGTTTCACTATTTGTAAGATATAATCCTGTATATTATTCACGTATGACAGATCTTGGCAAAAGAAATAGACGGGATGCACATAAAATTCACACTCATAAGAGCAACACAACACTACTGCAGAAAAGTATAGTCTGTATGGCATCTACTGTGTACAATAAAATCCCACTCCCAATAAAAGAGCTCAATGACTCCCAATTTAGGTCAAATCTTAAAAAGTTTCTATTAGACAGATGTTACTATAGTATTAATGATTTTTTAGATGACAAACTGTGATTATTATAAATTTGACATTTGACACTTAATTTAATATGATTTTATTTTGATTGCTGTATTTGATGACATTTTTGATTAACATTTAAACTAGCTTATTTTTAATTCTCTTGTAGATGCAATTATGTTTAATTTACTTTCTTATAAAATTTGCATGCTCTTTAAGGCAGAGCATAATTAATACTTATTGATAACAACTGTAATAAAGATCTATGTTACATTATGTTCGAGCAAATAAAAATATTTTATCTTTATCTTGAAGGCCGCGAACGGCGGCCTTGCTTCCCCTCGCTGCTTGCCGCCCCGGGCCTATGCCCCCTTGGCCCTAGGGTAAATACGCCCCCGAGGCCAGGTTAAGCTTGTTGGGGACAACGCCCCATACAAAAGTACAGAACATTTCTTCTCCCTTTTTATATTAGAATTAAATGTATTCCTCATAACCCTGATAGATCACATCCTGTCTTTCTTGTCAGTAGGTCACAGCTATCCATATTTTCATAATGTGGGGCCAAAGTTGAAGGTCTTCATATTTACGATGTTGCCTCCGACCTTCCGAGTCTCTGCGGAGAATGAGCGCTTTTTTATTGCCCTTCCCATTGAAACGTTAAAATTGCTTATGCGAGCTTGTGGGATCTAGGATAAACCCTTCTTGAGAATACTATAAGTAGGATAGAGCGCTTCGTAAAATGTTGGCCGTCGCAGGACGCCTGGCAGATGTGAAGCACGAAAGATTGATTCATGAAATAAATAAATTTGGCATAACCATGGGATTTTGTATTATCTGACAGGTGATCCGTTATAACATATCTATCTATCTATCTATACTTATAATAAAATCGTAGAAAAACTGTGTCTGTAAATTTAATATTTAAAAAAAAATTGATGCTACCTACTTAAAACATGCAGCTGACCATAAAAATACAGATTTTAGAATTCTTGTCTGTTTGTCCGTTTGTCTGTTTGTTTGTGTATGCGTATTTCCGGAACGGCTTATCCGATTTGGATGTGGTTTTCAATGATGTGTTGTGTATGGTCCAGGACAGGATCTGACGATCTTTTCTCAAATCTCAAAAAAATATATGCATAAAAAAGTTTAATTTTTACGAATAATGTTAACCCAAATATTACACAATCTACAATTGAAAACCTCATTGAAATCGGTTCATTGCTTTCGGAGATTAGCATGGTCAAAGAGACGTTCTCGGCGTGACGCGTGTAAAGTAAACACACTTTTAACTTCTATGCATAATCGAAAGGTGATGTGAATGTGAAGTGATAAGTTAAATACTCTTTGGAGATTTAAATTTGAACATAGAATATATTATTTGTAGTTGTCAAAGGTATACAAAATCGTTAAAGGTAGGTAATATCCAACATTAAAAATTCAGGGTTGCTGTGTATTGTTGGCTACGGAACATCCCGGTACATTTTTCAAAAGGCAGTTTTTACCTTTGCAGTCCATAAATGTAGCTTATCATCATCATTATCATCATCAACTGTTATTCTCCTGCCCGTATCTCTCATTATATAGGTGGGTCAGTGTCGTCATCATCATCATCATCATCATCATCGTTACCGATAAAAGTTTGTCATAATATCATGTAGGCGGGTGGTTAGTCGTACTGATGTCGTTAAGTTCCTAGATATATACACTACTCCTCATCTCCTGGTCGCCTTTTACAGCATTTAAGATTGCATATCCCATACTCCTGCTATTATCTTATGAATCGTGGTTGGGCAAAGGCATGTAAAACTATTTTTTTTACTAGACCATTCTGTGGCCTTGCTCTGAACAGAACGACAGTCATTGCCATTACGATACGTAAACGTAGGTATTAGAGATAGTATGAGCAATTTTTGTTCTGGTGTCCTTTTTAGGTTTTCGTGTCATCATCATAGCCCAACAATGTACCACTGCATGACATGGGCCACGCTTGGGAAGTGATACGGTAATAGCAGTGCTGGTATCTATAGTAGGTGATCCTCATAAGATACACGCTCTGAGTAGTGATCATAGGTGAATCCTCGAAGGAAAAAGTGATTTTATTTATTTGTAGAGTAATGGGGGATTCACTGCCACTATCCTTGGCAGTTAATCACAGTAGGTACTAAGATAGATGAAAGCTGACCTCTAGATATGCACAGACATGGATAAGGTCTAGGATGGAGTGAGCCTACCCTGATAACCTACCTATTTGAGTGTATGCTGCCAATTAAACATCTCTCGTGTCTCTTAGATGGATGGAAGCTGCGGCTCGCCCATTTCCTGCTTAAATCCCTCAGTCGAATCGAATGACATCCACGGGTGGGTCAATAAGAAGGTACCAGTAAGAAGGAACTAGAAACTTTGCTATATATGTAAATATTACCTATCTAATGTAAAATATTAGATAGGTAATATTTTACATTAGATAGGTAATATTTTGCATCAGATAGGTAATATTTAATGTCGGTGATGTAAAATCTCATTTCGTTTTTCTGTGGGGTAGGCAGGAGAGATACAAGTTTGAATGGAAAATATGTAACCGCTTCTATGGTCCAGTGGTTCAACCCACCGATTTCAGATCCATAGATCCCGGGTTCGATCCCCATGGGGAGTAAAATATATTGTGCTTGGTTTGGTAGTAGGACTTATGTCCTACTTAAGTCCGCCTGGCTAGCTACCACCATCTTACCTAATTCCATAATAACAATTCCAAAATTGTTGTGTTCCAGCATTTCGAGGTAAGATAGCCAGTTCCTCAGTAGGTTGAGGATTCCGGGTGAAGCGCCTCCACCTTCGGCCTTATCTTAATTTGTTACCAGATGTGATGAAAGCCAAGCGCTCCCCGTCGTACAATTGAAAAAAAATGTTTTTACGGCGTCCTATGGTATGTGCAAGTGAAACTGCACGGGTACAGCTAGTACCTAATACAATAAGTGAAAGTTTCAATAAGCAAGTCAAAAGATTTTACCGCCCTTTAAAGATACCGCTGATGTGGGCACATCTCAATGGTAGTGTTTGGTTAGGCAAATAGTTTGTTCAGTGACTATGTCATTTATATTTAAAGTACGTACTTAAAATATAAATTACACAAAAAAACTGTTATTCTCAATTAACAAAAACAAACCTCTATTCCACTTAGTCCAACTCGTGTTCAACTCAACTCTGTTTTATTTCCAATTATTTCAACTTTGTAACTAGTAGGACAGGCAGACGGATAGCGTATGAGCGTAGTTTTAGTAATAGGATCCCGTCGACACCCAATGGGCAAGGAATGCTAAACACTATAGTTAGTATAAAATCGGTAAGTAGCCAAGTGCGATTTGCGTGGTGGCTTTTTTTATAAATGTGGACGTAAAACAGAAATAGAAACATTTATTTATCAGAACTTTTTTTAGCGTGTTGGAAATCAGAATATTCGTTTACAATCAGAGCATAGTTTTGGGCTGAATCAAGAATCATAGTAGTCAGTAGATGTCCTGGCGTCAGAGCACATGGCACGAGTTGCATCACGCTTGCCAAGCTCGACTTTCGTTATCGACGGCAGTTTCCGTGTCAAGTTTATTGTAATTTTCCGCCCGTAAAGGATTTCCTGTTGACATCTATAGTACGAATCAATAGATGATGGAACTTTTATGAAAATGTGAGCACTTTTATCCAGAGGCAAACACAATGGACTTTTTTTAGAATACCAGCTGTTTTGTTGGTTTTAGTTCTGCTTTTTGCGCTGTAGATGCATTTGATTTGCACACAAACATTCGGATACATATTTTGCATGAAACTTTATCCGCATAGAGTATTTATTTTCTCGATAATTATCTATCTTTGTCCATGGCTATCACGTAGCCTTATAGGTTCGAGGCTAGGTATCAGACAGATAACCGGAATAATTCAAATCGGTAAGCATTACCGAAAGTAAATCTGCTTGTCTAAAAAAATAAATTAAATGTGAATATGCTAGGTCTTGCTATATGCTGTACCCGCAGCCTTAGATGCAAGCTAACGTGTCCGACGGCCGACGTGGTCGCCGGCTGACGTGTCCGACGGCTGACGTGGTCGCCGCTGACGTGGTCGCCGGCTGACGTGTCCGACGGCTGACGTGGTCGCCGCTGACGTGGTCGCCGGCTGACGTGGTCGCCGCTGACGTGGTCGCCACAAGCTAAACAAGTTAAGCGGTGAGCTAAGATTACCTCTCCTAAAGCTAACTCTTTATATTAACCAAAAGGAGCCATGTTTCACTTCGACACACTGTGGGTTGTTCTCCTGAAAGTGATCCACCAAGGTCATAATACAGGTACACTTAACGATACAGGTAATGATATAGGTAATGCTACAGGTAATTATATAGCTTATGCTACAGGTAATGATACAGGCAGTGGTACATTAAATGATACAGGTAATGATACAGCTAATAGCTGGAGAAGTTATTTAGAAATGGCAGGGCTACTTAGTTTTAGATATTTGAATAAAAAAAACACCGTCGCACTTTAGTTGAACGCTCCTCTGTGTTGCAAAGCTACGTCATAGTTCCACGAGAATTGCAGAGCTGTGGGGCAGTGCCCAGCAACACTGCCCCACAGCTCTGCAAGGGCAGTGGAGGAAGTTTCAACAAACATCCCGGAACCCTCCATCCACCAAGCAGCAAGGAAGGCCACCGAGGGGGTTTCAGTCAGTCGGAGCCTTGGCAATCTCACAAAATCGGACAAACCCCTGAATACAAAACTCCCAATAAAAGGTACCTTAGAAGGCTAGATGTACTGAATTCAACTAAGTAATTCGGTCAAGGTCAAGTTAAGAAAACGTTCACAGCTAGCCTAGCCTCCCCTTATGATTTCGGCAAAAGATATTTTCCATAGATTACGTACTTTTTTTCATTTTTTATTTATTGTTGATAGTCAAGCGTTTGACTCGTCTTTTAAATCGATTGCTTAACAATGAACAATTGTACCATCTTATAATCTAATAGCAAATTATAGTTTCAATAAAGAAGCTTTATAGAACTTTATAGAAGTCATCACATATATTATTTAAAATCACTAAATATAATAGAAATATCTCATTCCCCGAATATATCAATATAATCGCGTGTAGCTAGATAAGAGCGAGACAGTTATTATAATGTCAGTTGTTTAGTTCCCTTAGATCAGTAAGATAGTCGCGTACAGAGCATTAATATCGCTTAACCGATTCGGGTAAGTTTAGGATACACCGCTACTGACTTGTCTCTAACAAATCACGGGTCTGGCTAGCTAGATTCATGGCTGCAAATATGTGCTGCATTTTCAATTTGGTTGTTTCAATTTTGAAATTGTTTCTTTTATCTAGTCAGCATTTCAAAACATGCACGGCAAGATCTACAATGAAAAAAACGTATACCCAGAATATGAGAAGCAGAAAGGTTGACTCTCATTTTGAAGATAAGGGATGATCCTTGCTAACGATGAATCGTGATGACCTCGTCACTTGGAAACGATAGGAGCCATGGAAGTGGATTGAGTTACTCAGAAGGAGGAGACACCTCGCGATGCACTGCACGGCCACCAGCGAGGCTACGACAAGTCTAGTTTCGCTACCTTGCGGAGCTACGCTGGCTGAGGTCAGGTTTGCTGAGCCGGGAGCAACGCACACCCACGCCAACGCGAGGTTGCACTGCTAAGCATGTAGCATTTTCCTCACCCTCCTCCCCAAGTTACAATTACAATGAATGAATTGACGTGATCTTATTCATCAGTTAATTGTTCTCCTCTGGTCAGACATTATCTCAAAATTGCGTGGAAGTCGTGACTTTGATCGAACGCACTGCGAGACTAATGATCAGGTGCGTTTCACTGTTGGTGTGGGATTCTAAGAAATAGGGTTCTCTTAATACATTCCTACGAAGGGCACCTGAACACGGAAATATATTTAAGGTACTTGACATTTTAAAAAGCGAGATTAATAATCTTCCTGATACAGTACAACGAAATCTCATTCTTCAGCTAGATGGGGCCCCGACTATAGGCCGCAGGCGAAGAACAAAGGACTATCTTGAATAAAATTTTCCTTCCTGGATCGGTACCCATGGACCAATTAGATGGCTGCCGAGATCACCAGACCTCACCCCTCTTATGTAAAAGATTTAGCTTACAAGCAGTATGAAAATGTGCAGGAGTTACACTGAACTTACACGTATTATTTTAAATATTCACCATTAAAAGGTAAATAAATCAACAGGTAGAGAATTTATATACAACAGAATGGGACACATTATAAGCATTTGCTTGTCTTTCTTTTATTTTAAATATTATGTTACCTGGAAAAAAATAATCCATACGATTTAGCCTTCAGATCGAAATCATTAAATTAATTTAATAATCGGTGTTTTTTTCATGGTTCATAAGCTGTTTTCATGTGATGATTTCTTAGCTGATTTCAAGTGATATCTTCATGACAAAGACAAAAAAGAGTAGGTACAATAAAAGTGAAAAAATATTATCGTACCACTTGCTCAAAAAAGTGACATTCTATGCCACTAAAGCGAACATAACAATAGTCATTTTTAATCTGTTAAAAACAGGGAAAGAAAATTGTACTGAATTTAATTCATCATCTAGGGGAAGAATGTGATTTAAATTTGGAATACTTACCGAAATGTATACTGAACTACATCTGTGTTTACACCATTGAGTTTGTATATAAAGCATTATACATCTTTTTGAAAAAGGAATACGCATTTATTATGCAGTTATGATTATTAAATAAAATTACGAAAACCGACGAGGCCGTATGAGCTTGATGCCTTTGCTTTTCCGACAAAAAAATATTAGTCTAGGAATTTGCCGCGTTTTTGTTATCTTCAAATACATAAACGTTAAGTTTATTTTAATTTATTTTTATTAATAAGTTAATGTTCTAAAAATACGTTACGATTTTAAATCAAAGCGACAGTGACAGTGAATTGCCGGATTCCATCAGTGCAAATGCTGCCCCAATTATAAATAATTTTGCTTCCAACAAAATTCAAGGAAAATTATTTAAAACTTATGAAGAATTTTCAACGTGGAGAAGTGCGAAAGGCCTATCAATTTCAGAATCAGTAATTCTTGTCTATTTTGATTATTTATCCAAGACAAAGAATCCGAATACACTTTGGTGCATATACTCAAAACTGAAAGCTACAATAAGCATCAAACACAGCATTGAAATAAATAGATTCATGAAATTACTGGCTTTTTAAAAAGAAAATCAGAAGGGCAAAGAAGTCTAAAATTTTTACGACTCAAAATGTGGAAAAAATTCTTAATGAAGCTCCTGACAATTTTTTTCTGGCCACAAAAGTAAGTTTACAGGATTTAACTATGAATATTTCGTATCTTAGTAATAGTAATTATTCTATATACTTACCTGTTTATTATCTTTGTTATAGGTGGCCTTAATTTTTGGATTGAATGGTGCTTGCCCCGGATGTGAACTTGTAAACTTAAAGGTGGAGGACGTTGAAAATAATTCCAAAGAGTTACTGCTGATTAATGTAAAGGAAACTAAGACAAAGAAAACTCGGTCATTCATTGTACAAGGACAATATACAAAAATCATTCATAAATACCAAGCATTACGTCCCACCAACATGGAAAACAATAGATTTTTTATAAACTATCGGAATGGGAAATGTACTCGACAAGCCATCGGCAAAATTAAAATTAGCAATATGCCAAAGGAAACTGCTAAATATTTAAAACTTAAAGATGTTGAACTCTACACCGGTCACTGCTTTAGAAGAACTTCGGCGACTTTCTTGGCAGATTCATGGGCGGATATTACGTCAGTAAAAAGACACGGTGGTTGGAGCTCTGATAGAGTAGCTGAGGGTTATATCGAAAGCTCAATGGCGAATAAAACCATATTAAGCAGTCAAATTAACAAAAATATAAAACTTAATCCATCAGAGCCACAACCATCAACTTCCGGCATCTTATCTTCGTCCGTAACTCACGATGCACCACCACCACTATCTCCGACGTATACTATCTACAATGAAACGCAAGTTCCTCAGACGCAAGAACAGAGAAATACTCAAATCAACTCATCAACAATAAATGTACCAAACAAAAATGTAACTCTCTCTATCAATAATTGGACCAATGTTTCGAATGTTAACTTTTACTTTTAAGTGACATTATTTTTAATAAATGCTTATCTCATATTATTATTGTGTAATTTTTTTCGCAAATGGTACGAAAAGTAGAGTATTTTCCTCGGTGATAAAGCTGTCTTAGTCTTGGGTGAACTTAAATCCCTCGCTACACTCAGGACTCATCTTAAATCCCTCGCTTCGCTCGTGATTTAAGTTTTTAACACCCTCGCTACGCTCGGGAGTAAACCTCGAGTCCTTCGTTACGCTCGCGATTTAAATCGTCACCCGCGACAGAAGACACTGGTTTATCCCCTTGGTTAATAATCTACTATTAAAGGTACAGGGATTCAGAGGAAACTATTGATTGGAGTAGTCGTTAGTGGCGGTTTGTTCAATGTATGGTAGTACCAATACAGTGAACGGGGTAAATCTAGGGTCTGTTCTATCAGCAACTGAATTCCTGCATCGTATTAATGATCTGCTAATATACGCACAAAGCTGCTACTGCTAGGCTCATAGGTGATGATTAGCTTGTTGAGGCTAATTTTCAGAGTCTAGAACATAGATGGCTGTTTGCCAGGCTATGTGCTTAATTAATTCTACTTTGGCGAGTGTACGCACGATATTTTGGACCTTATCCATTCCCTTTCCTCAATTTTTTTTTATTGTACTACATGTAAGCACTTGGCCTTCATCTCACCTGGTTACAAGTTGAGATTAGGCCGAAGGTGGAGGTGCACTTCACCCGGAATCCTCAACAAACTGAAGAACTGGCTATCTTACCTCTAAATGCCGGGACACAACAATTTTTGGAATTGGTATTATGTATTATATATATAAAGTATTATAAAATCCTACCACTCCCTACAGTACTCCCCATGGGAATCGAAACCAGGACTTCTGGATCAGAAATCGGTGGGTTGAACCACTAGACCACAGACTCGGTTAACTGAACTAGCAGGCGTACGGTGAGCTACAACCCGTACCTTTAATGTTTTATGGAGCTTGTAATACTGGTAAGCCTTGCCCTCCTCTGTTTTTCCCCTCCAGTTCAATCTTGGAGCTTTGAAGTCTAGAGTGAACAGGTTCTTTTAAGCCCAGCTGCTCCATTTAAGGCCACATCGCTACTTGTTTTAGAAGTAAGCTGGTGGTCGAACGCTTGGCTTTCAACCGTGAATAAAAAAGAATCTACATTAGAAAGTTAAAATCCGATTTTATTTTCCCGAATTCGAACAAAATAAATTGGATTAAGCACTAATGACTCACGTTTGATTCCGAAGCTTTAGGGGATCAAATTTAATGGTTTTGTCATTCGTTTTAATTGCAAATCTTTTGAATCGGATCCCTCACGAGGTCTTGCCGCCGGCCTATCAAAAGGCTTTCAATCGGTTTCCAGTTTTAATTGAAAACTCTTATTGAACCGAAGCAAGCCCTCTGAGCCATTTCTATGGATGACAGTGATTGAATTCATTCAATGTTATAATTTAACGATTACTCGACTCTTTGTTGTGTTAAAGTAAGTCTTTGGAGTAAATGAAATGAACAAGCGAAGTGCAAGGTACAAAGGCTCGGCGCTTCTTGATAAACGATAGCGATAGCCTCTCGGAGTCAGAGTTGACTACGGACGAACATTCAAACATTTCAAGATGAAGTTAATAAGTGATCTGATATCCGAAAATAGCCGGTAACAATAGCAATGGTACAAATGGCTCCTAAAAATATATGTTAAATTGAGCACATTTTCTGCATTTCGGCGAAATGCAGCGCTGACCAAAAGGATAAATTGGATGATTACATTGGAAATAGTTAGTTATAATTGGATTTCCTGTAACAGTAACAGTCATTATAGTTGTGTTGCTGAAAAATATATATATATTCAACGACTATCGTTCGATCTATTTTTGTGAGCTTTGACTGCACCTCGCGAACCAAACCTTGTGCCGAAGTTTTCGGAGGTAACCGACGGATGGTCAGGACTATAGCCTGACCATCCGTAGATTACCAACAGTGATACAG
Source organism: Venusia cambrica (assembly GCA_951394065.1). Taxonomy (NCBI): domain Eukaryota; kingdom Metazoa; phylum Arthropoda; class Insecta; order Lepidoptera; family Geometridae; genus Venusia; species Venusia cambrica. Next base: position 268,489 of record OX596044.1, on the reverse strand, counting down.
AACACAAACTCTGCTCGCAAAGAGTCTGTACTCTGCAGGGAAATAATTGTATAATAGAAAACGTGGCGATTGCCAACAAGGCATGTTTGTTGTTGAGTTTATCGAATCGCAATCAAACGCTTACTCAGCTTCGTTTGGGAATTAGGGTAACGGTGCGAGCTACCAGCCACTCGCACAGCCACTCGCACTGGCGCTCGCACTGGCACTCGCACCTACAGGTGAACCCTCGAGAGCTTCGCAAACAAATATCACGGCCCCTGTGTACACAGACAGCGCCGTGATTGCAGAGCATCTGCCTGCTCCCGGGGACTAGCGACTTCACGCGGGTGCCTCCGTGCGCTCCAACCGTTGATCGCGGTCATGTTACGTTCATTGTTAATTTACATTTATTTCGTGTAATTGTTAGAGCAGCGTTTTTATCCCTCTTATCATCATTAACTACAGCGTGACATGGGACCGACCACTCTTGGAGATAAGACTCTTCCAATACAAAATGTCCACGCATGACTGTCGAGTTGGTGATCTCAGTGACGGCCAACCTCTTAGAGAATAGCCTTACCTTCCCTAGATATATTCTACTCCACTGGACTCTATAGGTACATTCTCCCACTAAATTTCCTAGTTCCATTCTCCTAGTACATTCTCACACAAAATGGTAAATCATTGCAATTGAAAGTAATTATTGTACCTTGTTATTAAATTTTCTCGCAACTGAAATGAAGAATTGTGCAAAGCTTGTGACTAAACCCATTCCTATTTAATTAAAAAGTCTCCTTCGCTGTTGTATACAAACTTTATTTCCGTTTTGTTGATATTAGATAATTGCAGCTGTACGCTAAACTAAGTCCGTATACAAGTCCATGTATAATAATAAATCACGTCGATACGTTCTAACTCAGCGTTCACTCGCCGTTCTTCTGTCAGACAAGTAATACACACTTGGATTAGAGCTGGTATATTTTCCTGGTAGTGATGCAAAAAAAACGGCGACGAAATACAAAAGGCGCAACCGACAAGATTACTTGAAGCCCTAGGACGATGCAATACCCGCTGTGCGGTGAAGGTAATAAGGCTCATACAAATCCGTGTAATATATTGGCAGACATGTTCGTGAGCTTCATTTGGGCAAAGGGAGGTCAAACACTTAAACTCCGGAGATACAAGATTGCCGACGAGTTGGGCCAAACGAAGCAAGCCTTATGAATCGCTTTCGTGCATGCGAGGGGGATTTTTGAGAGCTCTGTGGAGGTACAGCTATGAACTACGTTCTTGTTTATACTGGAAACCCGTTTGTGTTCGTAGATGTCTCAAAAACATCATTTAGATGAGTTTCACGGAACCGTACTTGAGTGTGGTGGATTTGTGTCAAAGGACTGAGATACCTCTACCACTCACTCTAACGTAAGGTATCGCGATATTAAGAGTACATACTTCAACGAACACATTATATGCTCTGTGTAAAAGTAAGCATTACCTTTTCTATGATACAGGAAACCATTTGAGCAAAAAGAGATGGAAAAATGTGTGAAAAAATAAGCCTTTTTATCCCTTCGAAAGGCGTGAAGGCGACGCATCACCTATTTCTAAAGGAACGTAAATAAACGCACGTTTACGTTGACGGGTGCGTCTGAACTGTGAGTCGACACATACAGCTGTCCCCTCAATGTCAACAGAACGCGGCTATTCAGGATCAAAAGGATAACATCGCTAATTTTTCTTTAAGAAATAGTTTGGTTCGCTCAAAGAGCCCTCAATGGGTTTTCACCACAAACCTTTGCAGCCTACACTGCCGTGATTCCGACGCTAGCGACATTTTGCGTGTATAAGCTTTGACTTGTCATATTCACACGTCATAACATAATAGTTATGATTGCAGTCTCTTTGCACTCCAAATAGGTATCACTTTTTTACTAAATAAATAAATCACTGGGGAGGCCTTTGCCCAGCAGTGGGAGACTGACGGCTTAATATAATAATAAAAAATAAATCACCATAGGCTCAGGTTGGCATCACCCAACAGAACCTCGGGCGCCGTTCCAACGTTTCTCTGAAGCACTGGTTGACATTTGCTAAAATCTCTGTTTGGCATGGATGGACCTTTTTTGGGGTTATTTCACGGAACCCTCAGAAGATTCGTCCAAAGAACACTATTTTCCTACCAACTGTCAATAATTTCGGTTTCACAATAATTTGTGAAAGGAATCGAACGAAACAGAGTATGTCTTGCATAGGTATTCCCTCTTTTGTACTAAGGTTCCAAATCAAAAAGTAAATACTAACAAATTAAAAGATTTAAATTACATATTTTGACAGAATATTTATTTTTCAACCATCATATGAGACACCAAAGTACTTGGGAGATGACAAATTAGCTATTATTATAGCTAATTTCTTATATATCTTATATTTAACACTCGTTTCTTATTTCTAAATGCAGTTCTTGTTTTCATCACAGTTGAGTCCTCGACTACCTCTATATAATTTCCATAGCAATGTAATAATGTAAGCAACATTTCAGTCTGAGAGTTTCTCGAGAAGACCTCCCAACACACCTGTACAGCATCAGTCTGCATGTATAGCACGTCGCAGTTGATGCATCACCAGACCTCTCGTTTCGGAAGTTGCTTTGTTTCCATTGATGAAGTGTCCATCAAACAATGTTTCGAGGACCCGAAGTCAGAGGAAGTCGAGCCATCCATTACCGTTCCTTTGACCACTTTACAATGACATGCAGAGCGTACAAGCTGCCTTCAGCAATCCACCACGTATATTGGTGATCCGCTGTGGGCTGCATCACATTCAATTGAGTTCAAGAAATCAAAATTTTTTGATTCTCAAATGATCTTTATTATTTACTAAATAAATTTGTAGCGTACTTATTACTTAAATACGAATTATGAAACATAAAGAACTAGAAATCCAGTTTGTCTAGAATTTATGTTGCGTAGATTTGAAAGTTTTTACTCTATCACGCAAAAACTTCTTAACGGAATTTTGATGAAACTTTACAGTAATAGCAAATATATCAAAAAACCTTATGGAGATATTGTATAATTTGGCCATAGTATAATATTAAGAGTCAAGAGAGCTATATTGGCATGCGCTGCCAGAGCCTTAAGAGTAACTAAAGGTAGTATATCGTGCGCAGCCTGAGCCGTTAGTGTTCCATAAAAAATAATGTATATAAAATAAAAGGCCGCAGGACAGAATAGTAAGGTTTATAAATTTAAAAATATATTTTTTCATTGGATACTTATATTTTTCATGCTAATTTTATGGTATATATTTTTTCTTATTTGTTAGTATTCATCTTCCTTTTACACTAAATGATCTGGACAAATAGTATAAAATACCCAAGATACCGGTCGACGTGCGGAGGCGGTGCGTGGAGCGGCAGGGGCAGGATACGATACGATACGATACGATACGAGTAGGTACCTACAGGCTGCCTTGTGTCCAAATAGCGTAAGGCAGGATGATCAAACTAGTACATTTATTATGTCGTGGGTACAGTTATGAGTTTTATATTATATTTATCCATCTATAGTTGTTAAGTGAAGCTTCCGTTAGCACTATACGTTGGTTAAGTTAAAGTTATGAGTACACACTCTTAATGCACTTTGTTGGCCAGTAGGTTGGTTCTCCTGTAGCCAGGGTTGTCAGTTTGTTTTGGTCAACGCTTTTCGCTTTTAGTTCAGGGCCTTTTGTGGTCGTAAGTCGCGATCCCCACTGGGTATGTTTGCAATTCCAGTCGCCATTACTAATAAATCTATTTCCAAGAGTTTGGAAGTAATCATTGGAATTGTCTTTTGGATTGTATTTAGGTGGGCAGTAGATAGCGCTAACATTGATGAGGCTAATTTTCCATATATGGTAATGGTAGTGGCCTGCATCCAGTCTGATTGATTCTCGCTATGGAGGTGGTGTTTAATATTTGTTCTTTATTATAAATGCAGATCTTCCGTGTGAAGTAAGGTCAGGGTGATTTGTATTATATACTAAGTAGTTGTCTACAGTGCTATTTTTGCTATCATTAAGATGGGTCTCTGATATTAAGGCTATATCAACTTTATTGATTTTTAGCAACGTTTCTAACTCTCGTTTGTTAGGCGCCATTCCATTCATGTTCCTGGTGGCAATCTGTAGTGAGAACATTGTGGCATTCTAAACAACAATTAACTAACATGTACTTTCTCAACGACCTTAATATTATTTACAGACTACATTGATTTGACTATGTATATATTTTTGTATATATATTGCATGCATGACTTTTAAATATATTATTTATTCTAATTTGACATTATTAATGTCAATTAAGATATTTATTATATTTCTGACAATATTAAATTTAATTATTTGTTATATATAATTATGATATAATTGTATTGCTCCTTAGCAGGACCTAGTCGTTTCTCATTTTAGTTATAACATCTATTATACCTAGGTTCACAAACAATAAATGAATTGAATTGAATTGTACAACATTGCCAAACACAGACACGGTAATGGCTGATATATAAATGAATCAAACAATTATACTAGCATAGATAATTCAATGAGCTCGAGCCTTCAATAATAACATAACATATAAATATAGCTGTATTTGCATGACTTATAACATATTTACGCGTCGATGTCAGCATACGGCGGTCGTAACCCCCTATTCCAGTAAGTTCTCCTCAAAGGTTCTGCCGTCGTCGAGCTGAGCGTACGATGGTGACAATCATATGTTAACTATGTTAGTTGACACATCGGAGGCGCTTGCTTACAGTTACTTATTAGGGAGCACAAGGTGCTAAGCTCCTAAGGAATCAAAACTTACATTTTTACTCTGGAAAGTAATACAAAGTTATAGACTTCAAAACTTTTAAACTGCTCTGCTATTTATAAAATCTGTTTAACTCCATTCTCAAATGAACTAAGTTTCAGAACTTGTGGAATAGCTTTTGTCGCTGGCTGTACACGATATACATTATACAACAAGCTTTGCTCAGTGACTGTACTTGCCAAGAATGAAACACCTTTGTTACAAACTTGGGTTTCTTATCGTTAATGCAGACTTGGTTGGCAGAAACTAAACTGCTCTGTTATTTTACTAACATTATTTTAATTTTGATGTCAAACCTAAGATTCGCAAACCTTACATGTGGCGATAACTGTGAATAAGTTATCTATTACATAAAAAGCAGTTGATAAAGAATTATTTGTATTCAGAAAATATAACGCACATAGACACAAATCATCTCGATCCGAATATACAAGAATCTGTTATAATTTAATTAGAATAGGAGTTGACATTTCAAAATGAAGCACAGACTACGTTGGTGCTGGAGAGTGAAGCGCAGCTTAGCATTTCGAGGTTTCTTCTTACGTACAAGATAACACTTATATATATAGTTCACCACTTACAAAACTCAAAAATAAACACATGAAACATTTGATCTATACGGTTCTTAACTACTGAAGTACTGACGTTTATTACAAAGACATTGTATTGCATATATTGTTCATTGTAAAAAATGAAAAATTGAAAAACATGTGAAAAATGTAATTCAACTTCCAATTGATACCGATAGATGCTGTCGTACAATAAAAAAAACAATAAAAGTGGTGAACCGTATTGAGTACTAAAGGAGAGGTGAAAGAGTGTGTTCGGTTCAAACATTAGAAACAATACCTATACTAATGTTAGTTAGCCAATGAAAATAAAGGCATTGTGTTCAAACCTGACCTCCACGTGCCCTCTTATTTCATTCCATGACCTTAGCCTGGAATATGAGAACGTAAGTCTAATATTATATCGGCTTACCAACACTATTCCCTTCTTGATCTCACGGGATTAGAACAGGTGATCCCTTTTTATAGCCGGGCAGACTAACTCAATGTAGTATGCGTTTAGCGGCGGTTTTACCACAGCAATTTGTGAAATTCTAGCTATGGGACCGTTTACCACTCTCGGCCAGAAATAGCCGGTGCTTTCCTAACCTGACTCCAGCGATGACGCAATCCCACCGCATGGAGTCTTATTCTATTTCTGTATCTATTTACATACTACTTAGTATAAGTAAGCCGACCGAAACTCGTGCAACGGTCATTACAATAATCGAGTAACTCGTTGGTTTACTGTAACCTAGTTAATTATTTTTATCGTTTGTTGAGGATTCCGGGTGAAGTGCGCCTCCACCTCCGGCCTGATCTTAACTTATAACCAGAAGAGATGAAGCTAGGCCTTCATCCCACCTGGCTACAAGTTAAGAACAAGCCTTCCCCGTCGTACGAAAAAAAAAAACTTGTTTGAGTTGTCCGTTATTTTAGTTTGGTTTATCTAAATAATTGGAAAAAATATGTCATCCAGGTAAACGAAATTGCGTAGGTATTCTGCTTTCCTGTGGTGTTTACGATCACTAGAGTAGACCTATTGAACTGCTTACCTTCTAGTATCATCATCATCATCATTGTTTGATGATTAAGCTAGAAGCTAGGCAATTTTCCGAAACTCCGAAATAAAACAATTTATTATCATCATTACAGCTCACAAAAGTCATCTGCAAACGTAATAGTACCTCTGATATTCCTGCCTTCCGGTTTCATCTTTACCTGATGATGAAACCAAAGGGTAGGCAGTTCACCGAAACTCCGTAAAACAATTTAACGGATCGCGGGGTCGATTGAAAACCTTAAAAAATCCAGAAGAATTGTAAAATAGTATAAGTAACTCATAGTTTGTTAATAATTTGTATCATATTCTTCATTGAAGTCGGTTTTCTTTTTAGTTTTTAAAACGTATCATCATCTTATATGTTCTTTCTTATATGTTTATGCGATATATTGGTAAACCAATTGTTTACATCGTACTTGAAGGAAAATGTAATAATTATAAATAATTTCATACTTGAATTCTGGGTGCGGTTCAGAATAGTCTCAGATAGCCCAACCGACTGTATATTATGAACGTTGCGGGTTGCGGGTGTCCGAAGAATGTTGATGTTTAGTGAATTCACTTGGTAATGAACCTTTTGCTAATTTTATTAATACCTTTTGGGACTGGCCCTAGGTCGATAAGCTTTTAGTAAGTTATGTTACCCTTTACAAATATTGTGAGATGATTCTTTGGTATCATCATCATCATTACATCCCTTTAATCAATGCAGAGCCTCCATGGGGCCTCCATGCTCCATGCTCCATGTTGCATGGGGCCTCCATGCTATATGCTGGATTGGAGGTACCGTGGAGCATACTCCACGGGGCCTCCATTCCTTCTAAGATAACTCAATTAAAACAATTGTTGGTCGTTTCTTAATGCCAGGCACTAGTCCCAGAGTCATGATAGCTTCTCATCTTCTGATGTCCTTTCAGGTGGTGTCTTTTATTACATCCATGCGAGGATAGGGAGTGGCCCATTATCTTTGCCATGACTGGTCTTCTCACTGTCACTACTATTGTACAAACTAGTACAATTGAAGGCCCGTGTAATATGTATAATATGGAGATACAGAACACCGGCCAGACCGCACAGAAAAGTGTGTGTGACAGAAAATTATACGACGGGTTTTTCACGCATTTTCAAGAATTTCATCAATAGAACCATTTATAATGAATCACGAACGAGTCAAAATGTGATTATTCGAAAACAAAGGCTTCAAGTCACGAAAGGGACAGATTTATAAATTTTTATGTCAATAAAATATCTTCTAAAAATATGTCCCGTTGTCAACTATTGTTTAAAGAAATACCAGGAAAAAGCATTAAATAACCGTTGTTAGTCAAAATATGCGTTGAGCTTATTCGTAGTCATGCGATGGTTCGGACTTCGGAAACAGACATCTCGGATGGTGCGGGGAGGCTGCGTGGCGACAATCCGCTCCCTTTCTTTAATTTCCGTTTTGACTTCGATTTTGAAAAGTCATTAATTTAACGAGTCAGTCAAACGTTACGACGAACGTCTTCATAAGATACAACTCGTTTCTGATGGAATACAATGATAACAGAGTCGGTAATGTAACTTTAAAAGAAAGGCCTATATTAGAGTGAGTCTATAAGCCAATCGACTCATAGACTCACTGTGTAACGTGTAAGAAGAGGGAACTCTGTGTCGGCTGATATGAGAAGAGAACGTGTTGCGGCGACTCATCTCGACGCAAGAAGTTGCGCATCATGGATAATGGATTAATTATCCTGCTTTTTACTTAAAAGACAAACTACTAAACCGATTTTCATAAAATTTGGAACCAAGAAAAAAAAAAGAATATTTTTCCAAATCAGTAGAGAAATTACGGAGTACTTGGTACTTGGTACTTAGTGCGCGGACCATTTTCCGCAACTGGGCCTCCTATGGGCCCCTTTGCGTGACGGGCTGGCTGCTGCTACTCAAGCTACCCGATGTCCTCCAGGAAGGCCAGCAGCTCGCTGATGATGGTGCAGGCTTCCCTGGGTGTCCTTGGTGTCCCAAGATGTTGTTTGCGTTGAGACGCTACGCTACTGCACTCCAGGAGTACGTGTGCGGCTCTCCTCTGCATAGAGGGCTGTCTGAGGGAGTGGGAGTGCACTGTCCACTCGCGCCCACTTGTTTTGGACGGCTAGGACGAGGCTTGTGTCCTCGAGCGAGTTGGTGTTGCCGGGGATGAAGATGGCCGCCCTAACCTTCTTCGTAAGCTCACCCTGCTTGATCACCTTCAGTCTGGGGCATGTTGCTTCCGGCAGTTGGTTAGTTGCCTGCGTCAACCACCCAAGCGACGCGTCATCCTCGCACCACAACTTCAAGGCGCCGTCGGAGACCATGGGTTTGTCCTTAAAACTAGGGGAGAACGTTTCACCACTCTTAACTCGCTCTAGTATGCGCCTCTCCAGGTACTTCTTTATCAGGGTGGCCTGCTCTTCGGTCAGTTGGTGATTGTCGCTCCTCACCACAGCCACGCACAAGTTATTTTTCGTGAATTCGGCATAGCTAGTGGCGGGGGTGCGACGTGTGCTATCGACCCTTTGTTTTTTGTGCTCCTTTGGAGACACAGGGTCGTCCAGACGCGGCCTTTTTGTCGGCTCGTTTAGGGTTGGGGCTTGAGCTGATCTTGCGATCGCTGTTGCCGCTTGCTTCTGGCGATTGTGTTAGTTGTTGTGCTTTGGTCTCGCCCTCCTCTGCTACCAACGAGCCCGGCAGTCCCTTCGGGCAAGCACGTAGTTCCCGCCGGAGGGCATTCGGTACAGGGTTAGACACCTCTGCGCGTTTTCCGAGTTGCCTTTTCCTATAAAAGGCGCTAGGGCCAGGGGCTATCGGACCAGGTGTGCCAGATACTGAAGTCACCGGTTGCCCTCCTGTGTGCCTTTGCTTCCTTCTCTGCTTTTTTCTGAGCTTTTTTGCGTTGCGGGACGTTAGCTTCCTGGAGGACTCGAACGTTGGTACTCGAGGGTCCCTTGGCTCTAGACCCCTTTCCCAGCTCTGTTGCTACTATTTTTACCCTTCGGTTCAACAACCGTCCAGGCATCAGTATTAGACAGAGGGACCGCGAAGGCCGCCTCCAAGTCCTTTACCGCCTCCCCTGAAGAGGGGCTTTTAAAGTGGTCAATTTGTTTGTGATGGAGATTATTTGTCAAATAGAGCGTAATTAACAAACGATAAAAGTATACTTTCAATACACCTTACAAACCTTAAGTGTTCGAGGCTTTCTCTTGTTGCTTACTTATTATAATATCCATACCAACATGAAACATAGCTTGATGACGTTACGAAAAGTGCTCTCAAATCCGTTGCCTTAGTAGTCTTGGTTTAAAAATCTACACCTCCAGCTTACGGATGTCGTATCAATCAAAAAGGTAGCAATTCTTTCTGTGAGGTAACAAAATTTTAACTGTGAGCACCACCATCTGTCTGCTATAGAGGAAGTTTTTTTTCACATTGTGGACATTAATTTACTGTTGATATGGAATATGTGCAGTCAAATACTTGCATGACACCCCAAAAGTAATCTTGGTTTTTCATTTGATTCTTTTTTCCCTTCCCTATTGAGTGAATAACAAAAATAAATAGACCAGTTTAAATGAGATTCTGAATACCTTCACTTATCTTAGAAAACCTGATGATCACTTTTTGCCCCCTTCATCTTAAAAACTACCCCTAATAAGGGTAAAAATTAACTGACTGTGGAGTCTCAACCTCTATTACATATGATATTTCATGTTTTACATATTTTCAAGACTTCAATCTTATTTAACCCTTTTGCAACCCTTAATTTACATACAGGGGTGGTTTCAGCAAATCAAAAGAAAGTTAATTGAGAACCCAATTTAACAGTCTATCATGTCTACAAGACATACCAAGCGTTTTGACCACTTAATGCACCCTTACCACCCCTATTTAAAAGTAAAATATATATTATATGCAGCCAATAATAATTCTTGTCTCACTTAACACCCACATTTCTTAAAAACTACCTCTTGTCAAAAAAAAAATCTTGCTACGATTGATGCGTATTCATATAATCTCTGCATATTTAAAATTTGGTCTTGATCAGATCAGCCTTTCAAAAGATATGGGTGAAAAATTGTATTGCTTTTCACCCCAGTATCTCAAAAACTACCCCACTTATCAAAAATCCCCCGCGACAATCAATTTATATTTACTAAACTTATTAAAAAATGGATAATCCGTTGAAGAGTTTTGCGCAACTAAAACTTGGCATATCAAAAGACCACATATAAAGTAATTAGCTTAGGTTAGATGCATTTTATTGACGGTTCATAAGTGAATAAAGTGCACGAGACAAGCGCGGCGCCGCCGCCGCCGACGACGATTAGGAATCGATTTTGCCTGATCAGATGAGCTGCTGTCGGCGTCGCGACGGTGCATTGAGATATGAGACGGTCATTAACTAAAATACGAGTAGTTGTTCCTAGCACATTTTAATGGCAAATACTATTTTTTATGCACGTTTAGTATATTCTGTTGGCAAAATGGGTATTTTTGGTGTGGGTTTATTTACCACCCTTATTTAAATTGGAAAGATGAGTTGGAAGGGATGTGTAAGCAAAACAAACAGTTTATTTCGCTCAAAATTTCTGAAACTGATCGATTTGTTAATTGTTTTCTCTCTCGATAGGGTTGCCTAGTCAAGGGTGTCAATGACTTTTGGGATGCAAGAGGGTTATGACAGCGCACATCATATACATCATCATAAGGTTAGAAAGAACTTCTTGGAAAGGTTAGGTTTATAGAAAGAAGCTGATTTTGGTTTTCTTTGATTTGGGTAGATATTTGAACCACCATTACACTGTAACATTTTTGAGAGCACTGTTTCTTATATTTATTTCATATTAGTAAAGGGTTTTTCATTTCAAGTTTCAATTCACATGTTGTATTGTACACCACATGATGTCAGGAGAGTTAGCAACAAGAGAGAGCCTGGGGCACTCAGGAGAAGAATGCTCAGGAAAAGGTATAATGAATGCACACTTTCATCACATTTCAGAATTATTATTTTTTTATTAAATTTCCTTGTTCTGGGCAAACAACCATAGTATTATATGAATTTTATGTGAAATATTATATGAAATTGCATAACTTTAGTTTTATTTACATGTAAACGTATTTTCTTTTGCTGTCTGTCTAGTAGATATTGTCAACAAGAGTACTTTATAACGTTTTTTGAGCCATCTTTTTGTCATTAACAAACAAATATACTTATCTGTTGTGACATCAGCAAAAATTACGCATGTATGTGACGTGTAATGCTGCAATTTATATTCCGGCATTTATTAACAGAAATAATAATGGTCCCAAGATACAGCCCTGAGGGACAGCAGAGTGGTTAACAATTTGCTTAAATCTTAATTTTAGTTTCATTAAACTCTTTTTTTTGTAATTTTGATCTATATTAATATTTTCTGTACACTTATTTTTGTATCATTTCTGTATGGTGCCATGTACTATGTAAGTAATTATCTAGCTAACCAAAGTCTAAAGCTTTACCTTGAATTCCATAAAACAGTTTGTGTAGAAGATTAGCATAATTTACAAAATGAAATGGCTTGCACAGATCTATAAACAAAGGCTATGCTGTTAATCTGTTATCGGCAGCTGGTATTAGCGTTCTTTGTTACGATCTAGTTAAAGATTAATTCATGATTTTTTTGTTTTGCAATCAATAGGGTTGCCAAGCCAAAGCTATAATAAGATCCGAGATTTATTTTAGGGCTGTCATGCAACGGGTTTGACGGCGTCGATCCGACATTACAACAGCACATCATTGTCCACCACAATGTGAAGAACTTCCTCCCAAGTAATGGGTTTGGCACTCACTACGCTTGGCAGATAATGTTCTCACATTTAAAGTTTAGTTGTCATCCACCTGCTGAACCTGCTGCCATAGGTGACTTGGTGACGCCCCTTGACGTTTACTTTTCCACGGACATCATTTAAAAATGTATTACTCCAGCCCACGCATCCGCAGGCGCAAGTCTATGTATTCATGAACCTATGTTAGATGTATTTATTATTTATGTTTTAAGACATACCTGGGTCTAGTTTATATTCCACGTATAAAATTTGTTTCAAAAGTTTGCGTCAGACGACAGAGAAGAAAAAGTCAGTTTAATCCGAGTGTAGACGCTACTGTGGGTTTCTTTTTATATTTTCAAGACGGGTAAGTCAAGCTCTAAAGCCAGTGTAATGTCTAAGTTTTAAGAAGGAAAGCGCTGACGTCATATCCGGTTGACGAGACAATGCCTGCGGTTACACTCAGAAGAGCTACATTCGTTTGTGCCTTTGTACACAACTTGGACTGACGGCGAACTCTGAAAAAATACTTCTTAAAGAAAATATTTCCGTGTACGATCCGCGAGAAAAAGGCAAGTTAAATACCACTTTAAATATAATTATCCTTTTTGTTTTATTAAAATCGTGTGTTGTATTTTTGAAACAATGCTTACCCGTAAAAACTCCTGATAGAAGAAAATTCATACAAGATTATATCGTGAGACTTGTAATGATATTTATCTTGTATGTAATTGGTTGCTCTATGCCAATACATACCATACGCCGAATACTAAACTTCAGCTAAACGTTATTACATAGCAGTACATAGCAGTACGCAAGTTAATGATAACCACTTTTCTTGTCCTTGGCTTAGAGACTGATATGTTTTTCTAGCTCGAAATTTAAGTCAAACAATTATTGTGAACAGAAATACCCCCTATTAAAGCATATTGATCATGTATGATATTTGACATAGTAGCGCGGGAAGCTATAAAATTTGTTTTCGATACATTTTTGCAGTTGAATTTCAAGCACGGGGCTACCACTAAAACCAACTTAGCCCGTTTGATTTTGCAACAATAAGTCATTAAAATAGATTAACCTTGACTTTCATAGCATGTTTGTCCCGTTACTCATCATCATTCGTGACTTCACCTAGTACTGGCTAGACACATACATTAATTCCAAACAAACGAATGATTCCTAGAAACAGGCCGGCGCTCCCTGCACCGACACAACCACGACCCACCACGACCCACCACGACCCACCACGACCCACCACGACCCACCACGACCCACCACGACCCACCACGACCCACCACGACCCACACGTGAAGGCAACCTGAGAATACATCACACACATCACATTACAAACCTCGTCAGTAATTACCAACGCAACGTTGTAGCGGCGACGCTCTCGTGTAAACAGGAAATGTTCAAATAATCAACATTATTTGGTTAAATTATCGCCACCACAGATGTAAAATTACACGCGTCTGTAATCCGTGTCACCAGCACAGATTTATTGATCGAGTGAGCGAAGAGAACGAGATCTCTGAGTTAAGTTGAGAAATCCGGCACTGTATGCATGTATGTGGCAATGTTTGTGACGGCATAACTGTCGAACAGATTATCCGATTTTCATGAAATTTGAACTGAGTAGAGATAACGTAAATATAATTTGATTGTCGAGTTGGATTTTTGATAAAAGGAGTTTAAAGATATTAGTGTGAGAATAAATACAACTTTTCACCCATATCTTTTGAATGGCTGATCCGATCGATTCTAAATTTTAAACATATTATACGTATTATATTAATACTCATCTTTACACCCACTTGATAAGTGAGGCGAGAAGATTTTTGGCTTGCGGGGTGTTATTTGAAAGAGTATCGACTGCACATTGATAAAATATATTAGCGGTGGTTTTCGTATCAAAGGGTCCAAAGGGTACCAATGTAGGATAGGTGGGGGCGAACTACTAGTAATTACTAGTAATTAAGTACATTGTAAGTTTCACTCCGATCGAAAGTGCTCAGACGAAGTACAGTCGACAGTCTACTAGACTGCAAATACTATCACAATAAGTCATGACATCAAAATATGTTGCTGTTGGCTGTTGGCCTGGTTTAGGCACCTACAATACCATTTCAACAACACTGGTGTTCTGAGTGGCTACACTAGACCCTTGACCTTGCAATGAATGTTTCTCCCGGGTCTATACAAGTACAGGGATACTCCCATTCTATATTACAATACTTGCAAAACCACAATTTAAACTTTGCTTTGAAGCTGAGAACTACCTAAGTGTCACATAAACAACATGTCCAGTGTAATCCAGTGTAATCAAATAATCTTTTTCAAAGGGAGTTTAAAGATTTTTTCCATGATCACTACGCTTGGCAGGCTGTGCTTCACCTGCTTAGTTACCTAAGTATCACGCGATATTCATTTAAAAATGGTTTAATTTGTTGCGTACTATCTATAAATGATTGTGGTTTTATCTTGTGCTAGGCCAGTACTTAACACCTATACCTACATAGATGGGTGTAAGCAGACACGGACACAGACAGAGATTACGGAGACCAAGAAACATTTAGAAATGTCTAGCAAAAAATAATAAAAATTCCACGTAAACGCCGCAAATTTACTGCGATCATCAATTCAACTGCCAAGCATAGTGATTTTGACAAAACGCAACAATACCTTTATACATAAAAAGTCAACATCCATAACTGATGATAGCGTGGAATGAAATCCTCAGTTCTTTGTACAGTGTTGACGAGAGATGGAAATATTATGTATATTGATTTAGTTTCAAGCCTACCTGATACGTGAGCCAGTAAGTATTGTTTTTTGCAAACTATTGAGCTATTGTTCGTGGAACAATGGCAGTACATATAAAAAGGAGTTCTATTTTGATAAAATGTGATATCGATAGGTAGCCGATAGCGCGAGTCACTGTGTCCCAAACGCCCGGTGTCAGGCGGAACGATGCAGAATTCAACAATTATTGCATTTTGTGGATTTATTTCACGTTCGTTATTTATACGGGCATTATAACGGGAAGGTTCAAGTTTCTACAATGTGTAAATTGTCATGATCACGATTCTACAATGCAGCCAGAGTCATCTGCACGTTTATATAATGCAGCCTGTGTCATGGGCATGTTTCCACAATTCAGCTAGTGCCATAGGCACGATTCTACAATGCAGCCAATATCATGGGCACGTTTCAACAATGCAGCCAGTTTCATAGACACGTTTCTATAATGCAGCCAGTGTCATGGACACGTTTCTACAATGCAACTATGAGCGAGCTTCCACCTCGTGCTGGTCTCGTCTGGTCTACACTTAAGTTGCGTATCGACCGGTTGTAACGGTTCTAGGTAACTCGACTGCTTCCTTTCAAAGTTTTCTTATAAGTTAGTCATAAATTGTACCTACCTACATTATTTTTCTTAAAGCCAATACGTGTCAGCCATAGATTATATATAATTGATTATTAATAATACAATTAAAATTACTATGATAGGATAACAGCAGCAGGTAAATTCTAGTTACTCTAGTCAGTCTAGAAGTCTATTGAACTCTTTTCGATTTAAAGACACATGGTTTGGGCTATGTTATCGTCAGTCAGTCAATAAGCTAGATACACAATGCTATACATTTGGATAGTTTTCGCCTCGCCTGTGTTCACTGAACGTAGGTAGCCACGTAGGACCAGGCGAAGGCGCGATCCCGTAGGAAGGCATTTGTCGCGCAGCCGAGGCTGCTTCCTTTCATCGTTGTGATTAATGATACGTTATTTTTCATTGGAACAGCTGCTACGTATTTTTTCTACTCTCAAGTCTTCTGTTCCATGACGAGTACCTATTAGTCATGCTCTGAAAAGCTTTTGATTTGGATTTTAAAGCTTTTATTTTACTTTGTCTTCGATATTTGAACGCGTCCTGTCCGGTTTATTTTAACGTGTGCTTTTATCGATTTTATCTATGGATATGGAAGACTTGTTTTCTTTTTGTAGAAATAAGTATGAGATGCACTAGTCTTACACATATTTTTGCATTATATTTTCTAAGTATACAGTTGAGTTTAGGAAAGTATAGCTTATAATAAACACTTTATCTCTGTCGTGAAAGTTCGATTTGTGATAAATCGAAACTGAGAAACAATTTGTGTCGTGAAAGTCCGATTCGAGATAATATCGTAGCTTATAAACACTTTGTTTCAATACAAAAACACTAATATTTTCTCTTTATGATTAAAGTGTAGATTTGGTACGACAGTGGCCAGATTTCTTAGATTAATCTTTTAGCAGTATTTATTGACTTTGGCTCCAGTAAATCAATAGACATAATTATATTATATAAATATTACAGATCAAAGTATTAATTACCTTTTACTTAATTAAACATTAAAATAAAAAAAGCAAGCAGCAATGCAAAAAACATATATTAAATCTGATTATCTTTGCTAAGCTTTGATGGCCAAACGATGAGTCTCCTATTGAGCGAAAACTTTTCAGCTAGTACTTAACGTAGCAATCCTTTTATCTTAATATTGTTGGTTCCTTTAATCATTAAGCAACTTATTTACTGTTTTCTGTCGAGCCTTTAACAGTTTACTCATAGTGTACTGAGCTAACATTAACAGTTTACTTACACTTTAACAGTTTACTTACAGTGTACTGAGCTAACATTGAACTACTAGTAGTTCGTCCCGAACTGAGATTTCGTGATATCTGGTTTGTGTTCGATATTCAACCACGGAGATTTTTTCTCAAGGCAAGTCAGCAGCTTTTTTCTATGTGTAAAGAAAACTTTAGCTGTGGGCATCAATTTATTTGCCAAGCGTGGTGATTACTGTCAAACCTTACACACACACTTTCAGTTTTAGAGGAAGTTCTTTCCATATTGTGGTGGACAATAATGTACTGCGGATGTGGGATATGAGCAGTCAAACCCCTCGCATGACATTCCAAAAGTTATTCTTGGATTTTATCGACACCCTTGGTTTGGCAACCCTATTGAGTGAATAACAAAAATAAATATACCAGTTTTATTGAGATTTCAAATACGCTCTCTTATTTGGCAAGCAAAAATTATCTTATCTGGCACCAAATCAAAGTCCAAGTCAAAGTCAAAGTCAAATATGTTTATTCAGTAAGATTTTTTAGGATCACTTTGAAACGTCAAATCTACCGCCTGTTCGGAATCGCGACCAGCACACAAGGAGAAAGGCAAGAACCTCGGGCCAGTTTTTTTTTTCATGATCCATTACAATAGCTTAAAATTATCTAATACTAATTACAATTTATTCACTGGAGCAAATTCATTTTTTTAATGCCAGGCTTTTTTATCTTCTAGGTAATCTGAAATTTTATAATAAGCTTTCCTGGATAGCTTTTGTTTTACAAAATTTTTGAATTTATTATTTGACAAGCTTAGCACATCACTTGGAAATTTATTATAAAAGCGTACAGTTTGCCCTATGAACGATTTATTAACCTTTTTTATGATTAACCTTGATCTTAAAAACCACCCCTAATAAGGGCATAAATAAACCAATTTTAAATCTGCCGCCTCAATCCCCATTTCATATGATATTTCACGTTTTCACACATTTTCAAGACTTCAATCTTAGTAACCTTTTTTGCAATGGTGGTAAAAAAATTGCATATTAAGAAAAAGTTTAATGTGAAGTCAACCCCCTTTTACAGTCTATCCTACAAGACCAAACCAAGCGTTTTACCCTCTTAACGAGCACTTTGTAACAAAAACCACCCCTATTAAAATTCAAACATAATATACTTATGAATTTGCAGCCGATACTTTTTCAAATTATTTTCACCACAAGCCAAAACTCTTCTTGAGTCTTGTCTCACTTAACACACCGATTTTTCAAAAACTACCTTGATGTCAAAAAAAATCTTATAACGATTGATTAGTATTCATTTTATTATGTTCTCTGCACACGCTTACAATAATATACTTACTTTTAATTTTATTTAGTTGATGTATACCCAGAAACTCATGCAAAGAGTAAAAGCATTTTTTTTTGCCAAGTAGTATTTTAAACACCTTTTATTTTTTTGGGGTGTTTGCTCATATTTTATATTACTAGGGATTATATATTTTTACACACATTGCACACGGTCCGGAATATATTATTTGTAATATGGAGTTAGGTTGAGCTAGTCTGGTATTGAGGTTTTGAGGTCGTGAATATTGCGGAAAAAGGTTCATGTTATTTCTTAACAAAATTAGAAATGTCAAATATACTTTGTAAAATATATATAAAGTGAGTCTATTTATTTGTAGTTTATTTTATTTAGTACATAAGTGAACATTGAAATCCCTCGGTCCAAACTAATGACATTCAGAAGCAGTTAGCAGAGGGAGCCATATTGATTAAAACCTTTTAATCCAAGATAAGAAACTGACCATCATATGAAAACTGATATTCTGGCATCGTTTTAGGAAATTTGAAACATCATCAATCATTCAAAAATATTTACTACAGAGCATGGGCAAAGTGAAGAAAGCGAGTCAGTAATTGTAGTGTTGATATCTCTATGACAACCGTGGGAGGCACATTTTTTTATGTACCATGCTCTTGACCTCTAGATATGTACAAACAAGGATAATGTCGACGATGTAGTGAATACACTTTGATGATCTACCAATTTGAGTGTATGCTGACACTTATCTCTCAACTCTCAAGTCTCAACGAGTGTGACTGGAGGATTTGCCATAAACACCACGCTCGACAGGCGAGTTGATGATGGCAGTATTTGTGTTTAGTACTAAAAAGTATGTTGCCCATCTCCCGAAAAGAGTAATGGGGGATTTGCCATTATCACCACGCTTGAAAGGTGAGTTGTTGATCACAGAATTGGTGTCAGGTTAATTCTTAGTTAGATGAAAGCTGCCCGCCCATAGCCTGCTAAAATCCCTTATTCAAATGTAATGACATCCACGTGCAGGTCAATAAGTCCCTCTGCTAGGAACTTCATAGTCTTTACCGCGGTGCTGTCGCCATGAACTAAAACTTTGCATGAGATGTATGACCTATACAGTACAGGCTCAGCCTAGTGTGTAGACCATAGGTAATAACATTTGTAATAATGATGCCTGTCAAATAAACGTTTTTTCATTTTCATTTCATTAGATAGGTAATGTTTAATGTCAGTTCTGTGGGGTAGGCAAGAGAGATCCATGTTTATATGGAAAACATGTATTTACGGTGTTCTTTGTTATATGCAAGTGTAACTGCACTGGTACAGCTAGTCATTGATTATGTTCATTAAGGTCATTATTCATGCCTGTTTGAAACGGAATGACAACGAATATTTCGTCTGCAAAACGGGTACAATGACTATTTATAACATTAGGCAAATCATTTATTATATTATTTATATTATTACATACATTCATACAGTGCTGGATTTCCCAACTTAACTCGGAGATCTCGTTCACGAAAAAATAATGCAGGTTACTCTCTTAAAACAGTCCTCTAATAGTTTGTTCTTATTTAAACAACAGCGTCGAGTTGATTATAAAGCGAAAACGATCAGTTTTAAAGTTAAAACTATTTAGGAGTTTGAATTCAATTTAAAGTTTATATTCCACAGAAGATATTGCGCCATTAAACTTACAAAATTGACGGTAATTAAAATAACCGAAAAAATACGTTGAATTTAGTGGGAATATGACCAACTCCTTTATTGTACATTTTTAGCATTACATTTGATCTAAGAGTACAAAAGAATGATGCTTCGACGATCCATCTGTAATACGAAGGTTCTTGCTATTATCATCAAACTTGGCAGGTCGGCCATCTTGGTAACGATGTACTTTGGGCAACAAGAGCTATTAAATCTGCTGTACTAGCAGACCTAATAATAATGAATTCATGACCTAAATGAATAGATTTTTTTAAGTATTTATTGTAGACAAGTTAAGCGCTCATGCACATAATGTTTACCATCATGTCATAGTTGACATGAACTATAGTTAGTTAGGCTATTTATTTATTTATTAGAAAACCAACAGCTCTTAAAGTTAAAATAACAAAAGCAATAGAATCAGAAAGCTAATAACAGGTTTTCATGTCTAGATAACAGTATGAAATCAAAAATGTGAACAAATGATCGACTTAAATAGTACCTATCTGTAAGTTTTAGTTTTTATGAAGTTGATACAATGTAATTATGAAGATACATAAGTTAACTCATTACTTAACCTAATTTACACCGAAAAATTATTATCACTAAAGCTACAGTTAATGTTTACAATCGCGTGAGCAACAGTTAATATTTACCATCGTGTAAGCTACCAGTTAATGTTTAATATTGTGTAAGCTAATGTTAATGTTTACCATCGCTGAAGCTACAGTTGATGCTTTCCATCATATAAGTAACAGTTAATGTTTACCATCGTGTAAGCTACAGTTGACGTTTACCATCGTGTAAGCTACAGTTGACGTTTGTCATTGTGTAAGCTACAGTTGATGTTTGTCATTGTGTAAGCTACAGTTAATGTTTACCATGGTGTAAGCTACAGTTGATGCTTGTCATTGTGTAAGCGACAGTTGATATTTGTCATTGTGTAAGCTACAGTTGATGCTTGTGTGTAAGCTACAGTAAATGGTCCAGATAACGAATACGCTTGTGTTCTTCGCTCTGCATAGTATCACTGCATGTACTACTGGCGCGACTAATGAATGAGTCAGAGACAGGAAGGAGATGCAAGGGGCTGTCACTCGTAATTGATGACGCGCGGTGAGCACTGACTCACAACTTTGGCCATAATTTTCAGTGCGGTCTCCGCTGGGAGTACACTCAGCTTCATACATATTCATCTTACCTGCAAACGTCCTTCCATTCGCCAACTGAATTACTCACTAATTCGTTATCCAAAATTTAAATTGTTAATCAAAAGTGCAGTGCAAAATTATTACAGCATCACCTAAAAATGCGCATAGGTTCTGGAATATAAAGTTTCTTAAAAGCGCAAGCATTACCAGTATATCTGCTTTAAATGCGGCTTCCATTTACGACAAGAGCCTCTTGCGGTATCTGATTTGGCAACGGCTAGTCCACGTTTGATCAAATTACTTTCAGAGTGTAGTCGAGATGGAAGGATTCGGGCGTGTCATTTAATTTGAGCAGTATATTTTGTGGAGCCGTCTGTACTGCGGGCGCTGCCTGGAAAAGTTGCTGAGCAGATTTACCGGTTATGATGCAAACAAGTTTAGCAATACCTCACGATGGTGCCGCTCGATTAGTTTATACCTACTTCGTGTGCTGTAACCATATTTAGAATTACAGAATTACTTGTAAAAAATGTCACATATGGTTAAAAGGTTACGAAATAAGACGCTGTATATGTACTGTGTAGAGTTACAGGTATCTATAACGATACGATAAATAGGAGAGTAATGCGGCTTGTTTGCTTGTATCCTTTTCACGACTAATTGGCTCTCATCACATCTTTATATTTTTAAAGACCTTTATAATTTAATCTACATGAGTTTTATGCTCATTTATGATATTAATGTTTTTTTTTTCCATAGAGTTAAATACAAACAACATACAAACATACATTATCAAAACATATATTTTTAAATCAACTTATGCCTTGGCTAAGCAGTTTTAACGAACTCGTCAAAAAGCCTGTACGTTTAAGTAAATAGAGCGGAGGCTCCCAAACAAGTTCATTATTAGAAGTGCAATTGGCAGCAAAGACGTCCGCCGATAGAGTGGCCGGCCATGTCGCGAGTTCGCAACAAACAAACTTTGTTTAAATCGAGATTCGGTCGACAACTTAGCTTACTCCACGAAAGTTTCGAGAGCTAGCTGGGCTTCGGCGAGGGTCTGGTTAGTTACAATAACTTATTCCAACTCCGTTTTTAAATCCATTTTCTGGTTGATTTACTTATCCGATATAAAATGTTCAGTTACTTTTACATTTCTGCCAGCATTATTAATAGCAGATGTTTTAATTTGAATAGCATATTCAGATTAATTTGCGGTTTTTTTTACTGTACGACGGGGAAGCGTTTGGCTTTCATCTCACCTGGTAACTAGTTAAGATAAGGCCGAAGGTGGAAGCGCACTTCACCCGGAATCCTCAACAAATGGTGGTAGCTAGCCAGGCTGACATAAACAAAGTCCCAACACCAACCAAACCAAGCACATTTTAGTACTCCTCCTGGGAATCAAACTCGAGACCTTTGGATCTGACGTCAGTGGGCGAACCACGAGACCACAGAGGCTGTTAAAATTAACGTTCTGCTACCGTAATCCAAATCTGCAAAGACCTAAGATATATAATGACTACATATCTGTAAATTATCCTTTAGTTCTGAGGGAAGTCTCTACCAGCTCCATAGTCATCATTGTCATTACAGCTATGAAAAGTACAAATCAGGACACGTCCCTGTCCCAAGGTGCCCAACAGAAGCAGAAGTAACTGTAGCTGTGAATCCAGTTTCTAGTAGCCCAAAAATGTGAAATGATTTAATAATTTCTTGAAATGTTCCAAACGCGTTGACGCAAATTGAGCTTGTGTTCGCACCTGTACGCACTTGTACTACACAGGTCGACGTCATGAAAGTTTTCGCGCCTCGATCACAGAAAAGAGATAACTTCAATGAACAGTAGCATTGCTGATTGTAGTTCTTGTGATTTTTAATTATACAAAAAATGTATAATTGATCGAGTGAGCTAAGCAAACGAGATCTCAGAGTAATGTTGGGTAATCTAGCAGTGCATGTATTTATAGCATGTGCCAATGTTTTTGACGGCATAACTCCCAAACGGGTTGTCCGAATTGAAATCGAACGATCGACTGATTGTCACGGACGATTTCTATAAGTTTTTGAGATATTGGGGGGTATTACAATATCTACAATATTTCACCCATTCTTTTTGATTTGGTTGATCTGATCAATTTGATATTTGGCTATGCTGAAATTAAATTTAAATTCATTAATCGTTTTCAGGGTTTTATGAAACTAAGGTAGTTTGTGAGAAATAGGAGTGTTAAGTGAGATTAGAAGATCTATGTATTGTGTCTTGTGTCTTGTGGGGAGTCACATGATGGAGTATCGATTGCATTACGGTGACTATTAGCATTATGACTATGACTATCACAGCAACAGTTTTGAAATCATTTTTCAAATATTAGATACCTATTCATATTAATTAGGGGTGATTTATTCACTTATTGTATTATGTCCACCTCTTTGGTTGAACACAACACACCTGACACAAACCACTACTACCTCAAAAACATGGTATGAAAATATGTATATAGAAGCGAGCTTAAACCTTAAAAAAGTTATCTACCAGCAAACCTGTGAGAGATAGAGAAACGATGCACGGAATAGTGTCTTACTTCGATGACTGAATATAAGAAAAGGCACAGCACCTTAATGATTCAGAGGACTTTGGTATTTACTTGCTCAATATCTTTTTATATACAGAAATCACCTTAAAAAAAAATCTATTACATTTGTTATTTAGTATTGTGAAAATGTGAAGTGAAATTGTATGTTTTTGCATAAAATTTCAATCTAACCGCACTTTACTTTTACGATTAGTGAAATCGTTCGTCAAACACGTCAGCAGAGCGCTCGTCTTCTTAAAGCAGAGCTTAGGGCTAGCCCGCATTGCGAAATCTCACCGCGCGAATAATGTTTTAGCGGTTTTTATTCCGTGGTAAGAATTACAGATACCCCGCACTACGGATAAAATTCCTAGTGATTTTTGACATTATAAATGTGAGCACTACATTTGGTTGAGAAGCACGCCCAAGATGGACAACAGAACCAAACTCATAATTTGCCTGTTACTGCGTCGTCGTAGAAGACGTGGCAAAAGATGTCTTGAACTCTGGATACACCCACTTACAGCCTTAAGACCTATGAAATATTTTTTCTACATGAAATATCAAGACCTGCGAAAATACAGTAAAAAGTTTATCGGATACTACAGAATCACTGAAGAAATTTACTTCGTGTAGTTGGTCCTGCTATAACCTTTCAAGATACGACTTCGAGGAAATCAATTTCATCACTTAGTTGTTCCCAAATCTCATCTCACTAATATTATAAATGCGAAAGTTTGTGTGAATCTTGTTACCACTCATCTCCGTAATACTTTTAGTTTAGGTTCTAGAATAACACATAGGCTAAAATTTAATTTTTAAAATCATACAAAGTGATAGAGTTTCTAGGGGAAAAAAAATATTTCGAAAAATCGGTTCGATTTACTAAAAACTATTAAGTAAATAATTAAAAAAGTATTTTTTATTTCTACAACAGAATGGGATTTTTACAAATCCCTAGGAGGCTTGCATTAAAGTTCTGAATTTGTATGGAGAATAAAAAAGCGCCCACCTCCCCGCGCCTCAACTCCTCAACCCGCACGGTTTTTATTTCGCAATGCGGTGAGCGCCATACAACTTCATACTGCATAAAATATTCGCGTGAATTAAATCCGCACCGCACCGCGCCGAAATTGTGTCAATTCACAGATATTTTTTCCGCGCGGATTTTAAATTTCCAGTGCGTGTACCTTCATACAATTCAAAGTGTTACAAGAATTGTGAAAAAAAATACGCGCGGTATTTTTCCACAATGCGGCCTAGCCCTTACTTTCCGCAGCACGCCTCGCGTGTCTCGAGGCGAAACAATACTGAGGAGTCGATTTGAATTCATTCAAAAAATAATAAGCAGTTTCTGTGACAAATATTTAAGAGTTATAAGTTAATAGCAAACGGATCTCTGTAAAGAAACGCGTCGAAAGTCAAATATTTTTATTCATTAAGATTTTTAGGATCATTTTTAAAGTCAAATCTACCGCCTGTTCGGAATCGCGACCAGCACACAAGGAGAAAGGCAAGAACCTCGGGCTGATTAATTTTTTGATGATTCATTTAACATTTAGGTACAGTGTTTATAATAATTTAATAATATTACAAGTGTTACCTACATCACATCACCTAGGCATTCGCTCTGACAGTGTTCAATACTGTGCCAGAGGCTTTCATTCAAGCATTACTCACGTTGTGGGTCACAGATGGCGCACTCCGCTCCAGCAGTTTCGTGTGCAGAAGCGACAATTTAGGCATCCCCACAAACTTTCACACTTCTTGCTCTCCCTCACAGAAATAATGCACAAACTTTACCTTCTTTTTACTGAGGCCCCGTGTTCTGAAATTGGTTCATTTACTGCTAAATGTAAAATAATAGTTATTGAGCTTCATATCCTCACGGGTAAACATTCATGTGTTCTATGTTGGAACACTTATGTTTTCTTAATCAAACGTGCTTTTGCGTTTTTATAGTGTTATTGTCTTGCCTAGTTAATTTTTAAAATGTAGCAGTTTTTCGTCATATCGCGTCGACCAAACATTTTATAGCGCTATACTTAGCATGTTTGCATAGATTTGTCTACCTGCGGGCCTAGCACGGGGTTTCTTGTCTAGGGTAGAATAGATTAAAAATGACATAAAAATGACATTTAGGTGTAGAGAGTAGAAAGTTTTCTTCGATCGGGAACATGGCGTTCGAAAGAATGAACGGATAGAAATGTTTTCTAGTCTACTCTAGAGATGAGTCTACCACTGCGAGCATGCCATTCAATTTACTCTACTTTTGAAGTTTGAGAATAGAAACATTTCTTCTAAAATTATCTACACCTCTCGAGACCTAGAGAAGCGTTTCTCTCGCATAATTTAGTGAATATTTTTTACGGTTACTATGAACGGTGGAAGAAATTGGCTTCTGAGCCAGTACGAGGAGAAAAACGACCGGAGACGTAAATACGTTATAAAAAGGAAAGATTTGATTGTTTGTATGTTTGTATTGAATAGGTATAAACTGTATTTCTTGTTTCGTGTTGACATTTTGTGGGTAATGCAACGAAACGAACGAACTTCTTACAACATTTTATATTTGATCTGTGGTTTCTTTCCCGTAGAAAGAGCTTGTCTACGAGGAAACTGCTCTCTAGGGTTTGCTTTGAGAAACGGCGTGTTCGGGCAAAAGAAAGATTACGAAGACAAGAAACTGTCTTCTCTATTCTAGGGTAGAGTAGAGATGAAAACCCCGTGCTAGGCCCGCAGGTACCAGGTTACCAGTAAACAGAAGGAGTAGATATAATCAGCATCATCACTAACACACGTAAGACATCACCAGGTACCAGGCTACCAGTAAACAGAAGGAGTAGATATAATCAGCATCATCACTAATACACGTAAGACATCACCAGGTACCAGGCTACCAGTAAACAGAAGGAGTAGATATAATCAGAATCATCACTAACACACGTAAGACATCACCAGGTACCAGGCTACCAGTAAACAGAAGGAGTAGATATAATCAGAATCATCACTAACACACGTAAGACATCACCAGGTACCAGGCTACCAGTAAACAGAAGGAGTAGATATAATCAGAATCATCACTAACACACGTAAGACATCACCAGGTACCAGGCTACCAGTAAACAGAAGGAGTAGATATAATCAGAATCATCACTAACACACGTAAGACATCACCAGGTACCAGGCTACCAGTAAACAGAAGGAGTAGATATAATCAGAATCATCACTAACACACGTAAGACATCACCAGGTACCAGGCTACCAGTAAACAGAAGGAGTAGATATAATCAGCAACAGAGACGTGGTCCTCCACCGAGCGTGCTCGCTCAATTACATCTGACCATAATTGCTATTTGAGCTTATAATTGCCTAAGCTCTGCGGGTTTCCCATTCAACCACTACTATTATCACTTTGAATCAAAGCAATTCGCAAGCAGAAAATTTGATTCAATGTTAATTTAGGTATTAGAAACTTGTATCGAACAGTAATAGGTACGAACACATAAGTACGTGACCTTCCATAGATCATGATTATTAGCTGAGTATTAGCTTTCTTCATTTGAATAGTGAAAGAAGTTTATTTGAATGTAATAAACACGTGTTTACTTGTTTGTATCTGTTTTATTTGTGAGGATTTGCTAGATAATAAATTGCGTTGGACACGTTTAGTCGACGACAAACCTACCTAGTACCTACTGTTTATTGCTACCTAAGATCATACTGTTTATTAGTAACTGACACGTTTTTGGATTTTTATGAATTAATGTATTAACCTAAACCTAGATAAAGTAGTAAGTTTGAGAGTATCCTGTAAATGTCATGAATGGTTTGTTTCACAAATAAATTTATTGAGCACATAAAATATAATAACCAAAGAAGACACATTTTACAGATCTGTGCATAAATATCGTGTTGGTGTACGAAGTATTTTCAAGTATAATGTCTCAAAATGACTTGCAGTCCTCCTCTTTGTGTCGTCGACCTTGACCTCAGTTCCACTAATGGGACGGGAATTGTAAGGCTTACACAAGCACCTAGTCCTCTCCACCAACATAATAACGGACGGATAATTTGCATCACTAAAAATAACGTCAATTCAGCTTCTTTGATATGTGATGGTTCAACACTCGGTCAGTTTAAAAGATAACAGAACCTCGATCAGTTATTATATCGCAGTGCAGTCAAATGCAATGCTAGCAATTAAATAAAAACTATATTTAACATAAAATGCAGCTCCTCAAACGATTTAAGTTTTCACTGTTTCTTTTATGCGTCATTTTATCAATATCATTGGTAGATTTTGCAGAATGAAGACTTGAAAACAGCTTTGATATTAATCTATGTAAGTGACTTTGTTTGTATTTATGAGAACAAATGTATTGAGACCTAAATAATGCAAAAAAAATGCCAAAAACCGAGCTGGAAACGTTGAATATAATTATAAAATGAAGTCCTGATTTTACGAATAAACAATTGATCCCATGCCATGAATGAGTTCTGCGGGTTCCTTCAGAACAATGATGTACATGGAGTGTTATGAAATATGAACGGGTCAGTTTGATTGAACGGTGAGTTAGCAGGTCGCAGTTGCTCCGACTGGAGAATATTTCAAATGGAGTAGGAGCTATCAAAACGGATCACTCGAATAATTGAATTCTCGTGTAGTTGGAGCTCGGTGCTGACGTAGCGCTTGCAGTACATTCGATCAAAAATTATAGTCAGCCGCTTACGATCTGTCGCCTGTAAAAGCTTTACTGTTAGGCAATCTGTGTAGCGTTGCTACAAGTGTTTGTTTTCAAAAACGTTGAACTGGACGTTGTATTTCATTTGACGACTATCTCATGTGGGTCAGATAGTGGTTTTGATTTGAGCCAAATTAATTGTATTAGCTGAAATTTATTTATTATGTCTAAGTATAGGTCTTAATTGCTTTAAGTCAAAACAACATTTTATAGTTTTAGTAACAAATCCGCAAATATTTTTTTGTAAAAAAAGAACAAATCGATTCGTTATTCGCCTCTGCACGAGTCATCCTCGGGAAATACACGTTACAGCTTCTGTTTTATATTTATGTTTTACAATGTAGTTTAAATTGATGTACAGTGTTGTTTAAATTGATGTACAATATAGTTTAAATTGATGTACAATATAGTTTAAATTGATGTACAATATAGTTTAAATTGATGTACAATATAGTTTAAATTGATGTACAATATAGTTTAAATTGATGTACAATATAGTTTAAATTGATGTACAATATAGTTTAAATTGATGTATAATATAGTTTAAATGGATGTACAATATAGTTTAAATTGATGTACAATATAGTTTAAATTGATGTACAATATAGTTTAAATTGATGTACAACGTAGTTACTCAACTGATCCAGACCAGTGCCACACGGAAGCGTTCTCAAGACAGTGGCTGCAACCGCGCTGAATACGCCATGACTGTATGCGTCAGTTATAGGAGGTAGGTCGCCACTTTCAACGTGTTCTAGCATTACGGCTTTGGCATAACAGTCGCTGATTAAAATAATGTAAAGTAATTACTTCAAAAACTGGTTTCTTCTGAGGAGTTAGAAGCACAAAGAAGAAATAAATTGTTTGAGCTTGCACCTCGTTAAAGATTAAAACAGTTAAGTACGAGCAAAGTACTCGACGAAAATTATTTTATGCTGAGAGCTAGCGAATTGTCTGAAACAAGGGATTTAGGTCACTTTACCTTAGTTCTTCAGAGGGGGTCCATCTCAGCAGAACAACGATTTACCTTTGTGAGCGTAAACGCGCCTTTGAGCAGGTACTTTAAGTGGGTATGTAAATACGGGGCCAGTAAATCGGGGGGTGAGCAATCTCAGTCAGTCAACAATGATAGGTACCCATCTGACTGAGTTGTTTTATCTGCGGAATCCTTCTTCAAGCGAAAACAATAGTATGAGCTCTTTTAAGGGCTTCGTACACGTGTGATAGCGATAGAACACTATTACCATGAAATCATTTGTCCATGCTGAGGGCTGTTTGTCCGGTCGCCTGATGTCCTTGTTGTGACACGATCGAGTAACTATCATGTTGCCATTCAAAGTAATTATAACAAGATGAGGCGCAATCCGGAAAGATGGCACGCACGTACGTGAATTTGTAGTGTCTGTAAATGTGTAGTGTCTGTGAATATGTTGTATCTGTGAATGTGTAGTGTCTGTTAATGTGTAGTGTCTGTGAATGTGTAGTGTCTGTGAATGTGTAGTGTCTGTGAATATGTTGTATGTGTGAATGTGTAGTGTCTGTGAATGTGTAGTGTCTGTGAATGTGTAGTGTTTGTGAATGTGTAGTGTCTGTGAATGTGTAGTGTCTGTGAATGTGTAGTGTCTGTGAATATGTTGTATCTGTGAATGTGTAGTGTCTGTTAATGTGTAGTTTCTGTGAATGTGTAGTGTTTGTGAATGTGTAGTGTCTGTGAAAGTGTTGTGTCTGTGAATGTGTAGTGTTTGTGAATGTGTAGTGTCTGTGAATGTGTAGTGTCTGTGAATGTGTAGTGTCTGTTTATGTATAGTGTCTGTGAATGTATAGTGTCTGTGATTTTGTAGTGTCTTTGAATGTGTAGTGTCTATGTATGTTTAGTTTCTGTAAATGTTTAGTGTCTGTGAATGTGAAATATCTGTGAATGTGTAGTGTCTGTGAATGTATATAGTGCCTGTGAATGTGTAGTGTCTGTGAATGTGTATCGTCTGTGAAAGTGTAGTGTCTGTGAAAGTTTAGTGTCTGTGAAAGTGTGGTATCTCTGAATGTGTAGTGTCTGTGAATGTAGAGTGTCTGTGAATGTGTAGTGTCTGTGAATGTGTAGTGTCTGTGAATGAGTAGTGTCTGTGAATGTGTAGTGTCTGTGAAAGTGTATGGTCTGTGAATGTGTAGTTTCTGTGAATGTGTAGTGTTTGTGAAAGTGTAGTGTCTGTGCAAGTGTAGTGTCTGTGAAAGTGTGGTATCTCTGAATTTGTAGTGTCTGTGAATGTGTAGTGTCTGTGAATGTGTAGTATCTGTGAATGTGTAGTGTCTGTGTATGTGTGGTGTATGTGAATGTGTAGTGTCTGTGAAATATTTTAAACTAGTATTTCGCCCTGAACTAAGATCTCGTGATTCCTGATTTTGTTAGGCGTGATGTTCGGTCATGTTTTATTTAAATAAAAAATAATTTAATTTGGGTAGTTCAAACAGATTTCACAATAATATAGTGACTGATGTCTCCTTTTAAGCTAAGTAAATTACTTGTGTCAAGAGACACCACTCTTTCTATATAAGCACATACTTTATTTGCTTATTATAAACTTATTTATATATACTAACTAATGATAATAAAACCACAAAGTTAAAACTTAAAACAGGAAAAATAAGAATAAGAACTGAATAACTGAATAGTTATGGTTGTCATTTCTAACAGAAAGAATATTACTAATTTGGTACAAAGATGCAGTTGAAAACCTCATTTTCTTAAAATACATCACCTTAATCAGTTGTCGTTGGGCACGTTCAACGTCAATAAATCTGTTTTTTACTGCACCACCCCAAACAGTTATACAATAGGTCATAATAATTATAAAATATTTTAAATAATTTTCTAATAATAATTGGGGAGAAATGAGAGGAACCACCGAAGTTGCAGAACAGGTGTTCGGTTTTAGTGCGGCTGATTTTTAGGCCGACTCTCTCCAATTTCTCCTGCCATTTTCCCAGTCTGCTATGTACCTCGGCTGCATTACCAGGAGAAACAAATAAGGGCTTAAAGCCGATCCCTGGTGCAAACCTACTGCCACCCACGACAAGCTCGCAAAATAAACATTCTAAAAATGTAGATCTGCCACCTAAGTATGCTTTTAATTCGTAGTACTGGTTTTTACTTATTCGGTAGGGTTAAGATTAGTATTTTGTTGTTCATAATTCGGCAACTATGTTTTATCATAAATAGAATATGTGAGTTTGGTAATATTAAAACTCGGAGATGTGTATATTATGTATTGCTATATTAAAGCTGAAGATAATTCGGGAAAATAAGTATTATGATAAACAAAATTTATTAGAATGTAGCATTATGGCTGATTATGAGATGTCTGTGTGGGAAAGTGATTTTCGGACAAAAGTGATTATGAGTCATACGGGAATCCCCTAAAAAAAATATTGAGAGCGCTACCAAGCTATGCAATGCTACGATAGTGCTACGAGAGCGCTACGAGAACGCTACGAGAGCTACCCAGCTACTTTACTAGTTAGTTACTTGTACCTAACTACATCCACTATGACGAATATTAAATAGTCTGACTAGATAATACTATCGTAGCAATACCGTAGCATTGCGTAGCTACCTCTACACAAATGTAGAGTCAGTCAGGTACTTGTGTAGAGGTAGTCAGTTACTTGTGTAGAGGTAGTCAGGTACTTGTGTAGAGGTAGTCAGTTACTTGTGTAGGTGCAACTGGCTCTAATGAGGACTAACTTCGCATTACGGTAAGTATCTTTAGGTATTTGCGCCGCAACGTGGAAGTGTCTGGCTTCTCGCCAGGTAATCATCGCTGAATAATCGCTAAGTACTTGGATTTGAGAGCAGTTTACGTTATTGCCAAGCAAAGTGTATTCCGAGCCGAGAAGTAGGTACGAGGCCTGATCTCTCTGCTCGTACGAACGCCACGGAAATATTCGATTTATGTGTTACACCACACAGAGACAACTTCTCTATAAGTTGGGTAAATTCCCCAGCGTCTAGAAACTTGTAAGATCTTCATATAAATGGGAAACGGTACGTCCGTTCGCAGAGTCAATCAATCGCGGCATCCAACGGCGGAGCGGCAAATCGAAAAATGTCTGTGATTTAGTCAACCCGCCCTCGAATAGCGTAAAGTGTGCCACAAACGTTGTTCACTTGTTGTTCATATCTCGCCGTTACTGTAATGTACCGTTACTGTAGTGTACTGTTACTGTTACGTACTGTTACTGTAATGTACTGTTACTGCTACAACTGAACATACAGAACTACGTATGATGACCCATGAATTAGTATTAACGTACTGTAAGTATGTAATCGATAGGTTTTTCTTAGATTTTAACAACGGTATTTTACACATTCTGTAAATTAACATTTATAATTTCAAGTTTAGTGCTAGCTTTAATTGTCTTTATAAACATTCTGAGTTTAATTTAGTTACGAGTTTTAATTACACAACGGTTTTAATTCCAACATTTTTAATATACTTGTCGTTGTATATTTCTAATAAAACGTTGTGTTCATAAAATAAATAAAATATTAAAAAATATACCGAAGTAACCTTCAATGTATTCATTATATTTATTAAATAAAAAGTACAATTAAACTAACTATGTACAAAGGAATCAGTCAGATTACCTTAGGACCGTTATATTTATTTACTTATTTATTATCAAAGGCAATAATTTGTAAAAAAAAGTTAAACGTTCTCACGGTAAACTTAATTAATAAATCGAATTAATAAGTAAATAATATAATATAATGATAATAAATAAACTCTTCTCTAACTTGATAAAATATATGTGCAATCTACTCGCGAGTGACGCAGGCATTTCATTCCTACTTCGTAAAAAATAAAGATATGTAAAGAGAAACAGTCGAGCCTCGGCTCTCGCAGACATGACGTGGTATTAATTGAAGTGTTTATAAAGCAGAGGTGTTTCAGGGGTTGCCGAATCAAATGCAAATAGACCGCTTCCTCCCGCTTTACGAACATAGTCACCCGACTGTGGACGGCAATGATAATCGATATAGTATTTTTTAAACTTTTGCGATTTAAACACAGTATTTTGATTAGAAAAACGCGATAAATACCCGTTTTTTGAATCAAAATAAGATGTTAAATGTTGTGTTGTGACACACATATTTTTGAATGTAATAAATCAAATAAATAATGTGCGTATGTAAATCCTGCTTCCCGCGCTATGGTGCCTGAAAACTGCGTTGGTCTTTTACTATTCTTTTCATTGCACAATTTACCAAAAATACTGCCTGTATTTTTGGTACTCATACCTTTCAGAAACGTTAATATATTTATAGAATATTTTGTATAGGATAAAATCCAACTACGCTTAATTTAGTAAGTACGTTCCAGCATGAGCCTTATCTTTATGCATACATTTTCAGTTCATTTGAAATGCAAGGCGAGTCAGCCATTACAGGCGCAGTGAATGTACTTAGAAATTAAATTAATCAAGGTTCATACAAGTCCACCGAGCGCATTTTGTGAATAAACTTACCAAATATATTACATTCGCTTATAGCTTTGATCATCATCATCATCACATTCAAAAAAGTACTTCCGCCTCTAAAATGAATATCAAGCGCATTTCTGTATGGACGCGTTTTATGTTATCTATTCTCATCCTTTATGGTTGATATTAAATAAGTTTGTATCAGGTCAATAATATACAGGAGAGTATGTCACCTGCAGGCCTATTACCTAACTCTGTTTCATTTGGGTTTCAATGGGTTTCAATTAAAATGCCTGCATTTCTGATTGAAACCGATTGAAACCCAAATGAAACAGAGTTACGTAATAGGCCTGCTGTCTTCCTAGAGGGTGCTAGGCCGAGGCTTACATGCCATTTATTCTGTTTTTTTTATAAATAAACGTTTTCTTTAGTATCTTCTTGATGACTTAAACATATATTTGATCGAGTGAGCGAAGCGAAACAGATCTCCGAGTTAAGTTGAGAAATCTGGCACTATATGTAATATGCATGTATTGGGAAATCCGATACTGTATGTATGTATGTATGTATGTGGCAATGTTTGTGGCGGCATAACTATCGAACGCGTTATCCGATTTAATTTAAATTTAAGCTCTAAAGAGAAAACGTAAATAGAAATGGGCAGTCGGATGATTTTTGATAACTGGTTTAGTTTTTAGCTCTAGTTTTTTTTCACAATTTACTATTTGCTGATTTAGTTCGAGAAAATAACCTTGTATTGACATTAAGGGTTGCAAGGGGGGATAAATAAATTAGATTGAAGTCTTGAGGATATGTCATAACGACAGGGTATATACACAGGACAGGGATAGTCGATTTTCAAATTCGTTTATTTTTGTCCTTATTAATATTTCAGGACATTAATTTTTACCCAGCGCCATCTAGCCCCAAACTAAGCATAGATTGTAATATGGGAACTAGATTATGGATAGAATAATTAAATACTTTTGTAAATTCATACATACTATATGATACACCCAATATTACACCCAAACACAGAAAAAACAACTATATTCTTCACACAAATATTTTTTTCTGGGTGGGAATCGAACCCACAGCCTACATCGCAGAAGGCAGAGCTACTACCAACTGAGCTATGAGGCTTGTTTACTTATTAGGGGTAGTTTTCAAAATATGAGCTTGCAAAGGATAATGATCAGGTCTTGCATGACACCTGAGAGTTGTTTTTTTTTATTGTAATTATTTTAAAAACCCGCACTCTTCTTATTGAAACTGGTGTATTTATAAATGTATATTTTTTTCACTCAACAGGGTGTCAATCCAAGGATTTCGATAAGATCCAGGAATAAGTTTTGTGATGTCGTGCGAGGGGTTTGACTGCGCACATCCCACATAAACATAAACAGCGCATTATTGTTCACCAAAAAGTAGTAAAAAAACCCCCTTCGAAATGTGAGGCTTGGCTATAATCACCACGCTTGGTACACTTGGCTATAATCACCACGCTTGGTACACTTGGCTATAATCACCACGCTTGGTACACTTGGCTATAATCACCACGCTTGGTACACTTGGCTATAATCACCACGCTTGGTACACTTGGCTATAATCACCACGCTTGGTACACTTGACAGACTTAAGTTCTCGATTTAAGTTTTACATAGAAGAAAGCGGCTGCGGTTTTGGTGAAGCCCCGTGGTTGACTTTAACGATATCCGTGGGCTGGAGGCGTAGGTAGCCAAGGATTCTAAGGCAACGGTTTCGAGTGCACTTAAAAAAATACATAAAGCTTTTCATGGTCGTAAGAGGTGAATTATTTACTAAATGTATTCTGTCCACCTTCTCTGAATCACGGTCAGTGCTTTGGTGCTTTGTTCTTATTTTGGTTTTGCATAGAATGAGATTTAGCAATTAAAATGAGCCTCCAACACTCAGGTAAATAAAAAGAGATTGAGAAGTGAAGTG
Source organism: Venusia cambrica (assembly GCA_951394065.1). Classification (NCBI taxonomy): domain Eukaryota; kingdom Metazoa; phylum Arthropoda; class Insecta; order Lepidoptera; family Geometridae; genus Venusia; species Venusia cambrica. The sequence continues at coordinate 232,659 of OX596044.1, read as the reverse complement.
AAAGTGAAAAACTTTTATCGTTAGCTAGTTACTTTATTTTTATGCGATAAAAGCGTGGTTATATAATACCTAACATAAACCCGACATCACGAGATCTCAGTTCGGGGCGAAATACCAGTTAATTTGATTTGTATTAATTCAAAAATATATATTAAATAGCATTTTACTTCAATTCATAAATTCTTTTACTTCTTTGTCTTTGTCAAGAGAAATATTTTTAACTTACAAACGTGTTTCCGCGTTGCCGAGTAGAAGCTGCTATATCTTAGGAATATTAAAATATCGTTAACATCATCAGGCGCCTGTCGTCAGTTGCTCACTAAAATATTGATAGCTGTGTTGATTACAACATATTAACTAACTTTCTTTTAGGAAACATTCATACAGCAACTTGATTTAATGTTATTTTGCTAACCTTGCTTTACTTTAATTTAATATCTTAAATTTGGTCAGCGGTAAAGTTGAACTAAATGATGGCCCATTATTCACCCAAAGCCCGGCGCAAGCGATGTGAATCTCAAACTTGACTTTGTGTAAATAACAAGTGATACCTTGAGACTTTGCTGATCATTACCATGCAGAACAAAGACATAAACAGGAAGTATGAAGAAAAAGTAAAACTTGGTAATATTGGCGATAAAACATTACCTAGCTCATTTCGACATTAACTAAACTGTCAACTAACTCCTCTTTCTTTATCGATCTTAAAATTTATCGAACACTTGATGAATAAGTCCAAAGTATCTAAAAAGATGCCTTAAGTTATCTTCAATCTAAATAATATATCAAGCACTTGACATTAGAAACGGATAACGGATACTATTTTAGAAATTTGGTTCGACCTTTCTACCTAACGACATTGAAAATGGAAGCGAAGGTTTGATCCCACCTCCCTCCTACCTACTTTGAGAATTGTCAATTTGGGATGCTTATTGATATTCACTGTATTAAGGAAAAACCTTTAGAAATATGATCTGTAGCACGCGCAGTCCCATCGGTGATGGTAATGAGGTCGATTATATCACGGGTTCGGAACGATATCTAAATCTAATTTACTGTTAGCATCATTACTTCCATCGCTTGATGGCGACTTGTGTGGTCGCCGAATCGAAAACTAGTCGATCAATATATATGATGTATTTCTAGAATTAATATAATCGACGTGTTTTTATTTGAAGCAAGCATGTTGCATACAGGAGGTTGATAAGAAAAATAATATTTAACTTTATAGTTCATAGTCATCATAATCATTCTCTGATCAGCAAAATCGGTTAAATACAGAAAAACAGACAAAAGGCGTTTCTTCTACCATTCGAGGTCCCAACGCTACGAATGAAATAATAAAAAGTTAACGTGGCTCTAAAACCATTACAAGATCACAGTTACTTTAAAAATACAATTTGCCTCGAGGAAAAGAACGCATCCAATGCGAAAAGAGGTTAGGAAATTGAAAATTGTGCCGCGGAATATAACTCCATTACTGAGGAAATGAGCTACGTGAGCATGTTTTAGAATTCCTCCTCATCTCGCGAACCGACACGGATGAGTTTCACCTGCAGAACTACGGCCTTGCCATGACGAGTGATCATGCTGCATGTTGTTATTTTGATTAAATTCTGATATTGTTCTCCATATCAAACTAAACTAAAGTAATTACATTGAGATACGGGCTGGTTCTTACACGACTTGTAATACCGGCTGACTCTCACACGACTCGTGATACCGGCTCACTCTCACACGGCTCGTGATACCGATTGACTCTTACACGACTCGTGATACCGGCTCACTCTCACATGACTCGTGATATCGGCTCACTCTCACACGACTCGTGATACCGGCTGACTCTCACACGACTCGTGATACCGATTGACTCTTACACGACTCGTGATACCGGCTCACTCTCACATGACTCGTGATATCGGCTCACTCTCACACGACTCGTGATACCGATTGACTCTCACACGACTCGTGATACCGGCTGACTCTCACACGACTCGTGATACGAACTGACTCTCACACGACTCGTGATACCGGCTGACTCTCACACGACTCGATACCGGCTCGTGATTTCGTATTTGTTTTTGCCTGAGTGGCAGGAACTCTTTGCTAAATAAACATTTATCAAAGAGATTGAATACGTAGTGTTGTATGGATGGTAAATACTTAATATTACATACAAATTTAACTCTTGTAGCTTCTGAATTTTCATAGTGGCTTTATTAACGCAGAATATTAAGTTATTTCATAGACTTTGCCTGCATTATTACAGATGTTGTACAAAAAAATGTTGACATCATTGGAGTATGATTTAATTTTTCTGTTTCAATACTTACGTGCGGTATCGGCGAAAGCATGCAATAGGACTGCATGTAGATATGGTCACCAATTCTTTTGTTTGTGTCAGGTTTTGTTAATAAATTGGATTTTAAATTTGGAAAAAAAACTTAGAATAAATGCCTATAATCGTGCACGGTAGTAATAGGGAATTAAGCTAAAAAGTTTTACTATTATAAAAAAAGCCTCAAGCTGACAATATCTTATAAAAAAATATGGGGGCCATTAAAAAAAACAAGCAATAAACATTAAAAATCACGAACTATAACGCAAAACAAAATGAAATTAAAACTTCATGATGAGACAAAAGTTTCCACGGGCAGCAGATGGCCGAATCGGAGGCTATGAATAAATTTACCTAATGGAATTAGATTGTGTTGAATTGGATAATAACTGCGCTCACAATTTGAAACCCACATTGAGTTGAAATTATAATAGAACATTACCAAATATAATTTAAGCCCAGTGTTCGAAGTTAGACCCTTTTAAAAAACAAAACATGCTACAAAAAATGTAGTCTGCACTCGTCCGTGCGCGCTATTCCTCTCATCGTCTTTATATACTAGTATATGTACAGAGATTGATGTTCTGCTGACTGAATCACGGATACGGCTCAGTACTCGCAGGCATATGCCAGGCCAGACACATATCATTAAAAAAAACGTGTGTGTGTACTTATGTACGCTCGTTAGATGTTATACTTCATTAGCGAAACAAGACAAGATTAACTTGACATTAATGTACTAATCATAATTTATAATGTTATCAAATAAAATAAATACATAATGACAGCAAATCTCAAATCTATAGATCCACTTCAAAAAGTTTATAATGTAAAAACCTCTTGTATCACGAAAACTCAAAATAAATTGTTATTCACTACAATATATATATTTTAAAATCCCACACAAATAAATATGTATATATTATTTTTTAACCGCCACTGAAATACCTACTACGCGTATTGTAGATTCATAAATATTTAAATAACTACCTCATTACTGTTATACTCTTTGAATATAGTTATCAGTTCTCACGAAAACTTGAGAGACGATTTTACCAACCAACTTCATGGTGTCACTTCAGGGTTTTCCCAAACGAGCGAAAATAAGTAAGTATAACAACAAAAAAATATTTTAACTAGTTTCCAAATTTTAACTTGAACATGTATCTTGTAGCTTCGTTTATTGTAATAACAAACTCATAGCGCTCACAACTCACGCAGTACATAAAGGTAAACACTTGTGGAAGCAGAAACAAGTCATCTACATTAAGGTCTAATTAAATAGTATGCGAGACTTTCGAGAATTGCTGATGGAAATGAAGCTCGCACTCGACAAACGTGCGGGAGACTGTGCTGAGGTGCTGAGGTGCTGAGGTGCTGAGGTGCTGAGGTGCTGAGGTGCTGAGGTGCTGCGAGGCTGCGGGGCTGCGGGGCTGCGGTCTGCTTCCCGGTTCGCTTTCCGAGAACTTATCATTGTATCGGCATTACCGGGCCTGCACTGATTATTGAAAGCTCTCGGCCTCTCAAACCTGCGCGAAAAAGCGAGGAGTCGTGGCCACCGCGGACGGGCGCGGTCAATGCTCGATGAGGAACCGGAGGCGGAGGTATCTCTGATCTGGAATCCGGAATCTCGTTTGTAAACGAGTCATTGTTTATTAGATAACGTTTGGTAATATCGTGAGCGTGTCGGCGACGGAGCGACAACGAATCGCCCTAATGAGAAAAGTTGGAGCCTTCGTGAGCCTCAGAAACAATGGCGACAATCTCGTGACGCCGGACAATCAATTCAAAAGCTTTTTACACCCACCAGAAAGCTGACTTTACCAACTTTTTTGTTTTCGACACTTGAGCTTTTTGAAATATTATGAAAATGAGTTATCGGATCTGTTCGGTTCCCGCCCGCGGCGTTTTTGCGAAAGAACGTTTTCATTCCGTTAGCTAAATTGACATTTTAGAAAAAAAAAACGGGCAATCTTTGGCTGACAATAAAAGTGATTTAAAATGTTGGTGAATGAAGTTTTCACGTTCTTTATCATCGCGGTTGGAGTGCGCCCCTTGTACGTTAAAATGTACGTGCTATATACGTGTACGTGATTGAGAAGAATAAGGAACCTCTGTAGTATCCAAACTTTTGAATTAAAACTTAAAATATATTTATAAGACTGGCAAGGACAAGGCTTTACAAGGAGCAACAATCTCTAACAGACGATTCTAGTGCTATATATTTTTTTGATACTACTAGAATACGGGACAAGGAAGTAGCGCACCTGGTGCTAAGTGCATCTCTTGCCACACTTACATCCACAAAGAACATGGCTACACGGCACTGCATTGCGTTCCTCAACTTGAGGCATAAACGTGTTAGTGGTTTAAGGAAAGCATCGGTTATTGCATGGTTGTAAGGGCTCGCGAGCTCTTCTGTTGTTACAGAACCACAAGTTATAAGCTACATCTCTGTGAACGTACAAGTGTAACGGAAGATCAGCGTAGTTTTCTGATCCTGCAAATGCTGGGTTATAACCTTTTTGTAGCTCTTTAACGTATTGCTATAACTTCTGATGTATTTGTGTTTTTGTAATAGACAACATACGCTTGTAAGTGTTTAATATGTTGTCAGAGTTGTAAATAAATGTTTTAGATTGATTGTTTTTTGATTGATCTATATTAAGTTCCGTGTCACCCTCGATCTACGCGAACAGCAAGTCAACGGAGCGTGGATTTGTGTCATGTTTCATCATACTTCAACGCCCACAGCAGGGTATTGTAACAAAATGTAAGTCGTCGCTGGCACGCTGGTCGTGTATTGAACAATATTCAGAGACGAAGCTTTCATTTTCTATTATTATTTGTAAAATATATAAATAAATAAATACGTGCAATGTGTCACAAGTTCTCTACAAATCACTTTGCTGGTAAGAAGAAGCGTTTGTCTGCCTTACTTGTAAAATAAAATATATAATTAACAGATTTTACTATTTACTAAGATTTTCTTAGTAAATATTACTATATCGATCAAAAGTATATGTTTTGAGTTGTTCTAAGTTAAAATAAAATAACTGTACGGTTTGATATACTTAGATCAAGCTAATTTAACAAGTAAGTAAGTATGTCTAAAACTACACACAAACAGGTGGGTATACTAATAAATTTTCTCCTCCATTCAAGTGGTTGGTGGTATGACATTGATTGAGTCCGCCTGGCTAGCTACCACCATCTTACAATTCTAGTGTATTGTGTTCAGGCATTTAGAGGTAACATAGACAGTTTCTTGTCTCTTGAGGATTCCGTGTGAAGTGCAAGTTCACTCCAGAACCTTCGAACTTTTCAGAACTTGCCACCATGTGAGATGAAGGCCAAGTGTCTCTCCGTCGATAGAAAATATCGTTCAGTGATGGCGGCGGTGCATCATCGATTCATTTGTAATATAATATGTGTATATGTGGGATATGTGGCCGTAGCACGACTGTCAATTGAAAGCTTTGTGTGAGACTGTGTCCGCGTATTTTGTAAATATAAACGTGATTTCCTCGCGGACAGTACCACAAAGGGTTCAATCGAGAGAAACATTATTGCCGAGCTTTCTTTTGAAGGAAATAAAATTGAAAATAGCGAAATATTTTGGCCTGTCAGTTTTTGTCCCAGAAGCTGTCCCTTGTCACAGCCGTCTGTTCTGGCACCGACGCGTTTTTACGATTGTAGGGTATTCATGGAATAGGTTCGCAGTTATGTATATGTGCTACACAGATTAATACTGATTTCGTTTTTTGGATATTTTGCTTATTCATTATTTTATGAAACTGAACTGTCGCGCACCGAAGTAACACTGTGAACTGCTTCCGAACTTTAACGGACTTCAGCAGACTTAGTGGTTTTACCTTCATTTAAAAAAAGCACCAGCGATAGAATCATTTAGCTATAACCATATTACAGTTGTAATTACATTCTGTAGTAACAAGTAAATGTGACTTTCAGAACAGATGTGATAATTTCCTCGCAACATTGTGAGCTATTCCACAATTGCATACCATTACATGTAACTCGTGAATCGGAGAATTCTCCGAAGGCTGGATTGCTAAGCGCTTTAGCACAAGTATGCATCGCAAGCAATCGATGAGTCCTCCACATTCAGAACGAGGCGCCGCTACCCCAACTAACTTCAAGCTACCCCAAGCTACCACAAGCTACCCCAAGCCTGACCGCGGATGCTTAGAATGATAAAGTAGATAAAAATACAATTTCTTGCGCACCAATCAAAAACCAACAAAAAATAATAACAACAAATAATTATAGGTACTAGGTACAACGGGCAGCCTGGAAGGATAAGAAATAAATGAGATAAAAAATGGCGGTACAAGGATATCATTCTACGCAACTAACATGACTAATATTAGTCACGTTAGTTGTGTAAAAGGATTAAAGTCCTTTAGTGGCGAAGATTAGAGTTCTCACATATTGTGTCCTTGTCTTTGGCGGTGTAACAGAGGGAGCCAGCACTACTCTGAGTGCGTTCGGAGATAGTACGTTCGTGTTCAGGCTACGGCCACGATGCAGCATTCATATTTTATGATTAGTGAGCCACCTAATGCGCGCTGCGTCTAATCATTAAATGCAAACCAACAATTACAGCATTAATCATTGTTGTTGCATTACTCTATGTTGTTGCGTTACTCATTTATTACAGTTGTACCTATATATAGTTGTACCTATGTGTTGTTGTAGCATGCCAGTTATTGTGTTGCCTATTTTCAATAAAGAAGTCCTGACCATTTTTTTAACCAACAACACCATGTAGGGGTAAAATATCACAATAACTGATGAAGTTATTATATATATATATATATAGGATTAAGGTATAATAATGTTAGGTGACACCCATTTCAGAATTTGATAAATGTTCGTGGGTAAAGAAAGCACAATATACCAAAGATATTTCGCATTTAGTAAAGTGCTCTAAACAATTCAACAATTACATTCACAAAAGGCAGAAAATGCCTAAAATCGAAACACCTTCTACCAAGTTGAGAGCTGTATAATAAAATTGTGTGAGTACGCCGCGTAATAACGATAAGATCGTGGTTCAAGATTAGGTTAAAGCATCTCGAAATGACTTGAGCGGGAGAAGCAGAGGACATTTTGTCTATCGATAAGGGTTGTTCGGGTTACTTTACCCCGGAGAGGAGACGGCAATATTACTGAACACTTGGGTTACCATTCAATTAAATTAAGAAGTATCCTGACTATTCGAAATGTTTTATTACAATTAGTTAATTGTCATTCGATAAATGTAGCAACAATTGAGATTTTAATTAGGCATTGGTATTTGTCATTACAAACCATTAAGTGTTTCTTTATGTAATAAACAATACATTAATAAAATATATTAAACAAACAAACCCCATTTGATTGTGGAATTCCCCAGTGAGCATCGGTATACCTTCCTTTCTGTCAGTGTATCCTTTACATAAAGGTACATTACAAATACGATTTGAAAATAGTGCAGTGGTATATAAGTAGCCTGGTACTTCACTTGAATCCAAGGTGTCTGTTCGATTCCGGACCAGTAGTGCAAGTATCGTTGGTATCGTTTCATATTGTTTGCCGATTTGCAAATCGCAACGACGATAACATTAACCGAGTCGTAGTGTTCCTTGCGAGTATCGATTATTTAATAATCAATAGTCGGTAACTTATATCAATGCTTACATAAAATAAACTTCTATCGGTATCTTTTACAGATACCTTCTTCAAATTTGAAAAAAAAATGAATGTAAATTGTCAAAATACTCGTATACGATAACAAACGTCAATCAAAAGTAAAATTCCAAGGCTATCGATAAATTCGATAAAATTTTAAGAATGTTTACTGATTTATCTAAAGGTCAGTAAGGTAAGGTGGCGTTTGCTTCTGAAGAATCTACCCCTCTAACTCAGCCCACGGATGTAAAAGCCAACAAAGGTATCTCACAAAAGAAGGGCAGCAGCATCCTTTTGTGTATTATACATTTACTGCGATCACTAATCCGCCTGCCAAGCGTGGTGACTATGGCAAAACCCTCCAGCTTTCGAGGAGGCTCTCTCCAGCAGTGGACACAAATAATGGCCTGTTGATGATGAAGAACGATACTTGCTCACCAGGTCAAAGAGCTAAATAATGAATTTAAATTTCCAAAAGAAGTCTTTGATGTTTTGTGTTGTGTAATATAAAAAAGAAAAACAAACAGGGAAAAAAATAGAACAACCATTTTATGAGTTGTGAAATAAGTCGATGAACCTGTACTTCGTAAAACGAAACATGAAAGTTGCATGCACACGTTGCATTTTGATTGTCAATATATTATGATGTCACCTAATGCTTATAATAAGTTGATAGATTAATAATTCTTGGAAGGTTATTAACAAGGGAAGTTGTAATATGTATTTTTATGTAGATTAACTTCAACGCAAAGATTTTCTTACAAACCTAAAAGCTGATTTACAGCCCTCCGATATCATTTTGGAAAAGATCATACCCAAGTGGGTATGAACTAAGTAGTTATGAACACTCCGATATTTAGGAGACTCATTCTCCCCAAAGTGCTCACTTATAATGTTTATAATAACCTTCGTTTCCGGTTCAGCACCTTACCACTCACGGTCGTACAAGTCCACTAATGTCTAACAGGCAGGTTGTGTAGAACATGAATAGACCAGAGGATGATCAGTGTCATGGGATGGCTTGTGAGTTCTAGAAAAAACAAATCGTAAGCAAAATTTGAATACAATATATCTGTGCAAAAGAAAAATCGTCAGATCTGCTCTGGGAGTGCAGGACGCGTCGGCAGGACGAGAGGCGGGGCAGAGCACCCTCAGGGCTCTCCACAGCTCCGAGGATTGATAGCGCACGCTTCACGGCGCCCCACCGTCGAGGAGTCGAGGACTAATGTCGCCACAGATGACCTAGTACTAATGTAATACGAGGAACAATACGCTTGGCGCGCTCGACTCACTCACTGGAGTTTCTCGGGAGGTCTCTCCTGTTCGTTGCAACGGGAATGCGCAAGGATCCTCAACATGTTTCGTCTATCCGACACAAACCACGGTCAAGAAGAACTGCAAAGTAATATACAGTAGTCATTTTAAATTTAACAGTAGTCATGGAAAAGGACTGCGTTTGTCTGATCTCGCCTGAGGTTAAGCGAAGTTAATGATTGAATGGTATGAGTTTGCAGTTAGTAGGTTCCGTTCGGTCCACTCGTGTCGATTTGCTTCGTCGTAAAATGAAAAAATAAACCTGAAATCACAAGGTCTCAGTTCAGGAAAACAAATTGTTATTTCTTTACTTCAATTAGTTCCATTTCCTAATTAGGATTAAAATGTATATTTTCGTTGATGACATTCTTGCATCAATAGTTGTTCGAGTGAGCGAAGCAAACAAGATCTCTGAATTAAGTTAGGAAATCAGGCACTGTATATATATATATATATATATATATATGTATGTATGTATATATCAGTATATATGATATATACTTACATAATAACCCTATTTGAACCCCTTGTGGTGCGAATTTTAAAATTCATTTCATAACAGACGCTTACACACCAAAACAAACATGCCCTCCAAATTTCAAGTCTGTACGACCAGCGGTTTAGGCTGTGCGTTGTATCTAGTTGAATCAGTCAGTCAGCCAGTCAGTCAGTCACTCAGGACTTACCCTTATAAATATTATATTAGGAGATCATAATGTCCACCTCTCGTGCCTAAACAAGCCTGTCCCGAAATGATAGTAATGAATCTTGGTTATCTACTTATCCTGTTTTTTTATCTTTTGAATGTTCAGGCGACGGTTTCGATCAGCCGTCTACACAAACAAATATCACCTTCATCAGATGAAGGCAAAACAATGAAATAAACTTGAAACGAAACCTCTCAATTCAATTTGCTTTACCTTTTTTTTTTTGATTAAGGACGAATTTTAAAAGTATTTAGTATTACTGGTATTACCATGGACAAAATATAGAGGACTGCCAATTACGAACACATTTTTGTGATCCAAAAATGGTATTATTCTAAGTTTCTCGCTATCTATCTATCTATCTATCTATCTATCTCTCTCTCTCTCTCTCTCTCTCTCTCTCTCTCTCTCTCTCTCTCTCGTGTCTGTGAGGTCCTTCGAGTGTTGTGAACTAACAGAGGGTACTCGTCAGTGGATCGGTGGCAGACGTAAGCGCCTCGTATTATAATTCATTCTGTGGCACCGTGCAATGTTCAAGGGCGTTTGTCTTACTATCTACAAACGAAGGGCGGGAAACGCACTTAACAACATGTTCAGAATAAAGAATAACAAAACGATTGTTATAGGTTCTTAACTTAATTATTGGAATACCGAACGGAGCTCGTATTCAGAAGGATCCGTGCGAATCTTACTTATTCATTTCTAGATTCAGAAGTAAACCACAGAATCAAACACTGACGATACATTTATTGCTGACCGCTTCAGTGGTCTAGTGGTTAAACCCACCGATTTCAGATCCAGAGGTCCCGGGTTCGATCCCCAGGGGGAGTACAATCTTGTGCTTGGTTTGGTTGGTGGTAGGACTTTGCTTAAGTCCGCCTGGCTATCTGACACCACCTGACCTTATTATGTCGCCATATCAATACAATTCTAAAAATGTTTGTGTTCCGGCATTTAGAGGTAAGATAGCCAGTTCCTCAGTTAGTTGAGGATTCCGGGTGAAGTGCGCTTCCATCTTCGGCCTAATCTCAACTTGTTACCAGGTGAGATGAAGGCCAAGCGCATCCTCGTAGTACAATAATAAGATGAACTGAACTGCCGTAGCGTTTGAAATGACACTCAAATCACCAGCGAGAGTTGGCTTGTGAAAATATGTGTCTAACATTTGTAAATGTCGTCAGCGAGTGCAATCACTTAAAATACAATAATCAGCTTCCAATTGTTGAATCAATCAATTGGTTCGAGCGTTTCTAGCCTCAGGAAAAGATGCAGGTTCGAGTACCGTCGCTGGTTGGGAATTTTCGTTTCATAAGTCACTAGAGTAGACCTTTTGAACCGCTTATCTTCCAATATCATCATCATCATCATCATCAGGGTTTTGCCATAATCACCACGCTTGGTATGTTGTTGATCGCAGTAATGATGATACGAAGTAGTAAGTGGAATTGATTTTGACGCATTCTGGCTATAAATGCTGTATACAAATATCATCATCATCATCATTACAGCCCTTAAAAGTCAACTGTATAGGACATGGGCCTCCCCCAGTGCTAAATTCAATTCAATAATTTTATTTCAGCTTAATAATTAAGATTAAAATGAATATCACAAATTACAGCCATATTTATAAAAAAGTACAATAGCAACAAATTTTTGCATGTAGTGCATGCCTCAATAAAGCACTGGATTAAGGTGCACAGTGTGCACCCTCGTCCAGTGCCTCATGATGGCACCGTCCCCGTCCATTCTCTCCGCTATAAGCTTCAGGTAGCTGTTGGCGCTGCCCCGCACTCGGCGCATCATGGACGATGTTCTTTTGCGGATGATCGCGTAGAAGTCATCTACGCGAGCATCCGCAAGCATACCCGATGCGCTACAGAAACGCGGCAGCCCCATCAGCACCCTGAAACCATTATTATACTGGACGCGCAGGGCATGCCAGCATCTCTGCGTGTAGTTGACCCATAGACTGCACGTATAAAAAGATTGGCAGTACGCCCTAAACAGACTTGTTTTAACGGCCGTACTGCATCGTGCAAATCTACGGGCCAACATATTAGCTCTGACTGATAACGCCCTGCGCTCCCTTTCCACATCTACATCATCAGTGAGGGTTTCGGAGATCCAGTGGCCCAGGTACTTGAACTCTTTCACTCTCTTGAGTTCGCTACCTGCTAGCGAAACCGATGGTACCTCATTGTATGTTTTTGAACCAGCTTTAAAAATCATCAGCTCGCTTTTACTGGCGTTGTACCTGAGCCCGTGGGCCCCCGCATACCTCTCACATATGCTCAGCAACTTCCTGAGAGCACTGATCGATGGGCTCAGCAGTACTATGTCATCGGCGTAGCTTATGTTATTTACAGTTACACCATCAATAGAACAGCCGATCCTGGCACTGCTAAGCTCACCAATCAGACGGTTCATGTACAGGTTGAAGAGTCGTGGTGAAGTCAGCCCACCCTGCCGCACCCCACACTCCAACCCGTAATCTTCCGAAAGCGAACCTGACCATCTCACAGAATTCCGTTGGTTACCGAACCAATACCTAAAGAGCATCACCATCTCAGGTGGCAGGCTCGTATCACACGACAGCCTCTGCCACAACCTGTCATACGCTACAAGATCAAATGCTTTACAAAGATCTAAGAAGCAGGCGTAGACAAGAAAGCAATGGAGGGTTTTGCCATAATACTCACGCTTGGCAGGCGTGTTGGTGATCGATGACTCTTTAACGACTACTACTGCATTACCTCAGAACTCCGTTATTACTCAACCGATTTGGAAAATATATTTTCATACAAAAAATAACGTATTATTGCACCCTCACACGACTCTTAAATAGTGTGTCGGAGACGTCGTGGTGTCGTAGGTTTTACAACGAAAAAAAGCTAAAAATAACCTCTTTTTGGAAAAAAATGGAACCGACTTCACCACTAAAAACTTACAAATATGTAACTCTTAGGGTAAGTTCATATAATTTAAAGGCGGTGCCATACAATAAACATATTGTTGTGCTTGGCAATTCGGCACCAACTTCAAATTATATGAACTTACCTTAACAGTTATTTGTAAGTTTTTAGTGGTGAAGTCGGTTCCACGTTTTTCCAAAAAGAGTTTATGTACATAATAATATACGTTTAACCACGTTAGCTCCACAAAACAAATCCTAAGTTTTCAATCGAAAACCGCAAATGCAACTTAATTTGAAATTCCATTTGGAGCTGGTGAATGTAACTGTTGGTCAATCCTATCTTTTAATTTAAACGAAGGAAATTCACTCGACAAGGAAATAGACCAACGCGGGCCCAACTTAAAATGTTCTAGGGTTGTGCCGCATTCTGTATTACAATGTTTATATACATCACGAACAATATTATTAAACAATTCAATTAAACTTCATACCAACCTTGAACACACTTTTTTAATTAAATAAATCATAAAACGTTTTTTTTTGCTCTTCCGTTTAAGTATGTTTAACATTAATAAAAAGATTATTAGTGTTATTCGTACATGGGGTTTGCGAATCTAGCATTATAAAATAAAAAAGAATGGCGCTCTAACTGTTACCTTGATCCCATATTATTGTTTAGCTACACCATCCAATAATAAGCCCCTCCTTTTCTATCCACAGTTGTGGTGAAGGCGACTCAGGGTAAGCCCCAGAGACTCAACAATATCATACACGTGAGTGTAACCGCCTCTGTGGTCTAGTGATTCAGCCACCGGTTTTAGATGAAGTCCTGGGTTCGATCCGTAGGGGGTACAATATTGTGCTTGGTTTGTTGGATAGTAGGATGTTGATTTAATCTGCCTGGCTAGCTAGCTATCACCATCTTACGTAAGTCGGTCACCATAGCAACCATTCTAAATTGTTGTGTTCTGGCGTTGAGAGTATGATAATCAGTCTGAGGACTTTTGAGGATTCCAGGTGATGTGCGATTCCACCTTCGGCCATAGTAACTTGAAACCAGTTGTGATGAAGGCCAGCGCTTCCCCGTCGTATAAAATAAGACACAAAAACTGCGATCACAAATCCGCCAGGCGGCGTGGTGATCACGGTAATTTTGGGCCCCCATGGCGCTCATTGGCGAAAGGTCCATTTTCTTTTTTACTTTCGGTTATTGACGATCATGATGTCTTAGAGCCATCATTTTTGTAGAATAAACAAAATGGCTGTATACGGAACACGCCCGCCCCTGCTCCTTACGTAGAGGAAATTTAGCTCTCAGTTTATTTTGGTGCGGTGAGAGCAGGTGCGTCCTGGCCCCGGCTTCGTAATTAACAAAACAAAGCCTTTTCACCTTTTCACTGCGTTAACAGTACTTGATGATACTGTTATATTATGCCAAGAATGCCGCACTTCTTTTGGTTTAGCGGTTTAGCAACATACATTTCACACCTTGAGAATATTATCTGCGCGTTTTAACAACTATTTGACTTTGAAGATGAATCTATCTCCAAATGTGGCAATTAAGGCTGAGCCACACATTTTTGGAGGAAAATGTTTATTCACTGTGTTAGACATTAATGGGCTGTTGATATGGGATGTGCGCACGCGCGGCCAACCCCACGCATGACAATCAAAAGATATTGCCACCCTTATTTGGTTTAGCATTCCTATTGAGTGAAAAAAAATAAAAAAATTGGTCTGTTTTAATTTTAAGAAGCCAAATACCCTCACGTCAGTATGTTGCAAGACCTGTTGATAATAAACACCTTTGCAACCCTAACTATAGATATAAAAAACTTATTTTGATATCTGCTGATGAAATCCTGTCATTATGATATTTCACATGATTTCATTTTTATTTACCCCCTTTTGCAAGGGGGTGCAATTATACGGGATTCTGGGAAATATTTACGCAATGATGGTAGCTATAATAAATACAGATGACCTAAACAAATGTTAAGAATCAGTTAATACTACGCTGCGCTGCCCCCGGGGGGGTGCACTATGTCAGGATAATGGTATCGATTACGTTCTCATTATTTTTTTATTTAAAAGCCAAACTACTGGACCAAATTTGATAAAAAAATACCAATCTGGAATCATATCTTTAAAAAAAAATGTTTTTCAAATCAATTGAGAAATGATGGAGTTCTGAGGTAACAAACATGAAAAAAAATAAAAAGAAATCATAGAACCGAATAAAATTGAGGACCTCCTTTTTTTGAAGTCGCTTAAAAATAGTGACTGTGAAGCTAACTCCCACTGGCATCAACTATCAGTGTTTAACCATTGTAACACTCCTCCATGTAACAAAATCAAGAGAAACAAAAACTATACCTTTTTAAAATTTAAGATCGTCACTGATTCAAATGATACACTCTAAACATTAATCGTCTTGTCTCACTTAACCTCCTTTTTCTCAAAAACTACCCTTCTTTAAAAAAAATACTTTTTTCCGATGAATGAGTACGTACGTAAATATACAAAATGTTGAATTGATCAAACACAATCAAACATTTCGATAGTTATTTTTATTGTACGATGGGGATGCGTCTTACATGATTTAGAATGTGGAAGAGCACTTAACCTGGGGTCAACAACAAACTGAGGAACTAGCTATCTTAAAACTACTAAACTAGCCTCAAAATGCCGGAACACAGCAATTTAATAATTGTTGTTATGGCGACAGATTGTAGTTCTTTCCACTCCTTCGGTTTTCCTCTGCTCGCATGTCCATCTGCACTTTAGCTCTTAACCCACATAATCCAATGGCTATCGTTATTATATGCGCTAACTTTCCTAACTCCTTGTCTTTGCTACAACTGGCGCCAATCTAAAACTTCCCTTACCAATATTCTCGTTTCGTATCACTGCTACCCTTGCAACCATCTATCTTCACACACTCATCCTAGCAACCGTCCATCTTTACACAACCATCCTTGAAACCAGCCATCTTTACATTCGCATCTCAATAGTAGCTATGCACTCTCTTTTCATTTGTCTTTCATACACGCTAACTCTCTGATGCATACCATATTGCAACGGGTCTGATCGCCGCCTATTATTTTTTTCTTTTAAATTTATGAAGCATTTGTGGGTCACATGTTAGAATACAAATATGCTTCGATGAGATTGTAGGGTACCTACATAATGTAGGTATGCACGTGTCTGTAAATCTATTCAATGTGATTAGAGACCGGTGTTCGCGTGGCATGGCGCCATCCGTCTTGTCGAGCGAGGATGAAGTGGTCAGACGTAACCCTCATTTCTCAAAGCAACATCGACTAATTAATTACTCTGAAATGAGCTATCTATGCAAATAGACACCCCTCGAAAAATGTCTCTTTGACAAAATATCACTCGTAATACAACGAACGTTTTTCAGCGCAAACACTCACTACATACATAGTTTAACCGCCTCTGTGGCATATTGGTTCAACCCACCGTTTTCAGAACCAGAGGTCCCGGGTTCGATACCCAGGGGAGCAATATCATTTAAAGGTAAGATAGCGAGTTCTTGAGTTTGTTGAGGATTCCGGGCGAAGTGCGCCTCCACTTTCGGCCTTATCTCAACTTGTTACCAGAGATGCAGGCCAAGCGCTTCCCCGTCGAACAAAAAAACAAAAAAAAAGTTTAAATATCTACCAGTTACTTCAATAATATTTGAAGCTCGATTATTTTCATATCGTAGGCCTTTTTTGATTTATTTTTTAAGAACTGAGTTGATCTCTTTACTGCTATACTTTTTTTTTTTATGTGTAGTAGACATTGTATAAAACCAGTAAATGTTTATCTCATTAGGCTTCTCTTTACTGCTATACATATTTTTTTTATGTGTAGTAGACATTGTATAAAACCAGTAAATGTTTATCTCATTAGGCTTCTATTATGTGCCTTTCAGGACATGACTCTCCACTGAAACAAAGGAAGTAAATGTTATGCATCTTTTCAAAAATAATATTCTTTTGTAGTTTGTTGCATTTTCCCCAACCAGTATATCGTAACTTATTAAACATTTTCCCCAACCAGTATATCGTAACTTATTAAACATTTTCCCCAACCAGTATATCGTAACTTATTAAACATTTTCCCCAACCAGTATATCGTAACTTATTAAACATTTTCCCCAACCAGTATATCGTAACTTATTAAACATTTTCCCCAACCAGTATATCGTAACTTATTAAACATTTTCCCCAACCAGTATATCGTAACTTATTAAACATTTTCCCCAACCAGTATATCGTAACTTATTAAACATTTTCCCCAACCAGTATATCGTAACTCATTAAACATTTTCCCCAACCAGTATATCGTAACTTATTAAACATTTTCCCCAACCAGTATATCGTAACTAATTAAACATTTTCCCCAACCAGTATATCGTAACTTATTAAACATTTTCCCCAACCAGTATATCGTGACTTATTAAACATTTTCCCCAACCAGTATATCGTGACTTATTAAACATTTTCCCCAACCAGTATATCGTAACTTATTAAACATTTTCCCCAACCAGTATATCGTGACTTATTAAACATTTTCCCCAACCAGTATATCGTGACTTATTAAACATTTTCCCCAACCAGTATATCGTGACTTATTAAACATTTTCCCCAACCAGTATATCGTGACTTATTAAACATTTTCCCCAACCAGTATATCGTGACTTATTAAACATTTTCCCCAACCAGTATATCGTAACTTATTAAACATTTTCCCCAACCAGTATATCGTGACTTATTAAACATTTTCCCCAACCAGTATATCGTGACTTATTAAACATTTTCCCCAACCAGTATATCGTGACTTATTAAACATTTTCCCCAACCAGTATATCGTACACGTAACAGATAGATAAAATTCTTATTGATTTGACAAATTAAACCTTCTAGTAATGGATTGTCTCAGCATGGATTGTCTTAGCGGCCCAGGCTTTACGACGATTTTCCTCTGTTTGTGAAAGCGCTTTTCGTTCTTTGTGATTGTGACCTTCTGCTATGTTACCTCATCTGTGTCTAGAGCTGAGGTCATTGTCGCGAGTTAAGAAACAGCTGATTTTAGGGTAGTCTCAACTCAAAAAACCAGCTGTTGGTGTCAGAACTTTGATCCTGTTTTACCAAAAACTTTGAACCAAAATTCTAAAAGTCATAAAACAAACGTTGTTCCCCGAGTCGGATAACCCCTTTTCGGCATAGTACACATATTCTGTTACAGGTTGTATTGAACAATGGATTTCCGCAAAATAACGCCTGAACCAATTAGCTACCTTAGTGATATTAAACATATATAACCAATTTATTATACCTATTGAAAACGGTTATAACCACATTTTTTTCAAGAAGCTGAAATGTGTATGGAACATTTCGATTGTTCATGAGGTACCCCGCGCGCCACCGCTAGTTCATGAGGTACCCCGCGCGCCACGGCTAGTTCATGAGGTACCCCGCGCGCCACCGCTAGTTCATGAGGTACCCCGCGCGCCACGGCTAGTCCCGCGGCACAAGCTGCGGTTACTACTTGCCGGGACGACGCCGCGCCGTGTTCCTTTCCAACATTTGGATAATGTTGGTATCTCCTCAAGTAAAAGTGAATCCTGTCCGTTATCTACAGAAAACAATATTCATTCGTCTCATATTACAAAATAATGACGATTAGTACGTAATTAAAGCGATGGAAGCAGTCTAGATGTATGCGTCATAGTATAAGAACATGCATTGTAACTGTAACACATGGCACAGTAGTGACGGAAGGACATTACTGTTCTATGAACCTCATCATCTCATCAAAAGTACCATTTCATAAATAACCATTTAAAGAATCATAACTACTATTTCCTTGTTTAATAATGAGGGTTGTGTTACAACTCACCAGAAAACAATCACTAGACACCACCAAATGGGTAAGTAGTATATAAAATAAACAGTTAAGTACAATTACAGCACAGTGTACATAAAGCAGTAGATTCATATTTTTCGACTAAAATATATTTTAAAATACAATTGAATCACAGTCTTTCATGTAATTATTGAACACTAATTTGTAGATGCTTTTGATCTCCGAGGTAAGTTGTAAAATCCGGCATTGACGTTGTATGAGGCAATGCTTGTGACGGCATAACTATTGAATATTTCGCATTTCTAATGAAGTACTGTCTTTATTTTACTAATAACAAAAAACAAACGAATTGGTAACATTTTCTCGTTTTGTTTTCATAAGCGACGAGTTTGATTGTTTTATCCAAGTGTCCCTACTGTGTGACATGCCCCGTGGCGGGTCGGCGGCGGCGTCACCCCCCCCCGCCCCCACCACCCCCCACCACCCCTGACTCGCTCGTTACCCTACACTATTAGAAAAGAGCGCTCAGGGAATTAGCTTCAAACTTCATTTAAATAAATGTCACTCTCTAGTGTCGGCTTCAACATTCGGCTTTAATTAGAATAGTTAGAACAATTGTATGTTTCGAATGTTACTTGATTATGAAGAAATATGAAATATGGGTCAACCCTCGTCGTGACATTAGCGCAGCAAACCTCCATTCCAAAACACGGAACGAGGGCTCCGCCTAATGAAATGACCGCTTGGCGTCCCCTCGTGCCATCACCGAGTGATGTCACGAGAAGCTGACATTTTTCATGAGACTACTCAAACCTGAATGCAGATATACACAGGTGCCAAAAGATGATGATACTGACTTGTCTGCTCGAGCCACCACTGCTTACACCAAGAGCTTAACTACCACTGTGGTTCTGTAGTGTAGTGGTTCTGGTGAAGTGGGCTTTCACCTTCAGCCTTGTCTTAACTTGAAAATCTGGTGAGATGAGGACCATGCACCTTCCCGTCGTAAAATTAACAAAAGAAGACTTGGAAGTAACCTTATTGAAAAATAATTGTTTGATTGTACATAGTTAGTTTAACTAATGTAATAAAAAATGTACCTGTAATTGAATGAGTGTCAATAAGTGTCTCCGAGTCATATCTGCGGCATTCGGCAAGAAGTGTCCGAGGCCGAAAAAAAACTATACCAAGACTATCTACTAAAAGAAAACTGCATATTGTATGGCTTAATCCGCATACAAACGTCTTTACTCTCTCTCTCTCTCTCTTTTTATTCTTCTTATTATTGTCCCTTAAAATGGGGCAGTCTTAACTTTTTATAATTTATGAAACAATACTAATAAGTCAGTATTAGGTAATATATTTATCCATTTTATATGGTCCAGAAAATGATCAGAAATGTTCGAGAAATTAAACAAATAGGTACGTTGATGTTGATCGATGATATTATAGAAACTCTATACGATTACTTTTCACCCTCGGTTGACTACCGTGAAGCGGTGGGGAGTGGGGGTTGGCGCTGACTTTACTTTTTAAACGATCCCGTGATAATGTGAGCGTAGCGAACGAGATCACCGAGTGTTGTTGGGAAATCCGATAAATATGTATGAATGTTTAGTTGTAGTTTTTGAGAAATAGCAAGGGTGTTACGTGAGACATGAAAGAGTATCGGCTGCACATTCATAGAATATATACTTTACTTTTTAATAGGAGTGGGTTTTGTAACAAAGGTGTGCATAATGAGGGTAAAATGCTTGATAAGTCGTGTAGGATAGACTATTAAAGAGTGTTGACTTCACAATAAACTTTCTTCTAATTTGCTAAAACCACCCTTGTATTTATATTATGGGTTACAATAGGGGTAAATAAGATTATAGGCTTGAAAATGTGTGAAAACGTGAATGTATGTGGAATAGGGGGTTGAGAGCAGGTTTCTAAATAATATGGCGCTGGATGACGCTGTGTACAATTGATGTCCTGATGTTTACGTATCGTAGTGGCAAAGACACTCGGTCCACTCGGCTCAGAGCTATACCAGTGCACGGACCAAATCCAAAATCATCTCTTTGACTAAACCAATTTGAATGAAAGTTCAGTTCTCATAAATCGGCTTAAGAATTGTTTTAAACTAAGATAGTTTTTGAGAAGTAGGAGTGTTAAGTGAGACACCCCACAAGATTTATGTCTTGTGGGGTGTCATTTAAAAGAGAATGGACTGCACATTAAAAAAAACAATATTATTGAAGTGGGTGGTTTTATAACATTGGGATGTGTTAAGAGGGTAAAACACTTATTATCTTGTAAGATAGAGTAAGTTAAAGGTTAAAGTAAGTGTAAATTAAAGGGGATTTCATAATTCACAATTTCCTGATTTGTTAACTGAAATCACCCCTGTTTTGGGTTGAAATAGGGGTTTCAAAGGGGATTAAAAAGATTGAAATCTTGGAAAATGTCATACCGGAAGCGTTGTCCTGAAAAAGAGTGGTTTTCTATATAAAGGGTTGCGATAGATGATCATCAAGTCTTGCAAGATAGCGATGTGATACTGTTTTTATTGTTTATTTAAATAATTTAACAAACCCCCACGCTTTTTTTTTAAACTAGTCTATTTATTTTAGTTTTTCACTCAATATGGCTGTCAAGGTGTCAATAAGATCCAATAATTACTTTTGGGATGTCATGCAAGGGGTTTGACTGCGCAAGTCCCACATCATCAGCACATTACTGTCCATACTGTATGTGGTGTATATATACGAGTAAGTGTATGCTATGTGAGTAGTCACTAAATGATAAGAACTTCCTCCGAAAATTGTATCCATATGAAAGTCGGTGTCCCAAACACGGACGTTTAACGTAAATTAAAAATACAGAAAATAGTTTACCTACAAACAGACCTACAGGAAAAACTAAAAGAAGTCATCACTTACATACAAACCTTACGTACATTTTATCAAAATATTTTGCAGTCGGGTTTTAGTTTTTATCAACGTTCAACTTGTTGTTAAAGCCCCTTGGTTGACTTTCGCTACATCCGTGGGCAACGGTTATGAGAGCACTTATCAAAATCATGACATTAAACTTTTCATGTTAGTTAGTAGTAGGGGGGACTATGTAAGTGGAGGGGACTTATGACTTATTCACCCAATGAATGTTGCCACTCACTCTTATGTACGGTCGGTGCTGGTGCTTTGCTTTCAAGGCTTTGCATATAATGAGATTTAACAACTAGAGAGAGCCTGACATTCTTAGGCAAATAAAAAGAAATAATATAATATTATGTATTACATAATGGTTATATCCTCTCAGCTTTAGAAAAATATTAATAAAATGTACACTTCGTTTGTGTCACAAAATGGAAGGTTTACTAAAACGAGCGTCTCAAGATGCAACCGACCCCAACCAACCCCCTCCCCACATCCGCTACCGCTATCCAACCGACGCACAAGGAGAATTATTTTCATTTGAATCGTACCGCAGCGGAATATTTTGAGGATGAAAAACGATACAAAATGAACTCACTAAATATTTTAACGACTTTGATTCAAAGAACAGCTATCTCTTGCCATTTAAAAAACTAGAGAATACTTCCATACTTGGGTAAGTAACAGCAAAAACTAGAGAAGTCCATACTTGGGTAAGTAACAGCGAACAGAACGGTACATACATTTCGTAAAGAACAAAGTAGGTAGCTCGTTAAACAGCTCCCGTTTAGCGGCAGCGCTGACCGCGCTCGGTTTATTGGCCCTTATACCCGTGTATTCACAAACGTTTTGCGATTCGGAGGATTACGTATCGATATTGATCAGTTTGAAAACTCAGCGAACTGAGTCAGCTCAACCGAGTATTTACATTTGAAATGGATTGAATTTTGGCAAAATTTAATCATTTTAATGATGTTATTTTGACGTACGAGCTTATAGCCCAACATATTACTGTAAGTGTAGCGAGGCTCTTGCTGAAAGGTTATTTTGTGATTCCTTAGTTCTAGTGCCTTCGCTGTGGCTGTAGCCCGGTCCATTCTCTTATTTTTTATTTATTTAAGCCTTCCATTTCAGATAATTTCATATTAGGTTCCTAATTTAGTATATTACGTGACATCGACACTTATATCTGTTTGCCCTTTTTTGGCAAAGGCCTCCTCCAACTTCTGCCACTCCTCTCTGTCTCTTGCTATTCTTGTCCATGTTTTCCCTGCAATATCTTTTAGCTCGTCCTCCCATTTTTTGTACTGTCTCCCTCTTTTACGTTTATTGTACTTCGAGAACCAATTCATCAGGATTCTACTCCATTTCTCTTTTCCCCTTACTGTATGTCCTGTCCATCTCCATTTAAGTTTCTTTATTTAAGCGTAATTTCTTCAAGCACGCTTGAAAACAATTTTGGCGCTAGGGGGTCGCCCTGGCGTACTCCTCGTTCTATTTTAATTTCTTTCTAATTTGACTTTTGCTGTGCTGATTTTATATATGTTTCGGATTATTCTTATGTATTTGTTTTCGACTCCCTGATTCTTCAGCGCGCCCCATATTTGATCGTGCTCTAGTGAGTCGAAAGCTTTACTATAATCTACGAAGCAGCAGTAGAAACGGATGTTATATTCTCTGCTTTTTTCGAAGATTTGCTTGACGACATATATGTGGTCGATTGACAAAAAGTAGCTTCTAAACCCCGCTTGCTCCTTAGGTTGATTCTCATCTAGTGTTCTTGTTATGCGTTTGAGGATAACCTTTGCGAAGATTTTGTAGGTGTTCGACATGAGACTGATCGGTCTGTAGTTGTTTATTTCGTTCTTGTCTCCTTTCTTGTGTATCAGAGTGATGGTCGAAGATGTCCATTGATCGGGTATAATTTCTTTGTTCAGGACTTCGTTGTGTATGTCCGTGAGTATGGGCGCAATGTGAGTTTTCCCAGCTCTAAGAAGTTCATTGCATATTCGATCTGGCCCAGGTGCTTTATCTCTTTTTTGGATTTCGATGGCTTTTTCTACTTCATGGATAATAATTTCAGGTACATTGTTATAGTCAGCTAAGTCAGTTTCTTCGGTAATGGTTTTCTTAGAATACAGTTCCATGAAAAAGGTTGTAGCTATGGATATTAAATCAATTCTTTTTGTCTTGAGTTTTCCTTTTTTGACTTTGAGTTTAGGTATCCATTCTTTCTCGTCTGACAGCTGCTCTATAGCCTTTTTTATTCCTCCAGTCTCAGTTATCCTCCTTGAATGTTTTCAGCCTTATCTGCTGTTGATTTTTTCTCATACTAGTTTTAAATTTTTTTGCTTAGTTTCGTTATTTCTTTTCTCATGTCTTTCGTTTTGGTTTTGATTTTCAGAAGGTCAGCTCTCATTTCTAAAAGTTTCTCGAACTTCTAAAAGTTGTTATTTTCTTATTTTCGTTCTCGTGTTTGTTCTTGGGTTTGTCGTTTAAAATGTCATGCAGTTTATTTAGCTTTTCTTGAGCATTCATATCCTTCGTCTCAGCTGTAAAGTATTGTAGTTTGTCTTTTATTTGTCCTGTTTGTGTTGTGACTGTTATTGGTGTTGGTTTTATTTTAAAATGGCTATCTTTCTTTGATGCTTTAAGTTTTACTTTTGCCCTGACCATTCTGTGATTGCTATTGAAATTAATTTTATTCAGCACGCAACAATCATTGAAGGTTTTTGGTCGGTTAGTGAGAATAAAATCTATTTCATTCCTATAACGGCCATCTGGGGATTTCCAAGTCCATTTACGCTGCTTCCGTTTCTTAAATTGACTGTTCATTATTTTTAGGTGGTTTTCATGCGCCAGTTCAATAAGCTTTTCTCCATTTCGTGTTCTTTTCCCTTCGCTGAACGGGCCTAGTATTAAATCTTCTCCGTGCCGTCTTCCTCCAATCTGTGCATTGAAATCAACCATAACTTTGAGATGATTATAGGTGTGTTCTTGTATAGCGTTGTTAAGCATAGTGTAGAATGATTCAATATCTGTGTTGTTCGACTGTTCTGTTGGAGAGTATATCTGTACTATTGACCATTTCTCCTTGTGAGACGGGATTCTTATGTTGAGTATGTCAATACGTTCTGATATACCTATAAATTCTTCGATGTGGTGTTTCAGGTCACTTTTTATCAGAAAGCCTACACCATGTTTACCCGGTGTTTCGCCTTTATGGTAAAGTATAAATTTTCCATAGTCTTCAATTTTTTCTCCGAGTCTCCGTACTTCGCTCAGGCCAATAATTGGCCATCTAATATTTTCTAGTGCTGTAATTAGTTCCAGCAGTGCCTCGTTCGTTCTCAATGTTAGAGTATTATATGTTGCTATGTGTATGTATTTGTTTTCTAGTTGGTATGTTTTGGTTCCTAGTGCATTGGTGATGTAATTGTAGTTGGAGGGTAGTAGTCATTCTTCCTCACGGTGACTAGCCGGCTTGAGAAAGCTTTTTTAGTTGTTCGGTTTAGTGTTATTATTTATCTTGGTTGTATGTGTTTTCCGCTGTCGATGTCGTTTATTAGCGAAGTGTTTGGGGATTCCAGACTGTTCCTCTTCCTTTTGTCTCTTGTGTCTTCTTTAAGTTCTCTAACTATAAGCTTATCACCTCTTATATACGCTACTTTTCCCTTTTCTCTCGCTTCTTTAAACTTTGGGAGCAATTCTTTTCTTATTTCTAAAGTTTCCTTGCTTAAAGTTTTATTCTTTAAAATCTCGTTTCGTTTCCAAGATGTGGTAAAACTGGAAGGTGTTTTCTCACCCTATGCCCCTAGCCTATAGGCTTTGTTGATTTCGTACTTTTCGATTCTAGCATCAGTTTGCGTTTCTATCAATTTCTTCACTTCATCTATCAGATTTTCGTGTAGTTTGTCATTAACTCCAAAAACTAATAGGTTATTTCTCCTTTTTTCGTTATACTCTCTCTTATTATTAATATATAAATAATAAGCTTTACCTCATTTATGAATACGGGTAATGTCGGAGTGCGGTCCCTTTATCGGTCCCTAATCCTAAGTTGGGCTTCGGCTTGATTTCTTTCACGTCTAATTGGCTGGTTTATTTCACGAGTGATATTCTTAGATTTACGGTCTGTTAGTTGTGCTACTCGATCTTTATGTTCCCGATAATAATATACAAAAATATAAACTGCATTGCGTTTGCATATTTAATGTGATTTTAGTTAACCGAGAGTTTTTAGGGCTCAGTTAAATATTCTCTTTTAACGCAATTTAAAGTGCTTTTATAACGAATAAGCTGAAATTAATCGAACATCGCGTGGTAGTAGTAGGAACTTTTTTTTTTATCCTCAACAAACTGAGGAACTGGCTAACTTACCTCTGAATGCCGGAACACAACAGTTATACTTAAACTATTGATGTTAAGATTTCTTACATAATGGAGACTTTCTTAAATTTTTTGAAGTAAATAACAAATACTGCAAGTTTATTGAAAAAGACACTTTTGACACATTGCAGTTGAAAAAAATAGAGAAAAGTCTCCATTATTTACAAGTTCCTAACTTCAATATTTAAAGTAGTTGTCTTTAATGATGTGATGGTACGAGTATTTGACGGTGGGACAGTGCTCGGACGATGTCCAGTTGGACACGGTGACCACGTGATGCGTACAGAGCGCGGCTCCACGTGACGCGTACAGAGCGCGGCTCCACGTGACGCGTACAGAGCGCGGCTCTACGTGATGCGTACGCGCGCTCCGCGGGGCTCCTGTTGGAGACGAGGGAGAACACATGCGTTGGTGTTAGTGAATGAAACACATACACTCTCGATTACCGGAAACTTGAAGGTAAATAGTTGAACTTTGCTGGCGAGGAACTTTGCTGGCGGAGGTTGCGAGGAGCTTGTCTCTCAGTATTACATCTACTTTTTAATAAACGCTGGCTGTTCTTATTCTTCAAATATTCATTATGTTGTGGCATTTCAAATTTCCTTATTAAAAGTGGTTTACAAACGTTGTTAACGATCAATATTGTTGATGTTCAATAATTCATAAAACCATATAATAAAATCTGTTTATTTGAGGCATGGTGCCCGTATCACAAAATAAGAATACTCGTATTACAAAATTACAAAATATAAGCACAAAATATTAAAATGAAAATAAAATAAAATTAAGTACTCGCTCCTGACCGCGGCTCGTACAAATCAGTACAAAATTTTAGCTCAATTCTGTCAGTAGTTTTTGTTTGAAGAAGCAAAATAGTACAAATCAGTTTTTTATATCGATATTTGCCAGTTCATTGCCATCCCATGAAACTGATTTATGGGATAAAAAGAAGTAATTTTCTTATATCCGGTCTAGAACAAATCAATAGTTTTTGTGTGAAGGAGCGATAGAACAAATCAATTGTTTTTTTGTGAAGGAGCAATAGAACAAATCTTGTTTTTGTGTAAAGGAGTAATAAAACGAATCAATAGTTTTTGTGTGAAGGAGCAATGGAATAAATCAGTTTTGTATGGCGATGTATGAAGTACAAACCCATCCCAAGGGAACTTCTTCTCAGTCTACAAAAAAATACCTAAGTTTGAGCCCAATCCGTTTAGTAGTTAGTAAGTTATAGTACCGAGTCGGGTAAAAGTAGGCGTGAAGGAGTAACAGACATCCTAACAAACATTTCATTTATAACAAATTCATTTATTGCCAATAAGTTTAAATCAATTATAAAATTACCAGAGGACCCCACACTAGGGCTAGCCTGTGCCGCGGGAGTCTATTTAAAGAATTTAAAAAAGACTTGTGCTACTAACAGGGCAAAACCAAATTAAATTAAAAACAAAAAACAAAATTACTGAGTATGACAGTGAGAAGGGGGGTGTGTGTGTGTGTGTGTGTGTGTGTGTGTATGTGTGTGTATATTTGGGAAACAAAGAGCAAAGTTATTGGGATTCACGTCAGGATTGCTAAAAGTCTCTCTGTATCATCATAATCAAGGGTGAGGAGCCACTTTCTCACTTTCTCTTTAACGCCGTAAAGTGAGCAAGATAATTCACAATGTTTGCTAGCAATGCGATATATAAATGGAAAGGAAAAGAATTTAAACCGTCTTGCGAAAGAGGTCTTAATAGCAGGAACATTTATTCTAATGCGACGCTTCACAGACGGGGGAGCAGCCTTCTGCTCAGTCAGAAAAGTCTTATGGTAGGTGATTATCACTTGCTGGAGGTAGAGCTGGCGAACACTCAGTGTTTGAGTTTCAGTGTGTAGTGAAATAGTAGGGTATCTAAACGGCTTGCGGAACATGACTTTGAGCACCGATCTGTGAGCTCTTTCAAGGGTAATTAAGTGAGTCTTGCCTGCACCACCCCAAACCGTAATGCAATAACACAAGATAGACCGGCAAAGAGATGTATACACCAACATCAGAGTATCTACATCTGAACTATCACGGAGAAGCTTTATTATGTGAATGAGTTTTCTGACTCTAGCAGAAAGCGAGAGAATATGATGCTTAAATGTTAAATTTTGATCAAGGTTTATACCTAGATATCGCAGGCATAGTGTTTTTTCAATAGAAGGACATGTACAATTATTTGCAAGTCGGTTATAGCATTTATGAATTTTAATTGGAAGAAGAGGAGGAGGACTAGATGCTTTGGTTTTATGGAAGCATAAGTATTTCGTCTTAGCAGCGTTAAGAGTAAGCAAATTAGCGTCAAGCCACGCAGCAATACAGGACAAACCATCTTCAACGAATTGAGAAACTTGCACCCAACTATCTCCAAGGAAAACGATAGCTGTATCATCGGCATAGCATGTGATTTGGCCATTGGTAGAGTTATCAAAAAGTGTAAGTTGTAGTGTAGTTGTAAAGTGTAGTTTAATGTGATATTGGTTGTGGGAAACTGTTATAGCTGGCATATATAATTTTAAATGATTATTTCGAAGGACCGTTAATATATCTACAATGCTGAACCCACTTGGAATAATGATCTCTGCTCAACACACAGGGTAGAATAAATGACACTACCACCAACCTGATCTGCCTTCTCTTCTCCGTCAGCGAATTCAGCTTGATGGGTCTCCTGGTGTTGGATGATGATGGTATGCACAGAGTTATAGGTACTATAGGCAGAATGGGATAAGTATAATCAGGGCACACAAACGGACGCGACATTCATTGAAGGAGTACGAAAACCAACTGGATGACGCGGCTCGCAAGGCTTCCTTCACAGATTTCAAAGAGGGTAGTCAAATCAAGTAAGGTGATAGTAACATCAAAATACCCTATATTTTTCTGAGCAGAGATCGAACATACCCCTCACCGAATTATCATGATAATTTCAATTAAGATAAATACCTACATAAATATTTT
The DNA here is from genome assembly GCA_951394065.1 of Venusia cambrica. Taxonomy (NCBI): domain Eukaryota; kingdom Metazoa; phylum Arthropoda; class Insecta; order Lepidoptera; family Geometridae; genus Venusia; species Venusia cambrica. Next base: position 203,519 of record OX596044.1, on the reverse strand, counting down.
CTAGACAAAAGTTAATTTAATTATAATTTAAATTTTATCTAAATAATAACCTAATAATATAAGTGTCCTCCAAGGGATGAAATATATAATAAGTAATAAGATAATATATAATAGGTAGACATCAGAATTATATAATTTTAATTATGGTATGGTAAAGGGCACAGTTTATTAACTGGTCTTTTGAAATATCCCTTTTGGGTTCTCAGAGTAACAACGCGAACAATTTTATCTGGACCTTCATGCAGACGTTCCACCTTGGCGCGAGCCCAGTTAAGTGGACGAGTAAGCTCAGATTTAATAAGTACTAAATCACCGAGCTTCAAATTAGGAGGTGACGTGAACCACTTCGCTCTTTGCTGCAAGGTATGCAAGTAGTCATCAGACCATTTTTTCCAAAAAGTTTGGGAGATTTTTTGCAATATCTGCCACCGTGACAATCGGCTCAAACCTACGTTGTCGAGATCGTACTCGGGTACAGAGAGTAGGCTTTGACCTACTAAAAAGTGACCAGGCGTTAATATGTCAAATTCATCAGGATTGTTAGGTAACGAACATAAAGGACGCGAGTTAAGTACAGCTTCAATTTTGCAGAAAACTGTACCAAGCTCTTCAAACGTGAGTGCCTTATCACCTACTGCACGAAGTAGATGGGCCTTGGGCTACTACGATCACCATCCCACCTGCCAAGCGTGGTGAATATGGCAAAAACACTCCAGCCCTGGAGGAGGCTCTGTCCAGCAGTAGACATGGAGGAGGCTCTGTCCAGCAGTAGACATGGAGGAGGCTCTGTCCAGCAGTAGACATGGAGGAGGCTCTGTCCAGCAGTAGACATGGAGGAGGCTCTGTCCAGCAGTAGACATGGAGGAGGCTCTGTCCAGCAGTAGACATGGAGGAGGCTCTGTCCAGCAGTAGACATGGAGGAGGCTCTGTCCAGCAGTAGACATGGAGGAAGCTCTGTGCAGCAGTAGACATGGAGGAGGCTCTGTCCAGCAGTAGACATGGAGGAGGCTCTGTCCAGCAGTAGACATGGAGGAAGCTCTGTCCAGCAGTAGACATGGAGGAGGCTCTGTCCAGCAGTAGACATGGAGGAGGCTCTGTCCAGCAGTAGACATGGAGGAAGCTCTGTCCAGCAGTAGACATGGAGGAGGCTCTGTCCAGCAGTAGACATGGAGGAGGCTCTGTCCAGCAGTAGACATGGAGGAAGCTCTGTCCAGCAGTAGACACTAATGGACTGATGATGAAATGGCTAAACTAATCCTGATAATAACAAAAACACTCCAGCCCTGGAGGAGGCTCTGTCCAGCAGTAGACACTAATGGACTGATGATGAAATGGCTAAACTAATCCTGATAATAACAATACTTAAATGAGATCATTTTTTTTTAATAAGAAGCCAATACGTCACTATCTTGCCAGATCGGATGATCAAGCTTTGCAACCCTATTTTTCGAAAACCCCAATAAAAATCTGGTCTATTTATTGAATAATTATTTTCACTGAATGGGGTTGCCCAACCAAGGGTGTCAATATAATTTTAACAAGCCTCATAGCTCAGTTGGTAATAGCTCTGCCTTCTGCGCTGTAGGCTGTGGGTTCGATTCCCACCCAGGACAAACATTTGTGTGATGAATATAGATGTTTGTTCTGTGTTTGGTTGGGTGTTATATCATATAGTGCGTATGTATTTACAAAAAGCTTTAATGTATTCTATCCGTAATCTAGTTCCCATATTACAAGCTATGCTTAGTTTTGGGCTAGATGGCGCTGTGTAAGTTTAATATCCTGTATTATAATATAATATAATGTATTATAATATAATATAATGTATTATAATATAATATAATGTATTATAATATAATATAATGTATTATAATTCAAGAATAACTTTTGGTCTATCAAGCAATGTGGGTACGGTCGGTGCTGGTTCTTTGCTGTCATTCTGGCTTTGCATAGAATGAGTGGAAGTGTTAGCAACGAGAGAGAGCCTCGAACTCTCGTTGCTCAGGTGAATAATGACCGATTGAGAAAAAGTGTACTAAGAGAAGATAGGTTCATGAAAGCACACTTTTATCGTAGTGTTAATAGCTTTCTTCATTGTTGCTTGTTCTAACCTAATACAAACCCGACATCATGAGATCTCAGTTCGGGGCGAACGGCTAGTGATGATTAGTTTAGGTAACGAGTTCTGTTCAAACGTGGAACAGGTGTGATGACAAACTTGCGGGCTGCAGGCCATGAAGTGCCCTGTCGAAACTCTCCCGTTTGTTTCAGGTAAAACCTTTTTCACGTGCACGTCAATCAACGCGATTGCGTGCGACAGCGGCAGGGACAGCGGCAGGCTGCAGTCTCAGAGAGCCGTGTGCCTCCACGGAAAATAAACAACGCATTTGAAAATGTCAAGTCCAGAGCGTTGTCCTACCCGAGTGCCGAAAAGGTATCCGGTGTCACTTTACTTTATGTATTGATGTATTACTGGAACTCTTGAGATTTCATTTCCGTTATCCCCTGAAAAACTCTTAACAATTATTTAGTGTACGAAGAAGTAATAAAAGATGTCCATGAGATATCAGGAGGGTAACCTAATAATGTGGATAGTCTGTTGAAACCCCTTGGTTCGGACAGTCCGACAATATTTAGTCGGTCAGATATATACACGACGAAATATCCTTTATTCTGCGGAAACATGGTGCCCGTATCGAAGGCATATAAAAACCCTTGACAGGTTTCATCTCAGATGCCTCCGCGTCATAATGAACATGAAATGGTCAGATCGAGTGAGAAACACCGATGTACTTCGAAGTGCTAATGTCTGCGGAATCGAGGCGTATCTTATGCGTCGTCAGTGGCGCTGGCGCGGACACCTAGTGCGAATACCCGGGGAAAGAGTGGCGAAACGCACTCTGAGCTGCAAGAAGGTAAGCGGAAAAGTGGCGGCCAACTCCTCACATATAAAGATGCTCAGATGAGATCGCTGAAAAAGTGCGAGATAGAGCCCTCTTGTTGGGAATCCAAGGCAGAAGACCGGCCAGAATGGAGAAATCTGGTGAGGCGGAAAGTCAACGACTTTGAGGACAGGTGAAGGCGTGAACTTGATCTAAAACGAGAACACCTTAAAATGAAACCGCCGGCAAATATTCAGTATAAGTATGTCAACGGCGCTCTAACACGTGCTGCAAGTGCACGTTTGTTTGAAGACTAAATGAACTAAATCAGTGATCTTAGAGTTCATCCAGACCTCTCCTAGCAGGCGGAAGGTCGCCGTCCTCGTAATCGGCGTGGATGATTATTATTCCTTTTTTTTTTATTTCATATTTGCAAGTAACTTTTCATAATTTTCAATGGATTTGTAATTGTATAAAATTTTGTAAAGTATAAAGGTATAATAAGTATAAGATAAAATAGGATACCTTTAGATACGTTCAGTATATTTTTGTAAGGAATAGTGTGGAGTGTGCGATCTCGGGAATAGTTTCGAGTGGCAGGCGGACCCTCCAACTTGTTTGAAGCTATTCACCGGAAACCCCTTTAGAGCCAGTTAGCTTTATTGTCCAAATGGCTCGGGTACTCGTGACACACAAACTTCGATAATTCAACGCTTACTTTGTGAATTAATTAAAACTTGTTTCTATAGTTTGTAACGAGCCAACAATCGGATAGATACGAAGATTGATACGAATCCCAATATTTTTGTTTAACACAACTAAACGCAAATTCGCAAAAAACTGTTCGGTAAGTTTAAAAACTAAATCCCAACAGCAACATTTTGAACTTCATCGCTTTAGGAAAACATGACATTAAACTAAATTTAATTTTAAGAATAACTAAACTTTGTAGCTCCACACACTCCGTAGCAGCAGACAAACTAAACTTTGTAGCTCTCACACTCTGTAACAGCAGACAAACTGAACTTTGTAGCTCACACACTCCGTAGCAGCAGACAAATTAAACTTTGTAGCTCATACACTCCGGAGTAGCAGACAAACTAAATTTTGTAGTTCACACACTCCGTAGCAGCTGATAAACTAAACTATGTATCTCACACACTCCTTAGTAGCAGACAAACTAAAATTTGTAGCTCACACACTCCGTAGCAGCAGAAAAACTAAAATTTGTAGCACACACACTCCGTGGCAGCAGACTAACTAAACTTTGCAGCTCACACACTCCGGAGTAGCAGACTAACTAAACTTTGCAGCTCACACACTCCGGAGTAGCAGACTAACTAAACTTTGCAGCTCACACACTCCGGAGTAGCAGACTAACTAAACTTTGCAGCTCACACACTCCGGAGTAGCAGACTAACTAAACTTTGCAGCTCACACACTCCGGAGTAGCAGACTAACTAAACTTTGCAGCTCACACACTCCGGAGTAGCAGACTAACTAAACTTTGCAGCTCACACACTACGGAGTGGCAGACACACTAAACTTTTCATAACAATGTTTAGTGTTTAATTTAGTGAATCTGATACTCTAACTGATATCATTTTAGCTAAAATCATGTTAACTCTTCATCTCCCCTCCACCTTCTGAAGGGGCAAAAAGAGGTAAAATATTTAAGTGTAACTTTTAAATGCAAAGGATCTTGAACACGAAACTTCGTGTTAATATTTTACATGGTTATCAATAATATACCCCATCATCAGTTTCTTGAAACTCTTCCCCATTGGAGTACTACAAACAGGGTTGCAAATACTTTTTCTGCATTTAATATATTGACAAATTAAGTTGACAAAGCGTTGCTATAACTAAGCAATAACGTTCATTATTTCCGCGGCCGCGAAATAGGCAATTGTTGGTCGAGTATGAGTTTGAAGGCCCAGCCGTAGGCGAGGACATCACTAATACAAGACAGGCAATTGTAAGTTCTGCCGAGGCATATTATTATAGTTATTTTCTCAAAAGAATGCAGGAAAATAAAACATACTTTTTACAATAAACATTTAGTTTAATAAATATAAAAAGTGACATCGGTCATATTGGGGCAATTATTTAATGCAAGTGTTGTTTAGTAATCTCATTAAAATATGCCAAAAATACTGTTTCGGAGAAAATATTCACTTTATTCACGTTTTTCCAACTCATGAAATTTTCATATACCTACTTACTTTAATGTATTTTTCTTTTGACTTTGCTGGAAGCAAGTTTTTCATTGCCAATTTGGCTTCTGATCTTAAATCTGGTGGAGTACAATCAATCTCCATTTCACTATCTGAACCGACGGAACTCATTTTAATTCTTACATTTATATAATAAGTACAAATCAAGACGAATTTTCAGCTTTGCCGCCAATTTTCTTTTTATCAGCTGTGCCGAAAGACATACGTAGATATTTATGGCTATACAGACACCTGAACACAATAATTTGTACCAAGCAGAGACTTACTTTGGTTTGCCATGATTGTTAAAAGAGATACAATCAAAGAGTATTTAACAACGCCTGCATGCCGTTTCTTTCAACATTGCTGGTGCGGTATAGTGTTCCAAATTCAAAAAACGGTCCAGCAATGGATTTGATTTTCTTAGACCGTGAATTCAATACTTCGCGTGTATTTTTTTCGAAAATAATGACAATATTTCCATATATGTTTGAGAAAAGTAAATTATGAAACATCTGTTAAACGAGTTGAAGATATTAATCGTTTTAATTAAAAAAAAAAACAGCCTACACCTACCTAAATCTATTGATATTGGACCCGTTACAGTTTTCTTATAATATACAGAGTGTTTTTTAAACTGAGACAGTACGGGAGCACCATAACCGGAGAAGATACAGGTGCAGTTTCTTTTGAAACATTAGCTCCTTCTAGGAGAACACACATTTTAGCACTAACAATATTTGGTTAAGCGTGAGTAGAGCAGAACTTGGGAACTTAAAAAGTTATGCTGCAGTAATCGAACTACAGAGAAAGTGCAAACAAAAACAAACAAGAGAAGTGTATACTCGCTGCAAATCCCCCCCCCCCCCCCCCCCCTAATGGACATACACTCAATTAGCTGTAACTGCCGGCGCCGTTCGTACAATGTAACGCCTACAGCAACCGCATTGGACCTCGCACCTATTTATTTTTATTGACAACAAAAACACGATGGAATTTATTATTTACTTTTGAAAAGTACAAACTTCTTTTTTCATTTACAAAATCAATTTCACTTGTGAACGGGTAAAAAAGATTGTAATGTAAAAGCAGCTTAAAAAAATGTGTAGTTTTACATTATGCCTATTTTATGAACTTTTTAGCCTTTTTCAAAATTAGTCAAATATAAAAAAACATAAAAAAGTTATTATAAAACGTTTACATATTTTTTTTCTTCTTTTATGAATACTTTTTAGTTTTCAATTTTTGAATGCATATATATGAAAACGATTACATTGGTTATAAACAACAATTATCGGTTCAAATCTAAAATTAAAACAAAAAAAAACGTCATGAAACTTGACTTGCAGATTATTTAAAAATCATATCCAATTTTTGAATGCATTGAAGTGCGCCTTCACCTTCGGCTTTATCTCAACTTGTAACCAGGTGAGAGGTGAGATGAAGCCAAGAGCTTCTTATTCTTATTCTGAGTGGGGGTGACCAAGGCCTGCACTGACGTCCTGCTGTGGGGTGTATTATGCATTGTCCCCCGTGGTTTTAACTAACCCTACCCCTTTTTTTTTTTTAAAGGACAATACGCTGGCCTGGTTCTGAACCTGGGCGGCAGCTTTGCGCGGACCTGGCTGGCGCTGAAGGCGCGAGCCCAATATTTGATTTTAGAGGCAACAAGCGCAAGGGCACCACTTAGGTACGGACCTCGGCTTGGGCTGTTGCCATTTGATGGGGGAGGATAGGAATGGCCGAAGGCGATACCGAGGGTAACGCTTTGAGGCGGAAAGGTTCATCGACTCCGCCGGCGGAGTCGGTGTATCTGTATAGTGTTTTCTCTGTGTGACGAGATAGTTAATGAATGGATGCCGTCACCTCCGGGTTTGCGGTGGTGAGTGGGTCATCCGGGTCTCCAAGAACGTGTCTTGGCCTACGGAGGGACCGGTCCGACGGCGGATCGGTTGGGTAGGTAGGGATCACTCGTATCAGAGGATTCGGATGATTGGCAGCTACTTTATAATGCCGCTGGGAAGCGCGCTTCATAAAGCAAGCGATGGACTCGAGATCAAGGTCTCGGTGGAGATCGTTATTACGCATGTACCATGGCACGCCAGGTAGTCTCATATAATGAGTACGAGTCTGTCTGGTAGTCCAAACTCAAATAGCTTGTAGATCAAGCCATTGTGCCAGACTTTGTCGAACGCTTTCGCTACATCAAGGAATACGGCTCTCGTATGAGCGGGCCAGCACGCATTGCGCTTTTCTAGGATGTGTTCCGTGATGCGGAGCACTTGTTGGGGGCACGAGTGTCTAGCTCGAAAGCCAAACTGCTCATTGGGAAGGAGCTTGAGATCATTGACAAAGGACCAGAGACGATTCATAAGGAGTCGCTCATAGATTTTACCTAGCGAGTTAAGGAGGCTGATTGGACGGTAACTGGAGGGGACTCTGGGGTCCTTACCTGGCTTGTGAATCCCAATAACATGGGCGTACTTCCAAGTATCTGGAAAAGAGCATTGATTCATAGCAGCATTGAAGATGCTGACTAGTAGATAAATAAGGACAATGGGGAAGTTTCTTAGCACTCTTTTAACCCTACCCCAGCCAGCTCAGCTCCTTAAAATACCGGAGCAGGACTTTGGGTAGTTGGTGACACTTGTTGAGCGCCTGAGTTCGTGACAGCGACATTGAAAGTGACTCTGATATTGTTGGCGATGATGATGCTTGCTCCAAGCCGGGGCCAAGCATTTTCCTAAGGCCCGTCTTCACCCTAGCTGATTCTGTAGCCAAACAGTAGTAGGATCACGTGCTCTAGTGTTTCCTCCTCCTGTAGGCAGCCCCGGCACAGCGCTCTGTCCATGACTCCGGTTTTGAACAGGTGATAATTCAGGTCGCAGTGTCATGTGATGATGCCTACCATCAGTCGTAGATCACTGCGTTTCATTTTGATCAGAATGTTCGATATTTTCTTATTCGGTCCTGCAGTACTTCCTTCGGTCCCAAAACTTGTTGTGCTCCATATATTGTAGAGTGTATGTATTGGTGAGTATTGTTTCAGTCTTTTCTTTATTTTCATCGTTGATGGTCTTGTTAGGCTGAGGCCGCGGTCACTTGGTGTAAGATTTTCTCCCACTTTGGCTAGCTTGTCTGCTTTATTGTTTCCTAGGCAAGTGCCGTGGCTTTTAGTCCATTGGATGGTGACTTTATGCTCTGCAGCGAGTTTCTGCAGCGCTAAGTGACACTCAACAACCGTTGCCGACCTCGTGTCTGGTCCGCGAAGTGCGTTCATGACTATAATTTACTTTAGAAAATAATTTACTTTCACAACCGATAGTGCTGCACTATCGGTTGTGAAAGTAAATTATTTTCTCATGTTTGAGTTTTAAGCAGTCGGTGCAGACTAAATTGATTCCTGTATGTCTTTTGCTGCTAATGCAAGCCTTATGGTCTCTGCTTGAAGAGCCGTAGTCGTGTCGTTGAGAGGCTGGGACTTTGAGAGTCCTGCTTCGGGGCAGTGGTACCCACAGCCTGCTCCATTTGAGTTTCTCGCCCTGTCTGTGTATATGTTATAGGTTATCCCAAATACCGGGCTTGGGAGTTTATTTTCTTGTGTTGCGACTGTGTAGTTTTTATTTGTTAGATAAGTTGTGGCCACCCTGTTCGTGCCATACTTGGCTTCCAGAATAATATTGGTGACCCTGTTTAGTATTGTGCAATGATTCGTTGTTCTGTTGTAACCTTTCCATTGATTTATGGATCTGATTCTTAGGGCTGCCGCCATGGCTTCTGTTGTACATGCACATGAAGCGGAGTCAGTCCTAGGGTGGTGTCCAATGCTGCTGATGGGGTACTCTTTGAGCACCCGCTGATAAGTGAGCAGGCTAGTCTCTGTACTTGCTGTAGTCGGTCGATGGCCAGACTACTGCACCGTATGTCAGTACAGGGCATACCATGACTTCGTAATGGTTTAAGTATTGGCAGCTTTATCTTGCGAGTGAAGAGAACTGCTTTTGTTTTGCTGGGATTCACAGACAAATAGTGTCTGAGACACCACGATTCGACTGTCTTCATTGCTTTCTGCATTTTGTCACGTAGGGTAGATTCAAACAGACCTAACACCATGATGGCCAGCTCGTCCGCGTATCCTACTGCATGGACTCCATCATTGTTCAGTAGATCCAGGAGTTCGTTATCAACTAGCACGCACAGTAGAGGTGATATAACCCCACCGTGTGGGCATCCTTTTGTTAACACACACCTGGCCTTCACCGGACCTTCTATGATGGCTGCCCTGTTTGACAGCATTTGTTGTATCCATTCATTTAGCGATTTGTTGACGCCTATATTTATTAGACCTTTTCAATGCTCGGGAAGGTATTTTTGTCAAATGCACCCTCGATATCTATGAATGTGACGAGGCATGACTGTTTGTCTGCAAGAGCCCCTTCAATCTTGTGTACAACGTGATGTAAGGTGGTCTCTGTTGATTTGTCTGATTGATAGGCATGCTGGTTGCTGTTGACCGAGTTGGCAGACAATGGCCCGCTGCGTATGTGTCGGTCGCATAGTCTTTCTAATGTTTTGAGCAGAAATGAGCTTAGACTATCGGCCTGAATGATTTTGGCTGGGAATAATCCGTTTTGCCAGGTTTTGGAAGGAGTATTACTTTAACTTCTCTCCACGAGTGTGGAATGTATTTCCAGGTTGTACGGACTCTGTAGATGGCAGTCAGCGTATCTTCTATGTTAGGAAGTTCCCATTGCATTAGCGCAGGAAATATTCAGTCGGTACTTGCAGCTTTGTACGGGTTGAAAGTTCTAACAGCTCCTGCGAGTGTATCACGAGAGGCTATTGATTCTGCTAACTCCTAGTCTGCTTCTACTGGCATTTGACCATGGTCCGCTGGCCAGTTTTTTTTTTCTTATTGAGCAATCCGGAAAGTGCGTTTTCAGCAGCAGTTCGAATTGTTCTTCTTCTGTGGTGGTATACGAGCCATCCGCCTTCTTAAGAGTACCTAGCTTGCTCTTGATATCTTTGGAAAGTATTTTGCTCAGCCGCGCAGTCTCACTGTGCGATTCTATCGAGCTGCTGTATTTGCGCCACGATTTCAAACGACTGTGATTGATCTCTTTTTTAAAGTTGTGTCTCGCTACTTTGTAGTTTGACCATTTTTCAGCAAGATTGTGTTAGACGCACGGTTGAAGTGCTTACCCGTCGTACAAAAAACAATATCAGCGTATTCATCATTTGTGTAATTTTGTAACAGGCGCAGTGCATTTTAATCAAGCTCTTCAATATTTTTATTCATCATTATATCAATTATCTGACCGTACCGCATCAATCGCAAGCATTGCACTGCGCATAGGCACTTTATATCATAATAAGTTAGTAAGTAATATACATTTATACGAGTCTCTATAAGAAAACACTATTTCTCCCTGTATTCCAAATAGTAAACGAGTCATAAAACGTTGGAAAACCACTGATGTATTACGTTGCATAAGAAATAGGAATAAACTATAGAAAAAAATACGTCAAAATTCATACAATGAAATTTTGAAAATAAGTTTTAAAGATATAACTGATATAGAAATAACTGTAATAAATAATAATGAAAATCAAAATAAACTATGAAAGTGAACAGCTAGCAAAATCTAGCAATAACTCAGGTCTCACTCAAGTGTCTATGGAAACAAATTAAATCTATAACATATCTAATGAAATCGAATAATCAAAATAACATGAAATTAAAAAAATCTAAAATGTAGATTTCGATTTTCGTAATTTCATATTATTTTGATTATTCGATCCTAAACAATCGGTGAACTATGTAAATAACTTCTTTGCTAATATTGGAAAAAAGTTAGCAGAAAAATGTGTTCGAAATACCAATTTTAAACCTCTCTAAAATGATGAGCTTCACAGATCACTTAACTCTTTTGTCCTGTTAGAGACCCAGCCAAGAGAAGTGCATGATGTCCTTGTGAGCCTATAATTATAAAGTTCACCTGGCTGGGATCATTTATATCCCAACCAGATTTCTTAAATTACCTAAGTATGAAGTAGTGTGTCAATCAGCTCCCATTTTTCAAATCTATGTTTCAATAAAGGTATATTCTCCGATGCTCTAAAACAGACACTTATTATACATTAACAATTACAGACCAAAATCGGTACTACTATCTATTTCTAAAATATTTAATAAAATAATAAATAAAGTCTAACCAATTAACTTGATAAATTTAATCTACTTTCTAGCCACCAATTCGGATTCCGAAATGGGCAAAGCACGGAAACACAGTGACAGCGTCCTTTATTGTAAATAAAGCTGATGATAAGTGTCTTGCGGTATATTAGAACTTGAAAAAAGCATTCAATACGGTTCATATTCCCAAACTCTTGAGTAAACTTAAAAACATTGGAATCAGGGATACCCCTCTTGCTCTAATTAAAATTTAACTTTATAATAGAAAAACAAAAGGTTAAAATTTTATAATATATGAGTGATCAAACAAATGTAACCTATGGTATCATACAAGGTAGTGTCCTAAAACCTACCTTGTTTCTAATATTTATATTGCCAATATACTGAATCTTAATATTGGTTAGGGAAAAATGTTTATGTATACCGACGACACTGCCGTAGTGTTTAGTAATAAGACATGGGAGAGTAATAGAAAGGACACTGAAATAAGACTCCACAACATTACTCATTGGCTTGAAATAAATCTACTGACACTTTATGCCCTGGAAACTAACTATAATGTGCTATGTATCACAGACAACCCAACCTGCAACGGGTTTCAGTATTCATATACATAGATGTAGATATGGCCCTACTAATGACGTAGTTGCCCTAGTGGTAATAAAGTATTTAGGAATTGTAATAAACCACCTGTCATAGCATTCTCAGGTTGAAGCAATTAGCAGCAGGGTTAGAAAACTAACGTGGATCTATAAAATCCTACCTTTACTACAAGTTTTATAATGTAGCTCAAAACCAATTATAAAACTTGTAGTACGCCCCGAACCGATATCGCGAGATGTCTGGTTTGTGTTAGTTATTAAACTAAGGTAATTATACCTTACAAGGAAAGTAGTTAACTAACGTTCGATAAAAGTGCTTTCATAACTCCGTACTCTGAGCACTCTTTTTCTGAATCGTTTTCTATTCGCCTGAGTATTTATATATATATATATATATCTATGTAAAACCAGAATGAGAGCAAAGCTCTGTAACACCGAGCGTACGTCAAAGTGTGTGGGTGTAGGTACATTAGGTGAATAAGTCACCCCTTACTAACATGAAAAGCTCAATTTCAAATTTTTAGAAGGTAATCTTGGTTTAAAAACTACGACACCAGCCCATAGATGGCATAAAAGTCAATCTAGGTGCTTCAAAAAAAAAGGCAGTAGTTTTCTTATGTGATATGATAACGAATTTGGAAATCTACAATCTAAACTCTGCCGTTATGACATTTCCCAAGACTTCAATCCTATATACCCCCTTTGCAACCATTTAGTACAATACAGGGGTGGTTTCAGTTAATAAATCAGCAAATAGTGAATTATGAAACAACCTCTAACATTTCATTAAATATACTTACAAGAAACCCACAATACATAGATCTTAAATGTACCAGTTAACACCTCTATTTCTCAAATACTACCCTAGTCTAAAAAAACCCTTTAGACGATTTATGAGTACAAGAGTATTGTCTTAAAATCCTTAAACGTATATATGGATATAAATGTAATCTCTAAAAGCTAAAAATTTCGAGTCATTCAGATCAACCATTCAAAAGGTATGGCCGAAATAGTGTATATATTTCCACCCCAAATATCTCAAAAATTACCGCAGTTATTAAAAATCCCCCGCGACAAACAATATTTATTTTCGATATCTCTTTACAGTTTAAATTTCATAAAATTCAGATAATGCCTTCGAGAATTATGCCGTCACAAACATTGACACATACATACATACATACATACATACATTCATACGTACATACAGTTCCAGATTTCCTAACTTAACTCGGAGATCTCGTTTTCTTCGTTCACTCGATCAATAAAATGTATCTAACTTTATAGTTCATCATTTCTTGGATATTGTATCCATTTTTGGGGTGGAGCAACAAAAAATAAGTTTCTAGAAATATAAAGGGTTCAAAGAGGTTTAATTAAGATTATGTATGTACTCTAAGTGTTACAGATATCCTACAAATTTAATTAACTCTATAAGTGAACTCGTAAGTGTAAGAAAGCTGTATATTTTGTGAGCTATATTCAGACACACAAATTCTTATTTTATGACCTAAATACATGATGGACACTAAAAATACAGGACATACAAATACAGGACATTAAAAAGAAATTACAGTTTCACGCGTTATGGAAGCGAAATAACTGTAAGATGTCCTACAAGTCCTTTTCGGAACTGCGAGCTTCTCTCAAGGCTCGTATCACGCTTGCGCATGATCACTATCTAAAAGACATTGAGACCAGCATCATCTCCAGTCCTCGACGATTTTGGCAACATATCTCGAGCTTACGTTCCAAAGGGGGTGTCGAGTCATCTGTAACGTATAAGGGAGAGTTTTACACGGGCGTCAATGCGTGTGAAGCTTTTGCAGAGTTCTTTTCTAGTGTTTTCCTACCTGATGTTCCTCGACTGGATGCGGAAAGAGCAAACCAAAGTGATAGTACGCCTTCTTGTAGCTGTATTAGTATAACTGCTGTCACACCTTACGATGTAGCCGTGGCTATACGAGGTTTAAAGCCTGGCAGCTCTACTGGACCTGACAACATTCCACCGTGGTTTTTAAAACAGGGTCTAAAATTCCTAGTGCATCCACTCTGCCATATTTTCAACTTGACTCTATCCACAGGCGTATATCCTGCTTGCTGGAAACTGACCAGGGTGACACCTATTCCTAAAGGCTCCAACAAATCGGCAGTAGAAGGATACAGACCAATTGCTATACTGTCTTCTCCGGCCAAAGTCTTTGAGCGTATAATTCACAATGAAATTTATAGACAGGTGGAACCATACATATGCAATGAACAGCATGGTTTTAGGAAGAGGAGGTCAGTTAATACCAACCTGCTGACTGTAGTTGATTATATCAAGGCAAAAATGGACAAGGGCAGTCAAATAGACGTCCTATATTTTGATTTTAAGAAGGCCTTCGATAGAGTCAACAATGACATTCTTCTTTCCAAATTATGTGCATTAGGTTTTGAGCCGAGGTTGCTTAAGCTTGTAGCGGACTATTTAAGAGATCGCCAACAATTCGTCCGACTGGGTATGTATGAATCGGCCCCCTATCACACGCGATCAGGTGTCAGCCAAGGATCCATCATCGGACCGCTCCTCTTTATCTTGATGGTCAATGACATTCCAGCGGTAATTCAACATTCTAAGTGTCTCTTATACGCAGATGACCTCAAGTTGTACATTGAAGTCAGATCTTTGGAAGACTGCTTGAGCCTTCAAAGCGACGTTGATGCGATATTTGAATGGGGAGTTGCAAATGGAATGGAGTTTAACTCATCTAAATGTTTTGTCATGACTTTCGGTCGCAAGCTACACCCTATTAAATTTCAGTACAAGCTGGACTCTGTTCTCATCGCTAGATCTGAAAATATGAAAGACCTGGGTGTCACTTTCGACCAGACATTGACATTTCATAATCACATTACTGCACTCGCCAAGGAATCCTATCGTAGGCTGGGATTTATCCTGAGGAATTCCCGCGACTTTCAGGGCACCCATGTGATAAAACTAATTTTCAGCGCCTTGGTCCGCAGTAAGCTGGAGGCTAGTTCGTGCGTCTGGCACCCACACGAGAGTACATACGCTCTCCTGCTTGAAAAGGTGCAAAAGGCATTCCTCCGCTTCCTGTACCAGCGCCTTTATGGGTATTACCCGTACATGTACCCAACCAAATTTCTCATGGGTAGTTTAGGTTATAATAGTTTGGAAGTAAGAAGAGGGAGTGATCAACTGGCAACTATGCTGAAAATTCTCCATGGGAAAATAGATGCCCCAGACCTCCATAACGAGCTGATGAGCCTTTATGTCCCAACGAAGTACTCTCGCAATAGGGCACACAGACTGTTCGCTGTGCCACGATGCCGTACTGTTGCTCGTGCTCAGTCTCCCATTCCGCGCTCCCTGACTGCACTCAATGCCCTGCTGGACGCAAACCCAGATTGTGATGTGTTTGCTGATGGATGGAAGGCGATCATGTACGAGTGTCTGAGGTTTAACGAGATGAATGTATGAGTGAAATGAATGAAATGTTTGTGTTATATTTTTATGTATTATTTGTGATATTTGACATGTGAATTTTATTTGACATTTATAATTTTTTTTTTATTTTGTGACACTTGTTTCATTGTTATTTTTAATTATTTTTTAAATTTAACCTGCTACTACATAACCTACAATTAATTTTATAAGTTTTAATTTTTATTTAAAAAAAAAAAAAAACATTGTTATGTAATTAGTGTAAGTGGCACTGGCCGTTCTAGTTATTAATAAATAAATAAATAAAATAAAATAAATGATCGTAGAAGAAATAATAAAGTCTGTACAACCACCACAATTTTTTGTAGTTCAAGTGATTGCACTTGGTCACAACATTACAAATATTATTATGACACAAACATTCACAACCCACGCCGGGACTCGAACCTGCGTCTTTTCCTGAAGCCGGAAACGCTCTAACCAACGGAGCTACGGGAGTACCGACGTAGATTCAGAATCTGTGTGTCATATCTCTCAGCTATAGCGCTGATGACGTCATCTAGCAGAAATTCACTGATCTGTGATCTGCCCTAGAGTTTGAAATTACACTCAAAATCACTAACGAGAAATGGTGCATACAAAAATACAAAAAATTGATTAATAAGCAAAAACGCATGTTATCAGCGATATAGCTGAGAGATATGACACAAAAATTCGGAATCTACGTCGGTACTTCCGTAGCTCAGTTGGTTAGAGCGTTTCCGGCTCCAGGAAAAGACGCGGGTTCGAGTCCCGGCGTGGGTTGTGAATGTTTGTGTCATAATAACATTTGTAAACCTCCACAAAGTCTAAATTTGCCCGTAAAATGTTTACCATTAGATCAACCTATTTCTATAAAACTATTAATAAGGAAGGATCTCAATCTATATCCCATGCAACTAAACAAAATCAAGAAAGGTTTAATTGACTGGCTAAAAACTAAAACCTGCGATGATACAGAAAGTTTATTCATTATTCCAAAATAATTAAAAACTCTTACAGGTTATATTCAATTAATGCATAACCATAAACATGAATAATACACACAACTCCCCCTCATACTTTCACGCACATACACACACACACAAACACACATACTTAGGAGGCCTCCTGTTGCCCAGACTCCTATGAGACTGATGTTCTCAGGAAACCCCCCCTTACACTTACACTTACACATACTTCACATAATCAAATCTCAATCAAATTATGATTAGTGATCATTTATTTAAACTAGTAGTTCACCCGAAATGAGATCTCGTGATGTCTGGTTTGTGACGGAGATTATTTCTCAAATACAACGTAATTAACAACCGTTACAAAAGTGCTTTCATTACACCTTTCTCACCTTACTTAAGCATTTTTTTCTCGAACTCTCTTTACTCACCTGAGTGTACGGGGCTCTCTTTTGTTGCTAAAGTAATGTATCCTCACTAACGTGATACATAGGTTGATGTCGTTTTGGAAAGTGCTCTCAAATCTTTTGCCTTTGCCCATTTATCGTAAAGTCATTAGCTTTTTACTTTGTTAAAAACTGTGAACTTGTAACTGTGTAATATTTTTGCTTAGCGTGGTGATAATGGCCGTACCTTACAGTTATACAAGAAGTTCGTTCCACATTGTGGTGGACAATAATGTGCTATTGATATGGAATATGAGCAGTCAAAACCTGTGCATAAAACCTCATAAGTAATAAGCGGATTTTGTCGATACCCTTGCCTATTGATTGGATAAAAATAGATAAATGGACCAGTTTTAATTAAAATTCGAATACTCTCACTTATCTAACTACCTGATGATCATCCTTTGCCCCTTTCATCTTAAAAACCAGCCCTAATAAGCGAAAAATAAACTTCTTATGAAATTTGCCGTCTCAACCCCTATTTCATATGATATTTCATGTTTTAACGCATTTTCAAAACTTATATTATGATTTAACCCTTCTTTTTATCTCCCTTTATTCAACCCTTAATACATAATATACAGGGGTAGTTTCAGAAAATCAAAAAGAAAGTTAATTGTGAAGTCCCTTTATCAGTCTATCCTAAAAGGCATACCAAGAGTTTTAACCCCTAAACGCGCCCCTTTGCTACGACAACCACTCTTATTTTAAAGCAAAATGTATATATTATGAATGTGCAGCCGATACTCTTTCAAATGACACCCCACAAGCCAAAAATCTTCTCGTCTCACTTAACACCTTAGTACCCTAGTGTGAAAAAAAATATTTTTTGAATTGTTCGGATCAGCCTTCAAAGATATGGGCAAAAAATTCACCCTTTTTTTGATTGGTTGATCCGATCATTTTTTTTTTTAATGCGCAGAGAATAATATTAATACTCATCAATTGGTAAAACGATTTTCTTAACACACGACGGGTAAGCTCTTGGCCTTAAATGAAATGCAAGGGGTATGACTGCGCATCTCCCGTATTGACTGCACATTGTTGTCTTCCACAATGTGGAAATATCTTCCTTCAACTGCAAGGTTTGGCCATAATCACCACGCGTGGCAGACAGATTGTGCTCACAGTTAAAGTTTTATTTACAAACAGAAAAATGCTGCTGCCATTTTGGTGATGTCCCTTGGTTGACTTAACGAGATCCGTGGGTTGGAAATGTAGATTTTTCAACCTCGAGGACTAAGGCAACGGTTTTAAGAGAATTTTTCATTAAGACATAAACCATTTCATGTTAATAAGGGGTGACTCATTCACTTGTGCATTGCTCTCACTCTGACTTTGCATATAATGAGAGTTACAAACAAGAGAGAGCCTCGAACTCTCAGGGGAATACAGAAAGATTGAGAAAAAGAGTGATTACGTTTTTTTTGAGAAATAATTTCGTTGTTAGACCTTTTGACCTTAGACCATCACGGGATCTCAGTTCGGGGTGAACTACTAGTTTAAAGTCTGGCCTGGATATACTTATTCTTGATTTGTTTGGTCCGCCAGTCTGTTAAGCCGTTTTTCCTTCTAGATTCACAGATAAAGGAGTTTCATAGTCCTGATTTTGGTGAGGCGATCAAATCTAAAAGGCTCCAGGATTATGTTGGTCAGACTTTAAGCCCAAGAAAGCTCAACGTATGAGCATCCTGCAGCAAATTCTCTAGACCCAAAGTCAACCACTGCCCTAGGTAATGTTCCTGCGACTTATGAATGGTGACCGTCCATGCTAATAAAGCGGATACTGAGTCCTATAACATGAAAGATCTTCAGAAGGCCAAGTTATCGTGACAGCGGCGATAGGCACTGATCCCATTATCATTGGGCCAGTGTTGTTTTCTTATCTGACCATTACTACCAATGGGCGATCAGCAGGTGGTGCCTCTTTACTATCTACCAATTAAAAATAGGTATAGGAGTTTTGGTTGAGAAATGCCGGACATATAAATATTTTTATTTTTGTCAAAGCTAAATGGAGAGAATATTCATAATCAGATGAGTGGAGTGCATTAAAGACGAACGAAATAACTTACAAAATCAAATCGTGTTAATATTAGGTCCTTACATATGAAATTGGCGTTTTGTATGGGAGGAACATAAAGGCAATTTTTTCATATTAAAATATATTTTATTAATCAAAGTATGTACCATTGCTATCTATACACTTTTGCCATCTTATAGGTAGTTCATTGATCCCTTTACTAAAAAAACCATTCGGACGGGAATCAATGAAATCTTTGAAAGCGGTTTGGACTGCCTCATCGGAATTGAATTTTTTTCCTTGCAAGAAGTTATCCAAATTTCGAAAAAAATGGTAATCTGTTGGAGCAAGGTCCGGAGAGTACGGTGGATGTCTTAGACATTCCAATTGAAGCTCCTCTAATTTGGTAGTCGTCTGTTGGGCCGTGTGTGGTCTAGCGTTGTCTTGAAGCAGCAGTGGCGTAGAGCGATTGAAAAGTCTCGGTTGTTTAACAGCGAGCTTTTCCATCATGGTTTGCAGTTGCTGACAATAGACATCAGCCGTAATCGTCTGACCAGATTTAAGAAAGCTATAGTGTACGACACCGGCACTAGTCCACCAAACGCTTACAAGTAACTTTTTTTGAGTCAATTTTCGCTTGGGGCAAGATTTTGCTGGTTCACCAGGGTTCAGCCATTGCGATGAGCGTTTACGATTATCGTACAGGATCCACTTTTCATCACATGTAATGATCCGATTTAAAATTCCTTCATTATTGTGCCGGTTGAGTAATGTAACGCAGCAGTCGACGCGCGTTTGTCGGTTTGCTTCACTCAATTCATGAGGTACCCACCTTTTAAGCTTTTTCACCTTCCCAATTTGCTTCAAGTGGATTAAAACGGTTTTGTCACTAACACCGCAGCCAAAGCACCTAACTGTGATGTGGTTTGCGATGGATCTGCTTCCACAATAGCCTTCAATTCATCATTATCGACCTTGGTCTCCGGCCGTCCACGGGGCTTGTTCTGCAGGTCGAAATTTCCAGAACGAAAGCGTTGAAACCAAAAACGCACCGTGTTTTCTTTTGCGACACCACCACCATACACATCATTAATCCTTCGAGCCGTTTCTGCAGCACTGGTGCCACGGTGGAACTCGTACTCGTAAATAATGCGATATTTTAAGTTTTCCATTTTGTGAAATGAGTGACGCAGAAAAAAAAAGCAAAAGAGAAAAAAACAAATGAATTACGGTTTTCGAAACACAAATGCATGAGTAAATAGCTGTTTAAATTTGAATTTGGAATTCTTAACCAAAGAGGAGATATTTAAGATCAAAGTGGCCAGTACGACAAAACGCCAATTTCATATGTAAGGACCTAATATTATATAAACTGAAAATACATCTCCATTCAAACTAACGTACGAGTAAATACTTCAGTAATTTTCAAAGCTCTAGCTCGAACTATGAATCGCGTGTGTCTGGTTCGATGTTATTTGTGTAATAGCAACAAACATTATGGTTGAATTTCAATGTTTGAATTGCCTCTCAGTAGAGGTTTTCAGCTTTTCAGCGATTGGCAATTGAAATAAACTATATTATTTATAATTAATTAATTTTAGATTTCCTGATTCAAAATCCTCATAGGTGTGTATAGACTTTACCATACCTCGATAACTTATCATGCTTATGAAATATTATTACTTTCCCAAAACGTTTATTATTCTTTTTTTTTATGGTAAGACGAGGGGAAATGCTTGGCCTTAATCTCTTCTGATTTTCAAGTTACGATAAGGCCGGAGATGGAAGCGCATTTCACCCGAAATCCTCAACAAACTGTGGAACTGGCTATCTTACCTCTAAATGCCGGAACGCAATAATTTTAGAATTATTGTTATGGCGACAGAATTAGGTAAGATGGTAATAGCAAGCTAGGCGGACTTAAACAAAGTCCTACCACCAACCAATCCAAGAACAATAAACAACTCCCCCCGGGATCGAACCTGGGACTTCTGGATCTGACACCGGTGGGCGATCCACTACACCACGGAGGTGGTATCACGAACAGCTCTGCATCGACTCCCCGGGATCGGATCGCATCGCTACGTCACTCGGGAGTCAGGTGTTCTACACGCCAGGGTGCGTTCTGTTGTTGTCACTATCTATGAAGGTTTACTCCGCAGCGTCCTGCGAGATATCATCTGCCTCCTAAATTCAATTAAAATCGCACGTAGCTATAAAACCCCACATCGTACTCTCCACGTATTGTAATTATTGTTATGTGACTATTTTAACATAATCATTTTGTGGAGAACACTTCCACAAAATATGTATCTAATCACGTAGCCGTTTGTTATTCAGTAATAACTGAACCTTTTCTCTTAATTAAATTAATGAAAAGACTTAGCAAATAAAATACCCGGCCGTATTGTAATGTTGTCGAAGGATCCGTATTGGTTGTTAGCGGCACACAATGTGACACTATAAGCTCCGAGTGTTTCGTGGTTTATATGAAGTACTGTTCCGTAAAGTGAGGATCGGTTGGTGGATTTCACCCGAGCTCGGCCTGATAGCTATTACCTTTTAGGGTTCTGTTTCAGAAAATGAAGAGCGTTACCTTATTGGAGCATTCTTGTTGGTTTAATCTGGCTTTAAAAAGCATTACTTTATTTGAAACTAGATAACCCCGCATTTTACTTGAAGTCCAGACGCTGCGCTGTGACGACCCAAGAATGTAAAATGATGGTGCAAAATCAATGCTACACTTTGGTCTATTAGCTTTATCACATACCTGATGAACTCACATTACAATGATACCCGCTCGTACAAGTGTACTAGTGAAATGGACCTTCTATATAACTATGTAACTAGCAGTTCTCCTGAACTGAGATCTCGTGATGATGACCGGCTATTTTAGGTGTAATGTCCCATTGTAACTTTACACCAATATTTAAACCTAATAAAGTAGTTGCTTCGGTAAAGTATTTCCCCATTTAAGATAAATGATTAAAAAATTACAGGACATTAATTTAACTCTGCCGTTGCCGGTCCCAAGCCCGGGTGAGAAAGGAGGAGTAAGCCTGTAGACGAACAGAAAGGCCCCCCTAAGAACTAAGTACCCTCACAAAAACTACCGAGGAAGGACGTGGGCCCACCGCGATGTAAAATCCTAAGAAAACCCCACTATGGAATCAAACACAATAAACAGAGCGATTTTGATGTGCGACCCGACTATCAACGGGCACCGTTCAGTTACCGGGCTAAGCGGTGCTAAAATTGTTACCGATGACTTTCCTGGGATGACTCACCAGGTCCCAGACAAAGTTCGTGTTACTGGTGACAAAGTATACAACAACAAGATTTCAATACGCAAACATCTACGCATTGTAACTTGGAACGTTCGAGGAATATTAGAAACAGGCAAATTCGACATCATTGAGAAAGAAGCAAAAAACACATTTTTTTTACGACGGGAATATGCTTAGCTTTCATCTCACCTGATTTTCAAGTATGATAAGGTTGAATAAGGTGGAGGCGCACTTCACCCAGAATCCTCAATAAATTGAGGAACTGCGGCTATCTTACCTCTAAATGCCGGAACACAACAATTTTATAATTGTTGTTATGGCGACAGAATTAGGTAAGATGCTGGAAGTTAGCCAGGCGGAACAAAGTCCTACCACCAACCAAACCACAATATATTGTCCTCCCATTGGGGATCGAACCCGGGGCCTCTGGATCTGAAATCGGTGGGTTAAACTACTAGACCACAGAGGAGGTTAATTTACCATTCTTGGATTGACAGAGACGCACAAGAGGGGACATGGTCACTTCAACACCTCCAATGGCAATACCATCTATCTCTCTGGCCCTTTGGACTCAAGTAGAAATGGAGTAGGGTTTTGGGTGTCCAAACAGTTTAACAATTATGCTCTGGGCTATAATCCTGTTTCAGACATAATTATAACCATAAAGCTTAGCCCTCGTCCCTGCAAACTACACGTGGTATTAGTATATGCCCCAACATCCGCTGCCGAAGATAATGTTATAGTTTTTATAGTAAACTACATGAAACCATTTCCAAAAGACCAAATCGAGAGATAACAATCATTTTTGGGGACTGGAATGCGAAGATTGGGAAGACATTGGACGATGATCACATGAGAAGAACAGTTGGTCAGTACGGCCTTGGAGTTAAAAATAACAGAGAAAACAAACTCCTCGAGTTCTGTATTGAAAGTAAATTTCCTATAATGAACACTTGTTTCCAACATCACCAAAGATGTTTATACACATGGATATCTCCTGGTGATCGCTGTCGTAATCAAATCGACTATATAATGATCGCCCTTGGAGAACCTCTATCACAAATGTAGACATATCTCGGCGCAGACTGTGGATCAGACCATTGTCTTTTAATTGCCGAATTCGCTCTTCGCATAAAAGCCGTCAGAAAATCACAGCCCGCGAGACCCCGTACCTTGGGTCCCACCGAAAATATTCATTTTCAACAATTGCTTGGCACCTCCCTACAAGAGAACCCCCTCCCTAGTGCCGCTAATGCAGATGTACAGTGGGAGCATCTTAAGGACCATCTCTGGAAAACCACAGCCGTCACCAAATGTCGCACATTGATTCATCGAATACAAAACTGAATCACTTATGAAACGTGGAATACGATTCAAAAGAGAAAGGATATAAAAATGCTAGGCTTGCGTAGTCAAACTGACAGAGACAAGTACTCGGAGTTGGGTAAAGCCGTCCAGAGCTACTGCCGACGAGACAAAAATAATTTTGTTAGGCGTGTATGCAATGAAGTGGAAGATCATGCCCACAAATTCCAAAGCGCGTACCTTTATAGGAAAGTGCGGCTTTTATCTAAGCAGTTCAAGCCTAAGACATGGGTAATTGAGGACGCTGGCGGTATTGCACTCAAATTTGAACGCAATTACTGAAAGATGGCGGAAATACTGTGAGGAGCTTTATAGGAACCAAAATGACGCACCACTATCGTTCACGCCTGCTCGTGGTAAACGCTTGAATCTTCCATTCTTCTGTCTGAGATATCAGCAGCTTTGTCTTCTCTGAAAACCAAAAAAGCCCCAGGTTCAGATCAGGTTACGGCTGAGATTTTGAAGGCTATGGGAGACTTGGGCATAAAGACAATATATTAAGCAACGACATTTGGCTCACAGGTGAATGGCCACGGGACTGGACCAAGTCTATTATCTTGACTTTACACCAAAAAGGCTCCACTAGTAAGTTCGATAACTTTAAGACACTAGTTCTAATATTGCGTGCTAGTAAGGTACTGCTGAACATCACAAACAACCGGATCCGACACTTCCTAGACTGGCAAATCCCGCACGTGCAGGCTGGTTTACTGGTGAACAAGTTTTAAACGATTGTCTACTTTTTAAAAAGGTATTTAACACACCCCTGGTAATGTGCTTTATTGAATACAGCAAGGCTTTTGACTGTGTTGTCTGAAAAAACTTGCGAGAGGTCCTTTACGAGCTGGGTGTCCCTCAACATGTTGTATTTTTAATCCAAACTCTATACTATAATAGGTATTCAGGGTTTTGTAAACATTGAAATTGCAAACTCGAATTTGTTAAATTTTGGGAAAGGTGTTAGACAAAGATGCGTTATGTTACTTGTGATTAATCACGCCAAAACCAAAATCACGATTGTTGACCGTGCCCACAGATTAAAATTGACCGATCAGCTGAATCTTGAAATGGTAAATGATTTTGTATACCTTGGGTCTTCTCTAAGTAATACGGGCTCTTGTGAAAAAGAAATACGAAAACGCATAGGTATGGCCAAAAATGCAATGTCGCAGCTGAATAAAATATGGAAAGATCGCAGTATTTCACGTAACACCAAAGTGAAGCTCGTCAACACCCTTGTCTTCTCCATCTTCCACTACGGAGCCGAAACATGGACCTTAAAAAAGCTTTCTGTAACCGCATCTAAATGTGGTGCTGCTACAAATACCTTGGACTACCTTCCGCACTAACGCGTCCATCTTACGCCTTCGTATAGTTCTGGAGTTCTTCGGTCACATAGCCAGGAAGACGGTGACAACCTTGAACAGTTGAAGGTCACGGGAAAGGTTGATGGCAATCGACCCAGAGGGCGAAGCCCTACCAGATGGATTAGGTCATTTATACAACCTGAGATACGAAATTTGATGAAACATGAAGAGCGCCACCAAGGACAAGTGTAGCTGGCGGAACATTGTCAGACCCAAGTTACTTCCACAGGGGAATCACGACCCTCAGTAATGAGGAGTACGATTTGAGGAGGAGAATTTCACACAGCGCCATCTAGCCCCGATAATATTAGCATTGTTGAATTAAACATTGGGCAAGGTGAATCGGATGCATTTAGTTTTTTTTTTCATTTATAAGGAGGTTATTTACTGATAACCAATCAAAAACTTCAGCCAGAGAAGCATTTACACAATCATAATTATCTTTAACCTTCTCGACTCTACATATTAATGAGGTATCGTCGGCAAACAATACAATATCACATAGGTCCCCTACACAGGATGTTATTATTACCATAGACATAGATTTGAAACAGAATAGGCACTAAGATCGATCCTTTTGGTACACCTATGTTAGTGGATGTTCCCGAAGATCTAAATGTTAATAGAATAAAAAAATGCAACATGTTGGCTACCTATAATATACATATAATACTAACAACTATTATAATATAACAGTTCTTTTTTTTTCCGAACCCTCACGGTCTATCAATGATATTACGCACATAATTGTAGAACAAAACGACCATAAAAATATTTTCTATTAAACAATAAACCAGGCCCCAGCTAGGCTAGATTACTAAGGCAAAGGTCATGAGAGCACTTTCATGTTAGTAAGGGGTGACTTATTCACCTAATGTACCCATACCCACACATTCTGATGTACGGTCGGTGTTACAGTGCTTTGCTCTCATTCTGGCTTTGCATAGAATGAGCATTAGAAACGAGAGAGAGCCTCAAATACTCAGGCGAATAAAAAGCGATTCAGAAAAAGTGTGCTCAGAGTAACGAGTTAGCACTTATATCGTTTGTTAGATACCTACGTTCTTTTTAAGGTATAATTAAATTAGTTAAATACCTAACATAAACCAAACATCACGAGATCTCAGTTCGGGGCGAACTACTAGTTAATTATGTAATTGACGTTCAAATACAATTTCTAATGTATTCGAGGTATAATAATGTAATACAACATAATTGAGAATATATTTTAGAAACTATCATGAACCTTAACAATTTTAAATTGATTGTGAATTGTATTACGACTGCGCGACAACAAGGACAGATTTATGATTTACCTGGGATTTACCTACCTATGAGGGATTCCCTGAAACCTACCTGGTGACTGGGTGTTTTATCGTTTAGGGATCAGATCTATTGGTTTATCTAAGTCGTCCAATGGTTAAATAATATAGGTTTAAGGCCGTATATTCAATTTAAACCATTTCTATAGTCTACTACCTGACTTCATCAAGACTTTTTCTTGTTAACCGTCAGAAATCTTTATGTCATGCAAACCTTACTTAGGAAACATTCTGAAACCACATTTAATCCCGACGCAAATATTACAAACATCTGTCCAACGATGCAACACCGACTTGCCCTAGCAGCTCGACACAACGGTCCCTTGGTCTACGACTGTGCAAAAAAGTTAACAGAATTTAAAATATCTATCATTTACCCTTTAATAAATGCAAGACGATTCTCAGAAACAGGCTTTCATCGTCGAGTTACGATGAAACTGGAGAACTTTTCACAGTTTCATAATAACTCAGTTGGTATTTACTTTACAATACAATACTACTTACTTTCAACTTATTTTCAAATTGAAATAAGTTGGTTAACATTATTATAATTGCGATTGTATGCTACAAAATACTTTGTTAAGTAAAATTATCAGTATACAAGCATGTGTTTACATTTCCATAAAAACAGGTGTTCACAGGTGAATATATATATCTATATATATATATATATATATATTATACGGTCCTTAGGTCCTTAGGTAATCTGACTGAATTCTTTGTACATAGTTAGTTTAATTGTACTTTTTATTGAATAAATTATTTAATATTACATCACCAGCTTCGACAGGCGATAATTCGTAAAATTTAATTTGTGAATAGTGTATGTGGTAGCATAAAACTGGTTTATTATATAAATATTTAGGATTGACATTTTACTAGCTTTCATTTGATACTCATATTGATTGAATAGAATATTTTTTGTGTCCAACCTAAAACGCAAACTTTGTAAACTTTGCAACTTTATTTGAATTTCTAACAGGATACCAACAACATGTTTAAAATTTTTCACCAACAAAAAATATTTACACTTAGTATCATGTTCCAAATCCTAGCCAGTAAAAGTAACATACGAACGTTTTCAATCCTTCTAGCCCTTTCAAAAGGGCTATGATTTCAGTAATGATTATACAAAGTTTCATTCAAATCCATCCAGTAGTTCCAGCGTGAGGTGCATTCAAGATACACAGACAGACAGGCAGACAGACAAGACTGGATTTGTCTATTTTTGTCCGTCTATCTGTACCTTGACTTTGATACTGTTGATACTGTAGTTTTGGCTTAACGTTTCCTCCAATTGAAATTTTCATGTACAGATTTTGAGAATTCTAGCTCGGTACAATTTTTCGGGGGTATTTTACTTCCTAATAACGACAAGAGGGGAAACTGAAAAAACAACAGATCATGGTAAATATTCCGTTAATTTTAGTTATAGAGGTCATAACCATGATAGATTCAAAAGTTATATACAGTGTGATACTCCATTCCTTGTTTGTAGGTACTGCGTCTGATAAGCAGTGCTAATAAATGGTAGAACAATCATTTCTGCGGAACGGAGGGTACTCGTAGAGTGGTCGCATTACTCAACCGTGAATTGTTAGAGGGAGCCGTTGTCTGGGAAATGTGATCGTACCAACTAGTTTGAATAGCAACTAGTCTAGCCGTTTGTAACTTGTGTAGGTACGCATGCCGGATGGTTATCCGCTTACAAACTTACATCCTATTTTTATCCGCAATCATTTAGTATCATAATTTTATGTGACACTTGGTTTTATCCGCGATTTTGCGCGCGTCAAATCCAGATATCTACGCGGATACAAATAACCTAGTGTATGATTGTTCTTCTAGGCAAACACAATATCCATGACAGATAGCAATGCAGGTAGACATTTAGTCGTGTAAAGGATCAATTATTTCAGAGAGATTTCGGTGAGTTATTGTTATTTAGTGGTTAATGATGTAACATATAAGAAAGTGTTCTAGTTCAGAGATAACTGACATAGTTGAGAATAGATTACACAATGAAAATAATAAAAACAAAAAGAGTAATCCTTCTATTTAATGCAAGCTTACAGTAGTCTTCATAAAAAATACCATAATATAATGGACTGAGCTAAAATCTGAAATAAATAAACTAGTAGCGCTGTGAGCTGTAGACCTCGCGAGTCTTTTCATATCTTTAAACTGAATAAATGGTCACCCTAAAACCCTGTAACACATAATAACATATATAATGTATATTGCTGAGTATTTTATACAGGCGCTACAACCTTTCTGTCAAAAGCTTCTTCAATCCATGAAAATTTCAATCAGACAAAAAAGCAGACATTCGGTAATGTGCGGCGAGCGCGACCTGACCCTATCCCTAGCTTCCTTAATTAGGAAATATTTCCTAAGATAACAGTAAGGTAGGCAAGTACGCTACACCTGCCGTGTCATTCATTCCTCACCGAAATCAAAAGCTACCAAATATTTGTTAGTAGGTATTGCTCTGAGTTTCATTTTGTAGTTTTTGTAAATGATGGCTATAGAACACAACGTGGATTCATAGTTGTGAAGTTGACCACTGCCTGCAGGCTACGTGTGTCTGGTAACAACAATATTGTTGAAAGTCAATGTTGTTATTAGGTACCGAACCACTTTAATGTATGTATCGTGATCATCATTTCAGCCCACATGCGCCCACTGATGAACATATACCCCATCGATATCACAAATAGCGAGCCTGAGCCACCTCCATCCATCGATTCCCCGCAACCGCCACAATGTCAACAGTCTATAAGTCCATCGAGTCCACACTCCGTTTTGAGTTTAATCGTGGTCGCAATGCGAGACGAGAACCTTTACTCCCCAGGGGTTATCGGTTCTGCGAGCTATGTGGCCTGCCCACTGCCACTTCAGCTCGCTAGTTCTGAGAGCGATGTGGGTAACACTAGTTCTCCTACGGATAGCCTCATTTCGGAATTTATCTCGTAGTGAAACTCCAAGCATAACTCTCTCCACAGCTCGCTGAAGCACGGGCACAGTGAACAAGTATATAATAAATGGAATATGAGTGACCTCGCTAAAGTGGAACTGGGCCGTGGCCGGCCCACGCTATCGCATGCCGATCCCAACTCCCAACGCAGCGAGCAGACGTCGCGGCAGATCTAACGCAGATGGCGAGACGAGCTTGACCAGTTCCTCGAGAACTGGAGAATCGCAGCTCGAGATAGGACGGTCTGGAAGAAGTGGGAGAGGCCTTTGCCTAGGAGTGGGCCACCTAAGGCTAATAATAATAATAAAAATGAGTCACCTCCAAATCAAAACCACAAATCAAAGTTATATTCCGAAAGCGAATGAAATTCCCTTGTTATTTAATGTCACACAGAAAAATTGCGTAAATTTTTGTCATCCCCGTACACCCCCGATCTCTTGAAGTTTATGGGATGAAAAGTTACATAAGGGTAAAAATAAAGTATTAGTAACATTTTTTAACAATCATATTCATATATTAGCCAAAAATGGCTAAAATATGATGTCAATTATGTTCGCAATCCCCATAACTCCGCCTTTATGAAAAAATTCCTAAAACTGAATCGAAAAAAAAGCTGAACACTTGTAGAACCTGCTCTCAAAATTTCACGAGAATCGGTTGAGATGCGACCCGTAGAGGAGAACAACCGGACAATCGGACATACAAAAGCATTTTAGTCGAAGCTGAAATGGAGTCCTCTAGCTCGCTCGGACAATGAATAGTATCAACGGATGTCCTGGGCTCCAACAACAAACAACAAGCCAATCGCTTCACTATGACAACGGTATCATTGCAAAAGGACACTGTAATACCAAAAGGTAGTGAAGCGATTGGTTTAGTGGAATCGGGGCCCAGGAGTTGTCAACGAGTTGTATCCTCCGCAATACAAAGGGTGAGGTTCCCAGTGCCGAGTAGTCTAGTCTAGTCTAGATCTACGCTACATCTGTACATCCTGCCTCATTCCACGTCGCAGGCCACCCGGAGACGTTTCACAGATGTCTCACGCTCTCCGATACATTGTTCTTTGGTACGTATGTCATTGTGTTGGCAGGTACTTGTGTGTGGGTCATTGTGTATTTAGTATCGCTGAGTCATTTCGCGTTCAGTACTGACGGTACGTTGAATGCGAGCGCGCATAGAGCGAGCGATAATAGCCTCGCATTGCGGCCCGCAGACGGAGGGTTGAATAACGCATATTGCAGTGTTCAAACACCCGCACATATCATTGTTATTGTATCCTCTACTCCACGCTGTCGGAAGTACGCAGTACGTACGACAGTCGACACAATGCTCCCTCCTAGTAAATCGTACTCCGCGGTCGTACGACGGACAGGGCTTATCACAAACACGCCGTAACTTAAAGTCAGACCTCAATGATTACAAGCCAAAAATATATTATGATAATTATAATAATGGGAAAGCTCCACCTGCGCTTTATAAACAAGGCTAGGTTTGGGCAACGACACGTCATACGACACGACTATCTGATGTTGTACTTACTCTAGAAAAAAGCTGGTCTCTCTCGTAGATCGATCGCCTAATTTTCAAAATCGATAAGCATTTCCGGTGAGCAATTATTTAGGAACATTATATCGAGTGGTCACGTTCCAAGGATTATGTTAAGAATCGCTCCCACCACGATGTGATCGTCGTTAGTAAATAATGTATGTGTTGGGCGTATCGTGATTCTATTATCGTTCAGATAACATTTGATGATAGCTCGTTTCCACTATCCCATGAGGATATTCGGGTCTCAACGTCGCTCGCAAACAAAGGAATGGAAATATGACACTTTTGGTTTTTGCTAATAATACTAATCCATTTTATAGGGTTCCGTACCCAAAAAAGTCATGGACCCTATTGGGCTGTCTATCTATCTGTCCATCTGTTGGATCTTTAAACGAACCTTTATTCCTAATGAACCGTTATTGGTAACCAGGTAAATTAATTTTACGGAGATATTTTTTTAATAAACTTATTTACTTAATTTATTTTATTCGGAAAACCAACAGCTGATATATACTAGTAGTTTGCCCCGAACTGAGATATTGTGATGTCTGATTTGTGACGGAGATTATTTCTAAATTGGAACGCTATTATCAAACGACAAAAGTGTGCTTTCATTACACCTGTCTCACCTTACTTAAGCACTTTTTTCTCAAACTCTCTTTATTTACCTGAGTGATCGAGGCCGATCCCTCTTGTTGCTAACGTAATGTATCCTTACTAACATAAAACATAGGTTGATGTTGTTTTGAAAAGTGCTCTTAAAACTGTTGCCTTTGTAGTTGTGGTTTAAAATTCTACCCCTCCAGTCCACAGATGTCGTAAAGTCAACCAAAAAGGCAGCAACTTTTTTTTTCTGTAAACAAAACTTTAACTGTGAGCACCAATCTGTCTGCTTAGCGTGGCGATAATGGCCGTGCCGTACCGTATTGAGTGAATAACAATAGATAAAATGGTATATTTCTATGCATATGTTACTTTTAAATTAAATAAAACAGTACAATTAAACTAACTATGTACAAAGGAATCAGTCAGATTACCTAAGGACCGTTACAAACGGCCTATAGGTAACTCAACTGTTCTAGACCAGTAGCAGACGGAAGCGTGCCCAAGACACTGACTGCATTGCCACGCTGAATAGCTATGCTAATAAGCCAGCGTAAATAAGAGCCAGCCCTTGGGTCACGTGTCGCCTCAATCAAAAGCCCCGCAAGATTGAAGCTCTGTCGAGACCACTATATTTGCGCCTTTTGTGATCCTCGGCCAAATCAGCCGCTGCACCAGCCCTAACTGATGTCCCAGGCAGATGAGATGGCGCTAGGGTGTCGACACAGGTAGCTATTTCCCAAGGGACAAGAGTCATACCGTCGGGCCGCTTACTATCATCACGTAACAGACCATTCGGTTCCAGAACGGCTGGAACATTGACACTGGTAAAAGCTCGACGGATAATGTCATTAAGGCTTGCGTGGCGCAAAATCCTCCCGGCAGACCTTGTGCACGAAAGTCCGTAAAAACCAAGTTGATCTACGGCCGCACCGCACCGGCACTGGTGAGAGGCGCAGCATCTTGCACTCAACCGAAGACAAGTGGCAACACGGAAAGTTACATATGGATCCATAAGTGTACCGGTATGGTAAGATGGATGTGCTTGTGCAGCCAAAGATATTCGAATACCCTCTCTTATCTTACAAGACCAGATGATCATCCTTTGCCCCCTTTATCTTAAAAATCACCCCTAATGATGGCAAAATAAACTTATTTTGAAATCAGTCTTAACCCCTATTACATATGGTATTTCATGTTTTAACACATTTTCAAGACATCAATCTTATTAACCCCTTTTGAACCTTTTTTTTTTTTCTTTTTTAACCCTTAATGTAAATATAGGGGTGGTTTCAGCAAATCAAATGAAAGTTAATTGTGAAGTCAATTCCTTTAACAGGCTATCCTACAAGACAAATTAGGCATTTAACCCCTTAAAACGCCCCTTTGTTACCAAAACCAGCCCTTATTAAAATATAATATATATTTTATGAATGTGCAGTCGATAGTCTTTTAAATGACACCCTACAACTCGTCTCACTTAACACCCCTATTTCTCAAAAACTACCCTTGTGTCAAGAATATCTTCGAACCGATTGAAATATAGAGCATGAATATAATCTCTGCATGTTCAAAATTTTGAATTGATCGGATCAGCCATTCAAAAGATACGGATACGGAAATATTCTATTAAACCTGTTTTTCGTCCACCTGGCCAGCTTAGACAACTGGTGCGCTCACCAAAAGATGGTGATCCTCTCAGCGTACCCGGGGTTTATAGTATACCGTTTGACTGTGGCAAGAGTTACATAGGTGAAACCCGACGAAATATTGCGACAAGGCTGGCTGAACATATCAGGAGTGTGAAGAATGTAGATGTTGAAAAATCGTCAGTTGCAGAACATGCATTAATCTCAGAATCAAATCACTTCCTTAGATTCGATCAAATCTCAGTACTTGCGAAAGAGAAGTTTTTTGTTCCTCGCAAAGTACGAGAAGCTATTGAGATTTATCGTAACCCGAATTTCAATAGAGATCACGGATGGGGTGTTTCAACATCGTGGAAGCCACTTCTGTATTCTTCTACACCAACCAGTAGTTCGCGTTTCGTGTTGGAGAGTGATGTTGTGAGTGCAGCGTGTACGCAACCTTATAGCTGTAATGACGACACGGAGGAACCAGCTTGCGAGTCGCCGCCGCCGCCGCCGCCGCCTGTACCTTCTCAACGAGAAGTGCGGGCACGAATCCGCAGTTTGCGCCGCGCGACCGACGAACGTGCACGCGGGCGAAGCTCGTGAAGAAGGGGTCTCTAAATGATCTCGAAACGTCTGCAAATCGACGTAAAAAAATTGTGGTAATAACCGTTTCATTTAGTTAATTATGTTGCATAGCCACACAAGTTTCATTTCTATCTCTATTCAGTTAAAATATTCATGAAAATCGTATAATCCGTTCGAGAGTTATGCCGTCACATACATACATACAGTGACGGATTTCCCAAATTAACACAGAGAATTCGTTCGCTTCGCTCACTCGATCAATAATGTCACTTATAAATATAATAGAAATAGATCGACAGTTACAGGTCTTCACAAATAGCAACAGTAGTAACTACAAAACTCTTTTGTTGTAAAAAATATCTGTTAATTCAATCTCTGTCATGTAAAAATCAAAGACAAGAATTGTTATGCAGGAAACTTGATTTTTAAATTATTTTTCTTATAGCTCTATCGTATGAAATGTATTACTTCAGAAGTACACACTTGATATAATTATGAGATTAATATATTATTAATTTTAGCTCACCACTATACGGAACAACAAATACACAAATCCAGCCATACGTAAGTCCAACTCACACTTGACCATATCATTAGTTTAGCTAACAAAGCACCACTTATAGCAAACATCTGAACCAGTTTTTGTGAAACTAGATTATGCGGATTGGTTTTGTTGTTGCTGGGCGCTATCGTATTGCAATTATATAATTTACTAGACTTTCTAAACCAAAATTAGCAAAGTTAATATCGAAACTAGATTACGGACAATTTGAATACATACACACAGATATATGAAAGCAGTAATAATCCGAATATGAACAGCATAAAGGATATTTTTTTAATTTAGAATGTTGAAGCCAGCTAATATCAAAAAGTTACATTTAAATACACCCTTTGTAGAATGTTCAATGAAATGATACATCTGTGACTTCGGAATCAGACAGTTTCTCAACTCGAGAGTCTCCCGAGGCCCCGAAGGAGTGCCCTGAGACTTCGGCCGCGGTACATGTTGGACAGTCTCTACGCGGACTCGGGGGTACATTACATTGTACACTGAACCCTCGCGTCTTGTTCTACATTCAGACTCCTCCTGGGACGAGTAGGTACTGAGTTATGACCTCGTATGTCTATGAGGCATCTACTCGTACACTTTGGGGTTTTCGAGAATTCAACACTTTCGTTTGATCGAGTGAGCAACGCGAACGAGACCTCCGAGTCAAGTTGGCACTCTGGCTCTGTATATGTGTAGGTTTGTATACGGCATAACTCTCGAAAGGGTTAAAATCCGATTTTAATGAATTTTAAACCATAAAGAGATCACATTATAATAGAAATTGATTGCTGCGGGGGAGTTTTGATATCTGGGGTTTTTGAGATATTAGTGCTATACTACTATATTTATATACTGCTCCCATCAGGGATCTTTACATTTGTTAAGATCAAACTTGTACTCGACAATCGGTAAAAGGGTTTATTTGAATTAAGTTAGTTTTTGACGAAACAAGGTATTAAATGAATGTCTTGTATGGCTGTAATTTAAAAGGGTATCGACTGTTCATGTAAACTAGTAGGTTGCCCCGTACTGAGATCTCGTGATGTCTGCTTTGAGTAAGGTATAAACCACGAAGATTATTTCTCAAATATAACATAATTAACAAACGATCAAAGTGTGCTTTCATTACACCTTGCTTACCTTACTTCAGCACTCTTTTTATCAATCTCTCTTTATTCACCTGAGTATCCGAAGGAATCTCTTATTGTTAACTCTTATTGTATGCAAATCCAGATTGAGAGCAAAGCACCAAGTCACCGACTGTACGTCATAGTAGGCGGGTAGAAAACAGTAAATGAATAATCCCTTACTTAAATGAAACATATGTTAATGTCGTTTAAAAAATTGATCTCAACCGTTGCCTTACTAGTCATGAATCCAAAATCTACCCTTAATAATCTTATTGACTTTACGACATCCGTGGGCTGGAACCTACGGATGTCGTAAAGTCAACCAAGGTACTTCAACTAAAAGACAACAGCTTTTTTCTAGGATTTTCTCTCTTATTTAACAAGACCTGATGATCATATTTTGCCCCTTCATCTTTAAAATCCACCCCTATTAAAGGCAAAAATAATCTAATTTTGACATCTGCTGTTTCAACCTCCATTTCAAATGATATTTCAAGTTTTCACACATTTTCAAGACTTGAAGTCTTATTCACCCCTTTTGCAACCCTTAGTGTTAATACAGGGGTGGTTTCAGCAAATTAAAAAAACAAGTTAACTGTGGAGTCAACCCTCTTTAACAGTATAGGATATACCTTATTATGCGTTTTACCTTCATAATGCGCCCCTTTCTTACCACGCCTATTAAAAGTTAAATCTATAGTTGATGATTGTGCAGCCGATACCTTTTCAAATGATACCCTACACGCCCCAAACTTCAGCCATTCAAAAGATATGGGCGAAAATTTGTATTTATTTTACACCCCAATCTCTCAAAAACTACCCCACTTATCAAAAATCCCCCGACACCCCCGAATATCAAATTCAATTTACATACAATTTCTTTTTAGTTTAAATTTCATAAAATCTTTCCAGTCTAGAGGAACTTCTTCAGACTCCCATATCCGTGAGATGAGCTCAAATACCCTAATATTGAACATTTGGATCACCGTATTTATAAAGTTCAGCAGCAAGCGGCAGAATGTGGGATCACGAGGCTTTTGCGTTTTTAAACCTATTTGACGGTGGGTTGTCGAGCTCTGTAGATATGGGCAGAGCTTGAATGGTGTTAATATAGGTGAGGTCGGCACCGTGGCGAGCTGGGTTAAGGACATCACTGAAATGCTCAGCCCAGCACCTCGCCATGATCTTTCAGATGTCTTTATTTGTCGCAGCAGTATATTGGAGAAGATTTTGTATGCTGTGGACCAAAACGGATCTTAATCATTCATAAAACCTTCCAATTTGCTTAATATTTGCAAGGTGTTATGGTGTATTTGTATAACTAGAGTTACAACACAACAAACATTCAGCAAATTTCATCATCCACCAACGATTTCTAAGTTCTCGCACTTTGGAATTCAGCTTACGTTAAACGGATATTTTATGTGGGATACTCAATGAGTCATGCAGCAGGCTTCTATAGCTACTTATGAGCTTCATGATCTTTTCATCGGAATCGTCGAACCAGTCTTCGTTTTTCTTCTCTGGTTTCCCCACAATTCGTTCAGTGACTTCATAAAATGATTCAGCCAGAGAGCTCCTATGTTCATTTATTGGAGCCACTAAAATAGAACTCATATCACCAACAGCAGCATTAAGATCCTGTTGTGTCTGAATCGAATTAGCGAGTTTTTCAAAAGCAAGTCTAGTTGATATTTTATGCTTTGCGCGCCGAGGCGGTTTATAGCTTAGGAGAACTTTAGACCGTATGTACGATCAGTCCAACCTTCCACGCATGGCTCTGGTGATAAGCACATCTCTCACATCAGCTCTCCCCACAATGACATAATCGATTAGATGCCAGTGCTTACAGCGTGGATGCGTCCAAGATGTCTTGAGCTTGTCAACCATACGGAAAAAAGTAATTGTGATAGATAGGTGAAACTCAGAACAAAGGGACAATAAAAAGAAAGAAGAAAGAAAATCATTTAATTGACACAGGCACAAAACAATAGGAGTTCACCGTTTGAGTTACATTTACCAACTCCATGCCGATCAAGAACATATTTCCCGATGTAATGATTAGAGCCAACACGAGCATTGAAATCGCCCACTAAAGTACATTATGGTACTAGTGTGTACCATTGAGAGAGCCGAGGACGGTAATCATCAATACACACGTGTATCATACGACGTTTTTCAACTCACTTGTGAATAACACAACAATAAAAACTATAATTTCAACAGTGAAAACGAGTTGTGAAAAATGTTTCGCTATGGCGGGAAAAAATTAATCAGTTTTCCTATGCGCGCGCATTGCGATCGGCCACAGACTAAAGGGATGAGGTTTTTTTTTATTTTTCGCGCAGAGGGTTTGCGACTATTCTGCCACGTACAAAATGGGGAATTTAACGTTTTATGGAGAAAACAAAAGTTATATTTGAGTGAAAGTTTTATTTATTAAACACGTACGAGTAAAAATTATCTATTTAAATAAGAAGTTGCTTGAAATGAGCAAGCAATAGGAACATAAATTTATTTGTTCTATTGAACACGACCTTTTTTTTTTATTAAAAACTTTTTTAAGAACAAAGAAAATCAACCAAATAAATAAATAAAAAATCTATAACTCACTACTATAGTAAGTTATAGCAATGAAAAAGTCACAGTTTGATTATGGGTGTCATTCTATGCCTATTTTATGAAGTGGCTCTATGGTCACCGCAATTAGGCACAGAATGACACAATGAGCAAGTGTGTTGAAAAAATATTTAATTTTTATGTTGTGTATAAAATGTTGTGACCAAGTCACAATCACTTGAAATACAAAAACATTTTTCATTATTTTACATTTCCTCGTCAAAACGAAATAATCTCCAAATGTGACTACTTGGTCCAGGCCCTGTCTCGAAGTCATGATATGTCTTGTTAGGAATTCATAAGTGGAAGAAGTAACTGCCAGTCTACTCTTTGACACCTACAAGGTCAAGGTATAATGGGTAAGTAGTATTTGAAATAGGTACAGGCACTATGCAAGACATTGTACATTAGAAACTTTATTTTGTATTTGGCTGTTTGTTATGATGATATGTATTAAAAAAAATCATGGAAACAAGTGTTATATCCGTTACCAGTTCCCGTATTACAAGCTTTCCTAGTTAGTGGCTAGTTTGGGGCAAGATAGTGCTGTGTGAATTTAATGCCCTATAATTTATTGTATTTAAATATAATGAGTAAACTAAAACATTTTAGTACGTAACAGGTTATCAATTATATATGTAGCCGGACACACCGTGTTCCGAAATTACCAGCAATATTGCTCCATCGCCATAGAACTTTTGCTCATAATCCAAAGACTAGCCAAGGTTCATCTGCGCGGGAATTGTTATAAGTGAGCAAACGGTTGCAGACCGTCGACTCTCGTCTCACACTATCAGTGGCCGATGGGCTGGTGATCCGGCACGATCCTGGCAGGCGCCCTTTGAGGCGTATCACATCGCCTTGGTACAGTGGTTAGCGAAAGTAGTTGCCTATCGACGGTGCTCGCCTTCCGCACCAAAGTAGTCTTTATGTACATTACGGGGATCACTCGATAAGCTATAAGCAAGTATGATGCTTATAGCACCGCCCCTGTGGTTTAGTGGTTCAACCCACCGATTTTAGATCCAGAGGTCCCGGGTTCGATTCCTATGGGGAGTACAATATATTGTGCTCTACCTTCGGCCTTATCTCAACTTGTAACCAGGTGAGATTAAAGCCAAGCGCTTTCCCGTCGTACAATAAAAAAAAGCACCCTCCCCTAAGTTTTGCCCACGGATTGACGTGGTTACCAGGGTGTGGCCGCTGCGTACACTGCAGCTACGTGGGGTACAGTGGCTCCACGTAGCTGCGAAGACAATTTGGGAGGCTAGTCGCATACTCAAATGCGTATAATGCGCTCGAAAGCGTCGTCGATGAATACACATTTAAGACAACTAAACTTAACAAACCTCATAGCTCAGTTGGTAGTATCTCTGCCTTCTGCGCTGTAGGCTGTGGGTTCGATTCCCACCCAGGACAAACATTTGTGTGAGACACCCCAAAAAAGTAGGTGCGCAGAGCGCGAAGCGGCGTGCACAAAGCGGCCGGATGTAAACACTCACTGAAAGTAATCTCTTAGCCTCGCGTGTCACATCCGGCGAGCTGGCTAATTCCCAACCTGCATAGTTCCTGGGCCGGTCGCGTAAAGCCAATCATTGTGTATGACTCAACGCAACGTGTCATACCTCGAAAATAACTTTTTGAAGTGAAAACTTCATTAGTTGGGTTGAACGAGTTTTTGTGGGAACAAAACGTATCGGTACGCGTCACTTACATGTCAACATGGCGTGTTCCGACAGACAGGCCGGCATGCTCACAACTTCCTAGTTGTTCTATAGTATTGTAGTCGCGGATTTTAAAATATATTATTCAAGCAAATAATTGTGTAAAATTTGACTATTGTTTATCTTCGATACGTATTTCGTTATTTATTGCTATGATTATTTGTTAGCTTGTATCTTTCTATTTCACCATTATAACTTTACAAAAAAACTCTGTTATATTATTAGTGCTTTCACTTAGGAGTAGAGGTTAAGGCTAGTCACACGCCGGAAGTGCGCGTTTTCCCGGTACATCATTTAGCTATGTTTTTTTCCCTTTTTCTTTAAGTTACGACCAAAATTTCCAGGCAAAAAATACAGGTTATTTTGCAGTTAGTCTGAAGCCTCACTGCGGCTCCGACTCACGCTTGGCCAGTTTTTTTAATTTATTGGTATATCCTTAAAGTAAACGCTATAATCACACCGAGTTAAAAATTTATAGATTTAACGACCATTTTAACGATAGCGCTAAACTAACAATTTGTAAAAACGTTTCTTGTATGTGAGGGGTTCACATACAATAAACGTTTTTATATCTCTTTTTTTATTATTTTAAGGTTATTCGGTGTGATACTACATATTCTCTTAAATTTGAACCTGCTACCTGTTACAGTACAACAGATATACCTCTTTTAAGGTTTTTTCCTTTCCCTTTCATTTGGAAAGTTCTAAAAAACCCTTATACTATTGCTAATCTACATACGTATTTTCAAACGTATTTCATGTACGGTTTCGGAGATAATGTTGCAAAATCAAGTGTTAAACCACAGATGAGCAAAGTCTGTCTTTCTTTTTGACTTGTATCATGTATTTTTTTGTGCATTTGTTATTTAGTTGGTTACTTTCTTCTTATATATTTCCAGTATCTTCTTACTCGGGTCATTATACATTACCAAAACTTTTCTGGAGTACTTGCAGCTACGAAATAAAATAAAATCAGGATCCTTCTATCTAAGAACCATAAAGTACCTATTGATAATACATTTATTGGTGAAATGCTCAACATCTCATTTTTTGATCGAATGAGCGAAGCGATCAAGATCTCCGAGTTAAGTTGGGAAATCCGACACTGTTTATATGTATGTATGTATGTATGTGGCAATGTTTATGACATCATAACTGTCGATTTCTGATCTGATTTTTGGAATATCATTAAAACTGGCCTATTTATTTTTTGTTATTCACTCCTAAGGGTTTCCAAACCAAGGAAGTCGATAAAATCCAAGAATTTCTTTTGATGTCATGCAAGGGGTATTACTGTGCATATCCCATATCAATAGCACATTATTGTCCAACGAAATTTGGAAAGACATTGCTCCATAACTGTAAGGTTTGGCCGTAATCACCACGCTTAGCAGATTGGCGCTCACAGTTAAAGTTTTGTTTCACAAAAAATCTACTGCCTTCTTGGTGGTTTGACTTTACGACATCCGTGGGCTGGAGGGGTAGATTTTTAAACCACGACTACTAAGGTAGCGGTTATGAAAGCACTTTTCAAAATGTTATCAATCTTTTGCCAAAGTCCAAAAAAGCCAAAGGGTAGACAATTCGCCGAAACTCCGTAAAAAAACAATTTAAACTAGCATTGTTTGGGCTTAGTGAAATTGTCTAAAGATGCATTCT
Source organism: Venusia cambrica (assembly GCA_951394065.1). Lineage (NCBI taxonomy): Eukaryota > Metazoa > Arthropoda > Insecta > Lepidoptera > Geometridae > Venusia > Venusia cambrica. The sequence continues at coordinate 162,341 of OX596044.1, read as the reverse complement.
GGCTATAAGTGCCGTATGCTTGTATCATCATCATCATTACAGCCCATAACATTCTTAAACTCTTTCTTCGTGTGGACTGTGTAAAGGTTCTGGTATCAGACTTTACGAGCCGCCGCCACAGGCGTCTAACATGGCTCATTAACGACTACTAGCATCTTACTTATCGGGTAATCAGGTGATTTGAGCCTGCAATGTCCTAACCTAACTGAGAACACATATCACAAACATGTGCCCCACCTGGGTTTATTTTGGGTGGGATCGAACCCACAGCCTTTAACGGATTACCTAAATCAAAACCAGTTCTTAAAGAAAACAATCTAGTTGTAGAAAGGAATACGCAACCGTTTCATTTCTGTTAAAGCTTTTCTAATCGTGGGGTCGATTTAATAGCTTAAAAATCCAAAAAAAAAAATATAGTAAACGTAACTTATAGTATGTTTATGGTAATAATTTGTATCATATTTTTCATCGAAATCGGTTTTGTTTTTAGTTTTTAAAATGTATTATTGAGAAAGAATTCCGTGGTTAAATTCTTAATAGAAACAAGACATCACGAGATCTCAGTTCGGGGCGAACTACTAGTATAAACATTTTGTATGCACAATGGACGTTGATGCACAGGCTTTGGAAGCACGCCTCCCGGCTTTTAGCCTCGCTTCCTGAGTTCACGCGCGAGCGCCGCTGCCGCCCCGCCGCCCCGCCGCCCCGCCGCCCCGCCGCCCCGCCGCCGCGAGCCCGACGCACGAGGCACTCCGACTTAATGACGGCCGCCATTTCGGTAGCTACGAGTGACGCCGCCGTCATGTCGCGACCCGCGACCGAGTAAGTGTCTCGTGAGGACATTTCATTAAAGGAAACACAAATGAATACAACGGCCGACTCGGCCTTCAAACTTCGAACGGTTTTTTAATCGCTTTGAGTTTGTCAATAAGTTATTTATAAAATAAAAATGAAACCGACGTCACTAAAAACTTAAAAATAACTTTTGAGGTTATGTTCAAATCATTTGAAGTTGATACCGAATTGCTAAGCAAAATGACATGTTTATTGTATTACTTATTTTTAGCTTTTTTCGTTGTAAAACCTACGACACCACGACGTCTACGACACCCTATTTAAGTGTCGTGTGAGGGTACAATAATACATGATTTTGGGAAATATCTACGTAATGATGGGAACGAAGATAATTTCAGATGACCTAAGCAAATGTTTAGAATCGGTTTCTACTATGGTGCAGTGGGGTGCACTATGTCAGGATAATGGCATCTTTTTTACGTTCCTATTATCCTGTTTTTTTATTTAAAATCCTAAGTACTGAACCGATTTTGATAAAATTTCTATGGGACCAATCTGGAATTATATCCTTTCAAATGAAAAAAAAAATCCAATCGTTTGAGAAATTGCGGAGTTCAGAGGTAACAAACATAAAAAAAAAATGGCATTATTTCTTAGAATGAACTCATTTTTAAATGATTGATTATGTAGGAGTACATAACTAGATGTTCGTCCCAATCTAAGATCGCACGATGTCTGGTCGGTGTGAGAGTTTAACTACGGAGTGTACATATTTCGAAAGTGCTAACACTACGTTATAAGTGTACATTGCACTTTCATAATTTCATAATTCGTTTATTCACAATTTATAACATAACAGTATAAACAACAATACTAAATGTATGGAGACCAAAGCGTTATAAATACTAGTCGTTTAAGTACAGAAGTAAAGTAAAGTTCACATTATTGAAAATAGTCATTGTTATAATCAATAAAATATAAAAATAAATAACTGTTGTGTAGATTGTCAGAACACCATTCAAACATGTAGGTATTAAAATGATTAAGTTTCATTCAATCAACTCTCAGACCACGTTTTCTCTCTTTATTCTATTTGTTCAGCTCAGTGCTCGAGGCTCTCTGTCGTTGCTATTCTCATTCTACAAAAGCCAGAATTATAACAAAGCACTATAGCACTGAACATACTGCATAGTCACTATGCTGTATGTAGAATTCAAAAAGTGGATAAGACTTATTCATTATTACTATTAATTTATAAGTCCTATTGAATTGTGCCCGCACTAATATGAAAAGTTCGATATCTGTTACTTGAACTGTCTCTCAAAACTGTTGCCGTAGTTATCATGTTTCGAAAATCTACCCCTCCACCTCACGGATGTCTTAAAAGTCGACTAGAGGCTTCATCAAACAGACAGCAGCTTCCTTCGAGATGCATGTTATGTCTTTAAATAGTCAATTCAAATGCGAAAGCTCGAGAGTTATATAGTCAAACAAACAGACATACATTGCTGTATATTTGAAATGAACTCGGCAAAACCCCTTCCTAAAATGCCCGCTTGTCATGATTGTTCACTTCCATAATTACGACAACCTTTAAAGCATTGTCTTTGCAAGAATTCATAATCGTAATGATTGATGAGTTAGTATCCAAATACTTCGATTATAACAAATCGAGCATTTTGAGTTACAAGTATTTGCTTACTATAAATAGTTTGGAGGAAACGCAGATCGGCACCAACGATATCCTATAACCGACGCACGCTCCGAGAATGTATTGATTACGCTCACAATAATTTGATTCGCCTTGATATATTCATGAAATAACTAAGGAGATGAGATACACCTCCGTTGATCCAGGATTTGCTAAAGGAAATTGAGTTGTAAGCTTCAACAACTCCGGGATAAGGAAACGTTTTCGACATAAGCCGAGCGAGACATAATATGATACTAACGCCCCTCGCTTTACGACTCATACAACAAGTTCCATTTTATTGCTTTCTGCTCGTGTGCAGAGCTATCGGTACAACATAGGGAGGTACCTACTAGTGATAAAGATACGAATGTGCTGTGCAAGTCAGTACCTAACTGCTGCCAGATAGAGTGTCATTATAGATACCCGCTTATAGATTTACAAGTCTTTAAAATAGTCAAACTAATGTTGTCCAAAGGCCAAAGGTCAAAGCAAGGTCGTCCTATCCTTCAAACAACATTTAAACGTTATTCATGTACATTTCAGCGTCAGTTGACTAAGTTTGGAGTTTAATTAAAATATTTTCGATGATGGACTTAAATTTTCTAATAATGCTACGGTTACCGATTAACAGATCAGTTAAATATTTAAACGATTGAGTGAAGCGAACGAGATCTCTGAGTTATGTTGGGAAATCCGGCACTGTATGTATGTATGTATGTACATACATACATATGTATGTATGTATGTATGTGGCAATGTTTGTGACGGCATAACTCTCGAACGGATTATTCGATTTTCATGTAAATTAAACTGAATAGAGATAACGTAAATATAATTTGATTGTCGCGGGGTATTTTTGATAAGTGGGGTAGTTTTTGAGATATTGGGGTGAAATGTAATACAATTTTTCGCCCATCATCTTTTAAATGACTGATCCGATCAATTCAACATTTTGAAAATGCAGATTATATTGAAACTCATCAATCGTTACGAGGACTTTTTGACACTTGTGTAGTTTTTGATAAATAAGGGTGTTAGGTAAGATATTTTTTTTTCTTGTGGGACACCCCACAAAAAAAATTTTCAATTGAAAGAGTATTGGGTGCACATTCATAAAATATATATTTAACTTAAACACAGGGGTGGTTTTCGTAACAAAGGGAAGCATTAAGTGATTAAAACGCTTGGCAAGTCTTGTAGGATAGACTTTTAAAAGGGGTTGACTTCATAATTAACTTTCTTTTGATTTACTAAAACCACCCCTGTATTTAAATTAGGGGCTGCAAAAGGAGTAAATAAGATTGAAGTAAGTTTATTTTTGCCCTTATTAGGGTTTTAAGATGAAAGTGGCAAAGGATGATGATTAAGTCTTCTTATATAAGAAAGGTTATTCGGAATCTCATTAAAACTGGTCTATTTATTTTTGTTATTCACTCAATAGGGAAGGGTGTCGATAAAATCCAAGAATTACTTTTGGGGTGTCATGCAAGTGTTTTGACTGCACATATTCCATATCAACAGTAAATTATTGACCACTACAATATGGAAAGAACTTCCTCTATAACTGTTAGGTTTCGCCATAATCATCTCGCTTGGCAGACAGATTAGTGCTTACAGTTAAAGTTTTGTTAACACACAGAAAGAAGCGTCTGCCTTTTTGGTTGACTTTACGACATCCGTAGGCTGAAGGGGCTACATTTCTAAACCACGACTACTAAGGCAACGGTTTTGAGAGCACTTTCAAAACGTCGTCAACCTTTATTGCATGTTAGTAAGGATATTATAATAAGTTAGCAACAAGAGAAAGCCTCGAACACCTAAGGTAAATAAACTCCATTTTTATCCAAAACAAGTTTATTTTTAGCTTTTTTTCTTTGTAAAACCTACGACACAATGACGTCTCCGACATACTATTTAAGAGTCGTGTGAGGGTACAATAAAACGGGATTCTGGGAAACATTTACGCAATGGTGGGAACCAAGATAAATACAGATGACCTAAACAAATGTTAAAAATCGGTTCAGTGTAGTGCAGTGTAGGGGTGCACTATGTCAGCATAATGGGAACGACATTTCGTTCCTATTATCCTGTTTTCCTGTATTTTGATTTAAAAACAACCACCTACTGGACTGATTTTGATAACATTTCTATGAGATTGGCCCCTCACCTCAACTCAACAGTATTTTTTTTTTTTTTCAAATCGGTAGAGTCACAACGGAATTCTGAGGTTATATGGTAGTAGTCGTTAATAAGTCATGTTAGACGCATATAGCGGCGGCTCTTAAAGTCTGATAACAGAGCCTTGACACAGTCCACACGAAGAAGGAAAGAATGAAAATCTGTATATCATTACTGCGATCACCAACACGCCTGCCAAGCGTGGTAATTATGTAAAAAAAAAAAAAAAAACCTATACACTGTACTGGACTTTTATGGGCTGTAATGATGATGATAATGATGATATAGAGTAAGTATAGAGCATTTATACCCAGAATGCATCATAAGACAATTCCACCTCCAGCCCAAACAATGCTAGATTAAATTGTTTTTTTACAGAGTTTCGGTGAGCGTCGTCATCATCGTCATCTCATGATGAAGACAAAGGCCTTCCCTAGACTTACCGGAAGGCAGGCAGTTCAGTGGGAATACTACGTATCATCATTACTGCGATCAACGACACGCCTGACAAACGTGGAAATTATGGCAAAACCCTGATAATGATGATAATGATACTGAAAGGTAAGCAGTTCAATAGGTCTACTCTAGTGACCGTAAACACCACAGGAAAGCAGGATACGCAATTTATTTACTTGGATGACAGATTTTTTCCAGTTATTTTGATATAAAAACCAAATTGCTGTAACGATTTTGATAAAATTACGGAAAAATGGCCTACCAAACATAACAAGAACCATCAAATAATATATTAAATTAATATGTGCATCACCACCTCTTTAGCCATGTAATCCTCTCCATCCAAAGGTTGTCTGGAAGTAATCGCTTCTTAGTGATATGACCGCCCATTATATATATGTATTTATTTTAAGTTATCTAGTTCTATTTTTAAGGTGTGAAGTATTTTCATACATTCATTCATTCATTCATTCATTCAAAATCAATTGCGAATTGGCAGAGAAATCGAGTAACAAACAAACAAAAATAACATACAGCCGAATTGAGAACCTCCTCCTATTTTCGAAGTCGGTTAATAAAGTGTGTATTGAAAGTATACTCTTACTGTTATCGTTTGTTGATAACGTTTTATTTGAAAAATAACGTCCATCACAAACCAGAAACCACGAGATCTCAGTTCCCGGAGAACTACTACAGTAGTTAAACTCAATTAAATGAATGATGCACTGTAGTAGGTACTTTAATGTTATTAATCACACATTTTTAACTCATGCTTTAATTTAAATCGTAAACACAGATCGAAACACATAAAAATATTGGTTAACCACTTCGAACCAATTAACAGAACTGGGATAATGCAAATGTAGACTGAAACCAGGTGCCGTTTGTCTAGTGTCTACAGCTGTACAAGGAAGGTACCCTGAAAATATCAAGTCTTTAAGTCTTCTGGTGGTGCTGTGTCAGTCAGTCAGTCGGTCGGTCAGTCAGTCAGCTACACGACGGTTATGGTCTGTGATTAGTACTGCGTTAGTTTTCTAGTAGCCTGGTCTGTTATATTGAATGCTGTTGCTTAAAATGCGCTAAAAAGTATTTGATAGACTGCGTGCAAGGGATGGGGAGATGGAGGGATGGGAGGTTGTGATTGGAGGGTGTGTTGTACCGACGCTACCTTTGCGTAAAAAAGCTAACATTTGTTGTTATTATTTGTTAATTACGTTCAATTTCAAAATATGATCTCCCACAAAGCAGACATCGCGAGATCTGGGTTCGGGCGGAGTTCGTTAAAGTTGATGGTTGTAGGTACTGCCGGAGACAGGCGCCATCGGTCAGTGACACGACACGTGATACGACACGACACGTGACACGACACGACACGACACGACACGACACGACACGACACGACACGACACGACACGATTCTGGTGCTCCGTTTTCTACCAAAATGAAGTTTGAGTATGTACCTATGTTTCCATGTGATTAATGACGGTTCACCAATTTAACGCGTTTTGTTGCTTCCATTGATAAACATGAGATACCTATTTCAAATTTTAATTACTGGTAACTATCACATATTAAACACCCAAAATTGGGCATAAATTAGTAGAAAATGTAGGTTGAAAGTATGAAACGAAACGGGCGAGTGTGATAAACGGGCGAGTGTGATAAACGGGTGAGTGTGATAAACGGGCGAGTGTGATAAACGGGCGAGTGTGATAAACGGGCGAGTGTGATAAACGGGCGAGTGTGATAAACGGGCGAGTGTGATAAACGGGCGAGTGTGATACTGCTGGGAGGTGGCAAGGAGCAGCTGAGTTCCACTACACGCATACTGTCTACGCTTATAATAATATCGTAAAAAATGTGTCTGGACATGAACGGCTTCACCGATTTGGATGTGATTTTCGACTATGTGCTATGTATGCAAGACTGGTTCTAACGAACAGTTTTTTCCAAATATATTGGCATACTTAAGGATAAAAGTTGTGTTGCTTTTATTAGCATTTTGCAATTTGTTTTAATGCATGCATATCTTTTTTATTTGTAGCCACTGCAGTTTCACTTGTACATAACATAGAACGCCATATTTTCTAAACTTAGATCTCTACTGTCTACCCCACAGAAAAACGAACTGAGATTTTACATCACTGACGTTAAAATAGTTGTTCGCCCCGAACTGAGATCGAGTGATGTCTGTCTGTGGGGCTACTCCCGACACTCGATCCCAATCGTGATTTGGGATTTTGTACGAAATTTTGCAATTTGGTACTCTTGAGTTCGATACTAGCGCACGATTGGAACTGAATTGTGTGGATTTTTTTTGAACTAAATGTAATCGACTTATCACGATTGTTTCAAAATCGATTTTGAAATCGTGATTAGGATAGAATTTGCAAAGTTTCTAAAAGCTAACTTTTTTGCGTTCGAGTTTGTGTTTTTAGTGAAAATATGGCTCGTTTAGCTCAAATTAATTCGATTTTGGTCAATGCTCGCAGAGAAGATACAAGGCAGAGGTGCAACGCTAGAAGAATGACGCGTTATAATAAAAATGCCTTCGACATGAACGACGAGGAATTAGTTAAATGGTAACCAAAGACCTATTTGAGGACTTAGTTGGTGACTTGGAGCCCATTATGCCGAAGCCTTCTCGTCGTAGTGATATATCATCCAGATACAAGGTTTGTATCAACTTATACAGAATTCTTTCATGCATGGTATTTTGTGTATTCTGTTGTATGTAGGTAATGTTCGGTTCAATGGCTTGTAATACCTACTTCGTAAAGTAATACTGAGCTCAGTGGTTTCTAGCATTGTTTAATTTCCAGTCTATCCGAGCCTTTTTATTGATTTTTACTTACCATACATTACATACATATTTTAGGTATTGGTGGCCCTATCATTTTTTTATGCTACGGGAAACTACCAAAGACTAGTGGATGGAACTCAGGGCACCGTAATGTCCCAGCAAACCGTATCAAGAGCGATAAGAGATGTAACAGCTGCGCTCAACACTGAAGCAATTGTCAATAAATGGCTTAAGTTCCCACAGACAAGAGAAGGACGAGACTCAATTAAAAGAAGGTTGTTACATGTCTGCTTAAGCAGACATGTACTTTACTTTACGTCAGTAAACGAACAGTTTTTTTAACTATCAAATAATTACACATCGTGCAAAGTGAAAATACGTTAAAAAAATATATTTATAAGGTTATTTATTGATATTATAGATTATATTATGATTGGTAGACAAAACATACCGTTAGTAGTTTTTGTAACGATGTGTATGGCTGTCTGTATTTGTTTCGCATTGTCAATCGCAAACTCGATTTCAATCTCAATACCAATTTGGTTCAAGAGTCCAATTGAGCGTGTATTGAAATATGAATCGGATTGGAATCGGATTGTAATTGGATTGGAACTGTATTCAAGGGTAAACCCACTAGTTTGTGTTAGGTATTTAACCACGGAGTTTAAATCTCAAATAGAACCAGCATCCAGTAAATAAATTGTAATTAGAACTAAATAATTTTAAGCTATTGTAATGGATCATCATAAAAAAAAAACTAGCCTGAGGTTCTTGCCTTTCTCCTTGTGGGCTGGTCGCGATTCCGAACAGGCGGTAGATTTTACGTTTCAAAGTGATCCTAAAAAATCTTACTGAATTAATATATTTGACTTTGACTATTTGACTTTGACTTTGAACGTAATTAACAATCGATCAAAGATTTCATTACACCTTACTTACCTTACATAAGCACTCTTTTTCTCAATATCTCTTTATTCACTTGAGTAACCGAGACACTCTCTTGTTGCTAACTCTTGTTATATGCAAAATCAGAATGAGAGCATAACACCCAATTACCGACTATCATATCATAGTAGGTGGGTAGAAAACAGTGAGTGTACAAGTCACCCCTTACTCAAATGAAACATAAGTTAGTGTCGTTTTGAAAAGTGCTCTCATAACCGTTGCCTTAGTAGTCGTTACCCTTAATAATCTAATTGCCTTTACGACATCCGTGGGCTGGAACCTACGGATGTCGTAAAGTCAACCAAGGGGGCTTCAACAAAAAGGCAAGAGCTTTTTTTTAGTATGTAAACATAACTTTAACTTTGCGCACTAATCTGTCTGCCAAACGTGGTGTTTATGGCCAAACACTTCCTTTAAAACTGTAAGAGTTTTAAAGGAAGTTTTTCCACATTGTGGTCGGCAATAATTTGCTGTTGATGTGAGATATGCGCATTCAAACCCCTTGCATGACATCCTATAAGTAATTTTTGGATTTTATCAACACCCTTGGTTTGACAACCCTATTGAGTGAATTACATTACAAAATATATAAAGACCAGTTTTCATAAGATTTCGAATACCCTCTCTTATCTTACAAGACCTGATCATCTCTTGCCGCTTCATCTTTAAAAACCACCCCTATAAAGCAAAAATAAACATTCTTTTTTAATCTGCAGTCCCCCTATTTTAAATGATATTTCAAGTTTATACACATTTTCAATCTTATTCACCCCTTTTGCAACCCTTAATGTTAATACAGGGGGTAAGCAAATAAAATAACAAGTTGATTGTAAACCCCCTTTAATAGTATTTCCCACAAGACATTATTAAGCGTTTTACCTTCATAACGCGTATCTTTCAAAAAACACTCCTATTAAAAAGTTAAATCTATAATTTATGAATGTATAAAATATATACACATATATTAAACGATAAAACTTCTTGTCTCACTTAACACCCCTATTTCTCCGATACTACCCTAGTGTCAAAAAAATCCTCATACCGATTGATGAGTATTCATATAATCTCAGCATATTCAAAATGTTGAATTGATCAGATCAGCCATTCAAAAGATATGGGCGAAAAATTGTATTTAATTTCACCCCAATATCTCAAAAACTACCCTACTTATCAAAAATCTCCCGCGACAATCAAATAATATTTAGGTTATCTCTATACAGTTTCAATTTCATGAAAATCAGATTACCAGTTCGAGAGTTATGCCGTCACAAACATTGCCATATACATACATACATACATACAAACATACATACATACATACATACATATATACATATATACTCGTACATATAAACATACGGTGCCAGATGTCCTTACTTTACTCAGAAATTTCGTTTGCTTCGCTCACTCGATCAAATATGATCTATCTAATGCAACATTTCTAGTTCGTGGCGGCAGCAGCGCGGTAAATACTATAATATATTATGTCCCCAGCAGAGGGACTTATTGACCCGCCCGTTGATGTCATTACATTCGGCAGTTTCCATTTACTAAGAACCTACCTGACACTAATACTGTGATCACCAAGTCACCTGTCAAGCGTGGTGATAATGGCTAATCTCCCCATTACTGTGTGTTTGCCCACAGAATTAGTATCACCACCTATAAGGCAAACGCGATACAGAAGTAATTAAATGTGATGAGATAGTGGCAGGAGTATGTTATATACCATCTTAAATGTCGTAAAAGGCGACCAGGAGATGAGGAGTAGTAGGTCTAGGAACGATATCAGTACGACTAACCACCCGCCTGCCCAACATCATCATGTTGATGATGATGATGATACTGACCCCCACCTATATAATGAGAGATACGGCCACGAGAATAACAGTTGATGATGATAAACTGACATTTATGGACAGCAAAGGTAAACACTACCTTCAGAAAAATGTACCGTGATGTTCCGTAGCGCTTGGCTACGGAACACTATACATATACATATACATACGTATACACAACAATATACAGGAACTCTGTATTTTCGATATTGCATACCTTTTACAACCACACATAATACATTCTTAATTTTCAAATTTAAATTCCTAGGAGTTCTTAACTCATCACTCGTCATCAACGTTTCGTTTAAGCATAGAAGTTGGAAGGCGTCACGCCGAAAACGTCTCTTTAACCACGCTAATCTCCGAAAGTAATGAACCAATTTCAATGAGGTTTTCAGTGGTAAATTGTGTAATATCAGCGTTAACAGCATTCGTTTAATTTATCAAAATCTAATTATGATTAAATAAGATGCATGCATTAAAACAAACTGCAAGAGGTTCATAATATTAAAATATACACAACTATATTTTTTCGAAAAAAAAAAACCCAAATCCAAATCAGATTAGCCATTCCGGAAATACGCGTGCACAAAAAAACAGACAAACATTCTAAAAACTGTATTTTTATGCTCAGCTGCTTTTGTTAAGTAGGTATCATCATTTTTTTTTTGAAAATATTAAATTTACAGACTCCGAATTTCTACGATTTTATTATAAGTTCAGATATATAGATAGATTGGATTTTGATAAATTAAACGAATTATGTTAATCCAAATATTACTCAATTTACCATTGACATAGACACGTTTTCTGCGTGACGCGTGCTATGTAAACACATTCGAAATTTCTTTGAATATTGCTTAAATGCAAGCAAAATGTCGATAACGAGTGATGAGTGTTTGATGAGGTTTATAAACTCTTTAGAGATTCAAATATAGACTTTATATTATCTGTAGTTGCAAAACGTCTGTAAAAAGTTTAAATAATATGGAACATGGTAAATGCAGAGTTACTGTGTAGGTAGTATTGTTTCCTTGGCTACGAAACATTATTGTACATTCATCTGGTAGTTTTTATGTTTGCAGTTCTTATAAAATGACAGTTAATCATCTAATTGATAAAGGCGTTATTTTGCGGAAATCCATATTTCAAAATGACATGATCCTTGACTCCTGCCTTATCTCATCTCATTATAGCAAGTATAAGTAGCCTTATTTTGTATGCATAAGCTAATAAAACATTTTTCTTTTGACAAGACCATGTACTGGCCATGAGCATTGAAGTATTAGGTCCTTACATATGAAATTGGCGTTTTGTCGTACTGGCCACTTTGATCTTAAATATCTCCAATTTGGTTAGGAATTCCAAATTCAAATTTAAACAGCTATTTACTCATGCATTTGTGTTTCGAAAACCGTAATTCATTTGATTTTTTCTCTTTTGCTTTTTTTTTCTGCGTCACTTATTTCACAAAATGGAAAACTTAAAATATCGCATTATTTACGAGTACGAGTTCCACCGTGGCACCAGTGCTGCAGAAACGGCTCGAAGGATTAATGATGTGTATGGTGGTGGTGTCGCAAAAGAAAACACGGTGCGTTTTTGGTTTCAACGCTTTCGTTCTGGAAATTTCGACCTGCAGAACAAGCCCCGTGGACGGCCGGAGACCAAGGTCGATAATGATGAATTGAAGGCTATTGTGGAAGCAGATCCATCGCAAACCACATCACAGTTAGCTGCAGGCTGCGGTGTTAGTGACAAAACCGTTTTAATCCACTTGAAGCAAATTGGGAAGGTGAAAAAGCTTGAAAGGTGGGTACCTCATGAATTGAGTGAAGCAAACCGACAAACGCGCGTCGACTGCTGCGTTACATTACTCAACCGGCACAATAATGAAGGAATTTTAAATCGGATCATTACATGTGATGAAAAGTGGATCCTGTACGATAATCGTAAACGCTCATCGCAATGGCTGAACCCTGGTGAACCAGCAAAATCTTGCCCCAAGCGAAAATTGACTCAAAAAAAGTTACTTGTAAGCGTTTGGTGGACTAGTGCCGGTGTCGTACACTATAGCTTTCTTAAATCTGGTCAGACGATTACGGCTAATGTCTATTGTCAGCAACTGCAAACCATGATGGAAAAGCTCGCTGTTAAACAACCGAGACTTTTCAATCGCTCTACGCCACTGCTGCTTCAAGACAACGCTAGACCACACACGGCCCAACAGACGACTACTAAATTAGAGGAGCTTCAATTGGAATGTCTAAGACATCCACCGTACTCTCCGGACCTTGCTCCAACAGATTACCATTTTTTTCGAAATTTGGATAACTTCTTGCAAGGAAAAAAATTCAATTCCGATGAGGCAGTCCAAACCGCTTTCAAAGATTTCATTGATTCCCGTCCGAATGGTTTTTTTAGTAAAGGGATCAATGAACTACCTATAAGATGGCAAAAGTGTATAGATAGCAATGGTACATACTTTGATTAATAAAATATATTTTAATATGAAAAAATTGCCTTTATGTTCCTCCCATACAAAACGCCAATTTCATATGTAAGGACCTAATATATACCTAATTATATGAGAAAATATTTTTCTGTCGACGTAAACATCATCATTCCTACTCAAAAAGTGTTACAGAGCATGGGCCCCGCGTAACAAGCGAGTCTAGTTTTAGTGTTGGTATCTCCATGAAAACATTAGCTTATTTACAGCTATTTTTTTTTGTAGTTAACGATAAGTCTTGATAAAAATGCGTACATTTTACACGTAAAATATTGATATCCTTTTGAAATTTGGTAGGATCCCAACCGTAATACGGAACAGTAATTGAATTCGCCCGCATCTAGAACAATATACGTTGGTACTGTGGAAAGTAAGACAAAATAGCGTTCGTATTTTGAATCTGAGCCCAACCCAAAATAAAGCTCAATGTTTTGGCTGTCATCCAAGTGCTTGTTAAGGAAACTAGAGACTTTCCAGAGGAACCATTGCATTGTTTCTTGTTATGTAGGTACGTACGTAAAGGCAGCCCGACATCTTGGTATCTCGGCAAAGCGAGACTCGAACACTCGATTTCACAAACTAATGAATGCTTTTCAATTCGACGCTCCAAGCGTTTCATTTGATGGCGGAGAGCTGAAACTCTGAGACTTGAAAGAAATCTCTCCTTGTATACCGATTTAATAATGCAATCGAGTTTGTCGAAGTCATGTAAAATCATATGTACAATCGTTCTCAACGAAATGCAGAATGTAGAAAAGAATGTGCGTATTTTCTAGGTACCTACAGATTCATTCGTAGTGTTCAGAGAATCATCGAGTTAAAATCTAGGCAATATTTATAGTATTCTGAGTATAATCTATACTTATATCTATTCTACACTTAAAATTAAACCGTAGAAAAGCTGTGTCTGTACATTTAGTATAAAAAAAATATGCTTCCTACTTTAAACACGCAGCTGAGTATAAAAATACAGTTTTAAGATTTTTGTCTGTTTGTTTGTGCACGCGTATCTCCGGAACAGCTTATCCGATTTGGATGTGGTTTTTGATGGTGCATGGTTCAGGGAAGGATATTTTAGAAAAAATATAAACGTAAAAGTTGTGTTGTTTTTAATAATATTACCCTCTTGCATTTTGGTATAACGCATATCTTATTGATCGAGTGAGCGTAGCGAACGAAAAAATAAGTTATCTCCGAGTTAAGTTGGGAAATCCGGCTCTGTATGCATGTATGTAACAAGCCTCATAGCTCAGTTGGTAGTAACTCTGCCTTCTGCGCTGTAGGCTGTGGGTTCGATTCCCACCCAGGACAAACATTTGTGTGATGAATATAGATGTTTGTTCTGCGTTTGGGTGTTGTATCATATAGTAAGTATGTATTTAAAAAAAGTATTTAAGTATTATATCCGTAATCTAATTCCCATATTACAAGCTATGCTTAGTTTGGGGCTAGATGGCGCTGTGTAAAAATTAATGTCCCATAATATTTATTTATTTTATTATTTAATGTCCCATAATATTTATGTATACGGCACAACTGTTAAAAAGTTTATACGATTTAGATAAAATAAAAAGAGACAACATAAATAGAAATTGATTTTCGTGGGGGATTTTTGATAAGTGCGGTAGTTTTTGAGATATTAAGGTGGAAAGAAATACTACCAATGTTTACCCGTATCTTTTAATAAAATTAATACCAATTTTTACCCATTTCTTTTGAATTGTTAATCCGATCGATTCAAAATTTTGAATTTTCAGAGAATACATTCATACTCATCAATCGGTACAAATTTATTTTTACACTAGGAAGTTGTTTAGGTGTTGTGATGTATGATATGTATGTGATTAAAAAAAAAAAGGAAATTTTTATTCTATTCGTAACCTAGTTCCCAAAACAGCCTTTGCATATCGACTATACTTTTCAAAACACAAAAATAGAATCTGTAAATAACTACTCATTATTAGGAATAAATATAGATTGCAGTGTCAACTGGAAAGAACACATCAAAAAAATTGTATCCAAACTATCAAGATTTACTTATGCATTATATGAATTAAAAAAGAATACAGACAAAAAAACCGCCACCTGCGCATATTACGCTTATGCACATGCCTGGCTACATTATGGTATAGTACTTTGGGGCAATAGCACAGATCTTAATAATCTATTTTTGTTACAAAAAAGATGTATCAGAATAATCAACAACTTACATGTAATGGAAAGTTGTAGACCACACTTTAAAAAAGATAAAATTTTAACCCTAACCTGCATTTATATATTTGAAATTTCTAATTTTGTAAAAAATAACATGAAACTTTTTCCGCAATACTCACGACCTCAAAACCTTAGGCCACGCACCAGACTAGCTCAACCTAACTCCACATTACAAATAATACATTCTGGACCATATGCAATGTGTGTAAAAATATACAATAAAATCCCTAACAATATAAAAGATGAGCAAACGCCCCAAAAATTTAAAAAGTGTTTAAAATCCTACTTAACAGAAAAATGCTTTTACTCTTTGCATGAGTTTCTGGGTGATACATAAACTAAATAATTAGCATGTAAGAAAAGTAAAGGTATAATGAATAAGAATAGTAGTTTATTATTGAATTTAGTATTATGTATAGTTTTATTTAGCTATTAAGTTTAATGCGCCTCCTAGTGTGATATTGCTGTGCCCTAACAGGGTTTATGTTTGAAACTTTTATCCTCACAACACCTGTATACCTAATAACAACATAAGTGCAATAAATAATTTGAATTTGAATTTGAATTTGAATTTGAATTTATAAGCTATGCTTAGTTTGGGGCTAGATGGCGCTAACGTTAACGTATTGTTATATTTATTATCTATTATTTTAAGTATGACAAGAAGATTTTTGGCATGTTTGATGTAATTTGTAAGAGTATCGGCTGCAATTCAATAATATATTCATAATTCAATAAACATACATTTTACTCTATTAAAAGGAGTGGTTTTTGTAACAAAGAGGCGCGTTTAGAGGGCCATACGACAACCCCCTTTAACAGTATATTTTACAAGACATAGATAGACAGATAGATAGATAGATAGATTTATTCACTTAAAATTTTAACATATAATTGTCAGTAGTGTTTTTAAACCTAGAAAGGTTTGACTAAACACTAGGTTCTCATTGTCAGTTAATAACATTATGTAACTTACGAGCGAGTCTACAACATATTTAGCACAGATAGCCGTTAGTGCGCGTGCACTCACAAAAATAGCAAGATGACTTGTAAAATATACTGTTAAAAGCGGTTGTCTTCGCAACGAATTTTATTTTATTTACGTGTTGGCATGAATGCAAAACAAAAAACTAATATAAACATGTTCAAAAGGGCATAGAAAAGAATTCCCATTGCTTTGGTATCCTATCCCTTATAGAAACTTTCGTAAATTTGGGTCATATACCAGTTTTTACAACGATGATAATAAGGGTTGCAAAAGGGGTAAATAAAATCGAAGCATTGAAAATTTGTGGAAATGTGAAATATCGTATGAAATGGGGGTTTGAACTGCATATTTCAAAATTTGATTATTTTTCTTATTATTAGGGGTGGTTTTCAAGATGAAGGGGCAAAGGTTGTATTTGGAATCTCATTAAAACTGATCGATTTTTTTTGTTATTACTAAATAAGAGGATACTAAAATAAGGGATACTTTGGTATCCCTTATGAGTGAAAATCTTGGATTTTATCGACTCCCTTGGTTTGCCAAGGGAGTCGATAAAATCCCGTAAGCTGGAGGGGTAGATTTTTAAATCACGACTGCTAAGGCAACGGTTTTGAGATCACTTTTAAAAAAGATATCAATATTTGATTTTAGTAAACGGTGACTTATTCACTTGTTGTATTCTACTCACCCACTATGACATACGGTCGTTGCTCATTCTGGCTTTGCACTTAGGTGACTAAAGAAAAATAGTAAAGATAAAGTGAGGTTAGTTAGGTGTAATGAAAGCACATTTTTATGTAGGTGAATTCCGTTCTTCTGAGAAAGAATTCCGTAGTTAAATACCTAATAGAAACAAGACATCACTAGATCTCAGTTCGCGAATTTAAGAGTTGAGTTTATTCAAGATAATTATGATAAATGAAACGAATGATGTTAACCCAAATATTACACAATCTACTATTGAAAACTTTATTGTAATCGGTTCAGTACTTTCGTAGATTAGCGTGGTCAGAGAGACGTTTTCGGCGTGATGCGTGTAACGTAAACACATTTTTAACTTCTACTATGCATAAGCAAAACATTGATGAGTGATGAGTTAAACCCTTCTCATTGGAGATTTCATTTTTTACCAAGAATTTGTTACTTGTAGTAGTAAAAGGTATGCAAAATCGTAAGAGATAGGTAATATCGAAAATGAAAAATTCAGAGTTGCTGTGTATTGTTTTGTATAGGTACGCTTGGCTACAGAACATCACGGTACATATTTTTGAAGGTAGTTTTTACCTTTGCAGTCCATAAATATTACTTTATCATCATCATTAAAATCAACAACTGTTATTCTCCTGCCCGTATCCCTCATTATATAGGTGGGTCAGTATCATCATCATCCGGATAAACCGAAAAAACATTGTACTAATCACCATGCTGAGCAGGCGGGTGGTTAGTCATAATCATAGCCCATGACATTACATGACATTAATTTCATGCATCGCCATCTAGCCTCAAACTAAGCATAGCTTGTAATATATCGCAGTGTTGGTATATATAATAAGTGATCCTCATAAGATCACTACTCAGAGCGTGGAGCTCTGGGTAGCGATCAGAGGTAAATCCTTGAACGGGAAAATGTGAGTCTAGTACTTTGTATATTATTTTACAGTTTCTTTGTATATTATCTCTCAGTTAAGTTGGGAAATCCGGCACTGTATGTATGTATGTATGTATGTGTGTATGTATGTATGTATGTGTGTATGTATGTATGTATCTGGCAATGTTTGTCACTGCATAGCTCTCGAACGGATTATCCGATTTTCATGAAATTTTAACTGAATAAGGATAACGTAAATAGAATTAGATTTTTTGTGGGGCATTTTTGATAAGTGGAGTAGTTTTTGAGATATTGGGGTGAAAAGAAATTTAAACTTTCACCCATAACTTTTGAATGGCTCATCTGAACCATTAAACATTTTGAACATGCAGAGATTATATTAATACTCATCAATCGGCATGAGGATTTGACATCAGAGTAGTTTTTGAGAAATGGGGGTATTAAGTGAGACGTGAAGATTTTTGGCTTCTGGGGTATCATTTGAAAGAGTATCGAATGCCCATTCATAAAATGTATATTTTGCCCTTATTAAGGGTGGTTTTCAAGATGAAGGGGGCAATAGATGATCATTAGGTCTTGTAAGATAAGATAAGGTATTCGAAATTTAATGAATACTGATCTATTTATCTATTGTTATTCACTCAATGTTTTTTAATATATTTTTATTGTACGACGGGGAAGCGCTTGGCCTTCTCACCTGGTAACAATTTACGATAAGGCCGAATGTGGAGGCACAATTCACTCGGAATCCTCAACAAACTGAAGAACTGGCTATCTTACCTCTGAATGCCGGAACACAACAATTTTTTTTGAATTGTTATTATGTGGGAGGCAGATTTTTTAAGCACCATTTTCTTGACCTCTTGATTTGCACAGACTAGGATAAGGTCTAAGATGGAGTGAACCCACCGAGATAACCTTCCTATTTGAGTATATGCTGCCTCTTATCTCTCAACTTTCAAGTCTAAGCGTGTGTGACTGGGGGATTTGCCATAACCACCACGCTCGACAGACGAGTTGATGTTAGCAGTATTTGTGTTTAGTACTAAAGAGTATGCTGACCATCTCCCAACAAGAGTAATGGGGGGATTTGCCATTATTGGTGATAATGGCAAATCCCCCCATTACTCTTGTTGGGTGAGTTTGTGATCACATTATTGGTGTCAGGTAGGTTCTTAGATGGATGGAAGCGGCTGCCCGCCCAACGCGCACAAGCTGCTAAAAACCCCCTTAGTCAGTCAAATCTTACGACATCCACGGGCGGGTCAATAAGTCCCTCTGTTAGGGACTTATAATATAGTCTTATAATACCGCGCTGCTGCCGCCACGAACTATTAACTTGACATAGCTGTCAAATATGTCAACTTCCTATTTCTATATATGTATACTTCCTTGTAAGTGTTAAGTTTCTAAGTTCTACGTTTTATTTATCCAACATTATGACATGTTATGCGACTCTTACAAAATATTTCACGTTAAAACGCATTTCCGTAAAAGACGGATGAGTCAGATTCATCTCAATTAGTCTGCTGTCCATCGTAGCACTCATTTAAGACTGAAATATTGAAATATACTCTGTTCGATAGTAATAGATTAATTAACTATTTTGAGATATCTACCAACAGACAAGTTACTCTAAGAACACATAGGTAACTTCTGTACATTTTTGAACCACGACTTATTTCGAAAACAAAACAAAATTTATTTTTATTTAATCATCGATAAAACGGTGCGTTCCAAAATTAATAAATATTAGGTGATTTATCAAATATTTACTGATACTACCTGCATATTTTTAGTTGATGAAAGCCCACGATACGTCACATTAACATTATTGTTCCGGAATGAGATGACGGGAGGCAGAGTGCGACCCAAAGGTTGCAATTTATAAGTGGCTCAGAGAATACCCAACCCAAACCATACCATACCATGTTCCACATTTGAATAATACAATGTGTAGTATCGCAGTAAGCTCATTTGATTGGATCTGAGGAGCGATTCTTGAGTATTTGAATTTTATTTCAATCATGGAGCTTTGAAATCGACGCGGTTTAGGGAAATACGTGGAGATGTAAATACACAGCAGTCTATACAAACGTGTATTCAATTTGTGTTTTGGATTACTTTTGCTTTCTGCCCTACATTTTATTTGATCCTCGATTGAAGGTAATATCGGCTTCGTATTTTCTTACGCTATTTAGATTTTGTGATAGCTTTGGGTTTAAGGTTGGGTTCTAGGGTTTGAATTAATCTTACACATCAAAAGTCCGTAACCGTCTATACTGGGATATGAACCTCATCCAAGGTTTTGCAATAACCTTTTCGATGGCCAGCTATGTGGGGGTGGAGATCCCCTATAATATATATCGAAAAACAAAATATTACTCGCTCCTGCTCATTTTTTAGTATTAGACTGGCACTTCAGCATCAGCAGCCCATTAGTGTCCATTGTAAGACTGGCATTTCAGCATCAGCAGCCCATTAGTATCCATTGTTAGACTGGCATTTTAGCATCATCAGCCCATGATTGTCCATTGTTATGCTGGCACTCCAGCATCAGCAGCCTATTAGTGTCCAATGTCTCCATTGTTAGACTGGCACTTTAGCATCAGAAGCCTATTAGTGTCAAATGTGTCCATTGTTAGACTGGCACTTCAGCATCAGAACCCTATTAGTGTCCATTGTTAGACTGGCACTCCAGAATTAGCAGCCCATTCGTTTTTACTGTTGGACAGGGCCTCATTAAAAATTGGATGGTTTTGCCATAATCAGCTTGGCAATTAGATAAGTGGTGATCACTTATCTACTAAGTAATACTTGGAAGGATTCCTGGTGAAATGCGCCCCTAATACGAGTATAACATAATAAAACATATACTCTTTGTTACTTAGTGATACTGAAGAGTTCTATCAGCGAAATCGTTTAATCGTTTTTAAAATCGGTTTTGTACTTTTTGAGTTTATTAATAACAAACAAAAATACAAATATGTATTTTTAGTGAAGATGAAGAGTAGTAGTGCTCCTTGTGAAAGGGCTCGTCCGCGGAAGTACTACCACCACTATTTCAGTCGACAAGCAGCATTGCTGTGTTGTACTCTACTTGCTTAGCTACTGAGATATTTAGAAGAGCATCTTATAGAATAGTTAAATAAAACGGTGGCCATTAATTCAGGTAAAACGAACGTATCATGCCAAATGTTATTTGAGCCGGAGATTTGGCGAGTGCTGGAGATATATCACGTGACCCGCCCCGCCTCCGTTCCGCTGCTTTTGTCGTCGCATTCCACTAAATCTTGTGGTTCTCCTAAATTTAGTTGCTTTCTTCTGAATATATTTCTTGGATCAAGCGCCATTTTTGCATTTAAAACGGAAACTTTGAAATTCTTGGATTCTGAAATTTATCAAAGTTGAAAGGATTTTTCTGGGTATATTATTATTTATGGTTTTCTTAAGTATCACGATGCTTTATTCCTGTCTTGAAAGAAATGTATTTTCTCACAATAAATAAACAATAAACCCTCCGTTTGTAACGGTCCTTAGGTAATCTGACTGATTCCTTTGTACATAGTTAGTTTAAAACTTTTTATTGAATAAATATTTATAATAGATAATAATAATAAAAAAAAAACCTGATGTTTGATAATATTTAAAACTTTATCTATGCTTCATAACACTCAAGCAGTAACAGATGTTACATTTCTGACTGTGATCGTCACATATTGTCAACCGCACGTTACTGCCGTTTGACGCCGTTTGTATTTGCCGATTGTCATTTTTCAATTTAAATAAAATATTGTAAAATTGCAGAAATTTTACAAATAAATTTGCTGGTAGGATAGGCGCACGGTACGATACTAGATTTCTTACACTTTTTCTTATACTTAAAGAATTTTATTTAACGCATAATCTTTTCTTTCACTCTTACTGACTTACTCCTCTGGCTCAGCGACGCGAAGTGGATCTTTGTCTCCGATACAAGATATCTCCAGGTCGCCGAGTGCGCGCAGTCCACGCCAGCAGCAGAAGCGGATCGGCTTCCATTTCGTCCAGCGGTACCCGGGCGGCCGACTGCTCTTCGTCCAGCGGTACCCGGGCGGCCGACTGCTCTTCGTCCAGCGGTACCCGGGCGGCCGACTGCTCTTCGTCCCTAGGGTTTGCCCGGATAAGCTTTCTCAACAGCGCAACGTTCGCCCGTTCCCTCCACGCGTCCCAACGCAACCGGAAGGACTAAATTCGCCAATACCGTTCGGTCCCGCCACTAGACCCTCTCGTGGTACTTCCGGGCTCGCCACGAGACATCCGTCCGTCTCGTCGTTGATATTTTTTTTAAAGGTATAGAGAAGGTATTGAGAGATAAACATCGACGTACACGTGAGCCGTTCAACTACACCGGCGTGTACATTAGCCGTTCAACTACACCGGCGTATACGTTAGCCGTTCAAATACACCGGCGTGTACGTTAGCCGTTCAAATACACCGGCGTGTACGTTAGCCGTTCAAAAACACCGGCGTGTACGTTAGCTGTTCAGATACACCGGCGTGTACGTTAGCCGTTCAAAGACACCGGCGTGTACGTTAGCCGTTCAAAGACACCGGCGTGTACGTTAGCCGTTCAAATACACCGGCGTGTACGTTAGCCGTTCAAAGACACCGGCGTGTACGTTAGCCGTTCAAAGACACCGGCGTGTACGTTAGCCGTTCAAATACACCGGCGTGTACGTTAGCCGTTCAAATACACCGGCGTGTACGTTAGCCGTTCAAAGACACCGGCGTGTACGTTAGCCGTCAAAATACACCGGCGTATACGTTAGCCGTCAAAATACACCGGCGTATACGTTAGCCGTCAAAATACACCGGCGTATACGTTAGCCGTTCAAATAAATCGGTGTACAAAAACACTTGTTCACTTCACTTCAACGATTCATTAGTTTCCACTGCTGGGCCACTGAGTGTCATTCACAACAGGAGGCTACGGAGTCTACGATCACCGCGCCTGACGGCCGGTTATCGCATTAAAAGTGTTACATTAAACAGAGGCAAAATGTAAATAACAACTGCATACAAAATGAAGATAAACATCAGGTGTTTGTATATCGTAGATACGATTCCCTAGCAGACGTCTGGAACATCCGTTTCCATAAATCCGAGCAAGGCCGTAAAGTCCCATAGCCCCCGAGGCTGTTACTACCAGCTGAGCTATGTGAGGCCTTTCTACAACCTGCTGTTTTATCTTTACCGATATATCGTAAAAATGCAGGGAATATTTAGTATTACGTAGGTATTGTTATAGATGTATATTATGTTCCAACAGCCCCAAAATAAACATTTGTTCAACTTTCCCTTCTCACGCTGAGATTTGACGTGGGCTAATTACATTCTTTTGTTAGCCGCCAAATGGACGTAATATTTATAATAGTATTACTTATATACTTCCACGTATTTTGCGGTAATGCCTCCATTACGTCTGTTTATTCCGCGCTCGTTTCATTTACTTGTAACTTTCGGAAAATAATGCGCTGACAAATTGGAGCAATACCAAACTGTTAATTGTTACATAATATAGTGTTTACCATTGAAAGGGTTCAAAATAATTCATTCAAGCAATACTTTCGGTAGCTACTTTGTGTGGAATAAGCTGGCAATACTACCAGCTAATTTTAATCAATTTTTTTTTTCGTTACGGTCGTAATGGTTAGAAAGGAATACCACTACCAGCTCGGCTCATTCCAACGCCGACCGCCGAGAACAATACACAAGTCTAAAGTCTTAGCGAGTCCAAGTTTAAAAGTGGTATCAGAAGTTGATACAATAATATCTTATAATATCTTGTCTGTTGTGAGAATATTACTTTAGAAGTTTGTTAAAAATATATTATACACATTATTTATAAAAGAAGTGGATTTTCTAAGATCCTTTCATCATGTACCTATAATAAATTAATATAAATAATAAACATTGCAGGACATTAATTTTTACACAGCGCCACCTAGCCCCAAACTAAGCATAGCTTGTAATATGGGAACTAGATTAAGGATAGAATATTTAAATACTTTTGTAAATAAATACGTACTATATGATACAACACTCAAACTCAGAACAAACATCTATATTCATCACACAAATGTTTGTCCTGGGTGGGAATCGAACCCACAGCCTACAGCGCAGAAGGCAGTTACTACCAACTGAGCTATGATGATAATGGACCTATGTATGATGTGCTTAAGGAACATCTGTGAAATACTAGATACTTCTACCTTTATCAAATTTGTGCGACCATAACTATTTTATGAGCTTATTATATGTATATTATTATTCTTGTTCAAGCAATATTTTTATCATGAAAATCAGTATCATTATCGAAAGAAATATGCTAAATTTGATTGAGCTTGTTTTTTTCCGAGCTGGCTCCAAACAAAGCGCAGTTTTATTGAAACGAGACGGGGCGAAGGGTTCCTGAGATAATATAGTTGGCTAATGCGCCGAGCTGGCGGCGGCGGGGGCGGCGGCGGCGGCGGCGGTAGGTACCTCCTTGCTGATGTCGCGAGGCGGCGGCGAGTAGCGATAACTTTGGTAAAATGGCCGCCGTGTCGACGGCAGAGCCCTGTTACGAGCCCGGGTGAAATAATAACCGCATTATGATTTGAGACAGGCCACCGCTTACAGTGGTTTAAGGTGACTTCAAGTAAGTGCCTTTGTTAGCCGCTGGGGAAAATGTTATCATGATGTCCGACTTCACCTGCATATGTTATTTAGGATATAACTCACGCTACAGGTAGGTACATACACAAAGTGAGTGATCAGGAACGACTCAATGCCAAGGTGGTCTCTGTAGCTCGAGCTAATAGTGCTCACTTGCAGTAAGTTTGTTGTTTGTGTTGATGTACACTAAATAAGTAAAGTAAAAATTAACCGCCTCTGTGTCAAGTGGTTCGTCCACTGCTATCAGATCCAGAGGACCCGAGTTCAGGGGAGTACAGAATGTGCTCTCCTGGGGATCGAACCCGGACTCAAATAATCCTATCACCAGCCAAGATATTGTAGTATTATTTTATCTATCTTGTATTATAGCTATTGATTTGTGTAAATACGTAGGATAAACATAATGCTCTTGTCTCATCACGACATCATCATCTTTAGCCTTCCTTCAAGCTATTTTAAATAGTAAATCCATGTTTGTGGGAAATTTAATTTCAAAAACATCCATCCATGTATCGATAGAGCGAAATTTCCTGATTCTATTGATATACATAAATGTTATTCTAGCTCTTTATTTTATCTGAAAAACCTAATGTGTTGATATCTGATAGATTTTTACATGTTTATAAAGTGACAGATCATGTCACAGCTTTCTTTTAATTTGTAAGTTTTGTGATAGTTTACATATAAAAACGAATGAAAACTTCACGGGAAACATGAATTGCAGAGTGATATATGAAAACTAATAAGACCTCTGTAATCATTCTAGAATAATACTGTCCACTCACATTCTTATTTTGACTCAAACACAATTCCATCTCATCATCAAAATTCATATAAATACGGGTCAACCGATATGAAAGAGAATTGAGTTCTGACCTTCAGACGAGTAACATTTAGTAACATATCTAAAACGATTATCTTCAAGAAGTACCAAAGAAGCCAGTTTCTGACGCTGCCCTGGAAGCTCTACCTAGGACGCTACCCTGGATACCTATCTCGGATACCTATCTCGGATACCTATCTCGGACGCTACGGAGCCTATCTTAGACGCTGTTCTGGAGGCATATTTCTGACGCTGTTCTGGTAAACCAGAATACCTGACGCTGCCCTGAACTCTATCCTTGAGGCTCTGCAAGATATAAATGAACCACTCTTAACTACTCCAGGTTAATGACCCTCCTGATTCTACTCTCGCACCTAGCCAGCCTTCATGACAACAGTTGTCGACGCTTCGCAGCTGAGCAGTCTCCATCTCCGCTCTCTACAACTCTCCGCACCTTGCCGCCTTCGAATCAAGATCTGTATCATTTTTATATAATCTTCATTAGTGTTTTTTTATTTTCATTCTTGTAGTTCTTTTACTAAATATGTATCTGTAAATTTAAAATCTTTTCCTTTGGTTCTTTCTAAATTTAATAAGTGACATACGGTTTTCCGTAACGTAATAATATCCAGATAAGATAGCCAGTTCTTTAGACCGTTGAGGATTCCGGATTAAGTGCGCTTCTTTCTGAAACCAGGTGATATGAAAGCCAAGCACTTCCCCGTCAAACAATAAACAAAACATTGTTTTTTCGCAGATTGCAGTTCTTCAACACGAAATAAAGTCTTGGTTTGAAACCTCTTTGTATTCCACTAATTTATGACGCGGGTATGCCGCAAAATAAAGAGACTTAGCCCCTACTTGTAGTGTGTCTGCTGAATATTTTTGATCGAGTGAGCGTAGCGAACGAGATCTCTGAGTAAAGTTAGGAAATCCGGCTCTGTATGTATGTATGTATACAAGTATGTATGTGGCAATATTTGTGACGGCATAACTCTCGAATGGGTTATCCGATTTTTATGAAATTTAAACTGTAAAGAGATAACGTAAACACAAATTGATTGTCGCGGGGGACTTTTAATAATGAGAGGGGTAGTTTTGAGATATTTGGAATCTTTTGAATAGCTGATCCGATCAATTAACATTTTGAATATGCTGAGACAATACTCATCAATATAGGTATTAGGATTTTTTTGACACTAGTTACCTTTTTTGAGAAAAAAGGATGTTAAGTTAGACAATAAGTTTTTTGGCGTGTGGGGTGTCACTTGAAAGAGTATCGGCTGCACATTTATATAAACTTTTTTTAATAAAAATTGAACCGACTTCACCATTATAAACTTAAAAATAGCTATTAGGCTAAATTCATATAATTTGAAGATGGTGCCGATTGTGTGGCACCGCCTTCAAATTATATGAACTTACCCTTAGTCATTTTTAAGTTTTTAGTGCTAAAATCTGTTCCATTTTTATTCAAAAAAGTTTATATAAATTTTTTTTCGTTATAAACCCTACGACACCACGACGTCTCCGACACCTTATTTAAGAGTCGTGTGAGGGTGCAATGGTACGGGATTCTGGGAAATAGCTACGCAATCGTACGAATATAAATAGAGATAACCTAAACAAATGTTTAAAATCAGTTCCTACTATGTGCAGTAGGGGTGCACTATGCAGGATAATGGGAACAATCTTCTGAGATTTGAGGTAATGCTAATAGTCGTAAATGAGTCTAGGAATTATAAAATGGTTTGTGTATATTTATGAACATTTAATTTAATATACACCTGAAATGTGGATGGCATAAACTATTACGCCAATTGAATCAAAGTCGCTTTTGACGCCGTATTGCTTGTAAAATTCTTTGTAAATTCAAGAAATATTTGTAAAAGCATTTCCATTTTGGTATGCATAGCTTAACATTAATCATTCGTGTTATCAAAAAAGTCTGATACTGTTACTGTGAATTGCAATCGTCTACTTTATGTTGCTTTTAAAAAATATAGTTACAAACGAATTTACAGCAAATAGTCGCAAAACTGATTTCAAATTTGTAAATTGCTCGCGTGAATACATTTCGAGAATTTAAGAATCACCGCGGAATGTCGCAATTTTTACTGAAGCGTGGTTTGAAAAAGTAATGAGTCAGGCACTTGACATCGGCCTCTCCACCTGTAAGCATGTGAGTTATATGCTCGTGTATGTACAAAAATATATAGAAAAAGAAAACATTACATTTGAGGTAATTTTAATCAAAGAATTCCTCATAATCTTGTTACCTTAATTTTAATACTCAACAGTAGAATTTATTCCTTAATAATATAAAATAAATAGCAGAATCATTGGTCAAGTGTATTTTTAGAAACTGAGTTGATCTCATTTCTGCGTAATACATGTAATTTAATGTCAACTGCTTACATCCAGTCCATATCATATCATAGCTTACATCCATACTTATTTGTTGCGCATTTAACGGCTTATAATACCTTAGATTAGCAACTCGGTTTCGAACTAAGATGTTGTAATAACAAAGGTGACATTGCTGTGCGCTCAACCACGGCGCCTATGACCACCAGATGACAGATATATGCACGTATTTCTACGTTTTGTTTTTTTACGGTAAAACAAATATGAATTTTGAAAATTTAAAACACAGACCGTCTGCTGTATACTGTGTTTATTTACTGTACAAAGTGTCAAGGCCTAATTGTGCGTATTTATTGAATGGCGAACATTTTTGATACAAATTAGAGTGAACTTTGATTTTTTTTTTTCTATAGAGAAAATTTGATGTAATCGTATTTTCTCAACATTAGCGTTCTAGCATCAATCCTAAGCTATAACATATATTAATTTCAAAGTAAATGCAGTATTACAGTATTGTAAAAATATTATCGCTGAAGCTAAGCCATATCACGACTCTTGTAATCCACAAAAAGCTACGTCGCATTCACAAAGTTAAAGTAATATCCAAAGACACATCGCATCGATGTTGTTTAAGCAACAAATAAATTAATTTTCTTCGTCTCGGCTTTCACAAGTAATTATTAGAAAACAGATTGCGCCTGTCACCACAGAATACACAATTGTGTCGCTAGCGCTGACGGTACTCGCTAACTCGGGACACTTTCTTGACAATTACATTTTTATATGAATCAATTTATACTGAGAATCTAAAATAATCATTCTGAGATGGGACAAAAAGGTTGTCTCCAGAGAGAACATTCCTCCCTGAGGAAGTAATCGAGATGGGACTTGACGGTTGTCTCCAGAGAGAACATTCCTCCCTGAGGAAGTAATCGAGATGGCACTTGACGGTTGTCTCCAGAAAGAACATTCCTCCCTGAGGAAGTAATCGAGATGGCACTTGACGGTTGTCTCCAGAGAGAACATTCCTCCCTGAGGAAGTAATCGAGATGGCACTTGACGGTTGTCTCCAGAGAGAACATTCCTCCCTGAAGAAGAAAACGAGATGGGACTCGACGGTTAACTCTATGGAGAACATACCTCCCTGAGGAAGAAAACGAGATGGGACTCGACGGTTGTCTCCAGAGAGAACATTCCTCCCTGAAGAAGAAAACGAGATGGGACTCAACGGTTAACTCCAGAGAGAACATTCCTCCCTGAGGAAGAAAACGAGATGGGATTCGACGATTAACTCCAGAGAGAACATTCCTCCCTGAGGAAGAAAACGAGATGGGATTCGACGGTTATCTCCAGAGAGAACATTCCTCACTGAAGAAGAAAACAACGAGATGGGACTCGAAGGTTAACTCCAGAGAGAACATTCCTCCCTGAGGAAGAAAACGAGATGGCATTCGACGGTTAACTCCAGAGAGAACATTCCTCCCTGAGGAAGAAAACGAGATGGGATTCGACGGTTATCTCCAGAGAGAACATTCCTCACTGAAGAAGAAAACGAGATGGGACTCGACGGTTAACTCCAGAGAGAACATTCCTCCCTGAGGAAGAAAACGAGATGGGATTCGACGGTTATCTCCAGAGAGAACATTCCTCACTGAAGAAGAAAACGAGATGGCACTTGACGGTTATCTCCAGAGAACGTTCCTCCCTGATTCCTCCTTCTTGTCCAAGCTTTTCACTAGGTATAATATGCCCAGTCAAGTGTGGTATTACGGCAAATCGTTTCTACAAATATGAATATAAGAATATAACTACATGTGGAGAATATAGTGCGACGTTGAAAAATCGATGAGCTATAACAATGTGAAGTCGAGACGCCATTCTCCCCCTCCCCCAAGAATGCAAGAATGCAAGTTGCAAAATCAATGTTACACTTTTGTCTATTAGCTTTATCACACACCGCTCGTACATGTATTCTGTTGAAAATGACCTTCTCCTAAAGAACGTAAATTTAACTGGAGTATTTCCTATGATTACCACATCTGGCATGAAAAGGTCTTATATCTTACTCAGAAAGTAGCTGTTGTTCATTTGCTGGTATAATCCCTCAGTCTTTTTTAGTCCCTTTTATTTTCAACGAATAGATGATGTATTTAATAGTTGATACAATAATCTGTTGATCTTATGATCCATTGATTTCATAATTTGTGGATCTAGTGAACTGCAAGGCTATTACGTAACTCTGTTTCATTCATACATCTATCAATTTTGTAGTGCAATATATGAAAATGGCGAATTGCGATTACGTAACTGGCATCGGTTTCAAACAAAGCTTGATTGAAACGACATCTATCGATAGTTGAAAACAGCGATTACCGATGCTCGGCATCAATGAAGTAACAGCTATTGATCACTTCTTTCCATTCTAAATCAGAAACACGTAAAGTACTGTCAGTCCTAAGAAATCAACAAATGTTAGTAATAAAAGTGTTTTTTTTAGTGATACCTGTACAAGTAAGCTACGGAGGTGCAGTAGGTACACTATAGTTTTGTGTGGAGACAAAGTCCTATCAAATCTTATATTACGCAGAGACGGAGAGGAACATCATAGAAGAAGTGAGATGCTGGCTCTTAGGTATGTTTGTATGAACCAATTTGCTTTTAGGATTCTGTACCTACCCAACGGGCGGTACTCCATAGATAAGCTTAGTAGCCTACTTTAATTTAATTAACACAGAAAAAAACAAATACATCCCCTTTTCTATCTATAATCCCCCCTATCCATCATCCCATACATATTTCATCACTGCACATACTTGTAACACCATAGCTTCTCAAAACTGTAATTGTTCCTCCCTATCTCCTGTTACTTCAATTTAATATTTAGGCATAATAATAGATAACAACCTTAATTTCGAAAGTCATATTGAATATATCTCAAACAGGGTCAGAAAACTCATGTACATTTTTAGACAACTACGTTTCTCTGCCGACCCTCATATTATGAAAATGATATATTTATCTTTGTGTCAGTTATTTCCTACTACCTCACCTGTTGGGGTGGAGCTGCGAAATCAAAACTCATACAAGTTGAAAGAGCCCAAAGAACACTCCTAAAAATTAGCTACTTCAAACCCAAAATGTATCCCACAGGCAAATTATACAGTGAATGTGGTGTTTTAACATTGCGCCAGCTCTTTGTTTTAAATGTCATTCTCACACAACATTCGACTATAAACTTCGATGCCGATACCACTCGTCTTAATTCAATGCGTGATTACCAACTGTAAAACGTCCCCACTGCCGCACTAGATTTGCACAGAGATTTATTTCATTTCTTGGACCATGGCTATACAACAAAGTAAACAAACGGTTTCGAATTTCTGAAACAGACAAACGAACATGTATAAGTACAATTGTAACCTGGCTTGTATCCCTAAATTATGAGGAAAGTGAAGATATTTTTGCTATTTTATCTTAAATGTGATTTAGGTACAAAAATTTATGAAACCTTCTTATTAAATTAGTACACCGACTTATTAAATTAGAACTTTTCTTTTACACACACACCCACAAACAAACACTAACTACAAACAACAACAAACACAAATAGATGTATGAATGAAACACAGTTACGTAATAGCCTTGCTGATCCAGCAAACTTTAGGCTGATATATACCTATACCTACTACCGACATGCAGTAAAATATTTGAGAAGATTATTCTTACACAGTTATAAAAGTAATTTTCATGCTAACGCCCTATTTCATGATAAACGATTTGGATTTACAAAAGGTCGCTTAACTGTTGATGCCGGTTTTACTTCAGTATCGTATATTTTTGAGGCCTGGAAGAAATCACATAAATTATATTGTTAATAACTATTAATTATGAAGAAACCCGACCCAAAAGCTTCTCCGAGAATCTGCAGTTATTTTCGTAGATTCAAAGGAGTATCTGGAGTATTTTTCTACTCAGAAAGCGCAAAAATTTGGATGAATATTGTTTCTAGTGGTTATAGTGCTTCTTTGTCTAATATAAATTCTTAAATGTAGTTTTGAATCTGTGTCAAAATTGAAGGTAGAGCGTAGATGTCTATAACACAGGATTTCAATCTAGCATAGTCTGATGTTAACCAAAACAATCCTTTTCCTTTTTCAATTAAATTAATTATATTTGACATGAATTTTTATTATTTAAGTCGGTTGTATTGAATTTGTTACATTTGATTGAGTCTAAAATTAATTTATTATAAATTTATTCTATTCTATCTTGATGTTTTAAAACTCAGGTCAAAGCCTTGGTGTACGACCGACTCGCACTTTGCCAGTTTTATGAACTCCAAAGTTTATAATAGTAAAAAACGAAATGCTGTCTTCAATTCTCGAAGTTCAAATCTTACTTTCTATGTATTCATGCGAAGTCATTCGCTGGGATTTTGATGAGATAGTCCTGAATAAACGTGCGTGCGTCAATTATGGCAGCCATGTTTGTTTAGGCACGTTTAACCGGGTACGGTTCGAGGGTGCAAGGACAACACATTGGAATGGAATTTAAAAACTTTTATCTCATTAATACCGTGTGCTCGAATCTCTATTCGTTCTCATAACGTAGGAGATGGGTGGGACCTACCTCCAAAAATGATGATCTTAAGAAACGAAGTGGAGAAGGCCATTAATTGTCAGAAAAAGGAAAAGTCCCCGGGTTCTGACAAGATTAACTGATGCATAGAACAATCGAAGAGCTCGTGCCCCGACTGACAACTATATTTAACGAGATCCTTAGCAGCGGAAATATCCCCAAGGTTAACCACCCAATGGTTAACCCATCACACATTATCCTTATTCAGTATTCCTTATTCCTCCTTGTATCCATTTTTATGGATACAAGGAGGACATTTAAGACAACAGGCCTATTAGTCTGATGTCTAAAAAATAAATAAATATTACAGGACTATGTTTATAAGGTGTTCGCTAAGATGATTCTCGACAAAATAACTCCAATATCAGATATTAGACGAGAAACGACCGGTGGAGCAGGCTGGTTTCAGGGAAGGTTTTTCGACTTTCGACCACATTCACACTGTCAAACAAGATCTCAAAAAACATAGCGAATACAACCAATCAATTTACATTGCGTTTATCAATTATACCAAAGCTGTGACAGCATTATATATTTGGCAAACTCTAAAACAACAAGGGATCCCTGATAATCATAGTACCAGAGAATCTTAAAACGATCTACTCAAATAGCACAGATAGAGTACTTGTTTACAACTTGAATCACTTGGGATACATTTATCATCCAAAGAGGTCTTAGGCAAGCAGGTCCACTCTCAGTTGTTTGCTAGCCGACTAGAATATGTGTTTCACGATCTGAACTGGGA
Source organism: Venusia cambrica (assembly GCA_951394065.1). Classification (NCBI taxonomy): domain Eukaryota; kingdom Metazoa; phylum Arthropoda; class Insecta; order Lepidoptera; family Geometridae; genus Venusia; species Venusia cambrica. The sequence continues at coordinate 129,038 of OX596044.1, read as the reverse complement.
TAACAGAATTGGTGAACCTAGTAGGTCTACCTAGTGAACTCTTATCTAAAACAGTAATATTGGAAGCCAAAATCTCAAACTTTTGGATAATTTATTTTTTATCCAAACATGTATCTGATATCTACTTTTAGAATAACCTCCCCGTAATTTCGATCTAAAAAGGTTCGCAAAGAATAGACCGCGGCCTCACAACCGCCTCGCGAACCAAAACCTAGCTGCACGGGTCGGAAATAGTCGCCTAGATACGCGGCTTTTTTGCGACAGCAGACTTTGGCTACAAGGCGGCGATAGGTGGTGGTGCCTACGGCTATGGGTCTTAAATCGCCATCCTTTGTTTTTAAAGCACAAAGGTTAGCACCATATAAGATTTCTGTAATCTCGCTGTTGACTCGACCCGACAGCATGAGGTTGATCAAAGCCGTCAGTTCTTCAAGAAGGACATCACCCGCATGGCCAGACCCACCAGATAGCAGGTCCTTTAGATGCTGTGGAGACACAGCATCCAGGCCAGCGGCTGAGCCACTCTTAAAGGACATAACGGCACTGAGTAGATCCTGACTGGTAGCCTCAACGGGGAGGTGGAAATCTGGTCCCGGGGCCGGATGTTTACTTTCAAGAGAAATGAGGGTTTCAACGGAACTTGGAGCTATCGTGTCACTAGAAAAAAGTATACGGGAGGCACCCTTAATATCACCATCTAGCGATGGTGATATTAAGGGTGATATCTTACTCTCTACAAGTTTGAAGCAGACTCGGGGGATGGCTTAAATTTAGAATAGTTTATGGATCTAAATTTTTATTTACGTGTAGTATAAGTACTATACGGAAATATTAGGAGATGTTCCCAAGCCTCTTTATTATTTTTAGATACTGTATTTTTGATGGGTTATCTTGCTGTGGCGACAAAGAGACGGGCACCTCGAGGAATACGTTTTAAAACTGGGGAAGTAATTTTGCACTGACTAGTGACAAAAAGGTTGAAGATTAGTGATAACATTGAAGTTTTGTATCGAAATATTTACCGAGTCTGCGACTGGAGCAGATGACGGTATAATGGGATTCGCGTGAATTCCAGTTTGATGAATTTTGAGGCCTCTCTGTCCCTTAAAAAAGCGAGGCTGGGAACACAAATTGCACTGAACTAGGTTTGGGACAGACACGATAGCCTGGATCCCAGCATCATTCCGAATTTATTTAATTAATTAATTTAACAGCATAACTAATATATGCACTATATTTTATATGAATAAATTATCTTAATCTTTATCTTTATCTTTAATACCAATGTAAGCTTATTTATACATGGTCATGGTACGAACATTGAAAGTTATGTTACTTTGATAATACGGAGGTCATGGTTGGCCCCGTCTTATTTGTCTTTTATTATTATTATTGATAGTCGTCTGTCATGACTTTTTGAATAACTGCCAAATATGATGATCAACAAAACAATTTAAAAACAAAAGTGTCAATCGCAACTTTGCAACAAACAAAGACCTTTAGACTCACCCTTTTAATATCTAAAATATAAAATATTACGATTCGTACTACCCCGTTGAATATGCAAGAAATCGCGAATATTCATAGCCGGCTCGTTAGCGCTCACTGTTTTAATGAAAGTATCGCATTTACGAACCTAGCCTTTATATTCTGGATTTCCGTTTGGCCCATTGGTTGGTATTTAATAATTGATTGACTGAGCGAAGCGAACGAGATTTACGAGTTAAGTTGGGAAATCCGGCACTGTATGTATGTATGTATGTATCAATGCTTATGACGACATAACTCTCGAACGCATTATCTGATTTTGATAAAATCTGTATTCATGATTTTATCAATATTGATAAAATAAAATTTATTGTCATGTGTGTGATATACATTTTTTCCAAAATTATCCCCCACGCGATCATGACTGATCGACTGTCTGATAAATCAACGCAAAGCCTAAATTTATAGCTGATTTTATAGACTTTAAGCATAGTGGGTATTTTTGTCTTGGTGTGGTGTGTGTTAAGGGTTATTAAGATTTTTTTTAACTAGTGGTTAGCCCTGAACTGAGATCTCGTGATGGTCTTAGGTATATAACGTTGTTAGAATTTCCCTCTTGTTTGTAACTATTATTATATACAAAGCCAGAATGAGAGCAATGCACGGACCGTATGTCACAATGGGCGGGCAGAATACAATAAGTGAATATATCATCCCTTATTAACATCCCTCATCCCTTATTAACATAAACATGAAAGACATGTCTTCACCACCTTTGTGACACCGTGAAAAGTGCTTTCAAAACCGTTACCTTAAATGTCATGGTTGAAAGCCCACGGGTGTCGTATAGTTAACCAAGGTGCATCACCAAAAAGGTAGAAACGTTTTTCTGTGTGTAAACAAAATTTTAACTGTGAGCACCAATTAGTCTGCCGAGCGTGGTGATTAAGACCAAACCTTAAAGTTGTAGGAAGTTTTTTGTTCTTTCCTCATTGTGGTGGACAATGTGCAGTTAAATATGGGATATGCAAAGTCAAAGTCAAAGTCGACATTTCTTTATTCATTAAGATTTTTTAGGATCATTTCGAAACGTCAAATTTACCGCCTGTTCGGAATCGCGACCAGCACACAAGGAGAAAGGCAAGAACCTCGGGCCGGTTAATTTTTTTGATGATCCATTCAACATTTAGATACACAATTTGTTATTATATTCTAAGTAGATACATCAAAAACCTAAATACTTAATCTTAAAACATTTGTTATTACCTATCTACCTAATGGGCAATTTGTTAACATTGAGAAATCACCATTTTGCTGTCAACTGGTATAGCAACATCGGGCCACACGTTCTTATCGTCGATATAATCACTAATTTTGTAGTAGGCACTTTTAATTAAATTATTCTTTATATACAATTTGAATTTACGAGCAGAGAGTTTGGTGGCGCTTTGAGGAAGCTTATTATAGAATCTCACACGGTTTCCTAAGAATGAATTATTTACTTTTCCTAAGCGCAGTCGAACCTCTTGGATGACATCCCATGAAATTGTTGGTTTTTATCGACAAACTAGGCTTGGCAACTCTATTGAGTGAATAACAAAAAATAAACTGACCAGTTTTATTGAGATTCCGAAAACCTCTTATCTTGACCAGATCATGAGCTGATCTTAAAAACCACCCCTAATAAAGGGTAAATTAACTAATATTGAAATCTAAAGTCTGAACCCCCATTTTATATGATATTTCACGTTTTCACAAATTGTCAAGGCTTTAATCCTATTTACCCCTTTCTACCCCTTTTGCAACCCTTAATGTTAATACCCCTGTTTTGACATTTTAGTATAACCACATAAAAAAGGTGATTGAGACGACAACCCCATCTAACAGTATATCATACAAGAAATATCAAGCGTTTTACCCTCTAAACGCACTTGATAGATTTGAGGAATAAATACAAAAACTAAATAAAATTAAGTATGTGTATGTTTCATTAAAGGCTTATTTATAAAGTTGTAATTGGTCTTTGATGTAAAGATAACGTAGCCGTAAGTGTTTATAGTATAATTCAATCGTATTTTGTCGTTTTCTTTGTCTGATAATTTTGTATTACGTCACTTGTTGTTGTGATTCTTTCTTGGCTAAAAACTAGGTAATTTACAATAAATACACATATGTTTTAATTCTAAAATAAAAAATAGACGTTTTTACATCATACTTAGCAAAAATCGCAGGTCGAACACGTTTAGTTTGGATTTTGTAAAGAACAAAGCCAAGTCAGGCAATATCGCCTGACTTGTTTGCTCACTAGTATAAAAAGGCCTGTTGTCGGGCGGCCGGGGCAGTGTTGTGCGGTCCGCTGGACGGAACGGAGCTCCGACTTTGCGCTAAGAGTTGTTACAGACAAAGCTAAGTAAATACTGTTATTATTTCTAAAAACATTTTATGTACCTGTTGAATTGAATTATTTATAGTTTACCAATTATTAAGTTTAAAGTACTTTCAATAAAATATAAACTTTGATTTTATTAAAGTACTTTATCAAATATGTCCTAAGTCAATTAGAATAGGAAGTTCACAATTAAATTAATTTAGCTGATGATTAATAAAATAAAATTACATATTCATATATTATATATTGATTATTTTCTATAGATTTAATCGATGCATTTATTTTTTAAATATACCATTACATGGAGTAAAATCAAATATACTGTTTTATTGTTTTATATCCTAAGATACATAGGTATATTATACTATATTATAGTATATTATATTAGAGGTAAATTCATTACACTCCTTTGTTAAAAAAACTATCCTTAATAAAAAGTAAATATTTTTTTTCATATGCACCCGATACTCTTTTAAATGATACCACAAGTCAAAAATCTTCTTGTCACACTTAACACCCCTATTTCTCAAAAACTACCAAACAGTGTCATAAAAATCCTATTACTGATTGATGAGTCTTAATATATTCTTTGCATTCAAAATGTTTGTATTCAAAATGTAGAATAGATTTTATCAGGCATTCGAAAGATATGGGCGAAAAATTGTTTTTATTTTCAGCCCTATATCTCAAAAATCTACCCCAATGATCAAAAATCCCCCGCAACAATCAATATCTGTTTATGTTATCTCTTAACAGTATAAATTTCATCAAACTCTGATAAGCCGTTTGACAGTTATGCCGACACAAATATTGTCACAAACGTACATACATACAAACATTCATACATACAGTGCCGGATTTCCCAACATAATTCAGAATCTTGTTCGCTTCACTCACTCGATCAATAAACAGTCGGGGTCCAATATTTATAGAGCTATTGAACTGTTACAAGAAGCAGGTTGAAATTTTCAGACGAATATTTTCTGACAAATATTAAACAAGAAATTGACGGGTCTAATCATTTAGGCATAGCCTCTGTAAGCTTGAAAATTTCTTTATTTCGATCTTCCAGTCTACCATTGCGCGGACGAAGTCGGAGAAGCTTAAGCTAGTTAAAACTTTAAAGATAGGGTAACAATGGCTTATTATTTAAATAGTTACATTGACCTTAAGCTTAATAAGCTTTGGTGTTTCAAGTTAAAGTATAGTTTATACACAGAAGCAATCCGCTGCCCTGGCGATGGAACACCTTGGTTGATGTGTTTCAAGTTAAAGTATAGTTTATACACAGAAGCAATCCGCTGCCCTGGCGATGGAACACCTTGGTTGATGTGTTTCAAGTTAAAGTATAGTTTATACACAGAAGCAATCCGCTGCCCTAGCGATGGAACACCTTGGTTGATGTGTTTCAAGTTAAAGTATAGTTTATACACAGAAGCAATCCGCTGCCCTGGCGATGGAACACCTTGGTTGATGTGTTTCAAGTTAAAGTATAGTTTATACACAGAAGCAATCCGCTGCCCTAGCGATGGAACACCTTGGTTGATGTGTTTCAAGTTAAAGTATAGTTTATACACAGAAGCAATCCGCTGCCCTAGCGATGGAACACCTTGGTTGATGTGTTTCAAGTTAAAGTATAGTTTATACACAGAAGCAATCCGCTGCCCTGGCGATGGAACACCTTGGTTGATGTGTTTCAAGTTAAAGTATAGTTTATACACAGAAGCAATCCGCTGCCCTGGCGATGGAACACCTTGGTTGATGTGTTTCAAGTTAAAGTATAGTTTATACACAGAAGCAATCCGCTGCCCTGGCGATGGAACACCTTGGTTGATGTGTTTCAAGTTAAAGTATAGTTTATACACAGAAGCAATCCGCTGCCCTAGCGATGGAACACCTTGGTTGATGTGACATGTGTAGGATAGAGGGGGACATTGTTTTACAACGACTACCACAACAATAGTTTTGAAAGCACTTCTAAATATATTTCATCTTTTCATATTAGTAAGGGGTGATTTATGCCCTTATTGTTTTCTGTTCAGCCACTAGGACATACAGTCGGTGCTTTGCTCTCATTAGGGATTTGCAAATAATGACAGTTAGCAACGAGACAAAGCCTTGAACACTCAGGTGAATAAAGAGTGATTGGGGAAAAATGTGCTTAGAGTTAGTGTAATGAAAGCACACGTGTATCTTAGTGTTGATAACTTTTTATTGTGTGACACTTTCCGTGCTACCTTTTTTTTTTTTTTTTTTTTTAAGTGGGAAAATGCCCTCGCATTTCCCTTCCACCATGGGGGTGGTGGAAGGGGGTATGTGGGACTCGAACCCACTAAAAACCCACTATGAGCAGTCGCCCGCCTTCGTGGGGCCGAGATGGGGTCGCGTTAGCATTCACCATCTGGCCCCGGCGGTTGGCCTGGAACCCGTGTCCAGGCCCCGGCCAAGGAGGGGTGGTCACTGCTCACCAGGACCACCCCTCAGACGAGTGGAGCCGTGCAAGCCGGCGGAGAGTCCCCCGACTCTCCACCAGGTGGCTCCACTACAGGGGAAGTCGAAGAAGGCGGGCAAACCGCCCCCTCCTACCCCCCCTTCGCCTCCGGCGGATCGGGTCAGAGCGGGCATCGTCCTCTCTGACCCTCTCCGCGGCCTCCTTCTGCGACATCACCTGTTCGCAGAAGGAGACCATCGCCTGCCACTCCCTGTCGCCGTCGAGCATGGCGTTGACCACGCTCGGCAGCGAGAGGTCCCCTCCCAGGGTGGCTGAAAGTGTGTGTCGCATGGGACCCCACGCGGCACACACCTCCAGCGTGTGGTGCGCCGTATCCTCCGGCGCACCACATTCGTGGCAGGCCGGGGTCGCCTCCCGTCTCGCGATCTGGTACAGGTACTTTCCGAAACATCCATGTCCGGAAAGCACCTGCACCAGTCGGAACGTAAGCGACCCGAATCGCCGCCGCACCCAGTCACGGAGGACCGGGCGAATGGCCTCCACCGTCCACTGACCAGGGACCGGTGGAGCCAGGTCCTCCGCCCACCGCCTCAACATGGCGGCCCGCGCCTGTCGCCGTAGGCCCTCCACCCGATCCCACTCCAGGTGCTCCCCGTCGGATCTCCTCGCCGCCACGAAGTGGTACACTTCGGCGAGGATCTCCGCTTGGAGAGCCCAGGGGGGATCGCCGGCCAGCACGCATGCTGCCGTCCAGGACACCGTCCGGTACCCGCGGATCACCCTCGTCGCAATGACCCGCTGCGGTTGTCGCAGCAGGGTCATGTTACTGCGACCGAGGGCATCCACCCAGACCGGTGCCCCGTAGGTGGCCATACTCCGGATCACTCCGGAGTATAGACGGCGACACGTGGCGCTCGGGCCGCCCACGTTGGGCAGCAGCCTCCCCAGTGCGGCGGCGGCTCCCAGGACTCTCGGGGCCAGCTGGGTAAAGTGGGCCCCGAAAGTCCACCGTCCGTCCAGGATGAGACCCAGATATTTCATCTGGGTCCCAACCCGGACACTTTCCGTGCTACCTAACCTAACACTATCCAGACATCACGCGACCTCAGTTCGGGCGAACTACTAGTAGGTATATTACTTATTTCCGTTAGTTTTAGAGTTAAGTTACACCACTGGGATCTACAAGGCCTTTAGTAAACATAATAAATGTGTAGATCCGGCTCCACCTGCCGGATGATCCGTCAACACACCGCGGTAGGCCCGGCTCCACCGGCCGGATGATCCGTTAACACACCGCGGTAGGCCCGGCTCCACCGGCCGGATGATCCGTCGATACACCGCGGTAGGCCCGGCTCCACCGGCCGGATGATCCGTCGATACACCGCGGTAGGCCCGGCTCCACCGGCCGGATGATCCGTCGATACACCGCGGTAGGCCCGGCTCCACCGGCCGGATGATCCGTCGATACACCGCGGTAGGCCCGGCTCCACCGGCCGGATGATCCGTCGATACACCGCGGTAGGCCCGGCTCCACCGGCCGGATGATCCGTCGATACACCGCGGTAGGCCCGGCTCCACCGGCCGGATGATCCGTCGATACACTGCGGTAGGCCCGGCTACACCGGCCGGATGATCCGTCGATACACCGCGGTAGGCCCGGCCACGCCACAATTACAATTCTAAAATTGTTGTGTTCCGGCTTTTAGAGGTAAGATAGCCAGTTTCACAGTTTGTTGAGGATTTTGGGTGAAGTGCGCCTCCATTTTCGGCCTTATCTCAACTCGTAACCAGGTGAGATGAAGGCTAAGCGCTTCCCCATCGTACAATAAATAAAAAAAAACAGCAGTTTTCTTAAAAAAATGTGCACGTAAGGGTGACAAATGTTGCTGTGTAAGGTCAAACACCACTCTAATGCACAACAGTATCTTTTGTATGGCTCCAAAAATAAATAATTGAAAACCAGAGAGCATAAAAAGTTAAAGTCTATCGGGTTTTAAAGCAGAACTTAAGGCATTCCTTGTAGAAAAGTGTTATTACAGAGTTACCGAGTTTCTGAATGACGATTTGTGTTCATCTGTCGCTTTTTTTCGTTTTTGAGGCAGGTTCTCAGTATTCGAGAAAATACCTACTCTTTGAAACCTGAACTGCGCAATAAATGAACTAGTAAAGTGGTTACGGGAATTTTCCTACTCGTATATTCACTTCCCATGTTTTTGTATGATGTGACCGTATGTATGATGGTCGGATGTCGCATGCGCTACTGCTACGAGACCTCTACACGGGTGGGGGGTGTGGATTACAACATTCATACCCAGACTATGTACTCGTCAGCGGGTATGCGGCCTCATGAGGTTTGGTTACGAGAAGGTAAAGTACGTTTTAGTTAGGATATGTTTCCAATCAACTTAGTTATTTATGTAAGTGAGTACAATTTCACCTTAAATGAACAGACAACACAATTTATTTCGTCTAATCATAGATTTCTCTTGTTCCAATTAAGTCGGATTGTTTTCATACGCCATAGCAACACTTATTTTTGATGAACAATGGGTTTGGATCAAGTGAGAAGTCACCAGAATGAGAGCAAAGCACCAAAGCACACAAGCAATATGAAAAGATTGATGTCTAACTTTTGAAAAGTGTTCTCAAAACCGTTGCCTCTGTAGTCATTGTATAAACATCTTGATTTTTATTTAATTTTGAGATTTTTAATGGATGTCATAAAACTAGAACCAAGGGGCTTCACCAATACGAAAGCAGTTTCTTTCTGTGTGTAAATAAAACTTTAACTGATACCATCAATCTGTCCGTCAAACGTGGTGATTATGGTTTTGGATAAAGATTTTTTTACATTCTGGTGAACAATAATGTGCTGTTGGGGTGTAAAACAAACCCACAAATATTTACACTGATGTCTTCTTTGATTATAACGTCGTTATAACATGTTATCAAGACGTTATAATATGTAACGTTTAAATATGAAATGTCTTCTTTAATTAAGTCACTAGTGCTTATAGTTCGTAAAATTCAAACTTGAAGACAACGACTTTTTTTACTTTATGTAAAAAAAGTCGTACAAAGTAGAATGGATGACTCGATGGGATGTTGTATTTATTTTTACAAGTTATCGTACTTGGATGCCCTGACATGAATTGTAACGTAATAGCATGGCTATCCACACACCTGTGTGTGTGAAATTTGATAAAGAGAAGCGCACTGAAAACAACTCTACAGTCAATTATTTTCGTGGTGTTAGCGCTCGGGGGCCTGTGTTTGCCGCCATTTTTGTTTTCGTATGAGTTTTAAATTGTCTTGACGGTAATTTTATAATAGATCTGGGAATTCTATAAAAGGTAGGTAAACCTTAACAATCATTATGTAGTAGGTAACTATTTTTTTGTACCAGATCAGTCTTATGAGTTGGTATCAAAAACCTTGTGGTGTCACTATATTTATGATATAATTCTTAGGAGTTTGTGAATGCTTTACTTCAAACAAATGAAATGTAAGTGTCAGTTTGTTTTCAAAATAGCATCATTTCACTAGATGCATATGAAAGTAATTTTTGAAGGTACTTTTAACGAATATTGCACAGATAATGGGGACAACGGGAATATTCTCAAATATTTTATATAAATGTCACTTTGGGGACAGTGACATTGCATTATATTAATTTAAATGTCACTATAGAGACAGTGACATTACATTATTTTACATAATATTAACAGATTTTTGACAATGGGGATAACGGGAATAAAACACTCATAATTGTTAACAATTGTTAATATGACACAAAAATTCACAACCCACGACGAGACTCGAACCCGCGTCATTTCCCAAAGAACCGACTGAGCTACTAGTACGGGAGTACCGACACAAATTTTGAATTTTTGCGTCATATCTCTCAGCTAAAGCGCTGATAACGTCGTTTTTGTGTCATAATAACATTTGTTAATGTTGTGACCAAATCACTTGAAATACAAAAATTTGATTAAAAAAAAGCAAAAACGCCATTTCTCGCTAGTGATTTTGAGTGTAATTTCAAACACTAGGGCAGACCAAAGTTCAGTGAATTTCAACTAGATGACGTCATCAGCGCTTTAAAAGAACTTGAAAAGACGCGGGTTCGAGTCCCGTCGTGGATTGTGAATTTTTGTGTCATTACTAACAGCAATTGTTAGAAAAGCTTCCTTTCTTGGATATCGAAGTGCAATTATGAGAAGGGATTATGGGAAATTCCCACGGGAGGACGGGAATTAAGTTCTGGGCTTTTGCTGGTCATGTTATAAATGAACAGCGTCGTGTAGTATCAAAGACGTTGCACACTCCTTGAACACGCTCGATCTGTTCAGCTCCACGCTCAATCGACTTACAATTGAAAAAGTTTGGAGCAAAAACTCTTACAAACCGAACTGTTTTCTTACTTCACTTCATTCAAAATAGAGCCTTTTTTATATTTAATTTGCCATTTCAATGTATGCTTTACGATTCCGAATGTTATACCTATATCGTTACATAAATAAAATAGAGGGCCTGCTCGGTATTATCTCGTTGTCTAGTTCGGGGAACATCCCACACCCCACGTTGCCTGCAACCACCTGCGTCCCACGCCCCTAGTGATCTGCAACCGCCTGCATCCCACAAACCACGTATTCTGCTACCTGCGTCCAACGCCCCATTATACTTATGGTCTGCAGCCACCTGCGTCCCACGCCCCACCTTACCTGCAACCACGTTTTAGTCTCATAGTGACTATGACCACGCATTGCTAGCATTACAGGAATCACGGAGCAGACAGCTACTCAAGTGCCATCAGTAAGCTGGCAGCTAGCGCCCGCAATTGATCCGACTCTGGCCAACTATTTGTCGCAAACGAGTTGTTCTGTTTTACGCGAGTCAAAAGATCCAATCGGAGCTGGAGATTAATGGTGTCATTACTTGAACGCCGCAATTGGGGCTGTCTGTGTCTCTTTCAAATATATTTAGCGTGAAATAAATGTTGTCCCTCTGATTTAGAATTCAAAATGGAATACGTAAATTGAAGCAGCATTACTCCGTAGGTACCTTAACATCAGAACATGTTTACGAGAGTTTTCAATTTCCCAAACGAGTGGACCGTTTGGGAAATGACCGGAATATCACACGGGGAGGTGCTTGTCCTTCATCTCACCTAATTCGGGAGACACAACCGAAGGGAGTCGGGAGACACAACCGAAGGGAGTCGGGAGACATAACCGAAGGGAGTCGGGAGACAACCGAAAGGAGTTGGGAGACACACCGCTTATATTTTGTGAATCCATTTGCTCGGCGTATAATGAATCCCAACATTATGTACGCCGTTTTACACAGAGTAACCACATGTGCTCCAAACCTCAACTCAGTACCCAGATGAACCCCAAGATCCCTCGACGATTCCACTCGCTTCAACTGCGTTTCCTCTACCTTGTAGTTGTAGTTGAGTGGTGCAGTTGCTCTACTGAATGTTATAATGGAACATTTCTCCTCGTTGAACTGCAATTGGTTCCTTCGAGACCACTCAACCACGTTATCCACGTCTTGTCGAAGACGTACGCGCTTCTATAATCGAAAAAATGAACTTGATGTCGTCTGCGAACAATAGACATCTGGCCTCCGTGACCACTCCCGGCAGGTCGTTGATCCGTTATGATCAATTCCAGCGGTACTAAGTTACTAAGCTTCTAAGTTACTAAGCTGCTTTTATCTTGTTGTGCCCCTCCTCCATGTTATTATAATCTTTAACTTCATCAAATCTCTGTTCGTGCAATGTTCTGTTCTCAAGAGTAGTAGTAGGTAGTACCTAAGACAATGCAATTACCAGTTAATATCATGTTAGCGAAATGACTCTTAGTTCGTCGGTCGCCGTTCGCCGTTTGCCGGTGGGCAGAATCGCAGAATACAATGAGTGAACCATTCACGCCATTTGTTTTACAAATGCACCCCTCTGGTCCGCGGATGACATTCAAGTCGACCAAGGTGTTTCACCAAACAGGCATTTGATTTCTAATTTGAGACTATTTCTGGCTGTCGATGTATGAAATGCGTAGCCAAACCCCCCTTGCATAACATCCCAATAGCTTGGGGATCCAGGCAATAAAGTTGCCAAGCCAAGGGGGTCTATAAATTTATCGACACCCTTGGCTTTGCAATTTTATCGAGTGAAAAACAATAATCTTAGTTGTCAACAGTTTTAATTGATAAAGCGGACGAAGCGAGTGTGATTTCCGAGTTAAGTTGGGAAATCCGGCACTGTATGTATGTGTGTGGCAAAGTTTGTGACGGCATAACTCACGAACGGTTATTCTGATTTTAATAAAGTTATTTTATTAAAAATAAACCATTGCAGGCCCCATTCTATAAAAATCACCTCTATTTAAAAGTATAATAACTGTATTATCTGCAGTCAATACTCTATTACGCACTTAACAAGTCCCCTTATTTAAAACTACCATAGTTTCAAACAAACATTATACCGATGATTGTGAATAAGTAACCTGCTAACTCAAAATCAAGAATTGATTGAATTAACCATTCTGAAAACCTTCCCATTACCATATCTGGAATACTACCTCACATATCACACATCATCCGCGTCAATCAACTTCTATGTATGTTATCTCTCATCACCTATAAATATTAATAAAATCGTTCAACCCGTTTGAGAGTTATGCCGTCACAAGCATTGCCACATACACACATACAAACTTGCAGTGGCGGATTTCCCAACTTAACTCTGAGATCTCACGCGATCGCTTCGCTCGCTCGATCTAAAAGTGCCTAAAAAGCATCACAACTCGATTGCCGTAATGAGCGTCCACGTATTCCCGCATTGCGTGAAATTACGTGTGATTTATTATCCAAACGTTTATTAATTTAGATGTGACACATTATTTATGGTAATTGCCTCTGCGGTTGTCCATTTCAGTGGAACAGTTCGATCAGATAGGGCTCAGGGCTCACGTATCCTAAACTATGATACCACTGTAACACGAGTACATTACACAGTAACACGTATCGATGCCACATACGATTCGAACATTATCTCACACACAGAAGCAGCCGTCGCGTCGCCAACTTTACTGTTTACTTCACTTCCTATCTACTTACTAGGTTAGGTTAGTCAAAACAAACTCTTACAACTTGGAGGAGCATCACTTTATAAAGTAGTTCATCATTAAATTATTTGATCTAAATATTAAATGGTCATGTAGCTGTCTAGAGGACTGACAATCAACGCAAAGCCCAAACGAAATATCCTGAAGATTTGAAATTTTCAGGGTAACTTCCATTTCTAATGTAGGTGCACCAAGAAAGAATTTGAAGATTTTTATTTTCAAATAATTGCAATAATTGTAAAATGTATTTGTAATACAAACCAGTTGCCAACTCTATTCTTTATCAAATAGGTATTGTTTGACACTGTTTCAAAAGTTATTTTCGCCACTATGATCCAAAAAGGCCAAGAAGACCAAATACTGCACAGTAACGAGAAATGAAGACCGACTGATGTTGTGATAATATCGTTTTGTCAGATGAAATGTCGACAAGTTCAAGTATTTGTCTTGCTAGTTTATGATTTGATTAAAATCTTCATATATTTTTAAAAAACATTTTGAAGATCAAAACCAATCTAACGAGTAGATAATCCAATAGACAGAAAAGGTACGGACGAATGTTCAAACCTTTGTTCCAATTCTCAATTCATTTTGCAGAATTCCATAATTTCACAAGACGGAGGTACCTACTCGTAGGGACTCTTCAGTATTAATTTGACGAAGGGCGGATTAAGATGATTACTTACCCGCCTGCCTACCGCCTACCCCGGTCTTATTGTGGTCATTGTTGTCGTTGTCGTTGTCGTTGTCGTTGTCGTTGTCGTTCCCCCTGAGGAGCACGTGGTTTTTAACAAACTATTGATCTGTTTTGATGACTGATAAAGCCTGTAAGAATGTTTTTTCTAAATAAATAAACTCAATATTTTCAGATTCAGATGTTTGTGTGTGGGTTCAAAAAGGTTAAAATGTTTTCAAGAAGATCAGATGAACTTTATACAGGCACAGAATGACTATTATTACAGGCAGGTCAATGTTAAGAGTGGATGTTTAATTGGCAGATATTGTTATTACAATCGAGCGCTATTATAAATGAGGGCTATATTTTATCAAAAGATATCGATGTTGAATAATTGTATGGTATCGCGTGATTTGGTTTACTAACTACAGAATGAGACACGAGCGGCTGTCGCGTGGAATGTATGGATAGTGCCATTCATACTACTGCTGCGTACATACCTTTTCCACTAAGTATAGCTCAAAGTTCAACTTGTTGAACTAATTGTTTTTTTTTTTCAATAATTTCAAATGTAATGTTGAACAAAATGAAGTGAACGAGATCTCCAAGTTAAGTAAGAAATCCGGCACTGTATGTATGCTTATATGTATATACGAGTATGTGGCAATATTTGTGACGGCATAACTCTCGAACGGATTATCTTAATTTAATGAAATTTAAACTGTGAAGAGATAACGTGAATAGAAATTGATTGTGGTGGGAGATTTTTTATAGACTTTGGGATAATGTGATAAAAATAATGTTTTTTTTTCACCCATATCTTTTTAATGGCTAATCCGATCAATAAAAAAATTGTAATATGCAGGGATAATATTTATACTCATCAATACGTATAAGGACTTTTTTGACACTAGGTAAGTTTTGAGAAATAGGGGTGTTAAGTGAGACAAGAAGTTTTTAGTCGTGTGGGGTATCATTTTAAAGAGCTGCACATTCATAAAATATGATTAACATAATCTCTGCACTTTCAAAATTTTGAAATGATCAGATTAGCCATTCAAAAGATATGGGCGAGAAATTGTATTTCTTTCCACCCCAATATCGCAAAAACTACTCCACTTATCAAAAATCTCCCGCGAAAATTATATTTACGATATCTCTTCACAGTTTAAATTTCATGAAAATTGGATTACCCGTTCGAGAATTATGTCGTCACAAACATTGCCGCGTACATACATACATACAGTATCGAATTTCCCAACTTAATTCTGAGATAATTTGTAATGGGGGTTACACTGCAGATTTCATAGACATAAATTCAGAAATAAGTTTATTTTTGAATTTATTAGGGTTAAATTTTAAAGATGAAGGGGCAAAGGTTGATCTTTCAGTTATTGTAAGACAAGAGATGGATATTCGAAATCTCATTTTAAAACTGGTCTACTTATTTTATGTAATTCAATCAGTAGGTTGGTTAATATGTTTGCCAAACCAAGGGTGTCAATAAATAGATAAATGACTTTTATGATGTCATGCGAGGGGTTTGACTGCGCATATCGCACTGCCACACGAACAGCATATTATTATATATTATACTAGCTGCAGCGGGCAGCACCCTTGCAGCCCCTCAAACAAAAGGGACGAAGCAGAGCTGTGGACTCGTCCGCAGCGCTGCACCCGCTAGGTCTCTGTGGACTCGTCCGCAGCGCTGCACCCGCTAGGCCTCCGCGGGAGGAGCCTTGTGATGAAGAGGGCTTCACGAAGGTGGTGAGGAAAAATGTGAAGCCTTCTTGCACAACCAATGTGGCACTGCATCCGGTGAGAACTTATTCCTCGCGGAGGTACCACTAGGCAGGTCTACGTGTCCCGTGTCCACTGCGACGTGAAGACCGCAGAGGTGGTGAAGTACGACAAGAGAAAAGCCGGAGTGGGGTTGAGGGTTGAGAAGCTGGACTCTCGTTATAATATGAGCTTCAGCTCATTCATGGTGGGAGTTCTTACGAAATGCCTCTCGACCTTTTTGAGCCCTATTTTCTGGCCGAAAGGGGTGAAGTTTCGGCGATTCAAGGGTCACCTGTCACGAGATCCCCCGCACCGCAACACGTCGGCGATATCACGTGTGCCTCAGACTAAGTTCTGTTTTGTATGTATTTTAGTTTTAAGGTAACTAGTAGTTCGCCCCGAAATGAGATCTCGTGATGTCTGGTTTGTGACGGAGATTATTTCTCGAATAGAACGTAATTAACAAACGATAAAGTGTGCTTTCATTACAATTTTCTCACCTTACTAAAGCACTTTTTTCTCGAACTCTCTTTATTCACCTGAGTGTTCGAGGTTATCTCTTGTTGCTTACTTAATGTATCCTTACTATTATGAAACAAAATCTGCGTGTTCAAAATTTTGAATTGATCGAATCAGCCATTCAAAAGATTTGGGCGAGAAATTGTATTTCTTTTCACCACAATATCAAAAACTACCCTTCTTACCAAAAAATCCCCCACGACAATCAAATTCTATTTACGTTATTTATATTAAGTTTAATTGACACGAAAATCGGACAATCCCTTCGAGAGTTATGCCGTCACAAACATTGCCACATACATACATACATACTTACATACATTGCCGGATTTCCCAACTTAACTCAGAGATTTTTTTTACTTTTGGCCTTTTTGCTGGCCCCTTGGTTGACTTTACGCCATTTGTGGGCTGGAGGGGAAGATTTTTAAATAACGACATAAGGCAATGGTTTTGAGAGCACTTTTGAAAACAACATCAACCAATGTTTTAAGTTAGTAAAGGGTTATTCATTTATTCTACCCACCTACTATGACGTGCAGTCGGTGGTTTGCATAAGTAAAGTGTGATGAAAGCACACTTTTAACATTTGTTAATGATGTTCTACTTGAGGAACAATGTCCGTGGTTACATACCTAACACAAACCACAGACGTCACTCGCACCCTTATCTTGAAAACCACCTCTATTAAGGACGATAATGAACTCATTTTGAAATCTGCTGGTTATGCCCGAATTTGCCAGAATAGTATTGTAATGATAACTGGACAGATCCATCGTATCGTACGAATTCCATCAAACACCGATCCAAGATACATGTAGGTCCATTGTGGTAGGTACGTTCCACATCTCGATAGATATAAAGTATCAATACGGAGACCGATAGCAAAGGTACAATAAATCGGTTCAGTTTAGCTAACAGATACGGGTGAACGTTCCAATCTACCTTTGGTCTGACATTCCAAATAACTTTACCTTTTTACCCACAGATGACATAATGTCGAAGCCTAGCCGATATTAAATATCGCTTAATATCTTCCGTAGAGGGTCTGCTGGTTCAGAATAATGATAGAGTAAGAATAGAAATATTTTCGTGGATTTTCGCGATGATAAAGAAAAACGGCGGATTTTTAGTGTCAGCTTTTATCGAGATAAACCACATATTTTAATGTGTTCACATAATCAACTTTACTGATATAGATAAATCTATAGCTTGATGTACCTCCATGTATGTTGATCTACCTACTCAAAGTCAAAGTCAAAGTCAAATATATTTATTCAGTAAGAGTTTTTAGGATCACTTTGAAACGTGAAATCTACCGCCTATTCGGAATCGCGACCAGCACCCAAGGAGAAAGGCAAGAACCTCGGTCTAGTTTTTTTTTCATGATCCATTACAATAGCTTAAAATTATCTAATATTAATTACTATTTATTCACTGGAGCAAATTCATTTTTTTAATGCCAGGCTTTCTTATCTTCTAGGTAATCTGAAATTTTATAATAAGCTAAATAGTTTTTGTTTTATAAAATTTATTTTTGAATTTATTATTTGACAAGCTTAGCACATCACTTGGCAATTTATTATAAAAGCGTACAGTTTTCCCTATGAACGGTTTATTAACCTTATGGAGCCTAGTTGTGGGAACAGCGAGTTTATTCTTATTTCTAGTATTATAATTATGCTTATCACAGTTTTTGTCAAATAAGCTTATAACTAATTGATTCAAGCGTTATTTTGCGGAGATCTATATTTCAAAATAAAATCTGAAAACTGAAAAAATATTTAATAATAAATATTTTTTTAGTAATAAATCTTGCAGCGCAGAGCTCGGAGCGACAACACGTCCACAGAGTGCTAGTCAGTTAGCAGCAAGACTATATTTCCTGAGGATGCCTCGTGTAGAGGCAAAACACGTGTCGATTAGTTTTTTTCAGAGAGATTTGGCGGATTGATTACTAAATACTTTATCTGTTTTCCGGTTTTATTTTGAAATAAGCTTATGTTTTTACGCGCGTACATAATATTTTCATAAATATATTGGCAGGGCATAGTCAATATATTTATTTCCATAAACTTGTCTCTTAATTAATCTGTGGGACCCATTTTGTAAACAGCGCGAACAGCCCTCTTCTGCAAAACGAATATGGTGTCTATATCTGCAGCACTTCCCCACAGTATTATGCCATATGACATACTACTGTGAAAGTAACTGAAGTAAACTAGTCTTGCTGTTGCAACGTCTGTGAGAAGACGTATCTTCTTTACAGCATATGCTGCAGAACTAAGTCTCTTCGCCAGTTTATCTATGTTTTTAACCGCCTCTGTGGTCTAGTGGTTCAACCCACCGAATTCAGATCCAGAGGTCCCGGGTTCGATCCCCAAGGGGAGTACAATATATTGTGCTTGGTATGGTTGGTGGTAGGATTTTGTTTAAGTCCGCCTGGCTTGCTACCACCATCTTACCTAATTCTGTCGCCATAATAACAATTCTTAAAAAAAAAATGTTGTGTTCCGGCATTCAGAGGTAAGATAGCCAGTTTCTCAGTTTGTTGAGGATTTCGGGTGAAGTGCGCCTCCATCTTCGGCCTTATCTCAACTTGTTACCAGGTAAGTCAATTCTCTAAGTTATCTAAGGTTAATCTCAAAAATACAGTGGTTTTGACTAATTCTATGTTTTCCTCTTTAACTTTTAAATTAGCTTCAACTTCATCAACTTACATTTGGTACAATAAATCGAATACATTTGGTCTTTTTCTGATTGATTACAAAGTTATTTACATTAACCCATTTAACGATTTGTGAGATGGCATTGTTTACGTTGACAAAGTTAGTCATTAGTCGCTTCAATCTAAATAGAAGTGACGTATCATCTGCAAACAGTATAATCTCATGGTCATTTTTAATTATTTGGGCAGATCATTAATATATACTAAAAACAAGAAAGGCCCCAATATTGAACCCTGCGGCACACCCGTGGTAACCAAAGATCCTGAAGAACGCTGGCCGTTCACGTCGACATGCTGTATGCGATCACTTAGGTAAGACGTGAGTAAGTCTAGTGCAACACCCTTGATACCATAGTGGTCTAATTTCATAATCAGTGTTTCATGGTGCACGCAGTCAAAAGCCTTAGACAAATCACAAAAGACTCCCAACGCATCATGTGATTTCTCCCAGGCCTCGAAAATATGCGATACTAAACTAATAACGGCATCAGCAGTTGAGCGACCTCTTGTAAATCCAAATTGTTTATCATGGAATAGGGCGTTAGCATAAAAATTACTATGTAACTGTGTAAGAATATTCTTCTCAAAGATTTTACTGAATGTCGGTAGTACTGATATCGGCCTAAAGTTTGCTGGATCAGAACTGTTACCAGATTTAAAAAGAGGAGTTATTTTACTATATTTCATTAAATTTGGGAATACGCCGCAGTCGATGCATTCGTTGAAAATAAAAGCTAATTCAGGCGCTTAAACGCCTATTATTGGTTAAACAATGATTACAGAGATGCCCCAGATGTCAGAGTTCTTCTTTTCATTTATAAGTTTAAATGCTTTAATAATATTGTTATTATTAACATATTTGAAATAAAGTGGTTTATTACATGATGGTACATTGTTTTTCAGTATTGCCTCTGCCATCATATTTGAAGAGTTCAATTATTTTGTTTCAAAGGCTGTCGCAACATCAATATTTTGGGAAATATTAAGATTTCCTATTTTTAAATTAAATTCGTTAGTGTTGCTGCTTTTTCCTTTTCCAGTCTCACTATTAATAATTTTCCAAGTAGCTTTTATTTATCTTTACTATTTACAGTCTTTTTTCTCAAGTATTGGGCCACACAAACTTTCTTTAAGATTTTAGAATATTTTTTAACTTCATTAAACTCTTCACTAAAGTTGTAATGTTTTTCACCATAAAGTTCATACAATTTTCTTCTCTTTTATGTATTCCCGCTGTTGGCCACTCACTAAACGTTGTATTATTAGAGACTGTGATTGTTTTGGATGTAAATATTGAGTTAAAAATGTTGCTAAATTTAGTAAAAAACGTATTATATAAACAATCAGAATAGTTGCCATTATATGAAACAGGTAATTTAGACATTAGTGCTGATTTTAATTTTTCCACTCTATCAGCTGTCAGTGGTACAAAAGTAATTTTTCTCTTCATATTAGTTTTACATTGCGTTTCGATTTTAATAATTTCACTTGATGGTCAGATTTTATTTTACTTATTACATACTACTCTTCCATGTAATGTTGGCATCTGTAAATATATTATCTATACATGTAGCTGAGGTTTCAGTTAGTAGGCTCCATAAACATAGGTTTTAGTTCCTGATTACTTTGTGACAGTTGAAGCAGTTCATCCATGGCCAGAGAGTATTCCCTAATAGCCTCTTGAGATTTTTCATAACGTGCAGTAATTGATCTCAAGCAGCTGTTAACACTGGCAAGTTCAGACTCAAGAAATTGCATGTCATTTCCATATTTTGTTTTATTATTTTCAAGTTCTACTGTACACAGTTTGATTTTTTCTAATATTTCTAATTTACTCTTATTATTTATGCTCTTATTGTGTTTTTTGAGATTTTAACAATTTTGATGTTATTGAGATCTGTTTTTTAATCTTTTCATATCTTTTTGATACGTTTTTGCTGCATGTTGTACCAGTGCCCACCACTGAGTCTTTATGAGTCAAATTAATCACTGTACTGGGCACATCACTACTTGCAACAGAAACTTGGCCAAGTATACTATCCATTGACAGTAATTCATTAAATACATTTTGAGTTTTTAGTGCTGCCGAGCAATGATATTCCTCTTCCAATTGTGTGATTCGTTGGTGGGCATCACGCAGTTCTAGCTCGTAGACATACCAATAACAACATTCGCCACGCTATATAAAAACCATATATATATTTAGTATAATTGTAATTCATGCAAATTTCTAATTTCGGATCGATCGTATCCACCATTCAAAAGATATGGGCATACTATTGTTTTTTTTTCACCCCTCAAAAACTATCTCATGTATAAACAAATCAACCGCTTCAATCAATTTTCATTTAGATTATCTCTATATAAATTAATAATAACTTCATTATAATCGGAAACCCCTTGAGAATTATACGACACAAATATTGCTAAATACATACATACATACACCACACTTCCATTCATACACATACTTACCCACTCCCACTAGCCATTTTATCCAATTTGGTTCGTATTATAGTTTTATCCAACTGTTTCAATACCTGTATGACTAGCTGATGTGTTTTTTTTTTGTATGACGGGAAAGCGCTTGGCCTTCGTCTCACCTGGTAACTAGTTAAGGTAAGGCCAAAGGTGAAGGCGCACTTCACCCGGAATCCTCAACTAACTGAGGAACTGGATACCTTGCCTCTAAATGCCGGAACACAACAATTTTAGAGTTGTTGTTATGGCGACAGAATTAGGTAAGATGGATAGCTAACCAGGCGGACTTAAACAAAGTCCTACCACCACCCAAACCAAGCACAACATTCTACTCCCCTGGGGATCGAACCCGGGACTTCTTGATCTAAAATCGGTGGTTTGGGTTTGAACCACTAGACCACAGAGGTGGTAAAAAAAACTGATCCTGACTGAAACCCTGGAGAAATGTAAGGAACTCTTCAAATATTACAGGCACACGTGAAGCGAATTGAGTAATATTAGGACCTCGAAACCTCCTGTGTTATGTTATGGTCGTCCATCTGTTATCAAATAATTGGAACACAGATTCAACACAAGAAAACAAACAATAAACTCCTCCTGGTTATCATTGGTGCGGGTTCTGTTATCCTCTTCGTTCATTATTTTATGGAAGAGATGTTTTATACACGGTGTGTATGTGGGTTGGATCCCTCGATGCGCGTGTCTGACTCACACTTGGACATTTTAGAGCTAATCTGTGTATTCTGGACCTACGTGCTACATCGTAGGTCACATCGTCGCTTCTCATCAGGCGAGGTTGTGACCGAGCAAGCTATGTATGAAAACAACTAAGTATTTGGTAAACATCACATCGACGATATAACTAGTAGTTCGCGTCGAACTGAGATCTCGTGATGTCTGGTTTGTGACAGAGATTATTTATCAAATAGAACGTAATTAACAAACGATAAGTGTGCTTTAATTACACCTTTCTTATCTTAAGTGTTTATTTAAAAAATAATTCTAAATTTAACGTAAAAAAATCGCCCTCGAATATTCGGAGTGCATAAAACGCCAGAAGTTCGTGTAGTGCAATCGTCTTCGCGGTTCAAGTATCACCCAACACGGACTGCAACTGAGTTAAAAACCTGATACGTACACTGAAAACAAGCTACGCCCCGCCTCCAGCTACACACAACGCTTTGTCGCATTCCCTACAAGCTCATAGTCGCCTAGTACACTACACGCGCTGTGTCAAGCCTTGTAGTTCTGTCATCGCAATCTAAGTTGTGTTTGCTTTACCGAAATTAAAGGCATTTTTTAATCAAGCGGCGTCTTGCTCGGACTTATTTACTACGCATTTATAGTTCCGAATCTTGTTTAAACACAATGAGTCATCTTCGAAAGGAACTTGGGGAGACATGCTCGGGCTCAGACTCATACAAGTCTGAAGAAACGACTCTGCCACTTACGAGGAAAAAACGCAAAGGAGCTATACCAGCTGAATGCCTTACAGTATCTCCAACCAAGGAGCAGTCTGATGATAATTTAATGCGTTTGGAGAAAAAGCTTACCAAAATGTTTTCCATACTTCAAAATGACATAGAGGTAAAATTTAATAAAATTGAGGCCAGACTGTCTGATATAAAAACAAACACGGGGGAAATTGAAAAATCCATTGAATACCTCACCGAACGATTTGAAGAGATAACCTTAAAGGTAGTCAGCCTGGAAAAATCCGTAAATGAAAAAGACACCCAAATCTACTACCTTGAAGAAAAAATGGAAGAGCTCCAACGTACTGCCCGGAGCTCTAGCCTAGAAATCCGAAACGTCCCTTGCTCAGCAAACGAAACAAAGGAAGTCCTTTCAAGCTACATCTCAGATATGGGCAAAAATATTGGTGTCAATGTACCTAAACATGAGATCAAGGATATTTTCAGAATACCTGGTAGAGCTGAATCGAATAAACCCATAATAGCGGAGTTAACTTCTACTCTATTAAAGAGTAGTATTATTAAAGCGGTGAAAAGTTTTAACATTACCAACAAATCTAGCAAGCTTAACGCCTCTCATCTGGGCATCCAATCACATAGCTCGCCAGTTTTCGTTGTAGAACATCTCACAAGTAAAGCTAATCGGCTTCACTACTTCGCCAGAGAGCTGGTAAGAGCAGGGAAATTTAAATACTGTTGGACATCGAATGGAAAAAAAATCATGAAAAAGACCGACGGCTCTCCATACAACCATACAAATTAAGAGTGAAGAGCAATTACAGTTCTGAAATCTTTAAACTAATTACAATTTTAGGTTATGGTTTACCACTATTATAATAATGTCTTTGGTTTAATTTGCATGCTAATAACTTTTTGGGCCATTGCCTGTGTACTTCATATTTCTATAAGCTCAATAACGTCACACTCTTACTATAATCTCAACAAATCATTTGTTTTTTCTCAACTGTATGTCGCAGAAACTTGTATAGCCATCAACTATACTTACAAAATAATACCAAAATAGAGGGATTACACGCGTAATGACAAATATTGTTTACGCATATTGACGTGCACGCATATTGACGTACACGCATTATTGATGCATACGCATATTGACATACACGCATATTGACACACGAGGTATTGAACACTAGTTTTCCGCCGAGCGACTTCAACTGCAGTTTTTGATCTCTGGTGATGTGTATAGTAAATGTTGCAACGGTTCTACAGCTACAAAATTTAAATCCGTCCAAAAATTCATATGTGTACATTATATTATGTGTCTCTGCCCAACTCATAAGTATCATAACATAGTGATTTGTATTCTTCTTCTTTTGTTATTACTTAAACGTAAACTTTGTTTTGTAATAAAATATTTTAACATACCTAACGTATTCTTTCAGTTACAATTTTTCAACAATAACACAAAGAGGTGGAAAGATTAATCTAGTATCAGTAGTTCGGTTATTAGTCCGGTTGATCGAACTAATGATACATCTTTGTATCAGTAAGTTCGGTTAAACATGTCAACCGGACTACTGAGCCGTCTCTTGAATCAGTAGTTCCGTGTTGACGAAAAACTTTAGTTTATGATTGTTTTGGCCTAGTATCAGTAGTATTTTGCGTTTTTACCCACCTGCGAAGAACGAAGATAATGTTTTTGGGGTGTATGTATATAAGTATGTATATTGAAGAGATATACATTTCAGATGATAGATATCATTTAGACAGCTGTCATTGAAAATATAGATCTTGGTAGCTATAGAACGGAGAGTCTAGGACGAGTACTTTCAGAGATATGGCTATTTGAAGTTTAAAAGCTGTCATCAAAGGTACCTAATTATTTCAATTCAGGAAATTTTCGTTGCCTGAAGAATATTTTTATGATGGGATTGATAAAACTATGTGTTCCCAAAAAAGTCAACATTATGGGAATTCAACTTTAAAAGAACTCAACATTCTAAGAATGCAATATTTTGCGAATCAAAAATTAATCAACATTCTGGGAAATTATACATTTTGGGAATCCAACTTTATGAGAATTCAACTTTCTGATCCTAAAGGATAAGTTCATATTTGTCATTTCGCGTAATCTTTAACAATCATGTATGCCGTTTCCCGTAATCGTTCACAATGTGTCATTTCGCGTATAGCATAATATGTGACAATTCGCGTATGTCATTATGCGTAGACACCATGTGTCATTGTGCGTATGACCACCTAAATGTGTCATTATGCGTGTAATCCAAATAGAGTACTCGCCTTTTGCCAGCAACATAGGTCTGCAGTTAAGGCTTGGGATACTGTTACAATATGACTGTGTTTCCATATTAAATACTCATAATGGATAGGGATATCATGCTACAAGTAGACGACTTGAACGTATCTAAATCTTTTGAATGTTCTCCTATAGAGTGTGTTGATTTAATCGGTAATCAAAACAACTATTACAAGCTGTTTACTTTTAATATAAGAAGTATTTTAGGTAATTTTATAGTTCTTATGACTACAATTAAATATATTGATTTCGACATAGTATTTTTTACTGAATGCCAGCTATCCCGTGAAAAGCCTCTACCTCTTTGACTATAACTCTTTTTATTCAACTAGATTTTGAAACAAAAATGATGGAGTCATTATTTACACTAAGCCTCACCTTAAATGTGTTATTACTGAACCATCATTCGAGGAAGGTACTTGTGTAATTATACAAATTGAAGATCATACTGCGATAATCGATTCGAATCGATTTCTATAGATCTCCGTCGCATTGCGATTGTAAAAAAATTATAAACTCTCTCGAATCAGTCATAAAGTCTGTAAAAAAATTCAAAAATTGAGTTGTTACAGGTGATATTAATATAAACATCAAAATTGATAATAATGATCCAATGGCATCGGACTACCTAAAACTCACCTCGGAATATGGCTACTTCCCTGAAAACTTGTTCTCTACACGAAAAGGCTATTGTCTGGACCATGCCCTCATAAGATCCAGTAATAGGGCGCTTTCTTTTGTTATCCAGACTGCCATAACTGACCATATTCCTGTGCTTCTGTGTCTTTCTAAAGACCCACCATGCCATCCCTATAAAACAATAAAAAATTCTTAAATTGACTACGCTTCTATAGTTAATTCTTTAAAATCAAATTCAACCTTGTTTGACATTCTTAAAATTACCGATCCAAATGTTGTGGCATATAATCTCATACATGCTCTAAGAACTGCTATTCAATTAAACACAATCTACAAAACTGTTCCTTATAAACAACGTATTGCCAAGCCTTGGTTTACTTTAGGCCTTTTGAGATGTATTCACCACAGAGACAATTTACACATGAAAGTAAAAAGATCACCAAACAAACAACCTAATCCTGACTAAAAGCTATCGGAGATACCGTAACTTCTGCAACAACCTACTAACAAAGCTCAAGATTGCCTACGAAAGATCAGAGCTTGAGAAAGCACGTGGTAATCCTAAGCAAACGTGGAATGTAATTAAAACTATCACCTGCGACAGAGCTTCTCTTACAAGAATTAAATACTCATGATGCCTAAAACAATGTTAATAATTTTTTGTGAATATTGAAAAATCTCTGGCTCAGCATA
The DNA here is from genome assembly GCA_951394065.1 of Venusia cambrica. NCBI lineage: Eukaryota > Metazoa > Arthropoda > Insecta > Lepidoptera > Geometridae > Venusia > Venusia cambrica. The sequence continues at coordinate 102,308 of OX596044.1, read as the reverse complement.
TCTCAAACACTATAAATGTATCAGCGATAGCTTCTGACTTAAATACGCAAACTCACCTCAAATCATTTGTTTTGCTCAAAGTTGATGAAGATGAAGTGCGCAGAACAATTATTATCCATAAAAATAATACCGCAGCAAGCTGGGATACTACTAGATACTGGGGACATAATTTTAAAACCACTAACACACATAATAAATTTAATATTTGAGAAGGGTCATTTTCCTGATGCCCTAAAAAAATCTATAGTTCACCCAGTTTATGAGTCTGGATCAAGAGACAGTGTAAATAACTACAGACTTATTTCTATCCTATCATCTTTATCTAAAGTAGTTGAAAAACTAATGAACAATAGGCTTATGAAATACCTTGAAACTGAAAACCTTTTCGCTAGTACTCAATATGGCTTTAGAGCTAAAAAATCCACTGAAATGGCGGTCTCGGGCTTAACAGATTACATTGTACGCAATCTTGACAAACACAAAAAAATTTTAGCAATATTTTTAGATACGGCTAAGGCATTTGACACTGTCTCTACACCTATCCTTCTGAAAAAACTGGAGCGTATACGAATAAGAGGAATCCCTCTAAAACTTTTTCAGAGTTACCTATCTGATAGAACTCAATGTGCACTCATCGACAAAATGATAAGTGACGATGCTATGATTTCATGCGGTGTACCACAAGGAAGTATCTTGGGTCCGACTCTTTTCCTTATATTTATCAATGAGCTTTGTCTCTACACCCCCCCAAATGGCAGGATATTTACATATGCAGATGACACTACTCTTGTGTTTGAGGGTGAGACCTGAGAACAAACTCAAACAACTGCGGAATATGGTTTACGCAATATTATCTCCTGGCTTAGCATAAATCTTCTTACCCTTAATTTCAGTAAAACCAAATTCATTTCCTTCTCAATACTTTCACCTAACATCCCTACATTAAAGATTCAAGCTCATAATCCCACTTGTACCCGACTACCTAATTGTCATTTATGTAATTGTATGTATCTGGAACAGGTTTCGACGATTAAATACCTAGGAGTCCTAATAGATCAACAACTAAATTGGATCCCCCAAATTGAGTCCATTTCTTCTCGCACACGCAAACTTATCTGGATTTTTAAAAACCTGCGCAATATAGCCCACTTTGACCTTCTGAAAACGGTTTACTACGCCCTTGGACAATCTATATTAGGTTACTGTATTTTGGGCTGGGGTGGTGCGCACAAAACCCATCTGATAGAATATAACGTGCACAGCGATCCTAGTTGTCCTAGTTTGGGTACCAATGTCACCATCAAGAATTAATTGTATTACCAGAAACATCACTTTTTTGTTTAATTTAAATGTGTTGCTGTAATAATTGTTATTACCAAATAAATTTTCATTTCATTTCATGAACATACAGATACCCCAAAAGTCATTCTTGGATTTTATCGACACATAAAGTATATAACAATAGATAAATAGATCAGTTTTAATGAAATTTCGAATACCCTCTCTTATCTTACAAGACCTGATCATCTTTTGCCACCCTTTATCTTAAAAACCACCCCTAATAAGGGCAATTATAATCTTATTTTGAAATCTGCAGCTGCTTAACCCCTATTACATATGATACTTTATGTTTTAACACATTTTCAAGGCTTCAATCTAATTTGCCCCTTTTGCAACCCTAATGTAAATGTAAAACAAGGGTGGTTTCATCAAATCAAAAGAAAGTTAATTGTGATGTCAACCCCCTTTAATAGTCTATCCTACAAGACATACCAAGCGTTTTAACCCCTTATAAAAAGTCAAATACATATTTTATGAATATGCATTCGATACTCTTTCAAATGACACCCAATAAGCCAAAAATCTTCTCGTCTCACTTAACACCCTTATTTCTCAAAAACTATCTTAGTGTCAAAAAAATCCTTGTACCGATTTATGAGTATTAATATATTCTCTGCATGTTCAAAATTTTGTCGTGATCATCATTGATCAGTCATTCAAAAGATATGGGCGAAAAATTGTATTTCTTTTCACCCACATATCTCAAAAACTATCCCACTTATCAAAAATCCCCCGCGACAATCAAGTTCTTTTGACTTTATTGTTTTTGAGATAAGAAATATAATATTTCGCCCATATTTTTTGAATGGTTGGTTCGATCAAACTACTACTTAAAAAAAATTGTAAGTAAGACGTGAGAGCTTTAGAATTTTAATTGTAATTTATAAAAAATCCTCGCGCTTCTTATTAAAACTGCTGTTTATTTATTATTTTGTATAAATAATGTTCAATAGGGTTGTCAAGCCATGTAGGGTGTCGATAAGATCCAAGCATTACTTTTGGGATGTGATCATGCAAGTGGTTTGAATGCGCACATCCTACATCAAACAGCACATTATTGTTCACCTTCAATAAGTGAGAACTTCCTCCAAAAATGTAAGGCCTGGCCATAACATAATATTTTTAATTTTTAAACCAAGACTTCTAATGCCTGTTGCATTAGAAGACTATTCAAAAATGTGTTTTTTGCTTTTTATATTAGCAAGGAATGATTTATTCAGCTTATGTATTCTGCCCACCCCACTGACGGTGGTTTGGTGTTGGCACTGAGAATGATCCTCTAACACTCAGGCGAATAAAAAAAGAATGGGAAATAGCGTGCTCAGCGTAAGGTGTACACTTTTATCGTTCGTAAGTTACCTACTTAATTTTTTGTGATAATCTCCATAATCAAATACCTAACACAAAACCAGACATCACGATATCTCGGGGCGTCAAAATAAATTACATGCTATTATTAACGGATAGGTAAATTGTATACAAAGAGATATGATAATAAATGTCCTATGTCCATAAAACCGTCGCCCGAGCAGGATTAAGGTGGACTCGTGCTGCACCAAGGTCCTCGTAAGCTCTTTTTCTAATTTTCAATCTCTTAAATTTTATCTCAGATCAAAAACATTAACAATATTATTCAATCAGAATCTATATTTTACAATGCACATGAGACTGTGACTGTGATGCCCACGATCACGACCATAGACTATAAATTTTATTCATTTTTTTTTCAATAAACACAGATAATTAAAGCTGAATTCATATAGCATACCTATTCAATCCTATCCAAACTCCTTCTTAATATTTATTATTATTATTATCGTAATTATAGTAAAAATATCTTATAAATAAATAAATAATTAATAAATATTACAGGACATTAATATGTAATTAAATGTATTCATATCTTATTTTAGTTGCTATTTGTTATGCGTGATTTCGCTCGAGTGGGTTCCACCTGAAAATCAGCGCCTCTTCACTCCATGGTGGAGTGGCTTTTTGCTGAGGTGGTACCTTTTTGGCCCAGGCCGACCGGCGCAGTATAATATGTGTTTACTTACGTATTTACCTACTCATTTTATTTATTTATTTTTTACCTATTGTTACTAGATTTAAGTTAGTGTGTTTATGTGTTACTGTGTGTTTTATGCGCTGTGTTTGTTTTTGGTGCCAAATAAACATTTTTCTTTCTTTCTTTCTTCTTTCAAGGTCTGTCGAGGCAGCCTGGGAGAAAAGTTTGAAAGTTTAACGTTACTAGAATTAATAATGGATTATCGTCCAAAAAGATATTTAGAGGTGTGTGGCCAAGTGGGTAAGGGCCCGCCTTCCGATCCGGAGATTGTGGGCTCAAGTCCATTGGACGACTAGACTTGAGCCCACAATCTTATCATCAATGAACTTATCAGTTTTTCAGAAGTTTATGTGCATATTTGGCACTTATGCTCTGATGGACAGTGTGGAACGGTTTCCTAATGATGTGACCTTCATCACATCATTAGGAAACCGGTCCACACTGTCCACATTGTTCTACTTCTAGCTTGGTTAAATTTATAAATTGTTTAATGGCATGTGATTCATGTTGCCTACCATATTCAGTGGCTGAATTTCTTTGAAATTTGAATATAACAAGGTTTTCACTGTTGCTAAACAAGATATTGCTTAGCGCATTTTGTACAAGGTCCCGAATTTGGATGCCGTTATTCGTTTTCTCCTTTCTGTTAACCACAAATCATTATCTCCTTGACCTCTAGTATTGATTTCTATTTCTTTAATTTGTTCTTCTGTTTTCATTTTTGCATTCGTCTTCTGGTAAATCTTGCTGTAGCCCGTAGTGCTGATCGGGTTCGCATCTTTTGGATTTCTTCTGAAATGTTCGAGTCTGATAAATCGAATAAACGTTTTTTTCTTTCCGAGTGTGATTTAGTGTACTGTCCAGAACTTTCATTTGAGATCTTTTTTTGAATACAATTATGGGTTTGCACTTTGCTATTCCATGCCGTGACATCAGTAAAACATCTTTCTTGGTTCCTACCAAGAACCACGTGATGTTAAATTGACTCGTTTACCTCCTATGTACTTGACGATTACTAAATTAAATTGTTCGGCACTATTATTTGTCACATCCAGCAAAAGACTACTCGCATTGTTTACTAGATATGACAAATGTTTTTGGATATCCACCAATATAAAAGTATTTTCCAGTTCTGGCACTAAATTAGGTTCTTAGGGGTTTTTACAAAAATATGACGCGCAGTCTTCATGTTTTCCAAAAACATAATTTGCGCTGTTCCGTATGTCTTTCTTTAGATTCAGGACTCTTTGTGCTTCAGGTAAGTCTTCATATTTTCTATATTTGTCAGCACTTACAACAGCTTTACGAAGTCGTTATACATTGCTCTCAACTTTTTTTCAAAATGGAACTGCAACGTAGCCTTTATGGTTGTTGTTTTTTTTTGCCCAAATGCTTAATTTTTGTGCAGAAATTTTGTAACAAGAGGTTTTTGCATTTTACTATTTTTACAATTAATATGGGACCATACGGCATCGTGATTAAAAGGCGATTTATTATGCCTGAATCACCATCAACTATGAGCATATTATATTTGACACCGTGCATTTTGATACTTTTCTGAAAACGCTCCACAATAATATCGTCTTCCTTGGACGTGGCGCTATTTGACCAATCTTTGTAACATAGATGTTCAAGTACTGGTGTGCCCTTATTTTTGGCGCTACTGCATATACAACAGTATTTATTACGTATACCCAAGAACAGAATCTTCTTAGTTTTATACCCGACTATACAAGCACAGCCTGACAAAGAACTGTATCTGGTCTTAAAATATCTTATGGGCCACGAACCATATGCAACAACTGCAATAATAGGAATACCATCATTATTGAATATGGCTAGTAGCTTTTCCTCTTCTCCAGCTTTTACCATCTCTTCAAGCGCACATTTCTTAAAAATGCACTGCGTGTCTAGTTCTATTTTGTAAAATGTATCATACATGGCATATTCGCAGGTCCACAGATTTCATGCAATTGAGAATAACCGTTTCCTGTGCAAACCATCCCCTCAACTAATGTCAAAATTAGCTTACCTTTTTAGACAGACTTGCAGAAAATATACTTTATTTTTGTTTTCAAATCCGGCACTTGAATATGAATTCTCTAGGAAACCCACGTCTGATTTCCTTTTTAAAATCTAAGTGTCCAAAACTGCAATCAAAGCCTGCATGCCTTATTTTTTGTATGGTGACATATATTTGACACCATCCACCATTCTGCGACCTTCCAGGTTTTTAAATATATCAGGATCAATTTCAGTTTCGGTATGTAGTTTTCCAAATGTCAGTTGAAAATGTGATTGTGATTGCGTATTGTCTTTTGAAACATTACATTCTGAAGGCTGTTCAACTCTGCCTTTAAGTGACGTATTTGTAGTGGTTTCTCGTGTTGGAGTGCATTGAAGCACAGCAGAAGGGCCAGCTGTAGAGGCAGTGGTCGGCGTTTTTTGGGTTTTAAAACTCCTGTAAATAATAGAAAACTTATCATGTTCTAGTAACCGGTATGATTTCATATATCATAAAGTTCTAAAAAGATAACCAGTTTGATAAAAACTCAAATTACACCTACCTACTGGTATTGGGTCAACCGACTACCTATACTTATGTAGTCTTATAAGTAAGGGAGAGCGGAGGGGGGCTTGTCCGCCCTGTAGATTCACTCACACATTTTTACCTATGTAACATGTAGGTACCTAACTATAAGAAATTGGATTTATATAATGTATCATCCAATACTTTGCTTTGCGTTTAAAGTTGCATATTTTCCCACGCCACAGAACTACTATTTATTCTGACACGCGGCTGCAGGGGACGCCGAGATAGCAATACGACTGCTAAATACCTACAACGCGAAAACTGTTTAGGTATATAATCCTCTTAAGATAAAGTGAGAAAAGTGTAATGTAAGCACACTTTTATCGTTTGTTAATTACGTTATATTTGAGAAATAATCTCCGTCACAAACCAGACATCACGAGATCTCAGTTTGGGGCGAACTACTAGCTATATTTATATTCCTATATCGCTTATGTTATTTATTAATGTATTATATTATTAACTAGCTTTTACTCGTGACTTTGTCCGCGTATTGGTTTTTTGAAATAGGTGCAAGTATTATATTATAAATATATATATTTGTTAGATATCTGGATATATTTGACCGATTAGCTCCTGCATGGTGTGTAGACACGCACACCGAGGGTTCTGACCCACATTCCCAGACAAAAATTGCAGGCTTTTTAAAGACTTAGTGCCGGTCTGACTCACGTTTGGCCAGATTTTATTATTCATTTATTTATTTACCACAAAGTAAGCACTATATACTCACACCAACTTTGTTATTATACAGGTCAAAAATAACAATTAAAGAAAACATTTCATGTATGGGAACCCCCTATTTTTTTTTTGTTTATGATTAGTCAGGTCTGAATATTGGACATCCCACCCTTTATTTCCGAAAATTATTAAAAATCGAAAATATGCCATAACTTATTCCTTATGAGCAATAAATATACACATTTTTAAGTGCCTATCATTTGTGGTTTCAGGGATATGCAACATTTTACTCCGAACTTTGAACGCCATTTTGAACCTCTTGGGGTGTGAATTTTCAAAATTCCTTTCTTAGCAGGCGTTTATACACCAAGACAAACATGCCCTTGAAATTTAATGTCTCTACGGCTAGCCGTTTAGGCTGTGCGTTGTTATCAGTGAGTCAGTCAGCATTTTTATATTAGTACTAGCTTTTACTTGCGGCTTCGCTCGCGTTAAGAAGTATTATTAATAATTAGGTATAGTTTTTGCGGCTTTACTTTGGCGTGTTTAAAAAATTAGGGCCTACAAAACTTAAAAACGATAGTACATTCTTCAACTTCTCCATTAACGTTCAGATTTTCTTTAGCTATTTTAAAAAAGTCTAACCGACAAAACCTATACTTAACCCAAACGAAAACAAAACAAATGCCAAATACAAAGCAGAGTCCATAACCAAAACTACTAAACCGAAACAAAACAAATGCAATATCTCAAAATCCTTTCTTAGGGGATGCCGACGTCATAGTAGCTTTATGCATGTAAAGTCTCAGCCCGATCGGTTTAAAATTGACAAAGTTCCATACAAACTTTCATCCCCTATTTTATCCCCTTGGGGTAGAATTAATCAAAATCCTTTCTTAGCGGATGCCTACGTCATAACATCTACCTGCATGCCAAATTTCAGCCCGATCCGTCCAGTGGTTTGGGCTGTGCGTTGATAGATCACTATGTCAGTAAGTCAGTCACCTTTGAGTTATATATATTTAAATAGATAAGATAAGATAAGATAAGATAAGATAAGATAAGATAAGATAAGATAAGATAAGATAAGATAAGATAAGATAAGATAAGATAAGATAAGATAAGATAAGATAAGATAAGATAAGATAAGATAAGATGAACACTTTCCTATAATATTTAAAATCTTGTTTCTGTCTCTACCTAGGTTTGCTGGAAGAAAACTCTTATCATGGTTAAGCTCGCCTTTAACAAACTTTTTAATTTAATGTTAACTTGTATCATAATTTCTAGTTGTGTGTGTGCAGTTAAGTATACATTTGTAATGTGATATCTTAGAAAGATAAAATAAAAACAAAGCAGTTCAACAAGAGTCATCTTTTATGTGGCTTCGTGATCATTTGGGTTGCGAGTGCGGATCGTTTCGGACAACGCATTTCGCGTTAGTTTAGAGTTTAGTTTAAATTGAAGCATTTTCGGCGGTTTATCCAACATTCAGGAAATAGTTGACTAAAAAAGTTTGCTGCCCAGCCGAGCTGAATTCTTCCTTTTTGTAGTTGTCTCTACCCAGTTTGTCAGGAAGGAGTATTATAAAAATAAACTTCTTCTGAATGAAAATTGAACCGACTTCACCACTAAAAACATAAATATAATATTAAGTAAGTTCATATAATTTTAAGACGGTGCCGAATCGCCGAGCACAACAACATGTTTATTGTATGACACCGCCATACAGTTCATTTGAAGCTTTTTTTCGTTGTAAAACCTAAGACACCACGAGCACGACATTTCCGACACCCTGTTTCATATTCGTGTTTCATATGAGGGATTCTGGGAAATATGTTTGCAATGTTGGGAACGAAGATAAATACAGATGACCATTGACATGATTACATTTGTTTAATGTTCATTAATGTTCAAAATCGGTTCCTACTATAGTGCAGTGTAGTGGTGCACTATGTCAGGATAATAGAAACGATTTTTCGTTCCCATTATCACGTATTCCTTTTTTTTTTATTTAAAAGCCAAACTACTGGACTGATTCTAATAAAATTTCTATGGGATTGGTTCCTCAACTAATCTCAACCGATTTAAAAAATATTTTTATTTTTCAAATCGGTCGGTCAATCGGTTGATTGGTCTGGAATCATATCTTTTCATACAAAAAAATTATTTAAAATCGGTTGTGTAATAACGGAGTTCTGAGGTAATACTAGTAGTCGTTAATGAGCCATGTTAGACGCCTATAGCGGCGGCTCGTAAAGGCTGATACCAGAACTGTTGCACAGTCACAAGTTACAAATAAATAATGGAAAATATGTATTTACAAAAATAAAGTATACAAGTATTGTTACTGCGATCACCAACACGCCTGCCAAGCGCGGTGATTATGGTTAAAACCCTCCATTGCTTTCTTAGCATCGGGGGAGGTCCACTGCATGTCCTATGCAGTGGACTTAAATGGGTTGTAATGATGATGATAGTGATGATGATGATGCAAGTATACATCATTATGTAGCCAGAATGCATCATAAGACAATTCCACTAAGCGCAAACAATGCTAGGTATTTTTTTTTACGGAGTTTCGGTTAACTGCCTATCCTTTGACTTCATCATCAGATGACGGTGATACCAGAAGGCATTTATAATGAGTTCGTTGAACATGATTACAGTTTCGTCAATGTTCGTTCCCAGGCCGACGCGGCGGCGGAGGCGGCGGCGGCGGAGGCGGCGGCGGCTGAGGCGGCGGCGGCTGAGGCGGCGGCGGAGGCGGTTGCGTGGCGAGAGCTGCTCAACATCTGTTAGTCACAGGAACGATACCATCCGCTAATCGTACATCTAACATATCTATCTCTATTATAGTTACACAGGATAGGTTGTCTCGAGGGTCCTCTGAGAGGAAAATTAAAACAAGTAGTTATGGAAAAGTATTGTAAGGAGTTACGGGCTGGATTTCAAAAACAATAAGAACTGCATATAAAAAAAAACAGCTAAGTGCGAGTCGGACTCGCGCACCAAGGCGCGACGGTTCCGAACAAAACTGTACGCATATATACAAGTTATGGTATTTATATTGCTAAATGAAATCCATATCATTACAAGTTGGAAAGCTGGAGAAGCATACATTTAAGACAAAGGTCTTTTTATCGTTTCTAAATTATTAAAAAAAAGATGTATGTGATTTATCTAAAAATTTAAGGTTTTCGGAATGTTTCTTTTATGTGTGTTATAAAAGGTTGCTTCATGCCAAATTGTAAGATCGGTCGACTGGAAGTATCCTTTAGGTTTTTATTCCCTTGCGAGTAGTTGCGAATTTCAAAATATGCGGCATAAATTACTGTGATGAATTCTCTTCATTGCGTTGACATAGAAGTTTGATTTGGTTACAGCTTAAAGGTATGATAGACCTGAGTAATAAATATGAATTTCAATATAATAACACTACGCTAAAACATTTTTTTATTACATGAATTTAGTAGCGAATTTCAAAATATGCGGCATAAATTACTGTGATGAATTCTCTTCATTGCGTTGACATAGAAGTTTGATTTGGTTACAGCTTAAAGGTATGATAGACCTGAGTAATAAATATGAATTTCAATATAATAACACTACGCTATAAAAGGAAAAAAATTTTTTAATACATGATGTAATTAAAAAAATGAATTGTAATTAAAAATGTATGCTTTACGCAATGTTTTATTTATCTGTCCTATAAGACGTTGCTTCGTACCAAATTTCGAGATTCTAAGTTAACGGGAACCCTATAGGTTTTATATAAATGCGCGGCAAAAACGGCTGATTTTCTTTTGATTGCGTTGGCTTAGAAGTTTGATTTTTTCATAGCTCCAAGGGACAGCGTAGACCTGATATTTGATAAAAAAATCAGCTTGATACCTACACGCGTTCCTAAGAAAAAGGGTCTTGACATACAAATAGACGGACAACAATTGGATTCAATTTTTTCCTTATGAGGTACGGAACCTACGGAAAAAAAAAATGTACAGAATTTCTTTATTTTTATTTATCGCATAAATAATAACCTAGTAATAAATAAAAATACTGAAAAAATTGGGATATAGCGTCCCAATTTAACAGTATTTGTCAGATATAATAATATGGATATGTCCCATGCATAATTGATCAAGTGAGAGATTTTCGATAAGTGGGGTAGTTTATGAGATATTAGGGTGAAAATAAATACAATTTTGCACCAATAGCTTTTGAATGGCTGATCCGATCAATTCGAAGTTTTGAATATGCAGAGATTATAATAATACTCATCAAGTATTAGGAGAATATTTTTGATACTAGGGTAGTTTTTGAAAAATAGGGGTGTTAAGTGAGACAAAAATATATTGGAAATTCTTTAAATGAAATTACCAAAATACTTCAAGAATATTATTTTCTTTTATTCTTATTTTTTATAGGAAAAGGGTTTATAGCATCCGTCTGGTACTGGTCTGGAACAGTTGAGTTACCTATAGGCCGTTTGTAACGGTCCTTAGGTAATCTGACTGATTCCTTTGTACTTAGTTAGTTTATAGCATACATGTTTACAAATTGAGAGTCCAAGGACAAGGGACAAGAATTATACCAAGCATTTCGAGCCTCTTCAAGATAATAAATTTGACGTAAATTGCCAGGAACAGCCGAAATTGATGGTGTTAGAATTTTCTCAACCAAAGAATGTGTACTATAGACGGAAAACAAGAACGCTGGCAAAGCAACACTAGAAATTATGCGTATACCTAAGCCGCCCAATCGAACAGGGGCCCAATTCTACTAAATAAATAATAAATAAATATATTATAGGACATTAATTTTTACACAGCGCCATCTAGCCTCAAACTAAGCATAGCTTGTAATATGGGAACTAGATTACGGATAGAATACTTAAATACTTTTTTTTAAATACATACTTACTATATGATACAACACCCAAACACAGAACAAACATCTATATTCACCACACAAATGTTTGTCCTGGGTGGGAATCGAACCCACAGCCTACAGCGCAGAAGGCAGAGTTACTACCAACTGAGCTATGAGGCTTGTTAAAACTTACTAAATCAATTGTTTCACAATGACAATGATTTCATCGCAGAATGGCCATCATTGATGCCTTTTGGTATTCTACTAACCCAATTTATTTTCTATGACTGTCATTGAATTGACTTTGACGATCATTGAAAAGAGAGAGTCAACTTTTCGTATTCTGCTAATCAATACACAGTCAGGTCATAAATTCTGTCACAAGTTTAATATAAAATAATCGAAACAAGTTTATTCATTATGTAACCATTTATATACCAAAATGAACTTAACGAATTATAGATTCTTATGACAATAAAGTTTATTCAAAATGACATCCGTGATTTTGAAGACAGGCCTTCAATCTGCGCGGCCAGTCGTCTATCGCAGCACGAACGAGGTCCATGTCAATATCGGCGGCTGCCTTAATCAAGGATGTCTTGAGTGACTCCAAATTGGGATGAGGCTTTGAGCACGCCTTTTCCTCCAAGTGTTGCCATATCTTGTAATCTAACGGACTCAAATCTGGACTGGAGGAGGGCCAGTCTTCGTGCCGGATGAAGTCGATTTCACGCGCCGCCAGCCAGTCTTGTGTGCTCTTCGCTCTATGAGCTGGCGCCGAATCTTGTTGGAATACCCAGTGCCTGTTATTGAACATGGTATGAGAAACAGGTTCCACGAGGTTCGTCAGGACTGTATTTTGATACACAACTGCATTCGTTTTTACACCTTTCTCACAAAAATGTACCTCTGTTAAGCCCCAATAAGAAACTTCCAACCATACCATGAGCGAGGATGGAAAATGACCTCGTTGGACACGCGGAATACGGTTGCTCGCTTCTTCACTACTGTGTGCGTACACCTTATCATTTTGTTTGTTGTAGCTCTCTTCTACGGTAAAATTTTTTTCAGTCTCAGGTCCATTAGACGAGCATTTAAACGATGTCCTTTTTTTCTTCGATATGCCCGAAGCCCTAAGACCTCATTTAACACCCTTTTCACCGTGGTTCTGCTTAACCCCATCTGAAGGGCCAACAGTTTCTGCTTACGTTTGGGATTTCTTTGAATTCGCGCCTTCACAGCTTTTATCACTGCTGGAGTCCTAACAGACCGAGGGCGACCACTTTTTGACCTGTCATCTACACTAGAGTCTTCATTGTATCGTTTGATGGTACGATAAACGAATATTTTGGTTATATTAAATTTTTCAGTATGTCAAAATTTTTAATTGGCGCGTACCGCAACGATGCAACGCAATAACTGCAACACGGTCTTCTTTAAGCGTCCACTCCATATTTAAATATGAGTAAAATTCTAAATAGTATACATTTTTATTTTCATGAACAATTCTAAATTCGAATTCAATAAACTTTTTTGTGGCCAGCATTCTAAAAGAAAAGTTTTTACTGTGTGACAATACTTATGACCTGACTGTGTATATGTATCAATATAGATAGTGGGCAAAATTTCGTATGCTGCTATTTTTTGACAACTCTTCCAATCGTAATTTTGTCTATGAATTAGTCATAATGTTATCAGAGTGCAAAGGTTGCTTTTTACGTATATTGTTGCAGGGTATCGCGATGTCATACAAAAAATTATGTATGAAACAAGGCAGAATTTTAAAGGCGAATATTGTTTTCTCTACAAAGCTCATACGCGCCACAACGCTCATACCTGGCTATATCTACACTATATGACATATTCACTATACTCTCTGGCTATAATGACATACTCGTACATCACCATGATCACCGTTTCTTCCGTCCGATTCCAGATCTAGTTCCACTTCCAATGAAAACTCATCATTTGGAATCCTCCTGACTCTATCATGTGGGTACTTGTATGTTTTCTTTGAATTTAAGGCTTTAAGGTGATACTTATCACTATCCTAAGTCTCTGTGATTCTGACTGGACCTTTAAACTTAGGATCGAGCTTGGTTTGGTTCCTTTCCTAATTTTCTATTATAACATAGTCACCCACACTGAATCGACTCGCTTTGGTTTTGCTCTTGTCAAATGTAGCTTATCATAGGCAACTTCTGTCAAATGTAGCTTATCATAGGCAACTTCTGTCAAATCTTGTCAAATGTAGCTTATCATAGGCAACTTCTGTCAAATGTAGCTTATCATAGGCAACTTCTGTCAAATCTTGTCAAATGTAGCTTATCATACAAAGGCAACTTGATATTCTGTACGGCATGTTCCCGTACCACGTCAAGGTCTACTTCATGATCATCATTAGTTACAGTCATTAGCCCCAAAAGTCTTGATAACCTACTAAATTTGGGAGCTCTTGTTGCCAGAGCTCTAAAGAGATTGGTGTTCTCAGGTGCCAAATCACAGTCACACACTCCATTCTTACACACACACACACTCTGGCTATGATCATTTAGAAACACCTCTCATCTTTGCACCTACTGCTTACAAATAGGTACTAATAAACAATGAAAACAACACTAGAAAATATCACACAAAATTAAACTTGGAAAAATAATAAGTAGGTAGGTTGAGTATCAGAAATGAAATACAATGTAAAAAAAACATGTTCATTCATGAATTGTTCGATCTCGTAATAACATTTACTAGCTAACGTGGCCTTCCACTTTCTCTGAAAAAGTGAGGTCGGCAGTTCCCTCAGTGTTTTAGGAAGTTTATTATAAATAGAAGGTGCCATACATAAGATACTCTTGCGCATCAACGCAGTCTTGGAGATCTGTAGACAAATTTTATTGTTGTCTCTTCTATTGCCTATTACAATATCACATGGTCGAATAAATATATATGGATTATTTCTAACAAATATCGCGGTTTCGAAAATATAAAGACAAGCTGTTACGAATGTTAAAATGTACTGTTAAAATGTTGTATATTTTAAAGTAAGGGACACATTAATCTGTAATTTTACAGCGAAATATAGCTCTGATGCAGTGTTTTTTAAAATAAGTTTATAAAAGTTTATAATAATAAGTTCTAAAATAAGTTTAAAAAAGCGTTTGAGCTTTTTACGAGAAATACGGAGCATTGTTACACCATGCCGTATTCTCACATTTCAAAAATCTGGCACATAGTCCAAACAAGCACGCAAAAATTAAACAGTCACTTTGTCCACTACTTACTTTTGTCTTTGTACATCAATGACGTAATGTCCTATGTCTTTTTAAAAGTAGTTAAAAAGTTGGTATAATTGGACAATAACAAATACATCTTATGAACTTAGTGGAATAGGTGGAAAAATCACGCTCTAAAAAGTATGATACAAGGAAATTTCTCGTCTGAAATTGTTTAGTACAAACTATTATATATCTATAAAATTAACAACCTACATCTAATAATAATATATTTAATGTATTTAATACTTGTTCATAGTGATGTTAAGAAGATAGCCGTGGTCGTATCGAAGCATAAGAAATTGTTGCTGAAATCTATCTCCTGGTATGATCCTTTAGTCGCCTTCAGTTAAGTCGTCCATATTTATTTCCAGGGTATCCCAGCAACTAACATTAACACATAGCACCAAATAAAACAGTACCTTAAGTACTCACTCATAAATTACAGTATCATTTAAGAATACTGAAATGTTTGAATGCAACTGTTGAACTGTTGTTGTTTGCAACTAATGGTTTGAAACTAAAAGGAGAAAATAAGGCCCCTGAGACTAAGCTTGTAGAAAAGTTTACTTTTTCTCTAAGACTGTGAGAGAGAGATAGTGAGTTGACACAGAGTTCACAAATTCTCCAGGGTAGGTATGTGGATGTGTCAACAGACGTCAGAGAGGCAGTCCCCCTCACCTCACCTCACCTCACCTCACCTCACCTCACCTGGTAACTTGAACAATATTGTTATATTTATATTTTCACCCAACCACTCCTCGTGAAAAGTACCATAACATAGAACAATTCAAATCAAACATAAACAATATGATTGTCTTATAAACATACACGACGTGTGCAAGAGATGGGGGGATGAAGGAGATGAGGATGATTGAATAAATAGTGCCGCTGGAGGATCTACTAACTACGTGGTTTTAATACATTTTCAGTATTTTTGTTATCTAATTTTTGACTAAGATCTACATTTTAAATGACAGCTGTCAAACTTAAAATGGCTATATCTCTGAAACTATACGTATTAGACTCACCGTTCTTAATTTCAAATAAAAGCAATAACCAAGGCTGTCAGAACTACATCTGCCATCTGAAATGTAGTTATCTTTAACACTACAGTGCACGCGCCCCTTTTTTTTACATAGGTGCTCGCATGCTCTACCATGGAAGACAACAATATTCAAAATATTTTAAAAGTGGGTGGTTATAAAATGATAAATCTAATTAATATTTTTCCTCTATATATTATTAAACACAATTACTACAAAAAAAACACTAATCAAGTGTCGCATTTTTATTATTAGTGCGATGTGATTGCGGATGTTGTCTTCATCATTTGTCTTTTGTGGTGCGTTCATGTTCATGATGTTTTTTTTTATACAACTAGGAGACGGGACAAGCAAGTAACCCACCGGATGTTTAGTGCACTCTTGCCTTTAACAATGCCTTGGCAGGGAAGTGAACATGGTAAAGTCAAATGGTTCACCGAGTAGAATATGACTGTACCTCTGCGTACTCATGCGTCAAAGAGTTATCGATTATCTTTAAAGTTCTGTACTCCTCAGTAAATAATCATCAGAGGAAGACTTATTTTAATGTTTGTATGCATTCATTAATTCATTCTTGTAATTTTACTCTTATATCAGCAATAGTCTTAACTTTAACATAACATTTTAACTTTTAACATATACAAAAAGTAATGTGTTGCTTTGAACGATCGCATAATTAATTAGATACTACATATTTATTGGTGATCACCATCGAGCAGTCGATCCCGGCCGATGCGCCTCTTGCAATGAAACAAACAAACAAACCGACTGAAACATTGATGAGCTCTCGCTACTACAATAATGTATGCGATCCTAAGTAAATAGGCCGGATATACAGGGTGATGTACAGGGTGTCTCAGATAACCGTGTAGTTATACAACTGTGTTTACTTTGCCTCTGTAAATCGCGGTCTAATATCCTGCCACCCCGCCCCCTTGTAAATTAGTTCATCAGAGTCTGTGCCTGCCTACATAATACATTTATCGCAATTTGCAGGACTCCGTCGGGCTATCCGCAGAATAAATACAAGCCCAGGTTCGCCACGCCCTAGAGGAAAATTAAAAGTTTACGCTAAATTGGTTCGTTAGTCCGGTTTCATTACGCATCGCAGAGCCGCGGTCAAATGATGCGGCAGAATGATATCGATGCAGAAAGAAGTAAATAAGTAAAGCATACACAAGAAACTCCACAACCAGCAAATAAACATTTCGCTTGAAAGTATTGCGTCGATGTAACACGTGCAAAGTATTGCGTCGATGTAACTCGTGCAAAGACACATAAGTACGAGGAAAGGTAAGCTTTACTTGAGACCAAGCCACTGACGTAGGCTTACCTACGTAGACTTTTGAGTCAAATAGAGGTGTAAGTTTTAGCGAATACTCGCTTTCCCTTAGTCTGAGGAGATTGAACCTGGTGTCTACGGATTTGCCTTGCAAAGACAAAGAGGACTGCGTAGTCTGATCAGTAAACGTAGGTATACATTTTCCGAAAAAAAAACTTTAAATCCCACAACAAACTTCTCCCCCTTTTCCCGCTCCCTTTTTGTTTTTTTATTTCACAACATTTTGTTTAGAATTAAATTTTAAGTGTGTCTTTCAAATTTAATTGAAATCGCAAAAAAAGGCGCAAATATAGTGGTCTCGACAGAGCTTACCTTGAGCCTTTTGGGGTGGAGACCTTGGGTCCGTGGAGAGCCGGTGCCCTCCGGGTTTTCAAAAATATTGCGGGGCTTTTGATTGAGGCGACACGTGACCCAAGGGCTGGCTCTTATTTAGGCCAGCGAATTAGCATAGCTATTCAGCGTGGCAATGCAGCCAGTGTCTTGGGCACGCTTCCGTCTGGTACTGGTCTGGAACAGTTGAGTTACCTATAGGCCGTTTGTAACGGTCCTTAGGTAATCTGACTGATTCCTGTGTACATAGTTAGTTTAATTGTACTTTTGGATAAATGTATTATTTTATCCAAATAAAAACCATTTCTAAATGTCATTGAAATCCGTTGATAAATAACTCTACAGTACACTTTTCCCTCCTTTTCACTACCTTTTCCCTCCGATCAAAAATCGCAATCGAATAAAAATTTAAATAAATCAAGAAACATGTGTGCCGATTTTCATCAAAATCGGTTGAAAAATGCGACCTGTATGTACTGTAGGCGAGAACAAATCCGACCCACAGCCAACAGACAGCGGACAAAAGCATTTTAGGCTAATCTCAAAACTGAGATGCAGTAGTGAACAGTAACACACGAACGAAGTGTTCGGGCAGGCGCACGGTGCTCCGAAGTATTCGCTTGATTAAAATTAACAAAGCTAATCACCGTGATAAATTTACTATCGTAATAAAAACCGAACTTGTTCGTAACAAATTAGGGCGAGTTGGTCACGAGATGAAAGAAGTTCCACCCGAGATGGTCTGCAGGCGGCCGCCACAACATAATCATTGAATTAAATCAGTAGGTACCGTAACCACGTCAGGGTAGCTACCTATAACTCAGCCGGGAGCGCGTCTCGCGGCCCATAACATTCAATCGTCCGCACGAGGGGAGAATTTTGATGACCTTTAGGAAAAGTTTGCGTCGGAACACTCTGTCTAAATCCGCGGAGTCATGTCGGGATTTCCTAAATCACCTCTTTTATTTATTACGAGGCTACTTCCCGGCGACCGTTTAGGCGGAGACGTGATGTACAGCAGGACTACATCCCTGAGCATTGTTCTACCAGGTTCTAAATAACAACCAGCAGACAGGACGAGGAGTGACGTCGGCGCCCGCTGAGCGCTCGCAGGGCTGCCTTCCACCGTTCCCGGGCGGGACTCGAGGCTCGCTGTGAGTCTATTCATCATGAATCACATTAAGAAAGCGAAGTACCTTTCGACCGCGGTCGCTTTCATCTTTTATTATTAGAAATGGGTATGTTCCTTGACCTAGAGGGTTGCATTACGATCTTATCCAATAGTAGAATAACAAAAGAAAACAAAAATCCACGCGCGTCGCGTCGACCGAACTGCGCTCTGCTATCGCACGTACATAGTTTAACCCTCGTACCATAACATACCATTTTATTCGCTGAAAATGATAGATTGTGGGAGTGAGTCTCTATTCCCAGACAGAGTTGAGATAATTACCCCCTGGTAGCTGGCCACGTCGTCCCTCTAGATACTGATTGATTCGGATCGGGATCTCCTACGAGTAGATAAGTTGGGCAATTCGGCACTGTATGTGTGCATGTATGTATGTGGCAATGTTTGTGGCGGCGCAACTCTCAAACAAGTTATCCAATTTTAATTTTATTCAAGTACAAACATTTATTCAATAAAAAGTACAATTAAACTAACTATGTACACAGGAATCAGTCAGATTACCTAAGGACCGTTACAAACGGCCTATAGGTAACTCAACTAATCCAGACCAGTACCAGACGGAAGCGTGCCCAAGACACTGGCTGCATTGCCACGCTGAATAGCTATGCTAATTCGCTGGCCTAAATAAGAGCCAGCCCTAATTAAATAAATAAATCAATCAATTTTAATTAAATATAAACAGTAACGAGATAACTATTTTTGATTGGTGTTGTGAGATAAGATGATCCATGTCTTGAGGGGTATCATTTGAAAAAATATCGACTGCATATTGCAAATTCAAAATTATTTATTTTGGTTTTTCCATAATTGATAATACAAAAGTATAAATAATGACAAAAAAATGCGTTTTTGTGTTCTATTTGTTAAGTTATTTTTTGAAATATTGAGTATTGAGCATACTGGCATACTGGCGCTCGCGGGCCGCCTCGATAACTCGTAGTATATCAACCACTGCTGTATGTCTACTAACCACTGCTGTATTTATATCAACCACTGCTGTATTTATATCAACCACTGCTGTATTTATATCAACCACTGCTGTATTTATATCAACCACTGCTGTATTTATATCAACCACTGCTGTATTTATATCAACCACTGCTGTATTTATATCAACCACTGCTGTATTTATATCAACCACTGCTGTATTTATATCAATCACTGCTGTGTGTATATCAACCACTGCTGTATGTCTACCAACCACTGCTGTATTTATATCAACCACTGCTGTATTTATATCAACCACTGCTGTGTGTATATCAACCACTGCTGTATGTATATCAACCACTGCTGTATTTATATCAACCACTGCTGTATTTATATCAACCACTGCTGTGTGTATATCAACCACTGCTGTATGTCTACCAACCACTGCTGTATTTATATCAACCACTGCTGTATTTATATCAACCACTGCTGTGTGTATATCAACCGCTGCTGTATGTCTACCAACCACTGCTGTATTTATATCAACCACTGCTGTATTTATATCAACCACTGCTGTATTTATATCAACCACTGCTGTGTGTATATCAACCACTGCTGTATTTATATCAACCACTGCTGTATGTCTACCAACCACTGCTGTATTTATATCAACCACTGCTGTGTGTATATCAAACACTGCTGTATGCTGCACATTGCGCGTTATGACTAATCTTTGTTGAGTCCGGCTTTGTAAATGCTCTAATCATTTCACCTTTTGGTGGTCTTATAAATTTTTGTGTGATGCTATTATGATATTTTTAAAACTTATTGACATATTGTGATTAGAATTTTAGTAAGTAGATATGTAATGTGACTTATGACAAATTTATTGTATTCTTAATATCGTATTCTTAACAAGCCTCATAGTTCATTTGGTAGTAGCTCTGCCTCCTGCGCTGTAGGCTGAGCTACGTAGGCGGAGCTAGTACGTATGTATTGGCAAAAGTATTATATTTATTTATTTATTTATTAAATCAACAGTCCTTATTCTAAAATAAACTTAACATACATGTTTTTCTTAAGACCAATAATATCCGTAATCTAGTTCCCATATTACAAGCTATGCTTAGTTTGGGCTAGATGGCGCTGTGTAAAATTAAAGTCCTGTATATTTTATTTAATGAATCTGTGTAATTTGAATAATTCAATGAAATTATATATTATTAATGTATGCAAAGAGGATAAATAATATTCAAAGTTTTTTTTAATTTACTTACCACGGTTAAATTAAAAAAAAAACTTTGACATAAAAGGAGGAGGTTATGCATTCGTTTTTTAAGTGAAAACTTCATAAGTGATTAAGAGGTACGGGTAAGGACCGGTCGAAGCCTTAGGCATTTTTTGAGATGGGAAACATCCTTTGAACTACCGAAACCTTACCGACACCACTTTTGACACATTTGACTTTAAGCACATTGTCATGTTATCTTTACAATCCTAAGAGGTACGGGTAAGGACCGTTCGAAGTATCTAGCAACGTCAGTTCTAAGAAGTCAATGTGTCAGTTGTGTTGCAAAAACAACCCTCATTGTTAAATGAATATTGCGATCAACGCAACAACATTGAGACAAACAATCTCAGCTGTTCTCTTCGGCAAAGATCGACAAACTTCAAGTGTTCATTGTGTTTCACTTGTCGACACTCCCGGAGTGCCACTATTTTTCCCAGTGTTTCACTTGTCGACACTTCCGGAGTGCCACTATTTTTCCCAGTGTTTCACTTGTCGACACTTCCGGAGTGCCACTATTTTTCCCAGTGTTTCACTTGTCGACACTTCCGGAGTGCCACTATTTTTCCCTGTGTTTCACTTGTCGACACTTCCGGAGTGCCACTATTTTTTCCTGTGTTTCACTTGTCAACACTCCCGGAGTGCCACTATTTTTCCCAGTGTTTCACTTGTCGACACTTCCGGAGTGCCACTATTTTTCCCAGTGTTTCACTTGTCGACACTTCCGGAGTGCCACTATTTTTCCCAGTGTTTCACTTGTCGACACTTCCGGAGTGCCACTATTTTTTCCTGTGTTTCACTTGTCGACACTCCCGGAGTGCCACTATTTTTTCCTGTGTTTCACTTGTCGACACTTCCGGAGTGCCACTATTTTTCCCAGTGTTTCACTTGTCGACACTCCCGGAGTGCCACTATTTTTCCCAGTGTTTCACTTGTCGACACTTCCGGAGTGCCACTATTTTTCCCAGTGTTTCACTTGTCGACACTTCCGGAGTGCCACTATTTTTTCCTGTGTTTCATTTGTCGACACTCCCGGAGTGCCACAATTTTTTCCTGTGTTTCACTTGTCGACACTCCCGGAGTGCCACTATTTTTTCCTGTGTTTTACTTGTCGACACTTCCGGAGTGCCACTATTTTTTCCTGTGTTTCACTTGTCGACACTCCCGGAGTGCCACTATTTTTTCCTGTGTTTCACTTGTCGACACTTCCGGAGTGCCACTATTTTTTCCTGTGTTTCACTTGTCGACACTCCCGGAGTGCCACTATTTTTTCCTGTGTTTCACTTGTCGACACTTCCGGAGTACCACTATTTTTTCCTGTGTTTCACTTGTCGACACTCCCGGAGTGCCACTATTTTTCCCAGTGTTTCACTTGTCGATACTTCCGGAGTGCCACTATTTTTTTCTCTTTACATCTTTACTCTATCAAAGAGAACTCCGTCATTCATTTACCGATTTGAAAAAAAATATGCATGAATGAATGAAAATGCATTATTGCACACCTCAAAAAAAACTGGATAAAAAATAACAATGGGCGGTCTTATCGCTTATAAACAATTTCAGACAACCTTCGGATGGAGAAGATGTCTAAAGAGGTGGTCGGTGGCAATCTTATTTCTTAAAAATCTTATTTTTGATAATAAAAGTAGATATGCAATGTCTCGGACTGCGAGCGATTGCAACGTGACATGACCTCATTCGTGACCTCGGCATTCTAATGGACACGAAAACACATTTCCGAAATCATGTAGTCGATATATTTTTTCAAATATACTTTCAGAAATCTGGGGTTTATATTGCGACAATCAAGCGACTTTCACAGGCAAGATTATGGTACTGTATAATGCATTAGTTAGAAGTAAGTTTGAAAGTGGAGCCATGTTATAGAGCCCTCATGAAAAAAAATATACTAGTATGGTGGAAAAAATGCTGAATAAATATTTAAGGTTTCTTTATTTAAAGTTATACGGAGTTTAGCCATTTTTCTTACTAATGTATCCCACGTTATCTAATCTAAGCATGAAAGGGTATTTTAACTATTCAACTATTGACAAACAAAGATGCATGACTTATTTAAAAAATATATCTAAACCGACCACATCTATAAAAATTGATACAGTATCATATGCAAGCTTCAGGCAGATAGTTAGGGACATGAAAAGTAAAAAAAGCGTAGATATTTACGATATGACTAGTAAAACATTAAGAGACTTATTATTGAGGAACTATAATTTATTAAAACTTCTATGTGACACGTTAAATTATTGTATAATTAACGGAGTGTTCCCACACATTTTAAAAGCTGGGCGCGTTATTCCGCTTTACAAAAAAGGTGAAAGTGACAAGCTTACAAATTATAGGCCAGTCTGTATACTCCCTACCATATCGAAAATTTTAGAAACAATTATGAAGAACGAAATTGTTAATTACTTTGAAGCCAATAACCTGTTCACTTCGTCACAATTTGGTTTCAGAAAAAATAAGTCAACGGAAATGGCGATTCGTAATGTAAATTACTTTGTTCTGCAAGCTCTAGATGAATCTCAAAAATGTGCTAGTATTTTTTGTGACCTGTCCAAGGCGTTTGACTGCTTAAGGCATGACGTCCTACTTAGCAAATTAGAATATTACGGGTTTTATGATAAGGAGCTCCAAATGATGGAAAGCTATCTTTCACATAGAACTCAAGTAGTTACAATCGACGGAGTAAATTCAGTTTCAGGAAATTTAGATATGGGGGTACCACAGGGGTCAATTTTAGGTCCAGTATTATTCTTAATCTATATAAATGACCTTGCAAGTAATGTACCTGATTGGACATTTATAAATCTCTTTGCAGATGATACACAGCTAGGAATTAAAGAAAAATCATTACCAAAGCTAGAGTTAAAAATTACCCAGTCCATGGAAATACTTAAATTATGGTTCGAAGCGAACGGCATTATGTTGAATGCCGATAAAAGCGTTACATTAAGATACGAGGCAAAAAAAAATAAGAAAATCTCAAGAGACGTTACTGATCATATCTTCCTGGGGTACAATATAGACTATGCAGTAAGCCACGACACGCACATACTGAAGATCTGCAAAAAGTTAGCAAGTGCAAATTACGTTCTTTTAAAATTAAAACCAATAATCGAGAAAAGGTCTCTTATAAACGTTTATTTCGCTTATTTCCACTCAACTATTAGCTATGCAACAACAGTCTGGGGAAACTGCTCAAATATACACAAGGTGCTAACGAGCCAAAAACGCGCAATTAGGATTATATGTGGCCTTAGAAAAAGAGATTCAGCCCGAAATCATTTTAAGAAGCTTAAAATTATGTCGGTTATATCTTTGTATATTTATAAAAGTCTACTTGAAATACACGAAAATAGGAATAAATATGTTAAGCCTCACTCACGCTATAATTTGAGAAATCTAGATAGGTTACAGAAACCAAAAGTAAGATTGACCAAGGTTCAAAAGCAAGGAGAATATACTAAAATAATGATGTACAATAAACTTCCTATAAACATAACGAAGACGGAACACATGTCAGACTTTAAATGTAAAGTTAAACGATTCTTTGAAAATTATGTATTTTATAATATAAATGAATTTTTTGACATGTCTCTAGGAGAATCACATTTTATTTGACTCGCTTTATTTAAATATATGTTTTGCCTGACATTATTATTTATTTAAGGTTTTGTTTTATTGAAAATTGTAAATGAAATACCTGTGTAATAATATTCTGAATCCAGTTTGACATATTTTGAACTGTTAATAATTTTTTTTTTTTTTTTTTGACATGTCTCTAGGAGAATCACATTTTATTTGACTTGCTTTATATATGTTTTTTATTTAAATATATGTTTTTGACTGTTATTTATTTAAGGTTGCGTGTTATTGAAAATTGAAAATGAAATACCTATGTAATTATATATTTTGAATCCATTTTTGACATATTTTGAACTGTTTAAATTTTTATCGATATTTTGTTTAATTCCTGTCATTTAACTTTATTTGATAATTTGTTGAAATAAGTTGAATTTGGTGAACTATTACTAACCTATCTTAATGTTTAACATATTTTATGTAAAAAATTGTGACTTGCCTTGTATAGCAATCTTTGTTATAATGTGGCCAATAAATGAAATCTGAAATCTGAAATCTGAAATTTAAACTTGAAACTAGAAAATAAATGATATTAGTATGATCCATTTTTAGTCTGATTAGAGGCATAATACATAGCCCTCCGGTTTTAATGAACATAGGACAACACGTACCTAACACGTATGTAGACGCCCGCAACACCTATACTACTTGCTCCTAAGCAAGTCTCCGTTTACTTCGCGCTACTACGACTAACTAATAGTTTTATTTGTATATTTACTAGTAGTTCTCCCCGAACTGAGATCTCGTGATGTCTGGTTTGTGACGGTAATTATTTCTCAAAGAGAACGTAATTTACAACCAATAAAAGTATGCTTTCAATACACAGCTTACTTACCTTAAGGGTTTGAGGCTCTTGTTCCTAACTTATTGTAATAGCCTTACTCACATGAAACAAAGGTCGATGACGTTTTGAAGGTGCTCTCAAAACTGTTGCCTTAGTAGTCGTGGTTTAAAAATCAATCCCTCCAGCCTTCATTGTGCTTCATGACACCCTACTTACTAAGGTAAGTAAGGTATTATGAAGCACACTTTAGGTGAATAAAGAGAGATTGAGAAAAAGAGTGCTTAATCTTACTTAAGCACTGAGTATCCGAGGCACAATTTTGTTGCTTTCTTATTGTATGCAAATCCAGAATGAGAGCAAAGCACCAAACCACCGACTGTGCGTCATAGTAGGTGAGTAGAGAACAGTAAGTGAATAAGTCACCCCTAACTTAAATGAAACATAGGTTAATGTCGTTTAGAAAAGTGCTCTCAAAACCGAAGCCTTAGTAGTCGTGACTAAAAAATCTAACCTTAATAATCTAATTGGCTTTACAAAATCCGAGGGCTGAAGCCTACGGATGTCGTAAAACAACCATGGGGCTTCAACAAAAAAGCAACAGTTTTTTTCTATTATATAAACAAAACTGTGCGCCAATCTGTCTGCCAAGCGTGGTGTGTATACACAAACCTTACAGTTTTAATTTTAGAATAAAACGGGTGATCTGCCCGATAAAACGAATTATCGGCCAATATCGTTGGCTACCGTAGTGACACGCAATCGGCTTCAGAAAGGGCCTTTCAACAGAGAGTGTGATTCTGAGTCTGAAGCACACAGTACAGTACTACACGGAGAGGCGCACACTTGTGTACGCATGTCTTCTCGACCTCTCAAAAGCATTTGACCTTGTGCCCTATGATGTGTTGTGGAGAAAGCTGGCGAGTACAGGCGTGGATGCACAGGTGCGGCGCCTCTTCCAGTACTGGTATGCCAACCAGACCAACAATTTAAGGTGGGCGGGAAGCATATCGGATCAGTACGGGTTGGAGTGTGGTATGATACAGGGGGGGTTGAGCTCTCCAAAGCTCTTCAACCTGTACGTAAACGAGCTGGTTATAGGAATTTCCATACAGTCTATTAATAAAATCGACACACATTGTCTTAAGGGTAAGATTATGCTAATGGCTTTTCGGTTTTGATAAGTGTTGCATATCTTGACTGATTATATTAGCTAGGTATATACTGCTAAGCCAAGTACTCATATTAAACATTTCTAGCTGCCTAGTGGAATGCACATGGACGTCTGATAAGAATTCGTACATAGTAAGCAGATATGGAAGCTTCTTATTGCGCCAATACTTATTATTCTTAAAGTGAAGTAGTTTACATAATAAATGAATGGTTACGTTTTCTGTACGGGATTTGGCTTTCAAAAGGAATTTACCACATAAATAAGTTCTCCGTACATGTCGCGTTTCCGAACGAACTTTGTTCACTCAAAGTGTCAAAAATTCAAGATGGCGAAAATTCAAAATTATATGATTCATTGTCCTCGTAACGTACCAACATGTTTAACTTCAATATACAAAAATATCTAAAATCTTCGGAGTTGTTCATTCCTGACCTCAACACCAGCCTGCAGCCGCAACATATTGGACCTTCGACCCAAATTCAACAGAATCTAGCCTGTGGATTGGATTGGACACTGCGGACAACGCGACGCCAAGCGCCAACGGTCATCCGCAGAAGAAGATTACGAAAAATATAGAAGATCGCTGTCCTAAAGCACACAACCGCTTTATATTCGAAGAGACGGTACGGCCAGCTATCTATCCTATCTATAAAACCTATCCCTGCTTTTGTTAATTCAGTGGTAAACTGTTTCAGTGATTGAAACGCAGTGAGCTTCCTCGTTTGATAAGTGCCTAGCAGTGTGTGCCGTTGCTAGCATCAGCTGCCGCTTTCCAATCGTGAGTACTCCATCTTTCACTAAACTTCTAAAATGACAGACAGGGCTAGATCTTTATCCCCAACTTGTAAAATAACCGTTACGAGCGATGACGCCACCAATTTACTTATACGTGAACTTATCAAAAAACGATCTATCGTTAAAGGCCGACTTACACGCTTTTCTAACTACTTAAATTCAATTAATTCAGATGAAATTTTGCCCGATCAAACGCGTACCGAACTAAAGATACGTGTAAAAGGAACCGAGAATCTATTTTCCGAATTCAACAATCTTCAAACGCTATTAGAGGAATCAGTGCTAGATATTGATATACCAGAACAGATAAATCAACGCGATTCGTTTGAAGATAGTTATTACAAAATTATGGCTAGGGCTGAATGTATGCTAAGTAGTAGTGAAGTTGATAGAAGCTCTAAAAAGGCGCCTAGTGACTTTAAAGCCTTAAAACTGCCAACTATTTCGATACCTACCTTTGACGGTTCATACGAGCATTGGTTGGAATTTAGAGATACCTTTCAGTCTCTAATTCACAACTCCGATCACATCACCGCAATCCAAAAGTTCCACTACCTAAAGTCGTCACTAAAGGGCAGTGCAGCGTTGGTGATCGATTCTATTGAATTCTCATCGGCTAATTACGATGTAGCTTGGGAATTACTACTCAATAGGTTCGACAACAATAGGTTGTTGGTCCACAACCACGTCAAGTCGCTGTTCAACCTTTTACCATTAACGAAAGAGGCACCAGATTTATTACGAACCCTAGTAGATACTGTTTTAAAAAAATTACGTGTGATAAAGCTGCTAGGAGAACCAGTAGACAGCTGGGACACGCTCATTATCTACATAATTGTCACAAAATTAGATGACAACAACCACTGAGCGTGAGTGGGAGCAGTATAAATCCACAAATTTAAAAAGATCTGGTAACTCCAAGTCAATAATGAAGGTAGATGTTTTGCTGGACTTCCTGCGAGACCGGGCTGATATATCGGAAACGTTATTTGTTTCACACACAAGCAAAAGTAGCAATAAACCATTTGTAAACACATCAAATAATCACAAGGTTCACTGTAACGTTTCTACGAATAATCCCTCCGGTCAAGCAAAGAAGTCGGGGTGTTCACTATGCGCTAAAGGTAATCATCCACTTTATGCATGCCCAACCTTTCTCGGTTTAGATATCCAAGCTAGACTAAAGCACATAAAAGAAACACGTTCGTGTGAAAATTGTCTGCGCACGGGCTCGAGTCACGGTTCAAATGATTGTAGGTTCGGTTCCTGTAGGAAATGTGGGAAACGCCACAACACGTTAATTTGTAAAAGTAAATTAAGTGTTGATGTTCCTCCGCCAACCGCAACTGTGAATAAAAATGTGTGTCCGTCCTTCGACTCGTCTCCGTCCCTCCCCGCGCAGCTGCTCACCCCGGCCGAGCCTGAGCTTACCAACAGAACAAAAGGTACGCACACCGATATCCTATGCGCTAATTACTCGTGTGTGCAACCGGTCCTGTTATCGACGGCAATAGTGGAGGTAAAAGATATACATAATACCTATCACGTTGCGCGCGCGCTTCTAGACTCGGGAAGCGAACGATGCATTATTACGCAATCATTATGCGATATATTAGGTTTAAAATTAATACAGTCCACTCAAGAAATACGAGGGATAGGCAACTCGATCTCACAGTCAACACAAGTATGCGAAGTTGATGTTAGGTCGCGTACCAGCCCATACACTACGCGAATGCAATGTTTTGTTATAAATAATATTACATCCACGTTATCAGCGGTGCCCGAACAATCTGCGAAGTTCAGAATCCCTGATATATTCAATTAGCTGATCCCGATTTTCATAAATCTCGAACAATCGATATCCTAATAGGCGCGGATATATTTTGGGATTTATTATGCGAGGGAAAAATGCGTTTACCTAAAGGCCCGTACCTACAAAACACGCTACTAGGTTGGGTCATATCGGGTCCTATAAACACTATGCAAATAAAAAGTCACGTTCAATGTAATTTTTCTCAAGCGGCCGATGAACAATTACGCAAGTTCTGGGAGCTGGAAGAGCTACCTACGCTTTGTGATACGCGCTCCGAGGAGGAGAAAGTATGTGAGGAACACTTCGTCAAAACTACGATGCGCAATAATGATGGAAGGTTCTGCGTCAGCATTCCTTTTAAATCCTCGACACAAAGCCTAGGCGAGACATATCCTCAAGCTTTGAATCGGTTTCTAGCTTTAGAAAAACGATTACAACGCGATCCAGAATACATAAGGTTGTATACAAACTTCATACATGAGTATGTAGCCTTGGGTCACATGACGCGCGTCGACTCATACGGAATACCTAACTTTTTCATGCCGCATCACGGCGTGCTGCGCGAGCACAGCACAACCACTAAATTGCGAGTGGTATTCAATGCGAGTGCTGCCTCGAGCACTGGAGTTTCATTAAATGATCTCCAGCTCGTAGGCGCTCCAATACAGGGCGACTTGCTGACTATCCTTCTTCGTCTACGTCTACGTAAGTACGTCGCGTGCGCGGACGTCGAAAAAATGTATCGACAGGTTGAAATCGTTGAGAGCCAACGCGATCTTCAATTGATACTGTGGCGTGATGATCCGACGCACGAAATAGGTATTTATCGCCACGGTAGGGTAGTGTACGGTACTGCATCGGCAGCTTTCATGGCTTGCAGAAGCCTCAAGGAAACCGCGGCTAGTTGTTCTGATCCTAAGGTTAAAAGAATCATTAACGAGGATTTTTTCGTGGACGATTTAATTACCTGCTCAGACGATAAAAACGAGCTAGTCGATTTATGCGAAAAAACATTGAATGTTTTGCAATCGGGCTGCTTTCCATTACGCAAATGGATTTTTAACTTCAATTGTGATGATCACGAATTATCAAAAAAAATATTTGAAGGCATTAAACCACTAAATTTAGACCAAACAAGTCACTGAAAAACGTTAGGCATTGGGTGGAACAACTCGACCGATGAGTTCCATTTCAATACGGAGTTCAAAAGGGACATAAAAGTTACAAAACGTTCGATTTTATCTCACGTATCTCAGATCTTTGACCCGTACGGTTTGCTGAGTCCTACTATTATGATGGCGAAGGTATTATTGCAAAGCCTATGGTCGTTAAAATTAGACTGGGACGACGCGCTTTCTCAATATGTCACAAATGCTTGGAACCGGTTTGCTAACAATCTGCCACGACACGTTATAGGTAGTGAAGCTACATATGTACCACTGCATATTTGCTGCGACGCTTCCCAAGTTGCTTATGGGGCGGTAGCGTACCTACGCACTGTGAGTGAAACCAATACAGAAGTAACTGTGAGGCTGCTGTGTTCTAAAGGCAAGGTGGCTCCGTTGAAGCCGGTTAGTATACCTAGGTTGGAGCTATGCGGAGCTTTATTAGGCGCGCGCTTGTACAAAAAACTACGAGACTCACTTCATTACAAATTCGAACGAGTAGTGTTTTGGACTGACTCCACCATAGTGTTAGGATGGCTAAACATGGCACCTAACTTACGAAAAACATTCGTGCAAAACCGGGTGACAGAAATCCAGGAACTGACTCGAGGCTTACAGTGGCAGCATATTAGTGGGAAGGAGAATCCTGCCGATTTGGTTTCGCGAGGCGCTCACTTACCAGATTTAGCTTCCTCGGCGCTGTGGTGGGAAGGGCCACCTTTCCTTCGCAGGTTTGATTTAGAATGCGGTGATTTAACTTCCGACTCAAGTTCAATTACGATGCGGGATGATTTACCTGAAGTTAAATCTAATACAATGAAAGTTTTGCACACCACACAGAGCGATGAAATATTTCCGTTTTCCAGGTTTTCTCAGTTCGAACGAATGAGACGTTCCTTTGCGTACGTACTGCGGTTTATTTATAATACACAAAATAAATTAAGTCGTAAGTCTGGCGCACTAACAGTGGACGAGCTGAGACAATCTGAACTGGGATTAGCCAAAATATCTCAGAAGGAATCTTTTTGCGAGGAATATGATTTACTTCATAAAAATCATTCGTTAAAAAGGACGCCAAGTCTTTTTAAACTAAACATGTTCCTCGACAAAAGTAATTTAATGCGTGCCGGTGGCAGAATTAGGTACGCCGACGATTACGATTTCGACAAAAAACACCCTGTCGTAATAAATTCAAAACATCGTTTTTCAGTTTTGCTCATGCGACACGAGCACCAACGCTTGCTCCATGCCGCTCCTCAGTCGCTGCTGTATGACATTCGCCAACGATGGTGGCCTATCGGGGGTAGAAATCTCGCACGGAAAATCTTGAACGAGTGCGTTGTGTGCAAGCGATTGAAAGGTAAAACTTTAGACATAATCATGGGTAATCTTCCCAAGGAGAGATTGTCCCCAACCTACCCATTTTTACACTGCGGGGTAGACTACGCAGGGCCAATTCTCACCTTGAACCGCGAAGGTAGGGGCGCGAAAACGCAAAAATCATATGTCTGTTTGTTTGTTTGCTTCGTAACGCGCGCGATCCACTTGGAGCTTGTTAGTGACTTAACTACCGAAGTATACATTCTAGCACTAAAACGGTTTATTTCGCGACGCGGTAAACCGAATACAATATATTCGGACAATGGCAAAAATTTCGTCGGTGCAAATAACGAATTAAAACATTTTTTGCAAGCCTGTCCCCCTGACATAACTAACTACGCTGTTAGTCAGGCTATTCAATTTAAATTCATCCCCCCCTATACTGCTCATTTTGGAGGTTTGTGGGAGAGAGGAGTATTATCTTGCAAGCAGCATTTATCACGCGTGGTAGGAAATGCTCGTCTTACTTTCGAGGAGTTTACCACGGTTTTAACCCAAGTAGAAGCCATCCTAAATTCCCGTCCTTTATCCCCGCTGTCTTCTGATCCCAATGACTTTCTTCCTCTCAGTCCAAGTCATTTCCTAGTTGGCCGTCAGCTCACTTCACCGGTATACCAGGACATGCGAGGTGACACTGGAAAAATGCTCAACCGATACCAGAGGGTGGAGCAGATTCGGCACAACTTCTGGACACGTTGGGCTAAGGAGTACATTTCGGAGCTACAAACGAGATGTAAATAGAGAGAAAACGTCGATACCCTTGAGCCAAACACACTCGTGCTCATCAAGGATGACAGGCTTCCCCCATTGAAGTGGTCTCTTGGGAGAATAGTCAGCACCATCAGCGGCAAGGACGGCGTATCCCGGGTTGCTGACATTCGTACTGCGTCGGGCACGGTGAGGCGCAGCTATTCTAAAATATGTCCCCTGTTTAAGGAAGAGGATCCATCGGTGTAGCAACATCATCCTCATCTGCAGCTTTCTACCATTGGAGCTGGAGCTTCCAAGGCCGGGGGCATGTCGCGTTTCCGAACGAACTTTGTTCACTCAAAGTGTCAAAAATTCAAGATGGCGAAAATTCAAAATTATATGATTCATTGTCCTCGTAACGTACCTACATGTTTAACTTCAATATACGAAAATATCTAAAATCTTCGGAGTTGTTCATTCCTGACCTCAACACCAGCCTGCAGCCGCAACATTGCAGTGGAGGTAAGCAGAGCTCACTTTCCATTGCGTGTATAGGTGTTGTTTTTATGAATCCTCCAATAACTCTCATCGACTGATTTTGAATTTTGTCTAGTTTGCTAATGTACTTCTGGCAGCTGTGAGCATATAAAAAACTTCCATAATCGAGCCTACTTCTAATTGTAGACAAATATAGTTTCCTTAGATGTTTCGGATGCACCCCCAGCTAAAACTTGCCAAAACTTTAAAAATATTTAAATAGCGGGACACTTTATTCAATAGTTCCGCAATATGTTTATTCCATCTAATTGAACGATCCAACCACATACCTAGGTACTTAACGGCATCCACTGCTTCTATCGGGGTGTCATTAACGTATAAACGAATCGGGTGTCTATTGACGCCTTTTTTAAATATGCATACTTTTGTTTTAACGGGTGAAATATCTAGTCCCAATTCATTTAACATTTTGCACGTTTGATTTATGGCCGATTGTAATATGTTCGATACATCATTCACACTTTTACCTGAAATGTACAAAGCATAGTCATCCGCGTATTGAGAGATTGTAACGGTAGATATTTGAGAGATATGATTGGAAATATGCAGCGTTGCGATATTGAACAATAGAGGCGATAATGGGCAACCTTGGGCTATCCCACGTCCTGTACTTCTGGAATAAACAGTGTTATTAACATGTACGCTTAGAAATCGTACTTTTAAAAATGACCATAGGTACCTACATATCTTCGCACCTGCGCCTATACGATCTAAGGTGAAAAGTAGGGTCGTAGCATCAATATTATTATAGGCGTTTTCTACATCTATGAAGCAACCGAGTGTTATGTGATCTTTTGAAAAGCCTAATTGTATACTAGTAACGAGATTACTAAGATTGTCGAGGCACGATTTGGTTTTTCTGAATCCAGTGGTTTGTTCATGGAAAAAAATACCTTTCTCCACTAGCCATTCCAGTCTATTGTTTAGCATAGAATGGAACATCTTGCAAAAACAGGACATCAGCGATATGGGGCGTAGTGCAGATAAAGACGACGGGTCACGGCCCGGCTTCGGTATAGGTATAATACGTATTTCGCGCCACTGTGTAGGTACGTAACTATGGTAATAATAGAATTGGTTAAAAAGTGCAAGCAATATTTTTAATGCGCTAACTGGTAGGCATTTAATCATTGTGTATGACACATTATCGGTGCCGGGCGCCGTATTCTTCGATTTAATGCAGGATTTAAGTTCACAAAGTGTAAACAAGGAATCAATTTTTGAATTTCTGCATGAAAAAAGGGGTAAGTTGGGGCAAACATAATCTGGGGTTAAACTGTGTAGCATTTTGTTAGCTAATGAGTCATCAACATAATTATTCTGAGGCTTGTATGAGGTGTGTAGCCTTTAAGCCATTTCAATTTGCGCCACATCTCGTGAACACTAGTAGAATGATCGATTGAGGAGCAAAAATCTGTAAATGATTTTAGTTTAGCCTTTCTTATTAATCTCTGAGAGTGTTTAGTTTTATCGGCTAAATTATCGAAATTTCTAGGTGTGGGGTTCTTTCTAAAGTTAGTAAGAGCCAGGCGCCTTTCCGCAACCGCTTTAGACAACTTGGAGTTCCAATAATGCTTGGGTTTAAAATGCTGATAAGGATCTAAGCTAATTCTGTACCAAGGAATATGCGCGTCAGCGGCTTCGTTAATAGTATCGAGAAAAACATCGTAGCTTTTTTGAGGATCGTCAGCAATTATGTTGAAATGTAATAGTTTGAGCTCAAGATAATTAGTGTACCCTTCCGAGTCATACCTTCGTATGACTCGATTCAAGGTTCACGTTGAACTGATCATGAGGTGTTGGGAGGGCATAAATATTAAAGAGATATATAATAGTGTATAATCTACTAGTAAAACTAATGGAATAAAATAAAAATATAAGTTTATTATCGCCAATGAAAGATGAGACATCTTTCTGAGACATCAGACAGTGGAATTGAAAAGTTACGGATTAGATCATTGTTTCTTGAATTTAATTGATTAAGAAGTTGCATAGGGCTTAATATTGAGGGATGAACTAGATTTTGTTTACCAAAAAGAATGGAGCCAATTAGATCCTTGAGATTAAAGTTAAGGATCATGAGGGAGCTTTCTAATGCACTAAACGTCATTGCGAGATGCGAACTAACTTCAAGCTTATTTATGCTGGTTGAAATCTTTTCTAGTATAGAATCAAGCTTTAGCATGTTCGAGCTACTTCATTTTGATTTAATTTTTGGATCGTGTTGTTGAAAGACGAGATGGTAGATCACTTGAATATTTTGTTTTATGAGAGAAGCGAAATGACGTTGATCATCTTGAACAGCGTTCATTGCGTCGGTGAATGATTTAGCGTCATCTTCATCGAGAGAACCGAACAATTGTTTCAGGATAGGACCGCCTATACCAAACCAAGAGGATCCTTTTGGCCTAGAATTAGTATTATTAGCGGTAATATGAGAAAGGGATAAGTAATTAGAGTTAGTATTATAATATAAAGTTTCTAAAGGAATAAGAACATTAGAACAATCTAACCTAATATCAGAGTATGAATAACAAATACGTTTAGAACTTTCTAACATATTACCAATAGTATCAAGATGAGGCTTAATGTAAGAAATATCAGTAAACGTTAAAATATTCCAATTATTATTACAGAATTTTAGAGTACCTAGAGGGTCGAAATAAAGACCGGGACTGTTGGTTATAGGCTTTGTTAAGTTGGAGGTGGAGATGGAGATAACTCCTGGCGTGATGGCCTTGGAAGAGGATTTTCATGAGCTATCTTGATTTGATCGTAATTGTAACGAATATGTCTACGATTAACTAGAAGAGTAGCATTGTTATTATTATGGATTTAAGGATTCAATAAGGACCTTTCCATACAGAAGATAGCGCTTTTCGTAACCTATGATGTTGCTTTGGCATGTTTATCGCAGTAGGCCTTCGATTTTTCTTTATTTTGAAGAACATTTTCGCGAGCTATGTTCCTAGAATTGACTAACCTTTGTTATAGAGTCTTAATGTAGTCAGGATACGTAGCCGCGGGATCAATGTCATAGATAGAGCTAGGGGAAAATTAGTAGATGAATGCACACATGAGTTATATGAGATTATAGTAGTAGGAAGGATCTTATGCCAGTTATTTTGATTGTCGTTGACATACGATTTCAAATATTCTTTTAGAGTTGCATGACTTCTCTCGAGAGCACCATTTGTCTGAGGATGGTATGGAGATGAGAAAAGATGTTTGATTTTGAAGAAAGCAGCGACTTCTTTATATACATTAGCAATGAAATGAACGCCTTGATCTAAAAGTATAGTTTTAGGGATCCGTTAATGGCTTGTGAATTTAATGAGACATTGAGATGTTTGCTCTGCCGTAGATTCAGTGATGGGATAGGCCATGGAATATTTAGTTAAATCATCTTGGCCACTTTTTGGGCCATTCCCTGTATACATCATCATATTTCTATAAGCTCAATAACGTCGCACTCTTACTATAATCTCAACAAATCATTTGTTTTTTCTCAACTGTATGTCGCAAAAACTTGTATTACGCTATACTTGTATACGTATTATAATAATAGCGATCAACTATACTTCCAAAATAATACCAAAATAGAGTACTCGTCTTTTGCCAGCAGCAAAGGTCTGCAGTTAAGGCTTGGGATACTGTTACAATATGACTGTGTTTCCATATTAAATACTCATAATGGATAGGGATATCATGCTACAAGTAGACGACTTGAACGTATCTAAATCTTTTGAATGTTCTCCTATAGAGTGTGTTGATTTAATCGGTAATCAGAACAACTATTACAAGCTGATTACTTTTAATATAAGAAGTATTTATAAAAATCTAGATAATTTTATAGTTCTTATGACTACAATGAAATCTATTGATTTCGACATAGTAATTTTTACTGAATGCCAGCTATCCCGTGATAAGCCTCTACCGGCTCTCTTTGACTTTAACTCTTTTTATTCAACTAGATTTTGGAACAAAAATGATGGAGTCGTTATTTACGCTAAGCCTCACCTTAAATGTGTTATTACTGAACCATCATTCGAGGAAGGTACTTGTTTAATTATACAAATTGAAGACCAGACTGCGATAATCGCTATCTATAGATCTCCATCGCATCGCGATTGTACAAAATTTATAAACTCTCTCGAATCAGTCTTAAATTCAGTAAAAAAAATCAAAAATGGAGTTGTTACAGGTGACATTAATATAAACATCAAAATTGATAATAATGATCCAATGGCATCGGACTACCTAAATCTCACCTCGGAATATGCTACTTCCCTGCAAACTTGTTCTCTGCACGAAAAGGCAATTGTCTGGACCATGCCCTCATAAGATCCAGTAATAGGGCGCTTTCTTTTGTTATCCAGACTGCCATAACTGACCATCTTCCCTTGACGTGCTTCTGTGTCTTTCTAAAGACTCACCATGCCATCACAATAAAACAATAATAAATTCTAAAATTGACTACGCTTCTATAATTAATTCTTTAAAATCAAATTCAACCTTCTTTGACATTCTTAAAGTTACCGATCCAAATGTTGCGACAAATAATCTCATACATGCTCTAAGAACTGTTATTCTATGAAACACAATCTACAAAACTATTCCTTATAAACAACGCATTGCCAAGCCTTGGATTACTTTAGGCCTTTTGAGATGTATTCACCACAGAGACAATTTACACATGAAAGTAAAAAGATCGCCAAACAACCTAATCCTGACTAAAAGCTATCGGAGATACCGTAACTTCTGCAACAACCTACTCAAAAAGCTCAAGATTGCCTATGAAAGATCAGAGCTTGAAAAAGCACGCGGTAATCCTAAGCAAACGTGGAAAGTAATTAAAACTGTCACCTGTTGGTTACAAAATCAAATAAACCTGCGACAGAGCTTTTCTCACAGGAATTAAATACTCATGATGCCTTAAACAATGTTAATTCATTTTTTGTTAATATTGGAAAATCTCTGGCTCAGCATATCTCAAACACTACAGATGTATCGGTGATAGCTTCTGACTTAAAAACGCAAACTCACCTCAAATCATTTGTTTTGCTTAAAGTTGATGAAGATGAAGTCCGCAGAACAATTATTAACCTTAAAAATAATACCACAGCAGGCTGGGATGGCATATCATCTAACTTACTTAAAAAAAACTTTGCACATAATTTTAAAACCGCTAACACACATAATAAATTTAATATTTGAGAAGGGTCATTTTTCTGATGCCCTAAAAAAATCTATAGTTCACCCAGTTTATAAGTCTGGATCAAGAGACAGTGTAAATAACTACAGACCTATTTCTATCCTATCATCTTTATCTAAAGTAGTTGAAAAACTAATGAACAATAGGCTTATGAAATACCTTGAAACTGAAAACCTTTTCGCTAGTACTCAATATGGCTTTAGAGCTAAAAAATCCACTGAAATGGCGGTCTCGGGCTTAACAGATTACATTGTACGCAATCTTGACAAACACAAAAAAATTTTAGCAATATTTTTAGATACGGCTAAGGCATTTGACACTGTCTCTACACCTATCCTTCTGAAAAAACTGGAGCGTATACGAATAAGAGGAATCCCTCTAAAACTTTTTCAGAGTTACCTATCTGATAGAACTCAATGTGTACTCATCGACAAAATGATAAGTGACGATGCTATGATTTCATGCGGTGTACCACAAGGAAGTATCTTGGGTCCGTCTCTTTTCCTTATATTTATCAATGAGCTTTGTCTCTACACCCCCCCAAATGGCAGAATATTTACATATGCAGATGACACTGCTCTTGTGTTTGAGGGTGAGACCTGGGAACAAACTCAAACAACTGCGGAATATGGTTTACGCAATATTATCTCCTGGCTTAGCATAAATCTTCTTACCCTTAATTTCAGTAAAACCAAATTCATTTCCTTCTCAATACTTTCACCTAACATCCCTACATTAAAGATTCAAGCTCATAATCCCACTTGTACCCGACTACCTAATTGTCATTTATGTAATTGTATGTATCTGGAACAGGTTTCGACGATTAAATACCTAGGAGTCCTAATAGATCAACAACTAAATTGGATCCCCCAAATTGAGTCTATTTCTTCTCGCACACGCAAACTTATCTGGATTTTTAAAAACCTGCGCAATATAGCCCACTTTGACCTTCTGAAAACGGTTTACTACGCCCTTGGACAATCTATATTAGGTTACTGTATCTCGGTCTGGGGTGGTGCGCACAAAACCCATCTGATAGAAATAGAACGTGCACAGCGATCTCTATTAAAAGTAATGTTACAAAAACCTTTCCGATACTCTACCACTGCTCTTTACAACGAATGTCAACTATTATCTGTCCGCCAACTTTATATTTTACAAACAATTTGTCTACATCATCAAACCCTTATTTGCCTTATTTTTTTTTTACCCTATGCTGGCCGTCTCAAGTCGAACGTTTAGGGGTACCAACGTTAGATATAATACTTGTTTTGCACGACGACATGGCTATTTCATGAAAAAATATATTTATAAAAAACTTAATAGAATTCTTTAATATTACCCCCTCTCTCTTTATCAATGTAAGAAATCGTTTATTGACTGGCTTCTAAACCAGGACTATAACTCTACTGAAATGTTATTGCGTATACAAGAATAAAATAAAATAGTTGTAAGTATATATTTATTTATTTTTATATATAAACAATTGCTTCCATGGATTTGCTTCTATTTGTGATTTCTTTATTTTAAATAACTACTGTTGTAATAATGTTAAAAAAACAATATCTTTATTCTATCACATAGATTACATTTATAATTAAATATTTTGTTACACTGTTAATTTTTTGTTTTTCATTACATCTCTTCACTAGGCGGAGGGCATTGGTACGCCATCACACAGGTTGTCCTAGTTTGGGTACCAATGTCACCATCAAGGATTAATTGTATTATTAGGAACATCACTTCTTTGTTAAATTTAATGTGTTACTGTAATGTTTGTTACTACCAAATAATTTTTCATTTCATTTCATTTCATTTCATTTCATTTCATTTGTGTCATGAAATAAAAAGGATAGGATCTCATGAATAAGTAGAAATTTGAGTTTGTCAAAAGGATTAGTAAAATCGGACATGGAAATTTCTTTTATTTCAGGAAAATTTGCTATAAGACGAAATACTGAAAACGCAAAT
Organism: Venusia cambrica; assembly: GCA_951394065.1. NCBI lineage: Eukaryota > Metazoa > Arthropoda > Insecta > Lepidoptera > Geometridae > Venusia > Venusia cambrica. The sequence continues at coordinate 62,156 of OX596044.1, read as the reverse complement.
ATTTAAGGACAGTAAAAAGTTCTTTGTAAGTCAAAATGAACTTTCGTGAATATATGAAAATAGGTTTTATCTTTAACACGCGAAGACTACTGTGTAAAGTTCTTTCTCGGAGCTTTCAAAAGCTTGTTTATCATCGAAGAGATTGACTGATTTTGGCGAAATTCTTAATGAACTTTCAATAGTAACCGACTAGTCCAAGGAAACTCTTTATGTGCTTTGGGTTTTTAGGAGCAGGATAGTTAAGGACAGCTTTTACTTTGTCGAGATTCGGAGAAACACCTTTGTCGGTGATGATATGACCAAGATAGGCGACTTCTTTTCTAAGAAACTCGCACTTATCTGGTTGAAGTTTAAGATAGTGATTTCTAAGAGCATTGAACACTAATTTGAGCTTTTGGATGTGGGAAGTTAAGTCGTGGAAATAGGTAATTACATCATCGAGATATATGAAACAGTGAAGACCTTGCAGGCCTGCAAGGACGGTGTTCATCAACCTCTGGAACGTGGCTGGAGCATTTAAAAAAAAAAGCAATGGCCATTTGGAACAGAAAATGCTGTTTTAGAAGCGTCTTTATCTTTCATTCGGATCTGATGAAAGCCAGATGTCAAGTCCAGAGTTGTAAAATATTTACTATGTCCTAACTGGTCTAGGATATCAGTGATATTAGGAATGGGGTAGACGTCACCTATTGTGATATCGTTTGACTTGCGATAATCAACTACGATGCGCCATTTCTTTTGACCTGAAGCATCTTGCTTCTTAGGAACAACCCATATGGGTGAGGACCAGGGAGAATCAGAAGGCCTGATGATTTTCTAATCAAGCATTTTCTGAATTTGTTTATTAATTTCCTCGTTATGGACTTCAGGATATCGGTAGGTTTTAACATGGATAGGTTGAGAATCAGTGGTCTTGATCTCATGTCCAAGGGTTTCTGTGCAAGTAAGGATGTCTCCTTCGAGATGAAAAAGATCGGAGTATTTAGAGCAAAGTTGCACAAGAGCTTTTCTTCATCATTAAGATGAGAGGATCTAATTTGATTTTGTACAGATTTAATTCTATTTTGAGAGCAAGTAGGAGTAGTATTTGCTTTTATTTAATGAATAGAATGGGCTTGGCTCTGAATGTCCTTTAGAGTATCACAAGGATGGATTTTGACATGAAGGGATTGGATAGTGACGTCGTGATTTGTGGTGTTAATAATAGAGACATTAGCATGTTTGTTAGGTGTTACTTCAATAAGGCTAAGGATAAACGCCGTTTCGGATTTCGGATTTCTCTCCGAAACCAGATGATATCTCTGGATTTGAGATGGCACATTCAATGATCATTTCTGAACGAGCAGGGATGGTATGGCGAGGTTTAGTGAAATTAAGAACAATTTGATGCTTTCCAACAGTTAGGATGTTGCTCCTGTAATCTACATTACAGTTGTATAGCTTCAACAAATCATTCCTTATAATTCCGTCAAAATTAATGTCTACTTTATCTGAAATCAAGTGAAATTTACTATAGATGGTTTCTCTTTTAGAAACTTTGAGGTCAAGTTTAAAATTGTCAAAAGTAGATGAATAATCAGAGTCACTATCGATGCCTTTGAATTTAATGACTACATGATCAAGGGCAGGTTGGATTTCAAGTGACGATTTTTTTACAAAAGATACAGTGGATCCGGAATCGACTAGAAATTCACGGTGAGTTTTATGATTTATTTTTATCTCATAACTAGGTTCACAATGATCCTTCAAAAGGTGAATGGATTTAGTAAGGATCCTTGAATTAATAGACTTAGGGATAATGTCAGTGGAAACAGTGGATACAGATTTAGTATACTTCTTAGATTTGGTAGGTTTAGTAGATTTAGAAAATTTAATAGAGCTGGTAGATTTGGTAGGAATAGTATTGTTTATAGGAACAGTATCCAATAAGGAGTTAATTTCATCAGCATCGGTCTTTTGCGGCACTCATGAATTTCGTGACCTAAGCTTTTACAGTATCTGCAAACTTTCGGCGGGTTCTGAGATGCAGCGGCTGATGTAGAAGGATGCTGTGAATTATATGTGGCATTGTGCACAGGACGTTCTCGACTGTAGGACGTATACGAATTTTCGCAATTGCGCAAAAATGAAGTTAGTTTATTTTTATCTCCATCAAAAGATTTAATGAACTCTATTAGGACACCAAAGTTAACATTGTTATCTACAGCTACTGAGCTGGTAGATGTCATTTTTTTATCAAGGCTCTCGTTGTGCATCATTATTTAATTGAAATAATATCGAACACAAAGTAGTTAAATCTAACAGAAAGCAAAATAATAAATCACTTACATACTTACTTTCACAGTTCTGAAGTCCTAATTAGCAGGGTGACTCGGTGTAAGGGCATGCAACCCTCAACACAGTGGAGCCAGGCTGATTGGGTAGTCCTTGAGCCTGTGGTCAGCTAGCGTAGCTCGGTGTAGTGTGGACCACACAGTGGAGCTATGCTGATGGGCTCGGTGGCGGCGATGATGGTGGCGTTGGTTGGCGGTAGGCAAGAGCGTACTATGGCCAATTCAAAGCCACATGCGATGACCCGGAACGTCGTGGAAGTGCAGGATGGTCCTCGTCAGGGAGTCGTCTTGAGCGACCAAGGGACAGCAATAATCCCTTTTACTTCTGACACCAAATGTTAGACTGGATCCCAGACTTGTCAAAAAAAAAAGAAGATTTATTGGGACACAGATTTATTATCACTTTAACTTTGACTTTTTACACTAACATAATTTTGCTGTTACACTTTTCACTTTGATCTATGTTGGATCAATGGGTTTTAAATATCGCGCGCGGGACTTCTTATTTGGAATACTCTGGAACTCTGATGCAGGGCGGGCATAAACCAGGTCCGTAGCTGGGGAGAGGCAGAGTAACCTTCTAAGAAGTGACTGAGCCGATTACCCAAAATTGTGGGTTTATAAAGTAAAAATACTGCTGGCTTGCTAAAATACATTTATATAAAATTAGTAGTGTGAGTGAGGCTGATTGCAAGGTCAGCAAATACTAGGGTTGTAACAGTACGTTGAACGTGGAATGACGGAAGTTTTTGTCTGAAATCATCCGAAAGGAGTAACTGAGTGCCGCCAAATAGGTTGTCGTTGTTTTTTATGTCCTTCAACGCCTCACGCGAAAGTTTATGTGCCATTGTGCACATTCATCCTTGATGATTTTACACAGTTTCACCTTTTTTGCCATGGATGATTGTTTTTTTTTTTGGTGGCAGTTTCAATGCTGAATGAGCTGCTCTGCCTCCATCCGATAAAGTTGCTGCAATACGAGATGCGAGGCCAATGAAAGGCTCAAAATATCAATACCCGATACCTTTTTTACTAATTTTATATAATTGTACTTATGTCTATTTTATAAAAGTATTTGTATGAACTTCACACACAAAATGTATTTAGGAATAATTAAATAATTAATTTTTTTTGGAAGAAATTAAATGAAATGCAATGCTATTATTTGATCGTATTTCGGCGAGAATTTGCAAAATGAGGAATGTTTTGCCAGTGCTTCCATCATCATAAGACCCTGGTTTGCATGGTTCATACATACAAACATTTTAAATGCGCAACGCTCTTAATCTATTTTACTTTTATTTACGGAAAAAACCCCTTTATATTGATTCCACTCCATCATCAGACCTAGGTAGTCATCCACTGCATAAAGAGCACTCAAAATACACCAGTTTTAACCACTCTTAATTACTTCAGGTTAACGACCCTATCCTGATCCAAGTCTCCGCTCCTCCCGCACCTAGCCGCGCTTCATCACAACAGTTGTCGGCGCTTCACATCCTGCCAGTCTCCATCTCCACTCTCCATCTCCACTCTCTCAAGTCTCCGCACCTTGCTCGCCTTCTCTTCAAGATCTGTATCATTTTTATCTAATCATCATTAGTATTATTTTATTATCATTCCTGTAATTTTAACTAAATATATATCAGTAAATTTAAAATATATTCCTTTAGTTCTCTCTAAATTGAATTAGTGACATGCTGTTCTCGCGTTACACAATGCAGCCAGATTCTTGGGCACGCATCCGTCTGGTACTGGTCTGGAACATTTGAGTTATCTATCGATCGTGTGTAAGCTAGCTGACCCGGCAAACGTTGTTTTGCCTTATAAAATATTTCTAGATAATATTAGTAGTAGTAGTCAAATAACAAATAACTAGGTACCTAACTTATTTAAGTGTGTGGGAATGTGGTATATGACTGAAAGAGGAATGGAGCGCTGTGAACGACGACGGTAAAAAAAAACGAAACACCAAAACTGTGTTATCAGTACTAATATTAATATTAAAAAATAGGGATTGATGGTAGAAAGGTTAAAAAGTTTGAGTTGTATGTATTTTTTAATGATAAAAAAAAAAAAATGGGGTGGACCACCCGTATCACTTAGGGGTATGAAAAATAATTTACGTCCTATACTCAAGACTTACTCACACTATAAAATTATATAGGAATCGATCAAGCCGTTTCGGTGGAGTTAAATATAAAAATATTTCAACAAAACAGATATGATGTGTGTGGAAACTGTGAAATAGCACAATAAAGAGACAACTTTAAACAAATAAATATATTGACTATGCCCTGCCAATATATTATGTACGCGCGTAAAAACATAAGCTTATTTGACAAAAACTGTGATAAACATAATTATAATACTAGAAATAAGAATAAACTCGCTGTTCCCTCAACTAGGCTCCATAAGGTTAATAAATCTTTCATAGGGCAAACTGTACGCTTTTATAATAAATTGCCAAGTGATGTGCTAAGCTTGTCAAATAATAAATTCAAAAATTTTGTAAAACAAAAGCTATCCAGGAAAGCTTATTATAAAATTTCAGATTACCTCGAAGATAAGAAAGCCTGGCAATAAAAAAAATGAATTTGCTCCAGTGAATAAATTGTAATTAGTATTAGATAATTTTCAGCTATTGTAATGGATCATGAAAAAAAAAAAAACAGCCCGAGGTTCTTGCCTTTCTCCTTGTGTGCTGGTCGCCATTCCGAACAGGCGGTAGATTTGACGTTTCAAAGTGATCCTAAAAAATCTTACTGAATAAATATATTTGACTTAGACTTTGAAAGACTTTTTATTTGCATTCCAAACAACGACGACTATCAATATATGTCAATACAATGACATAAACTTCTGAACGAACCAACAATGACAACCATCAAAATATTTAAATTGATTCAATTCGAGTGTACCGTACCGAAGGGATGAACGTCAAACGTTTGATGGGAAAGTATGTAGAACAGTTTATATGGGAGAATAAAACTATTGTTTTTACCATATTCCTCGCAAATTTTCCATATTTTCTCAACCTTCGCTGAACTACGAACTACAAACATTTGAAAACCAAAATCAGCTAAATTGGCCCAGTTCTCGAGTGTTAGCGAGACAAACGAACAGCAATTGATTTTATCTATATATAGATGTAACAGCGAGTAGACTCAAATGAGCCCAAACACAGATGTTGTGCTGCACTGAGCTCCATTACATCTGCGTTTTTCTAAAAGACGGCTCATGGCTCTGCATCGTTACAGTTCAATTAATTGCTTGAGGGAACTGTTTTTTAATTGTAAGCACATACAATACTGACACGACATTTTTCAGATCAAGACCTCTTTCACAAAGTTTAGGCACACATATTTGTCATGCAGATGTTATGAACATGCATATTATTAATCAGGCGAGAAAGTTGACAGTTGACAGTTGATAGTTGACAGGGTATACATTTAAACCACAAAGCCAAGGAACGGCGTGATTATACGACTGATTAAATATTTTCGCTCCAATGCAAATAAAGGGTACAAGGAAGAAAGGATCGCAAACAGTGCTATTCCACCCTAATACCTACGAGTACGTCATAAGTCGGCGATGTACATTTATACCATTCCATTCCAAATGCACACAATACATATACATACAATACATAGCTATATTTATTGATAATGGATGAATTTGTTGGCAAAGAGCTCACTGGACCACAGAGAGCAGTTGATGAATCGTTGTAACATTTGAGATTTTTTTGAGTAGTTTCATTAAAATGTTTATTTTAATTTTGATTTATATGTGTATTTTTCTTAATTCCTGCCTATTTACTTGTTATATGAATAATTTAATCTGAAATGAATGAGTTAATCATAATAATAATTAAATATTTACAAAAATAAACATTATGTAAAGTTAAAAAAAATAGATGGAGCTTCTTCTTCTTCATCTTGGAGGCGATTTCTTAGATGATAATAAATCTTCGATATAATAATGATAGAATCATGCACACGTACATACATAGGCTCTGGCGTAGTACTTACGTATAAACAGATAGGTACCTAATTAATATTTTAGTAAGCACCTTGGTACGTCTTGCAAACATGTATATTTCTTTAAGTTACTGCTACCCGACTAAACCTTGTCTAATACACATAACATTTTCGTGTCACAGTGTTTGTAACAAAACTCCTCCGACAGGGCTCGACCGATTCCTATAAAATTGTGTGTGTTTATTCAGTAGGTATGAGAATAGGGTGTAAACTATTTTTCATAACCTAGGGTAGATAAGGGTTAGATAAGGGTGGTCCAACACCAAATTTATTTTTTATTTTTGGTAAAAAAAACAAATTAGATTTTTATATGATTCAGCATAAAAAATACATACGACCCAAAATTTTCACCATTTTCCGTCATTTTAATCATTTTCTACTTTCGGCGGTCGATAATTGATAAGTTACCACTCGATCAGTTATTCCCGCCAGGCAGGAGTCACTTTTGTTTTTATGCAACAGGAGACGGAACAAGCAAGTATCTGATGTTAAATGCATCTCTTGTCTATAGCAATTCTTACTGCGTAGGCTACATCCACAAATAACATAACCTATAACCTACACGGCACTGCATTGCGCCCATCAACATGAGTCTCGCGTGCCCGTCATTTCACCTGCAACCAAACCTTTCAAACAGGAATACAGGCGTTATCATGTTCATTTGTCAGTGCAAGCAACTCTCATTGTTCTCTCATCTCTCAGTTAACTTAGGAAATCCGGCACTGTATGTATGTATGTGGCAATGTTTGTGCCGGCATAACTCTCGAACAGATTATCCGATTTTCATGAAATTTAACCTGAATAGAGATAACGTAAATAAAATTTGATTGTCTCGGGGGATTTTTGATAAGTGGGGTAGTTTTTGAGATATTGGGGTGAAAAGAAATACAATTTTTCATTTTGACTTGGTGTCATACAAATCTATCGATACAGTTTGTGATATCATCGAAGCTGTAGGTAAATTATCCAGCAGAGTTTTTGAACTCATTAGATTTGCAGGGCATGCCATCGCACCATTTACAACTGAAGGTTGGATCTTTGGTTATTTTGATTCGTTATTTAAACCCACCACGGTTGTGCAATGGCATGCGATTAATGATTACAAAATTGATGAAAAGCGTTGTCAAAATCAAGAAGTTCCAAGAAGAAGATTTCCACAGATGTGCCGATTTAATTGAAACGAGATCAATTTCCAATTAGATTGGCGTTCGCAATAGCAATCAATAAGTGTCAAGGACAAACAATTTCTGTTTGTGGCTTAGATTTAAGCACACCGTGTTTTTCATCCGGACAATTATACGTGGCATGTTCATGGTAAATCCACGAGAAAACCGACAGTTTGTTTATGTTGGCTAAAGTTGGACTCACTAAAAATATCAAGAACCTACACTTCATTGCACTAAAAGACTGATAATGTTTTTTTAATTGTCATAATTCGTTCCGCCATCGTTCCACATCCCCACACACTTACAATAACTTTGTTATTTTGTATTTGACTACCAAAACATTCACTACAATATTTTATATGTCAATACAACGTTTGCCGGGTCATCTAGTAAGTATATAAAGATTTAATTTAATTCAACAAGAAGGTCATTAAACATTTAGAAACGGTTCATTCAGTCACCCGGAAAACGGAACTCGGAACTCGCACGAGCCACGGGTCACGCGCAACCGGATAACCACTACGTACGTACGTACGTACATTTCTAATTTGAATATTATTTATCAAGGCAACGCAAATTCGTACTGACCTGAATACGTGACACCTCGCCTCCCGCCCAAAGGGAGGTGCGACTTATTAATGTTATATTATTTCGTTGGGAAAAGCCCGGACACAAAATGTGGATCTTTCTGTCCGTCCGAATGGCACAGTAATACTGCGAGGTATTTTCCGGTTACCAGGGTTAACGAAAATCTCACTAGAGTTACATTAGGTTTGCCCAACAATTTGCCATCGCCCCTGCTTCTCGAGAAATGTAAAATTTTTCCCTCTCACAACTTTTTAATCATGCATATTCATCGTTCGGAGCATCGGCCGGCCACGCTTGATAATACTCTTATCTGTGTATTAAAAGCAGGTCAATCAAAGTTTTGAAACTGTTACCAGCTCAGCGGGTCAGCTGCCGAAGCCACTTCACGGGCGGCCGAGTCGGCGAAACGACAGCTATTGATCTCACGCTCGGCTATTTGAATACTATTGCACTATCATCCTCATCTTCCCGCCGTTATGCCAGACTGAGGTAAAGCAGAACGTCGCTAGTTTAACGATTGTAAGTATAGCTCACTGCTCCGCTCCGTGTGACTGTCACTGCTGACAGTCACATAAATAATTAGGAAAATGACCAGAGGTAAGTCACCAGGTCATGACGGTCTCAGCATCGAGCACTTGAAGTACGCAGGACCTCATTTGACACGTCTCTTCTCAGTGTTTACATTGTGTTTCAGTCACTCTAAAACAAGTACCATCGTTTCTTTACAAAAGAAAAACGGAAGCTTACGGGAAAGCTTTCAACGTCTTGAAGAGCACACCCGTCAGACAGAGCAACGGGCACTAGAGCATGACGTGGAGATTGTTGGTGTTCCGGAGGCAAAAGGGGAAGCCGTGGTACATGCCGTGATGACTCTCGCGCGCAAACTTGGAGTTAACATGAATGAGAATGAGATTGTTAGCACGGGGACGATACGCGTCGTGCGAGACGATCTGCTAGGAGCCGCGCGCGTACGACGCGCCGGTACGACCGGTATACGCTAGAAAATCTCAAAGTGACTCTCCTCCACGTCACCGATTGCGATCAGAAGCTGACCTTGCTATTGTTATAGGAGGCAGTGCGGTTGGACCTTGTGTTTAAAAAGCTATGCTATGATAAAAGTAGTCATTTGTATTGCTATTTGTACCATATAAGTGTCATGCTGTTGCTTTGCGTAGCTAGAGATAAATCTATTACATAAAATCTATTTACCACTGACATGATAGGTAGGTAGGTAGGTAGGTATAATCACGCTAACGCCGAAACTGTAAGACCTATGGACTTGAAATTTTTCGAGGGTGTTCATTGCAACATCTAGGTGATCACTAAGAACGGATTTTAGAAAAAATTTCCCCTAAGGGGTGAAATGGGGTGAAACCGTTTGCATGCAAATTCTTTATTTATGATCCGATTGAGTTGAAATTTTGTATGTGTATTTGTAATTGTTTTGACATGATAATTACGAAAAAAAACTTCGAGATTCTTCCTTTAAAAGCGTTAAAAGGGCAAAACTTTTTGTATGGAGGTGTATTTATATTTTATCTGATCGAGTTGAAATTTTGTACGAGTGTTTATTTTAGCTTGAAAATGAGTATTTAGAAAAAAATTGCAGAAAAATCTAACCACTGAAGGGTAAAATGGGGTAAAACAGTTAGTAGGCAAAATCTTTATTAATTATCCGATTAAGTTTAAAATTCGAAAGTGTATTTATAATAACTATGAAATGCAAAAAAAAACTTCGTAAATTATTTATCTAAAGGGTGAAACTTTTCATATAATTATTTTTTTTATTTGATCCGATTGAGTTGAAATTTTGTTTATTTGCGTTTATTATCACTAGATGCTTATTTTTTAAATATGTTAAGAAAATCTTACTATTTAAAGGGTGAAATGGGGCAAAACATGCACCTGAAATCTTTATAATTCGGTTTAGTTCAAATGTTGTATGTACTACATATTTGTGTTTCAAAGACTATTGAGATACTTATCATGTATTTTTTACTATTCCTCTTAAAAAGCAATGCAATGGGGCAAAACTATATGCATCTAAAATCTTTATCATTTGATCAAGTAAATTATGTTTACTATTGAGATTATAATACTATTATCAAATTCTAGAAATTAGTCATCAGAGAAATGACTTCTCGACTTGTTCTTCAAGGTTTTTAGAAAAATAGCGACCTCGATACCGATTTGGACATAGTAGCGCCTTATTATCACAAAATGTAACAAAATAGCGAGTAGTTCACTCTTCTGCGACTGGCTCGATACTGCCCCGCGACGAGAGCGCGCACTGTATTTTATAGGCCGAGTGACGTCACGCAAGTGGTTTACTCGTCGCCGGATGGCACTTTAATTTGAACGTAACAATACATATATTTTTTATCATCCCTCTTAAAGGGTGGAATAGGGCAAAAGATTTGAAATTTTAAATATTTAATTTCATTCGATTAAGTTGAAATTTTGTATGTATAATAAATATTAGAAATTAAAAAACGCTTAATATATTTTTTGAAAATTTCTGAAGGGGGTACATTTTTTACTTAAAATATTTTATTTTAATTTTTTTTACAATTGATGCAGGTATCATATTTATATTTATTAGTCTCTTTAAAATAACTTTCATCATACCGTGTTCCTCACGATATAGCCTTCATTTTCATTAGTAAATTTTCATGTCTTCTTCTCCTTCTCGATTCAAACATTTAAAAACATTAAAACCTTCCTCGACCAGTACTAAGCAACCTCCACTGCTCCACGGGGCATAGCGGGCAGAAAAGAAGGTGGGCCATACTTTCCTATATGGGAGCTCACATCTCTCATATCAAAGCTAGATAGAGAGAGAGATTTTATTATGCCACACCTGGCAAGATTTGTACTGCAGCGGCCAACTTGAGACCGTAAACGGTTCAGTGATTACCGAACCAGCCACTGGAGCCACCAGCTGGAATGGCCGATACCCGTTTAAAGATGACAACTGTCTGTTTCCTAATCCTCTTTTTAATGCAGCAGGTAATTGCATGGTGGATTTCAGGAGGGGTTATGCCAGCTAAGGGATATAGCATTCTGAGTGGAGTCGGTTTTAGACACATTGTTATGCGAAATTCAATTATTTTTATGCCTACTACCATGCTACTAACAACCACTTCTCTTTATTCTACATAGATACTATATTTTTATACCTGATAGTATAAATATTTAAATAGATAATTATATTTAACAAGCCTCACAGCTCAGTTGGTAGTAGCTCTGCCTTCTGCGCTGTAGGCTGTGGGTTCGATTCCCACCCAGGACAAACATTTGTGTGATGAATATAGATGTTTGTTCTGTGTTTGGGTGTTGTATTGTATGATAAGTATGTATTTACAAAAAAAAAAAAAGTATTTATGTATTCTATCCGTAATCTAGTTCCCATATTACAAGCTATGCTTAGTTTGGGACTACATGGCGCTGTGTGAAATTAATGTCAATTGATTGAAATGATCAATTTGGTTTTCACGAACTTTCTTGCACAAGGTCTGCCGGCACGATTACGCGCCACGCAAGTCTTAATGACATTATCCGTCGAACTTTTTCCAGTGTCAATGTGCCAGCCGTTCTTGAACCGAATGGCCTGTTACGTGATGATGGTAAGCGGCCCGACGGTATGACTCTCGTCCCTTGGGAAATGGGTAGGCCTTTGGTGTGGGACGCTACCTGCGTTGACACCCTAGCGCCATCTCATCTGCCTGGGACATCAGTTAGGGCTAGTGCGGCGGCTGGTTTGGCCGAGGATCACAAAAGGCGCAAATATAGTGGTCTCGACAGAGCTTACCTATTTGAGCCTTTTGGGGTGGAGACCTTGGGTCCGTGGGGAGCCGGTGCCCTCCGGGTTTTCAAAAATATTGCGGGGCTTTTGATTGAGGCGACACGTGACCCAAGGGCTGGCTCTTATTTAGGCCAGCGAATTAGCATAGTTATTCAGCGTGGCAATGCAGTCAGTGTCTTGGGCACGCTTATGTCTGGTACTGGTCTGGAACAGTTGAGTTACCTATAGGCGGTTTGTAACGGTCCTTAGTCATCTGACTGATTCCTTTGTACATAGTTTAATTGTACTTATTATTGAATAAAAAAATAAATAAATAGATTACATTATTAATTAACAGGATCTGGACAGAAGATTTGGGACGTGTAGAAATAAGGAATCCCTGTCGTTCTTTACCCCTGTATCACAGCCATTCCGTTTTTATTATTTAGCCTTAGCGAAGCACGGGTATTTTCAGCTAGTGTTATATAATCTGCAATCAATTTTTCCCTGTTATGTATTCCGCTGCTGTTACTTGCTAAGAAAGGATTTTGAGATTTTGCATTTGTTTTGTTTCGGTTTAGTAATAACTCAAAGATGACTGACTGACTGACATAGTGATCTATCAACGCACAGCCCAAACCACTGGACGGATCAGACTGAAATTTGGCATGCAGGTAGATGTTATGACGTAGGCATCCGCTAAGAAAGGATTTTGATTAACTCTACCCCCAAGGGGATAAAATAATTAATATAAAAGCCGCGGGCAAAAGCTAGTATATCATATTATTGAACGAGATCTCTGAGTTAAGTTAGGAAATCCGGCACTGTATGTATGTACGTACGTATGTGGCAATGTTTGTGACGGCATAACTCTCGAACAGATTATCCGATTTTCATGAAATTTGAACTGTACAGAGATATCGTACATAGAATTTGATTGACGCGCGGGATTTTTGATAAGTGGGGTGGTTTTTGAGATATTGAGGTGAAAAGCAGGACAATTTTTCACCCATATCTTTTAAATGGCTAATCCGATCAATTTAACATTTTGAACATGCAGAGATTATGTTAATACTCATCAATCGGTTTGTTGATTTTTTTGACATTTGGTTAGTTTTTGAGAAATAGGGGTGTTTAGTGGGACGAGAAAATTTTTGGCTTGTGGGCTGTCATTTGAAACAGAATCGACTGCACATTGATAAAATATATATTTTACTTTTTATTTGGGGTGGTTTTCGTAACAAAGGGGCGCGTTAAGGGGTTAAATCGCTTGGTATGTCTTGTAGGATAGACTGTTAAAAGGGGTTGACTTCACAATTAACTTTCTTTTGATTTGCTGAAACCACCCCTGTATTTACATTAAGGGTTGCAAAAGGAGTAAAAAATATTGAAGTCTTGAAAATGTTTTAAAACATGCAATATTATATGAAATAGGGGTTGACTCTGCAGATTTCAAAATGAATTTATTTTTGACCTGTTAATATGTGATTGTTAAGATGAAGGGGAAAATAATGATCATCTGGTCTTGTGGGATAAGTGAGGGTATTCGATGTTTCATTAATACTGGTCTATTTATCTATTGTTATTCTATCAAGCCATTTTTTTTTCTCTCACTTAATAGCCCTATTTCTCAAAAACTACCCTAGTGCCACAAAATCCTTGTACCGATTGATGAGTAATAATTTAACCTCTTCATATTCAAAATTTTGAATTGATCGAATCAGCCATTCAAAAGATATGGGCGATACTTTCTCGACCTGTCAAAAGCTTTCGGCCTTGTTTCCTATGATGTGTTATGGACAAAGCTCGTGAGCTCAGGCGTTAGTATACAGCGTGCAGCGTGCAGCGTCTCTTCCAGTACTGGTACGACAACCAGACTAATAATGTCAGGTGGGCCAGCGGTTTATCGAACACATACAGGTAGTAATGCGGGGTGAGGCAGGGGGTTTGAGCTCTCCCAAGATTTTCAACCTGTATGTCAATGAGCTAATTGTTGGACTCAGCAGCGCCCAGGTCGTTTCTTCGGTTGCGTAAACAGTATCAGCTATGCTGACGATATGGTACTGCTGTGCCCATCAGTGAGCACACTACAGAGCCATCTACAGGCCATCTGCAGGTGAGTACGCTAGTAAACACGGCCTCATGTATGATTGTAGAAAGAGTGAGTACCCGGTGTTCAAGGCCGCCGGGAAAATTCCAACATTTGTTCCAAAGGTAACGTCAAATGGAACTGTAATGAACTGCGTTAACCAGCTTAAATATCTCGAACACTACGTTACCGATTTTTGCTCGTTGCAGTAGGCAAGTGAAAATGACCTTGTTCAATACCTACTGCCAAACATTCTACACGAGTAGCCTGGTGGGTCAGCTATACCAAAAGGTTGCTCAATGATCTGCGTATACAATACAATAATGGTCTTAGGGTGTTGATGGGTCTGCCACCCTGTAGTGCACCTACTATGTTCAGGGAAGCGCTGGTTGCTGGATTTCATGCCATCATGCGCTAACAAACAGCATCGATGCTCAGCAGACTGCAAGGCAGCACCAACACCATCTTACAGGTCTTAGCGGACAAATGGGACTCGCCTGTAATGAGATCTTTCGTTCGGGTTCTGATTGAATAGTCTTTCTTAGGGACTATTGAATTTGAACTTGAGGGAAAGATCTCATAACCAACATAATCTTAATTTTAAATTTTAATTTGGAATGTTTAGTTACTTAATTTATATATTGTGACATTGGAGGCTGGTAAGTAATGTAAAACACCAGAATGACAGTCACAGTTTTATTTTTGTTCGTGTCAGTCCTGCTCACTGATTTTAGGAAGTAGTTAAAGTATCCTACATTATTGTGTGTATGTGAAAATAGTTTTTCAACACTTACCGAAAACGGAGTTTTACACTGAATTTAATTAAATAAAATAAATAAATCTTTATTTAGGAACAAAGCAGGTAGGTACAGAAAAACAGTTAGAAAAACTATGTCACCTGCAGAAGTATTACTACTGTGTCGCAGATGACAATGCCCCTCTCCGAACGAGATAAGTAACGTTCCAGGTTGCGTAAACAATGGTTTCTAAACCTTATTCACCCGTTTTGCAGCGCTTAATGTGAACACAGGTGTGGTTTAAACAAATAAAAAAAAACAAGTTAACCCTTTTTAAAAGTAGTATATCCTACCAGACATTACTCAGCGTTTTTCCTTAATAAACCGCCCCTTTCTTACAAAAACCACCCCTATTAAAAAGTTAAATCTATATTTTATGAATGTGCAGCCGATACTCTTTCAAATGATACCCCACATGCCAAAAAACTTCATGTCTCACTTAACACCCCTATTTATCAAAAAGTACCCTAGTGTCAAAAAAATCCTCATACAAATTGATGAGTATTAATATAATCTCCGCAAATTTAAAATTATGAATTGATTAGATCAGCCATTCAAAAGATATGGACGAAAAATTGTATATCTTTTCACCCCAATATTTCAAGAACTACCCCACTGTTCAAAAATCCCCCGCGACAATCAAATTCTATTTACGTTATCTCTTTACAGTTAAAATTTTATGAAAATCGGATAACCCGTTAGAGAGTTATGCCGTCACTAACATTGCCACCTACATACATACATACATACATACAGTGCCGGATTTCCTAACTTAACTGAGAGATCTCGTTCGCTTCGTTTACTCGATCAACAAACAAGCAAGAATGTGTTACAAAATAAAATAAAAAATTAAAACATATCTAAACAAGTTAAAATTTTAAAGTAAAAGCAAAAGCGTGTGTGTGTGTGAATCTAACATACCCTTCAAACCGAAACACAGCAATGCTGCTTGGCGCCTGAAATAATTATGGTGGTAGTAATTCTTCGGACGAGCCCTTTCACTAGGGGCTTCTACTACTATTAAAATAGTGTCTCTCATTATAGTGTCACCGTCATATCTGACGTATTTGTTTGCTAGCTGGGTGCCTGTATTCAGGTCTAAATCAAATGTAGATTACAAATAATCAAATCCTCAGTTTGTTGAGGATTCCGGGTGAAGTCGTGAAGTTATGAATGTTTTCCTTATGTGGTTTGAACCGATTACGAACTTTGGCCGAACATTTAAAAAAAAAAAGTATGGCCGCAGTTTCGTCGAACCATCTTAGGGTGACACGTGATTGATAATTTGTACAAAATAATGCAACATTCTCTTCTTACGGCAGATCTAATGTAACCTTCTACTAGTGCTCCTGAACTAGTTTAAAAATATATAAAATATTTTTACTGGTTTATTTTTTGTCGAACGGTTGTGTTGAGTATTTGTATTGAATGGCGATACAAGAAATCGAAAAAAGTTCGGTTCAAATTGACTAAGTTCGGTAAAACCGAATGTCAAACGAATTTTGGCTCATCCCTAATATATATTACAGGACAAAATAAATGTGATGATTGTAGTTTACAGCTGGTTATTTCAAGTTTAGAAGAAATCCACATTCAGGCCTTTTAGTACTTACCCTTAAATTATTAAAATTATTATCATACCTATGTTCTATTTTGAGTTACTTTGAGCAAAAAAATACAAGTAGTACAGATCGTGTTAAACTTATTCTATAGCCCAAAGCAATATATACCTTAGAACATAAAATATGATGATACCGAAACATAAATATGACGAAAAGGTTGGTGCACAACTGGAATTGAAACCACAACCTCTGGACCGGAAGGAGCGCCCAAACCCACTTAGCCACACATCTCTATAATTTGTGTCTTTTAAATAAATTGTCAATTAGATAAACTAACTTTATACAAAGGAAGCCGTTGGGTTTCTGAAGGACCGTTACAAAGGGTACATCAGCTGTTACAAAGGGTACATCAGCTGTTACAAAGGGTACATCAGCTGTTACAAAGGATACATCAGCTGTTACAGACCAGTACCAGACGAATGACACTAGTTGCATTGCCACGCTTGATAGCTATGATTATTCTCTGGACTATATAAGAGCCAGTCCATGGGTCACGTGGTGCCTCAATCAAAGATCTCGCAAGAATAATAATTACGATACCTAAACAGAAATATGACGATACGTTTTCAGACGTGCATCGTAATCGTAGACAGGTACGAAGTTACGAAAGCGCCGTAAATCTTTAGTAAGCTATAAAATGGTAATCGTAAAAGACAGGGGTATTTTACTCGCTTCATTTAACACTTTTTATATGACAGAGGATTTGGTTTTATCGCGGCTGGTTTAGCTGATCCTGTGGATCTCATAAGGTAGGTACTGCACAAAAGGGACAACAACTATTTCAATTTTAGCAAATAACTCCGTGAGCTGGTAGACCGGGAGTAATGTAGGTATCTGAAGGTAAATACGTATGCCAGTGCTCTGGCTGTGATCTACTGTAGGTATCTGAAGGTAGACACGTATGCCAGTGCTCTGGCTGTGATCTACTGTAGGTATCTGAAGGTAGATACGTATGCCAGTGCTCTGGCTGTGATCTACTGTAGGTATCTGAAGGTAGACACGTATGCCAGTGCTCTGGCTGTGATCTACTGTAGGTATCTGAAGGTAAATACGTATGCCAGTGCTCTGGCTGTGATCTACTGTAGGTATCTGAAGGTAGACACGTATGCCAGTGCTCTGGCTGTGATCTACTGTAGGTATCTGAAGGTAGACACTATGCCAGTGCTCTGGCTGTGATCTACTGTAGGTATCTGAAGGTAGACACGTATGCCAGTGCTCTGGCTGTGATCTACTGTAGGTATCTGAAGGTAGACACGTATGCCAGTGCTCTGGCTGTGATCTACTGTAGGTATCTGAAGGTAGACACGTATGCCAGTGCTCTGGCTGTGATCTACTGTAGGTATCTGAAGGTAGACACGTATGCCAGTGCTCTGGCTGTGATCTACTGTAGGTATCTGAAGGTAGACACGTATGCCAGTGCTCTGGCTGTGATCTACTGTAGGTATCTGAAGGTAGACACGTATGCCAGTGCTCTGGCTGTGATCTACTGTAGGTATCTGAAGGTAGACACGTATGCCAGTGCTCTGGCTGTGATCTACTGTAGGTATCTGAAGGTAGACACGTATGCCAGTGCTCTGGCTGTGATCTACTGTAGGTATCTGAAGGTAGACACGTATGCCAGTGCTCTGGCTGTGATCTACTGTAGGTATCTGAAGGTAGACACGTATGCCAGTGCTCTGGCTGTGATCTACTGTAGGTATCTGAAGGTAAATACGTATGCCAGTGCTCTGGCTGTGATCTACTGTAGGTATCTGAAGGTAGACACGTATGCCAGTGCTCTGGCTGTGATCTACTGTAGGTATCTGAAGGTAGACACGTATGCCAGTGCTCTGGCTGTGATCTACTGTAGGTATCTGAAGGTAGACACGTATGCCAGTGCTCTGACTGTGATCTATTGTAGGTATCTGAAGGTAAATACGTATGCCAGTGCTCTGGCTGTGATCTACTGTAGGTATCTGAAGGTAGACACGTATGCCAGTGCTCTGGCTGTGATCTACTGTAGGTATCTGAAGGTAGACACGTATGCCAGTGCTCTGGCTGTGATCTACTGTAGGTATCTGAAGGTAGACACGTATGCCAGTGCTCTGGCTGTGATCTAATGTAGGTATCTGAAGGTAGACACGTATGCCAGTGCTCTGGCTGTGATCTGTAGGTATATGAAGGTAAACACGTATGCCAGTGCTCTGGCTGTGATCTGTAGGTATATGAAGGTAAACACGTATGCCAGTGCTCTGGCTGTAATCTATTGTAGGTATCTGAAGGTAAACACGTATTCCAGTACTCTGGCTGTGATTCCATTTCAGCTTCGACAAAAATGCGTTTGTACGAGTATGTCCAGATGTCCGGTTTCTGAGGTTACATTTTCGTATGCGCAAACGTCCTAAGTGTAACCGTCTGCCACCGCGTGGGGCTCGTTTTGGGGGCAGACGGGAACAATTCAAATTGGCAATCAAACGATTTTCAGAAGGTTTACGCGATACCAGACTTAGCACCATCATAGCAGCGCGGAACTACGAAAACTTAAAGGATGCGATCCAAGCAGCCAAGGACGAGGAGTTAACATCGACGTCAACTTCACAGAGTGAGAACGTCTTGCAAATTTCACATCGAGGTAGAGGTAAGAAATTTAATTATAGCCAAAGGCCCTACTACAACAACCCAACAACGAGTCACCAAGGAAATTACCGAGGTATGTCTATAAATAGTACCAGAGGACGATTTAATTACAACAGAGGGAATGATTTTAATAATTTTCGTGGAAATTCATCAAATTATACCCGTGGTCGTGGTAGAAGTTCATACGGTAACAGCTTTGACCGTTCACAGAGCAATCAGCGTGGACGAGGTTACCAAGGTTCGATCGGGAATCGTTCGAGTTTTCAGACTCATGGTAGTGGTAATAATCACCGAGTGTTTTGTATGAATCAGTCGGATAGTACTGAACCAGTAACAACAAACGAAAATAAAATGCAGTTTTTCGAGTTTAAGAACACCATCTTAGCATTATATGGTAAAGCAAAATTTGTATTTTTTTACGTTGGTAACAAAAAATACTTTTGGTTAATTGATACAGGAGCATCATTATCTGTAATAAAGAGAGATGCATTACCAAGTAACAGTTCCATAATAAATAAGGAGACATCCATAAATGGCATTGGAGGCCAGATTCAATCATCTGGGTTTATTAACCTTTGTTTGACTCATCGTGATGAACATCATCGGATCGAATTTGATGCCAGGCTTCATATATTTAAGAACATCCGTTTAAAAGCTGATGGAATCTTAGGTTTAGACTTTCTGTGTCTTTATGCATCAAATATAGATTTGAGTAAGAACATAATAAGACTATCTCAATATGGAATGGATTATTCATTGCAACTCTATGACACTATCAATTACTCAAATGAAGTGTTACACATTACAGCGCGAAGTGAATCAATTCACTACTTACTTTTAGATACGGATTTTAAGGACGATTGTGTCGTTTACAACCAACAATTGGAAGAAAATGTTTTTTTAGCAGGATCTACGAGTATAAGCCAAATACGAAATAATCTTTACTGGTAATCACCAGTAAAAATTCTTAACATAAGTGAACATGATATTACTTTACCAATGTTTCAACCAGAGTTATATTCAATAAAAGACTATGACATTTGCGATTTTAAGCAAAATACAAACGGTTTAGAGCGAGCTAAAAATTTATTAAAAACTTTAAAATTAGATCATTTGAATTTAGAAGAAAAGAAAGCAATTCAAACATTATGTACTAAATATTCAGATGTTTTATTTTTACCAGGTGACAAATTAACAGCAACAAACGTTTATGAACAATCAATTACATTAAAACCAAATGTTAGGCCAGTTTATGTTATGATTGCCACATTCTTTAAAAGGTGTGAATGTGTGAATGTGATCTACAAGTAGACCACATTCACGCGAGTGTAGAAGCGATACACAGTTTGGTAAAAATTGGATAAGCCTAGGATTAAAAAACAGCTGCAAAACGAAACGTACACTGCGTTATTCTTATTATAAACAAAAACTGTTGTTAATAAACACAAGTGTCAGTTGTACTCAAAACTGTTACAAAAATGCATATTTAAGTCAAAAAATAAGTCAATTATTAAATTTATAGCAAACACTCTAAATAAATGTAGAGCAACCTGGACAGTTATCAAACGTGAAACGGCAATTAATTATAATTTTGACAAAAATATATATGAAATTTTAATTAATGACGAAATTATTTCAGATCCTACTGACATTGCCAATACTTTCGATAATTATTATATTCACTTGACAAATAACTTGACATCTACTATATCTCAGACATTAACTTATAATATTACCAATATAAATTCAATGTTTCTTTTCCCCATGACTGAGAATGAAGTGAAAAAAGAAATCTTGTCCTTAAAATATAGTAAATCTGAAGGCTATGAAATTATATATAAATACGACAATAATTAAGGAAAGTATCCAGAAAATATTATCAGTATTGTCGTTCTTGATAAACCTATCATTTTCAACAGCTACATTTTCCGGTGCCTTAAAATTTTCGATGGTTAAACCACTTTTCAAGCTGAAAAGACAGAAGTCAGTAACTATCGTCCAATAATTCTTATACCAATATTCTCCAATTGAAAAATGTATGTTTAAAAGACTTGTACAGTTGACTATTATTGTAACAAGCAGAATATTATAAGAATCGACCTCTTTGGCAATTTTAACTTTAGTAAAAACTGTTTTGAATAGGCTTAACACAGATCACTACACTACAGGACTTTTTTACGATTTACCTAAGGCCTTTGACTTTGTTTCACATGACATACTTCTGGATAAGCTTGAAAACATCGGCGCTCGAGGTCCAACTCTACAATGGTTTTCATTGTATTTGGAAAATCGTAAACAATGTGTAGTGATTGACAAACTTACTGACGACAATGAACTAAGGACATACACTTCAAGCTATGAAATCAATAAATCGGGCGCCCCTCAAGGTAGTATAAATTATATAGGTCCTAATATGGACCTATATTATTTATACTTTACATCAACGAAATCGTTGACGTGACAAACCATAGGTGCATTTTATTTGCGGACGATATTTCTGTAATTGTGACATCTGATAAAAAAACTATGTAGTGTTAGGGATCATGAAACTGACATTAATAAGGCAATAGACAAAATATTACATTGGCTTGACATAAATAACCTTAAAATAAATCTTGATCAATTTAAATATTTACAATTTAATAAATCTAAACATGTGAAATATAATTTATAACACATAGCAAAAATAAAAGCAGTCCCGCAGGTAAAGTTTTTTGGTGTAATTATCGACGAAATTTATATTTAAATTTTACTGGAAATTACACATAGATGTAGTAAACAAAAAGATTAATCTATTTGTATTTGCCTTAACACAAATTAAAAATGTCACAAATTTAAAAACTGCAATAATGTACTACCATGCATATATTGAATCTGTTCTCCGCTATGGCCTCGTAATGTGGGGCAATAGTACAGACAAAATGCGATAATTTCTGGCTCAAAAGAAATGCATTAGAGCGATATTTTGAATCGCGCTTGATGAGTCATGTAAACCGTTGTTTAAGGAATTTGGTTTGTTACCTCTACCATCGCTAAACATCTATGAAGTCGCAATTTTTTATAATAACCATGCACATTTATTTAAAAAAGCATGTGACAGAAATCCTAGGCTATGTAGAGACCCGAATAGACTTATTCTAAAAGTAGCTTAACACTCGGCCAAATATAGTAATTATTGTTTGACTATGTGTGTAAAAAATTATAATGAGATTCCAAATGACGTTAGATTAATGAATATACTCGTATATTTATTTAAAAAGAAATTGTTTAAATGGCTGAATGAAAATAACTTTTATGACATTAATGACTTACTTAATTAATTTAGGTAATCGCAGATCTTCATATTATTATGTTACTAATAAGTATTGCATGCTAGACTATAGTGAAAGATGATAACATTATTTATAATTATTATTTACCACCTTCATTACCTTATTATATTTTTATTTATGATATTATTACCTTATTGTTTGGAGCAATAAAGATATTTAAATTTTGAATATTGAATTATATGAATTATGTTTTTGTTAGATTTCCTTAATTTTATTTTTTACTACGTAGTGTAGGTACGTATAGCCTACCACGAACTATCATGTACAATGGAAAACCAAAACAAATATTGGAGTATCTACAAGGAAAATAATAATGAAATATTGGCTACACTGCGTCGTAATCAGAAAAAGTCCGCATCAAACCTGGCGACTACAACTTACTCCCGTCCCGACCCTGTGTATTGAATTGCCTCAAAGCACGTTGTGCAACGATTGCAGGCAAGATATGGTTTTGATTCAACCCAGTTAGCTCAGCAATGAGTAGTTCTCTAGGGTGGTATTTGAAAGTGTTGACTGATTTTAGCGCACGCATTGGCGGAGGTAGATTGTTCCAACGCCGAGAAGCAGCGTATTTGAAGGAGCCACGAAATGACAAGGATTTGTGGTGTGGAGAAAATAAAAGTATGTCGTATGTTCATGCTCTACTGGGATATTTTAAATACAGTAAATTTGTCAAAGAGATATTGCTGAACTTGATTATTTATTACTCCAAACAAGAGTACTGCAAGGTTTAACTTCCTGCGCGTTACCATTTTGAGGAGATTCGATTGAATTCAAGAATTGAGTAACATGTAATAATAATAATAATAATAAAGCCTTTTATTTCCTTAACTAAATTAATTTTTCTAAGTAGGTACACAGAATTTTTATAAATAACACATTTTTAGTTAAGGCCCCTTTCGAGTATAGGCCTCCTCCAAGTTTTTCCAGGTATCCCTGTCTTGTGCACATTCTAACCAGTTTGTCCCTGCGGTTCTCCTAATTTCGTCTTCCCAGCGTTCTTTTGGTCATCCTCTGGCTCTCTTTCCCGTCGGTCCTGCCCATGTCATAACTCTTTTTGTCCACCTTTTATCTTGTAGGCGTGCGACATGTCCCGCCTATTTCCACTTGAGGCTTTGTGTGTATGACAGTGCCTCTTTTACCTTTGTTTTGTTTCTAATAGAGTCGCTTCTTTGTTTGTCTTTTAACTTGATATTTAATAAGCTTCGTCCCATTGAGCGCTGTGTTGTTTGTATTTTGTGTCAGATGTCTTCATTAAAAATCCATGTTTGTGAGCCATATGACAGACAGTCGAGCAAGCTAGAGTCCATTACTATTTTTTTCAGTTTTAGCGGCAAATTAGATTTTAAGATTTCTTTCTGGCTCCAGATTTTTTTCCAAGTCATGTTTATTCTTCTGTCTAACTCTACATTGTGTCTCGATTTTCTAAATGATATTTCTTTACCAAGATATACGTAGCTATCCACATACTCTAGTGGGTTTTGGTTTATAACAATCGGAATTTTGGTGCTGTTTGATGCTACTTTTGTCTTCTGTGTATTGAGTTTTAGCCCTATGTCTTCGCTGACTGTACACAGATCTGATATCATTTTTTCTAGTTGGTTTGGAATTCTCGAGAAAAGCACTTTATCGTCAGCAAATCTTAGGTTACTCAAGAATTTACCATTTATCTTGTTTATCTCTATATATCTTGTCCCAGTCTATTTTTTTCATTTGGTGTTGCAGTACGGCTATAAAAATCTTTGGTGAAAGTGGATCGCCTTGTTTCGCACCTCTACATATTTTTATTTCAGGCCCGAGTCTATCTAGCTTCACTCTGCTTACACTATTGCTGTAGGTATTTTTTATGATGTTTATAGGTTTTGGGACATTTTGTTGCTCTAATGCTTTCCAAATGCTTCTGTGTGATATCGTATCGAATGCTTTTGCGTAGTCTATGAAGGCTAGGTAAAGTGGCTGTTGTAGTTCTTGGTGTTTTTCTATGATTTGGCCCAGGGTGTGTATGTGATCGATAGTACTGAATCCTTTTCTAAAACCAGCCTGCTCTACTGGTTGGTTATTTTCTATGTCCGGCTCTATTCTCTTGTTCAAGCAAGATGCGAATAGTTTGTAGATCGTCGGAAGGAGGCTGATAGGGCGATAATTACCTACATCTGTGGGATCTCCTTTTTTGTTTATAAGTGTTATAGCCCACTTTTTAGGTGTTTGTTCTTCTTCTAATATTTTATTAAAAAGTGTTGTGAGGGGAGTGAGTAAAATCGAGCGTCCTATCTTGACTCCTTCGTTTGGTATACCGTCTGGGCCAGGACGTTTTTCTGATTTTAGTGTGTCTATTTGACTGAGGATTTCTAATTTTTTGAAGGGCTCTACCAACGGGACTGATGTTGATGGTAGGTCTTGTATCAGCTCATTTTCTTGTGATTTTTTTAATCCAGAGTCGCAGTTTTGGTAGCTATAGAGATCTCTATAGAAATTTGTAGCCGTTTTTACTATATCTATACGTGTTTCTGCATTATGTTAAAGATCCTTATGGTTTGAGTTTTGGTATCCATGTTTTGCTTGTATCTAATTGTATGTTTCCTTAGGTTTTCTTCTATAATTTCCATTCTGTGTTTTTCATAGTCTCTTTTAAGTAGTTTCTTAGTGGTTTTGTAGAGGCCGGTAAGTGTTTTTTTATCTTCTTTGCTTCTGGGGTGTTTGTTTTGTAGTTCGGATCGCCTTTTTAACATTTCTATTGTTTCATTTGATATGATTCCTTGTGTTTTTGTATTTGATGTCGAGCTTTTTAAGCTTTCTAGCAATGTCGATTCTATTTTTTTATAATAAGTTTCTACGCTGTCGGATTTTTCCCAGGTTATTTCAGGTACCTTTTGTTTCAGTTTTTCCAAATATTGTTTTGCATTTCCGTGGTTTGTTAGTGTTGTTGTTTTGTTACCGTACGCGGCTCTACTTTTTTAATTTTTATCAAGATTGTATGTTCCTCTTATCAGTTTATGGTCACTTTGGTATTCCTTGACATAAATGGATTCTATGTTAGTAAACCTGTCAGGTGTTTCACTCAGAATTAAGTCTATTTGGTTTTTTGTGTATCCATCAGGTGATTTCCAAGTCCATAGTGTCTTCATATTTTCTTGAAAATGGTATTTATTATTGTGAGTTTGTTTTCTCGAGCATGCTGTATCAATAAATCGCCTCTTGGGTTCCGAGTGCCGTAACAGTATGGTCCCATTATAAAGTTTTCTCCTTTTCTCTTTCCTATTTTGGCGTTCCAATCTCCCATTATTATTATTTTTCCTTTAGTTTGGTTTTTTGCAGTTTGTATTTGATTATAAAAGGTGGTTATTTCTTCATTTGGTGCCTCTGTAGTCGGGGCGTATACTTGTATTATTGATATTTTTGTTAGACCAAAATTGAGGTTCAATAAGCATACTCTTTCTGAAATTCCTATGGTTATTTTCTTCTATAATATTATTACCAGTTCTTCTGATTTCTGAAAGTCCAATGATATCGTATTTGTTTTAATGATTCAGTAAGATCATTCTGTGTGGCGACAGGAGTGATCTTACATTAAAAGTACAAATATAGAGCGGTTGGTTTAGAGGGTTGTAGCCTTTATCTCCCGCGGTGGCAAGTCGTATTGGGAGATCGAGAGGGGCCGGTGTTAATTGCTATTCTGTGTTGCAAGAACCATGGCCATACTTGTATGTTGAATTGTTATCTGGGTATGTAAACGTCAGTTTTTGAATAACAAAGTTCTTCATACTGTTGGTTTTATTTATCTTAGCAGGTTGTTTTTTGTTTCCAATATGTTTCTGGGTAGTTTTTTCAGTAATTTCTGGGGATTCTGAAAGGATCCTTTGGTTGTTGTTTGATTGACGCAAATCTGTGGTTGTATTATTTAAAATTATAAGCTTGTCATATTTTAGGAATCTCTTTCTTTCTCCAGTTTTGCTTGTAGTTCTTTGCGTTTTTGTAATATTTCTGGAGGATAATCCTCTTTTATGTAGTACGGTGTTTTTTCTAGCTTTTTCTTGCTCTTTTGGATTTGTATTTTTAAGCCCAACGTAAGATGCTTCATTACGATGGGTCTTGTTTTTCCTTCGTCACTTTTTCCAAGTCTCCTCAGTGATTCGATGCTATTTTGTCCGCAACTGATGCCCATCTCAGTATTTATCATATCGAAAACCATTTTTTTGAGTTCTTGGTAGCTTTTTTCACGCTCTTTCATTCCGAATATAAGCAGGTTTTTCTTTCTCATACATCTTTCAAAATAATCTATTGATGATTTTTGTTTTTAAATTTTTTGCTCCAGAATTTCATATTTTTTATCTAGATAATTAAATTTTTCGTTGATATTAATGTTTATTTTTTAATATCTTCTTTCATATCTGCCATGTCCTTTTTATTTTGACGGTTTTCATCTTGCATATTTTTAAGCATGGTCATGATGTCCTCCATTTTGGCGTGTAGTGCCCTCTTACGGTTGTTTGTTGAAGCTTTTAGGTGGCTATCACGCGTTGGCGTGGGAGCTAATGCGATCTCGTTTGGCGTTCGATGGTTCGTTACCCGTTCGTCTTAGTTTTTAAAAATAATTATAGGTGGCGTTATATTAGGTTTTTGTGCGGTAGACGCCGATAGCAGAAACTGTGGATGATTTGCAATTTTGAAGTTAGCAAGAGATGTTTACTTTCCTTTGAAGTAGGTTTATTCTATTGCTGCAAGTTCACTAGATTTTTTGTCCGTGTCTCACCATTTACTAAGGATAAGGATCTGACACTGTAGTTCTTGGTCTTCGTATTAAAAAGTTCGGTTATCACTGATTGTTTCTTTAAAGTTTTTAGAATTTTCACTGTATATTCACTTTGTTCTTATAATTGTTTAGGTACAACACATTTATTTTTTTGCACTCGAGCACTTTTTTACTGTTTTATAGCTATTTTCCATTTTATTTTTTACTTTTTATATGGACTCGATGTAAACATTGGCAAGGTGGCGCCCTCTTCATGAGTAACATGTGCTTAACATAAATAAAAATTGATTGTCGCGGGGGATTTTTGATAAGTGGGGTAATTTTTGAGATATTGGAGTGAAAAAAAAAATTTGGCTGATCCAATTAATTCAAAATTTTGAACATGCAGAGAATATATTACTATTCATCAATTTTTTTGAGACTAGGGTAGTTTTAGAGTAAAAGGGGTGTTCAGTGTGACAACTTGAGATACCTAAGTTTCGCTTTGGAAAAGTAAATAATTCATTCTTAGGAAACTGTGTGAGATTCTATAATAAGCTTCCTCAAAGCGCCACCAAACTCTCTGCTCGTAAATTCAAATTGTATATAAAGAATAATTTAATTAAAAGTGCCTACTACAAAATTAGTGATTATATCGACGATAAGAACGTGTGGCCCGATGTTGCTATACCAGTTGACAGCAAAATGGTGATTTCTCAATGTTAACAAATTGCCCAGTAGGTAGATAGGTTTTAAGATTACAAATGTTTTAAGATTAAGTATTTAGGTTTTTGATGTATCTACTTAGAATATAATAACAAATTGTGTATCTAAATGTTGAATGGATCATCAAAAAAATTAACCGGCCCGAAGTTCTTGCCTTTCTCCTTGCGTGCTGGTCGCGATTCCGAACAGGTGGTAAATTTGACGTTTCAAAATGATCCTAAAAAATCTTAATGAATAAAGAAATTTTGACTTTGACTTTGACTTTGACAAGAAGATTTTTTAGAAGATTTTTGGCTTGTGGGGTGTCAATTGAAAGGGTATTGGCTGCTTATTCAAAAATACATGCTTAACTTTTTAATAGTGGTGGTATTTGTTACAAATAGGTGCATTAAAAGGATAAAAAGCTGGTATTAGGTATTAGGTATTAGGTATTAGGTATTAGGTGTTAGGGTCGCGGGTCGTTCTTAAGATAAAGGGGGCACGATTTGGAATCTCATTCATACTGGTTTTTTTTTTTTTATTCACTCAATAGAGGAAACCGAACCAAGAATGTCGATAAAAATAAAGAATTTGTTTTGGGATGTAGATGTCGACGACTACCAAGTCGTGGTTGAAACGTCTACATTCAAAGCCGTTGCCTCAGCATGCCTCAGTAAGCAACGGCACTTTTCAAAAACACATCAAACTTTTCATATTAACAAGTAGTGACTTATAGAAATGAATTTATTGTTTGTAGATCTATGTAAGTAACATAAGTTGGTCTTAAAGATATCTTGGCCCTCTAGTCTGCCGTGTCAGGCTTACAAACATATTATATACTAGAACTAGGAACAGGAACTATGTAGATTACGGATAGAATACATTACTAGTACTTAAATACTTTTATATGTATTTGGGTGTTGTATCATAATTGATACAACAATGTCTACAATGTTTCTTCTATTTAGATTGAAGCGACAAATTACTAACTTTGACAAATTAAACAATGCAATCTCAAAAATTGTTAACTGGTTTAATGTAAATAACTTGGTACTCAATCAGAAAAAGACCAAATGTATTCGATTTATTTTACCAAATGTAACTGAAGTTGAAGCTAATGTAAAAGTTAAAGTGGAAAACATAGAATTAGTCAAAACCACTGTATTTTTGGGATTAACTTTAGATAATAAACTTCAATGGGGCCCACACATAGATAAACTGGCGAAGAGACTTAGTTCTGCAGCATATGCTGTAAAGAAGATACGTCTTCTCACAGACGTTGCTACAGCAAGACTAGTTTACTTCAGTTACTTTCACAGTATTATGTCATATGGCATAATACTGTGGGGAAGTGCTGCAGATATAGACACCATATTCGTTTTGCAGAAGAGGGCTGTTCGCGCTGTTTACAAAATGGGTCCCAGAGATTTATTAAGAAAGTTTAAAGAAATAAATATATTGACTATGCCCTGCCAATATATTTATGAAAATATTATGTAAAAACATAAGCTTATTTGTCAAAAACTGTGATAAACATAATTATAATACTAGAAATAAGAATAAACTCGCTGTTCCCACAACTAGGCTCCATAAGGTTAATAAATCGTTCATAGGGCAAACTGTACGCTTTTATAATAAATTGCCAAGTGATGTGCTAAGCTTGTCAAATAATAAATTCAAAAATGTTGTAAAAAGCTTATTATAAAATTTCAGATTACCTAGAAGATAAGAAAGCCTGGCATTAAAAAAATGAATTTGCTCCAGTGAATAAATTGTAATTAGTATTAGATAATTTTAAGCTATTGTAATGGATCATGAAAAAAAAAACTAGCCCGAGGTTCTTGCCTTTCTCCTTGTGTGCTGGTCGCGATTCCGAAGAGGCGGTAGATTTGACGTTTCAAAGTGATCCTAAAAAATCTTACTGAATAAATATATTTGACTTTGACTTTGACTTTGTTTACCCTGGGTGGGAATCGAACCCACAGCCTACAGCGCAGAAGGCAGATATACTACTAACCGAGCTATGAGACTGTTATTGGTGTATTATAACATAGTTGTATATGTATGGAATAAAGCGACGTTGATAAAAAGAGTGCTTCAGGTAAGTAAAGTTTGTTAATAACGTTTTTTTTGAGAAAGTATTCCGTGGTTGTATACCTAAGCTCATCACGAGATCTCAGTTCGGGGTGGACTACTAGTTTTATTTACAAAACATTTTTAGGCGCAAATGAGTTGAACAGTATTTTAAATTAGTCATTAGTTTTTGAACTTATTCATTACTTACAACTGAAATTATAAAATATACAATCAATTTATTTTTACTATATTAGTGTGCGATAGTATTTTAGTCACAGAACGTGTTCGTGTTATTCTTCATATAACTCCTCAGTAAGCACTAAGCACTAAGCCGGTGATGCCCTGACGGAACCGGTTCGATCTTCAGTTATGACGTCATAAATCTGTACCTGCCCCGGGTTTGAGTCACTTCTAAATGGATTTCGATGAAAAATTAGCATTTTCTCCGTTAGTTTATGTTATATTACCGTGTAGCAGAATCACATATCTGCGAGTAGTTACATTGGTAATGAAGACGGGGCTATGTGTGATAGACTAATTCACGTAAGTGGTGTTAATTATGTGATGTTAACCATTATCAACAGTTTGAAATTACAATACTTACAATAATTACTTCATGAAATGTTGTGTTACTACTTAGTGATTAAGTATCTTTTACAGAAAATTACAAGATTAGTCGCACTATTTTTAGCCTGTTCTCTCGAGTAGAGCGTCTAGAAAGAAGATGATATGAAGATGCTGTTGAAACTACGACCACGAAATTACGATATAGAAATCAGTGTGAATAATTGCAGAAGCAGATTAATCTACCTACCTGTTGGAGCATTTTCATATTTTCTGATGTACAATTACAGGTAATAAATAGCAAGAACGAAACAAAAATACTTACAAAGCAGCCTGTCGCTACTTCGTACAAAGAACGATTAAAGCAGAATTTTAATGGCAAATATTTATATAATATAGACTACATAGGAAGTAAGTGCACTTCCTATGTAGTCTCGTTTTTAATGAAGGAGACCAGTTTTTTCTTACGTACTGTATTTTCGATTGACTTAAGAGCGCGCCCAATGCCAGGAAAAAATGATATTTCACCCGCGCGTCTTGCACCGCCCGCTCTAGTGCATAAAGCTACCACAGCGCGCCACGATCGCTCGAGGTTGTGACGCTGAGCACAGTAAATGCGTTACACTAAGATAAATCATATACTATTAATTTACGATTGAGTTCACGATTATTCATTAAAAAACTATTACTGCGAACGGATTTTAATGTTATTTGGAATGAAGATTTATACGACAGCCGTCAGTGGATAGTCAAAATAAGTACTTGAAGTATGTACCTACTACCTATACCTACATAACCCAAGAAAGTTAGTAGTCAGTAGGTAACAATTGCAATATCTCCAGAACCATACACGAATTTAATTTTATCACTAACATTTACACAGCGTCATACTCAGTTTTTTTTACACGTTATTTTAAGAACCGCTAGTAGGACGTTCTTTTGGCGGAAACTGTTATTCCAAATATCTAAAAAATAAAAACGGCTATCTACACATAGGAGATTATTTTAATCGTACCAAAAAATAAAAATGAGGGCCAGTAAAAAAAAAATTTTGCTTGTGATAGAAAAAAAAAACATTGAACTAGCGACAAAGGTGTCGCTAGTTCAATGTTTTTTTTGGACCAACACCACTTTTGACACATTTTACTTTAAACACATTGCTACGATCCTTGTAAATCCGATTTCTCCGAATCTTTTAGTTTTTACTAATTAATTACTATGTGTTCCGGCTTCACCGTAATGGCTCCGATACCTGTCGTATCGGCCCTCCCTTTTTGCATGTCAATGTCAAAATCAATATGTCAAAGTGCTCGCTACACTAATTCAAGTAACCTCTTCTCTTCATGAAACATCATCGCCGCGACACGCAAACTCAATTCAATACATATGGTTAAAGTTCGGATATTGAAAATAAGTAATACAAGCATTTTTCTAACAGCGCATCCTTTTATTCAACCAACAAGACCTACAGCCCAAACACTATGTTTTCGCCAGTTAGTTTGAAATACTAAACAACACACAAATCATGGTCTATTCGTGGTATTATTTTCAAATTGGAGCATCCAGCGGTTTTCGGGATATGGAAATCTGCGAAACGTTACCACAACAAATTCTTGAATTTCTCTGAAACCTTCTGGCACACAAATTTCAAAATTACGGGCACAAAGACCTAGCTATCTATTGTTGTATTTGGTTCCCGTATCGGACACAATATTTTGCTGATGTAATGTTTCAGACATACCCCATACCCCGCAAAATCTGTTTATCATAAAATATCTCCGAAAGTATAAGACGCATAAATCCTAGCACTTTTTCCTGTGGGCAATTTTTTTTCGATACGTGAATAATCTCACTCAAAAGTATAAAATCTACACGGTGTCATAATTTAATTAATCTAGAAAGTCAAATCATGAAATTCGAATTTTTTTCGCCAGGACAACTTTTTTTTTTTTTATTGTACGACGGGTAAGCATCTTGGCCTTTATCTCACCTGGTAACAAGTTGAGATAAGGCCAAAGGTGGAAGCGCATTTCAACCGGAATCCTCAACAAACTGAGGAACTGGCTATCTTACCTCTGAATGTCGGAACATATTTTTTTTTAAATTGTTATTATGGCGACAGAATTAGGTAAGATGGTGGTAGCTAGCCAGGCGGACTCAAACAAAGTCTTACCACCAACCAAACTGTAACTGAACAAATTTTATTATAAAAAAAACACTGGCACTCTGGGCCGACAGAAGTGAAAACATGAAGTTTTTTTATCATTGCCTAAGAAAACAGCTGAGATTGTTGTTACTTGAATCCCAATGTGTTTAAAGTCAATAGTGGTGTCGGTAAGCGTAAATAATCGAATAGCTCGATGATACAATCCACAAGAGCGTGCGGTGACGATGGCGCGAGTTACTCGCTTTTTGTTCACCCAAAAAGTACATTTATGTATATACACAGTATACATATAGCTCATGGATACGGTTCGGTGACGATGACGCGAATTCCATGATTTTTGTTCGTGCTCAACCCCCCTGAAGAAGTTTTCTACATAAGTACTGGATTTGGCTACATAATTACTATTTGTAATAATCAACATTCATTTATGTAGGTAGTACAAGTATGCCGAGTATACAAATATAAATATTACAAATAAATATTACAGGACATTAATTTCACACAGAGCCATCTAGCCCCAAACTAAGCATAACTTGTAATATGGGAACTAGATTACGGATAGTTTTTGTAAATACATACTTATCATACAATACAAACACCCAAACACAGAACAAACATCTATATTCATCACAAAAATGTTTGTCCTGGGAATCGAACCCACAGCCTACAGCGCAGAAGGCAGAGTTACTACCAACTGAGCTATAAGCCTACGAGGATACAATTATTTGTCTGAAAATCTTGCCTATACTGTCAAGATTACGTAGAAATTATCAGTGCAGCGGCAAACGCGCGGTCCGGCCGGGTTTGAACGCTAGCCCATCAAATTTAGACTCAATTTGTATGAGAATAGGGTGCTATCATTATCAACTCTTTGCGTTGATTTGAAAATATTATAATAGAAATCCGTCTTCAATTAATTTTATTATGCATAGGTACGAACCTGATTAATAAAAATAAATAAGTACCAGTAGATATTCAAAACATAATTCAAATTACGCGCTGGATTACGAAACAAAGCGGCCGGGAACAACCTTCCACGTCGAGCGCTGCCCGACAACTGAACAAGAAGCCATGATCTATTTTGTATCCAAATAGCATTACATAAAGTCGAAAATTGCATGGTTCAGTTGCTTATGAAATGGCTTTAGGTCCACGTTATAATTTTTGTTAGTGTTTTATTTAATTATTCAAAATGTATACGTGAAATTAAAAAACTAGCCGATCATTCGACTAAAACACTAGTCTAGCTATTTTATTTATAAATAAAAAAATGGGGTTGTCGCTGATCATTTTGAGCATTTGAATTAAAAGCGTTTTTTAGTGTAGTATCTATTTTTTTTTTAAAAATGAACTCAGTTTTTTTTTTTTATTCTATCCAATCATTGTACTACAACAAGATTTTTCCCAGCTTTCAGTATTTTTTTATTGGTATAACTACTTTCGTTACTATCAAAGAGTGTGTTTGAAAATGCTCCTGTTGCGTAATTTTGTCATTGGGCGCGCTCTTAACAATGACACTTAACTTTCATAACTTATATTAGACAATCTGTGGGTTCATTCGATATCGTTCACGACGGTTGTGTCTGGATCACCCCTAGGAACACCATAGGATCACCGCACCGAAAGATGCCGATCCGAAAGTAAACAAGTGTAAACACATTACGTTTTGCGGTCGTACATGGTCTGGTGCCGCAATTGCGAATGTAAAAAACAAGAGTAGGCCCTCTGATCCGAGATATTCGCAAATTCCTGAAGATAGCGATCACATCAAAATGAACGGCCATAAATACACACGACTTTGCGGAGCTCTTCTTGAAGCGTTTGGTGAATGGCAGATAACATTCTATGTGTAGCTTATTACTTTATTATTATAATTCGTATCGAGTACCTAGGTACCTACTGTAAACGTGACAGATGATTTACAATCAAATATTGCTGCCACGGACATTGTGTTGTAAACAGATTAAGTAATATAGAAAGCAACCAACTATATAGAAAGCAACTATGTACAAAGGAATCAGTCAGATTACCTAAGGACCGTTAAAATGGCCTACTGATAACACAACTGTTATAGACCAGTACCAAACGGAAGCGTGCCCAAGACACTGGCTGTATTGCCGCGCTGAATAGCTATGCTAACTCGCTGGCCTAAATAAAAGTCAACCCTTGGGTCACGTGTCGCCTCAATCAAAAGCCCCGCAAGATTTTTGAAAACCCGGAGGGCACCGGCTCTCCACGGACCCAAGGTCTCTAGTCTAATAGGTAAGTTTATACCCAACAAGTATACTACAAGCCCTTTTTATTTACTTTTAGTTTTTTGTCTGAATCTTACGATGGAATTATTTTTAGTTATTGATTGTACCGAACCACGCAAAAATAACTATTGGAGACTGACATAAGTTTTTTTCGTATTCGTATTACATGCCAGGAATGTTACCATACATACATACACCAATCTATGTTTAAATATTTTGTATCGCGCGGGTGAAGTCGCGAGCACAAGCGCGTTGTAACCTGAACCAGGAGAAATTAAAGGCAGGCGCTTCTCCGTAACAATAAAAAAAAAGAAAAAAACTATAATCTGCTAAGAACTGTTCCCGCACCAGTTCAAATTCGAAGTTTTCAAGTCCACAGTGCTTTGGTTCTATTATTGAATTCTTTAAATAAAAACGGATTATTTAAAGTGACAAAAAAACTCTCCTAAAAAGCCTCTGCCTCGCCTCCGCCTCGATTCGGCGACCGTTCTCCGATGACCGATTCGCTATTGGACTGTACGTCGACAGGACGATTCATTTGTTTCCGTTACACCAGCAGAACTTTTCGACTACAGGCCTTTACAGCTAAACGACGATAAACCTCGCTTCGCCTCGCCGCGACGCAACGACAACGTCACGGGATGTAATAGCTTACATCCCCGAGGTAATCGGATAGCAGCTTTCACCGATCGTTTGAGTATTCTATGTATTATAAACAGATCTGGAGTTCGCATACGAGTCTATGTTTTCTTTATGTTTGTCATCAAGGCTGTAATGGTTTCACATAAATCATTTCGGGCGAATGGCCCCGAGCATGACAACATGTTTGATAACTTTACAAAATCGAGTTTCGTTAGAAATGCGCACTCAAATATTATTCATGAGCAGAATATCGAAAGACATTACTCGAATTTGTTCAGTCAAATGTCTGAGCGCAAGTCTTATAAGTCGTAATATCTAGGTATGAGTAGGTATGCATTGCATTTTTTGAAAACGGCGTTATGACACAGATAATAATATACTATTCTCTCAAGCAACGAAACGCGACCGAGGACGGTCGAGTTAGGAAACTCGGACTATTCTTCGGGCTTCGGGTTGGGTATCACTTGTCTCGATACCTAAAGCACACCCAGGCCACTGCTCTCAGTAACCGCCAGAAACACCACCTTACAGATGATGGAATCCACAAAATGACTGGACTTCCAAATCGATAGCGGTCTCACTGCGCCGCCTCGCCGCGACCTCCATCCGCAGCGTGGTGCTGCCGTGGTATCACACGACGGTGCACAGCACCATCACTTGCGGCGAGGAGCTTTGGGCGCGCGCAGCTGACGTACACAGAGTCTTCGTCATGCAGAAGCCATCGTTGATGTGCCGGTCGACATGTCTTGCCGGGAATATTTCAAAGAATTAGGGATAATGACGCTCGCCTGCGAACTTATACTACCAGGTGGGTATGTTCACCCACAAAAACATCGATGTCTTTAAACGTAGGGGCGCGAACACCACCCGGGCTCTCCGTAGCAACATGTTAGTCGGGGCGCGAACACCACCCGGGCTCTCCGTAGCAACATGTTAGTCGGGGCGCGAACACCACCCGGGCTCTCCGTAGCAACATGTTAGTCGGGGCGCGAACACCACCCGGGCTCTCCGTAGCAACATGTTAGTCGGGGCGCGAACACCACCCGGGCTCTCCGTAGCAACATGTTAGTCGGGGCGCGAACACCACCCGGGCTCTCCGTAGCAACATGTTAGTCGGGGCGCGAACACCACCCGGGCTCTCCGTAGCAACATGTTAGTCGGGGCGCGAACACCACCCGGGTTCTCCGTAGCAACATGTTAGTCGGGGCGCGAACACCATCCGGGCTCTCCGTAGCAACATGTTAGTCGGGGCGCGAACACCACCCGGGCTCTCCGTAGCAACATGTTAGTCGGGGCGCGAACACCACCCGGGCTCTCCGTAGCAACATGTTAGTCGGGGCGCGAACACCACCCGGGTTCTCCGTAGCAACATGTTAGTCGGGGCGCGAACACCACCCGGGCTCTCCGTAGCAACATGTTAGTCGGGGCGCGAACACCACCCGGGCTCTCCGTAGCAACATGTTAGTCGGGGCGCGAACACCACCCGGGCTCTCCGTAGCAACATGTTAGTCGGGGCGC
This sequence comes from Venusia cambrica, assembly GCA_951394065.1. Classification (NCBI taxonomy): domain Eukaryota; kingdom Metazoa; phylum Arthropoda; class Insecta; order Lepidoptera; family Geometridae; genus Venusia; species Venusia cambrica. The sequence goes on along the minus strand of OX596044.1, from coordinate 25,133 downwards.
GAACACCACCCGGGCTCTCCGTAGCAACATGTTAGTCGGGGCGCGAACACCACCCGGGCTCTCCGTAGCAACATGTTAGTCGGGGCGCGAACACCACCCGGGTTCTCCGTAGCAACATGTTAGTCGGGGCGCGAACACCACCCGGGCTCTCCGTAGCAACATGTTAGTCGGGGCGCGAACACCACCCGGGTTCTCCGTAGCAACATGTTAGTCGGGGCGCGAACACCACCCGGGCTCTCCGTAGCAACATGTTAGTCGGGGCGCGAACACCACCCGGGCTCTCCGTAGCAACATGTTAGTCGGGGCGCGAACACCACCCGGGCTCTCCGTAGCAACATGTTAGTCGGGGCGCGAACACCACCCGGGTTCTCCGTAGCAACATGTTAGTCGGGGCGCGAACACCACCCGGGCTCTCCGTAGCAACATGTTAGTCGGGGCGCGAACACCACCCGGGTTCTCCGTAGCAACATGTTAGTCGGGGCGCGAACACCACCCGGGCTCTCCGTAGCAACATGTTAGTCGGGGCGCGAACACCACCCGGGCTCTCCGTAGCAACATGTTAGTCGGGGCGCGAACACCATCCGGGCTCTCCGTAGCAACATGTTAGTCGGGGCGCGAACACCACCCGGGCTCTCCGTAGCAACATGTTAGTCGGGGCGCGAACACCACCCGGGCTCTCCGTAGCAACATGTTAGTCGGGGCGCGAACACCACCCGGGTTCTCCGTAGCAACATGTTAGTCGGGGCGCGAACACCACCCGGGCTCTCCGTAGCAACATGTTAGTCGGGGCGCGAACACCACCCGGGCTCTCCGTAGCAACATGTTAGTCGGGGCGCGAACACCACCCGGGCTCTCCGTAGCAACATGTTAGTCGGGGCGCGAACACCACCCGGGCTCTCCGTAGCAACATGTTAGTCGGGGCGCGAACACCACCCGGGCTCTCCGTAGCAACATGTTAGTCGCACCTAACGTGCGACGTGTACCTACGTTATGGGTTCCTCCGTATAAAACAGGCTGCCGAGATGCAACGCCCACGACGACGGCCTTTCAATCGAGAATACGCAAATGGCTCCTGGAAAACTCGTTCTACACGATTAACGAGTTCTACGAACTCCCAATTTGTTAAAACTGTAATGCAATTAATTATTATTTTAATATTTTTATATATATGTTTATGTTATTTTATAATTTTATATTCTGAGTGTATATAATCAGCCACTAATGTACTTGTGTACTTTGACAAGCCTCATAGCTCAGTTGGTAGTAGCTCTGCCTTCGGCGTTGTAGGCTGTGGGTTCGATTCCCACCCAGGACAAACATTTGTGTGATGAATATAGATGTTTGTTCTGTGTTTGGGTGTTGTATCATATAGTACGTATGTATTAACAAAAAGTATTTAAGTATTTTTATCCGTAATCTAGATCCCATGTTACAAGCTATGCTTAGTTTGGAGCTAGATGGCGCTGTGTAAAATGAATGTCCTGTAATATTTATTTATTTATTTATTTGTGTGCTCTCTCTACTTATAACTTGATGTTATCAATAAATATATTGTATCGTATTGTATTGATAGAGATGATGGTTTTTTTCTACTTATAACTTGATGTTATCAATAAATATATTGTATCGTATTGTATTGATAGAGATGATGTTTTTTTTCTACTTATAACTTGATGTTATCAATAAATATATTGTATCGTATTGTATTGATAGAGATGATGGTTTTTTTCGTGACAATATTTGGCAAGTAATTACATACTTACGAGCCCTTGAACATAAAAGATTAGCTACTCTAAGCAACCAACCTGCCAAACGATAAGAAGCTTTCAAAAATCGAATTAGAATCTCGACAAACTTCAAAGGCGTACAATGTAACAATGTAGCGACGCACAATTACGGCCAAACCGTAGCTCAAAGTTTGCAAACGACTTATCTAAGTACTGAAAGCTTATTACGTTTTGACAAATTCACTTCGGATTTTGTTCATGACGTTTGCTTCCGGCAAGTTTTCAATTGAATAGAACTGCGATATAGCGAAAATCCCAAGTCAAGCGCCGGAAAAACATTTTGTCGCAAGATGCGCACAATTTGATTTAATCCTCAGATACACAGGTAAACGTTTACCTACTACGCCTGTGTTTGTATTATAAGAGACGGAGGCTGAACGTTAGGGTTCAACAGTGCGGGCGGAGAGGTGTCTTACAGTTGTACAGCTCCCAATACATTTATGAAAATGAACTTAGTAAAAGAAGTGATTTACATGATATGATTTTTTGTTTTATGCTAGTAAGGACAGGCTAGTATAACATTACGTTAGCAACAAGAGAGAGTCTACAAAACTCAGGATTTTATTCTATGTTTATTCTATGGTGAATAAAGCGAATTCGAGAAAAAAAAGCTTAAGCAAGGTAAGAAAGGTGTAATGAAAACAAACTGTTATCGTTTGATTTCTATAGAAATGTCACATGCGAGAATTGAATCAAAAACAAAAGTTTGATTTTCGCAGTTGTATGGCGGTACCTACACTGTAGGTCCTACAGTGTGGGTTTGGGTGGGCATGAATTTGTAATTTTCTCTGTTTAAATCGCTTTTTCAGCGTTTTTTTTTTATTGCAGGTACGACGGATACCAAGCGGCGGGGATGTAGCAGCCACAAAGTCCGGCGCCGAACACGACAAAACCGAAAAATACAACAAAACGATTGAAGCTTAAAATGGACCAAAATTCAATGATTAACAACGAAAGGGCTAGAAAATATCGATTTTATTATGGGGGGTTCCGGACTTTGCTATCAATCTTTTCTTGATGCGCGGAGAGATATCTATAGACGTATCACACACGAGAATCGAGTAAAAAACAAAAGTTTGATTTTCGCAGTTGTATGGCGGTACCTACAGTGTGGGTTTGGGTGGGCATGAATTTGTAATTTTCTCTGTTTAAATCGCTTTTTCAGCGTTTTTTTTTTATTGCAGGTACGACGGATACCAAGCGGCGGGGATGTAGCAGCCACAAAGTCCGGCGCCGAACACGACAAAACCGAAAAATACAACAAAACGATTGAAGCTTAAAATGGACCAAAATTCAATGATTAACAACGAAAGGGCTAGAAAATATCGATTTTATTATGGGGGGTTCCGGACTTTGCTATCAATCTTTAATTGATGCGCGGAGAGATATCTATAGACGTATCACACACGAGAATCGAGTAAAAAACAAAAGTTTGATTTTTGCAGTTGTATGGCGGTACCTACGTGTGGGTTTGTGTGGGCACGAATTTGTAATTATCACTGTTTTGATTGCGTTTTCAGCGCTTTTTTTGTTGCAGGCACGACGTGTACCAAGCGGCGGGGATCTGGCAGCCACAAACTCAGGCGCCGAACACGACAAAACCGAAGAAAACAACAAAACGATTGAAGCTAAACATGGACCAAAATTCAATGTTTTACAACGAAAAGTGCTAGAAAACATCGATTTTAATATGGGGGGTTCCGGACATTTTTATTGACCTTTTCAAGATGCGCGGACAGCTAGGTATCTATAGACGTGTCATACGGGAGAATCGAATCAATAACAAATATTTGATTTTCGCAGTTGTATGGCGGTACCTACAGTGTGGGTTTGGGTGGTCACGAATTTGTAATAGGTTAGGTTAGGTTAGGTTATGTTAGGTTAGGTTAGGTTAGGTTAGGTTAGGTTAGGTTAGGTTAGGTTAGGTTAGGTTAGGTTTGTCGTCGGGAGGCTGCTGAAGCCGGTCCGGCTTGCTTGGAGGTATCGCGGACTCCGCATTATGCGTCGCAGGCTGCGAAGCCCCTACGCAAGGCGAACGGGCGGTTTGTAAAAGGCCCTTCTAAGGGCCAATCCCCGGGGATTATATCGGGGTCGGAGTCCGAGTCGTCGGCTGCGCCCAAAAAAGGCCCTCTTCAGGGCCCCTCCGGCACGGAGGAAGGGGCGGAGTCCGACTTCTCGGACATGTCAGTAGACGAGGCGGCCAGGAAGCGGCCGTATTCCTCGTTCTTCGCGCCGGGGTATTTAGACTCCGACACGGAGACCGAGGGTGCGGCGGCTGCAAAGGTCGCGACGTCGAAGAGAGGAGGCGGCAAGGGGAGAGCTGCCAAAGTTGGGGGTCCGTCGAGGGAGGAGTTTCTCCGCCCTGCGATGACGGATACCCTCAACAAACGTTGCTACAGGGGGGCCTCGGAAAAGGCGGCCAGGGCGGACAGTGGCAACGAAGTCGCTTCCTTGGTGGAAAGCGACGCCAGTGCGCTAGACGCGCAATCGCTGAGGGCGCGGGCAGGAGAGAGCCTCTCCAACATCTTGGGGGTCGTGAAGAGGTCGTCGAACCTCAAGGGGGAGCTCGCTGGCCTCTTAAAAACTTCGGCGAGGTGCCTGCGAGAGGTCGTCGATGCCCTCGCCGAGCGGAGTGAGGCCAGGGAGACGCAGCTGTTGAGGGCTGACAATGGCCGTCTACGTCTGGAGGTAGAGGCCTGCAAGGCAGAGGTGAAGGCGCTCCGTCGTGGGTTTTCGGAGGCCAAGACGGAGGCCGCCGTCGCCACCTCAGCTGCCGCCGCTGCTGCTGCCTCTGCCTCCGTGGCGATGCAGGCTCCCCCAGGGATGGGGGAGATGCTGGAGGAGCTGAAGCGCTCCTTCTCCCTGACATTCGGGGATATGTTGAGTGCCCGAATGGCGGGAATAGAGGAGCGCCTCTTGCCAGCGCCTGTGGTCCGTCCGCCGCTGAGGGCGGACGCAAAGAGGGCTGCAGCGGATGCCGTACCACCGCCGCCCAGGCCCATGCCGGCAGTTGTCTCTGCTGGTGACAGCTGGGCGACGGTGACGAGGAAAGGAAAGGGGAGGGGGAAATCCTCCGTCCCCTCAGCGGCCCCAGTGCCTGCTCCAGCGGCTGCCCCAGCGGCTGCCCCAGCGCCTGCTCCAGTGGCTGCCCCAGTGGCTGCCCCAGGGCCGAGGAAGCGCGGGAAAAGGGGGAAGAAATCCTCCCCCCCTTCAGCGCCGGTGACTTTTGCCGCCGCCGCTGCGGCCCGCTCTGCGCCTGCGGCTGCTGCCGCTGTCAAGGCGGCGCCGAGGCCGATGGCGGCGCTACCGAGGGCCCCTAACTCCGCGGCGGTCGTGGTGACATTGCGTCCCGCGGCCCAGGAGGCCGGGGTCACCTACAGCGCCGTCCTGCAGCTGGCCCAGGACAGGATCAAACTCCGCGAGATCGGAATTGATCTTGTCCGATTCAGGCAGACGGCCACGGGAGCCAGGATGCTGGAGATTCCCGGCTCCCAAACAGAGGAGAAAGCCGACAGGCTCGCGGAGAAGCTCCGCGAGGTCCTGTCGGAGGTGGCCGTGGTGACCAGGCCCGTCAAAACGACGGACCTGCGCGTCATCGGCCTGGACGACACGGCCACCAAGGAGAAGGTGGCCGCTGCAGTGGCCGAGGCGGGCCGCTGCGACGTCGGGCTCGTGAGGGCTGGAGAGGTGCGCACCGGCCCCGGAGGCACTGGCTCCACCATTGTGTCCTGCCCTGTCACGGCAGCCAAGGTGCTGCTGAAAGAGGGCAGGCTTTTGGTCGGGTGGAGCGTGGCACGGCTGGTGTCGTTGGGGGATCGCCCCATGCGCTGTTACAAGTGCATGGGGCTGGGGCATACACGCCCCCAGTGCCCTTCGACGTCCGACAGGGGTGACCTGTGCTTCCGGTGTGGAAACACAGGTCACAAGGCGGCCACCTGCGGGCGGGCCGACCCCCACTGCGCTATATGCGCAGAGTCGGGGAGGCCGGCCGGGCACACAATGGGGACGCGAAGCTGTGTTCCCCCCAAAACGAAGGGGAGAACCGCTGGGGTCCGGACCACCCCAGTGACTCCACTGGTCGCTCCCGTGACGGGAGCGAGCCAAGCGACTTGCGAGGAGGTTGAGATGGCTGACTAACATGGATCAAGTCGGCCAACTCAACCTCCTCCAGACGAACCTCAACCACTGCGCCAGGGCTCAAGATCTGCTTATGCAGTCCCTGGCGCAGTGGAACGTCGACTTGGCGGTCGCTGCGGAGCCGTACTTTGTCCCCTCTCAGCATGCGTGCTGGGCTGGGGACCTGGACGACTCCGTGGCCATCGTGGGAAGGGCGCATGGCGGTCCCCCCCTCTCGGTAGTAGAGAGAGGTGCGGGGTACGTGGTGGCCAAGTGGGGGGAGTATGCGGCAGTTGGCGCATACTTCTCCCCCAACAGAACCGCTGCGGAGCTGGAGGTCTTTATGGACCTCCTAGCCGCGGCGGTTAGAAGGCAGGTGCCACGTCAGGTCCTCTTTATGGGGGACCTGAACGCCAAGGCCCGGGACTGGGGCAACCCCTCTACCGACTCTCGTGGGGAGATTGTCAGGGAGTGGGGGGTTGCCACGGGACTGACCCTCTTGAATAGAGGGTCGGCCCACACGTGCGTGCGACAGCGAGGGGGGTCCGTGGTGGACGTATCGTTCGCCACCCCCGCTGTCGCGGCACGTGTCCAGTCGTGGAGGGTGATGTCGGAGGTGGAGACTCTCTCGGACCATAAATACATATGGTTCGAGATCTCCTCCACCACCGACATCCAAGGGGGGCCAGTGGCGCGAGCGGACTTCCCGCGCTGGGCGATCTCTCGCCTCGACGCCGAGGTGGCGTCCGAGGCGGCGATCGTCCAGTCGTGGTTCGCCGCGCCCACACACCCGGAGGCGGAAGTCGCAGCGAGCCGCTTCCGGGAGGCGGTGACCGCGGTGTGCGACGCCGCCATGCCGAGGTGCAGACGCCTCCCGGGCCGCCGGGAGGTCTATTGGTGGAGCTCGGAGATAGCGGATCTCCGAGCCGCCTGCTCGGCGGCGCGCCGCTCCTACGCTCACCGTAGGAGGCGGCGCCACGGGCGGACCGACGGCGAGCTGTCAGCCGAGGAGCTGACAGCCGAGGAGCAGCTGTACAGCTCCTACCGCGAGGCGAAGCGGGAGCTGCAGCTGGCCATCGGTCGGGCCAAGGAGCGGTCCTGGCGCGAGGCCCTGGAGGGCCTCGATAGGGATCCGTGGGGGCGCCCGTACAGAGCGGCCCGGAAGAAATTCCGGGGCCAGGCACCCCCGGTTGCGGAGTCCCTGGAGCCGGAGATCCTGGGCGGGGTGTTGGAGGGGCTCTTCCCCGCCATCGACCGCCACCACACCCCGCCCGCGATGGCGGCGCCCCCCTCGCCGGTCGAGGAGGTGGACCCGGACTCCATCCCACCTGTCTCAGAGGTGGAGATGGAGTTGGCCGTCGGCCGCCTGAGCGGCAAACGGACGGCGCCGGGTCCGGACGGGATCCCGAAGAGGGTCCTGAGGATCGCCCTCAGGGAGATGGGCGATCGGCTTCGGGAGCTGTTCGACGTGTGCATCACGTCCGGACGGTTCCCGAAGCTGTGGAAGGACGGCCGGCTGTGCCTGTTGCGGAAGGAGGGTCGTGCCGTAGACTCGCCTTCCGCATACAGGCCAATAGTGCTGCTCGACGACGCGGGGAAGCTGCTGGAAAGAGTGGTGGCTTCCCGCGTCGTCCGGCACCTAGGCGGCACTGGGCCTCAGTTGTCGGAGGCCCAGTTTGGGTTCAGAGCGAGGCGGTCAACGATTGACGCCTTGCTCTGGCTCAAGGGGTGGACGCAGGAGGCGGTCCGGGAGGGGGATAAGGCGTTGGCTGTCTCGCTGGACATTGCCAACGCCTTCAACAGTCTGCCGCACGGAACGATACAGGAGGCGCTCCGTTACCACGGGGTGCCCCTGTATCTGCGGAGGCTGTTGGCGGACTACCTCCAGGACCGCGAAGTCCTGGTGGAGGGACGCGACGGTCTGAGACGCCGTCGCGTCGTCCGCGGGGTTCCACAGGGGTCGGTGCTGGGACCGCTCCTGTGGAACATCGGCTACGACTGGGTCCTCCGTGGCACGCTGCCCGCCAACATGCGGGTTGCGTGCTACGCGGACGACACCCTGGTCGTAGTCAGGGGGAGGGACCTGAGGGAGACGGTGCGGTTGGCCGAGGTGGGCACGGCCCACGTGATCGACCGCATCCGCTCCCTCGGGCTGGGAGTGGCCCTCTCCAAGACCGAGGCCCTGTTGTTCCACGGGCCTCGGGGGGGACCCCCGCCAGGGACCAGAGTGGTCCTGGACGGAGTCCCGGTCCGGGTTGGGACCCAGATGAAATATCTGGGTCTCATCCTGGACGGACGGTGGACTTTCGGGGCCCACTTTACCCAGCTGGCCCCGAGAGTCCTGGGAGCCGCCGCCGCACTGGGGAGGCTGCTGCCCAACGTGGGCGGCCCGAGCGCCACGTGTCGCCGTCTATACTCCGGAGTGATCCGGAGTATGGCCCTGTACGGGGCACCGGTCTGGGTGGACGCCCTCGGTCGCGCGAACATGACCCTGCTGCGACAACCGCAGCGGGTCATTGCGACGAGGGTGATCCGCGGATACCGGACGGTGTCCTGGACGGCAGCATGCGTGCTGGCCGGCGATCCCCCCTGGGCTCTCCAAGCGGAGATCCTCGCCGAAGTTTACCACTTCGTGGCGGCGAGGAGATCCGACGGGGAGCACCTGGAGTGGGATCGGGTGGAGGGCCTACGGCGACAGGCGCGGGCCGCCATGTTGAGGCGGTGGGCGGAGGACCTGGCTCCACCGGTCCCTGGTCAGTGGACGGTGGAGGCCATTCGCCCGGTCCTCCGTGACTGGGTGCGGCGGCGATTCGGGTCGCTGACGTTCCGACTGGTGCAGGTGCTTTCCGGACATGGATGTTTCGGAAAGTACCTGTACCAGATCGCGAGACGGGAGGCGACCCCGGCCTGCCACGAATGTGGTGCGCCGGAGGATACGGCGCACCACACGCTGGAGGTGTGTGCCGCGTGGGGTCCCATGCGACACACACTTTCAGCCACCCTGGGAGGGGACCTCTCGCTGCCGAGCGTGGTCAACGCCATGCTCGACGGCGACAGGGAGTGGCAGGCGATGGTCTCCTTCTGCGAACAGGTGATGTCGCAGAAGGAGGCCGCGGAGAGGGTCAGAGAGGACGATGCCCGCTCTGACCCGATCCGCCGGAGGCGAAGGGGGGGTAGGAGGGGGCGGTTTGCCCGCCTTCTTCGACTTCCCCTGTAGTGGAGCCACCTGGTGGAGAGTCGGGGGACTCTCCGCCGGCTTGCACGGCTCCACTCGTCTGAGGGGTGGTCCTGGTGAGCAGTGACCACCCCTCCTTGGCCGGGGCCTGGACACGGGTTCCAGGCCAACCGCCGGGGCCAGATGGTGAATGCTAACGCGACCCCATCTCGGCCCCACGAAGGCGGGCGACTGCTCATAGTGGGTTTTTAGTGGGTTCGAGTCCCACATACCCCCTTCCACCACCCCCATGGTGGAAGGGAAATGCGAGGGCATTTTCCCACTTTAAAAAAAAAAAAAAAAAGGTTAGGTTAGGTTAGGTTAGGTTAGGTTAGGTTAGGTTAGGTTAGGTTAGGTTAGGTTAGGTTAGGTTAGGTTAGGTTAGGTTAGGTTAGGTTGACGTTGACGTAAAAAACTTTTGGTGACAATTAGCAGGGTCGAGCTAGGCTCCCTCGCGTTGTTGCCAACTGTTGTGGGTGGATAAATATGTCGTTGCCGGAGCGCAATAAGATAGGTAGGTTTCAAAAGGGCCCTTCTAAGGGCCAAACAATCGGCCCTTCTGAGGGCCAAACAACAATCGGCCCTTCTCAGGGCCACCCAACCGGCCCTTCTCAGGGCCCCCCAAAAGGCTCTTCTCAGGGCCAGACGACGTCGTCGGAGGAATACGACTCCGAAATGGAGGGAAGCCGGAAGCGGCCGTCCTCCTCGCTCTTCGTGCCCGGGGGATTTGACTCGGACACTGAGACCGAGGGGACCGTCGCTGCCAAGGTGAACTCGTCCAGAAGAGGGAAGGGGAAGACTGCTAAGGCAGGCCCGTCCAGGACTGAGTTCCTGAGGCCTTCTCCGCTGCCGTCGGTACTAGCTGACGACGGGGAGCTTGATGTGGTCCTGCGAACTAGGCGATTTAAGAAAGGGCCGGTCGCTGCCATCGCCGATCTCGCGACTGACACCGGGAGTGATTCTGATCTCTCCGCGATGGTCGGCGATCTCAGCGCACTGAATGCCCAAGAACTGAGGGCGCAGGCGGGCGAAAAGCTCGCTTGCATTTTAGAGGTTGCCAAAAAGTCTGGTAACCTCAAGGGCGAGTTTGTCGGCCGCCTGAAGAGGTCTGCTTCGACTATTAAGGATGTAGTCGAGGCTCTGGCGAGCAGGAGCGAGGCTGAGGAGACGCGAAGGCTAAGAGCGGAGAACAGCCGCCTGCGTCTAGAGGTCGAGTCCTGCAAGGCGGAAGTGAAGGCACTGCGTCGCGGCTTCTCCGAAGCAAGGACGGAGGCGGCTACCACTGCCGCCGCTGCTGCTGCCGCCACTGGGAATCAGGCTCCACTGGCCACAGTGATGAGAGACGAATTTGCGGAGGAGTTGAAGAGCTCCTTGATCAACACGTTCGGACAAATGTTGAATGCCCGACTCGCGGGGATTGAGGAGCGTCTCCTGCCGGCCCCGGTGGTTCGGCCACCACTGAGGGCGGATGCCGTTAGGGCGGCAGTGGCTTCCGCGCTACCAAAGGCTCGCAACCCTGCCCCCAAAGCGGGGAGGAATGCGGCGCCGGTGGCTGGACCCTCAGGGATGCCTGCCCCCGCCGCCGCTTCCCAGGGAAAGACCTGGGCAGCGGCGGTGGGTGGAGGAAGGGGCAGGGGTGGAACCTCCTCCACCACTCCCCCGAAGACTGCTGCCCCTCCCACAGTGGCACCGGTGGCTGGCCCCTCCAGAGTGACTGCCGCCGCCGCCGCTCCTGCCCAGGAAGAGACCTGGGCAACGGTGGCAAGAAAAGGAAGGAGAGGGGCCAGGGGGAAGAAATCCACTGCTCCTCCTGCCTCTGCCCCATTGACTGGCGCGAGGCCGAAGCCGGTGGCCCCCCCGAAGCCTAAGGTGGCGCTGAGGACCCCGAAGTCCGCGGCTGTGGTGCTGCTGTTGCAGCCTGAGGCCGCGGAAAAGGGGGCGACTTACAGCGCCATCCTTCAGAAGGCGCAGGAGCACATCGATCTCAAAGAGTTGGGGATCGATGAGCTCCGCTTCCGCCAGACGGCCACGGGAGCCAGGATGTTGGAGATACCTGGTTCCCAAAACGGCGAGAAGGCGGACAGGCTCGCGGAGAAGCTCCGCGACGTCCTGTCCGAGGTGGCGACAATCACCAGGCCCGTCAAATCCACCGACGTCCGGATTACGGGCCTGGATGACTCGGCCACCAAGGAGATAGTGGCCGCAGCGGTGGCTAGGGTGGGGGGCTGTGAAGCGCGGCTCGTTAAGGTCGGGGAATTGCAACCCGGCCTCGGCGGTGCGGGCTCCACCCTGGTGTCCTGCCCGATTTCAGCGGCCAAAGCGCTGCTGACAAAGGGTAGGCTGTTGGTCGGGTGGAGCTCGGCGCGAGTGGTGGCCCTAGGGGAACGCCCCATGCGCTGCTTCAAGTGCATGGGGCTGGGGCACACTCGTCCTCAGTGCCCCTCGTCAGCCGATAGGACGAACCTGTGCTTCCGGTGCGGAGGCACAGGTCACCGGGCGGCCACGTGCGGAAGGAGCGAACCCCGCTGCGCAATCTGCGCAGACTCGGGGCGCCCTTCCGGGCACGTAATGGGGGGACGCAGTTGCGAACCCCCAAAGACTAAGGGAAAGGCCCCCGGGACCAGGGCCACCCCGGCTACCTGTCAGGCCGCCCCAGAGGAAGTCGCAGCCCCGGAGGTGGAGGAGGTGATGTCTGAATAATGTATCAAGCCAGACATCACTTCCTCCAGACGAACCTCAACCACTGCGCTGGGGCCCAGGACCTGTTCGTTCAGTCCCTGGCGCAGTGGAAGATTGACGTGGCGGTCGCCACGGAGCCGTACTACGTCCCACCCCAACATCCTTCCTGGGTTGGGGACGTGGACGGCTCCGTGGCCATTGTGAGTGGCGGCCTCCCCCTCTCAATCGAAGAGAGGGGTGCAGGTTTCGTGGTGGCAAAGTGGGAGGAGTATTCGCTAGTCGGCGCATACTTCTCCCCTAACAGAACCGCTGCGGAGCTGGAGGTCTTTGTCGACCTCCTAGCCGCAGCGGTGAGAAGGCAGGCCCCACGACAGGTCCTCCTTATGGGGGACTTGAACGCCAAGGCCCGGGAATGGGGCAACCCCTCCACTGACTCTCGAGGGGAGATTGTCAGGGAGTGGGCAGTTGCCACGGGGCTAACCCTACTAAACAGAGGGTCAGCCCACACGTGCGTGCGGTGGAACGGGGGGTCCGTGGTGGATCTTACGTTCGCCACCCCATCCACCGCGGCACGTGCCCGGGCCTGGAGGGTGTTGTCGGAGGTTGAGACTCTCTCGGATCACAAGTATGTGCGGTTCGAGATCTCCACCTCCGACAACCAGGGAGGGGAAAGCGTGGTGCGAGCGAATTTCCCGCGCTGGACGATCAGCCGCCTCGACACCGAACTAGCTGCCGAGGCGGCTATCGTCCAGTCGTGGCTTGCCGCTCCCACGCACCCGGAAGTCGACACCGCAGCGGGTCGCTTCCGGGAGGCGGTGACGGCGGTGTGCGACGCCGCCATGCCGCGGTCGCGTCGCCGCCCAGGCCGTCGCGAGGTGTACTGGTGGAGCTCGGAGATAGCGGATCTCCGAGCGGCCTGCACAGAGGCGAGGCGCCCGTACACCCGCAGTAGGAGGCGGCGCAACGGCCGGACCGACGATCAGCTGTCAGATGAGGAACTGACAGCTGAGCGCCGGCTGTATAGCGCGTATCGGGAGGCGAGACGCGCGCTACAGCTGGCCGTCGGAAGGGCGAAGGCCCAGGCCTGGGCCGAGGTCCTGGAGGGCCTCGACAGGGACCCATGGGGCCGTCCGTACAGGGCTGCCCGGAAAAAGTTCCGAGGCCAGACGGCACCGGTAGCGGAGACCCTGCAGCCGGAGCTCCTCGGCCGGGTGATGGGGGGGCTCTTTCCCCTCAACGACCCCCTCCACGCCCCGCCGACGATGGCACCGCCGTCCCTCTACGGGGAGGTGGTCGACCCCGCCTCGATCCCAGCCGTGTCGGAGGCGGAGATGGAGGTGGCCGTCGACCGGCTAAAGGGCAAGAGGACGGCGCCGGGTCCAGACGGGATCCCGGCGCGCGTCCTCAGGATTGCCCTGAAGGAGTTGGGGGAACAGCTTCGGGAGCTGATGGACGCGTGCCTTGCGTCTGGACGGTTCCCGAAGCCGTGGAAGGACGGGCGGTTGTGCCTGTTGCGGAAGGAGGGTCGAGACGTTGACTCGCCCTCTGCATACAGGCCAATCGTGCTGCTGGATGACACGGGAAAGATGCTGGAAAGGGTGCTGGCTTCCCGTGTCATACAGCACCTGGAGGGAACTGGGCCTGACCTCTCGCAGGCCCAGTATGGGTTCAGAGCGGGGCGGTCTACGATAGACGCCCTGCTCTGGTTAAAAGAGTGGACCCAGGAGGCGGTCCGGGAGGGAGGAAAGGCGTTGGCCGTCTCTCTTGACATAGCCAACGCCTTCAACAGCCTGCCGCACTCGACGATACAGGAGGCGCTCCGTTATCACGGAGTGCCTCTGTATCTGCGGAGGCTGTTGGCGGACTACCTCCAGGACCGCGAGGTCCTGGTGGAAGGGCGCGACGGGCTGAGGCACCGTCGCGTCGTCCGCGGTGTTCCACAGGGGTCGGTACTGGGACCGCTCTTGTGGAACATTGGCTACGACTGGGTGCTGCGTGGCACGCTTCCCGCCAATATGCGGGTGGCGTGCTATGCGGACGATACCCTGGTCGTAGCCAAGGGGAGGGACCTTGGGGAGGCGGTGCGGCTGGCTGCGTTGGGGACAACCCTCGTGGTCGACCGCATCCGCTCCCTGGGACTGGAGGTCGCCCTCTCCAAGACCGAGGCCCTGTTGTTTCATGGGCCTCGGGGGGGACCCCCTCCAGGAACGCGTGTAGTTCTGGACGGGGTCTCGATCCGGGTTGGGACCCAGATGAAATATCTGGGTCTCATCCTGGACGGAAGGTGGACTTTTGGGGCGCACTTCACCCAACTGGCCCCAAAAGTCCTAGGAGCCGCCGCCGCATTAGGGAGGCTGCTGCCCAACGTGGGTGGCCCGAGCGCCAACTGCCGCCGGCTATACTCTGGAGTGATCCGGAGTATGGCCCTGTACGGGGCGCCGGTCTGGGTGGACGCCCTCGGTCGCGCGAACATGACCCTGCTGCGACGTCCGCAGCGGGTCATAGCGACGAGGGCGATACGCGGATACCGGACGGTGTCCTGGACGGCCGCATGCGTCCTGGCCGGTGATCCCCCTTGGGGGCTACAAGCGGAGATCCTCGCCGAAGTGTACCACTTCGTGGCGGCGAGGAGATCCCGCGGGGAGCCCCTAGTGTGGGAGGAGGTCGGACGCATACGGCGGCAGGCGCGGGTCGCCCTGTTGGCGCGGTGGACGGAGGACCTGGCTCCGCCGGTCCCTGGTCAGTGGACGGTGGAGGCCATCCGCCCGGTCCTCCGGGAGTGGTTGCGGCGGCGGTTCGGGTCGCTGACCTTCCGCCTGGTGCAGGTACTTTCCGGGCATGGCTGCTTCGGAAAGTATCTGCACCAGATTGCGAGACGGGAGGCGACCCCGGCCTGCCACGAATGTGGGGCGCCAGAGGATACGGCGCTCCACACGCTGGAGGTGTGTGCCGCGTGGGGTCCCATGCGACACACACTTTCAGCGATACTAGGCCGAGACCTCTCGCTGCCGAGCGTGGTAAGCGCCATGCTCTGCGGTGAGAGTGAGTGGCAGGCGATGGTCTCCTTTTGCGAAGCGGTGATGACGCAAAAGGAGGCTGCGGAGCGGATCAGGGAGGACGACGCCCACTCTGACCCGCTCCGGCGTAGACGTGCAAGGGGACGAAGGAGGCGGTATGGCCGCCTTCTCGATCCCCCGTAGTGGGGCCGCTGGTAGGGGGTCGGGGGACTCCTTGCCGGCCTGCACGGCCCCACACGTCTGGGGGGTGGCCTTTGGGATAAGGTTGCCCCTCCAAAGGCGCTGAGTGGCCCGAGATATCTACTCGGGCCTACCGCCAGGGCGAGATGGTGAATGCTAACGCGACCCCATCTCGCCCTATCTCGGCGGCGGTCTGCTCCCCGTGGTGGTTTTAGCCGGTAAGAGTCCGGCATAACCCATTGCCTCCCCCGAGGCATGGGTATCCATGAGGATTTCCCCACGGAAAAAAAAAAAAAAAAAAAAAAAAAAAAAGGTTAGGTTAGGTTAGGTTAGGTTAGGTTAGGTTAGGTTAGGTTAGGTTAGGTTAGGTTAGGTTAGGTTAGGTTAGGTTGTCCCTGGTCAGTGGACGGTGGAGGCCATCCGCCCGGTCCTCCGGGAGTGGTTGCGGCGGCGGTTCGGGTCGCTGACCTTCCGCCTGGTGCAGGTACTTTCCGGGCATGGCTGCTTCGGAAAGTATCTGCACCAGATTGCGAGACGGGAGGCGACCCCGGCCTGCCACGAATGTGGGGCGCCAGAGGATACGGCGCTCCACACGCTGGAGGTGTGTGCCGCGTGGGGTCCCATGCGACACACACTTTCAGCGATACTAGGCCGAGACCTCTCGCTGCCGAGCGTGGTAAGCGCCATGCTCTGCGGTGAGAGTGAGTGGCAGGCGATGGTCTCCTTTTGCGAAGCGGTGATGACGCAAAAGGAGGCTGCGGAGCGGATCAGGGAGGACGACGCCCACTCTGACCCGCTCCGGCGTAGACGTGCAAGGGGACGAAGGAGGCGGTATGGCCGCCTTCTCGATCCCCCGTAGTGGGGCCGCTGGTAGGGGGTCGGGGGACTCCTTGCCGGCCTGCACGGCCCCACACGTCTGGGGGGTGGCCTTTGGGATAAGGTTGCCCCTCCAAAGGCGCTGAGTGGCCCGAGATATCTACTCGGGCCTACCGCCAGGGCGAGATGGTGAATGCTAACGCGACCCCATCTCGCCCTATCTCGGCGGCGGTCTGCTCCCCGTGGTGGTTTTAGCCGGTAAGAGTCCGGCATAACCCATTGCCTCCCCCGAGGCATGGGTATCCATGAGGATTTCCCCACGAAAAAAAAAAAAAAAAAAAAAAGGTTAGGTTAGGTTAGGTTAGGTTAGGTTTCATTGCGGGTACCATGCCATGGGATCGGGAAGGACGGCTTCTTGCGCAATGGTATGAAGATAAAAAAGCAGGGCAAGGACAAGAACAACGTCTTGCACCTGAAGAGATTCGTTCTGCAAGGGAATTAGCATACGAAGATGCAACTCAAGAATGGGTTGAAGAGTTGGAGTCTGCACAGTACGGCCGGTGGACTATTGACGCACTACGACCGGTTTTACATGAGTGGATACACCGAAAACACGGTTCCCTGACGTTCAGACTGGTGCAAGTGTTAACCGGGCACGGATGCTTTGGAAGATACTTGCACAGAGTTGCAAGAAGGGAAATCAATATGTCCTGCCAGCACTGCGGCGCCCCTGAGGACACGGCAAACCACACTCTTCAAGAGTGCAGGGCCTGGGCGACACAGCGTCAGGCATTAGCAATAACTGTGGGGCAAGACCTGTCGCTACCAAGCGTGGTGAAATCCATGCTTGAAAGTGACAGTACCTGGCAAGCTGTAGTCTCCTTCTGCGAAGAGGTAATAATGCAAAAAGAGACAGCAGAACGTCACAGAGAAGAGGATCCGCACGCGAACGCCATTCGCAAGAGGAGAACTGGAAAAAGGCGGAGGTTATTCCACCACCTCCTTCCTCTCGACGAAGACCAGCAGGACTCAGGAACGGGGAACCCTAGTCCTGCATTGCACAGGTCTTCTACAGCGTTAGATGTCCAGAGAGCTACTGGACACACTTCTCTCTTGCGAGGGACGGAAAGACGGGTCTGCCCAAGGCAAACAATCACCGACAGAGCCGCGGTCGAATCCGAAAGGGAACCCGTAGCTTTGTCAAGTGCTGACGCAGCGTCTAACGACTCGTCCCACGACGAGTGGTTCGATGATGCGCTAGCTCTCAGGTGAGCGAGGGAGCATCGATGGGTTTTTAGTCGGTAGGCCACTAATGAGTGGAGAGCCCGACATACCCCCTCAGTTTATTCCTTCAACTGTGGGGCATGCGTAATGCATTTTCCCATCGAAAAAAAAAAAAAAAAAAAAAAAAAAAAAAAAAAAAAAAAAAAAAAAAAAAAAAAGGTTAGGTTAGGTTAGGTTAGGTTAGGTTAGGTTAGGTTAGGTTAGGTTAGGTTAGGTTAGGTTAGGTTAGGTTAGGTTAGGTTAGGTTAGGTTAGGTTAGGTTAGGTTAGGTTAGGTTAGGTTAGGTTAGGTTAGGTTAGGTTAGGTTAGGTTAGGTTAGGTTAGGTTAGCTTCGGGAGCTGATGGACGCGTGCCTTGCGTCTGGACGGTTCCCGAAGCCGTGGAAGGACGGGCGGTTGTGCCTGTTGCGGAAGGAGGGTCGAGACGTTGACTCGCCCTCTGCATACAGGCCAATCGTGCTGCTGGATGACACGGGAAAGATGCTGGAAAGGGTGCTGGCTTCCCGTGTCATACAGCACCTGGAGGGAACTGGGCCTGACCTCTCGCAGGCCCAGTATGGGTTCAGAGCGGGGCGGTCTACGATAGACGCCCTGCTCTGGTTAAAAGAGTGGACCCAGGAGGCGGTCCGGGAGGGAGGAAAGGCGTTGGCCGTCTCTCTTGACATAGCCAACGCCTTCAACAGCCTGCCGCACTCGACGATACAGGAGGCGCTCCGTTATCACGGAGTGCCTCTGTATCTGCGGAGGCTGTTGGCGGACTACCTCCAGGACCGCGAGGTCCTGGTGGAAGGGCGCGACGGGCTGAGGCACCGTCGCGTCGTCCGCGGTGTTCCACAGGGGTCGGTACTGGGACCGCTCTTGTGGAACATTGGCTACGACTGGGTGCTGCGTGGCACGCTTCCCGCCAATATGCGGGTGGCGTGCTATGCGGACGATACCCTGGTCGTAGCCAAGGGGAGGGACCTTGGGGAGGCGGTGCGGCTGGCTGCGTTGGGGACAACCCTCGTGGTCGACCGCATCCGCTCCCTGGGACTGGAGGTCGCCCTCTCCAAGACTGAGGCCCTGTTGTTTCATGGGCCTCGGGGGGGACCCCCTCCAGGAACGCGTGTAGTTCTGGACGGGGTCTCGATCCGGGTTGGGACCCAGATGAAATATCTGGGTCTCATCCTGGACGGAAGGTGGACTTTTGGGGCGCACTTCACCCAACTGGCCCCAAAAGTCCTAGGAGCCGCCGCCGCATTAGGGAGGCTGCTGCCCAACGTGGGTGGCCCGAGCGCCAACTGCCGCCGGCTATACTCTGGAGTGATCCGGAGTATGGCCCTGTACGGGGCGCCGGTCTGGGTGGACGCCCTCGGTCGCGCGAACATGACCCTGCTGCGACGTCCGCAGCGGGTCATAGCGACGAGGGCGATACGCGGATACCGGACGGTGTCCTGGACGGCCGCATGCGTCCTGGCCGGTGATCCCCCTTGGGGGCTACAAGCGGAGATCCTCGCCGAAGTGTACCACTTCGTGGCGGCGAGGAGATCCCGCGGGGAGCCCCTAGTGTGGGAGGAGGTCGGACGCATACGGCGGCAGGCGCGGGTCGCCCTGTTGGCGCGGTGGACGGAGGACCTGGCTCCGCCGGTCCCTGGTCAGTGGACGGTGGAGGCCATCCGCCCGGTCCTCCGGGAGTGGTTGCGGCGGCGGTTCGGGTCGCTGACCTTCCGCCTGGTGCAGGTACTTTCCGGGCATGGCTGCTTCGGAAAGTATCTGCACCAGATTGCGAGACGGGAGGCGACCCCGGCCTGCCACGAATGTGGGGCGCCAGAGGATACGGCGCTCCACACGCTGGAGGTGTGTGCCGCGTGGGGTCCCATGCGACACACACTTTCAGCGATACTAGGCCGAGACCTCTCGCTGCCGAGCGTGGTAAGCGCCATGCTCTGCGGTGAGAGTGAGTGGCAGGCGATGGTCTCCTTTTGCGAAGCGGTGATGACGCAAAAGGAGGCTGCGGAGCGGATCAGGGAGGACGACGCCCACTCTGACCCGCTCCGGCGTAGACGTGCAAGGGGACGAAGGAGGCGGTATGGCCGCCTTCTCGATCCCCCGTAGTGGGGCCGCTGGTAGGGGGTCGGGGGACTCCTTGCCGGCCTGCACGGCCCCACACGTCTGGGGGGTGGCCTTTGGGATAAGGTTGCCCCTCCAAAGGCGCTGAGTGGCCCGAGATATCTACTCGGGCCTACCGCCAGGGCGAGATGGTGAATGCTAACGCGACCCCATCTCGCCCTATCTCGGCGGCGGTCTGCTCCCCGTGGTGGTTTTAGCCGGTAAGAGTCCGGCATAACCCATTGCCTCCCCCGAGGCATGGGTATCCATGAGGATTTCCCCACGGAAAAAAAAAAAAAAAAAAAAAAAAAAAAGGTTAGGTTAGGTTAGGTTAGGTTAGGTTAGGTTAGGTTAGGTTAGGTTAGGTTAGGTTAGGTTAGGTTAGGTTAGGTTAGGTTAGGTTAGGTTAGGTTAGGTTAGGTTAGGTTAGGTTAGGTTAGGTTAGGTTAGGTTAGGTTAGGTTAGGTTAGGTTAGGTTAGGTTAGGTTAGGTTAGGTTAGGTTAGGTTAGGTTAGGTTAGGTTAGGTTAGGTTAGGTTAGGTTAGGTTAGGTTAGGTTAGGTTAGGTTAGGTTAGGTTAGGTTAGGTTAGGTTAGGTTAGGTTAGGTTAGGTTAGGTTAGGTTAGGTTAGGTTAGGTTAGGTTAGGTTAGGTTAGGTTAGGTTAGGTTAGGTTAGGTTAGGTTAGGTTAGGTTAGGTTAGGTTAGGTTAGGTTAGGTTAGGTTAGGTTAGGTTAGGTTAGGTTAGGTTAGGTTAGGTTAGGTTAGGTTAGGTTAGGTTAGGTTAGGTTAGGTTAGGTTAGGTTAGGTTAGGTTAGGTTAGGTTAGGTTAGGTTAGGTTAGGTTAGGTTAGGTTAGGTTAGGTTAGGTTAGGTTAGGTTAGGTTAGGTTAGGTTAGGTTAGGTTAGGTTAGGTTAGGTTAGGTTAGGTTAGGTTAGGTTAGGTTAGGTTAGGTTAGGTTAGGTTAGGTTAGGTTAGGTTAGGTTAGGTTAGGTTAGGTTAGGTTAGGTTAGGTTAGGTTAGGTTAGGTTAGGTTAGGTTAGGTTAGGTTAGGTTAGGTTAGGTTAGGTTAGGTTAGGTTAGGTTAGGTTAGGTTAGGTTAGGTTAGGTTAGGTTAGGTTAGGTTAGGTTAGGTTAGGTTAGGTTAGGTTAGGTTAGGTTAGGTTAGGTTAGGTTAGGTTAGGTTAGGTTAGGTTAGGTTAGGTTAGGTTAGGTTAGGTTAGGTTAGGTTAGGTTAGGTTAGGTTAGGTTAGGTTAGGTTAGGTTAGGTTAGGTTAGGTTAGGTTAGGTTAGGTTAGGTTAGGTTAGGTTAGGTTAGGTTAGGTTAGGTTAGGTTAGGTTAGGTTAGGTTAGGTTAGGTTAGGTTAGGTTAGGTTAGGTTAGGTTAGGTTAGGTTAGGTTAGGTTAGGTTAGGTTAGGTTAGGTTAGGTTAGGTTAGGTTAGGTTAGGTTAGGTTAGGTTAGGTTAGGTTAGGTTAGGTTAGGTTAGGTTAGGTTAGGTTAGGTTAGGTTAGGTTAGGTTAGGTTAGGTTAGGTTAGGTTAGGTTAGGTTAGGTTAGGTTAGGTTAGGTTAGGTTAGGTTAGGTTAGGTTAGGTTAGGTTAGGTTAGGTTAGGTTAGGTTAGGTTAGGTTAGGTTAGGTTAGGTTAGGTTAGGTTAGGTTAGGTTAGGTTAGGTTAGGTTAGGTTAGGTTAGGTTAGGTTAGGTTAGGTTAGGTTAGGTTAGGTTAGGTTAGGTTAGGTTAGGTTAGGTTAGGTTAGGTTAGGTTAGGTTAGGTTAGGTTAGGTTAGGTTAGGTTAGGTTAGGTTAGGTTAGGTTAGGTTAGGTTAGGTTAGGTTAGGTTAGGTTAGGTTAGGTTAGGTTAGGTTAGGTTAGGTTAGGTTAGGTTAGGTTAGGTTAGGTTAGGTTAGGTTAGGTTAGGTTAGGTTAGGTTAGGTTAGGTTAGGTTAGGTTAGGTTAGGTTAGGTTAGGTTAGGTTAGGTTAGGTTAGGTTAGGTTAGGTTAGGTTAGGTTAGGTTAGGTTAGGTTAGGTTAGGTTAGGTTAGGTTAGGTTAGGTTAGGTTAGGTTAGGTTAGGTTAGGTTAGGTTAGGTTAGGTTAGGTTAGGTTAGGTTAGGTTAGGTTAGGTTAGGTTAGGTTAGGTTAGGTTAGGTTAGGTTAGGTTAGGTTAGGTTAGGTTAGGTTAGGTTAGGTTAGGTTAGGTTAGGTTAGGTTAGGTTAGGTTAGGTTAGGTTAGGTTAGGTTAGGTTAGGTTAGGTTAGGTTAGGTTAGGTTAGGTTAGGTTAGGTTAGGTTAGGTTAGGTTAGGTTAGGTTAGGTTAGGTTAGGTTAGGTTAGGTTAGGTTAGGTTAGGTTAGGTTAGGTTAGGTTAGGTTAGGTTAGGTTAGGTTAGGTTAGGTTAGGTTAGGTTAGGTTAGGTTAGGTTAGGTTAGGTTAGGTTAGGTTAGGTTAGGTTAGGTTAGGTTAGGTTAGGTTAGGTTAGGTTAGGTTAGGTTAGGTTAGGTTAGGTTAGGTTAGGTTAGGTTAGGTTAGGTTAGGTTAGGTTAGGTTAGGTTAGGTTAGGTTAGGTTAGGTTAGGTTAGGTTAGGTTAGGTTAGGTTAGGTTAGGTTAGGTTAGGTTAGGTTAGGTTAGGTTAGGTTAGGTTAGGTTAGGTTAGGTTAGGTTAGGTTAGGTTAGGTTAGGTTAGGTTAGGTTAGGTTAGGTTAGGTTAGGTTAGGTTAGGTTAGGTTAGGTTAGGTTAGGTTAGGTTAGGTTAGGTTAGGTTAGGTTAGGTTAGGTTAGGTTAGGTTAGGTTAGGTTAGGTTAGGTTAGGTTAGGTTAGGTTAGGTTAGGTTAGGTTAGGTTAGGTTAGGTTAGGTTAGGTTAGGTTAGGTTAGGTTAGGTTAGGTTAGGTTAGGTTAGGTTAGGTTAGGTTAGGTTAGGTTAGGTTAGGTTAGGTTAGGTTAGGTTAGGTTAGGTTAGGTTAGGTTAGGTTAGGTTAGGTTAGGTTAGGTTAGGTTAGGTTAGGTTAGGTTAGGTTAGGTTAGGTTAGGTTAGGTTAGGTTAGGTTAGGTTAGGTTAGGTTAGGTTAGGTTAGGTTAGGTTAGGTTAGGTTAGGTTAGGTTAGGTTAGGTTAGGTTAGGTTAGGTTAGGTTAGGTTAGGTTAGGTTAGGTTAGGTTAGGTTAGGTTAGGTTAGGTTAGGTTAGGTTAGGTTAGGTTAGGTTAGGTTAGGTTAGGTTAGGTTAGGTTAGGTTAGGTTAGGTTAGGTTAGGTTAGGTTAGGTTAGGTTAGGTTAGGTTAGGTTAGGTTAGGTTAGGTTAGGTTAGGTTAGGTTAGGTTAGGTTAGGTTAGGTTAGGTTAGGTTAGGTTAGGTTAGGTTAGGTTAGGTTAGGTTAGGTTAGGTTAGGTTAGGTTAGGTTAGGTTAGGTTAGGTTAGGTTAGGTTAGGTTAGGTTAGGTTAGGTTAGGTTAGGTTAGGTTAGGTTAGGTTAGGTTAGGTTAGGTTAGGTTAGGTTAGGTTAGGTTAGGTTAGGTTAGGTTAGGTTAGGTTAGGTTAGGTTAGGTTAGGTTAGGTTAGGTTAGGTTAGGTTAGGTTAGGTTAGGTTAGGTTAGGTTAGGTTAGGTTAGGTTAGGTTAGGTTAGGTTAGGTTAGGTTAGGTTAGGTTAGGTTAGGTTAGGTTAGGTTAGGTTAGGTTAGGTTAGGTTAGGTTAGGTTAGGTTAGGTTAGGTTAGGTTAGGTTAGGTTAGGTTAGGTTAGGTTAGGTTAGGTTAGGTTAGGTTAGGTTAGGTTAGGTTAGGTTAGGTTAGGTTAGGTTAGGTTAGGTTAGGTTAGGTTAGGTTAGGTTAGGTTAGGTTAGGTTAGGTTAGGTTAGGTTAGGTTAGGTTAGGTTAGGTTAGGTTAGGTTAGGTTAGGTTAGGTTAGGTTAGGTTAGGTTAGGTTAGGTTAGGTTAGGTTAGGTTAGGTTAGGTTAGGTTAGGTTAGGTTAGGTTAGGTTAGGTTAGGTTAGGTTAGGTTAGGTTAGGTTAGGTTAGGTTAGGTTAGGTTAGGTTAGGTTAGGTTAGGTTAGGTTAGGTTAGGTTAGGTTAGGTTAGGTTAGGTTAGGTTAGGTTAGGTTAGGTTAGGTTAGGTTAGGTTAGGTTAGGTTAGGTTAGGTTAGGTTAGGTTAGGTTAGGTTAGGTTAGGTTAGGTTAGGTTAGGTTAGGTTAGGTTAGGTTAGGTTAGGTTAGGTTAGGTTAGGTTAGGTTAGGTTAGGTTAGGTTAGGTTAGGTTAGGTTAGGTTAGGTTAGGTTAGGTTAGGTTAGGTTAGGTTAGGTTAGGTTAGGTTAGGTTAGGTTAGGTTAGGTTAGGTTAGGTTAGGTTAGGTTAGGTTAGGTTAGGTTAGGTTAGGTTAGGTTAGGTTAGGTTAGGTTAGGTTAGGTTAGGTTAGGTTAGGTTAGGTTAGGTTAGGTTAGGTTAGGTTAGGTTAGGTTAGGTTAGGTTAGGTTAGGTTAGGTTAGGTTAGGTTAGGTTAGGTTAGGTTAGGTTAGGTTAGGTTAGGTTAGGTTAGGTTAGGTTAGGTTAGGTTAGGTTAGGTTAGGTTAGGTTAGGTTAGGTTAGGTTAGGTTAGGTTAGGTTAGGTTAGGTTAGGTTAGGTTAGGTTAGGTTAGGTTAGGTTAGGTTAGGTTAGGTTAGGTTAGGTTAGGTTAGGTTAGGTTAGGTTAGGTTAGGTTAGGTTAGGTTAGGTTAGGTTAGGTTAGGTTAGGTTAGGTTAGGTTAGGTTAGGTTAGGTTAGGTTAGGTTAGGTTAGGTTAGGTTAGGTTAGGTTAGGTTAGGTTAGGTTAGGTTAGGTTAGGTTAGGTTAGGTTAGGTTAGGTTAGGTTAGGTTAGGTTAGGTTAGGTTAGGTTAGGTTAGGTTAGGTTAGGTTAGGTTAGGTTAGGTTAGGTTAGGTTAGGTTAGGTTAGGTTAGGTTAGGTTAGGTTAGGTTAGGTTAGGTTAGGTTAGGTTAGGTTAGGTTAGGTTAGGTTAGGTTAGGTTAGGTTAGGTTAGGTTAGGTTAGGTTAGGTTAGGTTAGGTTAGGTTAGGTTAGGTTAGGTTAGGTTAGGTTAGGTTAGGTTAGGTTAGGTTAGGTTAGGTTAGGTTAGGTTAGGTTAGGTTAGGTTAGGTTAGGTTAGGTTAGGTTAGGTTAGGTTAGGTTAGGTTAGGTTAGGTTAGGTTAGGTTAGGTTAGGTTAGGTTAGGTTAGGTTAGGTTAGGTTAGGTTAGGTTAGGTTAGGTTAGGTTAGGTTAGGTTAGGTTAGGTTAGGTTAGGTTAGGTTAGGTTAGGTTAGGTTAGGTTAGGTTAGGTTAGGTTAGGTTAGGTTAGGTTAGGTTAGGTTAGGTTAGGTTAGGTTAGGTTAGGTTAGGTTAGGTTAGGTTAGGTTAGGTTAGGTTAGGTTAGGTTAGGTTAGGTTAGGTTAGGTTAGGTTAGGTTAGGTTAGGTTAGGTTAGGTTAGGTTAGGTTAGGTTAGGTTAGGTTAGGTTAGGTTAGGTTAGGTTAGGTTAGGTTAGGTTAGGTTAGGTTAGGTTAGGTTAGGTTAGGTTAGGTTAGGTTAGGTTAGGTTAGGTTAGGTTAGGTTAGGTTAGGTTAGGTTAGGTTAGGTTAGGTTAGGTTAGGTTAGGTTAGGTTAGGTTAGGTTAGGTTAGGTTAGGTTAGGTTAGGTTAGGTTAGGTTAGGTTAGGTTAGGTTAGGTTAGGTTAGGTTAGGTTAGGTTAGGTTAGGTTAGGTTAGGTTAGGTTAGGTTAGGTTAGGTTAGGTTAGGTTAGGTTAGGTTAGGTTAGGTTAGGTTAGGTTAGGTTAGGTTAGGTTAGGTTAGGTTAGGTTAGGTTAGGTTAGGTTAGGTTAGGTTAGGTTAGGTTAGGTTAGGTTAGGTTAGGTTAGGTTAGGTTAGGTTAGGTTAGGTTAGGTTAGGTTGGGATTTTTGTTTGGTCCTGCCACAATTTTCGCTCTGAGGTACCAATTTC